>JAPDNY010000009.1:57850328-60350328 GCA_029375565.1 Gekko gecko
CATATCGATTGGGGGAGTAAATAAATGTGGGGTGCGGGACTGGGGGCGGTGTGCAAGGAATTCCCGGAGGTCTTTGACGGGAAACTGGGATGTTACAAAGGGCCCCCGGTGTCGCTCCACTTAGACCCCACCGTGACGCCCATCCGTCGGCGCTTCCGCACCGTGCCCCTGGCCCTCCGCCCTAAAATAGAGACCGAATTAGACCGGCTGGTGGCCCAGGGAGTCTTAGAGCCCGTCCCGAACGCTAGATGGGAGACACCGATAGTGACACCCGTCAAGCCAAACGGGGAGATCCGCATCTGCGCGGATTATAAGTGCACTATTAACCAGGCACTCCAGGCGCACGCATACCCCGTACCAGTGGTCAGCCATGTCCTAGCAACACTGGCAGGGGCGCGCATATTTGGAAAGCTGGATCTCGCACAGGCGTACCAGCAACTCCCGGTAGATGAGGCCACGGCCGAGGCACAAACCATAGTGACCCACCGGGGAGCTTTCCGGGTGAAGAGGCTGCAGTTCGGGGTCAGTGTGGCCCCAGGGATCTTCCAAAATCTAATGGACGATTTGTTAAAAGGGATCCCTGGAGTGACGCCGTTCTTCGACGACGTCCTCATCGCCGCGACCACCCCGGAAAGCTTCGCCGCCCGCCTCCGAACTGTATTGGAACGCTTCCAAGCCGCGGGGCTGAAAGTGAAGCGGGAAAAGTGCCTCCTCGGGGTGCCGGAAGTAGAGTTCTTGGGATACCGGGTAGACGCATCAGGCCTGCATCCGGCGAGGGACAAAGTGAAGGCCATCGTGGAGGCCCCCGCCCCGAAGTCCAAGGCCGAGCTCCAGGCGTTCTTAGGCCTCCTGAACTTTTACCATTCCTTTCTCCCACACAAAGCCGCCGTGGCCGAACCCCTACACAGGCTGCTGGATAAGACGACACCTTGGGCATGGGGAGCGAGGGAGGAGGCGGCGTTTCGGGGGGTGAAAGTCCTCTTGATTTCAAACGCAGTACTCGCGCACTTTGATGAAAAGCTCCCGGTCATCCTGGCGTGCGACGCATCACCGTATGGGGTCGGGGCAGTCTTGGCACACAAGCTACCGGATGGGAGGGAGGTCCCGGTGGCTTACTACTCCCGCACGCTGTCCCCCGCGGAGCGGAACTACGCCCAAATCGACAGGGAGGGCTTGGCACTGGTGGCGGGGGTAAAAAAATTCCACAATTTTGTGTACGGGCGGCCCTTCACGCTCGTAACAGATCATAAGCCGCTCCTGGGACTGTTCGCGGCGGACAAACAAACGCCGCAAGTTTTGTCGCCCCGGGTGTTGCGCTGGTCCTTATTTTTAGCGGGTTACCAATACCGACTGGAGCATCGGCCGGGCAAGGCGCTGGGGCATGCCGACGCCTTGAGCCGCCTACCGCTGCCGCAGACAGGGGAAGATCCGGCCCCAGCCCCCGCTGTCTTGCTGATGGAGGAACTGCCAAACCCCCCCTTCAGGCTGCAGATGTGGCCGCCCGCACGTCCCGAGATCCCATTCTCTCCCGGGTCCTAAACTGGGTGGTGAGGGGGTGGCCAGCGGAACAGACAGGGCCAGAGTTCACAGCGTACAAGGCCAGGCGGGAAGAGCTGTCCGCATTGAAAGGGTGTTTACTATGGGGAGACAGGGTGATCATTCCGGGGCCCATGAGACAAGGGGTGCTAGAAACGCTGCACGAGGCCCACCCGGGCATCGTACGAATGAAAGCTCTGGCAAGGAGCTACGTGTGGTGGCCCGGGGTGGACGCAGAAATTGAATCTTGGGTCAGAGGGTGCACACGATGTCAGGAGGTCCGCCCCAATCCACCGAGAGCGCCAACCCAAAGCTGGGAGTCTACCCACAAGCCGTGGTCACGCCTGCACATAGACTTTGCGGGGCCGTTCCAGGGGCTCCAGTTCATGGTAACGGTAGACTCTTATTCAAAATGGGTGGAAATAAGCCCAGTGTCTACCACCTCTACCAAGGCGGCAATAAGGGCCCTGCGGAAGATATTTGCAACGCACGGGTTACCCGACACAATCGTGTCGGACAACGGGGCAGCATTCACATCTGCGGAGTTTCAAGCGTTCCTCGAAAGGAACCTCATCAGGCACATACGATCCGCGCCTTTCCACCCGGCAACTAATGGACAGGCGGAGAGGACGGTACGCACTGCCAAAGAGGCCCTGAGCCGCATAACGGGGGGACTGGGAGTTCCGGCTGGCCCGCTTCCTTCTCACATACCGCACCACCCCAAACCCCAGCTCCGGACACTGCCCCGCAGAACTATTAATGGGCCGCCGCCCTACCACTTTATTAGACAGACTCCACCCGGACCGAGCCCCCGAGAGAAAGCTGGTCGAGAACAGGGAGGCGCCCCGGAGCTTCCTACCGGGAGACCCTGTCTACTTCCGGAACTACGGAGCGGGGCCGCAGTGGGTGGCAGGGCGCATCCTAAAACCCACCGGGCCAGTGTCATACGAGGTCCTAACCGATGGGGACCGGGTCCTCCGCAAACACATCGACCAGCTCCGGAGGCGTCAAGACCCCGATAGAGAGATCGAGTTACCGGGAAATGCCGCCCCTGCCCCATCATCCGATCGACCGCAAGCACCGACAGCGGAGCCAGCGCCAGAGAGTCCACGGAATCCGGAGGGGGCCCCGGTAGCAGCTGAGCCGCCGCCGCCGCTGCCGCCACCGTTGGCCCCGGTAGCAGCCGAGTCGCCGCCGCCGCTGCCGCCACAGTTACAGCCGCCACCGTCACCGCCTCGGTGACTTCCAGAGGCCCAAGCTCCGTGTGCGGGCGGAACAACCGATAGGGGCCCCGCCAGTCCGGTACCGGCCCCCGACGTTCGCTAAGAGAAAGGAGGCCACCAGCATACTTAAAAGACTACGTCACCTGATAGGGGACGAACCATGGGGGAGGGGTGTTGTGTCCTGAGATCAGAGGGCTGAGCTGGCGAAACACTGCCAAGCTTCGCTCTCTGAGAACAATAGGGACTAGGTTCCTGAGCTCGCCAGTAGTGAACCAATGGCAGCATTGGCGGGCGATTCACCCGCCAATAGGAATATAGGGCCGTCCCCCTAACTGTATATAGTTGGCCTCCGGCCGTTACTGTGTGTTCTTTGTCTTACGTGAAGTACGAATAAACGCGTCTTCTCTTATGTCGTCGTCCGAGTCATGAGGCCTGAAACCCAGTACTTTACAGTGCCACTCCTGGCTGCCTGGCTCTATGCCTGTCTTCTTATCAGGCTGGCAGTGGCTTCAATAGCTGCACCAGCTTCCCGGAGCCCAGCAGCTCTGAGTCTGAAGAGAGGCAGCCCTGAGTCTGCCTCAGAAGCAAGCATGAAGGAGGCTCCATTGCTTCCCTGTTTGGCTCACTGGCTCAGAGGCTCCCAAAGCAAAGGAGGTTCCTTCCCACTTGTCACCTGCCTACCTCCAGCTGTTAGTGAATGGACACACATTGTGTGCACATGTGCAGACAATGTACCTCTGTTTGGTGAAGATTTAAACTCCCTGAACTGTTTTTTTTTTAAAGTTTTCAAATTATGCAAGCCTGGGGGGGTGTCCTCCACATTTGTAGAAAAGTCTCCTTTGTGTCAAAGTGCCCCCAATCCACAGATTTAGATATCCACAGTAGAGGGCCACATGGCAATATTAGATATATAGATTAATCTCTTTCATCAGTTGAGAAGATCCTAAATTGTTATTTTAGAACCATTCAAATCCCAGTGCCATATTTCTTTAGATAGTATTATTCAAATTTCCTTTTAACATCTTGATAGCACACGTTTCTACAAAGAGTCAAAGTTCCCTTTTTCATAATGTTCTAACATGTGTCAGATGAACTGGCTGCACTCATGAAGTGGACTGCAATAGCTAAAAGAATTATTTTGAAGAAGTCTATAATTCCTTCTCATCTAAAGACTGGACAATAGAGAAGGTGACTCTATAATAAAACCAAAAGCCTTGAAGAGATAAGAGGGTATCTAGACACATACTACACTCTGTGGCTGTTGACTGTGTTTCGATACTGCTGTGTAGAGCCTCTGTATGTTCAAGATTTCTCATATCTTCAATTTTTCTTCTAGATTAAAATTGACACTGAACTTTGCTGTTCATGACCACTGTTTTTATTTTATATGGATTTATAGTTTTTGCCTTAGTATATCTCAAGCCCCATGTGCCCCCCTGGGGGGTACTGCCTTCCACTGTTATGCTTTCCCTGTTTCAAGATGCCCCTAGGCCTCAGAACAGGAGGAGAGGGGTTTTTCTAATCCTTGTCCTCCTCCTCCCAGCTGGAGTGACCCTTGCCACAACCTGTGGTTCCAGTTTACCTTCCTCCTCAGCCTTTCTGCTGGAGCTTCCTTTTATAATTCCCTCCACCTGTTGGGCTCCTCCCACAAGGGAGTAAACCCCTGTCTGTTCAAGGTCAGATCATCTTTACTGGCCCATGCTCTTCCGAGCCAACTGGGGAGTCCCACCCTCCTTTCTGCCACCCTTCTGTATTGGGCAAGCCCATCCCTGAACCTGCCATATCCCAGCTGGGCCAGGGAGGAACTGTGCCACCTCCATCTTCATGGTGCCCTGGTGAGAGAGAGTCACAAGTAGATAAATAGTCTATAAGGTGAATTCATAAGAACATAAGAAAAGCCAGTGTTGGATCAGGCCAATGGCCTATCCACTCCAACACTCTGTCACACAGTAGCCAAAAATACCAGGTGCCATCAGGAGGTCCACCAGTGGGGTCAGGACACTAGAAGCCCTCCTACTGTTGACCCCCCCCAAGCACCAAGAATACAGAGCATCACTTGCTCCAGAGTCCCTATGTATACCTTGTGGCTAATAGCCACTGATGGACCTCTGCTCCATATATTTATCTAATTCCCTCTTGAAGCTGTCAATGCTTGTAGCTACCACCACCTCCTGTGGCAGTGAATTTCATGTGTTAATCACTCTTTGGGTGAAGTAGTACTTCCTTTTATCCGTTCTAACTTGACCATTCAGCAATTTCATTGAGTGCCCATGAATTATTGTATTGTGAGAAAGGGAGAAAAGTACCTCTTTCTCTACCTGCTCTATCTCATGCATTATCTTATAAACCTCGATCATGTCACCCCTCAGCCGTTGTTTCTCCAAGCTAAAGAGCCTCAAACGCCTCAGCCTTTCCTCATAGGGAAAGTTCTCCAATCCTTATATCATTCTAGTTGCCCTTTTCTGCACTTTTTCCAAAGCTATAATATCCTTTTTAAGGTGTGGTGACCAGAACTGTACACAATATTTCAAATGAGGCCACACCATTGATTTATATAGGGGCATTATGATACTGGCTGATCTGTTTTCAATACCCTTCCTAATAATCCCCAGCATACCATTGGCCTTTTTTATTGCAGTCACACACTGTCTTGACATTTTCAGTTCGGACCCCATCAATGTGTATTTATATTTAGGATTTTTGGTTCCAATGTGCATCACCCTGCACTTGGCCATATTGAACCCATTTGCCACATTGATACCCGCTCACCCATCCTCAACAGATCCCTCTGGAGTGCTTCACAATCCTCCCTGGTTTTCACCACCCTGAACAACTTCGTGTCATCTGCAAATTTAGCCATCTAAGCTTACTCCCAACTCCAAATCATTAATGAACAAGTTAAACAGCATCGGACCAAGTACTGATCCCTGTGGTACCTCACTGCCCATTTATACTCACTCTCTGTTTCCTATTAATTAGCCAGTTTTTGATCCACAAAAGGTCTTGTCCTTTTATCCTGTAATTTTTGAGCTTACTTAGGAGCCTTTGATGAGGAACTGTATCAAAAACTTTCTGGAAGTCAAGGTAAACAATATCTATTGGGTCCCCCTTGTCCACATGTTTGTTCACCCCCTCAAAGAACACTAACAGGTTACTGAGATTAGATCTTCCCTTACAAAACCCATGCTGAGTCTGCTTCAATAGTTTTTGTTCATCAGTGTGTCTACTAATCCTTTCCTTAATAACAGTTTCCACCAACTTACCCGGGATCGACATCAGACTGACTGACCTGTAATTTCCCGGATCTCCTCTGGAACCCTTTTTAAAGATGGAAGTGACATTAGCTAACTTTCAGTCCTCAGGAATGGAGGCAGATTTTAAAGAAAGATTACATATTTTTGTCAGGAGATCCACAAGTTCACGTTTGAGTTCTTTCAGAACTAGAATGATAAAAGGGTTGGAACACCTTCCCTATGAAGAAAGGTTAAAACGTTTGGGGCTCTTTAGCTTGGAGAAACGACGGCTGAGGGGTGACATGATCGAGGTTTATAAGACTATGCATGGGATAGAGCAGGTTGAGAAAGAAGTACTTTTCTCCCTTTCTCACAATACAAGAACTTGTGGGCACTCAATGAAATTGCTGAGCAGTCGGGTTAGAACAGATAAAAGGAAGTACTTCTTCACCCAAAGAGTGATTAACATATGGAATTCACTGCCACAGGAGGTGGTGGCAGCTACAAGCATGGACAGTTTCAAGAGGGAATTAGATAAACATATGGAGCAGAAGTCCATCAGTGGCTATTAGCCACAGTGTATGGATGGGAACTCTCAGTCTGGGGCAGGTGATGCACTCTATTCTTGGTGCTGGAGGGGGCAGCAGTGGGAGGGCTTCTAGTGTCCTGGCCCCACCGTTGGACCTCCTGATGGCACCTGGTATTTTTGGCCGCTGTGTGACAGAGTGTTGGACTAGATGGGCCATTGGCCTGATTCAACATTGGCTTCTCTTATGTTCTTATGTACCCTGCAGTGGTTGTACAACCTTTGTTGAATGGGGTTGCACTCCTCATTAAGACTTAGGTTCCTATTTCGGGTATGCTCCTGCATCCAGCCTTACTGCTAGATAAGTAGTTATCAGCTTTTATCAGGCATATGGTTCATCATATAAGGTTTGTATTCCAATCAAGTCATCTGCTGGAGAGTTGTGCAACAGTGGAATCAGCTGCCTAGGGAGGTGGTGAGCTCCCCCTCACTGGCAGTCTTTCAGCTGCGTCTAGACAAACACTTGTCAGGGATACTGTAGGGTGAACCTGCATTTAGCAGGGGGCTGGACAGAATTCTAAGTTTGTTTTTTGTGAGTAAAAGGCAGGGGAAAGTGGCAGGGTCCTTTCCAGAGCTGCTTTGGTCTCTGAGAGAGGATACATTGGGGCCAGCCCTGCCTGGCAGCAACCACTGGGTGATTTGATACCACCTGACTTGCATGACTCACCTAGACTCACCTTCAGAATAGTGTCTAGGAGACCCAGGTTCAAATTCCCAACTCGCTGTGGCAGCTCACAGCCTGATTTTGAGCCAGTCAAATACTTTCAGCCTAATCTATCTCACAGGGTTGTTGTGATGATGAAAAAGGGGAGACAAGAATAATATAAACTGCTTTTATACCCACTATGGAAAGAAGTGTGGTATAAATGAAGTAAATAAATAAGGAATATAGCTGATGATGGAAAGCTGATGAAAGGTAGATTGGTGAATGACTGAGAAGATGGAGCAGAGAAAGGGGAGAGGTATGGAAATTGACAGGAGGAGGTAAGGAGGGAATTGTTTGAGGATACAAGTGATACAGGGGGAAGTAAGCTGCCCCCACAAGCACTTGAGGGTTCCCTTCCATGCAAGTGGGCCTGGCTCAGCAGCTGGTACCACACAACTAGGCCATAATTTTCCTAGGTAGAAGCTGTTGGGTGGGGGAGAGGGAAGGTTGTCTGCTGGGTGGGAAGGGGAGGAAACAGGAAAAGGGGACAGGCTATGGGGGCTTTCAGGAAAGGGAAAGTAGCCCTTGCAAGTTACCACTTGTCAATATACTAATTCTCAGGGCCTTTTTTGTAGAAAAAGCCCATCAGGAACTCATTAGCATAACAGCAGATACTCATTAGCATATCAGGCCACACCCTGACAGCACAGCTCATTAGCCTATTAGACCACACCCCCATGTTACCAGAAGTGTCATCATCCAGCCACACCCACCTTTTGCTTCTTAATCTTTTTACCTTGCTTGTTGTGAAAACCCAGGGCTTTTTTTTATGCAGGAACTCCTTTGCATGTTAGGCCACACACCCCTAACGTAGCCAGTCATAATGAATTTCTGCTGTTGGATGTGGCCTATTATGCTAATGAGTTCCTGCTGGGTGTGGCCAACTCGAGAGCCAGTCGGAACTCCGTTCCTGTGCGTTTCTGCCCCAAAATAGTCCTGCTAATTCTCAACATGGCCCCATCTGTGGATACTTAAATCTGCTCATTGGGGCCATGGAGAGAGAAAGGAGATTTTCCAATAAGCTGAAAAGGTTTTTTAAAAATAGAAGGGAGTGCGTTGACCCTCCAAACAGAGGCATACATTGTTTTTGCAAGTGCAAACTGCATACATTTACCATCAGCAGAGAGGAGGAGGGGGACATTTGCTCTGAGGCACCCTACCCCTACCTCTCCTCTGAAGTTTAACAGGAGTAGAAATCATATCCCCTCCTTTGGCAGTGCTGCCAAGCTAGTACCACCCCCACTTCAGTCAGCCTGGCAGCAAGCAGGCAAATAGAGGGGGAAGCAAAAGCTGCAGCTGCCCCCTCACACCAAGCAGAGGGGAAGAAGAAAATGGGTGAATTTGTCTAGTGCTCTTTTAAAGTTATCTAAGCTTTTGCCATTACTGCGTCTCAGGAGTGAGGTCTTTATGGTAATTATGTGAAGAACTTTATAGCTTATGCTGTGCTTATCTCATTGTCTCTGCTTGATCATTTGATCCTATAATTTGTGAAATCCAGGTTATTGAGTGTATGATACTGTTTTTGTTCCTTTGTTCCTTAATTGCACAGCCCAGTTTTGTTGCACTGCTCATTGTATGTATTATACTGGTCTCTTTGCACTGCACTTCTAACTCTGTAATCCGCTTTGCATCTCAATGAGAAAGGCAGATGATTAATAAACAAACAAACAAGATGCCCCTGAGTTTTAGCCCCAGTCTGTTTATCTTTCCTCCCAAGGGAAGTGTTCTTTTTCCTATAACCTTTTCAGCTCTAAAATATCCTGTTAGAGATGGAGATTGAGAAAGTTTGTTCTATGGATTTATACAAGGTCATTAGGATACTGGCTGTTCTAGTTGTACTCCCTTTTCTAGTAATCCTTGCCATAGAATTTGCCCTTTCATCACTACTGCACACTGACATGACGTCTGTACTGAGCTACTTACCACATCTCCAGGATCTTTCTTGGTGAGTCACTGTCAGTTACAGACTCTATTGGAGTTCATAAAAAACAGCAACTTTTTGCACCTATGTGAATTCCTTTATTTGCATTGAGTCTCATTTGGAAAGTTGTTTGAAAAGTTGTTGCACACTCACCCAGTTTGTAGAAATCATACTGGAGTTTTCATAATCTACTTTGGCTTTTACCATTGTGAATATTTGATGCCATTGGTAAACTTGGCCACTTCCTTATTCATTCTTAATTCCAGAAATTACATAGCACTGGTTCTAATACAGATTCCTGGCAGACATTGTGTTCCCTTTACAGGCAGAACTGTCAGTTTACCTTTACTTCTGCATCCCAAATTTTTACTTCACAAGCAGGCTTGTTCTATTATCCCATGAATTCTGAGTTTATTTAGGAGTCTTTGGTTAGGAACTTCATTAAAGCTTTTTGGAAGTAAGTCTAAGCATATAATGACTACCCGATCACCTAATTCATGTGCTTGTTAATCAAAGTACTCAAAAAGTTTGATTAGGCAGGATTTCATTTTGCAGAAACTACACTGATTCATTCTCAGTAGGACTTGTTCTTATTATATGCTTAATAATTCTACCTTTACTAACAATTTCCATAAATTTTCGAAGAATAGGTGATAGGGTAACCGGCCTATAATTTCCTGGATCTACCCTGGATCCCTTTTTTAAAAAAAATCATATCACATTTACAATGTTTCTGTCTTTTTATAAGAAGGCCAGTTTTAGTGACAAGTTGCATGTTGTTAGGAGATCAAGAATTTTCCATCCCCAAACCTACTGACCCATTAATTTGTCAAAAGAACTTCATCTCGCTCCTGTCTTTCACTCAGTATTTTCATAAACATTTCCCTAAAATTGTGTTGTACCCCATATCTAGAAATTCAGTATTCATCTATCTTATTTGAAGGCAACATGAGCACCCACCCCAACTGTTCATTGGAGAAGGTCTCTGGAAGACTCAGCCTAGGCTGTTTTATATTGAGTCAGACCATCAGTCCATCAAGGTGAGCACTCTGATGGGCCATGGTTCTCCAGGGTCTCAGATTGTGATCTTTCCAATCAACTACTACCTGATCCTTTTAACTGAAGATGCCAAGGATTGAACCTGAAACCTTCTGCATGCAAAGTAGATGCTGTCTCATTTAGTTACAGCCCATCTCTCAGCAGGGCATTCTCTTTCACACAATGTTATTATGCTTAGTTTATAGCCCACCTTTCTCACTGAGATTCAAGGCAGATTACAAGATAAATGAACAACAAAACAGCATAGTCAGACAGCATAAAACAACCAGTGAATAATGCAATACAATTACAGAATTAGGGAATATGAACAGTAAACTACCTAAAGGATCTTCTGTAGGCAATACAGAAGATGGATTACAAGGCATAAAACAGGTGATATGTACAATAATCATTGTTGTTGATTACAATCTTATCCCTTTATAATGGTGCTCTCCTGGACTGTTCCATTCTACTATTGTTCTAATACTTATTTAAAAATGACCCATTGAACACTACTGTTTTGAACATTCTGCAGTCACAGAGAGTACTCCATCTTTCTGTGTTATACCTCTGAAGATATCAGTCACAGCTGCTGGTGAAATGTCACGTCCTACAATGCCAAGACCATGGCCATACAGCCTGGAAAATCTACAACAACTAATTCTGCAGAATGATGGGAGTGTGGGAGCCTTCCTGACCTCCTCAGGCAGACCTTTTCAGAAGGTTGGAGCCATCACTTGAGAATGCATGACACTTGCCGGTATGTGGGTCCAAGGATATTCAAGGCTTTGCAGGTGAAAGCCAGAACCTTGAAATGAACTCAGTAACTGATCGGTAACCAATGGAGTATCTGATGTTGCATCCACCAAGGTTTTGTAAGCTGCTCTGAGACTCCAAGTGAAGGGCGGGGTATAAATCCAATCTCTTCTCTTCTTCTTCTCTTCAATCCACGCACACCTGAAGCTACTGTTCACTCCACCATATCATATGTTTTTCCCATGGTGCAAATGACAACTTCAAGGCAGAAGAGGTATCAGGAGAAAGAGTTCCCCTCCATGACCCCATCCAATTTATCACTCCTTCTCCTGCTTCTTTTATATATATATATATATATATATATATACACACACACACACACACACACACATATACACATACACATATACATATATATATACACATACACATATACATATATATATATATATATACACACATACATATACACATACACACACACATATATATATATATGATGAGGGAGATTCTGCTCACAAATCTTCTGCTTCATGTCTGCATTCTCTCTCTTTACACATATTAATGGTTTCTGTTTGGGTCTTGCCTTGTTACATTAACATTTCAGCCAACTTTTTAAAAACTTAGCTTTTGCTCTTTTTTGGCACGCAACCAATATGTATCTTACATACATAACCTTTATCTCCCCCCCCTTTGACAGTTTCCTCCCTCCTCCCCAGGTCTCTTGCCTTAGGCTGTTTATCTCCTCATTGTTCCTCAATGCTCTCCCCAGTCACTCTCAGAGGCTCCAGACCTTGAAATCTTCCCTGCCTACCTGCAGTACATTAACAAGAGCAAATGAACAATGCTGCCAACTTCTAGAAAGAAGGAACAATGCTACCTAGGGGTGTGCATTCAGCATAAACCAAGCTTACTGGTATTTTTTGGGTATTATTTAAGCCAAATACTAATCAAGGAATCTGAATGGCTACTGGTATAACTGAGCCCAAATAAAGCTGATTGTCACACTACCTCTCTCTCTCTCTTTTGTGTCGTTAGGTATGATGTGGTTTTAAATTTCTTGTTGTTTCTTTGGTGTAGTGGTTAAATATGCGGACTCTAATCTGGGAGAGCCGGGTTTGATTCACTTGCACCTGACTGGATGACCTTGGGCAAGCCATAGTTCTGATAAGAGCTGTTCTTGAAAAAGAGCAGTTTCTGTCAAGGGCTCTCTCAGCCCCACCTACCTCACAGGGTGTCTGTTGTGGGGAGGGGAAGGGGGAGGAGTTCGTAAGCCGCTCTGAGACACCTTTGGGTAGTGAAGTAAATCCAATCTCCTCCTCCTCCTCCTCCTCCTCCTCCTTCTTCTTCTTCTTCTTCTTCTTCTTCTTCTTCTTCTTCTTCTTTTCTCACTCAAGGTATGTAATGCTGCCACCAGAAATTTAACTCCAGTCTTTAATTAACCTTTCCCACAGTATTGTGCTCAAGCTCTAAGGCTCCTGCATTGGACTATGTGGTTCTGAGGATGAGACTCTTATATTTTAAACAACATATGACTCTGGGTTAATAATAAACAAGATAAAACGTTTTTTACACAAGAAGCGTATTGATTACAAAGACATTTTGCTAAGTTGCTCAGTAAAATCTTTCCCGTTTCACTCAGGTTTTTGTCAGCTTTTACTCTTCACACTCTTATAATACTCTGACAATATTAGATTTTGCCTAATATCCCCCCTGAAATATTTCTCTTTTCCCTTTAGAATCTTAATGTCTTTCACAGCACTTATATATGAATCTAACTAGAAGAATGCTTCTCAGACTCTGTGTAGACCGACCACAACTGATAGCTGCTGACTGCTGACTGAATACTCTGCCTTCTCTTTCTCCACATACACACTTCTTAGCTCCACCCATAGACTATCAGTCACCAACCAATCATCTCCCTCACCTCCCTCTTTCACCCCCTTGTTCTTCTGAAACTTACCAAGCATCTAAAGAAACACACGCTCATAACTGATTTTTATTTAATTTTTTATTTATTTTTTTGCTTTTATTCAGGTATATTCAGCTATACCAAATGAATGGTGGACTCCTTTTGCAACTCAGTTTAAACTGAGCTGCAAGAGGAGCCAGCCCCATCCAAGGCAGTGTAGAGCTCTCAGCTACCATAACTCCAGCTGGTCCTCTCTTGTCTCCCTGCTGTACACAGATCCTGGGGCCAACTTCTCCTGCAGTGCAATGTAAACTGCACTGCGGGAGAAGCCAAGTCAGCCCCAAGGTTGGGCTGTTTTTTTTTTAAATCAGTATTTTTATTCTTGGGTCTATTGGACCCGGAAAAAAATCAGGATTTTTCCGAAATACTGACATGGGGGGGGGGGGGTGTCCAATAAACCCAAACCAGGGTACTTTTTGCACACAGATAATGCTAACCTGTGCTACTACTGATCATGGGAAGCAGTAATGCTGTGCGGAAGAAAGCTGATAACTTTTCTTTTAAGATGTCTCTCTACCCCAGTAGGGCCACTGCTATTGAAAAAATGTTTTTTTTTAAATAAAATAAAAATGTTTTAACTGTTGACAGCAGTTTGATAGCAGCTTGCTGCCGGTTTAATAGCAGTGGCTCACATCTTCTTGTTCCACTTGCTGCCTGGCTGCTGGGAGGACTCTGGGCCAGTAAGTTTACCACAGAATGCTGTGTTAGAGAGATCTTGTCATAACTTTATGATCTGAGTCTTCACCCATCAGGTAACACTGATGTGATACTACAAAACTGGGGTTGAATTTGCAGCTACTCTGAATCTGCTGCCTTAAACAATGTGTTTCTAACATTCCAATCTTATGGTACTTGTCTCTGATAAATGTATGTCCCTATTTAGTCGTTGAAGAGATCTTTTTTAGGATTTCTTCCATTTTTTTGCAATGTATGAGAGTTACAACATAAGAACATAAAAAGGACTTTGAAGGGGCTGCTGACAGAAATCCAACAAGAGTCATCTCTGGAGATTTTCAGAGGAAAACAATCAAGGGATCCACAAGGACTTGCGGGGGACATCTCATTTTTAGGAATGGGCACAGACCGGCTCACAAACTAAAGTTCATCATGAATTTTGGGCAGTTCATAGTTTGCAAAATGATGTTCATGGAAGGGTGACTGGCATGAATACTCCACAAACTTTCATGCTGTTTGCAGCAGTTTGTGGTGGTTTGTGAATGGATACATTTCCAGACAGTCTTCACTCAACTAAACTGTTTAAAACACTTCAATGCAACGAGGTGATGGACTTTTCCAGCCTTGGAAACACCAACTGGGGCCTTCCAAATCTTAACAAACACTGTTGGTTGCCAGTAACAAAGTTCCCATTCTGCTCTATGGGATCAGAATGCCATATATACCCTTAGCTGAGCTCCACACACCCCTCTGTTGGCTGTTGGCTGTTAGAGAGGCAGGGAACTTGTTGAAAGCAGAGCAAATACTTTCATTCCCGGTTCTGAACTCCTCTCCCCTGCTGGGGTTTGAGTGTTAGGTGGACTCAGGGCCACCCTGTCTCTGTTCATGCCAAGCAGAAGGGCTTAGCTTCTGGGTGCCTTGGCTGAGGATCCATACCCTCCTTGATTGTGAACCCCTGTCCCCTGCTGGGGTTTATTAGTGAACTCAGGGCTTTGAGTCACCCCATCTCTCTGCTCATGCCGATCAGAAGAGCTTAGTTACTGGCTGCCTCAACTGAGGACCCACATTTATACCCTCAGTTTGTGAACACCTCCGGGTCATGAGGGTGAAAGTGGGCACAAAGGGTGCTCATCATCGGGGGAAGAAGTCCTCCACCCCCCACATATCACAGGCCCCTGTCCCTGGGCATAAAACCCATCCTGCTAGTCCACTGGATCCTGGCCCAAACAGGGAATCACCAGAGGTCATGGAACCTCCATTCCCTGATCTGTTCCTGGGGCTCTCCACAGAGACAACAGAATTGTTAGCACTGCTCAGACACCAGCAGTTACTAACACACTTTGGAGAGGAGGACTCTGACAGCAGTGATTGGGCAGGGGACATCACAAAGGATACCACATTACTGGTAGAAAATAATGAAGAAACAACTACTGATGAGTGTTAAAGTGCCAAAGCAAGATTACAGCTGAGCATCAAGAAGACAAAAGTAATGACTACTGGGGAATTAAACAACTTTAAGGCTGACAATGAAGAAATTGAAATTGTTCAAGTTTTTCTATTCCTTGGCTCCATCATCAACCAAAAGGGAGACAGTAGCCCAGACATCAGAAGGAGATTGAGACTGGGAAGGGCTGCCATGAAAGAAGCATTGGTCTTTATACCCTGCTTTTCTCTACCTTAAGGAGCCTCAAAAGTGGCTTACAATCTCCTTCCCTTCCTCTCTCCACAGCAGTCACCTTGTAAGGCTGGAGGGGCTGAAAGAGTTCTGAGAAAATTGTGACTGGCCTAAGGTCACCCAGCAAGCTTCCTGTGGAGGAGTGGGGAATCAAACCAGTACACTTAACCAGTACACCACGCTGGCTAGGAGTTAGAAAAGATTCTGAAATGTAAGGATGTGTTGCTGCCTACTAAGATCAAGTTAATTCATGCCACAGTGTTCCCCACTGCTATGTATGGGTGTGAAAGTTGGACTATGAAGAAAGCTGACTGGAAGAAAGTTGATTGATTTGAAATGTGGTGTTGGAAGACAGTTTTACAGATACTGTGGATCACCAAAAAGACAAATGTGGGTTCTAGATCACATCAAACCTGAAATCTCCCTAGAAACTGGGATGACTAAACTGAGACTATTGTACTTTGGTCACATTCTGAGAAGACAAGAGTCACTAGAAAAGACAATAATGCCAGGAAAAATTGAAAGCAGCTGGGAAAGAGGAAGACCCAACATGAGATGGATTGGCTTGATAAAGGAAGATGGCCCTGAGCAAGGCTGTTAATGATAGGATGTTTTGGAGGACATTAATTCATAGGATCTCCATAAGTCAAAAGTAACTTGGTGGTACTTACACACACACACATACAAACACACACGTTGGGGTGTGTGTTAACATGCCAACATTATCATTGTTGTTATTGCTGTTATTAGATTTTAGATTTTTCTGCAACCCTGGGTCTTTTCTCATGTTTGCAGAAAAATCTGTTAATGGCTCCAGTCTCTCGATTCAAGTATACACAGATTTGGACAGGTTGAGGATTAGATATGTTGATATAAGGCTGAATTATTTTAAAAGGCCTTTGGAAACAGACCTGATATTCTGCTGATACTCAGAGTAGCCATCCAATTGCCATAGAGGGATAACAGAACAGGGGACAGAGGCCAAGGCCTTTTGCTGGTGTTGCTTCTGAATGTGCCTCTGAATGTGAATATGAAGTTGCTTCTGAAGGTTGGCTGGATGCACATTCTCTGTAGGATATATGCATACAAGTGAGGACCCACAAGAAATGTGTGGTAGGGACAATCTTGGGCCCCCACCTTTCTTCTCTTTCTCCTCTTTCTTTCTCCTCTTTCTCCTCTTTCTCCTCTTTCTCCTCTCTTTCTTTCTTTCTTTCTTTCTTTCTTTCTTTCTTTCTTTCTTTCTTTCTTTCTTTCTTTCTTTCTTTCTTTCTTTCTTCCTTCCTTCCTTCCTTCCTTCCTTCCTTCCTTCCTTCCTTCCTTCCTTCCTTCCTTACTCTTACTCTTACTCTTACTCTTACTCTTACTCACCAACTTTCTCTGTCTCTCTTTCTGCCACCCCACCCCATCTCTCTCTTTCTCTCTCTCTCTCTTAACAGCAGTGGCAAATTTCCCAGCAGCCCAACATCTTCCCATCCCCCACAGCACCAGTGGCACCAACTCTCTCAGCTGCCAGCCCATCCAGCAGCTTCTGCCCCCAACAATAACAATGGTGGGGATGACTCTCCTCCAGCAGCTTCTCCCCCCACACACACACATACATCAATGGCAGTGGTGACTCTCATGGTCACCCTGCCCCCTCAGCAGCCCCCTCCGCCAACAGCAGTGGCAGTAACTTTATAGGCCACCCACCTGCTTAGCTGCTTCCCCTCCCCACACAAACCAATGGCAGTGGCTACTTTCCTGGCCACCTGTCCAGCAGTTTCCCCCTCCCCCACACACACCAATAGTGCTGGTGAGTCTCTTGGAAGCTCCCCTCACAGCATCAGCAACCTTCCTGCCTCCTCACCTGCAGTTTCACTGTCTCACAGCAGGTACAGACAACCCCTTTTACCATCCCCTCCCCCATATCACCGTTGCTACTCCCTGGCTTGGTGAGGCTCACATCCTCTGTACCAGGCCTGATGTGGCTTCCTTCCCACACCACCACCATGGCTGGGACTGCTGCAGCTCCTGGCCTCCGGTATCTAAAAAGGGTGGTGCAGCTTCCAGCCTCCCCCTCAGTGCTAAAAGAGGAGGTAAGTGCATTGTCTGCCCATGCACAAACAACACTTTTGTTTTCGGGGGGGGATATAAACCCCAATGTGTGTTTCAGATTTTTCTCCAAGCTTGGGTTGTCCCCCAAGTTGACAGGACTATTTGTTTTCTTCCTGTGCATCCCCAATCCATGAATTTAAATATCTACGGGAAACAGATATATAGATATCTGTATATAACACACACATATTTATATAGATAAATACTAGTGTGTGTTAATACTAAAGCACCAATTGTGTATCATGCTTCCCTGGCTTATACTATACAGATGATGTGTTTGTTCTAGTATATCTTTAAGTAACAGAACTAGTCCCTGTCTCTGCTTTTAAATTAGGACAAGACATCCCAATGCACAGTAAAAGAATGCAGATCTCAGCAGATGGAGACGATCCTTCAGCAATATGTAGGGAGGCGGAGGTCAGGAAATGGTCCTTGTTAAAATAACAAGGGACTTTTGAATGCATCAGAATGTGCCAGCTTTCATCAGAGAAATATTAGAAGCTATGCCTGAGAATTTTGTAGGGTGTGAGGCTGCAGCTCTTAGGCAGCATATGGAAGAGTTTGCATATACAGTGGCCTCTTGCTGGAGGTGTTGACATTTGATAAACCTGTGATACAATATGTATATAATGTTGTTTGCATGGCAGTGCTAGACAGTCTATTGGGACTGATGCCTTTGACAACTATGCATGATGATTAAATGAGATGTGTTGTCTGCCAGCAGTCAAGTCTGCTTTCTGTAGAGGTTCTGCCTGCTCACATATTTGCTGGGCAGTTTGACTAAGGAACAGTTGCCAGGTTTTGAGGGTTTTGCTGCATAAATACCAAGGCTGATGCCATAGCATCTACAAAATGTTCCAGGAATTCACAAAGCTATCTGGAAATTCTAAATGCTAATATCTTAGCATATCTGGAAAATGAAGTCCAATTTGCAGTACCAGTTGGCCTTACTAACACTTGCATGGAAAATGAATTCTCATTGTACTGCACCTTTAGGGTTTAAGCTGCAAGGGTTATTATTGGATTGGATCCAGCCAATTCTTCACCAAGTTTCACCTAGTCCCCCTTTTTACTAGAGATCCTGTCCCAGATGCTTCTGTCCATGCAGGTCCATAATTGCCAATATAGCCTTTTTATTGGCAGTGGAAGAGACCCATACTTCCTTTTTTGACCAGCAGAAAAGCTCGTTATATCCAATTTGTGATACAACCCATGACTCTTTTCACACCTTAAAATAAAATACCTTCATTGACACAGATGGATAGCAAGGATCAGCTGTATCCAGGCTCTCTTTTGGCACATTGGTGTGTTCTGTTAGTATGAAATGCTGTAAGTGCTCTAAATGGTTGGTTGAAGGACTGTGTAGCCAGGCATTTGGTTAGTACTGTGTTTGCTTGGTAACTTTCAGACTTCCAGCACAAGACAAGTAGAGGACAGTTTTTTTAACTGCATTTGCAAGGCGCTAGATTGGATATTTAGCTAATTACTGTTTATGAACATATAATAAACCAGTTGAGCGAATCTAAGTACACTAGGGCTACGATCCTCTAGACAGAGTTACAGGACTTTGATCCTCAGAGAACTGAAGTATACTATAAGCCTTACAGCTGTAGGAATTCTAACACTGTTGGTGTTGCAGTCCACCTGCCCTCTTAGTTTTGCCATGGGAAAGAGAAGATAGAATTTGTGAAGGGGTGTGAGAGGCAGATAAGCAATAACTATCAGTTGAGCCTCAAATTCTTCCCAACCATAGGACCTTAATGATTCAGGATCCTACAGTATGGAAGAACTTCCTTTCATCAAATATCAACTATTGCAAATTTAGCGTATACCTGGCACACTACATTCTGCAAACAAAATCTGATTGTTGATAATATCACTTTAATGCTGTTGATGTAAAATGTATCCTGTTCACTGGGAGGAAAGAAAAAAATCTTACTGTCTTACATTTTATCATGTTCATGATCAGGATAAGACAATCAGAAAGGCCATGATTTTATAACTGTTCTGCCTTGTCTGATGCTACAATTGCCAACTTAGATTGAAAGCCAAAGATTCCTTTTAAAAAAGGAGAATGCATTTGTATCTCAGAAAGGCATTACTTGAAATGAGGGGAGAAGGCTGCTGCAGAAGAAATAATGGTTGTTGCTGTGAAAATGGATAAAAAAGAAAGTAAAAATGAGACTGAATTTTTAGTGAACTGCTTACATTCAAATTATAATATGGTCTTTTTCAACATGGAATTACAATTCTTTCTCCTAAATTTGACATAAATTCATACCTGCAGTGCAAATCAACTCAGCTCTCATCATCTGGATAGTTTAAAAGAATGGGTTGGTACCATGAAACTACTGTTTCTTGTGAAACTGGACTGAAAATAAATTGAAATATGTTGATCATATGTCAAAATAGTTTGCTTTTTATTCTGCACAGCTGTTATTTTTCATATAAGACAGGTGAAATGTTCTTTCCTGTCAGTTATTATCAATGAGATAGAGTGAAGAAAAGCAAGGAAAGTAACTAACTACCATGAACACAAATCACATACTGCTGGATCAATAATGAAAATACATCAAGTTCAGATTTAAGACTTAAATCAATGTGATTGGAAAGTTTTTCCAAACCTTCTTTCATTGGTCCTGCCATGAAAGGACTAGCAGTTCTGGGATATGACTCGAATGGTGCCTTAAATGTAGGTTGATTAACATAAAGTTGCAGTAGCCCAATGTACCTAGATGAGGAGGGTCTCTCCCACCAATCATTTTCTCCTTGTACAGCAACAGAAAGGAAATATGAACAACAATGCTAGATCAGACCAATGATACATCTAGACCAGTATCCTGCTTCAAATGGTAGCCAATCAAATACAAAGCACATACAGGCTTGAGACTTTCCATTTTGTTTCTCCACAGCACTCATTTTGAGATGGTTTGAGATAATTACTGACTCTAAATATGAAGTTTCCATTGAGTCGTCATGGCTGATAACCAGTGATAGATCTAGGCTCCATAGGGTTGCCAGGTCCTTCCTGGCAATTGGCAGGTGGTGGTGGGGACTTACAGGGAGAAGGAGGGAAGCCCAGCAAAAAATTGACTTTTACTGTAGAGTTTTTGCCAAAATACCAGAGCATCACCATGACATGATGACTTCATTTTTGGGTCACAACAGAAGTGATGTTGACATGTTGCTGCAATGTCAGCTGTGCCTCACTCTCTACCAGGGTAAGTCCCCCGACTGGCCAGCTGATTGGTGATGAGGCCTGGCAGCAGGGGACTCCCACCTCCACCAGGTGGGTCTGGCAACCCTAAGGCTCCATCAATCCATCTTATCCCCTGTTAACACTGCCTTAAGAAACAGCCATAATTATATCCTGTGGTTTTGAACTGTACAAGTCTTTGGTTCAGTTCAAACATAATCAGAAACCATCATTTAATTAAATTAACCATGGTAAGTTGATCATCCAAACTTGTAGCACATCAGTAGCGATAAGCTCCTCATGGTAGCTATAAGCCTCTCTTTTTTGCTCCAATGTGCATCACTTTCCATTTACACTGAATTTCATTTCTGGTGTTGTTACTGCCTCATCCAGTTTGGAGAGATCCTTTTGGAGCATTTCACAATCTGCTTTGCTTTTCCCCATCCTCAATAACATGGTTCCATCTGCAAACTGTGCCATTTTACTGCTTACCATCAGTTCCTTATCATTTATGATCAAATTAAATAACACCAGTCCCTACAGTGATTCCTTTCAGAAATCCCGTTTACCCCTTTCCATTGTGAGAACTTCCAGTTGTTCTTGTTTTCTACTTCATGTTTACCATTTTCATATCCATTAGAGGACCTATAATCTAACCCATGGCAGCTAAATTCATTCAGGAGTCCTTGATGAGAGACTCTGTCAAAAGCTTTTTAGAAGTCCAAGTTTGTAATATCAATCAACGTTGTACAGATGTTCAAAAAGTCCAAAGAATTCCAAACGGTGAAGCAGAACTTCCCTTTACAGAAGCCAGGCCTTGTTCCTCTATATGTTTAGTAAGCCTGTCTTGAAAATAGTTGTGAAAAACAAATAGGAAGAAACAGAGTACAAGGTCACAACAAAAACAAAAACTACTTTGTAACAAAATGACAATACATTTAAAAAAATGTAAATGCTGTAATCAAAAATACTCAGTATAATGTGTTGCATAATATATAATCAAAATACACCACCAACTCCAACTATTATTGAAAACAATGTCCAAAAAAGTAAGTCCAGTTCATATAACTTGTTAAACCTCCAAATGTTGTTGCAAACCAATGTTCAAAGAGATAAGACCAGTAAATGAAACAAATTAGTAGTGAAAGGAATCCAAAACATTCCGCAGGACAATGCCTCCAAAAACAATATGAGTGTGAACCAGTTCCCACTACATTTTCCAGTTTATGGGTTTGTGGATACTGATGCTGAAAATCATGCACGTATTCCTATTCAAACAAAATGGTGATCGTGTGCATTGGAAGCATCATAAGTAGCATACACTCCCAATACACACAGTTGCATCTTCCCAAATGTAACATCTAAAAAGGTCTTATGTGCTGGATGACTGTCTGAAAGCAAACTGAATGAAGGCTGTTCCATTTGGGACCATCTGTGTGAAACTGCTCACTGTGAACCATGCCAGCTTTTTTGTTTTAATCAAAAGAGCTTCGTGAGGTAACTGTATTGGGCTGCCTATTAAGTTTATGACTCACTCATGAAACCACTATATTATAATTGTATTGCCAAGCTTCTAGACAAATTTTGGCTAATGACAGGCCAGATATTTATGTATTAATTGATACTCTACTCACTGTCCTCTTTTCCCACCAATGTCCTCTATCCCATGTTAGGCTAATTTTTCTTGCAGTAGAATGTAAGAAAAATCTGCTGCAGTTATTACATGTTGGCTTACATCTCAAGTATACAATCCCTCAGAGAACAACTACTTCCTATCCCTTCTCTGCACAATTCTGCAGAAAGTGAAAAGATCCCAAGGCTTTAGAAATTCTCTCTGTCTCTCTCATGCTTGCAAGATCCCGGTAGATCCAATTTCTGGAGAGCAATATGATCTGCATGTTTCTTCACCCATTTCTTTGCCACAGAACCCTTGTGTCATACTGACAGCTGATGTCTATCTCAGAGACAGGTGTGTCCCAATCTGTAATTTATGTGGATCTGTTTTGCATTTAATTGCTATGTCACATCTAGATCAAAATCAGAAAGAGAAAGCTTTCATCAGTTCTACCACTAGATGCTCGCTAGAGTCTGAGTTCAGGCAGTGTTGAATCGCAATAACATAAGCTAAAAACTCTTCATATCAATCTCTTCTGCTTCTATCTCCCTTACATTCAGAGTGAATATAAAACACACCGTGTCTGTGTGACCACTGTGTGACCCACTGTCTCCAGAGCAGGAACTCTTTAAATATGGGCCATCTGGCTTGAAAGCTGGGTGATATTAGTACTGAGAGAATCTTCCCTCCTTCAAGAAGCTGTTGTCACTTTGACTTGGTGGTCACCATGTTGGTTGCATCTTGATTACATTATATTATTATATTTCCCTAGCCTTTTTATTTGCTTACTTTGACAGAATACACATACCTACTATGAGCCAGTCACTCCAGGTACAGGAAGGTGGGGTGGAATTCAGATGCGTTCTACAGTCGTTTCTCCATTGTCTCCTATAAACTGGAAACCACTGAGAATTTCCTCTACCTTCCTTTGGCCACAAAAAGAGATTTTTATGGAGTACTGCAATCTACATGGGATCACTGATTAATTTATTCTGTCAGAATCCTTACATACTAATCCCCCCCAATGACTAGTATAAATAACCATGATAGACAGCAATATTAAAAGGCCACCAGATAGTTTATGTATAGTTTAGACTTGTCATAGTGATAACTTTTTTGTATATACTACACTGGATCTTTGCTAAAAAGCCAAGAAGCAATTCTTTGTGTGTGTGTGTACACCAATATACACAAAAACAACACAATCTGGTAGTGAAGGAAAGGTGGGAGGAGCCAAAAAAGAAAAATCTGTTTGAAGTACATTCTTTCAGTCTCTATAAAAACCATGCTCTGATTTTGACCAAACTTTCTACTTCATCTGAAAACTTATTTGCAGAACTCTTTCAGTTTGTGGCCTGCAAGAATACTCTGTACAGGTCTAAGTGAAGAAAAACAGAAAGTGGACTAATTTCCTTGCCTAAGGTTCTGGCTCCTCCCCAAAACTACAACATAACCAGTCTCTTGAATATTGGCTACAGTGTCTGGTGAACTAGATTTCTTACAAAGCTGAGCTGATGTTAATGGAAAATACGATGAGCAATTGAGAGAGTTATAGTGGGGTGGTACATAACTCTAGTCTGAGACAGTTCAGAATATGGGGTTGCTCCAGGACAGCTTTTTATCAACTGCACTTGCTATCCAGGTTCTGACCATTTTAGAGCAGAGGAAGACGACAATCAATCAACCGATATAAGAAAATTGACAATTGGTTGCCAACTTCAAAGCAGTATACTATTCAGATTACAATCTCATCATAATTAAACATAGGGTTGCCAGGTCCCTTTTGCCCAATAGGAGGGGGATTGATTGACGGGATGTTCCAAGAGTAGGAAGTGATGTCAACCCCCCCCATTCCCCCTGAAACAGTGATGATGCATGCAACTTGCCTGTGTCACCTGGAAGTGACATTGGCACGTCAGGGGTGACACTCTGGATTTTGGGCAAAACTGTAAGGTAAAATCAACATCAAACCTGTATAGAAAAAATACTTTTCTGCTTCAGTGAATAGGCCCAAATGGTTCAGCTGGGAACATGTCCCTGTGACTTTCGACACCTGACCAAATGGCATGCACAAATGCCAGGCCTGGTTCTGCATTTCAAAAGCCACTTTGGCACCTCGGAGGGAACAGCCAGACATTCAGGCTCTCCCAAACTTCAAAGCCCAGCGTACGTGCCATCTGCACGTAAGCTATGGAGGCTCCTACAGAGTTAGACACGCCTTTGTCATGATTGGGTACTGGCCATGCTCAGTTGTGACAGAGGTAGGAGGAGAGTTGTCTTTAGCCTATGGAATGACACACAGAACTCTCTTGGAAAGAGGGCCCCTTTCTAAGAGTTAGTTTCTGTTTGGATTACATACCTATAACATGGAATTCTGCAAGTGGCCAACAAGCTGGCCCTAATTGCCCATTGCAAGCATGGCTTTCATCTTTAAGATCCCTTGGAGAATGGAATTTGCTCTAATTGTTCTCTGGACCAAGGATTGGTAACTATGATGCCTTTGTATGTTTAGTAAGAGCTCTATAAAGCTATAGGATTGTTCTTTGTTTTCTAAACCTGTGCAAGTCTCATGTCTTATAACTGCTTTGATTAATAAAGATCTTATATAGATTAAACTGATCTGGTTTGGATCAATGTCTTGTACCTGGACTTCTAGGGCTAAATCTAGAGTCTGAGCTGCTCGCCTAGAAAGCTACTACTGTGTGTTAATTATCTGCAGCTCTAGCCCAGAGCTGATAAGTTGCTAACTCCCAGAAACCGGGCAGGAGGTGGGACCTATTCTCCTGTCTGAGTTGGGAATGTTCTTAAATAGGTCCTGGTGGCATAACACTGATCTCAGTGCTCCTGGAGTATGTGGGTTTCTGGCTTCTCTCACTCCTGAAGGGCTGTGGGACAGACGTGAGATTCTCCACGTGCTGGCATAGTAACAAGGACTTGCCTCTTTCTTATCTCCTGGACTGGAGGTGAGAGGGTGCAAGAGACAAGAACCCTGTGCTTGTTGGCAGCGTCCGGATCTTGTACATGCTGGCAGGTACGGGATTCTTGTACAAAACCATAGAGTTTTGCCCAAAACCCAGAGCATCACTTCCAATGTCACCACTGTGCCAACATCACTTCCAGGTGATGCAGGCACGTTGTGTGCAACATCACTGTTAGGGGGGATTCCCCTACTTTGACCATAAGGTCTTCATCAGTGATGGCCATATGTCACACATATAAAGGTAAAGGTTCCCTTGCTCAAAGGCCAGTCGAATCCGACTCTAGGGTTGCAGTGCTCATCTCCATTTCAAAGCCGAAGAGCCAGCACTGTCCAAAGACATTTCCATAGTCATGTGGCCAACATGACTAAACACCAAGGCGCATGGAATGCTGTTACCTTCCCATCAAAGTGGTACCTATTTATCTACTTGCAATTTCTTGCTTTCAAACTGCTAGGTTGGCAGGAGCTGGAACTAGAGACAGGAGCTCACTCCATCATGCGGCACTCTCAGTTCTCGAACTGCTAAACTATTGACCTTCCACAGCCTGCAGTTCAGTATCTTAACCACTTGAGCCACACATATATACAGAGTTTAAAACCACCAATATTATGTGAAGATTAAAAACAAAGACAAACCAGTTAAAAATTCACATGTATTTGCAATAAAATGTAATCAAGATTCACACACATAAAAGCCATAAATAAGATATAGTAAAAGCTAATGCTGGCTCTAATGAAAATACAAATGGATCATACCCATGACCTAATATTTGATTATTCAAAAGTAATCCTATATTCCTGCTGCTTTTCAATACTACTATTATTACCACCACCACACACAATGAAAAGGGGAGAACATTACAAGCTGCTATATATAAAAATTAAAAACTCAATAAAATTCTATAGAATCTTATTGCCAAAGGTCCTCCTGGAGAAGAAAAAGTATCACCATAGTGCTTTTACAGCCAGCCAAGAATGCGAACTGATAAATTTATACCGAGATGGCCACCACCATGTCCTGTGGCAATGAATTCTGCCAGATAGTTACTCCATAAGTGAAGAAGAACTTTTTTTCTGTTTGAAATCTACTGCCCATTAACTTCATTGGGTTCCCATAAATACTAATATTGTGGGAGTACAGAAAAAGGTTCTCTCTAGCAACTGTTTTCTTAATTTTATAAATCTCTAATATTCCTCACTGGAAATCTTTTCTCTAAACGAAAAGCCCCAAACTGCTTAGTACTTTCTTTTAGAAAATGTTTTGAGACATAGTGATCAGAAGTGTACACATTATTCTGCACCACAGATCTGTACAATGTATTACGATACTTGCTTTATTTTCAGTCATTTCCCTAATAATCCCTAGCAGAAATGTGAAAATAGGTAGTAACTGGAGCAAGGCTTTTGTTATAGTGCGGTCAGAAATTGAATGTCTCTAATGGTGTTCTGGGTATGTTGCAAAAAACATCTATTTTGCATGGTCTATGACTGTTAACCTGACAGGCAGGCAATATAATTTTTTATTGAGAGTCTCTAGAATTGTGCAACGTAATTGTGTGTTTTTTATTTTATGCCTTTGAAAATATTATTCTGTATTTTTATGTAGGCTTCTTTAAGCTTAAGAAAATGCAAGTGTCTTAAATAATGTATGCACAGAATAAAGGGGGCTGAAAATGGCTGATACTTCTGGGAACCAAGCAATACTGCAAAACAAGAAAATTAAAAAGAAAAATAAAAGATCAGCCAGTTCATGTTTAAACTCTTGTAAGATATTGTGAAGCCCCTTTCTGAGATAACAGTTGTTGGCACAGGGCAAAAAGGAAACAAGGGAACAGAGAGCAGGGTAATGACTTAATTAGGCAATCTGCAAAGCAGATAATATTGGATGGCACAGGTTTCTGTCCAAGAATGATGCCCTGGGGGCCTTCTCCACTCCACCACCTCCACTCATCCTTTGCACAACAGTTATGGCTTGGGCATATTTCAGAGTAAGATTCCTGCCACAAAGGGCAGCTTCTACTGCCTGCATCCACAGTGGCTTTTTTTGTGCCACTAGTGTTGCTTTTTCCCTTTCCTCCTGATGGGGATTAAAAACTGTATCATGCTAGGCTTGAGCTGGCTGCTGTCGCTTCTGTCAATCATGCACGGGTGGGTAGCTTCCTGGCTGGCCTACTCATCCTGTTAATGTTATGCTGGAAGCAATGGAGGGATTACTCCATCTCTTAAGAGGAGATAACTTCTCATGGCAATTTAATCGTACTTTTCCTCTCACTTTTCAATGTCTTATACAAAAATGGCAACAAAACCATTTTCAGTAATGCCTGAACATTGCAATACAAAGCGGTGGTTTGACCATTATAGCAACCAGGAAAAATCCCAGTAGTCTGATGGCCCAGGGTGTGATGAGGCTGGGCAGGCAGTACAGTGCCCACTTTTGCCACTGCCGGCCATTACTAACCCAGGCAGGGGTCAGCAAGGCCTAGCACCACACCACCTCCCTTGGCTTGGTGGCAATGCGCTGGCTTCTTGGCTGACCCAACATAACATTGCACCTTGAAGGTAGAATCGAGCAGCCTGGAAAAGATGATGGCGCCAGACTGGTGTGGATACTAGGCAAAGGACTAACCCACACTGCCAGATGGGGTGATGGGCAAGAGAATGGCAAGGCTATGCACCGTGCCCCCCATCTCTTCTGCTGGGCAAGACAAAAGCACTTCAGCCCTTGGTAAAGTGGAAGGGAGGAGCTTGGGGAGGGGCAGAGCAAGGGTAGTGTCACCTCACCAGTCTGTCCCTGGCAGTAAAAAAATCTACAGCTTAGATAAGTGTCACTTGCTGATGAGGAACTGATGTAGGAGGCTGAAAAACAAAGCCTCTTCCTTTCCATAACCAAATTTAAGGAATATGTGTGGAGGAGGTGGGCACTACGGTAACAGCATCTCAAATAAATACTTCTTATACTTCCTTAATATGTTGCCTGACCTTCTGCCCTCAAGCTCTGACACCTGTTATGGTGCTTTAGATTTGATAATTATTAATATGTGCATGATTAGAGCACTGAAATAACTGATTTATCGTGGTTTGGTATTTTGTATTGCTATATTGTAAACATTCTTTTTTCCAGGCTTTTATTAAAGGGGATTTTGAACAGAGGCAGCAGATGGATAAATGTCTGTACATGGTGGTTAGTACTGCAAGTGATTTTTAAAGGGTTTTTAAGTGACTCTGCTTTCCCCTCAAGAGGCTGAAGAAACCTGGCAAACTGTAGTTCACAGCAGATACAGGACTGAAAGCATTAATAAATGAAACATAGCATGCCTGGAGATGGTCAGATAGGAATCTTTTCAACAAATCAGGACATCGTAATTGTGAAAACTAGACAAAGAAATGAAACAAATTTTAGTTTGTGTTCATCAGAAAAGAACAAATGGAATTGGATCCAAAGCTGCCTTTCAATTGATGTAGGAATCTTCAGTTGATAGATGGAAACTTCCATTCCCAGAAGGACTCCTGCTATGAATGGAAGACTACTTCCATAAGCAGAAAATTCCTTAGCAGAGAACAAAATATTTGGATCTCACCTATAGAAAATAGGTTTCATTGATTTAAGAACATAAGAACATAAGAGAAGCCAATGTTGAAGCAGGCCAATGGTCCATCTAGTCCAACACTCTGTCACACAGCAGCCAAAAATACCACGTGTTATCAGGAGGTCCAGCAGTGGGGCCAGGACACTAGCAGCCCTCCCACTGCTGCCCCTCCAGCACCAAGAATCGAGTGCATCACCTGCCCCAGACTGAGAATTCCCATCTATACCCTGTGGCTAATAGCCACTGATGGACTTCTGCTCCATATGTTTATCTAATTCCCTCTTGAAACTGTCCATGCTTGTAGCTGGTGGCAGTGAATTCCATATGTTAATCACTCTTTGGGTGAAGAAGTATTTCCTTTTATCTGTTCTAACCCGACTGCTCAGCAATTTCATGGAGTGCCCACGAGTTCTTGTATTGTAAGAAAGGGAGAAAAGTACTTCTTTCTCAACCTGCTCAATCCCATTCATAATCTTATAAACCTCGATCATGTCACCCATCAGCCGTCATTTCTCCAAGCTGAAGAGCCCCAAGCGTTTTAACCTTTCTTCATAGGGAAGGTGTTCCAACCCTTTTATCATTCTAGTTGCCCTTCTCTGCACTTTTTCCAATGCTATAATATCTTTTTTGAGATGTGGCAACCAGAACTGTACACAGTATTCCAAATGAGGTCGCACCAATGATTTATACAGGGGCATGATGATACTGGCTGATTTGTTTTCAATTCCCTTCCTAATAATCCCCAGCATAGCGTCGTCCTTCTTTATTGCAGCTACACACTGTCTAGACATTTTCAATGAGTTATCTACTATGACTCCAAGATCTCTCTCTTGGTCCGTCTCTGCCAATTCAGACCCCATCAACGTGTATTTATATTTAGGATTTTTGGCTCCAATGTGCATCACTTTGCACTTGGCCACATTGAACCCCATTTGCCACGTTAATATTTAATAATTTAAATATTAATGGTTGAGATCTTGCTAGGAAACAATGATGAGGAAATAGAAGAGAACGTCACTCCATTACACTCCATTCCTTCCATAACCTCACTCACATTTCAGAGCAAATGTCCAAAATATCTGTCTGAAGTTTCTCCTTTTATTTATTTGTTGATTTACGTAATTTATATACCACCTTTCTGCCTTTACAAGAGCCTCCAAGTTAGCTAACAATGTAAAACATACAAGAAAAATCACATTATAAACTATTAAAATCAACTCTCCATCCCAATCTTACATCATTAAAGCAATATAAAAACATTGGTTAAGAAGGAGGGATCATTGAAGGAATGCCAAACAAAACAAAAAAAAGTCTTCACCTGCTGATGAAGATGGCAACAGATGGGGACAGAAAAATCTCCTTGAGAAGAGAGTTCCAGAGCTTTGGTACTATGACAAAGAAAGCCCTCTCCTGGCTTGCCACACACCTAATCTCAGAAGGCAGGGGCACCCAAAGCAGGACCCCAAAAAATGGCTGTAATAGGCAGGTTCATAAGGGATTAGGCGGTCCTTCAGGTATGTTGGTCCAAACCATATAGGTTCCAAACCATCTCAACAGCACCACCTTGAACTGTGCCCAGAAACAAACTGGAAGCCAGCACAGATAGGCCAAGACTGGAATGATAGGTCCCTATGATCCACTCCAGTCAACATCCTGTGTCATTTTATCACAGTGGTTCTTTGTTTGTTGGCATGAATCTGCACACTGTGATCCCTTCTCTGGCTTTCTTGACTTGACTTTTATTGGGGATGCTGACACACAAGTTAAAAAAATAGTATAATGTTGTTTTTTAAAAGCATATTTAAAACTGCATTTAAAAGTATATGTATTATTCAAAAGTGTACATATCATATAGGAATTTACCTTTTAGTGTTAATGTTCTACACCTCTAAGAGAGAAGTATAACAACATGCAGCTGCTTGGAATCCATCAGAAAGTTCCTTAAGGGTTAGTTTTCAGTGTGAGAAGTGGAGAGCATTGTCAGTCTATCATTAAAGGAAGGCTTTCAGCCAGATAGATAAGAAATACTGAAATGCTACTCCCTAATAGAGAGCTACTAGCCAACAACGTGAGACAGAGAGCAAATGCCAGCCAATTTAAAGTAGGCCTTTTGCCACATAAAATTTTTGGACTGGTTTGCTACGCTTAGAAATTTTGTAATTGGCTTGCTCCTATTCAAGTACTTGCAATGGAACTGAAAGTAAGTTTGAAACTATTTTAGCTAAAAATTATAACAAACTAGGAATAAGGCCCGTTGTGGAAATAAATACAATGAGCTCTAGAGAGAGGCTCTGGGCAGATGCCCCAGTCCTGGGCACTCGGTGTCAGTTTGCTGTGGTGACCTCAGCAGGGTATAATGACACAGAGTCCACCATATTCTCCAGAGGAACTGATTTCTGCTACCTGAAGAACAGTTGTAATTCTGAGTGATCTCCAGCCCTCACCTGGAGATTGGCAACAATGGTTTCCCATGAGGGAATGGCTGGTTTGGAGGGTGGAGTCAATGGCATTGTATCTGTCTGAGGTCCCACCCCTCCTCAAACCCCACTCTTTCCAGACTTCACCCCTCAAATCTCCAGGAATTTTCCAACCTGGAGTTGGCAACCCTATCTCCTTCACAGCCAACCATCAACCTACCTTGATCTGCCCCTCTGACTTCAGGTTTCCATCTCCTCCCCCCTCCCTCCTGGAGAGCAGTTGTAATTCTGAGTGATCTCCAGCCCTCACCTGGAGATTGGCAACAATGGTTCCCCATGAGGGAATGGCTGGTTTGGTGGGTGGAGTCTATGGCATTGTACCTGTCTGAGGTCCCACCCGTCCTCAAACCCCACCCTCTCCAGGCTTTACCCCTCAAATCTCCAGGAATTTTCCAATCTGGAGTTGGCAACCCTATCTCCTTCACAGCCAACCATCAACCTACCTTGATTTGTCCCTCTGACTTCAACTTTCCACCTCCTCCACCACCTGCAGCCTCTACTGTGCTCTGAAGCCCTGACTGCTACATCACATTGACTGTCATACAGGGGCCATCTCAGCAGGATATAAAGACACAGAGTCCACCATTTTCTCCAGGGGAACTGATCTCTGCCATCTGGAAAATAGTTGTAATTCTGAGTGATCTTCAGCCCTCACCTGGAGATTGGCAGCAATGGTTCCCCCAACAGGCACTAAGGGGAAATTTATTTTACCTCAGAACAGCAACAGCAAATTGTTTAGAATGTTAGAGGCAAAGACCACATATGCAAACGACCTTTGTGTTCCGAGGCAAAGCCCAATCAGGCCACATATGCAAGTAACTTCTGTGTTCTGACGGGCTGTGTGGGGGAGAGGAACAGTAAACTGTTTAGAATGTTGGAGGCAGGACTCAGGCAAAGCAGCCAGTAGATAGGGAGACTCTCTGAATGACAGATCAGAAAGCTAACTTATTTTGGAGCATGTTGGAATGTTCAGGGGAGTCCATGACCAAAACAGGATTATATATACCGAAGGATATTATTCCGTTCAGCTTCATGTCTTTGTCCACTCCTTATAACTATGCTTTTTCTAGGACAGACTGAATAAAGAAGAGAACAAATAAGAAGCTATACTGTTTTAAAAAGAAACTAAGCTGAATCAAGAGGTTGACACCTTCCAACTTTATAAGACTACTCATGAGGAAGATTCGTGAAATGAGTGCAAAAACTGGTGTGCTCATCAAGGATATGATGATGTTGGACTTTGTTTTGTTAATGCCAGATTTTTTTAACTATATTGTAAGATTAATAGCTTCACAAATTGATGCTCATAGAATTATTAAATGCGGCATTTTATCAGAGTGGTTCTTTGTTTGTTGGCATGAATCTGCACACTATGATTCCTTCTCTGGCTTTCTTGACTGGGTTGAGAAATACCTGGAGATTGTGAGGGTAGAGCCTCAGGAGGGTGGGGTTTGGGGCATAATGCCATAGAGTTCAACTTCCAAAGCAGCCATTTTCTCCAGGTGATCCCTGCCACCTGCAGATCAATTGTAATAGCAGGAGATCTCCAGCTACTACCTGGAGGTTGGCAGCCCTACTGCCACAACACAAGGAAGCACCAACAACAATGTGATTGCTGACTCTTATCTGTGGCTGGAGCCTGCTTGATCAGGAACTCAATTTGCAAGGGCTCTGAAATGGCTACTAATGAATTACTCCCTCCTCCTGGCCTCCAAAATGGCCACTGTTGCCTCTAAACAGCCAGCTGACCTGGGCTTCCCCCATCAACAAATGGGGGAAAAACCTCTGCTTTGCAAACAGACAACATACAATCAAAAGCAGAAAAACCGTGGGCTTTTCTGCATTTTTGGGGGGGTTCTGGGCCCATAGTGCTTTGGTTTATCCCTATTTCCACACACATTTTTGTGCCTGTAGTTTTCACTTCAGTCCCACCCATCACCCACCCCGGATTTTTCCAGTTCCTTTGAAACCACTTTTACCCCAATGTTTTTCTGGGAGTCAGTTTTGAGTTAGTATTTTCCTCATACATTGTGTTTCTGTCAGTTTCCCACCCACTCACTTTCAGCCCACTTTTCAGTGACTGGACTGTCATGGTCAAACCATTTCCTCTACTCCCCCACACCCTGAAGGCAAGTGATTTTGCTCTCTCTCTTTTTTAAAAAAGCACTAAAATATCGCTATATTGCTAGAGTGTTGTAACAATTGGCTTAGCAGGGTCTCTAAATTCCCAGCCTTCCTTGTAAAAAAGAGTAAGTCTCTAACTCCTTCTCTTGCAGAGATATGCCCTTTTCCTTATATCTTCCTAACAGAAGGGAATAGACACTTAGTTTTTAAAAAGAGAGCTGGGAACTCAGAGAACCTGCTAAGCCTATTGTTACAACACTCTAGTGATATAGTGATGTTTTAGTGTTTTTCTTTAAAGGGGACAGTGCTGTAACACCACCAATGATGACAACACCTTGTCTTGAAAATCTTTGTTACAGAAGGTACATGAGGAAGAAAATAAACTGACTCCACAACCGTGAAAATGCAGAGGGCGGGCAGACATGCAGAAAAAATTACCCAAAACAATGCCAGTGCTTGTAGATCAACTCCCAAGGAAATCAGGAGTAAGTCGAGTGTGAGGGAAAGCTCTGTGTCCTTATGTGGCAGGGCAATACTCCCCATCTTTCAAACACTGACAACAGCTACTCACAAAACACATTCCAAACACACACCAACAGATACACAGAACAACACACTCACATTATGATCACCACACAAGCCAAACTTTCAAACTAAGCATCCAACAACTTAGCTGCAGCAGCCAATGGAAAAGTAATTCTCCGTCACTCTTCAGCAGCCAGCAGCAAAAGCAAAAGTAAGGGGCATAGCCCTCACTGCATGTGTCCATTGCTTAAGGACTTTCAATCCACAGCAATGCTGCCTCAGTTTTCACTGGAAGAAGGGGGCTGGACAAATAGATCCATGACCTTAATGCCATGAAAGCCCATAATTAGTTTCTTCTCAGAGTCATGGGTGAAGTTTCTTCACTGAAAACCTCATGATTTGGGTAAAATGCAGTCCAGGAATCACCATTTGACATTGGTGGAGGGAGAGATTCTTAGCAAGGTTCTAAGCTCCATTCCTAGAGATATTCAAGGATTAAATTGCAAATATGATGAAGTTTTAAGAACATTTGTTGTGGCTGTTGTTCTGGAGATCCAGCTTGGTATAGTGGTTAAAGTGTACAGACTATGATCTAGGAGACCCCAGGCCCAAAGCCTTACTGTGTCACGAAGCTTGCTGGGTGTCCTTGGGCCACTTATTCTCTCTCAGGCTAACCTATCTCAGAGGACTATTGTAGGGTAAAATGGAGGAAGAGAGACACGTACACAGTCCTGAGCTCCTTCGGGGAAAGGTGGGCTAAAACTGTACTAAGCTGATAATTTTTTGGTATCTCATAACTTTGGTATCTCATATTTCATTGTTATGAAACAGGTCAGATGATATGCCTTCTTTTTTAAGCAGAGAGATTTGGGCTTTCAGTATTTATGACTCATGCATCAGCCTATTTAATAGTTTATAATACTAGCCACTAAATATGTAAAGGGAGGGAAGGCTGTATAGTACAGTCTGATGCCATCATATCTTGGAAGTTAAGCAGGGCAGTATTTGGAAGGGAGACCACCAAGGATGAGTCTGCAGAGGAAGGCCATCTCTGCTTCTCATTTCCCTTGGAAACCCTTGCTGGGGCCACCATAAGTTGGCTGCAACTTGACTGTGCTTTGCACAGAGACAGAGAGATGTAAAGCCGGTGAGCGGACCACAAATTTAAAGACTCCTAAGACATCGTTACTAGTAAATTTTGGCATGAAAATGATCACCAGGTAAATTTACCTTGCTTGACTCTCCTGATTAGACATGAGGTGAGCTCCTGATTGGATCACCACCATCGTCATTCTCAGACTTCATGTTGAGATGCTCTGTGCTTCTTTTATGGGTCCAGGTTGTTTCAAATTCAGTTATAACAGGTCTGGTTGTCAGCCTCTGATCTACTTACAGTAGTTGCCATTTTTTAATAAATTGAAATAGGCAATATCATAGTGTTTGTACTTATTAAGTGATATTCCTGCTGTCATGGTGTAATAGCTCTAAGTGACAGAAACAGGAAAAATGGATGTATGCATCTGCTGACACTGGTAAATAGAAGGTTAAGCAAATTCATGGCTGTTGATAAGCAGATATCAAAGGCAGGACACCTAAACAGTAAGTCTCAGTTTTAAAAGAATGGCTTCCTTTGAACTTGTGTGCTGTTTAAAATGAGAGGACTGTTATCTTCCTTCTAGTTCCATTTTTTATCTGTTCCATTGGTCTGTTATATTGATATGAAATAAATTTCATCTCTAATGGTGAAGAAGTACATTGTTATAGTTCTACGCATTTCCAGGAAAAATATATTCCTCAAAATAGATAACAAGGCTAATAAATGGTTTTGCATTTGTGATTAAGCTGCTAACTGCAGCCTTCTGAAAAAGGCTACAATTTTTTAGTCATAACATCCAGCAAGATGCAAATTATAAAAGGTAGCTTGTGCAGAATGAAGACAACATTCTAGTCAGGACTGTTTATTTTGCATTGATGTAAAACAAAGAATCCACACAGTACAATGGTGAGCTTCCCTGTGTTTAATATGACATCAGTAGTCAGTTACTTTTATGCTGGCCCCCAAAGCAGAACTCTTGCTATGAATTGTGTTGTGACTCATATTTATTGGTGTATTTTAAAAGTTCTCCAACATAATATAATATTTGAATGCTTCTGTTTGTCAAAGAAGGTTAGCTAGAGCAGTTCTGAAGTGTTGCTCCATGATTAAAATTTCATATATCTTCTTTTAAAAGAAATCATAATGATATGGACATGGCACATCTAAACATAACCACCTTCAGTGCTTATTGACTTCAACATGACAGTGTTAAGGAGAACAGATACACTCACAATTAAACCCATTTTAAAATTTGCCATTCAAAATATGTTTTCCAGTACTAAATATCATTATATATTAAATACAAAGGTTTGATTTAATTCAAGGTGACAGAACACAGCTTCTGCTGATGTAGCGTAAAGTTTTTACACAATGAATATGAATGTCATATAACAGTTATTCTGTATTCTAATTTGAGAATAACCAAAGATACATTTTATTTCTCATGTCTACATTTATAGTTAATAGATCCCCGCCATTTTGATTTCATGATATTCAAATTGTATATTCAAGGGAGGTGGTAGTTCTGCTCTATTCTGCTATAGTCAGGCCTCACCTGGAGTGCTGTGTCCAGTTTTAGGCACCACATTTTAGGAAGGATGTTGACAAGCTCGAGCATGTACAGAAAAGGGCAACCAGGATGGTGAGAGGGTTGGAATCCAAGTGTTATGAAGAAAGGCTGAAAGAGTTGGGTATGTTTAGCCTGGGAAAGAGGAGGCTTAGAGGGGACATGATTGCAGTCTTCAAATATTTGAAGGGCTGTCATGTAGAAGATGGAGCAGATTTATTCTCTCTTGCTCTGGACTGCAAGACTAGATCTAATGGGTGGAAATTACAAGGGAGTCAATACCAGGTAAATATTAGGAGAAATGGTTGAGCAGTGGAACAGACTGCCTCAGGAGGTGGTGGATGCTCCTTCGCTGGACGTTTTCAAGCGGAGGCTGGACGACCATCTTTCGGGTATGTTGTAGGGCTATCTTTCAGCTATGCTCCTGCAGAGTGCAGGGGGTTGGACTAGATGACCTGCAAGGTTCCTTCCAAATCTAACATTCTATGATTCTATTTTCTGATGGAATGCAACCGTAAGGACAGCATAGGCATATTCACAAAGCAAGACTGGTTAACTGCCGGAGGAAAAAAAAAGTTCTATCCCTTTAATAGAGGCTGAATGAGATGTTATTTACGAAGTGAAGTAATTCCTATGGAAAGCTTCCGCTGCCCATTTCCACACATTAAACTTCCATTAAAAGATATTTTTCTTCCAGCCTGCTGGCAACTGTGTTGGTTAAACATAGAATCTATTTCCTGTTTACATAGTCCTACACCACCAAATCAGCCCAATTGAAACAAACTACACAACCCATTTCATCCTCTTTCTTCATTCTAAATGAAATGACAACAGCTGTCATCCTATATATATAATTCCCCTAATGCATTGGCCATTTCCAGCTCTCCCATTGTCTGTGCTGTGCGCTCCATCAGTCATTGGCCCATCAACTGCCACTCAAGAGTACTCGTGTGCCATTGGCTGGGTGCTGGGTCCATTCCTCTCCCCCACCCACTGACAGCAAGGTCACTCTTCCCTCAGAATAAACTGCCAAAATGGCTGTCTCTTCTGATGAAGACACTTCTCCTGCAGTTGGCTGGTTAGAGGTGGGCCAGTGGCCGTTAAACCATTCCCTTCAACCTCCTGCTGGGTGGCTGACTTTCCCCTAGGATTGCCAATCTCCAGGTGGGACCTGGAGATCTCCCGCTGGGACCTGGAAATCTCCTGCTGTCACAATTGATCTCCTAGTGACAGAGAAAATGGCTGCTTTGGAAGGTGGACCCTATGGCATTATATCCTGCTAGGTCCTTCCCCTCCCCAAACACTACCCTCCATGGGATCCACCCCCCAGATCTTCAGGTATTTCCCTACTCAGAGCTGGCAACCCTTCTTTCCCCTCAGTGCCTGTTGCTAGGCAACCAAGCTTGGTTCTGTCAGTAAAAGGCATGGGGGTGGCCCTTTCCACATCTATTTTGACCTTTGGGAGAAAACTCATTGGGTCCAGTCCTGACTAGGGTTGCCAGCTCTGGGATGAGAAATTCCTGGAGATTTTATGGTGGAGTCTATGGAAGCCAGAGTTTAGGGAGGGGAGTGGCCTCAGCTGAACAGAATGCTATAGAGGCCACCCTCCAAAGCAGTTATTTTCTCCAGGGGGAGAGAGAGGTCTATTGTCTGGAGTTCAGTTGTGATACCAGGCGATACCATAGCTAGTGTGGTGTAGCAGTTAGTGCTTCAGAGCAGGGTCTGCCAGACCCAGATTCTTGCTGTGGAAGCTGAATTGGTGATTTTGGACCAGTCAGACTTTCATCCTAACCTACCTCACAGGGTTGTTGAGCGAGTCAAAAGGGAGAGAGGAGAATGGTGTAAGCTGCTTTGGACCCCACTGTGGAGAAACACTGTACTTTTCCTCCTGAGGAACCATTGTTGCCAATTTCCAGGTGAGGGCTGGAGATCACTCAGAATGACAACTGCTCTCCAGATGGCAGAGATCAGTTCTCCTGGAGAAAATGGTGGTCTCTGTGTCATTATACTCTGTTGAGGTGGCCCCCCCATGACAGCCAGTGTGGTGTAACAGTCAAGGCTTCAGAGCATGGTAGAGGCTGCAGATGTGGGGGAGAGGGAAAGCTGAAGTCAGAGGGGCAAATAAAAGTAGGTTGGTGGTTGGCTGGGAAGGAGATAGGGTTGCCACTTCCAGGTTGGGAAATTTGTGGATATTCAAGGGGTGGAACCTTGAGATGGTGAGATTTGAGGAGGGGGTGGGACCTCAGACAGGAACAATGACATAGATTCCACCCTTCAAACCAGCCAGTTCTTCCTGGGAAACCATTGTTGCCAATTTCCAGGTGAGGGCTGAAGATCACTTAGAATTACAACTGCTTTCCAGGAAGGAGGAGAGAGGAGATGGAAAGCTGAAATCAGAGGGACAGATAAAGGTAGATTGATGGTTTGGGAAAGAGGTAAGGTTGCCAACCCCAGGTTGGGAAATTCCTGGAGATTTGAGGGGTGGAGCCTGGACAGATGGGGTTTAATGAGGGGTCAGACCTCAGACAGGTACAATGCCATAGACTTCACCCTCCAAACCAGCCATTCCTTCATGGGGAACCATTGTTGCCAATCTCCAGGTGAGGGCTGGAGATCACTCAGAATTACCACTGCTCTTCAGGTAGCAGAGATCAGTTCCTCTGGAGAAAATGGTGAACTCTGTGTCATTATACCCTGCTGAGGTCGCCACAGCAAATTGACACTGAGTACCCAAGGCTGGGGCACTCGCCCAAAGCCTCTTTCTAGAGCTCGTTGTATTTATTTCCACAACAGGCCTTATTCCTAGTTACCTAATAAGGGTAGATGAGGATCTGGAATACCAGGTTTCAAATCCCCCTAAACTATTTTAAATAATTGAATTTATCTTCAAAATATATAATTCTTATCTACCTAAACTGTATTTTGAAGAACAGCCCTGAAGGTGGCTAATATATGTGGTCAGAAAATTTGTATTAGTATGTGTCTCTCTCTCTCTCTCTCTCTCTCTCTCTCTCTCTCTCTCTCTCTCTCTCTCTCTGTTTTGCTGAAAGGGAGTTATCTACATCTATTTCTGGACCAAGAACCAAGAATATCTATGTTATTAAAATAATTGTGTTCACACATTTCAGCTGAGCTGAGCTTCATTTGATTAGGCTGCATCAGCATTTCCATTATGAAGCAAAGAAGCTTGAGAGATTTAAAAGAAACCAATTATCACAGTTATATAGATGGTAGTGTTTAGAAGCTGCAACATCCATACAAACAATTCTCTGATTTACACTCTCCCACTATTTCCTATTTCACTTTCCTGAAAGCCCTCATAGTGTCCCCTTTTTCTTGTTTACCTCTCTCCTTCCCACCCACAGGCCAATCTGTTTTCAGCTTTCCCTTCTTCTCTCCCCTGGAAGCCTCTACCCAGAAAATCTATGGCCAAGTTGTGCAGTGCTAGCCACCAGGCCAAGCCCAGTTGCATGTTGCTGGCCACATGGGCCCAGCTGTATGATGGGGAACCTACATGGGTTGCTTGAGTCACTTCATTTCCTCCTGTATCTCCTTCTGCACACTTATGTCCTCTTTTTCTTTTTCTAGTAGCCCCTATATCCTTTCCCCTTTCCATGCTTCCTTCTCTCCTTCCCACTCATTAACTGACCTTTCTTTTATCTGCCTGAAAGTCTTCAGCTTTATTTATTATTTATTTACTTCATTAATACCTTTCTTCACAACTGGAACTCAAAACAACTTACATAATTCTTCTTCCCTCCATTTTATTCTCACAACAACCCTATGAGGTAGGTTAGGCTGAGACTGTGTGACTGACCCAAAGTCACCCAGTGATGTTCCACAGCAGACTAGGGATTCAAACTCATTCCTAATCTGAAATTCTAACCACTGCATCACACTGGCTATAGTGAGTGGTTCCTGTTCAACAGTAGAAAGCAGCCAGGCCAGGATGAGTCATAAAAGTCTCTAGGCCTGGCCTCAAGAAATCAAAACAGCCATGGCAATGGATGGGTCAAATTTGTATATACACTACTTTGTGTATATAGATCTATTTCTCCCATTGAAATAAATGGGGAAATGCATAGTTTCATGGGTCACTGTATACATTTAGAAGCTGTCACTTAGTAATTTATAATAAAACTTTTATTAATAGGAAATATTAACACGTTCCATATCTCAAAGTACTTTTAAATACATCCTTTTCAGTTATCCCCTTCCTCCCCCCTCGTGGCTTCCAGCAATGCTCCACCCCGCTAATTGTTTCATTCCATATTCAATAACAATAAGAACATATCCCATATTCAATTCTTCTTTTAAAATCATATTAATTCATTCAATCTAAACCTTAGGTAACCTTTTAACTATTATTCAATCATTACTTTTCCCCCCCTAACCTTAATAGCTATCAAAGCAGAGTAACTTATTTCTTACATCCCAATTGGTTTCAAGATACTCCTTAAAATCTTTCCATTCTACAAAAAATTCTTCATCTTCTTTGCCATTAAGCTTCTTTGTCAATTTATTCATTTCTGCCATGAAAAGCATTTTCTTTATCCAATCCCATTTTTCTGGTATTTTTTCTTGCTTCCAACATTGAGCAAATGTCATTCTTGCTGTTGAAATCAAATACCATAACAATGTTCTTTTTGTTACATGCACTTCTTCCATTTTAAGACGTAAAAGGAACATTTCAGGTTGTTTTTTCAAAGTACACTTCAAGATCTTCTGTATTTCATTATGAATCTCTGTCCAATAGGCTGCCGCTTTATCACAAGTCTACTACATATGATAAAATGAGCCTTCCTTTTTTTTTGCACTTCCAACATTTGTTAGACAAGTTCTCATTCATATTAGCAATTTTTTTTGGTGTCAAATACCATCTATACATCATTTTATAGCAGTTTTCTTTCACATTAACACATTGAAATTTTAATTGACTTTTTCCACAGAGACCCTCCCAAGTTGACATATCTATTTCTCTATTTATATTTATAGCCCATTTTACCATCTGCTCTTTTACAACCTCATCCTCCGTATACCATTTTAACAAAATTTTATACATTTTTGAAATCATTTTTCCCCCTCCTCAGCCCACACAGCTTCGATTTCGTTATTCTCCTTTCTGAAGCCATACCTCTATCAGCTTTAAATAAATCATGAATCTGTCTATAGTTTAACCAATCATATTCAAATTCCAGTTCTTCCCTAGCTCTTATCACGAAACTACCACCTTCTAACTTCAAGATGTCTCTATAAGGTATCCAATCTTCACCTTTATGTCTCGAAAGTGGTTTAATTACTTCAGCTGGTACTATCCATAATGGTCTTGCATAAAAAAAAAATCTTCTATATCTCATCCAGGTCATCAACAACCATCTTCTTATGAAGTGGTGTTTTAAAAAATTGTCCATTTTGTATTTCTCATACCATAAATAAGCATGCCAACCGAATTTACGGTCATGTCCTTCCAACGGCAACATTTTTCTATTGTCCAAATTGACCCATTGGGCCAACCACGTCAGACACACCGCATCATGATACAATCTGAAGTTAGGTAGTTGAAATCCTCCTCGATCCTTTGCATCACATAAAATCTTCATTTTGATCCTCAGTTTTCTTCCGGCGCAAACAAATTTTTAAATTTCTTTCTGCCATAAGTTCAACACATTACTGTCCTTCACAATCGGAATCGTCTGAAATAAAAACATTAAGTGTGGTAAAATATTCATTTTGACCACCGAAATTCTTCCCATTAATGACAAATTCAAAGTGTCCCATTTTTTATATCTTGTTGAATTTTAGACTAAGTCTTCTCATAGTTATTCTTAAAAAGGTCTATATTTTTCATTGTCAACTCAATTCCTAAATACTTTGTTTTTTTTACCACTTCACATTGTATTATTTCTTGCAATTTCTGTTGTTTCTCTTTTATCATATTCTTGCATAACACCTTTGTTTTGTTCTTATTGACATAAAATCCCACCAAGTCTCCAAATTCCTTAATCTTCTCCATCAACAATGGTAAATTAATTAATGGATCTTCAATCAGAAACATTACATCATCCGCAAATGCCCTATACTTGTACGTAAAACCCCCTATTGTAAGTCCTCTTATATCTTTATCTTCCCGTAACTTCGCCAACAATACTTCCAAAACCCAAATAAACAATAGGGGGGATAGCAGGCAGCCTTGCCCAGTCCCTTTTTGAACCTTGAAATAGTTCGTCATTTCTTTATTAACATTTAGGGATGCTTTCTGTTCAGAATAAATCACCCTAATTATGTTTAAAAAGGGCTGTCCAATATCCATTCTTTCCATCAGTTGAAACATAAAGTCCCAATTTAAATTATCATAGGCTTTCTCTGCGTCTACAAATAGGAAAGCAACTTCCTTTTCTGGATGTTTATCATAATATTCAATAGCATCTATCACTGTCCTTAAATTGTCCCTAATTTGTCTATTTGGTAAAAAACCGGCTTGCTCTTCAGTTATAAAGTCTTTCAAATACTTCTTCAGTCTTTCTGAAATTATTTTGGCAAACAACTTATAGTCATTATTGAGTAATGAAATTGGTCTGTAATTCTTAACATCTGTTAAATCTTGTCCTTCTTTTGGTATGAGTGATATATTAGCTTCTTTCCACATCTCTGGTATCACTTTGGTCACCTGTATCTCATTCACTAAAAGTTCCAAAATTGGGGTTAACTCCTCTTTTAATTTTTTATAAAATTTTACTGTAAATCCATCTGGACCTGGAGCTTTCCCTAATTTGGCATCTTCTATTGTGTTATAAACCTCTTCTTTTTGAATTGGGCCATTCAACATTTCCTTTATTTTTGATCCAATCTTTGGAATTTCTACCATGTCCAAATATTTTTTAATTTTTTCCAACTCTATATTCTTTTTTTGAAATAACTTCACATAATACTTGAAAAACACTCTTTTTAAACCATTCAAGTCCACGATTTCTTTACCTTCTTCAATAATTTTGGTTATTAACCTTTTCTCTCTTCAATTTTTCAATTGCCATGCCAAAAATTTTCCTAGTTTGTTTGCTCCTTCAAAGGATTTTTGTTGTAATTTCTTTAAGTCCCAATACATTTCCCGGTTAAGTATCACATTCAGTTGCTCTTGTAAAATTTGAATTTCCTTAATAATTTTCTTTTTTCCAGGTCTCTTCTTCAATTCTTTTTCTTTTTGCTGAATTTTTTCCTGCAGTCCCTTTTGTTGCTCAATATTCTGTTTCTTGTCCGTCTCATTCAACGATATAAGTAATCCTCTCATCACAGCCTTATATGTGTCCCAGACCATCTGTATTTTAACATTTTGATTCAAATTCAATTGAAAAAATGACTGTGTTTCTTTACGTAATGTCTCAATTACTTTCTTTTTATCCAATAGGTCTTCATTTATTCTCCAATGAAACTGTTTCACTTTTTCTTTTAACGTCCAAGTCACCGGGTTATGGTCAGAATTAGTTTTTGGCAAAATCTCCACTTTCTGAGTTTTTAACGCCATATCACCAGACATCCAAATCATGTCTATTCTGGAAAAAGAATTGTGTCGATTGGAATAAAACGTAAAGTCTTTAACTTTAGAATTCCATTTTCTCCAAACATCTTCCAATTTCTCTTGCTCCATCAATTTAAAGAAAATTTTTGGTAATTTCCCAACCTTCTCGTCTTTCTTTTCAGATATCCTATCCAATTTATTATTAACCATACCATTAAAGTCCCCTGCCAAAATTATCTGCTCATAGTTCACTTGGTCCAATTCCTTCATCAAGTCTTTGAAAAAATTTTCTTTAGCGCCATTGGGTGCATACAAGTTTACTATCAGAGTCCTTTTCTGAAGCATTGTAATTTCAACTCCAATATATCTTCCATCTTTATCACTAAAAATTTGTTTTGGATCCAATTCTTTGTTTACATAGGTCACAACTCCCTTATTTTTTTTTTCTGCCAAGGAATAAAATTTTTCCCCTAGTTTTCTGTTAATCAAATATTTATTGTCCCGTTTTCTAATATGAGTTTCTTGGAGGCAAATAATATTAGATTTTTGTTTTTGCAACCAATAATTTATTAACTTCCTTTTGGAGAGTGAATTAAGTCCATTTACATTCCACGATAACAATTTGTAATCCATCATGTCTTGTCTTTAGATATCTCCCAAAACTTCTATATTTTCTGCCTTAAACCTATACATGTCTCCTAAAGTCTTGATCGTATGTCTCTTTGAATCATAGGTAAAAGACAGACCATATGGTATTTCCCATCTGAACCTGATAGTTAGCTGCTTCAATTTGTCTACCAACTTTTTGTATTTCTTTCTTTCTTGCAGAATCATTCTTGGAAGTTCTCTCATTATTATTATCTTTTTTCCATCTATTTCCAAAGGTTGTGTAAATTGTTTTTTGAAAACGTCCTCCTTCATCTTCCTTGTTACAAATTGCACAATAACATCTCTTGGCAAATTCTTTCTCTGAGCATATGCTGAATTTACTCTATAAATCAAATCAAAATCCGAATCCAGTTCTCCTTGATCTTCTCCCAAATACTCCGTCAGAGCAGTCATCACTATCATGCGTATATCTTCATCGGTCTTTTCCTCAATCCCTCTTAGTCTCAGATGGTTTAACATCACTCTGTATTCCATCATTGCCTCCAGTTTACGAATGTCCTGTAGAGTTGTTTCCATTTTTTTATCTATATCTTGTGTTTTTTGCTCCAATTCAGTTGATTTTAATGCCAAACCTTGCACTTGACTCTTTGTGTCTGCCACTTCTTTTGTAATTACAGCCACTTCTGCTACAACCAACTTTTTGAGAGCTGTCACATTCTTTTCTTGAACTTCTTCTAACTGCTCCAGCTGTTTTTCCATTTGCGTTTCTAACTGCTGTTCTGTTTCACCAATCCCTGAATCGCCTCCAGCATTCTCTTTTCCATTGACTCCATTGCAGCTTGCCACTCTTTTTTTTCTTTCCCTGCCATACTTGGACTCACAGACAAAGCGGCCCTTTGTTTTGGATCCGTTTTGAAGTTTCTAAAGTTAGTCCAAATTCATATATTCTGAGTCCTCTTTTTGTCTTCTCTTAAATCTTTGCCTTTTCGCCACCCTTTTAAAGCAATTCCAGTAAAAAAAATTCACCTTTAAAATTCAGTCCTCCTAAAAATGGCGGGCGCAATTTCTCTATGTTTTTTTTTGGCTAGAGTAGGCTCTTCTTGCACTTCCTGTTTCCTGTCCACCTCAAAATCCTTCCTACCGGAAACTTCGTTCCGCCGCTTTTACAGTCCTCCGGAAACCACTCTAGTCCTTATGCACAGTATTAGCCGGACACAGATAGTTGCAACACCTTAGTCTCGCGATTTTTCTCGTTAGTTTCAGTCTTAGATTCCACTCCAACTCTTTCTAACCGCAGGAATATTAAACAATGTCTATTTTTCTCAAATTGCTCCCTTTGACAAACTCTTCTCAAATCCTCAATAGCCCAATTGTTCAAGATTAATTCTTTTACGCTTATCCGCCTTTTTGAATTTTCGCTAGATCTCCATTCCGGTAAGCAAATTGTTTGTGTTACCTTGCATGTTTATCTTGGGACTTCACATCGCTTCTTGTCACTTTCAGCTCAACTCTCTTCCTTAAGAGTTCGGGAAATGATGATTTTAAGCTGGGTTCCCAGCCCGGTTGGCTTCTTTAGTGCTCTCTTGCATACACCCGCTTCTGAGAGGGGATCAAAGCGTAAACAAGCCTCCTTCGAGACTTATACATGCCAATCTCAACTCTCACTCGGACCTTGATGCTTGCTTGTCAACCCCCTGCCTGGGGGAGGCTGCGTTGGGCAATATAAATGCCCAAACTGTCAGAAGAAGCCACCGTCCACCCTGCATGATTGCAAAGTGCATCAGTTCACCATTTTACTCCGACCGGAAGCCGTCAGAAGCTGTCACTTAATAATTAATTGGTTATTCAAAAATATTTTCCCACTACTGCATTGAGAACCAAAAAAAAATTATTAGACCTTCTTCTGGTTTGCAGTACTGAAACTTGTTACTTTCAAAGTCTTCTTTGTCAGGCTTAACAACTTTTACTGCCTTTCCATGATGGTTCAGTCATCAAAATGTCTTGGGGTTTTTTGCTGCATATCATGTTCATTTCTGCAGACTTTGGTTAGCTTCATAGTATGAGCTTATTTCATTCTAAAAGTCACCTCTAATGTAGTTGAATGCTTGAGATAATAAGGAGAAAAGTTATCACAATATAAATGCAAAACCCAAAGAATATTAATCATTCTGGTAAAATGTATTATGCAGCTGTAGAACAGTAATGTTTTAAAACATCGAAGAGATAATATGTAAAACAGCTGGTCACAGTTTAAACCCAGATGCCTTACATCTGAAACTCAACAACTGTTTGACATAATTCAATAATTTTATTTTTAGAACTCATGAGATCAAGTCATTATAATAGAAGGCTAAGGAGGAAATCAGCTTAAGTATCGTGTAGAGGAGGCCACTCTGAAGACACATAACCAGCAGGTAACCACAAAGATTCTTTAGATTCTACACATTTATTCATATGTGTTGGTCTTGTCCAGTTATAGCAAATTTCTGGAAATCAATACTTGCAGAGAGTGCTAAAATAACCTGGGAACAAATAAAACCTACTATTGAGCTAGCCCTGCTCAACTTATTTATCAATGAAAACACCCAATGTGAACAAAAAACACTTATCAGCTTTCTTTTAGTTGCAGCTAGGATGCTTCTGCTCAGTGTTGAAAGAATGATAAAGGGATTTCCTTGGATAGGTGGTGCGCTAAATTGAGGAATATAGCAGCACTTGAAAAATTAAGAAACAAGCTCAGATTAATTCAGGGGAGAAAAAAGAAAGATGGTTTTAGGATAATTTGGGATAGTTTTATAATTTATGTAATAGAATTTCCAAACTATAGCTCATTAAAGAATTTAAAGAACTTGCACCTGAAAATTTGAATAAGGCATTGAATAGTTATATTAGAGGATTCTATTTCTTGGAAATGGAATTGATGAAAATTATGTAAAGTCTCAGCCAATTTACATAAGAACATAACAGAACATAAAAGAAGCCAATGTTGGATCAGGCCAATGGCCCATCCAGTCCAACACTCTGTCACACAGTGGCCAAAAATACCAGGTGCCATCAGGAGGTCCACCAGTGGGGCCAGGAGACTAGAAGCCCTCCCACTGTGGCCGTCCCCCCCAAGCACCAAGAAAACAGTATCCCAGACCAACAATTCCTATCTATAACTTGTGGCTAATAGCTACTGAAAGGACCTTTGCTCCATATGTTGTTCCAATTCCCTCTTGAAGCCATCCATGCTTGTAGCCACTTTGGATGGAAGTAACACCCCCCATTCCCCTTTTCCCCTTTCTTCCTTTTTATCTAGTCATGCTTTTTCTCGTACTGGTTTATATATCTTCATTTTATTTTTCTGGTAGGAAGGAACATCACCATAACATGATGGTAACATCTATTATATCCATTGTAAGATGGCTTGGTTTTGTTATGTTGTTGGCATTTGTTTTTTGTGTGTAAATATTGTTTTTTTAAAAAAAGAAGAAATACACATTGAACTAGCCACTAACAAGAGCCAAACTAAACTGTATTAAAATGCTGTTGCTAAGAGCGTGAATTCCAGTACTTCCTATTGTGAGGCCAGGAGGGCTAATGCACTAAACAGAGGCTAAAAAAACCCTTGTTTTAATGCAATGATCATCAAATACTACCAGTCTGAGGACATTAAAACACGGGCCTTATGAAATGCATATTATGGTATAATTTACGGTCAAATCTGTTTCACTCTGAGTAGTCAACTGTGTTGCTCTTGCAACCTAGGCAATTACACACAGGGCTAACAGTCCACTCCTATACAGTATTAGGCTGAATCTGCATCTGCTGTGTAAAGCAGTCTCGGGCTGTTGTATTGCCATTGTACATTGCTCCCCTTTCCTTCCCATTCTGGTTCGGGATAAAAGCTTGCTGTCTGCATCAGACCTCACCATGGTGACTGTGGGGGTGTGCAGAAGGGAGAGAGCATGAGAGATGGAGGAGGAGCACCTGTGTCCCCCCCCCTCCACAGAAAGTAAAGGGTAGTGGAGGGGGAGACAGAAAGGGGCTGGAAAGTGAATGAGCTGGGTAAAAAAGAGTTGCCAGGCAGGGCGTTCTGGGGACTGCCCCAGGAAATAACATGGTTCGGGATGGGCTCACTTCTAACCCACCAGCAAAGAAACATGATCAGAGAAAAACTGGGGAGGGGGAAGATTTGGGTCCAGTTATCTGCTTATCACTCACAGTGGCTCAGGGGCAGGGAGGAGCAATTGCTCCAGCTGAAAACCAGATCCACATAAGCTGGGGAGATGCCACTGTGACCTCGGAGTCCCCACTACAGGGCAATAAAATAATGCAGAGAGTCAATGTTGAGTTGATACAATATGGGAATGGCTGTGGCAAGCAATGCAGACAGAGATTTGTGAGACGATTTGGGACTGCTGGCACAGCGGCAGGAAAGACCACTGCAAATTGGACCTTAGTCAAGTCTAATCTCATTGATTTCAGTGGATTTGCAGTGGAGTAGCTCTGCAGAGGTTTGTAGTGCAAATACCTGAGGAATATGTATGAAAGCTTTATAATAGGAGGACATCTTAGAAGCAACTTAACAAAATTGAGCACCAGGGAGAGAAAGGTATAAGCATTTACATTATGTGAACCTATCTGTCTGTGTATATTAGTTTTGTACATGTTAACCATACTGTTCTTATAGCCCAACAATGACAGTAATTGATTCAATTAATGTTCTGGTTAAAGTCAATAGGAAAAGAAATAGTTGAAATTACAGGATAAATACACATCACCATTAAACATTGTGTGTCTTTTTAAAAAGGCAAGCAGCTTACTTCATGCATGGATGGGGGGTGGGAGAATAAGGTTGATGACTGTACCAACATTTGATTTTTTGGGGGGGATACATGCTTCTCTCATTACAAATTTCAAAATCAGGAGAAAGCTGAGGTGATACTGCAGCTGATCCGTCTGTTGTGAGTTCTCCTTCTATATTATGGCTGTCTCCACCTGAGGTATAAATACATGTTCTGCAAATCTATGTAATGGGGGAGGAAGAGAAATGTGGCATTTCTTCCAAAACGTCCCTTGGTATCTCTTCTTTCCGTAGCTTTTAAGCACTCTTTAATCTGTAAACAATATTTTTAAACTCCTACTGAACCCTTATCTCATAGTTAAAACAAATGAAGCAGTCTAGCCTCTAGCCTGTACTCTGCTTAAATGAAAGTTTATAATGACAATAAACTAAGCAATAGGGGAAAGTAAAGATTTAATCCAATTTGAGAGTTGCTGCTCTTATCTTTTCTACTTGGTAGAATCTGTCTACCTTGCTGTGAGAATGACTAACACACCACAATAACAAACACACAGATGCAACCTTTGTGAGCGAGAGTTTATTCCCTGGTATGTTACAATAATTGAAAGCTTCAACCTACTGCTGCTAGAACAGTTCCCAATGCTCATTTGTCGAGAATTTGCTCAGGATGTGATGATGGGAGTCTGGCTTCATAAGCCCCTACATCTGGAGACTACCTTGTTTTCAGGCTGGTTAGACTTTCTGAATTTAGTCTTGTGCAAATGGAGGTAGTTGCTCCACTAACCTGTATATGTAATCTATCACTAAATTCTGCGGCTGTACTAGAAGACTGGAGAGTACTGTGATCCCAATTTTTCAAAAGGGATCCAGGGGAGAATCAGGAAATTACAGGCCAATCAGTCTAACTTCTGTTCCAGGCAAATTAGTTGAAACTGCAATCAAAGATAGAATTGTTAGGGCCAAAGTCTGTTGAGGGAAAATCAGCATAGCTTCTGCAAAGGGAAGCTTCTGTGTCACTAACCTTTTGGAGTCCTTTGACAAAGTGAACAAGCGTGTAGACAACGGTGACCTGTTAGACATTATATATTTGAACTGTCAAAAGACTTTTGAGGAGGTAAATCTTAGACCATTTCTGCAAAAGAGCAATCCCTCACATTGGTGTTCTTAAATAACAGAACTATGCAAAAGTGTCCACATGACATATATCCTCCCCAGGAGTAGGTCTGAATGTTGCACCCCCTTACCCTGCATTTTCTGAATCTACCTTTTCAGCAATGTTATTTCCCCCTTTGGATCTTAACCTGCAGTTTTCCAGTGAGGAATTCTCATATTCAAATTTATTTTTCCCAATATGCTGCTATTTTATGTCATCAGTGAAGCGTGTTCACCCCACCTACCACCCTCCCAACCCCTAATTTATTACAATGTAATGTTTTCCATTACAATACAGCAATGTTATAACGTCCTGGCAAAACGGGCTGCACAAACCTGATTGCTTGTTGTGCTGAGGTCATAATGTTTCAAGAAATTGGGTAATGGAGGTGGGTGATGCATGACTGCCCATCCACCAAATTTCTCTCTTTTGTTTTCCATTCATAAATTCAGGGCTTGGTTCCTGCAGGAGCTCACCGGAGCGATGCTTCTGCAAGCCCCGCCCCTCAGAAAACCTTGCTGCTCAGCCAAACATGACAACAACACATTTAATGTGCTTCATAATCATTGAATAACACTGTTATGTATTGGTGTAACGACTTTGATGATCACCAGCCCCCTTCTCTTCCCCTATAGCTCCCAGTGTATTTTCTTTTTTTTTTACAGTGTTATGATGCTATAACTAGTGTTCCCTCTGAGCTGAGTTAGTGTGATCTAGCTTACAGTTTTTCAGCCTCCAGCTCACACATTTTTGTCTTAGCTCAGGAAGGATGGCTCCAAAACAAACTAAGTTATGCAGTAGCCAGATCGCTCACTCACGACTTTAATGCCACTAGCTCACAAAGTAGAATTTTTTCTCATAAGACTCCACAGCTAAAAGGGAGCATTGGCTATAACATAACTGTATATGCAAAAAAGGAGGTTCCATTGCTGACAAAGTATATGATGACATATTTAGCATGCTTCATAAGTATTGAATAACAGTGTTATGAATTACTGTATCCAGTTTGATGATCGCCAGCCATTTTCTTCGTTGGTGACTAAGGAGGAGGGGGACCTTTGAAATGGCAGCAATCATGCTGTTCCCCATGATATATCCAGCCTTTTTTAAACAATGTTATAATGCTATAAAATTACTGCACATGAACAAAAAAAAAGGAGGTTCTGCTGCTGATGAAGTACATGACAACATGGCCACACAACCCATTTTCAAACGATGAGTGGAACACATGGGGAGGGTTGGGTCAGAATTGACGAAAAAAATTCCCAAAATAAATGCCTTTTTGGGGGAAGGAGTGCTGCAAGGTTGGAGCATCAGCTGGGGATTGAACTCATTGGGAAACAGCAGTAACACTGAGGTGTGGAATAGGTCTTAGCAGTCATGGATAAGAGGACAGGTTTTCTTATGGATTAAAAACTGGTTAAGTGACAGGAAGCAAACAGCAGGAATTGATGGACAGTTCTCATAATGGAAGTAAGTAAGCAGTGGGGTCCTACAAGGATTGGTATTGGGGCCAGTATATTTCATTTATTCATCAATGATCTTGAATGAGGGATGAGTAGTATAATGGCCAAGTTTGCAGATGACACAAAATTATTCAGGATGGTGAAAACCAAGGATGACTGTGAAGAGCTCCAGGAGGAACTCCACAAATTGAGTGAATGGGCAACAAAGTGGCTCAATGTTGGTAAGTGTAAGGTGATGCACACTGGGACAAAAATCTCAGTTGAACTTGCTGAGAGTGAAAGGGAAAAAGTTCTTGGGGTCATAGTGGATAGCTCAGTAAAAGTGTCAAACCAATGTGCTGGTGAAAAAGGCAAACTCTATGTTAGGGATAATTAGGAAAGGGATTGAGAATAAAATGGCTGATAACTGTAATGTCCCTGTATAGATCTATGGTGCGGCCTCATTTGGAATATTGTGTGCCACGCTGGTCACTATATCTCAAAAGGACATTGCAGAGCTGGAGAAAGTATAGAGGTAGGGCAAATAAGATGATTACGGGATTGGAGCACCTTCCCTGTGAGGAAAGGCTGCAGAAATGATGAATGAGGGGTGACACAACAGAGATTTGCAAAATTATGCATGGAAAAGAGAAGGTAAAGAAAGTACTCTGCTCCCTTTCTCACAATTCAAGAACTTGTGGGCACTCAATAAAATTAATGAACAGTAGGTTTAGAACAGATAAAAGTAAATAACAAACAGTATTTAACATATGGAATTCACTGCCACAGGAAGTGGTGGCAGCTACAAGCATAGAAAGCTTCAAGAGAGGATTAGATAAACACATGGAGCAGAAGTCCATCAGTGGCTATTAGCCCTAAGGTATAGATAGAACACTATGACTGGGGCAGTGATGCTCTGTGTTCTTGGTGCTTGGGGGGCAGCAGTGGGATGGCTTCTGGAGTTCTGGTTCCATTGGTGAACCTCCTTATGGCACCTGGGATTTGGCTACTGCATGACAATGGATGGGCCATTGGCCTGATCCAACATGGCTTCTCTTAAGTTCTTATGAGCCTGGTAGTTTTCATTTTAGAAAAAAGATGACTAAGGGAGACATAATAGATGTTTATAAAATTATGCATGGGGTGGAGAGAGTTGACAAAAAGAAATCTTTCTCCCTTTCCCAAAATACTAGAACTCAGGGGCATCCAGTGAAGTTGAAGGGGAGCAGGTTCAGGACAGACAAAAGGAAAGACTACTTTACACAGAGAGTGATTAAAATGTGGTATTCCCTGCTATAGGATGTAGTGATGGCCACAGGAAAAAACAGCTTTAAAAGGGAATTTGATAGGTTCACTGTGGCTAGGTCTATCAGTGGCTACTGGCCATGGTATCTCAGGGGAACCTCCACATTCAGACACACCTCTGAATCCCAGAGCTAGGAGGCAACCCTGTTGTTGGTACTCCAGAGGAACTGGTTGGCCACTGTGTGAGACAGGATGATGGACTAAATGGACCTCTGGTCTGATGCAGCAGGTATCTTCTTGTGTTCTTATGTTCTTGTGGGAGAGGAAGATAGATTATGAATTCTCAGGACACAGAGAAGAAGCTCTTGCATCTTGCGGTTGGCTTCAAACACAAGCCACGAAGAGCTAGCCTTTACCTGGGGGCTCCATATTGTCCATACAGCCAGGGGCAATGGGGAGAAGATCCAAAACTACTGCAGATCCAAGTAAAGCTAATCTCATATTCTAATAGTCAAATGAGGGTCCATCCATGGATACTTAAACCTGTGGATTGGGCCCACACTTACACAAAACAGATAGTTCTGCAAAGTTGGGGGTTTCCAGGTTTGCAGAAAGATCTAAAAACATTAAAAATACATTGGGTGTTTAAATTCCCCCCAAACAAAAGTGTTGTTTACAAATATGCAGACATTATATCCACCTCCTCCACTGTCAGTGGAGTTCAAGATCTGTGATGGCAATGGAATCAATGACTGGGAGCAACTTGGCAGTTGGTGACAACAGTAACTATGAGCAGTAGGTTTAGAACAGATAAGGGCCACGTGGTGGGGAGGCCTTTCAGATAGTGCTTCGCGTGGCCTGAGTGAGAGCACATCAGCAGGACACGGTGGGTGCCCCACTGCCTTCCCCTCACAGCCCCTGCTTGGGTCCCATTCTGCCCCCCCCAGGGGAAGCCTCTCAATATCCCACCCCCAGAAAACCCCTTTCTGTTTTGACTGGTTCCACTGCTCCTCTGGATTCCCCACCCGAGCTGGCTCAGACTCTCCCCCCAGCCTGCCTGCCCAGCAGTGAGTCCCCCCCACACCCTTAGGATTGAAAAAGCAGCTGTTTCCTCTGCAGGCCAAGCCATTAGGTGGCGTGGAGGTAGGAAGGCGGGCAGGCGGCGGCACGGGCATCATGGAATTGAGTGGAAGGTCCCAGAGGAGGGCTGCGAGCCTAAGGTCGAGCAGCGGGCCCTGCAGTTGGGAGAGGTCGGGGGGGGGCAAGTGCCAAGGCCCTGGGGTGGTGATGTGAGAGCCGCTGCAGAGTCCCCCTCCCCCCGTGGCACCGTGCGAGTGCCTGGGCCAATGAAGGCCATCTCCTGCTGCCGGGTTTGCTGGGTGAGCAGGGGAGGGAGAGAGAGAGAAGAGGGAGGGGGCAGCCCAGGCCAGCCGGTCATGCTCCTGGGGATCCCGGGTAGTATGTTCCACTCTGTCTGTATGTGTGTGTGTGGGGGGTTTATTCTGCTCTACTTCTAAGAATGTTTGATTAGCATGGAGAGTTGCCCCGTTTATTCTAACAAGAACTGTTTGAGGTAAGTTAGTGACCTGCTAAGGTTTCCCAGTAAGTATCATGGCAAAACAAGATACCTATAGCCCTGCTCCAACATTCTACCTTTGAGGGTTCTGTAGAGGTTTCAATTCTGGTTTCACAGTATGTGCTGCTCACCAGGTATCCCTATATTAACCCACAAGATATTGACAGAAGAACTCATTTAATGAATGGAAAGGGACATTTGGATCCAACTTTTGAATTTTCAGCTAAGTTAAATGAACATACATTGTGTTTGATTCCTCTTCCCCTGAGTGTAGCTGAGCATTCAGGTAAGGATTTCTCTCCCTTTTCTGGCTGCCCATCAGTGTTGGCCTTCTGTATGCCACCTATTTATCAATCTTCGGCTCTCAGAAGAATAATTTGCAGGGTAAGTTTGGGGTGGGTAAGAACCATAGCATGCAGTTAGATGTTTTTTGGATTGTTCTAAAGCAACCTATTTAAATGATTTCTAAAAATGGCTTTTTTTACATCAAAGAGAAAACAATGTTTTACCTGTCTCTGAAAAAAAAAACCACAGGTGATCAGCATCACTGATCTTTATCTATTTTTAACATAATTGTCTCAACCTGGTTGAACTAATTACTTCAGGTGAGTTAAATTCTGGTAGCTTCATCTCCTATGAAGAAAATGGTCAGGGCAATTCTGACTGTCACTACTCATGAAATTAGAGTACCTGGCTCTCTGTGGAAACACAGTGCTCTTGAATTAATCCATCAGCCTTCAAAACACAGAAGGTAAATCAAAAATAATAGTACAGCAGCTGCTCAGAAATAATAGTGGAGGAAACAGGATCAAACCTCAGCAGGCATACATAAATAGTGGATTATTTTGAATGTCACAGCATCCAAAAGAAAAGACTCACCCTGGCATGGAATCAATCTACCTTCATTAAACTTATGGGGATACCTCAGATGTTTAAAATACTCAGTACTCTCACTGGAACACAACTGAGGGCTCTGATATGGCACATATAATTCCTGCAATTAACATGGTGCCTGTAAAAAGCATGCATTCATCTCCTGAATGCAAAAGTTAACGGGAAAGTTGTACAATGTCTCCTCTTCATTTGGGAAGTGATGTCCCAAGCTCTTCTGGATTTTTCCTCGAGTATCATCATCCACAGGAAATTCCTTGTGTGAATCTAAATATGAACTACTAAGAAGCCAAGTATACTGTGGCCGCGGTCAGACATGCCTTTCAATCTGACTCAGCTGTGATGCTTGACAGATCTAAAGGGCACGATCAGACAGCATCATCTGGGAAAGGCCCAACAGCCATCAGCACCCCGTGCTGCCCTGCCATGGAAGCGGAGTTAAAAGACACCAGGGAAAGTCTGATCCTAATGCTTGGCAATGGGGTACAGACAGACTTTCACATCTGATCACTCAAGCATGCTCTCATGCTGTTGGGATGGTCTGCTCATTCCATCCCAACTCGGTGCCATTTTTTCCCCTAACTCTCAGTGTGGAGATGTGGTTCCTCATTTATGCACATAGGAAACAAAAGGCAAAAAAAAAAAAAAACCACACTCACCTGAATGTGTCATCTAGTCGGGCAGTGATGGGCTGAGCCTGCAACTACAAAGGATATGTGATCGCACAGCGCCATGTCAATTTCCACCAGGGAAAATAGACTTACTTCCCCTCCACACCAAATGGCACGTCTGACCATGACTTATAATAATTTCTTTCTGCCATATTCTTTCAAATAGCCTTCATTCTGAGGCAAAATATGTCCAGTGGCACTTTAAAGACTAACAACATTTATTCCAGTATGAGCTCTTGAGAATCAGAGATCACTTGAAAATGAGATCATTTTCAGCATTTTTATAAGGAAAATTACTGAAGGGAAGGGAGAAAAGGAGGCTGGGGACAGAGAAAGGCTTGGTGTGAATGCTATAATGAATGTTTCATTTATGATTCTTCGTGTAAGGGACTGGAATCAATTAGAAAGTTACATCTAATGGACCATGAGAGAGGTCAGATGTTCCAGCCTCTCTCTTATGGGTTATAAACAACAACTAATTGGAATTGCGCCCCCCTCCCAGTTGGAAGAAAAAGACAGACACAAGATTGGGTTTAACAAGGGCCACTTTATTAACTATCTACAATTTTGTGGCAAGGACAAACCCCGAGTGTGGAATAGACCAAGGCCAGGGGTCTCCCCAGACCCTTTCTTGCCTTATAGTGGCTGAGCCACCTTGCCCTGGGAGAGAGCCATCCCTGAAGCTCTCCCCCCTCAAACCACAAAACTTCAAAGGGGGAAGCCTAGCCAGGACAGACCCAAGGCAGTCCTCATTCTCCACCCTGGGCCACAAAACCTGAAGGCTGAGCCTGACGGATTCCTTAACCCCAATCGGCAATATGCCATGTGGTCCTCACTGGATCTGCTTTTCTTTTTCCTGCACTTACCTGCCAAGTGACAAAACCTATTTAATGGGACCACCAAGTCCAATCTTCCCTTAATCCCTTGACAACAGTGCAAGGTAGGCAAAAACACACCCCTTTTATTGCCAATCAAAAAAGGGGTGTGTGAAAAATTCCTACCCAGCCCCCCAAAAGGTAACCAGTCAAAGCCTGCATTGCATTCAGGGCAGGAGGGTAGGCCAAGGACAAGGTGAAAGAGGAAGGTGGAAGGCGGAGCTGTCCTTATATCCATCCACCCCTCCACCTTGATGCCAAAACAAAGTGCATCCCTATCAACAGCTGCCACTTCCTCCGTTTTGGGCCCAAAGGGGCCAGAAGGGGTCCCAAGAAGTAGAATTCCCAGCATTAATGTCAGGCAGCAATTTGCCCCAGCCCACTGGAATTCAAAGGAAGCATGAGGCTCTATTGGGTGATTAAACGAGTAACAGCCAATAGGGAGGCATGGCTGTCCAAGCTATATTCTTGTTGTACCTCTCCCCAGCAGGCTTTTCCTGCTGACTTCTAACCTGCATGCCTTCCTATTAGTCATTTTTTGCTACCATCTTTGTTTACTGCTCTAGATCAAATCAAGCCCAAATTCTACTTAGAAGCACAAAGGACCTGGCTCAGAGCAGCTCGCCATTTGCCGCACTGGGCAGGGGATGGGGAGGTGGCCAGATGCTGGGTGGGGCAGAGTGTGGGAGCGGCGGGAAAAGCAGGTCTTCCCTTCCTTCCCCAGGTCCAATAGCGGAGCTCTGGGATGGCCAGGGGGAGGGGAGGATTTAAAGGGGGGAACCAGCCGTTCACCTCCTCTGCCCAGCCTTTGTTCAAGCAGCTTGCCCACCCATCCCACCCTCTAGGCATAATATATGGGGCTGAATATACAGTTTACTGGGAGGGGGGACAATGTTTTCCCTGTTGTATAGTTTCAAATGGTTAGTTTTTCTGTGTGGCTCATTGTATGTCAATCTTCTCTTGTCACAACTTTCAAGTGGTTACAGCATGGGGCCTGATCCGTTTACAGGAATAGGCCTGCGTGCCATTCACTGGATATGGGGACCACATTAAGGGGTCTTGGCGTGAGGGTTGAGGGGAGCAAGCGTGCTCAGGGACTATCAGCACGTGCCCTCACGGCCAGATGGCAGAGGGGAACACAAAGGGGCAGTCCATGTGAACCCCAACAACCTGCCATTCCATGGTCTTCACCCATGCCGGCTGGCAGGGTGGAGGGGTTCATCAGCTGACAGCAGGTCAGCTGATGCATTGGATCTGGTGGACCCGTGCTGTGCCAATGCTTCTTACAGCTGTAACCAATAAAGTTGTGGCCAATGTATTCCACTTATTTCCAAGTCTGTAGTGAGTGTGGTGATTTCTAGAGTGATTGTGGGCATCTGATAAAGCCTCCACGTCCCACCTAAGAACTAGGGCCGCAAGCTAAAATGACTAAACTGAGGCTATCGTACTTTGGTCACAGTATGAGAAGACAAGAGTCACTGGAAAAGACAATAATGCTAGGAAAAGCTGAAGGCAGCAGGAAAAGAGGAAGACGCCACAGGAGATGGATTGAATCAATAAAGGAAGCCACAGCCCTCAGTTTTTCAAGACCTGAGCAAAGCTGTCAACAATTGGTTATTGTAGGACATTAATCCATAACCTTTAAAACTAAATGTGTGGGTTTTGACAAGCCCAACCCCCAAAGTTGAAAAAAGAGTATTTCTCCACACATTCATTATGAATATATCCTCCATTTATTATGGTTACAGGTATGATAGACCTACTTATTGCAATTCAGGAGGTGTATGTTATGTTGGGAACTTCTGAAGTATCAGTTTTCTTTTCTATGCAATATAATAACTCTTTGGCAATATTTAACAGGTAATCAAATTTATTTTCTTGGTTCATGGTTCATATTATTTTTCTCTGCATGAAGATCTAATCAGAGAATGTGATTTGCTACGTATAACATTACATAGATGCATTGGTATAAATAGATGCCATTAAGTTGGTCTACTGACTATGGAAATAAATGAAGATTGATAGAGCCACTATGGAAATGAAACATTATTTTCGTTCTTTAAATTATCCTGAGCATGATTCTCTTCTCAAATAAGCAAATATAGCTGTGCAAATCTTTTATGTTATTTCTGTAGCTATGTCAATAGTGTTATATGGATATCAAGGCATCTCTTTCTGCAAGACAGGTCCAGTTGGGAAAGTAAGAAAACACCACTGGTTGCAACCTATAGCTCCCAGTTACCTCTCTCCAGTGCATTATCAACAATTACTACTTGGAAAATTACTACATGGAAAATGCCTCTTCTCACAGACCTTGGAGTAAGACTGTCTTTGCTTAGAGATGTTCCCCCAAAACGGAATCAGCTATTCAGTAATGACAGTGGGTCACCCAAGAGAGATACTTCGTTGTGCCAGCTCCATCCTGTACCCACTCAGGCAAAAGTGGTATTTATTCCTATTTTTCTTCCATTGTGGAATCCACAATGGACCCAACAACTTTTGTTTTTGTTTTAGTACTTGCTGGATTTGTGGGGTTTCCCCCTTCTTATTATCTTTTTTCGGGGGGGGGGTGAAGAAAAATTAAAAATATTCAGTGAGAAGGTGCTTTATTGGAATTAATATGCAGATATGACAGGTTCAAGGGAGCTGCGGTGGCTCAAGTGGTTCAGACGCTGAACTGCAGGCTGTGGAAGGTCAGTAGTTCAGCAGTTCGAGACCCAAGAGTGCCGCATGATGGAGTGAGCTCCCGTTTCTAGTTCCAGCTCCTGCCAACCTAACAGTCCGAAAGCAAGTAATTGCAAGTAGATAAATAGGTACCACTTCGGTGGGAAGGTAACAGCGTTCCGTATGTCTTTGTGTTTAGTCATGCCGGCCACATGACCACGGAAACATCTTCGGACAGCGCTGGCTCTTCGGCTTTGAAACGGAGATGAGCACCGCAACCCTAGAGTCGAATTCGACTGGCTTTCGAGCAAGGGAACCTTTACCTTTTCTTTATGACAGGTTCAAGCTCAGGCTCTGTAGGAACTGGGAGAGGGTAGCTTGTGCCATAATACTATTCATCTTACTTTGCTAATTTATCACTAGTTGAGAGGAGGCCATGCCCCAACATTTGGACTTTTCTGAAAGGATCATTTTTATTTGCATTCTGCAATGTATTATAAATTAACCACTTCTTGCAGTACTAGGTTTTCTAGCATCTCTTTGTAATAACTCCCTCCTTCTTCTGTTTATATAACTCAGTACAGCTATGTAAAGTTTTATGTATCTGTTGAAGTCATCTTGTTCATGAAAGCTTGTGCCACTCTAAATTTGTTACTCTTTAAATTACCACATAACTCTTTGTTATTTGGTTGCAGCAGATTGATATAGTTTTGTGTAGTGGTTAAGTGTGCAGACTCTAATCTGGGAGAACCGGGTTTGATTCCTCACTCCTCCACTTGCACCTGCTGATGTGACCTTGGGTCAGTCACAAGCTCTGGCACAGCCGTTCTTGAAAAAGAGCAGTTTGTGTTAGAGTTCTCTCAGCCCCACCTACCTCACAGGGTGTCTGTTGTGGGGAGGGGAAGGGAAAGGAGTTTGTAAGCTGCTCTGAGACTCCAAGTGAAGGGCAGAGTATAAATCCAATCTCTTCTTCTTCTTCTCTTCTTCTTCTGAAATATATTAATAACATTTTTGCATCAATAAACAAGGAATGCCAATACGTTGGCAAGAATCCGGCTTGTTTTTAGACTATTTAGGGGTGACGGAAAACAAAATCTAACAGAATATTGGTTTCAAGAGTGAGATAAAGGTAGCTGCAGCTCTTAAATTAAGGTCTAGCACTTTTGAGTGTTTTTTTAATTTGTATCCTATAGTGAGAGAGGCGGTTCTGAATTATAGAATTTTATCATGTGAGTTTGTGAGTAAGTATAACAAAGAATCATGTGGTAGCAATCCAGCTGAGAGGAAAATAAGCATCTGTGAGAACAAACATATTGAAATAGCATGATGAGTCATCCAGTGGGAATACAGATATTCAGAAATACTTGCAATGATAGGTGATGAAATGTCATCAATTTCCAAAACATCACAATATTAATTTGCAGGTTTACAGCCTAGTCACATTCCTACAGCAAAGGCAACCCATAAAGCCTAATCTGGAGTGCCATGTTCAAAGAGCAGTCCCCCAGTCATTACCCTCAATTTGTTAAAAAACACGCACGTTAATATTAGTTAACGTTACTACTCTAGGCTCAGATGGGATCATTGTCTGTTAAAAAGTAAGGACGCTACACTCTTCTGGCTCCTCTAGGAGATCGTAGACCTCAATGAGCTTCTCACTGTCTACAGCCTCAGATGCAAAGGCTGTTAATCAGCCATGAAGGCCAAGCACCCCTGCTTCTCCAAAGCTGGTAAAATTTTTATTAATTTTGTTACATTTTGCTTTTTACTAATCTATAGTGGCTGTCTTTTTGTGGAGAGGCTGTTCCATCTAGGGCAGAGCTGTTATCACCACCTCTGCTCATCTTTCCCACCTTGTGTCTGTTGAGGGTAGGCAGATTTGTTTTTTGGTAACTTGCATGAGTGTTTTGTCCCCCCGCCCCGAAAATTGATGGATTTCTGTTCTTGCTTTTTTGATATTGTAAACTACTTTGAGTGACTTGAGTCCATACTGAGCAAGCAAAAGTGGGTTAAAATCACTAATAAATAATTTGATTGAGCCTCTTTAATGATATGTTTGTGTCTAGTGGCTTACATTGTTCTAGCCTCCTCCCATTTTTTCCCTCACACAACAACCTTATGAGTTAGGTTAAAGAGAGAGAATGATTACCCAAGGACAGGGATTCAAACATGGATTTCCCAGATCCTAGTCTAACACTCTAACCACTGCACTAGGGGTGGATGGGTGTGTGGGCATGGGGCCATCCTCCATAAACAAGAATACTGTATGGCATTTATGGGCATGTATTGACATAGCTTTCAGAAGTTGTTTCCTATGTCAATTAAGATATTTATTCTATCTAAACAATTGGCCTGAATATATAATTAACCTAATTTAATCTGGCATGAGTCAATAGGTGTGTAACCAATATCATTGTTGCTCACCAGTGGATTCATAGGAAATCTATACATTATTCTTCAGTCCAAATACAGTGCTTTGCATGCAAAGATAATCTTTTTTGCTTGAAATTCAATATGGCAGGATCAAATAATTTTAAAACTCAGTGGATTATAGTATAAAGTTTAATTCTGTACATTCCTAAGAAATAAAAATGGTTTCTGCTACAATGTGAACAACAATTCATATGGGAATGAGTGCTTGAGGAAACTGTAGATTTATTATGATATACTAAACAATTTTGTCTGTTGGACAATTCTCAAAGGACACATTTTCATGGGCACAACAAGATTGGGATGCATTTATGCTTAGAATAATTTCCTAGCACTGTCTGTGTGGTACTCTGAAGGAAAGAAAATCTGAATTAGAACACAAAGAGCCCTGGCAAACAACCAAAATTGTGAGATAATAACTTGTACATATGCAAGTTTTATTGAAAACCTTCTATGAATACATAGAGGTTGGTAATGGTTCTATATGCACTGGTCATTCATGGCATTTAGTAATCTTTTATTTATCTTTATCTAGATATTTATGTCCCAGTTTCCACTCTAGTAGGGACCCGAAGCAGCTTAAAATGTTGTTCTCCCTTCCTCCATTTTATCTCCTCAACAACAATCCTGTGTGGTAGGTTAGGCTGAATGTACATGACAGGTGCAAGGTCACCCAACAAGCTTCCATGGCAGAATGGGTATCTGAACCTGTGCTTCCCAGATCCTAGTCCAGAACTCTAACCACTACACCATGCTGGCTTATCTGCACAAGACAAAGAGTTTCTTTTACATGCCAGGAAAATGTGTACAAATGGCATTGACAAAGGATGCAGTGTGTTGAAAGGGGGCTTCTCACATGAGCATTCATGGCCTAGGCCTCCCAAAGTCTTCAAGGGGACGGACTGGTATACCAGTAGTATTCCAGCTTCTGAAAAAGACCCATTTATATGTGGCTCATGGTGCTTCTCCATCTAGCTGCTTTTCCAATCTCTGTGTCTATGTTCCTCAAATGCACAAGATAACCTCAATTTCGTACTGTCCATCTGGTGCCCAGGGATGCTACTTCCACAGCTACAGAGGCTGTGAAGAGGTACTAATTGTGATTTTTGCCACACAGCTGCATGGCAAGGAACCAGCTGGGATGAAGAACAATGTGACAGGGTTAGCAGATGCATGCGTGTCACATGAGGAAGCCTGGCACTCAACAATCCCAGGGAGAGAAGTCACTTCTAAAAATACTTTAAATGCGTTACAGCACTTTTGCAGCAATTTAAAAAAACCCTCTGATCAAAACAACTTTTTAAACTGACAGTCAAAGACATTCATTTGGAATTGTGTCCTACCTAATTTTATTTTTTTAAATCTTTCACCTATGTCATCCAACATGAGCAATGATGTTCTAAAATGTCTTTGCAGTTTTCCAAGGCTAGTGTTTCCAGCTGTGTACTGGCATCTATTTTAGCACAGCACTATTTCCTCTACACTTAACTGTTTACGTATCCTTAAATATTAATCACAGAGTCAGCAGTGCTAATAGCTAAATTAGAACTTGATTAACCTTAAATTTGTATCTTTTTATTATTTATTTAAATGTTTTTATACCTCTTTTCCATTACAAAGACTTCCCTGGGGCTTATACAATGAAAGCTACTGAAATACATCATAAATCATGGACAAGATGAAACATAAAAATTCATTAAAAAATTAAAATAGTAGAATAAGAAACCAAAAGGTCAGGCCAGTAAAATTAATATAGCCACATAGCCAGCATGTGTGTCTAAGCATGGACCAGTTTTCTGGGGTATTGTTTATAGTTCATTCTATCTTGTAGGGTCAGAATTTATAGCCATTGTTTTCTCAAACTAAAATATTTCTGTCCCAAAGGGGACCACAGTCTAAGAAAAATAAATGATTTGGGGACATCAAAGAAGCTAAATGGTTTTTTAAAATTACTATCCTTAACAGTGTTTGTTTGTTAAGTAAATGCTGGTTAATTTTCAACAGCTCATGTCCTTCATCTTGATGATGTGTATTGTGACTTCCCCCAAATATCAAACCAAATGGAGGGGAAACATATTGTACATTTTTTTTTTCAAATTTATTAAAATAACAACATGCTACATCAAAAATACACAGTACTAAGCAGAGTATAGTAACAAGCAATATAAAAAACTGGGGAATAAATTTAAGCAATTTGCTTTAAAAGACTGTTACTGCATTAAGGCTTAAGCCTAAGAGCACTTTTAAATAAAAACATTACTGAGTTTGTTTGGAATAAACATATATCGGCTGAAGGCTGGTGTTAAGAAGATACTAATGGAGACTATATTACTATGTATCAATTAACTACTGTGCAATAGTTTAGTGAGAGGGTACATTATACTGTTTTGTATTCATAAATGTAACCAGGAATCATAAGCCGAGTTGTTTGGAAGTAACTCGTTCTCTGCCATATATTGTAGGTAGAAGAACCAGGTGCGCACAAAGGAGGATTGCGTTGTATGGAAATTTCTTTGAGCTGTATTTAAGGTGTCACTTATTTTGTCCATCAGGAGTTGTTCCCACACTTTGTTTCTCCAGGCTTCTAAACTTGGAGACTTGGGTGACTTCCAGGCAGCTGCGATGGTGGTTTGTGCCGCCATGAGTAAGTATGATGTTTGCTGTTGTAATGGTTCTTCGTCATAATCCGGATCTCTAAGATGTAATAGGATAACTTTGGGAGAAAGCGGGATGTTCTGACCTGTTATTTTCGAGATTTCAGAGGTTACCTGCACCCAGAAGCTTTGCACGAAAGGACATTGCCACCAGCAATGTATATAATCTCCCACCTCCCCGCAGTTTTTCCAGCACATTGGTGAGTATGCTTTATTCATGCGGTTTAGGCGACTAGGAGTGTAATACCATCGGGAGACTATTTTAAAAAATTGCATTCTTACTTTGACTATTTTTGATCTATTGGCTTTAGATGACCAAATCTGAGACCACTGTTGTTCAGACAGTTTAGTTTGTAAATCTCGTTGCCAGGCAGACTGGAATGCCATTTTCATTGTACTGTTGAGTTCTGTTAAGATTTTATATATTTTTGAAAGAAGATGCTTTGAAGAGTCAGAGAATGTTTCTAACAGTATTTCAAATTGGGTTTTTGAACTCTTGAAAACCTTTTTATCAGCCAGGTGCTCTACAAGATTCTTTAATTGATAATATCTAAGCCATGGAATAGGTTTGCCAATTCGCTCCTCGAAATCATTCTTGTTCATTATTTTCTCTTTCTTGACCAAATCTTGGAGTCGATTGAAACCTGCATCCGTCCAGACTTGAAATGCCCCCGATTCCTGGCCTGGTGGGAACCACCCCTGATGTGTAAATGCTGATAGTTGTGAAATAGACGGTATCAGACGTTTCCTCTGTCTATCCCAGATTTGTATTGTGTGACTTAGAAGCTATAACTCAGGCTGATAAGGAGTCTGAAATATCCCATGAGACTAATGAAGAACTTAACCCTTCAGGTTATTTGCTGATTGCCAAAACTGTGGAATGCCTATTTAGCAAGATTAGAGCGATGGAAGTCGGGCTAATAAATCTTTCCTCTGAAGTCAAGAAACTAATCTCTGTATTGAATAACACAAGCTCTGCTCCACCTATCCCTAACATCATTAATGCAGATAGAGATCCTCCTCGCGAGTTACCCCATATGAATGAGAAGAATCCTCGGCTGAACAACAACTCCAAAGGGAGATTGAGAGATAACTCCCAATGCTTGGTATTCCAGCCAAATAAAATCTGTTTATCAATATGCCGTTACAGAGGCAGAGTTCCAAACTGGAGAAACAGCTGTCACGTGAAATCCCACCTTAGTGCACTTCTCCACATCGACCTTCATAAAATTGATTTAACCAATATTGAAAATCTTGACCGTGGCAATCAAACTAATAAAGTTCTGCTTACTTTTAAAACCTCAAGAATTCCTGTGGCTGTATTGAAGTACAAATCAGAACTGTGGAAAAAAGGAATCTTTCCAGCTCGCTATTTTATAAACACAGTGATATCTGCCCTCTGCCCAAGGGAAGCAATCAAGTCCAATTTCCTCAGACAGCAGGAAGAGACTCCAACACCTATAGTCTGTTCACAGGATACAACTTCACAGCCAGAACCTACCAACGACAATATGGATAGTCCATTAGAAAACTCTTTTCTTCACTCATTTGAAAATCTGTCTACTTTGGAACAACAGAGAGTCATTGAGAGACTAGAATGTACCCTGCAATGTCTCCAAGTACATAAAATGCCTATGGCTCTGTCCTCTTCTGCATCACTTCAGGGGAAAAGCTCAGCACTAGGAACTGAGCTGCCTGCCCAAGCTTCCTCCCAAGCTACTCTCCATCCCCCTGCATCACCCTCCACTCAAGCTGATCTGACAAATTTAACTTCGGAACATATTGTACATTTTAATGAACATTCTGCCCTTAATGCCCAAAACTTTTGAAAATAGGAAAATAAACAAGGGCTACTCAAGCAGGCTCTGGGTCTTTAAAAATACCAGAAGAGAAGTTGTATATGGCTTTATTTGTACATTTGGCTAAGCATGTGTGCTTCTCATTTGAAACCCTTTACAAACTGACTCAAAGCATCTACATGGAGGTGAAATTCCATTGAAGTCAAAGAGAGCTATACTTCCAGGCAGGAACTACAGTTCCCAAGACCAGGGCTGATATTAATTTCTAGGACAAAACAGATTCCCCTAAACATTTTTAATGTACTATTTTAAAGAAACTGCTTTGTGTATGAGAAAATCTGTCCTACATATACTATAGTCTTTCTGTGTACTGGACACATCAAAGTAAAAGTATGGCTAATGTAATCGATACAATGAATTCTGACTCAGTTTGGTGTAGTGGTTAAGAATGTGGACTCTAATTTGGGAGAACCAGATTTGATTACCCACTCCTCCACATGCAGCTGCTGCTGTGACTTTGGGACAGACATAAGTTCTTTCAGAGCTGTTCTCTCAAGGGCAGTTCTCAAAAGAGCTCTCTCAGCCCCACCTACCTCACAGGGCGTCTGTTGTGGGGAGGGAAAGGGATTGTAAGCTGCTCTAAGAATCCTTTGGGTAGAGAAGGGCAGGGTACAAATCCAATCTCCTCTTCCTCCTCCAGAATGTTGCACAAAAAATTGCAAAGGATCCCAATTATCATGAGTGGACCTCCACTTCCCACTGCAACCAGCTATGCCCCTAAAAATTGTGCTCCCAGTGTATTTGGGTGTCAGTGGACCCTAGGAACAGTGTTTGGATGAAATGAGAATCCACAGTGGAAGGGAGAAATCAGACCACACCACCACATTTTCTGCTCACAAAGATAATCTTCTGATGGGAAGAGAAAAAAGAGCGGAGTGAGTTTTTTTTTCTATTAGTAAAGGTTAGTTTTATTTCTTCCAGTTGTTGGCATCCATCACGGTTGAAAGATCTTCTTTTCAGCTTTACAAAGTCCAAATCAATTCTGTTAGTAAAGTTAGTAAAGTCCACTGGGGTTAGGTCAAATCTTTTCAGATGTTACACGAACAAATTCCTTTTTAAGTCTCTCCAATTATCATTAAGTCCTTTGAACTTTAGTGCCTCCCGTTCCATCACTTCCTTCCCCCGGGCCGCCGTCTTCTTCAAAAATCCAAATTTTGAGTGCTGCTTCCTCCTCTGTGCTGGCATGTCTCTTCAGAAATTTTTTAATCCATCTTCTTTCGCTTCTTTTTTCTTGTTGTTTCTGGCAGTCATTTCTCGTTGGCTCCATTAACACTCAAGTTGAAATTAGATCTCCATTACTTGCTAAGCTCAACACCCCTTTCTACTGGCAGAGTATATCCTTTTTTTAAAGGCGGAGTAGGCTTTGGGAGCCTTATCCACCTCTTCTTTTTATTTATTCGCTCCACTGCCAGATAGAGGTGTCAAGACTTTCGTCAAAATAAATCTGAGATCTTCTTTCCCTTCTTCATCCATAGCTTGGAACTTTAGCATCAAATTAATTTTCTATACATTTTCTGCCATCAACCTTGTTTGATTCCAACATTTGTTTTTGTAGTCTGATGAGAACAATTTCCATTTTAAAAGCGTTTCATTGATATTTTACATTTACTCCAGCAGGTGGCGCAGTATCTCAGTCTCTTGTTGATTGACACCTAGTTCTGGGGGGGTTGACTGGAGCGGAAGTCCCTCCTCTCTTCTCTTCCGTTCTAAGCAGGATTTTCCCCAGCATCGACATTTTATTTTTTATTTACTTTTTCAAAGTTCGTGCCACATCCCCCAGAAAGCAACTAAAGCCGCAATCTTCTGTAAAACCCCAACGGTACTTTCACCAACATTTTTTCTTGTTACCCCCCCTTCGCGTTTCCTTTAAAAATACGCTTCTTCGAAGAGGGTGGAAACTCCTCCCTCCTCCCATACGCTTATCCGCTTGCGGGGGGGGTTTAATTTTCGCTTCAAAATAGATCTTCAACTCACGATTAGATGCCATTTCTTCTTTTCATAGTAATTCATCCGCTTTTCCTCACTCCTGGAAGTCGGCAGGGCTGCTAAGTCCCATTCGGGACGCACTACGCGGCGGGGCCGATTGGGGCGGGGAGAAAGCCTCAATTTCCCGGCAGTTTGCCGGCAAAGAGGCTACTCCCCTATGCGCCCCCGGTTCGGAGCCTTTGACTAAGGCTCACTAGGGTCTTTCGCAAACGCGAAGACCCCCCCATTCCGCGTGTGGGCTAACCGCCTCCGGGAGCGTCCCGAGAAGCGGCCGCCATTCGCAGCACCGAAACCGAAAGCCAAGCTCTTTTTTCTCTTCCCATCTGTCTACCTTACCCTTTTCTTATAAAAAATAAAATTCTCTCCTTTTTAGGAGAGTTATTTCAGAAACAAAAATAATCTTCTGAATGATCTAAAGGTTTGGCACTGCATTCATGAAGTTACCTTGTACGGAGTCATGTAATGGTCTGTCAGGGTCATCTCCTCTGATTGGTAGTGACTCTCTAAGGTCTCAGGCTAGGCTTGCCATTTCCCCCAGGGGCACAGGGCTTTAGGAGCCCCTGATCTGCCAGCCTGGATCTGGCCAGCAGAGAGAACTCCGCCCCCAAAGTTTTGGGATTCAGGAGACATGCCTGGTGGTATGACATCACCCAGAGGTGATGGCATTGCACTGGGCAGGTTGCCAGGGGACACTCTAGCACTTGGCCTAAAAACTCTATGGTACCATAGAGTTTCTGACTGAATGCTAGACTGTCCCCCTGGTGACGTGCCTAGCACAATGATGCCACATCCGGGTGATGTAATCATGGTGCGCATGCTATGAACACACACCAGAAGATCCCAGCAAAGAAGCTCCATCCCCCCACCAGCAGCAGGTAATCCCCACCTGGCAACCCTATCTCAGGCAGAGGTCTTTCACATCACCTGCTGCCAGATCCTTGTAACTGGAGATGCCAGGGATTAAAAATGGGACTTCCTATGTGCAAAGCAAATTGTCACGGGCTGGGGTGTCAGTTAAAGGGAGTCCAGAACAGGCCAAGAAGACAGTGCAAAGTCCAAAAAGTCAAGCTGGGGTCAGGAGCCAGAAACACAGAGCCAAGTCCAAATCTCTAACCAGAAACATAGTCCAAAGTCAAGCCGGGGTCAGGAGCCAGGAACACAGAGCCAAGTCCAAAGCCGGGGGTCCAAAGGTTTAGGTGCAAGAACCAAGCCAGAGTAGATGCTAGCAGCATTAAGCTGACTTGTTGCTTCACGAAGAGTACTGCCCAGAGTGTGGAGTTAAATGCTGCTACCAGTTAGCCAACTGCATGACCGGCCTGGATCCTGTTAGAACTCTGGGCTGGCTGAGCATCTCCCTTGTAGCCTGGCCTCTCTTCACCTAGTTGCTTAGTTTTGCCGCAGTCGCTCCCTTAAATGAGTCACACGTGGGGGTGAGTCAGGAGGACTTTCAGCTTGCAGTTCTTCCTTCTTATCTGGGCCAGGTGTGAAGACTGCTGTTACAGGCACTTGCCAACTCTCCTTGTCTGCTGCTTCAGAGGGGCCAGCTGTGGTTTCTGCAGGCTTTGTCAACTCATCCACATCCATGCCCTTGACACAAATGCTCTACCACTGAGCCAGGGCCCTGCCACAAGCATAAATAAAGCCTGGCTGCATGATTGTGGAGAGATTTAACAATGCCTACAATGGCAAGTTTTCAGGACCTGAAATCTGCACTCCAAGAATATCAGCATTATTTCCTATCTAGGTACATTGTCAAACGCAAGCAGAACTGCTCAGCAGACTGTGTCATCAGTGTCAGCTTCTTTCATACCAATGCATTATGCTGACATATTTATTATGCCAGCTCATCTCTTTTGCCTTATGCCACCCTGTCGCACATGCTGATATATTTTTTGTGCTTTGGAACTTTGTGCCAATATCTTTTTATCATTTCTCAGAGTACCAGACCTTGTCTCCCTGGAAATCTGAATGCCTCAATCCAGAGATACACATGCACAGTGTTATTGCCAGCACCTGTCAAAAGGTTGATTCTGTCAGTATTACCAGTGTTGATTATCTGTTTGGAAGAGAATGAACACCCAAATCTGCAAGGTGATTGGTGCTGTCAAACCTGAGAACACCAATCATCTGCTTAGTGCCGTCTAGTGATACAAACAGCACTTACAGCCTTGAGTGCAGGATTTGACATCCAATATCACTATCTGCAAGCTTCATATTCTTTGTGTGTGCGGAACATGTTCCAGTACGGGACACCAGCATTTTTTGTTGGCATCACCCCCCTCCCCCCAAGATGGCAGCAACAGTTTGCACATTGATATGCATTTTATACATTGGATTCTTTTTGTATTTTATTTTAATATACCTTATTTTTTATCCAGTATTAGAAATCTACACTGTTGCAAACTTCTGGACAGGAAGAAGACACGGCCAGGACTTACCCCATCACTGTTTTTGTGGCTCCGGGGCTCAGGGGAAGCTGGCAGGGTGGCCATTCGATCAGGGCTGGGGGTGCAGGATTCATCAGGTGGCAGGCAGGTCACCTGATTCAGGATCTATCCCTATGCTGGTGCCAGTGCTCCTACAGTGCAATCAATAAAAGCTGTGGCCTCTTTATTTTCCAAAATCAAGGTTGTTTGTGTCAACTCCTTGCCCGTGGAGCCTCTATGCCCATGGGGCCCACAAAAGATGGGATATAAACAGTATTAATGAAGCAAATAAAACAAATTGATTTCCTTAACTTAAGCTATTGCATGCAATGACTTATTCTGAGAAGGCAGTAGAGAATATTTTCAATTCATAAACATATTCTATTGATATATGACAATGACAATTTAATTTCTGTCTTTACTGTCCCCAGATTTCAATTACTTCTTGGCATCCTATTGCAATGCAAGATTAAATTGATTAATTCACTGAAATATTATATTGCAATGGCCAATATGCATGCTTCATCATTCTGTGAAAGTAATGTAGACATACATGGTGCATTTTGAGAGAAATAACCTTTAGAATACTTATCATATTTCTTCAATCAGCATTTCAAAGGCCATATTTATTACTCAGATTTCTTTTCAGATAACTGCTGTCAAAACTAAATGACATTGTTTTTATTGCATTTATTCCCTAGGTTCAACTGGTGGGTACATTTATTTTCAACATTCAGTTCTCAAATTATTTATATTTTGCTATCTCTGCCTAGCATTTTTCCAGTCTTTTGCTGATGGAGTTCTATGGGAGCTAAATGCATGTTCGGTGGCATTTACCTGAGGCTAACTTAGAAATTTCAATCCAATGACACAGACTTGCAAGTTATTCTGTATTTTGTCAGTTAACATGAAGGACTGGATAACAGAATGAATGTGGTTAGTTCTGCAGAAGGAATGGCAAGTAGACAGAAGGTTCACAGATTTCTATTGCACTGAAAGAACAAGATTATTGAAAGCAATAGTGGAGAAAGAATTTAGATATTGAGACCACAGGTCATAACAAGAATCAAATATTGAAATAATGGATTCTGCAAAGGTGATAACATAGCTCACAAGCCCTGAACTGCAAGAACTATATCAATGTTTTCTGTGGAAATTATTCTCATTGGGGTTTTTTTCCAGTTCAAGAAATAATTATCCAGACCATTAGTCTATTATTTATTTCATTATAAAATTTAGGCTTTTTAAAAGAAGAAACAAATTTGGCTATCTAAAATTTTCTTCTTACTAAATGTTAACACTTGCTCTTTCCTCCTGGATATTTGTTCATCTTTGTTAATCAAAGTCCTAAAATAACATACTATTTTATGCCCTTACATATAAAACAAGAACAAGTGTTTCAGAACGCCTTGAAAGATACTGTATAGCATTTAATTCACCCTCTGTCCTCAAGGCATGATCTTTTACAGCTCTAGATCCCCACAAATACCTGCCTGATTATTTTATAATATCTAAATTTCACACTGTTAATCACATACAGCAAAAGAAAGGCAAAGTGAACAGTGTAAAAGTCAGAGAGTATAGATCACATTTGAAGAACTCTGTCTACAAGTCACATGAAATGCATGACACAAATTATACTCTACAAAGCAGGCAAGCCTCCTAAGGCACACTATACACTCTACCCTGAGTGGGGGGAATCCTTCCTAGTCCTACAGATGTTGATAGTAGGCATGACAGTAGGGAAATAGCTCTTGGATTTTATACCTTAAAAGGATGGATCTTTCTCATACAACATCCTGTTTCCCACAATGACCAGGCAGATGTTTTCTGGAACCACACAAGCAGACACCAAGACAGTAGAGTTCCCCTGATGTTTCTCTCCAGCAGTGGTAATCAGAGGGATATTGCCTCTGATAAGGCTCCAATTCTTATGATAGCTAATTGCCATTAATAGAGCCTTCGTACATGGATTTGTTTAAGCTATTTAAAGCAAACTAAGATACTGACCATCACCATATTTGTGGTAGTGAATTCTACAAATTATATGTTGTATGTATATTGTCTCTTTTGAATCTACTGCCAGTTCATTTCATTGGCTGACCAAAAGCTCTAGTATTATGAGAGATGGAGTGAAAGTTTCTATCAAATCCATTATTTCTGCTCCAAGACTAAAACAGTTTTCTCATGCAACTGCAGTGCCAAACTTGTCATTTTTAAAGTGTTTATATATATTCTAGGCTAATCTGCACAGGCACTTTCATCTGCTTTCTTCTAAGATAGAATGGTCACAGCTGTTCATTTTTGCATTTTACAGTCTCCATTCCTATTACCTGAACTGGGTGACCAAAAATGAATCTGTTATTTTATTAGGGCTTTTTTATCCTATCCCTCCTTCTATAGGCATGCGTGGTTCTTTACCCCCATTCCTGTGGCAAACGTTAGGCTGAAAGAGAGCAACTGGTCTAAGGTCACATAGTAAGTTTCATAGAAAATGGGGATTTTAACTCAGTTGTAGTGCAAGTAAATATCTTACCTTGCTAGCTCCTAGTTTGCACTAAATATGCCATCTTGACAGAAACAACAGCCTCTTGCAATATTAACATTTATTTATTTCTACTGGATATATACCAAAAATATGAAGCATGGCTCAGATTACAGTACTTTGCCTCCTTTGTAGCTTCATCATTTTAGGATCTTAAATCATCTAGTGCAATAACCATGGCTTATATGCCTCTTGCTTCCATATTCTCCCAGTAGCACCAACAGTTAATTGGAGATTTTCATGCAGCTGAAAGTGTCATTACTCTCTAATGGCTATATACTATCAATTTAATCTTAAAGTCAATGGTCTTCATTGTGCTTACAGGTTCCAGTTCAGGTTTTGCAAATTCCCTTTGTTTTCTGTGTAATTCCAATTGTGTGTATGTTGCCCCTATATTATTAATGAGAGGCAACCTCACCCCTAGCTTAATTTGGGATTAGTAAAGGTAAAGGTTTCCCTTGCTCGAAAGCCAGTCGAATCCGACTCTAGGGGTGTGGTGCTCATCTCCATTTCCAAGCCAAAGAGTCAGTGCTGTCCAAAGATGTTTCTGTGGTCATGTGGCCAGCATGACTAGACACCAAGGTGCATGGAACACTGTTACCTTCCCACCGAAGTGGTACCTATTTATCTACTTGCAACTTCTTGCTTTCAAACTGCTAGGTTGGCAGGAGCTGGGGCCAGACGACGGGAGCTCACTCCGTCATGCAGCACTTGGGTCTCAAACTGCTGAACTACCAACCTTCCGGTCTGCAGTTCAGAGTCTTAACCACTTGAGCCACTGCAGCCCCTAATTTGGGATTATTCAGTAACTATTTGTTACCTTTTTATCCTGCCCTTCCTCAAAGGAATTCAGGATACTGTACCTGGTTTTCATTTCATCCATTTTATCCTCACAACTGCTGTGTGAGGTAGGTTAAACTGAATACAAATGACTGGGCCAAGGTCATCAAGGATTTGAACTCAGATCCAATACTAGCATATCATTTGAGCCTTCTCAACAAACCAACAAACTGTTTTTCAAGAGTTTCCCCCCAAGATAATTACATTGGGACTTAGCATGGATACATACATGCAGCCAGAAACTGTAATTCTCAGCCATGGTAGAAAGCCACTTGGAAATCCAGCCTTGATCCTCTTTCAAAATAAACATATTTGGGGGTAAAGGAAAGTTGCAGCCCTATAGCTATGTTAATAGTTTTCTAGAAATGAGAGCTTCCGGTTTGGGGATTGACGAGTGCAGATGCAGGCAACTTTGGCTGCTCGTTTATGCTGATTTCCCACAGCTTTCTAGGGTTGTTGTTTTTTTGCCACGCAACCCCCAGGGCTCTCTTGAAGGGAGAGCATAAAGGCATGAAGCTTGCTTTATGAAACAAATGAGGAAGGCAACCTCCTTGTTTTTCGATTTGGGGCTGCTATGTGGAAGGCTGACGTGGACGCCTGACCAGACGCTAGGTGCAAGCCAAAACTGATGGAACCGACGGAGTCTACAAGTGAAAAACCACACTAGGAAACACCAACGAAGCTAAGTTACAGCTCCTTTTATCTCTTGATGGGTTAGCATAAAGAATTTAGGAATAAAAAAAAAAGTAGTGCTACCCGGGTAATTATAGATAGAAGGAACATAAAGGGGGGATTTCTCCTTTAAGACAGCCATTAAACCGGATAAAGAATAAACTCTTGAATAATACAGGAAGGGTAGTTAAAGATTATAAGACAGTGAGATAATGATCTGAAAGGAAATAAGGTTAAGAGGGATATTATAGCTTTGTTTTTCTTTTTTGTTTCCCTTTACCTCTGAGTCATTGTTATATGGAGAAGTGCCAGAGCAGGAGGTAGGAGAACGAGTGGTGGAGTGGATTAGAATGGTGGACCAGACGTGTGGCTCAACCGAGGGAACGGCGAGAGGGGAAAAGTGGAGAGTAGAGACGCTGAGAGGAGTTGGGGAAAGCTTGGAACGCTGCAGAGTGGAGTGGAGTGGAGAAGAGCAGGGGAAGACAGAAAGAAGAGCAGAGTGCTGAGATGTGTAGAGAGAAGGAAAAGACAGAGAAATGAGATTTTGAATGACAAGAAAGACTTTTTGTGATTGTAAATTAAGAAAGACTGTAAAAGACTGTGAAGACTAGATAGTGTCAGGTGCCATGTTTCTTCCCTGTTTTTCCCTGTCTTGCCTATGACATTGTGTTTATTGTTTTGTTTAATTAATTGGCTTGCATGTGCGTAGGTTGCTTGGCTGTAACTCATGGGAGAAGGAATCTGCCGCCACCTGCTATCTCGTGTCCTTGAGCTCAAGACACAAGCGCCATTCCCAGCTGATGGAAATATTAGTGCCTAAGATAGTGGGAAGGGAGGGGGCCCCTTCTCCCAGTCATTATGTATTCTCTCGCCGGGAGTATTCCCACGCTCAGGCTCAGAGGTCATTCGCTAATAGAGCTTATGTATCATACTATATCTGGAGGCCATTGTGCCTGTTGGAGTATTCCTGACAATGACTCTGCTAATAAAGGGCAACTTACTGGTATTTCAATAAAGCATATATTTTATGAAGAGTGCCTAGACTTACTTGCAGTTGAACCTGAAAGAAATGAAGTATAGAAACAAACTAAAACAAAAGTAGTTAAAATCTAATACGTGAAAATGAGCAGATAAGAGGCCTCAAGATAAAAGGAGAGGTATTTAAACTGCAGGCATTTGCTGATTACCTAGTTTTTATAGTGGAGGAACCATTAATATCCTTACCTTACCTAATAGAAACAATCCAAGAATATGGACAAATAGTGAGTCTTAAAATAAATTATAAAAAGACAAATATACTAACAAAGAATTGTACACAAAACCAAAAAGGACAAATACAAAGCATATCATCTATGGTAATAGCCAAAAAAGTCAAGTATTTAGGTATTATAATATCTAATAGAAACAATACTTTGATAGAGGATAACTATACAAAACTACTAATGGAGATGAAGAAAGATTTGCAAAAATGGAAAGACTTAAATTTGTCCTTTATGGAGAAAATTGCAACAATAAAGATGAATATACCCCCTAGATTTATTTTCCTTGCACAAAATATTCCAATTTTAAGAAATAAACAAGTTCTTATATATATGGAAAAAAATATTTAAACAATTTATATGGTACAACAAAAAAGCTCGGATTAAATTGAAAATGTTACAAGAGAAAAAGATAGAGGAGGCTTTGGACAACCAAAGTGGAATATATATTACAAAACGGCAGCATTGGGATGGATAAAAGAGTGGTTACTATTAGAAAATACTAGATTATTAAAATTAGAAGGTCACAATTTGTCTATGGGTTGGCATGCGTATGTTTGGTATGGAAAGGAAAAAATCCATACAAATTTCCAGCAACATACAATTAGAGGTGCGTTGATGAAAACTTGGAAAGAAGTAAAAGAGCATTTTTATGAGAAAACTCCTAAGTGGGTCTCACCTCTAGAAGCCTTTATAAAGTCCACGCTGATCACCAAAGATAAACAAGAGAGCTATGAGATGCTTCTAGACAAAGATAACAAATTGAAATCTGAGGAGAAACTTCACATACAAAACATAAAATTAACTTGGTGGGAAATGGTGCAATTAACTAATAGATTAAACAAAGATACAAAAATAGGCTTTTACGAAACTAAAAATGACATAGATAACATTTGGTTGTCATCAAACGACAAAATGATCCAAAAATTATACAACTTTTTGTTAGAGGAATATTTGCAAGACAAAATTGTAAAAACAACAATGATTAACTGGATGCAGGATATGGGTTATAATATAGAACTAGATGAATGGTCTAAAAATTGGAAAGTAGCTAAGTTTACAAGAGCTATACCTTTTAAAGAAAACTTATATAAGATATTTCACAGATGGCTCTGTTGGAAGTGTAAGCATAGTATTGGAACTTTTTATCATTTATGGTGGTGGTGCAAAGTCACCCATAACTATTGGCTAAAAATACATAAAATGTTAATGGGAATACTAAATGTATGTCACGATTGCTCTGGCGGGCCAGGCAGGGCACGGAAAATCCCAAAACGCAGGTTGAGGTCAGGGCACCAGATCAGGCAGAGAAATGAGAGCAGAGTCCCACAATATCAGGTCAATACACAGTCTAAGGTTACCAGAGATTTGCAGTCAGAGTCTCAGAAGCCATTGTCAGGAGTCAGATTACGCAAGCCAAAGTCAGGGAGCCAGAGGAAACGTCACGCAATCTGAAGTCAAGAGCTGGGGGAGTCAAGAAGCAAATCAGGAGACAGGAACGCAGGATCCGAGGTGCAGCGATTCATCTAAGTGACTAGTTGCCAGCACGAGTTGGGGATTAAAGAGAGCCGCCTTAAAAGTCCGTTCCACTTGTTAACTAATTACCAGCTGCTCTCAGAGTCCTGGCTTCAGTCAGTACTCTGGACTGAGAGAATGCCGACTTTGCATGCATGCTTCTTTGCGTCTGGTTGCCAGGTCCCGTCATCTTTGATCTCTCAAACGATTCACAGTTGGAGGGGAATCAGGAGGCATGGTGCTCATGCTTGACTCTGCAGGAGCGGCTCCAGGTGTGAATTCTCCTGGTAACTGGTGCTCATCCTCTGCAGGACTTAGGTTTGTTACTTCCAGGGGTGCAGGGAGCTCGTTCTCGGACATTAAAGGTACAGAATCTCCGGGATCAGGGTCCATGGAATCAGGCTGCATGGTGGGCATGGCAATGTAAATTTACCCTTGACACCAGATTTTTTTCTGCTAAATATTATACCTGATAGATGTAAGAAAGAAGATTGGTATTTAATAACCTATATCCTAACAACTGCTAGAATATTGTTTGCAAAAAATTGGAAACTTGATAGGCTCCCATCAAGAGAAGAATTAGTTTTGAAACTGCTGGAAATGGCTGAAATGGATAGATTATAATAACACAAGGTAAAGATGAAGAGTTGTATAATAAAAGGTGGATGAGAATGTATACATGGATTAAAAAAAAAGTTGTATTAATAGACTGACAATATACTAAAAACAGTATTGTTTTATATGTAATAATGTGAAAACTTAATAAATAAATAAATAATAGTTTTCTAGAAACTATCAATTGAATTAACCCATATATATATGTATACACACACACACACATTGCATCACACAAACTACATGAAAGTTGTCTAATCATGTAATTTTCAACAATCCAAATCTTTAGTGACAGTTGTACTTTTAACATTAAAGTATGTTTTCTCATGCACGTACACACTGGCAGGCTTTGGACATATAGTATTCTGAATATTCGGGAGAGCGAACTGAAATGGCAAATAAATACATATTACACTGATGCTATTTTAATCTGATATTCCTCAAATGTTTCTGCCATATTCTCCACTCCCTGAAAAATTATAGGGGTTTTTTTGTTCTATTTGCAGTAAAACAAAATCAATAAAACTTGAGCATACTGAGAGTTGCTTTCTTATTTTTACTGAAAACCCACCAGGAACCAGAAAGGATTGTGCAGTGTCATAGTGTATAAATAGATATGTCTGAGGAAGTAACAGATTTTGCCTCTCTGACTGCAGAGTTAATAGGGACCTCAAGCTACTTCTTATGGTTCCTGAGGGCATCATCTGAAACTGTTAGTAGCATTTCAGCTAGTGGTCCACCAAATGCCAGTATGTATATCAGTGCCAAACCTGGCACAGAAATGATGCAAACTTTATTCCAAATAAAGAAGCAGATTTCTTTGCCAGGACTCAGCAAATGTGCATGTACTTATCTCAAAAGCACTAGTAGAATTCTAATTGCTGCAAAGGTGCCATTAGGAGGAGGAGGAGAGTTGGATTTTACCCCGCCCTTTACTTGAAGTCTCAGAGCATTCTTTTTCCCTTCCTCTCCTCACAATGGACACCCTGTAAGGTAGGTGGGGCTGAGAGAGCTCTGAGAGAACTGTGACTGACTCAAGGCTGGCTGTATGTGGAGGAGCAGGGAATCAAACCCAGTTCTCTAGATTAGAGTCCGCTACTCTTAACCACTACACCAAACTGGCTGTATTAATACTGATGTATATTTAGATGTCTCTATTTCATTCCAGAAAGAATGCAAGCTCATATAGTTTGACTACTGGTTTTCTTTGATTTCTCTCAGGAACATATGAACACATCATATATATATATATTTAACATCTCAAAATTCACTAGAAGTACTGAGAAGAAACTAGGGATTGGTGTGTTTTTTAGGCTTGAATGGGCAATAATAGTATGGGAAATACTGATATGAACCATCATTATATCATTGTATTTTCACTGCACTGAATATTCTTATGCCTCAATGTTCAAATGAAAAATATCTATTTTAGCTACAGAAATATTTTCCCAAATATCTTTTCATTCTAAGAATTTTCATTTTTAATTGTAATGGCAACTCCTAGCTGCTATTGCTTTTGGACCATTTTTCCCCTTTTCTTGTAAATACTTTGTTCCCTGCTGTATTAGACAAAAGGGGGACCCAGAAAATCTTACATTGAGTAGGATATAGTAAGAATCAGATAACACTCTCAAACATGTCACTGTGTACTCTTAATACTGTTGACAAAGACAATTCAGTGTGAGGACGAGGTACTATTTAACTTGTGTTGAATACAAATATTTAATAAATTATCTGGAACTACGAGTGAGCAGTGTAATAGCCAAGACTGCATATGACACAAAATTATTCAGAATGGCGAAAACCAAGGATAACTGTGAAGAGTTCCAGGAGGGTCTCCACAAGGCTGATATTATAATGCCCCTGTATAAATCTATGGTGCAGCCTCATTTGAAATACTCTGTGTAGTTCTGGTTACCATATATCAAAAAGGACATTGAAGAGCTGGAAAATGAGCAGAAGAGGGAAACCAAGATGATTAGGAACTTAGATGACCTTCTCTATGATGAAAGGCTGAACAGCTTGAGACTTCTCAGTTTAGAAAAGAGACTACTAAGAGGCGATATCATAGGGGTTTATAAGATTATGCACAGGATGATGCTGATAGGCACAGCAAGTGATTAAAATGTGGAATTCGCTGCCAGAGGATGTAGTGATGGATACAGGCACAGACAGCTTTAAAGGAGATTGGTCTATCAGTGGTTACTAGCCATGATGACTAAAGAAGCCTCCACATTCAGAAGTAGTAAACTTCTGAATACCAGTGCCAGGAGGCAACATCAGGGATGGACTCTATGCCCTTTTGTTAGACCTCCAGAGGAACTGTTAGGCAAGTGTGTGAGACAGGCTGCTGGACTAGAGGGACCATTGCTCTAATACGGCAGGGCTATTTTTATGTTCTTATCTTCTTGAATGAGTTGCATGGATGTTCTCAGCCAGTCAGGGATTCTATAGTGAGCATCAGGCCTTTTTTTGTAGAAAAAGCCCAGCAGGAACTCATTAGCATAATAGGCCATGCCCAACAACAGTAACTCATTAGCATATTAGGACACACCCCTGACAGCACAGCTCATTAGCATATTAGACCACACCCCTATGTTGCCAGATGTGTGGTCATCCAGCCACACCAACCTTTTGCTTCTTATTCTGTTTACCTTGTTTGTTGTCAAAACCCGGGGAGGGGGGGGTTGTAGCAGGAACTCCTTTGCATGTTAGGCCACACACCCCTAATGTTGCCAATCCTAATGAGTTTCTGCTGTTGGGTGTGGCCTATTATGCTAATGAGTTCCTGCTGGGCATGGCCAACTCAGGAGCCAGCCGGAACTCCATTCCTGTGCATCCTGCCCCAAAATAGCCCTGGTGAGCATGATGAAAGCACAACTTTATGTAGCTAAGGAGATGTATATGACAATGTTTACATTATGACATCACCAAAGACAAATAATTCAGAGTGGGGGTGAGATAAATGAATAAATATTTCTGCTGGTCTATGGCCATAATGAACAATTCATTCGTTCATTCAAATAAATATTTTCAGAGCAACTGACATTATTCAACTATCCCAAACAAGTTCCTAAAAAGGTATTTTTATTTCCACCTTAATTTTAAATTTTGATTAATTTAGCAATGTATAACATCACATGGCTGTAAGTCTACCTTCTTGAAGTGACTACAAGCAATTCCTCTGAAGTAAGGAAGACTCTTTAGGAGAAACTCTTGCCCACTTCTACTACAAAATATGAGAGAATGGTAACCATCCCAGCATGGTGTGTGTGTGTGTGTGTGTGTGTGTGTGTGTGTGTGTGTGTGTGTGTGTGTGTGTTTAACATCTTGGTAGAAGGCACAAGAACAGCATGAAGCATAAGAACTAAAATATTATAGAGCACATTCCCTGCCACTTTGTCAATGCTGCCCCTATGATTTTTATCAGTTATAGACAGCTTCTGATTCTTTGGAAGAAAGAACTTTGTTTTTAAATCTTCTAGGCAGTGAGCCAAAGTACTGGTAATTTATTGGACATTCAGCTGTTCTAACAGCAGAAAACTAGTGCTGTTGCTCTGAACTCTTCATACTCACGTAATTGCCATGTAAGATGCTTTAGTTAAAATGACTCATCATCAGTCTGGTTTCAGTGCTGAGAGGAACATTTCACGAATGGTCTACCAACTGCTTGTAGAAACCTAGAATATAATCATGTGGGTTCACATATAAACAGAGCAACATATGCCAAATGCCAAAGTGATTTGGAGACTGAGAGAAAAATGATACACTAAAGATTTTTGTCTTCTTTCTTAGAGCTCAGTGTGCTCTATTCAGCTGCATTTGTTGGACATAACCACTGTGAGCACCTGGTTTCTTGAAGGACCTAATGTGCATCTTGTGTGATAACAACTAATTGCATCAAAAAGTCAAAGAGAGAGAATGCTCTGGAGTTTTATTTAATGAAATTCCATTGACCTTAAGGTTGGCTCACAGATATACCAACATAATCACTGCAGTGTTAATATGGAGTGGGCATGTGAAATTGCAAAAACATAGTATAATGTGATCAGCTATCACAGATCTTAGCTACTTCCCATGCTAAGCCTTTACTCAAGAAAGTAAAGCTGAAGGAGATAAGCTTTACACAGCTTTTTCGCTCAGTTTTGCCCAATTCCCCTCTATGCTACAACCTTCATCCCACATGTTTTTTGTACATGCAAATCCCATGACTCTCAGTGTGGTCTTTTGGGGTGAGCTTCCTTTTTCAGTTAACCCTAACCCTATTTACCCTAATTCTAATAACCCAAACCCTAATAACCCCAACCCTAACACTAATCCCTAACCCTAATCCGAATAACCCTAATCATAACAACACTAACCCTTATAACCCTAATAACCCTAAGCCAAACCCTAATAACCCTATCCCTATCCCTAATAACACTAAGCCAAACCCTGATAACCCTAACAACCCTAACCCTAAGAACCCCAACCCTAACCCTAAGAACCCTAACCCTAAGAACCCTAACTCTAATAACCCTAACCCTAATAATCCTAACACTAACCCTAAGAACCCTAACTCTAACCCTAAGAACCTTTACCCTAACAACCCTGACCCTAATAATGCTAACCCTAACCCTAATAACCCTATCCCTAACCAAAATAACCCTACTCTTATAAACCTAACCTTAATAACTCTAACCCTAATAACCATAACCCTAATAACCCCAACCCTAACCCTAACCCTTGCTCTAACCCTAACCTTAATAACCCCATTCTAACCCTAATAACCCCAACCCTAACCCTAATAACCCTAACCCTAAGAACCCTTATCCTAACCATCACCCTAATAACCCTAACCAACCGTAAACCTAATAACCCCAACCCTAACACTAATTACCCTAACCCTAATAACTCTAACCCTAACCCTTATCCTAATAACCCTACCCCAACAGTAACACAAATAAGCCTAACCTAACCCTAGCCCTAATTACCCTAACCCTTATAGCCCTAACCCTAACCTAACCCTAATAACCCTAACTCTAACTGTAATAACCCCAATGCTAACTCTAATTTTCAGCTGTGTCATATCCGATTCAGATTGTGGTGACAAAGCAGAGATCAATGGAATTTCACTCCTCCAAAAGGCTGCTCAGTGTCACGTTCAAAAGCAAGTAGATCCAAGCATTCTCAGGAGTAAGAAGGGCTTTATTGGAATACAGTGCTAAAACCCACAGTGTAGAGGTTATTGTCAGGAATGGTGATGCAAGTGGCTCAAGCATGTTTATAGTGTGATGCAAAATTGCGACTAGCAAATGACCTGCAAGCGCGCGCGCGGGAAACTCCCAGCGGGAGAATTACTTAATGGGCGGGAGACGGCTCCCTCCTCCCCTCGTCTTCACAGGACTGGAAAATTCTCATACAAAGAAGAATAGCCCAAAGCCTGCACTCAAGGCCACCGTGATAAGACCGAGCGGCAGGGAAGAAGCTCCCACGTTACTGCCAGCATACCTACGCAAGCGCAAAAGCAGGGACGAGATAGGGAATACAGCACAATGGATACAGTGTGAAACAATACAGAATCATTACTGACACTCTGCCTTCCCCAAAATTACCCCCACCCGCCTAGGGAGGGGAAAAGAGAGGGCCGCCCGGTTTGCCCGGGAATCGGGTGTGAAAGTCTCGGATTAAATCTGGTGCCTGTATGTCAGAGACTTTCATCCATTCACAATGTTGGGGCCCAAAGTGGACCCATTTGACCAGATAGTCCAATTGGCCATGGAGTATTTTAGAGTCCAGAATGTCAGCCAGTTCAAAGTGTTCCTCGCCATCAACCATCAAGGGGGGTGTCACGGTAGGTTCCGGGTGCCATTTACTCGGAGGGTGCGCCGGTTTGAGAAGGCTGAAATGGAAGATGGGATGAATGTTTTTAAGTGATTTAGGCAAGTCAAGTTGCACAGTGACATTATTTATACAACATAGGATTCGGAAAGGGCCGATGTACTTCCATGCTAATTTCTTGGAAGTTTGGGGGAGGCGCAGATTTTTTGTGGACAAGTACACATAGTCACCAGGCTGAAGGTCCCAACCCACTGCCCTCTTTTTATCAGCCTGTTTCTTGTACTGAGCTTTGGCAGCATCTAAAGCTGCAGAAATCATTGGCCAGGATTCGCGGAAAGATTTACACAAGTCCATGGCTTTTCCCTCTGCAGTTTCATTTGACAGGAATGGTAGAGGGGGGCTATCATAGCCCAGAGCTGCCTTGAATGGAGACATTCCGGTTGAAGCATGCCAGGAGTTATTGTAGGCAAATTCAGCTAAGGGAAGCAATTCCACCCAATTGTCTTGCTGATAGTTAGTGAAACAACGCAAGTACTGTTCTAGGGTTTGATTAACGCAAGTACTGTTCTAGGGTTTGATTGGCTGTCAGTTTCTGGATGGTAGGCACTGCTTAAGGCTCATTCTATACCCATAAGAGCCATCAACTCAGTCCATAGTTTAGAAACGAACTGAGCCCCGAGGTCGGAAATTATTTTGATTGGCAAAGCATGGAGTCTAACGATGTGGTGCATAAAGGCTTTGGCCAGTCCTTTGGCGGTTGGTAAGCTGGGGAAAGGAATAAAGTGGGCTTGCTTCGAAAACAGATCAACAACTACCCACACAACTGTCATGTTTTTGCTGGGAGGTAGGTCTGTGATAAAGTCCATAGAAATGACCTCCCATGGGTGACCAGGGGTCGGTAAAGGCTGTAAGAGACCCGGGGGTTTCCCTGCCCTGGTTTTACACCTGCTGCAAACCTGGCAGGATTTTACGTACATGGACAAGTCTTTCTTTAAATGGGGCCACCAAAAGCTGCGCTGTAAGAGGTGTAATGATTTCACATAGCCAAAATGTCCGGCTGGTTTTAGGTCATGGACTGCTTGTAAGACCTCCGACCAGACACTTTCAGGCACAAAGAGTTTGTTTCCATTATACCAACAATCGTTGGATTTATGCACCAGGTCTCCCTGGGCTTGTAACAGTTCCTTTTCCTGTTCAGTGATGGCTTGGGCAAATCGTTTTTCCCAGTGCTCAGGGGAGGGGTGAGGAATCGAAGTTTTTTGGCTTTGCTTGCGAGTTACTACCGCCCCAGTTAGTTGGGTTGGAGTGAACAACGATTCCCGTACCTCTAGTTTCTCGCTAGCATGTTGGGGTAGGCGAGAAAGGACATCGGCTAAGTTGTTGGATTTGCCCGGGAAATGGTGCAGAGTAAACTGGAATTTAGAAAAGAACTCAGCCCATCTGAATTGTTTGGCATTGAGGACCCGGGGCTTTTGAAGTACCTCGAGATTTTTATGGACAGTCCAGATCTCGAAAGGAACTCGGGCTCCTTCCAGCCAATGACGCCAAGTAGCTAGTGCTAGTCATATGGAGGCTGCCTCCTTGTCCCAAATGGGCCAGAACCTTTCCGTCTCGTTAAACTTTCGAGAACTTGGAAAAAATCTTTCCTTTGGCTACTTCCGCAAGCAAATCTTTGATGAGTGGCATAGGATATGCATTGGTCGCAGAGACCGCATTAAGGCCTCGATAATCTGTGCAAAGTCTTAGTCCCCCGTCCTTCTTTTTGCAAAACAGCACTGGGGCTGCAAAGGGGGACGAGGCTGGTTGGATAAAACCTCAGGCCAGGTTTTTATCAATGAATCTACGTAATTCCTCCTTCTCCATGGGGCTCATAGCATATATTTTCCCCCTTGGCAGTTTCTTCCCGGGAAGGATCTCTATGGTACAGTCCGAGTTGCGGTGGGGAGGCAGTTCATCCGCCGCCTCCTCCTCGAAAACCCGGGCCAAGTCCCTGTACTCAGGAGGGATACAATTAATTTCTTCTGCTGCCAAGCAGGCCCGTGGGGGCTCATTATCGGCAGGGGTTCCCCAGTCCGGGTCCCATTTGTGTTCAGTACACTTTGGGGAGATGAAGCGTACGACTCCGTCCTCTCATAAAATGTATGGATCATGTCCATGTAACCAAGGGCTTCCCAGGACCAACGGGAACTTGGCTTGCGGGGCTATGACAAATGAGCGAAGCTCCCAGTGCTCCCCCACCCCCACGCGTAAGGGCACAGTTTCGAACCGACAGGGTTCCTTCATTGGTGACCCATCCATCTGGGTAAACGTGATGGGTTCTTTCAATCGGGTAACCTTGGCTTCTAGTCCCGTAACTAAAGAGGGGTTTATCAAATCCCTCCCGCACCCAGAGTCAATGAGGCCTCGGACCCATATGTGGGTCATCATGGCCGGGTTCATTATAATCACAGTCACAAAGAAGAGAGAGGGATAATTGCTCACCATTTTTGGCACTTCGGGGTTTGGGTCCTGTTGAGCTGCGCCACTTACAACAGGACCGGCTCGTTTCCCTGCATCTCAGCCTCTTCCTCTTCCAGAAACATTAGATCCATGGGCTCTTGGTTGGCAAAGAGAGCCCGGGGATTATGCGGCTTGGCAGTACCTCTCCTCGGTGGGGGCACCGGGCGCCATCTCTCTTCCTCTCGTGGTGGGACTCGGTTGAGGTCCTCCTTAGGGCAGGAGGCAGCGAAATGCCCTTTCTCCCCACATCTGAGGCACAGCCCTTGTCTCATGCGTTGGTCTCGGAGCCCACTCTGGGTGGTGGTTGGTTTGCCCTTCATCTGGGTCATGGAAGTGGCCGGGCGGTTATTCCCTAGGGACATATCCAGTTTCATGATGCAAAGTTGGCTTTCGGCCCGCTCCGCTTCTTCCATCCAACCTTGCAGGGTACGCGGCTCCTTTGAGCTGAGGACGTTATTGCGGATGTCCACTGCCAATCCCATCCGATACTGCTGGGCCAAGACCGGGTCTGTCCAATCTCTGATCTTCGCAGCATGTCTTTGGAACTCTCTGGAGTATTCCCTCACGGCAAACTTCCCTTGCTTGAAGGTGCGGAGAAAGGCTTCCGCCTTTGGGGCAGCTGTCAGGTCTTCAAAGCGGTTTCTCAAGGCCCACATGAAGTCATCTACATTCCCTAGCTCCACTGCTTCCAGGTCGTGCAAGGCTACATACCAGCTGGTTGCAATACCCCGGAACCGAGAGGCGATAAACTCCACTGGTTGTTCTTCATCGGTGAAGACGTGGCTCCACTGCTGCACAAACTTCCCGACTTGTAAGATGAAAAAGGAGACACTCTCGGGATCCCTGTCAAACGTGATTTCCAACATATCTCTTGGGCAAATCATTGGCGGGATAGGCACCATCCCCGGTCCTGGAGCTGGTGCAGGAGCAGGCAGTGGCTGGGGTGCTGGCGCCGGGACTGGAGGTGGGGGAACCGGTGGAGGCTGACCAGGAGCCGGCTGTCCAGGGAGTGGTCCCCCTGGAAGAGGTCCACCCAGAACTGGCTGCCCGGGGATGGGTTGACCTGGGGGTGGTTGCCCCGGAGCGGGTCCTCCTGGTACTGGTTGCCCGGGAATTGGCTGACCGGGTGGAGGGCGTCCCGGCGGCGGGGGTTGGCCAGGACCTGGGGCAGGTCCGGGCTGGTTCAGCAGATGCGTATGAATCGCCTGGTCCATCATCCCCAGCAGGGATTGCATCAGCTTGCCCATGTCCTGCATCAGTCTTCGGGTGTCATTCTCAATAGTATCCATTTGTGTATCAACATCCTTACTAGGGCTGGGTCTCACTGGCCCACGCGGAGTACGTCCCTGGGGTAGACCAAAGCTTCCACGGGGATCCATCAGGCTATCCTGGCTCTGGCTTCCCGGTAGGGACCAAGTGGTCTGGGTAGTGTCCAATAAATTCCTAGTTCATTCTTGTGCTTTCCGTTGAGTGACCCACTTGTCCCACAGAATTGGGCCAGGCTGGTAATAGGTTCAAGGTATTGCCCCTCCATGGCTTGGGACTGATCCTGCTGGACTGTAGATTGGGAGGGTGTACGCCGCTCCCAAGGTACTGGTCACTGGTGGGGTGACTGGTCCCGCTGCACAGTATGGGACCAATGCTTTAGTCACTGGAACCGTCGTCACTGGTAAAACCATTACCAGCACGGGTCACAGGAACCGTAGTCTCTGGAACAGTAGTCACTGGAGCTGTAGTCACCGGCGTGGTGGTCACCAGGACCGTTGCTGGCGCTCCTCTGGGGCCGCTCATCCTGTCTAGGAGATGCGTAGGCCGGATGGAACATGATAGTAGATTCCTGACCATTTCTGTCAGGTTCAAAAGCAAGTAGATCCAAGCATTCTCAGGAGTAAGAAGGGCTTTATTGGAATACAGTGCTAAAACCCACAGTGTAGAGGTTATTGTCAGGAATAGCGATGCAAGTGGCTCAAGCATGTTTATAGTGTGATGCAAAATTGCGATTAGCAAATGACCTGCAAGCGCGCGGGCGGGAAACTCCCGGCAGGAGAATTACTTAATGGGCGGGAGACGGCTCCCTCCTCCCCTCGTCTTCACAGGACTGGAAAATTCTCATACAAAGAAGAATAGCCCAAAGTCTGCACTCAAGGCCACCGTAATAAGACCGAGCGGCAGGGAAGAAGCTCCCACGTTACTGCCAGCATACCTACGCAAGCGCAAAAGCAGGGATGAGATAGGGAACACAGCACAATGGATACAGTGTGAAACAATACAGAATCATTACTGACACTCAGATTCATATTTGTTCTTGGGTTACTTGTTCTTCCTATAATTAGAAATTAATTTCTTAAAAGCGGGAAATGTTTCAAGGTACATAGACCTCAAAAATGTAGAGTTCAGATATATGGTATGTTCATCCACCAATAAAAAGTGCTTTCTGTTTGTTATTCACAGTTTCTCTTCCACTCTAGCCATCCCTCCTTGACATTCAACTGCCCTGGGAGTTTTTTCCATTAAAGAGAGACTGTTTGAACTGATACTAATGGACTACTTGCAGTTTGACTCTTTGGGCTGAGGTGAATTGACCCATATGGTACAGAATGCTTTGGATTCATGTTTATCTATTAATCATGTTGTGCCAAAGCCTAATATTTTCTTTACTCAAAATCAGCTTTCTTCTGTATAGCTGACCTTTAAACTGTCTTCATTTAATGTTATATTTCATACAGGAAGAATTGATGAGACCAAATCAGCAGTTTCTGTGAAAAATTATTTATTTGATTTGATTTTTAGATCACAGTGTACGTCATATCAATAAATAAATTTATGAATCAACCATAAATCAAAATTAAGACTGTTAGAACAGTTAAAGCAATAATAAAACTAACTATTTCAAAGTGGCATTTCAACAGTTAAAGCCGTAGTAAAACTACTTCAGAGTGGCATTTTAAGGATACTTTATGTCCTTTCTCTATGAGGAAATGTGCAAAAGGAGGATGTCCAGACAAAAGGACTAGATATGGGTGTTTCAAATTAATGCTCCTGTACACATACACAAACACTTTGTGATATAGCTACAGCATGAGAGCAGAACCAGTTGTTCCTAGGGCTGCTCTCCTGCATGGATCTTTTCCCTTTTCTACAGTACCATGTGCAACATAATACAGTGGAGGATATATGTCCTTGTACCAAGAACTTCTCTGTCCAGATCACAGAGGTTGGTGCTGGCATCAAATATGGGAGGGAAAATGCTATTAATGGTATTATGCAGGGCTCTTTTTGTAGCAAGAACTCCTTTGCATATTAGGCGACACACCCCTAATGTAGTTAATCCTCCAAGAGCTTACAGTAGCCCCTGTAAGAAGAGCTCTGTAAGCTCTTGGAGGATTGGCTACATTCGGGGTGTGTTGCCTAGTATGCAAATGAGTTCCTGCTACAAAAAGAGCCCTGGATATGCATAGCTGAACCAAAGATTCAATGAAGAGTTTCTATGGTATATTGGCCCACATGCTCTGGATGTCAGCTGCATTACTCTGACCCATCAGTATCACTATTATCTTCAGAGTTCTCTTCTAACTTCTACCCTCCACTTACCAACTGGATTTTACAGTGTGAACTGGAAAAATCTAGTTGGAAAAGTGGATTGAAAGTGGATTATTTAGTGTGTGTGACCGCTATCTTAGTCCATCTCTGTGGATGCAGATTCCCTTAAAAGTTCCTTGTCTTTGCCTTCAATCACTGTCAGGCCTTCATACAGCTCTTTGCTTCCCCTTTACCCATTAATGACTTTCCATTAGATTCTGTGGAATAGCTCCATCCACATTTCTTGCAAAACAATGCAGGAAATAAGCAAAAGGCAACAGTCTGCATTTTGCCTGGGATCAGTACAGAAATAATGTTTTAAACTGCAGTATTTTTCTGGGACATTACTAAAATTATCCTGACATGCATTTCAAAGGTTTTTCCCCTCACAGTCATATTTCAACTATGTATTTGCAAATTAAAGACCAAACTAGTAATGGGGAAATATTTTGATCCCCAGCCAGACTATGTGATAACTATGTATGCTGCATTGATTGAAATATGCTCTTATTTTAAACTTTCGAGGGTGCCCGCTAGAATCAATAGAGGTAACTTATAGACATAAAAAGAACAGTGATGTCTAAGCTTACCCAGTCTGTTTCCCTGTCAAGTAGATCATTAATGACTGGATCCTTGATTCAGAAGGTGTGACGATTTATGTTAAAGCTGGTACTCTGCTACTAATATAGCCTGTGTAGAACTTATTTTTCTCCTCCACACTTCTCTCAGGATCCCTGAAAGTCACTTTGGTATCTGTTCTATCTATCATACTCATTACTCCTTCCTGCACATGATATTCTCTAACCTGGAAAATACGAGATTTCATCACGGGAAATGAAGCTACCATGCACAAAAGATGGGTTAGATTGATTTCATTCCATGACATCTGATAAGCACAGCTTACTAACAACTCTACTGCCCAGTGCAGGTTACCTTATCTACCAGGCTGTCCAACAGCTGCCAGCATTATGGGCAAACCCATCCTGGCTTGAAGCTACAGCAAGTAATATTGCCTGTGCATCATATGATTGCTGAGTGCCCCATCACCCTGCTGGAATTCAACTAATGGAACCCTGCTCTGTTGGGATCTCATTCCCAACCCCCCTGGATCCAGGCCTATTTAATCATACTCAATTGAGCCATGATGTCTCAGAGGTTAAGACACTGAGCTGCAGACTGGAGGATCAGTAGCTCTGCAGTTCGAGAACTGAGTGCTGTGTGTTAGAGTGAGCTCCCACCTCTGGCCCCAGCTCCAGCCATCCTAGCAGTTCGAAAGCAAGAAACTGCAAGTAGATAAATAGGTACTGCTTAGGTGGGGAGGTAATAGTGTTCCGTGCACCACGGCATTTAGTCATACCGGCCGCATGACCACGGAGAATTCTTTGGACAAATGGAGATGAGCACCGCCCCCTAGAGTCGGATTCTACTAGCTTTCGAGCAAGGGAAACCTGTACCTTTATACCAAGCACTATGAAGCAGGTTGTGACCAACAGGTCCAGTTCTACCTCTCTCTGCAATCAGCCAATGAGAGCTGATAGAATGTTGGGAGGAGAGTTTGCAGTTAGAGCCTTTAAGGAAGTTGGAAGGAGGGAGAACTAGAACTGTGTAGAAGGGAGGTGACTGCATGAGCCAGTGAGCAGGAAAATAGTAACCCGAAGCTAGCTGAAAGGAAGATATCTTGTAATAGATAGGCTCGGAATCATGAATTGAGTTAGGGATCCAAAGTTCAAGTGTTAAGAAATGTTATGGCTTTTTACTTGAATCGATCCAATGTTCTTTTAAGCCTTCAATAAAAGTTAACTCTTTTCTGATGAACCTCCCTTACTGAATGTGTACTGTCTAAGGGAAGGAAATGCACATACATCAACCTGTCAGGCCTTGGCTTCCATCTATATATATAAAAGTCCCCTCACCATAAAATCAACGCTGAGGCCAAAACGCTGGACCTAGAGGCACCAGATTCAGGGAGAGCACTCCTACCATGGTGTAGGTGCTCACTAAGAAGGGATTTTTAGAAATTCAACCCCTAAGGGGGTCAAAAGGAGTAAAATGTGCTCCCGCATTGATTCCTATGTGATTGCCAGGCAGCTGCTTCCTTGCACCCCCCACTCTCTGATTGGTTAACTGTGGAGCTCAGTGTTCTGAGGTAAAAAAAAAAACCCAACAGTTACGGGAGACTGCAGAGAGCTAATGACAGTTGGGGAAATCAGGAATGGCCAACAACTATCTGTGAGGTGTAGTAATGCTGCTGGCCCAGCCTCTCTCATAGCTTCCAATATACTCCCTCCACCGTCTACACCTAACAGGCAGTTTTCTGTCAGGTGCAGCAGTGGTTTCAGGGTGCTTAAAGCTATGAGGTGGCCTGCCCCAGCAGTAATGCCTTAGTGATCCTGCCAGCCCCACCTCCACAGTGGCTTCTAATACTCCTCCCCCGCCCACTCCTATAGGCAGCTGCCTGTCAGGTGTAGGAAAGGAGGTGGGATGCTTATAGCCACCAGGGAGGTTTGCTCAGAAGGATTGTCTTAGCCCTGCTGCTGTCCCAGCCTCTCCGATGCCTTTAAATACAATCCCGCCCAACACTAGACAGGCGGGTGTCTGTCAGGTGTAGGAGCAGGTCCAGGTTACTTTAATCCATCAGGGACACTGCCCAAGCAGGATCACCTTAGTGATGCTGCTGGCCCAGCCTCTCTGATAGCTTCCAACACATTCCCCCCACCTCCTACACCTAACAGGTCTGTCAGGTGCAGCAGCAGTCGCAGGGTGCTTAAAGCCCTGAGGGAGCCCACCCCAGCAGTAACACCTTAGTAATCCTGCCAGCCCCGCCTCTACAGTGGCTTCTAATACTCCTCCTCACTCCCCCTCCTACATTGGACAGGCAGCTGCCAGGAGGAGGCAATTTAGGAATGTGACAAAGACATTTGCACATAGTACTCTTGCAGAGCACTAAACTGCGCAGGCCAAGTACCAGCAAGATCACCCTGAGGTGCTCAGAACAACACAGTCTCCATATGAACAAAACAATCCAGGAACACAAGTAGAGAGGCCATCACTTTCGTGGAAGGTGGCAGGAATTGACTTAACAGATGACTGTTTCTTAAATGGACAGTTTTATGTTGCTTGCTCCAGAGTGAGCTCATCAAGCAGCCTGGTGACCCTAGCACCTGAGGGCAGAACCACCAATGTCGTCTACAGAGAGGTCCTTCAGTAGAGAAAAAAAAAGGAACTGTTCTCACCTATCTGAGAGGATCCTGAAAAATCTTGTTTGGTTCCAAAGTGACCAACTATTCCCACTTTACCACCCTGGAAGAATGGGTGGGAACTTCAAAGTCACATACCTGTTCAGGGAGGTTGGCACACACTGTAATTTGTGCTTCTGTTGAGTATATCAGCATGAAGAAAAATGCTTCCTTAAAGGTGGAATGAGGGCGGCTTTCATGTCCATAAAACAAACAAACCTGTCAGTATTAGCAATTTTTAGGACAAATTTAAACCTCCTAGGCATTGTATTTCAGATTAATGCATATTTTCCTTCTAAAATTGCTACCATAAATCATTTCATTCATGCCAAAAAGCATTTTTTGAATAACATTCCAAGCTCATTAGATACCCATCACAGCATCTTTACCTTTATAGGGAAGCTCCTAATCGAAATGTCTCTTGTCCAGAATAAATCATTTTATATTCTATTGTGTAGATTAAAACAAAAGTTAATCTTCTCCCATTTAGAAGCCAGCATTTGGGCACATTATTATTTAAGTATGCATGTTTTGTTGCATTGAAACAAAGCATAGGAATGTGTATGAAGTCAACAGTCTTTTGTTAATAGGTGCTATAAATCTAAAGAGTCAACAGCATACAAATGATAAAAGGATTATTCATAATGGAATTATTGTTTATTTGAATCAGTGTTTCCATTTATGTAATCAGAATATTAATTAGTAAAATATTTGAGTTTTGTACTCACTATAGGTGATCATTTAAAAAATTAAGAATTACTATTTCTGATAACTGTGGAATCTATAAAGAAATTATAGTGGAATCTCATTCTCTCTGACAATTTGGATTTCCATTTAGATTATTTATTTATTTATTGGATTTATATCCCGCCCTGCCAGCATGGACTCAGGGCGGCGAACACAGAGGCAAATGCCATATAAAACAATAAAACATAGAGGCAGATGCCATAAATAAACATAAAAACAATAAATAATCCATTCCTTAAAAAAATTACAACAACAGTCTGCAGAGTGAATGAGCCCCTAACACAAACCCATAACCCCAGTACTCCAGTGGGCATGGTTGTTGCTGCTCTGATGGTGTCCCACTAGAGCCATGGTCGCATACCAGGGCCAGTACACACCGTGATGTCAAACAGTGATGAGTGATAGCGGTAATAACGGTGGCAGCCCCTACTCAAAAGCCTAGCGGAAGAGCTCCGTCTTACAGGCCCTGCGGAACTGCATAAGGTCCCGCAGGGCCCTGATCTCCTCCGGGAGCTCATTCCACTAGGTAGGGGGCACCACCAAAAAAGCCCTGGCCCTGGTAGCAGCATATTTAGCAACCTTGGGGGCTGGAATAGCCAGCAGATGTTGCCCCCCAACCAAAGTGCCTTTGGGGAAACATATGGGGAAAGGTGGTCCCTCAGGTAAGCCGGACCCTGGCCATATAGGGCTTTAAAGGTAAGAATCAGCACTTTGAAGCAGATCCAGTACGCTATTGGCAGCCAGTGCAGCGTCTTCAGCGCAGGCTGGATGTGGTCCCACCTCGTGAGACACAACAACAGCCTGGCTGCTGCATTCTGCACCAGCTGCAGCTTCCGGATCTGCGACAAAGGCAGTCCCATGTAGAGAGCATTGCAGTAATCTAGCCTCGAGGTGACCTTCGCATAGATCACTGTGGCCAGGTCATCACGGTTAAGGTAGGGATCCAACTGACGTGCCAGCCGAAGATGATAAAATGCTGATTTGACAGTGGCTGCCACCTGGGCCTCCATTGTTAATGAGGAGTCCAGGAGCACCCCCAAACTCCTAACCCCCGACGCCGGCACCAGAGGTGCCCTGCCGAAGGTCGGAAGAGGAAGCCCCAACCCCGGACCGATCCGACTCAGGCCCAGGAACTCTGTCTTCGCTGGGTTTAGTTTCAGCTGACTCAGCCTGAGCCAACCAGCCACTGCCTGCAACGCCTTATGCAGGTCATTGGGACTAGAGTTCGACTGGCCACCCAGCATCAGATAGAGCTGGGTGTCATCTGCATATTGATGACACCCAAGCCCATAACTCTGGGCAATCTGGGCGAGGGGGTGCATATAGATATTAAATAGCATTGGGGACAGCACTGCCCCCTGAGGCATCCCACACTCAAGGGGATGCCTCCGGGAGCACCGATCTCCAATCGCCACCCTCTGTCCCTGACCTTGGAGGAAAGAGGCAAACCACTGGAGGGCAAGCCCCTGAATTCCCACGTCGGTGAGGCGGTGGGTCAGCAGCTGATGGTCGACCGTATCGAACACGGCTGACAGATTATTCCTAAGTATTCTTTATCTTGAATTTCTCTATGGGACCAGCCCTTCCAGTTCCAAACTGGAGTTCAGGCAGCCATGTTGGTTTACAGAAAAAATCCAGAAACAGCTGTTATGTACTACCTTTGTATTAGGACCAACCCAAATATTATGAAGCAGTGAGTAGATATTACAAAACAGTGAGTTAACCAGAACTCTACATAATGTTGGATTCTCAGTACAACAATAACAAACTGTTCGGGGGGGGAGGTAAGAACATAAGAACATAAGAGAAGCCAATGTTGAATCAGGCCAATGGCCCATCTAGTCCAACACTCTGTCACACAGCGGCCAAAATATACCAGGTGCCATCCGGAGGTCCAGCAGTGGGGCCAGGGCACCAGAAGCCCTCCCACTGCTGCCCCCTCCAGCACCAAGGATAGAGTGCATCACCTGCCCCAGACTGAGAGTTCCCATCCATACCCTGTGGCTAATAGCCACTGGTGGACTTCTGCTCCATATGTTTATCTAATTTCCTCTTGAAACTGTCCATGCTTGCAGCTGCCACGACCTCCTGTGGCAGTGAATTCCATATGTTAATCACTCTTTGGGTGAAGAAGTATTTCCTTTTATCTGTTTTAACCCGACTGCTCAGCAATTTCATAGAGTGCCCACGAGTTCTTGTATTGTGAGAAAGGGAGAAAAGTACTTCTTTCCCTAATGTTTTAGGGTATCATGGAAAAGCCCAAGCTTGTAACATGGAATGCAGGATGTGTTGCAGATGTAACTGGCTTACATAGTATTAGATGCAAGACAGGTTTCAGGATGCACCAAAGGCTATTCAAGGAGACAAACAACAACAACAAAAACTTTAAAAATTCCAAAACTCCACTTTAGTACTTGTGAATGGACAGATAAAATCCATTTTTTCTAGAGTCATAGCTTCTGCTGAGTAGCGCTTCTCAGTTTCAGTACAGCTCTTCCGTTCTCTAGCTGGGCAGAGAGAGGCTCCTCAGAAACACTTGAAAGAGAGGAGGGATGAGAACAGTGATCTCCAGTCCAGATTATAAAATAATCTGTGACTAGCAATCCCTGACAAGTATTATTTGTGGAATCACATTAGTTTTTCTGACTTGCAGTTTCCCCTGGGAAAGAAGTGTTATATTTGAAAAATGTTAGAAATGTGCCTGGCAATAAACTATTCTCCACACCTGTTGATTTCTGTTCCAAAAAGATTAACCTTGAAAAGGAGAGGAAATGAGATAGACGGAATCATGTGTATGGCTGCTGGGCAACCACCTAAGGGTTCCTATTACTTCCTAATCAGGACAGTACACTTGCATGGTTGTCCAAATAAATCTTTGTATTCCTCCTTCCCCTCTCACACATTTAACCACTTTTGTAGAATGATGCAGAAAGCTGAAACAGGCTCAGAGTATCATTTTGAGCCTAGCTGGCACAAAGCCAGTTACAACATCAGGTGACATTTGTTGCCACTACCCAGGGTTCTTTTTGTAACAGGAACTCCTTTGTATATTAGGCGACACGCCCCTAATGTAGCCAATCCTCCAAGAGCTTACAGTAGCCCCTGTAAGAAGAGCTCTGTAAGCTCTTGGAGGATTGGCTACATTAGGGGTGTGTCGCCTAATATGTAAAGGAGTTCCTGCTAGAAAAAGGGCGCTGCCACTACCCCTTAAAAGGGGACAAGTAGTGGAACCAGCTGGCAGCCTTCTGAAAGCCAGATTCTTCTCTCATTTTGGCAGTCAATGCTCCCAGTCCCTTATATAAGCTAAACCTTGAAGATAGAAACCTCAGTCTCACAAACTCGGTGACCAGAAAAAAGCCCACAGAAAAAAAGCCTGTGGTATTTTTCCATGTGGGCTTCTGTCTACGTGGGCTTTTTTCTGTGTATGGGCTTTTTTCCTTATAGGCTTTTTCCCATATGGGCTTATCTCCATGTGGGCATTTTTCCACATGGACTTTTTTCCTGTGAGCATTTATGACCATAAGGTTTTTTCTGTGGGCTTTTTTCTTGTGGGCTTTTTTCATAGAACCCCCAAACCCAGACTCAATGCAATGACGAGTCTCCAGAGCTGAGTTTCAATATTTGCAGACTGTAAGTTAATAAACCTGCTGTTTACAATATACTCGTTACATTTCTAGCCACAAAAAATTAAATACTGCTAGCTGCAACTTAGTCAGTCAGGGACTCTGTTAATTCCAGGATTAGTCTTTCATTTGAAGAGGTATATTTGCTCTATCTAGGACATTAAGCAAACACCAGTTTGTAAATCCTTTTAATTAACAGTTTTACAGAGAAGTGTGGGATTATAAATTAGACACAACATGTTTTCTTTTATCAGGTGCCAGCTTAATCACAATTCTGATTACAGTGTTTTCTCATTTGAAATTAACCTACTTTGGACAATTTTATATAATTCATATTTTCCCCCTCATATGGATTTTTGTTTTTAATAAGACTTCTGCGTTTTATTTATTGAACCATCAGTATTTGCTACCAGCCTGTTTGATTGGGGCAGCATGGTTTTTATCACCAATGAACAGACTACTACAACTAGAGTTTTTCAAGCATTCTTTACAACAACCCTCCCACTTTTTGACTGGGATAAAAAGACTTATATTACCACTACTACTTGTGTTTGATGAAAGGTGCTTTGGCTCTCAAAAGTTTATATTTTGCAAGTCTTGTTAGTCTCTAAGGTGCTACTGGACTTGAATATAACTGTTTTTAATAATAAAATATGTGTTGTGTATTAAATGTTATGGAAAGGAATGTACTTCAGTAATTTCTCTACTTTACTTAAATCTAGTTTTGTCCAATGAAAATCTGCAAAGATGTGCTTTGTTATGTATTTCCTATTTTCTTGCTGACCACAATGAACATAGCAGTACTCACTTTTGATGAGACGTGTAGAATCAGGCTATGGGCTTGAAATCCTACATACCATTAATTGGAACTAAGTACCATTGGATTCACTAGGTCACCACTGAGATAGGCTCTGGTTCTAAGGGCTACCAGTTTCCCACTGAGGGCAGAGGAGCTCCCTCCCCAGGCTCTTGATTCATGCTACTGCATTGCACAAAAATTATGGGGGGATGACATCATCAATAGTGCCCCCTGATGTCCCCAGCTCACCCAGACTCCCAATTGTTGCCCATCAATGGCTGGCAACCCTACTCTTGATTAAAATACAAGCTGGTTGAAAGGAGATATTTTCAGTAATTCCTACTGAGGTGAGATGTCACTTCTGAGTTTCCCCTGTGACTTCACACCATAAGTGACAACATCCCCATGTCTCTGCCCCCTCCCCTCCAGTCACTAGCCAATGGCTGGCAACCCTACTCTAGGCTAAGCACAAGCTGGTTAAAAGATGTCAAACTGGCCATCACCAGATCTAGGGCCTTCTCAGTGGTGGCTCCACACTGGTGGAATGAGCTCCTGGAAGACATCAGGGCCCTGTGGGACCTTGTACAGTTCTGCAGGGCCTGTAAAATGGAGCTCTTCCACCAGGCCTTCGATTAGGAGAAGCCGCTGATTAACGGCATTCTGCTGGGATACTGGTCTAGTCATACCAGATCACCTTACAATGATTGCCATCTGCAGTTTTGTTATTTGTACTTAATCTGAACTTTATATATTATTGTTCGAATTTTATCGGTGTTTTATTGTAATTTTAACTCCTTGTACACCACCTTGAGCCTGCCTGCTGGGCAAGGCAGGATATAAATCTTTATGCTTTATGGATGACACTTCCATGCTAGACCCATTTCAGTCCAGATTCTGGCCAGGCCATGGGACCGAGATGGCACCAGTTGCCCTCACAGACGACCCCTGAAGGCATCTGGATTGAGGTGGAATGGCAGTACTGTTGTTGTTGGACCTGTCGGTGGTGTTCAACACCATCAACCAACAGTTACTGATCCACCGCCTCACAGACACTGGAATTCAGGGGCTTGCCTTACAATGGCTCATCTCCTTTCTCCAAGGTCGGGGACAGAGGGTGGCATTAGGGGAACAGATGTCCCAGAGGTACCCACTGGTCTGCAGGGTTCCTCAAGGGGTGGTACTGTTCCCAATGTTATTTAACATCTACGTGCGCCCCCTCACCCAGATTGCCCGGAGGCATGGCTAGGGTGCCATCAATACATAGATGACACCCAGCTAATCTGTTGTTGGGTGGTCAGTCAGACTCTACCCCAGATGAACTGGAGTGGGTGCTTCAGGATGTGGCGGGCTTGCTTAGACTGAGCTGATTGAAATTGAATCCAACAAAGATGGAGGTCCTGTGCCTGAGTCAGAGTGGGTCAATGGGGACCTTCAATGGGGCACCATTGGTGCCAGCACCGAGGGTTAGGAGTTTGGGAGTGCTCCTGGATGTTGCCTTAACAATGAAGGCCGAGGTAGCAGCCACTGCCAAGGCAGCCTTTTATCATCCACGGCTGATTAGGCAGTTGGTTCCCTTCCTCGAATGCAATGACCTGGAAACAGTGATTCATGCTATGGTCACCTCGAGATTAGACTACTGCAACACTCTCTACATGGGGCTGCCATTGTCTCAAATTCTGAAGCTGCAGCTAGTGCAAAATGCAGCAACCAGGTTTTTGATGGGTCTCTCTATACAAGACCACATCCAACCTGTGCTGAAGGCACTGCACTGGCTTCCAATAGCCTACTGGGTTCATTTCAAGGTGCTGGTTTTGACCTTTAAAGCCTTATATGGTCAGAGGCCTATCTACTTGAGGGACCGCCTTTCCCAATATGTGCCCCAGAGAGCACTGAGGTCAGGGACACAGAACTGCCTGACTCTCCTTGGCCCAAGAGAAGCCAGGTTGGCCATCACCAGAGCCAGGCCTTTTCAGTGGCGGCTTCACACTGGTGGAATGAGCTCCTGAATGACATCAGGGCCCTGTGGGACCTCTTATAGTTCCACAGGGCCTGTAAAATAGAGTTCTTCCACCAGGCCTTCAATTAGGAACCACCACTGACGAATGAGCCACCAAACATACTATGGCTCACACAATACAGTGCCGAATACTGCCTTCCATCATGGGAATGCCGCCATAATTTGCAAAACTTTTATTAGCACTTTATGTTATGTAGCTTATTTATGTGTATTTTATTGTATTTTAATGTATTTAATGTTTATTGTATATTAATGCTGTAAGCTGCCTTGAGCCAGTTCCCTGGCAAGGCAGGATATAAATGGAAAATAATAAATAATAACAATAACAATAATAATAAATCGAAACTAATAAATAAATAAATGTTGAACCAGCAAAGGTTGGAACTTGTGTAGGATTATATAGGCAACTGAGAGTACTGAGAGTGGCTTGCAACCTTACATGTTTTAACAATGCACATATCTTACTTCCTTCAGGGATAAAGCAGATCTCTTTCTCAGTCTAAGATATTTGTACCTTACCATATCTCCTCTGTCTCAACAAAACAGCAAAAGCTGCAAGGAAACAAACATCATAAGCATCTAGCATCAAATTAAAACCAATGTACAATGTAAACACACACCTCTAAACCAGATCTATATATTAGAAATATATAGGGAGCAGTGTTCTCTGAAGTATATATAAACAATGTTGTATGATAGATTAAAAACAGCACCTTATTGTATCCAAAGGAAGGCAGCTAACTGTAGAAATGAAGTGTGAGCCAATCAGTCAGCTTGTGATTATTTTAAAAAGTCTCATTATTTGGTGCAAGTTATATATATTATTTTGCTTGTGTATGTCATAATGGAGGCACAGCCCCCCGTATTGTTTAATTACCAGACCCAACCATCTATGACCCTGGATAGAATAATCTCATCTACTGTGTGGATGCAAAAGTGCCCATAAGGCAAGGAAATGGAACTCCATAACTGCATGTTAGCCAAATTGACTTATTCTCCTATATAATAATTCTGTTTTGGAGTGGAAAAGTTCTATGCACGCCAAAATCAGTTGGGTGCCTGCACTGCCAATCAGAAGGTGTCCGTATGCATTGGCTGCATTGCCTGAGTCCCATCCACAGAGGCAAGCGCCCGCTGAAACTCACCTCAGAACAGATTTTGTCCTCAGCAGACGCAGCCATTTGCCAGCACTCCGGAGAAGATCAGCCACCCAGAGCCTTGCAGCAGCAGTGACCCTGCTCCTGCAGGCAAGGTTTGTGCCAGGACAGGTGGATAGTGTGGAGCCTCCCCTTCAGCAGATCGGTGTCTGTCTGCTGCCCATCTTCACCCCCCTCCCCAGCTGGTTTCTGACAATGACCCAGCTGAGCTCTGAGAAGGAGCAAGGTGTTTGAGCTGCCAGAGGGGTGAGTGGTATTCTTATTTATTTACTTTCAGCTGAGGTGCTTTAGCTGAGAAGGTACTGTGTCAGGGACTGTATTTGGGAGTGTGTGGGTGAGTTGTAACAGACTCCTGCTTGCTGGAGTTAGGGTGTGAAAGGGTCATTGTTTGCCTGTAATTAAGTGCTTGGGTGAAATTGAATAGCAGACTCCTGGCTGCTGGAGCTGGGGTGTGAAAGGGGCTTTGTTTGACCGACATTAAGTGCCTTGGGTGATTTGGAGTAGCTGCTGGCCACACCCTCTCCTGGGAGACAATTCCATTTAAGGCAGGAAGTTTGCAAGAGGCACGAGCCTCTGGCACGAGCCGAAGGGCGAGAGCAAAAGGGCGAGGCTCTTTGCCTGTGGCTCTTGGCCTAGGGGCTCTGTAAGAAGCCCAGGAAGAGCCAGAAAGCCAGGACCTTGGCTCCTTGGTAAGGTAAGGTAAGTAGACTCCTACAACAGAAGCCATATAAATACAAAGTGTTTTAAAAGGGGGTTATAGAAAAGTATTTGTTTAAAAACAATTATGAAGCCAGAATGCCAGCAGGGGGTTGGGGGCTATCCAGTGTTTTGCATGGAGTGTCACATGTATGACTATCTGCCCACTGGTCAGAAGTCTTGGGTGTGTGCTCGGTGCAAGGAGCTCCTGGTTCTCAGGGAGCGAGTTTGCTCCCTTGAGGCCAAGGTGGCTGACCTGGAGAAGCAGGGACAGTCAGTTAGGTGCACGGGGAAGACTCTCGGGGACTTGTTAGATATGTCCCACTCTGGATCTGGCAGCCCGGCTGCTGCCAGGGAGCATGAGGGTCAAGGGGAAAAGGGGCACCATGCTGAGGATAAGGGGAATGTGCCCTCAGAAGGGACCTCTTCTTCAGCTGGTGAACAGGTATCCTTTCGTACCAAGGAACCGTCCCTGGGAAGGGTGGGAGGGGGCTCTTGGTAGTTGGTGATTCGATCCTTAGGCAGGTAGACAGCTGGGTGGCGAACCCGCGTACTGACCGTATGGTGACTTGCCTGCCTGGTGCGAAGGTAGCGGACATTACGCGTGTTTTAGATAGACTGGTAGATAGTGCTGGGGAGGAGCCAGTGGTCGTGGTGCACGTCGGCACCAACGATGTGGGGAAATGCAGTCGTGAGGTCCTGGAGGAGAAATTTAGGCTGCTGGGCAGGAAACTCAAGGCCAGGACCTCCAAGGTAGCCTTCTCGGAAGTGCTACCTGTTCCACGCACAGGGCCGGAGAGACAGGCACAGATTAGGAGTCTCAATGCATGGATGAGACGGTGGTGTAGGGGGGAAGGGTTCAAGTTTGTTAGGCACTGGGATGCTTTTTGGGACAAGAGGGAGCTGTACAAAAGGGACGGTCTCCACTTGTCCCGAGAAGGAACCAGGCTACTGGCGCTCAAAATCAAAAAGGTGGCAGAGCAGTTTTTAAACTGAATAATGGGGGAAAGCCGACAGGAGATGAAAAGTCTCTGGTTCGGGATGGCTCATCTCAAAGAGATGAAGGGGTAGCTATTACTTTTGTACAAGGAAATGGATTACAATTGTCCACTGAGACTGTGGCTAATGATAGGAACTGCCTGGCAAGGTCTCGAGGCAGCAAGAGGAAGGCTGTGGGCTTAACAAACATGGGAAACTATAAGTGTTTATACACAAATGCTAGAAGTCTCCGAGGTAAAATCGGGGAGTTGGAATGCTTGGTGTTGGGGGGGGGAAATAGACATTGTGGGTATTTCAGAAACTTGGTGGGATGAGGAAAATCAGTGGGATACGGTGATTCCTGGTTATAAATTATATCGGAAGGATAGGGGGGAAAGGGTTGGAGGTGGGGTGGCTCTGTATGTCAGAGAGGGTATACCGTCCAGTAAGATTGAGAGGGTAAGAGAATTGGATTCACTTCTGGAAATGCTATGGGTTGAAATAGTGGGTCCAAAAGGAGGCTTAACAGTGGGAGTTTGTTATCGCCCACCAGATCAAAAGATAGAGGAGGATTATAAAATGATGAATGAATTAAAGATAGCGGCTAGACGAAATAACTGTGTTGTAATAGGCAACTTTAACTACCCACACATTGATTGGGTCAATATGAGTTCTAGTCGGGAAAAAGAGATTGCGTTCTTAGACACTCTCAATGACTGTGCTGTGGAACAGATGGTCACAGATCCTACCAGGGGAGAGGCAATCCTGGATTTGGTCCTAAGTAACACCCAAGACCTGGTGAGAGATGTAAAAGTGATTGCACCACTTGGGAACAGTGACCATAATGTCATTGAGTTTAACATTTGTACAGGTAGGGAGTTGCCCAAAAAGACTGACACAACCACTTTTAACTTTAAAAGGGGTAACTTCTCTGGTATGAGGGGACATGTGAGGAAGAAATTGAAAGGAAGAGTGGAGAAGGTCAAAACCATTGGGGAAGCTTGGAGACTATTTAAAAAGACAATCCTAGAAGCTCAGAAAAAATATATACCGCAGGTTAGGAAAGGTACAAATAGGTATAGAAAAAAGCCTGCATGGTTAACAAATAAAGTAATGGAAGCTGTAAAAAAGTAAGAAGGATTCCTTTAAGCGGTGGGAAGCTAGTCTTAGTGAGGTTGATAAAAGGGAACACAGACTATGGCAAATAAAATGCAAGTCTGTGATCAGGCAAGCAAAAAGGGAATATGAGGAGCATATCACAAAAAACATAAAGACCAACAATAAAACTTTCTTCAAATACATTAGAAGTAGGAAGCCAGCCAGGGAGGCAGTGGGGCCCTTGGATGACCAAGGGGTAAAAGGAGTAGTGAAGGATGATAGGGAAATGGCTGAGAAGCTGAATGCATTTTTTGCCTCTGTCTTCACTGTGGAAGAGGAGAAGTGTTTGCCCACTCCAGAAGCACCGATTTCGGGAGGGGGTTTGAAAGACCTGAATCAGATTGCGGTGACAAGAGAGGAAGTCCTCCGACTGATGGACAATTTAAAAACTAATAAATCACCAGGCCCGGATGGCATTCATCCGAGAGTTCTGAAAGAACTCAAATGTGAACTTGTGGATCTCCTGACAAAAATATGTAATCTTTCTTTAAAATCTGCCTCCATTCCTGAGAACTGGAAGGTAGCTAATGTCACTCCCATCTTTAAAAAGGGCTCCAGGGGAGATCCGGGAAATTACAGGCCAGTCAGTCTGACATCGATACCGAGTAAGTTGGTGGAAACTGTTATTAAGGAAAGAATTAGTAGGCACATTGATGAACAAAAACTATTGAGGCAGACTCAGCATGGGTTCTGTAAGGGAAGATCTTGTCTCACTAACCTGTTAGTGTTTTTTGAGGGAGTGAACAAACATGTGGACAAGGGGGACCCAATAGATATTATTTACCTTGACTTCCGGAAAGCTTTTGATACAGTTCCTCATCAAAGGCTCCTAAGTAAGCTCAATAGTCATGGGATAAAAGGACAAGTCCTCTTGTGGATCAAAAACTGGCTTATAAATAGGAAACAGAGAGTGAGTATAAATGGGAAACTTTCTCAGTGGAGGGTGGTAAGCAGTGGGGTACCACAGGGATCAGTACTCGGTCCGATGCTTTTTAACTTGTTTATTAATGATTTGGAATTGGGAGTAAGCAGTGATGTGGCTAAATTTGCAGATGACACGAAGTTGTTCAGGGTGGTGAAAACCAGGGAGGATTGTGAGGCACTCCAAAGGGATCTGTTGAGGATGGGTGAGTGGGCGTCAACGTAGCAAATGGGGTTCAATGTGGCCAAGTGCAAAGTGATGCACATTGGAGCCAAAAATCCTAAATATAAATACACGTTGATGGGGTCTGATCTGGCAGAGACGGACCAAGAGAGAGATCTTGGAGTCATAGTGGATAACTTGCTGAAAATGTCTACACAATGTATAGCTGCAATAAAGAAGGCCAACGCTATGCTGGGGATTATTAGGAAGGGAATTGAAAACAAATCAGCCAGTATCATCATGCCCCTGTATAAATCATTGGTGCGACCTCATTTGGAATACTGTGTACAGTTCTGGTCACCACATCTCAAAAAGGATATTATAGCATTGGAAAAAGTGCAGAGAAGGGCAACTAGAATGATAAAAGGGTTGGAACACCTTCCCTATGAAGAAAGGTTAAAATGCTTGGGGCTCTTTAGCTTGGAGAAACGACGGCTGAGAGGTGACATGATCGAGGTTTATAAGATTATGAATGGGATTGAGCAGGTTGAGAAAGAAGTACTTTTCTCCCTTTCTCACAATACAAGAACTCGTGGGCACTCCATGAAATTGCTGAGCAGTCGGGTTAGAACAGATAAAAGGAAATACTTCTTCACCCAAAGAGTGATTAACATATGGAATTCACTGCCACAGGAGGTCGTGGCAGCTGCAAGCATGGACAGTTTCAAGAGGGAATTAGATAAACATATGGAGCAGAAGTCCACCAGTGGCTATTAGCCACAGGGTATAGATGGGAACTCTCAGTCTGGGGCAGGTGATGCACTCTATTCTTGGTGCTGGAGGGGGCAGCAGTGGGAGGGCTTCTGGTGCCCTGGCCTCACTGCTGGACCTCCTGATGGCACCTGGTATATTTTGGCCGCTGTGTGACAGAGTGTTGGACTAGATGGGCCATTGGCCTGATTCAACTTTGGCTTCTCTTATGTTCTTATGTTCTTATGTAATGCTGGTAGGGCTCCGGGATGGACAGGTAGCATGGGGCCTCCCCTTTGGCAGGGCGGCGTCCATCTGCTCCCCATCTTTGCTCCCCCAGCTGGCTTTGCAGGGTGCTGGTAGGGCTCCGAGGGGGCCAGGTGGCACCGGAACATCAAAGAGCATCCACCAGTGAGCTTTTTTTGCCTGGGACAGGGGAGAAAGAGCCACTCCACTTACCATCTGCTGGGCCCATGGCTGTGCAGCAGCACTGAGTAGCCAAACAAGGTGCTTTGCAGCCCTTGGAAGACCAGGGCACTGGGCGCATCCAAGATGTAGATCTGAGCCGCCAGGAGGGCCAGGAGCAGCTGTGTTGCCCCTGCCAAGGAGAAGAAGAAGCCGCTGCCTTCCTTCAGCTCCTTCGCCAGCGCTCTCATCCTTTTGCAAAGTGGCCCATCTCCAGACTTCAACTCCCCCCAAAAATCCTTCAGGCATGCAGGGAAAGGGACTCCCAAGCAGGGCAGGGCCAGTGGGGAGAGGCTTCACCCACCTTTTTGTGCCTGCATGGCAGAGGCGGCAGAAGACAGGGCAAAAACAAACACACCCCCACGGGCCCGGCTCCCTGACCAAGTGCTGTATGGCCTTGCCCACTTTCATATGGTCTTGCACTCCTTCCGAGAGGTGGGAGAAAAGTTTGGTGGGTCTGAGCAAGAGATGGTGGGTGAGGGAAAGGGCAGGGAGCAGCCATGGGAGACCACGGTCTGGGATGCCACCCCCTCCCCAATGCTCCAAGCTTCCCATTTTTGCCCATCTATGGCGGGTTTTGCTTCAGCTTTTCCTCCAGGGAGCTCAAGACAAGGTGCAGTTCAGCCTGGCAGCCAGGGTGAGCAGCTTCTGGCAGACGGGGGGCGGCAGGCCCACTGTCCCACCCACAGCAAGCCCTGGCCTCCCGGCCACAGCAGCCATCGGCTCAGCATGACTCCCATCCTGCGCTGGTCTGGCATGGTGCTCAGGTGGAGCTGATGGGGAGGGGAAGGATACGGGCAACTGCTGCAGGCTGGAGCACTCGCCCAGACCCTCTTTGTAGAGCTTGTTGCATATATTTCCACAACCGACTTTATTACTAGTTTATTAATAAATGTGAGGAATTATGAACATTAAATGGCAATAGGCATTAAATATAGGATTATAACCTATGTATACAGAAGTCAGAGTTCCAAGGACCCAGGAATAGACAGAGAGGCTGTATTGTTAGAGCAATGATTTCTTTACTAAGGGTTCTCCAAGCATACCAATAGAAAATCAAACACAATACAGGACTAAGAATACAGAGCAGAAAATACAGAGATGTTTGCATGAGCAGGAAGTATGACTGGCTGGGTGATACTTTACCTGTCCAGTGAGATTTGATTCTGCAGTGAAAAATGGGATAAAATAAGGGAAGGGGTCGTTAATTGACCAGCGGTACACGTGGAAAGGTCCCAAACTGCACAGGAATGGAACCAGCAAGATAGGGTAGGGTTAGGAGAGGCAAAAGCAAGAGAGTGAGCCCAGGGAGGGCTGTCCTTAAATACCCAAAAATGTGACCTGAGGTCTCCAGGAGTTATTTAAAAAAACTTACACTCTGAATGGGGCATAAAGGGATTAATAGTTGGGCAATTGTAAACTTAATGGTTGGCAGGGAGTGAGACCTCTGGGGGAAACAGGTAAGACAAAGGAAAGAAGGAAGAGAACCAATCAGGTTGCAAGATCGGTGCTTTGGATTAATGACCAAATGCTTGACAGAAGTGTTATCTTGATGGTTGACAGGAAGGCTGGATCACTGGCTATTATCTATCACTGGGTACATCCTTTTGTCTTAGGCTGACTGAGGATGGGGAGGATTGTGTGCTGTTCCAGGTGAAGTTAACACATGAAGGTGGGGGGGATGCCTGTGTGATGGAGAAGGGAATCCCACATGGCTTCTGTTCAGGAGCATCTGTCCTTTTGCAGAGCATGGCTTCCTTCTTCAATCTGCTGCTGCTTCTGTTTACCTGGAGGTCAGGGCTGCTGATCTGCATCCTAGTGCTGGCATGGCTGCAGAAGTGCAGGGGCAGAAGGCTTCTGTAGCCCCAGGTCAGTATCTGGCTAGGCATGCTTCTTAGGCACAAGGTTCCCCTTGGCCACAGTGCACGTTCCGTTGTCCAGCATAAGGGCATTTCTCTTGGGAACACAGCTCTGTCTATTGCCTTGACACACATTTTTCACAGTTCAGCAATATTTAAGAGTCTTTAATAATGCCATTTGAAGTGGCTGCATGGCAACAGCAGGTGAACAGACTGGAGATCCAGCTCACTGGATGTTCACTGTAAGTATTGCCAAATTCTTAATTTTCACTACTTAGTCATAAGAGAAGCTTGCTGTTGCTTAGGACATTTGGGGATGGATAAGCTCTAACAAACTGCAACTTAATTGCGACAAGATGGAGGTGCTACAAGATGGTGGTGCATGCCCTAGTTATATCTATATTACACTACTGCAATGCACCCTACATGGGGCTGCCCTTGAAAACTGTCTAGAATCTAAAGTTGGCACTGAATGCTGAAGCCAGAATGCTGACCGGAATGGTTCATTCAGACCATATCATTCCTGTCTTTTTCCATCTACATTGGCTCCCAATTTGCTTCAGGGGCTAATTCAAGGTGCTGGTATTAACTTCTAAAGCCCTTCATCGCATGGTGCTGAAGGACTGCCTACTCCTGTATGAACCTAACCAACCTCTCCAATCATCTTCAGAGGACCTACTTTGATTATGCCTGCCACTTGAGGCACTACAAGTGGCAACCAAGAAAGGGCCTTCTCCTTTCATGACACCAAAGGTTTGGAACTCCCTCCCCAGGGAGGTTCATCTGTCTCCTTCTATCACAGCCTTCTGCCAGAGGTGAAGAATTTTTTGTTTTGTTTAGCAGTCCCTTACCAACTCTTATTAGCCCTCCTCCATGTCTGGTTTTATGCACCTAGGATAGGTTTTCATATTTTTATGTTTTATTTAATTGTTTTCAGTATCCTATATGTATTTGTATTTTAAATGCTTTTTAATGTCTGAAATGTTTTAATCTTATGTTCTGATACTTTGATGTTCATGACTTTGGGGGTCCTGAATGGGATAGAAATATTATAAATAAATAAAAATAATAAATAACTTATGTTTGACTTTTGGCCTTCACATAGCTATGACCTTATTAGGATGTTCCAAAAGGAAACTCTTGATGATTGAGCTGAAGCCAGTCTCCATTATGATGGAGAACAACCTAGTGGTCTTAACTGAGCTGTGCCTTTGCTGCCACAGCCGTTTAAAATATCAAACCACATATGATAATACTTCACTGTGTTTGAAGCCTTTGTTCTTCCAATTTACTTGAAAAATAATAAGAGTAAGATTCAGAGTTCATCTGTTTATTTTGCAAATACAGTTTATCAGTTTTATAGATTCAGGTGGATAGCCATTTTTGTCTGAAGCAGCAGGACAAAGTTGAGTCCAGTGGCACCTTTAAGACCAACAAAGTTATATTCAAGGTATAAGCTTTTGTGTGCAAGCACACAAAGGCTTATACCTTGAATAAAACTTTATTCATCTTAAAGGTGCCTCCGGATGCAAATTTTCTTATTCTACCATTTTTATAATTATGGATATTTATTCATTTAAAGCCTAGCTTTAACTGATAAAAGAGTCACATATGGGATGCATCATGAGCAGATATCCATTTGTTTCCAAACACACACTTCACGTATTGCATATGTTTAACAGTGCAATGGCATAGACATTGGTTATAGTGACTCTTCTTCATGTAATCCATTTTCTAGTCTCAACATATGGTATTTTACTGAAGAGCCTTTTTCCCAATGTCTGCTGCCACATGCATAGTATGGAAACAGATAATAAGCCAATTTTGGCATTCAAAATAAGCACAATTCTGTTGGATTGGATCCAGACTAAACAGGCAATTTCCACCACTTCATCTTTCCTGCTGCAGACCCCATCAAGTTGTCCCACAGGGTCCCCTATCCCCTCGGAGCATTATTGTTTGGAGATCAGTAGGGTGCAGAGGGAGGGGGGAGGCAAGAAAGTTCTGTTCTGCATTTGTAAAACTCAGTCTGGATCCAACCCACTGTGTTCTGTCTCCTTTATATTTACATGGCTTGGGTACTGGTGGTGGAAAGTGCCCTCAAGTCTCAGCCAATTTATGGCAACTCCATTGGGTTTTCAAGGCAAGAGACATTCAGAGGTAGTTTGATATTTTCTGCCTCTGCATAGCAACCCTGAACTTTCTCAGTGGTCTGCCATCCACTAACCAGAGCTGACCCTGCTTAACTTCCAAGATCTGATGAGATCACCTAGCCTGGCCCATACAGATCTGGCCATTGGGGATTACATTATGTGATTATATATCTGTGACATATTAAAGCCCCTTTGCATAATGAGCTCTTAGCAAAAGAATTTTGAGTGATCAGAAGCATCCCAAGGCAAAAGACTAGCATCTAGTAGCCTCAAAATTGACAGGCCTGTTCTATAAGTCCACAAGAGTATGCTAATAGGAAAGTAGCTATCTAGTCCATCAGAAATTATCCTATGTATATATCCTATGGAAGAGATGTTTGATTTGGTCTAGAAATGCTTCAGATTTTTGCAAATAACACATTCAAAAATCAAACTTACTTTGCTTGCAATACCAGTTGTCTCTGAAGTTGAATACCCCATATGTTCACATTAATTTATTCCAAAACAGTGTTTTGAGAAGTTTTGCATCTGTGTAGTTGGCAGCATTTATCATGGCAGCTGGCACAGTAGCCACTTGTTGGCACATGCTCACAAATTCTGTCTGCTGGGATTACATTTGCCCCGGGGTCATCATAAACAGGACATCCATCATTTAAAATCAGCTATATTTTGAGTGCATGTGCTGCTGTTGTTGATGCAGTTGGCAGGATTCCTTAGTCAATGGTGTTCATTTTATTGATGAATACTCAGAACTGACTGGATGAGGCTTCATGTTCAGAATTTACCGGATCAAACAAGGATGGTCACAGTAAACCAATATGACAATGCGTAAGTAATTTGCAATACCATTTAGAACAATTTAAAGTGCTCAATAAAAGCAAAACTCTGCTTTCTAAATTTATTTATTTATTTAATTCATGTGTACCCCACCTTTATCCCCAATGGGGACCCAAAGTGGTTTACATTGTTCTCGTCTCCTCCATTTTATCCCCACAACAACCCTGTGAGGTACATTAGGCTGAGAGAGTGTGACTGGCCCCAAAGATTTGGGGGGGGGTATAAAGCTTTTGAAAGTCCAGAGCTTTGACTCTCAAAAGCTTTTACCTGCAAAATCTTTTTGTCTCTAAATTGCTTCTGGACTCGGATCTAGCTAGGACAGTCTGGTATATGAGGGAAATTTGCAGTGCCACCCTAAGCAGAGTAGTCTTTCAGGTGCTATGGAACTCAAGATTTTCAAGAATTAAAGCTCCCTTCATCAGATATGTGAGACCTGACTCTTGAAATTTTACTCTCAAAAGCTTATACCCTGAAAATCTTGTTGGTCTCTGAGGTGCTGCTGGGCTTGAAGCTAGCTGTTCTACTACAGACCAACATGGCTACCCTCCGAAACCATCTCTGCCTGTGGCTTTATTCAATTGTTTTGTCATTTGACTGTTGCATATTTACTATTTCAAGACATTTTTGTTACCTGCTGTGTATACTTTCAGTAGGAAAGTGGGGTGTATATATTCTAAGTAAATTATGCATCAAAGTTTTATAACTACTAAAGCAGTGTGGATTAGTATATACACACCAATGGAGAGATGAAAGTTTGAATAATTATGATTTACTGAAATACAAGTGGATGCTATGAATAATGGATTATTAGCATTCTCATGCCAACAAAAGAATCACAGAGTTTCAAGACCATTTGAGCAGTTCTGGCTATGATACAGCTGATGAGAAAGTTGGTAAGATCTGCTGTTACGTTATACATTTCCTCCCATAATTCTGTTCCCTTTTGCCCTTTGTCCTTCTTGTTTGACACCTCGCCAATCAGGTGTCCTTGCCTCCAAGAAGCCTAATCATTAACATAAGAACATAAGAGAAGCCAGTGTTGAAACAGGCCAATGGCCCATCTAGTCCAACACTCTGTCACACAGTGGCCAAAAATATCAGGTGCCATCAGGAGGTCCAGCAGTGGGGCCAGGACACTAGAAGCCCTCCCACTGCTGCCCCCCCCAGCACCAAGAATAGAGTGCATCACCTGCCCCAGACTGAGATTTCCTATCTATACCTTGTGGCTAATAGCCACTGATGGACTTCTGCTCCATATGTTTATCTAATTCCCTCTTGAAACTGTCCATGCTTGTAGCTGCCACCACCTCCTGTGGCAGTGAATTCCATATGTTAATCACCCTCTGGGTGAAGAAGTACTACCTTTTATCTGTTCTAACCCGACTGCTCAGCAATTTCATGGAGTGCCCATGAGTTCTTGTATTGTGAGAAAGGGAGAAAAGTACTTCTTTCTCAACCTGCTCAATCCCATGCATAATCTATAAACCTCGATCATGTCACCCCTCAGCCGTAGTTTCTCCAAGCTAAAGAGCCCCAAGCGTTTTAACCTTTCTTCATAGGGAAGGTGTTCCAACCCTTTTATCATTCTAGTTGCCCTTCTCTGCACTTTTTCCAATGCTATAATATCCTTTTTGAGATGTGGTGACCAGAACTGTACACAGTATTCCAAATGAGGTCGCACCAATGATTTATACAGGGGCATGATGATACTGGCTGATTTGTTTTCAATTCCCTTCCTAATAATCCCCAGCATAGTGTTGGCCTTCTTTATTGCAGTTACACACTGTCTAGACATTTTCATTGAGTTATCTACTACGACTCCAAGATCTCTCTCTTGGTCCGTCTCTGCCAGTTCAGACCCCATCAACGTGTATTTATAGTTAGGATTTTTGGCTCCAATGTGCATCACTTTGCACTTGGCCACATTGAACCCCATTTGCCACATTGACGCCCACTCACCCATCCTCGACAGATCCCTTTGGAGTGCCTCACAATCCTCCCTGGTTTTCACCACTCTGAACAATTTCATGTCATCTGCAAATTTAGCCACCTCACTGCTTACTCCCAATTCCAAATCGTTAATAAACAAGTTAAAGAGCATCAGACCGAGTACTGATCCCTGTCGTACCCCACTGCTTACTACCCTCCACTGAGAAAGTTTCCCATTTATACTCACTCTCGGTTTCCTATTTATAAGCCAGTTTTTGATTCACAAGAGGACTTGTCCTTTTATCCCATGACTATTGAGCTTACTTAGGAGCCTTTGATGAGGAACTGTATCAAAAGCTTTCTGGAAGTCAAGGTAAATAGTATCTATTGGGTCCCCCTTGTCCACATGTTTGTTCACTCCCTCAAAAAACACTAACAGGTTAGTGAGACAAGATCTTCCCTTACAGAACCCATGCTGAGTCTGCCTCAATAGTTCATCGATGTGCCTGCTAATTCTTTCCTTAATAACAGTTTCCACCAACTTCCCCGATATCGATGTCAGACTGACTGGCCTGTAATTTCCTAGATCTCCCCTGGAGCCCTTTTTAAAGATAGGAGTGACATTAGCTACCTTCCACTCCTCAGGAATGGAGGCAGATTTTAAAGAAAGATTACATATTTTTGTAAGGAGATCCACAAGTTCATATTTGAGTTCTTTCAGAACTCTCGGATTAATGCCATCCGGGCCTGGTGATTTATTACTTTTATTAGTTTTATTAGTTCATTGTACATTTAACTTTTTTCCAAAAAGGATCTCATTCAGGCCAACAGTAATCCTACCAGAAAAATAGTGTCAGAGATCTTCCTGATGTTTTTACTCTCAACTTAAATAGCATGGTTATTTCCTTGTACCCTGTACTAACTGTTCAAATGGCTGGCATGAAGCTGGGTTTCCCAGTGGCAACAAAGTTGCCAAAATAATACAAACTAGCTCTCTGTCTCCAGGTTCATATTTTGATTATCCTTCTTTTGGCCTTTTCCTCCTCTGCCTCCTTAATAGAGAAGAGCCAAAACTCTGCTTATGGTTTTTAGTTCAATTGAATTGTTTTTGCAAAAGTACTTCTGAGAGGGCTTTTGGTGGCCCATTTGATTAATTTTTAAAGTAGAGCATCATTTTACAAATTGGAGAGGATATTGAATTTCATCACAGAAACCCTCTTTCTCTTCTGCCACCAATCATTTTGATGAAATACTTCATCCTGAGGAGGATAGTGAAGATTTCAACAAGTACTGTATGGTAAAAGGGTACTGATGAGGGGGAGTGAGCTGGTGGATGAGAAGAGCCAGCTAACTTGACATGCAAAGATAAAATAAATGGCATATAAGTTAACTCTGACTGACTGCCTTAACTTCCTGAAGTTCAATTACATTTATTGGACTAGCAGAATCAGAGTTGGAGGTCAGCAAATTAGCATAAAAGCAATAGAAAGTTGACCTAAAATAGTGGAACAGAGTATTTTTTCTACACTTACAAGCATTATAGAAATTAGGAGAGCCCTTTAGAATTAGAATAGAAAGGTTTGCAGCACTCCTCATCAATATGAAATTTTGACTATACAAGTCCTAAGCATTATTGCAACTGTATCATGCATTTCTAAGTCCAGGAAAGAACTAATGATGACAAGAGAGACTGCAACTTCTGCACCAAATTGCCCTCTATCTTCTTTCAGAACCCATCCCATAATTTACCTCTCAAGAGTGGGCACAAGCTCTTAGTCCTCTTTGTTTCTTGAAACAGGACTATCAGTGCAATCCAAAACAGGACTATTCAGAAACCTGATCAGGCCTATTCCATGAGGCCTACTCCCAGGAAAGTTCCTCTTGATGTCAATGGGCTTAGACTGGAGTAGCTCAGAACAAGACAACACTGCTTATATATACAGCTGAACTAGAGGCATGTTTTTCTATACTACCTTTATTTCTGTTTCCCTCCTTTTGTTGAATTTGGTAGTGCAATCCTAAGAATACTTTCCTTGGAGTAAGTCCCATTGAAGAGACTTTAGCAGAATTCTGAGTAGACTTGTGTGATGGACTGTCAAGGGTTAATGCTTCATGGAATCTGAGAACCTTTGAGTGACAGTTTGTTCAAACGGAATTCTGTAGAGAGCAAAGGTTAAGAAATGTCAGTTGGGAACTGACAGTTGAAAAAGAGACAGTTTAACACTGGTTAGGAGGCAAAGAGGAGTGAGAGGATCACAGCAGATCCTTATTCAATCCAAAAAGGGACAGATCTTCTAGTCAAGAAAAGTAATCTCTGACCAGTGAAAATGGAGATAACTTTTAATAGAGGAGTGATCCGTGATCTGTATATATAGAAGGATTTGGGGAACTTGGCTGTACATTCCTGCCTTCTAAACATAACGTGTCAGTGAAACTCAGAAACCTATGCTTCTGAGTTAAAGCAAAAACAGAAAAGAAAACCTCTCTCCCCAAAGTTTCAAAGACCTTGTAGAAAAGCAAAAACACTTACTTACTTGTTGGCAACATATTAGCTGGAGTTATTGTGATTACAAAGTTACCTCACTTTTATTATTGGTTCACCTCATACATCCTACCCCTGATTTCACCTGACCTTTTCTCTTCCAAGTTAAATAAAATATTTTGTTTATTTTTGAACTTTCAAAAGTCTCTCATGTGTCATTATAGGAGCAGAATATTAGCAGGTGATTTTGTTGCTTCCCTTGAGTTCCTGGGCTGTGCCAGCATCAAAATATATAATAACATGACAGGGTGGGACAGCCATAGACCAACAAATAAAAAGAAAATAGATATAGGGGCTGCTCAGCAAGAAAGAAAGAAGAAATAAAAGGGGGAATACTGTGTGTGATGGAGGAAAGATGGTGAGATCGCCATAACTTGATTAGGATTGCATTGTGAAACTGTAAACTGCTCAGGATAGATTTTCTTAAAATCTGCTTTTTCTGTAAAGTGCCTTCCACACTGATGACATGGTCTAAGAACCACAATAACTATGGCAGAAATGTTCAGCAAATAAAAGCCAAGGGTGTATTATTACTAGAATCAATATTTATACCATGCTATCCTGCCAAGTCAACTCACTTCCAGAGATTGAAAAGATACTGTACCCTCTTATTTCCAATATACATTAAATACTTGGTCCCAAGCCAAGACAAGGTTTTCAAACATCCTCTTTAACCATTTTCATTTAAACTACAACATATAAAATGATTTTGAACCGTCCATGTAAAACCTGACAAAGATGAGAACTGGCAAAACAGAAAGAGGACTCATCTTGGCACCATTTTCTATTCTGGCAAGTGTTGTCTTTGTATTAGAATTAGGCTACCTCCTAAATATCTTTAGTGAGTAATAACTGCCAATTTGGGCTTTTGCATTTAGTTATCTTTCCTAGCTCCTGCAGAAGGTAGAAACTGTGGAAGGGAGTGATCAGGACTGGAGAGGGCCTTTGCTAATAGTGACCTAATTCCAAAATGATGGCAGTTCAAAACAACCACTTACTTTCTTCTAAACAAATAGCACCTGAGGGCTGTGCATACATGGTCTCCTTTATCCCTGACCACAAAGAATAACAGGCAAGCTCCAGCCCCTGCCCAATGGGGCAGGAAAATTTGAGGTCTGTAGGATGCAAGCAGCTTGCCACACTTTTGTTCAGACTAACACAAGCTTCCAGCGGCTCCTTAAATCAGCTAAGTACTTTTCTGAAGTGATGAGATGAACGTTTTTCTGTAATGTCTGCTTCATGCAAGAAAGCACTGTATAGAACATGAACCCAGGAAAGAGAAGCTCAAGAAATAGCAAGACATTATAAAAGAACTCCTAGAAGATATTAGGATTGCAACTATAGGATGCTTCACTTTTGTAGAGGTAAATCCTAGTATTTTAGTTTAATTAGGTCATTAACAGAAATACTAGGATTTACCTCTACAAAAGGGAAGATTGTTTCTCCTTTTCAAAAGCTTTTACAAAAGGAAGTAATGCAGTAGGCGAGTCACCTCATTCAGTGATCAATGATACAATGATCAGTTCAGTGTATTATTCTCTGGACCAAGAGGCTTACAAGGCATAATTGTGCAGGATATTATTAATTCTAGTGTACCTGAGAAAATTTACATAATTTTACTTATATTTTACAATACCTCAAGAGCACTTATGGAACTAAAATTAGTCTGTTTCCCAGAGTCAAGTCAAGAGACTGCAACATTTGATCCCCATTGTCTTCCCACTCATCCTGTTTCCTCCTGTTAATGTGATGCTTAATTAGGATGCTACATTATCTTGTAGAAATGCTCAGTATTTATTGTAGTCTGTCACTGTAACATCTTACGCTATTGCACAACAGGCGTTTTGGTATCCTATTAACCATGCCTAACAGCCTTTGGGAACCAATGTACAATTTCAGCTAAAGAAAATGGGCCTTCATTATGTCAATGCTGACAATTTTTTAGATGTGCAGATCTGAATAGGGATGCAATAGAAAGCAACAACTATCTGAGTGTGGACCAGGTATTTGCTGTTTTGAACAGAAATAGTGTACTGAGAATTTTACAGATCAGTTACCAAAACATGAAACATGTGCTCTTAGCTGTGTCACTCATAGGGTTGCCAGCTCTTGTTCGGAACCTCAGAAGGGCAGGGTTTGGGGAAGGGAGGGACTTCAGTGAGCTATAATACCATAGGGTCACTAAAGCAGCCATTTTCTTCAGATCTCTGTCACCTGGAGATCAGTTGAAATCCCAAAGACAGATTTAGGGTCTTGTTCTCTTGATAGCTTCACAGGAGCTGCAGAGAGGATCTGATACCATCTGTGGAGATGTAAATAACAAAAGGCTCACAATGTAATATAGCCAAAAATTATGCAATACACGCTATGAGTGGACAACAATTGTAAACCTTATTATTATCAATAATGAGCATATATATACGTAAATTCAACAAAAAACAAATATATGTTGTCAGTGTCATAAATCAGTTGCAATCTTAAAACCTTTCCATTCATTTACCATTCAGTTCCATTCAATTCCATTCAGTTCCATTCAGTTAACAAACACTGACATCAGCCTAGCGTCTGTAATTTATGGTCTATAACAGGGGTGTCGAACTCATTTGTTATGAGGGCTGGATATGACATAAATGAGACCTTGCCGGATTGGGCCATGTGTGTCATAAAATGTAATGCCAGGTAGCAGAGATAGAAACTTTATAAAGGACACAAACACAATTAAATATTTTTAAAACTTAAAATAAAACATGCTTAAAACAGTAGCATACTTGCAATATTTTGTTTGTTTTTGTTTATTGATAACTGACACCTCTTGTTCTGAATTACTGCATCAAGATCTGGAGACAATGTCTGTGCTGTAGCAATCTTGAGTATGCTGTTCAGGTGTTGTTCAGGTGTGTATCTGTAAGTTGCAAACCTACTTTTGATTTATCAACATTCATTACAGAAATCTCACAGTCAGAGAAACAGCTACAATTCCTATGTGGCAGTGCAAGAACAGAGAAATAGCAATGTATATCAGCCTACTATCTGGGAATTCTAGGTTCCAAATTCCCAGTCTAGAAAGGAAATGTACTGAATGAACTTGGTCTGGACATACACACTCAGCCTAATCCACCACACTCCCTTATTGTTATTCCTCATCTAAATAGTTCACATTGCTTTCCTACTGAGGAAGGCTGGATCATGAGGGCATAAATACAGTGAAAAAGGGGAGGCAAACCCAGTTGCACCCAGGAGAGCCCTGGCATAACGAACCCAACAAAACACTCTCTCTCTCTCTCTCTCTCTCTCTCTCTCTCTCTCTCTCTCTCTCTCTCTCTCTCTCTCTCTCTCTCTCTCTCTCTCTCTCTCTCTCTCTCTCTCTCTCTTGCAGGCACACACACACACACACCAAAGTTTCGGGTACAAAGAAGGAATGTCATTGCACAGAGGGGGAAAGGAGAATGGCATGTGGAGAGAAAAAGAGGGGTTTGAACAGATAAGAGAACAGAGAGCTTTTGGGTGTAGAGAGAAAGAAACAGAAGAAAGCCTATGCTATTGGGTCCAGACAGAGAAGAGTGTGTACATTAGACTGGAGATCAAAAGCAAGAAGATTGAAAGGGGTTGCAAGTAGAGAAGAGGGAAGATGCAAAAAGCTCATACCTTGAATAAAACTTTGTTGGTCTTAAAGGTGCTTTCTTTGTATCTCTTCTGTGTGATTGAGGGAACTGGATAAAGCAAGCCCAGGAGAGTAGAAGGGGGAGGAGCCTCAGCCAATGGAGGGAAGAAAGGCTTTGCTCTGTAGCTCTGTTGTGCGATTGAGAGAGCCTGGCAAAGACAGCTCTCTCCCTTTCCCTCCTCCTCTCTTCCTTCCCAAGGGAGGAGCCTCAGCCAATGAAGGGCTTTGCTTTCTGGCTCTGCTGTGTGATTGAGAGAGCCTGGCAAAGCAAGCTGTGATGCAGAAGAAAGCAAGCCAGAGGGAGAAGTAAGCATATGGCAGCCAGCTGCTTGCTGGCCTGATACAATCCCTGTGGGAGTTGGAGGCAGCCTGCGGGCAGCATGTTTCACACCCCTGGTCTATAAAGTGCGATGAAAGCTGCAACCTCACCTGGATGGATGCCTCAGCAAGGAATATATTCAGAACGTCTTAGCTGTTAAATAAAGATGGTATTATTCAAAGTCTGGTTTCTGTGTTTAGTAGTTGATTTACAACTTCTAATCTTTATGGGTACCCTAAGTCAGTTCCCATTTTGGACATCAATACCTTCTTCAGAAGAATTCTTTGTCAGGTCCCCTGCATGTCAGTTTCATTTTAACAGGGAGCCATCTATGAATATAAATGTACTCTCATCTACAATGTTTGTTCTCCTTTTATATAGCTGCATGCATCCAGTAAATAGTCTGTAATTTTATTTTATATGATTTACCCATTAGAAGAAAGGTTTTAAGAATAGAAGTTGTTGCTCCACACTTTCTAGAGATCAACGATTTTCATAACATCAACATGGGCAACCCTCTTACTGTTGTTAGTAACCCAGGAGTAATATGTTCTAACACTGTTTGTATGCAGCTGTACAGAAGTAACATTTCTTAAAGGCATATACATTCCTTTTGTAAATCCATAATTTACATAAAGCAAGCCTGCTTAACATTACAGAAAGCATGAAAAATCCTCATATGTAGTAAGTCCATATAGAGAGTAAGATCTCAATCTGTGTATTCAATATAATTCTTCTTGTAATAACATTTTTTTTTTACATCAGTTCTATTATACTGGTAGGATTCAAATTTATATATTACAGAGAACTAGAAACCATTGAAAGTATGTTTCCTTTCAATATAGTAACTCACCAGTGGGGCATCTAAAACCTCATGTTTTAGATGGGATTTGTGCTCCATTATTTGAGCCTTGACAGTCTCATACTATACCCACATATAGGAACTCACAACATTTTAAAACATAAATAATCCATCTAGAGTTACAGCTAGTGAAATGTTGAAGCTCAATTTTAATTAATCCATTAGGATTAGGGTTTTCAAAGATGGAACAATTCCTGCATTTGAAATATCCTTTGAGATCTATTCTAGACTTTAATTTTGGCAATATGTCTGCTTTTACAATATAATTCCTAATACTGTTTTTTCCCCAGTCCTATGTATGGATGTTTGTCACAGCCTAGTAAATGTTGATCTACATGCCAATCTCTATTAATGATGTTCTGAATGGACTTGGCCAATGGTGTATAAGTGAGAGCACAACTTATTCCTCTAGATTCCACTTTTTGTTCTTTAATTAATAATTTTTCTCTCCCAACCCTATTGGCAGTTATTCTGGCTTTCTGTATTACTGTTGTTGTTGTTCAGTCGCACAGTCGAGTCCGACTCTTCGCGACCCCATGGACCAGATTACGCCAGGCCCTCCTGTCTTCCGCTGTCCGCTGAAGTCTGCTCAATTTCATGTTCGTTGCATCGATGACACTGTCTAACCATCTCATCCTTTGCCGTCCCCTTCTTCTTTGACCTTCAATCTTTCCCAGCATCAGGGTCTTCTCCAGTGAATGCTTCCTTCTCATTTGGTGGCCAAAGTATTTGAGCTTCAGCTTCAGGATCTGGCCTTCAAGGGAACAGTCAGGGTTGATTTCTTTTAGGATTGACTGATTTGATCTCCTTGCAGTCCAAGGGACTCTCAAGAGTCTTCTCCAGCACCATAGTTCAAAAGAATCTATTCTTCGGCGCTCAGCCTTCCTTATAGTCCAACTCTCGCAGCCATACATTACTACGGGGAATACCATTGCTTTGACCATGCGGACTTTTGTTGGCAAGGTGATGTCTCTGCTTTTTATCATGCTGTTTAGGTTTGCCATCGCTTTCCTCCCAAGGAGCAGGCGTCTTTTAATTTCATGGCTGCAGTCACCATCTGCAGTGATCTGGGATCCTAGGAACGTGAAGTCTGTCACTACTTCTACGACTTCCCCTTCTATTTGCCAAGGAGTGATGGGGCCAGATGCCATGATCTTAGTTTTTTTGATGTTGAGCTTCAAGCCCACTTTTGCACTCTCCTCTTTCACCCTGAGCAAGAGGCTCTTTAGGTCCTCTTCACTTTCTGCCATCAGAGTGGTATCGTCTGCATATCTGAGGTTATTGATCTTTTCCCCAGCAATCTTAACTCCAGCTTGTGATTCATCCAGGCCAGCATTTCGCATGATGTACTCTGCATATAAATTAAATAAGCAAGGTGACAATATACATCCTTGTCGTACTCCTTTTCCTATGCTAAACCAATCAGTTGTTCCATATCCGGTTCTAACTGTTGCTTCTTGACCCTTATACAGGTTTCTCAGGAGACAGGTGAGGTGGTCTGGTACTCCCATCTCTTTAAGAACCTGCCATAATTTATTGTGATCCACACAATCAAAGGCTTTAGCATAGTCAATGAAGCAGAAGTAGATGTTTTTCTGGTACTCTCTTGCTTTCTCCATAATCCAGCGAATGTTGGCAATTTGATCTCTAGTTCCTCTACCTCTTCGAAACCCAGCTTGTACTTCTGGCAGTTCTCTATCCACGTACTGTTGGAGCCTAGCTTGTAGGATTTTGAGCATGACCTTGCTAGCGTGTGAAATGAGTGCAATTGTGCGATAGTTTGAACATTCTTTGACATTGCCCTTCTTTGGGATTGGAATGTAAACTGACCTTTTCCAATCCTGTGGCCACTGTTGTGTTTTCCAAATTTGTTGGCAAATTGAATGCAGCACTTTAACAGCATCTTCTTTTAAGACTTTGAATAACTCAGCTGGGATACCATCACCTCCACTAGCTTTGTTGTTAGTAATGCTTTCTAAGGCCCATTTAACTTCGCTTTCCAGGATGTCTGGCTCGAGGTCAGTGATTATACCATCGTGGTTGTCAAGGACATCGAGGTCCTTCTTGTATAGTTCTTCTGTGTATTCTTGCCATCTTTTCCTAATCTCTTCTGCTTCTGTTAGGTCCCTACCGTTTTTGTCCTTTATCATGGCCAGCTTTGCATGGAATGTTTCCTTGATTTCTCCAATTTTCTTGAAGAGATCTCTAGTCCTTCCCAATCTATTGTTTTCCTCTATTACTCTGCATTGTTCATTCAGGAAAGCCTCCTTATCTCTCCTTGCTGTTCTCTGGAAATCTGCATTAAATTGGGCAAATTTTTCCTTATCCCCATTGCCTTTAGCTTTCCTTCTTTCCTCTGCTATGTGTAAAGCCTCATCAGACAGCCACTTTGCTTTTTTGCATTTCTTTTTCTTTGGGATGGCGGTGAGTGCTGCCTCCTTTACAATGTCACGGACCTCTGTCCATAGTTCTTCAGGCACTCTGTCTTTCAAATCTAGTCCCTTAAACCTATTCTTCACCTCTACTGTATATTCATCGGGGATGTGATCTAGGTCAAATCTGAATGGCCTTGTGGTCTTCCCAACTTTCTTCAATTTAAGTCTGAATTTTGCAATGAGTAGCTCATGATCTGAGCCACAGTCAGCTCCAGGTCTTGTTTTTACTGACTGGATAGAGCTTCTCCATCTTTGACTGCAAATTATATAGTCAATCTGATTTCGGTGTTGCCCATCTGGTGATGTCCATGTGTAGAGACGCCTCTTAGGTTGTTGGAAAAGGGTGTTTGCTATGACCAGCGTGTTCTCTTGACAAAACTCTGTTAGCCTTTGCCCTGCTTCATTTTGTTCTCCAAGGCCAAATTTGTCTGTTATTCCGGTTACCTTTTGATTTCCTACTTTAGCATTCCAGTCCCCTATGATGATGAGGACATCATTTTTTGGTGTTAGTTCTACGAGCTGTTGTAGGTCTTCATAGAACTGGTCCACTTCAGCCTCTTCTGCAGCAGTGGTTGGGGCATAGACTTGGATTACTGTGATATTGAATGGTTTGCCTTGGATTCGGACCGAGATCATTCTGTCATTTTTGAGATTGTATCCCAATACTGCCTTTCTCACTCTCTTGTTGACTATAAAGGCCACACCATTTTTTCTACGGGATTCCTGGCCACAGTAGTAGATATAATGGTCTTCTGAGTTAAATTCGCCCATTCCTGTCCACTTTAGTTCACTGATTCCCAAGATGTCAATGTTCATTCTTGCCATCTCATTTTTGACCACGTCAAGCTTACCTTGATTCATAGATCTTACATTCCAGGTTCCTATGCAGTATTGTTCTTTGCAGCATCGAACTTTCCTTTCACCGTCAGACACATCCACAACTGAGCGTCCTTTCGGCTTTGGCCCAGCCGCTTCACTCTTTCTGGGGTTACTCGTACTTGCCCTCTGCTCTTCCTCAGTAGCATATTGGACACCTTCCGACCTGAGGGGCTCATCTTCCGGCGTCATATCTTTTAGCCTTTTGTTACTGTCCATGGGGTTTTCTTGGCAAAGATACTGGAGTGGGTTGCCATTTCCTTCTCCAGGGGATCACGCTTGGTCTGAGTTCTCTGCTGTGGCCTGTCCGTCCTGGGTGGCCCTCCACGGCATAGCCCACAGCCTCATCGAACCACGCAAGCCCCTCGCCACGACAAGGCAGTGATCCATGAGGGAGTGTATTACTGTAGACAGCCTTTATTCTGTTATGGAATTTCAGAATAAAAAAATGTATTACTGTAGACAGCCTTTATTCTGAAATTCCATAACTAGTTTTATAAACTGTTTTCCGAGAGCAATTGTGTTAACTCTCAGGAACTGTCCATATGGGAGGTTATGTCAGAGATGAGGAAGATGGTAAAAAGAAAAGTAAATAAATGATTGTTTATCCATTTTTTAAAAAGATTTTTAACTAGAAGTCTATTATCATTCCCTTTTAAAACCTCCATATCCAGGAAGGTCACCCTATTGCTACTTTATTGCCCAGTAAATTTAATAGTTTCATGTATGCCATTAATCCACATCCAACAGCAGTAGTCAGCCATGGCTTGCAGGACATACATACAGGGGTGGGCCATGGAAGGACCAGTGGGCTTTAGCTGCCCACACACCACCTATTAAGGCAATGGCCCCCCAGACTGTTCCACAGGCCATTCCACATGGCCTTTTCCCCTCCCACCCTCCCTGTGCTATAGTTGTAATGGGATATGGTTTGGTTGACTCTGGCAATGCCGTGGATATAGTGTATCTAGATTTCAGTAAAGCATTTGACAAAGTTTCTCATGATATCCTTGAGGATAAGCTGGTTAAGTGTGGGCTGGATGGCGCAACCATTGGGCGGATTCATGGTTGGTTGAAAAATCATACCCAACGAGTGCTCGTAAATGGCTCTGCGTCTACGTGGAGGGAAGTCTCGAGTGGAGTACCACAGGGCTCGGTCCTGGGCCTGGTGATATTCAATGTTTTTATAAATGACCTGGATGAAGACATAGAGGGGATGCTTATCAAATTTGCAGATGACACGAAGCTGGGTGGGATTGCTAATTCTGAAAAAGACAGAGTCAGGATTCAGAAGGATCTTGATAGGCTGGAACAGTGGGCTGAGACAAATAAAATGAATTTCAATAGAGATAAGTGCAAAGCCCTACACTTAGGTACAAAAAATCAAAGGCACAGATATAGAATGGGAGGGACTTGGCTTGACAGCAGCACATGTGAAAGGGATCTAGGTGTTATGGTTGATCACAAGCTAAACATGAGCCTGCAGTGTGATGCGGCTGTGAAGAAAGCTAATGCAATCTTAGGATGCATTAGCAGAAGCATTGTGTCCAGATCACGGGAGGTGGTAGTTCCGCTATATTCTGCCCTGGTCAGGCCCCACCTGGAGTACTGTGTCCAGTTTTCGGCACCACATTTTCGGAAGGATGTTGACAAACTCGAGCGGGTCCAGAGGAGGGCGACCAGGATGGTGAGAGGGTTGGAGTCCAAGTCTTATGAGGAAAGGCTGAGGGAGTTGGATATGTTTAGCCTGGGAAAGAGAAGGTTTAGAGGGGACATGATTGCAGTCTTCAAGTATTTGAAGGGCTGTCATGTAGAAGATGGAGTGGATCTATTCTCTCTTGCTCCGGATTGCAAGACTAGATCTAATGGGTGGAAATTACAAGGGAGTCGTTACCAGCTTAATATCAGGAGAAACTTCCTGACTGTAAGAGTGGTTGAGCAGTGGAACAGACTGCCTCGGGAGGTGGTGGATGCTCCTTCGCTGGACGTTTTCAAGAGAAGACTGGACAACCATCTTTTGGGTATGTTGTAGGTATGTAGGGGTTTCGGCTGTGTTCCTGCAGAGTGCAGGGGATTGGACTAGATGGCCTGCAAGGTCCCTTCCAACTCTAACATTCTATGATTCTATGATTCTGTGGTGTTTTCACATCATCACAGATGTGGGTGATTGGAGTATTGGAAAGATTGGCTAGGGAGGTGATGCCTCCCTTAAGGGATTTGGGCTGGAGCCAATTTATCAACATGCCCAGCTTGGGGACTGTTGGTAGTGGCAGGGGAACCAAGTGGCAAGGGAAACATGTAGCAGCTGGCATCCACATGGCTCCTGTGTTACTACAAGTGGCCTGTCTTGTTGTTGGGGAAAATTAGCTATGAGACAGCTAAGGCCAGAAGGGTACAAGAGACCGCACACCTATATATACCAAGGTCCAGTTCAGTAGAAAGACTCCAGATTTAAAGAGTAATTATATAGTTTTATTAAAGAATTTCCCTGATTACAATCATGCAAAGCAATCGAAAATAAAGTAAGCACACAATTAAGAACTAAGAAATGAGGTGATTATAGTGATGTTTAGGAGCAATTATGGGGGTTATACTACCTGCCCAGATGTGCAGAAGTCCATGAACAGGATAGCGCCAATGGCCAGCATTCCATGCTATGGAGAAGGAGGCCCAAAGAAGAGACTTTGGGGGTATATTCAATAATAGGCGCCGTCAGAGCACACACCGAGCAGTGCTTGCTCTCTATTTATTTATTTATTTATTATTTCCGCTTTTACCCCACCCTCCCCATCAGAGCAGGCTCAGGGTGGCTCACATAAAACCAATAAAAGAATATGTAATTCAATACAAAATACATCTTAGATACAAGTACATAATAAGCGGTTTAAAACAGTTAAAGCCAACCATTAGTATACCAATGGCAGTATGCTAAATAAAGTGCAATCATATTCGTACATCTGTACTCCCACTCTGGTAACATCTAATTCTGATCAACACAGAGCATGGCTGATATGGTGCAGCTCCTATCAAAAAGTCTGCCAGAAAAGCTCCGTTTTCATGGCCCTGCAAAACTGTGAGAGGTTCCGCAGGGCCCTGATTTCACCAGGGAGCTCGTTCCAGTAGGTTGGAGCTGCTAGGAAAAATGCCCTGGTCCTGGTCGATGTTAACCTAGCATCCCTCAGACCAGGGAGAGCCAGGCGATTTTGTGATCCAGATCGAAGTGCTCTCTGGGGATTATGCAGGGAAAGGCAGTCCTCAGGTAGGCAGGTCCTTGACCATAAAGGGCACAGTTCCACAGGGCCATGAAAACAGAGCTTTTCCAGCAGGCCTTCCGATAACCTCTGGACCAACCTAGACCTGAAGCTTTCCAGAGCAGTAGTACAGTTGACAACATGTGAATGCACTTTATTCAGCGAACCGCCATCTATAATAATGGTTTTAAATTGTATCATGCAGTGTTTTAGATATTTTTGTATTGAATATATATTGTTTTACTGGTTTTATGTGAGCCGCCCTGAGCCCGCTTTGGCGGTGAGGGCAGGGTAAAAGTAGAAATAAATACATAAATAAATAAATGGTCAAAACCAGCATCTTGACGCAAATCCAGAATGCTATTGGTAGCCAGTGCAATGCTTTTAGCACAGGCTGGATGTGCTCCCGCATAAGGAGACCCATCAGTAGCCTGGCCACCACATTTTGCACCAACTGCAGCTTCTGGAGTTGCTCCAAGGGCAGCCGCATGTTGAGAGCATTACAGTAGTCCAACCTTGAGGTGACCATTGCATGGATCACTGTTGCCAGATCATTGCATTCAAGGAAGGGAACCAACTGCCTAATCAGCCGAAGATGGTAAAAGGCTGCTATTTTTATAGGAGTTCTGGGGTGGTCTCTTGGGCCAGAACTTGAGGGGATTAATGCCCATTGATGATCCTATTGGAGCTGGCTGAATGGGTTTGATGACCATTGATGGTACTACTGGGGTAGATTGAATGGGTTCACAGGCTTAGACAAAAGGGGAAAATGGATCCCTAATGGGTGTCAGAAAGGATAGTTAATGATATAATCATTTTTTGTTTCGATATCCTGTTGGAGGGGACAGGAGGGACAGGCGTTGAGGCAAAGGATTTCCACATAGGCATAGGTATCACACAAAAGGGGACTAGATGAGGGAATGGAGACAGAGGAAGGTTCACCAGATGGCTACTGAATGGCTTTGAAAATGCAGATGCTTCACCTGGTGAAACTTGTTCATTCCATATACATACCTCTGCTGTGTGGAGAGGGAGATTGGAGATTGCCTCGACAGCTGCCTTATGCAACCTGAGATTGAAACCCTTTTGCAGAGCTTTGACGTCTTCTTTGGTCTGATTTTGTGGGTCACTGGTTCAGGTCAGAAGTGGAGTGCCCCACTGCTTGTTGGTCTGAGCTACACCCGTGATGGCTTTGCCACCCCTTGCATGTACCCCAGCAGGCTGGCTGGGGGTGCAGGGTTCTTTGGGCAGTGGCAGGTCACCAGATTCAGGATTCAACCCCATGCAGCGCCAATGCTCCTGCAGTGGAACCAATAAAAGCTTTGGCCTGTTTATCCAAATCACTGTGGTTTGGTTGTTTATTGCCTTGTCTGCACATCCTCCCCCTCTGTACCCCTTGGCCCACGATGCATAGATTGATCCACAGAACTTTTTTGATGCATGTTTCACTGAATGATGTATTTCTTTATTATACTCATAATAACGATAAATTTCAGCTTGCATTTGTTTGTTTTTGTTTTTGACATTTCTATGTCCTTTAGTTCTGGTTCTTGTACCTTAATGATCCTGATATCTTCTAAGATTCCTCTTATCATGTCTTGCTATTCCTTGAGCCCCTCTTTCCTAGGCTCATGTTCCATAATCCTTAGTATTTGGTCTGGCCTATAACCTATTCTGCATTCTGCTGCCATTACTGCTTGTAGATTCATCAAGCTAGGATCTCAATAGACTCCTAACTAAGAGCCAAGTAGACACTAATTATTCCACAAGTTCATCATGGGGATTTGTACCCATACTCCAGCTGCAAGCCACTGTGGCAAGTTGTTTGTAAAAAAATGCAGTGGGCCTGATTCTGTTTGGGATATTGGGGGGTAGTGGCTCCTGCCTTCACCTCATGCCATTTTTGGCAACCAAAATGACCTAGGGCTGCAGGTACAGGCATTATTTGCCCTGTTAGGAGACTGTAGGTACAATCCTTCTGTGCACTGGCAGCCTTCTGACAGAGTAAATAATGCCTACTCCTGCAGGCCCTGAATTGTATCAACTGCCAAAAAATGCCACAGGGGGAGACAGGAGCTCCTCCTTTCCCCACCCTGTGTCCCAATCAGACTCTAGTCCAACAATGCTTTTTATCACACAAGTTGCCATGGAGACTTGCAGCTGCAATATGACTGCAAGTTCCCATGTTGAACTCATAAAAGAAGTAAAATTTAGTATGGCTCCAACATAGGTATTTTGGTAAATGCTTGGAATCATGCATCAAAAGCAGAACTTTTATTTTTAAAAAGAAAGTATGATCCTTGATTGCTGCATTTCTGAGAATTTATTAATGTTAGAAAAGGGGAAGATCAACCAGGTGAATAACAGTGGCTGAGTTCAGACTGGCAATTTGCTGCAGAAGCCAGTCACAGCAAAAAAGCCCCAGAACAAACTATTCTGGGGTTTCCCATTCATACTGCCCGGACTGCTGCGGGAGCATACCAGGAGGAGGTGCGCCTCAGCATTCAGACTGCTGCCCCGTAGGCATGCTGTATGCAGTGTTTCCCTGGTAATTTGCCTATAGGTGCCCATGCGCATCCCCACAAGCACCAGCTGGTGGCGCGCACAATAGACTCGGGTTGCTCCCGGCTGTTCAGCTGCACGTTCAGACTTCTGGGAAGCAGACAAACGCAGGACACAAGCACTCTTCATGGATTTGCTACCGCTTTTTTAAAAAAAAAATTATTAAAATAACGACATGCTACATCAAAAATACACAGTACTAAGCAGAGTATAATAACAAGCAATATAAAAAACTGGGGAATAAATTTAAGCAATTTGCTTTAAAAGACTGTTACTACATTAAGGCTTAAGCCTAAGAGCACTTTTAAATAAAAACATTACTGAGTTTGTTCGGAATAAACATATATCGGCTGAAGGCTGGTGTTAAGAGGATACTAATGGAGACTATATTACTATGTATCAATTAACTACTGTGCAATAGTTGTGTATAATGTATGATAGGGTACATTATACTGTTTTGTATTCATAAATGTAACCAGGAATCATAAGCCGAGTTGTTTGGAAGTAACTCGTTCTCTGCCATATATTGTAGGTAGAAGAACCAGGTGCACACAAAGGAGGATTGCATTGTATGGAAATTTGTTTGAGCTGTATTTAAGGTGTCACTTATTTTGTCCATCAGGAGTTGTTCCCACACTTTGTTTCTCCAGGCTTCTAAACTTGGAGACTTGGGTGACTTCCAGGTAGCTGCGATGGTGGTTTGTGCCGCCATGAGTAAGTATGATGTTAGCTGTTGTAATGGTTCTTCGTCATAATCCGGATCTCTAAGATGCAATAGGATAACTTTGGGAGAAAGCGGGATGTTCTGACCTGTTATTTTCGAGATTTCAGAGGTTACCTGCACCCAGAAGCTTTGCACGTAAGGACATTGCCACCAGCAATGTATATAATCTCCCACCTCCCCACAGTTTTTCCAGCACATTGGTGAGTACGCTTTATTCATGCGGTTTAGGTGAGCTACCGCTTTTATGAGGTATCTTTTTAAAGTGGGAAGAAAGCGGAACACCCTGGGTTGCCTTCGGGTGGCGAACACCAGGCAGATGTGCCTGCGTGAACACCCCCTTTAATGCAGTTTTCAAACATCGCTGAAACAGGGCTCTACTGGGGCAAATTGCCAGTCTGAACTCAGCCAGTGCTTTCCTAAACAGAATCATACCCTTCTAAGTTCATTGAGGTTGATAGATATAGAAGAATATAACTCTGCTTAGAATGACACTGTAAACATTTTCCTGCCCTGGCACACAGAAATTTGAATTACTTTTCTGAGTTCTGTATTTAGGGATAATTCAAAATATGTGGCCAGCTCAAGGCAAATGGTGGCATTTATTTAGTTCATATTAGGAAAGACTAGATGCCAATTTGGATCCACAAAAAATTATTGGGAGACAGGTGTTAAGCCTTACCTTTCATGATATCGCCAGTATATTTCAAACAGGAAAACAATTGGGGGGACTTCTGGTCTTGGCGATCGCCATGGCAGTCATCTTCTCCCAGGGCTCTGGGAGAAGTCTGCCAGCGTCTACGGATGGGTGGGGGCGCGTATGACCACATCACCCCAGGAGTCCCAGGGAGGGACTCTCAGCCAAGGGGAGCTAGAGAGCCCCTCCCCCAGTGCATCTAGCCAGAGAAGGGGGCCTCCTCCTTGCCCCAATGGGCCCATCATACAGCGTCCCGAATGGGAACGAGATCAGCACACCGGAGCAAGCGGATGGTGATCCAGCGAGTATGAATACGGAGAGACAACCACTGAAAGTGTGAGCTGAGTTTAAGCAAGAAGCACCCGTGCATTTGCGTCCCCCCTAGTGAAAACAGGGGGGGAGGGAACTTCCCCCCAATAAGGACTGCTTGCAGGCGATTTTAAGAAACTGGAAAGGGGGGGTGGCAAGAAAAAAGCGGTGAAAGTAAAGAGTTTGCATGAGCTTACCAGTGGTATTATGATCTTCCAGAGACTTTGATGAACTTTTGCTAACAGTGAACTATCCCCAAACATGGCATTGCCGAAAGATGCGAGGGACAAGATACCGAAACTTAAACCTTCTTCAGGAAGTTCCAGCCCTCTGAGTTCAGTGCCTAGACAGGACCAAACTGCAAAACTCCAAAGGTTGCTGGCAAAGGCACTTTGCCCTCTACTGGAGAAAATTACAGCTATAGATAATAAGCTTGATACTCAACAGGCACAGACAGCAGTATATGCAAAGAAAATTGAAAAAGCGGAGCAGGAACTTAAAGAGATTGGTTCCAACTCGGAAAAAAATGGATAAAAAGCTGCAGGCGCTTGATAAAAAGTACCAAATCAAAGAGTCTTGTGTATTACAGTTGCAAATGGAAAAGGCAAGCCACATCTTGAGACTTCAAGGGATTAAAGAGGAGAAAGGGGAGAATCTATACCAAATCGTGGGTGATTTGTTGGCCTCTTTGGTGGATATGACACCGGACCCACTTTAAGGCGAAATAGATACGGTCTTTTGATCATATTCAGAATATATTCGAAAGAACAATCTGCCAGGGGAAATTACTATTATGTTCTCACAAAGGAGAACAAGAGATCAGCTCTTGAAAGCGACTAACGGGACTACCTTGAAGTGGAGAGACAAGGAAATTAAAGTTATGAAGGACATTCCATTTGAGATAAGAAGAAAGAGGAGGAAATACAGAGACTTGGTGACATTTTTACAAGGCCAGAAGGTCAGGTACAGATGGCTGATCCCCAAGGGACTAATCTTTCGGTATGCAAACGGTAAAGAAAGGATTGATTCAATGGACAAGGCTTGTGAATTTTTGTGTCAACATGGTCATCCACCAGGAGAGGGAGAAGGCACCAAGGAGAGCGAAGAAAAGCGGTAGCCCCCAAATCAAGCTATCATTTAAGGGGGAAAAGAAGGAAAAAATAGTTTGTTAAAGATCTCTGGAGGATGCTAACAAGAAATTTATTAGTAGAAGGCAGCTCTTTATGACACTATATTCGTATTAGCAAGTGAAAAGAATAACATTTTAGTGAGATGATCATTTTTAGTGGAAGTCAATTCACATTTAAGAGATAGATTTGTATTTAAACTGATTGTATGATCACCAACTCTTGGGTTTTTAGAGGTTATCTTTTCTTTCTCCCATAGATTGTAGTTCCCCACCCTGGAATTTTCTGTTGTAGTTTGTAGTAAATAGAAAAAGCAATAAAAAAATCCCCTTTGGGGGGCCCCCCAAAAAAGAAAACAATTGGGAGGGTTTTGTGCATAGTCTGTATTGAGGTATAAAAGAAAGAAAAAGAAAATGATGGAAATACTTGCAAATCCAAGATTTAATGTGGGGAACAATGCATAATCACAAAGGCACATAGTGTTTGATCAAAGCATAATAAAATGAGCAAATATGTAAATGACAATTTGAAGCTGTCATAATGTTTACTTTTTCATGAACTATAACACCAAATTAATGTAAATTATGTAAAGAAGTGAATGATAAATCCTGAGATTTTACTTAGGTTTGTGAGTGGCAATTACAGACGGGAAATCCTTCTTAGGTATCTGCTCTATTATTATTCAGCTGTATTTTTTCCAAGAGGTACTAACTTTTTGCATTTTAATGGATGAATGTGAAAAATCTCTTTCAGCAGGAATTATTTCTCTGGATTTAGATAAAGTGGTATGCATAATACGTTCTTGTTAACACTTATGTTTTTACTGTTTATCCCAAGCCACATATAGCAGTTGGCTTCCAGGTACCACATACTCTCCAAATCCCACTGCAGACTCTGGGAGTGAAATAAGCAGACTCTCGCCCTCACACCCGAGTCACTGGATTGAACTCAGAGCAGTACCTTATGGAATGCCTTATCTGCAGCCTAATTTCCCAATTACTAGTTGTTGTTCTCCACAGTGTGGAAATGGCTTTAAGTGAGGACCAATTTGTACATTACGCAGAAGATCCATGGTGAAAACTCTCTGCTTTTACTTAAAAGTAGCAATAAGGGTGGCTGCACATTGGACCGTGTGTTTAACCCCTTTCCTCTGCATATCCCCCCCTCCAGAAAAATTCTCTCCACAAAGCTGCCATTATCCCCACAAAAGAAAAATCCAGCAGCAATCTCACACATAGCAGTATTGCTCCCATTAAAATCATAGTCCTCCGCAGTTGCTAAAGAGTAAAAATAAAAATGTCAGGGGATCTGATCACGACTTTTCCACATCAAATTGGCTCTGAATTGTCCCATCTCTAGTTAGCATAGCTTCAAAGAAAGGAAACACAGTTCACTGAGATGTCCTTTTCAGCATTTTCAAAGACTGTGGGAAGCCAATAGGAAAGAACCAAACACATCGATAATAAGCAATGCACACTTCTAGTATGGCTGTCAGTCAGCCAATGGAGAAAACAGTAATCTGTGCCCGTGAGGAATTGTTAATGTCTCTTTACTTTCCTTGTTCCAAGGAGAGGCAGCTGAGAAGAATAGAAAGACTGTGAAAGCCAGCCTCAACGTAGCTCACTGCCTTATGTGACAGCAAAGAAGGAAGAAGCATATTCTCTGAATTTCCATCTCATCTTTCCATTTCATATGCAAAGGCAAGCAGGGAAGGGGGAATGTTTGAATGGTTTCTATGCTTAGCTTGACTCCTTTTACAACTGTAGACTAAACTTCAATCTGTTGCAAGGTTGGACACTCTGCTAATATTTTAATATGTATGTGTTTTAACATGCAAGTATCAATATAAGTCTATTTTATGGTTTTATAGAAAGTGCCTTGATCACAAAATACTGTTGTAGTTGTTGCTACAAAGATACTGTTTCCAGTCAAAACTGTCTTTCAGCAGCCAGGGCCTATAACCAGGAGGCAGGGGGGGTGGGGGGCAGGAGGATCATTTGGCCTGGACCTCACATTCACTTGTTCGTTTTTTTGGCCTTTGATAAGTTTTGCAGTTTGTTTTTATGGGCAATATCTAGAGGCTTCAAAATCAACAGAAGATTCAGGGTGGTTCACAACACACATGACACAGCATCAAAACTTAAAACAGATAATAGATAAATACAAATCTCTATATATAATAATTCTGTTTTAGTCATGGACTCTCCTGAACATTCCACACACGCCCACAGCCTTTGGCTCCGTGATCTGTCACTCAGAAGCTGTCCCTATCCATTGGCTGTATTGGCTGAGTCTTGCCTCCAATATTCTAAACAGTTTGCTGTTCCTCTCCCCCCAATAGCCAGTCAGAACACAGAGGTCATTTGCATATGTGGCCTGATTGGTCTTTGCCTCTAACATTCTAAACAGTTTGCTGCTGCTGTTGGGAGTCACTGAATGTATCCTGAGGTAAAGTACATTTTCCCTTAAACAGTCACTGGAGTTGCGAAAATACCTATTTCAATCTTCCCTCAAATGGTCACTGGAGTTGCCAATCTCCCTGTGGGGCCTGAAGATCTCCCAGAAATCACTGTGTTTCCCCGCCACAGCACATCATTTCCCCTACAGAAAATTTCCCAGCTATTACAATGGGTGCTTTGGGCAGTGGGCTCTATGGCATTATACCCTGCTGAAGTCCTTCCACAGCCCAAATCCTGCCTTCCCCAGGCTCTGCCCTTCAAATCTACAGGTCTGGTCCTCCCCTTAGTATTGCCAGCCTCCAGACAGCACCTGGAGATCTCCAAGATCAGTTCTTCTGGAGAAAATGGCTGCTTCGGGCAATGGACTGTATGGAATTACACTCTGCTGAGGTCTCTCCACACCCCAAACCCTGCCCTCCCCAGGATCTACCCCTCAAATCTACAGGTATTTCCCAACCTAGAGTTGGCAACCCTGTAACTGGCTATGGAACCACTTTCCAGACCCTTGGAACCCAGAAGACATGGCATAGGAGGGGGTGCCTTTCTACCTTAGCTGCCACTGCATAACTCCAAATCAGCATAAGTCAGAGGTGGAGGGAACCATATCTGTTACCATGAGGCTGTCCTCCCATACTACCCACTTGGGGCAGCAAAATGACTTGAGACAGCCCTGCCTTATGCTAAACAGAAGGAAATAAACATGGCTTGCCTCCCTTTATTTTCCCCTTCCCTCTGCTGCCTCACTAGCCACAGCTGGTACACTCACCTGGAGCGTCCATCTAGAGCTCGTTATATTTCTTCCCACAACGGGCCTTACTCCTAGTAAATATAATAAAACAGATTCTAATTACAATTCAACTGGTCGTCACCTCTGGAACAAACCTAGACAGCCAGGCAGCTCACCCATTCTCTTAGTTAATTAAATGCTGTACAAAACAAGGAAGCCTTGCATGCCCTACAGAACCTTAATAGGTCCCACAGGGCATGCACCTCCTCAAGTAGCCAGTTCCAAAGGGCAGGGGCAGACACCAAGAAGGCCCTTGCCCTAGTATATGACAAATGGGCTGTTCATGGACCAGGCACTTGGAGTATACCCTGTGAGGAAGACTGAAGGGGAAGGCAAAAGGAGAGACTCCTTTGAGGGAGTCTGCCAGCAGCTGTCATTTGTGCCTCTGTGGAGTTCATGTCAAACTTAGAGAAAGAGGGTTTGGAGAGCAACTAAATATCCCAGATGCATGAGCAGACCACCTTCATGCACCCATTTGTATCCTGCTGATTATTATTATCATGCTAACTAGAGAATGTAATCAACATATGTGGAAAGCTTTGGCAATAAATCCTGATTTGAATAAATAACAGTAACAGTATATTAAATGATATGACTTAATTAGTACTAATTCTCTATATATCTAATTAACATCTTATAATGCTCATTAATTTGTACCTAGATACATAGAGAGCAAATACAATGTTGAACATTAATGACTGTGTTTTTAAAGAACAGACTATCATGTAGTTTCAAACCTGAAGTTAGTGATCACTAAAGTGTTCTGTTACATGTTTCTTTTATGGTATAATGCAGTCACAAATGGAACAGAATTAACTGAACCATTGCAAAATCTCATGTTGGTGACACTCTTCCTTCTGAAGCTGTTTGACAAGATAGGGAACACAGGAGCATTTCCGTAATAGTGTCGAGATTCATGAGGTTGGCCCTGCTTTTCTATTCTGGTACACTGTATAAACAGGGAATGTTCATACTTTGGTCCAAGGAAAAACTGGGATGTTTTGGAAGCCATGTTAGCTGTCAGGGTCCATGTCTGAATCCATACAGAATTTGCAGAATTACAACAGATCATTCATTGTTTGCATAAACTCACCACAAAACACTTTGATATGCACTTTTGACCCAATACATCTGCTAAATGTTGACAAATGAATAATAAGCATCTAAGCTTTGTGTTGAAATCTATGCATACAGAAGGGCATCCAAATACTGTCCTTCCTATAGCAAATTCCCCTTCCCAACCTCTTAACTTCTGCCAAAATTCCTGGCAGCTGCAGAAACAAAAACACACAATTTTTTTGCATACAAAAAATGTTTCCTTGGCTCAGTGGTTCACTGTGTTTGCAGTGCTCTTGGAGCATGTGTCAAAGACATTATCATTCCCTGTGGATATAATTACCAGCAGTTGTACAGATGTCCTAAGAGAGGTCATATTAATTACCAAAGCAATGTAAAGCTTGAGGAATACTCTGAAAGCATTGAAAGGAATTTAAAGTTAGATTGCTTCAGCAATTGTTAGAAGAATAAAACATTTTCAGAGGACTGTCCCACCAATAATCTTACAGCCTGTTCTAATTAAAGGTCAGGAATCATTTGTGTTGTAACCAGTGGAGCTTGCAGTTTTATTGCTCAGCTGTGAGTACTTACTGTAGCCTCAAACCTGCATCCAGACCACAAATGCAAACCCTTCATTCATAGCAATTTCTTTGTATTGAGCCAACCGTACTGCTGAATGCAGGAAATAAAAATAATCTCAGTACAGTTTCACGTTGACCCATATAAGGTTCAGGAAAACAAGAGGGCTATACAGTCATCAAAATGAAAGAAGGCAAGGCCCAATGCCAATGAGGCAGTGGGAAAATGAAAATTTATTGAATGGATACTAAAAGAAGCCCCCATTTTGTATGCAACTTTGTCAGGGCTTCTGAAGCATGAGATAAAAGGAACATAAATTGAGTAGTCTCAGTAACTATACATTTTACCAGATTACAGACAATAAAACATGTACACCATAGCAAAGCAATATAGAATTTTTTTCCAAGAAAACACATAGTTAAGATCATATGTCCTAGATATAAAGTATCATATAATAATACATGGACCAATAGATTTGAAAAAATATATAATAGAACTAACATCTAAAAAATGTTTATCTCCAGTGCTTTTCCCATAGCTGCTGAATTCACAGAGAAAAGAAGGCAGAAGGCAAAGGCCTGTAAACTATGCTAACTGCACAATCCCAGAAGTGACATTATGCTGTTGGGCAATGGCAATTTTTAAAACATTTTTTCTCCTGTCAGCCTCCGGACTGGAACAAAACCTGGGCAATGGAAGACGGGGGCACGGGATGCAGCCCCAGCCTAGAAAGCCTAGAGCCCAAGCCTACAGAGCAGCTGATTGCTAAACTCCGGCTCTTGGGGAGATCTCTACTTTCCAGTTTCAGCTATTGCCTTGACCACTGGATACTCCCCCACCCTGCTTGTTTCTTGCCAGCCTGCTTGCCTGTGACCCTTGAACTCTGCTGCCAATTTGCCAGAACAAAATTAAAATAAAGACTGTTTTATTTCTGAAATGATTTAATTGGATGATATCATGACAATGGGCTTGCAGCCTGGGTTTGGATCCCAGTAAAGTGTATCAATCCTTCACCCACCCCACGCTTAGTGATTGGCTCAAGATTGCCCAGGGGCCTTCGTGGCAGAGCAAATATTTTAACCCGGAACTCCTCAGTCCTTGTCTAAAACTTTGACTACTACACCACACTGAGTTGCTTGCTCCTCTATGAGTGATCTCCTCACTAATTATTGTTGTATTATGTCCCTTCATTTAGTGGTTTAAGAATATCAAAATTGTCCTGTTTTTCAGGAGACAGCTGTGTGCTCAAAGGGGTTAAGACCTTTGGCAACCATGATAGGCACAATAGCTCCACAAGAGATAGAGAGTGATATGACATGTATATATGCATAAGCACAAAAGAAGTTTCCTACACTCTAAATGTGTGTGGGGGGGAGAAGCAGATTTCCTTGATGAATTCTACATTGTTAGATTTTGCTAAAACCGACACAAACATAGCAGTACCTGAAATCAACTTTTAAGGTTAAGGCATTAAAAAAACAGACAGATTCTATAATTTGTACTGAACTGAGAAGCCCATTGCTTCACAATTTGATCCAGGGGGGGGAAATGGGACTATTTGTGGAACTGAAACACTCCTTTAATGGGATAGAGTTGGATTGTAAAAGGAAAGCAATTAACTAATAGCCTTTGAAAGCTTTCGCTTTTCCTTTGGTCCAGATAATAAGACAACGATCCAGCCTGTGTCCCATAGTATGGATTTTTTTTAACAATTCACACAACATGCTGCTGTTTTCTACATCATGGACATGCCACATCTATTACTTCATGATCTCTGTAAACTGATGCACAAAACTATGTTATACTTCTAGCAAGAATGAAACAAAATTGGAGCCCATAGTTTCTTGTGTGTGTTTCATTTCTTCCATTTTAAGTCAATAATATCTTTCCTTAGTGTACCCTTGTAAAATATTACTACAAAATAACAAAATTTGGGGGAGTTTTTTGTATTTTTTAATATGTGCATGTGTGTGAGTGTGTGTGTGTACCTGGAAGTCATGACGACCTCTGGTGACTGACCCCTACTGGGGGCCTGGCGGATATTCAGTGAGATGGCTGAATAAAGCCTGCCCCTGCCTTCTGACTGCTGGTATTCCAAGGGGGTCTTCCATCCAAGTACTTGCCAGAGACCACCTTGCTTAACTTCTGAGATCTTCTGAGATCTGGCCTATCCAGCTCAAAATAAAACCTTTGAGGTTTAATTACAACTTTCCCCTCCAAAATAGAACATTATTACAATTTTCAAAATATTAGTGGACTAATACCTTTTGAAGAAAAAACTGCCTGGAGAACTTACAACAGATAACTGGGATGCTATTTAGAGTTCACCTTCACATAAATCCACTGTCCATTCGATTAGGATACAGTTTCATAAATTAATTGCAAATTGGTATCTCTGTCCCAATAGATAATATAAAATAAAAAGGGCTCCAGCCCTAATTACTGGAAGCTCTGTGGGCAAAAATGTTCTCCAATTCACTTGTGGTGGAAATGCCCCAATATCCATAATTTTTGGTTGGCTGTCTCCAAGGCAGTCTTTCAAATTACTAGGAATAAGCTCCCTTTCTGTCTGTAGTTGTTTATATTTGATATTTGGAATGATATCCAAATCCCCAAAGTGACAAGGAAACTTGTTTCCAAATTATTACAGTGGGCAGTTTGACTATCGCTGCTTCCTGGTCAAATCCAGTTGGACCATCCTTATATAGATGGCATGAGAAACTTTGGGAGATCTGTGTTTTGGAGAAAATTGTACATAACTGCTTTTTCTGTAGTTCGCAACACAGTGTGCAATGAAGTAGCTATGAAGACACCTGGAATCCTGTCTTTGATTATTTAGAAGTCAGAGTCATTCTAGCATGGAAAAAAGATTATAGACTTTGGTTCTCTCTTTGACTGCTTTTTCCTATGAAGCTGGTATACCTTCCATCATTGCCTAAAGAATGAAATGTGTTCATATCTGGGTACCTCATTCTAGGTCATTCTCACTGCGTCCAATATTTAAATTTCTGTTCCTTCTATTGATAATGTTAAGGTTGTTTCAGTATATAATCTCAACTCGACTTCCACTTTTATTTATTTATTTATTCCATTTTTACCCCACCCTCCCCGCGAACGGGCTCAGGGCGGCTTTCAGTGAGGCAACCAAGTGCCAAAGACAAACAGCTTAAAAACAAGTAAAACAAATAAAACATTCCAAAAAGGTAATCACCATAAAGTGCTCAACAGTTATTTTCATGGTGCTTGTAGTTCTCTGACCATGCTATGTAAACTAAGCCTATTGCTCATTAAAATTTATTTTATTAAAAATTATTAGTGGCCTAATCATACCTTTTGAATACTACTTAGTACAGGAAGATCTGCATTAGCCAGGACTAGAGAAATAAAGCATGACAGAGGTATTCAAGAACCTACAAGAACCCCAGGTTCAAACTTTCCCCATTGGGAAATAAACATCCAAGTTGCTCAGTGTTTTGTTCCTCTGATGTAGTTTAAGACAAACCACCTACCCGATTAATTACTCACTTTAACTCAAGCACAACATCAAAGATCCAATTTATCCAGTAGAAAACAATGTCATAAAATCTGCAGAGCACCCAAGAGTTTAGAAGAAGAAGAGGAATGATGTCAGCGTTAGGAAAGCAGTCAGCCCTAAAGCTGCTTCTAAACATAAGTTGATATGAAAGCCAAGTGAGTTTCAGGCTGGTGCTTAGGTATCAATATATCAAATTCTCAACATGAACCCATCTTTGAATATTTAAATCTGGAGATTGGATCCATGAAAAGACAAGACATATGTTTTTACAAACCTAAGAAAAGCCCAGGTGTGTTTTGGACAACAAATGTAGAGTCCAATGGCACCTTTAAGACCAACAAAAGTTTATTCAAGGTATGAGCTTTCCTATTCACACACACTTTATCAAATACATTACAATAGCAGTCAAGGTTCAAACTTATAGCCAAAGAATAAACAGCAAAATAACATGCAACATGATGATGATCAAGATATGCAATGTGACACTAAATAACATGTTAAGGTTATAAAGTCAACAGTTGTAAAGCAATAAATATGTCAGACTAGCAGATAAATGTCTAAAGGTGTCTTTTCTAATTGTGAGAAGTGTCTGGGAATCTTAATTCTTGCCTGTCAGGCATGGGGGCACTTAACTCTACACCCCCCTACAAAAAATGTTGTTATCTCAACAGACATCCTAGTATTCCTTGCATGCATCCAGTATTCTAATCTCTCCTTATACATAATTGTAATTTAGTCTGGCAACATTCTATGCCCGCCAAAATCAGTTGGCTCCATGATGTGTCAGTCTCAAGGTGTCTCTATCCTCTGGCTGTGTTGCCTGAGTTCTCTCCCATCCACTGCAGCCTAGGCCACTCTTTTCTGATTGGGCCAGCATTTCAAGGTCATTTGCATATGGAAGCTGATTGGAGTTCAACCCATTCCACACCTCAAACTCCCCCTCCCCCCCACGAGACAGTTGGAACTGTCAGTTGCATATGCGACCTGGTATATTCTGAGGTAAAATATGTCCTCACTCACAACACATCACTTCCCCTTCAAAAGAAACAAACTCAATAACAACCATGCCACACCACAAAAAAGACAGATCACACCACAAGCAGAATACCACAATGCAAAAAATGATAGGAAAAGGTGCCAGCAGTCCCTCCATTACTGCCACAGATATGTACCTGAGAGCACTTCAGAGGATGGTGCACAAGTCCCAGGTTCATGTTATAAAAGCTGCCTGCGGGTTTATGGACCATTCACAGACTTTCAACCTTAACATACCCCACAGGGTTGTCGTGCGGATCATACGGGGGAGAGGAGAATGATGTCAGCTGCTTTGGTTCCCACTGCAGGGAAAGACTGCCCTTTCCCTAGGCAGAGGCTGTGGGGGGCAATGCCAACCTGAAGACAGACAGGCAGATAAAGGTAGGCTGATGGTTGCCAGGGAAGGACATAGGGTTGCCAGCTCCAGGTTGGAAACTTCCAGGATATTTTAGGGATGAAGCCTGCTGAGGGTGGGGTCTGAGGAGAAGGAAGAGGGGGACCTCAAACAGATATCATGCCATAGTCCCCACCCTCTGAACAACCCATTTCTTTCTGGAATACCATTGTTGCCAGTCTACAGCTGACAGCTGGAAAGCTCTTAAAGCTCTGGTGCTAATTCAAAGTACTGGGGATGTGTTGCATTCTGGCAGGGGATGCTATGAGTGTAGAAAATGAATTATCGACAGAGTAGTGTTTTGGAAAATCTTTAGGAATTGTTTGGTCCATTTACCATGGGGCACCTGTCCAGAGCCTCTGGCATTTTCTCACACTGCTGGCATCAAAACCAATTGAAGGCAAAATAGAGATATGGAGACTTTTCCATCCTCCTTTGCATCAGTCTGTCTTTGTTGGCAACCCTAGGCCTGCCAGCACTCTCAGGGTGACTTCATGCCTCCTGACTGGCATTACTTTACTAGCCCTGGCTGCTTGCTCCTGTTCAGCAGGAGCCTCCCTATGGAAGCTGCCTGGGTGATTTTGGATCAGCCCCAGACTCCACCCTCCAAATCAGCCATTTCCTCCTGGGGAACTATTTTTGCCAATCTCCAGGGGAGGGCTGGAGATCACTCAGAATTACAACTGTTCTTCAGATGGTAGAGATCAGTTCCCCTGGAGAAAATGGTAAGCTCTGTGTCATTATACCCTACTGAGGTCACCACTGCAAAGTAACGCTGAGTGCCCAAGGTCAGGGCACCCGCCCAGAGCCTCTTTCTAGAGCTCGTTGTATTTATTTCCACAACGGGCCTTATTCCTAGTATACTATAAAAGAAATACACTACAGTACATTAAAATACAGAGGATTTATAGTCCTTCTTGTTGAGAATACATATGTGAGGACTGAATGAGTTAGCACAGGGGTATCAAACATGAGGCCCAGGGGCCAGATCAGGCCCCTGGAGGGCTTCTATCAGTCTCCTACTTCTTCATCCAATTCTGCTGCTGCTGCTGTGTCATAGCTTGTTTTCCTAGACTCTCTCAATCACTCAGGAGAGATAGATAGGCAAGCTTCTGCTCCCTGCACTGGGCTGAGGCTCCTCCCCTCCCAGATTGCTACAGCACAGACATTTTGATGCAATAACTCAGAGCAAGAAGTCTCAGTTATCAGAGACTGTTAACTAACAAAATATTGCAAGAGTGCTAATGTTTCAAGCATGTTTTTATTTTAAGTAAAAAAAATCTTTGTATTTCTGTCCTTTATAAAGTTTATATCTCCACTACCTGGCATTACATTTTATGACACACATGGTCCGGCCCAGCAAAGTCCAGTTTATGTCAAATTCAGCCCTCCATAGCAAATGAGTTCGACACCCCTGAGTTAGCATATGTAATGAGATAAAAAACCAATATCCCTGTTGAGTCCTGGGAAGGTTTTTGTTCCAAGTGTTGTAATAACTTGTAATTCAGCAATTTCCCTTTTCATTCTGTTTCTGAAGCTCCTTTGTAAAAAAAAAAAAAAAAAAAACAGCTACTCTGAGGTCACCCACTGTATGTCCTGGAAGGTTGAGGTGTTCTTCTACAGGTCTCAGTCTTGTGATTTCTGATGTCAGATTTGTGTACATTTATCCTCTGGTGTAGGGTTTGTCCTGTTTGTCCTGTGTAGAGAACCAAAGGGCATTGTTGACATTTAATGGCATATACAGTGTTAGAAGATGAGCAAGTAAATGAGCCTCTGATGGTGTAGTTGATGCTGTTAGGTCCAGTGATTGTGTTGTGGGGGAGCTCTAGTCCCAGTGTCCATGTTCAAATGAGATGTTGCATTACTGTGGTTGAGGAGTTGTTTGAGATTGGAGGAACTGTCTGTGTGCAAGAAAATGTCCCCCCCCCCAGTATTTGTGAAAGAGAACTGTCATTATCCAGTAGAGGTTGTCAGTCATTGATGATGTGTTGAACTGTTTTGAGCTGGGAGCTGTATGTGAACACTAGTGGTGTTCTATTATTGTCTCTTTTTGGCCTGTCTTCTAATAGGTTTTCTCTGGGTATCATTCTGGTTTTGTTAATCTGTTTCCTGATTTCATCAGGTGGATACTTTAGTTCCAAAAAGGTCTGTTGTAGATCCCTCAGGTGTGAATCTCTGTCTGTAGAGTTGGAGCAGATGCAGCTGTAGTGTAGAGCCTCACTATATTCAATGGATCATTTGGTATGTTTAGGATGGTAGCTGGAGGCATGTAGGTATGTTTGTCAGTCAGTAGGTTTCTGGTACAAGGTGGTGTCTAAATGTCCATTGTGTACTTTAGTGTCCAGAAAATGTATTTCTTGCATGGATTGGTTCATTGTCAGGTTGATGATGGGGTGAAATCACTGAAGGCCTGGTGGAATGTGTCCAGGGCTTCTTTACCATGTGTCCAGACAATAAAAATGTCATCAATGTAATGTAAATATAACAGAGGTATGAGTGGGTGGGAGTTTATGAAGCATTGTTCCAATTCAGCCATTTTGTGAGGCAATGGGTGCCCATGGCTGTACCATTGATCTGGAGGAACAGGTCATCACCAGATCTGAAGTACTTATTTTGTTGTTCAGTTGCACAGTCGAGTCCGACTCTTCATAATCCCATGTGTTATGCTTATGAGTGAGAACAAAATGGCACAGTTTGCTGGCAAAGTCAGCTGTGTTGTTGTAAGAAATCATGTTCCTTATGACTTGTAATCAATCTTTGTGTGGGATGTTGGTATACAGAGATTCCACATCCATGGTGGCTAAAATAGTATTCTCTGGAAGGTTGTTCAAAGACTGTATTTTCCTCAGAAAGTCTGTGGTGTCACCAACATAACTAGGATCATTGATGGCATAGGGTCTTTGAACAGAGTCCATGTATCCAGATACCCCCATGGTGATAGTGCCTGTGCCTGAGACAATGAAGTGTCCTGGGTTGCCTGGCTTTTGTATTGTTTTGGACAGACATCAGATGTATTCAACAATAGAAATGTGTTGGATATCAAGAACTTTGACAATTAACTTAGATAAAGTAGAGATCTAGCCAAAGATATTTGCAGATCACAATCCCATAGAAGTAATCTGGCAATGGAATAGAAAAGTAAGAGGAAGATGGAGTTTGAATAATGCTCTTTTATTGCAAGAAGATGTAGTAAGGAAATGCAAAAGGACCTCAAAGAGTTCTTCAAAATAATATGGAAGGAATGTCCTCAGCTACAGTTTGAGAAGCAAGTAAGACCTTTATCAGAATAATTGTATTAGCTGTTGTTGCTAAAAAGAAACGAGAAAAATAAGAACAAGGATAATAGTAGAAAAAATCCAGAAGCTGGAACAAGGGCACAAAATTAATCTTAACAGAGGTATGCTAGCAGAGAGTAGACAACTGAAAAACCAGGTAGACATACTAGAAGTGGTAACAAAACAAAAGCATTTTGAACATGAGAACAAACTTAGCAGGTATTTGGCATACTGTCTCAGGAAGGAAAAAGAAAAGAGTCATAACAATTGTAAAGAAAGGAGATCAAATCACATATGCAGAAAGAGAAATGCAAGAGCAATTCATCAATGTTTTTTTCAGGATTATACAAGAAGTCTGTTCCAGAAGAAGGATTAAGAGAATTTCTTAAAGACATTTGAATTACAAAGTTTGCATCAGAACGCAAAAAAATTATGAATCAAGCAAAAATTCAAGAACTCTCTCAGGCAATAAAGAATATGAAAAAGGAAAAGGCACCGTGTTTGGATGGGTTGACAGCAATGTACTATAAGTATTTTGAAGAAGTTTTAAAGATAAATAATGTCACCATTATTATTTATTCTTGCAGTGGAGAAACTGGCTATAAAGATCAGACAAGATGCCAGGACTCGGGGAATAAAAGTGGATGATGCAGAGTTTAAAATGAAAAGCTATGCAGATGATGTTGTTTTGACAATGCTGAATCCCCCCAAATCACTGCAATGAAGAATTCAGATCCTTCTCCTGTTACAAAATTAATTGAAAGAAGACTAAAATAATATTGAAGTTTTTAACACAACAAGATGATATCATAAGGGACACAGAATGTACAGTTGCCACCAATTCCATTAAATATTTGGGAATAAATGTGACTGGGCAAAATGGGAACCTTTTAAAAATAATTACCAACAGATCTGGAAGTTGATAGAAGCAAATTTATTCAGATGGGAAAAATTAAAAGTTTCCTGATTGGACAGAATTTCTGCAATCAATGTACTGCCAATTTTTTTTGTTTCAAATGTTAACTATACACATAGAAAAAAGAACATTGAAAGAATGGCAGAGATAGATAAATAAATATATATGGAATGGCAAGAAACCAAGAGTAAGTTTCAGAGTATTTGTTGTTGTTCAGTCGCACAGTCGAGTCCGACTCTTCGCGACCCCATGGACCAGACCACGCCAGGCCCTCCTGTCCTCCGCCGTCCGCTGAAGTTTGCTCAATTTCATGTTCGTTGCATCGATGACACTGTCTAACCATCTCATCCTTTGCCGTCCCCTTCTTCTTTGACCTTCAATCTTTCCCAGCATCAGGGTCTTCTCCAGTGAATGCTCCCTTCTCATTTGGTGGCCAAAGTATTTGAGCTTCAGCTTCAGGATCTGGCCTTCCAGGGAACAGTCAGGGTTGATTTCTTTTAGGATTGACTGATTTGATCTCCTTGCAGTCCAAGGGACTCTCAAGAGTCTTCTCCAGCACCATAGTTCAAAATAATCGATTCTTCGGCGCTCAGCCTTCCTTATAGTCCAACTCTCACAGCCATACATTACTACGGGGAATACCATTGCTTTGACCATGCGGACTTTTGTTGGCAAGGTGATGTCTCTGCTTTTTATCATGCTGTTTAGGTTTGCCATTGCTTTCCTCCCAAGGAGCAGGCGTCTTTTAATTTCATGGCTGCAGTCACCATCTGCAGTGATCTCGGATCCTAGGAACGTGAAGTCTGTCACTACTTCTACGACTTCCCCTTCTATTTGCCAAGGAGTGATGGGCCCAGATGCCATGATCTTAGTTTTTTTGATGTTGAGCTTCAAGCCCACTTTTGCACTCTTCTCTTTCACCCTGAGCAAGAGGCTCTTTAGGTCCTCTTCACTTTCTGCCATCAGAGTGGTATCGTCTGCATATCTGAGGTTATTGATCTTTTCCCCAGCAATCTTAACTCCAGCTTGTGATTCATCCAGGCCAGCATTTCGCATGATGTACTCTGCATATAAATTAAATAAGCAAGGTGACAATATACATCCTTGTCGTACTCCTTTTCCTATGCTAAACCAATCAGTTGTTCCACATCCGGTTCTAACTGTTGCTTCTTGACCCTTATACAGGTTTCTCAGGAGACAGGTGAGGTGGTCTGGTACTCCCATCTCTTTAAGAACCTGCCATAATTTATTATGATCCACACAATCAAAGGCTTTAGCATAGTCAATGAAGCAGAAGTAGATGTTTTTCTGGTACTCTCTTGCTTTCTCCATAATCCAGTGAATGTTGGCAATTTGATCTCTAGTTCCTCTACCTCTTCGAAACCCAGCTTGTACTTCTGGCAGTTCTCTATCCACGTACTGTTGGAGCCTAGCTTGTAGGATTTTGAGCATGACCTTGCTAGCGTGTGAAATGAGTGCAATTGTGCGATAGTTTGAACATTCCTTGACGTTGCCCTTCTTTGGGATTGGAATGTAAACTGACCTTTTCCAATCCTGTGGCCATTGTTGTGTTTTCCAAATTTGTTGGCAAATTGAGTGCAGCACTTTAACAGCATCTTCTTTTAAGACTTTGAATAACTCAGCTGGGATACCATCACCTCCACTAGCTTTGTTGTTAGTAATGCTTTCTAAGGCCCATTTAACTTCGCTTTCCAGGATGTCTGGCTCGAGGTCAGTGATTATACCATCGTGGTTGTCAAGGACGTCGAGGTCCTTCTTGTATAGTTCTTCTGTGTATTCTTGCCATCTTTTCCTAATCTCTTCTGCTTCTGTTAGGTCCCTACCGTTTTTGTCCTTTATCATGGCCATCTTTGCATGGAACGTTCCCTTGATTTCTCCAATTTTCTTGAAGAGATCTCTAGTCCTTCCCAATCTATTGTTTTCCTCTATTACTTTGCATTGTTCATTCAGGAAAGCCTCCTTATCTCTCCTTGCTGTTCTCTGGAAATTTGCATTCAGTTGGGCAAATCTTTCCTTTTCCCCATTGCCTTTAGCTTTCCTTCTTTCCTCTGCTATGTGTAAAGCCTCATCAGACATCCACTTTGCTTTTTTGCATTTCTTTTTCTTTGGGATGGCAGTGAGTGCTGCCTCCTTTACAATGTCACGGACCTCTGTCCATAGTTCTTCAGGCACTCTCTCTATCAAATCTAGTCCCTTAAACCTATTCTTCACCTCTACTGTATATTCATCGGGGATGCGATCTAGGTCAAATCTGAATGGCCTTGTGGTTTTCCCAACTTTCTTCAATTTAAGTCTGAATTTTGCAATGAGTAGCTCATGATCTGAGCCACAGTCAGCTCCAGGTCTTGTTTTTACTGACTGAATAGAGCTTCTCCATCTTTGACTGCAAATTATATAGTCAATCTGATTTCGGTGTTGCCCATCTGGTGATGTCCATGTGTAGAGACGCCTCTTAGGTTGTTGGAAAAGGGTGTTTGCTATGACCAGCGTGTTCTCTTGACAAAACTCTGTTAGCCTTTGCCCTGCTTCATTTTGTTCTCCTTTTTTTTTTTTTTTAATATAGTTTTTATATAGTTTTTGGTAAGTATTACATATTATCTTTTATCCCGTACATTTCGTAACGGTTTTTTATCCCTTCTCCCTCCCTCCTCCCCCTCTGCTTTTCCTATGCTTTAGTCCTTTGTTCCCAGCCACGGGCACAAGGTCCGAATCTTGCACTGAATGTCCTTTCTTCCTTCTGTTGGTAGCCACTCCAGGTAGGTCTTCCATTTCGTGCTGATTGCTGTAGTCCTGTCTGCCCATTTGGTCTTCCAGTTCAGTTTCTCTATTATGTCTGACTGTATGAAATCAAACAAATAATTATGCCAGATTTCTACTGTCCATTTACTCTTGTCCTTCCAACCCAGAGCAATCACTGCTTTTCCTGCTAGTATCATTGCTTTGAATATAGCTTGGTTCTCTTTACTTACTCCTGGGTTCCCTATTATGCCCATTAACATTAAATTAAAGTTAATGGACAGTGAAACTTTGCATTTTCTCCTTATAATTTGCAATATTTTTGTCCAAAAGACACTGACCTCTGGGCATTCCCACCACATATGGGAAAACCATCCTTTAGCCAGTTTGCAATGCCAGCACATGGGGCTCATTCCTGGGATCATGTTTGCTATTTGCGCTGGTGTTTTGTACCATTTTGTAAAGAATTTATGCTCCATTTCATTAAATTTGATCACTTTAATTCCCTCTATTCCTTCCATTATTTTGCTTGCCAAGTTTTCTGATACCTGACCTTCTTTGGTCCAAGTGTTCTGTAGGTAAGATATTGTCGTGTCTGTATTTGATATCATTTTCCTATAGATTTTCCCTGCTAATCCTTGTTTTGATTTTTGCATCCCTTTGTATAGTTCTTCTATCGGTTCCTCTATCCATATTTTCTCTTTTTCCTTGATCTTATTAACCATACTATATAGGCCTGTTATTTTTAACCAGTGTTGGTTACCTACCTCTTCCACTATCTCGTGCACCGGTTTTAAGTTACGTCCTCTAAACATGTCTTCCAACCTATAATACCCTTTAGTTTTAAGATATTCCCACCATTTATTCTCTTTTATTTCGCTGTATATTAATTCTAGTGGTGTCCATCTTGAGTTTCTTCTTAGCCATTTCGCTTGCCACTTGCTCCAAGATTCTAATGCTGAATGTCTGGGGCCTTTAATCAATTTGAGATCTTTTTTTGTGGCTTTAGAGAAAATCCCGAATCTTCCTATATTGTTGTTTATCTCATTTTCAAATCTAACCCATTTTTGCTCCTCTCCTTCACCTATCTCTAATAGTGACTTTATTTGAAAGGCTTCATAATATCTATTCAGCTCTGGGACTCCCCAACCCAACTCCTCCTTGAGACCGTGTATCAACCTTTTTTGAATTCTACACTTTTTACTGCCAAATATCCACTCTCTAATTGCCCTATTCCATTGTTCTAACCTTTTGTTATGGGCCTCTAATGGTATCGTCTGGAATAAGTATGTTAGTTTAGGTAACCAGAACATTTTAACACTCCTAATTCTAGTAGATATACCAAGAGTTTTATTTTTCCACTTTCTCATTTCATTCTTTATTTTCTTCCATATCGTGCTATAATTCACCTCCGATATTCTATCGATCTTCTTTTGTAACACTATACCTAAGTATTTGAACTTTTTGGTGCCCATTCCAATATTTGTAATTTTGTTTATTTCTTTTCTTTCCTCTTTGTTCACATTGAGGTACATGATTTCTGATTTAGCCATATTAACCTTTAACCCTGAACAGCATTCGAAGTCCTCTAAGATAATTTTTACTTCTTTTATCGCTTCTTTGGGATTTGTCATAACTACTATAATATCATCTGCAAATAAATTAATTTTTATTTCTTCCTTCTTTACCTTATAACCTTCTATCCTTACACAGTTTCTTATCCTTTCAGCTAGTTGTTCTATTGCTATAATGAATAAGACCGGTGAGAGCGGGCACCCCTGTCGGACCCCTCTCTGGATCTGAAAAGTTTGTGATTTGGCATTATTGACCTTTACCACTGCTGTTCCCTCTCTATATATCTCCTTAATTGCTCTTATATAATTATCACCTATCTCATGCTTTTTCATAATCTGCCACAAGTATTCCTGAGATAGGGTGTCAAAGGCTTTATAGACATCCAATTTTAAAAGACCTAACTTTTTTTTTTTGACCGTGTTGTAATACGTTTATTATATTCCTAATAGGGTGGGCTATGTTCCTATCCTTTACAAATCCATGTTGGTCTTCTTTTATTATTTTGGGACTAAACTTCTTTAATCTATTTGCCAGCATTTTTGCGAAGATCTTGTAGTCTTGGTTAAGGAGGCTTATAGGTCTGTATGAACCTACCTCTTCAGGGTCTTTATTTGGTTTCAAAATTACTATTATTTCTGTTTGTCTCCATGAATCTGGGGCCCTTCCCCCCTCAAGATTTCGTTGAAGATCATTTGGAGTTCTGGGGCAAGAATGTCTATCATTTCCTTATAAAATTCACTTGTGAACCCATCTAGCCCAGGGGATTTTCCCTTTCTCAATTCTTTAATTACATCCTTTATCTCTTGTATTGTAATTTCCTCTTGTAATTTGGCTTGCTCATCCTCCTTCAGTGTTATGTTAACTTCCTCTACAAAGTCTGTTGTGTCCCTTTTCTTATATAATTTTTTATAGAAAGACTCGAACGCCTCCCTTATTTCAATGGGATGTTGAGATTTTTGACCATTTACCTTTATACTTTTCACCCTTTGTCTTTCCTTCCTATTTTTCAGGTAATTTGCTAGTCTTTTTGCTGAATTTATGCTATTTCTTTGGAATTCGTTTCTCACCATGGCTTCCCTTTTCCATATTGTTGCTGAGTCTAAGGCCTCCAATTGTTTTTTAATTGTTAATATTTGGTTCTGTATCATAGGATTGTATTTTTGCATTAGTTTACTTTGTAGCCTCTCCATTTCTTGGATTTTGGCCTGTCTTCCTAGATGCCACTCCTTTTTTATATTCTTCTCTTTCTTTATACAGTGCCCCCTTATGACTGCCTTTGCAGCATCCCATAGAATATTGGTGGGTACTGTTCCTCTATTTTCCTCAAAATATAGCTTTATCTGCTCAGACATGTATTGTCTATCCCTTTCTGTGGCCATTATTAAGTTATTATATCTCCATGTTCTGGTTGTTGGTTGCTGTGTGAATTCTATTTCAACGCTTATTGGAGCATGGTCAGATATCCATATTGGGTGGGTTGTAATTCCTTTGATAATCATATTACTATTCTTTTCTAAAATTATGTAGTCTATACATGATACTGTTTTATGCCTACTAGATATATGTGTGGGTTTAGGCCGGTTCCCCACAGACTCATGTGCCTCTATCAGGCCCCAATTTCCTAACTTGAATGATTTATCTTTTGTTATGTCTATATTTAGGTCACCTGTTATAATCACTTCTCCTTCGGAAAATTGTTTTGTTTTTTTAAATATTTTACCCAGGAATTTCTTTTGTCCTTTATTTGGGGCATATATATTTACTATGGTATACTTCTTATCATCCATTTTAAACTTTACTAACAGATATCTACCATTCCTATCCTCTTTTTTTCCATAACCTCTAGTTTAAATTTCTTATGAATCAGTACTGCTACTCCTTTACCCTTGGCATCCCCTCTGGCCTCTGCTAGTATCTCCCAAGTCGGATCGTTTAGCAACGGCTTGCTATCTTTTTTTTCTTATGTGTTTCCTGGAGGCATAAAACATCAATCTTTTGATCTTTTGCCAGCTTAGCTATCCTGTACCTTTTAAGGTTTGACGTTAATCCATTGACATTCAGTGTAAGTAATCTTATTGTTCTATCCATATTCTTTATGATTCTGGACTTTGAGTTCCCGTGGCCCTGGGATTTTTAAGCATATTCTTAAACTACCCCTCCCCCTTCCCTCCCATCCCTGTGGTAGAGTAGACTTGTGGGGATAAGAAACCTTCCCCCTCTCCACTTCATGAGGTGCACACATCCCCTCCTCCCCCTTATACTTGTAATATTAACATTAGCTCAACTTATACTTGGATACTTCCCTTTAGGTGTCTTCTTCTAGTGAGTCTGTCCTGAGGCGCTTTTCTCCTCTCTCTGCAGTTCCTTCTTCTGGGTCTGCTTCCCCCTCTGGCTCTTCTTCCATTCCCTCTTCCCTTATGTCTTCAGCGTTTATTCTGAGTTGTTTAAGGAGTTCTTTGGCCTCAAGGGCGTTCCGTGCCATGAGCCTCTTCCCTTCTTGGAATATTATGATTGAAGCAGGATAGCCCCAGGTAAATTTTACATTGTTTGCATATAGTTTTTGGGCATAGGGGCGCATTAAGTTCTTTTGCCTAAGTGTCTCCTGGCAAAAATCCTGTCTCACCCAAACTTTCCTGCCCCTGAAGCTCAAGTCCTTCCTCTTTTTTAGCTCCTTATATATTTGTTGTTGTATTTTTTCTCTGGAGAACTTGATAATAACGTCACGAGGGGCTCCTCCCTTGCCTTTTCTTTGCAGGCGGTGAGCTCTTTCGACGTCTTCTGACTGAATCCTGATTCCATTAGTTGTCAGCCATTCTGTCACTACGCATTCCAGGTTCCTGTTAGAAACCTCTTCAGAGATTCCTGTCAAAATCAAGTTTGCTCTCCTATTCCTGTCTGAGAGGTCATTTATCTGCTTTGTTAGGGAGCCAATCCTCTGTTCATTAGCCAGAGCCTTTTCCCTGGCAAAATTTGCTGTTTGCTTTATGTCGGCAATTTCTTTCCCTATCTTAGCCATATCTACTCGTACAGCCTTAATTTCTTCGCTAATTTTTTCCTGAGATGCTAGGAATATCTTCTGGAGGTTTGCTATCTGTTCTGACAGTTCCTTGATATTTTTTGCCATCCTTAGCTGTTTAATTAAGGCTTAATGAGCTAGGCTCTTGCTGTGTGAGCGTTATCTCACTGAGTGGTTGTAAATAAAGGGTTTTTTTACTTGCTGTTTCCAGACTCTGCTGCTGTTTGGATCCTTCTTATCTTCCCACCTGGTTATATGCCAGTATTTGGCTGTTTACAATCCTTTGAGCTGTAAATTCCTTAGTTTACGGGGGAGCTCGGAGTTTCAGCGTCCGACTTGGTTTAGCGCATGCGTGCCTCCCCATTTTGTTCTCCAAGGCCAAACTTGTCTGTTATTCCGGTTACCTTTTGATTTCCTACTTTAGCATTCCAGTCCCCTATGATGATGAGGACATCATTTTTTGGTGTTAGTTCTACGAGCTGTTGTAGGTCTTCATAGAACTGGTCCACTTCAGCCTCTTCTGCAGCAGTGGTTGGGGCATATACTTGGATTACTGTGATATTGAATGGTTTGCCTTGGATTCGGACCGAGATCATTCTGTCATTTTTGAGATTGTATCCCAATACTGCCTTTCTCACTCTCTTGTTGACTATAAAGGCCACACCATTTTTTCTACGGGATTCCTGGCCACAGTAGTAGATATAATGGTCTTCTGAGTTAAATTCGCCCATTCCTGTCCACTTTAGTTCACTGATTCCCAAGATGTCGATGTTCATTCTTGCCATCTCATTTTTGACCACGTCAAGCTTACCTTGATTCATAGATCTTACATTCCAGGTTCCTATGCAGTATTGTTCTTTGCAGCATCGAACTTTCCTTTCACCGTCAGACACATCCACAACTGAGCGTCCTTTCGGCTTTGGCCCAGCCGCTTCACTCTTTCTGGGGTTACTCGTACTTGCCCTCTGCTCTTCCTCAGTAGCATATTGGACACCTTCCGACCTGAGGGGCTCATCTTCCGGCGTCATATCTTTTAGCCTTTTGTTACTGTCCATGGGGTTTTCTTGGCAAAGATACTGGAGTGGGTTGCCATTTCCTTCTCCAGGGGATCACGCTTGGTCTGAGTTCTCTGCTGTGGCCTGTCCGTCCTGGGTGGCCCTCCACGGCATAGCCCACAGCCTCATCGAACCACGCAAACCCCCTCGCCACGACAAGGCAGTGATCCATGAGGGAGTTATATCAGAGTATTACAAGGTAAGAAAAAGAGAGGAGGATTGGCAGTTCCAAATGTAAAATTATACTACCAAGCAGCAGGCTTGGTTTGGATTGCTGATTAGATTGAAGACCCAAGACAAAGAATAGTAAAATTCGAATAAGTGGATTTGGATGGAGGTTTACATAATTACTTTTTGGTCAAGAAATCGATTATGACACAAGAAGAAGAAGAAGATATTGGATTTATACCCCGCCCTTCACTACCCAAAGGTGTCTCAGAGCAGAATGCGAAGTAGTTTAACATTTTGTATATAAATGTGTTGCAATGAAGTAGAATGAGAAGTAGTTTTAAATGTTCAATGTTGCATATAAATGTATCCCAACAAAAGTTATTTTCATTGTATTTTATAGACAATGTTTTAAAAACTCCATTATTTTTTATTTTCTGTATTTTTAAAATATCTATCTTAAAAATAAAAAATTAAGAAGAAGACAGGAGGGGTATAAATGAAGTAAATTAATAATAAAGATGAAGACTGGGAAGCAGAGAAAAGTAAGATTTGTTGGTGAGTGGGAAGAAGAGAAGGAAGCAGGGAAAGGAGACAGGATTTGGGGGCTGGCACTTGGAAGACTTCTAAATAAAAATTCAACCCTTTCTGTTCTCTGATGCCGTCATGCTGAATTCTGGAAGTAAAGTGGAACAGATTGTAGGTTGTTACTGCATTTGTACTTAATACTGCAGCTTACCTTCAAATTACACCTGTCTGATTGTAAAATACTGTTTATTACATGTGGGAAATTGATTTCAGAGCTTTTCTAAGTCCATACTGAATCTTGGTGTTTTTGATGAGACAAGTACAATAACAAAATTGTACACATTTATAGTATCTCAATATGAAACTGTACATAGTGTTAAAAATTACTTTGTTGATATATGCCCCAAATCACATGGAATTCCATTCACACATGTGCAACATGAACCCTCTGTGATAGTAATAAACACACCATTATTTCCTAACACTGGAAGCCTTCACTGCTGGTAGTTAATCATAGTCTCTTACCAAAACATTTAAAGATTCAGGGAAGGAGGGTCTAGTAGTATGTTAATTTAAAGGAAAAAACACATCTGAATTTCAATATCTCTGTGGTTGTAGAGGCCTTGGATTTTTTTAAGAGGAACCATAGCTCAGTAGGACAGTACATGCTTAAGATCCTTGGTTTAATATTTATTTATCTATTTATTAGCCAAATTTATAAGTCACTTTATAAGTCAGTTTCCAAAAAATTTCAAAGCATCATGTAACATAACTAAAACATACAAACAATGCTACCTTTGTATAATAAAACAATTAAACATTATTATTATTTACAAAATGTATATCCCACCTTTCTGTTCTTACATATACATATAGCTCTCAAAGAACAGTCAAAAACATTTATAGCAATAGCAGCGATATCAAAACAGAATAGGTTCAAACAGGGCTATAAAACATAAAGATGTTTCACCCATTGGTAAAGGGTTATAAAAAAGTAAAGGATTATAAAAAAAATCCTGCTTTCCTTGCCTATCTTGTTTCCAAGGCACACTAGGCTGGAGTACAATGCCAGCTTGATGCAGAAGCACACTTCTAGAACAGTTTCCCTAACTGTGGACAGACTGATTCCAAACTGCTCACTGACTTCACGGTAGGTGTCTGTGTTTGCCAAGTACCAAAAGGCCACAGCCACATGCTTATCTGTGGGGATTGGTGAACGCATCTTTGTGGTCTGCAGTTCAAGCCTTGGTTGCAGGACAGAGACAATCCCCATTAATTTGGAATGGGTCATTCTGAAGTGCTTCAACCACTGTTCATCGCTCCACACTCCAAGAACAAAGTTTGCCCACCAGTCCGAACTTCTGGGGTAAACCCAGTACTGTCATGGGAACTGCATACCAGCAAGCACATGCCATCTCTGACACTGGTGACGAGATGGCAGTACATGATGGTTTAGATCGCACAGACATCTGTATGAGGCAGAAGACTGCAGTTCGCAAAAATACCTTTTTCTCCGTCGCGATCTTCTCATAACAGCAAAAATCAAATTGAGGGAGGAAGTCAGGCTGAGTGTTATCACCTGTAACAGGGAGAGAATGACTCCCACAGCTCTCACTTGTTTAGGAGACATGATGGCAACGAAGGTTGCTGGTTGCACCTATCTTCAATGGAGTTTCCAATTTTCATGGGCATTAAAGTTTAAAAACATTAAAGGGACCAATCATGGTTGCGTTACAACGCAACCACGCATACGCAATCCATACTCATATCGATGTGGGTGTGGGCTCCTTTTCTTTTTTTCCTGGGCATTTGAATTCCAAAAAAATTAAAAGGACCAATTGCAGAACAGTTGCATTGCAACACGACCACACATGCGCAAACCATTCATATGCAATCTGCAGCTTTGGATGCATCACAACATAAGTACACATGTGTAAAGCATGCCTTTCCTGAAGTGGGTGGTGTGTTACAATGCAACCATGCCTCTGATCAAAAAAAAAAAAAAAGAAGGAGGAGGAGGAGGAAGAGAGGGGAGGGGGCCGTATATTCGGGGCAAAGCAAGATGCAGAAATGCACATCCAGGACAAACCCGGGTCAGATTTCCATAATGTGGAATTCTGCCCCCCAACCCCGAATCAGGCCAATTAGACCTGGAGGGAATGGGAAGTAAATCCTTGATGCAGAATCGCCCGTGAAATGCCTGCAATGACAGGGCTAAGCTGAACTTCATGATACAAGGAGTTTCAGAGCTCTGGGGTAGCTACAAAGAATGCCCTGATCCATGTGAAGGAAGATGTGATTGCCCTATAAAACAGAACTTCAAGTAGGGCCCATCCAAGTAATATTAATTCATGGGTGGAAGGGTTCTGTTGAAGAAGGCATTCTCTGAGACAGAAAGGGTTCAAAGACTTCAGAGCTTTGTAGAGCAAAGCCAGCACTTAAACTTGGCCTGGAATAATACAGGAAGCTAGTGCAGTTGCTTTAGTACTGGTGTACTAAAGTGTTGATCTGCTAATGTCAGACAAAAGCATGCACCAGCTGAAGTTTCTGAATTCTATTTAAGGGCAGATCCAAATAAAATACATTACAGTAGCACATTACAGATGACAGCATTCATTAGGGTCTAGATGACAATACCTGGTATCTCCAGTTAAAGGAGCATATCTTAATGAAAGGCCTTTGTGTGCTGAGAGTCTATCCATCTCTCTGTGTCTCTCTATCACTTGTGTGTGTGTGTGGAGGGAGAGAAAGAGAGGCCCACCTGAAGGCCACAGGAAGAATTGGATTGCCAGAATGATGTATATATGTACTGCAATCATTAATATCAAATAAAAAAACTGGTATTATGTAAAGCTTTTCTGTCAAAGAAACTGTATTTTCCTTCAGGACAACAAGTCACAGCTCCTTTCTAATTCTCACCTGAAAACCTTCCCTTTCTATTTTCTTACTAATGATTGTCATTGAGTTTAACATTTGTACAAATAGGGAGTTGCCCAAAAAGACTGACGCAACCACTTTTAACTTTAAAAGGGGTAACTTCTCTGGTATGAGGGGACATGTGAGGAAGAAATTGAAAGGAAAAGTGGAAAAGGTCAAAGCCATTGGGGAAGCTTGGAGACTATTTAAAAATAAAATCTTAGAAGCTCAGAAAAAATATATACCGCAGGTTAGGAAAGGCACAAATAGGTATAGAAAAAAGCCTGCATGGTTAACAAATAAAGTAATGGAAGCTGTAAAAGGTAAGAAGGATTCCTTTAAGCGGTGGAAAGCTAGTCTCAGTGAGGTTGATAAAAGGGAACACAGGCTGTGGCAATTAAAATGCAAGTCTGTGATCAGGCAGGCAAAAAGGGAATATGAGGAGCATATCACAAAAAACATAAAGGCGAACAATAAAACTTTCTTCAAATACATTAGAAGTAGGAAACCAGCCAGGGAGGCAGTGGGGCGCTTGGATGACCAAGGGGTAAAAGGACTACTGAAGAATGACAGGGAAATGGCTGAGAAGCTGAATGCACTTTTTGCCTCTGTCTTCACTGTGGAAGACGACAAGTGCTTGTCCACTCCAGAACCACCAATTTCAGGAGGGGGTTTGAAAGCCCTGAATCAGATTGAGGTGACAAGAGAGGAAGTCCTACGACTGATGGACAATTTAAAAACTAATAAATCGCCAGGCCTGGATGGCATTCATCCGAGAGTTCTGAAAGAACTCAGATGTGAACTTGTGGATCTCCTTACATTAATATGTAATCTTTCTTTAAAATCTGCCTCCATTCCTGAGGACTGGAAGGTAGCTAATGTCACTCCCATATTTAAAAAGAGCTCCAGGGGAGATCCAGGAAATTACGGGCCAGTCTGACTTCGATACCAGGTAAGTTGGTGGAAACTGCTATTAAGGAAAGAATTAATAGGCATGTTGATGAACAAAAACTATTGAGGCAGTCTCAGCATGGGTTCTGTAAGGGAAGATCTTGTCTCACTAACCTGTTAGTGTTCTTTGAGGGAGTGAACAAACATATGTGGACAAAGGGGACCCAATAGATGTTGTTTACTTTGACTTCCAGAAAGCTTTTGATAAAGTTCCTCATCAAAGGCTCTTAAGTAAGCTCAATAGTCATGGGATAAAAGGACAAGTCCTCTTGTGAGTCAAAAACTGGCTAATTAATAGGAAACAGAGAATGAGTATAAATGGGCAATTTTCTCACCTGAGGGTGGTAAACAGTGAGGTACCACAGGGACCGGTACTCGGTCTGATGCTTCCTAACTTGTTTATTAATGATTTGGAGTTGGGAGTAAGCAGTGAAATGGCTAAATTTGCAGATGACACAAAGTTGTTCAGGGTGGTGAGAACCAGGGAGGATTGTGAGGCACTCCAAGGGTGCAAAGATGGGCAAGTGGGCATCAACGTGGCAAATGGGGTTCAATGTGGCCAAGTGCAAAGTGATGCACATTGGAACCAAAAATCCTAAATAGAAATACACATTGATGGGGTCTGAACTGGCAGAGACGGACCAAGAGAGAGATCTTGGAGTTGTAGTAGATAACTCAATGAAAATGTCTAGACAGTGTGTAACTGCAATAAAGAAGGCCAACACTATGCTGGGGATTATTAGGAAGGAGATTATCAGCCAGTATCATAATGCCCCTGTATAAATCATTGGTGCGACCTCATTTGGAATACTGTGTACAGTTCTGGTCGTCACACCTCAAAAAGGATATTATAGCATTGGAAAAAGTGCAGAGAAGGGGAACTAGAATGATAAAAGGGTTGGAAAACTTTCCCTATGAAGAAAGGTTAAAACGCTTGGGGCTCTTTAGCTTGGAGAAAGAACGGCTGAGGGGTGACATCATCGAGGTTTATAAGATTATGCATGGGATAGAGCAGGTTGAGAAAGAAGTACTTTTCTCCTTTTCTCACAATACAAGAACTCGTGGGCACTCCATGAAATTGCTGAGCAGTCGGGTTAGAACAGATAAAAGGAAGTACTTCTTCACCCAAAGAGTGATTAACATATGGAATTCACTGCCACAGGAGGTGGTGGCAGCTACAAGCATAGACAGTTTCAAGAGGGAATTAGATAAACATATGGAACAGAAGTCCATCAGTGGCTATTAGCCACAAGGTATAGCTAGGAACTCTCAGTCTGGGGCAGGTGATGCACTCTATTCTTGGTGCTGGGGGGGGCAGCACTGGGAGGGCTTCTAGTGTCCTGGCCCCACTGCTGGACCGCCTGATGGCACCTGGTATTTTTGGCCACTGTGTGACAGAGTGTTGGACTAGATGGGCCATTGGCCTGATTCAACATTGGCTTCTCTTATGTTCTTATGTTCTTATTGACAGTCTCACTTTTTGTCAACACTTGAGCTACGAGTGTTTATACAATTGTACTGTCCTTTTTTTGCTTGCACTGACATCAAGTTCCCAAGAAAGACTCACAGAACTCTAATTCTTTCTAGGGTTGCCAGTTTTGAATCGGGAAGCTCCTGGAGATTTGCGGGGTATAGACTGGGGGGGGAGAAGTTTGGGGAGGGAGGGGCTTCAGTGGGGTATAACTCCATTGGGATCAACTTCCAAAGCAGCCATTTTCTCCAGGGGAACTGATCTCAGCCACTTGGAGATGGACTGTAATTCCAACAGATCTCCAGCTACCACCTGGATGTTGGCAACACTATTTGTGGCTGTTTTAGACTGCTGTCTTGAAATATGTATTTATTTCTGTATTATATCGATATCTATCTCTATCTATCTATAATCTGTCTATATCTATATTCTATCTATCTTACCTCTAGTCATCAAAATCTGAAGTGGCTAACAAGAAATACTAAATACAAATCAATAAAATCAGGCCAACAGAAGGAGTCTAGCAGTCTTTTCATTTCTCTTCTGAAGAGTACATAGCTAGCTGCAGAGGGACATCTGTCTTGCACCCATTGGCATTAAATTAAATTAAGTCCTCTATGCCTCCATGTCTCCATTCTAAGAAAGTAACAGACTTTGAACACTTCCAGTATGCCCTGAAACATTTTTCTCTCTCCCCCTTCTCTCTTCCTTTTTCTGTTCTTACTGTTCAGTTCCGGGAAACTCAAAAACTTGTTCTTCTTAAGAGATACTTGCATAGTCTTTTTTTATTATGACTATAAAAAGGTGTTATCCTGTATTGCCAGTTAAGGATGAACAACAGATACAATGCCATTGGAAGGTACCTGCCTGCTTGGAAGAAGATGAAAGGACTATATTGTACAATCTGAGGTTCTGAACAGAGAGAAAGCAGTCTGATTTTGTTATTATTATTATTTTGAACTAGTTAGCAGTCTTAGGATACTGCACAGGTACTCCTGTGGCTTTTGGACACTGATGCTACCTAAATATAGTTAAAGCAACACATTGCTGACCTTCAGACTTGGAATCAACAATGAAAGAAGAAAGGGTTGCACCAATTGGAGCAAGAGATGTAGAAAAAACAATGGTGCAGTGGGAAGAAATTCTTTTTTGTTTTTTAAGTACTGATATTTAGAACAAATAATTTCTTTCCACTGCACCATTGTTTTTTCTTCATCTCTTGACCTTTATTCTTTCCTGTATTGGGTTAAATGTAAAAAAAAAATCATTTGCCTTGGAAACGCAGAAGCTTTTACACAGTATCCCTGATTTTCCACGTTTCCAGGTTAAGGGGGAAATGCTGTTCAAATGAATTACAAAGATGATCTGACTCCAATGATAACAAGAGAAAGAAATTTTACTTTTAAAAAAGCACATCTTACATGACATATTCATGTAGGTACATTTAACTTATTGTGAATAGATGAACTTCAAAAAGGTTAACTTGCTGCTGCTCCAAGCCCAAGTAAGAGAGAAGAAAGGAGGTCCTATATAGATAAAACAGAAGTCAAGCAAGGGCCAAAGAGGCTCAACATCTAACCGATAAGAGGGTGGGGCCAACTGCCAAGTGTACCCCAGTGAGAGAATTCTCATAACCCTTTCCCTCCCAGATCTTCTTGCATGCAGTTACGATATCCAACAACCTGTTTCCTGTAAGACCTGTATTTATATTTGCACATAAATAAACATTAAAGTATCACCATAAGTCTCTACTCTCCAGCACTCTCTCCTTACAAGGAAACTGATTCGGGGCCTCCATACTGTGCAGGCAAGTGTAGAACATGTACCTTTGTTTCCAGGGCTTGAAAACAAGGAAATGAGGAATCTTTGAAAATCGCAGCATGAAGGAAGACGGAATGGGAAGAACAAAGGAAATTAATATTTGACCTGGTGCATCCTTCAATTTTCTGCTACTGCTGAGGTCCCCTGCCCTTCCCCTCCACCCTTTCCCTCATGCTAGGAGACATCTCTGGGAGGAGGAATTAGACTGCATGCCAACATTATTTTCTTTCCTTACTTCCTTCCCTCCCTCCTTCTTTTTCTCCCCCAGCCCCCTTCTCCTACTTCTTTGTTTCCAATCATTGCCTTCTTCTCTCTCTTTCCCAAAGTAAAAAGGGGCTCCTCGAACCAGTCTCCCATGCGACATAAAGCTGAATGGGGAATATCTGCATCTACGCGGACTATAAATGTACCCTTAATAAAGCGCTACAGGACCATGCATACCCGGTCTTGGTAGTCAGTCATGTGTTGGCAACGTTAGCAGGGGTGAAGGTATTTGGCAAGTTGGACCTGGCCCAGGTGTACCAGCAATTACCAGTAGATGAGACCATGGCCACCACCCAAAACGATAGTCATGTACCAGGAAGCTGTTCAAGGTGAAGCGATTACAATTTGGAGTAAGCATGGCCCCAGGGATCTTCCAGAACCTCATGGACTCTTTCTTAAAAGGGATCCCTGGAGTGACACCATTTTTTGATGACGTCCTGATCACTGTGGCCACCCTGGAGGACTTTGCCGGCCGTCTCCACATCATCCTCCACCGTTTCAATGAAGCCAGGCTCAAGGTGAAGAGGGAGAAATGCCTTCTCAGAGTTCCTGAGGTGGACTTTTTTGGGGTTCATGGTCAATGCAGACATGCTGGCACATTTTGACAAGTCCCTGCTGGTGGTGCTCACCTGCGATGCTTCTCCGTATGGGGTGGGCGCTGTTTGGGGCTGCACACTTCCGGACAGCAGGGAGGTCCCCGCGGCCTATTACTCATGGACATTGTCGGCCGCCGAGAGGAACTATGAGCAGATTGACCGCGAGGGCCTGGCAATTGTGGCAGGCATCAAGAAGTTTCACGACTTCTTGTACAGGCAGCCCTTCACCATCATGATGGATAATCGGCTGCTCCTCCTAGTCACCGTTTACCATCATTTACCCATTTGCCATCATTTCCCTTGAATTTTTCTAGGAATGTGAAAGAGAAGTGCTCTGCTGATCTCCAGGTCCCTTGCTATGGTTTTACTTAATTAATATATACCTGATAGTCTGTATGGTTGATAAAAGTTAAATAGACAGAATGATCTCTGCCTTCCCAACTATGCATGAGCAATAAACATCATTTTAAAAAACTGACTTGTAATAAAAGAAAACACCATCTTGAATCTACTAATATGAAAGGCTTCAATTTCTCCAAAAGTATGCAACCCAGCATAAAATGAGTGCAAAGTTGTTCACCTTAGGAATTTCAGGAAGAAAATTTAAGTGAAGTTTATCTTCTTCATATGCTTGCTGGCATGATGGTTGCCTTTAGACACACATCTCAGTAAATAAAACTAAATAAAACAGACAGTTTTTAAAAACTATAGCATGAACATGGAGACTATAAGGTAACCTCTGATCCATGTAATGGAGTACATAGTTATCTTCTAATAATGTTCCTCTTTTTATGATGATTGAAGTCTAGAGGATACTTCCACAATCCTACTAAGGTCATATGACAGAATGAATCTTTAGAGCCAAATTCTCTTGATCACCTTGTGTATGCAACGGAGCAGGCCCGTAGCCTGCGTGGGGCCCTGGGGGCCCGCCCCCCATGGGTTTTGCGGGGCCCCTCCCCCAAGCCTCTGCTCCCCCCGGCCCTTGCCCCTCTCCCTAGGTCACCAAGGCTGGCCGGGCGCTCCGAGAGGGGAAGGGAAGGGGAAAGGAGATGGGACAGGCCGGCTCCCCCTGCAGCTCTGGAGGCGGCAGGGGCAGCACCTTCTCCCCCAATATGGCGCGGAGGATGTGGCAGCTGCGGGGGAGGGGGGAGGAGGGCGAGCGGAGCGGGAGGGCAGCCGCCGCTGCCGCCGTCCTAGTGGGGGGGGTCAGCAGCGCTGCTGAGGGGAAGTCGGAGCTCCCCCCTCAGGAGGGGAAGGTCCCTGTCCTGCCGGAGGCACGGAGTGGAGGCTTCTTCACCCCCCCCCCTTTTTCCTGACAGAAAAGTTGTCCTGGAGCTGCATTTCCAGTTCCTTCTGATCAGGGGTCTTTTGGGGGGGGAGCCCGCTCCCGGAGCTCAGGAGCCAAGCCCCGCTCCCAGCCGGTGTCCCAGGGAGTCTTTCAGGCAGCCACATGTCAATTTCAGCTCCATTATATCCTATGGGCCATTGAAGTCAATGGTGAAAACATAGGGTATATTCTGGGGGCGGGAGGGGAGGGGGTTTGAGGGAGAGGCTCCAAACTCACAGGGTAGCTGATGGAGCCTCTCCCCAAGATATCCACCAAGTTTCAAGAACATTGGACCAGGGGGTCCAATTCTATGGGCCCCCAAACAGGTTGCCCCTATTCCCTCCATTGTTCTCTATGGTGGGGAAAAAGTAACTTCTTAAAGCAAAAGAATTTGTACATCATAATTCCAATTGGCCACCCGCTTCACCAGAAGCCATTGTAAGGCATATATCATCACCACAGTGATGTAAGAAAGATGTCAAATCAGATTTCAGAAAAAAGGTTTTTTTGCCAATTTGTCCCCCTTTAAAAATAACAAGAACCTCTCAATCTATTACTTGCTTTTGACTGAACTGCTGTGATGTCAAAGAAACATCAGAACTTCTATTGCATTACATTGATCCAGTATGAAATATAAGAATCCCAAACTGAAACAAGCAGCAGATTCAAAGAAGATGGAGTAAAAGAATGCTGGAAAAGATGCTCCCATCAATGATCCAGAGAGAAGAAACAAACAAAAATCCCACTGTCCCAGTCACCAAATGGAATGTAAGAATGGAATGGCTTCACTTGGCCATTACAAAGAACAGGCCTTCACAACACAGGTGACTGGAAAGAGGAAGAGGGATACAGGCAGAATGCAAGGTTAAGTGGGAAGTAGGAACAGAAACACTTGATGCCAGCCCAGTTGATGGGACAAAGCATGGGAGTGTATCTCTTGATGGGACAAAGCATGGGAGCGTATCTCTTGTATAAGAAGAAGAAAAGGAGAGATTGGATTTATACCCTGCCCTTCACTACCTGAAGGAGTCTCAGAGCAGCTTACAATCTCCTTTCCTTTCCCCTCCCCACAACAGACACCCTGTGAGGTAGGTGGGGCTGAGAGAGTTCTTTTGAGAACTGCTTGTTAGAGAACAGCTCTGAAAGATCTTGTGGCTGACCCAAGGTCACACCAGCAGCTGCATATGGAAGAGAGGGGAATCAAACCCAGTTCTCCCAGATTAGCATCTGCGTTCCTAACCACTACATCAAACCGACTCTCAAAGGTGGGGGGCTACATGTCCTGTTCATTGAATCATCCCGCTCTTTTTACTCTTTCTAGTTCCTGACTCCCTTAAGGATGTGCTTGACATGGTTAATAACAATGTACAAGTCATATAACCTTTCAGAGTTTACTATGGATTCAAATTATTGGTGATGGTGCATTATGCAGTAAATGAATAATTTTTCAATCGATCTAGGGTATTTTTATCACTTATCTTACTAGTGTGGGGGATCATATTCCTATAATAAAGAAAAAGCAGAATTTGGGGGGGGGTGGAAAATTATTATTTTCAAAGAAATCCAGCTGGTTTGAGAACAGCTGCATGCCTCAAGCTACAGTCATCCCTGAGAGTCATCTGGCATTCAGTTGATTTTAAGAGTCCTGTACACAATTTCTCAGGAGGTATGTTGAGGGAAAGGGGTTCTCCAGCCATGCAAAGAATTTTATTTAAAATGCCACCAAGTTGTCTTTTGTTGGCCAAAAGCTTCAGAACAGAAAAAAAAAACCCACTTTCAGTACCTTTTAAAAGTAGTTATGAATTCACTCACCCTGGGAGACTAATTACCTTTTCTCACACAGTGTTATCTGTAACATATCCCTGTGTGCATGAAACAGCATGGGGTTAAAGATCAGGGGAAATAAGAAAAGCATAGCACTTAAAGCTACAATCTGATTCCACTGGGGGAGGGGGGCATTTCCTATTAATTCAGTAGACCTTGCTCCCAAGCAAATATGCATAGGCTCAGGCTAAAAGCAGTGCAACCTCAATCTAATTTTGCTGCCCCATACTAGAGATAGACCCACTCTAGGGTTGCTATGATGCATGGAAGCACTTAGAACTTGATGAAAACAGAGCTGTGACTTGAATACCTCTGGGACGTTGTCCAACGGGGGATAGTAGCTGCTCAATGAGCCTAGGAATAATGTTTTTCAATATCACAAGACTTGCCTGTTGCTGCAAGTGAGCCACTAATTTGGACTAATGTCAGAAGGTCTGAATGTGGCACTACTCAGAATGGGTGGGACAACAAAAACAAAGGGATGCTTCTTACCATGCCCGTGCATACTCTTGCCAAAAGGTACCATCAGTGACCTGACAAATCAGTTAAGAGGCCAACATTTGTGATTGTAGGGAACTTTGCCCAGCCGACTTTACTGCATAAATACTACCAGACAATAAATGTATCAGTATGGTTTACATATTACCACTCATAACTGTGACAAAATACTTGGTGTCATTTTAAGTCATACAAGTAAAAAATGAAATGTATAAACCAGTTCTTAATTCAGTAAACATCTTGTTATGCACGCCTGGATCCTTTGATTTTGGACATTCCAGGGGCTATTGCTGACCTGCATTGGTTTACTCTGAGGAGAGTAAAGGCTGCATTTGAAAACTAGAAGAGCGACTTCCAGCGCAGAAAGCAAGCTGTAGTGTGGACAGTTAGTAACCAGACATCAAAATCCAAGAGGGTCATGCATCATGTAAAGGAGGTTGTTTACTCTTCATCCAGCCATATCAGGAGTAGACACTAGTATAACAGATGCCCCCCCTCTTTCTTTCTGGAAGAGGGATTTCTCTCTTTGGCACTTCACTCCTGCCTAGCTCAGACTTCTTTCTAAGTGAGCTTGAGACACTTGGAAATGGATCAAAATGCAGCGAGCACTAGAACCTGTATCATCTTCCTTCGCAGGCAAGATGATGTACAGCTGTCCAATATAGTGATGGAGCTGGACAAGCTAAATCGCCTGGCTCCTGAGGTATTTAGGCACTGGGCTGGGAATGTAATATACAGCTATTCAAAAGTAGGTTTCCTAAAAGGTAGGTCCCCTTAAGGTGTGTCAATCATGCCTCTAAGATGTTGGTCTTAGACAGGAATAGTGTCCTCTGCTACTTCCCACGTGTTCTCTTTCCTTCATTATCCGCAAAGGGCATGTTGGGGATTTGCCGTTGTCAGCCAGGCTGTCAGCAGCACCTGTTGTTCCCCACCCATGCCACATAGATACCAAAGGAATCTGTAACCAAAGTGAAGGCCTGATCCCCCCCCCCCAGTGTATCTGTGCTGTTCTCCTCTCCCTCCCTTCAGGCTGGTCCCCACTCCGAGCACAACTCAACTAGTCAGGAAATCACAGCAAATGAAAAGTAATTCAGCTAAGCTATATTTTCTGCCACTTCCCCTCCTGGCTATGACAAATAAGTAAGAAAATCTAATAGAAAATGTGTCATCAAAGATAAAGTAGGGCTATCATGAAAAACGTGTTAACATCATGATGTACATTATCAGCACTGGAAATTTGATATCAAAAAATCAGATCTGTGATTGCACCATTGATTTCCTTGCAGGGTACAATCAAAGCATGCTGTGCTTAGATTTCTAATGCGTCTTATCTGTTGACGGCACTTTCCTCTTTGCCAGCACCTAGATTGAAATACCCTTTACTTGGTGTGATCCTATTTTTGTGCAAGTAAAGCCATTTAGCAACTTAATATATTGGAAGAAGAAAGGCAAAAGAAGTCAAATTTGAGAGGGTTGTAAATACATTGGTTTAGTTTAAAAGGTAAAAATGTGATCATTCGGGGGGGGACATATTCTTGCTATTAAATTTCCATCTGTGCCTCTTTCTCTAAGTCAAGAACCCTTTAGGGAATGCCTGGTCATGCTGAATTATTGATGTGATGGAGGTCTCCTGCGAAAACAGATGTTTCGAGTTTCTTCTAATATACTGCTATTGCTGCAAAGAAAGCCAATTAAATATGTCAGAAGATTCAGGTTCAATGAAACAGTTCAAAGCAGTATTTGAGACACCATGTTTAAAAATAAATATTAAACTTTAAAACACACTGATAAGTACAAAAAAGATTATTTTTCCCCCTCAAAGCAATTTTTACAGGAAGGACCACTAATTCAATTGAAATGCTGGTGATTATTGAGATCACTGGGGGGCCTGAAGGCATTTAATATAGTTTCCATGCTGAAGCTGAACAGGTCTTAATCTACCATTTTCTAGTCTGGTTCTCTCTCTGAACAAACACAATCTGCCTGGCTCTGTTGTGATCTGTTTGCTCTACTCATAGAACCTGAAGACTACACGAGAAGTAAGAATATGAACAAATGCAGTTTGCAGAGGTAGGGTGCATTTTGGTTGTATAAGGGCTATGAAATTAAGGTTTTTTTGATAAAGGGTGTGTTTTTGAGGAAGGATTTGAAAGAAGAGAGCAATTGCACGTTCAGTGTTCACACAGGGAAATACCAGGCCTATACCCTTTAGATATTTATTTATTTTTCAGATTTATATCCTGCCCTCCCCAATGGGCTCAGGGCAGCTAACAAAAGAGGCATACGCCATACTTAAAACAATTAAAGCAGAATAAAACAATCCATCTACATTTTCTATTCTAGCTTTCTTCCATAATAGGAGGTAAATAAAATGTTCCCAAGAAGTTTCCCATTGACCAGATTTAAAAACTTGACACTTATCTAATGGATCACTAGTAGATACAAAATGGGACCTGGCAGAATATGGTGCGTCATGGGCTGAGTTTGGCAAAACCTGTTGGTTTTTCATGCTTCTATACTTGTTATTGAACAGAATATAGTGGTCATGGTTAAAGGGTAGTTGCTGAAATTTAGGACAGGCTTCAAAGAGCTACTCCCCATAATTGTGAAGTCACTTGGAAGGTAGTGTAAGGAAAAAGCAAAGTCCTCCCCCCCTTTATGAGCTGAAAAATTTGTATAGTCCTACCATAAACTGCAGTCTTCTTATGACAGGAACCTGTTTTTTGTTTTTTAAGTCTGCCTATGTAAAGAAGCATGGACCTTAAATAACAACAACATGACTTCACAATTTGCTTGTTGCTCACTAGCACCAGAAATGGGCAGCCGAATCCATACTGAAGCTTCATGGTATTGAACAAGAACCAACTGATTTAAAACCCAGTACTTGCAGCTTTTTAAAACTGAGAATCAGGCAGAAAGGTTCTTAATTTCAAAATCTCAGGAAATTCATATTTAAACTTGACTTCTATTTTCTCCATTCACTGTTGAATTCTATATTTCCATAGCATCCTTATCAATAGGTACCTGGGAATGGATGGAGCAGTATATTCAGAATTAAGCTTCACAAGAGACTAAGGAGCATTGGAAAAGGAGAGGCTGTCTGCTTGATCAGAGGCCAAAATCCTCTTCAGCTTGAATACAGTCCAAGGCTGTTTTGTAAAAGGGCAGATGCAACAGCCAACCTCTCATTTTCAGAAAGTCCCATGGTTTGAGAGAACAGCATTACCTTTACATTGATAGTAACTAGGAGGCTTATAAGAATCTAAGTTTTATGGCATTGATCAACTGATTAAGACTCCAGTACCCCTATGCCCCAGATAATCACAAAGAATAATATTCTCATACGGTTCTATACAACTGAACACAGTGGACATACAGTGGATTCCTAAAGCCATATTGTTATTATAGTCAGCTAACTGCCATAACTCCATTAGGAGCATTTTATTGCACCACCATCCCTCCAGACAGTCCTAAACTAGGGATTTTGTTGCCCGCCTGTTTCTCCTGTTAGCATAACATTGCACAAATGCATCACTGAAACTCAGCTGGCTGATTTGAATGTCCCTCTGGCCATTTCAGTAACTGAAGTATTATCAATATGATTACAGTTATTATTAATCATTTCTATACTTCACAGAATGCTTTACAATTTGCATCTCATTTATCACAGCATAGTGTCATAAGCTGGAAGAAAACAGTGAGGGGGGGGGAGTTATTTTCCATAAAATCCCCCCTCTGGAGAGATAAGATATTCCCTTTTATTTTCTCAGCCTGGAGGTCTCTGAAATGCACCAAAGGTACTTCTTTCCTCTCTACATATTCAGAGCATCTCAATATATTTTATAAAGAGCACATAAATATATCTTTTCCCTTCTTAGGCTCTGGCTGTTTTATCAGAGCTGCATAAACATATCAGAAGGTAAATATAGTTTCTCTCTTTGTCACGCACTCTGCCCCAGTATTTATAGATGTATTCTTCATCTGAAGCAATTGTCTTCCAGGTTCCTTCGGCAGTTGCTTCTTCACCTCATTATCCTTTCATAGTTTATTCTGCATTTTTAACTGCCAAGAGTAACATGGCTTTAGATAGTTCATAAGAATCTCTCCCTTGTGATGCGTAAAGCACACCTTCTCTCTGCTTTGCATCCAATGGATGAGAGCAATGCCAGCTTTTCCCTGACTCTGATAATGCTTCTAATAGGTACACTCCAAAATCCTTTTGCCTCCTTTTGTGCAATCTGTTCGTATGTCTAATAATGACTCCTTGCTGTCCGAGGAATTGAGAGTGCTCTTTGGAGAACACTACAGACTGAAGCCAGGCCTTGCATGTATCGGGTTTCTGTGCAACTGCTGATAAATGGGTCATAATATCAGAATTCAAGGTGATAAAATCAGACAGGATCTTGCACAGTTGAAGGTAGATAATTTAAGCTTCTCAGGATGGGACTGCTGTTCCCTAGAGGAGGAGGATTGTGAAAGGAGAAGAAACATTTAAGTTAAATTGTTTTCAGACATAACAAACCACAAAAATTGCAAACTTTTAAAAAAGGTCCTAAGAAGGCTCTGAGAGGCAAAAAGTATTGCTCTGGTTTTTCACAAAGTGCAAGTGACAGAGGTGGAGAAGGGAAGTAACAATGTCAAATTGATTTAAATTAATCTACCTTTTTAACAAGGCAAGTACCATAAACTAGAATATTAAACTGAGGGATCAGTATAGGCTGGTCCAAGTATGGGGCTCTTGTACTTGGTGTCAACCTTTATTTGATCAAACGTAGCCTAAAGACTTTAAAAATGCTTTCTTGAATATGAATGCCAACAATAGAAATGTGTGGCTGATTCAGAAAATATAAAGCTTCATGAATAAATGCTGTACATTCATCTTTTTTTTGGGGGGGGGGGGCCGGACAGATACCGGCGCCAGTCCTAAGGATTTGCTGTAGAGCAGTGCCACTCTGGACACTGCATGGGGGGGGGGCTTGAGATGCAAAGACCTGTGCAGAGGGGTCAGTGCCCCCCCCGAAGGTGCGAATCAGGCCACACAGAAGAGAGCGCTCACAATGGGCGGGGGCGAGTGGCAGCTTCAGGCGGCTGGGGAGCTGCCGAGCGTCTTCCAGAGGTGCCGCTGTGCCCGAGCAGGCACCCCGGGTCTGCTCCCGGCCCGGGATGAGGCAACGTGAGGCAGAAGCTGCCGCCTTTTCCGCGCGCCCCGTGGCTTGGCGGGCCTCCTCCTGCGGGAGGCGGCGGGAGGCGGAGGGGAGCGGGGGCGGCAGTAGGCACGCGGCGGGGGGGAGGGGCCGGGCTCCTCGGGAGGCGACTTGGGAAGGGACGGCTTGCCATCCTGCCGCAATTTCCCTGTGTCATGGCTCCGGTCGCCTAGCAACGGCAGCGAGGCCGGGCAGCGGCAGTAGCAGCAGCGGCAGGAGGCGCCGAGCCGAGCCAGTCAGCAGCGAGCGGCAGCGTCGAATCAGCAGCTCCGCCGGGCCGGAGACTCCACCAGCAGCCCGCGACAGCAGCAGCAGCAGCAGCCGCCCCGACGAGCGCAAGAGGAGAGCCGGCGACGCGGACAACGATGCCGCGCGGAGCGGGAGGTGCACTTGGCAGGGACTCCTCCGCGTCGCCGTGGCCGGCCCCCGAGCCCCCGCGGAGGCTGCCCGGAGCCCTACGACAGTCGCGGCGCGGGCGGGGATTCTGAGGCGTCCGTCCGTCCGCCCGCCCAGGCTGCTGCAAAGTTTCTCTCCATGGTTTCTCTCGGGGCTCCCGGGACCCTGCCTGCGGCTCTGACTTCGCCCCGCCTCCCCTGGTAAGCCCCGGCGCTCTCCACCCCCACCCCCGCCGCCCTTCGGAGCCCCGGACTCTGGCCGGGACGGGCGCCCTCTTTCCTCCTCCTCCCCCCCTCCCCGCCCTCCGCCGTGGACTTGGCCGGGCTGCGGGGCGCCCGGAGGATTATTACGCTGCCCGGAGGGCTGCGAGGGCACGTGGGGAATCGCGTGTGACGAGAGGAGGCCGTCCCGGTGCTGGGCCAGGGGGATCTGAGCGTCCCTTGGATGGATTTGGCTGGGGCGGCGAGTTTGGACCGGGGAAGTTGCAGGAGCTGGCAGTCCCACTCGAGGGCTCCGGAGCCAGCTCTCTGACTGCCACCTTGGTTGCCAGGCTTTAGTCCTCCTCACCAGAGATGCTGCCAGACAGCTGCCTCAGAACTCTACCCAGTAGGCCCGGGCGACTTGGCTAATTGCATTATGTAGGACAACCTAGCACCAGGTATGTCAGCTCTGATGATGTCGCAGTGGCCCCCTGACCCTCTGGCTCCCCAGGAATGCAAGAACCTTTAAACTCCTTTGCAGCTGGAGGAAACTCCTCCAAAGCAAGCCGATGATTTGTGCAGGCTAAGAGAAGCTCTGGAAGGGTGTATTCTTTGTGCCTCATTCAGCCAACTGGAATGACAAAATTAAAAGCAGATACCCTCATATCAGTTACTGCTCTCCAATTCCATCTATTGTATTTTCTAGTTGCGAAACACTGCTAGAATCCTGAAAAGAAATTACTGTGACAAAAGGCTGGCTGGGATTTTTTAAACAGTATGGCATGGTGTAAAGTCAACTCAGCTGCTATACTTTGTGAGCATTTCCAAATCCTGCGTTTTCTCATAGCATAGTCATCAACAGTAGCTTTCTTTTCAGGAAACCCACCTTGGCCTCTGCCCTTGCTACCATTTACCAATAACAGCTGCTAACATTGTTCAGGTTTCTGGCGGTTAGCAAATGTTCTCCCACTCTCTGTGGATACAGAGCTTTGTCTGTTGGTGTGGAAGGGAGAATTTTCATTATTTGAAAAGCTAAACCTTTCATTTATGTAAAAAGAAATGCAATTAATTCTTTCTGCATTACTGTGTAGCAATCAAATCATACTAGGAAACAGGAAGCTGCTGAATTGCTTTTAGGTGCAGGGCAAGAAGCAGAAAAGGGTTTTTTTGTAAGAAAATGTATGGAATGTAAATGAATGATAAAATTGCTGAATCTGGGGATATTCAAGAGAGATTTAGCTGATCGGGAAAATAAGATTACTGAGGATGCTGACTTAACCAGATTTCAAGGCAATGGATTTATACAGCATGTTGGACTGATTGCTTTTATCTTTCTTTCCCATAATCTATTTCAGACACTTTTGGAAAAGTCAGAAATAAACCATCATAATTCTTTAGTATTTTTATATTCTCCTACACAGTTTGCAAGGAAGAGATCAGTATTCATTTGTGGCTTCATTGTTTGAATACTCAGATTATGAACTCCGATGCTGATGTAAATAATACCTTGCAGATTATTCAGACTCCTTTGGCAACACAAGAACAGTGATCCCAAGTAGTGTTCCCTCTCTCTGTTTTTAATCAGGTTTAGCACAGCATCTTTCTGTTCCAGTTGCTTTCTCACATTGATGGGCTGAAAATTCACTGGTGTTACATAACGTTACCTTGAACATCATGCATATTTCCGAATCAGCCAGCTGTCCACAGGTTATACCCAAAGCATAAAGGAAGATTTTGCCTGCATAGTGGAAAGCAGACATTAAAGGAATTGCTTAAAATAAACTTTTTTGATTACTATTGGAATCTGGTTGTTTCCATAGGACAGTGACAGGGATAAATGATCATCTGTAGTCTAAATAGTATTATTACAATACTCACCAAGTGCAGTGCAATAAATTAATAGGAACTACGTAAAATTATTCTTACTGCATTTCTTCTATTTTTTCCCCCATCTGAAATGCATTCCTTTCCTCCATGATAAATCGCCATCCCTAAGCCCCTTGTGTAACAAAACCTTTTGGCTTCATTCAGAGAAGATGGCCTGAGGCTAGAAAAGAGTTTCGTAGGCTCTAACAAAAACAGAAGCCTACACATTCATAATAAGACAGTATGGATTATTAACGTCAAGCAATATCTCAAAGCTGTGATTAAAGCTGCATCAAAATTTTGCCTGAAAGCAGTGAAAAAATGCTTCTCATCTTGGGTATCATAAGGCAGAAAGAGACTGAAAACTGAAATGTGGGTAACTTTAAAGAAAGGCTGAGTTCTCTGTGTAAATTGCTGTCATATCAGTCCAATATTTTGATTCTGAAGTGTTTTCATAACGTAGACTTAGCTAATAGGTCTACTTTTCACAATTCACACTTTGTCCACAGAGTATACATTCAACTAGATACAATCTGCACACATACCTCCCCCCATTTAAAAACACCTGAGGTTAAAATATTGAGACCTTCTACTGAGATCCTTGAAAAGAATAATTATAAAGAGGAGGGGGGAAGAAATCCTACTGTTTGTAAAGACCGGGGAGGTAGCCTCCATCCCAGCCTTTCAGGTCTATATCAAGCTATTAGTTTGAGGTGGAGGTGTTAAAGGAGTTGTCAGGAACCACCTCGGGATAAAGAGAGCAGATGCCAAGTCAAAAAGTATGAGTGAAAAAAGACTACAGTCTATGTGTTTAGGACTGAAGAGAGGCTCAGATCCTAAGGGCTGAGGGCCATAACTAGAAAGAACTGCTAATCTCCAGTGGCCATTGGATGGGAAGATATTTTGATTGCTTTTGCTCTTTTAATCTCACCCTTGCCCCAAGGAGCTCAGGGTGGCATATGTGCTGTCTCCACTTCAGTCCTGTAATTCATCCAGTCATCAAGTAGGAATTTCAACCAGGGTCTTTTTATTCCAGCATTCTGATCACAATACCATGATGCTGCAAGGGAGACAGTTCTTTCTTTCCAACTTTCTACTCCAATGCCCTAGCAGGAAATAAAGACCTCTAGTTTAGATTTGATAAAGCTGAATTACAAAGCTCTTGTTCAGTTTTGGAAGCTATCCCACTACAGGGATCCCTGCCCTTTTTTACTTTCTTTTGACTAGTGCTGGGATTCTCTTTCAGCTAGCTTATCTGTCTGCATATAGGAATGTCTGGCTAGACTAGTCTTTCGTATTCTAAGAAGCATCATAGTGAATAATTTCTGCTCAGGTTTAGGCCTCGAGGGAGTGATTCACATGGGGCTGAGGTTCTGTTTTAGATTAACCAATTTGATATAGTGATTAGGCACGTGGACTGTAATCTGGGAGAACTGGGTTTGATTCCCACTCCTCCACATGCAGCTGCTGGTGTGACCTTGGGCAAGCCACAGTTCTGTCAGAGCTGTTTTGGAAAGAGCAGTTCTTAAAAGAGCTCTCCTAGCCCCACCTACCTCACAGGGTGTCTGTTGTGGGGAGGGGAAAGGAAAAGAGATTGTAAGCCGCTCTGAGACTCCTTTGGGTAGTGAAGGGCGGAATATAAATCCAGTCTCTTCTTATTATTCTTCAATCTCTGAGACGTTGGAACTCCATGAAGAGATTTCATGACTGCTAAACATCCTGCCAACCTAGCAGTTCGAAAGCAAGAAATTGCAAGTAGATAAATAGGGACCACTTAGGTGGGAAGGTAACAGCGTTCCGTGCACCTTGGTGTTTAGTCATGCCGGCCACATGACCACGGAAACGTCTTCGGACAGCGCTGGCTCTTCGGCTTTGAAACGGAGATGAGCACCGCAACCCTAGAGTCGGATTCGACTGGCTTTCGAGCAAGGGAACCTTTACCTTTACCTTTAAACAACATAGAGAAAATACTTTCTTAAGGAGCTTAAGGATAGTTGCCATGGAAAAACAAAATCCTTGTTGAGCCATGGACCAGATTGTGTGTGTGCCTTGAATCCACCATAGTTCCTCAGTAAGTGCTCAATAGGTGTCAAGTGCCACACCACCTTTTGTGACAGTGCCTCTATCCATGGTAGAAACTTAATGTTTGGGACTAGAAGGTTTGTTCCACTGAGAACTCAAATGAAGCCCATGCATACTGTGGTTACGTTCCTTTCTTCCACCATTCAGGCCTTTGAGTCCAAGGTGAAAATGGACACCCCTCCATTTTATGAGCATACAAAGCTTGAATGTGCTTGCTATAAAATTGGCCTTGTGAAGATGCAAGCTCACCCACCATTTCTGCAATAGCATCTTTGGTTCTCTGAACTTTGCCTAGCCAGAGCTCAGACTGTGCAAACAAAGTGGGCTTTTATGAGGTCAAAAGAGCATGAAAAAGTTTCAGCTCTTCTTTTGCAATGTTGTGCACCTATAAAAGCAAAGGCACAATGGTAGCTTGCTGTCTGTAGGCTAAGATGCAAAGCCATCCCAGCTGAAGGCAGAGCTGAGTTTATAATGCATCAAAAGAATTTTATTGATTGATTGATGGATGGATGGATGGATGGATGGATGGATTGATTGAAATACCTCCACCTTTTATCTTGGCTCAAGGCAGGCTGGGAGGGCAGCTGAGGAAAATTGAGCATGCTGATCAGAGTAATTAAATGTCACTCAATCAGTCTTTATTAAAACAGTCCTTGACCAGCACAAAATGTAACAGAATCTGTATACTCAAAGGTTAAAAAGAGTTTAAAAAATAATTAACTCCCACATGTAAGTATGATGTTTTTTAAAAAAACAATTCTAACAACATTTATTCAGATAATATTATTACAAGATTTAAATCTTAATTAACTGATGAATTTTACATGCTGCTGTGAAGAACTTCACGCTACCCACTAGGGCTGTGCCGGGAAAAAAATCGGGGGGGGGGGTTGGATTTGGGTATAATAAAGCCATTTTTTTTTCAGGATTCCTGAGTATACCTGAATACCAATACTGGTATTCTATTGGTACCTGAAAATTTAAACTATTCCCAAAATTTTTCGGCTCCATTATATCCTATGGGGCCATTGTAGTCAATTGCAAAAATCTTCTAACAAGTATTCAGGGGGCTGGGGGAAGGGGTTTAAGGCAGAGGCACCAAATTTGTACTGCAGCTGCTGGAGCCTTTCCCCAAAAGACCCCCCAGGTGGTCCAATTCTAGGGGCATCCAAAGAGGGTGCCCCCAATCCTCTATTGTTTCCTATGGGGATGGGGAAAAGGCAGGCAGCAGTGTCTCCCCAAGAAAGTAAAAAAAACCTGAAAAATGTCAGGTTTTTTCAGCATTCAGTATTCAACAGCTGAATCAGCTCAGGGGATCTGATTCGGTATGCCAAATACCTGGAAAATGCCAAAAAAGTTTTTTCGGGGTTTTTTTGGTTCGGCTTTACTGAATGCACACCCCTACTACCCACTATAACTAGTGGGTTTTCGTCTGTTGACAACATTCTGGTATGCATTGATTCAGAACAACTAGGATGCCTGTTAAGTAAGGGAAAAACACACACTTGATACATATACCCTGATAAAATGGGCAACGAAATAATACATGTTCTGTGGTTTCAATCTCCCCTGTGCTACAGGGGCATAGCCTATTTTCCATCAGAGCCTTTTTAATATAGCCCCTCTAAAGCTGCAGAAGGTAGGGCTTCACATCTACCACACGAGAATGCCCTCCTGTGACTGGGTATCTCCAACTGGGAAAGGTAAGCCACAGGAGAAACTACATATCTAGAACTGTCTGTAGACAAAAAAGTTGGTGTCCTCTCAAGGTCTATCTGCTGCTGAATATCCATCACCCTCTCCTTCAAAGTATGTGTTGCCTGCTCATACCCCATTTCCAAGACAGAGTGAAGGGGAAAACCCAAACTCTACAACTTGTTTTCAATTATTAATTTTTTTTATCAGATCCATGAAATATTATGGGTATACAACAAATAAAATCAGATGTATTAGTAAGAGATTAATAAGAATACATATTTCAGATATAGAAGCAGACAAAAACCAATCAATATTACAGTGTTTTGAGATGGGTTATCTTTTAAAAGAATAAACAAGAACTTTCCTAATGTTAGCAATAATCTATTAACAATAAGAAAGATTAACATCTTTAACACTTGAACAAATTTCTGCGTTAAAATTAAATCATCGTTTCTCCAACTTGTTTTTGACTGACTTCAGCCATGTAGATTCATAGCTGTCATTGAGAATCAAGGGAGTTAAGCCCTGAGGTTTCAAATTTAACTTTAACCAGAGATTGAAGGAAGCAAGGCATACCCTTGCCTCAGCTCTTACCATACTGGTTTCCAAATGTAAGTTAGCATTTGAGACACAACAGGGCAACTGAAGAGCAGCTCTCAAACATTTCGATTGTACTCATTCCAGGGGAGTAATTAAATGGAGTTTGGACCATGTTGGCCAGTTGTGGACCTATGCTGTAGCAAGGAGGAGGCAGTGGAGATTAAGGGGAAGAAAACTAGGATCAAACAACATTGAGCCTAGTGGAAAAAATGTTTATGCATTCATGTAAGATTTAGTATTCACATAAACAGAGGAACAGTTCAGGAAACATTATGTGGAATCCACTTAGAACTGTTTTTCCATGCATACTTTCAACAAGAAAGAGAAAAGTACTACTTTTCATGTCCCAGGAACTCCGCCATAGGCTGTTTGTACATACGCCCAGTACCATCAGTTGAGTTCCAGCTACATATTCTTCTCAACTGTAAAAAAGGCCATTGGTTGAAATAGCTATTGAATGCATGGCTATTCTGTTTCTGTCAGTGATACAGAAAACTGTAGACTGTCATAAAGCACTTTTCCCCAAGCCACCTCAGCATGCTGCATCGTTTGTCTCTCACAGATGCACTTCCTTATGTGAGAGAGATTAGTCACTAGTAACTGAGTTTAAAAAAAAAAAAAAACACCACTGATGTGAACTGTAATTTGCAAGCTAGGGAGACTTTACAATGTGAGCTGTTGATCTGACTCTCATCAGACTCTCATGTTCTTTTCTCCATTTTGCTGCAGGAGCCAGAGTTGCTGTAGGGAACAGTGCCCAGGGTAGCCAGCCATGATAGCCACTGGAGGCCTCTTGAGGATCTCAGCCAGGAAACAGGATCCACTGCGGCCTCAGAGCCAGGTTCCAAAACGCAAGCGCAAAGCCAAAAAGAAACGCAAGAACGACGTGGTGGTGGTAAAGGGCAAGCTCAAACTCTGCTCACTCTCAGGCCTCATTGCTCTCTGTGGCATTCTGGTGCTGCTTGTGGGAATTGCCTTGGCAGTAGTAGGCTATTGGCCGAAGCCTCTTTACCGGGCAGGGGGGAACCAGTTCTTGCCACCACACGGAGGAAGCACCAAAAATCGCTCCAGGAGCCAGGCAGGGGATGCAGGAGAATCTCATCTGGAAGGCTCCGGAACTAATTCCTCCTTCCCTAACAGAAAGAAAGTTCCCCCTCATTCATCACCTTCCCCTTCACCCTCCTCCTCCTCCGCAAGTTTTCTTTTTCAACTTTTTTCTGGGTATTTGCATTCAGACAAGCTTAAGGTGCTAGGGCCTCTCATCATGGGCATTGGAATCTTCCTCTTCATTTGCGCCAATGCAGTTCTCCATGAGAATCGTGACAAGAAGACCAAGATTATCAACCTGAGGGATCTGTACTCCACGGTCATAGATGCACACAGTCTTCGGACCAAGGATGGGGCCCCTTCAGCTTCTGTGGCCCCAGTTCCAATCAATGGCTTTGTTAACTATGTTCAGTCTCGGGGGATGGAGCTGAAACCTGGCAGTGGGTCTGGGGAAGCCTTAGGGGCCACTGCCACGCTAGCCAAGAGCGCCTGGCACCCAGCAGTGGGTGCCCCCCTGTCTCCTCCTGACTTAGCATCGACACCCCGCTGCTCCTCCTTCTCCTCCTCTAGGCAGCCACCACCACCTAGCTTGACCGAAGCTGTGTACAGCATCTATCGGGAGAGAGCTGCCTTGGACAGAACTGCTCGGAGCCCACCTTGCAGCCCTCCAGAGAGCTGGGACCAACGCAGCACTGCCAGTTCCATTGTGGGCTCCTCACTCAGCGCCTTCACTTTGCTGCCGCTGGCTCAGGGGGAAGCAGCAGATAAAGACTGTCGTGGATGGCGGAGACCACTGGGTGAACGGGGAACCAGGGAGATACCACAGGGTGAGTTTGAGCTCAGTCTGACTGATCTCAGGAGCAAATATGTGGACACAGGGCAAAGTCACACCATGCTGCCCAGGACGGGCAAACGCAAACTGGTTCTTAGACGCCAGAGCACAAGCTGCCTCCCTGATGCCAGGAGATCCCTCTCCCCAGAACCCTCGCAGACACTGGGCAGTAGCACAGACTTAGACTCTAGTCTTTTAGTAAAGGCTTCCTCTTCCAGCTACTCTAAATCCCTAGATCTGGGGGACTCTCCCCTTCCATACCACCTGGGGATAGGAGAGATTCCCAGAACTCTCAGTGTGATCAGTACAGAAGCAATAAGGGCTACACCCCACTGGAGGAGACAGGTACCTCCTTGGAATCTATTGCCAACACCCCAGCCCATAAAACCCAGGATTGTGATATCAACCCTAGTGGGGAAACTGCCCCCTCAGGGGGAACCAGCAAAGAACAAACACAGCAACAGCATTTGAAAATTCAAAGACAATATACAAATAAAGAGAAACTCTTCATGATCTCCAGGTCGGATGCTGTTGCTGGGCTGGAGGAAGGAGACCTGGAAAGCACTGGCATTTAAACAGAATAAAATAAAATGGAGAAAAGCTTCAGAACAACCTGTAATCCTTCTGCCCCCTTGTGGATCTAGGAAACTGGTCACTATCCAAAGAGATGAAGTATGTTATCCTTGAATAGCATTCATTAAATTTATGTAGTTCACTTCAGGGAAAAAGAAAAACCCTAACAGGAGTTTGATCTGTTCAGTTGTGATCCTATATTCCGTGGAAGCCAAATTGTATTACACATCAGCAGTCCAGTAAATTCTTTGGGACAAAGGAACTGAACTTCTTGACAATAATTGTGCACTTTATTAATTTTTATTTTCCATGGCCCCCTTCTTTGTTGGATTTTATCATGTCATTAACTGCACAGTCTTTTCTGAGCTGCTGAGAGAGGTGATTTTCAGTTTAGCGAAATCAGTCTCTCTCCTTCATTTTACTGTTTGCTTAAAATATTGTATTGGCAGGGATTGTGAAAAGGCAAAGCAGCTCTAATTTCTGTGAAAGTGTCAGCTGAGGAAAGACTGGCGACGGGTAGAATTATGGTCAGCTGAAATGCTACCATACTAAATTCAAATAACAATTACTTTATTAAGTATTATTGCACATGTATGAAGTAATAGCATTAATAACCATTTTTAATTTAAATAAAATATGTTTACAATGACAAAATATATTTAAGTAATTCTTCATTTTGTGACAAATTACAAATGAAATAAGGCTATTTTTTCAGTTTAGAAATTAAAAGTTTTATTTAAAAACAGAAGAAAAGTTGTATGTATTAAATTAAGGAGAATAATGGTAAAAGTAAGAGTAAAGAAGGCAAAGAAATCAAGTTGAACAAGCAAATTTCATTTATCACCAGGATAATCTGGAAGATAATGCAGGCAAATTGAAGCACTTTTGAGTTGTTGTTAAGCATTAAAATGCTCAGTTGTAGTTTTACAGCCTTATCAAAAATGCACTTCTTAGAAGGGTCCCATTCAGATAACAGAGATTTAAGACTAACCATTTGTTTATGACCAAGGTCCAAAATGGGGAATGATTTCAAATCTAAATTTTAATACACTGCAGTCATCATGAAATATATTTTAAAAACTTACACAATAAATATTTCTGTCCTATTTTCTTCTCAGAGGAAAAAGTTTCAGAACTGACAAGATGGCCTCACAGATTCATTTACTTCATTTATACTCTGCCTTTGCTAGTATTTACAACAAATGTTTTGTTTATGTATCTCTCTATTAATAATAGGATCTCAAGAGATCAGTAATTAAATAAAGGCAACAAAAACAAAAATATATAACACTCATAAAATAATAAAAACATACAATAAAATAAGAATGTGTTGTAATAAAAAAGCTATTAACAGCAGCAAAATCAAATAGCAGCAGAAAGCAAAAAGAAGTCACCAACACAAGCCAGGGTAAATCATTTTTTCCCACTGGCATCTAACACTCAGCAATATAATGGAATGAAAATTCTGTGAGCAAGACGCTGCAACAGAAAATTTTCTGTTCTCTCTGGTACCCACCTACAAATCCCAGTCCCCCTGCTTTCTTTTAACTTTTTAAAGTAGGCACAAAATGAAACAAAAGTAAAATGATTTTGTGATGGTTTTAGCATGTCAAAACTCAGTACAGCCATCATCCCTTGTGGCTTATTGCCACAAGCACATCTGGCACTCAGTGCATCACTGTTCAGTCACTTGCTGGTTTGTAGCTAGGGTGGTCATCTACAGATAACCAAAGAAGAAGACAAGGGACCTCAAAAAAAGGAGACAAAATTTACATATGCTGATTTCCATTCGTAGTTGCAAATTTACACATAATTTCCTTGGGCTACAAAAAGCTGCAACAACAACAAAAAACCCACATGAAACCACATCTGCGATTATACTGGACAGAAGCAAGCAGAGCCCAGATATTTCAGGAGATATGCCTCAAAAAAGGGGACTGCTCTTTGTAAAAGAGGATATCTGGTCATTTTACTTGTAGCCTAGTGTGTGAAGTGTTGTCATTGGAAAGTTGTTTGTCTGAGAGTTGATGCTTTATATGTGTTATTTTATAGCTGTTTTATACATTCATTACTTGATGCTGCAATCAAAAAGTGATGAAGATGCATGTGAGAAGTGTGCCATTAGCTATACTGAATAAAGGGATAGGGTATGTAATTGCTCACAGCCAGTTGGCAGCCTAACCAACAGCCAGAGTTCCTTGCAGACTTTAAAAGAGCAGTCATTGAAGAGCAGTCAGATGGCCACCATGTTGTCTAGACAGAGCAACAACACATGTATTTTGCAGGTGCGTACAGCTTCGTTATACATGAACCACTGGATTTTCAGGGTTCTGATTCTTGTGTGCCAACACCGTACACACATGCAAAATACATGTGTTGCTGCTCTGTTCAGAAAATGTGGTGACTATGCATATCAAAGAGGGTCTACATGTGGTGAACAGGGCTATAGTAGTAAGTAATCTTTAGACGAACTGCACGTTTGAAAGAAAGGTCCCCATAACAGGAAAGGAGATCTGTGATTAGATCTCCTGCTACTTTTAAAAAGTTAAAAATGGCTGACACAGAGGTGAGAGGTGCTGCTAGGGAAAAGTGTACTACTGCACCATTTTCTTGGTGCATATCACCTGCACAAAGTTATCATTTGCCCTTTGGGAGAAAACATAGCCATACCTGTATGGTGCATGTATGCCTTTGAAGGGAAAAGAGTGCAACAAAGAGTTGATTTCCATGCCACATGATCCCAATCCCCCCCCCCCCGTCTTTGTCTCTCTGTCTCTGTCTCTCTCTCACACACAGGCTGTGTTCAGTGTAGTTTTTGAAATATTCAAACCAGCTGGGAGAGTTCATCATACATCTTGCTATCTTGTCTAGATTGTTCCCAAGATCTGTTGGAATGAATGAATGTATTTGGATTGGACTGCCAGCCTGAAAAGCCCATATCGAATTATACTGGCCTACATCCAAGTACTTATTAATTATGGATTAGAACATAAATAACGTTTGAAGTTAGCTACTGAGTGTTCAATTGGAATAAAAAATATATGCAAAATATATGCAATAATGTGAATTAAAAAGCTTTCTTGCAATTCTAAAAAATGAAAATTAATAAGAATAATCCATCATTACTGATGTTTGTGTTAAAATGGCATTTCTGGATTTGTAAGCATCTCATAACTATATGATAGAATCCACCGTAAACTAATGATATTGTGAAAATTTATAATTACCTGATTCAAAATGCAGTTTTCTTAGTTTAGACTTGCATTTCACACTGAGGTTTCAACAGTAATTTTCCCATCCTCACCATAAGCTAAAAGGATCATGAAACTAATGGCTGGGAGGTAGGGGTGGGGATAAATAGACTAATAAAAAGCCTTTGCAAAGCTATGGGCTGTCATGGGCCTATTATGTACAGGTCCTGTCTCTCGCTTTCACCATGCATGTCCATCAGGTTTTCTTTGTCATTCTGCATTGATTTTCCTCCCTTCAGTGTTCAGTCACTTTCTAGTTGCTGTTTCCCCAAGTTTTCTGAGAATGCTTTTGTGCCAATTTCCCCTTTGTTTCACATCCAAGCCAAAGGTAATTCAAAAGCATACAGATTCCCTTGGACTTCCCCCCGCACACAACCTTTTGCCACCCCTTGAAGGTCACTCCTCAGCCCACAACAAGGTTGTTCCACCCACTCTGCACCTTCTGCCATCCTCCCCCCTTCATCAGCGTACAAGCTCTAGTTTTCCCTCATTGTTAATTTTTTGTAATGAGCAGCATGAGTGTAGCAATATGAGACTATCACTAGTCTTTGATCGCTGAATAATAAACAACGGGAAGTTTAAAAGGAGCTGTGCGAGGTTTACTTCCCTGCTGGTGCTGATTTGAAAGGGGGATTGGAGAGGAGTCAAACGGCAGTGTCTCCAGTGCAAAAAAAAAAATTCATTATTGCATGTAAACAAAATAAAGGTGGGAATCCTCAGTGCAGAATGAAATTGACATAAGATTTAAAGAGAGATGGAAAAAATGGGATGGGAAGCCTAAGGCTTTGAAAACATTTTCCCCTTTAATGCTTTAATGAACAAAGTTTGGGGGGAGAAGCATTTTGGCAGTCTCCAAAAACCTAACATTAAAATGGTGACTGAGTCACATGAATTTTCCGCAAACTGCTGAATTTAAGAACCGCTTGAGATTGATCCATTTAGAGGAAGAATACAATCAGGACAGGCTTCAAAAAACTGCCAAGATCATGACCAATGTGCAGGATCAAATTAGAGAATCACAAAGAGAAAACCACACAAATTTGCAAAGAAGGGCAGGAAATTAGCTTTACTATGCAGCTGTGCCAGGGCATCAGTGAAACTACCCCCCCCTTGTTTTCAATTTAGTGGCACAAGACTAAAAAAGCCCTCCAGAGCTCCTGCCAGAGGCCTCCTCCCCATACAAATTGCGGCCCTGTGCAAAGCATGGTGGAGTTGCAGCCAACTTTGCAGAAGTGCATGCACACATGCCAACAATCACAGTTTGCAGTGCTAGGGTCAGTGGGTTCTACCATGCACTCTGTACACTCAACACGTTCCCCAATATTATGAGGTCATGTGACTCCCATTTTTCACAGTGGCCAATAACACACCAGAGAATCCCCTAATGCTCAGGAAAATGGGACTTCACAGCTGCTTGTCAGTTTCAAAAAAAATCTGGTCAGTTTCAACATCTGTTTTTCCCTTCTTCCCTATGTTCCCTTCTGTTCCCTTTCATTCCATTAACTAATTATAAAATGCATGTACAAAACCTGACCCAAGGGGATTTAAATGGAAGGCGCTTGCTGGACGCTACCGCGCAGCTGCAGCAGGGCAATTGCATAGGATTTAAAAAAAAAAAAAAAAAACTTTGGACATTAACCCCCACACATCACAAGTGACGTTCCACCCCAATTTAGAAAAGTGTGTGTGGGGGTATTGTATCTGCAGAATAAATACTCTAGAGGGAAAAGAATGGTGCATAAGGTGGGTACAGAATCCAAAGTCAAGATTAAAGGCTGACTGCTCTGAAAATCTGCATTAAGTTGTGTGTGGGTAATGGACCAGCGTTGAAAAGTGTACTGATGTTTAGGAATTCCACACCTTCTTTTTTCAAGATTCCAAATTTTCCTGGTCTTTCCATAGTTCCTAGAACCTTTAAAGAATCTTAGCTCTATCTGAAGTGTGATTTAGTGTTGAAGACTTGGCTGAAAGGTTGAATGGACATTCTTGACACGTTGTGCAGAAACTCACTTTACATTATAAGTAAATTTGGAATTCTTAGGTAGGATGTGCTTACCTATCACTATGAAGTACTTGCAAAAAAATTCTTTATGCTGACTGTACCATAAGAATTAAATACTAGTGAACAGATTCCATGATTAGAGGTTTATTACAAGTAAAAGATGAATCTCAGAAACAGCAGGTCAAGTTTCTTTTCAGATGTTACTTCAAGTGTAACCTGTTTCTCCAATGAAAATTAACAACTCAGTCATGAACGTTTATCTGGAAGAAAGCAGAACTGTGTCAGGGACATTTACTTCCAAGTAAATAGTTTTGAATCAAAACTTAGTAGTCCTATAAGCCACTATTCCAATGATAAGTATTTACAGTGTGGGGAATTGTACTGACACTGTGAGCCAACCAATCTTGTTGCATAGTCTGGGTCACGGCCTCTAAACCATAAGTGATCAACAGTCTCATCAGCCCAGTTTCATCAGATCTCAGAAGCCAAGCAGGGTCTCAGAAGCTAAGCAGAGACCACAAAGAAGTCCAAGGCTGCGGTCACACACACTAAATAATCCACTTTCAATCCACTTTCCATGTACTTTTCAACTGGATTATACTGTGTGAACTGGCAAAATCCATTTGGAAAGTGCATTGAAAGTGGACTGAAAGTGAATTATTTAGTGTGTGTGACCGCAGCCCAAGCTTGATACGCAGAGGCAGGCAATGGCAAACCACCTCTTTAGTCTCCATATTCCTTAGTGGGGGGGGGGGTTGTTTTGTTTGTTAGTTTAAAAAAACTCTCTTTGGGTCCCAAATTAATTTGTCACTGTTTTTTCCCCCTTGCATAACAGTATGAGCCACAAAATACTGTGTCTGTGGTAATTAGAACCACCATCAGTATCCACAGGACACTTTAAATTTCACACTATCAGCTATTTAGGATACAGAGAGTTTTCTTTAGTGCATCTGCCCTTTGATTATGGATGTCTGCATTGCATTGGTTGGTCCATGGACTTCTAGTGACTTTGTGCTCCTGTCCTGCACTAGGAGATAATGGATACGATGGTCATTTGGGCCTTTTCAACACTTATGATGCTCTAAACTGATATTCACAGTTTAAACACATACATACTCAGAACGGAGTGCACTGAATGCCAGTACAAGGTCCCAAACAACAGTGTGCCAGTGCATCAGGTGTATTAATGTTGCACAGATCTATTGGTTTTAGGTACATGAATGTATATTCTTCTACTCTGTTAGTGAATAAGTAATTGTAATTTTGTATAAGTGACTAAACTGGGAGAACAGTTAGATTTGCATCCAGTAGCACCTTAGAGAACAAAAAGAGTTTCAGGGTATGATCTTTTGAGAGTCAAAGCTCCAGATTTTAAGAGTTGGAGCTCAGATGGTCCTGCATCTGGAGTATCTGAGATGCAGTTCTGGGACTCACTGGAGCAGTACAGAGGCACCCAGGACAGTACCACACACATGATACTGTTTTGCATCATAGTGATACTGTAGCTTCATTTCAGGGCATGATGTCACCACAGATGTTTAGAAAGGGAGAGTTGGAATAGGCTCATACACTGTTTTGAGGGTTTAATTTTTTTAAAACCAAATCCATCTTGCCCTAAAGCTGCAAGTTATAGCAGATGTCCTATACTACTCACTGATGGATTTGTCACAGGTTCCAGAGGGCAACTTAACTTGAAACAACTGTAGAAATTTATTTCACACTAAGACAAAAATGGTCATGGGAATCCACCATGTCTCAAGCTCAGATTTCTATCAATTACAGCACAGAAAGCAAAAATAATGTTTGGCTGAGCCTTTTAAAAAAGCATAGGAAGATATAAAGTAAAAATAGAGCTGCCCCTTGTTACACCCGTGTGTGTGTGTGTATTATATACACATATATAATATATATATAATATATATTATATATATATAATATAATATATATATATAATATATATTATATATATATAATAAGATACTGCTTATTATATATATATATATTATATATATATAATAAGCAGTTAATATTGGCACATGGCTAACACTTCTTTTTAAATGTCTGAAAACCTGCAAATAACACTCCATCAAAACATTTCCAAATTCTTTAAGGATTTCACAATAGATTGCAAAAAACTGCATCTACCCTTTTGTAGCATTTTTTTCCTGGCAACAATTCAAGAGGTTCTGTTTGGGACCCACAAACTATGAACAAGCTACAGAGCATTTACTGACAAACCTCAAAGTCTCGACTTTGCATACCAGAGCTGACTCCTCCCACCCCCCACCCCCAAGAACACGGTATGCCAAACCACCATCTTGAGGAAGGAAGAAAATAAAAATCAGTGTGCACTGATTTTTACTTTTTTCCCTTCCCCTCAGTATGGTAATCAGAACTTAAGGCTAGAATGCGCTGGTGCATTGAAGCATCTCAGATAGAAAAAGCTTGCTGTGGTCACCTCACCAGGCTGGTCCTGTGGATGTGCACTGAGCACTGGTTCATGTAAGGAGGGATGTGGTGGAAACAGGTGCCTATTAGGCACTGCTAGGTGGGTTCTAATTTACATCTGAGTCCTGCTTCCTTGAGTTAGAAGCAGAAGAAAAGCAAAGAGGAGAGGTTTGTCAGACTACACAGAAAGAAAACTGGGCAGGATGTAAGAAAAATGGAGACTTATTTTCTGGGTAGCAGAAGGAAGATATGTTGAGCAATTAATTGAAGGGAGATTGATTTGGAAGATTTTGGGGACCCCGTCTCTTCCTTGAACTTAGTGTATTGACTTGGCCAAGTCATTCATCTTCAGCCTCACTAGTTTGGCTTCTGTGAAATCAACCTTGCATTAGCAAACATGAAAGCAAAGGAGTAGTTTTGGGGGGCTAGGCTCAGAACTCACCTCTTCCTTGGAAGTCTGTGTCTTTAGGCACATCACTTGTGTCCATGTAGTGCAACATTCTGCTTTCAGCCGGGGCCAATCAAATGCCTGTGGGAAGTTTACAAGCCCAGATTGAGGGCAACTGCATTACTTTGCTGTTAGTCTTCAGCATCTGGTGAGTATACTCTGCATACAGAAAGACCCAGTTCAGTCCCTGGCAACTCCAGTTAAAGAATCTCAGGTAGCTGGTTTTGTGAGACACCCTTTTCTCCCTGGAAAACTGCCACCAGTCAGAGTAGTCAATGTTCATGCTGATGGATAAATGTATAGTCTTGGTATCAAGCACGTCTTATGACCATTACATAGTTACCTAAAATCTCACTGCACAGGCACACTTTCTTTAAAAATAATCTTTTCACTGTGTTCTCCATATCCACCACTGCTGCTAATATTCAGAACATTTATATTAACAACCAACTTGATTCATTTCAATCCAGCTTAAGAACTGATTTTGGTACTGAGACAGCACTTATTGCTCTGGTGGATGTTCTCTGGCTGCAGATTGACAAGCAGAACTCCTCTGTGTTGATTTTATTTGGACCTGTCAGTAGTTTTTGACCATACCATCTTAGTAGAGCGTCTGGAAGGCCTATGGTTAAAGGCTTGGCATTAAAGTGGTTCTGCTCCTATCTAATACACAGAACCTAATGGATGGCTGTTGGTGACAGACTATCTTATCAGTAGAGCATAACCTGTGGTGCCCTTTCACTTATGCTCTTTAACATCTATGTGCATGCTTTGGCAGAGATTGGCCAGAGCTTTGTGGTTGGCTATCACCAATATATAGATGACACCCAACTATGTATCTCTTTGTCCAAGCCACCAGAAGTGACAGTCTGTGCTAAACCAGTGCCTGGAAGTGGTGGTGAAGTGGTTAAGAGAGGACAAGTTGAAACTGAATTCATGATGCTGTTAGGATTTTGTGTGGTTCTGCCACTACAAATTGGAGACATGATGGCCCACCTCTGACTTGGTGAAACTCCAAGGAGTAAAATTGGTCCCATAGCTGCTCTTCAAAAAGCAAGTTCAAGAAGTGACTAGGAGCCCTTTCTATTATTAAAGGCCTCCTAGCTTGATCATGCTCACCATGCCATAATGATGCACACCTCAGTAACCTCAAGGCTAGATTATTTGTAATGCATTGTATGTGGGGCTGCTGTTGAAAATTGTTTGGAAAACTGTTTGGAAACTTCAACTGCTAGATTACTGACTGGTTTACGGCAGTATGATCATGTAACACTAGTGCTTTGGCAGCTTCATTGCCTACCTATTTGTTTTGATGTACATTTCAGGGTGCTGATTGATACCTTTCCTTATGTGAACCAATTAAGGTCATTTGAGTGCCTCATTTCTGATGCCTCATATTCAGGAGGTTTGTTCAGCTGTAGCCCACGCATGCTGTTTTTAGTGCCTGACCCCACACTTTGGAACAGCCTGCTAGATGTGGCATGGAAAGCTTGTACACTCTTCCTACTATAAAAGCTGCAGGGGTTCCATTCATGGTAGATGTGGAAAATGTAACACAAAGCTCTTGGGGAAAATATGGCCATGTCATAAGATGTTAAGTTATTAAGTACCAAGGTACTACTGGAATGCCAAATTCTTGGGGGAGGCAAGAGGGTATTGGTGTTGTTTAGTCCTATTTGTAAACTTCCCAGAAGTATTTGACTGGCTATTTCTAAAAAAACACTGAACTTTGGTATGATCTAGCCGGTTCTTTTATTCATGTCCCATTTGAAAAAGAGAATGGGACCTTGCAACTGCTGTATGAGTTCTGAGAAAGTCACCTTGTGGTGAATTTTTCACCTCACAAATATTAGATTTGGTACAGTGAATATATTCAAAGACAAAATCAGTTCAGTAACCTAAGTATAATGTCCTGTTTAGAAAGCAGCACATAGCTTGCACCATGTCTTTTTAGAGCTGTAAATACAACCTGTTTTAGGACCCTTACACATTTGATAGTAATAGAAATGGGGGGGAAATGTGCACATTAAATTCAACTTGTGTGCTTGAGAACATTTCCTGATTTATTAGCACTGCTGCTGGGGTTGGCTGAGAGAGATGTGTGATGAGCTATTTAAAGCAAAAGAAGAATACTTTTTGACTAACACATGATAGATATATACCATATTGCTGACTTTTATTTTAATCACTTGCCAGAACTCAGTAGAATGTTGAAGGATGATGTTTCATAGAGAGAGACTGTGATTCCGAAACATTATTAGAAATCCTTCAGGCCCACAAATAACAAAAGCAGTTAAGTGGAGAAATATTTAAAGCTGGCAGCAGGACTCTAGAAGTCATTTAATCATGAACACACCAAGCTCCAATCTGATGTATTTATTACATGCTATCAATATCTATCTGGATAGATGAAACTGGATTTTAAAAGTCTGAAGTATTCTGTGTCTTTATCTCCAAGTTTTTCAATACTAAGGCTTCAAACATGATACATGAGTGGCGCTTGGATGCAGGAAAACACCAGCAAAGCATTCAAGGGCACGCATCTCTATTATGCTATGTGAATATGCCGTGTACGTGCCCTTTGAATTTACAACCAATTGCAAATGGCAAAAATGAAGTGTGCAAGCCATGAGTAGTGCTCACTGCAGAAGGGCCATGGATCAGTAGCATAACAATGCTTTGAAAGCAAAAGGACCCACATTCAATCCCTGGTATCACCAGTGAAAAGGAAATGGTAGGGATTTTGAAAGACCCTTCTCTGTCTGAGACCCTGGAGAGTGAACACCAGTCACAGTAGGTGCTACTTAGACTAGATGGATCCCTGCTGAAATTTTATAACACAGTTTCAAAATTTGCATTTTATTTATTTATTTACATCTTTTATAGGCTGCCTTTCTCACAGGCACTCAAGGTGGATTCCACATAGTGAGTCAGTACAATCGATGAAATAGGACATTCAATGACCAATGCATGAGGGTTTTAGAAGTTTGGAACCACCAGAAAGACCTGAAGCACAGCGTAAGTATTCACGTAACACATTAAGCAGTAGAGAAATTACATGAATAGGATCCTCCTTACAATAAGCTGTACGCAGTGCTATAGACCACAGTCCCTAATCATCTATCCAGGCAAGTCTGTAAAACCATTTTGAACAGTGCAACCCGGTAACCTGTGTAGAAAAGCCCTCTTGAATAGTTTAGTTTTGCATAGTTTGTGGAAAGCCAGGAGGGTGGGAGCTTTCCTGACCTCAGGCAAACCCACAAAACGGGAGCCACAATGGAGAAAGCACGTGTGTATGGGCCTTTTGCCCATTTTTTGCCCATTTGCAGGTTGGCACCTGCAGAAGTCCCTGCTAACTTGAGTGAAGTTGTCATGGCAGAACACAGGGAGAGGAGCGGTCCCACAAATAAGAGGGGCCAGGACCATGAAGAGCTTTGTATGTATACAGTGGAGTTTTCTTCACCTCTGTTTTTATTGCATTTATACTGTAAACACAGTATCAATTTATCTATGTATATTGTACCTTATATCTTGTTGAATAGGTTTTCATACGCTAAAGCCCAATTCATCAAATGAATGAAATGAATCTTCAATTAGTAGATACTACAAATGGAAACCTGCACAGATTTGCAAGAGGCATCTTATTTCCCCCTTCCTCACTATTTCTTCTTCCTGCCCTGAAAGCACCCATAGCCCTTTCCTGCTTCCTTCTCTCCTTCCCACCCAAAGCCAACCTACCTTTATCCACCCCTTTGTCTTCAACTCCCCCACCCATCCTCTACCTAGGAAAATAGGCTTGCCAGATGTTTACCATCTGCTAGCAGGGGACTCCATGCTGTTCCCTGGGACCTTCTAGTGTGCGCACAAAACACACGTGCTGCAGTGACATCACTAGGGCCAGCTCACCCATTAGGCGAACTAGGCATTCGCCTAGAGTGTGGCCGGCCCTGGGGCACCAAACAGGACCCCCTGCCCCCCAAAGCCCTCCAGTGCCTGTGGAGGGTGGTGGGGGGAGGAGGAGGAGGCCGAGAGGGCAGTGCGGGGTGCACGCAGGGAGCACCCCCAGGGCCCAAGGCGGTGGCCCAGACAATTAGGCGCCTTCCTCAACTCGGCCAGCAGCAGGAAGGCGGGGCAGAGGAGGGCTGGAGCACAGCTGGACAGCGGGGCTGCCTGGGTGAGGTCCCTCTGCGGAGGCTGCCACCCCCCAGGCCGAACAGCTGAGGCGCGCAGCACCTCATCGCATGAGGTGAGCGAGGGGCAGAGAAGGGCCTGGCATATTCAGCTATCACAGGTTTGGGGGAGGGGGTGTCTAGATGCTTCCAAAACGTGGGTTTTGGATGTATGTTTCCCTTTGCTCGCCCCCCTCCTGTGGAACCAGCTCCCTGAAGAGGGGCCTGCCTTGGGGTGGGGGTCTGCCTCGAGTCTGCGGGGCTTGCAAGGTGGCTCTTTTTCAGGCAGCCTTTGGGGGGATCATAATCCACTGGGCAGCTGGTAAACAATTGGGGTGTGCCCGGACCAGCCCTATGCACGCATCCTTCCCTCCTTGACAGTGGGTAGATATTTTCTGGGATGGATTGTTAATCGTTTTTTTTTATCGTTTCTTTATTGTATCTTTAAATACCCATTTTCCAAGCCAGAAATTACTTACTCAAGAGGAAGCCTTCCCAGGCTCCGGCTGCCCGGCTTTCCCCTGCTTTTCTGCAGCTGCAACCCCTCCCCTCTCTCTTTCCCAGCCCGCCCCCTGGAAAAAGAGCCTCCCCCACCTTTGCTTGGCCTCTCCAGCAAACACCTTGGTGGTTTTAACCCTTTCAATGCTGCAGCGAATGACAAAAAAGCTTCCTGTCTTTCCCTAAAGACTCGCCTAGGCTGGATTTCAGGCAGGCTGCAGTCAGCGGCGCCTTATAACACAGCTCAGTGTGGGAATGCATTCATCAGTTTTTTAAAACTGCAGACGAGGAAGGGGCAGCCCTTCCACACCTGCAGGGGAGGAAGAGAGGGAGGGAGAGAGAGAAAAGGGAGGCGGGGCAGCTAGACTTCCTTCTCTCCAGGCCCAGCCTGGAGGTTGGCAACCCTGTAATCGGTGGGCATGCATGGGGGGAGCACCAGAAGGTAGCCTCACCTAGGAAGCAAAAACCCTCGGGCCGGCCCTAGACATCACCCAAAAATGATGTCACCACACCAAGTGTGTTCTGCAGGGGATGCTCTATCATTTGGCCAAAAGCTAATTGTAATTTTCATCAGTTCTACTAACATGGCATCATATTAGTGGAATAGATGAAAATTACTATGAGAAATGGCCATATTGCTTGTTAAATAAACTAAAATTCAACGCTACACACTCTGACAAAGTTTGTGAACGAAATGAGACTTGTGAATGATTTTTGAGAGATTGATTTGCTTCAAGTAAACTGGATATTGGATAAGAACGTAATAGTCTTTGGGTATTTTCTTTTGGCATAATACATCATGGTTGTTCTGCTTATTTCCACCCATCAGTGGGATGGCAACCCTATAGGAAAACGATGGCCCAGCTGTGTGGTGCCAGCTGCTGGGCCAGGCCCACTTGCATGGCAGGGAACCCTGAAGGACCTATGGGGTGGCATGTCATTTCCCCCATATCCCCCTTCCCCCATTATTTCCCCTGCCCTTCTACCTGGCAATCCTGAAGTCCTCTTTCCTTTCCCTGCCTCATTCTCTCCTTCTCAGCTATTCACCAACCTACCTTTTATCCCATCTTCAGCTATATTATTTTTTTCTTCATCTATATCCTGCCTTTCTCCACAGTAGGTACCAAAGGAGTTTACATAATTCCCCTCCCCTCCTTTTTATCCTCAGAACAATTCTGTGAGGCAGATTAGGCTGAAAATATGTGCTTGGCACAACATCACCTAGTAAACTTCCATGGCAGACTGCCACTGAGGACTTCCATTTCAAAAAGCTACAGATGTTCCTTTTACCATTTGGAGAGGGTTTTTTTACCACCACCCCATGTATTTTTCTGGAACCTGTTTATTTTTCAGGTTTGTAGAAAGATCTGTCTTGTCTGTTCATGACTCCAGTCACCAGATTTAAGTGTCCTCAAATTTTGCTGACTTGGCTATTAGAATATAGGATATATACCAACATAAAGCAAAAACCTGGAAAGTAGTGTTAAGGTGCTATGAATTACCCCTTGAAAGGGCAACATGACTACCATTTCTATTCACTTCAATGGATGTAACTGACAAGCCTTTCATATTAAGGCAATGCTAGGGCACTTGTTTACCTTGTTAACTGCTTTCATAGAAATATCACAGGCTCCACTTCTTGCATTTTATGGTCCTTTATAATTTACTGCATATATGTGTTGACTCATGATATAGTCCCAGTGAAACAAGTTTATCCCAGGTTAAATCCATTAGTCTACAGAACCAGGAGACTCCATTTTGTTTTGATCTATAAAGAAACGTAAATGCACACACATACACAAGTGAAGGATATGTGCTGATTAAAATTAAGTTGGAGGGAGCTAATCAGGTGAAGCTGCTGAAACCTTAGAGAGGTCCAGTGTAGGCCATTTTCATCACAAAAGGCCTAGGATCCTTCTTGAAGTCTAAATAGACTTGACCATCACTATGATTTACTCATCACAGGAGGGAAAGGTAAGGGAGCTTCAATGTAGGTTTCAGTTTTAACATCTCACAAGAAATCTAAGAAGTAAAGGAAATTTTCCTGCAAGTTCGGGCAGGAACTATTTGGTACAAATACAACGCTAACTTCAAAAATGTACATATACTCTTACTTGTTTATAACCACAGATATATACAATACAGCAATATATACAAAAAGAATGTCCTACAGATGATGCATTTATCCTGATTAAACAGCCCAAAACACACCTTTCCAAAATTCATAATCCTAGGATAGGTGCCAAAAAGGCCAGACAAAATGTATTTCTAGAAGCATTATGTAATAGGCAATGCAACATATAAGGAACAATGTCTTCTCTTTAATGCATTTCTGATATCAATAAGTCAGGGTTCTAGAATATTTGCCATCTCATTAGGCAGAGGGAATGTTTTGGAACAGCAATCATAATATCAAGTATATTATGCATGAATAATCTTGACCTCACTACAATCAGTGAATTAAAGAGTGTTAACTCTGCATTGGATTGTGCATTAGAGTCTAATATAGAACTAATTCTGTTCTAGATGTGTGGCTCTGGATGGTATAAATTGCCAAATTACCATCCCACTCCCCTTATAGTTGATACTCAAACACAGCACCAAACAAAGATAAATAATGTATTTTGGAATTAATCTGTCTGCTACAGTTCTTCTCGGACTTGGATCATCTCCTAAATATCAGTAATGATTCAGTACCAAGAAAGTGAGTTAGGAAAAAACAACAGAGAAATATTTATAATTAAGGGTCTTTTTACTAATCTTGTTTAAATTCACATGCTCATCAAAAGGATTTACATTCAAGTACATTTACTCTTTGTAGTTAGATCAATACAAAACACCCCAATACAAAGAATGAGGACTTGATCCCAAATGCCCACCAGTTGCTTTCCACCTTTCTATCGATGCCCTTCTGGATATTGGGTTGGGTTCTAACTACTGCACAAAGAAGATTCTCACCACCCCCATCATTTTGCAGCCCCCCCGCAACTGCTCTTGGGATCAGGAAACCCCTAGAATCAATATTAGGCACCATATGGGAGACTGAAGTGGAATGAGAGAACCAGGAGAGAATCAGCAAAAATTAAAGTGCCAGTGAAAACAAGGTTTGGATCCAACCCATTGGTGTTTTCTGCATGGCTACGGTCAAAATTGTACCACTGTAGTTATGTACAGTACTACTTTTGATAGCTTCATACATGCATCCATGGATAGTACATCCTAAAAGACAATAACCTGAGCTATCAAGGAAACATTTATCCTATGTTCATTTATTTTCCAGAAGAACAAGCCTGTTGAATTGATGGATAACTTCTAAAGTAAACCTGTGAATATATATTTAAATACTCCAGCTTTGACATCCATTTTATCATCTCTGCACACACACCTCAACACATACATATCATTTTGTAACAATAGGAAAGATTAAAGGAGCTGCGTATGTTTAGCCTGGAGAGCAGATGACTGAGAGGTGATATGATAACCATCTTCAAGTACTTGAAGGGCTGTCATATAGGGGATGGTGCAGAGTTGTTTTCTGTTGTCCCAGAAGGTCAGACGAGAACCAACAGGTTGAAATTAAATCAAAAGAGTTTTCAGCTAAACATTAGGAAAAACTTCTTGACAGTCAGTGGAATAGGTGTCCTTGGGAGGTGGTGGGCTCTCTTTCTTTGGAGGTTTTCAAACAGAGGCTAGATGGCCACAGCAATGCTAATTCTGTGAATTTAGGCAGATCATGAGAGGGAGGGCAGGAAGGGTTGCATCATTGCTTAGTTCTTGTGGCCCTTTCTTACATGCTCAGGGAAATGCTGATTGCCACTTTGGGTTCAGGAAGAAATTTTTCTCCAAGCCAGTTTGACTGGAGATCCTGGAGGTTTTTTGTCATCTTCTGGGCATGAAACAGCAGTCACTGGGGGGGGGTATTTGTGAATTACCTGCATTGTGCAGGGGGTTGGACTAGATGACCTCAGGAAAAATATATACCACGGTTAGGAAAGGCACAAATAGGTATAGAAAAAAGCCTGCATGGTTAACAAAGTAAGTAATGGAAGCTGTAAAACGTAAGAAGGATTCCTTTAAGCGGAGGAGAGCTAGTCTCAGTAAGGTTGATAAAAGGGAACACAGGCTGTGGCAAATAAAATGGAAGTCTGTGATCAGGCAGGCAAAAAGTCAATATGAGGAGCATATAGCAAAAAACATAAAGATCAACAATAAAACTTTCTTCAAATACTTTAGAAGCAGGAAACCAGCCAGGGAGGCAGTGGAGCCCTTGGATGCCTGAGGGGTAAAAGGGGTACTAAAGGATGATAGGAAAATGGCTGAGAAGCTGAATGCATTTTTTGCCTCTGTCTTAACTGTGGAAGATGAGAAGTGCTTGCCCACTCCAGAACTGCTGATTTCGGGAGGGGTGTTGAAAGACCTGAGTCAGATTGAGGTGACAAGAGAGGAGGTCCTATGACTGATAAACAACTTAAAAACTGATAAATCTCCAGGCCCGGATGGCATACATCCAAGAGTTCTGAAAGAACTCAAATGTGAACTTGTGGATCTCCTGACAAAAATATGTAATCTTTCATTAACATCTTCCTCCATTCCTGAGGACTGGAAGGTAGCTAATGTCACTCCCATCTTTAAAAAGGAGATCCAGGAAATTACAGGCCAGTCAGTCTGACATTGATACCAGGTAAGTTGGTGGAAACTGTTATTAAGGAAAGAACTAGTAGGTACATTGCTGAACAAAAACTATTGAGGCAGTCTCAGCATGGGTTCTGTAAGAGAAGATCTTGTCTCACTAACCTGTTAGTGTTCTTTGAGGGAGTGAACAAACATATGTGGACAAAGGGGACCCAATAGATGTTGTTTACCTTGACTTCCAGAAAGCTTTTGATAAAGTTCCTCATCAAAGGCTCCTAAGTAAGCTCAATAGTCATGGGATAAAAGGACAAGTCCTCTTGTGAGTCAAAAACTGGCTAATTAATAGGAAACAGAGAATGAGTATAAATGGGCAGTTTTCTCACCTGAGGGTGGTAAGCAGTGAGGTACCACAGGGACCAGTACTTGGTCTGATGCTTCCTAACTTGTTTATTAATGATTTGGAGTTGGGAGTAAGCAGTGAAATGGCTAAATTTGCAAATGACACAAAGTTGTTCAGGGTGGTGAGAACCAGGGAGGATTGTGAGGCACTCCAAGGGGATCTGTCAAAGATGGGCAAGTGGGCATCAATGTGGCAAATGGGGTTCAATGTGGCCAAGTGCAAAGTGATGCACATTGGAGCCAAAAATCCTAAATATAAATACACATTGATGGGGTACAAACTGGCAGAGAATGACCAAGAGACATATCTTGGAGTGATAGTAGATGACTCAATGAAAATGTCTAGACAGTGTGTGACTGCAATAAAAAAGGCCAATGCTATGCTGGGGATTATTAGGAAGGGAATTGAAAACAAATCAGCCTGTATCATGATGCCCCTGTACAAATCAATGGTGCGACTTCATTTGGAGTACTGTGTACAGTTTTGGCCACCACACCTCAAAAAAGATATTATAGCATTGGAAAAAGTGCAGAAAAGGGCAACTAGAATGATAAAAGGGTTGGAACACTTTCCCTGTGAAGAAAGGTTAAAACGCTTGAGGCTCTTTAGCTTGGAGAAACGATGGCTGAGGGTTGACATGATCGAGGTTTATAAGATTATGCATGGGATAGAGCAGGTTGAGAAAGAGGTACTTTTCTCCTTTTGTCACAATACAAGAACTCATGGGCACTCAATGAAATTGCTGAGCAGTCGGGTTAAAACAGATAAAAGGAAGTACTTCTTCACCCAAAGAGTGATTAACACATGGAATTCACTGCCACAGGAGGTGGTGGTGGCTACAGGTATGGACAGCTTCAAGCGGGAATTAGATAAGCATATGGAACAGAAGTCCATCAGTGGCTATTAGCCACAAGGTATAGATAGGAATTCTCAGTCTGGGGCAAGTGATGCTCTGTATTCTTGGTGCTTGGGGGGCAACAGTGGGAGGGCCTCTAGTTTCCTGGCCCCACTGGTGGACCTCCTGATGGCACTGTGTGACAGAGTGTTGGACTAGATTTTTTTTTATTTTTGGCCACTGTGTGACAGAGTGTTTGACTAGATAGGCCATTGGCCTGATCCAACATTGGCTTCTCTTATGTTCTTATGATCTGAGAGACCCATATTGGAATTCCCACTCTGCCACGGAAGCTTGCTGGGTGCCTTGGGCCAAATTGCACACTCTCAGCCTAACCTAGCTTGTAGGTCCACGTGGTCAGCTATGTTGATCTAAAGCAGAAGAGGTTTTTTGGTCTTAAAGCTGCCACTGGTCTCTAAATTTGTTCTACTAGCTCGTAGGGTTGTTGTAAGGATAAAATGGAGTAGCAGAGTTTAGTGTAAGCCTCTTTGGGTCCCATTGGGGAGAAAGGCAAGGTATAAATGAAGTGAATAAATAAAACTATTTGATTTGAATTGAGAAATGATTTTGAATTATTTTCTTGGTCATAAATCTAATCATTCAGCATCATTTGTTGGATACTTGCTCATACAATATTCAGCAAATAAAATTGCCTGATTTTTAACCCATTCCAGTGTCCTTATAAATAACAGGGAGCAATCAAACATGTCTACTTGGAAGCAAGTTAATTTTATTTACAGGGAAATGCTGTTAGGATTGTAGCCTTGGACTGACTTAGTTAATGTCTCCAAGTGGTATTGATGCTCATCTCCAGAAACATCTAGCTAAGAAAGGTGGGTTTTTTTCCTGAAATCCACAGAAGTTTTCTCTAACAACTATTGGCTGCTTCTGCGGGCTGACACAAAGAACTTGGAGGGGCTATCTTTCATGTGGCAGAGTGAAATGGAGAGGGTTAACCAAATTTTGGGAGAGAAGATCAGACAGAAGGGCTTTTCTGCATGGTTCCCTCCCCCAGTTGGTTCAGAACTCCATACTACTTTGATTTATCCCCTGATTTCCACATGCAGTCTTGCACCTTCAGTTTTTGCTCCCCCCCCCCCGGCCTTCTTGTTTCCTTTGAGACCATTTTTACCCGGTCTTTTTCTGGAAGCTGATTTTGGTTGCCTTCTTTCTTGTACAAAATGTTTCTGTCCATGTTCTTTGCCCCACCCTCCAGCCCACTTTTCAATTATTGGAATGTCATCATCATCAAACCACGCCCTCTCCCCTCCCCTCCCAAGACAAGTGGTTGCATTTTTTAATTCTTTTTTAAAAACAGCACTAAAATACTGACATATTGATAGACCGATGTAATAAAAGGTTCAGCAGGCTCTCTGAATTCCATTTTTAACCTAATCTGTTATAGATATATAAGGGAAAAGGCATATTGTTAAAAGGGAAAGGAACAGAGACTTGCGTTTCTTAAAAATGAAAGCTGGGAATTCAGGGGACCTGCTTAACCTATCATTGGAACAGTATATCAATATATCAAGATCATGGCTGCATTCTTTTGGAAAAAGTCACCCAAATAATGATATTTCAGTAGAAGCATCTGCAAAAATGAGGGACGCTGTGACACCACTCTCCCCTTAAAAATCCATGTGCAGAAGAAAATAAACGGACTCCACTACTGTGAAAATGTAGAGGGGAGGTAGATGTGCAGAAGAACCACATCCAAAATAATTCCAGTGTTTGTGGATCAACTGCCAAGAAAATTAGAAGTCAAGTGTGCAGAAAAGCCCAAAGATTCTGCATTTAAAGAAAAAACTGGACAGAAAAGCTAAGGAATTAACAGCCTCATTTATAGCTCAAGATTCACATAAAGGGAAGGAATTCATCAACTTCAGCACCGTACCATTACTCTCACTTTACAAGCAGCCTCCCACTTGCCTTGTCCAAATTATGGGATAAGACTGAAGTCTTCCCAATTAATCCGGATGAAAAATGTAAGCCTAAAAGCAAGAAGATGGCTCCCTCACTGCTAGACCTACAGATCATCAACGAAATCTGGCATTGGAAACAAACATTTCTCACAGATTTTACTGTGTCAGTCATATCCAATCATAATGCAGAGTTAATGTACACTGTGTGGTTTTGTCTTGCAAGCTACCAGGTGAATTTTAGACATTTAAGTTGTACTATTTAGCATAATGAAGTAGGTATATGGAGTGCTGAGGATTTTTATATTCCACAAAAATGGAAATAAAATATTAACACATTAACATAAAACTTATAATTTCAAACAAGGATGCCTTTCTGGAAGACTGGAGGATATTTTTATGCTCCACTGCCATCTGTCTATAAAAAGGTAATTAATTAGCATTTAATTTTTTTAAAAAAACACTACTTCAGAGAATGCTTGTGAATAGGTCTCATAAGCCTGTTACATTCATAATAAGAGAGGTAGTTACACCACTGAAGAGTTGTTACAGAGACCGTTTCTCAATGGATGTTCTGTTTTTATGGCAAAACACTGAAACAAGTTCTTAGCTTCCCAGAGAAAGCCACTTTGTGACACATTTACAGCACTAGTTGAATCTGGAAATTTAAACTATTTTTTTCCTTTGTCATTACAGATTTTTTTTTGCATTCCTATTGAGAAAAAACATGTATACAGACACTATATAAAATATCTAGGGATATGACATTTGCTCATTCCTGACACACAGGCTGAATTAATTTATGAGTAGATATATGTCAGCTGCAATAACATAGTATTGGTAATAGATTTTTGGATACTTTTTTTTTTTGGCCCCCCAAAGGGGATTTTTTATTGATTTTTGTATATACTAATAAAACTACAAAGAAAAAAAAGGGAAAGGGAACTACATCCTGTCCTTATAATATTTGAATTTTGGTTTCACAAGGTTCTATGCGCGCCAACAGTGGTTTGTGGGCCACGCTGCTCCTCAACATCGGGCAGCAAATCAGAGCGAGAAGCCCATGTCCCTCCTGTACTACCACTGCCCCAGGCCATTTCCAGCTCTTCCCCCCTCACCCTCAGAGCCATTCGGGGAGGCAGGAGAAGCCCAGCGGTGGTGCTGCACCGCCCGCCGCGGGCCCGTTCTGGCACTCCCCCCCCACCTTCAGAGGCCGACAGGGGGAGGAGAAGCCCGGTGGTGGCCCTGCGCTGCCTCCATGGGCCCGTTCCAGCGCTTCTCCCCACCTTCACAGACCTTCGAGGGAGGAGAAGCCCAGCAGCGGTGCTGCGCCACCCGCCACGGGCCCGTTCCAGCGCTCCTCCCCTCCTTCACAGACCTTTGAGGGGAGGAGAAGCCCAGCAGCAGCGCTGCGCTGCCCACTGCGGGCCCGTTCCGTTGCTCACCCCCCACCTTCAGAGGCCTTCAGGGGGAGGAGAAGCCCGGCGGTGGTGCTGCGCCGCCTGCCACGGGCCTGTTCCGGTGCTCCTCCCTGCCTTCACAGACCTCTGAGGGGAGGAGAGGCCCGGCGGTGGCACTGCGCCAGCCGCTGCAGGCCTGTTCCTGCAGCTCCCCCCACCTTCACAGGCTTTGGGGGGGAAGAGAGGCCCGGCGGCGGTGCTGCACTGGCCAATGCGGGACCGTTCCTGGCACTTCCCCCCCCTTCAGAGCCCTTCAGGGGGGAGGAGAGGCCTGGCAGTGATGCTGTGCCGGTCACCGCAGGCCTGTTCCCAGCGCTCCCCTCCTGGCCTTCACAGGACTTCAGGGGGGAGGACAGGCGTGGCGGCGGCGCTGTGCTGCCTGCTGCGGGCTCATTCCCGGCACTCTGCTCGCCTCCAGAGACCTTTGGCGGGGAGGAGAGACCTGGCACCAGTGCTGAGCTGACTGCCAAGGTCCCGTTTCTGCTGGTCCCACCCCAGCCTCGCCTTCAGAGGCATTGGGGGGGCTGGTGAAGGCTGCTGCCCTGTTTTCCCCACACCATTCCCTGAAGTGGCATGGGGGGGGGCAGGCCAGAAACAGCGCTGAGCCTGCTGCTGCTGCCAGTTTCTGCCGCTCCCCCCCTACACTCTTCTTTTCTCTCTCTCTCTCCGTCTCTCTCCCCCATCTTTCTAACTCTCACTTTCTCCCCTTTACCTACCCTCCTTCCATTCTCTCTCTCCTCTCTTCCTGTCTTCCTGTCTTCCTCTCTTTCTCCATCTCTCTCCTTCTCTTTCTTTCACTCTACCCCCTCTTCCATCCTTCCTTTCTCTCTCTTGCCCCCTTTTTCTATCTTCCTTCCTCCATCCCTCCCTTCCATCCATCCATCCATCCATCCTCCCGCCCTACCAACCTTTCTAGGGCCCATTGTCTTCCTCTACAACAGGCTTTGCTCCCTAGTGTAAGGATAAAGAAAAATAAACCCACACTATACTAAAACCCCAAGAGAAGGAGATCATATCTGTGTTAAGCTAAATGTTAGTATTTTAGTGTTAATAAACAATGCATGTTGTGAGTTCCTGTCTATCTCAGCGAAATTGTTAATTTGTTACTTGTTATGAGGAGATTCCAGAGCACCCCCTCCAGCTCGCTTCATAAAGGCAATTTCCAGAGTCCTTCTACCTTTATCTAGGCTTTCTATCTCTAAAGCCATAGGATGATTTGATGGCGGCAGCTCCCTCTTCCGCGGCCAGGTCTTCATCCCAGATGGTGCTTTAGAAATTCTTTGGCTTTAAAAATGGAGTCAATCTTCTCTCTCTTGTTGTTGATTTTGAAAGATTACACCTTCAGGCACCACCCACCTGTATGGAATTTGATTGGTTTGGAGAAAAAGAATTAAGTCCTTATAGTTCTTTCTTTTTTGATGAATTTCAAATGGAATGTCTTTTAAGGTCTTGATAGTTGTATTTCCCAGTTTCAGTGGAGTTGCTGATGTTGCTTTTAAGATTGCATCTCTGGTCTGTCTTCTTGAGAATCTGACCATTATTTCCCCAGGCAGGCTATTTTTTTTGGTGTAATTTGAATACACCCTATATGCTGTTTCCATATCATGTGTAATTTCTTCCATTTTCAAGCCTGTTGCTGGCGCGATAACTTCACTGAGTATCTTCTTCAGGTCCTCTTTAGCTGATTCAGGAACTCCCTGGAATCTAAGGACCATGTTAGCTTTTTCCATTTGTAATTGCAGCAAATGAGTTTCCTGGTAGTTCTGCTACCCTCTAACTCTCCCATCTTTTTCTTCATATTCTTATTTGTGGCGTACATCTGCTTCACAACTTCCATCATTTGCTCCGTCTTTTTGGCCGTTTCTGCCAACTGGAGTTGCTGTGATGCAACGTTTTGATTTAGTGTGACCAACTGCTGGTTAATACCAGCGACTTGTTCCATCACGGACTTGATGGTATCTGCTAGGAGTTTCATGACATCCACTCCCTCTTAGATTTTTGGATACTTTTGATAAAACATACATTATTTCTTTCATCTGATTTAACATTGTATATCTGACATGAAACTGCAAAAAAAATTAAAAGTACTTCATTGAGCTTTGAACTTACTATTTCATCTTTTTCTTCTCAACTGAAAGCATAACACAATAATACATATATCTATCATCATACAGCATCTTGGCAATAAATAAACTGGTAGACATGACATCTCATACGTAAATATTATATATACTTAGCATGGTCTAACAGGTGTGTGTGTGCACACATGCAGATGAAGGTTCCACATCTAAGACGTCTACACAGACCAGGAACTGAGAGCTGAACAGGATTTTTGTATGGCACCAAAGCTTGGATCCTTGCATCAAGCAGCTGGGTTGCATGTGCTGTTCTCATACATAAATGCAAACAGCAGCACCCAGTGCTTTCAGCTTTCATGGCACTGATAGCATTTTTGGGCAGAGATCTGAATCCAGGGTTGCTAGGCTCTTGTCAACACATGATCAACACTGTCAAAATTGGTTGAGCCATCTATCTAATGGAGGGATGATCCTGCACGGATAATCAGGGGAGAACAGAGTCATCACCTTTGCAGCTATATCTCCAGACAGAGGCCACTGTATTTATTGGAGATTTAGAAATCCAAGTTACATCCTGAAATGTTTGAACAGCTCCATGCCCCAGCAGAAGGTTCAGGGTATTCTACTTTAAGTTCTGTGACTAGGCTTGCAGTTTGTCCCCTGTGGCAGATAAATCCTCACCCTTGAGCAATTGAGGAGCAGCAGAAAAAATGGCCAGAAATGTTGCCATAAAGATTAGGGGAAATTCCTAGAGTATCACCTGGAAGTGACATTACATCCTCCCAAATTCTGTTCATCTCAGGCATTGCCCCACCCACCCCAATTCTTCCTGCATTTGATGAGGCAGTGCTGGCAATCCTATGGAGGCAATGAGAAGGACCAATAAGCTTATCTAGAGGAGGAAGAGGAGGAGATTAGATTTATAACTCGCCATTCACTCAGAGTCTCAGAGTGGTTTACAAACTCCTTTCCCTTCCCCTCCCCACAACGAGCACCCTGTGAGGTAGGTGGGGCTGAGGGAGCTCTGACAGAAACTGCTCTTTTTCAAGAACAGCTCTGACAGGACTATGGCTTGCCCAAGGTCATCCAGCCAGGTGCAAGTGGAGGAGTGGGGAATCAAACCCGGTTCTCCCAGATTAGAGTCCGCACATTTAACCACTTCACCAAACTGGCTATGTGGGAACTGATTGTGTATTGCAGAAATACCCAAGAATCTTCTGCAATGCACCAAGGTTTGACAGCAGACATGAAAACATTCCACGACAGAAGTTGATGCAGATAGAGTTTGCTGAAAGTAGAACGTTTAAGATACAGTGGTCTTCCTTATTCTTAGATCTACATTACCACCAGCATTCAAAGACAGTTTGCATGACAGAATAACTGAGGGTAGTAATGTAGATCCATAAATAAAGAAGCACTAAAGTAAAAAGCACTCCCAACATTTCAAGCCAGTTCTGGATCCCTTCCTGCCTCATCAGGTTTTTCCATTTGTGCCATCTACTGGTCAAAATATTTTACTGCATCCTCAGTTTTTAGACCTCAGCGGAATTGTTTACATCAGAGTAATTTTGCTCACACGTGTATTGCAAATTCTATCAATACAAACGTTCAATAGTTTCAACACTTGGATTTATTAATATACACTCTCTTCATCACCATATTTCCTCCAATTTTAAAGGCTGCTTGAGCTAATCTTACATTTCATAATCTTATTACTATATTTAAAAATAATTTTTCAACTTGCTATCACATATTTTAATGCTCTAACCACACCTCTAAGGAAATATTTTCAAATAAAGTTTTCTCCTTTAATACAAAAATCAAACCATCTAAGTACTGAAACTGTAAGTATCCATGTAAAAAAAATCTTAAACTACTTTACAATTAACTTACTTCTTTAACAAAATTAATATGTTTCTAATTCATATGTATACATACTGGCAAACAGAAACTCATTAGCTCCTCCTTACACAATTCAGCTATTGCTAGAAGGGCCTTCACGTGTAACCTTTTATTAGGAATAAACCTGATATTTTCAGGTGTCTTTGTTTTAAAAAAATAATTTTCTGTTTCCTCTCAAATAGAAGTCTGTATTAAGTCTTCTCTCTAGCAGTTGTATTTCTCTCTTGCTGCAGATTTGCACAATCGCCTTCAATGTTTACACATTTCTTTGTGTTCCCAGTGGCAGTTTTCATCCACTTCTAGTGGCAGGTTGGAACACTTGGTAGTTTTGTGCAAGCTGCTGAGAGGTCTATTCTCTTGCTGCAACAGTGCCAAAGTGACCATCTGTCATCTTGGCTTTTTCTTGTTCCTTGTCCTTTAATTTTCTGGGTTTGCTGGTGCAAATTCAGGTAACTACTAGGAAAGCAGCCTCTCCATCTGCAGCAGTTTTCATCTTATGCATATCAGTTTCTTCCCTTATTGTCATGGCTGAAATCACCATCAAGATTTTGAAGAAGTCTGTCGTTAATTTGAACTGGATGACTGTTGATTAGAGGGGTGTTTCTCCAATATGGTCATCTACACCATCATTCAGAGGAGCACCAATCACATTTTCTTTCAGATCATCTGTCTGCAAATCTTTTTCGTTTTCTGAACTAGTAGGATATATACTAATTGAATATTCACAGTGATAGTAACCAGAATCTTGCTTCTTTTTATGCATGGAACACAGATCGATTCGCCCAAAGATTTCAGTGCCAAAGAGGCTGCCTTCATACTCCGTATATAAATCCGCAGAGATTTTTCTAAAGCCCTAAATATTGAAAAAGATAAGTGAGCATTACTGGACATGGCTTAATGCGGCAACTTGAGAAGGGTTTCCAAAATGTAGAAGCAATAGTATAAGAATGAATATTTATGATCCAACACACAAAGGTCTGTTTTGAATACAAAACTATGCAAAGAAGAAGGAATTATAGCATTTGGGCTAATGGAATGGAGCTGTTGAATGCCTAGAATTACCTTGTAACATCTTATCAAGAACTCTGGAGTGCACAGGGAGAGTCCTTCTTTATATCATGGGAAGCTAACAGAATCTGGACTGTTGCTTCTTTTTTGGACCTCATGGTCAGGTTAAAGAAATTTTCTCATTTATAACATTACACCTAGTCTTTTGCCACTAAGAGTATAGGTAAAGGTAAAGGTTCCCTTGCTCGAAAGCCAGTCGAATCCGACTCTAGGGTTGCGGTGCTCATCTCCGTTTCAAAGCCGAAGAGCCAGCGCTGTCCGAAGACGTTTCCGTGGTCATGTGGCCGGCATGACTAAACACCAAGGCGCACGGAACGCTGTTACCTTCCCACCGAAGTGGTACCTATTTATCTACTTGCAATTTCTTGCTTTCGAACTGCTAGGTTGGCAGGAGCTGGAACTAGAGACGGGAGCTCACTCCGTCTTGCGGCACCCGGGTCTCGAACTGCTGAACTACTGACCTTCCACAGCCTGCAGTTCAGTGTCTTAACCACTTGAGCCACCGCAGCTCCTGACTAAGAGTATACTCACACCCAAACTCAGTTCTCTCACATGAGTATTTATATGTAGGGTTACCAAATCTGGGTTGGGAATTTCCTGGAGCTTTGAGGGCAGGGCCTGGAGAAGGCAGGGATTAGGGAGTGGAGAGTCCTCAGCAGGGTATATTGCCATAGAGAAAAACACCCCTTTTCTCCAGGAAAACTGACCTCTCTAACCTGGAGATCAGTTGTATTTCCAGGAGATCTTCAGGCCCTACCTGGAGGGTGGCAACCCTATCTATATGTTATATTTCCAAACACCTGCATAACACTCATACTTCACATTTTTAAGTGAATAACTAAATATATGTTATGTGAAAGGATCATAGTGATACCCTCAACTTAAAATACATATAGTACATAATTTTGGACTTTGGCATGATAATGGGCCATTTTCATAATTCTGTTATAATATAGTATTTCCAATTATTATAGCAGAAGCTAGGATCTCATGTGTAAGCTGGCATCAGTCTGCTTTTTAAAGGCAACAGTCATGGCCTCAGTATAAAATAAGATGTATTTTTCCTATAACAATACCTCTGTTAAGAATTTGTTTATTAATGTATCTGTCAGATGTTCTGCCTTAGAACAAATCTTCATTCTACCAAACCCCTCCTTATGAAAGTACAGAACAATTTCTTCTATATACTAAAAGATTCAATTTGCATCTGTTAAATTCTGTTTTCTGAAAAGTGATCAAACAAATATGTTTATGGTGAACTTTCTTCTCTATTGTATATCTCCTGTAACAATCATCCATTTTTGTCTGGCAAAGTCAGTTTCTTCACCTACCTTGCCTGAACTAAATTCATCTCTGAATTTCTCTTACATTATTTTCATTTCCAGATAAAATATACCCATAGCATCCAAAATGGATATCACAGACCATGAAGACTAGCCAGCATAGTGTAGTGGTAAGAGCCAGTATAGTCTAGTGGTAGATTGAATCAGCCTATCAGAGAAACTTGGCAGCTAAGAAATATTGTGTGACTATAATCTAATGGAAAAGGGGGAAATCCCTTCACCAATCTCAAAATGAGGATCAAAAGCCTTTACTCATATGGAAAACTGAGGCATACAGATGCCAGCCTCCAGATAGGACCTAGGGATCCCCCAGAATTACAACTCATCTCCAGACTACAAAGATCAGTTGCCCTGGAGAAAATGGCTGCTTCAGAGTGTGGACTCCATGGCACTGTACACTGCGGTCCCTGTCATCCCCAGACTCCATCCCTAAATCTCCAGGAGTTTCCCAACGAAATCTGGCAACCTTACTACCCATCCCCCACTGGAGGCCAGGGGGGACCCTACTGAAGCACTTTCAACAAGGATCACTTACCTCCATTGAGAACTTCCAGGAGGCCACACAGACCATTAGAATATCTCCCCCTTTTGCCAAGGACACAGGAATGGCAGATAACTATGCTTACTCATATAGATTCTGTATACTTCATGTAGATATGAGGACTTGAGGCTTCAGTCCCCTAAACATTCTTTAAATTACTAAGCCCATCGAGCCACTTCTGGGTGCTTCAACCCCCCTCCCCTCTGGGAAGCTGCCTCAGGCTTCCGTTTTTAGTCCACCATTTTTTATATGCCTTGGCGGTGTGCGCTTGGGCAGAGTTCCGCTCCTAAGTTAATAAAAGAAAAGCTTAAATGGTGCCTAGTTTAAGCATTTAGACAAGTCTGGGATCTCAGGGAGGCCAGTTTCAAGGTAAAAGTTTAAAGAGAAATCTTCATTTAAAGTTTAAAGGGATGTGTGGAAATTGCTGTTCTGCACACACGTGAAAATTTTAGCTCTAGAGGGCTGCCTGTGCACATGCTCAAACTGAGAGGGAAAAAAACCCCACCTGCATGTGGATGGCAGGAAGCCTGGAACAAGGAGGTCAGTGTGATCGTGATTCTCCAGGTTAAAAAAAAACCGCATTGGATTGGAGCAATTTAAACTGCTCCAGCACACTGTCTGAACGCACCCTAAGAGTGATCCAGCTGGTATATTTTAAGCAACTGCTCCCTATCCCAAGAACTGTGTCTTTTCACAACATTAAGATACTTCAGAAGCTGCATTTTAAATTATCCTGTTTCATTATTTTCATAGTAATAATTAGTAATTGGTATAGTTAAGAATGCTCCTTGGAAGCTAAAATGACTAAACTGAGGCTATCATACTTCAGTCCCATTATGAGAAGACAAAAGTCACTGGAAAAGACAATAGTGCCGGGCAAAGTTGAAGGCGGCAGGAAAAGAAGCACAACATGAGATGGCTCGACTCAAACAAGGAAGCCACAGCCCTCAGTTTGCTAGACCTGAGCAAGGCTGTTAACGAAAGGACTTTTGGTCACCATATGTCAGAAGCAACTTGGCAGCATTTAACACAAACACAGTTAAGTAACAGAATGTCTGCATTTTTTGTAATGTTTTTGCTGTGTCAGTTCCATATTCCAGGAACGACATACTTGTTTGTGTATGTATTTGATAATATTCACGTGGACCTTCTCCATCCCACCAGTTAAGAAAGAGCCCTGCTACCTGCATCCCAGCTGCGGGGGTGAGGAGAGGGGCAACAGAGACAGCACTTTCTCACTGGTGGCACCTTGCTTTCAAAATGTCCTCCCCCTTGATACTTATCCTATTATCATGTAGCCACCAGGGCCCAAATATTTCTACCCAGCCTTTTAAATGAAATGTAATGTTATCCCTTTTTAGCTGGCTACTCTGTGGCCAGCACATGGCTGTTTTGTGGCTAGTCTTTTGTTCCTGTTTATGCTGGTTTTGGTTTCATAAGTTTTATCAATAATTTCATGGCTGCTCTATAATTGATGCTTTTATGATTTTATCATTTGTTTTTCTCAGCACTTTGAGCAGATCTGTGGAGAAGATGGCTATAAATCTCCTAAATAAATAAATCATAACTTTAAGTAAACATGTACTGATAATTAAGAAGGTAAGTATCTGTCCTTGATCATACTGTACATAACAAAACGACTCCTGTGAATAAACGGTAGTCCACACAGCTGGCTTCCACAAACAAACATATAAAGTCTTCTAAAACTTCATGCAAAAATCAACGCCCCAGGAAATCACCCCTTGCACACCTACAGGCTGTTCAGAAAAACACATGATCAATCCATCATTCTACTGTATAATCCCCCCCCCAACGTATTGGAATATCCTTAACAAGGCTTTCTGTTATTTTACCTGACTTTTCTTCAGTTTCATTCATTTCACTTTTACTTGCTACTATCACACCCAGGGCTATTTTGGGGCAGGAACACACAGGAACGGAGTTCCGGCTGGCTACCAAGTTGGCCACGCCCAGCAGGAACTTATTAGCATAATAGGCCATGCCCAACCACAGAAACACATTAGGATTGGCTACATTAGGGGTGTGTGGCCTAACATGCAAAAGAGTTCCTGCTACAAAAAAAAGCCCTGGGTTTTGACAACAAACAAGGTAAACAGAATAAGAAGCAAAAGGTAGGTGTGGCTGGATGACCACACTTCTGGTAACATGCGAGTGTGGCCTAATATGCAATGAGCTATGTTGTCATGGGTGTGGCCTAATATGCCAATGAATTTCTGCTGATGGGTGTGGCCTATTATGCTAATGAGTTCCTGCTGGGCTTTTTCTACAAAAAAAGCCCTGATCACACCAAATAATGTACCTGCATTTTGGGTGTCAACACCTTACAGCGGTACCTCTTGCCCAGACTTAAAAGGTATACTGAGGTGAAGCAGCTCAGTGGTCTACCATGAAAGGAATTTAATTCAGTGACTGGACAGAAAGGGAGAAATAAATATCAGAAGAAATTTTGCCCTTTGGATAGCTGCTTAACACCAATGGGAAATTTGATGAATGAATATTACAGCTGCTACCATATGTAAAATGAAATGTCAAACACCCTTTATGAAATGCATCTGCTTCTAACACATACTAATACAAGAAAACCTGTCATTGAGTCATCATAGTCTAGACTTGTTCAGTGATCTTTGCCATTTTAGAATTGCAAAGCTTAATACCCTCTCACTTTTCATGTTTCTGCCTCACATAAATACATTGCAGATCTCTCACAATAATGCTGGCCCCTTAATTATGCCCCCAGATATAACAGGGTCTAGAGAATCTCTTAATATAGTGCATAGAATTTTGAATTCATAAATATTCAGCCTTTACTGGGATTGCAAACTCTAAATGAAAACATTCCAATAGGATTTAAGGGCAATGCGTTACTTTATTGTGACACAAGTAGATTACTGTGCAACTAAAATGCTCCAAAAATATCCCAGCTCATCACTTTATAAGGAGGTATGTAACTATGAAAGAGAAAAGGACGTGTGAAATAGATAAATCCACAATCCTGGTGTGCTCATTTTCTAGAGCCACATGCATGCTGGAATTATTTGTGACTGGTTCGTGTGACAAGCAACATGGATGAATTCACCCATATTCCCAGAAGCTAAATTACTAGAAGGGATTACTAAACTGTCCTTAGATTAAGACAAACTAATCCCATTTTTTGAGAGAATGGTGTGTGTGTGTGTGTGTGTGTGTGTGTGTGTGTGTGTGTGTGTGTGATTATGCTTCCGACAAAATACTGGTTTAATATGCCTATGTTCAAGCTGACTATAGATAGTTATTTCCATCTAGGAATCTCAGTCTCTGCAATAGATATCAAAATGCCTATCATGTTAATAATTTTGTACTTTATTTTAGAATACAAGTTGAATTAAAAGCATTACCACTGAATAACTTCCTTTAAGTCTATAAGGTGAAAAAGAATACAATCAGACAGTAATCAGACAAAGCTCCTGACTGATTTAGGATTTGAATCTAGATTTCCAGAGTTTAGTTCAAATTGTTGTTGTTCTTTGCCATCAAGTCCCAGATGGCATAAAGCAACCCTGTGGGATTTTCAAGGCAAGAGACATTCAGAGGTGGTTTCTCATTACCTGCCTCTGTGTCATAACCCTGGTATTCCTTAGAGGCCTTCCATCCAAATGCTAGCCAGGGCCGACCCTGCTTAGCTTCTGAGATAGTCTGGGCTATCCAGGTCAGGGCTCAGTTCAAATTAAGCCACAGTATATAATCAATGTCAAACGTTTATCAGAATTTTCAGGACATCCAACACATCCATAATGTAGCTCAGGAACAGAATTAAGTCCCCTATTATTCAGTGGGGCTTGCTTCCAGGAAAATGTAGTATGAATGACATTATACAGCAGTAGCATCTTGGACATGAGTCCAATGACTTGTCATATCTGTCCGATATTTCTTTAGTTTGCATTGCTAATAAGGGAAAGGGAGTGGTGAAGAAACTCAGACTGACACATATTCTAAAAAGGATCTGCCAAGCCTACCTACTAGTGCACAATTGCTCAATGGCTCTAAATAATACACAGATTCCACGCTCTGCTTGCCTTCTCTAGTCCTTAATTACATGGTCACATTTTTATAGAGCCTCAAGGTCAATGCTTGTAAAAGTGCTTAATTTAGAGAGGATCAAAATTTAATCTTTTTTAGATGGCAATTGGGTCCTTAATCTTTTTTAGATGACAATAGAGTCCTTGAACTATTACACTTCTTGATTGCCGTTAATATTGAACATTTTCTAAAATACACATAAAGCAAGGGAAGAGGAAACTTCAGCTTCAAAGATCAGAAGACATGTTCTGCATTTAAACAAGAAATACTTAAAGATGTTCAAAAATATCCCTGTAAATTATTACATGAAAAAATACAACCAGTAGATGGCATCAGAATAGCTACTACTATGTTATGAATCATCTAGATAACCCTTTTCATCTAACCTGCAAAGCTCTTATAAACAGCCCCAAATATTTCCTTTTATTTCCCTTGTTCTGTGCATTGTCATTATCTTATTTTTTAATGCAACAGGCACTTTGACTCAGCAACACAGCCTCTCTGCCAAACCAATTCAGTCTTCACATAGCCACTGCCTGAGAATCGTCAGGCACTTCTTGCTGACGCAGAATAAATTGTATCAGCCATGCCCCTATAAATATTGTATATGCAGACTACAAAAAGAAAGCTCATCACAGATACTGATGAGCACAACCATTCTAAGCATGCTTGTTAAGCTGTACTTCAGCTATAGGACATCATTTAATGCCTTGAAATTCATAGCTGCTTCAAATAAAAATATTTAGGGGGGAAAACACTTCTAGAACGTCAGGCTTTTTAACTTTAGTTCTGTAGTTATTTGCAGGATATACACAATTGATATGTGAGCTGAAACCTGTGCTTCCCATATATAGAATTACAGTATCTGAGGTGGCCCTTCTAAATACAAAAGGAATCCACATGGTAAAGGCAGGATTTGAACTTAAGGGCAAATGCAAACTGATATATTAAGGTTAGTCTCTATGTCTGCAGAAATGCACATAAGGCATTATTAGACTAGGGGAGGTCTGAATCAAAGAAAAGCAATTTTCTCCAAAAGTAAGCCTGAAAGAGACAAGTGAAATTTTCCATTCTTATGATGAAAATTCACTGTCAAGAAACAATATAGATACTGGCTGATCTCCCAGAACAAGGAAACTGCAGGTGACTTAAGGCCATGGCTTTTGCAAATAAACCACTCTGAGCTATGCAACCAGAATAAAATCACTGGCAAGACAGTAATATGTGGAGGTTTGAAGTTGAAATAACAAAGTTTGGGTTATTCTTGGCTAAAGGAAACTCAGACACATCATATATGTTTTTCATGGCCATATGATAATTTTTGCCAAAGTAGTGGGCAGATGAGCTGAATAAGGTATAAAAATTGAGAGGTATCCAATGGGTGTGTGTGTGTGTGGATGATTACAAGTCTCTCCCCTTCATTTCCTGTCTTTCAGGTTCCCTTTCTGAAGGAAGACCCCTTGGAGGTTAAGTCTTTTCTTACCAAGTCACTTTTGGCCACCTTTCAATATTTATTTATTAGATTTTTATCCCGCACTCCCAGCAAAGCTGGCTCAGGGCGGCTTACACAACCAGTATAAAACACTGCAAATATAACAATAAAATATACAATATAAAAACCATCAATAAACAATTTAAAATTATAAATATTACAACATATTAAAGTGCTAGTGTTCAGTCCTCGGCGTATAGTCAGCTTCTTGATATTCCTCAAACATCTGCATGGTTGGCTTGAACTGTAATTGTGGGACCCAGATGGCCGGGCTTGCTCTTCATAAACTGTCAGATCTCAATGGTGGCAGTGGTGGTGGTGGTGGCTCCAAAAGCCTGACGGAAGAGCTTCATTTTACAGGCCCTGCGGAACTCCTGCGGGGCTCCTGTGGGAGCTCATTCCACCAGAGTGGAACCACCACCAAGAAAACCCTAGCCTGGCCTCCTTGATGTTCTGGAGGACTCAGCCGATTCTGGGTCCCCGACCACAGTGCTTTCTGGGGAACATATGGGGAAAGGGGGTCCCTCAAGTATGCAGGTCCCTGGCCATAAAGGGCTTTAAAGGTAATAACCAGCACCTTGAACCGGATCTGGTATGCTATAGGCAGCCAGTGCAGTGCTTTTAGGGTGGGCTGGATGTGTTCCCGCACAGGAAGACACAACAACAGCCTCGCCACTGCATTCTGCACTGGCTGCAGCTCCCGGATCTGGAACAAGGGCAACCCTATGTAGAGGGCATTACAGTAAAAGGCCAACTTGGCAGTGGCTGCTACCTGGCCTCCATTGTTAAGGAGATGTCTAGGAGCACTCCCAGACTCCTAACCTTTGGCGCTGGCACCAGTGGAGCCCCATCGAAGGTCGGGAGTGGAATCCCTACCCCCTGACCACTCAAACCCGGGCACAGGACCTCCATCTTCGTCGGATTCAATTTCAGCCGACTTCAGCCTAAGCCAACCAGCCACAGCTTGCAATGCCCAATCTAGAAATTCTGGTTTGGAGTCAGACTGCCCGCCTAACAACAGATAAAGCTGGGTGTCACCCGCATACTGGTGACAACCCAGCCCATGACTCTGGACAATCTGGGCAAGACGGTGCATGTAGATGTTAAAGAGCACTGGGGACAGCACTGCCCCTTGGGGCACACCACATTCCAGTGGGTGCTTTCGGGACAGCTGATCCCCTAGTGCCACTCTTTGTCCATAACCCTGGAGAAAGGAGACAAGCCACTGCAAGGCCAGTCACTGGACTTCAATGTCAGCGAGGCGGCGGGCCAGCCACTGATGATCGACCATGTCAAATGCAGCTGACAGGTCTAACGGCAGCAGTACTGCCATTCCGCCTTGATCCGGGTGCCTTCGGAGATCATCCATGAGGGCGACCAGAGCCGTCTCTATCCCATGACCCTGGCAGAAACCAGACTGGAAGGGATCTAATACGGAAGCATCATCCAAAAAACCCTGTAACTGAGTTGCTACTGCCATCTCTATTATCTTGCCCACATAGGGCTAGTTGGAATATGCTTCACTACCCTGTCCTAGAGGATTGGTGAGATTATTACCTAAGTTTTTTCTTTTCTTTTTGTTTACTAGTATCACTCTATGCTGCTTTATGCTTTATGCTGCTTCATGAAAAGCTACTGTTTTCATTCTAGGTAGGGTTAATTTAGGATAAGCTAAGCTATATGCTGTCAGTATTTTTCTGTGCTGAGGTATGTTATGGAAATTCTTAATGTGATTAAAAGAAAGAAAATCCTTGTTAGAACTTATGTACTAATAAAATTCCATGAAACTGTATAACCTAGTGTCTAAGTTCTTTCTTTGCCTTGAAGTGCTATTCCCAGCATAAAATTCAAAAGAGCCCTTTCACAACACAGGTTTAGCCTAGAAATAATGCAGGTTAACAACTCATTTCTACTTGAAATTTATATTTTGAATATGACAAACTAGGATCCTGAAAGAGCTGACTGAGTTATCAGAATATGTCCAACTTCCAACAACTTTGGCTCTGGAACCTACACTGTCCATAACCTAACCCCCAAAAGACTATCATGGGGATGGCACAGTCCAACCTAGGATTAATAAAAGCCATATATCTATTTCTCAAGCATGGATGGATCTGTGTAGGGTTGCCAGGTCCTACCTTGTTGCTGGCGGGGGGGGTTTGGGGGGTTCCTGAAGGAGAAGGGGACATCGCGTGATATCATTGTGTCGGTGATATTGTGCAGCGACATTCTGGTTTGAAGACAAAACTCTGTGGTTCAGGGGCAAATTTACCATAGAGTTTTGCCCTAAAGCCAGAGCATCCTCCATGACATCACCAACATAATCATGTCATTTTGGGGTGACATCATCATGTTGGGGATGTTACGTGGGGACATGGCTGTTTGGGTGCAGGGTGCAGGCCAGCAGTGGGCAGAAGCCCTGAAAACTGGAGGAACCCCCACCCAGATCTGAGGACTGGCAAGGCAACCCTTGATCTGTGGATACCTAAATCCACAAATTGGGCCCACACTGAGAAAAAGGAGATTTTCCACCCAAACTTGAGGGGAACCCCCCCAGATTTGGAGAAAGATTCAAAAACATAGAAAAATATATTGGGGGGGTTAAATTGTCCCAAAACAAACATTCTTTGCACACCCACAGAGCACTTACCAAAAGAGGGCCCTGCCACAGCTACCTTTGCCATGGCTCCCAGGGACCTGCCACCAATGCCATGGCTACAGAGGGCCCTGATGACTGCCAGGGGCCCTACTGTCAACATAGTGGCTCTGAAAGGCCCTGCCAGTTGCCCAGGGCCCTGCCGCCACCACCACCACTGTGAGGGAGAGGAAGCAGGCGGGTGTCTGGGAGAGCCCCTGTCACCACTGCTGCTGGAGGGGAGCGGGTGGGTGGCTGGGAGAGCCCCTGCACTGCTGCTGCTGTGGTGGGAGGGAGGATAAAGTGGTAGGCAGTGACTACAGAGGAGTGGAAGCTCATTCTCATCCCCATCTCTGTAGCCACTGGCTCAACTGCCTTTTTATAACTTTATCCCAACTTCTAATCCATCAGAAGGAGAAGTAGCACTGGAGACGTGGGGGGGGAGACACTTTGCTTCCCATCCCTCCAGCTCCCGATCTGCTTCTCCCTGCAGTCTGATTGATTAGAAACTGGGAGAAAGCTGAAAATTAAAAACATTTTGCAATAATTAAGATATTTATGATATTCAAGTCTTTTCATTTTTCTTTTGGGTTCAGTTTGGCATTCTCAGATTCATTCCTGTATTATTACTTTTTGTGTGTTTGCATACACACTGGATGACCTTCTCTGTATTTCTCTCCTACTGATTACTGTACTGTGTTTCACCCTTAAACTTTCTTCTCTTTCTTGGGAATCTGTAAGACATGATGTCTATTGCTTCTGAAAACTTGATTTCAGGCAATCTAGGAATAATCTCATCCTAAATAATAGCCATCAGTGCCAAACCTTTGTACCTCAGATAATGCCCACGAGATGTAGGAACCTCTGTCAAAGGTTTATTTTTGTTTCAGGGTGATGTGTGATTTATGGGTTGAGAAGAGTAGCAGGGTTCTTGGTCTGCATTGGCAATCTAGTCTTGATTTTTTTCCTGTGAAACCACAGTTCAGCTTCAAATAGTATTCCAATACTAACAGGTTGCCTTTTCTTATTCGTGTTAACAAGCAGGTCCCAAATTGTCACATTCAAGAACCATGGATTAATTCATTTGACTTGTTTCAAAAAACTGGCAAGTTTGACAAAATGTAGTTTTTTGAGTTTCATTCATTTGTGGCCAAAATGATACCTTGCTGGGTCTTGTATTATATGTCTCAATATCCAAATGCCCTTTGTGTATTTTGGCAAGCATGTCCAGTTGTAATACTTAAGGGCAGGGGTCTTTTTGTAGAAAAACAGCTGCAGGAGCTCATTAGCATATGGTATGCTAATGAGCTATTAGGCTATTAGCATATGCCACGCCCCCTGACATCACCAGAAGTGATGTCAGAAGGGAAAGCAAAAGGGGGAGGCATCTTCAAAAGCTTGCCCTTCCCTTCCCCAGCTGGTCTGGGTGGGGGAGCTAAGAGAGAAGGGGTTTAAAGTTTAAACTCCGTCTCATGAGAGTTGGGCCACAGAAGGAGGAAAGAGGGAAGGAAAGAGAGAGAGCAGAGAGAAGGAAAGAAGGAAGGAAAGAGGGAAAGAAAGAGAAGGAAAGGGGAGGGAAAGAAAGAGAGGGAAGAAGGAGGGAAACAGGGAAAGGAGGAAGAAAGAGAAGAGAAGAAGGTGGGAAAGAAAGAAGGAGAGAAGAGAAGAAGGAGGGAAAGAGGAAAAAGAGAGAAGGAAAGGAGGGAAATTCGGCGGCAATTCGGCCCCATTATATCCTATGGGCCATTGACGTCAATGGTGAAAACATAGGGTATATTCTGGGGGCTGGAGGGGAGGGGGTTTGAGGGAGGGGTTCCAAACTCACAGGGTAGCTGATGGAGCCTCTCCCCAAGATATCCACCAAGTTTCAAGAACATTGGAACAGGGGGTCCAATTCTATGGGCTCCCAAACAGGTTGCCCCTATTTCCTCCATTGTTCTCCATGGTGGGAAAAAAGTTACTTTTTTCCCACCATAGAGAAAAATGGAGGGAATAGGGGTAACCTGTTTGGGGGCCCATAGAATTGGACCCCTGTTCCAGTGTTCTTGAAACTTGGTGGGTATCTTGGGGAGAGGCTCAAACAGCTATCCTGTGAGTTTGGAGCCCCTCCTCAAACCCTCCCTCCAGCCCCCAGAATATACCCTATGTTTTCACCATTGACTTCAATGGCCCATAGGATATAATGGAGCTGAAACTGACAATCGGCTGCCTGAGGGACGCAGGCTGGGGGCGGGGCTTGGCTCCTGAGCTCCCGGAGCTGTGCTCCGGTGCGCTCCCCCCCAAAAAGACCCCTGCTTAAGGGACAACAATCTTAACACCCTTGAGAAGTATTCCATCGTCATTGTGAATACAATTGCATGACAGTATGGACTCAGAAAGCTGTTTACTGGCTAGCACACAAAGACAACTCAAATGACTGACTGAACAGTGACATCTTTAGCCTGGAGCACTGTATCAGTTTCAGGCTCACTTATAGTCAATGCTTTGAACATTACTAGAATTCATTCAAGAATGTTCTCTGGAAAATGTCTTACGCATATACTAATTAAAATGAAATGCCAGCCTCTGAATCCATTAGTCACTTTTTGAAGGGAAGGAGGAATCTGTGATCTGTTTCAGCTAGGCTGGCCTCTCATAATTAAAAGTGTGGTTTTGGTTTGTATTAAAATTTAAGGAGGAGATTAAAAAGTCCACACCAGTCACTAAGAGATAAAAAATAAGGCCAAGGCCGATGGTGCAAGTAAAATAAAACATATATTTTATTACTTAACTAAAAATTCCCCACAAGAGCAGCTACTGATCTCATAGTCTTGTTGAGGGAACGCTAAAAGATTAGCAGTTTCCCCCTAAGAAGCTTGTTGGCAAAATGCATAGGGACTTTTTAGCTGGTGATAAAATACAATTTTTACTTTACCCACACCATCAGCTGTAGTCTTATTTTTTTATCTATAAAAATTTAAGGACCAGAACTTCTTTTTTCTATTTATTAATGGCAATCAAGTCACAGTGGACTTATGGTGATCCCATAGGGTTTTCAAGGAAAAAGACATCCAGAGATGGCAGAGGACGCATTATCTGCCTCCGCATTACAACCCTGATATCCCTTGGTGTTCCCATCCAAATACCAACCCTGTTTAGTTTCCCAGATCTGATGAGATCCAGCTAGCCTGATCTATCCCAGTCAGGGCTCTTCTATTTGTACTTATTTTGAAAGCATATACTCCACTTTTTCATTCAATGAACAAACACACACAAAAAAGCTTGCAATAACTACAAGATACAACCACTGTTAAAACCTCAATAAATGATCAGATAAAAAATACAACCAAATTAAAAAACTGATGCACTAAAGGAAAATGCTTTTATGTACTATCGATCACCCGAGAATAAATGCATTCTCAAAGAAGAGATGAGTACATCTCCAAGATAACTGGATTCCATTGCATTCAAACTGGCCCAAACTCTGCAAGTACAGGCCACAGGGCCTGTAATTTCAATACTGTTGTATTCATGCTATTCCCTATACCTTCCTTAGTGGCATCTGTGGATATCTTAGTTGATTTTCTGTTATTAAAGTATCATGAACAGGGACTTCCTTGACCAATTTTAGATTTTCAAATTCCTAGACTGTGCTAGTATCCCACTGTTATTGTGCATACTGGTGTGGCAATATTTGGTATAAACCTGCCTAAAAAGTTTATCACACATAGTAATGTACCCATTCTTTGTCTTGAGATCTGGCATGGTAATAGTTAATACTCTCAGAGGATCTATATGAAGTCTGTGTTTTGTTATTTACTCTAGTCAGAAATTGCATCCCCCCCCCATCTACAAGGCTGTCCTATGCAGAATTACTTTAATTAGCTTAGACTGGAGTAACTCTGCACAAGACTGCTGTTAGTTCCTCGTCTGGGGCCTCAAATCTTTTTGTAACCTACTGGAATCAGTCCTCACACATTCTTCCACTGTACCATCCCAAACTAAAATGCCAAATATCCATCCATATTTTAGTGCCATCAACTACTTCAAGTATGTGTCACATTTTCCTATGGTGCACATTAGATTCTAATTCAATTCCAAATGGCAGTCTATAGGATCAGAAGCATCCATATGGTATATTAAAAATGCATAATCATGAGTTCCTTGTATCGAACATTTTTTTCAAAGTTCTGTAGAGGCATATAAATGGGAAAATAATTTTGTCCTTGTCTGCATCCAAAATGTCTCCTCTTATGGACAATGGAAAATAAAAACATAAGAACATAAAAGAAGCCAATGCTGGATCAGGCCAAACACAGTGGCCAAAAGCCTTCCCACTGTTGCCCCCCGAAGGACCATGAATACAGAGCATCACTTGCCCCAGACTGAGAATTCTTATCTATACCTTGTGGCTAATAGCCACTGATGGACCTCTCCTCCATATGTTTATCTAATTCCCTCTTAAAGCCGTCCATGCTTGTAGCCACCGCCACCTTCTGTGGCAGTGAATTCCATGTGGAAATCACTCTTTGGGTGAAGAAGTACTTCCTTTTACCTGTTCTAACTCTGCTCAGCAATTTCATTGAGTGCCCACAAGTTCTTGTATTGTACTTCTTTCTCAACCTGCTCTATACCTCGATCATGTCACCCCTCAGCCATCATTTCTCCAAGCTAAAGAGCCCCAAGCGCTTTAACCTTTCTTTATAGGGAAAGTGTTCCAGTCCTTTTATCATTCTAGTTGCCCTTTTCTGCACTTTTTCCAATGATATAATATCCTTTTGAGGTGTGGTGACCAGAACTGTACACAGTACTTCAAATGATGTTGCACCATTCATTTATACAGGGGCATTATGATACTGGCTGATTTGTTTTCAATTCCCTTCCTAATAATCCCCAGCATAGCATTGGCCTTTTTTATTGCAGTCAGACACTGTCTCGACGTTTTCAGTGAGTTATCTACTATGACTCCAAGATCTCTCTCTTGGTCAGTCTCTGCCAGTTCAGAACCCATCAAGATGTATTTATATTTAGGATTTCTGGCTCCAATGTGCATTACTTTGCACTTGGCCACATTGAACCTCATTTGCCACATTGATGCCCACTTGCCCATCCTTGATAGATCTCTATGGAGTGCCACAATCCTCCCTGGTTCTCACCACCCTGAACAACTTTGTGTCATCCACAAAGTTAGCCACTTCACTGCTTACTCCCAACTCAAAATCATTAATGAACAAGTTTAAAAGCATTGGACCCAATGATCCCTGTGATAACCCACTGCTTACCAGCCTCCACTGAGAAAATTGCCCATTTATACTCACTGTTTCCTAATGTACTTCTTAAGCTTGTTTGGATCTAGGAACAACCTTAGAGATTCATTTCCCCTCGATGTTTATTTAATGTATTTATGTACAGCATTCTTACAGGTTTCTGAGACAATTTCCAGCATATATTTAGTATATGCAGAATACAGATTCATTATAAAATCTTTATTCAATAAATAACTAACATTAGACAAACAAGTAAACTAAGCAGATAATAATTAAGCACTTATATGACATAGTTATAAAATGATTAGCGGTGACAATGAAGCAGAACAGAACAGCACAAGACAGCATGAGATAATTAATAGTCTTATATAAAATAATTATAAAATAATAGCAACAATGAAGCACCACAAAATAACTACTGTGGGCCAAAACTAATTAACAGTCAAAACTACAAACAAGTTTTTGTCTGAAGACTGAAGGACATCAGTTCAGTGCCAAGAAGAAGGTTAAGGACAGGGTTCCATAAAGCAACACAACAGAGATCACTCAAGGATGTGCTGCACCTACCCAATTATGAAGCTACCATATTTATCCAAAAAGGAAGACGACTCTGAATATAATACAACCACCTAAAGATGGTATTATCGAGGAAAGAAACTAGTCTTCCTTTCAAGTGGACAGGCTAATTAAAAGGTGCTGCATGCTACAGATAGAAGTGTAGGCACAGTTCTAATATCACTCCAAAGCTCTGAACTAATCCTTTAGGAGGATGATCTACTCAGAGTAGGCTGAATCCCACCAGTCTGATTGGCACTACCAATCAAGATTACTTCAGTCTTTATCTCAGTTTACTCATGAATTAATTCATTATGTAAGTTCCTCTATTTTTTCCAGTTATTCTGAAGGCCGTTGAGTCCTCTCCTACTGCCTACCCACAAAATCTTTTCCTGAGAGTCAGTGGAACTTTTCCAGGGGCAGGTTTCTCCAGCTTGTTTCTCTCTCATCAATTCAGTTTTACCACTTTGTGTCTATATTGTCTATATGTTCAAAGACATTGAAATATTTCTGGATCATAAAGGATTCTTTTGCCAATGTTTATATTTGCAGCTGTTTCCACAATACCCACTTTTCTCCAAGAGTTGTTTTCATGTTGCATACTCATGTATCTAGCAGTTCATTGCGTAACCCCTAGCTAGGAATGGAATGAGCCAGGAAGGAGTGGAGCCTCTAGTTACAGAAGAGTACAAAATGTGTGGAAAGCAGACAAGGGAAGCAAGACTGCCTTGCTGGGGAGCTTGAACCTTAATCATAGGCTCTTGACACCTTGTTTAAGGTTTATGGATAGAAACTGTGGGATACTTTTGTTCTAAATTGTACAGTTTAGAATTAGTGTTCAATCAATCAAAAGGATTTATTGTATTAGCCATTAGGCCATAGGCCATAACAAAATTACAAAACATTCAAACAGATCAGTAAAACAGTAGAATAGTATGATAACATACATAAAAAAGTAAAACCTAAAATCACATACCTAAAATGAGAATGGGTTAAAATAGCCTATGTGTTGTAAGAATGGCCCCTATGGTGCCACCCTGGCTCTAATCTTTTTGGCCGTAAGGGCAAAAAGGGAGACTCTATAGGTTACGATCTCGTCAGTATCTGATAACAAGAATACAGTCTTCTCATTTTCAGAATATGCTTTTATAGGAAATAAAATTCCTGTCAAGAATTTGTCTCTGGGTGCGTTGTATAACAGGCAGGCTAAGATACAGTGAGGGAGGTTTTCAATGGCAAGCGAACCACAAATACATATACTGTGTTCTGTTGGAACTTGAAGAAATGGACCCTCCTGCAATGCTATGTACATTGTTTGAAAAAGCAGGGCAGTAAATGACACTCTGAGGTTATATTTGGAAATATTATGTAGATAGGATGATCTAGAATGATCAGGTTTGAAAAATTTGTACCACAGAGCTGTCTTCAACTTTATGATAGCAGAGCGGTCTATCACAGCATCTGATTTGAATATCCATTCCCTGAGTTGGGAATTGTCGCATGAGGCCCCAAGGAGGTCATCAGGTATTGCTAAAGGAATTAGAATGTGTAGGGTCTTTTGTTAATAATGCTCTAACAGATTGGTGGCTTAAAGAGTTAGATCTAGACAAATTGGTCTTCTAGTATTTTATAATTGCAAGGTGTACCCTTGCCTTAATAGAAGGGAGTCCTGTTTCTGCTCGCATCAAGGCCGCAGGAGATCCCCTAGGGAGACCTACGATTCGTCTTAGGAAATAATTTTGGATGAATTAGTGTTTCAGGGGAGTTTTATCTAACGGGGTATTCTCTAATGGGGAGTTCATTTGGGGCCTTCATCTTGGAAGCCAGTGCACAGAGTGTTCAGCTGGAGACTTCTTGGGCCACCAACAAGAAGAAAGAGATGGACTTCGGGAGTGACAAACTGTGCAGGAGCAAAAAGTTTGGACTTTACAAGGTCACTGTTCTATTGTGTTATTAAGATCTATGTTAACTAAGATCTACTAAGTTCACAAGTGAACTAAGAAGCGATTGGAAGTGATTTCACTGATTCCTTTCACTCCCCCCTCCCAAGCAGGTGGGAGTGAAAGAGATCACTGAAATGGCTTGAATCTATTGCAGCCTAACAGGCTGAAATGGATTCCAAAAGCCATTCAAAGGGAATGTTCCCTTTAAATGGCTTTTGCAAGCGGGCACCATGGCCAAGTGAAGTCCAAGTAGCGAGTTCACCCAGAAGTGGTGAACTCGTTGCTTGGATTTCACTTACATGCAGCACCCACTTGCAAAAGCCATTTAAAGTGATGTTCCTTTTAAATAGCTTTTACAAGATCTCCCCCCTTCCACTCTGCTGGCATTTGCCAGCAGAAAGGAGAGAGGGAAGATATATGAACCAAACTACAAATTGGGATGAGCCTAATAAATCTGCAACCTTTCTTATTTGATGTGTGCATTCTGGCAAATGTTGCAGCAGCAACTAATGAAATTCTGGCTGCTTTTTCTAGAAAAAGAAAACAGCTACTTAGAGACATCTTAAAGTCTAACAACATAGTCTAACAACATTTATTCATGCATGAACTTTTGTGAATTAGTCTTTAAGATGCCATTGGACTTCAGTTTTATTTTGTTACACTAGACTATCATACCCACTCCTTTGCTTTTTCTAGCAGCATTTCACGGTCCTCCAGAAGTTTTTTTGCAGTCTGCAATCCCTAATTTTCATTTGGTAGAAGAAGAAGAAGTAGAAAAGAGATTAGATCTATACCCCGCCCTTCACTTGGAGTCTCAGAGCAGCTTACAAACTCCTTTCCCTTCCTCTCCCCACAACAGACATCCTGTGAGGTAGGTGGGGCTGAGAGAGCTCTGACAGAAACTGCTCTTTTTCAAGAACAGCTCTGACAGAACCATGGCTTGCCCAAGGTCATCCAGCAGTTGCAAGTGGAGGAGTGGGGAATCAAACCTGGTTCTCCCAGATTAGAGTTTGCACACTTAACCACTATACCAAACTGGCTCTCTTTAAAGTAGGGCCTCCAAAAAATGAGTAAAGGGAAAGGTGTCCCTTGCTCGAAACTGTTTCCTTGCCACCGAAGGTAATTAGTGATTCAGTTATGGGGCCAAAATTTCATGACTGACTCATCAGTTTCAGCTCAGTCTTGAATTCTCCCTCAAATTCACTCTTTACCTGCACTTATATTTTCTACATTTTCACTGCTCTTGGCATGGGAATATAGTATTTCTCATATTTACTTAGCAGTGCTGAAAAACTAGATTCGCCTCCCCTCCCCACTGATTTAATTGCATGCCGTGACCTATGTCCACTACCAAATCTTGCTACTTGTGAAAAATATACCATTTTTTCCCTTAGTTTACATTTAATTAAAAAAATTAAAGCCAAAAATCTACCTTTCCCCCTGTGGCTTGCATAGAGGTATTGATGAGTCGTCTGAATCTTTCAAAGTGCCTGTTGCCTTTATTTCTCTGGGCCTTGAGTAGGGTTGCCAGGTCCTTCCTTGTCACTGGTAGGGGACTTGGGGGGCATTCCTGGAAGAGGTGGGGATGTCCCCAACCTGATTCTGTCACACAGAATGATGTAATCACGTTGGGGACCGGCGCCCCACATGTCTGAACTCCAAGTGGTGAATTCCCCACTTGGAGTTCAGCTGTGCAGCCAGCAGCCACTCCTCTTCCTCCCTCCGGCAAGATTTAAAGGGCCCTCTCCAGCTGATCGGCTGGAGGGCCCTTTAAATCTCGCAGGAGGGGAGGGAGAGGGGTGGCCGCTGGTTGCTGCTTTTGGGGATGAGGCTTGCCTAGTTGACTGGCATCCCTAGCTGAGTCATTCTAACTTATCAGCTCAGTTCACTAGCTAAATTTCCTTCTTGTACTTTTTTTTCATTCCACTGATGGTACCATGTGTTGTTTTATAGTCAGGAAAGAGGCAGCAATAGGTATTGACATAATGATTTATTATCAGCAAGTTAGCAGAAACTGCTCGCTTCCCTACTGTCTGAATCTTCCAAAAGTTAGTCCCCTTAAACAATGCACCTGTCTTACTCATTTTAGATAAGGAAGGTGCCCTTAAGACACAATCACACATCTTACTGGGCCCTGTCCATTTGTACTAGCTAAATGTTATCTAGGGGTAAATTGGAGAAGCAGCTCAGGTGCTGGATTAACATTGTGCATTCAACCCCTTCTCATGTCAAAAACAAATATAGTGAGGAGTAAGATAACTTCAGACCCTAGTGCCACGTGACAGAGTGAGCTCCCGTCTCTGGCCCCAGTTCCTGCCATTTTAGCAGTTTGAAAGCAAGAATTTGCAAGTAGATAAATGGTACCACTTCAGTGGGAAGGTAACAGTGTTCCATGCACCTTGGCGTTTAGTCATGCCGGCCACATGACCATGGAGAAGTCTTCAGACAGTGCTGGCTCTTTGGCTTGGAAACAGAGTTGAGCAACACTCCCTAGAGTTAGATTCGACTAACTTTTGAGCAAGGGAAACCTTTACCTTAACCTTTACCATAATCTAGACTAATGTAATGTGATAAAAGAACTAGAAATACATGAAGAAGTCATAACTCTGTAGTCAATTTAATGGGGGGGGCCCTTTCTTGTAAACATAAAAAAAGCCTGAAATCTAATGTTCTATTGCCCTGCAAGGAGCTTATAATGTTCTTATGGACTTATGAGCCATAATTAATAACTGGACTGTGCAATAACTGTGCCAAAGGAAATAGAATGTATATTGACCACAAGCTGATGCCAACTACCTGGACTGTGAACACACGCCCAGATGAGGAAAGCCTCCCCCTGAGACTATGTGCCAGACCAAGGATGGATCCACAGGTTGTCTGCTACTCCTCACCTGCAACGCAGCAGAGATGAGCCAAGCACCCTGGCCACAAACAGCACACAGAAGCCAGTAAAAGCATGCTACAGAGGAACACCATGTAAAGCAGGGACACCTGAACATCTCCACAGAGACTCCGTAAGCAGAAACCCCTGTCAGCACTCTGGCACATCTTTCCCCCCCACCTTCACTAGATACTGCAAGTATGCTGCCGGTATGACAAAAGAACTGCTTGCATAAAGGAATTAACTGGCTGACACATTGTACCTGCCAAGTCCATCACTCAGAGAAATCATTGGGCCATCAACACTAACAACCCTGGCTGCTGCTGCTATTGTCTTCTAAAGGTGCCACTGTTAGTAGTAATGGAATCAATATTACCCAACCATTAACCCCACCATCCTCCTGCAACTAGTTTTTGCCTAAGCAACTTCCTGGGAATGGGACAAGGGAAGTGGCCAGTAAAGCCCACCCCCAAGTCCAAAGAGTGTATAAAAAAAGCAGGATCCACCATGCTTGCTCTCTCTCTCTCCCTCTATACCCCTATCTTGCTGACTCTCGGTACAGCGCTGCCCAGAGGCTCTACATGTGTTCTGCTGGTTCAGAATACGACCCTTTCTCCCTTATAGTTCCCCCCATTTTTCCACTGTGAGGATCGCTTCATCACGTCAGGACAGGTCAGTATTGCCCAACCAACGAACTCCTGCTAATGCAAATGTCTCTGTACCTTTCCATCTATATTTCTTAGATCTGTGTAATTGTGTGTGTGTGCTTGAATTTATTGTAAGCTTGTGAAGACTTCTTAGTAGAGAAACCAATTCTTTAAGAGCTTCTGTTTCTGGGACTGCTGGAAAGAGCGGGACTCCTGTATACAAAGGTACAAAGGTTATTGCTCCCTATTTGCCAATTGCCTTTTAAATATTCAATATTCAAATTCCCCATCTTTATTAACAAATAGAGCAATTTAGCTAACAGTTCCAAATATTTAGACTTTCTTGTCTTAACTGAGCACAAATAAAATATTTTTTTAAAAAAACAGGATAACAGCAACTAGGTCTTCCAGCTTCAAAGGCTATAGAAAATGATATATCAGTTCAATAGAACTGTATTTTATGCAGAATCAATTTTTGCATACTGATCTTCTGCAGTGAATGAAAAGCTTTCTGTGACTGGCATTTATTATCATACAACTAACAATGCTACTGAGCATATTTCATCTTGTGACCAGCATTATCTGCTTAATAACAGTTTCTGTATTTTTAGTTTAAAAGTACTCCTATGCAGCTCTGAGTTGAGTGATACCTGGAGATTTCGGGAGTGGAGCCTGGGGAAGGTGGGGTTTGGGGAGGGGTGGGACCCCCGCAGGGTATAATGTCATAGACCCTACCCTCCAAAGCAGCCATTTTCTCCAGAGGAACTGTTCTCAGTCATCTGGAGATCAATGGTAAGAGCGGGAGATCACCAGGTGCCACCTGGAGGTTGGCAACCCTATATGTATGTGTCTCTCTGGACAATAAACATGCCTCCTTTCAATTGCCATAGAGTACATATTTACCTTTGTAAAGAACTTCTGATATGTTTCAGCTTCTGTTAGGCTCCTCATGCAAAAGTGAGACACCGAATGTAGCCAAAGAACCTCCAGACATGCTCAGCTACAAGGTTAGAACATTATATTCTTCCACAATTAAAGCGCTCTCTGATGTTCTGAGAATGTAACATTATTGTGCTCTCTTGTTTTTTATACTGACCTCATAAAAATACATATCTATTCCAGGGAACAAGCAAGACAATATTCCTTGGGGAAGGTGGGGGGAGGTAATTTAATCTGAAAGATGGTTTTTACTATAATTGTAAAGTGATTAAAAACTCCACTAGTTCCCATATCCTCCTGCTGTTAAAGGTTAGATCAGCATATTATATATTTATGTTGCAAAACCCCAGCAGTCTTGCTTGTAAGCAGACATAAATTTGGCAGTCCGCTAAACTGTTTGAAAACCATTCTGCTTGCATTGAAGGAGGAGGAAGAAGAACAAGAAATTGGATTTATACCCCATCCTTCACTCAGAGCGGCTTACAATCATCTTCCCTTCTTCTCCCCACAACAGACACCCTGTGAGGTAGGTGGGGCTGAGAGAGTTATGAGAGAACTGCTTTTGAGAAAAGAGCTCTGAGAGAACTGTGATTGACCCAAAGTCACCCAGCTGGCTGCACATGGAGGAGTGGGGTTATCCAGATTAGAGTCCACCACTCTTAACCACTACACCAAACTGGCTTCTTGCTGCATTTCCATATCACTGCAATAAGTCACAAAAGCTACGCTGCAGTTTCAAGCCTCAAATCACTTTACCAAATGTTAAATCTACAGAGTTTAACTGGACAGCTTTGCAGTGAGTGGTTTGAAGAGTACCATCTAACCTTGCTGGAAATTGTGCCCTACAGTCTGTAGAAAGCTGTAGCCTTCTTTGATTAATTGGGAATATATGATTATTTTATTATACATCATCATTTCTTTTCTCCTCAGAGCACATCCGCTTAGGAGCTTCTTGCCATTCCAGATTAGCACTTTTGCGTTAACAGAGCATGTGGAACAGAACATGTGGGAGAAAGCACTAAAAAAGATGGAAAGCAATACAATGCATGGTTTCCTGCCCAATCCAGTTTATTTCCTTGTCCACATTCTTTCTCACAGTCCCTTCCTTGCTTTAGGTACTGCTTCAAAGCTGGGTGGGAATCAATCCAGGTCAACCAAACTCACCCTTCAGCTTAGAGAGGTTAGGTGCAATGATGAGACAGAGTCTCCTGAACATTCCTCAGTATGAGAATGCATTGATTTGCAATGCAACATTGCAATCCAAAACAGTTTTTCTAATGGTTTTTAAGGGTCAAGGGTATAAAGCACAAAGGAGACAACTGGAGTCTACTTAATTACCTTCCGCCTCAGTGCAGGTGCTTTGGACAGCTTCAGAAACGTCAGGTGTGGTTTGAAGTCTTTGCTGCCTGTGATGTCTATATTCATTTCATTAAATGAGCTCTCCACAGTTTCTTGCAGACAAGTAAGAAAACAGAGGCATCAGTTCCAAATAAGAAAGCAAGTTAGACAAAGCACCACATATCATATGGATATATGTCTACTCCTATCCACCTGCCCTGGAATAGACCTTACCAAGCAGTTATCAAAACTAGACACTGCAAATCTATATACTCTTAAGGGTACATTTAACTCACTATTTACATCTTCATGACTTCAATGGCATGAGATCTGTTTTTATAACCTACGTGTGCTGGGCTGGAGCTTTTTAAATGCTGGATTTTATTAATAGCTTTTAATATTTTATTATTTTTATTGTGTAAACTGCCTCAGGCAGGTTTCTGAAGAGGCAGCATAAAAATGTTGTAAATAAATAAATAATAGAATGGCATAAGACCTTAGCAAATCATGATGTACCATGTCAACTCTACTTGTCCCCATGACCTCAAATTACATTGTAAAAGTTTTAAGGGACAGTATTCTGAGTCTTGAATACCTCTAACTAGCTCAGAGCTAGGCTGAGAGCTACTGGATGATTCTTTCTCCCAGGATCTCTCAAAAATTCTCTCTCTCTTGCATGTTGCATATACAAAAATCATTGTGCAATTTCATCAAGAGGCATACTTCCAACAGACCGGTACTGGAAGTCTGCTGTAAATTGGAGTCTTAGCCAAGAATCAACAAATTATTCAATAATCCCGCTTTAATCTTAATACAGAGGATTATATATTCTTAGGTTTAATTTCAGTGGAGACAAGGAATCAGGGTTAATCCAAAGATATCCACAGAAAAGGTAGAGTTCCAGGGAGGATTTGAAAGAAAGGTTGATGTACTAGTTCCAGATCTAAGGGGCAACAAGGGAGAATGGGCAGAATCATTTAAGAGAACAGGAAAAATTCACCCCAAACACAAATAAAAACAGCAATCATAACAGTAATAATTTGATATGGCTTAAATGCATAAGTTTAAATACCAACCTGCAATTTTGTTTAGCATTTGCTGGTCTTCATCTAAGATTTTAACATATATCACTTGGTTGTTAAACTGGCCGATCCCGCAAAATGTCATGATAAAGCATTTCCCTTGCAGCAGAGCTTCCACTTTGGCCTTACTTTTCTCAAGAGCAGAAATAGCCCTTAAAAAGAATGAAACACACTTCCAAGCAGGAAATCACTAGACAAGTGGCTACAGAACTAAATGCTAGTGGTGTATTTTTAGAACCTGCTTTTGGAAGGGCCTGAGATGCTTATTGTTTAGTAGAGCAACACAAGGTCTGACACACAAGGCCTAAATAATAAAATACATGTGAGAAGGTGTACTCACATATTGCTTTATTTTTAACAGTTCTTAAAATCGTGAGCATAAGTACATTTACTTGGAAACAAGTCCAAGTTTGATCTGACTTATTCAGGTAAAAAGATTGCTGTCTTGTAACATTAATTGCGAATTGCCAAAATCACAGCTCACACTGCAGTGGCAATACAATGTTTGTTATATCAAAACTTGCGCTTGTGATGCGGTTAGAAAACCTTATAAAACTCACAAATAAATAAACTGAGTTTTCCCAAGATAACATTAGATTGTAATTTTCCAGTTCTGTAGTATATTATTTACTGCCTCACCAAAACAGATCCATTACCCACCTAAACTTCCTTGATCATTAGCCTTTCCACTGACTGTACATTTAATGTGAGAATTTGGTTTTAGCTGTTTTTGTTTGTTTGTTTTGCCTTTGACAGAAAACAAAGGCATAACAAGTTACTTTAATCACATATTTAATAGAAATCCTTAGAAAAACAGCATTTAAAATGGTATTTGTGTTCTTTTGAATATCAAACACGATTGGTAAGAGTCAGCTGACATTTTATGCTGCCTTGCAGAGCCCCATTTAACTGTATGGGATGCTATCCTTTAATTTATCAGCTAATGAATTACATATTAAGAGTAGGACAACAAACTACAATCATATACATTTACCAAATATGTTTCATACTGATAAATTCTGATGAACCAGAAATGTCTCCTGTGCAAATCCATTCCTTTCAACTGGACTGTGCCCCTGGAGGGCAGAATATTTACCTACTGAGACCCAGTTTGGTGTAGTGGTTAAGTGCACAGACTCTAATCTGGGAGAACCAGGTTTGATTCCCCACTCCTCCACTTGCACCTGCTGGATGACCTTGGGCAAGCCATAGTTCTGTCAGAGCTGTTCTTGAAAAAGAGCAATTTCTGTCAGAGCTCTCTCAGCCCCACCTACCTTACAGGGTGTCTGTTGTGGGGAGGGGAAGGGAAAGAAGTTTGTAAGCCACTCTGAGACACCTTTGAGTAGTGAAGGGCGGGGTATAAATCCAATCTCTTCTTCTTCTTCTGGGGTCTGATTTCTCATAACTATTTCTCAGGCAGACAAGCAGAAGTACATTTGAGACTGGGAAGGAAGGCACTAAAAGACTGGGCATTTGTTGTGACTTCCTTTTGTAATATCTCAGAGGCTTAGGTTCTCCTGAGATAGAAAAAACATGCAATCTACAACATGGCTGCCTACCCTACTCTCCCTAGATAGAGCCCCTGTGGAACAACCCCATTTGTCCCTCAAATATTGCCTGATAAAGTGATTCTGAAAACTTCTTGTGAATATTTTGTATTTTCTAGTGTAATAAATTCAAGACTCTTTTGTAACACCGGTTCACACGGTTCCCATTGGAAAGATCCCATTATTCCCCCCATTACTTCAAAAATAGTTCTCTACATCAGCCCCGGTTTCTCTCTGTCGTGCTCTCACACACAAACTCTTTAAAATGATTTTCTTACTATGTATGAATGTTACATCAGCTACTGTGAAGGTCAGGGGTTTAAACCATGTTGAGACAGAGGTAGTGTGATGTAAAGCTTGACCAGTGGGCTCTCTACCCTAGACTTAAGTTTCCATGAGGGAAACAAAAAAAGAATAGTAACTTTTATTTACCATCACCATCCCAGGGTCAGGGGAATAAGGCGATTCAGAAAATAAGATAGAAACTATTTACAGAGGTAAGACAGTCCCTGCCAGGCTCATTCATCTATAATGTACTAATTCAGGGTTGCACAGAGCAGTTAGCCAAGATTCCCCCTGAAGCTAGACTCCAAGACACCACTCTCCTAGCAAAAGGTTTCTTTCAGACCTCTCCTCTGGAGGCAAAAATTCTATCTCCACCTGTTTACTGTTTTGGCCTGTTCTCACTCAAAAGGCAAGCTCTGGGACTTCTGAAGTATCATGAAACAGGACCTTTCCAACCTCTCACTCTGGGGTCACAAGCTTTGTCTAACCTATCAGTGGCCCAACTGTTTGCATCACTATTTACTTACCGTAAATAAAAGGCATGGACCATTTTTCACCTAACTCTATGTGCAAGTTCTCCCTTTGGCAATGAAATGTTAAATCCTAAATTTTCAAACACAGGCAACCTCACACCAATTTTATGTTATTTATCTCAAAGCAATGTATCATTAAGGAATCTATCACAGCCTGCATGCCAACCATGTTTACAGCTAGACAAATTTCTTATCCCTGTTTCATGTTGCTTTAGGTTCAGCTGTTTTCTCTTCAAACTGCCAACCTTCCAGATCGTGTAAAGAAAATGTGATACATTATCGGGTAACTGCATAAACTACACATTTCCCTTCTGCAGACCATGTTGTAGCTTCATGGCACAGACATATTTTCCAGTACAAATCAGTTACATTGAGGCTCCTCAGCTAAAGCTATTGTGCCCTAGGCAAAGTACAGAGGTCAGATACACTATTTATAGCCAAGTTGCTCCCATTCCCTGCCAGATGGCAGGCTAGCCTTACTACTATTGCTTAAAGTCAAAACAAGTTTCAAAGTTGTTTCTCACCCTGGGTTCAAACAAAAGCAGCTGTTAGCTATGGTATTTTTGTCATTCTCAAGTGAGATACCATTTGCTGGTTCAGAAAAAAACCCAACACCAACTACAACAAAAAGAATTGAGCTTAAAATATGTTAAGGCAGAAATTTAAAAAAACTGACTGCACTGAATAAAGAGACATTCCATTTTGAGATGGCAATTCATTTATGTAATATCTCTTACCTTTTCACATCATCTTCTGTTCTCAGATGAGCTACAATAATGGTAAGATGCACAGCTTGAACTGGAATTAATGCTCTCAACAGATCAGGCTCTTTAGTGAATATAAGTTCTTGAACATCTTCAATTTTGTCTAAAATCTTTAAAAAGTGAAGTTTTAAAAGTTAATGACTAAATACCCAATTTTAGTTAAAGCTTTTACCCCAGATCCAGGAAATGTGATACTGGAAGATCTTTGAACAGCTCTCTCATGTGCTTTTTATTGTCCAGTCAAAGGTACTCCAGTTCAGAAACAGTGTAGCCCTGTTTCCATGGTCCATTCTGCAACTGGCATTCACTCCACATTTTATCAGTACTCGACCTGTTTCCCCCTTGCCTTGGATCTCTTTATGCATTAGCTAGTGTCATGTGTCAGCTTACCATCTACCTGTTTTCAAGGCTCAGCCCTGCTGCATTGTTATGCAGATTTTCCTGTGTCAGTACTTGCCTCAGTGGTTATTAGCTGCCTGAGCCAAGTAATTCATGGCAAGGAGATAAATACAGCGGGGGAAACAGGGGTAGGGGAACTGAGGGAGATCAATGAAGCCCCTGTCAAGTTGTCTGCTTATTGTTCCCTTTGAATCGGAAGCAGAGGAAGGAAAAGGTGCCACTCAAAACTACATTCAGATACCCCGGGGCAATGCTATACTGACTGCAAAATCTCCTCTGAACAACCATACATCTATGCAAAAGGTACCATAAAACCCGATGAACAAAGAAAATGAAAGTGGCATGCAGCGCAGAGGGAAATTAACCTCCCAACGTAGCTGTGGAAAAACTGCAAGGAAACAGATGGGTGCAAAATTAGCCCATGTTACAGTGAACGGACATACATCCTGCTTGTACATGCGTACATCTGTTTGTAAGAAACAGCCAAAGTGTAGTCACTTTACAAATGAAACCAAAGACCTGTACCTGGATAAATGTGGTGCTCATATTGCATATTCAGTTGTACATACGTTGAATGTAACATGAAAAGTATACAACGTATTTTTAAAGTGTACTCTGTATACAGATTGTATATGCATTCACTGTAACTTCTGTACCAAGCTCATTGGCGTGGGGGGGGATTACACTTTCTGCCAATGCAGATTTCCTCCCACCCCAGTTGAAATCATGTCTCGCATGGTTATTTAACAAATAAAAAGTGTGTCTGACATCTGTTCTGTTGTGTACTGCCTCTTTAAGAAGCCAGTTTGGTATAGTGGTTAAGAGTGGTGGACTCTAATCTAGAGAACCAGGTTTGATTCCCCATTCCTCCATGTGCAGCCAGCTGGGTGACCTTGGGTCAGTCACAGTTCTCTCAGAGCTCTCTCAGCCCCACCTACCTCACAGGGTGTCTGTTGCAGGGAGAAGAAAGGAAGGAGATTGTAAGCCGCTCTGAGACTCCGAGTGAAGGGTGGGGTAAAAATCCAACTCTTCTTCCTTTTCTCCTCCTCCTCCTTCTTTCCCAGTAGGCCTCAGAGCAAGCAGGAGAGCAGGAAGGACTCAGTGCTTCTCTTCTCAGTCTCCCTGCTGGCAGCCTGCAGGAGTGCAGGGCCTACTAAGAATCTGCAGAACCAGACCAGGACAACCCTGGCCTAGAGCTCTAGAAACAGCATACTTAAGTATTCCAGTTTCTTATTCCATTAGCCAACTTACCTGCCCTACAGTTACTGTTAAGGAAGAGGCCTTCAGTCAAATGGATCTGGGTGTTTGTTGTTTGCTCCACTACGTAAAACTTTCAGTGTCTTGACTGGTTTGAGCCTTAAAGATTATGTAATTTGCTTCTTAAATTTCAATATAACTTTAGTACAACCTAGGGTTGCCAGGTGTATCAGAAACACAGGGGGGGGCATTCTGGGAGCCAGAAGTGACATAGGCACATTGGTGACATTGAGGGTGCTGCTCTGTTTTTCAGCAAAACTCTATGGTAAAATCAGCCTCAAACCATAGAGTTTTGCCCCCAAACCAGAGCATCACCCCCCGACATCACCAACATGCCTACATCATTTCCAGGTGACATAGGTACATCACATTTATTTCTGGTGATGTCACTGTTTTGGGGGGTAATTTCCTCCAGCTGGTGGTGGGCAGGAGCCCGCAAAACCAAGGAATCCCCCACCCCCAACTGAGGAAAGGCAACCCTAGTACAACCGAGTAATTGCCCCTGCATCCTCCCCATAGGAGAGCACAACTAGTTTACTTATTTAAATGGCTGATCAACATAACTGCTTACTACCATAAGCTAACTATTCCATGGGCAGGCTGCACTATATGCCCAGCCTCATTCTCCTCACTTGACAGGCCACAAGGACCCTAGAGGTTTGGAAAGGTGCTGCTCAGTATGAAGGGCACTCCTTCCCAGAACAGCCAGACAGGAGGAGGAGGAGAAGAAGGAGGAGATTGGATTTATACCCCACCCTTCACTACCCGAAGGAGTCTCAGAGCAGTTTACAATCTCCTTTCCCTTCCCCTCCCCACAACAGACACCCTGTGAGGTAGGTGGGGCTGAGAGAGCTCTGAGAGAACTGCTCTTGAGAGACCAGTTCTGAGAGAACTGCGACTGACCCAAGGACACCCAGCTGACTGCACGTGGAGGAATGGGGAATCAAACCTGGTTCTTCCATATTAGAGTCCACACTCCTAACCACTACACCAAACTGGCTCTCTAAGGCATCTAAGCTGGATGCCTTGGGGGTGTTTGCCAATTTGCCTACCTAAGTTGAGCAACTTTAAAATATTCCTGCCAAAGACAAAAGGCTGTGTGGGAGAGGGAGAAGCTCCCCTATGAAGCTACATACTGCCCGCTCCCCACTGGCTGGATGGATACTTTCCAGCCCTAGCCAGGACTGCCTCGTGCCTCCTTTGAAGAAAGGCACTGGGTCAAATTGATCCACGGCATTAATGTTGTGAGCAGCCCTTCTCCCGAAACCAATTCCATTGTTTAACAAAGCAAATAATGTTAAGTTATTTATATTAAAGCCAAGAGTTTTATTTAGTTAGTTTTATTTAGTTAGTTTTATTTTCGAGGAATGGACAGGAATCGCAAACTTATTTTAAGTTCTGAAAAAGTTCTTCAGCAGAAGAGATTCCTCAGCATGTCTCAGAAGCATATTATTGAGAGATGAGAAGATTCCTATGTGCAGCTGAAGAATTTCTAGCTGAATTTTATGAACTTCACAGAATGCAGAACACATCCCCAGCTTCACCTGAAAACCTGCATAACAATAAGATACTTCCTTAAATTTTCTAGATGAAGCATATCTTCTGAAGAAATGGCATTTCATTGTGCGGTTCTGCATCTCAATTTCAGTGTAAGTATCAAACATAAGATAAGTATGCCAGTATTAATGTGGTCTTTATGCAGTTGTCAATTGTTAATAGGCTGTGAAAATTGGATAGTATTTCCATAATTAATCATGTGATACTTTCTGATTGCAAGAAGAAATGTATGTCTTTTTCCGAATGAGAAACTGTGATGGCAAAGAAATCCATTCAAAAGTCTGTTTTTAGCTTTTAGGAGTCTATTACCTGGATACCATTGATTTACTGAAAAGCGAGAGGGAGAAAAAGCTGTTTCCTTTGAAAACAATATTTAGTACCCTTATGATTAAGCTAAATGAAATTAAACAGGAAAAGAAAATCTTAATGGGTAGGAGGTTTAACAAACTGTGGAAAAAGTAATAATTGGTCCCTGTCACACGTGCCAAATAATGCGGGGGGTGGGTGGGTGGGAAGCAAGGCTATTTGCTCTGTAGCAATTTGACCAACATTTGTGTGATCACACAGTCCGTGGGAGCTGTGGGGGCAGCCTGTCACTGCGTGATCAGACGCAAACCATAGGTGAATCGGGGGGGTGCTGCATGTTTCCAATGCACTTAAACGGGGGATCGATGAATTGCATCTCCACACTGAAGGCTTCCTATGGCAGTATGCGATGATGTGCATACTGGGAGGGGGCGGGGGACAGCACAGAGTCAGGATGGCCTGATCAGACCATCCCGATGCCATGAGAGCGCACTGGCACAATCACATGGGAAAGTCCGTCCGTGGCCCGTAGCAACCCATTTGATAGTGGACTTTCTCTAGTGTCTTTTAACTCTGCTTTTGTGGTGGAGCAAAATGGGTTGCCGACTGGTGTGGGGTGCTGGTCAGATGTTCACGTCTGATCACGCCTGTTAAATCCAGCCAGCATTTGCGCCTATGGCACAGCTAATTGTGCATGTGATCGCAGCCATTGAGCAGTATAATCAATTTTTATTCACAGAATACGTTACATTTCTGAAGAGGCAGAAGTAGCCCCTAAATATCTTATGTACTTCTTTCATGCCCCACTTTCCTCCCCAATAGGGACCCAAAGTAATTTACAACAACATTCTCCTCTATTTTATCTTCAGAACAACCCTGTGAGGTAGGTTAGGCTGAACATATGTGACTAGCTGAAGTTCACCCAGCAAACTTCCATGGCAAAATGGGGATTTGAATTAAGGTCACAGTCCAACACACTAATCACTACACCGCACTGGCTATCTTTTCCTATTTTTTAAAAAGAAAACATTATAGCTTTTTTATTCTCAGGTCAAATCTGCATTTGCATTTTTAAATCAGTTTTGTGCTGCTGTCTTTCTCTATGCTTGTTTGAAGAGTTGTTTGGAGAAGATTCATTTAAAGTGGTGTGGAGGCGCAATGACAGTGGAGCCACTACAAGAGGGCAATAAACATATGCAGACATGCAAAAGTATGCTAGCACTGTTGAAGTGTGAAAATGAAAGGAAATGTAGACAGTTTTTTTGAAGACGGAGTCAGAAGGCTGGGACACCGGTGGGAAAGACAAATGCAGATTCGACCTCAGTGCTTAGTGTGGTTCTGTGTGTCATAGTTACACACACAACTTTTTATTTACAAGCAAGGGAGTGAATTGGAAGATCAGTCAACTAGTATTTTAGATAATTAATCAGTCATGGCACCAAAACTCTGGAACTCTCATCCCAGAGACTCCTCTGTCCCCTTCTATTATCATCTTCCAACAGAGGGTGAAGACTTTTTTGTTCTGTTTGGTATTCCTTCAGTGATCCCTCCTTCCTGCCCAAAGTTTTAATGGTTGTTTTTCTTCTTTATGTATGCATTTTCCCTCTGGCTTTATTTACTTTAATGATGTGTTTTTAATGGTTTTTAACTATATTTTAATTCGTTAGCCACCTTGGTGGCCCTTATGAGGGCAGAAAGGCAGAGTATAATTTTTAAAAAATAAATAAATCTAATATCAGTAAGTTTCCCAGAGCAGCGGTTTGTTTTCTCCTCCTAGACCATTTCCTGGATAGAAATTATTCCATTCCCAAGTGGCTATTAGATACAATAGAAGAACAAGGTGGGAAGGCCACCTGTACTTGCCCCAGACTCTTTTAAATGTTCTGCCTTCACCACGCACAGTGAGCATTGTTATGCATTGTTTTGGAGAGCAACAGCACAGGAAAGCAGGAAGGGCCTCCCTCCACATCCCCTTCCCCCATACTCATTTTATGTGCCACTCTGAACCCAAGGCAGAAGTCCTCAATACTCCCTGGCAAAGAAAACCTCACAAGCAGTATCTTCTCAAGAAATTGTGAATTATCTTTTTTGCAGGAGGGAAAATCAATCAGAAGAAGGTTAAAGGACACCTAACAAATTCAGGCATGCAACATCATGTGGAATTCACTGTCAGTGGATGTAGTGATGGCCATAAGCATGGATGGCTTTAAAAGGGGATTAAACAAATACATGGAGAATAGGTCCATCAATGGCTAAATCCATGGCAACTAGAAAGAACCTTGGTATTCAGAAGCCTCAAACTTCTGAATATCAGTGCTAAGAGACAACATCAAGGGAGTGTCTTGGCCTCCATGGCCTGTTTTTTGGATCTGCCAAGTAAGTTGTTGGCCAATGTATGAGACTTGATGGGTCACTGCTCTGTTTCAGCACGGTTCTTCTTATGTTCTTACATAATAAACAAGAACAGTTCTGGGATAACACAACACTATGCAGCCAGAGCAGATCTGGGGGCAGAGAGCTCAACAAAGGCAGGAAACAGAGCCAGAAATCCCTGTTCCAACACCAGCATTACCACAATGAGATAAGTTAGGAGGCAAGTGGCTCTGAAGCAGGGAGAACAGCAGCCAATAGCAATAAAGGTCACCTTGCATATTGATGTGATGATTGTGCTCAATGGCCAACTCTTCTTGGAAGGACTTGGAATCAGACAACTTGTTACATCCTAGTAAAAAATGTCAGCTCAAAATTGCCTGATTCCATGTCCCAGTAAAAAGTGTCAGCTCACAACACACATAGCAAGAATGTTATGCTGTGCATGGTGTTAACCATCTTAAATGCAAGCCGCATTAGCGATGTGTCTGCACATTTCAACCCATGTCATACCATTCCATTATTAAATCAATTTCTTCCTACCTGATCATTTGTTACGGGAATTGCAACGAAATAATTAGGTGCATCCCTGATGCATCTCTTAGGTGCAGTTTGTTTTTTGTGTCCGTACACCTTCTGCTCCTCTGAAATCGCCTTTGAAGTTCCTTCATCTGAACTTGCCCACAGTTGATCAAAGACGTTTGAGTCTTTCTGAACTTGATTTTGCTGCTCTGTGGTTGCTTCTCTTAAATCATCCTTACTCACAGTCCATGAATGAAGGCTGATTGTTTTAGTTCCTTCTGCAGTTTCTCTGACATCACACAGCCGCTTCTCAGTCATCACTTTCTCCGTCCTACTTTCTTCTTGGTCTGTTTGCAGAAGCTGAACTTGCTTTTGTTTCTCTGTGCTTTGGTCCCATCTATCTTGTAGCAACACACACTTCTTTACCACTGAATCCATTGTATCTTGTTCGAGAGGCTCTGAATCTGAGAGGCTTGCTTGAGAGGCTCTGATAACACATGTCCTTTTTTGATCTTGTTGCTGATGCTCTTCTTCAACAGCCAGTAAGCCTTCTTTTTGCCCATCCTGTTGGTCCTTCCTCACCAAGGGTACCTCTTCAGATCTGTCAGTATTCTGCAAAGGGACATTTTCAGAAGGAACTTCTGCTTCTTGATTCTCTTGCTGTACTTGCACAGTGACACATGGACAAGACAGATCACTTCCCATGCTTTGCTGTTGTACCTTCACTGACACAGTTGATACCGCCTCAGCTCTGTCCCACTCATGTTGCAGCTGAACAATTCCACATGTCTGTTCTGACTTTTGTCTTTGCTGCTGAACCCGTACAGTGACTTCTGAATCTGGAGCCTCTCCTCCATCCCACTGTTGCTGCTCATTCACAGTCACATATGATGCCTTCCCTCTTTTCCTCAGCTGCTGTTGTATCTGCACAGCTGCACATCGTCCCTTCCATCCAGCGCTCTGCTCCTGCTCAGTCTGCACTGACACATGGGACATTAGCTTTTCTTTATCCTGATGATGCTTCTCCTCCATCACTTTTTGACCTTCACCCAAATGCTGCATTTTCAGTTTCCCATGCTGGCTTTTGGGGTTTTTTGGATCATATAATTGGTCCTGCCACTGATCCAGTTCTCTTAGAATAGGAGGTCGATGCTTTCTCTGTTCAAACTGCCTTCTCCTCTAAAACATTTTCCTTCTTTTCCCATATTTGAAGTTAGTTTTGAGAGGAACTGGAAGAAATTGAGAAGAGTACAACTGCTGTCACCAAATGCCAAAAAATGTACGGACTAGATAAACAATAACTCTTTTTTTCCAATTATTTATCTGTAGCACACACTGAAAAAGGCCTGAATTCATGCAAATAGCATGCAGGCAACAATTGAGATCATTATTGAACCAACTTCCCTGATGGCAAAGATTGTCAAATGCTGAGCACTGAAAGAGAAGGAATGGCAAGAGTTTTCTGAGCCAAATGGGCAAATAAGACAGCTGTTTAAGTTGAAGCCAATGCAGAATGACTCAAACATCATAGGATATTTGAGGCGCACAACTGCAACACCTTGCACTTTATGTAACCACCTGATAATCTATTTCCAGACACAACTCAAAGTACTGGTTCTTAATTTTAGCCCTAAGTATCCCTAAGTGCCTTGGGGCCAGGGTACTCTAAGGTCCCTCTCCATCTGTATTATTTAACTCATCAGTAAAGACCAGCATTTTCAGTGGTGGCAACTCGTCTTTGGAACGTCCTCACCCATAAGGCTCACCTGGCACATACTTACTTTCTTTTCGGCATCAAACTAAAACATTCCAGGCTTTTAACTGAGGGTATTATCTCTTAAAAGTTTTATGGGCTGCTTCTATCTCAAGGATAATTTTATCTACAGCATTTTAGGCTGTTCAGTGTATATTTAATGCTATATGCTTTTAGCTTTTTTTAATGGCATTTGCTTTGTTTTCAGTGGGTTGACTGTAAGCCATCTTGAGCAAACCAATGGAGTGGAGGCTTTTTTCTTCAGAATTAATAAATAAATGTGCTTAGCCCTGACCTGGATAGCACAGGCAAGCCCAGTCTTGTCAGATCTCGGAAGCTAAGCAAGGCTGACTCTGGAAAGTACTTGAATGGAGGACGGGAGGCGGGGGCAGGCTTTATTCAGCCACCTCTCTGAATATCCTCCAGGCCCCCAGTAGGGGTCAGTCACCAGAGGTCACCATGACTTCCAGGTGCACACACATTCACCAGAGGTCGCCATGATTTACACACACACACAAAAGAAACCAAAAAATTATACCAAAACCTCAAAATGAAGGAATAAATAAATTAATTAAAATGTATAAAGAAATGAAAGCAAGGCTTCATGAAACAGCTATTATAAGAAAGAGTGAGGGATTAGGCTAATGGAGAGGTTTGCAATTTAGCACACATACAATACTCACTTTCAAATATTTCTCTGAAGTTTCCTCTTCCAGAAAGGGAAGATCTGCCAAGTCTATATTCCTCTCATTCCCTGAGTACCAAACTGAAAGAACACCACATTATTAGAAGGAAAACAAGTAAAGTATTAGTTACATCTGGGATTGGTTGGCAAGTAGAACTGAATGCCCCTGGTGAGACTGGCAGTGCTGCCAGATCTGCTCAACTCAGAACCCGGCCACAACAAGATGACAATGAGTATAGGCTCACCCAGCAACAGGGCTGTTTTAACACATCAGTTTGCCCCCAGTTGTATACACAGTGCCCTTCTAAGCAGAGTTCTTCTGGGTCTACTGAAGTCTAAGTGTACCTTCTAAGTCTACTGAGGTATTTCTGCTTAGGATGTCACTGTCAGTTTCCTAAAAGTGGCACCATATGCATGCATGAACACTTCTGCTTCAGACAATTTTACTCCAAAATCTTTCACATTAAATGCCATTTCATTTGAAGGACAGAGTGGGCCTCCTTTACTCAACAAGAACCTATTTGTGATGACAGCGGCTTTAATATGCACAACTGGCCTGAGAAATTGCCCTTAGTCTTTGTTATCAGGAAGATACTATCCTCAAAGCAAGCTGCAGAAACAGTTCTGTTTTTATAATCACACTGCAATCACCTACCATAGTAATTTACATTAGCCAAAGTGCAACCATCAGTTCTGTCTCAGTCTACAGTCCTGAAGAAAATACAAGCTTTAATTTCCAAAAAAAATTCCTTAGATAGGAACTAGACATTATTAGCAATTTGTGGCTGCCATGCGAAACAATAGCCCCGCGTCTCTTTCTGACTCCCCATCTAGTAATATAAAATTGCATGACATGCAAGTATGCTATTTCGTGCTGCAAAGTTCTTCCATCCTTGCTATACTTCACTGGCTGCCATTTAGGAAGAGAGGGAAATTCAGATCGGTGACAGCCCTTCAGATGTTCTTCAGGAGAGGGAAGAAGTGATGGCAACATGGGACTGCTGTTTTTACTGGCATCCTTGCATTCCTGATGTCATCTGGTTCAAGTCTCAGCATGCAGCTTTGTCCAAGAACAAGAGAGGATTGCTGGTTCTTCTAGACTACTTGGGATTCAAGAGCAATCTCTAGATGAAGTCTTTTCTATAGAAGAGAAGGGGGGGCATCCTTAGCATACATGGAGAAAATTTAGCACCTCCTATTCCTCTTCTGCATTCCCAGAAGTGGAACTAGACTGCAAGAATCTGCCAGGCACTGAACCATTCTTGAAGTGCTCTACCTACCTAGGGTTAATCTGATACCTTATGAGGCTGAGATAAAGAGGTTTTTCAGACATAAAAGAGGAAACGTCTTTATTCTAGATAATAGGGAAGGAATACAGCTCTATGGAGTTTTTACTGTAGAGCACTTTCAAATCTGAAATACCTCCTGTCCCTTGGCAGCAGTTTAAATTATGCTGGTGAACTGGCAGCAAAGATGATATGAGAGAGATGTGATAACTTAGCACACTAGACAAAGTCTGCAAAGCATGCAGATCTACAGATTAAACCAAAGGAAATGGGCCTTTGAGAACCTCTACTGTGTTTAGGCAGTCCAAACTATGGTACTGAGGCTGGCATGAGTAACTGAATAATCACAGAACTAAATCAGGGGATCCCTTCAGGTTGATAAACATGCAATAACTTGCATGGATGGAAGTACTATTTAATCTCCCACCAAATCAGGAAGAAGACTGAACTGGTTTTGAATTTAATAGGAGCCCAGAAAATCTACAAAATACATAAGAGAATTTCCGGAATACTATCCTTTTGAGTATTTCCTCTTCCCCTGCCAAGTGAACTGCAGTGTGAGGTCAGAACCAGTGGCTAATTTTTAAAAATTGTATATTTTTTTTTGGCCCCCTGAAGGGGATTTTTTGTACATATTTGTTGTATATACTACAAAGAAAAAAGGGAAAGGGAACTACATCTAGGGATAAAGAAAAGTAAACCCACACTGTACTAAAACCCCAAGAGAAGGAGATCATATCCGTGTTAAGCTGAATGTTAGTATTTTAGTGTTAATAAACAATGCATGTTGTGAGTTCCTGTCTATCTCAGCTGAATTGCTAGTTTGTTATGAATGAGGAGATTCCAGAGCACCCCCTCCAGCTCGCTTCATAAAGGCAATAAAGGCAATTTCCAGAGTCCTTCTGCCTTTTTCTAGGCTATCTTTAAAGACATAAGATGATTTGATGGCAGCAGCTCCCTCTTCCGTGGCCAGATCTTCATCCGTCTCCAAGGGGATGGAGCCACTTGACCCGGTTTCTCCTTCTTCTTTAGATCCCAGATGGCGCTTTAGAAATTCTTTGGCTTTAAAAATGGAGTCAATCTTCTCTCTCTTGTTGTTGATTTGAAAGATGACACCTTCAGGCACTGCCTACCTGTATGGAATTTGATTGGTTTGGAGAAAAGAATTAAGTTCTTATAGTTCTTTCTTTTTTGACGAATTTCAAATGGAATGTCTTTTAAGGTCTTGATTTCCCAGTTTCAGTGGAGTTCCTGATGTTGGTTTTAAGATTGCATCTCTGGTATGTCTTCTTGAGAATCTGACCATTATTTCCCCAGGCAGGCTATTTTTTTGGTGTAATTAGAATACACCCTATATGCTGTTTCCATATCATGTGTAATTTCTTCCGCTTTCAAGCCTGTTGCTGGCACAATAATTTCACTGAGTATTTTCTTCAGGTCCTCTTTAGCTGATTCAGGAACTCCCTGGAATCTAAGGACCATGTTAGCTTTTTCCATTTGTGATTGCAGCAAATGAGTTTCCTGGTAGTTCTGCTTATTCGCTAACTCTCCCATCTTTTTCTTCATATTCTTATTTGTGACGTACATCTCCTTCACAACTTCCACCATTTGCTCCATCTTTTTGGCCATTTTCGCCAACTGGAGTTGCTGTGAAAAAATTGCATATTTCCAGTACTGAGCTGAATTGCCTTGTAGAAATCATCACAATAGGTCACAGAGCATTCAATTTTGTTTCCAATTAAAACTAAATAAAAGGCTGTGTCAGAGTATCTGGAGGCAGAATTTTGGCCATTTAATTATACCCTAAGAAGGGTTTTATTTTAACTGATTTAATACAAGGTGGGAGAGGAGAAATTAAGGGTTCAAAGCAAGGCAGCTGTCCAGTTATATACCTGGATTACATAGAATTGATGATGGGAGATGGCTATGTTCATCAATCCTTTAGCGCTTCTCACTTATTACTAGAACTTCAGTGCTCCTGTAGGGGCTAAGAGGTGACAAAGAGGCACAACAAAGTGCAGGTTCATCAAATATATCAATATATGTTTTATATTGAGTTTCGGTTTCGGCGGAGCAAATGGCAGCCACCTCTCGGGATGCTCCCGGAGATGGTTAGCCCACACACAGTTAGGGGGTCTTCACTCATGCGAAAGACCCTAGTGAGCCTTAGGCAAAGGCTCTGAACCGGGGGCGCTTGGGGAGTAGCCTCTTTGCCGGCAGATAGCCGGGAAATTGAGGCTTTCTCCCCACCCCAGTCGGCCCCGCTGTGTTGTGCCCGTATGGGAAGTAGCAACGCCACCGACTTCAAGGAGTGAAGAAGCAGCAGAATGAATTAATAAAAGAAGAATTGGCAGTGAACTGTGAGTTGGAGATCTGTTTTGAAGTGGCATAAATGCGCTCCCCCCCCGTAAACGTATAAGCGCATGGGAGGAGGGAGGAATCCCCACCCCCTTTAAAAAACGGGACTGTTAAAGGAAGAGTGAAGGGGGGGCGAAGCAAAAAAGCGGTTTGGTAAAAGTACCTCTGGGGTTTTACTGAAGATTAAGAAGCCAGCTTGTCTCCTGGGTGTCGTGGCACGAACTTTGTTAAAGTAAACAATAAAAAATGTCGGGGCAGAAAAAGGTCCCAGAGAAACCGGTAAAGAAGGGGGGAGGGACTTCCGGTCCAGGCAACCTCCCTCTAGAGCCAGCTGTCAATCAACAGAAAAGCAAGCCACTGCGCCCTCTGCTGGATCAAATGCAGAAAATCAACGAAACCCTTTGTAACATGGAAAGTGTTCTCAACAGTCAACAAAAACAACTAACAGAAACAGCAAAGAAAATGGAGGAGATCGCACAGAAGTGTCTGGTCTCGACGGAAGACACCAAGAAAATTAAGAAAAGGGTCAACAAATTAGAAAAACATCAAGATATGCAAGAAAAAAGAATTTTAATGCTTCAGATGGAAAAAGCAAATCTGACTCTTCGCTTTCAAGGCATAAAGGAAGAAGAGAAAGAAGATCTTAGAGCTATACTGGCGAATGCCTTGGCACCACAAACTGGCAGAGAAGCACAAGAATTAAAGGATGAGATGGATATGGCCTATAGAGCCTATTCCAGCTTTACAAAGAAAAATAATTTGCCAGCAGAAGTGGTTGTCAAGTTTACTAAGCAGCGTACTAGAGATCAGATTCTGCGTGCAGTTTCAGCAGTGCCCTTGAAGATTGGAGAGCAGACTATCAGAACTTTAAAGGATGTTCCATATGAAACTCGTATGAAAAGGAAAGCATATAAAGGATTGACCATGTTTTTACAAAGGCACCAAAACATTTATAAATGGTCCTTTCCCGAGGGACTGGTGTTCAAATTTAAGGATAAAAGAGAGAAGATTGACTCCGTTTTCAAAGCTCAAGAATTTCTGAAGAGGCACGCCAGCTCAGAGGAAGATGCAGAACTCGCCAATTGGACAGTGTTAAGCAGCGAAGACGACAGCGGCCCAGAGGAGGGAGGTGCCGGAGCGGGAGACGAGAAGGCAAAAGAGGGCCCATCGTATAATCTGAGAGACTTAAAAAGAAGACACCCCAAGATATAGCAGCTGTTCGTGAGGCGGCAGAAGGGAGCTGATCAACAACTAACCCCAAAGGACTTTACTAATTTAACTAATAGATCTATTTTGGACTTTCAGTAGGATGAAAAGAAGATCTTCCAACCACGGTGGAAGCTAAAAACTCTACTTGTACTAAGTAAAACTAACATTTTAACAGAAAATTCACTCAAAATCTTTTCTTAATCCATCTATATACCCAACCCTTTTTTCACAAAAAAAAAAGCAATAAAATTCTCTCCTTTTTAGGAGAGGTGTTTTTAAAATATATATATATGTGTGTTTTATATTGCTCACTCCTGTGTTACATTTTCATGCATGCATATTTGTTCTAATATATAAGGATACGAGGATTCAGCAAATTAGAGCTGCAGCCACAGCATATTTTTTCTCACACTCTAAACATGTGTCACAATCTTTTACACCCCTTTCCCATACATCTATTGAGGTAAAATAAAGCAAACTGCACAAGCCTCTTAATTGACAGGATCTGGAGCTAGTATTTCTCTCTCACCCACTGTTCTCCTGTCATACAGCAGCTAGATTAAAATTCCTGGATATATAAAAACATGATTTATGTAGACTCATCTTCTCCCATTCTCCCTAACTAATATCTGTCAAACACTTGCATCCCATGAATTTCCATGGTTTAATTTAAAAAATGCTCATTCTATTCACCCTGTTCCTTATCTACAGGTATATCATTTTTAACTAATATACAGAGCTGCAGTTCCCATTGAAAAGCAAAAGAGCATCACTGTTCTCTAAATCATAATATGGACAAAATTTCACCTTATTATACTTTGGCTTTCAAGCTACCACTGCAGGTTTTCTAAAGTGGCTCTATGTGGTCACTGCAGTAATAATTCTAAGATCATGCAATATTTACAGTATACTGATTACCACAGATAACTCTTAGGAATAATAAATATCAAGTTACATAGATTATATAAGGTCTCAGTTTAAATCAGTCTGTATTTTAAGTGCATCATAGAAGAAAATGACGATGCAATTTCTGACCTATCTGCTTTAAGGAACACCATCAGCTACAATAAACCACCTCCATAGAAACTGACCAATGAGTACTTAGGTCGCATGTTCTAAAACAGCTTTCCATTGGGTTAGTTCATGAGTGAGCCTTGAATCCACACATCTCCTTTCATGCACTTCTGCACCGTCTTCCTCTTGCCTTGCAAACCATAGTTTGATGCTACATCCAAGTCAGCAGCCTAGAGTTTGTACTTGCCTCCCCAACCAGAATTAGAAATTCTCTTCAGATTGTAATTTCCAAGTTCTGGCTTGGAGGACAATTTGTCAATTTGAATGAAAGCTCTATCATTAGTTAATTTGATCACCTCTGTCTCAGTACCTACTGGGGTTGCCAGTTCCAGGTTGGGAAATACCTGGAGATTTTGGGGTGGAGCCTGAGAAGGTCACGGTATGGGGAGGGGAAGGGCTTCAGCAGGGTATAACACCATAGAGTCCACCTTCCAAAGAAACCATTTTTCTCAGGTGAACTGAACTCTGTTGCCTAGATATCACTTGTAATAGCTGGAGATCTCCCACTACCACCTGGAGGTTGGCAACCCTAGTACTTACAAAACCCACCAGAAGTGCCTGTATAGCTATCACTTTTAAAGAGTGTTGGGAATCATAAACACAGATATTCCAAATGTAATGAATAGTTATTTCTGTCAAGCATCCACTTTCATATTCTGATTTTATGGTTTTATTTTCTTTGCCACGTTGAGCTGTTTTGATTAATACAGGCTTTATGTATTAAATGTATATTTTGTGGAAGTAAATTTATTGCAGAATATATGTGAATGCCCTACCCCACAACCTCTTAGAATGGCAGCAACTTCTAAGGCACCCAGAGATTATGTACAGGGATGAAGCCCTGTTTATAACATAAAGACCTAGATTCCATATTCCACAGAAATAAAATAGTATCTGTCAAAGGAAAGTACAGGCTTCCTATCCAGGAAAAATATTATTCACAAAATGCTGATTAATATTGTTTTATTTCAGAATTTTTGCCACTGTTTCATAAAATTATTACATTTATTTTATTTATTATTTATGTACAAGAACTGTATGCTACATTTCTGCCCTTACTAGTGCCACCAAGGTGGCTAACAATTTAAAACATACATAATAAAATCGTGTTTTAAATTGTTAAAATCAATTGTTAAAAATGGGAAACTTTCTCAGTGGAGGGTGGTAAGCAGTGGGGTACCACAGGGATCAGTACTCGGTCCGATGCTTTTTAACTTGTTTATTAACGATTTGGAATTGGGAGTAAGCAGTGATGTGGCTAAATTTGCAGATGACACAAAGTTGTTCAGGGTGGTGAAAACCAGGGAGGATTGTGAGGCACTCCAAAGGGATCTGTCGAGGATGGGTGAGTGGGCGTCAACGTGGCAAATGGGGTTCAATGTGGCCAAGTGCAAAGTGATGCACATTGGAGCCAAAAATCCTAAATATAAATACACGTTGATGGGGTCTGATCTGGCAGAGACAGACCAAGAGAGAGATCTTGGAGTCGTAGTGGATAACTCGCTGAAAATGTCTACACAATGTGTAGCTGCAATAAAGAAGGCCAACGCTATGCTGGGGATTATTAGGAAGGGAATTGATAACAAATCAGCCAGTATCATCATGCCCCTGTATAAATCATTGGTGCGACCTCATTTGGAATACTGTGTACAGTTCTGGTCACCACATCTCAAAAAGGATATTATAGCATTGGAAAAAGTGCAGAGAAGGGCAACTAGAATGATAAAAGGGTTGGAACACCTTCCCTATGAAGAAAGGTTAAAATGTTTGGGGCTCTTTAGCTTGGAGAAACGACGGCTGAGAGGTGACATGATCGAGGTTTATAAGATTATGAATGGGATTGAGCAGGTTGAGAAAGAAGTACTTTTCTCCCTTTCTCACAATACAAGAACTCGTGGGCACTCTATGAAATTGCTGAGCAGTCGGGTTAGAACAGATAAAAGGAAATACTTCTTCACCCAAAGAGTGATTAATATATGGAATTCACTGCCACAGGAGGTCGTGGCAGCTGCAAGCATGGACAGTTTCAAGAGGAAATTAGATAAACATATGGAGCAGAAGTCCACCAGTGGCTATTAGCCACAGGGTATAGATGGGAACTCTCAGTCTGGGGCAGGTGATGCACTCTATTCTTGGTGCTGGAGGGGGCAGCAGTGGGAGGGCTTCTGGTGCCCTGGCCCCACTGCTGGACCTCCTGATGGCACGTGGTATATTTTGGCCGCTGTGTGACAGAGTGTTGGACTAGATGGGCCATTGGCCTGATTCAACATTGGCTTCTCTTATGTTCTTATGTTCTCTTATGTTATGTTCTTATGTTCTTATGTTCTTACCCCCCACAAAACCCCCCCACTAAAAATACATGCAAAACAGAAAAACAGCAATTAAAACATTGGCTAGAAAAAAGGGATCACTAAGGGAATGTTAAATGAAACCAAAAAGTCTTTCACTCATGGAAGATGACAACAGAAGGAGACAGACAAATCTCCCTGGGGAGAGCATTTCAGAGCTTTGGTGCTGTGGTTGAGAAGGCCCTTTCCTGGGTTGCCACCCACCTAATCTCAGAAGCTGGTGGTGGGTCCTGGAGCAGGGCCTCTGAAGATGACCATAGTGGTTGGACAGGTTCATAAGGAAGCAGGTGATCCTTCATGTATGTTGGATCTCAAACTGTATAGGGCTTTGAAGGTCAAAATCAGAACCTTGAATTGTGTCCAAAAGCAAACTGGGAGCTAGAGTAGATGGATCGTTATGGTCCCTATGACCCATTCGAGACAACATCCTGGCTGCAGTATTTTGTACCAACTGAAGTTTCCAAACATTTCTCAATGGCAGCCCCATGTAGAGTGCACTGCAGTTACATCTAATCTAGATGTAACCAGGGCATGCACCACAATGACCATATGTCTTCTGCCTAGGAGACAGCTGCAGCTGTCTAAAAGTCGAAGCTGATAAAAGGCAGTCCTTGCCACAGCTGCCACCTGTTTATGCAGCACTAGGCCTGGGTCCAAGAGCATCCCCAGACTATGGACTTGTGCCTTCAAGGGGAGTGCAACCCCATCCAGAACAGGTTATGTCTTAAAACCCAGGTCATTTCTGTCTTGTTGGGATTAAACTTCAATTTATTAGCCTGCATCCACTCCAAAACTGCCTTCAGGCACCAACCGAGGGTTTCTACAGTCTCTCAGGGGTCAGCTAGAAGTGTGAAATAGAGCTGTGTCATCTGCATATTGGTGACAGCCTCGCCTAAATTTCCAGGTGACCTCACCCAGTGGTTTCATGTAGGTGCTAAAGAGCATAGGTGACAAGCTACCCATATTCAAGCTCACCTGCAGCTAGAAAAATGAGTCATGCTCTCCTGTTCTACCATGTGAAGTTAACCAATGGATTGTAGTCTACATTTATTTTGAAAAGAAGTTTAGTGATGGTTCAGGCTATATGTGCTCCACGCTGGGAAATACCAAGAAAACTCCATGGTGGAAGAGCTCTGGGAATTTAGTTCTGAAGCATATTTAGCATAATAGTCAAGTCAGCCCTCATTACAGTTCTGCTGCTGATTCACCATGAAAAAGTCAAGACTTTTTTAATGTACAGATAGACATGCCTTTTATTAAAAAGCAACTGAAGCCTCATGTCCACAGAGAAGCAAAATCCTTATATGAATACTTGATCTACAGATAATCAGATGAAATAAAAGTGGGGAACCTAATGAGTGGCATCTAATCTTCCTCTCCCCAGTATTTCCTTTTTCTCTTTCCTGGAAGCCCCCACACCCTCTTCCCTTTTCTATCTTTCTTGTTTCCTTTCCACCCACCAGCCAACCTACCATTATCTTCCCCTCTCTCTTCAGCCTTCCATCCTTCCCTCCACCTGGCAGCTAGGCCTGGATGAGTCAAGGCAAATCACATGGTAGAAAATCACTGGGTGACTGCTGCCAGGCCTTGCTCCTATGAATCCTTTCTCAAAGGACAAAATAACCTGGAAAGATACAGATACCACTTCCATTATTTGGTGGGTTTTATTGCCCCCAAGGGCTTTTTTTGTTTTTAGCGGTGGGGTTAATTTTATTTATTTATTTACATTTCAAATTTTTCCACAAACCTGGGACATTAATTTGTAGGAAGATCAGTCTTTGTCCATGGTTCCAGTCTTCTGACTTAAGTATCCACAGATTCAGCCATTTTGAGAATTAAATATATTGACAAACAGGGTACCCAAAAGGATTTAAGAAGCTCATTTTCTTCTCTTCCACTTTCCTTTTCCTAAAAGACCTCTATGACAGACCCCCCCATATCTCCCCAACTGTCTGGCAGATTTTTCCTGCCAAAACTTCAGTTCCCCTCAGTGTCTGAATCACCTTACAGAAGCATGTATATCTTCTCTTTCTCTTTTATATATACTTGAAACTGTCCCACTCTTTGTTTAGATATTTGTTTAGGCTTTAAATCCAGTACAGGAACTTGAGGGAAAGATAGGAGCTGTCCTGTTTTATAAACCCTTATGAAATGGCACTTGAGGCAAAGTAACTTTCAAAACAAAAATATTTTATTGAACAGGTAGAGAATATATATAATAGAGGTAGTCAAGGTTTTGAAATTGCTGAGGTAAAAAACCTAATATATACAGAGCTGAATTTTTAGAGCATTCAAGAGAGTGTATTTGTAGTTTTGTTTCAAAGATTTCTAGTTCTTTCTTTGAGAGGTGCTTTGTTTAGTATGTTTCAGCACTAACAGAGTTCTTATTAGTGTTTCTTCTTGAGGACAGCATTTGCTAAAAGCTTCTAGATTTCTTCCTTCAGAGTTCTAGGTTTTCCTTTAGATATTATAGCTTTTCACTAACTCCTGAGCTGCCTAAGCTTCTCCCCTTTATCACAGACCAGGGTTCTCTTCCCAACCCCTTTCACTGGCAGGAAGTTATTCTCCTTGTCCCTAAGAAGCAATAGCACATTTTACTATTTGGCTTGTGTGGGAGTTCACACTAACTACCCAGACCTTCTGCCAAATCCTTCTCCGATATCCTTTGTCTGTATAAGGCTGTTCTGTAGCTTTCCTGACTGGAAATCTAAATTCTCCCTCAGAGCAATTTGAACAGACAATGGGGTTTCTTTTTTTCTATCTGTAGAAGTATTTTAGAACTACTGCCTGTCAGAAGACACTGACTCCTAAATGTCTCTTCCCTCAGAAGCCAAACCCTCTGGCTACTGATCCAGACTTTAGTTTTCAGACAGACCAAAAAGTGAAAAAACAAATTGTGAAAGACCCCTTTTCTCTCCAGATCAGCTGTTTTATTTCCTCTCTCAGCTGATCCTGGAGAGAGAGCAAGCAGAGCAGCCAGTCATATAATCTCTTCTCTCCAGGGAAGATTAACTCATGAACTCCCTGATTCTCTGACACAAGCACCATTTTTAAAAGTCTGCTTTTCTGTGCAATCTGTCACACTCCCAAAACCTCTCTCCTTTTCCTGCATCCTTCTCTCTTTCCCACTTTCCAGCCAACCTACCTTTATCTACCCCTCATCTTCAGTTTTTCACACTTCAGTCCTGACAGTCTCTCCCTCAGGAAAAGCTAGGTGGCATCCAGTTGCAAGGTGCAGAACCTGTAAGGACTTGTGTGGGAATGCTTTACTTTCCCTGTATCCTTCTCCTCACATATTTCCCTCATTTTGGCAGCCCCCATATTTTCATTCCCCAGTTTACTATTTGGATTCAGGCTTTTTTGGAAATCCCAATTTTTTTCAGGTCCAATAGAACCAAACCAAAAAACACTGAGGGGAAAAAGCAGTGGCAAAGCCACTAAAAACAGCTGAGAGGCAGCTCAGCCTGGGCTCTTTTGAGCAGTCCCTTTAAACCAGACTGCCCAACAGAGCCCATCCAGGAGCCAATCCTGTGGGGAGAGTTCTCCTTGCAGTCTCTACTGGGGTTGTGCAGCCCAGTTTAGACCAGATTGCCCAACAGATCCTGGCCAGGAGCTGATCCTGCAGGGAGAGTTGTCCCCGCAGGCTCTGCTGGGCAGCCAATTTTGCTAGTAATTCCCAAATAGATCCGGGATTTGGGGGAGGGGGGACTTTTTTTGGTTCTCCTGAACCAAATACAGAAAATACTGATAAGATTTTTTGGGATATATTTTCAGTTCAGGTAGACCCAAATGCACACCTCTACTCAGTATGACAGCCAGAGTGGAGCAGTGGTTAGAGTGTTGAACTAGGATCTGCAAAACCCTGGTTCAAATTCTCACTCTGACATGGAAGTTCGCAGGGTGATCTTGGGCATAATTCATTAAATTCATTAAATTCGATTAAAATGGAGGAGAGGGTAATGATATTGTAAGCCACTTGAGGTGAGAAAATAGAGGTATAAATACCCAAATAAACAAGGCTAGTCATATATTCTCTCCTCATTCATTACGGCTGCCAACTCCAGGTTGGGAAACTCCTGGAGATTTGAGGGTGGAGCCTGGGGTTTGGGATTATTACTATCATTATTTATCATATGGCAGAGTTACACACAGGAAGCATATAATAATATAAAATATGTAACCAAGTTCATACAATAGGTATGCAGACTGATTAGGCAATCCACCTAAATACTAATATCTAAATTTTCAGTCCATTCAATCACAGCTGGGAAGAGTTCAAAGAGTTCAGTCACATCACCCTGGAAAGCACAACACACATCCTGCGACAGATGGAAAACAGTTTGGCAAGCTGCACCACATTCACATTCAGGTCCTGATATTTTGCCGCATTTAAACAACAGGTTTGCACAACTACCGAAGCCTGTTCATATTCTATTAAACATCTTCCATATTTTATGTGGGAGGTCAAATCCTGTGGGCCCTTTGTTGGTGTTTATCAAGTTATGGATATTGCATGGAACTGATTGCATCCATGTTTGCAACCATTCATTCCCTAGATCAAAATTTTGTGATTGCAGGATTTGTGCAGATCTTATTACTGGGCACTGAGATCTTAGTCTGGACAGGCCCATGTCAGCCATGTCTTTGTGGATGGGCAACTCTCTGTTTTCAGTGATCTCTGGGGTGAGAAGGGGCCTCAGCAGGGTATAATGCCATTGAGTCTGCCCTCCAATGCAGTCTGGAGATCACTTGTAATTCTGGGGGATTTCTAGGCCTCATCTGGAGACTGGCAGTGCCACTCACTAGAAAACCCATAGCCAGTATGTACCTCTATAGAAAACAATGTTGGTGTTCAACAAAATTGCATGGGATTCATACTTAGTAGCTCCAAAATAAGAGCTACCAAGAGTGTAAAATGCAATTGAAACCATTGACAGGGAATCTCCAACACAAAACCAGATAAGCATGTCTTAAAACAAGAGGCAAAAATCTGGTGCAAAAGATTAGGACATTAGAGTCACAAGAACCATATCACTGAGCAATGCTTAAACTTACATTATCTAAGTAAGATTCAGTTGGGGTAGCCAATGTTGGTCTGAAGCAGCAGAGCAAAGTTCTAGTCCACTGGCATCTTTAAGACCTACAAAGTTTTGTTCACAGTATAAGCTTTCGTGTGAATGCATGAAAGTAATTTTTTGTGAATAAAACTTTGTTGGTCTTCAAGGTGCCTCTGGACTCCAACTTTGTTCTGTTTCCTAAGTTCTGTTACCTTCAGTGGGCCAGGATGTATTTGAACTAGTACACGCATTCCAAAAAGAAAGAGCAGTGCCTTTGTAATGCTGAGCCAGCATTAGTCTCATTTGGGTGTGCACCAAGTCTCTTTCTGGTTCCTATTTTTATAGTTTGACTGATGTATATCTTTTAAAGATGTAATGGTTTCACGTTTCATGGACTTGAAATATTACTTAACAAGAGCACATTTCACAGCAAGAAACAGTACAAACTGAGAATTACCATAATGTCAGACACTATAGTGCAGACTGAGTAACTAAGTACTGACAGATATCCAAGAAAATAATAAAAAAAGTCATTCAGAGCTATTCTGTCTACCAATTATGCAATAACACATGTTCCTATTTGAAAAAACAAAGGGATCTTTTCTGTCACCTATTACGTTTTCCCTTGACAATTAAGTTTATTACAAGATGGAAAGGTTCAATTTTGCTATCAACATCCCAGCATGGATTAGATCTCTCCTGCAAATGAATATCCATTGATTTCTTATGAAACTGCAGCCAGAAGAATACCAATTTATGGGCCCAGGATAATCACACTATCTCAGAACATAGAAACAGACAGTATCCTGCTGCTCTTTGTGCATGAAGGAGACATAAAAAACCTGCCACCAGCAGATTTTATAAGAAGCCAGAGGGACTCCACAACAGAAGCATCCATCAAATAGAGCGGAATGCTTCCCTCTTGCAATGGGATTTGGAGTCATGGAATACTAAGCCAGGAGTATAAACCTAACAAATTAAATAGCAAGATGACTCTTCTGTGGCCTTTGACTCGTACTGAGTATTTCAATATAATGTTCTGCCATCTCAGAAATCAGTCCAACTAAAAGACCTCAAAAAGATATCATGAGTCCAGAATCCAAGCAAACTCACAACTTTTCAGCTGGCCTCTCTAATTACACCTTTCAAAGCAGCTGCATCTGCAAACATTAGCAAATAACATTTATAACCATGTAGTGAAAAGGTTCACCTGCTGATTTTGGCACATTACTTTTCAATTAAAGGCAATGAGAGCATGCCAAGCTTGGTCAGTAGGCATCCCTACCAACAACATTTATTTTAACTAGTATTTACAGTGCCACATAGAACTTGGCAGGTTAGGACCACCAGAAAATAATTTCAGAAAGTCCCCTAAGGTGTGATGTCCCACTCTAGAAATGCAAATACAACCGAGATAAACAACAGACAAATCCCATATAATTTATCCCCGGTACAAACCTTCATTCAGTTCAGCTACTGGTTCTTTAAATAATTTCTGGCCTCATTTTAAGGAAGCAATTTGTAAGTAGACTTGAAGAGGAAAAACTGCTTCTGGAGTTCAAGCCTGTATATCAGCCATAGGGGCAGGACATTGCCATGAATAAAGTACATAGCTTTAAGGCTGGGAAGACAACCTCCCCAGATGTTCCCCATGCCTGTGACCTAGATATGTCTCCTAATCCCAGAAGTATGGGATTGAGTAAGTATACTTGCTCAACAGGTGCAAATGCTCAGGGGCCTTCTTCTTTACTATTAATTTACACTATATGCATTTGAATTGTGACAAGAAAGGAAACTTTGAGGGACGAAATAAAACCTGGAGGTCAAGGAGGATCTGTTACCTGCTCAAGAGCTCTTTTATCTTGAGATGTCACTGGGACAGGTCAAAGAATTCCAGATTTCTTTCCACAGCCTGTTGTTTACTAGCTGTAGGATCCTATCAGCCATATTCTATTTGTGTTTACACTGAATTAAGGTCCAAAGAAATCAATAAGACATTCCTGATATCAATCTTAAGTATGTTTTATGGTGTGCAGTTTTCTATACAACAGATGCTTCTTTAATCCCTCTCAGGTTTCTTAGAAACAGGGAGATATTCAACTAGGTAAATATTTTCTTAACTACCCACCTGATGGCAACAGTATTCACTGTTTAAAGTTTTCCCAATAATATTAACATCTGGATCAGATTCCCTAGGTAAGCATCCTGAAGATGCCATCTAGCTGATCATTCTTACTATTAGGCTGTCAATAGCTCCTTAGAGGGATTTTAATATCCACACTCAGTTCCATGAGCATATCCTTTTTGACCTAATAACCTAACAGGCCAGGTAAAGAAGCCAACTGACTCCTTCAATTAACCAATTAAAAACATTGTCTGGGGGCTGGTTCAAGAGCAGCACGTCACTGATTACTGACCATTGTCCTTCAGTAACCTTCCCTATAAGACAATAGTTCACAGTTGGCATAATCTGCATTTGTTCATATTCTATGTTTCTAATGCCATGTAATTATAGTAAAGGTAAAGGTTCCCTTGCTCGAAAGCCAGTCGAATCCGACTCTAGGGTTGCGGTGCTCATCTCCGTTTCAAAGCCGAAGAGCCAGCGCTGCCCGAAGACATTTCCGTGGTCATGTGGCCAGCATGACTAAACACCAAGGTGCACGGAACGCTGTTACCTTCCCACCGAAGTGGTACCTATTTATCTACTTGCAATTTCTTGCTTTCGAACTGCTAGGTTGGCAGGAGCTGGAACTAGAGACAGGAGCTCACCCTGTCATGCGGCACCCGGGTCTCGAACTGCTGAACTACTGACCTTCCATAGCCTGCAGTTCAGTGTCTTAACCACTTGAGCCACCGCAGCTCCGTCTCATGTAATTATAGTCCTGTCTTAAAAGTTATTTTTAGGAATCTTCCAGATGTAGCTAAGTATTGCTAAGCTATTACCTATCTAGCCTTTTTTTAAAAATCAGTTCCAACAAAATCATAGTTCTTCCCACCAATGCTAGTTTATAATTTTAAAAGGTTTCTTCCTGTTTGTTTTTCCTGATCTTGTTTGGATGGCAAATAAAACTGAGAGCCCATGCCAGGCAAGGCCTGGAGAGACCCAGTGTCAGAACTCCACTCTGTCATGAAGCCCTCTCCAGCCAGCCAGTCTCGCTCAGTTTAATATGTTTCACAACATTGCTTTGAAGAAAAGACGTATGTGGCACACACTTCTTTGAAAACTGGCATGAAAATTAAAATACAGTAGTTAGACAGAAGTGAGGAGAAAGAGTACAAAACACAGAGGGCAATGTTATATGAACATATCAAGCTGTCTTATAGTAAATCAAATAATTGCCCCATCAAAGTAAGTGTTGCCTACTGTGACTGGCAGAAGCTCTCTAAGATCCCAGGAAGAAGTCCTTCATATCACCTGCTACCTGATCCTCCAAACTGGAGATTGTACCTGGGACTTTCTGCATGTGAAAGCAAGTGCTCTACCACTAACCCAAATCTCCACCTGTTCCTGTTATTTTTTTCTGAGTTTCCTCAGGAAGATTTTACTATGGGATTCTTCTCAATTTGCAAGTCAAACTGTGTGTCAGCCCTCAAATGTGCAGGGAAGTCATAGGTTCTGACTTTCATTTTTTCCCAGCTGCATAGCAAGTACATGTTGTTTATCAGGAAGGCGCCTGATATAATAATATTCTTTGCTATTACCTGTCCCAAGAGATGAAGCATTTGGTCATCCGTTTTGCTTCTTTAGTCTTCTAATTCCATGCAAGATAGAGATTTCTCTCCTAAGAAGTGATGCATCATTGAGACTTTAATGTAAAGTAATTTACTGTATCATGCCACATATAATGATAGTATATCATTATAATGCTCTTCTAGAGATTCTTGACTTTAAAGTTAATCACTGTCACTCGTAATTTTTCACTGCTTTTTGCAACTTAAAACACAGATGATGCTGAGCTTTTAGGCTGATTTGTCAATTAGATGATAATTGCTCAATGTGGGAACTAAAAAAGAGGGCTTAAAAAAAAAGGACTGATATAGCATATTTTTCAATAGCTACCCTTTCCAAGCTCACTTAAAAGCATTTAATATCTGGCATGTTAGCCTAATGCTATGACTCCTGTAGTAATTTGCATGGTCAAAACAGATCCCTGTTTCATTATAAATCCCAAATAAAGTTGTAAGGTGGCTAGAGAAAACAACCTGGTATGTTCATGGCCTTTTAACAGAGATTCAATGTTCAGATATCAGCACAGCAGAGAGAACTTCCCAGACATGAAGCCAAACATGATCCTCTTCATGTTACTGTAGATCAACTACTGTTAAAGTAGGTTTACTTTAACTACAGATGCCAATGGCTGACACTGCACTTCTGCTGACCTTGCCCTTGAAAGCCACTTAGCAATTGTTGCTATACACACAAACACACACACACAAACACACACACACACACATGAAGAAGTAGGGATGTGTAGCTATAGAAAAACAACTATAGCTTTCCAAAAATGTAACCAAACCTGAAGCATGCTGAATGGTTTTCTTCTATGTATTTCATCGAGAGTGGCTCTCATATTATGTACTCTTTTGCTTTTTTATTGGTCTACCTGATTGCTTGTTTATCCCTTCATTGTCTTGATTGTAAGTCGAATTTCTTAATCAGTGACATGAAACAAGCATTTTAGTATTCCTTCCACCTTTGGATGTAAAATTTTATTTCCATTGATTATAAAAACTGGTAATAATATGGTGTTAGACAAAAAGAAACAGAAAGGGTTCAGCTTTTCTAGACATGAATATTAATGAACCACCCTGAGCAGGTCTACTTGGAATCCTATTCAGTTACTTTTGCCAACTCCGTGTTGGGAAATTCCTGAAAATTGGGGGTGGAGTCTGAGGAGGAGAGGGGCTGTAATCCTTACAGCAGCTCTGAGTTGAGAATAGGGTTGCCATCCCCCAATGGGAGCAGGGGTTTACCCGCTTTCAAGAGGCCCAATCTGCCACCACACAGCTGGCCAGCGGGGGGAGCCCTATCCCCAAGCAGCCCCATCCACACCGACATGCCCAGCATAATAATGTCACCCGGAGGTGACATCATCGTGCAGGACATGTTGCGGGGGGGGGGGACACACTCTAGCATCTGAGAAAAAAATTCTATGGTAACTCTAGCATCTGAGAAAAAAAACTCTGCATGCCAGGATCTCCAGGACAGTGGGCTGGAGCCCCCCACTGCAACAGGTAGGGACTTGGCAGCCCTAGTTGAGAATCATGTTTTTGGGTCACCTTCATAACTTCTCAACAGAGTTGCAAACTCTAGGTCTGGGGGGAGTCTGAGAAGGACAGGGGGAGGCGAGGGGTATAAAGTGGCCATTTTCTCCAGGTGAACTAATCTCTGTCACCTAAAGATCAGTTGTAATCCCAGGAGCTCTCCAGCCATCAGTTAGAGGTTGGCAACCCTATTTTTCATATCATAGGCTGTCTGAGATTGCAGAAGGCCATGTTTATTAAACTGGAGAAACTGAGATCATGCTGCAGACTCACAAGGAAGTGGCCAGGTTCTCCTGGTGGGCTGGATGCACCCTTGACAATAGTTCTGTTGTTTGTCTTCAGAGTTCAGGCCATGATTAATAATAGAAGAATAACTTGCCTGCTAGCATCATCCAGGAATCTGCCTTACAATGCAGAGATTTCTGGAAAACTAGTTGCAAGTGAAGCGAGGCCCATCAGCCTTTGTTTATCTGGCTTGCCACTCTGGTAATTTAATCAGAGACCCAGGAAAGGCCATCAAACCTGCCTAGTCCTTGGTTAAACTAGGACAAGCTGGTATTCCAGGCAGGTAACAAAATCACCACAGGTTGACATTTCCCATATTTGAACATGGTTAATCATGTTGTTGGGGGCCACAGTGGCTCAGTGGTTAAGACACTTAGCTGCAGACCAGAAGGTCGGTAGTTCGGCAGTGCGTGACGGAGTCTCTGGTCCCAGTTCAAAAGCAGTTTAAAAGCAAGAAATTGCAAGTAGATAAATCGCTTTGGTGAGAAGATAACAGCATTCTGTGCACCTTGGCATCTAGTCATGCCAGCCACATGACCACGAAAATGTCTTTGGACAGCACTGGCTCTTCAGCTTGGAAACAGAGATGAGCATTGCCCCCTAGTGTCCGATTCGACTAGCTTTCAAGCAAGGGAAACCTTTACCTTTACCTAATCATGTTGTTATATTGTTAGTATGGATAAGAAATGTACTATTTATCTGTGCTTTGATTTAGTATTTGCTTGGGATAAGCCCCCCTTTTATACCAAATTCCCCCAAAATTCCATAATCATTTTTAAATCTTTAAATCAGGTTTTCTGTCATCCTTTTCCAACTGAAACTTACTACTCTTTCTGCCACCTCTTTAGGAAAAAGATCCCAGTTTCCCACTCCATGCACGAGGTTGAACAGTTGGCAGTCCACATGTTTGTGGGGGTGGGATAACAGGACCCCAGCAGGATATAATGCCATAGAGTGCACCCCCCAAAGCAGCCATTTTCTCAGGGGGAACTGAGCTTTGTTGTTTGGAGATCAGTTGTAGTTCTGGGAAATCTCCAGTCTGGAGGTTAGTGATTCTAATCTGTTTAGTGAGTTTTACGCCCAGGTCAGTGTTTCTAGGATTATAGTGAGGGTGGTCAGACAACAGGATCAGTGGAGGAATTGATAGGAAAAGATTTGAACATGTTGGGAATTTAAAGATACTACTATACAAATCTTTGGCTGGCAACCCTACCAGCAGTCTGCACAATTGTTTTTTGTAAACCATCTCCTGCTGGCACTATGCCATGATATGTAGTTCCTCAGAAGTAGCAAGCATATCTATCAGCATCTAGCAACATAAAACAGCCTCCAGAGGAATGTGGCAGTCAGTTTGCACAGAAAGAGCTGAGAAACATTCTCCGTGTTCTTAAAATGGAAGAATCTCATCATGGTCTTCCCAGGTATCAGGCCAGCCTTAATAGATTTAAGTGGGAGGAGGATAATGCTTAGAGAGACCTATACAACTTTCTGAAGCCTTTCTGCTCTCTGATTCTATAGTAATGGGAGCAGTCAATTTGTATGCATACAAAGCAATGAAGATAAACAGGTGCTTAAGGTGACCAGAAGCAGAGGCGGCAGCTCCTGTAACTTTAATAAGTTAGCAGGTAAAGGATTTTGTATGGGAATGCAACAGTGAGAAGGTGCACCCTTCGCAACCCTTAAAGGTACAGTAGTCATCTTCACCTCTGCGTCTGATCATCCTACCTCGGTATGTATTCTGCCTCACCTAGTTGTAAAAATTTCGGTAAATCTACACAGAATGTGCTTCTCTCTTCTAGAGGACTTGAAACATACCTGGCTATAGGATTGAACTGATCTGAGGAACCTTCCAGGCTTATTCTTCTAGGTAAAAATGACTGACAGTGAAGCAGGAGCTCTAATGGTTAATTCATCTTGGGGGGACCTGAATATTTTCACAGTTGTTATTTTTGTGGCTCTCTGGTTCCTGGAAAATCGTTTGTCTGCCTGCACGCAAGTCAGATTCATGAGATTCCACAGCTGCACAAGCCCATTGATGTTTCAGTGGCGAGGAAATCACTGCATTATTTCAGAACTCAGCTGTTTGAAACACGCTGAATGCAAATCCATTGGTAAGTTACAATGTGTTAAATTACCCTAATTAAACGCTTATGTAGCATGACAGAGTTCATGATATTTCATTGCAAATTATAGATCAGGCACCTACTCTTGTAAGCAAGTGCTGTGTTCTTTATTTTTTTTCTTCTGTGCAGGAATGAAAAAGAATGGAAAGATTAAACTTTTCGAGTTAATTGCCTGCCAGACATTTTTTCCTTGATGTTGTCTTTTGAAATCTCTCTAGGCCTCTCTAGAAATCAAAGAGTATGAAGCAAATGCTAGATATGATCAGACTTTCTTTTTTTAAAGGCAACTCTGTGGAAAGTGGGATGGAGTTAGTGTTAAATGGACCAGCTGGTATTGTTAAGGCTTTGGCCACAGAGATCTATCATTCAAATTACACTGAAGGGATGGGATTCTGAAGCACTCCTATTCAAAGGGAATAATGCAAGATAATGCAGTCCATGTGTTAACAGGTCTGGATGAAAGCAGCCTTTTTGTCATTTCCTACCCTCTTTTTAAAAAAACAAAACAAAACACCAGGGTTTGGCGATTGTGGTACACACAAGAGGAAGAGTATTCCATTGTTACTGGGGAGCAAAATGTGTCAGAGCACATGTCCCAAGTTCAGTCACTAGTACTTCAAGTTAAAAGTGTTCAGCCTGTGACCTCGGAAAGTTGCTGCCCATCAGAGTGGATGAACTTCATATGTGCATAGTGCTTACATATATGAGACTTTAGGTGGAAATTGTGGAATCCTTTGCCAGTTTCACCTCATCAATATGAGGTAAATTCTCAAAAGGAGTATGTGTGAGTTAGGGTTGCCAGCTCTAGATTGGGAGATTCCTGGAGATTTGGGGGTGAAAACTGGTAGGGTGGGTTTTAGGGGAGAGGAAGGACTTCAGCAAGGTATAAGGTCATAGAGTACAGTAACCAGATGTCCCCTTTTTTTGTTTGAGTGTCCATCCTCTTTTGGCCTCTTCTTAAAAAAACTGATCAAAATGTCTTCTCTTGGGGTTGGAAGGTTGGGAATATTCCTAGTTAATAGCAATTATCACATCTTAAATAGTAGGGGTATTTAAAATTAAATTTGTCATAGTGATCACTTGTTTGAAGTAGTCAGGAAATATGTCCTCTTTTTTGCTTTTCCCCACTCCTCCATATGAAGGCAGCTGGGCGACCTTGGATCAGTCACTGTTCTCCCAGAACTCTTTCAGCCCCACTTACCTCACAGGGTGACCTGTTGTGGGGAGAGGAAGGGAAGGTGATTGTAAGTCGCTTTGAGACTCCTTCGGATAGAGAAAGCAGGGTATAAAAACAAACCTCTTCTTCTTTTCAAAATATGGTAACCCTATCATAGAGACCACCCTCTAAACCAACCACTTTCTCCATGGGAATTGATTTCTGTAGTTTAGAGATCCGTTGTAATTCCAGGAGATTGTCAGGCCCCACCTGGAGGCCGCCAACGGTAGTGTGCGTGAGTGACAGAGAAGGATGTGATAGACTAGGAGCTGGTCTTCTCTTTAGCGGGATTTGTTTTGCTTTTTGTCAGTGGTATTACATGAATGGTCCAATACAGCCCTGTGGCACTTGCATAGACGCAACAAGTCACAAGGAACCTATTATTGGCATGTTGAAATTATCTGTTGCAAATTGAGTAGTGTGGAAATGTACTATCCTAGGAACAAAAGCACATTTTAAGGGAAGTTTCCTGGTTCATGGACAACTAAGAAACAGCAAATCTGCATTCACTAAAAAAACCTCACAATCTAGAAAGGTCTAGAAAGTAAAAAGGAAAGAGGCTAACACAATAATCCGTGGAGAGGGGTGTCACAATATTGCAATTTGTGTTTTTAATTTAACTTTATAACTTTAACTGTATTTTTAATTGTTTAAGTTTTTAAATGTTTTTATGGTTGCTACCTTGTGGACCCTGCCTTGTGAGCCAAAAGATGACATAAGAATGTTTTAAAAATACATTTGAGCATAACTGCTGTATTAACATTTCTGGGAATTAATTGTTAACAATGAAACTATTAGTGTGGTTTTTATAGCTTTTCTTTTGCTTACTTTCACTGATTTGAAAGATCTACACAAAGGTTAAGCATGCATTGTGTAAAATGTGTAGCTTTAAACAAAGGCAAATGAATATATGTCAATATTGCGTATTTTATCTATTTTGCTCTCAACAACTGTACAGGTCAATGATAGCCATATTTTATGGCTGAATTCACACATGCCATGTAAAGTGTTTTTCAGTCCTTCTCAAATTGTTGATGTGTATGCTTAAAAAACAGAACGGCAATTGCAAATCCGTAAGTAGCAGGTTTCTGATGTGTGAAAAACAAGCAGTGCTTGTACTTGGCTTCTGAATTGATTAGTGGCCATGCAGGATATTGATCTACAATCTTGTTTCAATCTTCTTGTACATTACAATACACATGTGATTCCAGTCAAAGGCTGCAATCCTAAGGGTGCTTATTTGGAAGAAATACCAATAAAGTCTGTGAGACTAGATTCTAAGTAAATCTATTGGATCATACTATATGCCATCACAATTTTAATGACATGGAACTTTTTCATAGTTAACTTGCTTGCAGCAGAGGGAAATGAAATAATGCTCTTCATTTTTATTGATTTTGCAAATTGTTACAGCATGTTGAGAAGACAGGTGGTTTACTGAATTCACTTTGTCAAAGCAGAGAAGAAAAAATGATGCTGCCATGGGGAAAAAGATTTTTATTATTTTTCACGTATAGATCCCAAAGAGTTTTGCATGTTGCTTCATCAGGGGATCTGTAATCTGTGGTTCTACAGCTTATTACAGCAGACACATTCTGAGAGGCAATTGTTTTACAGATCCCTGACAAAGCAGCATGTGAAACCTATACTGATCTCCCAGTAAAACATAATAATAAAAAAAAATCCTACTGCAGATAATTTCTCTTTCTCTGCTTTGCCTCTGTATTGGTACATTTCCACCCACCCTTTGCAGTGAATATACAAGTGGTCTCCGAACTTTTTCAGCCTGCAGGCACCAGTGGAATGTTGTGGCACAAACACAAAATGGCTGTCACAGGAGGCAGAGCAAGCTACAAAATGTCCGGGAGTAAGGTTACACATAATAGCAGCTCTTCAACATTTCAGGCAGAAGCTCTGCTTAACAGGATGTCTTTTTAAATGAACATATTGTTTAAAAAACATTTTCTTACTTACACATAGCTTACCTTCAGTCACATAGTAAAGATCCTTGTACTGTGGTGGCAACTGCCACCAAAGCATTTTTTTAACAAATCTGCCCGGCCAATCAGATCTCCAGTGGCCAGCCAGAGCAGCTATGCAAAAGCCCCACACAGCCCCACCCGCTGTCTAAAAACATTTGGCGGGTGCACTATTTTGGGGACCCCTGTGCGATAGCATCACCTGATGCAATGAGTCACTTCCAGATCATGCTAGAAGTGACAGTATGTCAGTTCCCCTTTCCTGGCATACCTCCCCCACTCCCAGTTAGATGGCAGGCAGAGAGGAGAGAGGGCTCCCTGGACTTAACCATGTAATATAGAAAATAATGTAATGAAAATGATTTTGAGTACTTTTCTTTTCAACTGATTAACCACAACAGCACTTCAAATAATATCATGGATTTCTGGCATATTATAATCCCCAAAACTCTCATTTTAGAAAACACCGACAAAAACAGTTGTGGATAATTCCGATCAACAAGCAAAAATGGAACCTCTAACACAACTTAAACTTAGAATAATTTTATTTGAATGTTATTCTGTTTTCACTGGTTTCTCAATTAGGATATCAAAATGTGTTCTGGCATCTGCAAAAATCGATTTCATTGCAGGATCGATGTCTAAGAATTCTAAGTTGCACTTTCATCAGTGCTAATGCATCTACAAGTGTTCCCCTTTCTATGGGGCATAAATTCTTAAAAGCAAGAAGACCTTACAAATAACAACGACAACAACAACAACCTTTATTGGCACATCAGATGAAAGAAAAACAAACAGGAGAAAAATGAAAGCCTAATCTCCTTTTAGAAGCCAGATACAGAAATTTTGCCACCATTTCGATAATTACAGCACTGTGCGTGGAAAGAAAATAGAGGGTCTTATGTTCATCAGATTGGCCTATTAGATCCAATAATAACTAGTTACAAATAAAAAGATGCATTTCCTTCATTTGTGTCATTCGGGATACAAAAGAGTTACTACTAGCAACTCAGCAGACTTCCAATGACTTTCTTCTAAGCTTCTTAACTTCATTACAGCACAAATCCACTAAACAAATATTCACAGGATTTTCTATTTAAAGTTGTTTCTGTCCTCTTCACCTACACATTTATTCCTGGAATGAAGTGTAGCTATGCTGGATTATTATCAAACATGGGTTTTATAAAACAGCTTTTTAAACTTCTCAGCAATCACAATGGCTGCGTTCAGACGGCCAGTCAATCGCGCCATGAGCCCTCCTAAAATTTTATCCCGATTTTTTTAATCCAGCCTAGCACGACCAGACGCCCCCATGAAATAGCCTCACCGCGCGTTGTTCCCACCGTGATTTGTCTACACGGCATCCACAGAGGATTTTTTTAAAAAAAGTTTTGTACATTCGCATAGGCAAGGCTGCGCCTCCTTGGAGAACTGAGGCGATCGCGGAGGGTTTTCAGCAAAGTCCCGGTCCTCCCCCTTGCCATCATGATCAATGGAGGGACTATTTTGCAAATTAGAACAGTCCTTCCCCCCTCCATCTCCCATCGCGGTAACATCTTGCCCCTAAAAGAAATAAGCATGAATATTACATTCCTCGTAGCGTCGCTTATCGCTGAATGCGTTTCCTCGTTAAAGCGCACATGGGGTTTCAATTTTTTAAAAATCGCGCCCCCGTCGGCTCGGTCTGACGTCAGACCGAGCCGACGGGAGCATCGCGCGCTAATGGAGTGACCAGACGGAAGAAAGTCTGCAGTTGTTGCGCGGGTAAGCGAAAACCCTACATTGAAACTGCTACTTTTTAAATCAGGATTGGAGGCGCAGCAGAACGGGATGCCTATGGGACCGGAATATTTCGCAGATGTTTCTGTCTGGTCGTGCATTTTTGATCCGCAAGGGAGTCGTTCCTATGGCAGATCAAAAGATCCGTCTGAACACACCCAATGACAATCAAGGAATACATTTGTTATTGACTATGAATATTTAAAAACATTAAATCCCAGTCACAAAATCATTTCAGATTGTATTATCTTGTCCCCTGTTGGTGGTTTTCATTCCAGATTCTGAAGGCCATTGTTCATTTGAACACCTGAACCAAATTAGCTGATAATGAAATATGCTCCTGATCTATACCTTCATATTATTTTCATTGGAGTTTCGTGGGACAGTTAAGCGATGGAACTTGCACTCCTCCTACTCTTCCAAGGCCAGCCACTCTCAGTTGTCCATTCTCACATTTCAGGAATACTGCTGCCATTCTGATAAGCTCTTTTAATTCCATTTAATTTGCCTATTGCCACAGAGATTTGGAACAGTAGGCTGAAGTAGCCTTCCTAGCATCAGTACCAATACATGCAACAGCTGGTACATAAGGCCTGCCCTGTTTTTATTTATTTGAGAGCTTTATACCTACTCTGACATAACAGCCAACAGTCTTCAATAGATACAAAACCCCCAAGAAAACAACCTCCATATAAAACCATCCAAAGCTCAAAACAGGTTTTTAAAATGATAAAAATATCTCTTTAGTCAGAAAATCTCTAAAGCTTCCCACCCCCATAAAAATGCATCATACTATTCAGATGTTCAACAAAAACTTATTTGGAAGAGAAAGGTTTTTCAACCTCTGTGAAAACTAAGAAAAGGGATTTGCTTTTCTTCTACTTTCTTACTACTTACTACTTCAACAAAGTACGTGTAGCTGTTTTCTGTGTCCCCATGAAAAAGATATGGCAAGGGAATGCTGTCAGCTAAGTTTGTTAGCTCATCCTCAACTTGCTGTTTTAACAAAACCAAGGTTTCCGGAAGCCACCACATGAGGCTAGGACAGAAAGTAATAGCAGGTCCCTAAAGCTGACTAGGTTTATTGGTAAGCAAGAAGAAGCATACCGCTGAAGTTGGGCTTCTGGAAGAAAAGACAGTTCATAGGGACCATAAACAGATCATGCAGGGATGGATGCAGGGCTTTGGCTAACAAGTACTGAGCCTGGAACGTTCTTGAACACTGCTGCAGGAAGGAATGCTGACGCTGAAGATGGATTACAGAATTAATTGATGGACCAAGAATGCATACAGCAAACAATGGAACTGGACTACAAAATTAGAGAACAGATTGAAAGCAGTATCCTGTCCTTATTAATATTTGAATTTTGGTTCCGCAACATTCTATGCTTGCCATAATTGATTGGGTGCAAGAACTGGCAGTCAAAAGATGCTGCCCAGGGCTGACTGGCTGCTTGGCAAAGTCCTGCCCACATCAGCCCCAGCCAGTGTCTTCAGCTCAGTCTGCTCCGGTCCTCTGATAGGAGAGGACCATCTGCAGAGTGAGCGCAGGGACAGGCCCTCAAGGCTGAAACAGGTGAGAGAAGCCCATTCTGCCCCCCCCCCCACTGTCCTTCAGGCCTTCTCAGAGCCCAGTAGGCCCAGAGAAGCCCGTTCCACCCCCCAAAAAAAACACCGTTCTCTGGGCTTTCTTAGGGCCCAGTAGGCCCAGAGGAGCCTGTTCTGCCCCCCCACCATCCTCTGGGCCTTCTCAGGGCCCAGTAGGCCCAGAGAAGCCCGTTCCACCCCTCTTCCATTCCTTTCCTTTCTTCCTCTCTCCTTCTTTCTTTCACTCTTCCCCCTCTTCCTTCCTTCCTTCCTTTGTTCCTTCCTTCCTTTCTTTATCCAACCTTCCCTCCCTTCCACCCTCCCTCCCTTCCTTTCTAGGGTCCGTTGTCTTCCTCCACAATGGGCTTTGCTCCCTAGTACATACAATAAAATAGAGTAAAAAAACTGAATTACGTGATGCAGCAATGAAAACAAGATGCTGAGGACTGCAGATATTCTGCCATGGAATTGCTTTATCAAAGGATGACACAAGTGAAGCAGTCTCAGAGATGGTGACCAACAGGACAGTCTTTAACAGCAATGTTGCCTCATATAGAGTGGAATCTGTAGAAAAGTACTTTCATATGATGTGAAATGGCCAATGGCTAAAATGCTTATGAGTCTTGGTTATATAGACTCATAAGAACATAAGAGAAGCCAATGTTGGATCAGGCCAATGGCCCATCCAGTCCAACACTCTGTCACACAGTGGCCAAAAATACCAGGTGCCACCAGGAGGTCCACCAGTGGGGCCAAGACACTAGAAACCCTCTCACTGTTGCCCCCCAGCAGTGGGGGACAATCCTCCATCTTCCTTCTTCAAAGAGGAGTTCCCCCCTGATATTTGGCTTTACCACAACTAATCATGCATTGTTTTTATCCCAATTTTAAAGCAAACTCAATCAGAGGTGTTGAACTCATTTGTTATGAGGGCTAGTTCTGACATAAATGTCACTTTGTCAGGCTGGGCCATTTGTTCCATAAATTGTTATGCCAGGTAATGGAGATATAAACTGTATAAAGGACAGCAGCTCATAAGAACATAAGAGAAGCCAATGTTGGATCAGGACAATGGCCCATCTAGTCCAACACTCAGTCACACAGTGGCCAAAACTACCAGGTGCCATCAGGAGGTCCAGCAGTGGGGCTTGTAAGCACCAAGTTGTTGTATCCTCACTGCAAGGCCCCATGGGCTGGGACAGGGTGCAGAGGAAAACCCACATGGGCGGACTAGAGAGCCAGCAGTGCAGCACTGGGCAGACACTCTCATGCTGCTTGACTGCTGCAGATGAGGTTGTTCCACCGTGAAGCCACAACTGAAGCGGCTCTGCCCACTCCACCCTGAGCAGTCTCCTGTTCCCTCTTTTGCACTAGCTGCTTGTGGGCCACATAAGAGCCCTGGATGGGCTGGTTCTGGCCCCCAGGTCTTATGTTTGACACCTCGATCTAAATTCTTCATGAAATGCGTTGACGTCATTTTGGTAGGATATTCTAAACAGCCCTAAAGAGGGTCAACAGTGCGGCTTTGCAATCTCAGAGCTGGAAGCACCAAATGTCAGGTATCCTAGTCACCCTCTGCCCATAAAGTAGGAATCAGCACTCCACTAGGAGCCCAATGTGTCAGTCTATGCAATCCAAACAACTGCATGCCAAAGAAAGGGAGCAGTTGAAGGGAATTCCTGTGAAACAAAAAGCTCCAAGTAACAAGCAAATCAGCCAAATCAGTCATTTTTCCATGCAATGATGAAGATTTTACTCTGTGTTTAATCTAGAGGTTCTTCATAAAGTATATTAAGCTATCCTGAGGTGTAAGAATCTAGATAAATATATGGTAGCAAATATGACAGCATTAGTTACCAATGCAAATATTTTAGCTTCGTGCTGTACACGTAAAATATAATTGCAGGAGCTCAGGGGTGTTTCTTGCATTGGTCTCACTCACTTCACTCATTTCACTGGAGGTTTGTGCTGAAGAACTTCTGGATGTATTGCCTAAGACTTTCACTTTCAGTAAACATTAGTTGTATATTTGCTTAGTTTTAGAAAAGATTGTTTTTGTTATAAACCTCAACAGTTGCACATTATCCAAATGTGTTGGCACTGCAGTCCTCTACTGGAAAGCTGGTGGCTTGCTCGATTTGGCTTTCCCTTGCCTTCTGGGGAATACTGAAATTGACTCTGAACATTGTAAAAACCATTTTTTATTGATGGATAATCAATGTTAACTTGACTGAAGGCTAACTTTGAAGTTTGCTGTCTTGTGGGTAAAGTTACATAATCATTAAACCATGGATGCCAAGCCATGGAAGAACGCTGATGAAGATTTTTTTTCCTTTCATTTGTTGTTCCAGTTTTTAGTGGAGCAAGATTTAAGTCCAGTAACACCTTAAAAACCAACAAGATTTCCAGAGTATAGGCTTTTGAGAATCAAAGCTCCCATTAACAGATGTTTCAGAAATGGGACAGTTTGTTCTTTGTCATTTGAATGTCTGTTTTGTTTCTTCCATCTTGGGATTCTCCTGAAATAATTGTAAGTTTTCAGTGCCTGTCAGTCACACATTATTGACAAGCTTCAGAGGGTGTTGACAGAAATGGTGAGGGAGCAATTGGATCAGCGAGCGACTGCAGCTGAGAGAAAAAAGGTAAAATCAAAGCATACAAGTCAAATGTGGGTAGAGGAAGTCCTTTCACACAGCACAGCACTGTTTCCCTATCACTGTGAGCATATGGGAGGTGCACACATACTTCTCAATCTCTGAAGCATCTTAGCTGTGTTTGTGTGTAACAGTAAATGCACATGCATTCTGAATGTGTGTATGTACATCTGTTTGTAAAGAGCCAAAGCACGTTCACTTTGCAATTGAAACCAGGAACCAGTACCTGGATGAACTTGGAGTTTGTATCCCATGTTCAGCAACATATGAGTTGAATTTAACAAGATAATTACTTGCTGCACATATTTTAACTTGTGAGCAGGGCCCTTGTTGCACTCCTGAGGGGTGGGGAACAGAGCTCTGTTAAGCTCACTGGTGCTTCACATGTAAGTGCTGCAGCTGCATGCAAAGGAGTCACTGGGATGGTTAGAATGTCAGACTGGCAATGGTTCGATTCAAGTCCAGTAGCACCTTCGAGACTGACAAGATTTTCTGGGGTATGAGCTTTCAAAAGTCACAGCTCCCTTTGTCAGGTATCGGATGAAGGGAGCTGTGACTTGCAAAAGCTCCTGCTTCCAAAACCTTGTTGGTCTCTAAGGTGCTGCTGGACTTGAATCTAGCTCTTCTACTGCAGATTGACCCTCTGAGACTAGGAATGGGGAGATCAGGGGTCAAATGCCCAATGTTGCCCTGCAAGGCTTTTTCATGCCTTTTATGAACTGTAATAAAGTATGGACTGTGCAAAGGAGCTCAAGGAACTGTACAGCATGGTAACCCACTATGATGCCAGTAGAGACTGCACCCTGAAAGAAGGACATCCTCCTGTCTTCACTGCTGTTCCAGTGGCCATCCAAGGTTGCCATCCCTCTCATCTGAGGGTGAATGAACCAGTTCCACAGTAGGCACCAAGCACCAAATGCCATGCCATGCCAGAACAAAGGACTCCAAAACGCCATTAAGAGACCTCTCCAGCACACGCAGGCAGCCCCCTTTCCTTCCCCCTCCATACCTGCAAAGCTACATGTAGCTCAGAGACTATTCATAGTTGCTTAGCACTAATTTTAATGTTCGATATTGAAAAGGCCTTCGATACCTTGGAGATCACTTACCTGCAAACACTTATGCAACAAATGATATTCAGCAAGGCATTTAGCAGGGCGATTTCTGCCATCTATGACAAACCCAAAGCCAAGCTCTTGATCAATGGAGAAGAGTCAGCCAATATCATATACACAGAGGCACCAGACAGGGATGTCCATTATTGCCCTTATTATTCGCACTGGCTATGGAACCCCTAGCCCTGGTGATCAGAAACAAATGTTTGTAATAGGATGGAAAACGTGGAAATAAATAAAGTATGGGGGGGGGGAAACAACCCCAATATCAAAGGAATCAACATCAAGGGAAGTGAATTCAAAGTCAGTCTATTCGCTGATGACTTAACAATCTATGTTTCTGATCCTTTAAAATCCCCAGAAATACAAACTACTCTAACATCGTTTGGTGATGTGGCAGGCTTGAAAATCAATCAAACGAAGTCCATGATCTACCCAATCAAATTGAGCTCCAATGTGACTGCTCAGAGTCAAGATAGATATCTTTTTCAATGGGTCAAAAAGAAAATATCTTACCTTTGGATTAAACTACCAACAAATATGGCAGAACTAATCAAACTAAACCACAAAGCAATTGACAAAGAAGGTAATGATCTCATGAAAAAATGGAATGTGAAATACATATCATGGTTAGACCGCATTCAAAAATTCAGGTCATTCATCTTTCCTAAATTTCTATACTGTTTTAGGGCCCTACCGACCCATATCCCAGGCTCTCTCCTTGCAAAATGGCAAAGGAATATTTTAAACTTTATTTGGCAATACAGGGTCAAATATACAATGATGAAGAGACCAGTACGGAATGGAGGACTAGCTGTTCCAGATCTGCAGCTATACCACTCTGCGGCACAATTGACCAGCCTCCTTAGACACTACCACGATGCAAGGGAGGTGGACTGGTGCTTTATAGACAAATTGTCACTGATTCTAGGCAACTTCAAGGAGATGCTCTGGACTGACTGACCTAAGCAGCAACTGAAAAAAATATACAATCCGTATCTGAGAACAACACTCCAAGCGTGATACAAGCATAAAGCCCATCTGACGACCTCTCCTTCCACACTCAGTACATTTACAGGTCAAACTTGGTTCCCACCAGCATATGAAGCAACTTCTTTCCAAGCATGGAAAACAGCAAACATAATGAGACCCATAGATTTAATTTCTCGAGGCAAAATCTTAACAAAACTAGAACTAGAGCAAAAAACTAACAGCAACATTGCGTGGTTCAAATATTTCCAGATACAACATTTACTACATGATCAAAACTTCAAACCAATCCTGCAAAAACTTCCTACCAATTTTGAAAAACTGCTATGGAGACATGGATGGGAAAAAGGCCTAATTTCCTTGATATACAAACAACTACTGGAGACTGAACAAAGCAAGCCATCCAGTTACCAGGAAGCATGGCACAGGGACCTTAAACTAAGCCTAACTGACGATCAATGGAATGATATATGGAAAAATCACACCAAGATTTCAAATTCGATCATCATACAGGAAGCAGCACTTAAGGTACTTACACCTGCTAGACTGTCACATATATACACTCACACGTCACCAATATGCTGGAAGGGTTGTGATCTCAAAGCCACATATTTTCACACATGGTTGGATTGCCCACAAGTTGCACAGTACTGGATATTAACACCCTAACAGGTTACAACTTACCTTATGATCCGGTGACGATCCTGCTCCACCTTTGGCCCACAGACAGTCCACCTGAAATAAGAAAACAATTAACATTTTATTAGTAGCAGCCAAAGTGTCCCTGGAGAGCAAATGGAAATCGGATACTCTCCCAACTATGCAGCAATGGCTCCACAAAGTTTGGGACTTCTTTCTACAAGAAAAAATCTCACTATGGACAACTAATATAGATGTTGAAAGCCAGTTATTTAATCCTCTAGACAAATGGTCCCCCATAATCGAGAAAATGAATGTGGATCAGTTTGACTGGTAACACATTAAAACTCCCAGATTCAAGATACTATTATCTGGGTAATTTGGATTTGACTGGCCAAAAACAAGTCTTCAGAGCAGAGAATAATCCTTGGATCACCCCAATTGCAGATCAGTTCCAGCTTGGCATTTTCCATGTATTTGAATATATTCATTCAGAAATATACACATACCTTTGTGGCAGACACATGCAGGCCGACCCTGACCCTCCAAAGAAGAACAATGACAAATCCAAGAACATCAGTCGTAAGCCTCTGGCTGCTAAGAACAAATAAGGACCCAGCATGTCCCAGTCTGCTGTTTTGTTTTGCATATCCCTCTCATTCTTTTTTTAAAGATATATTTGCTAAGACAAATTTTATTAATAAAATTTTCAAAAAGACTACAACAAAGCACTCACCCATCAAGGACCTGGCTAAGACCATCAAGAAGACAATGGCCTTGGCCCGATGATTCATCTCACCTACACCCAGGTGCCAGACTCCAGTCTAAGTTGCTAGTTCTCAATATTTCCCATTCCCCTAGACCCTTCCCCCTTGAACCCAACAGCAATCAGCATGTTTTGGGGATGGACTAATAGGAGGTAGGCCAAGATATGTGACCAGCTTAGGCCAACCCCAAGAGACATGTGACTAGGAATGAATGAATGAATTTTATTGTCACGGCATACAGCCAGCGGTATACAACCCTACTTACAAGTAATTACCATGTCAATAAATTACAAAAACAAATAATACCCAGATGGTAAAACTATTAAGATAGGACAAGGTTAATAAGAATAAAATTGTACAAACGTTTTGATCAGTAAAACCAAGGTTCGGTGAAGTATAGGACAAAATTAGATCTTAAAAAGGATAAAATAGCGATGATAAAAAAATAAAACCAATAAAATTAGGACCGGGTAGTCGAACCCAAATGGCTGCCTGGACGCTGATGAGCTTTTACTGTTAAGATAAGACAAGGTTAATAAGAATAAAATTGCACAAGCATTTTGATCAGTAAAACCAAAGGTTCGATAAAATGTGGGACAAAATTAGATCTTAAAAAGGATAAAATAACGATGATAAAAAAATAAAACCAGTAAAATTAGGATCGGGTAATCCTAACCCAAATGGCTGCCTGGACGCTGATGGGCTTTTACAACCAGGAGACAAAATTTCGCTATCTGATGCAGCGCTGTATGGTCAAAGTTAGATAACAGTTTCTCTATCTTATCCTGATCTGAGAGGCCAACCAAGAGAGGGTCAATGAGCTTTGTGCGAGCCTCAGTATATAATGGACACCTCAGGAACACGTGTTCCTGAGATTCGATCTCCCCAGACGCACACATGCATAGCCTCTCATTTCGGGGGATTTTCTTGAATTTACCCTCAAGAACTGCAGACGGTAGAGCGGAGCATCTAGCCAAAGTATATGCCCTCCTAAGTTTAATAGACTCCAGAACAGATAGATATGAGGCTTGAGCAACAATATATTTGCTACTATGTGGCGCTATAAAGGCGGGGGACGCCTGTAGGTCCAATTGGCGTTCGGTGTCTTCAATCCTCTGCCTAACTGCTAGCTTGGCTTGATCGCCACCCATTTCCAAAAGCTCTTGAGGGGAAAGCCCTAATAACGTAATTTTCCGAATAGTGGAAGTCAGCCATTCAGATTGATAGTTGTCAGCCAGGATTAAAGGCACTAGGCCACATGGATTTAAATTTATCTTTAACCAGAAAAAAATGGAGTGCAAGGTAATCTTGGCTTCAACTTTCAACATGCCAGTCTCTAGCCGTGCCATCGCGTTGGTAACACACCTTGGAATTTGGAGCACTGATCTCAAAAATTTCGATTGAACCAACTCTAATGGGGCATAACACGAGGGTGGCGCTCCAAGTAACGTCCCATGGAGCATCTGGGCTAATGTTTTAGCCTTAAAAAGTTTCAGAGCTGCTGGCACAAAATGGCCCCCAGAAGAGCGAAAAAACTTGAGTATACCTTGGGCAGATTTATCACCCGTGCATGCTGCTGCCTGACTGTGAGCAAGCTTAGAGCCAGAGGCTTGGATAATCATGCCAAGGTAGCGAAAATTAGTTACCTGTTCAAGATTCTGCCCATTTACACTCCACTTTCTTAATTTAGGTCTCCTGCCAAAGGCCATCACCTTCGTCTTCTGATAATTAATAATCAATTTCTGCTCACTACAATAACTGGCAAACCTCTTTAATGCCCTTCTCAGGCCAATTGGGGTTCTGGAAAGAATAACAGCGTCATCAGCATATAAAAGTATGGGAATGGAGCGCTGGGCCAATTTGGGTGGATGAAAATCTGTATCATTAAGATACCCAATAACATCATTAATGTAAAAGTTAAAAAGAGCTGGAGCCAGCATACACCCCTGTCTGACTCCCTTGAGGGTGGGGATTGTATCTGTCAAGTGGCCCAACCCAGTACATCTAACCCTCAGGGAGGTTTGTTCGTGTAGGGCATGGATGAGGGCTAAAAGTCTCCTATCTATTGTAGAAGCTTCAAGTTTACTCCATAGTATAGGTCGAGAAATGGAGTCAAAGGCCGCTTTAAGATCGATAAAGGCCGCATATAAAGACGGAGGTCCCTTGCGGGCATATTTTTCTATAAAATGCCGAAGTAGAAGACAATGATCCATTGTCGATCTGCCCTGCCTGAACCCGGCTTGTTCCTGAAACATTATATCGTCCTGCTCCAGCCAGAGTGTAAATTTTTCTAGAAGATGTTTAGCATATAGTTTACTAATGACATTTAGTAAACTAATAGGCCTATAGTTAGCAGGATCTTTTCGGTTACCTTTTTTATAAAAGGGAACAACCGCCGCCACCCCCAGTCTTTTGGGATCTTCCCTGTTGTGTCAATGTAGGTAAACAGGTGTGCTAGAAAGGGGGCCCACCAATTCATGTTTTCCTTCAGAAATTCAGAAGAGATTCCATCCAGGCCAGGGGCCTTGCCTCTTTTGAGTTGGCCTATCAGAGATGAAATCTCTTTTTGGGAAACCGCGGGCCAGCTTGGCAAGTCACTGAAAGCTATAGACATGGAAGAGGGGGCAGGATTGTCATAATACATATTCTGGAAGTATAGAATCCAAGTTTCAGATGGAATAAGGGGTTCCCTAGTTAGGGTACTATTCCCCCTTTGACTGGAGACCATCCTCCAAAATAAGGCAGAGTTCTTTTCTTTGGCAGCTTGGATTAGAACCCTCCATGCTTCCCTGGTATGTTCCTTCTTTTTTCTTTTAATTAGGTTTTTGTAGGCTCGTTTCTTTTCTAGTAGGGCTAGGTAAGTGCTGGGCTCTTTCGCAACAAAATGGCCTATATAATCGGCATAGGCTTGAGAAAGTACCCTTTTTGCCTCCAGGCAAGCTCTATCAAACCAAGGCTTTGACTTTAACTTAGCAGGATTAAAGGCTCTCTGATCCCACTCCTGAAACAGGAGAGGAGCAAATTTCTTAATAAGGCCTTCATATAATGTCAGTGGGTTCTCATTTTGGCTTACATTTGAGAAGGCAGCAGCATACATTTGGATGTTTTCTGTTGCCAGAATTGCCTTCAATTGATTATCTAGGTCGCTTGACCACCTAACAAGACGTCTTTGTTGTTCCAGCCCTCTCATTTGGGATGGGTAACATGTTTCACGACAGAGCTCCTGTAAGGTAACCGATATGTGAAGAGATAAAGGGAGATGATCACCATCTAAATAAGGCAGAATTTTAAAACTTTTAACCTTAGATAACAAAGATGTGCATACTATAATATAATCTAAGGTACTAGCAGCCACCCCTGACATATAGGTGAAGCCTCCAGGGTAGTCACCTACTATGGAACCATTTAGAACTTGGAGGTTTGTTTTAAACATTAACTCTGCCAAATGTGCACCTGCATAATTAGATTTTCCATCTTTAAAAGATCTAGGTAGGAGCAAACTTTCCGCTCCCTCCATTTGATCTCTAAAGAGTAGTTTATATTTGGCATCTAGAGAAGGATCGTCTGGGCCCAGGCGGGCGTTTAAGTCACCCAGTAAAAGAAGCATAGCTTTGGGATGTGTTTCGACTAACGAAATCACATAATTTTCCAGGGCAGCCCAATTTCTATCAATGTCTGTTTTTTTATATAGTGGTGGTAAATAGCTATTTATTATGACCAGACAGTCTCCCTTCCATCGTAGCAGTATTGCCATTGCCAGCTGATCAAGGGGCTGCAATTCCTTGCACGAGGCTTTTAAGGATGTTGAGACTAGAATACCCAGACCTCCTTTCATCCTCCCCCGTCCCCTTCCCTTAATAGCCTTCATATTGAATGATATATAACCGTCCATTTCCAGGGGTAAATCAGTCCAGGTTTCTTGTACTGCCAACACTTCCGGGATACAGTGGTGATGAAAAATCATCGGGCTTCTAGATAACCATTTAAACCAACCAGCTATATTCCACGAGATTATTTCCAGGTCCCTTGATGACTTTGGCAATTTGCCATCTGGAGCCAGTCATGCCAGGGCTATGTCCGCACAAAGGCTGGGGGGCGAAGTGTTACTGGATTCCCGTGCCGAGATCTGCAGAACTGGCTCCTGATCAGGGGCGTGCATAGGGAGTGCCATTTGATCCTCTCTCAATAATGGTGAACCAAGCCTCTCTAGGAGGGAAGCAGTTTCCTTTTCATGGAATCCCTGGCAGTCTTTAGACCGAGTAAATTCCCACTCTTGTATTTCTGCATCAAGCAGTTCTTGAGCCAAAGATTTATTTTCCCTTTGAGCCTCAGCCATATGACTAGAGTGAGTACAAAACAGTACTCGTGAGTCCCAGTCAGAATCTAACCTACTGTTCTGAACAGAAGGTAACGCTGAAGAGTGAATAAAGGTTAAAACCTCCATGTGGGTCTTTCCTATTTTGCCATCGTGGGGAACTTCCATTTCACAGCCCTGTCGCTCTATGGTTGTAACGTCCGGAACTGGCTTAGAACTCGAAGCCATAGATGAATTATATGAGGATTCTAAATCTGGCATGGAACTAGATGAAGATAGATTTATGGCTTGTGGTTCTGATGATTTGGGAGGATGCCCCGTTCTTGAGACTTCTGCAGATATGACTTCATTTGCATTTGCACCCACTTCGGCCTCTGGGCGCCCAGATTCCAAAAGAGCATTTAGATGTAACGAGGAGGACCTTTGCAGTCTTTCAGACTTTACTGGGGAGTTGATATTTTGATTTTTAGTATCACCCCCTGATTCCAGGAGATGAATTCTCAACTTTTCCAACCTGTTAACTACGGCAGCTTGATCCTCTTTGGAAAGGGAAGGAAAGGTCTTCAATAAATCATCCTCCAGGGAGTTATCAAGATTTATAGCTTCCGGCTTTTGCATATGGGCTGTTACGGATAGGTGCTTCTCAAGGGCTTTAACTGCCACCTCCCCCTGGCAAAAGGGATCGATAAGGTCAGGCTGTGGGGCAATTTGATCGTGCTTAGCTCCAGACTCTTTAAGTTTCTTAGAAAAACAGGAAAAAAGCGGGGCTGGTTTTGATGTATTTAAAAAGACGCGGGCTGGAAAGACCCCTTTATTCTTTAGAGTTTTACTCTGCCTCATTATTAAGGAGGGAATCTTCCCGCTTAGAAATGTAATTAGAACTCTCTGCACCTGGTTTGGTTGACTAATTATCTCGAGTGTTTTCAAATCAATTCCAGCAATTGACAGTCCGAGTAAAATACTCAGATGTTTTAACACCTTCATTCTTGTATCCCATGACGGCAGCCCGTCTCGGTATCTGCAGACTGACAGACAAATTTGTTTTGGCTGGAGGATCAACTGTAATCTAGTACTTCCCTCGACTCTTGTACTTTGCAGGGACGAAGCAAAAAGGAAGTCTTTTTTTGGGGGCGAAGCAGATGTGATACCGGGCATATTGACAGAGCTAGCAGGGCAGCATAGTTCTTTCTCAGCATTTCTCCCAGGCCCCCGCTCTGTCAATCTAGTGAGCTTCCCATTTATTTCCTTTAAGTGTTCCAAGATACATTTTACTGTCACAAAGGTCAAATCAAGTAAATTGCTAAATTTCCCTTCGTTGTCACAGCAGTTTTCCTCGTCTGTTAAAGAGGCAGGCTTTGTTTTTGTAGTAGCAGTTCTCTCAGCTGTTTTTTCCTCCTCCCCTTCAGCTAGAACTGCATACTTGTTGAAGACAGGAATGTTGAAACCTTCCACATCCCCCCCAAAGAAGTCATCAATCTTGGATTGTTTGCTTACCGGGGGAGGAGAAGAATCCTCCGCTTCTCTTGAGCGTTTTGGGCATTTTCCAACACTCATTATAGCGTTATTTACAACCGGCCGGTCCTGGACTTTTCAACAAAGAAGATAGCCGGCAAAGTTCGCTGGTTGGATGCTTACAGAGCATAGAACAACAATCCACTGATGTTGAGCTATAAAGCCTTAAAATCCTTAGACTCCTCAGGGCTTCAGGGTTACGTCTGCTGCAACCGCCGCCATCTTTCGAGTTCTCCACATGTGACTAGGACATGTGGCCAGCCTGGCCCAACCCCCCAAGCCTCCCTCATAAAAGGGGGCACCCAGCCATATGCTCTCTCTCTACTTCCCCCCCAATGACCTCTATACTTTCTTACTCTTGAACTTGTGGCTATCTTGCCACACCTTACCTTGAGGCTCTTGGATGGCCACCAGAGTCTTCCATGTGCTTTCTGCTGGTTCAGTTGCATTCTCCATTTTCCTAGCATAATTCCCATCTTTCTATCATTCCCTTATTTTTCCTTTTGGAAGCCTTCATCTCATCAGACAGGTAACTATTACCCAAACAACAAATATCCTGCTCATGCAAATGTGCTGATTATCTACCTTTATTTCCTAGAATCTGAATAAGTGTGTGTGTGACTGTGTATTGTTTATGTGTGAAGAAAACTACAGTAAAGACATCATTTTAAACTAACTACAGCCTCTGTGTCTGTTACTGGTACCTCTGGAAGGGCGGGACCTCAGTAAACACTGGTGTTCATTCCCTAATTTGCCTATTGCCAATTAATAATAATAAATTCCCTATATTAATAAGAAATTAAGGCAATTTGGCTAACACCATTCAGTCATGATGCTCACTGGGTGGCCTTGGGCTGCTCACTCTCTCAAGAGAAACAACTTCGCAGAGTTGTTGGTGGGATAAAATGAGCAAAGGAAAATGTACGTCATCCTGAACTCCTTAGGGAAAGGAGAACAATTTTTGAGTCCAGCAGCACCTTTAAGACCAACAAAAGTTTATTTGAAGTATGCACTTCTGAAAGTGTTTGTGCACACAAAAACTTATACCTTGAATCAACTTTTGCTGGTCTTAAAGGTGCCACTGCACTCAAAAATTGTTCTACTGCTTCAGACCAACACAGCTGCCCACCTAGATATATCCTTAGAGAAAGGGCAAGATAAAGTGGATTAGATACAGAAAGTGTTGTTGAAAAATAGACACTCGCATTCAGTTCTATGAAAAAATGACTTTCCTACTTATTCAGATAAAACTAGTAAACACACTTGCATCCTGAGACACACATATTCACTTTTGGTTTCTCCTGGAAAGCATGCATGCGCACACAAACATATCCCACCACCAGCCAAGGCATAGTCAAACATGTGAAGCAGAAACAGAATCTACCCTGACACACATCTCTATATCACCATTCAAATTGGTGGTAATGTGTAAATAATATTTAAGAAATTATGCCTGTTTAAGATAATAGCATTCTTAAATTGTATTTGCTGTGATCTAAACAAGACATTTAAAATGGCAGCATACATTCAAAATCATAATGCACTTTCAGTAGAGTTTGGCATTCCTTTCTGTATGTCTACTTTTTTTTCCTTCCCAGCAAAGCAAAAGCAAACTGTAAAATTCTGCTTGCCGTTCCGGTGGAGTAATTGTAACAATAAAATAGATGTTTTTCTAACAATGCCAGTGTGCATCTTAAACAGGAAACAAGAGTCTTTTCCTTTATAGCTAAAGCAGGAGTCTTCTGCGCTGCCAGATTTTTTTCTTTTCTGGGGGAAAATGTAAATTCTCTATGCAAATTGTGGGGCTGCCGTTCCAATAAATAGCTACTGAGGAGCAAAAGGGACGGAACCAAATTACATCTGTCCATCTCTACAGTCCTTTTAATGAATTTTACTTACTGTGGCCTGAATCTTGCCATGTTATATTATCACTGCAACAACCCCACAGTTCTTAAATTAGTTTCCACCCAGCGCGGCAGCCTATGGAAATGTGGAAGGCTTATGATGAAGTAGCCACAGTGCCAACCCAGAGCTGCCTGAACCAAGATAATGTTTGTTGCAAGTGGGAAGTCGTTAAAGACCAGAATTGTTTTGTCATTTCTGAACGTCTGCTTAGATGCCAGAGAATCTAATGAAATAAGCATTGGAAAAAGTTCAAGTTCTGTGGAAAATAGGCCTAATTTGACCAACAAAGCCTTATGCAATGGAATGCTTCAGCCTGAAAGGCAATGAGACTGAAGATCATGCAGTGTTTTTGTCTAGGAAATGTTGATTACTACCAAATAGATTAAAATCAAGGAACTGTGTTGGCCTAGCAGAGCAAGAAGCAGGACATCAATGAATTAATGCCTTTTATTTGGTTCAGGGAGCATTCAGAAGGTGATCAGTATCTATTTAGGGTAAGTGGAGCATATACTACTTAATACACAACATGCTAGGGTATGTCACAAATCTATCAGCACATCTGTTAGAGAGATGATTTACTTCCTCTGCAGATATATGGAAAGTGGACAGTAGGAAGGTGAAAGCTGTTCCCCAGGAACAGAAGAACTTCACATCTACCTCTACAGCCCATTCACATAGACAGAATAGTACACAGATTGAGTCTGGGGTCTCTACCCTGTGTGTAACAGTCAGACATGAGATGTGCCTTGACTGCAGTTCCCCCTATGTGTGTAGTTCCCAGTTTGGATTGGGACTACAGCACATGAGGATGAAGGTGCTTCGGCCTCCTCCCCATACCATTTTCCTGCCCTGAAACTGTCCCCGGTGGTGCTAATTGGGCTGTTGGTGAAACCCCCCACAAGTATATCAGGGAAGTTGCTTAGTTTTATATAATGGCAAGGACTGCATTTTAGAGTTCTCTCAGACCTTTCCTTCTTTCTCCTGCTCTCTTCAAGCTGCCAAGGCTGATAAAGGCCACAGCTTCCTCTTATGCTAGGGAGTGGCTCAGCTGACACATCATCTAGTTCCAGGAAGGCTCATTTATCTGTCAGGTTCTTTTCCAACACTTCCTCTAAAGTAGGGGTGTCAAACATGTGGCCCACAGGCCAGAAGTGGCCTGTCCAGGGCCTTTATCTGGCTTGTGAGCAACTGATCACTACCTTTATTACTAAATGACAGGAACTGTGCATTATGTCCCTGTATACTGTCCCAGTGCTAATGCGTGATGGGCAGTGGAAGTGGGAGGGTGAGAATCAGGGAGATACTTTAAGGAAATACTGTAACAGTGTTAATGTTTTAAGCATGTTTGCATTTTGAGTAAAAAATAATATCGTTAATTGGGTTTGCCTGTGTCCTTTATAAAGTTTATGGCACACATGGCCCTGCCCAACAAAGTGGCTTTTATGTCAGATCCAGCTCTTGTAATGAATGAATTCGACACCTCTCTTCTAAAGCACTTCAGATTGTGTACTCAGTTCTTTCACTTTACCCTTGCAACAAACCTCTGAAGTAGGTTAGCCTAAGAGAAAGCGGCTGGCCAAAGACACTTAATGAATGTGGATTTGAACTCAGGTCTTCTCTGTTTTTGGCCACAGTGCTTTTGGCCACTGTGTGACAGAGTGTTGAACTGGATGGGCCATTAACCCGATCCAACATTGGCTTCTCTTATGTTCTAATGGTCCTATTCTGAAATGATTTGGGCAAGATATTGGAACAGTTCAACTATTCCTTTTGTCTCAAGAGTGGTTGACAAGATTCTGGACACTACCATACTGGACAAATTTACAGAGAAAAATTATTTAAGCTAACAAGACTCTTCCCAGTTTCCCCTCCCCCCCCAACAGAAGCAGACCTTGTTTCTTTACACTGGAATAGTCATCCAGGAAATCTGAATATTGTTAAAATGTTTTTTTCTTTAATGTTATATGTAAGGATGTATATGATGATATATTTTAATTTTTTAAAAAAGTTTTTAAAAGGAGACCACTGTGAAAGACAGGCCACAAAAACTTTGTAAATAAAACATTTAAAAAAAAAATCCAAACCCCCCCCCCCAAATACTACACTGTCTTTTTCACTTAAGCATGTGTTTAGGTTAAGTACCATCAAATTGTTTCTGACTTATGACAACCCTGTGAATTAATGTCCTGCAAAAAGTCCTATGCCATTCTCAAGTCTTGCAAACTGAGAGCTGTTGCTTCCTTGACTGAGTCAATCCATCTTAGGTTGGGTCTTCCTCCTTCCCTGCTGCCTTCAGCTCTTCCGAGTATTATTGTCTTTTCCAGTAACTCTTGTCTGCTCATAATGTGACCAAAGTACAATAGCCTCCGTTTAGTCAAATTAGCTTGTAGGGAGATTTCAGGCTTGATTTGATCTAGAATCCAGTTAGTTATGTGTCTTTTTGGTGGTCCACAGTATCTGTAAAATTCTCCTCCAACATCACCTTTCAAATGAATCAACTTTCTTCTTGTCAGCTTTCTTCAACTTTCACACCCATGCTATGGCATGAATTATCTTGATCGCCAGTGACATATCCTTACACTTCAGATCACTTAAAGATATGGTTGTTTAATTGGCAGTTTCCTGAAGAGAAAGTGCGTTTTCTAGAAGCCATGGAACTTTCCCTTGCCCTTACAGTTAGGAGGGAGGCAGGGAGCTGAGCTGCCATCACTGAGTATTGTCAGAGTGTTCCAAACTATCTTAGGCCCTGTCTTTGTGGATATTTCTACTGAATAGTAAACAATTGGGAGGGGCTCTAGCTCAGTAGAAGAGCAACTACATTGCATGCAGAAGGTCCCAGGTACAGTTCCCAGCATTTCCAATTGACAGAGCCAGGTAGCAGGTAATGTAAAAGACCTCCACCTGAGACCCTGGAGTAGGGTTGCCAGCCGCTTTTGGGGGCTCCAATCCACTGATGGCCAGCTGGCCAGCAAGGGAAACCCCACCCCCAAGAGTACCACCCAGAGCCACGTCTCTCCTTCCCCTCCTGCAAGATTTAAAGGGCTTCAGCTGCTTGATGGGGAGCATGTGCCCTGCTGATCAGCTGAAGGGCTCTAAATGTTTTAGAAGGAAGGGAGAGGGGTGGTTGCCGGCTGCATGCTCTGCTCACAAAAAGACCCTTTAAAGGGTCTTTTTGTGAGCAGGGCAGGAGCTGCAATGCTGATTGGCGGGACACGTGCTCCCCACTGATCAGCTGAAGCCCTTTAAATCTGGCAGGAGGGGAGGGAGAGGGATGGCCATGGGTGGGGGACAATCCCATGCTTGGCATGGAGCTTGGGGTGTCCCCACCCCCATGGAACACCCCCCAAATCCCCCCACCACAGTGACATGGGGACCTGGCAACCAATGCTCCCTCTAAGCTGTGGAGTCTTCTGAGCCAAAACTCTGCTTTGTGAGCTACTGGCATTAAAGTTGTGAGCGAGTGATTTGGCTGCTGCATAAATTAGTTTGCTCTGGAGCCATCCTTCCTAAGCTCAGACAAAAATGTGTGAGTCAGAGGCTAAAAAGCTGTGAGCTAGCTCACACTAACTCAGTTTAGAGGGAACATTGCTGGCAACCCTAGCCTGGAGAACTGTTCTCAGTATGAATAGACAGTACTGACCTTGATGGACCAGGACTCTACTTCAATATGTAGCTTTATGTATTCACTAGGAATAAAGCCCGTTGTGGAAATAAATACAACGAGCTCTAAAAAGAGGCTTTGGGAGAGTGCCCCAGCCTTGGGCACTCAGCGTCAATTTGCTGTGGCAACCTCAGCGGGGTATAATGACACAGAGTCCACCATTTTCTCCAGAGGAACTGATCTCTGCTACCTGAAGAACAGTTGTAATTTTGAGTGATCTCCACCCCTCACCTGGAGACTGGCAACAATGGTTTCTCAGGAGGAAGTGGATGGCTTGGAGGGTGGATTCCATGGCATTGTACCTGTCTGAGATCCAACCCCTCCTCAAACCCCACCCTCTCCAGGCTCCACCCCTCAAATCTCCAGGAATTTCCCAACCTGGAGCTGGCAACCCTAGTCAGGACTGGCCTCAATGAGTTCCCCACAAAGGCCTGGAAAGGGCCTCATTCCTTTGTCTTTTTACTGACAGAACCAAGCACAGTTGCCTAGCAACAGCCACTGAGGGAAAAGTTAGTCCCATAGGAGCCAAGCAGGAGAAGTGTCTTCATCAGGAGAGACAGCAGTTTGGCAGTTATTCTGACAGGGAACAGTGGCTAAGGTGGCAGTGGGTGGGAAAGAGAAGTGGACCCAGCATCCAGCCAATGGCATGTGATTACTCTTGAGTAGCGGCTGAGAGACCAATGGCTGTTGGAGCGCATTGCATAGCCAATGGGAGAGCTGGAAACGGTCAATACGCTAAGAGGATTATTATATAAAGATGTACCAAATAAATATCTCAGGGGGAAAAGGTTCCTGCATTGATATCATTCTTTGCAGCAAGTGATGTGCATAGCCAACTCTTCCATTGTGCTGACAGGCTAAGGATCAGACCAGGCCTAATACAGAGTATGTGTGCTAGGCAGCTAGGATGTACTTCCAATGCATTTTGGGATTCTATTAAATAGAGTTCATGAACATCATTTAAAATAAACTTTCTTTTAAATGCACAGAACATAATTTTGATATGAATGCCGGTTGAAAAGATTAAGTGTTGCATCTATTACTTGTTTCTTTTCTTTTTTAGAAGTTATTTTCTTTTTATCATTTACAGTACAGGGAGAAGCCATCTATTGCCTATCATTATCAATGACTGGTTGTCATTCCTCTCCAACTGAGTAAGGGGTTCTCAGGAATAGATTTATTATTTCTAGCCTGTCATAGGACAATCTCAAGTCAGGAACCTCTATCAAATCAAAGTCATTATGAAAGGTCTGGGTGTTTGAACACTCTGAGACTGCAGTCAACAAACCACTTAAGTTGTTATGCTTGTCTTTCCTCCAATTTAACTACAAGGATGGTGGGTGAAATGTGGACATTTCCTCAAGTGGTGTTTAAAGGCTCTTTCATTTCCTGTAGCTGTTTATTGATTGAGAAACCTCCGTTGGCTAGAGTGTACATTTAGTTCAAAATGGGCCTTTTCAGTACTGCATTAACAGTGTATGAAAGAGGGCTGAAGTCATTTTTCTTGGAACATACCCTTTGGCATTCAGAAGCCCCATGTAGACATTTAAAATGATGTACACAGGCACAGGACCCTGGGATCACGGCTGCTAGCCCCATCAAAACACCCTCCTCGGAAGTCTCAGTGAGCACTACATGAATGCATGCATCACATGACCTTCCTTGAGATCAAAAAAGCTGCAAAAAGTAGTATTGACAATTGCATTAAGGCATCAAACAGTTTTAAAGACATTAAAATCCACATAGATGAGAGAGACAGGCAGACAGACAGAGAGAACAGCAATTAAAACACACAGGAAAGAGTCAATGAGAGAATGCCAAACAAAGCAGAACCTGCTTGCCAAAGACTATGACAGAGGGGACAGACAGATCTCCTCAGGAAGAAAATTCCACAGTTTTTGTACCACAGCCAAGCAGGGCTTCCCTCAGATTGCCACCCATCCAGAATCACACATGTTTAGAAATATTAGCCTGTGGATCCTGGCCCACACAGTGTGTATGGATGAATTAGGTGGACATTATAAAATACTCAGCACAATGCAGTTCTAAAGTTATGTTATTCCCTGAAGTCGGTGGGCTTAGAAGGATGTAACCCTGTTTCAGATTGCACATAAAAGTACTGTGAAGTCATTCTGCAGAAAAACTTGTGCAAAATGTTTAAAGTTTGGTTTTTCTTAACATTCTCCAGCAGTTTTTCAAAACATCCTAACTGCTGTGCTAATGCTGGCTGACCTTAGAACTTCTCTAGATTTTAAATACAATTTAAAGTTCTATTACTATGTGTCAATGAAAACAGAACTTGGTGGTTTGTGTGTGCTAAACCCTAACCTCTCTCATGCCAGACCTCAATATGCTCTGGAGCTTTCTGAGTTAATTGCAATGTTTCATTTCTGACGTTAGGTCTGGGCAGGTGTCTGACAGTTGCCGAACACAGTGAGGTAAGGCATGGGAGGGAAGAGGCCTTAATTCCCTCATCCATGCACTCTGTTTTTCTTTTAAATACAGAGTGTGCAATTCCATTTTTGTCCCACAAGAACTGACAGACTCCTGTTTTACTACTGCTGGGTTAGTTTTATAGGCTATTTTTAATAACAATTTTATTGATTGACTGTTTTACTCTGTATCTATTGTTTAGGAGCCTCAAGCAGGTCTCTGGAGAGGCAACATACAGATGTTCTAAATCAACAAGCATAAATACACAAAAATCCTGTTAGTTCAATTAACTAAATGATGATTTCCTGGGGGGGGTTCCTTCCCTAGCGGCTTAACAGCAACTGGGAGGGGGGCTATTTTTTATCTGCAAAATGGGGAAGGAGGAAATTGTTAAATACCCCCTACTTCCAAAAAATGGCTTCCCTATGGCTGCTTTTAAGAAAATATAACAATGTCAAGAGATAGTTGTCACTGTTCTCTCTAATCTTATTTTGTTCAGCCCTTAGCACTTCTGTCTTGGGTTACTGTCAATAATTGCAATGCACGCATTTTATTGACAGAAGATGGCATGAAAGATGCTGGTGGCAAGGGGTTTTTTTTTTTCATAGCACAGCATGGGTCTTCATTCCAGTTCCAGCCTACAGTATGGTACACTTGTATATCAGCATATGCAACTGAATGGTGTGTGTCCCTCCCTTTGTCCTGCTCTGCAGGGGAGATACAGCACTTTCGCTAACCCTATCTGTAATTCTGCCAGCATGTGCAAGCTGATGTTGTAAAAAACAAGTGTGGGGGGGAACACCCAGACCTATTGATGCAATCCTTTTGGGTGACAAAATGTACATAACTTTCCCTTCCAGTTCCACATCTGCTGAGTCACTCTATCTGTACTCTTCCCCCTTTCCTCTAAGACGGCTGAACTCTAAGCCACACTACCAAGTGCTGGAATAATGGACAGAACTGAAGATTCCTGAACATAACTCTTCGTAATTTTTTGTTTAAGATTAATTATAATACCTGTATTAACTATTTGGGCATTTTTGGTTCATGGTTTGAGCATTTAACATCTAGATACACAGTCCAAATGTGAGGAAAGAGCTAAAGGAGAAATAGGTTGACCATCGCTTTTTCATCCAAAACCATGTGGGTGCACACTAGGGGACCCCCTCAAAGACAGGTTTCCATGCTCATGATGAAGACCATATGCCTCTCACTGAAAGTAAAAGAGCCAGCATGGTGTAGTGGTTAGACTAGGAAGACCCTTGTTCAAATCCCCAATCTGCTCTTGAAACTTGCTGGGTGACCTTTGGCCGATCACATACTCACAGCTTAACCTACTTCACAGGGTTGTTGTGAGGATAAAATGAGGAGAGGAGACCAACGTAACGGCTTTGTGTTTCCACTGGGATAGAAATGAAGTAAACAGTAAATAAATAAATAATAATAATGTATGCCATGGTTGGACACTATAGAACGCCTGTGTGTGTAGATCCTTTTTGAAAGTTCAGGTTGTTAGTTCTTCGTGGGTTACTGTACCAATGCTACTTAGCACAAGATGAATGGTAATCATGGCAATAACTTTCCTGATGTCCCTCTGCAGACTGCTGCACCCCCTCAAAAAAACTCATGCCCCAGGGCCCCAGGGGCCGCAAGGAACAGCAGTGGGAGAATGAACCGGCATATATCTTCACACATGAGCTATTTGCATGTTCACTTTGTTACTGGCTGTTGAGTCTTATGGAATATTTACACTTATAGAAGCATAATTTTCAACTAGATGACATTTTATGCTAATGTTTCTGCTGGAGAAGGGCTGATGGAGGCATGCCAACCGGTTTGTCTCTTAGGCAGTGTCTGCCTTCTAGTACAATAATTTATTAATTTCTTGGTCTAGTGGTGATCAAAAATTCTTTGGACCACAACTTATTAAGTATAGATAATATGCTACTTATTTCATCCCTTTTAAATGTTCACTGAACAACAGATGCAAGTATGCCTTAGTTGCTTTATTTGGTTGCTTCTTTTCTGTAACAAAAAACTGCTTGAGGTTTTAAGAATGAGCACAGGCTATCCATGTAGAATATTGTTGTGGATAAGCAGGCGATGGCATGTGCTCTTTGTGTTTCAAATAGTTGATTAATCAGCTTTGTATAAGCATGTTTCTCCAGAAAAAGTGCTGATTTTTTAAATGTTCTAATAGGGCTGTAGCCAGTGTAGGGCTGGTGGGTGCACTGCCCCATATAATGTTTCTAAGTCTTTTAAGTGTGTAACGTGACAACAGTTTTCAATCCCATTGTGGCTGGTGAGCCGGCCCTACGAGTCCCAAGAGATGGCCAGTTGTCTTGCTCATCCCAATTGGAGGAAACAATGATTGAGCTAAAAGCGATGTGCCATTAGGAGAACAGAAACCGGCTGATCAGCCAGGAGATTAAAGGCCAGCATATGGGGAGCAGTGGAGAGGATTGGAGATATGGTGGCTAGTATGGTAGTGGAGGCAACAAAGATGACTGTGGCAGAAGAAGCATGGGATGCCATGGAGCCAGCAGAAAACATGGGAAAGGGGCACACCAGTGGGTGGTGGACAGAAGACTGGGTAGGGCTGGCAAGAGACAGGACTGATTAGGGAGGACTTGAGCAGCCAGCACCAGAAGGGCCAGTCCAAAGGGACTGGAGTCACCAGGAAGAGGCTGCCCGGAATAAGAAAGCCCTGAGATCACAGTTCCCACAAGGACAAGGGGAGAAGGGAGTTAACACAAGGGACTCAACATCAAAGACTAAAGTCCAGAGTGCCCCAGAGACTGGGAACCAGCTGTTGTGAGCAGGGAGTAGATCAGGGAAGCTATGAGGGGCATCTTGGATGTGCACAAAGGAGCCCTGGTCTGAGGCTATGCAAAGGGTTGGTGCTCAGTTTCACATTTCTGATGCTAACAATTACTAGATACTAAAAGACACTTAAAAAGGCATTTGGGCCTGAAATAAAGCTGCAGAGGTTTTGGCTGATTATGTGGAAATCACTCGATTTTTTTGAAGGCTCATCTGGGCAGTAGAGTTGCCAGTCCCCAGGAGGGACCTGGAAATATCCTGGATCTTCATAGATCAGTTCCCATGGATAAAATGGCTACTTTAGAGGCTGAACTCTATGACATTATACCCCACAGATATCCCTCCCCTATCTCTGCCCCCAAATCATGTCTCAGTGAATTTCCCAACACAAAGTTAGAAACCCTACTGGATACCCTTTAAGTAACAGGGAGGGCTGGATCTAGCCTCATGCTCTAGACAATATCAAATTGACCAGATGTTTGTCAAGATTAATCTTGGACTCCCAGACAACAATTCCCCCTGGCACTTCCCTTATACCACTCAGACACAACCCAACTGTTGCCTGAATATAAATTTCTTGACATGCTGTTAGCGTGAACAGGGTAATAACTGGTTATTTTTGTGTGTACTGCACACTTTCCCCCCATTCCATTCATCACATTTATATCCCACCAATTTTCCAAGGAGCTCACGGCTCCTTGGTCTCCCAGTCTATATATACCCCTTTGTTGACAAGGAGAGGCCCTCCTGACTGTTGCACTAATCAAAGAAACTCATCTGGTGGGCACATCAGACAGGGCCTTTTTGGTGGCAGCCTCACAATTATGGAACAAACTCCCCAGGGAGGTGCGCCTGCCTCCCTCACTTTTCATCTTCAGGAGGCAGCTAAAACTGTTTTATTTAGGACTACATTTGATTAATTTAGTTTTATTTATTGGCTATCCTAACTGAGATTTTAAACTGTCATCTTTTATGTGTGTTACAATTGTTGTTTTATTTATATTGTTTGGCTCTTTCAGTGCCTCAAGTAGAAAGGTAACTAACAAATGTTTTAAATAAATGCAATAGTTTAATGACCTGTCCTGAATAGAAAATTACATGTTGAATTGTGTCTGCTTTCATTATTTCAGTTTAAAAACTTCAGGATTCAGGAAGTATCAACAAAACTTGAAAGGAAAAGGGTTGTCAGTTCTGTTCCTATGCAAGTTAGAAATTGTGCAGAAATTTTCATTCTGCTTCATTCTTCCAATATATTCTACAGAAGTGCCTTAACAGCCTTAGCTAGTCCACATCTGCTCAGCTATACATTGTACACAGTCACTTAAATGTCACATGCTGATTAAGATATGCCAGCAATCTACAAAGCCTTTGCAGATTATTCAAGATATGATTTTGAGAGAGCAAAAATTTCCTTTCAAGATATCATACACTGCTGATTCAAGTGGTGAATAATCTTCTACTTATTCTACCCTAAAATATAAAATCCTGAGTGATGACGTTCACATAAGTCATTTTCATTTGAGAGAGCACCTTCATCTCAGATGGTAGCTTGAGCTGGCTCAATATACACCCACCTTCTCTGATCTATACTCAGATTCACTGGTGCTTGTGATCAAGCAATGTTTAATGGGTTGCATGGCAAACAGTTCAATCAGTTTAGATTATAAACCTTGAGTTTCAAGAAGGTTCATTATGAAGAACTGTGAAAAGCTGATCATTTAGTTATCTCATTTATTCTACACAGGGATATGTGCGTTGGAATCTAAACAGTAATATATACTTTGAAAGCAAGTTAATATGATTTTTGAACAGTTAAATGTTACAGTTAAATGTCAGAATCCTCCAAAGTAGCAGAAAGGAGAGTGTGCCAACTAGTGAGGAAGACCCAAACAAAGTCTTTTGGACTGGCAAATTAGCTACTCTCCTACCAGATTTATTTGCACACAAGATTTACTGTTCTGGCTTTGCAGAGACAAAATAAATATATAATTATCACTATTATTATTTTCATTTCTATCTGCCATTCTTACTGGGACCCAAGGCAAGTTAAAAGTATGGTTTTTAAAAAACCCTTTCATTCAATCAGTAAACAAATTACATATACATTTTCCAAGTAGCATCATCTTAAACTTTCTCTTTTTAAAAAATAATACTTCAGAAATGAACATATGTGAACAGCAACTGACCAGACTTATAACTAATCCTCAAATAACTGGCATTAAAAAAAGGTATCAAAAAGGTGGACGGCTTTAAAACTAAAAATGGCTATTGTGAACTCAGTGTTTCCAATATCAACACCAGTTACAGGTAGCACTTTTCATTTTCTTCTTTCCAGTACAACCCACACCGAGCTGAATTTCAATTCAAAAGATGCTAGTCTGTAACCTTATTAAAACCACAACGTATAGCTTGGCAGGTTCTAACTTGCAAATAGCTAAATTACTTAATTTAGACATGTATGGCAGTAATCAAAACAAAATACAAAGCAGAATACCAAATCAAGTAGCATGATTTTTAGCTCTTCAAGCACGAATAAGAAAAAAGAAATGGCTATTTATAGAACAGGGACCTGTGCCACTTGGACAGGGGCATGTACCAGTCTTTTCTCATAGTTACTGTATCTATTTATTTATCTATACACTGCTTATACACTGGCGAGAGCCAGTTTGGTGTAGTGGTTAAGTGCGTGGACTCTTATCTGGGAGAACCAAGTTTGATTCCCCACTCCTCCACTTGTACCTGCTGATGTGACCTTGGGTCAGTCACAAGCTCTGGCACAGCTGTTCTCTCAAGGACAGTTTGTGTTAGAGTTCTCTCAGCCCCACCTACTTCACAGGGTGTCTGTTGTGGGGAGGGGAAGGGTGTAAGCTGCTCTGAGATGCCTTTGGGCAGTGAAGGGTGGGGTATAAATCTCTTCTTCTTCTCTTCTTCTTTCTTCCCAATGAGGACCCAAAATGGCTTACATCATTCTCCTCTCCTCCATTTTATCTTCACAACAACCCTGTGTGTGATAGGCCCAAGGTAAGCTTCCATTGAATGAGTGGGGATTCAAACCTAGGTCTCCCAGATACTTGTCTGACACTCTTTCTTAACCACGACACCACAGAGTGAGCTCTGACACATGAAAGCTCATGCTGGGATAAATTTTGTTGGTCTTGAAGGCGCCACTGGATTCCTATTTTATTCTGCTACAACAGATTAATAGGGCTACCCATCCAGAATCATATTGACTCTTACACATGTTTTCTCTCATATTCTTCTGGAACAGGTAGGGCCATGCTTAACTGAGTACCATTCATCTGTATGGCTATAGTATCCACCTGCTGTACTGCTTTTAAATTGCATATTACAAATGCAAGAGCTGTGTTGTTAACAAAAGCCCTTTTGATGCTACTGTAGCTTCTGTTTTTGCAGAAGCAGGAAAACAGAATTTGAGTAATGTTTGTCGGATTTTGACAAAGAGCAGAGGAATGGAGGGAAAGGGGAAAAGCTTCAATTGCTGCAATAAGCCAAGGTCTAATTATAGTTGAGAGGAGGGAAGATCAATACAGCATTGCTGTCTCTTGTTCTTTTTTGCTCACAATAGCATTAGATTACCTCTTAAATAAAGCCTGCTCTTCAGCTACAATGAACCCTCAAGCTCAATGTTTCTCCTCTCCCGAATTGATTCTTGCCTCTTAGGCACCAATCTGCCTCTCCTGTCCCCATCTGCATCTCCTCCCCTTCTGTGTTCTGCTCCATCATAGCTGCTCCTGATGGAACTGAGGCTGCAGTGGCGTGAAAACAGTGATGAGGAGGCTGCACGGCAAGAGGATTCTTGGCATCTCTTGTAAGCCAGTGCCTGGAAGAAATGTCCCATCAGTCCAATGGCAAAGCCAGCCTCGTATCCCCTTTCAACAATCTTTCCTGTAGCCAATACCAAAACACAGGTGAAAGGGGTTAGTTGAGAGAACACGGGAAAGTGGATTAGAGCTGGTTTGTTTTAGTGAGCCTATGTTAATTTAGGCATCACATACTGTAGAACTGTTGAATCTGAACATAATTTTGCTGATCATGTCATGAATGATCAAGAAAGTAACAAATAAGTATGAAAACAATGTTCTAAGCACCCCTGATAATTGCATCACAAAAGACAAAACAAACACAGGGAGACAAAAATGGTACCTGACAGTTAAGCTGTACGAATTCATGAAGGAGTTCATGTCCCACAGAGGGAGGGAGGCATTACTGAGGTCCTGAGCATGTGTGAAAACTTGGGCCCCCTTTTAATAGTAACATCACTTACAGAAGGCCATCTTAGTATTAGATGCTGTCTGGTTCTCTGAGTGGCTTCTCCTTTGGAGAAGAGAACACTGGAGATGTACAAGGGTAATGCAACAGAGCCATTGGGGAGTTATCTCCTTGCTATTAGGAGCCATTGAGAAACATTACTTGATCATTCTGAGCCAGTAACCTAACAAAGGGACAATCTACTAACAGGCACAGCCATATCTATATATCTATATCTATATCTATATCTATATCTATAAAGTGGCCTTATATATATATCCTTGGACCATTCAGCTCACTATTGTCTGCTCTGTCTTCAAGCGCCTTCCCAGAGATTCAAACACAGGAAGGTCTCCCCCACCCCAAATATCTGAGATCCTCAGAACCAGAGTTGCCAAAGACTGAATCTGGAACCTTCTGCATACTCTCAGGACCTATCCTGGGACCACCATTAAGGTGGGATAAAAGCTCCTCCTTAGAGGAGAATTCCAATCCAGGCCAGATCCAAGGTTCTGAGTGTCTGTTGGTCCCAACTAAAATCCTTTTAATAGAATTTTAATGAGTGGAAATGGGCAGTTGAAACTTTTCATGGCACACAGTCAAATAACTTCACTTGGCAATCACTTGCAGATCAAACTTATATTAAAGGCACACCTAGAGGGACCAGTTTAAAAGCTGGCAAAGCTCATCCCTGTAGGGCAGTTCAAAACCTGGTATAGAACATCAGGAACTAACTAGGGATCTTGTGGAGGTGAAGAATAAGGTCCCCCCTCCCACCAACTGGATCAGTCCCTTTCCAGAAGCTCTGTCACACCCCAAGAGCAAAGAATTAGGCACAAGCTGAAACCTGGACCAGGAGGGGAACTTGCCCAACAGGCAGCCACTTGTTAAGTAGTGTGTAGCAGAGTTCTGCAGCATGCAAGGATCAGGGCTTCCACTCGGGCAACAAGAAGGGTGGAACTCTCAAGTTCTATGAGACTGGTTCAACTAGTTGGGGTCTGACGGCAGATTGTCTACCATTGCTGAGCAGAGTCCAGTTCTCTAGGACTTTCTTCTTCTCTGTGTTTGTTTCTCCAGTTTTGGTTCCTGTGAATAGTCCAAATTTGATATATTATCAGTATCCGGCCCTAAACATATGGCCTCCTTTTGGATAGGGAGCATGTTCTCTGCCACCGAGCCATGGCACCAACTTATTTTATGGCACAATTCTTCCTATGGCAAGCCCTAGGGTAACAATGGGTGATACACAGCAGTGAGTGGGATATGGAGATCAATTATTTTAAAATAGAAAAGACTATTTTAAAGGAAACAGTCCACTCCAATTTGTGCAGAGCAGTCCTCTCACTTCCTTGGCTTTGACAATGGATGGGAATGAATTGTATATCTGCAGCAAAAGACATTCTTTTTCCTAGAAAAAAAACTGAGCTCATACACACACAGAAATGGTAGCTCTTGCTGTGAAAAAAGAATCTCATGAAAATTTTGTGCAGACCTACTCTTAAAAGTCTCTAACAGAGCAGCAACATCTGGTACAAAGACTTATGTGTGCTTCATCTTATGTATTCAGCTGCAGTCAGTGGAACAGAAAGTTTGTAAATCAGGGTGAGATAAGGCAGTATTGTCAATGACAAATATAGCCAACATTTTCATCAAGTTACTTTAGCAGGAAAATAATAGAATCAAGAGCCCTGATTCAGTCAAAAGAATTATGGCTTAATTCCTAACTCTGTGGTTCATTGAGAATTCTAAAGATATCTAAAGAGATGTGGATTGTACTCTTGAATCTCAGTTTTAAACTCATTTACTTGCAGGCACATTCCACAGATGTCATATCCCCAGTCCTATGTCTATTTACTCAGTTCCCCAGTCCTATGCTTGTAACTTACTCCTAATTTACACGGAGCTCAACAGGACATACCTCCAAGCAATTGTGCATATCTCTCTAGAATAATTTTAACCAGCTCTTCCTCTAAGGAGCTTAAAGTAGCATACATAGCTCTCCTTTCCATATTTTATTCTCCCAACAACACTGAGAGGTATGTTAGACTGAGCAAAAGTGACTGGTGCAAAGCCACCCAATGAGATTTGTGATAGAGGGGGACAGGATCAGGGATGCTTGATAATCCACCAGTTTCCCTCATGTCTTGCTCACCAGTTGTGACCAGGGAGCTAATCACTCACCAAGCTATTCATATGTACTGATTCCATTTATATTATTATGGAATGCTTTCTTGCAACTGTTTCCCCATGTCTCCCATATGCTGTTTCGAATCGTTAAAAGGGACATCGCTTAAAAAAACCCATTTGATATTTTTGAATTGAGACTTACTATTTAGCTGTTTCTTTGAACCTCAGTGTCTGTTCATAAACCCAGCTAATCTTGCAACTAATTCCCTTCATCACTTCTTAATATATGGTATTGCTTGTGGAGGCACAAAAAGCAGCCAGTGTACCTTAAAGGATGCATCATACAAAAGGGATCAAGTGATTTCATACTTTACAAGGAAATCCCAAAATTTTTCAAATCCAATAGAAATAAGAAGTAACATACCTGTAAAAACTATTAGCCTGATCCTGGGGCTCGCTTGACTTCTCCTGCTGCCCACTTTAAACATCTCTAAGGTCCCACCCTGGCACCTCACTGTGCCTGTGCCAGCCATCCCTTCTACCACGGTGCTGCTGAGGCTCTCCCTCCCCCTTAGTAGCAACATGGTGGTTGGGCTCACTGGTGCAGGTGCAGTGAGGCACTGGGCAGGCCATTAGAGAATGTTTTCATAGTTTGTTTATGAGGACAAGAGCATATGTGGGACTTTTAAGATCCCCTGAAAAGGCAAGCACTTACACATGTGCAGTGGGGTAATCCCAAATATTTCTCTGTCTACAGGGAATTCAGAAGTTGGTCTGAGTAGGGAACGCAAAAACCAGTGCATGTGCACTACCAGCAGAATCACAACCAACCCTTTCAAAAAGTCCTGGGCCAGTTTCCTTGGAGTGACTTCCTTATTCCTGTTATCCAGTTATGGATTCCTTTCACTGCCACAAGTTCTCATTTTTAAACAATTAAAAGGAGTGAGATGCTCATGCTAGCTATCATTCCTACCATGCAATCCCGTGCATGTCTGTTTAGAAGTAAGTCTCACTATGTTTATGAGTGCTTACTCCTGTATTTTTTAATCAGAGTGTGAATAATAAAACCTAATGCACACACTGCATATATTATGCACTGTTTAGTGAGAGAACAAGGTAGCTTGCTATCCATTATGGTCCCATCTAGTATGGCACTGCATGCTTTAACTGGCAATAACTGCCCATGCCCTGAGGTGGAAATTTCCTTGGACTACTACCTGTGATCCTATCACCTACTTCAAGACTGGAAACAGTGGCTCTGTAAATCATTGGAATTGCTAGCTGGATGACTTGCACAATCAGCCCATAAGCCACTTGATACTGGAGGATCAATGTAGTGGCTAGATGCTGTTCATTTTCTTTCGTTTGTTACTACCTTCAAGGGGGAGGAAGCAAAACCAAAGGGTTAAATGGCTGCTAGCCAGCCATTTAAACCTAACAGCTGACTGGTGGACCATGTGCTGCTCAACTATCAGGTTTAAATGGCTGGCTCCAAACAGCTGAACCAAACTGGCCACAAGTCTGGTAAATGCTTGGAGAAGGCACTTTCCCCGAACATCAGTTCACAAACTCTGAACCGGCCCAAATTCAGGCTGGATTTCAGTTCATGAACTGGTTCACAGTCATCTTTATTCATAACTATTTTAGAAGATTATTATTAAATATTTCTCTGCAGAATGTGCAGCAGGAACATAAACAGCTAATGTGTTTATCCGTCATTCCAAGGCTGCCTTACACGTCCTCAATGGATGCCAGAAGCACCACCTGTCTCCCCTGTGAGACTGCCAAATGATTCCTTTGTGACACCTCAGAGGGAATATGAAATAATCTGTGCCACTGGAAATGGAATATTTAGGGAGTAAGCTAATTAGACTGAATGATAATGTTAAAGTCAATCATACAAGAAATATTGCATTGGTAAATACTGTGCCTTTGTAGGGATTTCACTGAAACAAGAACCACTGAATTCTGTCAGGAGTTGCCATAAAATTGGCATCTGTTCCACCCACAAAAAATAGGACAAACCTGGCTGTAGGGTTTTTAGTTCGGCTTGTCTCTGACTATGTTAACACAGAAGCGTAAAAATTTATATTGCTTTAAAAAAAAATACACCATTGCCTTACACAGTAGCAAATTGCTCTTTTTAATGGCTTTTCTTTAAATTCCCTGGAGCTTAAATATTTAATTACAGAAGATAATATTGGCTATAAATTAATAATTTATTGCTTAGACTTCTTTTATTTCTTGTATTTTTTCTGTCCTAAATTTGTTGTCAGTATTGTTATTATTTTATGTTGGCTTTCTTCTTTGGAGCTCAGGGTAGCATATATGGTACTTCCCTTCTCCATTATGTCCTCTGTGATGTAGGTCAGGCTGGAAGAGAGGAACTCAATAACTATCCCAGCTGAGTGGGTATTCTTGATATTCTTTCTAAATTTGAGAGCCAGTTTGGTGTAGTGGTTAAGTGCGTGGACTTTAATCTGGGAGAACCGGGTTTGATTCCCCACTCCTCCACTTGCACCTGGCTGGATGACCTTGGGCAAGCCATAGTTCTGATAAGAGCTGTTCTTGAAAAAAGAGCAGTTTCTGTCAAGAGCTCTCTCAGCCCCACCTACCTCACAGGGTGTCTGTTGTGGGGAGCTGGAGGGAAAGGTGTTTGTAAGCCGCTCTGAGACACCTTTGGGTATAAAGGGCGGGGTATAAATCCAATCTCTTCTCTTCTTCTCTTCTAAATAACTTAGAGAAACTTCTGAATGTAATCTGAAAGCTCTTGGTATCTCTGCAATATGACAGAATGACATAGAATGATAGAATGGTATCTCTAAAGTATGATAGAATTGCCAGGCTTCTGCTATGGCAAATATACCTCCCACTGGCAACCCTCTCTTTGTTCTGCCCCATGAAGCAACGGGAGAAAAATACTCCCCACCTAAAAAAAAATAAAAAAAATCACTGTTACATTACAGTGTGACATCACTTTTAGGGGAAACTCAGAAGTGACATCAATCTTTTCTATGAATTGCCAGAAACTCTATGGTTATACTACAGAGATACCAATAATTCCTAAAGAGGTGTGGTATCAATTCCAGGTTTTCCCCAAAAGTGACACCACATCATTACCGATGGCACTTTCATGTCCTCCCTCACAGACTTCCATCAGTTGACAGGCCAAGGTAGAACTGCTCTCCTAGCAACCCTTCCCTGATAAAGAACTGTTCGACTGAGAGGATAAGTTCTGCCTCTCCCTAAGAGTGACCAATGAGAGCTGGGGAGAGACAACTGAAAAACAGCAGTTAAGAGAGCAGTTGGGAGCTGGCTGCTAGAGAGTTAGAGAGAAATAACAGTATGTCTGATTGAGCGAAGCTGAGGTGAAGATCAGCTTAAAGCTACCTGACTAAAAAGAGTAAATTTGTAACACAAGATCCAAGATGCTGGAATAGGGTAACAGTTCAAAAATTCAAGGGAAGTGAAATGTTGTAACCCCTATCTTACTTTCTTCAGTGTTATGTTCAAGCCATCAATAAAAGTTAACTTCTTGTTTTGTTTAACTCTGTGTGCTATGTGTCTCAGGGAAAGAATCACACACACACCAGTGAAGATCTTGGTCTATATATATGTTTAGGATATTGTGGCCATGTATGGACATGCACTGTGAATGGAACACTGTATGAGCCCCACCCCAAAAACTCTGTGACATGTTTGAGTGAGGGCCTGTTATTAAAAGAGGCCAGACTACCCTGTCTGCTGATGTCTTGGTGAGTGACAGAGAGGACCTAAGAGGACCTGTAGAGATTTTAAAAGAGACGAGGAGGGTAGTGAGTGTGACAGCCTGACCTACTTGTAACTCTGAAGTGGAGAGAAAGAGGCGTAGAGCATGGTAGGCACTCTGTGTGAGTGGAGAAGGGGTGTCACAATCTTTCTTGAGATCTGAATATAACTTACCCAGAATGTACTGAGCCATTCCCAGAATGATCTACTATATACATTACTGTTTTCTCCAGGGCAACCCTGTAACAGAACCATCCTAAGCAGGATTGCAATGGGCTGAGAAGGGCATAACTCTGCTTAGGTCAATAAAGTCAGGTTGAGACTCTGCTTAGGATTGCCTGTTAGTTCATTATAGCAAAAACAAATGAAGAGTTTTGTGGCACCTTAAAACTAATTAATTGTTTATACGTGCCATGTTCCTTATTTTCTTTTTACACATTATTATGAAACAAAGTTATAATTGCTTATGTCTCTATAGCAACATCTATTTCTACCACAAGTAATTTTATAATTGGAAAGGAACTGAAACATGTTCTACTCATTAAATATAATCTAGTGTAACTTGTTCATCCTGGTTGTATTCATTTTTTTATTTTACTATTCTTGATACTACCCTATCGTTTGAAAACAATATTGTGTATAATATATTTAACCTGATTTAGGACACACAATGGTATAGTTATTAAATCCCCCCTTTCAAATGTTTGTATGAATTGCCAGAATTAAGCTGTGAATTAAACACAAGTTTTGGGGAGTAGCTACAGAACTTTCCCCTCATATTTTCTCTCTTCCCCCAGGCTTACTGCAATGAGGGCCAGGTCCTTTTCGGTGGCGGCTCCTACCTGGTGGAATGAGCTCCCAGAGGAGATCAGGGCCCTCTGGGACCTTTTACAGTTCTGCAGGGCCTGTAAGACGGAGCTCTTCCGCCAGGCTATTGAGTAGGAGCCGCCACTACCACTATCACTACCATCACCACCACCACTACCATTACCACCATTGGTAGATCGGTGGGGTGGCCCCATGAAGAACAATTATGACATTGCTGTGGTCAGTACCGCTGGATGGGGCCAAGTAACAAGCATGGGTTTTAACCCCTAATTGGTATGTAAGATTCAGGGGAGTTCCTCTTGTGTAATGTGATTTCATCTTATTAGATTCTGATTGTAACCACTGAGCATTTTAATGTTGATTGTTTTATCTTGTTTTTATGCTGTTTTATCTGTTGGCACATGGTGCCCTATTGTAAGCTGCCCTGAGCCCACTCGTGGGGAGGGCAGGGTAGAAATGCAATAGATAAATAAATAAATAAATAAATAAATAATAAACTATGATAATGAAATAATAAGGCGAGCTGGACAAAGCTGAGCCCTTTTCCATGCATAGCAATGGGAGAGACTTAAATATGCATTTCATTCATCCATAGAAATCAATGGGATTCGAGTCCTCAAAGTGTTTGATGTTTAAGACTTGATTACTGACGTAATAAATGTTGGAGTCTCAAAAATAATGGTTTACTTTTTAAAGAAACAGGTTTTAAGCTGTACTTCAGCAGTGCTCCAGCTAGCTAAAAGATTAATAAACAATGGTTTCCAAGATAATCTGGGCTAGCCTTGAATAAACTGAACAAGTTCCAGGATTTCATACTGAACTAGAGAATGCTTAGCTGAGCAGATTAGGATTCCACTGAAGTTATTGAGCTGCTGTTGAAGACCATTGAAATGTCTTGATTTATACCTGGGAGAAACGTAAGGCTGTTTTTCCCTGAGCCTGCTTTGCGGGGAGGGCAGGGTATAAATGAGACAAATAAATAAATAAATAACTCTTTCCACAGTGGGTGTCTTTTGCCATAGTTACTTTCTGTTTTGAGGTCTATGGTCACTATTCATGTATGGAATTACAGGGGTGCCTACTGCTGGTTTTTGAGCAAGTTCTTTTTGTAAATAATGCCTAATTGTTATGAGCAATCTGTTGGATATTTGTCTATACATTCTATTGGGGTTATGACCACTAACCCATCCTTGTACTTTAACGAATGTAATATACAATTTTGATCATATATAACTGTGAATTGCTGAAGGTCTTCCCTTCCTTTGGTGGGTGTTATTTATGGTTATTGCTGAGCATAAGAAGTAAGAATGTCTATCTGACTGTACCTGAAAGGACATTTAGAAGGAGCTTTAATGAATGACTTGCATATCAAAATTGTACTATTCCTTCAGTCAGAGTAAAAGACTATTTCAGGCAGTGTTGAATAATGAGAGAAGTACCTTACAGTGCAATGCTAAAAACACTTTCCTGGGAGTAAGCTCCATTGAATAGGACATTAGTAGGATTCTGTGTAGACATATTTAGGATTGCTCTCTTAGACTCCACTTGTCTACCACCAAAGGTAGAAAGTAAGATGTGTCCTGAGTACATATGAACAAGTACTCAATGTTGGTTGCCAAGTTTCCACAAAAAAAGCCCTGATCCTGACTGTTTTCCAGCACCACTGTCAGAACTTCTCCTAATGGCAGGTTAATCTGTGACCATTTATAATTTCTCTTAACACACATAGATATTTTAAGAGTATTTTATCGTGTAGGTTTTATTTTCACTGCTTTAACTTGTGTTAACTTGCCTTGAGCCCACCGTACAGACTGAAAGAGCTTTGTCTAGGTAATAGAATAAACAATGTGTTCCTTGGAGTATAGCCCAGTTAGTTAGTTTTTAAAAATCTACTCTATAGGTAAAATTAATTGGGAAGATAGAAAGAAAACAAGCCATGAGTTCTCACAATAGTCTATGCCCAAGATACAAAAAACTTTGCATATGAACTTTAGAAAGTTGTTCCGTCCACCCATGGCAGGGCAGGATGTCATTGATTTTCCCCTAGCTATCCTGCAGAACCACATCTGTACCAGACCATGGGGTCCCTTGGGATGCAGAATGGGATGGTACAGCCCAATCTCATATCCGATCTTAGAAGCTAAGAAAGTTCAGTACATGGATAGGAGACCACCAAGAAAGACTCTGCAGAGGACAGCAGTGGCAAACCACCTCTGCTTCTCACTTGCCTTGTAAGCCCCTTGCTGGAGTCACCATAAGCCGGTCCAGTGGCAACTTGATCGCACTTACATACATAAAGGGTCCCTTGATGCTCAGAAGCAGATTTTCAAGGAGTATGAGGAATGAAATGTGAAGGAAGTAGCAGAAGAACCCCATAAAGTTTCACATATGGGGATCTGGGTCCTCGCCCCTAACTCTTCTCTTTAAAAAATCTTTGCATCCAAGAATCTTCCAATATGAACATGAAAACACCTAGATCTGGCTTCCATGAACATGTAACCTGCTCCACTATGACTATAAATAACATGTAATGAAAACTGGCATTGCATATGTAACCCACTAAGATCCTAATATCTGCAGGGAGAGCGGGCAGGTTCAGTTGGTTTTGACAGTAGAATTCCCACCTATGGTTAATAAAGAATGTATAACTGCTGCAACTACACATATACTTCAAAACAGACATAAGAGAGGCAATACAACCAATTCACTTTAACGTTTAAAATAAACTCTTTATATAAACAAAGCATGGAGGTTGTCATATAAATCCTCATTTATTCCTGGTTGGTTGCTATTGCTTCATAGCAATAAATCTTCAGGATATTACTGGTTACAGATATCTTCAGCACCCACAAGGATGCACAGAACAAGAAAATACTAAGCACATAGATATATTGTAGGTCCATATGTTGTAAGTTCACAGATACTGGAACAGCATATGAGGTTTCCAGGCTGTACTTGGGAGGCTGCAGCTCTTCTCAGTTGAATCCAGGATTTACCTGCAATAATTCAAGGCAGGCCTTAACACAGCAAAGTCTATATTGGCCTCTCCCCACCCTTCTGATGATGTTGCCTCTTCCTGGACCAGGCTGAATTGCTGGGTTGCATTAACAAACAGAATATTTTTTGTATTGCAACAGTTTTAAAAGGATCAATAACTATAAAATTACATATTTTCACAATCATATGAAATTACTATTAAGAATCTTAATAGTCCCAAACCAACATTTAATAACTTCCAAAGTAACTTCACCTTTGTTTGAAAGGATCTCTAATAATTACATTGATTAACAGCATTTACCTGCAATAATTCAAGGCAGGCCTTAACACAGTAAAGCCTATACAGGCCTCTCCCCACCCACCCTTCTGATGATGTTGCCTCTTCCTGGGCCAGGCTGAACTGCCAGCTGCTGGGAATACCCAGCCTCCTTTAGGGAAGGCTACAAGCACTGAGCATGCTCATTAACTAAGTATAGGAGGGGAGAAAGGGAATTAATTGCCACACCACCTGTTGACAAAATCAGGTGTGCCTGATCCCTGTATGCTGTTAACAGCTACAAAACTGCATGGGTTACACATGTATGGTGGTAGAAAGTACCATCAAGTTGCAGCTGATTTATCATGACCGTGTAGGCTTTTCAAGGCAAGAGATGTTCAGGAGTGGTTTGCTATTGCGTGCCTCTGAGTAGCCACCCTAGATTTTCTTGATGGTCTCCCATCCAAATCCTAAGCAGGGTGGACTATGTTTAACTTCTGAGATCTAACAAGATCCTGCTAGTCTGGGCCACTCAGGTCTGAGGCTTGCATGTATAGACACTGCTTATCTGTGCTGTGCTAATTTCCACTGGATCACAGGAATTAAAGGGCATTGGATGTGCACATCATTAACCATTTGAAATAAGTAGATTTTTTAAAAATATATTAAATTATTTAATTAATTATCTATTTAAAACATTTATTATCCATTGAGCCGAATTCAACTGGCTTTCGAGCAAGGGAACCTTACTTTCTCCCTTGTGGAACTCAAGGCACTTTAAAGGTTTCCCTTGCTCGAAAGCTAGTCAAATCCTACTCTAGGGGGCGGTGCTCATCTCCGCACCTTACAATATAAATAAAACATTATTAAAAAGCACAATAAAAACTATAATTATAAAACCTATAAAAGTCACAATTTCAAAACTGCAAATAGGACTGCCAATACTAAATGCTAAATCAATCAAAATGCACTCCTAAATAAAACTGTATTCAACTGACTGCTGAAGATCAACAATGAAGGGGCCAGGCTTACCTCCCTGCAGAGGTTGTTCCATCAGTGTGGAGCCACCATAAAAAAGGGCCTTTCTTGTGTATCCTCCAAATTACGATCTTTAATTGGTGGGATGGTCAGGACAGGAGAGCATCTCCCTATAATCTTAATTCCTGGGCAGGTATGTATGGGAGAAGACCCCAGTCCCAAGCCATGTAGGGCTTTAAAGGACAAAATCAGCATCTTGAATTGGGCTTGAGAGCAGATTGGTAGCCAGTATAATTGCTGCAGTGTTGGGAACATATGCTCCTGATTGCTGGCCCTGACGAGTAACCTAGCCACAGCATTCTGCAGCTTCTGAACACTTTTCAAGGGTAGCCTCAAGTACAGAGCACTGCAACAGTCCAGTCTCAGTGTAACTAAGGCATGGATCACTGAGGCTAGAACTCACTGACACAGGAACAGATGCAGTTGATGCACCAGCCAGAGCTGGGCAAATACACTCCAAGCCACAGCTGCCACCTAGTTTTCCAAGGTGACTTCTGTGTCACCTGCAAAGTTCCTTCATTTCTAATTGGAAATCTGAATGCCAACTGAATATTTTTAGCCCAAAATAATGCAGTACCAGTGATACAGTAAACCTGATGGTGCCATTGAACCCAGCCTTACTCCCTGTCTCTGGCCTAGAGGGCCCTTTGCTGACTTCAGCTGTCTTCTACTGGAAAGTGGAGATTTGGCCACTCTTATTTATGCCTTATGAAGGACTGTCCATGAAGGCAGTTTGAAAACTGTAGCTGGCACAAAATGCCACTGTCAGATTGGTATTAAGAGTGGGCTGAAAAAGTCATGTTATATCTATACAAATGGAGGACCATCCTCCATTCTTTCCTCCTTTTCTTGGCAGTACCCATGGCCTCTGCTCTTTTACTGCCTCCTTCTTTTCTTCCCACCCACCAACTAACCTATCTGCTCCTCTGTCTTCAGTTTGCCCTCTTTCCCTACCTCTGGCAGCCTCTCCTTGGGAGAGGTCTGGCCAAGTTGCACAGCAGCTATGCAAGCTGTGCCCAGTTGTGCAGTGGCTGCTGCCACTGGGCCAGGCCCAGTTGTGAGCTGGGAGGCAGTGGCACCAGGCCAGGCCCAGTTGTATGGTGGCTGCTGGAGGCACAGAGCCATGCAGCATGAGTAGTTAGGAGGGTTGCCAGGTCCCTTCATTGTGTTGGCAGAGGGATTTGGTGTGGGGGGGGGGATGTCGCACAATGGACTGATGTCATCCAAAAGTGACATTAGTTCATCAGTGTCATTGGTGGTGACACTCTGCTTTTTAGGCAAAACTTTATGGTAAAAACAGCCTCAAATGTCACTGATGCACTGATGTCACTTCTGGCTGATGCCAGCATGTCGTGCACAGCATTGGGATGGGGGGAATTTCCTCCTGCCTCCCGTCCCCACCTGGGAAATGGTGTCCCTAGTATTAGTCTTCAGTGGTCACTGGTAGGCCTGGCCCCAGCCAATCCTGCTCAATCTGGGAATATGACAGAGGAGAGGTACAAGACCCTTTTGGACTCCAAGGTCCCCTCCCCACTCCCCCATGGCTTGGCTTTGTAGAAACCAAGGCTTGGAATGCTGAGCAATGTTGTTGTAACTGCTTAGCAACATCCAAAATGGCTGCTGAAAGCATAGGGGACATTATTAATTGTTTAGCTATAGGCGTTATTTCTATTACTTTGGGTAGTTTTAATCCCCTGAAGTATTTTATTTTTAGATTTCAGATTTTTCTGCAAATTTCAGACTTCTTCATGTTAGAGAAATCCCCCCTATTTATCTAACTCTGTTGGACAGATCTATTGATCCCCACTCCATCATCCAATTTGGAATTAGATATATGATAAAGCAGCTCTATTGGCTACCAGTCCCAATACAAAATGTTGCCTGTAAATCTGGTATGGATTTTAAGGAGAACCTTCTCCCGTATGAACTGCCCCGAAAGTTTGATTAGCCAAAGAAGCTATACTGTGATTTAGAAATGAGATTGACTCTTACAAGTCACACTTGACTTTTGGATGCCCTCACTCTCGCATTCTGCAAGATGTTTAAAATATATTTATTTCGATGTTGATTTTAAAATTGAATTTTGATATATAACGGGGTCTATAGTGTTTTGGATGATGGAGTTGTATTTATCTGCTGTTTTGGTTTTATCAGTTTTATAGAATTATAAACAAAAATCCTTTCAGTTTCTGAAGCCTTTGAACTCCAGAATGAATCTTATCTACTTTTCTAGGAGTAACTGTAATAACAGTGCACATTGGAAATAGCTGAGTTGTGCAAATGCATTCTGATGAGAAAAATGTGAAGTGTGTTCAGCTATAAAGTGATTCAGTACCATCAGGAACCCTGAAAAAGTGCTTCTGTGTTGTACTCAAGTATCATGGTATCACCTATGTGTAAAATGCAATATAATAATGTACTTGATCTCTTATAATCTCAAAGGAAAACCAATTCATGGATTATTATTTTTTATCAGCAGAAACATTTTTCATTGTTTGATTGTTATTTTATACACTCAAGCAATGCTAAGTTGAACAGTCCATCTGTTTTAGAATGAAAGAAAATTTCTATAACCAGTTCTGATACACACATTAAAGATATCAGCTGAGGAAAACTGGTCCCCAGACCACAATGTACTAATTGAATTATATGAAGGAAGGAAGTGAGTCTAGCATGAGCTCTTCAGGCCTTCCAAGCAGACCAAGATATTTTTTGTGCCAGAAGGCCTTTGACATATTTTTGCAGATCATGGTTTTTGTTTGCCTGTAGTAACTGTAGTAACTGTAGTAACTGTTTTACTGCTTGGAGAGATGACTGTGTGGTGTTTTTACAATTTGACCATTTGTGTATTACCATGTGGTTTTATTCTTTTCTGTATTGTTAACTGCCTTGCATCCCTCATGGCCTGAAAGATAGTTGTATAAATGAGCTAATTAACTAAAAATAAATTAACTGCCTCAGAACTATTTTGAGATACCAAGAGTAGCAACAAAATGGAAATTTTTATTTCAGTTAAGAGGTTGGAAAAATTCTTTCCCAAGGACCCCAAATAATCTTATTGGAATCAGTATTCACTGATGGAGATCGAGCTGTTCTAAACTACAGAACAATACCTAGACCCCAGTCACATGGGCCAGATAACGCAGGGGGGAGGCGTGGCTTTTTGCGCTGGCGCAATTAGACCAGCCAGAAAGCGATCAGATGTGACAGCGGCACACCGGGGCTTCCTCCGTCGGCACGTGCAGCAAAGAGGACGACCCGGGGGAATAGCTGCATGCCAGCATGATCACACCACGGGAGTCCATATGCAGCCCGTAGCAAACCATTTGCCAGTAGGTTGTTTCAGGTACCTTTTAGATGCACATCTTTGGTGGCATACCACAGGTTGGCCACGAGTGTGCTCCGCCTCCCAGATGTTCCAGTGTGATTGCACACGGAAAATCCGCCTGACTATTGTGCCTTCCACGGGGCAAATGCTCCATGTGACCGGGGCCCTAGTCGTTTATCCTGGCCATCGGCTGTTCTTAAATGAACTGATTATATGGAGTAAGGACAGGCTTCTTTGTAGGCTTACTGAGATGAGGCCAGGCTAGAGCAGGCCTCTTGTGTCACTTTGATGTTTATGCTGAGGTGTGCAATGGCCAATTTAGCAGCAATGGCATACATACCTTTCCTTCCTAGGTTTTATAATGATGTAGGAGTAGGCTTGCCAACCTCCAGGTGGTGGCTAAAGATCTCCTGGGATTACAACTGATCTCCAGGTGACAGAGATCAGTTCACCTGGAGAAAATGGATGCTTTGGAAAGTGGACTCTATGGCATTATACCTCATTGAAGTTCTTCCTTTCCCCAAGCCCCACCCTCCTCAGGCTCTACCCCCCAAACCTCTGCCTATTTCCCAACCCAGACCTGGCAAGTCTAGGTAGGAGGTTTAGGAGTCTCTGTTGTAACAGGCAATATCTATGGATTTCTCATTGTCTACATGAAGTAAATCATCCTATGGTCCATAAAAACATAAAATCTGATTATGGCTAAAAGGTCCATTTGGAACATTCTTGAGCAGGTTGGTGTTCAGGCCTCTAGCTCCTGACACCAATGCAGCTTACCTGGTTTAGGGCAATTACATAACACTGTTTAGGTATTTTAGTCAGCCAGTTTACAAAATATCTACACATCTTTTGTTCCAGCTTGTCATGAAAATCTAGATGGATTTTGAAGCTGAAGAGGGGGCAGCCTTTCCCAGCTCTGAGAACACTCATCCTTCCTCATGGCCTTAGTAACAATAGTTGTTGCTGTACCCGAGAATTGTGGGGCATCCCAGATTATCAGTTTCTTAGCTTGGCATGGAAATCACAGCTGCAGGTAGAGTTGCTATAGTCACCAGAAGTCTATTTTCGGATTCTAGCTTTGACAAGAATAATCTGTAGTGGATGAACTATATAGTTGCTGGTATGAATAGGGGGATTAAGGCCAAAAGAAAGACGAGAGTTAGCAATTTCCATAATCTGCAAACTGTAGATTGTTTTCCAGTCTTTGTTTTTAATCACAGACTCCATTTTAGTGTTTCATTTTCAATTGGTACTTTTAAATAACTACACTGAAGCTTATTAGCTGTTCTGAGTTTTATATCTAGGAATGAAAGCTAGGCATTAAGGTCTTAATGTGTTTGATCACATGATTAAATCCAACACTAATCAGAAAAACAGCTGAAGATGTTCTGAACATATGCTTAAATATTTTTTCTGAATTGGACTTTTCACGTTATCTAAATTGGAAGGCGTTAAAGGCCTACTTTATATTCATTCACTCTTTAAACATAGTAAATAGAGAATGATTAAAAATCTATAAAGCATAAAATCAGGGCCTTTTAATACTAACCCAGAGTCCATATGAAGCACAATGATAACATTCATGGCAAGAAGAAACCTACTGAAGACAATGTAAGGAGAACAAAACATGTGCTGCATCCCCATGGGAGATGTTTGTTACTTTGGGTTTCAGACTGCAGTGGGGTTCTTTGGAGAACCCACACAAAAAAAACCCAAAAGGTGAAAAAGAATGCACTGCAAAAAAGGCAGGGGAAAAAGTGGCACAACCAGGAGCCAAAACAGATGTGTCTGAAATGACACCAAACCCCCCCATTAGCAACTGACTGCTGTGAATGGATTATGAAGGCTGTTTGAGAGACTTTTAGCACTGCCAGCCTCCAGGTAGGTTCTGGACTTCTCCCAGAACTACAACTCCAGACTAAAGAGCTCAGTTTCCATGAAAGAAACAGCAGCTTCTGAAACTGGACTATACTACATCCCTGCTGAGTTCCCTCCCCTCTTCAAGCCCTGCTTTCCACAGGCTCCGCCTCCAAATCTCCAGGAATTTCCCAACCCAGAGTTTGCAACGCTACCAACTTTCCAGGATTTTCCAGTTCTTAGCATGTACTTTCCAGGAACTATCAAAGGCCTGTTATTCCAGTATACCCTGCCATTTCATTCGGTTTCACAGTGCTTACAAGACTGTACCACAAAAAAAGCTTCTTGAATTCCACCTTCATTGCCAATAGTAGATATTACAGAAACTCACACAAGCTGGATTCAAGATGAAGCATATTCTATTCAGTTAGCAAGCACAGTAAGTAAAACTAGCGACACAACCAGAAAAGCAGATTCAAAAGTTTCAACATAACCTGCTACTAAGTAAAATAAAACTGCAGAGTCACTTTCAAGTATATAACAGGTTTTGTACAAACTTTCTGGATTGAACTCTGCCCAGGGAAGCCAGATGGATGGGAAGGTACACATTTGTGAAAGTCTTTTGCCCTTTTCTTATGTAAGCCTTTTATGGCTATTTTCCCTGCTGCACAGCCAGAAGGCTGTTTGAGGGCTTCTAATTTTTTTTTTCGGGAATTGCTATTGAGCTATAGTGCAGTGATGTTATAACAATCTATTGCCACAATCTGCTAGTCTCCAGCTTTCATTTTTTAGAAAATTAGTCTCTAGCACTTTTTGTTGCAGGTCTTTCCATTTATACATCTGCCACAAAAAATGCTAAAGATTTACTTATTTTAAAATGAAAGCTGCAGATTTAAATGAACTACTAGATCATGGCAATAGATTATCATATTGTTAAAACATAACTATGTGACAGTAATTACCAATTCCCCGAAAAAAGCTCACTGGAAGGGGGAAATGGTGGCTAATGTTGGGAAAAGTGCCCCAAACTCCAGTGCAGAAGCTCTGTTGTCTGTGTGAATATGTCTCCGTTTGTGTTGGTGATGATAGGTGAGGAGATGATCCTTATAGGGTGTGTTCAGACGGATCTTTTGATCTGCCATAGGAACGACTCCCTTGCGGATCAAAAATGCACGACCAGACAGAAACATCTGGGAAATATTCCGGTCCCATAGGCATCCCGTTCTGCTGCGCCTCCAATCCTGATTTAAGAAGTAGCAGTTTCAATGTAGGGTTTTCGCTTCCCCGCGCAACAACTGCAGACTTTCTTCCGTCTGATCACTCCATTAGCGCGCAATGCTCCCGTCGGCTTGGTCTGACGTCAGACCGAGCCGACGGGGGCGCGATTTTTAAAAAATTGAAACCCCATCTGCGCTTTAACGAGGAAACGCATTCAGCGATAAGCGCTACGAGGAATGTAATATTCATGCTTATTTCTTTTAGGGACAAGATGTTACCGCGATGGGAGATGGAGGGGGGGAAGGACTGTTCTAACTTGCAAAATAGTCCCTCCATTGATCATGATGGCAATGGCAAGGGCGAGGACTTTGCTGAAAACCCTCCGCGATCGCCTCAGTTCTCCAAGGAGGCGCAGCCTTGCCTATGCGAATGTACAAAACTTTTTTTAAAAAAAATCCTCGGTGGATGCCGTGTAGACAAATCACGGCGGGAACAATGCGCGGTGAGGCTATTTCATGGGGGGGGGGTCTGGTCGTGCTAGGCTGGATTAAAAAAATCGGGATAAAATTTCAGGAGGGCTCATGGCGCGATTGACTGGCCGTCTGAACGCAGCCATAGTGTGGATGCAGTCATTAGGATCTAAATAACATTGGCTCTGCATGAATGATAGACTGGATTAATCAATGCTCTGCTTGAATGTTTATTTTTATTTATTTATTTTATTTATATCCCGCCATTCTCCCCAATGGAGACCCAAAGCGGCTTACATAATTTTCCTCTCTTCCAGTTTTTTCCTCACAACTGCCATGTGAGGTAGGTTAGGCTGTGTGACTGGCCCAAGGATACCCAGGAAGCTCCTGGATTTGTCAGATCCTGGTCTGACACTTTAACTACTATGCCATGCTGTCCCTCACACTGGTATGTAAGTAGGATCTCAAGAGAACTGAACTCAAGAGGGCATCTTCAACCATTGAAAATACATAGGAACACGGCCCACAGTTTGAAAAAGCTTCTGATTTGGCTTAAATGTTGGTCAAACTTCATTTAAATAGCTGACTTTGTGGAAGCTGAATGTAAGAATTCTTATCTTTCCTTTTCAGGTTTGGGGAAAATGTGTGAGGTGTTTTATTACCATGAAAAAGAGGGTGGTTTTATGCCATTAAGTGCCTAGCAAGAGCAGCTGGAATAGCAATTACCTTGTTGCATTTTATATTCTGTTCCATTTTATTGTATGTTATATTTTACATTGTAACACACTCTGTAAAATTAATAATCTTAAAATAAGATCTGTCTTTCGTGGTGTTCCAGAATCATAAAATTATTAGGGATGGAGGGTGACCCTAGGCTTTTACAACGCCAGCCACAGCAAGCAAAATGTTAATGCAGCAGATCCTCCATCCAGTCAAGCTATGGTATCTGCAGGGAATTTAATGTTGCAGTTCCTGACTCCATTGTAATTTAACCTTCCGGGGGAAAGAGTAAGTCTGAATCCTATTGTTCAGTTTCTTATTCTGAGGAAATAGATGCATCTGCACTAATTTGCATAGACCTACAGCTATATGCTGTATGTGTTTGGGAGAGAGGGAGGGATGTCATCTGCTGCTGGCTTGAAATCTCACCAAAGATCCTGAGATGAGTTTCAGTTTAGTGACATCACAGATATTTTACTGTACATGTCAGAAACAGGGCAGTCTGGTTCTGCTCATGATCAAGCTGGGCATTTACAGTCAACTGTCTCAAAGAAGATATTGTCAGAGGGTGCTGGAAGCCACATTTAAATTCCAACTCCAGAGGCAAAGCCTTGCAAGAGAATTAAAAGAGATGTTTTCTATATGGTTCCTGGGAAGAGACTGCTCACCCCACTGCCTGTCATTTCCCCAGAAAGCACTTTCCTGGAGGCAGCTTCTTTGGGGGCCATAACCCGGACCCCATAAATCCAATCATCACAAAACTTGGAGGGCAGGTAGAGGAGAGTCAGACGGCGATCTCCTGCATGTTTGGTGTCTCTAGCTCATTGGAGGGCCATTCAACCAGGCCACAAATCTCACAAATAACCAGTTTGTAAGGCAGCCAGAAATTTGTGGCTGTCCATGGTTAATGAGTGGGACACATCACAAACCATGAACTGAACTGCATTTTCCCAGTTCTTGTCCATCTCTGTTTGGTTATCTTGGGACTTGCCCTTTCCAAGCTGAGGTCTTGGGACAGAATGATCCCAGAAAGATTGAGGTGGATCTTGCCCTTTGAAAATATGTGTTACAGCTTGTATTATGTTCTGGTGGCTCATGAATAAATTGTTTCCAAGTTCCTTCAGCCAGTCTCTTGTTTCGGACACAAAGTTCATGCTACCAGGGAAAGTAAATCCTGAAGTTCCTAGGCATTATTTGGTGTTCTGAATCTGCACAGATAACTCACAATGGATGTTGGATTTTCCTTTGTCAGGGAAATGGCTTCAGGTGGAAGAGTTAAATAGCCTCTTTCTTCTCTGCTAGTTTTCTCCTTTAAATCTAGCTGCTGCAATTGCAATCTGTTAGAAATTGTTGGGGAAAAAATAATAATGGTACTACACTATGTAAGGGCCTACTCTTCATTGTCTCTTAATCATTGCCTGCAATTCTGCAAATAGAGCCTTCACATAGTTTTAGACTGGGGTACTAAAATTTCATGATCATGGCCAAGAATGTGATTTTTTTCCCTATCATCTGCAAATTTACATTTTCCTTTTAAAAAAATCTAAAATACAATACCCCTTGTAGTTTGTTAAATATTCTCATTGGATGACAGGAAACTGCTGCTTAAATCTACAGAACAAATCTCTTTGAACTGGATGAGAAATTTCAGCTGAAAAGATAACAGAGAAGGTTGACAGAAGCTAGAGACCAGCATCTGAGATCAAAGTGTTATGTTGGTGGTATTCCTTCTGTCTCAGTGCAGGGTTTGTCTCCTCTCATGTCATTGAGGGTAACGCATTTTGCCTCCCTTGTAAGCTGCTCCAGGAAATCAAGCTGTCACAAGCATCTGGACACCTTGGAGCACAAATGGTAACTCACAAAATAATGGTAACAAGAAAAAATAGTGGCCCAGGCAGAAGGTGGTCTTGTTATCCTCAACTGAGGTGGCAAATGTGTAGATTGGCACACTGTATTAAGCTGAAGTTTTGTGACAGCAAATACACCATCTTATGACACCAGTAATTGTGCCATTTAAAATATACCCCTGAAAGCTGTTCTTTCGTCAGGTTCTAAAAAACATAAGAAACCAAAATTATATGCCACAATAAATCTGCTAGGAAGTGCCACTAGACTATTTTTTAAAACAATCAGTTGCATAGCATGATGCTGTCTTTGCATTGAAATAACAGGTGCATGAAATGATGCATTCAGAGAAATCAGGGCAGCTTAAGCAGAAAAAAAAAGATCACACTGGGAATATTCATAAAGCTGAAAAATATTCACAAAAATATTTGATTCCTCTTTACTTCAAGATTTGATGTCTTTACAAAAGAAAAGATCCTCACACTGTAGGAAAGAATAATGCATACTGGGGGGGTGTGTGAAAGTGATGGTGGAAATGTTACTACATGGATTTTTTGGAATTCTGCAGAAAAGCTATGATGAGTCTTTCTTAAAAGCAAAACAAAACAATTTATAATTTGGCCCTTTGCTATGTAAACGTCCAAATGCTAGGTAAGTAAAGGGAAATAATTCTTTCCTAGTGCTTATCAAGGTGGAACCGGTTTAATTCCTCCCACCCCAGTTCTTTTTTGGGGGAGGGGAGTTTAAAATGTCCCCAAACACTCACTCTTAAGAATTAGGCTCAAGTACGCTTTATGAAAATATTGTTTAATAAATTACTTAAACCTGGTTAAAACTGGAAAACTTGTACTGATAAACAAAGTAAGAATAGCACTGCAAGTCACAGCATCTCGACCTCTGTTCCTCAGCTGTAGTTCAGGAACAGCAGTGATCGGTTTCAAATAGTTGTGCATGCATATATAAGCTGAAGGCTTATATATATATGAAGAGAGGAAGATCCAACATGAGATTGACTCAGTAAAGGAAACCATGGCCTCCAGTTTGCAAGACCTGAACAGGGCTGTTAACAATACAACATTTTGGAGGTCATTAATTCATAAGGTCGCATAAGTTAGAAACAACTTGATGGCACATAATCCTCACACACAATAAGGAAACACTATGTGCCAAAGAAAAAGAAAAAGCTTTAAATTAACAACAAAGCATAATAAACAGGTTTTTCTGTTTCATTGCATGCAGCAACTCCACGGTGCAATGCCAATGGGTGTTGTACTGGTTACCCAGCAGAGGGCAGGTTTATCATAGCTGGTACACTACAGAGACTGGTAACCAGCTCATTCCTGAACCTAAGGAAGTAGGCTTTGTCTTCTCCAGAAAGGGGACTGCACCTGAAGAACCTTTATTTACTTTTCTGGTATTAATTACCATTGTGAGGGAAGGAAAACATTCAAGTGTATAGAAGTCTGTACCTAATTCAAGTCACTGATATTTCCTTATGTTCTGTTAAAAAGAGATCTTTTTACTACCCCTAACACATCTTTCTAAAGGAGACTAGGTTGTTGTTTTTTTCTTGGCTATGGCAGAGCCCTTGTATTTAGGCACAAGCAGGGCTATTTTGGGGCAGGAATGCACAGGAACGGAATTCTGGCCAGCTTCAGAGTTGGCCATGCCCACTATAGCCCCAAAAGGCCTGGAGAGAGCTCCCCCAGCAACTCCAAGGCAGGCCTCTCCCAGCCTGTCCAAGGGCTGGCTTGCCCAGGCACCCCACAGCTGCAGGGTGCCCGGGCAAGCCAAGGGAAGGCAGTTTAAATTGCCTTCCCTTCCTTTCAAGGGGAGTTTGCCCAGACTCCCCACAGCCGTGGGGCACCTGGGCAAGCCAAGGGAGGGCATGGGGTGTGGCCTAATATGCTGATGAGCTGCTCTGTCAGGAGTGTGGCCTAATATGCTAATGAGTTTCTGCTGTTGGGTGTGGCCTATTATGCTAATGAGTTTCTGCTGGGCTTTTTCTACAAAAAAGCCCTGAGCACAAGGGAAGCTGAGCCGCCACCACCATCAGCCTTCCTGCAGGAAATCCTTCTGCTTCTGGACTTTGTACACAGGTTCCTACCATTCCTGATTGACCTGGAAGTGGGCTGATTATGGGGTGATTATGGTACCATCTCAGACTGAGAACCAATATGGTATAGTGACTACAGAGTCATACTTTGCTTCGGGAAATCCAAGTTTGAATCCATGGAAGATTCCATGGAAGCTCACTGGCTGACTTTGGGCCAATTTGTCCTGGCCTGAATTAGTGCAATAAACCACCACCACTCTCCTTACTGTTTCCTATGGAAGCTAAGGTACTTTGTTTGTGGCAGACAGGCTGAGAAATAAAGCTAGGAGTCTGGAAAGTGGCCACCAGCTTCAAGATGAAGGTGGGACTTTTGGTGCCACCACCTGGAGGGAACCAGACCCTCTTGGAACAGATTAACTCCCTGACATCCCTGTGGTATTTGCAGTGGAAGGAAAGGTTTGCTAATTGCTTATGAGAAGCCAGCAAGGGCAGGCAGCACAGACAGGGAAGATGGGAAATATCCCCTCTGTGGCAAAGCAACAGGGTTCAACAATTTCCCTGACCTTTCAGAGCCTGTGCGGTATAGTGGTTAGAATACCACATCAGGATCAAGGAGATCCAGGTTCAAATCCCTACTCTGCCATGGAAAGTTGCTGGCTGACTTTGGGCTGGTCACACACTCTCAGCCAGAACTGTGTCACTGGGCTGCTGTGAGGATAAAATGGAGGGCAACAATATAAGCCACTTCGGGTCCCCATGGGGGAGAAAGGTTGAGTATGACATTTGTTATAAATCTGATTTTGCCTACAGCTTGCCAGTGAAAGATGATCGCTCTTGCTGTTGCTTCATCTGGTACTGCTGCATCTGTTTTAGCGGGAGGTGGAACTGCATATTCAGTATTCAAAGTACTTTTAAATATCATGAACATATCCAGCGATACTGTTGGTGAGCAGAGTGAGCAGGGGTGGAGCTCCTAGAGTCTAAATAAATTAATTGTGAGATTATGGTGATGCTAAATACAATCCAGTACTACTGCCTATCATCTGGCACTCGGGTACCTTGGTCTGTTCTGTTCTCGATGCATTTGACCCAGCCTAGGAGTCATACCCTACTGCTTTCTACTGGCTTTGCAAGAGGCAACAGAGGCAAAGTGAGTCTGGTGTGTGGATCTTACTATCTCTTATTGGTAGTGTGACACAGCTGTTTGCCATCTCCCCCTCCCTATTGTAGGATGCAGGATGCTATGTTTGAGACCTCAGTGTTCCCCCCTGCCTAAGACTCACTTCCCCAAGCATTTTTATTTTTGCCCAGATGGCCTTGTAAAGCTCAATGTAGGAAGCAAATAAATAGACAGTACCTCTCCAGGGTCTCTGGCAGAGAAAGAACTGCCTGAGATGTGCTGCCTGAGATCATTTATGCAAAGCAAAAGCCATGGTCCTTCCTAAATACGATTCCCCCCCGCAGGGTACTGCCTTACGAAGTACCTCCTACTGACCTGCTGCATCACTGGAATTCTGGAACTTTCCCACAAGCACCTAGAAAGCAGCTGGCTGAGTTGAGAATAAGCAACTAACACTAAAGAATTTCAGTTCACGCTTGACCACTTCTTATACACATATGTAGAATCTCATATTACATTCTAAATTGGAGAAATACTTTTGGGGGATATGATGGTCAATTTATAACACTTCTGAGCATTGTGATCTAGATAAATTCATTTTTAAAAACTAAATAATTATCAACTTCTGCAACATTTCTATTTCTGAGTGAACATGCATATGATTGCCCTATCCGGTAGGCACCCCAGAGATTTGGGGCTTTCTATGCACAAAGCACTTGCACTTTTCCTGAGTTATAGCCTCTCACCAACAGACTAGGACCGTCTTGGGTTCTTTTGCCCTTTGCTTGTCAATGTACATTAGAATCCAAACGATAACAGCTAATGTGTTTTGGGCTCTGATTATAGAAAATTCAGTCTCCGTACACAAACTTGGCCTCTAGTCCAGTGAATATTCCACAGCATGAAGCAGTAATTTCCCAAATTATAGTAATCCCTAGGCACTGGCAACAGCAAAAAGTAGGAAGGGAGAGCTAGGGAGCAGAAGTCAGCCTTGTTGTAGCTGAAAGACAGCAGCGGTAGCACAATGAACCTTCACCCTCTCTCTCTGCTTCTCCTCCACCCCCTGCTACTCAGCTGTAATGGGTGCTTGATCTTTCCAGTGGATAAACAATTGCAAAGCAGCCTATGCTTTCCTTTGTGGGCAACAGCATAGATGGATCGGTTAACAGATACCATGTTCCTGCACACTGTTGAAAGCAAGAGAGAAAGAGAAAGGGAAAGAGAGAGAGAGAGAGAAAGAAAGAAAGAAAAGGAGGGAGGGATCCTTTTATTTCCATAGAGTATTATATTTCTCCATTCCATGACATTGACTTTATTCTGTGGGGTATCTTGGATAGCCACAGAGTTTCCAAATAATATGCTTCTGTGCACTCCCCCCCCCGAAAAGGAAAGGTATGGATCCTTGTTTGCCTGTTTGCACATTAACCGGAGCCCTGTGGGAAGGCTGCAAAAAGCAGTACTTGAAATGAAATCGTTCTCTCTACTTCTGAAATCAGTCCAGAAATGCTCCCTTCATTCTAGAAGTGAAATCCACAGCTTCAACCTTATAATGAGGAAGCTTCTCCTTAGTCAAGCATGTCACTTTGAACACTGTTTTTTGTAGCCTTTAAAATGAGCAAGACTTTTGTAGACATTGACAAGTTTTCTCTCAGATGAAGCTGCCTTATACTGAATCAAACCATTGGTCCATCATCAACCATTGGTCAGTATTATCTATTTGGACTGGCAGCAGTTCTCCATGATCTCAGGCAGAGGTCTTTCACATCACCAACTGCCTGGTCTTTTCTACTGCCAGGGACTGAACCTGGGACCCTTCTGCATGCAAAGCAGAGATTCATCCATGGAGGAGGAGGAGGAGGAGGAGGAGGAGGAGGAGATTGGATTTATACCCAGCCCTTCACTTGGAGTCTCGGAGCAAACGCCTTTCCCTTCCCCTCCCCACAACAGACACGCTGTGAGGTAGGTGGGGCTGAGGGAGCTCTGACAGAAACTGCTGTTTTTCAAGAACAGCTCTGACAAAACTATGGCTTGCCCAAGGTCATCCAGCAGTTGTGAGTGGAGGAGTGGGGAATCAAACCCTATTCTTCCTGATTAGAATCCACGCAGTTAACCACTATTCCAAACTGGCTCTGAGCCACAGCCCCTCTGTCTATATAGGTCTGAAACTCCTTGTCAGTCTCAATTCCATATTGCAAGATTTACAATTTGATTCTTGGTTCCATTGGCCATATGCTTCCTCCGACTATATATCAGAGAATGGATGCTGAGTGTATGAACTGCATTATGCGTCCTGTCTGCAAATGTGGCAGTGTATTCATCCTATTTATTTGTGGTGAAGTGTGTCCTTCCTTTTTCTTTTGAAACTATGGCTTTGTTTTGCTCTAAGAAGTTTGTGCCTGAGCTCTACAGCAGACTTAATCCTTGGACTACTGTCTAGCTATTCCCAATCTGTAAATCTGGTAAATGCAGATTTAATTTTTTGACCACATTCTGCCTATGTGTGATTTGGTTTATGATCTCTAGCATGACTTGTTGGTTTATCTGCTCTCTCTGTGTTTTAGTTGTCTGCTATCCATTCACTTGTCCTCCTTGGGACTGGTCCCAGTTTCACTCTAAAGCAGACACATGTTTCTAGATGCCTAATTACTGTCACATACATGGCACCTAGCTAGGCCCTGCCTTTGTTTGCTGGCCGCATTTGCGTTGCATAGAGGATACTGCTCCCTTCATAATTGTTGCAATCCGAATTGCTCTGAAGGGGCCGGGGTGGGGACGCTGAGACCATGGGCGATTCTGCATTGGCTTTTCCCTCGTTGTTATACGAAACCCACATTGGAACAGAAACTCCCCTCTGCATTGCACGCTGCTGTCACTTTCTTTGACCATCGGGTTTTATGGGGCCCTCCACACTGCATGCCGCTTTCGCTTTCTTTGATCATCGGGTTTCATGGTACCTGCTGCATAGCTCTTATGGCCGTGCAGGGGTGACTTCGCAGTCAGTCTGGTGTTCCCCCGGGGTATCTGAATGTGGTTTTGAGCGGCCCCTTTTCTGTTCCAGCGTGGATGTGGGAAAACGACAGAGGGAAAAGCCAGTGCAGAGTCAGACTCAGCCCACGTGGGGATCCGCAAGTTGCTGGCTATAGCCCCACGCACGCAAGAGCCGGACATCTGCTGGCGCTCGACAGACTGACTCCGTGAGCCCTGCCCCGGCCGCCCCAGCCTCGGCTCCGGGTTCCTGCCTAGACGCCAAACCCTTCGTCCCCTCCTCGCCTCCGCCTTCTGTCAGGCACCGCGGAGAGCGAACGAGCGACGCAGCCGAGCGGTCCAGGCGCGCCAACCGCCGAGCCGCTTCCCTTCCCTTCCCTTCTGCAGCGAGCGGCGGCGTGCAAAGTGCGCACAGGCGGGGAAGGCGGGGAGCGGCGAGCGGGCTCGGAGGACGCACCAATGGGGAGGCCCCTTGCGGGAGGAGGAGGCGTGGCTCCCGGGCTTGGGTCGCTCTGCCGGGCGGACGCCGCGGACTCGGAGCGCTGCCGCTGCAGGTGGGCAAGGCTCGTGGGGGCGCCGCCGCCGCCGCCGCTCGCTTTAGCCGTGCGCTTCCCGCGCCTCCGCAGCAGAGCCCAACAAGTGCCGCCACCGCCCACTGGGAGCCCGACCGACGGGCGCTGTGGGGCTCAGCGCCACTTCCCGGGGCACGAGCGGGGCTGCGAGAGTCGCCGCCGCCGCCGCCGGGTTCTCAGGTGAGAGACGCCGCCTCCCCCCACCCTCTCTCTCTCCCTCCGTCCCACCCCCCGCTGCCCTCAGCCCGGCAGCTGGTCACTCCGCGCCGCCTGCTGCTGCCCCGGCCGTCCTTGCTGCTGTCGGGGGGGAGGGCTGCTGAGCGGGGTCACCTGCCGCCCGCCCGCCCGCTGCGCTTCCCTGCCCTGGCCGGCCGGGCTCCTGCGAGGGGAGGAGGCACTGGGCTTCCGCCCCCTGCCCGGCCTCTGCCGCTGGAGACCAGCCGGGGGCTCCTCGCCTCGCCGCCGGGGGGGGGTGGGGAGCGGGCAGGTCGCGCGGGGCGGGCTTGGCGCTGGCCTTCCTCTTCCCTCCCGCCCGGCGCCCTTCTGAGGCTGGCCGGGTCAGCGGTGGGTAATCCTCTCCGAGCCTTTTCCCCGGCAGCCTGGACGCTTGCCTTCCCTTGCTGGCGTCTTGCACCGGCCCTCCATCCCCTTCTTCGCCCGCCTCCTTTTCCTCGCCGACCGTGTGCCCCCCCCGCCGCCAAGAGGCAGGGGTAGCCGCCTGACTGAAGCCGGCTGGGGTCCAGAAGCAGCCAGAACTTTCGGCTCCGGGAGTTCCCTTTGCCAGGCAGGAGTGCGTCGAAGGCGATGGCAGAACCGTTCGTGTGAAATCTATAGGGACACGCTCGGGGGCTGTTGTTTAAAGCCAGACGGAAGAATGAGGAGCCGTTCTTTTTATATACGCCTGGACTTAAGGGCTTCAGCCTAGTGCTCGCTGAACTCTGTGGCAAATCTGTTCTTCACCCGGGGAACAATTCAGAGCGTGTTCCCAGTTCTCCCCTCTCTGAAAGCAGAATCGGTTATCTGTTTCTGTGTTGATAAAGCAGCGGGGCTCCCTATATACCCATCTTTTTTTTTTTTTTTTAAAGGGGTATAATATTCTGCAGAAGATTAAATGTTACTGTGGCAAGAACCTGTAATATCCAGTGCAAGGATTTGTAGAGAGGAATGGCCAGAGATTAACAGAGGAAAAGGAGTGTCTTCCTTTAGAATAGTTATGGAAAGGTGCAGGGCCTGACAGCTCATCTGTCAGTATCCCCCCCTCTTCTCAAAATGGTAGCCTTTTGCCTTTCAAATCCATCCAGTTTTATATGGTGACAGAGAAGAGGGAGCCTGAAGAATCCCTTTGAATTCTGCTGCATGTTTTTTGGAATGCTGAATTCTGTCTGCAGAAGGATAGATCTGAAGCAGGCTGGAGTCTCTGCTCACATGGTCAGTGGAATGACTGCATCTGTCCTGTCCCCCCCCCATTACTCCTCTTCTGGAGCATAGCTGAGTCATTGCTTGAACACACAGCTAGCCTGGGACTTTATTCTGCCAAGGAGATCCTAATGGCATGGACAAGAATTCTTGCAGAAGAGCTGGGCTAGTCCCCTGTTCACATATCCGCTGCTGTTATGAGGTTCTCACCTCTCCCACATATAATTTCAGTGCTGGTACATGGAGAGGCCCTGGGACCCCTGCAGTGCCCCCTATGGGACAATCGCAGTTGGAAGCTACAGGAAGGTTGGAGGCATGGTATCATAGGGGCATAAAGCAGAGAGGAACAGTCTTAACACATTTCTATCATGTGCATCATGTGAAATCTGTCGCTTCAAGAAACTGCTTTGCTATTGGCCTTGAAGGAATGTGAGCTTGACGCTGGCTTATTTGTGCAAGTCATATTTGTTCTGGGCCTATTTCAATGTCACTTCGATGAAATAGTTGAAGTTGTGATGCACTGATGTGTTGCCAGTTTTTTAATTGATCTTTTTTTACGTTAAACCAAAACTTGATATTTCTGTAAAGTCGCTTAGTGATGTGGGTTTGGTTGTCATGCGGATGCATTTTCTGTTTCTTCTTCCTTAGTGGTGTGCTTTGCTTTATACTTCCTTTTGTCACTTTGTTCAAGTGACCTGCTGTTTTGGAGGATTGATTAAAACAGTATTAGTACAAAGAGGTACTTGATAGCAGCACAGAAAATTCCTTTTTACCTGTTTGCATTTGCAGCGACTGACTTTCAGATACACCATCTCTCTCTGAGCCATCCTTTAATGGGCTTCCATTTCCCAAGCAATTATGTAAACATTCTGATAGACAGAAAGAATTGCTTGTTGGCTCCGGTACAGCTCGATATTGTGGGAAATGAAAGTCAGTGAGTCACACCATTATATATTTTACTTTTCAGCCTCCCTCATTCAGGGATTGCTTCCTCACCTCACAATGCCCACACACTGGAATCAAAAGAATGACAAGGCTTTGGAGATATCTTAAGTAATCAGCATAGCAGTTTCCATCTCCAGCTTCTCTTAGCTACGAGAGAGCTGGAACGTAAACTCTAAAGGGTTTGCCTTATCTGTAGTGGTAATTAGGATTCTTTTTTTAGTAAGCCAACTTTGGGGGTTCTTTAACACTGGACTGCTTCCAAGACTGCCTGTGATTCTGCTTCTCTCTGTAGAACTCCGGTTGTTATATACGCTGCCTGTGCCTCCCCTGCAGTTCAGTGACATTGCAGGGCGTTTCGCTTAAACTAATTGCTGATTGTCCGAGCGCGCGTGTTGCTGAGGTGATGAGACTTATGGTGCGAATAGCAGTGTTTCATTAGGATGAAGGCGAGGGGCTGGTAAGAGAAATTGGTCAGGCACTGTTAAATTGCAGCCTAAGCAAAGGAAGAGTGGGAATTCTGCTGAAAGCTGTCATTTCCGAAGGACAGCTCAGAGCTTAGGTAGGGCTATGGTGCATTAATGACTAATAAAGATCAGAGTACAAACTTGAAGGCTGCCTCAGCAGATCCAAGGGCTGCTTTGCCAGTGTCCAGGAACTTCTGGAGGCTTCAGCAGCATTGGCTTTATCTGTTCAGTGTATTTATATACCCTGCCTTTTCTCCCAACATAGTCAGGACCCAGTATAACAATAAAAATAACCCATGGCTCAGTGGTAGAGCATCTGCTTGGCATGCAGAAAATCTCAGGTTCAATCCCCAGCATCTTCGGTGTATTGGTGATACGAATGACCTTGCCTGAAACTCTGGAGATCCATTGCCGGTCTGAATAGATGGCACTGGCCTTGACAGATCAAGAGTCTGATTCAGTAGAGAATTAAAATAAATCAGCCGAAGCCTGTTCAAGTTCTTTTAAAGATTTCTGTCTTCCAGCTTCCCCTGAATGCTCCTTGGAAGAATGTCGGCCTCACCCTTCTGGAAGGCTCTTCCATAGCAGTGGGCCAGTGGCAGAAGAGGCTTAGGCCTAGGGTGTAACAGATCATATCCTAGAGAAAATAGAGACTGCTAGGAGGCCCTGTTGTGTGGAAAACAGATGCCACATAGGTTCATATTGGGAGAGATGGTCCTTTATGACCTAGTCATGAAGGGCTTTAAAGGTGAGAACCAGCATCTTGAATTGCACCCAGAAACAGCCAGTGAAGAGAGTATCCAAACAGTCAGACCCTGACAACAAACGGGCTGTCATGTTTTACATTTCCTCATGGGGTCGCGAAGAGTCAGATTCGATTGTGCGACTGAACAACAACAAAGAAATTTCCCAGTTGTCTTCAAGGGATGTCCTAGTTAGTGTGTATTACAGTCATCTGCTTGCCAACAGCATCGACACTCAGGCAGAACCCACGTGGAAAAGGTCAGAGAGAGAGAGACACCTGAGCAGTCCCTTTTTATTTTCAGTGAAATGCTTCCATGTTTTGGTTCTTCTGTCCAGAAGACCAAGAATACACTATGACAGTAGCACCATTTTAAATCTCTGCAGTGGCTCATTATTTCACACAGAACGCTTACAAGACAAAAGTTTATGATCGTAGCCTAAGACATACCCACCCTTTTTAAAAAACAAAACAACTTTCTCCTAGAGAAGAGTCCTAGAGAACTTGAAGGCTGGCACACTATTTTTGTATCAGTGTAGTCTGTCGTAATAAAACATATCGTGGTTTTTTAAATGGAGAATAATTAATGAAGCCTGATGGAAGCTGTATTTTTAATTTCACTGCCGTTACTAAGCTTTATGTATAAAATGCTTCTCATTGCCCAAATACTCAGAATGTTTTAGACTAGGCTAAAAATATCTATTTATTTCTGAACTGTAGCCACATCGTGTGTTTATCTCTGCAAGCTGAACATAATCGCATTGTTGTAGATTATAGTAGAAAAGCACTTTTAGAGAAGTAGAGGGGAAAGGAAAGCAACATTTTTGCAATATAAAAATAGTGTCAATTCAAGATTGTTATTGTACATGACTGGACGTTTAGCAAGGCCAACCATTAAGTTTTGAACTCTGGACCACCTTCTGTTTATGCTGTAGGTTGGGTTAAAAGGTTGGAGGTACAGGATTTGCCAGAAATCAACAGAAACACTTTGGCCCTATAACTATGGAGCAGATGTTGCTGCTGAATAATCCCAGTAAACCTCTTATGTGTGCATTAATGTTAACAGCATAAAATCAAACACAGAATAGAAAAATGGCATTGCTGTCTCCAAAACTGAGGCCAAAACTAGAATAGTCATTTTGAGTTTTATCCTCTATAATACCCTCTATTTTGACATCCAAAGTGAATCGATCGCTTCCCACTCTTTTCGTAAAGAGCAGTTTTAAATAAATATTTTAAGGGGCTACAACCCAGCATGGAGTCAAATGGGCTTTTACATCTTGAAATCAATGCTCCCAGCTCTGTTGGACTGTTGCCAAAATACTCGGTTGCTAGAGTTTTGGTCTATTTACTTCTCCTTGGTGAGTGTGGAACACAATAATTTCCAGGGGAGTTTTCAGGACACTTTAAAATGCTGTATTCTGTGGTAAAATTTTCCAGTTTTGATGCAACTTAAATCATTAAGCCAGAAGTGCAGTAATTTTGTAGTCTTCTTGAAACGCAGTTCAGAATGTAGCTTCTGCTATGAACTTACTAGATGGCCTTAAGCATGCCTCCAGCCCCCATCAGGAACAGGAAGAATGATAATATTAGCTTATCTTATGGGCTGGCCACCTCCAGGTGGGGCCTGGAGAGCCCCTGGAATTAAAACTGATCTCCAGCCTACTTAAATAAATGGCTGCTTTGGAGGGTAGAATCTGTGGCATTACACTCCGCTGAGATCCCTCCCCCCCCCGGGCTCTACCCCAAATCTCTAGGAATTTCTTAGTCCAAAGTTGACAACCCTATATAGGTCTGTTGTGAGAATTACTGTCATAATATATGTCAAGTGTTTTGAACATTGATGTCACCACAGGTCTGTAGCCATGGTGGGGCATTTGGGGGTGGAGCCCCACCACCCATGAGCCCTGCCCCACCATTTGATGATGCCAGACCCCCCTACCCCAGTGCGCCTAGCCCTGCAGTGTCAGGGAGAATGGGGAAAGAAAGGGAAGCAGCCTTGCAGCTTCTGGTCAGTTTCACTGGAGGCTGATCAGCTATTAGGTTTAACAGCTGAGAGGAGGGGAGTGAAGCTGACCAGAAGTGGCGGGGCTGCTTCCCTCTCTTTCCTTCCCTTTCTCAGCTTCCCTGCTCCTGGGAGGGTGCTAGGGAAGGTGGTGGGGATGGGGAGGACAATCTGTCGCTCTCTCGTCCATAACTTTCCATGGCAGGGTGGTGGGTGGAGGGTTTGGTGGCGGTGGGGGAAGCCAATCTTCAGGTGGTGGCTGTAGATCCCCTGGCATTACACCTGATCTCCAGGTGGACTCTATGGCATTATATCCCACTGAAGTCCCTCCCCTAACCCTGCCCTCCTCAGGCTCCACTCCCCAGATCTCTAGTTATTTATTATTTTTAAGAATAAGTATATGCATGATAGGTGCCCCACAAGAAAAAAAATTGCCCTACAAAATGACAAATCCTGGCTACATCCTTGTGTCACCATATAGAACAGAAAGTACCAAAATACTCACTTTGGGTTAATGCTTATATTACTTATTATTAAAATGCCATTTGTATGAATTCTAGGCGTAAGATTTGTGGTCCTGTTTTTTTATATGGTTTTGGTAGTCTGCATATGCAATGTTTCTGATATTGTCATGTGATTCATTTCATTTTTAAACACTCTCACTTCTCTCATCCATAATTTTGCATCAGTGCAATGTGAGTCATAATGTTCTAAAAATGATCATAGCATCTTTCACAGGCATTCTTACCTGCACTGTTTATATTTTGTTCATTGAGGAATCACTACTAAATGCGTTGATAAAGGTAGCTCTACCATGAAGTAGGATAATGTAACCAAATAAGCAGAGAAATAATAAAGAAGTGAGCACTATAGTCCAACAAGAGAGATTTTAGCAAGTGATAGCAGGTGGGTTGATTAAGCGTTCTGCTATAAAAATAGAATATTCACTTTACTCAAAAACATTCACAGCTAACTTGTTGCCAAAAAAAAAAATGCAGCCTCAATTTCCCCTCAAAATGTAGTTATCCCTAAAATTGCAGCATGGCGCTGAACCAACATTGTCAGCTCCATAAGCTTTATCATATATGGATAGAGGGAAGGCCAAAGACGACTTGATCTGGGTTTTTAAAACAGAGCATAGGAGTGACACCAACAGGCAAATCCCTGGTGAAGAGTACAGAACTTCCTTCCCAGCCATGGTTGCCTCCCCCCCCCCCCCATGAGAGGCTCCCAGAGTTTCTGGTGTGTTCCATACAAGGCCAGGCTTGTGTCAATCCCTGTTGCTGATTCAGCACAGCTTCGTCCTGGCAAGTTGCCCTGCAGTTTCCTTGCCCCAGTCCCCTGGCAATGGCCATTTCTTCTCTCCTGGCCCCTTATACATTAGCAGCAAGAGATAGAGACTTTTTAAAAATGTAAGCTGGGAATGCAGAGGACAAGTTTTATAAAATTATATTGATACAACAATATTAAAAATGCCAGTTCTTTTTTTAAAAAAAGCTGTTGGCAAATGGAAGAAATGGTGGATGGCTAGGGTTGCCAGGTCCCCTCACTGCTCGGGTGGGGGGATTTGGGAGGCGTTCCAGAGGTGGGCAGGGATGTCACAAGATGTCCCTGATGCAATGACATCACCCAGAAGTGACATCATTGTGTTGGGGACATCATGCAGGGAACACTCTGGTTTTGGGGCAAACTGGTAAAGTCGGGCTTAAATGATAATTTGCCCCAAAACCAGAGCATCCCCTGCGTGACGTCCCTGATGCAATGACATCATTTCTGGGTGACATCATTGCATCTAGTACATTGTGCGGTGCTGTCCCTGTTTAGGACAGGGTTTTCCCCCACTGGTCAGCTGGTCTGTGGCTGGAAGAAGCCCTCAAAGCCAGGAGATCCCCCACTGGGACCTGGGGGCTGCCAATCCCACTGATGCCTCATGGCTGCCATGGAAAATGTGGGAAGCCATCCAGGCTTTGCTGCATTCTTTCCCAAAACTTTGTAGCAAGTCACATTTGAAAACTATTGGAGAAAAGCTGGGGGAACCATGAGAGGAACATGATTGCATGGTGATGGTAGGGAAGCAGGATGGAAAAACTCTTCCCAGCAGCATTGAACCTGCGTCAATGTGTGGGAATGGACTCTGTCCATAAGTGCTTTTTTTCTTTAGCCATGATCTGATAACTTCTAGTATCCTGGCTCAGTGCATAGCACTTGGAGGGACTGCCTGTGGGGATTAGGGTTGCTAGGTCCGCCCTGGCCACCAATGGGGGATGGGGGGTAGGGATGCCAAATCCAGTTTGGGGAGCTCCTGGAGACGTGGGGATGGAGCTTGGGTAGGACGGGGACCTCAGTGGGGAACAATGCAGCAGATTCCACCCTCCAAAACATCCTTTTTTTCTAGGGGAACTGATCTCTGTCATCTGGAGATGAGCTGTAATTCCTGGGCATCCCCACATCCCACATGGAGGCTGGCATCCCTAGTGGGGAGGTAAGCAGAGGGACCAGGAAAGTTTGGTAGTCATAGAGAGGATTCATTGTCTCATGCACACACCCCTGTTATTGTTACAGTCACCAGACATGCTCCCAGAGGTAAACTTAACTTAAAATTCTTACTGATACTGGCTCTCTCAGGTGACTTGAAGCAGAAAATGGAACCACTTCAGCCAATTTCTTACTAGTATTCTGTATTGGATCATACTATCTTCTTTTTATCCCTGCACATAACCCTTTTTCCCTGGTTCATTTCAGAGTATTCAAGATTATTCATCACACCATCCACAATGAGACAGACTGCATTTGCAACATTACTTGATTTCATTAGTCAAAATTCAGTTTCATACAACCCTGCTTCCTCTGTCCTATACACTGAATGGAGAAACAGCTTCTGATTCCTAGCTAATATATAGGTGCTGCCTTTATCACTCTGAGCATGTAAATGCTTTCCAACTCAGAACTGTAGTCTGATTCAACCTCCCCCCCCAACCCTGAAACAAACTATGGCAAGGCATTAGGAGAGCAAAGCATACTACCCATATTATACATAAACTACTTCTTCCTCAATCTATCATAATCCCATGGGTCCTCCTATCTATATGCATGATGTACAGCTGTGCTCATGCAGAACTGAGGTATCAGCCCCTGGATCTGCATAAATATTCAAACTGACAGATTTATTATTTATTTACTACGATGGAGCAGGGTATAAAACTAATAAATAAAGATGATTAATTCAGTTTATCTGCACTTATCTGCCGTGATACTTGCTGTTTATTATGATGGGATAATATTATGCCCTTCAATAGTATTATAAAATGTGATTGAATATCTGAATTTACTGCTGCATCTTAATTACGCATTTGTTTTCTGAGCCTTTTCTCTAAAGAAATGAGTCTGCATAATAATGTTGGAAGGCAGCATACCATTTCTAAGACCGGAGCACTGAAACTTCCTATCATTTACTACAGAATAAAGGTTTCCATTTTCAGCTCAACCCCGGCACATGGACCATTCCCCATTGGTCAAAAATGGAAAAGCACTTAGGTATCTTAGTGTGCTGCAGCTTGTAGTTCTATCTGTAATGCTAGATAAGGTGTTGGGAGATGCCATCAACAGAATGAGGGCTGGGACTACAAAGTCTGTGGGAGAGCAGAAGTACTCCTGGAGTTGGTCCAGAATCTGCTGTTTTCTGATGGGAGCTGAGCCCATGCTGTGAATGGAAGGAGGTTTTTGCAAACTCTTCCCTTCTTTGAATGCCTTAGGATAGGGGTCCCCAACCTTTCTGAGCTTGCAGACACTTTGGAATTCTGACACAATGTGACAAAATGGCTACCACAGGAGGCAGAGCCAGCCACAGAATGGCTGTCTTAGCTTACCTTCAATCACACTCTGAAGATCCTTGTGCTGTGGTGGCAGCTGAGGCCAAAGCAATGTTTTTAAACATTTGCACAGCTAATCAAAACTCCAGTGGCCAGTCAGAAGTTTTGTTGGAGAAAAGCCCCATCTGGCTTTGCCCACTTTCTACAAGTACTTGGAGGGCACCAAGAAAGGTGCCAGTGCCCACTGGCACCACGTTGGGGATCCCTGTCTTGGGACATGAAAGACACGGTTCTAGAAGCCACCTTAGATTTTAGAAGACTCTCCCCGCTTCTCACATTTTGTAGATCAAAAATCACCATCAAAAGGTGCAATGTCTCCTAAGTCTTGAGGGATGCCATGGATGCAGTTGCATTGGTAAAAATGCTACTGCCTGCCTGGAGCAGACTATTGAGCTTGTGCAATAAGGCTTAGTTTTGCTAGGCCTCTTTATGTGCCCCTCCCCCATGAATTGCAGAAGGCTTTCTGCCTTCCATTTTGTGGTACATTCCCCAGGGCAGAATGATAAGCAATAAAGTCATGATGCTTCTAACTTAAGTATAACCTTATGTGCTGAATTTTATGTACTAGGCTGTATCAAAAGAACTCTGAGTGGCAGAAAAAAACAGTGTTACCTGTGTTTCATAAATTCTCATTCAAGAGATTTTGTAATGCTTTAATAAGTAGGGATATGAAGCAGAACATTTTCCAACGTAGAAAATTTCATGGAAAAATTTTCAGCACTTAATTTTTCTGTAGAAAAAAAAATAACGATCCATTGTTTCATAAATTTAGTGTTGTCAGCCCAAGTTTGTGGAGCCTGAGGAGGGCAGGGTTTGGGAAAGGGAAGGACTACAATGTGGTATAGTGCCATAGAATCCACCTTCCAAAGTGGCCATTTTCACCAAGTGAACTAATCTCTCTCACCTGGAGATCAACTGTAAAACCAGGAGATCTCCCACCACTACCTGGAGGCTGAACTTCATGGGAAAACAACTGTAATATGATAACGAAGTTGTGTTTAGGGAAAAATATATCTTCTTTAATAATCCAGTGAGTAACACACCATTAAAGTTGTTTCTTTTGAAATAAGTTGGTCAAGTCTTTCTGATGGTACAGCGCTCAATAGACTGTTTCACTCAAGGTTTCATCGGATGAGACCTTACACTAGAAAATATACAAAAATACATAGCATTTTCACCACTTTTAGTTTATAAAGGAAAAAAAAACAAAATAACTCACCCTTTCATATTTTTTCTGTAACTTTTTTCCTGCTCTTTCATCATTTTATTATGTAAAAAGCAGTTACGTGTGTTATGTCTTGAGCTTGATGTAAATTCCATTGACATGCTGGTATCCTAAATGGCAATGCCTGATTGGCTACTCTGTGTAGCAGGCCAATCAGGAGACAAGGATTGTGCTGGAGGGAAGCAAACTGATTGGATGTTATCTCTGTAATACTATTGGTTGTTAACAGGAATATGGGTGTGGCTATGCTAGCCTGCACTATTTAAATAAGAGCCTGTTCCTTTGTGTTGTGTTGCTTGTTCTGAGCTGCTGAATCACTTATTAAAGCTGAATCACTTTTGTTGGAATGCTGCCTTTAAGTGTCATACTTATCAATGTGCTGCCCTCTTAAGATCCTTTTTAAACTGCTTCAGGTGCATACTGTCAATCATTAACACAGGTTTCTAATCTAGCCCAAAAGGCAGGGATGTTAAATTGCAGTCCTATATATCATTCCCAAGATGTATGTACTGGCTTTATGTGTGTGCAAGAATTGTATGTACATAGCTTTAAATATGTGTGAAAAACTGGGGCTGTTTTCTCTCACCCTATTGTCTTACAGATGCAAATACATTTTGTAACACTTTGTAATATGTTGTAATGTTTTGTACTTAATATTTGCAATCAGATTATTTTACATAAACTAACCTAAAATGTATGTGTATAGCTTTAAATAGTTGTGAATATTGGTTACAAACAGAATCTTTTTTCATGTTACCTACCCTGCCTTTGGTCTAGATTCTGTTTTGGGTGCATTCAGACTAAAAGTGGTGAAAATTGTATGTATTTTTGTATATTTCCTAGTGTAAAGTCTCATCTGATGAAACCTTGAGTGAAACAGTCTATTGAGCGCTGTATGTCAGAAAGACTTGAGACCAATTTATTTCAAAGGAAACAACTTTAATGGTTTGTTACTCACTGGATAATTAAAGAAGATATATTTTCCCCTAAACACGACTTCATTATCATATCACAGTTGTTTTCCTATGAAGTTCAGTCTGTCATGTGATCTCTTGTCCTTGACTACCTGGAGGCTGGCAATCCTATATAAATTTAACAACAATTAATGGATGTCATAACTAGTACAGTATTAGGCAAGCTTGGCAGTTTCAAAATTGCTATTGTTCGTTACTATTGGGGCATAAAATTAACACGAGATACTTTTAAAATTTGTTTACTAAGTATTAATATCAACATGTTAATCTGATCACAATCCATTTAGGGCATTAGATAATTTCTTTCAAAGTTTTTAAGCTCTAACTTCTCTGGAAAACTCTCATTACTTGATAAGTAGATTGCATAGCAGTGTCTATTCTGCCAAAAATGTTCTTCAGTCTCTTGTACAAGCAAGCTCGCTTTTCTCATGCTGTGGTCTAGTACAAGGAGTAAAACATGAGTAGAAAATGTTAAAGGGACCCCTTGTACATTTCACACATTCTTAAAATAAGATTAGGTTCAATAATACAGTTTTACAGATATTTAAAATTTCCCCAAATTTTTTGAGTTGAAAATAATAAAAAATCGTAGTCTTTTCCACAGTTGCCAGACTCCTTTTGTAAAACACAAGAGGCCGCTGGCTGAGATCACTAGAAGTGAACTATATATACATATATATATACACACACACACACACACACCACACACTAGGAATATGGCCCATTGTGGAAATAAATATGAGCTCTAGAAAGAGGCTCTGGGAGAGTGCCCTGGCTTTGGGCACACAGTGTGAATTTGCTGTGGCAACCTCAGCAGAATATAATGACAGAGTCCACCATTTTCTTCAGAGGAACTGATCTCTGCTACCTGAATAACAGCTGTAGTTTTGTGTGATCTCCAGCCCTCACCTGGAGATTGGCAACAATTGTTACCCAGGAGGAAATGGCTGGTTTGGAGGGTGGAGTCTATGGCATTCTACCTGCCTGAGGTCCAACCCCTCCTCAAACCCCACCCTCTCCAGGCTCCACCCTTCAAATCCCCAGGAGTTTATCAACCTGGAGTTGGCAACCCCATCTCCTTCCCAGCAAACCATCAGTCGTCTGTTATCTGCCCCTCTGACTTCTGCCCTCCCTCCTGCAGAGCAATTGTAATTCTGAGTGGTCTCCAGCCCTCACCTGGAGATTGGCACCAATGGTTCCCCATGAGGGACTGGCTGGTTTGGAGAGTGGAGTGTGGCATTATACCTGTCTGAGACCCCAAACCTCCTCAAACCTCACCATCTCCAGGCTCCACCCCTCAAATCTTCAGAAATTTCCCAACCTGAAGTTGGCAACCCTATCTCTCTCCCAGCCAATTGTCAACCTACCGTTATCTGCCCCCTGACTTCAGCTTTCCATCTCCTCCCCTCTCCCTCCTGTAGAGCAATTGTAATTCTGATTGATCTCCAGCCCCCACCTGGAGACTGGCAACAATGGTTCCCCAGGATGGAATGGCTAGTTTGATGGGTGGAGTGTATGGCATTGTACCTGTCTGAGGTCTCACCCCTCCTGAAACCTCACTCTCTTCAGGCTCCATCCCTCAGATCTCCAGGAATTTCCCATCTGGAGTTGGCAAACCTATCAGGACTGGCCCAATGAGTTTTCTCCCAAAGGCCATAACAGGTGACAGGACCAAGCTTGGTTGCCTACCAGGAGGCACTGAGGGGAAAGGGTTGCCAGCTCTAAGTAGGGAAATACCTGGAGATTTGGGGGGTAGATCCTGTGGAGGGCAGCATTGGGGGTGCAGAAGGATTCAGCAAGATATAATGCCATAGGGTCTAACCTCCAAAGCAGCCATTTTCTCCAGGGGAACTGATCTATGTCATCTGGAGCTTAATTGTAACAGCGGGAGATCCCTAGGGGAAAGTCTGCTGCACAGCAGGGGATTGAAGAGAATGGTTTGATGGCCACTGGGCCAAGATTGGCAACAATAGTTCCCCAGGAGAAAATGGCTGGTTTGGAGGGTGGAGTCTACGGCATGAAGTCACCCTGAGAGTGCTGGCAGGGCTAGGGTTGCCATTGCCGACAAAGACAAATTGATGCAAAGGAGGATGGAAAAGTCTCCATATCTCTGTTTTGCCTTAAATTGGTTTTGATGCCAGAAAGAGTGAGAAAATGCCAGAGGCTCTGGGTGGGTGCCCCATGGTAGATGCACCAAACAATTCCTAAAGATTTTCCAAAACACTACTGTGTCGATAAACCATTTTCTACACTCATAGCGTCCCCTGCCAGAGCACAATTCAAGCCCAGCACTTTGAATTAGTACCAGAGCTTTTTTGGCCTTGTGGCAGGGGTCATTTCGTAGAAAAAGAGGTGCAGGAGCTCATTAGCATAAATCATTAGCATAACTCATCAGCATAACTAATTTGCATATGCCACACCCTATGACATCACTGGAAGTGTGTCAGAAGGCAACACCCACCACTCATGCTCCACCCCTAGGGACTGTCTTTCCACTCTGGGGGCTGTCATTCCAGTCCCAGAGTAGCCTATCTGGGCCTAGGAGGAATGCTACACGTGCTGCTTTGCGCTCCTGTTGGGGGCGGGGTTTGCCGGCACCTGTGCTTCTAACTGCCAAAACTGTGCTCCTGCGTGCTCCTGCTCCAAATGACTCCTGCCTTGTGGTATTCTGCTTGTGGTGTGATCTGTCTTTTTTGTGGAGTGGCATGGTTGTATTATTGGGTTTGTTTCTTTTGAAGGGGAAGTGTTGTGAGTGAGGACATATTTTACCTCAGGTCACATAAGCAACTGACAATTCCAACTGCCTTGCAGGGGGGGGGAGTTTGCGGTGCGGAATGGAGTGAAGTCCAATCAGCTTCCATATGCAAATGAGCCTGAAATGCTGGCCTAATCAGAGAAGAGTGGCCTAGGCTGCAGTGGGTGGGAGAGAACTCAAGCAACGCAGCTAGTGAATAGGGACAGTTTCTGAGTGACATATCAGGGAGCGAACTGATTTTGCCAAGCATGGAACCTTGCCAGACCACTAGCTTTTTATATAATAGGACAGGATATATATGTAAAAATAATATTTAATGCTGAGTTCACTATCAGTATAGCTGGACGAAACCTAAGTATTCTTACAAGGAACAACACTAATGTAGAAAAAGTCACAATAGTAGTGAGAAGTAAAGTCCGAAAAATGTCAGTGTGTCTCACTCTTGTTGTATTATAATTTCATAGTCAACTTGGCATGCATTCATCATGGAGTGGACTCATATAGTTCTAGGAGGATCTGTATTTTTGTATCTGTGCAATTTATACATATTGTTTGATTGTTTATCCTCATCTGTGTATGCCTTGAATTTGCTTTCAGTCCCACTGTAGCCTTTCAGCTTTGAAAAAAAATATTCGAAATGTGGCAGCTTGCATCTGGACTATGTGTTGTCTATAGCTTACGGACTTCAAGATTATTTGGATTGTCCTGGAACTATATGAGTCCACTCCATGATGAATGCATGTCAAATTGGACTATGAAACTATAATACAACAGGAATGAGACACATTGACATTTTTGGGACTTTACTTCTCTCTACTATTGTGACTTTATTTTCCTGCATTAGTGTTGTCCTTGTAAGAGTACTTAGGTTTCATCCAGTTATACTGATAGTGAACTCGGCATTAAATATTATTTTTGCATATCTCTATATATCTATATCTATATCTATAGTTCACTTCTAGTGATTTCAGCCAGCGGTCTCTTTTGTTTTGCACCATTTCTTGTACATTGGTTCCCCTCCTCTTTTTTGATTTAAACTCCTTTTGTAAGCATAGAAACGATGCTGGTGGGTTTTTTCTTCTGCACCTCTTTCTTGCTTGTGTAAAGCAATATTAGTTTTCATAGGCTGATGTTCTGCTTTCCTTTTGCAGATAGAAAAAATGGTAGCAAGAAAGATATGTTTTAAGAAAGATGGCAAAAATCCTGAACTGTAACAATGATGAACTTGCAATATTAGCTTCCCTTACTTCCTTTGGGGGAAAAAGAGCTGTTGTCTAATAACTTGCCAGATATCTTCTTAGTTAACAAAATAACGATATATTTTTCATCTTTAAGGATGGCATTGAGGAAGCTTTGTGTTCAACAGCTCACAAGTATTTGTCAGGACTTGTGAAGGGAACAGTATGACTACAATAGTAACTTAATCCATTTAATCTCTTGTTTTGACAGCTATTTCAGGCATGTAAAGTAGAAGCATAATTTTGAATCTTTTGGGGGTTTATATTTAGGGTAATTGGCAAGAATGACAAAGAGCTGCCATTTCAGTCTTCTATGAAACAGCTAGCTACTTGCTATATAGGGAACAGTTGTGCTGCTGAGATATCTGAAATGTTTCTTTTGCCAGTGCATCCTGTACAGATGATATTTCCATGGCATAATTCTCCACATGCCTTGAACTGGTCTTATCCAAACTGAGATGCAGCACTTGGTCTGTGGTATTATTGTTCTCTGAATTCAATCATGTATTGTTTTTGAAGTAATGTTTATGCATCACAGGGGATATGCTTGTTCTCAGGAATGGAATTTGTTTTATCTCAGACTTCAAGTTTAGACACCTTCGTAAAGGATTAAAGAGAAATGTAGAGTTTATCTAGAGATACAGCATTTCTGGACATTTTGAAGACATAGGAACCTCTGCTCAGCAGTTTTCTGTGTTTTTCTGAAAAAAAAATAGAAATGTTCAGGAAACCTGAAATATATGGAATATTTCCATTCCTATCAAACCTACAGTACAGTCTTCAGCAGTTTACTTCAGTTGGTAGGGTTACCATATTTTGAAAAACAAAAAAGAGGACATATCTCCTGACTGACTACTTCAAACAAATTATCACTTTAGGGTTGCTAGGCCCCCAGTCTCGGCAAGGGTTACCCCACTTTTGTGGGGCCCTTTCTGCCCTTTCAGCTGGCCAGTGGGGGAAAACCCTGCCAGCAAATGCCCCTCAACACAACATAATGATGTCACCCAGAAGTGAAGTCATCACGTCACTGATGTTGGGGGGGTGACACTCTAATGTTTGGGCAAAACTCTATAGTAAAATTAGGCTCAAACCACAGAGCTTTGCCCAACCCATAAAGATGGCATTTTCATCAGTTTTTTAAATAGAGCTCAAAAAGAGGACGGACACCAAAAAAAGAGGACGCATCCACTAAAATGAGAACAGTGGCCTTAGAAGGGAGTCACTCTGCTTAGGATTGTGCTGCTACACTTTCTTTACTGCTTTGGTAACAAAATGCATTGTTTAAAGCTCAGCATATAAAATTATACTATTAAGCATGAAATTTCAAAAAACAAATGTCTTTGTTTCCTACAAGCAAAACTGGTAAATGTACCCAGTACTTTAGAGAGAGTGGTAAACTGCTGCACCCTGAGTTACCTTAGCATATGTGTCTTTAGCTTTTGCCAACTGAAGAGCAGGAAATAGAAATGCTGAAATTTTTACAAAAACAAAAACAGTGGTCTTTGCTAATTACAAAGTACAAAACACTAATTAGGCACTCCCCCAGGAAATAAAAGGTTATAATTTACAATTGATTCATAAATGGTCAATGGTAGAGCATGTTTTGCATACAGATTTGCTGAAGATCTCCTGTGGAATTCCCAGCATCTCCAGGAGAGGTAGTAAATGATGTGCAAGACCTCAGCTTTAATCCTCTGCTTTCTGTTCTCCCCATCGCTCAGCTGTTTGGGGCTTTCTTGTGCAGTTCCTTTAAACTTTAAAGGGATTTCTGCAAACCACATTTAAAGTTACTAAAGTACCTTTCAACAGGGTTTTCATTGCCATGAACCAGTTTGATTCATGAACGAACCTCGTGGTTCAATTTAATCTGGTTTGTGCCTATCTGTAGTAATGCCAACTGTGATCTTTTAAGATTATGATCAGCATTTTTTCATTGGAGTACTGAAATGTCACTTCTCTAGTTTTTTTTTTTAACTTTTCCATTTTTTCCTTTGTAAACCCGGGGGTTTGCTGGGGTTTGAACAAAAAACCCCTTTCTCTGTGTGTGGCATTGTTACCACAGATTTTTTATGGACATTCTGGGCCAGAACTAGGTATATATAGGTATTGTGCTGTGCTGAACCCCTGTTTCAGTTCCCCTGGTGGCTGAATGTTGGAAAAGCAGTACAGAAAGCTAGTTTTGTGGAACCATTCTGTATTACTTTCTCTCTCTCTCTCTCTCTCTCTCTCTCTCTCTCTCTCTCTCTCTCTCTCTCTCTCTCTCTCTCCCCCCCCCCCCCCGTATGTGTGTGTGTGTGTGTGTATGTATTACTATTGCAACTATGTATTAACTCAGAAGGTCATTTTTAACCTTTATATAGTGAATTTCAGTACCTTCAGTGAATATTTCTAAATTTCCCATAGTTTGGAAAAGCTAGACTGCAGACCCTAGAGCGCTGGATGGGAAAACTGCCAAATCATCTATGAGAGATAATACGATCAACGTTGACTTCTTGGAATATTTTGACTCTTGGCTTTGCTGCATGCCACTGACTTTTCTAAAATGTAATCAAACTCTGATTGTGACCTGAGGTCACTACTCTGTTATACTAAGCTCGTTTTTCATGCTCCCTCCTGCAAAGGTATTTAACCATTGCCAACTGCTTTTCAGCTAGCTCTGCCTCCATCCTCTAAATAGCACACACTATGATAAAGAATGGTTAAAAATAATTGTGATCTAAATAAAACCAGAGAAGTAAATATTATGAGGTGGGGCACAATCCAGTCATTATTTGTGAGCCTGTGAGGCTTAGTCATCATCTCTCCAGGAATCTGTTCTTGTGGATGAAACCACGTCACTGTAGATTCAAAAGGCAGCACAAAAGCTGTGCCCTACAATTCTTCCATGCTGAAAGGATTATATGGATTAGTGCTTTATATTTTCAATGAAGTACATGAACTTCTGAAGGCAAGAATGCTTATTCTTTCCTCCCTCTTCTTGGTGTACGGTCTTCACCCATATTTCAACACATAATTCTGATTACCTCTTGTCCAGTTCTCCCACCACAATTTCAGCCTATTATGTCACCTTTTTTGACAGATTGTTCTGGATTTCTCCTGCCGGTTTGAGACTAAGACAGGTTTTTCAGTCTTTAGGCCTTTAGGCCTTCAGTCTTTAGGCCTGCTGTAACTGGATCCTCTACCTGAAAATGACAATCTTGTCCTAAGAAACTGCTCTTTTTTCTTTGTATTGTATGCATCATTGCTCTTGCACCACCACCAAAGCTACATAGTTAATTTTTCAGCTATTATATATAATGCAATGAATGCTGTATAAAATAGTGATATTATTGCTGAAGTACTAACTTGCTTGTTTCTTTTTTTTTATATGTGCATTTATGATTGGCCTGCTACTGCCATATGGACATGTTCAATGGTCTGGTGATGGTTGTCATATGGATAATTTCGGTAAGTTATAGAAAAGTTTAATGATTTGAAGATGGCTTTTTTGATTAAAAAATGAAACTGATATTTACAGTTGTTTAGATGATATAAATAAAAAGGATGTATGGCTTTTGGTGTTCAGTGGTTTTCAGTCAGTATGCAGTTTTCTAATTGTATCTGACTCTCTATGACTTGGATTTTTTTCTTCACTTTTTTTTGGTATTAACCCTGGCCAAACTGTGAAGCCAGTGGATCCAACCGAGATATGTAGGTTTGCAGGCCTGTGCATCTGTTTCACTTTCAGGACCGAGATGTGCATGCAGATACTCATGCATATGTACCTATGAAAGCATGCAAACTTACTGTACTGTAGTGCTTTGAATATGCCTTTGACTGTGTGACCTTGTCAGCTAATTACATGTTCCCCACTTTTTATGAAACTACGGTAAATTTAAGGATGGATTTCTGCAATATGATGTTCTAGTGAAATATTTCAACTTTTGTTTAGTGGGAAGCTTGGTTAACTTTACCTAAAAGTTGGCTTATGGTACCCCATACACATGATTAAGATCTGGGGACGGAACACACTATTCCCAAGCTAGCTTCCAAACTTTGACTTTTGTTAAGTAGGAGTCAGTGTTCCATCTGAACTAGTCCTTGGAGAACTTAAAAATGGTTGGTAGGGTTGAAAGAATTTTGATATAGAACTTATCTATTAGAAACTTGAACATGGCAAGGATAAGAAAACTATTGCAGTTAAATGTTTTACAAAATTGATATATAATAATTGTTCATAAAATATTGAGCTTCAGGGTCATTTTGAAATGAGAAAGATTTGAATACTATGTTACGTGAGCACCACAACTCTTGTGGAAGATTATCTGTTTCCTCCATTGAGCTGAAATCTGAAGTCCTAACACAATTCTGGGCTTAAAAAGAAATATTTCAGCCCAGTTTGATGCCCAGACAACATGATTGTAGATTTTGTGGTGTTTGGGATTTTAAAAATGTACAAATAGAGGTATTTTGTCTTCTCCTTTTTCTACACACGTAACTATACCTTGTGTGCAATCTAGAGAAGGTAAAATGCCTTAAATCCTAATCATTTGGGCCTAGAGTGCTATCTATGGACACATGATGTTGTTGAACCTAAAACACATTTTATAATCTTGTTTTGGGCTGTTAATTATGTATAGTTTAAGTACATTCCATGGTTTCCAGATACAGAGGAAATTTTATAAAGGGACATTTATTCACTAATGATGGAAAAATAGCTGGCAAATGGGAATAGCTGTATGTGTATTAATGCATTAGTTAGCTGTGAATTGTTCTAAACATACATAAATATTGCTACAGGGTGATCTTCTTTATTATATTAGATTCAGTTAATTGGGTGATTGATGTATGTGCCACAAACAAATGATTTTCTGCTTGCTGGCAAGAAGCCAATGAGAAGAGATTTCAAATGAGTACATAAGGACTTACCCTGAGGAATTGTAAGACTACTTAATCCTTTCAGACCCCAGTCCTCATGTTGGAGAGCTGTTTGTCTTATGGCAATTATATGAGTTCATGGATCTGGAATGTAATGCTGCTCATCATTTTTCGTATGACCTTTCATGCTCTCTGTGCATATGTTGACCATGCTTGCTTTAGGGTGCAATCCAACCCTATTAAAATCAATGGGAGTTTTGCTGTTGATTGCAATGGGATGTCATTTGCTCCTTTAATCATCTTCTATGACCCCTTCCGTGGGAATTGCTGTTATTCTGATGTGTGGCTTGAAATGCAGTTTAAGTGGCCTTCCTGCTTGACTGGTGCTAGGTAATTTCATAACTGAATAGCAGTGAGCTCAGTAAGTGAACTGCTTTATATTCTTCTTTGAAGCAAAGAGGTCTTGATCAGCTTGAGAGAATAATGGCTCCTGAGCTCAGGAATGTACATGTTGCATATTACTCTATTGGATACGCTTGAGTAACATTTATGAAGTCCAAGAGAGATTTCATTGTTAAAACTCCAGCTGACTGTGTTTTTTTTAATGTTTGGATCTATTCTGCAATGTCTCCAGTTCCTAAATTTATTGCCTCTGCTTTGTTTAACGATGTACGGACATAATGTTGCACTGCACATTGTGTTAGTGTCAAACCCAATAATTGCCCCAGTCAGTTATTTTGCCACCTTATATTTGGGCTGAATCCAATGCATATTGTGGTCTTCCTTTATTTAATAAGCAGATGCAAAATTAATCTTAGAAGAGAATGAGGTCATCTGGGGGGGGAATGAGAAATGATAGTTTTCTCCCTGAAATAATAGAAATGCATGTCGCGTGTACAGCAGTAGAACAAAAAATATTGAGATTAGAGGAGTCCCAGGCTTAGATGACAAGCTAGGCAATGGGAATATGTTCTGTGTCTGATAACAGTGAAGTTCATTAGCAGAGCTGAGAGAGGTTAACTGTAATAAGCACGTGCATTCAACGGAAATGCGATAAGACCAGTTATGCAACAGAAATATGACTGGCTGCAATATCATTTTAAACCACCTGGAAGTCTTGATTTATTTGACTGCTCTGTCTGCTCCATGTCCTGCATGATACAGGCATACCTGTAGTCTGAAAGTCATTTGTAGAGCTTTTGCATGCTGATTGAAATGCAGGTTGCCTACGCTGTCAGCTCTGCCACGGATAGTGTTCTGTAGCAGCTTTGCTTCACCTGTTTTGAAAGCCATACAGCATGATCGCAAACCTAGGTTAAGAAACTGGCAATTTACCTAGCCCTCTTTGCTTCTAAGCCCACCAAACCACAAGAATCAATGTATCATGTGAGTCAGTTCCTACAGCTAGATGATCCCTACTGGCATTATGTAATTAATTCAGTACCACATAACTGGACTATATGGCAATCCTCTCTTCTCCTATCCTGCACACTGAACAGAGCTTGAAAGGTCATTCAGTGTGTGGCCCATTGTGCACAGATAGCTTCCTGCAGAGAATCTAAGCAATCAAAACTTTAAGCTTGACTTCAGATTTGTGTGCCTGCTGCATGCACCATTCTTTTTTCTCTGGTGTATTTCTGTGTATTTATTCTGCAGCTGTAACCAAAACCCACAGTTTTTCTTTTGGGGTGGGAATGTCACCTATGATGTATGGAGGGTGGCATCCAAAGATTTTTTTTTTTTTTAAATGCAGTTGTCCTATTCCAGCTGCACAGTAGCGTCCAGCAAGCACCTTTCACTTAAATCCTTGTGGTTCAGGTTTTGTGCATGCTTTTTAGTGCTAGTTTGTTGAATGAAAGAGAACCCAAAGGAAGGAAGGCAAAAGGTGAAAATCCACTCTTGAAACTGACCAGACTTTTTCTGAAACTCACAAGTAGCTGCAAAGCCCAATTTTCCATATTGCCAAGCACTAGAGGATTCTCTGCTGTGTTATCAGCCACTGTGAAAAATGGGAAAGAGTCACACAACCTGTGCCCAGTTTCCCCAGCATCCTTGCTACTCTGCAGAGCAAGGCTCATCCTACAGCTCCCCAAAGTGGCTCCTCAGCTTAAGGGTGCTTTGCTGCCTGCCAGCCGATGCACTGAAGAGCCGTGCAGCAAGTCCGAGGAGCCACCGAGGGAGGGAGAATGAGCAAGGATGCCCACGTGGTGGGGAAGAGAGCATAGAAGTGTTGTCACTGTCAGGAAGGCTCCAGGAGGAACTGTGGGAGGAAGGGCATGACCTGCCTGGATGGAACTGACAGCTGGTGCCAGGGAGCAGAGCGGGCTATCAGGGAGCAAAGGGAGACCGCCATCTGAGGTGCTCCCCTGCAGGTTGGCGACTAGAGCCCAGGCTCCTGGGCTGTGGAGCTTTGCACTGCGGTGTCTGGGAAGGGAAGCAGCGGCTAGTGGAATAGCTGTGCACACCTCTGTCAGAGCATCCAGGGATTGATCCCAATTGCTCTAAGCTAGAAGCACCTTGAAGTATTAAACTGGAGAGCTAAGACCTTAGAATTTTATTCCAGTACAGCTGAAAATTTATGATACAGACAACATAATCCCATACATTTTTGCAGGAAGTCCTTTAACAACCTCCTCCAATTCAGTGAGAGTTACTCCCAAATAAAGAACTCTTATGTACAAATTCATTTGGGATTGGAATGTCAAAAGTCTGAACTGCAAACTACAAAGATATTGGTGTGTATGTGTTATCTATCAGTCTATCAAGAGATAGTTTGGCGGTTTGCTGAAGGTGCTTGTGGCTCAGCTGCCATTTTAATTTTAGGCTTCCAGAGACTGCCAAAATGGTTTCTCCCCCAACATTGTTCACTAAAACATTAAAGGGAGAAATGTTTTCAAAGCTTTAGGCTTCCCAGCCCAGTGTCTCTCTTTCTTTACATCTCATGTCAATTTCATTCCACACTGAGGATCCCCCCTCTTTATTTTGTTTGCAAGCAGCACTGGAATTCCCCCCCTTTTTTTGCACTGGGGATGCTGCCTTTTGCCTCCTCTGCAATCCCACTTTCAAGTCAATACCAGCAGGGAACACTCAGCTCCTTTGAAACTCCCCCCACCGTCATTTAAATTTTTTTACAAGTGGCATGAGACTAGCATAAATCATATATTGCTAGACTCATGCTGCTTGACAATTTTTTTTTAAATTAAAATGAGGGGGAAATTAAGCTTGTACACCAGTGAATGGGGGAGGATAGCAGAAGGTACAGAGTGGGCGGGATAACTTTAATGTGAGGCAGGGGAGTGACCATTGAGGGGCAGGAAAGGGGCAGGGAGGGAAAATCTGAGGGAATCTGTATGCTTTGGAATTATCTTTGGGTTGAAAGTGAAGCAAGAGTAAAAACTGCCACAAGATCACTCTCAGAAAACCCAGTAAAACAACAACCAGAAAGTGAACTGAGCAGAGAAAGGAGGATAATCGATGCAGAACGAAAAAGAAAACCCGACAGATATGCATGGCGAAAGCCAGGGAATATGCAGAATGGGAAAAAAACAACAGACATGCACATTGAAAGTGAGGGAAAACACCCATGCATAATAGGCCTATGATGCAGTGGACCCAAAGCTCTGTTCTGTCTGTACATGCATATCTAACCACTGGATGACAGTGATGGTTGTTCCCATTCTTAAAAATGTCTGTTCTGAGAAATCTTATGCAAGCAGAAAAAAGCAATTACAGAGTGACTTTCCCCTGCCAGTATAGTTTTGCTCTAGTTTCCCCTAATGGAATGTCCTGAGAGAACAAATTTAGCAACCCCAAATGGGATTTCAAAGTATTCCACCTACCTCTTCATCTTATGTCTCTTCTTTGTTCTCCCTATTTTCCTATTCTCCCATTTGTTCCCACCCACACATCAGCTTGATGCTTGTCCCCTTGTGACCTCATCTTGACCATATGCAATCAATAAATGTGGTTAAGAAAAAAGCAGTGAGGTGGTTGGGGAGGCAGAAGCCTCAGAACTTTTCATAGAACAGAAACAGGAGACAGAGGCTGCAATCCTAAGAACACTTTCCTGGGCATAAAGGTCCATTGGACAAAGTGGGACTTACTTCTGAGTAGGCCTGTTTAGGGTTGCTTCCAGAGACCAAAGTGTCCTGTTGCTCTTTTTAAGGCTTGCTCTCAGTTGCCAGCACCAGAATTAGATTTAAGGTGTGTTTAAAGAAAACCAACAGGTCTCTTAGCTATTACAGCATGTAGCAAGCAAATTGCACCAAAGGATTTTTATCCTTTTATTTTATCATTTCTTTTATATATATGGAGATAGTTTGTTTCCCTTTGCTTTCCCTCCTCTTTTGTTTAAACTGGAGCTATTCATTTTGAGTTGTTGGAGAGATAATAGTGCTGATGAATGAGTATTTAGTCTGTCACGTAACAGCTTAGCTTTAAAGAGAATGAAGCAAAGAAAATTACAGTGGCAAAGGTTTCTAAATTATACTTGCACAGGAAGATGTTCATGATAAGGAAGTACTTAAATGGTGCTATTTGGAAAGAAACTGCATACTATGGCCTGCACTTTATGTGTCAGCAGAATGAGGAAACAATTTATTCATAAGGTCAGTAGCCCATTGTAGGTGCTAACAAAATAAGAAGTTTTCAGGGCTAATTTCATGACTGCAAAGTACAAAAATGTCCTTTGTCCCTGGAGCAGTGGTATGTTTGCGGAGGGGAGACTGCCCTCAGCATTTCATGTTCTGTTCTAAGACACTACTGTTGTGAGTGGCATATAGTGCACGTTACATGCTCATATGTGTAACAACGACATAACACTCTTCTGTTTAAAAAGGTAGGGAAGAATGCAGAGAGAAGGAACTGTGTTTTGAGTCCAATGGAAAGGAGGCTGCTTGGGCAGGGCTACATGGTGCAGAGAGGGGGCAGTTTTATGTTTGTTTGTTTTTGCCGTCAAGTCAGAGCCAACTCAGAGCTGACTTACTCTGACCCCTTAGGGCAGAGGAGTCTAACTCATTTGTTACAAGGGCCAGATCTGACATAAATGTCACTGTCATGCTGGGCTATGTGTGCCATAAAATGTAACACAAGCACTGGAGATAGAAACTTTATCAAGATGATTTCAGGTGCCGAATGGCAATAGCAGGTGTGATTATATTAGGTGTGATACGCAGAGGGGTGGATATATCAGCAATGGTGTGATTTACAGAGGCATGGAGACACCGGCATTGGTAATGAGACAGGAAACCTAGGTCTCAGTTTGGTACAGGAGGATGCAGTCTAGAGGATGCAAAGAATAAATGGAAATAAGTCTGAAGAAGTGAGCAGGGACTCACAAAAGCACATACCTTACCACAAGTTTGTTAATCTTTAAAGGTGCCACTGGACTCTTACTCTTTCTGCCATTATTAGAAACCACAACATTCAGAAATCGGGGGGGGGGCATTTTAATCTTCCAGGACATTCAGTTGCTGACCTAAGAGTAGCAGTTCTCTTACAAGGGAATTGCAAAGGGAGATTAGAAAAAGAGACTGCTGAATTGCAACTGATCATGAAGCTCAAGACAATGCAAACTCCTGGACTTGAATTGAGACCTAGGTTTCTTCTCTCATTACCAATGCCTGCTCTTGTCTTTTGGCATCTGAAATGACTTCACTCTCCAAGATATAAGGACAGATGGACTCACATTCCAGCTGTATCTGAAGAAGTGAGCAGTGACTAATGAAAGCTCATGCCCTGCCACAAATTTATTTAGTCATTAAGGTGCTGCTGGACTTTTGTTCCCTTTCACTAATAAGGAATGCAAGCTGTGCTGTTAGGTTCCCCCCCACCTGTTAGAAATGGAAAGAGTGATCTCTTCAAGTTCCATGGGATAGATGGTTGGTCTCTCTCTCTCTCCCCTGGAATAAAAATGTTTGGGAGTCTTAAACAAAGGACTTCCTCCCCATACCTGGAATAAAAATGTTTTGAGGTCTTAAACATAGGACTCCCCCCCCCCCCATACCTGGAATAAAAATGTTTTGGGGTCTTAAACAAAGGACTCTCTCTCTCTTTCTGGGGTGTTCCACCCCTCCCTCTGAAGAAAAAGTGTGCTTCTCTCTGGAATAAAACATTGCTGGTGGTCTTAGAAGTCCCACAAGACACCATTTTCTCACCTCTCTCTGGCTTTTTCCCTCCCCCTCCCTCCCCAAAGGGGGATGGGGATGGGGAAGAGCCCTCAGCCAATCAAGGGAAAGCTTTCTTTTTCTCCTATGAAGTAGGAATTAGGAGAGAATGGCCAGAAGGAGCTGCAGTGATAGATGCAGGAAGCAGCACAGAGTCAGCTGCTCTCGGACCAGATTGCAGCCCTGCACGGGCCTGATCTGGCCTGCGGGCCATATGTTTGACACCCCTGTCCTAGGGGTTTCAAGGCAGGAGGCATTCAGAGGTGGTTTCCCATTGCCTGCCTCTGTGTAACGAGCCTGGACTTCTTTGGTGGTCTTACGTTGTTGTTGTTGTTGTTCAGTCGCACAGTCGAGTCCGACTCTTCGCGACCCCATGGACCAGATAACGCCAGGCCCTACTGTCTTCCACTGTGGCCTTACACCCAAGTACTAACTAGGGCTGATCATAGTTAGTTTCTGAGATCAGATGACATTGGATTAGCTGGGTTATCCAGGTGAGGGCAAACAGCTGAACGGCAAAGGCAAATGTTAAGGCATTCCACCTGACACCCAGCTCTTCTCTACTTTAAATTACCCCCTCAAACTGACTTGTTTTCCCCCCTAAAGCAAAACCCCAAGGATATTTCAGCACTATTGCATGCATTACTGTGTGACACATAATTAGCCCCTGAGACTATGTACTGCTGTTATCCCCACATGGCACCACCAATGTGTTTCTGGATGTCTGATTGCATGTGTGCTTTAGGGATAAAATCTAACAGATCTTGAATGGGACTAGGAAAAGAATGGTGCTTCTAGTCCCTGTTTACTAGTTGTCCAATTAGGTAAGCATTGGCTCATCCCAGGCAGGTGTGTTACAGCCATGGACACAGAATTTCGTATGACTGTAGGCTTAACAACCTCTCCTGGTAGTCATTCAGAACTTTTCCGGACAGCCAGTTCGGTGTAGTGGTTAAGTGTGTGGTTAAGTGTGATTCCCCACTTCTCCACATGCAGCTGCTGGGTGATTTTTGGCAAGCCATAATTCTGTCAGAGCTGTTCTCTCAAGGATAGTTTTCTCAGAGCTCTCTCAGCCCCACCTACCTCACAGGATGTTTGTTGTGGGGAGGGGAAGGGAAAGGTGTTCGTAAGCCACTCTGAGACTCCAAGTGAAGGGCTCCAATCTCCTCTTCCTCCTCCTCTTTAGAAACTAAAACTGTGTGTTCCTGCTATCCTTTCTTTCCTATAAGCAGAAGATGTATCAGAAGAGCTCGTGAAGCATCATCTTGGAGCTGGCACATTTAAGAAGTGGCTGCATCTGTCACTGGGGAACACTTGGCTTGATGCTCCTCAACAGATTGGGCCTCCCTGCTATATTGTAATGCTGATGGAGGTATACCAGATTAGACATTTTCTCTGTTTATTTAGTGGCAGCTCTGCTGAAATTTTGTCACAGAGGAAGCCATTTTACCATTTTGTCACAGAGGAAACAATCTTCTGCTTGCACTATAGCCGTGGAAAGAAGTCTGCACAAGAACTATTTCTTGATTTTCTTTCAAAAGTTCCTTTGTGTAGAAACAGTAGAAAGAAGTTTCTGCAGCTTGTGATGTAACAAGGTGATGTGACCAGCACTCAGATAGGAACTGGAGACTTGCATGATGTATATCTTCATATAGCTATTGTTAAGTATGAGACGTAAATCAGATCTTAACTAGTGATTCAGCTTTATTCCATTCAACAGTAAACCAACACGAGGAACAGTGGAGCAACTGGGCTATGGTAACCACACCCTTAAACAAGTTAATAACCAATAAGAAAAGAGAGATAGCAACCAATAGATTTCGTTCCCTCCGGAACAACTCCAGCTACTCTGATTGGCTTGCTTTGCAGAGCAGCCAATCAGGTTGCTCGCTTTAAGATATCTTCACAAACCTCAAGCTCATACATATTATTACAGTACATAACATTCCTCCCCCCTAAGAAGGAGCAATCCCTGAACCAAACATACTCTTTTAATTATGTTGGACGGCTTCGGGTTCTTTGCAACCATCTTAATGGTTCTGCATGAGGCTGTGCCTCTGTGTCCCTGGAGCTACTGCTTTCTAATGGGGGGCTAGTTTCTAGGGGACCGGAATTGTCGAATTGCTGCCTGGCTCTCAGCTCTATGGGGGTATCTACGTCCTTAGGCCCAGAACACTCTTCAGTGCTTGGATGTTCAATTGGTCTGGGACGGGGGCTAGGACTTACGATAGGTTCTTCTGGCCATACCTTGGTCCTGCGCCGTCACAACTGGTATATGTGCTGCTGTAATGTCTTCCCGTCAGGGGTACGGACAACGTAGGACAATGTTCCTGTGACCTCGCTGATGGTGGCCAGAATCCACAAATGGCCATTTCCGTAGTTCCGTGTGAATACAGCATCGCTGACTTGTAAAGAGCGGGGCGTGTCCAATGCCTCTGTCTGTGGTGGTCTGTCAGAGGTGAGGTCAGGGTGCATCCTGTCCAGAAGCAAAGCCAGGTGACGGCCCATAAGGAGCTCTGCAGGGCTCCTTCCTGTTGCTGTGTGCAGAGTGATATATTGATGCCACAGGAAGGATGTTAGCTTCTGGTTCCAGTCACCCTGTGTCATTCTGCGAAGCGCTTCTTTTGTAGTCTGGACCATTCTCTCTGCTTGCCCGTTCGTGGCCGGATGAAACGGAGCCGATGTTATGTGCTTAATCATGTTTCTTTTTATAAAATCCTGGAATTCTGAGGAGGTGAACTGTGTCCCATTATCAGATACAATGGTGTCCGACAGGCTGTGTGTTGTGCTAAGGCGACGCAATGTCCTAATCACAGTGGTTGAGGTCATTTTGGTCATCTGAATAACCTCCAACCATTTAGAGTAGGCGTCTACAACTATTAAAAATACCTGCCCTTGGAATGGTCCCGCAAAGTCGATATGTAAGCAGGACCATGGCCTATGTGTGTTTCCCCAGGGTTGTATTGGTGTGTGGGGGGGATCAGGCCTAGAGAGTTGACATGGCTGAGGAGCTTGGACCCAGTGTTCTGTGTCCTGGCCAATGCGCGGCCACCTCACGTAGCTCCATGCAAGAGCTTTCGTACAGACAACTCCTGGGTGACCAGCATGTAGGGCTTTTAGCACCCGCCCTCTTAAGTTCGGAGGGACCACCACCCTACTTCCTCATAACAAGCAACCTTTGTAAGCTGATAGCTCTTGTTGTCGGGTGCCGTATGGCTTGAACTCCGCCTTCAAATGGCCCACTAGCCATCCCCTCCAAACCCAGTTGAGCACCCAGGCTATAGTGGGGTCCTTAGCTGACCCAGCTGCAACGTCCAAGGTGTGCACTGGAGACTCAGGAAGGTCGTCAATCACCAGGACTTCGTAGGCTGACACAGGGTCGATGGCTGCCCCCGGGATCGGACATCTGCTTAGCATGTCGGCATGTCCGATGGCCTTGCCTGGCCAGTGGATAAAGTTCAAAGTCATAAGTGGATAGAAACACAGTCCACCTCAGCATTCTAAGGGACAATATCTGTGGAGTCTGCTGGTGTGGCACAAAGAGTCCCAACAGAGGCTTATGATCTCTAACCATTAAGAACCGTCACCCATACAAAAAATCGTGAAATTTTTTAATTCTAGCAACCAGGGCAAGAGCCTCCCTGTCAATTTGTGCATAATTCTGTTCAGCGGGCGATAGTGTCCTAGAATAAGAAACAACTGGTGCTTCCTGCCCATTTTCCATGACATGGCTGAGAACGGCGCCAATGCTGAAGGGGGATGCGTTGGCAGCGAGAACCAGGGGCTTGTGCTAGTCAAAGTGAGTGAGGACGCTATTGGAAACTAGCAGCTCTTTTATAGCCCTGAACGCCATGTTCTGCCATGTCCCCCACTCCCATTTTGCCCCTTTTTCCAGCAACCCATGTAATGGTTCAGCAACTGATGTCTTATGAGGTAGAAACACGTGATAAAAATTTAGTATTCCTAGAAAGTACTGCAGCTCTTTTTTGTTTCTAGGTTTAGGTGCGTGCTGGATCGCAGCTACTTTGGACTTGGTTGGGTGCACCCCCTTTTCATCTATTAGGAACCCAAGGAATTCCACCTTTTTTACCCCTAGCTGACACTTGTTCTTTTTGACCTTGAGACCTGTGTCTCTGAATTGACCCAACACAGCCCTGAGGCGTCCTGCCAATTCCGTTTCATTTGCCCCCGCAACCAGAACATCGTCAAAATATGGAACCACCCCTGGTATGTCTCAGAGCAATCCATTAATCCCTGGAAAATCCCAGGTGCCACATTCACTCCAAATTGAAGGCGGTTAACCCGGAATGCCCCCCTGTGGGTAACAATGGTTTGTGCCTCGGCTGCTGCCGAGTCCACAGGCAATTGCTGATACGCCTGAGCAAGATCAAGTTTTGCAAACACTTTCCTGCCCACCAGAGATGCCAAGACATGGCTAATCACTGGCACAGGATACGCATGTTGTTGCAGGGCCCAGTTGATGGTACACTTATAATCGGCACAAATTCTGATAGACCCATCTGGTTTAACTGGTGTTACAATAGGCATCTCCCACTTGGCGTAGGAGACCAGTTCAATTACACCTTGTGCCACAAGTTTGTCAAGTTCAGCTTCAATTCTTGGTCTCAGTGTGAGGGGAATGTGCTGATACTTCAGGCGAATGGGCACCACTGAGGGGTCCAAGTCAAGAGTCACAGGCTGCCCCATATACCTCCCCAGCGACCCATCAAATACAGCAGGAAATTCCACATAAATTTCACTCAGTTTACTCAGGCTCACTTCATTCACCCCAGTAACAGCAATACCTAGGGCTTCAAACCAGTCCAGCCCTAAGAGACTGGACCTGCGCCCTTCAGCAACCAGGAGGCTCAGTGTTCCTCTGAATCTTCTAAACTGTACCTCAAATGATGCTGCACCTGCCATGGGAATGCGTTGACCCTGGAAATCAGTAAGATGGACAGGACTGCTGGTCAAATGGCGATGGCTCCTCGTAGGGAACAGCTGCTGCAGTGTCTCCGTTGAGATGATGGTCATTGCCGACCCAGAGTCGACCTCCATCTCACATGACTCTCCGTCTAGCAGGACCATCACCTTGATTTTCTTCTTTGTCCGCGTTCCAGTGTTCAAGATGGTCGTGGGACAGGAACAGCATGAAGTCTTGTGGCATTCTGCTGGCTTTGGATGACTCTCGTCTTGCACTCTCCAGTTCTGCCTCGGGGACGACAGTGGTGACCTTTTCTTTGTAGCAGCCTGGCATACTTGGAACAAGTAGCCCCACTTGTCGCAGTTTCAACACTTAAGGTCTTGGGCCCAACAGCGGTCACTGTTGTGGTTTCCACCACAGTCTGCACAGCCTGCACAGGCTCGCCTTGGTGCTGTCTTCTCGCTATGTTGCTTGGCCTCATCACCCTGGTCTTGTGGATGTCCTCTGGTTCACCCTCAAAGTTGCTTGCAGACTCATGGTGCACTGCCTTCTCAGATCGAAGACTGGAAGGACTGGTTGGCTGCCAACACCTCCTTAGTCGACCTCTCGGCTGCTTTGGCTGTGATAGCTTCAATGTAGGCCATGGCATAGGTCAGCTCTGTCTTTGTGAATAATCTTTGCTGTGCTGTAGCCTCTCATCCCTCAGGCCGCACACCAGCCAGTCAAGCAACGCTGCCTCTAGATCAGGGAAGTTGCATGTTCTTGCGGCTTTCCGTAGTGCCGTGACGTAGTCGGCCACCAACTCACTTGCCCCTTGGTCTCTCTTGTGAAAAGCATGACGGCAGGCTATTTGAGAGGGCTTTCTAAGTTTGCTCTTAATATCTGCCAAGGAGACCGTCAGTATGTCTGCAGGTGCCACCGGGGATCATGCCACGTCGAAGACGGTTCACCCACACGAGCTGAGAAGCATCGCTGTCTTTGTGGCTTCTTCGTCAATCTGGCTAGCCTGCAGGTGGAACTCGAACCAGGTAATGTAGGAGTCCCAGTCTTCCAGCTCTGACTCGAATGCCTCAAACCTCATGCGGGCTGCCATCCTTGTAGCCGCGCTGGCGGTGGGTTGGCAGGGTGGAGGTTTATGGTGGCTGGGGTCCCGGATGTCTCTGGATCATCTGCAGTGGTGTTGATTGCTCAGCGGGGCTGCCTACCCGCTATAACCAGAATCCCATCCTCGTCGCCAATGTTAAGTATGAGGCGTAAGTCAGATCTTAACTAGTGATTCAGCTTTATTCCATTCAACAGTAGACCAACACGAGGAGAGTGGAGCAACAGGCTCCCTTTTTAAACTAACTGGACTATGGTAACCACGGCCTTAAACAAGTTAATAACCAATGAGTAAAGAGAGATAACAACCAATAGATTTCGTTGCCTCCGGAACAACTCCAGCTACTCTGATTGGCTTGTTTTGCAGAGTAGCCAATCAGGTTGCTTGCTTTAGGATACCTTCACAAACCTCAAGCTCATACATATTATTACAGTACATAACAGTTATGCTCATGCATCAACTGGAGGATTTTTGTCCTGGAAGAACATGCTGGCATCAGTGGAAAACAATAGTAGGATAATTTCTGGTGTAGAGAAATCCTCTTACCTCTGCCACTGAAGTTTGTAAATTGTTTGACAACCATGAGTACTTAAGCAGTGGTGATCCTTTGTGTAATACAAGTAATAAGTTATCTTTTCCCTTTACAGTGCTTCCTAGACTCTGAGGAAGGAAATAGAGGAGGAGTGCCATTAAACTTCAAGGGCAATAAAGAATGCTCTTTGGAAGTCTAAGGAATCCTTATGAGTGTAATACACATTGCATATATTTTGTAGTGAGAAAAACAAAATTTACACTTCCATCTATAAAATACTTGTTAACAAAAGAACTATAAACAGCATCCAGTGTAAGGAAAGAAAAACACTTACCTTGATTAGGGGTCTTGCTTGTCCAAGAATCCTTCACTTATATTGCAGAAAAGCTGACAGCAGTTTATCTACTCAGTTCCAGTGTTGCAAAGCATCTGTTGAATTTGCAGGAAGACATAGCAGCATGGTTCAAAAAAATCCCAATATAGACCATTTTATTTGAGTCCCCATTCAACCTAGTGTCTGTATATAACCAAGTGTCTAATGAGATCCATGATTAGATCTACCCAGTGTTTCCAAAACAGAAACAGAAGCAGCATGGGCCTTGATTTGCATCTCCAAGAATCTCGGGTTCCCAATTCTGCCTTGGCAAATGCCAGGAGACGATGGGGGGCAGTGCCTGGAGAGGGTAGAGTTTGGGAAGTATGTGATGTCACTTCTAGGTGACACTCTAGGCTGCTTCACATAAAGGGTTGCCATCCCCCCAGTAGGGACAAGAAGTCCCCTGTCCCAGCTGGCATTTATCACCACTGTTCTAAGCAGAGTTGAGAGAAAAATAAAATTAAAATGGCCATTGGCAAATGGTGTGATGTAACTTCCAGGTTTTCCCCAGAAGTGATCTCAGTCCTCTCTAGAAATCAGTGAAAACTCCAGGAAATTTTGGCCAATTCCTAGAAAGGCATGACATCACTTCCCAGAAGTGACCTCATGCTGTTGGCTCATCCTCCCCCCAAGTTGCCTCCCTACTGATCTCCTGCTGCCTGGCAACCCTACTCTCCTAGTCTCTACACTTCTCCATTCCTTAGGGGCAGGGAATTGAGGCTGGGGGTTAGTAGTTTCCCACCCTGGGTAGAAAACTGCGAAGCCTACCAGAATCTCATTTTATTAGGCCCTGAGCCGCCACAACATGTCAACCAAACATGTTGTTCAGCCTCTTATCAGCAACTTGTTGGAACAACTCATTGGCTTACTTTTTAATTTGAGCAAATCATGTTGAATGTAAAACTTATATGGAGCTTAGAAATAGCAGCACTAGACTTGAACAGCTTATTTCCTCGAATAAACACATACTTTATAGGCTGTTTCAGTACAAACAGCTGTGTATTGCCCTAACCTGCATTTACTGTTAACTTAATTTCATGTGATTTAGAACAAAAATAAAATGTCTTGTCTTGCATAACAATAATAGGCTGCTAATAAACCTTCATATAAAAGCAGTCAGGTTTTGTTTTTAATTCATTGCTAGTGCAGCCACTTTAATCCATAAATTACTATTATGCCCTTTCTCCATGTTCCAAAAATTGAGTAATTGAAAACCTCTCTTGTACATCTTTTAATGCATAATGAAATTTGATGCCTTCTCCTGTTCTATAGATTCTTGCTTCCAGAACTGTATATTTAGGTTCCATGGTGATTACAGATTGGTATAGTGCTTGGTTGAGCAAAAAATTTACATGAATTTAACATGCTATTTATACAGCAAAAGATAACCCTGTGATTTCTTTTGTCTGTTCTGAACACGCTATGTTCAAAGACATGGAATGTAAGATTTTAGTCTTAGGGCTGAATTCTGTTCAGAAGTAAAGGAAGGCACTGGCAGAGATTGTTCCAGCTTTAAACTTCCTCCAGCGGCTACCTGTGCATACCCAAAATGTGATGCCACCGGTTGGAGAGTATATGTGGACAAAAATTCATGCAGTGTGGGCAGTTACTCCTGCCTCTTATGCCAGAAGGAGGTTCCTTGTATGGGGGAAGTCTGAGATAATATTGTGCAGAGACAGATTTACCATCTCAGTGACAACCAGGCCGTAGTTCACTATCTCCACATTTCTCATAATCCTGATTGTGCCAGTTCCAGAGACCTGTTGCAGAAAGCATCTGGGGTCAGCATCAGACAGTGTCCAAAGGTCATAGTAATTTGCAGCTGTACAGCTGTCAGCGCAAGTGCAGCCTGCATTGATTAGAGCACATGTCAGGCTTTCAAACAGTTTTATTGTCTTCAGAATGTATAAACAGGTTGTCAAGAATTATAATACCAGCAAAAGCACCTGAGCAATGGCTATCTGCTGCTGCACTTTACATTTTGTCACAGGTCATTTCCAGATTGAAATGGAGGTAAACAAAAAAATGTTTTTATTTTTTGTAATATATCTTGAAATACATTGAGGTAACTAGATTTAGCCAGTCGCAGTGAATGATAGCTCCGTTTGGTAACTGGTATATTAGACAGTTCTTCATGGTTTCTCTCGCATGGGAAGAATTACAAGCACACAAAGACAGAGATCCAACAAAGTTATTAGCTGCTTGCCCTGCAGTTCTGAACAGTTTGCTTGGAAATAAACTTCAGCTGATCCCACATTGGGGGGGATATGTGGTAGCCATTTTGCCAGTGCAATTGTTGCTCAGTTTGCACTTCCAACCAGGGTTGCCAGGCTCCCACTGGAGGCTGCTGATCAGATGGCTGATGGAGGTTCTTCCTGGGAGTTGGGGGAGGCCTAAGCAAGAATTGCAGTGAAGTCACCAGCAACATACAATATCACTTCCAGCATGCAACGGATGTGGCATTATCACGTTGCCAGTGAAATGGGATGCTCTGGCATTTGGGCAAAAACTCTATGGTAAAAATGGCTTCTACCACAGAGTTTTTGCCCAGATACCAGTGTCTCTACATTGCCACATACGCAGTGTCTAGGGTTGCCAGACCCCCTGGTGGAGGTGGGGTTTCCCAGCCGCCACACTCTGCCCTGCAGCCACTGGTTAGCTGGCCAGTGGGAGACTTACTTGGAGAAAGAGAAAGGTTCAGGCCTCATTGCTGGCATCGTGCAGGAAATGACATCATCATACCAGTGACATCCAGGTGATGCTCTAGTATTTGGGCAAAAGCTCTATGGTAGAAGCCAGCTTTGCCACAGAATTTTTGCCCAAATACCAGTATCGCCTGGGCGTCACTGGTGTAATGCCACCGATGAGGCCTGGATTTGTCTCTTTCTCTAGGTAAGTTCCCCCTATCCCCCTCCAGTTGCCTGGAGGACAGGAGGGACCTGGCAACCCTAACAATGACATCACTTCCAGTTGCGCACTAGAAGTGACTTCATTGCATTGCCAATGACATCACTGCAATGCGGTCTAGGCTTCTGCCTGTTGCCTGTAAGTCCTTCTTCTCCCCGGTTATCCAGAGGGACCTGACAACCCTGCTTTCAACAGAGATTCCATGCAGCACAGGGTAATATGTTGGAGTATTTTGCCCCTGTTATCCATGGTTTCCTTTTCACACCAGATGCAGATTGTATCACACACATTATCAGGTTGTTGTCATGCCACTGGCATTATTGTCTATCCATCATTAAAAAGCTGTAGCACTGGTTACAATAACACGTTTGCATAGCACTGCTCCAGAATAACAGAATATATGAATCCTTTGGTAATGCTAATTGTAGGAAGGTACTGGGTGTCCCAACGTAGTCATCATGGACATAGAAAAGACTAATTGGCTTCCTACCTCTTGGGGAAGGGGAGGGAGCACTTCAGGATCTTTTCAAAAGCAGATTGAGAGAGCAGAGGGAAAAATTATGACATGTATATTGTCATAATTCAGTAACAGCACTACAATGTTGCCCTGACCACCACCACCCCGTGTCAATTTTGTTGGTGTCAGCAATAACAGCAAGACTGTGATGATGCAGAGGACAGGGGTGATGGGGCCATTTCCTTTCATTCAATACAAGGTGTACCTTTCCTTCTGGGTGCATGAAAAAGATCATCCCAACGATGCTATGCTAGGAAGGCTCCCCCCCCTCCGGTTTTTAAAGAAGTGATGATTTTAGTGAGGAAAAGGGCTGTTAATGATTTGTGTGGGAATGGAGAACACTGTTGCGCGAAAACAACAAAAAGTGCATAAGAAGTGTGACTGTGTGTGTGGCATCAGCCCTGGATTTCCAACTAACAATGTAGAGGTATGCAATCTGCCTTCACTTAAAGGAGCTACTTTAGCATATGTTTTGATTGCTTAGTAACTACTGTATCTGATATTGTCTTAGAGGTCGTTGTGTAGACATTTTTTTCTTATAATTTTTCTGGTGACCTGATATTTATGCTGGCATATCTGCCAGTGATGCTGTCTGATATCACACTTTTAACATTTTTCTATTGAGGGCCCATTATAAGAAGTTAGTATTTGGGTCAATAAGTTGTTGACTTGGCAGCTTGGCTTGAACAAACATAATAATGAATAAGTTGACTGGATATGTATCTAATTCACTTGTCCAGCTGCTTCAATTTCATGGGCCTTTAGAAGGCCTTATGTGAAATACTGGCTGCTTTCCTCTTATGAGAGTGACATAGTTTACAAAAATGAGTCTTTTCCACAGGGAGCATTTCAATACTGCTTGGTCTTTTTAATTTTTTTCCTTAAAGTTTGGGGTAAGTATAGTTAGTTGTTATTAATCAGCATGGATTTTTAAACAAAGTACTAAATAGTGCAGCAGCTTTAAAAAAGTTATTTTACTGATTTGCTTTTATATTTAATTTTGGGAGTTGGGCTCCCTCTAGTGTTACAGTGGTAGGATTAAAATAGTTTTTCTTGATGTTCATGTGTGCAAGGAATGTGTGCATACACATAAAAGCAGTTGGCCATTTAATTTATGATTTCTTATACATTTATTTTCTGGGTGTCATGATGAAGTTAGCTGCAATTTTGACTTTGGGGCTGAGTTCTAGATTGGAGGGAGGGAGAGATTTAGTAGTAATTTCCTACCCTTTTGAATCCAGATGGAGCACCTCAGAATTAATATAATCAAGATGACTATGAGAAATATTTGAATGGCTTGACTTGATTTATAGCAAAACAAAATAATTTAGTAGTTTAAAAAAAAACAAATGCAATTTGTGATGGAAACTATTATAAAACTCGGTACCATTTATGACATTGGCCTTTTTCAAACTACCTTTATATTCTGTTTTAGTAACTGATTGCTAATGGATTTTTTCCTGTCCTCCAGGTTTCCTCTAGGGAAAAGATACCAAGCATCTTTGGTGTGGGTGGCACTAGTATGGTGAGGGGTGGTCCAAAGTAGACAAGGCAAAGCATCACTCACCTCACTCTAGACTAGCCATCCTTTTCTATTGTTGAGGATGCTGGATTCCACAGGCTGCTCTGGATGCCTGTCACCGGTACACAATCCCTGCTCACACCACCCTGTGCAGGGACTTACTGCCCTCCCATTTAAGCCTGCCAACAATTTTGGCATTGTATTAATTTGCTGCATAGAAGCCAAGAAGTGATGAGTTCCATCAAGATCCCGTGCTGCACAGTAACTTGGATTCAGTTGAGGATTTGTTTGGTTTTTTTAGCTTTTCCCAGAATATAATTTGGAATATGCATTTTATATGTTGCCAGCCAAATTGGTTAACTTGGATGCAGTTTCATTCTACTTCTAAGTTTTAAGTTTGGGTAAGAGTGTTTTCCCCAACTCCCCAACACAGGCTGAGAGGATGCAGGCACAGGCACAAGCACATGCCCACCTCACTCACTCTCAAAGTCCAGGGTAATTAAAGTGTCGCAAGTTCACCTTCAGGAAGACCAGCTGCTCAGTCCTCCTAGGGAGCAAATGTGAATGGTGCAAACTGACAATGACAAAAACACACTCTGCACATTCAGTGAAAGGCTTTAGAGGAGCCTCTGACCATGCCAATACATAATTCACCAAGAAAGTAATAATCCTGTTTTCAGGCATAGCCTGACCTTGCCCATACAACCTCACCAGATTTAGAGAACAAGTCTACTCTGGTCCATAGCTATGGTGGGGCTATTGGGGGCTCTGCCCCTTCCTTAAAGGGCCCCTGCTTCTTAAAGAAACCCCACTTCTTTTCAAAAGCATTTAAATGGAGGGCCCTTTAAATCTTGCAGGAGGGGGGGCGTGCATCACCTGCCTTCATCTCAAAAGCATTTAAAGAGATCCTTTAAATGCTTTTGAGAAGAAGTGGGGGTGGCATGCATCCCTCTCCCTCCCACCTGCAAGATTTAAAGGGCCCTCCAGCTGATTGGTAGGCAACGTGCTCCCCATGGATCAGCTGAAGAGCCCTATAAATTTTGCAGGAGGGGAGGGGAGTACATCATTATGGAGAATAATGGTAGCCCCACCAGAAAAAAGTTTTGCTCCACAAGCCAAAAAATTCTGGCTATGGGGCTGGGTCTACTCAGAGTGATCATCAGATCATTTCAGTGGAGGTTTACTCCTTGGAGAGAATGCAGTATTGATGTAGCAACTAAAACTCTGTTCATAGGGGACCTTTAATTTCAACAACAATTGGGACACGTGAAATGTTCAGCACTGTAAGTAATATTAGTGGTATAATGTAAGAAAAGGGTAACTTGTTAGTAAGAAAAGGGTAGCATGTTAGTAAATACAATTCTTGTTTTATTTCACAAGAGGAAATAAAAGCCATGAACCATAATGGTTATACAGCAGCAAGTTTTTATCTTCAGTCTAAAATGTCCCTTTTGTGGAAATGTATTCTGTCCCTGCCATAATTTGTGGAGAAATTCATCTGTCTTACTGCATCTAAACAGCATTAACTGTGCCCTACTGCACTCAAGAGATCCAGACAAACCATGCTCTAATGAATAATTTAAAGCTTGGACAGATATTTATTATTGTAACAAATACATTATAGATGCAATATAATGACAAAGTGAAGCTCTGATGATTCATTTTCACCCTAGAATAAAGCAGAAAGCCAGAGTTATTGACTAAAATAGATCAGGCCTTTGTAATATAAAGTGTAGCGGGCTTTTCTTTGACTTTGTGTTTGTGTTGGCATGGGAGAACTTAAAGCTTTCTTTGCAAACAAGAGCCACAAACATCACTATGATAGCAGGGTGGTTGTGATATTTGCATTCGTTCCCCAGAAGCACAAGATAAATTCTTTAAAAGCCTGTGTTTGGTATGTTGAATTGCAATTTCAGTTAACACACTGTGGAAACAAAAAAGCAATCCTGAGTCTAGTAGGTTTGCAAAGAGATCTGTCTTAGTGTCAACAGTTGTAACTGAGGGAGTTCACAAGTGACCTATCCCTGTTTTTAAAAAACTGCATAGAAGCCAGCCCTGGCTTTGTAGTTGCAAATTGAACCAACTGTCATTTCTGGGCAGTTTTTTCAAGGCAGACCTAAATGTGGTGAAGTACAATAATGTAATGTGGATTTGATCTAAGGATGGACAACTATGGAGCTGTATGGCTTTTTTCAGAGACGAATGTAGCTGAAACTGTTTGAAGTTGTATGCTACATACCACAGATGAACTTTAAAAACCCAGTCTGCAAAAACAACCCATGGCACCCTTAAGGTATGAACTTGTTTCTTTAGGAAAATGTAGCTCCTCCAGGAAAAGGTGCCTCCTTAAGCCTTGATTAGCCAGGCACATATGGATTGAGCTGCAGCCTTTTGGCATTAATTCAACCCATTACTCACTCCAGACATCTGTCCAGATCATCAACTGCCCCACCAGATGTTCAGAGTTGATAATGGACTGGTTGAGGAGCCAACAAAGAAAAGCTTAAACTGGGCGAGAAACTGAAGGGTTCCCTTTCTGTTGTTTTTCTCCTTCATATATTGCTTATATAGGTGGCTTCCCAGATTATTATGTTTAGACTATTTATTTACCTATTATTGACTTCCATAGAATCACAGAGTTGGAAGGGAACATCCAGGGTCATCTAATCCCACCCCCTGCACAATGCAGGAAAGTCACAAATACCTCTTCCCCATCCCCAGTGACCCCTGCTCTATGGCCAGAAGAGGGCACCCTCCCCTCAGGATCCCTGGCCAAACTGGCCTGGAGAACAATTGCTTCCTGAACCCAAAGGGGTGAGATCAGCATTCCCTTGGGTGTGTAAGAAAGGGCCACAAGAACTAAGTGCTGATGCAACCCTTCCTGCCCTCCCTTCTCATGATCTGCCTAAGTTCACAGACTTTATTTATACCCTGCCTTTCTCCCAACTGGGGGACTGAATGCAACTTACATCACTCATCTCTCCTCCACTTTATTTTTACAATAAAGTTGTGAGCTAGTTAATCTGAAAGTGTAACTGGTCCAAGTTCACCCAGCAAACTTCCATAGCAGAGTGGGAGTTTGAACCTGGGCCTTTCTGATCCTACACCATGCTTAGTCTCAGCAGAGCAAGTGTTATAACAGAGTATGTAACACGGAACAATACATAGTCAGTCTGACATCGATACCAGGTAAATTGGTGGAAACTGTTATTAAGGAAAGAATCAGTAGGCACATTGATGAACAAAAACTATTGAGGCAGACTCAGCATGGGTTCTGTAAGGGAAGATCTTCTCTCACTAACCTGTTAGTGTTTTTTGAGGGAGTGAACAAACATGTGGACAAGAGGGACCCAATAGATATTATCTAGACCAAGAGGGAGATCTTGGAGTCGTAGTAGATAACTCAATGACAATGTCTAGACAGTGTGTAACTGCAATAAAGAAGGCCAATGCTATGCTCGGGATTATTAGGGAGGGAATTGAAAACAAATCAGCCAGTATCATAATGCCCCTGTATAAATCATTGGTGCGACCTCATTTGGAATACTGTGTACAGTTCTGGTCGCCACATCTCAAAAAGGATATTATAGCACTGGAAAAAGTACAGAGAAGGGCAACTAGAATGATAAAAGGGTTGGAACACCTTCCCTATGATGAAAGGTTAAAACACTTGGGGCTCTTTAGCTTGGAGAAATGACGGCTGAGGGGTGACATGATCGAGGTTTATAAGATTATGAATGGGATTGAGCAGGTTGAGAAAGAAGTACTTTTCTCCCTTTCTCACAATACAAGAACTTGTGGGCACTCCATGAAATTGCTGAGCAGTCGGGTTAGAACCGATAAAAGGAAGTACTTCTTCACCCAAAGGGCGATTAACATACGGAATTCACTGCCACAGGAGGTGGTAGCAGCTACAAGCAGGGACAGTTTCAAGAGGGAATTAGCTAAACATATGGAGCAGAAGTCCATCAGTGGCTATTAGCCACAGGGTATAGATGGGAACTCTCAGCCTGGGGCAGGTGATGCACTCTATTCTTGGTGCTGGAAGGGGCAGCAGTGGAGGGCTTCTAGTGTCCTGGCCGCACTGCTGGACCTCCTGATGGCACCTGGTATATTTTGGCTGCTGTGTGACAGAGTGTTGGACTAGGTGGGCCATTGGCCTGATTCAACATTGGCTTCTCTTATGTTCTTATGTTCATAGTATGCTATTATATTTAGAATTTTCATGTGTTTCTCAACAATGCTTTCAAAATTAGTTGCTATAAAAGAACAACAGAATTCTGAGCAGAGTTGTACCTTTCTAAGTACGTTTAAATCAATGGACAGTAGGGTATAAATTTATTTAGGGCTACACTATAAAATCCCCAAAACCCCAATACAATTACAAATCGATTAGAATAAACACACTACAACCCTAAACAGAATAAAAGTTCTGTGTCACTTCAAAGGCTAACACATTTATTGTAGCATGAGTTATTATGAATTTAAGCCCACTCCATCCAATGCAGTGGAGTAAATTCTCATTTGGCAAGATTTCTGTAGGAAAGGAAAAGAACAAGTAGACTTGTGAATGTCAGGTTAAATGTCTGAATAAATTTAGCAATCATAGAATAGAAGGATGGCTCCTCTCTTGAATTAGAAACTGGTTAAACAACAGGAAGCGGAGAGTGGGAATAAATTGTTCTCACAATGGATGGCAGTAAGTGGTGGGTTTCCACAGGGATTAGGAATGGTTAGGGTTGCCAGGTCTTTACTTTTTTCCGGTGTATGGGGGAGGGTCTCCTTTCTCCGTCCTGGAGCTTTTGGCATGCATGCGAGGCAGTCACCCGGAGATGAAGTCATCACGCAGGGCACATTGTGGGGAGGGGGGGTGCTTTAGCATTTGAGAAAATTCTCAAATGGTAGAGTATCCCCCTACAACATGTCCTGTGCAATGACATCACCTCCGGGTGACATCATCATGCCAGGCACATTGGCATGGATGGGGCTGCTGGGGGGCAGGCCTTCCCTGCCAGCTAGCTGATCAGTGGCGGATTGGGGCCCCTGAAAGCAGGGAAACCCTCACCCCCATTGAGGGGTGGCAACCCTTGGAATGGTGCAATTTAAATATCTCCATAAGTAATCTGAAATTGGGTGAGTGGCAAAGTAGTCAAATTTGCAGGTAACAACAATATATTCAGTGGGGTGAGAACTGAAGAGGATTGTGAAGCTTTCCAAAAGTTTGGCTGTAAGAGTAAAGTGATACACATTGTGGCAAAAACTAAAACAGAACTTTATATATACAGTGATGGGGTCTGAACTGGCAGTGACTGGTCAGGAAACAGTTATTGTGTTTGTAGTGGATAAAACACCGAAAATGAAAGGTGAATTCTTTGCTAAGGATATTTTTTTATTTTAGTGTCACCAGTTTATTTCGGTTTTGGTGACTTGCTAGATGGTCGCACCTTTCGGAGCTCCAATGGATACGTTCCGTACCAGAGCAGACAGAATGGAGACCAATTGCTATCGGCCACTCCTAGAACTCCTGTAGGGAGATCTAGCCTGGGACGAAAAAGAAAGCCACTCCCGAAGCTACGGCTGAGGGATTGAGGCTCTCTTTTGCCCCATAGGTTAGAACCGGGGCCAGCAATGGTGACTAGAGGCGCACACCGTTTATAGAGCAAGCAAGGATCTAAATGAAGTGTAAGAATACACCCTACTCAGCACTCCAGATGCAAGTGAACAAGATGAATCAAGTAGTGGCAGCTCTACATCGACATCAGTGTCTCTTGGGAATTGTTTGGACTCTGAGTTGGAATCTGAACTAGGAGCGGCAGCTCCAAAATTGTTTAAAGTCAAAATCCCCTTTGAGAAAAGAAGAAATGCAAGCAGAAGAAGAAAGAGAAGTGAAGATCTGAGAATCTACTTTCTATTTAACTTGTGAAAAAGCACTTATGTGTTATCTTAACTGGTTTTTAGAACTAGCATAAATATAACTCATTTAATATGCAATTATAAACATAGATTATTTGTAAAACTGAATGTAGACTTTTACAAGAGCCTTGTCTACTCTGTATTTTTAGGGATAGTGTTTAGTGTTGTAGTTTGTAGTCAGATTTATAGGATGTTAGGTTGTAGCATAAAAGCAATAAAAATTTATATTAAAAAAAGAAGTGTGAAGCCACCAGAAAGAACTGAAGCATAGTATAAGTATTCACATGACACACAGAGCAGTACAGAAATGACATAATAGGATCCTGCTTACAGTAAGCTTTATGCAGCAGTATGGACCACAATCCCAATCATTTATCCAAGTAAGTCTGTGAACTGTTTTATGCAGCCCTATTACCTGTGCAGAAAAGCCCTCTTGAATAGTTCAGTTTTGTGGAAGGGGCTAGAAACAAATCAGGAAACATGGGGTGATTTCCCACTAAAGCTGCCGCGGGGTTGTGCCGCCGTTTGCCCCGAGATTTTTAGTCAATTTCACACCCGAAGCCGCGGGGCTGCAATTTGACCCGCGGCTTCGCTCGATGTCCTCCGCAGTTTCGTAATCCTGTTTTTTGAGGATTACGAAACTGCGGGGGAAATCGGGTGAAGCCGCGGGTCAAAATGCAGCCCCGTGGCTTCGGGTGTGAAATTGACTAAAAATCTCGGGGCAAATGGCGGCGCAACCCCGCGGCAGCTTTAGTGGGAAATCACCCATGGTATTGCCATTGTATGGATTATGGTGTGGCTGCATTTGCTTCTGGTTGCTGTAGCTCAAAAAAGATGTTTGAAAGGGTAAATTAAAGGGCAACCGAAATGATCAAGGGATCAGAGCATGTTTCTTATGAAGTGAGACCAACAAATTTGGGATAGTTGTAGACATGATACTGGGATGTGTGAGAGGTTTATAAAATTATGCATGAGATGGAGAAAGTGGATAGAAAGCTTGTTTTGTCTTTGCTGCATAATACTCGGGGGCATCTAATAAAGTTGATGCACAGTATATTCAGGAGAAACAAAAAGAAGTACTTCTTCACTCTGCATAACTGATTTGTGGATTTCACAGGATGTAGTGATAGACTATTTACTTTCAGAGGAGTTTAGACAAATTCATGGATAGGGCCCATCAATTACGTTTGGACATGATGACTAAATGAGTTCAGAGACGTATTTGAATACCCATGCTGGGGGCAGAAAGAACACGAGGAAGCATCTGTGCTCTGCTTTATAGGCTTCCCACAGCATCTGGTTGACTACTGTGTGAAACAAGATGTTGTGCTTGATAGATGGACCACTGTTCTGATCCAGAATGGCTGCTCTTGTATTCCTGCTGTGAGTTGACTTACGATTTGCCATGACCATATTACTATTTTTTTTAAAATCTTACGGAATCTTATCCTCTTTGGCTGGGTTATGATCCTGCAAAAAAAATGAATTGGAGCCTAACACATAAAAAGAGCAATATGTTTTATGTTGCTAATCATTTAGATGCTTTTTGTTTGATTTGGGCTAATAACTTAATCAAACTGTTTAAACCAGTGTATACCTGTAACATTTCTCTTGTATCACCATCTGTTCCTTGTTGTCAGCCAGAGGAGATCTGAAATAACCATGGTGGCCTGTCCTATGGAACTGTAACACTCCAGGGCTGGAAAAAAAAATCCATTTGGTCATCATGAAATAGAGTAACTGCTAAATCGACAATACAAAAGATCATTGCTTTTTAATGACATTCAGTATCAGTAGGGAACTGAGAAAACAGTGATTTAGAAATGGCAGAACAGCTCTGGTTACTGGGTATATTGCACATGTATCCTATTTTTAATTGTGAATGTTTTACACCTCTTGTGAACAGTTAGAAACATCACAAGGTTAATTTCTTTTAAAACAAATTGTTTTCCTGGTTCAAAAATTGGCCACAGATACACTTTTTATATGAAAAACCTGGTGATTAGCTAGAAGGCATACCAATTTGTTCTTTTACTTCTATAGTTATTTTCAAACTGTATGATCTCATTTTAGAATTTGATTTTCAGCAATAAAAAAGAACATCACATCATTTATTTGTTGTAGTTTTTTCTTTCAAGTTGCAGCCGAGTTACGGCGACCCCACGGGGTTTTCAAGGCAAGAGATGAGCAGAGGTGGCTTGCCATCGTCGCCTCTGCATATCTAGCAACCCTGGACTTCCTTGGTGGTCTCCCATCCAAATACTAACCAGGGACGAATGTGCTGAGCTTCCAAGATCTGATGAAATCAGGCTAGGTTGGGATATCCAGGTCAGATTTTACTGCTGTAAAATTTAGACAGATCTACTATGAGCCACCTGCAGAAAGTACAATGGAAAGAAGAACCAATTAGTTTTGTTTGCTGTATGCCAGTAAGGAACTAGAGATATTAAAACTGCCCAGTGATTATTGGTCTCTAAAAACATAATTCTCTGGTATTTGTTATTCATGAAGGTCACAATACAGAGAGACATAACAATAGTATCCACAATTTAGGCTCTGACCTAAGTTTTCTTGCTTTGGGTGATAATAATGAACAAGTTGGTAACTTTTCTGTGAATAGACCATCTATTGGTGTACAGCCAGGTCAGCTCATTTTGCCACCCCAAGCTCTGTCTTAGTACCCAGCAGCAGCTGCACAATGGGGGAATGACATGCCTCCACCTGTGTAAGTGGTACAAGGCACGATGCATAGGCCATTTTGGAAACAGGTGACACCGGGTGAGTCTCGTGGGAGGTGATGAACTGCAGAAGCTATCTAGACCTTCCTTGGGTGCCATGATGGCATTCACATTGTTAGCCATATCTTCAAGGAAAAGAAAGTCAAAACCTCTGTATAGTTGTTGCTTATTTTCTTTTTCTTTATAGAGTTCACCACTGAAATAAAAGGCATAGACAAACTGAAACACTAAAAAATTCCTTCAACTTTTACACAATATAACATCTCAATTTGTTTTTTTCTGCCTTTTGCTCTAATTGATCCCTACAAATGACTACACAGCCATGCTTTGACAGTTATCAATGCATTTGATGGGGTTGCCATAAGTCAGCTGTAACTTGATGGCACGCGCATACACACACAAACATTCAGGCGGGGTGTCATATGCCTAAACTTAAAAAGTTAATGATGGTATGGCTTTTTTTTAATGACTTGCAAGGCCAGATTATTGTCTATCTTCTCTCTCCATCCCCAGTAGCATTGTTATTAGCAAATAATATTTTTATGTTCTTTCTCCCGCCCCTCCACATCTTTCATGTTTCCTTTCAGAATGTGCAGACTTTCATGTTGAAATAGCCTGTATACATGAGGTTGGATCTTGATGTATGATGGCGCCAGTTTGTAGAAGGGGTTTGTCATTATTGTCCTCTGCCTACTGCAACCCCCTGTGCTTTCTGAAAAGCTGCACCTGAATGCCATGGTCCCTTGGAAATGACCCAGGATGCAATGGTGGTGCTTGCAGCCAGAGAGGGAAATGGCAGAACTTGCTCTTCTGCTCCTTCAGCTTGTACAGGAGGTGGGAGAATGATTTCTACTGACTTCAGTTTCAACCTGCACACCCACCATTGCATACAGTACCATTTGTTGATCCACCCACCCCCAACTTTCAAGAGTGGCTTTTGGGGTGCAGAAGGCTACAGTGAGAAGGGGAAATAATTAAAAATACTTTCTGAAAGCTTACTATGTTTTTAGTAGGGTTGCCAGACCTCTGTCAGCGGTGGGGTGCTTTCCTGCCACCAGCTACCTGGCTAGCAAGGGGGGGGGGATTCTGCCTCCAACTGGCCTGAAAGTGACATGATGACATCACCCAGAAGTGATATCATCATGTCACCAACATTGTGTGGCAATGCTTTAGTTTTTGGGCAAAATTCTGTGGTAAAATCAGCTACAAACCATAGAGTTTTGCCCCAGAATTAGAGTGTCATCCCCAACACTGATAACGTGATGATGTCACTTCTGGGGGATGTCATCATGACCCGTGAAGTTTGCACACATGGCAGAGGATCCTAGAGAGGACCAAGGATCCCCCCACCGGCTTCCAGGTAGGACCTGGCAACCCTAGTTTTTGCACTCTTTTTAGGGCCCAAGCTATATTACAAAATCTGGTTACAAAATCTGGTTAAATAAAGAGAGAAAATACTAATCAGCTGTTGGAAGGAGCAATAAATTAGTCTGTGTATATTGTTGCTGGCAGTATATCAGTCCCACAGAGAAAATAAATTTGCTTGGATGTATAAAAAGTTTTGAGAGATAAGGATGTTTTCCAAATGGGAACAGGCTGGTGTAGTTTCCCTGCACACGTGACAGGGCTTTCACACAGCAAGTTTCACCAGTAGTTTTTCTTTTTAATCAATGATTTCATAATGCCATATCAATATACCATTATACCAACAAAAGGTGAGTCTCTAGCACATTTCGTTGCAGAGCTGTACTTATTTCTGTATATCTCTGCAAGAAACAGAACTAGAGATGTATTTTTGTCAGAATGAAAGCTGGGAATTCATAGAACTTCATACATATTTTGGTATAATTGTATACCAATATAACACTATTAAATTGTCAATTTAAAAATAAGAAGGAAAAACCTTCTGTGGTAGAGAAAGGAAATGGCTACAGTGGTGGAAATGGCTGCTGTATGGGCAGGACCAAGAAAATCCTGACTCTTTCAGCCATACAGCAGCCATCCTGGCTTTGCTGTGATTGTACACAAAACTTTGGAGCAAAGCAGGTTTCAGAAAGACTGGAGAAAGGCCAGGGAACTGTGTTACAAATGCAGGACAATGCTGTGAGGAAGCAGCATCGAACTCATATAATCTCTGTGAAAACACCCAGTATCTACTAGCAGAGACACAGATGTTTCTTTAGATCATGCACTAAAAATAGTGCTAGATTCCAGAAAACAGTTTGAGATGCATATCAGAGTCCTAATCATCCCTTGTACACTATTTTTTTGAAAACAGTACAGGAGCTTTTAAAAAAGATGTCAGTATAAAGTTATGACCATGTAAACACTCCTATCTTTCTGCTTTAATTTTGTTTGCCTTGTCCCTTGCACACCAATCTCATATTCAGAAGTTGTGTTCGCTCTTCATGACACATGTGAGGATGGACTTCTCAGTTCTAAAAATAACCTAGTCTAATGGATAGTGAACTGTTTGAATTTTTAAATATGACCGACAGCATCTCTTTGAACTGAGATATCAGCATAGTAGTCCTATCATTTAAAAAGGTGATAGGAATGTGTCTTCAGATTACAGGGTGAGTAATTTGACTAGTGTTGTGGCTGAACTTTGCATAAAAATATCTGTTGCTTAAATTAGGAGGATATAGGAAAATAATGTACTTGCACAAAAGCATGTAGGTTTCTAGGCTGCCACTGTTGACCATGGCCTTGCCTGTATGCTTTTAGCATGTAAGTGTGTTATGTCAGGAAATCCAAATTATATGTAGGCATACACCACAACCTGCTGGTCCGGCTCATATTCTGCTTGCCTTTTGCAAGTAGGGAGCCAATAATTCAGTGAATGTCCAAGCGAATTTGGATACATCCAGTTCAGATGGTTACACTGTTTTCTCACACAGCTTGACTGCTTTTCTGCAGCTGTTGCTCCCTATGATGGGCAGACTGGGAGGAAGAAAAGAGACCTGCCTCCAGCCTACCCTGGCCCTGCCCGCCAAAGGTGGAGGAAGAAAAAGCCAGGCCAGCCTGGGCCTTGCATGGATTCTCCTTTACTGCCAGGCACATTATTCTCCCTATTCTGGAGGCGGGAGGTTGGGTCAGGCCAAGAATGGCTTGTCCTTCCCCATGCTGCATACCACAGAGAGGTTGGTGTATCCTTCTTGTACCATTCAGGAGGAGTCCAGGAGCCTGGACTCTCCATGTGTTAGTGGGAGAATGACTGCACTTTGGTTAAAACCAAATTCTGTTTTTCTTGCTTGTTTCTTCTGCTCTGGTCCCTTAAATACCTATTAAATGTCATATACAGAGAGGGGAGGCTAGTTTGAAAACTCAGGATTAATTTAAATGGCATGCATATTTAGAATCACTTAATGGGGATTAATTTGCCCATTTAATATATTTCAGCCATCTGCCTGTACACGGAGTGCTTTCAAAAATGAATATTTTGGCTCACAGGTGCAGTAGGACTTTCCAGCACTGTTGCTTCAGTGTACCCTATGTAATATTTCTTCTGATTTTACTTTTTAAAGAAGCAAGTCTCAAGTAGTGTGCAACTGTAGTAAGGGTGGTATGACTTTTCATAATGAAGCAATGGACAATAGCTAGCAGGGGGGTTTCTGAAAAGATCAGCACAGTCTTCCTTTTGTTCTCACTGCTTGGCTCTCCTTGGTTGCTAAATATCAGTTTAGATCTCCAAGGTATATTTGTAACCACGCTGATGGCACAGATTAAGGGAAACAGTAAAGACTGAATGTCATTTTTTATGGGATTAATGTTGCAGGATTTCATGCAGTGTTGCAGGATTTCATACAGTGGAAAGCAACCAATGGTGAATAGTCACATGCATGTGAAACTAAATCTGATCACTGTGCAAACTATAGACTCTGTCATCAGAATGATTGGCTAGAGATATGCCTGTTTTGCATGGGATTAGAGAACTATGAGATTGAAATGAATGAGGAGAATGCTCAACAGAGCCTCCTTGTTCTTAGCATCCCTCAGCCACCCTTGCTTTTATCTAGCCTCTTGGGACTTCACCCTATGTCCAGTTTTCCCTGTATTTTAAATGTTTATTTTATACACACGTGTGCACACGCATACGCGCGCACGCACACACACACACAGAATCTTCCTTGGTAGAAGTTGTCTCTACAAAAAGGAATTCTTTTGAACCTGTCTTTTTTTTGAAAAGCCAGAAAATTTGTGTGTGTGCAAGAGACAAATTGAGTCCTATGGGCTTTCTCTTCTCTCCTTACACCCCTCTCTTTCTGTATCCTTCAGTGCTGTCCAGAGGTTTATTTGGCATCAGCACTGACAAACTGGTCAGTGTTAACTCCAGCAGCTTTAGCATTCTGAGTGAGATTCCCCCCAAGTAGTTTTCAGTAAACACCTAAAGATGTATACGAAAATAAATATTTAATGTAAAGGTAAAGGTTTCCCTTGCTCAAAAGCCAGTTGAATCCAACTCTAGGGGCAGTGCTCATCTCTGTTTCCAAGCCAGCGCTGTCCAAATACTTCTCCATGGTCATGTGGCTGGCATGACCAAACACCGAGGTGCCCAGAATGCTGTTACCTTCCCACTGAAGTGATACCTATTTATCTGTTTGCAGTTTCTTGCTTTCAGTCTGCTAGGTTGGCAGGAGCTGGGGCCAGTGTGGGAGCTCACTCCATCACGTGGCACTAGGGTCTCAAACTGCTGAGTTACAGGCCTTCTGTAACCTCTAAGCCACTGTGATCCCCAAATATTTAATAACATAAATAATACAAAACATAGATAATTGGGAACCATTGCAAGACACATAGAATCAAGGCAGGACACTTAGAAAATAATTACAAGGTATATTTCTTGGCAAATCTCTACTTAGAAAGAACCTCAGCATTTCTTTGCTTTGGTATGGGTTCAGGATGGAACATCTTAGCAAAGCCGCACAGGACCAATCCTTGATATCAGAGTCTTGACACAATGTGAAACCTCAAACAGTTTTATAGATTTTCCTGTAATCTGGGAGTATCCTCACTAACCTAGTCAGAAACTAGGATTATAGTGTCAGTGTTGCCCTCCGAGCCTGCTCTTGAGTAATTCCTTCAAACATCTGAGTAACAGAAATAAAGGCATCAGAAATGGTTTCTTGGACAGCTTGGCCAAATGGTGAGATGAACCCCTGACTCAATTCCCTCCTGAGCACCATCAGTCACCATATACCGGTCCTAGGAAGCAACTTCAGGGATTTAATTATCTCCACCCCACAACTAAGCCCTTGTTGTTCTAAGGATGTGTCTTTTCATTTCATAACAAGGAGAATCACGGATGCTGCACTGAGCTACTTGGAGGAAGGGCATGATAAAAATGCACTACATGAATACAATTAATAATAAATATTCCCAAACGGATGCCTTTTGAGCGTGGGAAAAAGATCTAAGCCATCACCTCTAATGCTACAACCCCAATGGGATCCAGGGCTCCCTGTGGTTGCTTTTTAATGTTACAGAAAAACTGTAGGCCTGTTATCTAGTTTCCTGTGTAATGTGTAGTTTGTCCCCAAAATAGCAGAAAAATGCTACATAATTATCTTTTATAGAAGAGAGGGGGGAATTTGGTCTTGAGAGTGTCTACAATAAAAACGAACAGAAACATATTTTAGATTTTGTTTCACGTATTTAGACGCAGCCTCTTGTAAAGCCAAACTATCCCTATTCCATATATTTTAATAATGTCGTCTCTGCCTTGGTGTGCTTTATGTTGTCTGCATATTTAAGGTAGAACTCTGCTGAGAATGTAATGGTGGCAACAGTTTTATGAATAATATTTTTCTTACTTGACCTTTCCAGATAGAAGTCTATCATCACTGGAAATAACTTTTCATATTGATCTTGATTTTTTTTATATCCCAGTTGGATTAAAAACTTTAGTACCTTTTGGCAGAGTTTCTGCACACATGATATGGGAATAATATGAAAGATGCCTGCTTTAAAAAAGAAGAAAGATGACGAGTACTCAGGCACAGATTGGTGGCGAAGATCTAGGACGGTGGACATTGTTAGCCGGTCCTCTCAGGCTGTAGCTCTGATCTGAGAGAATGGTGGGGTGGTTAAGCATTAGTAACAAATCTGAACGACTGGGTTCACTGTTTCTCAGATCTTGGAAGAGAAGGATGATGGCTGTTGAAAACAGCAAGCCAGCATCCCCCTCCCTTTCCATCCTGTAATAAATAATGAGTAAAAATTATGACCTGGTATCATCATACTTCACATTTCTCTGGCCTTGCAAGCTGAAGCTGATAAACTTGTGTAGGAGTGAGAATATTCAAAGCACAGTGCTCTCACTTCTTGCATTTTTATTTACCAGATGTTACAAAAGGGAGGGGGAAGAAAGAGACAGGGGCTGCTATTTTCAGCAATAGCTAAATCTCTCTTGTAATATGGGTTTTCACCCTACTACCAGCTAACAATCAGCATGTTATTAAAACTGAACTTGGAAGGAAAATAGAACAGGAATGAAATATCTCCCAGTTGAACCAGGGATGAGAGAACTCACACAAAATGTCATTGGTTTTAAATTTTGCATTTCTGAGAATATCTAATTTAGATGCTAAAATAATTTTAAAATACTTTGGGTACCAGACAGTTAACAGATTCTAGATTAACTTCATAGCCTCACCTTTTGTGAACCATACTTTTATTTCAGTGTCTCTCTTACACATTTAAGCATATCAAGTGCTGAGCATTAATGTTTCCAAAGAAAGAACTCCAGTGTGGCTGCAAATACAGTTTCCATATATACCATAATATTCTTTATTTTTACTGTATAGGTGCATTGAAAGATGGTAATCTCTTAGGAACTGACAGTCAAAAAGTGCGAGTACTGCACTTGCATCTTTAAAACTTAGTGGTATTAGCTCTAGAATTGCTCCAAAATTTAGTAAGCAAACGAAATAATGCACTGGATATGCAACGCTGACAATGCCATCCTAAGCAGAGTTAAACCATCCTAAGACCATTGAAGTAAATAAGCTTAAAAGTCTGTAACTCTGCTAAGGATGTCATTGTGAATCTTTTATTATCATTACCCATAGTCAATAGTTTGAATTCAAACAAATAAAAAATTAATTTAAAAAAATCATTACCGATTAAATCCAGAAAAGTTTCCCAGTCTGTCTAGCTTTGGGGATAATTTTCATGAAAGTACAAATTAAAATAAAAAGAACACTATGGTAAATAAGAAGCATGCTTTTAGAGCGTAGCCATGCTGATCTGCAGGAGAACAACTAGATTGAGTCCAGGAGCACCTTAGAACTCAGCAAGATTTTTGCAGCATGAGCTTTCGAAAGCCTGTTTGGTGTAGTGGTTAAGTGCGCGGACTCTAATCTGGGAGAACCGGGTTTGATTCCCCACTCCTCCACTTGCACCTGCTGGATGACCTTGGGCAAGCCATAGTTCTGTCAGAGCTGTTCTTGAAAAAGAGCAGTTTCTGTCAGAGCTCTCTCAGCCCCACCTACCTCACAGGGTGTCTGTTGTGGGGAGGGGAAGGGAAAGGAGTTTGTAAGCCGCTCTGAGATTCCTTTGGTAGTGAAAAGCGGGTTATAAATCCAATCTCCTCTTCTTCTTTATACCCTGAAAATCTTGTTGGTCTCTAAGGAGCTACTGGACTTGAATCAAGACTCATGCCTTGTCTATCCAGGCTACAGCTGTGGAATTTATTATGAAAAGATAATACAGAGATGAAGAAAATATGAAGGACTTACTATAGCTTGATTTTTCTTTTAACTGTCCAGCTCTGCTGGAGTTGTGTCCAAGGTTGTTACAGCCACCAGGGTCTCTTTTAGTTGGGCATAAGCCCGGGGATAGCCTCAAAATCAGGCAAGGGGGGTTTACTTCACCCAGTTTCCTTGCTCTTCCCAGCCTTCTATCTGTTTGTCTGGGAACAGATCTGGCTCTTCCTCCCTAGATGCTCTAGGGCATTTTAAATGGTTCCCTGGATGAGGTACATCCCTGGGCTCTGCCATCCCTTCCTCCACCCTGACCTAGCCCTGGGAAAAGGCAGGCTTCTGGGCCAGTGATTTCCCCCCTCTTGGTCTGTCTGGCCTACCTCCCCTCTCCTTGACCTTCCTTAAAGGGGTGTCACAGACCCAGGTGAGACTAAGAGGTCCAAAGTTGGCTGCCTCCCCCTGCCCCTTAAAAAGATTTCCTTGGGACCCAAACCTGGACTAGCTTTGGTGGAAGCTCCACCTTTGGTGGAAGCTCCAACCTTTCCTAGTGCTACCACACTTGCTCCTTCCAGTGGCTGCAGCTGTGAAGCTGGCTGGGCTGGTTGGTTGTTGGGTACAACTCCTCTGTGCCAAGCCATCAACAGAGAGCTCTCCCAACATGGTGCTGCCACTGGGTTCACTGATCCTGACGGCCAGCATGTGCTTCTCCTGTCTGGCAGTCTTTGGTGGGGACTCTGCTGCAGGTGGCTTGCCATGATTGGGCTAGTGGCTCTTGTGGCACGGGGCTTGTCACTGGGGCTGCTTCCCCTTGGCATTCCTCACCTCCCAAGGTAAGTGTGGGGGCAGGGATGCTGAACCCAGACACTAACATCCATTAAAAGTTCTTAACACATCCATGTGATTTATACCCAGAGGTATTTTGCTTTATCTCTTGCCTTATACCAGAGAGCTTTCAGTTACATTGACTAAACATGCTTAGTGTAAAAAGCTGACATAGCTGAAAATTTTGTAATGTTAAAAGGATCTCACCTCTGTGATTTATAGTAAGGGACACACCAGACAGACCATGGGTTTTTGTACGAAATCTGACATGATGTGTTGACAGTGTTGTGTTGACAGTGTGCTTGACAGAGCTGGTGTTTGGGAACAGTTGCAATTCTGTGAGTATTTAATACACAGCTGCACATACTTGTAGGTAGGAGTTCTAGGCAAGTCTGAAGAAACAGCTGATAAGGAACTGGATAGCAACATTCTCTGTGCAAGCCCTACTGAAGATAATCAAAGTTGCCCGAGCATTTCCTGCAGAAGAATGTAATTAGCATTTATTTTTTAAATTAAATAAACTGATAATGTAAAACCATGACTGCAAGGAAGCATTTATTTCAACACACTAGAGATGAACAAATTTTCTTTCCAGTTGAGTGTTCTTATAGATTAACAAAATAATCTTGATGTATGTTTTTTGATTTATTTGAAAATGAAGAGACTAGAACGTTTGCATGAGCGAAGATATGAATTAGTCATCTGAATACTAAGGGAGCTTTGACTCTCGAAAGCTTATACCCCCAAAATCTTTTTGGTTTCTTGAGGGCTACTGGAATCAAATCTAGCATGTCAGACATGTGATTGGAACTTTGGTCTCCCAGATCTCTAACTACTTTACCAACACTGGCTTTCATAGGGTGGCTGCTGTTGAACAGCAGCAAGCAACCAAGTGATAGCAAGTTGTTTAGTAGTTGCCACCAGGCCTGGTCCTGATGAGTCCTCCCTCAGAAACCAAGGCTTGAAGGATCACAATACTGTTGTGGCTGCCTAGCAACAGCCACTGAGGGCGTTTGCTTCTTAAAGCTACAGGTGCTGCTTCTAGTGGAGAATTTTAATCCACCATTAAAAAAAAAAGATTTCAGATGTTTCAGCATACCTGTGGTGTTTTTCAGATTTGTAGAAAGATCTGTCTTGTCTATTTATGGCTCCAATCTCAGAATTTAATTATCCTCAGATTTGGCTGGGTTGACAATTAGAATATATGATAATCTATACCACATCAAGAGAAACGATGTTGCACCCACCCTGCTTGAAACATCCCCTGTATGAAGGCCTTGGTATGAGTCCCTGCAGAGTCTTCTGCGTGCAGCAAACAATCTGTAGGCAGAAGTGAAAGAATTTGCAAAGCATTTTCTCTGTGCCTCCATACATATCAGGGTTGTCAGTTCTCCCACTGTGGTGGGAGATCTGCCAGCAATGATTGGAGTGATGGTGGGAGAAAAATAAACAAAACAAAAGCTGTCTGGGGCAACAGCGTGATGTCTTTTACAGTGAAAACCTGGAAGTGATGAGAATCCTCTCTAGGAGACATTGGGAAGATCTATGGTTTTATCATAGTGTTTCTGGTGATTCCTATTGAGGCATGACATCATTTCTGGGTTCCCCCTAGTAGTGACATCCCACTCTTGCTGATAGTGCACCCCTGAACTCCTGTCAGTTGCCAGGCAACCCTAACAAATGCCTGCATGCATTTGCAAAGCATTTTCTCCATTTTTTTAATTATAAGTTGCTTTGGACAGGTTCCCTAGAGAGGTGGCATAAAAGTTCTCTAAGTAAACAAAGTATGTCTCTTCATATTCCTAGGAATTTGTATTTGTACAATAGCTTCTATGCGGACCACCAGGCTTTCTGAGAAAGGCTGCTTCCTCACCACATAGCATTTGGGTGAAGAATTGACCATGACTATTGAGGCATTTCCCCCCCATGCCATTAATGAAGAAGCCATCATATGGAGTTGGGTAAAGGACGCTTAATGAGAAGAATACCTAAAATGCAAAGGGGTTGACAAAGGTTTAGCAAGGACTGGACCATAAAGGGTATTGAATGATGTGTAAACAAATATATTGCCAGTAAAAATTCAAAGGTCATAAGTTATGTGATAGTGGTACATTAAAATAGCTGTTTGAAGGCATTTGTACTGGCATTTTCTCTGTGTCTTGTTTAGTCTAAATCTGTGCTTAGAAACAAGCACTAAACTTTGAACAACAATTCACCAAGGCCACTTAAACTGAAAGGTGCATAATGAACATTTTTATTTACGTTCTTCTCATGCTTGTTCATTTTGCGCCCCTCAGAAATAGCAGCATGGAAATATTAAATAGCTACTGAGCTGAAAGTATTAAATGAGTGCTTGTCTCAGTGGACTTTAAAAAAAAATGAACTGTGAAATATTTTATAGTATGACAATTATGAGAAATCTCAGCCATGGAAATTGGAATTCCAGGTCTTTTTTTCCTTTTGTAAATCAAACTACTAGCCCAACACTTACATTCAAAAAGGAAGCAACCAAAAGAGAATCATGGAAAGAAGAACAAGCAAGACAACAAGGACAACTGTGAAAAATTAACTATGAAAAAAGTCAGACATTCAACAAACTTCAGTATCTATTCATGTAAACAAATTCATATAAACAATTCATTCCAAGCATATCAGTATCATATCCAAAATTTCAGAAAACATTCCAGAACCACACAAAATAGGTGGACTTCGATCTAAATGACTAATCCAATGAAGTGTGCAGTGCGAATGAGTTATAAAACTTGTTAAGCCTTGATTTATAATAAGGCTTTCATAAGACGGTTACTGACAAATAATGGTACGATGGATGTTAGTTTCAGTTTTCAAAGATCTCAATAACTTTCAAGGACACTGTTTTTTGGTTCTCCAGTGGAGTCTGCCAGCCTTGTTAACTGTTTCCCACAAAGCTTCTTCAAGTTAGAATAGAATGAAGTCCTATGTATCCATCTCAAGCCATATCGCACTGTAATTGTTTACATCAATACAGTATAATAGTATCCAGTCAGTACATGAAAACATTCCCATCTTTCAATATGCAAATAACATACTCCATTCTTAATACAAACATAGCAATTGCTGTCATTAATACCAAACACCTATTAGGATCCAAAAGGTCTCCTTTAAGTTATGGTATACAGAACAGGTGGGCTCTAGGGATCTCTCAGAACTACAGCTCATCTCCAGACTACAGACATCATTTTCTGTGGAGAAAATGGATATGTTGGAGGGTGGACGCTATGGCATTGTACCTCACGGAGGTCCCTATCCTCTCCAGGCCCCACCCCCAATTCTCCAGGAGTTTCCCAACCTGGATGTGGCAACCCTACCCCATGCTAGCCGGGGGGAACCTGGCAACCTTACCCTCCCCTTAAAAAAGCTTTGACTTACCCTAAGCTGAAGTCAAGTGTTACGATGTGACCTGTGTAAAGGTTATATTTGGTTAAATTTTGGGAGGCTCAGATGGTTTTCATTCATGGAGAGGCCTGACAAATCTGGACTACATTTCAGGCTTAGTTTTTGTACAGACTTAAATTGGTTTTGCAAGTTCTGGAGAAGTTGTTCTGTGATATGGGATCTCAGCACTGTCCGAAATTGGAATTTTTTAGGATTTAGAGGAAGCCATCTCTTAAAATGATATAAAACTAATGTGTTTACATTGTATCTCTGCATCAGATTAGTTAATTAGATCAGTATGAACACTAATAAACTATTACTAGTTTACCTATTTATTTAAATTAAGTTTTCAGTCTGTTGCCCATCAATGTAATTGCTGCCTCACCTCTTAATGCCTCTGCCAATAGCTTTCATTATGGTGTTCTGCATTTGTCTGTAGAAACAGTGTTCTTTGGACGAATGCTGCTTTTGTTTTCCAGGGTAGTCAGTCAGCATGTCCTGTAATTTGTTAGAGGTGTCATTTACACTATTCAGCACTTTCAAACAATAAGCCATCCAGCCTGGGTATTAGATTCCAGTGGAATGTTGAATTCAAATTTGCAGAGACAGCACAGAGAACAAAGCTATAGCCCTTAATCAAATGAAACAATTTTTACTAATGCTTTTAAATTAGTCACTTAGCTTAGTCAGTGTCAAGCATACTTTAGATCCAGTAATATGTTGTTCCACAAATGAGCATGCAAGTTAAATAGTGACATTTCAGTTGTAAGCATGCTTACTTGTAAATTCCATTGGAGTCAATAGGAACCACTTTCAGTAAAATGTAGTTAGGAGCAGCAGATAAATGTGAGCAATGCTAGCATTGATAGTATCCTATGTACACCCAGATGAAGGACTATATGGGAAAGAAAAAACTCTTGCCAGAGTATAGAGGGCACAGCAATTTCACCATAGTCCACAGCAACCCAGCCCCAACCCACCAACCGCAGAGCAGTGTGCTGTTGAGGTGCCTGCTGTCCAAGCTGCTGCTGTCCAAATACATAACTGGAGCCCTGTTCATAAGTTATTGACTGCATGTACCTTCTGTGTGTGCTGTGTTTAGTTGATTTTTTCATTCATATTCTTCATTAATTCTTACATTTGACACATGTACAGCTAAACATGTGATTGAAAACACAGATATATTCAGGTACTGGTCCTTAGTTTCATTTGTAGAGTGAACACATGTTGGCCCTTTCTTGTAATCAGATGTTTGCAGATACAGGCTATATGCACATGTGCTCACTGTAAACATGTGAGCAGGGCTACAGCGTATGTGAATGTGTGTGTGTGACGGGAACAAAGAGAGCAAGACACAGGGAGAGGAAAACAAACTTGACCCAATGTCACTTGTACTTTGTAACAAGGCTTTCATTGGGACCTTATATGTTTTTATTTGTCTTTCTAATAAATACATGTATGCTTGTATATAATAAGTATACATTAGGTTTTTTAATACTGGCCCTTTATCAGGCTTCTTTCTTACCCTTGGGGAACAAAGGGAGCACATTTCTTTCAATCAGAAGGAGAACCCGAGTGGTGACCAAAAAAAGCCCTGGAGTGAATTTTATCCAGGGAAATTGACAGATGCAGGTTTCAATTGCCTCTTGCAACCAGCTTCCCTTTTGACAGATAGATACCCTAGAGAAAAAACATGGCCACTCCAGACATAACATTCACATGCTCCTGCCACTTGCCCAGCAGAAGCAACTCTGATAGAACACCCAAAAGACCTCTCCTGCACAATGGTTCACATCTTGGGAAGTACAGGGCTCAAGAGCACCAACCTTTTGCCAGGCAAAGAGAATGTAAACACTGGGATAACAAGAAAACACACAACTGCATATTCCTAGAAGGGACCCCTGTCAGCTTCCTTAGCTCACTGGTGGGAGGAACTCATGTTTCAGTCAGGGATCAAGGCTATTTTTGGGCAGAAACGCACCAGAACAGCGTTCCTGCTAGCTTCCATGGCAGGTTGGCTGGGGAGGGGAAGGGGAGGTGGGCCGACATGCTCCCCCCTTTCCCCTGAGCCTCTCCGCTTTTGCAGAGAAACTCAGGTGAGTGGGGGGATTTAAATGCCTTTCTTTCCCTTCCCCATCTGGGGAAGGGAAAGAAAGGCATTTTAAACATACCTGAGTTCCCTGCCTGATCTTCTCTAGGTACCCTGCAGTTGTGGGGCACCTGGAGAAGATCGGGCAGGGAACCCAGGCATGTCTGCCCCCTGCCCTCCCCTTCCCTTCTTCAGCCAGCTCGCCGTGGCAGGCAGGCTGGGGTGGGGAAGGGGAGGCGGGCAGACATGCTCCCCCTTTCCCCTGAGCCTCTCTGCTTTTGTGGAGAAACTCAGGGAAGGGGGGGGATTTAAATGCCTTTCTTTCCCTTCTCCAGATGGGCAAGGAAATGAAGGGCATTCTAAACATGCCTGGGTTCCCTGCCCGGCCTAATATGAGTTTCTGCTGTTGGGTGTGGCCTATTATGCTAATGAGTTCCTGCTGGGCTTTTTCTACAAAAAAAAGCCCTGTCAGGGACCATGGGTTCAGAACTCACTGAAGGAGATGCTGGTAAGAAGGAAAACCTTGCCTTTTAGCCCCAACAAGTTTATCAGCATCAAAGTCTAGAATACACAGTTCTCACTCATGGGAGCAATCCTCCTACCACATACCATACCCAACTGGACATACAGAATGATAACCTACCCAGAGTTCTTTGTTCTAGTCTAGCGTGTGGCTAGAAAGCCAGAAAGGAACTTCACATTAGCTGCAATTTTACCCCATTTAAAATAATCATTTGGGATAGGCCTCTCAAAATGACTGGCTTCCCCACACACCCATCAGTTGGGCCAGCTGTCCACAAAGCACCACCTACCTCCTGCACTCCAGGGTCTCATTTCACAATTTGCCCCCATTCATCCCAGCAATTGTTTTACTCAATCTGTAGTCCTGCTCTCCACCATGCAGGCTACATGGCTGATTACTTTAGCTGTGTGTGTGCAACTTGAAGACCCTTCCTTTCCCTTGCAGTACCTGTGGGAACACTGGACTATGCCCTCAGTCCTCTTGCATGCTGGGAGTGGTAACAAGCAGTGGTGGGATCTAATCTGCAAAACCCTTATCACTCAGCTGTGAAGCAATCCATGCATTTATTCAACAGCATCAGGATTAAGGCAGCAAGTCAAATGAATAGAGTTGTCAGCTCTTTCAGTCTGTGCTGGGTCTTTGGTATGGGGTGGGAGAACTCTCCTTGTGTTCAGTCCAGGTTTTTTAATGCTATACCAAGGTTTTTTGCTGACCTAAATGTCAGTCTTAGGGGGCATGTCTGGGGCTAAAGAAGCTTAGAGGGCTGACTAACCCCTGCTTCTCTTCTGACAAATCTCTGATACTGCCTGTTTATCCACAGAGGTTAAGGTTCTATCAGTTTAGTGCCAACGTGACTACAGATACATCAACATATCTTCAGGATATACAAGCATACCTTCAAGATATGCTGCTGTAGGGGTTAGTCACTGTCCTAAACCATTCAGAGATGGAGTTTAGGATTACACTGCTAGTTGAGTTGTAAGATTAGTCAGTGAAAGTGACTATGCTTCATAGACCAAATCCTAACATTATCCTGTAAGTAAACTCCACTGAATAAAATGGGTGTAGACCCACTTAGTATTGGTCCAGTTATGTCCTTTCCTTGAGAAGCACAATGATAACTAGGTCATCTAAAGTAAAACCACAATAGTATTGAGATCATTCATATCTGCTGTGCAGACATAACATAAGTGGGAAGGACCCTGATGACACATGAGTGTTATCTTCAGAGCTTCTTGGTACATAAAATTCCTTTTGTCTTGAAACAGCAAAGATATTCTTTAACTAAGGACATGGAAGTAAATGTGGCATGAAAGTAATACACATTTGAAAATGTGAAAGTAACATTTTCTGCATTAAGTTTATCTTATAACTGACTGCTCTTTTATTTCTTTGTCTATAAATCTGAACATTCAGTGCCGGAACTGTGCAGCAAGTTTCATATCCTCCATGCCTGATGACACAGCACTGGATTCACCTATAACAATCACACAGCTGAAGAACTATAAAGCAAACATTACATCCATCTGGCCAGAAACTGAACCATGTGTTCAAATCTTAGTAAACAATACACTCTTAACTTAAAATGCATTTACATACAAGTACCTGAATAAAACAGTCGTACAGGTGATTTCGACTTTCAGATTAGCACAATCTGAATGAAGTGACTGATCCCATGCAGCATTAACAGTGTCATCCTAAGCAATTATACCCTTCCAAGCTCTTTGACTGTAGTAGATTTGAAGAGTGTAACTCTGCTTAGGATGGCATTGTAAGTACACCTAATTCTTTGCAGAAATAGGACTATAAGGTTATAATACTGTTTTAATAATGTTCACCTATTGTTGTTTCAATGGGACTCCTACACTTGTAGAAACAGGAGTGTCTCATACGTATCTCATACATTCTGAAGTGTGCACTCAAATACAGCATTTTGCATTTTGTATCTGAAAATTAGATGTTGTGGGTATACGTCAAGCAGCTGTATTTGGGATTTGTACCTCCTCTATAGACCTCCTCCTTTCTGTGTCTTTTTTCCCCCTCTTGTGATATGTGTATCGGTTCCTTTGTTGGGATTAACAATCTTTGAAAGACCTGGAATGTGATATCACTGCTTGCAGTGGAATCTGAACTGAGGCTCTTCAAGCCACACTCCCTCCCATCACACCCAGATAAACTAGTTCAAGTAGGAGTGCAGAGTCCTGCAGTTTATAGTTGAACATCAGTTCTGTTGCATTCCAGATGTTACAAACCTAAGAACACAAGACAAGCCCTGCTGGATCAGACCAGTGGTCTGTTTAGTCCAGCAGCCTGTCTTGCACAGTGGCCAACCAGTTCCTCTGGATGATCAACAACAGGGCATAGAGACTGAGGCCTTCCCCTGATGTTGCCTCCTGGCTCTGGGATTCAGAGGTGTAGTAGCCATTGATAGACTTATCCTCCATGAATCTGTTTAATCCCCTTTTAAAGCTGTCTGTGCCTGTGGCCATCATTACATCCTCTGGCAGCTAATTCCACATTTTAATCACTTGCAGTGTAACGTAGTCTTTCCTTTGCCCATCCTGAATCTACTGCTCGTCAGCTTTATTGGATGCTCCTGAGTTCTGGTATTTTGGGAGAGGGAGAAAAAGTTCCACCCCGTGCATAATTTTATAAACCTCTATCATGTCACCACTTTGTTGTCTCTTTTCTAAACTGAGAAGTCCCAGACTCTTCAGTTTTTCCTCATAGGGAAGGGGCTCCAATGCACTAATCACCCTCGTTGGCCTTCTCTGTATTTTTTCCAGCTCTATAATGTTCTTTTTGCAATACAGTGACCAGAGCTGTACACAGAATTCCAAATGAGGCCGCACCATAGACCTATATAGGGGCATTATAATTTTGAATGTTTTGTTTTCAGTTCCTTTCCTCAGTACAAAGATTTCTACATGAGGTAAGACTGGGTCTGTATGACTATTTCAGAAACAGTTTGGGTTAAAGATGGAAGATGAAGAACTTCCATCTTGGGAAGGGGCTGTGGCTCAGTGGTAGAGCATCTGCTTGGTATGCATGAGGTCCCAGGTTCAATCCCTAGCATCTCCTGTTAAAAAGGACCAGATAGTAGGTGATGTGAAAGGCCTTGACCTGAGCCCCTGGAGAGCAGCTGCCAGTCTGAGGGGCAGGCCCGTAGCTACAGTGGGGCATATCGGGGCTAGGCCCCCTGACTTACTGGCAAGGCCCCATGACTTCTCATCCAGCCCAGGGCCCCCAAGCAGTAGCAGGAGTGGGGAAGGAGCCAGGTATTCCTTCATTTCGATTAGCCAGTGCCCCCTAAGAAATGTAAATGCCCCCCCAACTTAAAACATCCTGGCTATGGGCCTGCTGAGGGGGCCATATTGATCTTGATGGATCGATGGTCTGATTCAGTATAAGGCATCTTCATGTGTTCATGTGTCCAGTAAAGAGCTGAACTCTTAAAGGTGCAAAACAAAATTCCATGTATTATATGCAATCACTGTACTTTATGTTTGCAGTATTTTTAATTGTGTTCAGTGGGGGTGGGCAAGAGAAAACAAATTGGTTTTTTTTTCTGAATTCAGGTATATTGGACCTGAAAAATATTGGTATTTCCCGATACCCTTGGCAGGAAAGGAGGGATATAAATTAATTAAATAAATAAATATTATTTAATCCCAATACCAGTATGATATTCCGTTTTGGTAATACTTGGGAATCCTGAATTTTTGTGAGTCCATTATACCCAATGGGGGCCATTAAAGTCAATGGCAAATCTATCAGTTTGGTGTAGTGGTTAAGTGCGTGGACTCTTATCGGGGAGAACCGGGTTTGATTCCCCCACTCCTCCACTTGCACCTGCTGATGTGACCTTGGGTCAGTCACAAGCTCTGGCACAGCTGTTCCCTCAAGGACAGTTTGTGTTAGAGTTCTCTTAGCCCCACCTACCTCACAGGGTGTCTGTTGTGGGGAGAGAAAGGGAAAGGAGTTTGTAAGCCGCTCTGAGACGCCTTTGGGCAGTGAAGGGCGGGGTATAAATCCAAACTCTTCTTCTTCTTCTTCTATCCTGGGGTATACACAGTGGTCGGGGGTGGGGTGAGGTAGAGGCACCAAATTTGCAGTGTAGCTGCTGGAGCTTCTCCTCAAAAGAACCCCCAGGGGGTCCAATTCTGTGGGCACCCATAGAAGGTGTTCCAATCCTCCATTGTTTCCAATAGAGGAAAATAGCAAGGCAATACAAGCTGAGCAGAATGTCCCAGAGAATCTCTGCAGTAGAAAGTGAAGTGTTTGTTGGGGCATTTTTGCAAGACCAGCAGCAGAACCAGTGCAGTGTGCCCCACAGAATTAGTGCTATTGTGGCAGTGCCAAAACCCAACAGGACTAAGTTCTAATCTGAGAATCTCTGAAGTAGAAACCATGGGGGGCTGCATTTCTGCAATGACAACAGAACCCAGTGCCAACCTATTAGTACCCAGCAGCAGAACCCAGTGCCATTGTGGTAAATGCCAACTCAACTCAACAGGACTGACGTCAAGCACAGAATTACAATCTGAAGGGGGGGGGTTGCAAGGACAGCAGAACCAGTGCAATAGTGCTCAGCAGCACAACCCAGTGCCAATGTGGTAGCAATGCAAACCCAACAGAACTAACCAATGTCCCAAAGAATCCCAGCAGGAGAAAACTGCAAGAAGCAAGGGCAGTAGAAGCCTATCAGAAAACTCAAAAGTGCAGGGTGGGCAGAGAATTTTGCTAGCCCAGTAATGTTTTGTTTTCTTCCAAAGCCAAGGGCAAACCCAGAGAAACCTTATACACCGTTTCCCCAGGGATGGCCTCAGAAAGTGAGAGGGAGGTGGTTGTGTCCACCCTGATCCTCTTCCTCTCCGCAGGAGCAGTACACATCAACCATCACTGCCTCAGTGGAGGAGCCTTAGCCTAGGTACTGCAGCTGCCCATCATCACAGGCTCTCCCTTTCCCACCTCCTACCTCCTCAAAGATGAATGTTCCACAGCAAATTAGCTTCATTATTTATGATGCTCCTGTGGGTTCTGCTGACTTCTGTTTGCCACACTGGTCTCACTGTGCTACTCTACCCCTTTCATATACTTCAAGATGAGGAACACTTTTTGGGCTGCTGGTTTTAATTTCAGCGTGCAGTTTTGGTTTGGGGTGGCTGGTGACTCGATGAGTGAATTTGTGAGCACACAACCTTCAGCATCACCCTGTGCTGGACTCCTACCAGAGTTCTGTAGAGGTATTTTGATTCAGGTGGATTCCGAATGGCAGTGGGGAGATTGTCGGGGCATTTCTGTGCCAATCCAACTGGTTAATGGCCCTGCTACTTCTTTCTAGTCTCATTTTAATTTTGGGAAGAACATTTTGCCCCAGCTTCCCAGCACAGGCTGAGAGAGGATGCAGGCACAAGTACGTGCTCACTTCAGTCACCCTCAGAGACCAGGACTGGGTAGCCGAACAGTGGCAAGTTGACCTTCAGGAAGACCAGCCTGGACAGGGGAGCAGGCATGAGTGATGTGAGCTGACAGTGATGCCCACATGGGAAAAAACCTGCTCACTCTGCTCACTCATCAGAGGGCATGAGAGGAGCCTCTGGGCCACGGTAGAGAGGTTCAGCCAGACTGCCTCCTTCATGGCCCAGTAGCTCAGCGGACTGTTGGCCTGTGACTCGTAGGGCTCCGCAAGGTACTCCCTCACGATTGCAGCCACAGTGTCCTGTCTCATGTGCCTACCACTCCCAGAGGGGCTGAGTATTCGCCCTATGAGTGCCATCTCTCAGGTAATTGTGTGGTACCTGGGGGGGGGGGCACTGCCTAGTCAGGAAGGTGGGGGATGAACAGCAACAGAGCTGCTTTCATCCCCCTCTTCTTTAGCTTATGCCAATGTGCCTGTCTTGGCCCACATGCACTCAAATAACCAGGAGAGTGCATCTCTCCAGAGAATGAACTTGTTGGCCTGCTTGGCGATCTTGCCCTTGATGTGCAGTCAACACATGGTTGCCAACTTGTAGACCTGTGTGAGAGGCGGAAAGCGGGCCTTGAGTCCATCTTGCAGCCTTTTCAACAGCATGCGTACTGCTGGAACTGTGTCTTCACATCCTGCAGTTGGCTTCAGAAAGGAGGCCAAATCTTCATGAGTTGTTTGGATCCTGGGGATGACCAGAGCCAGAATTGCAGTGTCAGATGAGGGCATCTCTGTGTAGCTCTCAAAGGGCCTAAGAGTTTCCACAGTCTGAGAGATGGTCAAACTCTCTTCCTGGGTGAGCTGGCTCTCTTCCTGAATTACTCTGGTATCAGAGATCAGGGCAGTCAGGGCTGTCTTCTGCTCCATCAAGAGCTCAGGCATGGCACAGATGGAGTTCCACTGAGTGCTCACATCACCAGTCAGGTGATGCACTGGCACGCCTCTCAGTGTCTACTTCTTGCACAGCAGATGGGTGTCCTACACATTGCAAGAGAAGTGACCCATGATATGCTGGCATTTCTGTAATAGATGCCTGAACTCATGGGTCTCAGCATACAAACTGGGATTCTCTGCAGAACCCAGCCCCAAGGCATCCTTCACCACCAGGTGGAGAATGTGTACCACGCACCTGAGGCCCAGTGCCTGCATTGCTGCCCTCATGTTCTTGCCACCATTGGTCACCATGAAGCCCGTGGAGAGGTCCCTGGCTATCCTTGCTGCTGTTTTTCAATAATGGCTGATATGTTGTCTGCCCTGTGCACCCCATTGACTACCTTGGCATGAAGCAGAGCTTAGCAGTAGCCAGCCTGCTGGCCCTCATCCTGCCTAGCACTAGTTTCCCCACCCACAACATCACTGGGTTCCCGCCAGTGCACAGTCAGCAACAGATATGCACCATGTGCCTAAGAGGAGGTCCAGATGTTGGACATGAAATGCACAGTTCTCCTGCGAGCACAAGACAACTGTTTCCTCACATGGTCCCTGGCAGTCCTGTACAATGAGGGCATCATGGCCCTGCTCAGCGTGGTGTGAGCAGGGGGCATATACCAGGGATAGGTATCTTGGAGCAGCCTGCGGAGAAGGGGTGGCCATCTATAGCAACTATTTTGACAATGAGGCAAGTAACCCTCTTACTTGCCTGCTGTTTCTCCCCCCCCAGCACCCTAAGTGCCAACATCATCAAGCATCTCTGTCAGAGTTTAAGTAAATTTAAAATGATCCTGGGTGTATTTTCTGAAGAATGTACTCTTATAGACAACAGAGATATGTATAACCCCCACCCTTCACATGTGTATAGTTTTAATTTATTTCAATTATTTTTCTTTCTTTTCATTGGTTTTTAATGGGACATGCATTTTTAGCTACAGCTCTCCTTCTATCAAACTGTGATGGAATTCTCCAGTATGGTGTAGTGGCTAAGTGCGTGGACTCTAATCTGGGAGGAATCGGGTTTGATTCCCCATTTCTCCACATGCAGCTGCTGGTGTGACCTTGGGTCAGTCACAAGTTATTTCAGAGCTGTTCTCTCACAAGCAGTTCTGGAAGGAGCTCTCTCAGCTCCACCTGCTTCACAGGGTGTCTGTTGTGGGGAGGGGATGGGAAAGGAGATTGTAAGCCACTCTGAGACTCCTTTGGGTAGTGAAGGGCAGGGTATAAATGATATCTCCTCTTCTCTTCTTCTAGGTTCTGAGAATAATTCCAAAGACTTTTCCCCTGTCAGATTTCAGACAGGAAGGGGAAAGTGCAAGCACAGAGATATAGTATATAATATTGTAGGCCTTTAATGCTTGCAGAACAGATACAGTGAGGTAATTAACAAGAAAGCAGGTGGTAGGCACCCATACTGTATAATAGCTGCTAGGGGTATTTCTGTAAGCCTGCTCAGTCACATGTAAAGAAAATGGAGAATTTGACTTCCTTTTTCTTTTTACAGGGGACATACAGGTTAGGAAAGATAAACACTATCCCTTCTCAAGCCTTACCTTTTCTTCCAGCAGAGTAAAATACTGAAAGAAATGAAGCTCAAGTTAGGAGTTACGATTTAGCTCCCTGTGCTTGCATGTTCCTTCCGGTTCTCAGCTCCTCTGTGCATCAGTAGGTGAACTCGTGTGAATACAGAAAGATTTCTCTGAACATTTCTAATGTAATATAATTGGTTGTAGTTTTTCCCCCCAACTGGAACTACAAATAGCTGTGGTTGTGATGTCACTTGTACAGAGAAACAGCACAGGTACAAATGGTTAAAATCACTTGGCTGGCTGTTATCCTGAGGGACATATACTTTCCACCCCTGCCCAATGTTCCCTCTAAGCTGAGTTAGTGTGAGCTAGTTCACAGTCTTTCAGCCTTCAGCTTACACATTTTTGTCTTAGCTCAGGAAGGATGGCTCTGGAACAAACTAATTTATGCAGTAGCCAGATCGCTCGCTCTCAATTTTAATGCCAGTAGCTCACAAAGTAGGATCACAAAGAAGCTCACAAGACTCCACAGCTTAGAGGGAGCATTCCACTGCCCCACCTGTGTTTATATGTATTCAAGTTGAAACTTTCCCGAATCAGAGAGCCAGCAATAGGGTTGTCAGTGCTGGGTTGGGAAATTCCTGGAGATTTGGGGGATGGAGCCTGGGCAGGGTGGGGTTTGGGGAGAGGCCTCACTGGGGTACAATGCCATAGAGTCTACCCTCCAAAGCAGCCATTTGCTCCAGGGGAACTGATCTCTGTAGTGTGGTGACTAGTTGTAATTATAGGAGATCTCCCGGGCCCATCTGGAGTCTGGCAACCCTAGCTGAGCAACGTAATTGGTATAAAAAGTATTTTGGAGAGACAGGCTTATTAATGGCATCTTCTTTGGTGGAAAGATCTATATATATCTTTAGATAGGTAAATGTCCCTCAGCTACATAGCTGCTGAATCACACTTTCCTCAGTGCCTCTCAATGCCTCCTTCGTCTTAGACATGTTATCAGAACAATGGCCTGGTTTAGAGATTACTGAATATTACATTAATTTCTCAGTTTAATTAGTTATAATAGAACATTTTTACATCTTTACAGACCAATAAAGTAAATAATATAGTGCCTCACATTAGATCTCAGTTATTAGTCACCAGCTCCAGTATTATCTTCAGCCATCACAATAAAAGATCAAAGGGAGAATAGCGGCTGTTTTAAGTTGCACCAAATAATTGTGCATTGGATTTTGTCTCTCCAGACAAGCTTTTGCTTGCACTGATGTGCAGCAGGATGCTTGCAGGTTTCCAAATCCTTTTTAGTCTAGTGCCAGTTCTGTAAATGCTATGCAAGGCTTTAAAAGGGTTACACTGAGCAGTTAAAGAGCAACCCAAACAAATGACCCCTGCATGAACAAATCATTTGTATATTGACACCCCACCGTCCAGTTTCAGAGATGGTGTCAAGAATTTACAGCTATTGTTTCCTGTAAAATACATTAGCTGGCTGTTGACTTCAAGGAAAGAAGTTAGTAAAACTCTGGTCCTAATAAAGATATTGCATGTCTCAGGGGTGGCCGGGGAGGCCAAAATGGCCCCAGAAGAGGGCCACATACCCCTCTCCTGATGCGAAGCTGCAGAGCCATATGAAGCAAAAGGAGGAACTGCCTGCTACCATGTTCCTGCTCCTTCTCACAGGGCAGCCCTGGGATAGCAGGAGAAATCCAGGTGCCACCATGCCCTTGTTTCTCTTTGATGGGGGAACCTAGGTACCTCCATGCTCATGCTTCCCCTCAGATGCCTTGCCCAGCCCAGTAGGGTGAAGCCAGGTGCTGCCGTGCAAGCCAAGCAAGTGCCACCATGCCTATGCTCCTCCTTGCAGGATGAAGCCGGGCTCCAGCATACCTGTTCTTCTCTTTGCTGATCACACTGAGCCCATTCTGGCACAAGGGTGATCTGGGTGCTTCTGTGCCACTCTTTGCAGGCCACAATATTTGGGCCAGCATGGGGATGCCAGGTGCTGCTGTGGGGTGGGCAAAGCTTATGGCAGAAGCCCACTGGGAGATTTCCTAGTAAAGCAAATAGCTGATGTGCTCCAATATGTCTTTTTTGTGTTAAAATGCTGCTGCAGTCTTTTTAGCCCCGTGAAAGGCAGGTGACAAGATTTCCATAAGAGATTATATGCTAATCATTCATTACCATAATAAACAAACATTCAGGAAGATCCATGAATGATTTTCCAGCTACCCACCTGAATCTATTTCCAGTTTTATTAATGCAGTTGGGGGCTATTTATTTAATTCATTCCCCAATATCATTTTCTAAGTCTAAAAATCATCCCCTTCCATCAGTTGCTGTTTGCTCTGTGAGTAAAAAAATACAGGCATGATACAGGGGCCTATATTATTTTCCACTGTCATCTGCTTAAAAGCTTGATGGCCCTTCCCTGGTCAAATTAACGGCCGTTCTCCCTCTGCCTCCTTGCAGCTGCTTCAGGACAGCTGGGTGAGAGAGATTTACTTCTGCACTAATAAGACCCAGTACTTCAATAGCACAGTGGATAGTGTGAACATAACAACATAAGAGACCATAAGAGAAGCCGGTGTTGGATCAGGCCAATGGCCCATCCAGTCCAACACTCTGCCACACAGTGGCCAAAAATGCCAGGTACCATCAGGAGGTCCAGCAGTGGGGCCAGGACACTAGAAGCCCTCCCACTGTTGTCGTCCCCCCAGCACCAAGAATACAGAGCATCCCTTGCCGCAAACTGAGAGTGTAATGGTTATCGTTCGCCTTTCTTGCTAGGATTTAAAACAGATTACACAGACGAGGTCAGTGCAAACAACAGGATGGGCAGTCCAGATAGACACTGCCGCAGCCTGTGACTTGTCAAAAACTGGAACCAGAAAGAGATCAGAAACAACAGTGAAGCAAAGCATAGGAATTAACATGGCACATTAAACAGTACAAAAATTGCATCGTTGGACTAGGATATGGAGAACCTGAGTTCAAATCCCTACTCTGGATGATGTTAGTCTCTCTCTCTCTCTCTCTCTCTCTCTCTCTCTCTCTCTCTCTCTCTCTCTCTCTCTCTCTCTCTCTGCCTTACCTACCTCACACAGTTGGAGTAAGGATAAAATGGAAAAAGAACCGTGTCCTAGATAAATAAATATCCTTTTTATTTAGGAAAACAAAGTTGCAAGCAAGGTAGCAAAATGCTGTGGTTAACAGTGAAACGATAGAAAAGGTAGTAGCTGAAGCTGGGTCCAAAAAAGCAGATAAATACAGGAGATCAGTCTAAGGCTTATCAGATTTCAGATTTGTAGTCTGTTTTCAGTCTCATCAGGAAGGAGGTCTTGTAGCCCAGTACTGGGATCTCATACCTTAGAAATTAAAAACTGAGTAATAATAACACTTGAATTAGTAAGTACACAAGAAGCATAAACTCAATCATCTTCACTCTGAAGGCTAAGGCTGCACATTTACTGTGAAACAAGTCCCACCAAGTTGAATGGGATTGCTCATGAGTGTGTGTGCATAGATTTGCAGCTTTAGTAGCTGATCTGCCAGTTTTGTCAGCTTAGAAGGGTAACTGAGGACAGTTGATTGAGGACTTCTGCTCAGTGAGGCTGCATTAAGAATAATATGGAAAATAATGCCAATTATTATGAGACTGTGGTACAAATCAATAGCTAATGTTTGTCTGGAACATTATGTTCAGATGAATGACCTCATCTTAAAAAAAATGCTGAAGTGAAGTTTAGAATAGGAGTACAAAAAAACTAGGTGATGTTTCCCAGAAAGAAGATAAGATATAAGGGAAAGTAAAGAGAATATCCTTTCTTCCCTGCCTCTGATACAAGAACTGCAAACAATCCATGACAATAAGGAAGTATTTTATTCTGTGCCATTTCATTCATTAGTCTTTAGGCTGGGATCCAAAAGGCCCCTGTTCTCTGTATTGTTGCCCATTTTGCAAACAGTTCTTGAGGGTGAAATACTGATCAGGAAAGTTTTCACCTTGTCCTTGTAGAAACATGTTGTGGAACTTGGAATCATATTGTTATGGCTGTTGATCAAGAATGAGCAGCCTTCTCGGGGACTTCTCATTGCTCAGGGAAATGGGGAGTCTATCACAATATTAATGCTCCTGTAAACTCAATAATAGAAATTAAAGTGCTCTGCGTGGATTTTCAAATCTTGAAGGCCACTGCTGAAGACCGTGGATAGCGCAGAATGCAGTGGCCTCTCTTTAACAAGGTCAGGGGAGATTAACCGTACAGTATTGATCAAACTATAAGTGATGAAGGAAACTTGCGGCTAGATTCCAGACTTCAAAATAAAAACCTGAACTGTGGCCAGAACAGCAGCCTGGAAGGGAAGGAATGCTTCACCTAGGCCTTGACAAATTTTCTTTTGGCTCTAGGAGACAGTCTAAAAATTTAGGAGACACTAATTTTTCTTCCTTCAGGGCTTTGTATTTTATTGATCATATTTTATAACCATTCTTAGAATCCTAACCTGTTCACAGTTACTTGTAGTTATTAAAAATAAACAAGTGGGAGGTCTGGGAGAGGAATTCCATCTGTCTGCATTCTTCAATTTCTCCCTTCTCCAGTATTTCTCCCTAGGGATTCTCCCAGATTTGCAGAAAAATTCTCCTTATCTGTATATGGCATCAGAATGTGGATTTTTTGTGTGTGCTCTGCATTCTGGGGCCATTGTTTGAAATTAGATATGTTTTATAGGGGTGACCCTGGTTGTCACCACCACCACAAAAGCTAGCCTTTACCTAACGCCTTCGCAGTTTCTTATCTTTCCATTATTGCTTTAAAAAGTTCAGTTTAACTGAATATTGGAGCCAGTATAGAAAGCAACTGGTTGAAAACTGAATTCATCCACCATCATTGAATGGTATAAAGAAGTGACGTACCTCAGCTATTTAACACCCAGAGCAGATATTATTTTTAACACTCCCCTCCTCTTTTTTTTTTTTTTTTTTTTGCAGTCAAGTCACACCTGAATTATGGCAACCATTTTCAAGGCAAGAGACGTAGGGAGGTAGTTTGCCATTGCCTGCCTCTGCGTCGGCCCTGCTTAGCTACTCAGATCAGACGCGATCAGGCTGTCCCAGGGCTATCTAGGTCAGGGCCCCTTCTCTACATGACAAAATTATTTTCAGGAATAGTCATGAAATAAAGTGCATAATAATAATGGCCAGAAAAATAGATTCAGGTGGGTAGCCGTGATGATCTGAAGCAGCAGAACAAAGTTTGGTCTTAAAGATGCCACTGGACTCAGACTTTGTTTCAGTGACCAGGAAAGAAACACAGACAGTGAAAAATGTCTTTTATTTAACCTTGTCTAAACAATCATGCCAGTAAAAAAGATTCAAATTCTAACACAGTATTCCATCACGAGAGCCAGCGTGGTGTAGTGGTTAAAGTGCTGGACTAAGATCTGGGAAATCTAGGTTTAAATCCCCACTCGTGCCATGGAAGCTTGCTGGGTAACCTTGGGCCAGCCACATTACTCTTACCCTAGCTCCTGGAAACCCTTCAGGGTTTCCATAAGTCAGCTGTAACTTGATGGGGGGAAAAATTCCATCACACCGCTCATGTTCTGAGCAGGCACTCGGGAGGGCTTCTGTTCTCCATTCTGAAGCCCAAGAGCTGACCATTCCAAACATCTACAAGGCATTTTTTGAGAGCTAGGTGACTACCTTTGTACTATCTTTTACTAACAATACTAGCCAAAGCAAATAGTGATTGCAAGTTTCAACAGACTGGATGTTAAGAAACACACTACCCCCCAAAGAAGGTGCCACCACCCTCCATTGTTTCCAAAGGATTAAAGTCAAACCGGAGAATCTCTGCAGTAGAAACTGAAGGGGAGGCATTTTTGCAAGCCCAGCAGAACCAGTGCAATGTACAGTGCTCAGCAAACCCAGCACCTTCTGTTCATAATATTAACAAAGGTTTGCTACTATACCACTCTTAAATACATTCTGTCACGAAGCAGGATAGGGATGAGAAGGTCTTGAGACCAAGAAGTTAAAATAAAGGTGGTGGTGGGGAGACAAGGAAAAGGTACATGAAGGGAGACAGAAATGATTGAGAAATGTGTGGAAAAGGAGATAAATTAAGAGAGGAAAAAGTTGTTTTTATCTTGATGCAACACCCTAACTACTACTTTGCAATATCTGTCTGAGCTGGGTACAAGGAAAGGAAGAGAGAAAGGCTAGAATTGGAGAAAATGACCTGCAGGCTGACAAATAGTGTAGCAGGTATTAGTGTGTTGGCTTGGTGGTATGATCTGTTAAGCAAGTTTGCTTCATTCTTGGAGAAAGGGAAGTCTAGCAGATCTTGGAGTGCTTTTTGCTATGCTCAGATTTCCCTGTGCCCCTAGTGACTGCAGCCAGAACTCTATTTTAAAAATAAAAAGAAAGACATTCAGCTGGACGCAGCATGATAGTGATTTCAGGGGCCTTTCTCAATCAGCATCTGGGGCTGAGCACACCCCCACCCCACCCTTGGTACAGCACCGCACCAGTATAAAGTTCAGTTTATATATATAAATAAGCTGTGACAAGCAATTCATATGCATTTTTATGTCGTACAACAAAACATACTTTTTGATGCAAAATGACATATTAGCTTTGTATGTCTTCTGAGAATTGCTAAGAGATCCTGCAATAAACTAATTGTTGAAAATACAACTACAATGAAATGTCTAGGCACCATAGCAACCTGGTGCCTGGGATTTATTGAGTCCTGGCTTAACCCTTTCCTTGCAGGCCATTTTCCCAACCAAACTGCTTTCCCCAGGGGAAAAAATATAGTATGTACAATTAAGAATGATCAGAAAAAAGAGTGAAGACTTATGCCCCTTACCTGGGCTGTTATGTTCAGACTCCTAGCTGCATTTCAGTTTTCAAAAAGCTATCAAAATGAAATAGGTAGCCTTTCGTTCAAGTCCGACATACTAACCATTACACTATACTGCTTTTGGACTGCTTTATCTGCCTATTTTTAAGAGGACTTTGTGACATTCCCATTGAAGCAAGTAAACATGATGTGGTAGAGAATGCATTATGCTACCCTTGAGGACAAATAAAAGTTTGCCACTCCACTTGTTTTGTCTGTTTTATTACAAGTAGATGGCATTGTAGTGGAAAATCTGAGGTTTAAAAAAATCTACTAGCCAAAATAAGCTGTCTCAGCTAAGCAAATAATAGATAATATAAGCAATAAATGCAAAGAAGCACGCTTTTAGTATCATAATATCATAATCCTAAATAGGTTTTCTGAAATCAATAGGGCAGACTCCCAAGCCATGCATTTAGGATCAGTGCACAAGTCTGCCAATTCATGTGCAAGAACAGAGACTGTAATGTCATCTAATTTTTCTCCCAGTTTTTAAACCATGCCTTAGCTTTCATTGTAAATTTAGTTTGCCTTTGATTCATAAGTGTCCTGGGCATAACTCGCACTAAATAACATGGAACTTTCTTTGGAGAAGGCCTGTTCGGGATTCCTCCCAATGATTCCTTATACTCATGCTACAAAATTGTATGGGCAAATTCTTGTTTAAATTGGTTATGTGAAAAGGCTGCCTCTGCTGTTGATGAAATACACATTCTTTGGACCATCTGTTTGTATGATGCATGTTACAGAATGTCATGTCAGATCAGTGGCATTTGCGTGCAGACACACAGACCTTTTATTATCTTGTCTAACCTTAGGTGAACATGTACAGACTGCCAAATCAGAGGAGCTCAAAGGGCATTCTCACAAACCTGTTTTTGTTTCTTTTGCAAACTCCAGACATAATAGTAAAAGAACCTTATTTTTTCCTACCATTGTTTTTGTCTGAAGCAGCCGAGTAAAGTTTGCAAAAATACAGATAGCATATTCAAGTAGGGTTCATTTATATCCCATTTCTCAGTCTTTAAGGAAGCGTGCATGGTTTTATTGTACTTGAACTGAGATTGATCAAAGTAGCACTTTGTAATTGCATCAGTATTTGGCTCAGAAAACAACCTTCTTATTTGATTCTAGCCTTCATTAGAAAACAAGGCTATCTGTTCCCAAAAATGTCCGGTGGCACAAGAATACATAAAGCATTCAGGCCCACTATCTCAATCCTTTTGATAGTTTTTGTGATTATGATGACTTTAATGCCCAGGGAAAAGTTGTGTGAAGAATCACATATATTTAAAAAAAGCAAATTTGCACAGGATGCTGATGTAGGATAGCTTTATTTTTATGCTAGGATTTGGTCAAGGTCAATATTCTTGTTGAAGGAAGGAAAGTAATACTAATACAACTTAATTATAGTCCAAGCTGTTCAGATCAATATATCTTACTTCCACAAAATGTATCCTGGACTGAGGTTCTGCTGGGTAATGGTCTGTTTCTGGGCTTGTAGTCAACATTTTGCCAGATCCTGGAGCTGTGCTGAGCCAGTGGGAGCACTTTGACCCTTTTCAATATTTTGCCATGTAATTGCAAGGATGTTATTGCACCACTGGCGTTTCTCTGTGCTTGGTCCAGCAGATGCCCTCATGAAATACGTTTGGACTGCGACTGAATACTGGTGCCTGACCCAGGGCATCCGGCACTGCTGATTCACAAGAGTACGTTTTGGTTCTCCTGTACGTGCCTGTGCGATTTGGCTTGGCATAGGGTCTATTTTTAAATGGCAGAGGAGTTTTCCTCATCCCCCCCCCCCGCGCAAGCCGGCTGGATCTAGCTGTTACCTCTTTTCCGTTCTCGGGGGTCTAGGGAGGCGTCTGCAGGTTTCTGATTTGCTGAAAATCGCAGAGGGCTCGTCCTGGGCAGAGCCTGGCTGTGCTGCTGACGCGTGGCTCTGGCTTGCTGCAGTTGCCGCACGTCCCTGTGACGTGTTGCTAGCAGACTTCGATCCGGAGGCCAGCGCTTGCTCTCCCCGCTGCCGCCGCCGCCGCTGCGCCCTTTTTGACAAGGTACACTCACCTCCCCGCGCTTGCCGGCTATCATTCCCTTGGGGTCAGGCCAGCTTTTCCTTCTGCACCGCAAAGCCGGAGGTGGAGGGGAAGCGGGGAAAGGCGGGCGGGGGGGGGGGGCGGTGTTTGGGAAGAGCTCCAAGGCCTTCGCTGCTGTTCAGATTCATTGAAGTCTCAGGATAGATGCTCCAGAAGCCATTTTTAAGTTAACAGTTGTTGGTGGGCGGAAAGGTGCGGGGAGGCAGTGCTGTGTGCGCCCTAGTCTGCACGCCCGAGCGGTTCGGTTCGGAGGGACCCTTGGAAGAGAGTCGCTTCCGTTCTTCTTTCCTCCTCACGGTCGAGCGAGGCGGCGGTGTCATGCCTGGCCTCAAGGGCGTAGACTTTCCAATTTCCCAGGGGGGCTGGGGCTGGGCCAGAGGCATTGCTGTGCTAGGTCCTTAAAAGAACTGAGGCCCAGTGACATCACAAGCCATTGTCACTATTTATGGAGGTGGAGATATGTGGGATTTAGGAAGGGGCCCTCCAGAAATTTAGGGGGTCCTGGGAACCCTTGAGAACTCCCTAGCCAGACCCCAACGACTCAGAAACAAAGCACAGCACGGGCAAAATCCTCTACATCCTCTCCTACTGGAGAACCACTGCCAGTCTGAGTAGACAATGATGACACTGATGGACTGATGATAGAGAGACCATGGTTTGTGTGCCAAAGGATAAAGGTTTAAACCTAGGAGGTCTAAGAGAACAGGTGCTGGAAAGGATCTTTCTCTGTCTGAGTCTCTAGAGATCACCTGCATCAGAGCAGACCATGCTGAAGTAGATGGACCAATGGCATGAAGACCAGTGTGGATTGAGGAGACCCATGTTCAGATCTACATTTTGCATGACACTTACTTGGTGATACTGGGACAGTTAGATTTGAATCCAGTAGGAGATTAGAGACCAACAAGAGTTTCAGGGAATAAGCTTCCAAGAGTCAAAGCCCCCTTCATCAAGCTGGGTGATATTGCCATTGTCATGAGATCAATATAAGGGAAAGGAGACTGGAGGAAGGGTGGGATAAAGAGGAGATTGACAGACAACATGTGACTAGCAGAGTCCATTGGGATGGAAGAGGAGTTTACAGGGAAAAAATAGCACCAATTAATGTGACCAAGAAAACAGATCTTCTCAAACTAAAACATCATAAATTATAGCCTGAACATGAACCTATTTTGTAATGCATTAAGTGATGTAGCAGTGGTGACAAAACCTCTAGTGGCATTTAGTTGAACTTCCTGGACAGACAGATGTATTTTGGGTTGCCACTGTCCAAACTGGTCTGACTTTAGAGAGTTGGGACAAGCAGCAAGGCTTGAGGAAAGGGATGTAGATCCATAGTTATAGAAAAGGAGGAGGCTAGGACCTGAGAAAGCAAAGCAGTCCAAATGAAGCACGACATAGAAAGCTGTACATGGGCCCCGGTCATACGGGCCAGAAAATGCGGGGGGAGGTGTGGCAGTTCGCCCCGGAGCAAAATAAGGCGCAGTAGCCCAATCGCAGGGGCCACCGGGTTGCCACGCTCCAGTGCTGAGCACCGATCACACAGCACTGCTACAGTGCAGCAAAAAGCAGCGCAGCAGAGCAGCAAGCTGCGCTGCAGCAAAGGACACATGTGCTGTTGGAGGGGGGGCAGGCCACTGTCGGTGTCTTGCATATGCGCATGCCTCATTCAGCATTGGTGCGCATCCCATGGAAACTTACAACATCCGGAAACCCTAGGACATGGGCCGGTGTCGGAAGCTGCGGGATACTGGCACTCCCGTGATCAGACGTCGGCCTTTGCCCCAGGGTTTCCGGAAACTAGTACTTCCACCCTAGTAGTTTTTTACTCTGCGTTTTCCATGGGAAGCCACGGGTTGGCCACGGGAGTGCTACACCTCCCAGATGTGCTGGTATGATCGCGCATGGAAAGTCCGCAGGGCTACTGTAGGGCAACTCAGTCACTGAGGGGAACTGAAGATTTGATGGGGGAAATCTGCTAGACAGGGAGATACAGGGGTTCATCATAACAGGTTAATACAAATCACAGTCATAGAGTTGGAAGGGACCTCCAGGGTCATCTAGTCCAACCCTCTGCACAATGCAGGAAATACACAAATACCTCCCCCTCCACACCCTCAGTGACCGCTGTTCCATACAACAGATCCATCCCATAGATCTATACAGGGGCATTACAGTCTCAGCTGTTTCATTCTCAATCCCTTTCCTAATCATCCCTACCTTAAGAGTTTGACTTTTTTTCAGTGCTGCAGCACACTGAGTTAGAACATGAGAGAAGCCATGTTGGGTCAGACCAGTGGCCCATCCAGTCCAACACTCTGTGTCACACAGTGGCCAAAGCCAGGTGCCATCAGGAGGTCCACCAGCAGGACCGGAACTCCAGAAGCCCTCCCAGTTTTGCCCCCCCCCCAAGCACCAAGAATACAGAGCATCACCCTGGAGGAAATGACTACTTTGGAGAGCAGATTCCCTTGCATTAGACCTCCCCCCACCCAATCTCTGCACCTGACTGGGCTTGGAAATGTGGAGGAGGAGGAGGAAATGGGCTGAGGGGGGAGACTATCATTATGGGATCCTTCTCTCCTAAGGAATGTCCATCCCCTCTTATAGCTCTCATTCTTGGAGTTTGCTCCAAGCAAAAACGCCTCAACTCCAGAAGCATTCTGGAACTGAATTGACAGACTCCAGAATAGATTGACAGTCCCAGGGGGTAGTAAATTTTTCTCGGACTGAAATGACTGCTGGACCTCCTGAGGGCACCTGGTATTTTTGGCCACTGGATGACACAGAGTGTTAGGCTAGATGGGCCATTGGCCTGATCCAACATTGGCTTTTCTTATGTTCTTATGAGCCAGCCTCACTCCCTGAAAGGCTACCTTTCTGCCCCTACCTGGATGGCTGCAAACTGCAAAGGCTCTTCTTCCTCCCAGCCTGAAACAGATCCTCCTGTTTCGCCTGGATTCTCTCCCTGAAACAACATGCAGCCACCATCTGATTGAAAGGTTTGTGAAGAACACCCTAGATGGTATCATGGATCTAACACTTCATGATTCTTTGTGACACAAAAGCTATTTTGTAAAATGCCCTGGAGGTTGCAAAAAACCTCTGGATTTAGAAAGCACCCCAAAATGCCCAGCAGTCTGCTGTCCATCTGCCAGCATGGTCAGGCTGTCTGGAGGGGGATGTACTAAAAGGAAGGACAGGATTGCCCATTGGAAACAATGGGAGAGGTTTGAAGGCCCATTGGAAATAATGGGAGCCAGGAATGCCTTTTGACTTCCGTGGACTCCTTTGAAATACCTTACAGCACAAGAAGAGTTGCAAAGAAAATGTGGAATGGATTTTCCATTAAGATCTCTGGAATGACAGCTCCTGGGAGTAGCAGGAATATTCTGGCACACAGATTCCATTCCCAGGGTCTGTCATTCCATTCAAGGGCCTGTCATTCCAGTCCCAGAACACATATTCGACCCCTAGTCCCAAAAACACTTCTTCTACTCCCAGGGGCTATCATTGCACTCTGGGGGCTGTCATTTCAGTCCCAGAAAAATTTGCTACCCCCTGGGACTGTCAATCTATTCTGGAGTCTGTCAATTCAGTTCCAGAATGCTTCTGGGTTGAGGCGTTTTTGCTAACCCTAACCCTAACCCTAACCCTGGGAAATTGGAAAGTCTACGCCCTTGACCCCCCTTCCCCTACCTAAACCCCACCCTCCTCAGGCTTTGCCCCCAAATCTCCCGAAGTTTCCCAAACTGGAGCTGGCAACCCTGAGAGAAAAGCAGGACACAAACAAACCAAATAAACACATATACTCAAACCCACTTTGAAAGCTAGAACTGCTAAACAAACACCAATCACTTTTTACTTAAAAAAACAAACACCCAACTCCCTGCAAGTAGAAAGTCCGCAGGACAAGGGGAAACTGGCCCAACACGGAAGCTCCCTTCACAGAAGGCGAGTGCAATAAGGGGGAGAGCATCGGAGGGCCTTACTGCCTTCCTTCCTAACAGACCTGAGGATGTATATTTGCAGGGACGATTTAGGCTTTACTGGGTGGACATTCAAGGGAGGCCTCCCCATTCCCCCCTTCCGCTCCAACCGGCCTTTAAAAAAGTTGTTTTGTTTTCCCAGGCCCCCCTTCCCTCTCCGTTTCCTCAAGGCTCCCTCTCCTCCTCCCTCGTGGTATACCCCACAACCCCCCTCCGCAGCTGCCGCCGTTTACCTGCTGCCTGAGTCCCCTCGCTCCCCCTCCTCCCCTGGGCTCAAGGAATCCTTCCTCTCCTTGCCAGGCGCGCCCGGCTCTGCAGCACGTGGAAACTGCGGGGCCATGCTCTCCCGGCTAGCCGCTCAGTCCCCGCCCCCAGCAAAGTGCCCGGATTATAAGGTCCAGCACCCTCTGCAACGGCGGCGACAGAGGGGACCAGGAGAAAGAGGAGGTGCTGAGCCGACCAGACAAGCACAGCCAGGGCGACTGGCCCCAAACTGGGGGTGGTGGTGGTGTTTAAAAGTAAAAAAACCCCTTCTGCTTTAAAAGGGGGTGGGGGTTGCAAGCATTGCAAGCCCCGGGGGAGGCTGAGACCCCCCTGGGAAATTTCGGGGGTAGCCTTCGCCCCCAAGCCCCCTGAACTCTACGCCTATGCCTGGCCTGGGCGCTGCGGACCAGCTGAGGGGGTCAGCGGGGCGCGGGAGATCGGGCTTCGGCGGGGAACTGTCTGCGGCAGCCGGCCAGGCTCTCCGGACTGAGCGTGGAAAAGCCGGGCGTGCCCTTCGAGCGGGTGCCCTTCAGAGGGGGCGAGCGGGGTAGGGATGGAGAATGCCCGGGGAGGGGGGGGGGCATGGTTGCGCTGCGCACGGGAGCCGGCGGAGAAGCCAGCGGGGATGGCCCGTCTTGGCCTGGGCGCCCACTGGGAAGAGCCGAGAGAATGGCAAGGTTTGCATAGGCGTGTTGTCGCTGGGATCTCCCCAGTGATGCTGCTGCAGCGCCACCCCCGTGGTGTTGTCCCTTTGGGGCAGAGTGAGGCTTCTTCCTGAAGAGCCTCTTGGGGTTGTGGAGCTGCTTTGGTGGAGGGCGGTCACTTCCGCAGATCGTTAAGGGGGGCGCTTTTGTAAAAGGGGAATGCCTCTAGGAAACTATCAGGAAGTGTCGGGGAGGGGGTGTTGCTTGCAGCTGGAAGGGGAATTAAGATCTGGGGAAGAAGCTCTCCTGCGTTGCCCACCAATTAAAGATGCTGGCCTGGTGGGTACAGGAGAATGGGCCTTGGCTGTGGCATCCTCACACTTAGGGAACAACCTCCCCAGAGAGAGGTGCACCCCCAGCCCTCCTCCCTTGCACTCCTTAGGAGCCTGTTGAAGATGATTTAGCTTTTGTTATTGATAGTCCTAATTGGAGCTTTTAGTCGGTGACTTTTATAAGGTTTTACAATTTTTTAAAAATAATGTTTTATTAATATATAGTAAGCCGTCTTGAATTCTAAAAGGGAGAAAGTCTACTAGCAAATGTTTTAAATAAATAACAGGTTGTGGTGGCTGAGAAGAGCATAGAGCCTAGGCAGCCTTAGCCTTCCCACCTGCCTGGCACTATGTGTGGCGGTGCAGACTGCCCACCCATTTCTGCTTGCCCTCTTTTCCCTCCCAGTCTTTCACAGATTCTTTGTGAAGTCCTTCTGTATTATTTTCACAGGTAGCAGGTTCCCAGATGGCATCTCCTCTGTGCCCATTCAGGCCCCAGCAATTCTCTGGGTGCCCAATCAGGGGTGGACTAGCCATTAAGGGCAGAGCTGTTTCCACTTGCTCTGCCTTATGAACTACTTTGTTAGTAGCAAGTAGAAATTCCAGAACGGACTTGTTTTTAGAATGTGTGAAATTTGTCTTTTGTGTGTTTTGTACCCTGTAACCGGCTTTGGGCCCATGTTTTGTGGTGGAAAGTGGGTTATAGGTGCCCTAAGTAAATCCTAAATAAAATTATAGCCACTGGGAAATTTCTGGGGAGGGGAGCTGATGGCCAGACCATGGTAGAAGGAGGGCGGCACCTGGCCCAAAAAAGGCAGATCCTGGCCAGCACGAGCCTCGCTCGGCCCAAGACAGGCTGTTCCTGCCTGACCAGTGTGAGCCTTACCCAGCTAGTGTGAGGCTCCGCCAGGGCTAGGGAAGGCGGATTCTTGCTATCACCAGCCTTGCTGGGGTCAGAAGGGTGAACTGTGTGGTCAGCATGAGCCTGGCCGGGGGAAGGTGCATCCCATCTAGTGTGAGACTAGGATTGCCAGCTTTGGGTTGCAAAACACTTGTGGAATGGGGACAGAGGGTTTTGGGAGCAGGACCTCAGTGAGGTATAATGCCATAGAATCCACTGTCCAAAGTAGCCATTCTCTCCAGGGAAACTGATCTGTGTTACCTGGAGATCAGTTCTGATTCTGGGAGACCTCCAGGTCCCGCCTAGAGGTTGGTGAGCCTACATGAGGCTTGCTGCTTCCTACTGGAATGAGTCTTGCCTGGCCCAAAGGCTCCTTCCTACTGGTGTGAGCCTTGCCAGGCGCAGGGGAGGTAATATTGGCCACTCTAGCCAGGGGGTGCAGATGGATGTGCCTGGGCCTGGCCAACTGTGGGAAGGCACACATCCCGCACATCCGAATCCGAGGAGATGGGAGGCTGGTGGTTCTTTCTTCACCCGTTCTGGGGACAGGGCATGGGGGGGGGCTTTTTTCCTCCCAGTCTGCCCAGCCCCCCTTTGCACCTCTCCCTAGTTGCCTCTGAAGAAACTGACAGGCAGCCTTGAAACCTTGGAAGTTGGCTTGTCAGTTTGCATTGTCTTTAGGATCCCGGTGATGAGACATTTCTTGTCAGGGCTGGTTCTTCCAGCCCTCTCTGGGTGAGCGGTTGGGGAGGGGAAATGTGAGGAAGCGGGTTTGCTGAGAGGGAGGCAGCCTGCCACCACAGAACTTTAGATGACTTTATGAAATAGTTTTGGGAACAGCAGCAAGACAGTGGCTGCATTTCCTTTTGCCTGTGGAAGTTCTGTGTGGCCTTATACCGAAAGGTGAGCTGCCTTAATGCCAGCGGAGCACCAAACCGGGGCTTGATTTCCCAGCCGGCTTGCCGAGCCTTGCTGCAGACGCTGGCGCGGTCTGTCTTGGAGCCTGACGTCTGGAGTTGGGTCGTCTGGTGGTGCGCCGCCCGTGGGCTCTTGGCGTGCGCGTCTCCCCTCCCCTCCCTCCTCCCCCCCCGCCACCCCTCCCCGCCCCGCTCATGGCTTCTGCAATGCGGTGGGTGTGGTTATGTAGTAAAGTGTAGCTCTGGACCGCTGCAGTGGAAGCGCTGCCTCCTCCCGCTTCTTGCCTTGCCAGTCCCAAGGTCCCCTGTGGTTTCATCTCGGCTGCAGAGTGGAGTTGAAAGTTGGGGGAAGAAGAGGCTCCTGCGGACTTAAACGGGAAGATCGAGGGGAACAGATGGTATTAATCAGACGGGGGGGGGATGGGGGGAGGGCCAGACCTTAAGCCTGCAGACCCGGGAATCCGACCACGAAGACTTGTGTTTGCATCGCGGGTCTTGCTTCGAAGGGTTACTTCCCTGGGTTCTTCGTGAAGCGCCGCTTTGAAGGGATGACTCAGCGGTTGATTTAGCAGAAGTTTTATTTGACTGCAAAGATAACCGGGTGATCCCCGAGCGTGCAAAGTGTAGCAGATGCAGAGATAGTACCGAGTAGTGGGGGAGCTTTGTGGATTTACTTGGGGGGGACGACGACTAATTAACATTTTTATGAGGGTGTGGTTCTCCCATAAAACTTTTCTGTCACTCTTCTGAGCCGTGGGCAAGTAGCCGAAAAGGGAGATTTGCTCCCTTTGATGTAGAAAACTTGTGATGTATGACAGGGTGGCTTGTTTTGCATTTTTAATTTTTTAAAATAATTTTAAAACATTGGAATCATTGGCATCCTTTTTGTGACAGGTTTTGTTATATTTTATAAAACACATGGTAAGCATGGTTTGAGTTATGATTCTCAGCTGAGTTATACTTGGTGTGGTTTACTTTTGTATTAATTATAGTCCTTATTCAATAAGAGCTCCCTCTTTTGTGATTTTTTTTTGTTCCTAGTTTTGATATTACACTAATGCAAGTTCATATTCAGTGACATTTTTGAAAATGAAAGCAGACTTGAACACAGTTTTCCCTGATTGTGCAGCATGGGAATAAGTCCCTTGAACAGTGTGATTTTGTAGCTGAAATGCACATGAGGGGGGATTGGTGTCCAGCATTATGTCTCTGTTGAATGTCACTGGTGATTTTTAATGTCTGAGAATACAGTTGCAAAGCACCGTAGTCTCTAAAGCCTTATAAATTAACTTTCATTGGTATAGAGGTTGAAAGACCTGCAAAACCACCCCATACCTGTTAACTCTTCATTTTAAAATGTAGTTTTGCATTTTGGATTACCAGGTAATCATGGTTGTAATAGCCTAATAGAATGAAAGCTTGGAGCTCTGGAGCAGGAATAAAAGTGACACACAGATACAGAATATTCTCATTAGAAGACTGTAAAGTAATTGATGCACGTCCATAATTGTAATTTGCACTTGAATGGCATACTTGTCAAGTAACATGCTTTAACTATTATCCTAATAACTGCAATGGTCAAAGGGCTGAAAGTAGAACATCATCTTAAAATATACTGTGAACATCTCAGTGTTGTCACACTCCTAATGGGACATACTTCTTTTTTGATGTAACAGTTTCTAAACATTCACATTATGGCAACTGGTGACTTGTAAAATTAGCTGTTGCATAGGAAGATTCTGCATTGATGTTGGTGTGTGTGTGGGGGGGGAAGGGTGGAGACACTGAAACAACCAGAATTGTAGCAATAGAGTGCGAGTATTGCTTTGGACATGACATCATCACCTTGGCTCAAGGAAATGAGGGTGGGGCAGGGAGACTGTCTGAGCCATCTTTTGATCCTCTTCAATAATATCTGTTCAGTAAACAAATATTTAAATAAATGTTTTGTTACTTCGAGCGGGTAACTATGATAGTGGTTGGAAGGAAGGGCCAGTACAGATGAACTGGAAGCGTCTGGGTCTACAAGCACACCAGTGAGACAGGAGAAGACAGAGACAGCAAATTAAGATTCTATGCATTGCCCGTCTTCCAGCCAAATGTTATAATAGATATTTGAGAAATTCATTCTTTGAATAAAGATTTTGAATATAGACAGTTGATTTTAGGCAGCTGTATTTTTTATTCCCTGAACAAATGTCTACCATAATACTAAATGTATTTCTTTTAAAACTAATATAAATTCAACAAAATTAGTTTATTTTCATTTTTTTAAATGGATGGTTCAGTTGGTGTTGGTATGGGCACTCGTCTTTAAAAGGTCATTTATAACTGTAAATGTGTTGTTGGAGTGCTGACATATGACAAACTAATGCAGGTCTGGAATTCTGCAAAGGAACTACCATCAGAGTAATGTGCTTCATCCAATATTATGTTTTCTTAATTCAGAACTTGCACTTTATTATTTATAAAGTACCTGAACAAATACATGGTCTGCTTTGCCGTATACCTCCTTTGCTCCGTAAAGTGTTTATTGGCTGGCTTTCAGGGTTGTACCTATTTAACTGAGGAGAGAAAAGCTTCAGCCTGTTTATTTCCAAACACCATTAATCATGTATATTTAGGCAAAATGTGATTGCACATCTATCAGTATTTAAAAGTATTCTCCCAAGGTTCTGAACTTTTGTTTTGCACAAATTGGAGATAAACACAGGGGTACAACTGTGAAAATATGATTACTTTCCATCTGTATCTAGAACTCAACCAGGATTATTTTACTAGGTTGAATGGGTACCCTGGTAATCTTGATTGATTGCTTTCATCAAAGCTATACAAGCTGTAAAAACACCAAGCAATGCTGAGAGAGATGAGAGAAGTGCCAACTGAAATTAAACTCCACAACAGGCAGCTAATAAGTCTTTTCCCCTCTACTTGTAGACATCAGACTTAGCAGTAAACATTCGTATTATTTTAATATTGGAGGTTTTGTTCATTTTTTAAACCTTATGCTAGAGGAAATAAAAGTTGATAGGATAATTTTCAAAAGCTTCTTAGCGTCTCTCTATCATTATGTTTATTTCTGCTAAATACGAAATCTAACATCAGATTTCTGTAATAAAAGGAAAGTCTGAAGAATAAATAAAATGTCTAGGCTTGAAAGAAGATATTTTTAAAAGACATTTAAAAAGTGTATAATTTAGTTGAATTGTGATAGTAGACATACTATTCTTGTTATGTGTAAACAACTTTTACAGCTGTGTAATGGAGAAAAGCTTCTGTTGTTTTCCAGTGCTCTTGACATTTGGGAAAAGAAACAGTGTAGGTTGTAGGAAGAAATAGTCCACTTCATCTTGATGGTTGTGGCACGGGAAGTCCTACAGGCTTATTCTTCTATCTCCTGACAGAACTAATGGCTTGTCACTATGGGCATCAGAGCAGAAGGGGCCTCTAGACAAATGTAATGCATTAGACATCTAAGAAGTTGAAAGTGGGTTATCATCTGAGATTTAAGACATTTTTAAGTTACCATATTTAAGGAAGAATAAGTTGAAACTGAATCCTGACAAAGTGGAGACAATGCTGTTTGGGAAGGCTGAGGTCTTGAAGATCATTGTGCTTCCTAACTTCTGTGGGGTCCCAATGATGCTCGCCAACTCAGTTAAGAGCCTTGGGGTTATACTGGATCCAGTACTATTGCTGAAGAAACAAGTTAATGCAGCTGCAAAGGCATTCTACCAGCTCCTTTTAAGTCTAGAAGATGGCTCCCTACCTCGACACAGTTGATCTAGACTTTTATAATGCACTCTGCATGGGTCTGCCCTTAAACACAACTCGGAAACATCAGTTGGTACAGAATTCTTCAGCCCAGTTACTGTCAGGTACTAGGCATGTTATATCCTTTCCACAGACACTTAGCTGACCAATCAGTTACGGCGTTTAATTCAAGGTTCCATTTATCACCTATAAAGCCCTTCATGACCTTGGACCCAAATACCTGCAGGACTGGCCCTCCTGCTGTGACAGCTTGACTCGTTTGAGGAAAGCCTTCTAAAGAGACCAGTCTTTAAATGGTTTAGATTGCCCTTTCACATGCATTTTCAGCGGAGGCTCCCATCTTTTGGAACAGCCTGCTTTAGCAGCACAAGAAGGTTCCCACACTTCTGTCATTCTGTAGAATGTGTAAAACAGACATATAAGACTGTATTTTTTAAAAAAGGGATTAGAACTGTAGTAGAGTGGAATTGTCTAGAGGTCACCTTTATAATGGAATGGGACTGTAATCCGGCACAGTGATTATTGTAGGTATCACCTGCTTTTAGTGCATTGTTTTATACTTCGGAATCTACTTTGTGTATTGTTTATAGTATACGTTGCTTAGTTTGCTGTCTAATTGCACTGTTTTATATCCTGTAACCCACCTTCAGTCTCAGGGAGAAAGGTGGGCTATAAATCAATAAAACACTGAATAATTTCAGCAGGTGTGTTCTGAACACAAATCTTACCAATTTAATCTTTTGTCTTTAACAAGAAAGCTAAGTCACCCATCAACTTACTTGAGCCATTCAGACTACAGTAGGACAGTGGTTAAGAGTGTAATCCTGTGCAGTTATTCCTGGTCCTTGCTGTATTCTGTCCCCCCCCCCCGCCCCCCAAATGACACTTCCATTGTTTGCTTCTTTTTACCAGAATGCAAGTGCTGTAATCCAGTGCACACAGTAGTTCAACTAGAGACTGTGAGCCTGTCAGCATCTAACATCAAAGGCTGACATGACAGGATCTTAGGATCTGGACCTGGAAAATTTGTTTTTCTCTCCTTCATTTTTTAATTTTTGTAACATTTACATGATGAAGAGTTATGATGAATTTGAATGTGAGATTATGCTGTAAGGCTCTTCCTTTGACCAACAATAATCAAAGGAGATAGATAATGCAGTATCCACAAAAATGTTAATTTCTCCAGCCTTTGAGATAAAGTTATGGTTTGAAGTGCATTTTCTGCTCTAGGTCATGAACAGAACACCACGTTAAAGTCCCAGTCTACATAGATACTGTGTACTGTGTATCTGATACAGTACCTAATACCAGCATTAAACCAGAACTTAGTTTTGCCCAGGTAAAAACACCTCTGAAATGTGTCCTGAGGGTACAGCAGTCTTGTTGAAGTTAGCAGGTCTAGATCTGGAGATCTTGTGGGAGCTCTTTCTGTGTCACTTTGAGTGCCATGGAAGAAAGGAGTGTTATGAAGAAACAAATTATTAAATGGGCTTTTTTGAACTGGTTGTTTTTTGTGCACTGAGACACAAGGTATGAAAACACCTACACAAATAGATGGAAATAAGTCTTTCCATTTCAAAGACCTCCCATGAATTTTTTGATTATCTTTTGCCAGTCATTTATGTTTCACAAAAGCATGCTCATTTTATTGTGCTCTTATTTCAGATGTTTTTGTTGAATACTGTGAAGCTCTGGGCAAACTGAAAGTGAAATACTGAAACATAATTTAAAAGCAAGGTGGCTTGATTTTAGTTGAACTTTCCAGTCACCAAGTTGTTAGAAGATCTACAGGTACTCAGACTTTAGGGAAGGCGATGACCAAGCTTGAGAGCTAGACATGCACATACTTTATTTAAGCTTTGTTCTTGCCCAAATTGTAAGGGATTAGCAGTGCTTGACGTATGCCTGTTGTAATGGCTGTGTGTGACCCATTATTTATTATCTCAACATATAATTAGCTAATGATGTCCATGTGTGCTGATGTTGAACTCTGACATATAGCAGGGAAAGTATGGCTTTATTTGTGCTGTGCTTAAAATAAAATCCTGTAAAAGAACAATTGTCCTACTTTGCAGGACTGGAACACCATGTACATAGTTGGAATCTATGGTCAGAATAATGTTGAGATTCTACTCTGGTGCAGAAGAAGGGGTGGGGTGGCTGAGCTGCTGCCAAATAGTACAGGTGCCACAGTGTAGTACATGGGAAGTGTCTTGGGGCAAAGATACCATTAGGTAGGATGCTCCTTATCACTCTCAGTGAAAAAATAGAAACAACAGTCGGGATAAAGTACTCAAACACTATTGAACTGTGATTATCACTCTCAGGGCATTGCATTGCTGGGTAAGCACAACCCCTTTCCTAACTACTGCAGATGGTGCTTGCTAGTAAAATACATGGGTTGCCTTTCCTCCTTCTCTCTTTTTCTATATTTTGCTGCTGGTACTCCTCCTTCCTCTACGCCTACTTCCATTGCACCACAGAAATATTTAGGTGTGTCTATAAAAATTGGTTTGATAGGACAATGAAAAGTATGGTTCTTTTTGTCTGCCCTGGCGAGTTCAGCAGAAAAAGAAAATGAAAAGACCCTTTAGATATCACTCACTTTAACTACCAAGGAGCTGGAAACTAATTTCCATGACCTTCTTATACATAACAAGCCCTAGATGTTTTGCAATTAACTATAGGCTAGTATACAATAATTTATGCAGATTCCCTGTTTTTCCTAGTTTCAGTGGGGAAGGGGGGAAATGTCTCTCCCTACCAGGCCCGTAGCTACAGTGGGGAATTTTGGGGCCTGGCCCCCTGACTTCCTACCAAGGTCCCCTGACTTCCATCCAGCCCCCTGCTCTCTGGGACACCTGGACACCTGGAGGACTCCCCACTGCCTCTCCTTCCCCAAGAATGGCTTGCTTCCCCATGTAGGCAAGCAGCATGCAAATGCCACAAAACTGAATTTTAAAAAATGTATTTGTATTTTATTTTTTATTTTGTGATGTCAGTGCCCCCTGACCTATTTAAAGGCCCCCTGAGTGACAAAATCCTGGCTACGGGCCTGCTTCCTACCCCTGCAGTCTTTAGTATTTCTTTTTGGGTAACATACAGAGTTGTTCTTTTCTTTTTGCATACTTTGGTGCCGTCTTGTAATACTTCTGGCTTGAGCATAGTAAGTCTTGTTCTTATCATATTTGAAACTCTTGTGTGAGATTGTTTGACAATGCAGCCCTGTCAACCCATTCAGTGCAGTCCTCTCTTAAACCTGACTCATTTCCAATTAGGCCAGAAAATATGAGAACTACCAGCCTACCTTATCTTGAAACTCTCTGAACCCTCTGATTTCACAGTCCAAACAATAGAAACATCTCTTCCCATAGCTGTACAGACATATCTGTAGGTATAGGCTATTTTTGGCCTTTCCACTTCAGAATCAATATCTTCTGATAGAGCTTTTGCCTATATAAACGTTTAAGATTTCTTTTGAAGCCATTTGAATGCAAGCAAAAGAAAGACCTTAGAATATGACCAATTTAGACTGCAACAATTTTAAATTAATTATTTGGCAACAAGTCTTATTGAAATTCTACTTCTGCTGCTCACTGTAATGCGTTAAGTCCCTAATGTGCAAGAGCATGTAAATATAGTACACTATAGTACCTGCATTGAAGAGGCTTACTATAAAAATAGAACACAGACAAAGGGTTGAAGGAGAAAAAAGAAACACTGAGTGAGGTATCTCACTCAAGGTCATTCAGCAGTGCAAGCCAAAAATAGATATAATATTATGCTTCATTCAGCACTGGAGTTTGCGCATAAAGGTGGTGTTTGGTTGAATTTATTGTGCTACTCCATGTTGTTTGGGTCTAATTTTCATGCAGAAAAGTTAAAAAAAATAAAATAAAAGTACAATATGGGACATATAAAGCAAGTTTAAAAATATAGTTGCAAGTGCTTCCTTCAAGGTGACTGCATTAGAATGGGCATGGGTATAGGGGAGGGCAACACAGATAGCCGGAGATGTGAAATTGCTGATGTATTGAGAGATGGTTAATTGGCTTGGAATGAACAAGAGGAAATAGTAGTGTCGATGCAAGGAATTTTTCAGCCCAGGAATTTGCAATAATAATAAATGTATTCAAAACAAGCACTCATAGAAGAAAATGATTGCTGAGTATTGGCCAGGAAGAGTTAGAAATATACATTCATGGCTAGAATATTTTCAGACTTAGCACATATTGGTAATGGGGGAAGGAGATGAAAGACAGACTGTTGCTGGAGATGAAACAGTTTACTGGGTAGGCAACTTAACAGTGCTACCCTAAACAGAATTATACCCTTCCAAGCCCATTGATTTAAATGGAAAGCAATAGCATGGCAGGTTATAAGTTCTCATACTGGTAGAAAAAGTAGATTGCATGTTGGGTAGATTTAGGACATTATTTTAGACTCATAGCATTTGCAGTGTCCTGTTTTTCTTTATGATCTTGAGGCATTAAGACTTATTTTCCATGTCTTCAGTTCACTGTTGCTGGACATCATCAGCTGGCATATTTTTATTCTTTCCCCCTCTTTTTTCCTCCTAAAAGGTTGCAGGAAACTGTATGAGGATTACTGAAGAGGCTTGTTTCTTGAGTGGTGGTTGTTTGGGAGGCACTGGGTGGTTAAGTATAAAGTATGCAGTTAGTATTATCCAACGAACTTGAACAAATGTAATAATATAAGAAAATTCTCTCTATAATTACGGAAGTAGGAGAATAAAATGTTACCAGCAAGAACTCCTAGACTGTGAGACAGTTTCCCTAGGGAGCCGGTAAAAATCCCATCACTTGAATCATTTACAAGTTGACTAGACAGAGTATTCAACAGTACAATAGAGAATGCCAGTTTACAATGCTGGGGGATGGTCAGAATGACCTAATTTTCCCCCTCTGGTTTTATGATTTATTAAAGAGTTTTGCAGCCTCTTTGCTTGGGGCTGACTAAATGGAATTTGAAACACAGCAATTAGAAGGGCCCTTTAGTTCAGTGCCAGCACATTGCTGTTTTTGATCACTTTGCTATAGCAGCAATGCGAATAACGTGGATAATTCTCTCCATTGCAACAGATTTAAGTATGAAGTAGTTGCAAAGACTTTTGAATGAACATAGTTCAGATTTTGTGTGTAGGCTAGTATTTCTTGCAAAGGTCAGTGAGACTGAAGGTCTGCCACTGTATTTTAGGTATATCTATTTTATATTCTAATAGCTACCCACAGTCCCCATCTGCGGATAGCTGAATCTGCTGATTGAAGCCATGTGGAGGCTAAAGAGATTTTTCTACAAACTTGGGGCACTCCCCATGTTTGCAGAAGAATCTGAAAAATTTAAAAAATACCCAGACTAGGGGATTTTAAATCCCCCGAAGTGCAAATGTACCTCCAGGAGTTGTTACAGTTCCTGAGTTGAGCTGGGCCTGACAGCGGGGGCTGCGCAGCCCAGGAGCCCTGCTGGGCTCAGCAGCTGCACAGCAGCCTGGAAGCCAGGCAGGGTCCACTGGTGACTGCACAGCCCGGGAGCCTAGCTGGGCACAGCAGTGGCAATGCAGCCTGACCACCGCATGTGGCATGATGCCGCATCAGCACAACTTGGGAGTCATGCTGGACCCTCTGCCAGTAGCGGCACAACGTCTGCATCCAGGCAGCCTGCTGATAAAGGGGAGAATCCCCCCTGTGAGTATTCCCCCACTGGAGAGCGGAGGAGGAAACTATGCTTGTTCATCTGGAGCTACTCCAGGTAGGCCAGTGGAGACTACCCCCTACCAGTCTCTGCTGCTCGCTTAGAGTAGCTCCAGCTGAGCCAGCATAGCCCCCCCACTCTCCAGCAAGCCATAGAGAGCTGGGGCGGCAGACTGTATTAGCTCGCCTGGAGAAAGCAGTGAGGGGTTTTCTTGGTGAGTCTTTCAGAGAGAGAGTGGAGGGAGTCCCCCCATGAGTCTTGCAGACCCCCACTTGTGTATTTTAAAAGGCTATGCTTATCTGTCCATCTGTGATAGGCATAACTCCTCAGAAGACATAGGTAGGTTCCTCAAAATTGGCCACTGGCTTCAGGATGATTGTGGGGAGTTGCAGTGGCAAACATGAGAAGAATTGGAATATCCTGGCCCATGCAATCCCCAGGACCCCTCCCCCTCTTTTTGCACTGGAACCTATGGTTATCTGTAGGAGGCATAACTCATCCCAAACTAAAGCTATGAGCCTCAAAATTCACTTTGAGCTTCAGGATGGTGGCAGGAGTTACTTTGCTAAAAATGACGACAATCAGAACATCCTGACTGAAATTATTTCAAGACCATCTCCCAATCCTATTTGCATTAGTAACTACAGTTGACTGCGGCCAGCAAAATTCATCCACAAAGTAAGCCAGCAGCCTCAAAATTGGGCAGCAAATGGCTTACATTGCTCTCCCCCATTTTATCCTCACAACAACACTGTGAGGTAAATTAGACTCAGAATAAGTGAAATATACTGGGTTCAGACACATAGAGTGATCAGCTCATGGTTTATTTTAATTTCAGCTCAAACTAAAGACAGACAAGCTGGGTCCGAGGCCTGCTTAAATCCCTGCAACACACGACACCCAAACACACACACACTCCCCGTGATAGGCTATTTACAGTGGAAGATTCAACCACTGGTTAATTCTAGGACCCAGCTGAGCCTATAGGTCTGTTCCAGAATCCTAGCCAGTTTTTGTTATGCAGCTGAAACTGCACTTATTCACATGAGCGGTAGGAGTTTGTGCACAAGTACACGTGGCCATTCCAATACGTAACACCCCTCCCCCCATGATTCAGACATCCTTAGCTTACAAAGTCCTTTAAGTATTCTGGTCTGTGCCACTCGCGGTTTGAGCGGAGGGGTTCCATTGATGGGGCTGTGGGTTCTGGAACTGTGTTGGGGGCAGGGCCCGCAGCCAGATGTGGAGAAGGTGGTGACACAGCAGTGTTGAGACCCCCAGTGGCGGCTGGCACAGGTGTTCCACAGACAGCTTCTGAAGGCTGCTTGTTGGCCTCTGGCTGGGCATTGCCATTTGGCATGTTCCCCTCGTGCTCGGGCTCCCTGCTGCTTGGCAGGTTGTCATCACTGTCTTCTGGTGTGGGTGTCCTAGGTTCAGCAGGGAGGAGACAGGTGTGGAGCTGGTCAATGTGCTGGCATAGCCTCTGGCCGCCTTCTGTGGATACCTCATATGATAGTGGGCCGGTTACCCGGGCAACCTTGGCCAAGACCCAAACTGGGCCACTCGAGAAGTTGCGAGCATAGATGGGGTCGCCAGGGAAGAACCCGTGGGGAGCAGCTTGGTTTTCTGGGGCTGAGCTGTGCTCTGGAGCATTGTCTGGGTGCAGCCGATCCAGATGAGTCGTGAGCCACCTTCCCATTAATAGTTCTGCGGGGCTGCGGCCGGTGGTAGTGTTCGGGGTTATCTGGTGTCTGAAAAGGAAGGTTGCCAGTCGGTGGTCCCAATCCCCATGTATAATTCTGCGGAGGGACTTCTTAGTCGTTCTCACCATTCTCTTGGCCTGGCCGTTGGTTGTGGGGTGGAAAGGAGCAGAGCAAATATGCCAGATGGTGTAGCAGGTCATGAAATCATGGAATTCTGACAAAGTGAAGGCTGTCCCATTGTCTGTCACGATGGTGTTGGGGATGCCGTTTGTGCTGAAGATCCACCACATGATGCAAATGGCCAGGCCCAGCACCACCTCTAGCCTCTTAGTGAATGAGTCTACCAAAATGAAGAAGATCTGTCCCTGGAAAGGACCTGCGAAGTTGAGGTGCAGCCATGGTGTTCAGTTCCGCTGATTCCTGGTGTGCGGTGGTCTGTCTCCAGAGACCCCTGGAGTGGCAGGTGTGTGCTATGTGACCAATTTTTCCATAGGTCTGGCAGGATGCATCTTGGAAGCAGCAGGAACGGCGTTCATGGGCATCACTGCAGCTGGCAAAGGGTGCTTGTGTGGCAGTCCTTGCAGTGCGGGTTGTTGTGGTTGATGGCCATAAGTCTCAGTGAGCCAGGCTGCATACCTGGAGTATTTCTTCCTTGTCCAAGGCATTGGAGACCGGGGATGTGGAGGCCTGATACATGGAGGGGGCCTGGCGACCCCATTGTGACTTTTCAAAAGCCATGGCCATGTGTCGTGCCTTGTCCAGTTTGAGTTCGTCGGTATCAATGAGTTTGTGGCGGAGTTTCTGTTCTCAGACACCCCAGATGAACTGGGTTAAGAGGGCGTCCTCGAGATCTGGGAACTCACAGTTGATGGCCAGCCTGCGGAGATCAGCCATGAAGTTGGTGGCCACTTCACCAGACTTTTGGTAGCACGCCAAGATGTCCATGCGCTTCTCCATCTTAATTGGTTGAGGTGTGAAATGGCCTGTGAGGGCCTTGACGAGTTCATCGTATATGGCTTCTTCAAGGGTTTTAGGAGGGATGAGGCCCTGGCCTAGGTGTTGTGTGGCGATGCTGCATGTGCTGAGCAGGAGTGATTTTTTCTTGTCGATGTCGTCTATGCCATGGAACCAAATGAAGTACTTCAGCTGCTCCACCCATGCTTCCCAAAACTCAGGGTGAGCGGAATCGAACACAGGAATGATTCCTGGATCAGCAGCCATGACCCGTGGAGCGATGCGAGGCGCGGAGTCCTGGAGATTGTTGTGTGGTGCGGTGCTGGAGGCTGGGTCAGGGTTGCTCATCAGGATCCCATCCTCGTCACCAGTGAAATATACTGGGTTCAGACATGTAGAGTGATCAACTCATAGTTTATTGTGATTTCAGCTCAAACTCAAGACCAACAAGCTGGGTCCAAGGCCTGCTTAAACCCCTGCAACACACCACACCCAAACACACACCCACTCCCCATGATAGGCTATTTACAGTGGAAGGTTCAACCACTGGTTAATTCTAGGATCCAGGCGAGCCTATAGGTCTGTTCCAGAATCATAGCCAGCTTTTGTTATGCAGCTGAAGCTGTGCTTATCCGTGTGAGTGGTAGGAGTTCGTGCACAAGTACATGTGGCCATTCCAATACATAATAATAAGTAACAAGGTCAACCAGTGAGCTTTCACAACACAGTGGGGATTTGAACCCGGGTTTCCCAGACCATAATCTAAAACTCTAACCATTATATAATGCTGTTGAACAGTAGCAAAGAAACCAGTCTTGGACAAGTCATGCCTCAGCAGGGAGAGCAGGGTATAAATCAAATCAAAATGTGAGGTAGCAAGTCAACAGTTGTTTCTGCCAGGCTTGGCTCTGATGAGTTCTCCCTCAAAGGACAGATTAGCCCTGGAAAAGGCCCTGCCCCTTCACCTTGCCTTTTAGTGACAGAAACCAAGGCTTGAGGCTGGCAGTACTGCTGTGGTAGCATAGTAACAGCCAAAGAAATTATTTCTTAAAGCTACAAGGGCTGCTTCTATTATTTTGTGGGATTTTAATCTCCCAGTGTATTTTATTTTAGACTGCAGATTCTTCTGCAAACCTGGGTTTTTTTCAGATTGTAGAAAGACCTGGCTCCAATCTCCTGTATTTAAGTATCCACAGATCTGGCCATGTTTAGAATTAGATACATTTATTATGGACTGCCATGCTTGTTACAGTCACTAATAGCTGCATGATGGATGTGCAAGATTTAATTATGATTATGCCTTTGTAACAGCCTTTCTTGTGGTGAGAAAGATGTAGATGACATCTTCTGGGAGGATGAGGAGCAGGAACAGGCTATCTTTTGGGTTTCATCTCCCAGGATCAAATGATCCTGTACACATCAATATGTCATCTCCCAGCTAAGTTCTTACTGCAGAGATGAAGTGGCGGAGGCAGTGTGCATTTCTGAAATCCTCCCCCAGTTTCTTCCTAAGCACATTCTTGAAGGTAGGAGAGATTACCAGATGTGTCTCATAATGGATGAAAGTGGGGTTGTGTTGGTGCAAATATTTTTTTTAGTATTCTTGGAGACACATTTGAAAAAAAAGCCAAGTTCTTGTTCTTTGGGGTAGTTCAGTTTCCTTATCTGCCTGTCTTTCTTTAATATGTGTTTTTATTTATAGAATAACAGCAAAAACATCAATTGTCCTTTCCCATATTTATAGAAAAAGTCAATAAATACAACATGAATACATCTCCAGCCTTTTTTTACCTATATTAACAAAGAGATATTCAATATGGCTGTCATATAAATTTATGTACCGGTCCCTGTATTTTGGCATATCTTTAGATTTCCAGTTCTTTTGTTGCTGCTAACATTTTATTTAAAAGGTTTTTTTAAGCTACTGACACCTTTTAAGGTGGCATAGCAATATTTTAAATAAATAAATTTAAGAGACAAGTTTTAGGGTCTGAAAGTAGATTCAAGTTTGTGTTTATTGTATTGGTACAAATATGTTTCTGAGTTGTTACATTCCAGAGATACCCAGAGGTACCATTTATTTTTGCTAGTCTTCATTGAGTCAGATACCAATAAAACAGGAGGTTGTAGAAGTTCTCTGTCATGGCTGTTTTTGCAATATATGTACCAGGCATGCTACAGATTTATCCCCAATCTATCCAGTATCTGATTTAGGTATTTCTCCCATTTTTAAATAAAACTTGATTTCTCTGCCTATTCAAAAAGGCTTGTTATGTTTTAGCAGAGTAGATAAAAATCAATGATTTCTTTTTTAATTAAAAAAATTGGATTTTTAAAATTTAAATTGGATTTTAATAGACTGTTTTTTGAGGAAAAATCTATCTAAGGATAGTTTTCTATTTAAGATACATTATGGTCCAAAGATTATTCGTCATAAAATACAGATTAGTTTTTAATTATGTAGCATGAGACTGTATATCATGCAATACTTAATTTTTTTGTTAAATAAATTCCATTAATCCACTCACAATGCCATGCTCTCCCAGAGGTTTCTGTAAGATTATTTTGGGCAGTTTTTCTATCTAGAAGATATTATCACAGATGCTTGGTTTTGCAGTTCTCAAACGTGTGAATTTATGTCTGCAGAGATAACATGCCTCTTTCTTCACAGCAAAAATGTTATAAAATAAACATACAGAGAACTTAGTCCTATTAGTCCTCTGCAAATCTATGCACACAGAATCAATCTCTTATCTTTTAAGTGCTAAGTTTCAAGAAGTTCAATGAATATAAGGTTGTTTGGGGTGGAATAGGTCTGGATAAGGAAGAGATGTTTCAGGAGGGAGGAGCAAGCAGTACAAATGAGAGGAAACTTTTTGAGCCGAATACTCCAGAAGTCTTGAGATCTTTGGAGTGTATCTTCAGGGATGTTTAAACAAACACAAGAATACATATGCAATATAATGTTATTGCTTTAGTTAACTAAAACAATTTAATGGTTATTGTTAATGATTATGTTTCTCCTTTCAGTGAAGTACAGCAGAAAAGTTGTCCAAATATGAATGCTTGACCTATTAAACCAGAGGTAGTTCACCTTGCAGTGATGTCATAATTATCTATTTTAGGTGGTAAATAAGCAGTCATTAATTTTCTGATATAACTAAAACTAACCTGAAAAATTACTATACTAAAATGAGACCTTCATATAGGTTGTAAATATTAAGGACAGCAAGAATGAGCCTTTATGTAGACGAAGACCATGATTTAAATGATTTCATTTTGATTTAAATTAAATCCACCCTGTGTTTTAGACACAGGATGAGCAACGTCTTCTTCAGCATACATAAATTGCCTCTAGTAATCCTAATCCAGTCATTTTAAAGCATCACATTCTTGAGATACTCATAGAATGGTGGTTTAGAATCTCATGTTCTTTTCTGTAGACTTTTATAACTATGGACTCCTTATTTTGAAATAAATATGTCAAAATTACAGCGATTGGCCAGTTGCCCCACACAAAGAAGAAGATGCTGTAAGGTCACCTGCACTCTTGAGATGGATGGCAGGGTCTCAGTTAATTACTCTCAGGATTCCATAATTAAGGTTACATCTGCCCATCAATTCTCCAATTTTGACATATTTATTTCCTTCACTATGTGTCGTCGTCCCCCCCGAATTAAACCCAAACAAATAAGCTTGTTATTCCTGTTTGGTCCTTGAATCTGTTAAACATCTTAACTGTGTTGTATGCTGATTTACTGTTCACTCTCTACCAATATGTATGGACTGGTAACTTCCATTTCATTGTATCTGAAGAAGTGTGCATGCACGTAAAAGCTTATCGTTTGAATAAAACTTTGTTGGTCTTAAAGATGCCACTGGACTGGAACTCTGTTGTGCTGCTTCAGACCAATACGGCCACCCACCTGAATCTATCACTGTGGGGGAAGTTAATGCACATATACTGTGGTGTAGGAAGCTAGCAAAGTGTTGTGGGAAAGGTTCATTTGGGGGATGATTGACCACAAGGGTGAAAACTTTAATATTGAGCTTTAGAAAGCAAACCCAGTCTGGTTTTGAGGCATAGCCATTTCTAAGAGGCCTTTGAATTTTGCTTTAAATTTAAATTGTGTTAACAGTTGTGTTACAGTGAAAGAGGTTTTAGTTTATGGAACTTTTTAGCTTGTGCACAGCTGGTTTGAGGAGCCTATTAACATCAAATGCAGTTCTCTTAGAGCTGAACTGTTGCCCATTCTAGTTCTTCTGAGCTCCTACTTTATTTCTGTTTTGTTTTTAATTATCCCTTGTGCAGAAGAAATTGTTCCCCTCCCTCAACTCCTTATTGTTCTTCCAGACATCACTGTCTCACTAAACAGGAGGAGTGATCACTCTATACTTTGTTACACTCTTTTTCATTTATTAGGTCTTAATTTTTAACACACATAATCTTTTCAGCCTGCACTGTGTAGTTAAGGTAGTTTTTAAAATTTGGGGCTCCTTTCTACATGGTTTCACTGGGATGGCCTTGCACTGAAAGAAAGTGTTTCTTTATGACAGATCCGACCTACTGTTTTGGCTTGTTTGCAAGACCCTGTGTAAATGTTTGCTTTTCCTGCACAACTGACCTACTCCTTCAGCGTCTGGCTCTTTTGTCGCTTTGCTTGTTCTGCTGTGTATTACATGTCAGAATAACACTCCATTGTGCGTAGCTTGCCATAGTGTTCATTCATGAGAATGCAGACTTCTCGGAATCTGGAATTCTATATTGTGAATTGTTTAAAATGTCTGATTACATATTATTTTAAAAGTCCCCATATGCCCTTTGTAGTTAAGCCTTAAATTTAGGATCACTGTTTATAACTCAAGAACAAAGTTTGAGTCCAGGGACACCTTTAAGACCAACAAAGTTTTATTCAAGGTATGAGCTTTCATGTACATGCATACTTCTTCAGATATATATCTGAATACATATCTTCAGGTACATATCTGAAGAAGTGTGCATGCACATGAAAGCTCATACCTTGAATAAAACTTTGTTGGTCTTAAAGGTGTCCCTGGACTCATACGTTGTTCTACTGGTTCAGACCAACACAGCTGCCCACCTGGATCTATGAGAGACATGTTTCCTTACTAATGTTCTCTATGATAAGAAAGCTGTAAGATTAAGGTTGGCAAGAAAACAAAGTTCTCACTCAAAATTTGTCCACAGATTTTACAAATAAAAGGAAGAAACACCCCGTTTTGTGTGTATACATGTATGACTTGTATGTTTTCAGATCTTAAATATCACACCTTTCACAGTGGATATGCCATTTATTTATTTATTTATTTATTTTGTCGTCAAGCCGAAGCTGACTTATGGTGACCCCATGGAGTTTTCAAGGCAGAGGTGGTTTGCCATTGCCTCTGTGTCATGACCCTGGTATTCTTTAGTGGTCTCCCATCCAAATACTAGCCAGGGCTGACCCTGCTTAGCTTCTGAGATTGGATGAGATTGGGCTAGCCTGAACTATCCAGGTCAAGGTCTGTTTAACTAGGCCTTGCTTATCAATGGATACAGGGAGCTTTCTTCAGAAACTGATCCAAAGGATTCCAGTGCCCCTCCCCCGAGCTGACACCATGGCATTCATCAGATAGCTAATACAGTGCTGCAAGGCTGTTTGAGTACAACCCACACAATTTGGTGTGAATGCATCATGCTTTAATTGATGCATAGCTAAAGTTGGGCTGCCTTGGGGTAGAGGCTCTGCAGTAGCTCATCTCCCACCTGCTGTCAGAAGTAGTTTTATACCCACTTTGTGAAATTTTTGTTTATTCGGCTTAGGTTAAATTTAGTCATGCCTGCCTATTTATTAGCACATCAAAACTAGGATTGGGGTAGCTAGGTGCTTTGTAAATGGGCAGGAGAAAAACTGATCAATTGTCATGAGGCAAACTACATTTTTTAAAGATCAAAACCACAGCAGATTTGTACATGTTGTAATGGTGGTGGCTGTTTATGAACAGGTGTTTTGTCCTAGGAGACAATTACTGACTTTTAATGTTTACTTTTAATTTTTTTTCTATTTTCACACAAACATAAATCAATAACATTCAAATATAAAAACAAGCAAATAAAAACTATTAACAGTATACCAGGATATAAATTTGACATTGTTACTACTACTCAAACACATACAAATAATGCAACAATACCCATTAAGAACGAGCATCATCATAAAGCGATAATAATACCATACCCATAATATACATATTGTAATAAGAATAAAGACTTTGAGTTTTCAAGCTGCGATAGAAGATCTAGTATAATAAACCACACTTGTACAAAGTCATTGTGAGGTGCACTTAACTCATAGTGACTAATCTGGTATGTAATTTTTTCCATTACGTATATCTCCCATATCTTCCGATACCATAATGTGAGTGTAGATGGATCCAAACACTTCCATGTTGTAGCTATGGCAGATTTTGCTGCCACCAAAAGGACAGAGATAAATTTCTTCCTAATCTGCGGCACTGAGACTTCTGACCAATGACTTTTAAACATATTTCAGCTGCATCATAGTTAAAAAACATTTTAGCAAAACTTTTATTGCAGCCCGACCCCAATGGCCACTGCAGCAGTGGGAGGGGCTAGTGGCTCAGTGGCAGAGCATCTCCTTGGTATGCAGAAGGTCCCAGCATCACCAGTTAAAATGATTAGGTATTAGATGATGTGAAAGACCTCACCTGGAGACCCTGGAGAGCTGCTGCCAGTCTGAGTAGACATCACAGGACTTGACGGACCAAGGGTCTCATTCAGTATGAGGCAACTTCATGTGTGTTCTTGTGCCAGTCGCCAATGTAGTAATCAGGGCTGTTTTTACAGGGGCTATTGTAAGCTCTTGGAGGATTGGCTACATTAGGGGTGTGTCGCCTAATATGCAAAGGAGTTCCTGCTACAAAAAGAAGCCCTGGAATAATAGCTTCACTGATTGGATCCTTATGAATATTCTCCGGGGGGGGAGTCCCTTGACAAGGCAAAGACTGCATAGCAAGCATGCCAGTGACCGTAGCAACCCTGGCGATGCTCACCAGTCAGGCAGTGGTGCCTGATGATGTTCCCCTACATGGCACACGGAGGTGTGCAGCCAGTTGCCACCAGCCAATGTAGCCACTGCCCCTTGATGTTACTCCCCCCCCAAGTCTCTGAGAATGACAAAAAAGCTGGTGACAGCAGCCTGTGACCAGCAACCTAACCACTTATCCAGACAAAGAAAGTCGATGCCCAGGAGGGCTTTAAGCATTCCACTGCAGTTCTAACAGCACCACCAGCCATATAGCACTGCGCAGACAATAATATTGCACAGACGTACCTAGCTCAATGGAAAGGCACTAAGCCAGCATGTCTAGGGCTCCTGGTTCAATCCTCACATGGAGAGAGGCCAGAGGCAGGCAAATGTTTTGGAGCTGACATTTTCCCTGTAAATCACAAAAGAGCAGGGGTCTTTTTGTAGAAAAACAGCTGCAGGAGCTCATTATCATATGGTATGCTAATGAGCTGTTAGGCTATTAGCATATGTCACGCCCCCTAACATCACCGGAAGTGATGTCAGAAGGGGAAGCAAAATGGGGGGAGGCATCTTCAAAAGCCTTCCCTTCCCTTCCCCAGCTAGTCTGGGTGGGGGAGCTAAGAGAGAAGGGGTTTAAAGTTTAAACTCCTTCTCATGAGAGTTGGGCCACAGAAGGAGGAAAGAGGGAAGGAAAGAGAGAAAGAAAGAGAAGGGAAGGAAAGAGAGGGAAGAAGAAGGGAAACAGGGAAAGGAGGAAAAAGAGAAGAGAAGAAGGTGGGAAAGAAAGAGAGAAGAGAAGAAGGAGGGAAAGAGGAAAAAGAGAGAAGGAAAGGAGGGAATGAAAGAAATTTGGCGGCAATTCGGCCCCATTATATCCTATGGACCATTGAAGTCAATGGTGAAAACATAGGGTATATTCTGGGAGCTGGAGGGGAGGGGTTTGAGGGAGAGGCTCCAAACTCACAGGGTAGTTGATGGAGCCTCTCCCCAAGAAACCCACCAAGTTTCAAGAACATTGGATCAGGGGTCCAATTCTATGGGCCCCCAAACAGGTTGCCCCTATTCCCTCCATTCCCACCATAGAGAACAATGGAGGGAATAGGGGCAACCTGTTTGGGGGCCCATAGAATTGGACCCCCTGATCCAATGTCCTTGAAACTTGGTGGGTATCTTGGGGAGAGGCTCCATCAACTACCCTGTGAGTTTGGAGCCTCTCCCTCAAACCCTCCCCTCCAGCCCCCAGAATATACCCTATGTTTTCACCATTGACTTCAATGGTCCATAGGATATAATGGAGCTGAAATTGACATTCGGCTGCCTGAAAGACTCCCTGGGACGCCGGCTGGGGGTGGGGCTTGGCTCCTGAGCTCCCAGAGCTGTGCTCCGGTGCACTCCCCCCCAAAAAGACCCCTGCAAAAGAGTAAGCAATACTGCTGAGCTAATGGGCTGCCCTGGACAGCCTTTGTCTGACAGACACATTCACAACCCCTTTGTGCTGGCCCCTTCTGCCCTGTCCAACCTGAGACCCCCCCCCCATGCACCCACATTGCCAAGCTGCATGTCTTATCAGTTGCTGGTGGGGCTGTGGGGAAGTGTGAGACCTAAGGATCAGCCCCTTGCCAGAGCAGACATATTTCCCCTCAGACCACCCCAGCCCCCTCCCTGTGCAAGCTGCACACAGCAGCCACCAGAGTGCGTGAGTGGAAAGGGGTTGGGGAATGCAGAGGGGTGGCCGTGTCAGTCTGTTGAAGAACGAGCTGCATTGCATGAAAGCTCACAGTAAACTACACATCCTCAATCTTTATGGTGCCACCAGACTGTGTTATATTTTCTGGCTAAATGGAACACAGGTCCAGTGGCTCCATGAAGACCAGCAGCATCGATCCCAGCATGAGCTTCCATGTGAGAACCCCTCCTTGGATATGTGAAGGGGGGATCATTCTGGTAATCCACATGGGAAATCACAGGGAGTGGGGAGCAAACCCCATTTGCTGAGCAACAAATCAAGATAGCATTGTAGTTCACTTCAGATTTTTATGGAACAGCAGCAGAGAAATAATAACATAGTATTCAGTACAGCCCCTGTGTTTCTACAGATTGCTCTGGGAAACCATGGAGAGATGGGGCAAGCCCTTCCTATCCCAGCATGCCCCTGAGCAGGGTGGACTTGCCAGAGAGATGGCTGCCTGAATTGAAGTGCTGCAGAAGCTGGGATGGAACCAGCCCCATGGTGGAGTGGCAGGATCTGCACTGGTCACTGGTGGAAATCAGCCCATACCTCACTAGAAATGTCATCTTCCCAGACAATGCCAAACAAAGGCACATGCAATGATAATGGTCCTGATGACTGCCGCCATGCTGATGGAGACCCCACTCTGTGGGAGCTCCATTTGTTGGGATACCCCACTGCAGCTCTTGCCATAGCCATCAGATGATACTTACTGATCCTTTGTGTGAACTGCACCTCAACTCTGTCTGCTTCATCTGATTCTGACACTGCAAGCCATTAGGTGTCATGGTTGCTTGGCCAGTAGATCCACAACTACAGGTCTGGCACCCCCAAAGTCCAGCTGTGCCACATTCTCCTACCTAGGGTGGTGCCCTGGCAAGAGACTAGGATGGGGCCACTAGCGTCCTGCCACAGGCCCCCTGGCATCATAGCCAGTACACCCTTTGGAGTATGCTCCATCATGTGGAATGTGGCATACTGCTGGTGCAGCTGCCTCAGGTTGCCCACATACACTTGTACCACTTTCCCTTGGCTTTAGGAGCCTGTATTGCTGAGGGAGCACTCAGGGTGCGAGGGGGAAGGGGGAGGTGGGTGCTGGCCTGAGCCTGCCAGATCCCCAACCCAGCTCACTTGTCTTTATGTGTTTGCTTTTCAGTTTTGGTCTGCATCTCCAAGAGATGGGGTACCTGTGAGGATTCTGGGTCAAGTGCCTCCTCTGTAGTGTTAAGCATCCTCTGTTTGCATTTCACACCACCAAGATGAGACACTGTGTGCTCTAAGTATGCATGTCAAAGACCTCAGAGATAGTGTCCTGCACCATTCACCCTATAATCTGTGTTATGAGGCATCCTGGCTTGGGTTTCTGTCATGTGGGGGAGCTGTGACTGGGTGTAAGGACTGGCTTCCACTGGGAGAGGTATGATTGGCCATGGCCATAGCCAGTAGGTTCGCAAGAAGAAATGCAAGTAGGTGGCATTTCTGAAAGTGTAGTGTCAGAATGCAAGGACAGACAATTTGACAAACAATAGGGAATATAAAATCCTTAGTGCTGTTGTGAACAAAGCCACCACCACCCCTACAGGGACCCTATATTTGCAAACCCCAAAAGACCTGATTCAGCTGCCAAAGGTCTGGATAAATAATACACTGTTACATGAAGAAAGGAGCCCCTGCAGAAATTTCCCCTGGATCACTTGACATTGGAGTAGTCCACCTGCTGAAATGCTCCTAAGAGCATGTTGATTTTGTCCTCAGCTTCCAGAATATCCATTTTACCCAGGAGTAATTGGCTCTAGTTTGGTAGATTATTGCCTAAGGCTATAAAACCCTCCTCACTTAACTCTGTCATTCACTTCCAAACCCAGGGAATTGTCATCAAGCTGCTGCTCAGCCTTTGTTGGATCACACTGAGCTGGCACACCATCCTGGCAACTCAGGCATTCCATATAAATCATCTTATAGTCCCCTTGAATTTGCACCGTCCTGTAACTCACCCTTCGCCAAATGCATAAGTCCCTCCAGTGTTGTAGTTCTACTCCTGAGGCTTCTTTGTGGTTGGCCTATTTCTTGGACCTTTGCTCTTTTACTAAATCACTGAATCCCCTTGCCTTTGATTCCAGCTTCATAGTTTTGGTTTGGACTTTTCCTTCACCTTGGGCAGCTTGCCTGTCCCAGATCTCAGCTCAACAGACTTTTCTCTTCAGGATAAGGCAACATATGTTTTTCTTCTCATCCTTTATTTTCCTTTAAATTCCCTACTCAAACCCAAGTAGGCAACAACCCAGGATACTGTTGCTAGAATTGTGTTACTACATTGGAATTGCGGTTTCCCTTGCATTTCATTTTCTAGCCATGTATCTTGTTGGGTAATTAAAGATTTTCTTGTTTGAGATTCTGTTTCATTTTTTCCTTCTTAACTGGAATGCTGTATCAGATCAGAGCCCAGGTATATATTGGACTGTCCAGTCCCAAAACAATTGCACCACTGACACAGTCTGATCCTGCACATATAAAGGACACTTTTCATGTTATGGGCCGGATGTGTGTACTGGTTTGGATAACAGTACTACAAAATATGTGTGGATGAATAAGCTTGATTTAACAAACCATGAAACTGACACAGTTTCTTAGAATCCATCTTTGGAGTGCTGAAGGGAGCTTTATAGGGATTTTTTTTAAAAAAATCAACAAATGATCCATTTGGGTTTTGTCTAGCTGTGGCAGCTGGAAAGTTTAATTATAGGCTGAGAAGCCCTACTGGGATTAAGGAAAGTGTTAGCAGAAGGGGTGAATATTAATGACAGCTGTTTGCCATAGGCCCCAAGAAACAGAGTATGGGAGGGGGGACTGAAGTGTAATGTCCAACATATGTGCTATAAGTACTTTCAAAAAACTGGTCCATTATTATGGAGTGAGTTTATGTTTTCAGAGTTTAGATTTATTCACAGTGGAGCTTCCCTACTCCTTTCAGTGAAGATGTATTTACGAGAACAACAACATTTTGCATCTTCTTGAAGACCAAAATTGCACACCACCAGCTGTGTATTGTCCCATATATGTGTACCATGCATTGGCCCAGATGTAGCTTCTTAATTATACTTTCATTTTTAAGGAATGGGATTAAACGATAATTGCCCTGAGGTGTAATACACAGCCGAATTGAGCAACTCTTGAAATCTGGGCGATAATGGCCTTCAGAAACAAATGGGCTTTGTGTAAGGAACTTCCTTATGGAAATATGAAAAACTGCTAGGAATTGCTATAGGTCATCCTTTGGTTTTTGGCTTGGTGTTTGTGCCTGTGTGCATGTATGGGGCAAATGTCAACCTATCCTTCTCATCCAATACCACCTCTGCAAAAGATAATAGTAAGCTTCTGTAGACATCTGTTTTCCTTCTCATATTTGGAGACATATCAAAGAGGTTTTTATTGACTCACAGTGTCAGTCTGAGAACTCTCTCCTCAGAGCCATGTCCAAAATTAAGCTGAGTTATTGGACTGAATACGCACTGGATTTAAGTCTAGGGCAACCTTTCGCCACTTGTCATCAAAAGACAAAAGGTATTTAAAGCCCTAATATTCTTCAGTCAGCTTTCTGGCACAAGGAAGAAAATGCCATGAAGTATTTAATATTCAGGACAAGAATTCACTACAGGAGTTTCCTGTCTTACTGAAGTAAGAAAGAACCAAAAGCAAACACCATTTCACAAAAGGCTGCACATGTCAACCCTTTTTCTATAAGGAATGATCTATATATTCCTGCTATCCATTGTTCAAATAACTTGGTTTGAAAGGACTGACTTGCAATGGGTAAGCAAGGATCCCCTGCCCTGACATGGCAACTCAAGACAGTTTGTGTTGGCATGCAACCTAGTAAGGGAGATTTCAAATTCTGGAGGTCAGGATGGTGCTCAGACTCCCTCATTCAAATGACTGCATTTCCAACTGACTCTTTAACCTGGTTAGCTGCAGCTCTTAGCAGTGATTGTGGTTTGATAATACAGAATCAAGTTCCCCATTCCTGAAGCATTCTGCAGCTAAGGACTTTTAATTGCATCAATCCATAACAACCCCTATTTAGAACAGTATGAGTGAATTTCAGCACCAGGATCTTGCCTTTGTGTCTTGTCTTTGTCTAGCAACTGGTATTACAGCTAACTGGAACAGTTTTGTGTGACTTTGTGTTGAACTAGTTTCTGGACTCTAGCCCAGATAAGGTACCCACAGTAATTACCGTAGAGCAACTATGGCAGATCTGCTTAGGAACTATGGGGGGAAATATTCTTTTTATCACATATTTTTCCCCAAACAGGTAAGCTTCTATTTTAAATTGTACATGTAAACTGGTAGTAAAATATTTTAAAATGAGTCGGTATCGGTGGATTTAAAATTTGTGTATGACCAGTAAAGTCTATTAATGTACTGTTGTAACCTGTTATGTAACTTTGTCTTTCAATTGTTTCAGTTAGCAGTCTGCTTCTGACAGAGTACTTTTTGTGACACTCCACCTAAAGACACTATTATCATATTAATGCATGTAGAATTCTTCAGTTTTTGTGTCTGCAGTTGCACACTGTTGACAGTAGCCCCTCCCAAACTGTGCTGTAGCATCATAAGTGTAACTTATAATTAAAAATGGAGTAATAGAGAAATTATTGGTAGGAATCTTTACTTTTATCTTTACTATGCTTTACATTAAGATAGGGCAATGGAAATGTAAAGAGTAAAATTAGAGGATATGCAAAACAATGTAATGTAAGATGTTCAAATCACTATTTTATGATCTGCTTACATTTTTGGTTTGATATGCAAGCGTTTGGAAGGACTTGTGGAAAATCACAGATGTTGTTAACTAACTTCTCCTTGAATTCTCCCAGTTTCATGTTTGAAAGGTCTTTGTGACATGGCTAATTACTAATGTTTATGTATGCATGTTGCTAGAAGTGACAAGTAGACAGGAGCAATCTCTGTTCTTGTCTGCAGTAGAGGCCAGTGGATTGCACAGATAGGAGTACAACGTGCTCTTCTAATGCACATGAGTTTGCTCTCAACATATCAATAAATTATATCACAGTCAGCCAAGCATCTGGGATCCCGTTATGTCTCAAGAGCTTTTGAAGTCTGGAAAAAAAGAGGAAATGGTTTGTATATTCCTGAAATGCTAGCAGTGCTTTACTTTGTAGCACTACCACAAGCACTGAAATTTTGAATTGGTGGATTTTTTTCCTAGATCTGTTACAAATGAAGCATATGATTGTTTTCCACAAATATACGTCTTATGCCAATTTGATAGGAGGAAGTATGTCTAGTTTTTAACATCCTAGAACATTTTAATAAGCAAACAGTTAACCTTTAATTATTTTGTTTTTCTCTAAGGCATTTTGTGGAAACAAACAAACAAAAAAGGAGCACAACTAGAGCTGCAGAATCCATGTAGAATCAGGCTAGGATCTGAAACCAGGATCTGAAACCAAGGTTTAGCTCTGGTTTCAGTTTTAGTTTTGAGGAAATCCTGTTTAGCATTAATGGAGGCCAGTGTAAGGCGAAATGGGAGAAACTGCACTGTGATCCTACTGATTTCACCTAGCCATCCTAATATAATGTATATTACATGCATGTTTAAATCATCAAACAGTGTGAAGATGTTAATTCCTTTAACCAGTGCTAATTGTGGAAGAAAAGATGCTGCCCTCTTGGACATGATACTATGAAGATGTACCAACAGAATACTTATATGACCTCGGGGAGGGGGGCGGGGTTGTGGGGTTGGTGTCTTGAATGATGGGTAGCCATAGTGGTCTGTCTGTAGCAGTGAAAAAGAGCAAGAGTCCAGTAACACCTTAAAGACTAACAAAATATATGCCAGGGTAGGAGCTTTCATGAGACACTGCTCACTTCCCCAGATACCAAGGTTCCCATCTCATCCTTGTGAGGTCCCTATGTATTTACTTCATTCATTTATACCCCACTTTTCTCCGAGTGGAAACCTAAAGTACTTCACAACATTTCCCCCTTCTCCATTTTATTCTTACAACCCTCCTGTGCAGTTGTTAGGCTGAAAATGTGTGACTGGCCTGTTAAGCAAGATAACATGGCAGAGCGGGGTTCAGATCTGGATCTCCCAAATCCTAGTCCAGAACACTAACCACTACACTATGTGGGGTCTCTTTTAAGGGACTGAAGGAAGTAGTGGCCAGTAGATATTACTGGCCATATATTTACCAGATATAACAAAATATGCTTCATATATAGCAAACAGTTCTAAAGTATGAGCACTGTGGCACAAACTGACAGTAAGGATTATGGGAAGGTTGTGTGATAAAATGGAATGTTAAATTGGGAGAATCCATCATATACACTCTGTAAAGGCTCTGTTGAAACTTCTGATTGTCTAGAATAAAAGTTAAGGCCTGGTTTACTTTGCTTGCTCCATGTCAGCCTCAGTTGATTGAAGTAGCAGCTGCAACATCAATCTTGAAAACATCTGAAATTGATGTAGGTGCACCTGGAAGATGTTTTCATGGATCAGATTGCATCACTTTGAAGAGGGACTGCTGTTTATGGTTAAACCAAAAAAATAATAATGTGGAGAATGAACATCAGGGTCAACCTTATATTGTGAAAGTTCATTGCTGGTAGAGTGCAGCTGTTCTTTTGCCTTTAATTCTATTTTTGATATTCAATACATCTGGCACAATGGGCAATTGCATACCAAGGAAATCTGTTTTCCCAGTTGACATTTAGTCGTTTGAAAGGGTGTTTTTCATACTTTTCACAGAATGGACAATGTATTTGCACTAGTGGAATATGGCTTTTTGTAAAATTACCAGTAACCAAAACAGATTCTTATCGGAGTTAATAAAAATATCTAAAACTGTGGTGAAAAGAAATCTAACACTGTATTCCTAGATGGATTTACCTGCAAGTGAAATCAGTGGGACTTCACCAATGCAAGGCTCTTTTTGTAGCAGGAACTCCTTTGCATATTAGGCAACACACCCCTAATGTAGCCAATCCTCCAAGAGCTTACAGTAGACGAAATAACTAGACGAAATAACTGTGTCGTAATAGGTGACTTTAACTACCCACACATTGATTGGGTCAATATGAGTTCTAGTCGGGAAAAAGAGATTGAGTTTTTAGACACTCTCAATGACTGTGCTATGGAACAGATGTTCACAGATCCTACCAAGGGAGAGGCGATCCTGGATTTGGTCCTAAGTAACACCCAAGACCTGGTGAGAGATGTAAAAGTGATTGCACCACTTGGGAACAGTGACCATAATGTCATTGAGTTTAACATTTGTACAGATAGGGAGTTGCCCAAAAAGACTGATGCAACCACTTTTAACTTTAAAAGGGGTAACTTCTCTGGTATGAGGGGACATGTGAGGAAGAAATTGGAAGGAAGAGTGGAGAAGGTCAAAACCATTGGGGAAGCTTGGAGACTATTTAAAAATATAATCCTAGAAGCTCAGAAAAATTATATACCGCAGGTTAGGAAAGGCACAAATAGGTATAGAAAAAAGCCTACATAGTTAACAAATAAAGTAATGGAAGCTGTAAAAGGTAAGAAGGATTCCGTTAAGCGGTGGAAAGCTAGTCTTAGTGAGGTTGATAAAAGGGAACACAGGCTATGGCAAATAAAATGCAAGTCTGTGATCAGGCAAGCAAAAAGGGAATATGAGGAGCATATCGCAAAAAACATAAAGGCCAACTATAAAACTTTCTTCAAATACATTAGAAGTAGGAAGCCAGCCACGGAAGCAGTGGGGCCCTTGGATGACCAAGGGGTAAAAGGAGTAGTGAAGGATGATAGGGAAATGGCTGAGAAGCTGAATGCATTTTTTGCCTCTGTCTTCACTGTGGAAGAGGAGAAGTGCTTGCCCACTCCAGAAGCACCGATTTCGGGAGGGGGTTTGAAAGACCTGAATCAGATTGCGGTGACAAGAGAGGAAGTCCTCTGACAGATGGACAATTTAAAAACTAATAAATCACCAGGCCCGGATGGCATTCATCCGAGAGTTCTGAAAGAACTCAAATGTGAACTTGTGGATCTCCTGACAAAAATATGTAATCTTTCTTTAAAATCTGCCTCCATTCCTGAGGACTGGAAGGTAGCTAATGTCACTCCCATCTTTAAAAAGGGCTCCAGGGGAGATCCGGGAAATTACAGGCCAGTCAGTCGGACATCAATACCAGGTAAGTTGGTGGAAACTGTTATTAAGGAAAGAATTAGTAGGCACATTGATGAACAAAAACTATTGAGGCAGACTCAGCATGGGTTCTGTAAGGGAAGATCTTGTCTCACTAACCTGTTAGTGTTTTTTGAGGGAGTGAACAAACATGTGGACAAGGGGGACCCAATAGATATTATTTACCTTGACTTCCGGAAAGCTTTTGATACAGTTCCTCATCAAAGGCTCCTAAGTAAGCTCAATAGTCATGGGATAAAAGGACAAGTCCTCTTGTGGATCAAAAACTGGCTTATAAATAGGAACCAGAGAGTGAGTATAAATGGGAAACTTTCTCAGTGGAGGGTGGTAAGCAGTGGGGTACCACAGGGATCAGTACTCGGTCTGATGCTTTTTAACTTGTTTATTAACTATTTGGAATTGGGAGTAAGCAGTGAAGTGGCTAAATTTGCAGATGACACGAAGTTGTTCAGGGTGGTGAAAACCAGGGAGGATAGTGAGGCACTCCAAAGGGATCTGTCGAGGATGGGTGAGTGGGCGTCAATGTGGCAAATGGGGTTCAATGTGGGCAAGTGCAAAGTGATGCACATTGGAGCCAAAAATCCTAAATATAAATACACGTTGATGGGGTCTGAACTGGCAGAGACTGACCAAGAGAGAGATCTTGGAGTCGTAGTTGATAACTCAAGGAAAATGTCTAGACAGTGTGTATCTGCAATAAAGAAGACCAACACTATGTTGGGGATTATTAGGAAGGGAACTGAAAACAAATCAGCCAATATCATAATGCCCCTTTATAAATCATTGGTGCAACCTCATTTGGAATACTGTGTACAGTTCTGGTCACCACAGCTCAAAAAGGATATTATAGCATTGGAAAAAGTGCAGAGAAGGGCAACTAGAATGATAAAAGGGTTGGAACACCTTCCCTATGAAGAAAGGTTAAAACGCTTGGGGCTCTTCAGCTTGGAGAAATGACGGTTGAGGGGTGACATGATCGAGGTTTATAAGATTATGAATGGGATTGGGCAGATTGAGAAAGAAGTACTTTTCTCCCTTTCTCACAATACAAGAACTCGTGGGCACTCCATGAAATTGCTGAGCAGTCGGGTTAGAACAGATAAAAGGAAATACTTCTTCACCCAAAGAGTGATTAACATATGGAATTCACTGCCACAGGAGGTGGTGGCAGGTACAAGCATGGACAGTTTCAAGAGGGAATTAGATAGACATATGGAGCAGAAGTCCATCAGTGGCTATTAGCCACAGGGTATAGATGGGAATTCTCAGTCTGGGGCAGGTGATGCACTCTATTCTTGGTGCTGGAGGGGGCAGCAGTGGGAGGGCTTCTAGTGTCCTGGCCCCACTGCTGGACCTCCTGATAGCACATGGTATTTTTGGCCGCTGTGTGACAGTTGTTGGACTAGATGGGCCATTGGCCTGATTCAACATTGACTTCTCTTATGTTCTTATGTTCTTATGTTCAGTAGCCCCTGTAAGAAAAGCTCTGTAAGCTCTTGGAGGATTGGCTACATTAGGGGTATGTCGCCTAATATGCAAAGGAGTTCCTGCTACAAAAAGAGCCCTGCCAATGATCGTGTTTTTAGTCCGTACACAGAAAATCCTTAAATATATGTAAGGAAATGTTTAAGCTATATAACCACAGATGACTTCCACTTTTCAGAAAGCTTTTCAGTGAAAAAAATATAACAAAGACTCAGACACCATATAATTAATCTAGAAGGAGGCAGTACCCTGTATCACTTAGGGCCAATTTGCATGTTATAAAGTCCTCGTTTGCCCTGCGTGGCCACCATGGGTCCTGTTGATAAGAGATGTATTGATAGATGTGTGCTCTACATATGTTTCTCCAGTGGGTCAGATAGCATGTCCATGGGGCTGTTTCAGATTGGGAAAGGCTTACATTCCCTTTCTCTGTTCCCTGATCTTGGTGAGGTCTGTAGATGCCTGGGAATTAAATTCTTAGCACAGAAACCCCAAATCATGTTTATGGACAGGCTCCAGAGAGTGCATAAGAGCTTTGTAGTATGTGAATTGGCTGTCAGATATAAAACATACCAGAATGACCACATATGGGTGTGCATGTTACATCACTCCAGTGGTTCTGTGGCCAAAGTAATGTTAAAATCATGGGCTCTGAAGTGATTATTCAGCTGCCTGTATTCCCCCTCCTGCCCTGCTGTGCCCTGAAACGCCCAAGTCATCTATCAGATCTCAGAAGCTAAGCAGGGTCAGCCTTGGTTCGTGTTTAAATGGGAGACCACTAAGGAATTACAGGATCACTAGGCAGTGGAGGGCAGTGGCAAACAATTTCTGAATGTCTTTTGCCTTGAAAGCCCTAAGGGATTGCCATAAATCAGCAGTGACTTGATGGCACTTCACACACACAAATTCCCCCTCCCATTTGAACTAATAGCAAATTCAGGGGAGACATTTCAGTTCATCAGACATCACAGAGGAAAGCGTTAAATGCTACTCCTGACAACACTGCTATGCTGATCAAATTGGGAGCATGGTGGTAGAAACATAAATGTTGGTAGAACCAATCACAGACAGCATGTGGTGTGACACAGCAGTTAGTGAACTGACAATTTTTCTGGTATCATTTTCATCATCACTTTAATAAGTGGCAGTATGTATCTCTACAGTGACATTGAGGGCGCAGCTTGATGAGATGGAGATCCGTGTATCTTTACATTTCTATAAATAGCAGCCTCAGGGTCTCAGTTGGATCAGAACTGCTCTGAGTCATTTGTGTTTGCTACTCTTGAGAGATGTCAGCAATAGAATAGCATGAAAAAAATCTGGCCAGTGAAGAACTTTAAACATCTAATAAGATATTTACATTGTAGATTTCAATAATTATTGCATAGTATCATAGAATCATAGAGTTGGAAGGGGCCATACAGGCCATCTAATCCAACCCCCTGATCAATTCAGGTTAAGTCTAGAGCATCTCTGACAAGTGTTTGTCCAGCTGCTGCATAGAATATTGAGTTTTCTTGCCAAAGGTGTTGTGCAGGGGTCAGCAAACATTTATAATAACAAATTTGTATTCAGGGCAAGAGATTAACAAAGTATAAGAGAGTTCATTTGCATTACTGAATCTTGATCATTAACATGATGATTAATAACCTATAATATCTCTGCAGCCCAAACACTGGTTACTGTGATTCATGTATTACAAAGTGGGACATATAAGGTCTTACAATAAAGTAATCAATATACCCAGGAATACTCTGCATTATTGTTTTAGTGCACTGGCATAAATCTGCATTTCTATCCCACCCTATCCTGCAAGCAGGCTCAGGGTGGCTCACATCATATCATAACATAATGGACAATTCTAAAAACATCAACTAATCAACACCATACAAATAATCTAATCTAAAGAAATAATCTAAATTTACTAGCCGACAATTCAGCTGCTGGTGTCTTTCAATGCATGCTAGTCCCAGGATGGATTAGGTCAGTCATTCCTTGTGCCAATAATATGAAAGTGCCATGGGTGGCTGGAGCAGAGGAGGCCGATGTTATTTGACATCCTCTGCCTCAACCAAAGGCCTGGCGGAACAGCTGCATTTTACACCCCCTGCAGAATTGCAACAAATCCTGCAGAGCCCTGACCTCAATTGGGAGCATGTTTCACCAATCTAGGGCCAGGGCCAAAAAAGCCCTGGCCCTGGTAAAGGCAAGATGGATGTCTTTCAGGCTGGGACTACAAGGCAGTGCTAGTTGGTGGAACACAAGGCTCTGCAGGGCATATATGGGGAGAGACAGTCCTGCAGGTATGCTGGTCCCTCACCGCAAAGAGCCTTAAAGGTTAACACCATAACCTTGAACCTGACACAGTATTCAACTGGTTGGTGCACTGGCTGAATTTGCACCCACACAGGCATCCCAGTCAGCAGGTACATTGCTGCATTTTGTACTAGCTGAAGTTTCTGAATCAGGTTCAAGGGTAGGCCCATGTAGAGCAAGTTTCAGTAATCAATCCTGGAAGTGACCATTGCATGGATCATTGACATCAAGTTATGGGAGAAGAGCTAGGGAACTAGTTGCCTGGCCAGCCTAAGATGATAAAAGGCTGACCTGGCAACATTTGGTGACCCGGGATTCCATGGAAAGCAAGGCATCCAGAGACACTCCCAGACTCCTCACCAATGGTGCAGGCAGTGCCCCACTAAGAGTTGGGAGTTGGATGCCTGATCCTATCCCTCCATGGCTTAGGAACAGGACCTCCGTCTTAGCTGAATTTAGCTTTGGCTGGCTCAATTTTAACCAGCCAGCCACAGCCTCCAAAGTCCTGGCCAGGTTATCTGGAGAGGATTCCAGCCAGCCGTCAATTAACAGATGCAGCTGGGTATCATCAATGTATTGATGACAGCCCAGCCCAGCCCCCCAGTTTAACTGGTCAAGGGGGTGCATAAAGATATTAAATAACATCAGGGAGAGGATCGCCCTTTGCAGGATGCCACATACCACAGAGTAACATGGTGAAACCCTCCCTCCAAGTGCCACCCTCTGTCCCTGACCATGGAGGAAGGAGGACAGCCATTGTAAGGCCATTCCCCAAATCCCCACATCAACAAGGTGGTGGGTCAAAAGATCATGACTGTGTCAAACACTGCTGTCAGATACAGTAGCAGCACTGACCTGCCTCAATCCAGATGTCTCTGGAGGCCGTCTGTCAAGGGCTACCAGTGCAGTCTCCATCCTCTGGCCAGGTCAGAAGCTGGACTGAAATGGGTCCAGGATAGAGGAGGCATCCAAGAACACCTGGAGCTGCTCAGCTACTGCTTTCTGAACACCTTTCCCAGGAATGGAAGGTTCAATACTGGTTGGTAGTTAACTAGGACCATAAGGTCCAAATAAAGTTTTTTCAAGAGCAGTTGCACCGCCACCGCCTTCAGGCAACCTGGGAATGTCCTTGAAGACAGGGACAAGTTTTCATAAACAACCTAAAAGATGTTCTTATAGCTTCGTCACGAGTATGCCACCACCCTCACTCTGTCTTAGCTCCTGCTTCATCCTCCAGAACTCCTGGGTATACCATGGAGCTTGTTTGGTGTAGGGGTGAAGAGGGATCCAAGGAGAGATTTTGTCAATGGCTTCCAAGAGATGGCTGTGCCAGTCCTTGACCAGCTTATTCAATGAGACACTAGGGGGCATCGGATCCCGCAAAGCATACTGGAAGCCAAGTGGATCCATTAGTCTCCATGGGTGAGCATAAATTAGCTCTATGCCTAAATAGAGAGGAGCTGGGGTACACAGCTGGGCCTTCAGAGCAAAGTGGTCTGACTAGGGCACTGCCTCTATGATTTTCAGTTTCACATCCATCCCTGCCATAAAAATAAGATCCAGTGTGTGGCCTGCCTGATGTGTTGGAGCTGATACAAACTGGGAGAGTCCTAGTGCTGCCATGGATGACACTAGGTCTCTGGCCTGCAAGGAGGCTGCATCCTACGCACAGACATTGAAATCCCCCAAGGCTAATAGCCTAGGGTGCTCCAGTACCCAGCTTGATACAGCCTCCAACAGTCCCGGCAGGGTACACCAGCCAGATAGCCAAAGTCTCCTCAGCATTCCACACTAGGCATATACATTCAAGGCTAGTAATTTTTGGATTACTTGAATTACTGCTAACTTTTCATCTCTATTATTTCTCTGTCCACAAAACATGTCTCAGAAGCCTCTTAGTTATCTCAAAATCTTTACCTGCAATGACATTTACATACTGGTTAACCTTAGCATCCCACCTACTTCTCCAGTATAATACACACACACAGACACACAGACACATGTGTATATATATATATATATATATATATATATATATATATATATATATATGGACCAGAATTGGTCCTACATTTGGCTGCAGAGTGTGATAACTGAAATCCTGGCAACATTGACTTTAGTGACATCTCACTGGTGAAAATAGTGTCAGTGTTAAATCTAAGTGCTTTCATTTTAGCTCATTTTGGAGTTGTGTTATTGCATCCCTTTGGTTTCAAAATACAATGGTTGTGTTCTTTTTATCACAGTTCATGTGTGTTGCCTCCCAGTGCATCTACCGTATCACTTTGCCAAAAAGGCCCATTCTAAGAGATCCCATTTATTTAATTATCTTAAATGTGATCACTAGTGTTACTAATAATATATCTGCATTCTAACATCTGCTCCAGTTCATTGAATTAACCTTTATTTTCATATAAGTTATATATAATAAGTGAGGAAGAAAGAGTTGACAGATTAAATTGCTGATAATTTTTTAGGGTTCCCAAGTACTTACCGCGTGGGAGTGGGGGACGCATGCTCCCAGGCCGGACCAGTCCTCCTTTGAATGCACCATGCCGTCGCCAGGATGTGACGCCAGGTGACACTCTGGCAATGGGGCTGAAAACTCGATGGTACCATCGAGTTTCCAGCTGCATTGCCAGAGCATCGCCTAGCATCTCTTTCTGGTGACAGCATGGTGCTCTGTGCCTGTCCTTCCCCCGGGGATGGTCCTGCGAGGATGTATCCATCCCCTGCTGGCACACGGTAAGTTCTTGGCAAGCCTATAATTTTTTGAAGCTGAATCTATTTGAGACATGGTAGCACATTTTGAACAGCTCTACAGTTTATTGATTATTGTTGTTTTTTGGTGTCCTGCAAAACATGTAACAACATGTAAAACTTTAACTTTTTAAAGTTTACTTTAATGTAACCTAGCACATATACACACCCACGCAGACATATATATACACACACACACACTTTCCTGTCAAGATGATGATTCTAGTAATGCTGTAGGGAATATTAAAGTACAGCCAGTTTCCTGCCCAATACAGCTGTTTTTATCAGAACTCCAGTTATGAAATTTTATTTAGTTTGGGAAAGCAACATAAAAGCTAAAAGTATGTGCACTGTTAGGTAGTTTAAATCCCACTGAAGTCAGTGGGGGATTTAAGCACCCTAACTGTGCAGGATTAGAGCCAATGGCTTTATGGAATTTGCAGCTCATTTCAGTGGAGCTTCAAAATAAAATGTTATTATATAAAACCATGTAACATAATTTAAATCAATGTTCAGTGTTACTGAACATTAAAAGAAAAGTGTTGTTTAGCACAGTTAGTATTTTTCAGTCACACCTACAAACCGGAAGAGTATAGCAGGATATTCAGCAAACTATGGCAAAGATTCATAATGTTAAGGCTAAATCCAGTGACTTGTAAATGAAGTATGCAGGTAACTTGCTAATATTAGTTAGGCAAGTATGCAAATCTTAATTCAATTTGTAAGCACATACAGTGCAACTTTAAAGACAACATGCTGGCTATTAAGGGATAAAAATTACCTAATACCAGGAAGATGTCACTAGATAGTGAAATAGGTACTTGGATTATGAAAATTTGTATTTCAGTTTGCTAGATGTCTAAATTTTCTCTTTTTTCATTTTTTAATAAAAGTTTTATTAGTTTATATATAAAAGGGGGGAAAGGGAAAAGAAGGGAAAAGAAAGAATACAGAGTTATACATATATATATATATATATATACACACACACACACACACATATACATATACATATACATATACATAAATATATATATATAAATATATTAACATTCTGCATGCAAATCTTCACCTAAAAGTTTCACAACCATTATAACCATCTTCCTTATTGTTCTTCATTTAGTCTTAGTTTCTCAGTACTTATGTTTTATCCAGTCATAGAACACTCTCCATGGTCCCATAAATTCTTCTTCCATTTTTCCTTTTAGTATATTTGTCAATCTGTCCATTTCAGCACATTCCATAATCTTTGTTATCAACTCATTAAGCGTTGGGATTTTCAATGTCCTCCATGTTGTTGTGAATAAGATTGTTGTTGTTGTTGTTGTTGTTCAGTCGCACAGTCGAGTCCGACTCTTCGCAACCCCATGCACCAGTTTACGCCAGGCCCTCCTGTCTTCCGCTGTCCGCTGAAGTTTGCTCAATTTCATGTTTGTTGCATCGATGACACTGTCTAACCAGATTAATTAAATAAGATTGTAGCTGCTGTTATAACATGTAAAATAAAGTATCTATGATTCTTATCTAAGTCATCTGGTAAACAGTTTAACAAAAATATTTCTGGTTTAAAAGCTATTGTAATATTCAATATTGATTGTAAAAGAGTATGTACTCCAGTCTAGTATTTATGAACCTTTTTGCATGTCCACCACATATGATAGTATGATCCAACATGATTATTACATTTCCATCATCTGTTACTCAAATTTTTATACATTTTAGCTTACCTAACTGGGGTTAGGTGCCATCTGTAGAACATTTTATACAAATTTTCTTTAAATGAAACAGATTAAGTCAACTTGATATTCACATTCTATATTTTACTCCATTGTGATAAGTCTGTGTTATAACCTAGATTTTGCATCCATTTAATCATACATTCTTTAACTATTTCATCCTGCATTTTCAATTGCATCAGCATAGCATATACTTTCTTAATAAATTTCTCTTTTGAACTACATAATAATTTTTCAAATGCACCTTGTTCTAAATAAAATCCACCTGTTTATCCTCACTATATCTAGATTCCACTTGTACTCTAGTCCACCAATCTAAATTTATTTCCCTTTTCTTTAATTCTTCCTGAGACTTTAAATTATTTCCATCATCTAGCAATTCTGCGTATCTGACAACTGCTTGTTTTGAAGTCAGTACTGGTTGAGAAAAAGCTTCCACTGGAGATACCCATCTTGGAATTTTAGTGTGTATCATCAGATGTTAGATGTCTGAATTTTCATTGGAGGAAATCTAAGTCTAGGTAGGCAGCTGAGATACTAACACTGCCACCCTAAGCAGAGTTACACCCCTCTAAGCCCACTGACTTAAATTGACTTAGAAAGGAACAACTGTATGGGATGGTACTGTAAACCAATTAAAACAAAAAATATTTTTAACAAGATTAGCCACTTTATTGTAGCATGAGCTTTCATGGATCTGATGGTAGTCTGTAGTCTGCAAAAGCTTATGTCTTTAAGATGCTAGAATACAAATTATTGTTTCTGTAACAGGCTAACATGAGGTAGTCTTTGGAATTTGTTACCAAGAAAGGCAGGTGAAAGCTATGTGTGTAAGCAAGGGGCTGCTACTAGTGATACTAACAGTGAGATACTAGCAGTATTCTAGTACTAGTGCTATTTCTCCTACAAGACAGTGATAAGAAATTAAATTAAGCTGTTCCAAGAAACTCATCTGTGCAAGTGAAGTCATTGCAGAGAGTGCATTGTAGTTATCATTAATCACAGGCAAGGAAAGCCAGCTGATGCCAAGTAGTGAAGTCAGGATAAAAGAACACTTGGCTTTACAGTAGGTGAGAGGTTGAAAACCCAAGAAAATTAGACCTGAATAATAAAAAAGTTGCAAGTCTACTGAGGGCTATAATGAACCATTTTAGTGAATCTTTCCTCCCTTCCTAATTGCTTGATGAAATATTTATTGTTCATTTATATTCAGTTTCCAGAAGTATTAGGTTATAAGAATGTCATTTACAAATACACTTTTTTTTTTGCTTTCTTTGTGGTTTGAATGGAATCTGAATTATTATTTTCCTGTAATGAGAAATCTTTGTATAATCCTAGTGTGGGAATATTCTCATTCTTCCAAAGTATAATATTCAGTCATCAACAAAATATAATGCCAAGCATGTTTTTTTCTGGGATTAGGGCTAAAGGACAGAAGAGGACTGAGCATAAGGTTTAGGCAGGTTTAAACTCTAGAACTTCTCTTTGTGGAAAAAGAAGCTCTTCACTGCTGAAGGCTGAAGAGCTGAAGGGGCATAATATCTTGGAAGTTTTAAGCCCCACTACCTCTCAGTGTGAAGAAGCAGGAAAGATTGAAATACACTTGAGCCAAGATTAATCTTTTTTCTGAACAGAGGTGCTGTATACATCAGTGTAGATGTATTTTACAGTTATTATATAGTAATTACGCCTGTCTGATATTAGGAGATAATTTCTAGACTGAAGTGAGCGATTTACAGGCAGGTGTAATGCCCTTTCAGTAATTAAGGCATTGATTCATCACCGTCTCTGCCACCTCTGCTCCACAGGATGCCTTTTATATCTCTTGAGAGAAGAAAATGAGGATCCTAATGAAATCTGTATAGGGCTCCTAAGCAGGATCAGTTCCCCCTGTGTAGCTGATGGTATGCCGTACTGCAGATACATGGCTTTAAGACTTCTTTGCATGCCTGCTTGTAGTCCCTTCTGCACATGTAAACTGCAGATGGGAGGCAATAATAGGCACTAAAATCTCAACTACATTTCACACTTTGATGATAATTAATTTCCCTGTTATTCTTATTTTTTGATCTGGTAAGCCGTATCATTGTGATTATATACAGATACCAAGTTACTTATCTAGTGATGTGAAAATACTACATGGTATCATTGAGACTAGACTACTAGAATGCCCTCTACATAAGTTACCCCTTGAAAATCAACTTTGGGACTCCATTTGGCGCAGAACGCTGCAGCTCCACTATTACCTGGAGTCTGATGGACTGTGCATATTACTCCCATCCTGTAGTTACTCCATTTGCTTCTCATCAGTAAGTAGGCTCAATTCAAGGCATTGGCTATCATATACAAAGTCTTTCATGCCCTTGGACCCATATATCTGCAGGACCAGGGCCGGCTTGCCCACTAGGCGAGCTAGGTGCTCGCCTAGGGCGCACCAGCCCTCAGGGGCGCCAAAGTGCCCCAGCTGGGGTGCTCTTGCACCCCATGGATTGCCCGCCCTCTCCCCTCGGCATGGTGGTGGCCACCAGGGACTCGCTGCTGCCGTCCGCTGCCATCAGTAAAAGGGTGCCCAGCCAGCCGGCCAGGGCGCAGGAGGTGGCAGCGGCAGCACAGCTCGCCTGCCCTCCCGCGCCCCCCTCGGGTGGAGGAGGAGGAGGCAGCCAGCCCCATACTACATCCCCCCAGCTCCTTCCGGGAAGGATGGGAGAAAAGAGCAGGGAGGGTGGCCATAACAGTGCCTCATCAGTTCCCTTCCTGCCTGCACCGGAGGAGGAGGGGGCGCTGCTGAGGCTTAGTCAGTCCCAGCCGGCTGGAGGAAGTGCCTGCTTCACCTTCGCCTGGAAGTGAAACAAGGGGGCTGGTCTGGTTGGCGCCTCCCTCCCTGCTTGCCAGTGGTCTTGTCTCCGCTCTGGCTTTGCCACCCATGGGCCGGGCTCCCCCCTCCCTGCCGCCGCCACCAGCATGTCCCACAAGTCGAGCACATGCGAGGGGGAGAGGAGTGGTGGCAGCGGCAGCCTGAAGCGGCACCGGAGCCACAGTGAGTCCTTGCCAGGCAGCAGTTCAGGCAGGGGCAGCAAAGGGCTGGGGGGCAAGGAGCAGAAAAGGAAGAAGCACGTGAGGTCGAGCCGATCCAGCACCTGGAGTCCTCGTAAGGGTGGCTGGCTCCTTGGGAGGAGGGGTCTTTTTGGAGCGGGGGGTTGGGGGAGTAGGTAGAATGGAGAAGGGGAGAGAGATGTATATCACCCCTGAACTCCTTGGAGGAAGAGGCAGCGGCCAGCATGGCTGGCCGGGGTGCAGGAGGAGGCGGCGGCGGTGGAGCAGCTCGCCCGCCCTCCCCTCCTCCCTCGGGGGAGGAGGAGGAGGCGGCCAGCGCAGGACTCCAGGCCCCACTGAGAGGTTGGCATCTGTGCCCGCCTAGGGTGCAGAAGCACCTCGAGCCAGCCCTGTGCAGGACTGTCTTTCCCCTGTGCTCCACCACAACAGCTTCACTCATCTGAGCAGGGCCTTCTGCAGGTGCCACCCTGCAAATAGGCAAAATCAACAGCTTCCCATATACATGTATTTGCTGTTGTGGCCTCCACCTTATGGAATGGCCTGCCTGGTAAAGTTAGGAAGGCTCCTACTCTCCTGGTTTTCCATAAACAATGCAAAACTGAGTTATTCAGAAGAAGAGTGGGTTTTTATACCTCACTTTTGTCTACCTTAAGGAGTTACATTCCCTTCCTCTCTGCACAACAGACATATTGTGAGGTAGATGGAGCTGAGAGAGTACTGAGAGAACTGCGACTGGCCTAAGATCACCCAGCAGGCTTCATGTGGAGGAGTGGGGAATCAAACCCGGTTCTCCAGATTAGAGTCTGCCAGTCTTAACCACTTCACCATACTAGAGGACTTTTTAATACAGGTAATAGGGCTATACTGTAACAAAATAATTCAGGAAGAGACTTCAGTAAAGGTATAGGGACTGTAGACTGTAGTATTACCATGTCAAGTACCTACTGTTCCTAGTACATAATTTCTGTATCTTTTAACATGTCATGTTAATGCTTTCATTTCAGCTGTTTCTGATATCTGCTTGTTGCTATTGCACTGATTATTAGATGTCCAATCCTGTTGTTTGTATTGACTTGCACTGCATAGTCCAACTTGAGTCTTAGTAAGAAAGGAAGACTATAACTATAATAGTTCGATGTGAAATCACCAGGCCTCATCCTGTGACTCTTATGATTTTGGATGATAGAGACCTGGCAACTTTAGACCTCTTTAGAGTGCTCGTAGCCCCCACACACACACACACAATTTTTGGCTACTGGTGTGTGTATTCGCACGGATTATGTGAATTGGCTATTACTTATAGAACAAGTAGTCATCTGTGTGTTCACTGTATGGAAGCTGAATGTATTGTTTAAAAAATACTTTTGTGAGATTGGTTGTGTGTGTTGATACAGATGATGTCGGTATCAATAGAACAACTATAATTACTTGTCAAGCAGATTAGACATTGGAGGATGAAAGGCTGAGGAAAGTAGATCCTCAATCATGCAGGGAAAGAAGGATGTGCTGCTATCTTGATTCCCTGCTTCCTCAACCTCCCAGTCAGCTGCTGTTACTTCAATTTCCCATCAATATTGTTGAAGTGACATACATGCCAGGATCTGATGACCTTTCAGAGAGCAGCATTTTATTTATATGTTAGTTTTATATATCAGACTTCCTCAAAGGATAGAGTGGGGTGGGCAACACCAGCTACCCTGTGAGAGAGGCTTGGCAGAGAAAGAAAGATTTGTCCAAAGCTACCCAGTGAGCTTCTTGACAGCTGTTTGAAGGTTTTAAATTCTTGTTGCAAAGTAACTGTCTAGTAAACAATGAAGAAATTATCTCAGTGCTCACTGAAAAGCTGATAGTAGTAGGAGTCTCTCCATCAATAAGACAATTGGTTTTCTAGAGAGGATAATTGCATGGTTATTGTGCTTTCTCAGTTAACTGAATTATATCTTGGAGATGAACAAAATTAAAGTGCATTTCAGCCTGGCACAAATCAGTGTATGGAATGATTAAAGTTCAGATTGTGACAATGTTGCATTTATTTATTTATTTATTGGATGCTTACCTGGTTGATCTTATGGATGTAGTAGATTTCATGCCTTGCCATAGTCTTACATTCTGATTGATGTAGAGACCCTGATTTCTTCTGATCCCGGGAAGCTGATGACCTACAAAGATTTTTGTACTGAGCTTCCAAGCAATCTATTCTGCCTTGAGTTTTTACCAACACCATTGAACACAAAGACTGACTGATCACCTGGTTGATGTTTAGGAATCCTCTGAAAGCCTAACCTAAGCAGGGCAAGTCTGGCTAATGAGTTTATTGTCTAGACTAAGGAAGGTTAGATAACACAGGATGGATGTTACCTTTAATGAGTAGCAATGAGGCAGGAGACAAACAATACAAACCTGAGGTCTCCTCCCATTATAACAATAAAACTATGTGTAGAGGAGGATAGAGATTATTATCTCTACTGATCAACAAGTCTTAAGTTTGGTCAGCTGCACTTTGTGACAGTCGTGATCGTTTTCTGATTTTCAAGATCCAGCTTGTTCATACCTCTGTTACGTATTTTAATGACAATGAACACCAGAGATTTGTTTTTAGGGGTGTACGATTTTTGTTGTTTTAATTTTCGCATATGGTCAGAAAGATCATCCCCCCACACACCTGTTTTCGTTATCACACTTGTGGTTTTTATTTGTAGGGTGTGTTTTGTTTTGTTTTGCAGCAGCATTTTTAAGCAATTATGCTAAAATGATCAGCAGTATTTAAAGGCAGTATTTCTTTCAGATTGCTTTATTATGGGGGGATATCTGCAGTTTTATCCTGAGTGTGGGAAAACAATAAAGAAAATGAATACTCAAATTAAGCCAGAGGTATCACATCATTTAGTAACATCCCTGTTTTTTTTTAATTGCAGAATAACTGACCATGACTACAGAATCTGGATCAGACTCTGAATCTAAGGATCAGGATCAAGAGCAAAAAGAGGCTTCTGGTCAACAAGGAACCACGGGGACAGGGACTCAAGAACAGCAGCAGCAGCAGCAGCAGCAGCTCAGTGAAGAACAGCAGAATGAATTAGAGCAATTCTCTGCTGTAGCAGCACATAGCACTCCAGTAAAAAAGGAACAGGCAAGTTATTCTGATTAATTATAAAAAAAATAACGTGTGACAACAAGCCAGAATATGGTTTTACTCAGACACAAATATTTATCTTATTAAACAGTTTTTAAGTCTTTTAAGACTATTTCTTTATTATAACTCTGGCATGATTAAGAAATATTGATCTACATGGGTCTGTATTTGGGAAGGGGGTTAGACACTTTTTTTTTTATTTCACAGTCATGTGTTGGATTGTCCTTCCTGCTGTGCTTAATTTAGAGTCCATTGCTATTTCATCTCCATGTTAGATCACACCAATTTGTGGAGAATTAGGAGAACACTGAAGACACATTTCTGCTTTGACACCCGCTGAAATCTAATTTCAGGCATTGTAGTGTGATGTTTGAAACCAACAAAATCTCAAATTTATTAAGCCCAGACAATTCTTAATTGATTGCCCTCTCTTGCACAGCAGTAAAAATCAATTCATTACATACTTGGTCATCCTGAACACATCCAAGGATTTACACCACCCACCCACCAGCCGTTGGGGTTTGTGCCTCCTCCACCATTTTGGGGCATCTCATAAGGCACAGGTATCCCTCCAGCTCTCTTCAGCTATAACTTGGGGGAGTGGTGTCGGCATACTTGGTCCTGTTTCCCATCCACCCACCCATGTATCTTAGCTTGCCCCTATGTATGTTGTGTGTATAGGGTTAAGTAATCCCTTCATATGGCTGGTTCACATGCCCCGATTGCGTTGGTTCAGCGTACCAAATCTCCTTTTCTGCGATTGCTGAGTGGGATAATTAAAATATAGATGGTATGTGATTTCTAACTGATTGCATTATAATTACATTCTAACATGTGACTTAATGCTAAACTTTGGAATATCATTCACCACTGACTGTTTTTTTCCAATAGAACATTGATAATGGATGTGAAGAAGGTACAACTAATCTCTGTAACAAACACTCCCTGGGTCAGTGTGTTCTCACATGCATAGAATCATAGAATGTTAGAGTTGGAAGGGACCTTGCAGTTCATCTAGTCCAACCCCCTGCACTCTTCAGGAGTATGTTTTCCTGCATGTAAAAATGTGTCCTCTTCAGTGCCAGCACCCCAAGATATACAGCCTATCATGTAACCAGTGCCTTGGACAACCCTAGTAAGGCTGCCTCTGAGGAACTGCAAAGGGCAGAGCTTTCAGTTACTGCAACTCCCTCTGTGCATCCATACCCTTAGTGTATAAGAGCGGTCTTCAGCATGTGAGTAGGACTTGGGTCACAGTCTGCTTTCTTAAACAGAAAAGAAGCTTTATGAGTAAAGACTGAACTAGAGCACATACATGGAAAATAGCTGTCTGGCCTAGCAGATACAGTTCTAAGGAAAAGAACACATAAACATGAGTCTAGCTAAGTTACAATACAAGACAGTTACCTTAGATGGAGCAAATACATCCCCAGACTCCCTACTGCCCCTTTGCAGAGGGGTTTCTGATCTTGGGGACTCCTAAAGTATAATTTCTGAAGTGTTTACCCTCTTGTCTAACTGTCAGTGGATCAACTCTTATTTTAGTGAGATTCTTAACTGGATTTTAAATTCTGCATATAAACTATGTTTGCAAATAATTTTCAATTGTCACATGCTGTTAGCTAAAGAAATGCAGTTGTGCTGTGTGAATGTAACACTTTTTATCATTTACCTTAGCAAATATATTTGAGTGAAAATACTGACCTTTACTAGATACGAATGGAGGAGTTGCATCTTGCAGCGTGTGTCATCCTGTAATGTTAAGGATTCCACCCCACCCCACCCATGATTCTACTACTTGAATAGTGGGGGAAAGGGTTGTATATTTGAATGCTCCTATGTGGTTTGTTTGCAAACGTTTAAATTCCCCCCAGCAGCTGAAATGTTAGAGCCATTGGAAAATTGCATCACAAAGGCCTGCTGCATGTGTAGAAAAATACAATCGTCATACTCAGTTTTCTTTTCAAAGCTGGCCCATCTCTTAGGTAATGTGTTTCTGCAGAAAAAGGATTTCGCCTGAAATTAAATCCTTGAGTAGTTTCTTTTTTAAAAAGAAAGTCATCCTATGGCTGGATACAGTATTTCTTGTCTACTAATGAATAGAGATGAACAATTTTGAAGCCATTGGGGGGGAACTTTCCCTCCCATTTTTTTCAGAAAAAAACCTGAAATGTTGGGGGAAATGGACATATACTTGAAATACATGCATGTATTGAAATATATGCAATACCTGGTCCAATCAGATATAAGCTAATTTTATTGCTGTAACAAAATAAATTGCACTGTTTATAACTTACTTAGCATATAAAATTGTAATATAATACATATTTATGGAATTTAAGATTGCAAATGTATCCTGTAAGGGGAAGAAAACTGCAAGATGATGCACCCTGTGTACCTTAAATTTTGCTATCTGGTTAGAGACCGTTCAGATCTCAATGAAACTTGTGGAAAGGAAGAGATCAAAAGGAGGTGGGCTAGAAACTGCAACAAAACCTCAGAGGAAAACTCTGAAAGACAAGGCAATAAGATATTTGTGAATGGGTATGTCGCAGTGGTTTGAGGGAGAGGTGAGAAGGTCAACCACAAATCAGGTCAAATGGGCAACAGAAGTCATGCAGCTGTTGAGAAGCACTGAAAGCCCTGCATGCTCCCCTCAGGAAGATTAGGTATCCGTCTAGGTGCAAAAATGTACCTTGGAAAGAAGAGGAAGAGGAGGAGGAGATTGGATTTATACCCTGCCTTTCACTCGGAGTCTCAGAGCAGCTTACAAACTCCTTTCCCTTCCCCTCCTCACAACAGACACCCTGTGAGGTAGGTGGGCCTGAGAGAACTCTTAGAGAACTGCTCTTTCAAGGACAGCTCTGACAGAACTATGGCTTGCCCAAGGTCATCCAGCAGCTGCAAGTGGAGGAGTGGGGAATCAAACCTGGTTCTCCCAGATTAGAGTCTGCACACTTAGCCACTACACCAAACTGGCTCTATGTGTCTACAGCATGCCCACCTTGTCTTTAAAAGAGTTTCACTCATTCAAAAAAATAAAATATTTCATAGGAGTTTCTTTCAGAACTCCCCCAAATTTCCAATTCTTTCATCAGAAAAACTGAAAAAAAATCTTGGGGGGATTTGTTTTTGCATTTCTGCTAATGGGGTATTTTCCTCTGTTGGTAATAATGTCATATTGAAGAGCTGTGCCCTGCTGGCTCAAGGCTGATTGAACTAGCAGAACACTTCTTATATCCGTGGAATGCTCTGCCACAAGCAGAACAGAAATGTATCTGTGGATTTCACTGTTTTTTTAAATGGTAGCAGACTGTTTTTTTAAAAAAAGAGAGTAGTAACTTTTGATATGGTACCTTCACTAAGCTGCTTCAGCAATCTGAAATCCAGAATCAGTAATATATCCATGTCAGACAAATTTCTGTCACAAAACTGAAGATAATGGATTTCAGTTGTTCCATATATATCATTTTAAAAAGTTTTTTTATTGAAAGCATTTTAACTACAGTGTTTGAGGTTTACAAACATACAATAAAATAATAGAACACTTCTAGGGTTGCCAGCCCCAGGTGGGAGAGAGGGATTCCCCAATTTCATGGGGCCCACCCCCAACAGCCACAACTTGGCGTGACATCCCTGATGTGGTGATGTCATCATGTTGAAGATAACATGTGGCAACACTCTGATATTTTGGGCAAAACTATAACGACTGTAGAGTTTTGCCCCAAATATCCGAGTGTCACCACATGATATCCCCAGTGTGATGATGTCACTTCTGTGTGACATCATCATGGGAACATCATGTGCGGTGACATCGCCCCGTCCACCCCCACTCCCAGAAAGCTCCCTCCCGCCCCCCGCCTGTGAGGAGGTAAGGCTCAGCAACCCTAAATGCTTCACTTAAAATGGCTAAAACAAGATTGCCCCAATTCAAATTCTAAAAAATTGTCTGAAAATGTATACCTTTTCTAAATATTAGAAGGGAGGCTTGCTGACAATTATTAATTTATTTAGAACATTTTAATACTGCTTTCCCACCCAATTTTTGGTCCCCAAGGCAGCAAACAGTCACAACCATTAAAACAGCTTTTGAAAACGCATGTTATGAAACCAATTAAGAACAACAATTTCTGCGGCAGAGAATTCCACGTGTTAATTACTCTTTGGGTGAAGAACATAATTCCTTGCAGTTTGTATCTATAATAGAAAAGGAACTGTTTTACTTTGTTGCTGTTTACAGGGGTAATTCATGAAGACTGAAGAGCTTTCATTGAATTTCAGATCCAGTGCTACAAAATGGCTGTGTTTAAAACTTAGCATGGTTCTGTTAGCATGTTAGTACCTAAAGAACTATTCCAGTTTCTTCTCTGTTAAACTCATATAATGACAGACTAAACATCATTGCTTTTTCAAATCTGGAGCCTTCACCAATACTAGTGCACAGTACAGTTTTGTACCTATTGTTGTGATTTTCATTGTTTACATAGCACCATTAGTGTACTTCAGATTTACACTCTTAAATTAGATTGGGAGAGGAGGGAAGGCTAGGAATATAACAGAAAGTGGCAGGGGTTACCAGGGAACAACGCAGCTAATGGCAGATACAGTATAGTTAGCTGGCAGTTTCCTGTGCATTGTATCCTGGAAAGGAGTCGGTTGCTGATTGCCTTGGAACTGAAACTTTATTTTTACTTACTTCTTCCATGCTATTCAGGGTGGCCATACATGGATTCTCCCAGTCTTTTTATCATCAGAGCCATCTTGTTAGGTAGGTTACCCTGGTAGGTAGTTTAACCTGGCTTATGAAAACCTTCCTGTCAGCACTGGGTGCTTTGAACCTGCATTTCCTCAGTGCTAGGCTGATACTATAACCACTGTAGCACTGTGGCTGATTGCCTTATGGCTTCAGAAGGCCCTTGCCTAGTAAAGGTAATTCCACAATTGAAGCAGTTCATTTTGGAGAGCATATGCTTAGAAACCTTAGAGATGAAAAATCTGTAGTCTGCTAAGAGATTTCTGTATATAAAATTAGCAACTTCATGTAATTTTTGTTACAGATGTTGGAATCTTTTTCAAAGGACAAGCTGGGCATACATTATGAACGAAGTGTGGACTTGCATTTTAATAATCTGTAATCAGTTTGTGAGAAGTGGTGAACTCCTTTATGCACCTGATTGTGTAGGCCATGGCTCATGAACACCTCTGCCGCAAAAAACCAAGATGATTCATGTGTTTACTGCAACAGACTAGCACAGGAATTGACACTACTGTAGCCATCCCTCTAAAAGAGAGGATGGAATCAAGGATAAAATAGGAAATAAGTTGAAATTTATTTCATAGAAAAAAGATGACAGTAAATATGTTGGAAACTAGGATAGACTCACAGTGCAATCGTGGGAATATTTTCCGTGGAGTAAACTCAATTGAATAGACCTGAGTAGGATTCTGACTACACCTGCTTAGGAGGGCACTGTTGCTCTCTTGCTACAAGTGAAGTATCTGTGCACGCATACATCCTGTAGTTTAACTTCAGCAATCTTAGCTCTACAAACAGGGCACTGCTGCTGTGAAGGTTGTATTCAGAGTTGTAAGCGCAGCTGCCATTGATGTTTATGGTGGTAATAGGGATGTCTGATTTACTATCATGGAATCCCTCGTCATTTGGCATAGATGAAAGCTGTTGCAAGCATGATGGTTCTCTACTACATGACTGGTGAAATCACGCTCTGCAGAAAAATTCAAGAAATGAATAGAGTAGGATTGCCATAAATATATTGAAAACAAAACATACATATTATAAGTGCTTTTGGATCAATCGTTGCCTTTTGTTTACTCATTAATTGGGCTTCTCTGGCTGTAAATACTCAAACATCAAACAGCTTGTATGATCCAGAAAGAACATTTGAGGAGATTGCTGTTCCCCCCCCAAAAAAAAAAACTGTATCTTTTCCTCCCTGTTAGATGTTAATTGATGGGTCAGTGGCCAGATTCTCCGCTTTGCTGGTTGAATATGTCACAAAGGAACTTTTGAGCAAAAATTAGGTCTGAAAGAGAATGCATTTATGCATGTAAAATGTGAAATACTGAATACAGGTTGTGTCTCAGTGGTCACTTTTGTCCTAGATTAGATAACTGTATGAAAGGGATGTCAGGTTTCTTTAGGAAGATGAGGCTTAATTCCCTCTGAAACTAACTTGCTGCATGAACATGTCTTGACAGCTTTGAGTCCTCCTCTAATCGTTCCTGGCATGTTTTTGTGCACAGCACAAATGAATATAAGTTATTCCTATGACTGTCTAACCTAGAGTACTTCCCCAGCATTGGTTTGTTCTGCTTAGTTACTTCTAGAAATTAGTACCTGTATACCTTCAAAAGAAAATACACAAAACGTGTTTTGTATGTGTAACATTCTTCAACAGGTTTTTTAAACAAAAGCAGCCATGGAATCATTAATAGGAGAAGGGGGGGGCTGTTTAACCCTCACACTTTCATCTCTTTTTCTGCTGAAAATTCCCCCATGGCTGCTTTTCTACCCACAGGGGAAAATATGTGTGTAAGACAGAAAGATCTCACAGAATCCTGGTCCACATCACAGTACTATATTAATAAAAACACAAGTAAGCAAATGTTTTTCTAGCTGTGTGGTATAGAAGTTAGTGTATTGCGTTTTGATTGCTATAAGCAGTCTCTAACCATTGGATCAGGACCCTCGGATGGCTTTGACCCTTGGCTTTTTCTTCAGTGTGGTACACATTATGCAGTTGTCTTATGTTTTCTTGTCCCCAGCCCTTTTGGTCTTTTGGCCGTGGCTCTTCACTCTGGTGAGGACAAAACTCAAATTCTCCTTTTTGTTACCAGAGTCTGATATCATGAGTCTTCCTGTCACATGCTTATAAATTTATGGGTCTAGCATCTGGAAGAGATCACTCCATTAGACAGCCTGGGTCCAATCAGTTTCTTTCAGTCTAATCTATCATAAAGGGTTGCTCTTGGGAGTAAGCTATCCAGATGGGAGCTGTCCAGATGGGAGAGAAATTTAATAGCATCGAGTGCAGGGACTGCACCGTATAAGGAAAAGCATAACTGTAGTAGTAATTTGACATCCCACTGTAGTAGTAATTTAACATCCCACTGCTGGACCTCCTGATGGCACCTGGTATTTTTGGCCACTGTGTGACAGAGTGTTGGACTAGATGGGCCATTGGCCTGATTCAACATTGGCTTCTCTTATGTTCTTATGTTCTTATCCCCATCTCAAAAGAGTCCTATGGGCTATGTTAGAGAAGGGGATGGGGGAAGGGTAGGAGGTACATGAGGTTTGTTTGTCATTATAGTTACTATCCTATGTGGAAAAACAATAAAAAATATCTTAGTGAAATCAAGGCTCTTAGCTGATGGGGTGGCAGTAGGACAAGGAAAAATATTAATGAGCCATTCCAGTTCTAGAATTAGCTGAATTACTTTGTTTCTCTGGATATGTTATTGCATACCATAGTTCTATGTAGCTGAGAATACTTGGCATGTATGCAGAATATAGGGTCCTTAGTAATGATTTTGGTATACGTTTCACAGAAGTATTTCCAACTGCTGAGAAGTTTTGTGAGCACAGGTGGAATTTGTGGTTTTTTTCCTCTCCACAAAGGTCCGGAAACTGTGGGATATAATCTGGGTTCATCTTTACAACCTTGTAGTAGTTTACCGCAAATTCAGAACACTCTGTCCCGTACAGCACTCAGTTTTCTGTATGACCACTGCACTCCTGGTGTTAGTGTTTTTATCTTTTGGGAAGAAATACAGAGGGAAGTGCAGAAGAATTTAGGGGTTACGCATCAGAAGTAGACACTGAAAAGAAACAGTCTTGTAGTCTAGGGACTTGAATGAGTGGTTTTGTTTTGGTGCACGTTTACTTGAAACTGTCCAAAATGTGGTTCAAACAGTTTTGAATAAAATTGCTTATGCAATACTTCATTAAGCTGTCTCCCAAGCATAATGTGGCTCTATACAGAGCTGAACATTGTCAGATGAAAAGCTCCAGCTGAGCATGTTGAGTTTGGCTAAGCAATCAGGCATTGCCTAGGTTGTAACAGAAAGAGACAGAAGTGGACAAGCCACTTACCTTGTGAGAAAAGGAGTCTGTGATGTGGAGTGAGCAACACCAAGAGCTGCTTAAGACAAGGTAGAAATGTAGATGGGAGCCACTGCTCTCTTTTTCAAAGCATTACTGCTAATTTTTGTTCCTTCTTTTTGGAAGGCTTTCTTTTATCATTGTAAAGCCAACATAGGAGGATCCATGGTGTGGGAATGTGTTAGTCATCCCTTCCTTCCATTCCATTTGCCTATTCAGATTTAGGGGAAGGAGATACAGATACAGGTCCTCATATCTTTTACCACTTCCAAAGAAAAGGAATTGAGGAGAGGAATGGACAAGTAGTGTGTGTGTTAAATAGCTCCTTACATACCACCAGTCCTCACCTCAGACTGACTTCACCTGTGGCTGTTTTACATAATAAAGTAGAACCCCTGGGGAAGAACAATAATTGAATTACATGTAGTTTAGTGTTTGATAACATGGGCACCATGACCTAGATGAATTTCATCTTTTCATATACTACTAAGGGGGGGGGAGTAATTATAATAAGAGATCATTGCCCCCCATATGCTTTACTATAAGCAGTGGCATCTGCGTACAGAGTGACAGACAACTCTGGGTCTGAAAGCAGATTAAAGCTTTTGGCCAGATTTGATTCATTCATATTCTGTCTTCAGTGCAGCCACACATTGGAACTGCACCTGTGCAGGCCATCTGCAGATCAGCTATCTGAGCTGACATGAACAGGTTTTCCCACCCAGACTGTCACATGCTCTGGAGGCAGGTGCCCCCTTTCCCTCAGTTCCTTTTTTGCCACCACTTGGTTAGGAGCATTCCAGCTTAGCTGTTTTTGGTCTTCATTTTTACCAAACTGGTGTTCTTTCTGCTTCAACTTCCTCTTTTTTCAACTGAGCTTTTCCTTTTCTCTGTGGAGGATCATTTGTCCAGGGTGAGGTGACTCATCAGCCTACCCTTGGGCACCCCCACTGCTGCTGCTTGTGGTGCCCAGCATGGCTTCCAAGATGCCTTTCAAGAAGTGCACAAAATGCTCAACCAAAATGACCCAAAGTGAGGAGCGTGCTTAGGAGAATCACATAATGTGGTCACTTGTGAAATTCGTCATGGCTTTACGCCTAAGGTACATTTGGACAGGGTGTCCCAACCAATGTTCCCTCTAAGCTATGGAGTCTTGTGAGTGAAAATTCTACTTTGTGAGCTGCTGGCATTAAAGTTGTGAGTGAACCATTTGGCCGCTGCATAAATTAGTTTGCTCTGGAGCCCTCCTTCTTGAGCGAAGACAAAAACGTGTGAGCCAGAAGCTATAAAACTGTGAGCTAGCTCACACTAACTCAGCTTAGAGGGAACACTGGTCCCAACTGAAGGCTGTGCTATAGGAAAAGGCTCTGTGTGCCTTGAGACCATCCAAGTCGGTTCCAGGATCGGAACCTCTGAAACTGTCTTCCTCAGGCTGGTCAACCTCGTTGGTTCTGGCACTGGAGCCCCATTCTGGACCACTGTCTGTACGGTCAGTTCCAATGGCCTCAACATCCAAGCAGACTTCACACCTGCCTAAGAGAGCCCCTTTGGTTACTTCTGCCTCAGAACTGAGATGTCCTCAGTCTCCACCCCCCTCTGTTCCATTCCATTCCTTGTCGGAACCACTGTCCAAAAGACAAAAGAAAGCAAAGAGTAAGGAGAAGTCTGGCTCTGCTTCAAAGCATTGTAAACATCATTTGTCCTTCCCGAGGCATTCCTCCAAAGAGCAGGATGTCATCATTGTGCCCCCACACACCCATCCTTTCACTTGGGATCTCCTGTCAGGTCACTGTCAAGAGCTGAAGAAGAGCAATCCCGTCTCCCGGCAGGGCTGCTGGTACTACCTGAACTGACCATGACATCATTGTGGCAACAGTGTTGTCATCCGCAGTGACCTTCATACTATATGACACCAGCATATCTTCAACAATGGCCTGAACACCAGCCTCAGTGACCCCAGCCTCCACCTCCTCCTTTAGGCTTCAAGCACGATTTGTTTATCTGGTTACCTGGAAGCCTGCTCTCTTTTCATACCACCTGATGTGGACCCTGAAGAGGAAGGTACTGTGGCATCCTGTTATCGCTTAGGGAGCACATTAGAACCATCTCCAGATGATAGGGTTGTGGACCCTATTTCCCCAAATGAATATTTGTGACTTTATAGTGAGTAATTACTCAGGCTGGCTAAAGCATTAGATACTGACATCTACACATCAATTAATAGTCCAAAAGATAAGATTTTGAGCCGTTTTTATCCTGACTTGCCTGGTATTGTGGCGTTTCCTGTTGTGGAGGACCTTGTTGACCTGACAATACTGATTTGGCAAAAACCTGCATCTACCCCTGCTACTTCCCACAGGGTTGAAATGTATGGAGGTAACCACTACTAAAAAGCTGCTATCATAACGCAACTGCTGTATGGGGAAAATGCACTGTTAGTGGAGTGGGGAAGCAGTAACCCATCAGTGACCTGAAAAGAGGCATGAATTCCAACCATTACACAGTGTGCAAGAAAAAAAGGGGTGTGTGCAAGGAAAAAAATCTGTATATTTCCATTTCAGATCTATCAGACCGAAAAATATCGGTAAATACCGAATTTCCAAAATAACAATATGATATAGTGGATGTGGCCAGGCAGCTTGGGGAGGGAAGGCATTTCAACATATCTTCTCACTCACCCTTCCTTTCTCATGTCCCCGGACAGGTGGCTGAGGAACTGAAGGGGGAAAGGGGAAGCTGAATGCACACTCTTATTAGACAGCATATTGGATCTCTCAAAATCAGATTCCTGAATAATTGAAAATGCCTTACCGTGGAGATTTTTCTTAAACTCATCTTCTAAAGGAGTCATTTTACAACTGAGCAGCTATTAGTGTTTTGGCGACTAAAAAGGCTTTTCAAAACACTGAATGAAGTTTATCTGTGTTGCAGTGCAGTTCTATAGCAGTCTAAATATTAAGTTCTGAGTAGTCCTCTATAAAAGAGGAATCTGATTATGCTTTGTGATTTTGAAAGCTAGCTGTGATCAGCTACATTTTAAAAAATCTGAAATTGGAACTTTATCTCCCTATTCTTTCTTTTCAGGCTACTGACAAAGAACGTGAATTTGCTGCTGCAGCAGCAAAACAATTGGAATATCAGCAGTTTGAAGACGACAAGCTGTCTCAGAAATCATCCTCAAGTAAACTCTCTAGATCTCCTCTGAAGATAGTGAAAAAACCAAAAAGTATGCAGTGCAAAGTGACCCTCTTGGATGGCTCAGAATATGGCTGTGAAGTGGAGGTAAAAATCGGTGTGTGTGAGGGGGGTGCTTTGACTGTGCCTGATATCCGCTGTGCAGTAAATTAATTGTATTTGGATGACGAGTGGGAGTAATAGAGCTCTTACATCTTCCTTTTTATTTCAAAAGGACAGTGTTTCCAAACGGAATATAGTGCTTATGAACGCCTGTGGTTGGCACTCTGGAACACTTGCAGTAGAAACATAAGAGAAATGGACTATTTCTGCTTCCAGGGCTTCCTTTGATTCTGTCTCTTTGTGATGACTCACCTAGCAATTCAGCCTCTTCTGGAAAATACAGTAGTGGCCATCATGGTCCTGGAGGATGTTGAGAGCAGAGCAGCAGGAGACACCAGCAAGTGAAAACAATAGCAGTAAAGATTGAAAACTGTCAGGGTTGTCACACTCTGTAGCTGTGTTCTCTACCTGTGCCTGAGTCCAGTGGAAGAGAACTGTATTAGGGCTTGGTGGTGAGAAGGTTTTTGCTTTGTGTATTTGATAAAGAATAGCCTGTTGAGAGTTTGACAGCTTTATTTTCAAGGTAAAGATCTTGTTGGTGATTGTGGAAAAGAAGCAATTTATTTATCACTCAGGTCTGCAGCCTGCAGTAGTGGTGAAAAAGGCAGACTCCATGGTGGGATTATTAGGAAAGGATGTGAAAATAAAATGGCAAGTATAGAAATCTGTGCTGCTGCTGCTGCATTTGGACTATTCTGGACAATTTTGATTGCCCTGTCTAAGGAAAGACATTGTAGAGGTGGAAAAGGTGAAGGAAAAGGTCAGTCTAAAGAATTATGAGTTGGGTCATCTTCTGTATGCAGAGAGGCTGGCTGCGGTCCTGAGGATGATTTACTGGGAATTCTGAGCAGATTTGTTTAGGATTGCTTCTTGTGGTAGCCGTTTTTGTGGTTGCCTCCACCTCCTGTAGCAGCCATTTTGTGGTTGCACTTACCACCCTGCCAAAATTCCAAAAGTACCCTCAGGATCAAAAAGGTTATGGATTCCTGTCTTGGAGACTAAGGTATATTCTGACAGTATCACTATCTGGAGGCCACTATCTGGAGGCCATTCTCATGTTCCTCGGTCATTTTGAGATAGGAAACTGTAATTCCCTGGGGGCATGTAATTCCTTGTCCTGGTGTTTAAATGGAAGAGTTAAGTGGTGACCCACCATGTCAGATAATGGTAGCAGACTGAGTAGGGCTTCAGATTACACGTGGTCATATGGCCTGTTTGAATCTGTTTATGTGGTTTTGGTGTGGGGCTGGAAGTGGAGTCATTAAGAATATTTTGAAGAAGACAAGTTAATGTTGACTGCACCAGATTTTTGTTTTATTTTAAAGTCATTACATTGTCAGCAGACTACATTCTGTTTATGCTTGTCAGCATTTTTATAGTGCAATCCTATGCAGAATAATTCCAGTCTAAGGTCACTGATTTAGTGAATTTAGACTGGATTGTTACTCATAGTTATGCACAGGATTATACTGTTAGTAACACACATCATAAAGCTCCACCAATGTAGAACACACATCGTAAAACTCCACTGTCTCTTCTCTTCCTCTTTCCATGGGATTGCCTCCTTCTCTGCTGGAAGGGGAAATAAGAGTTGGGCTCCTGCATTGTCAGGTGTGTTCAATTACAGAAATCTTCCCAACTAAAAAGGAACAAAAACAAGAAATGTAAGGTCTATGTTTTTGTAAGGCCTGGTTTTTTGCTGGATGGTATAGCAGCATATCATCCCTCCTCTTGCTTTTGGTTGGGACTTGCTAATGTTAATATATGCAAAATAGTTTTTTGCTTCTCGTCATAACAGGCTAGAAGACTTGGTTTTGTTTTATATGTTCCTCACTGGCTGAAATAACTGATGCAGTACCACTACTGACAGGCAGATGGGTTATTGAGCTAATTTGGGCTCTAACTCTACATGTGCTGCAACAAGCCAATCTAGCACAGAAAAGCAAGGAAGCATTTTAGGAGCATCCATGTACCCAGAAAATTTTTGTTAGGGGGCGCCCAGGGAGCAGTTTAGTACAGTGGCACTGACTACATCACAGGGTTGTTGTTAGCAAAATACAGAGGAGGACAGACATGGCTAGGTAAGGGCAGATAGATAAAAACTGGGCGGGTGGGCAGGAGCACCTGGGGTAGTTTGGAAATAATAAAGAAAGGTCTGGATTTGTGTCTGGGAGTTGTATTCTCTCTGAAGCACTGTGCATTGCTCCAGAATCAAAGTCTACCCCCAGAAGATCCAAGATGCCTGGCAAGCATTGCTGAAGTAGCTGGGATAGCCTCTCCAGGTTTTACAGACACAAACTGGCTGGCACATTTTACAGACACATTGGCTGGCTAGCTAGCAGTCACAGCAGAACACCCCCCTTCCCCCCGCCGCCCAGCAGTCCTTTAACCCTTGGGGCCATCGGGCTATTCTCCTTGCATCCCCTTCCTACACATACCCCCGCCTTTGCAAGGAATCCAAGAAGATAACAAAGACAGGAACTTTGTCTTGCACCTCCCAAAGCAGCTTTGTCATTAACAATTGCACTGGCAGCAAGCCAAGTGTGGGCTGAGACATGGTTCCCTTCCCCCAAGCAAGCCAGGTGGGCACTTCATAGAAAGGGGGAAGGGGGGAGGCTCAGCTGTTTCGGGAGGGTGCTGGACAGTCACAGGCACCCCCCCCCCCGTGCGTATAGGCCTGCTTAGGAGCCTCTTATAGTGAGTGGACTTCACTGTGCCAGCCTATCCAAATAGTGTGTAGATGTTCCACAGTGCACATAGAAGTTCCTTAGGAGAATTTTATGTAATGTAGAAAGCGTTTAAACAGGACCTGTAGGTGTTCCTCTGGACTTGTAGTTTAAAACAGTATAGCTTAGCAAGGACTGCACTGCATGATTCCTGTGATGTTTGTTTCAGCTCTTACTGTGGGGCCATGTTCTCATGGATGAGCTGGGAAAGGAATCCTTTTAGGCAGAAAAAGTACCATGGTCAGGTTTGGACTAAAGAGGAAATCTGCAGGCAAATACATATGAAGATTACCCTGCCGGTATTAGGGTACACAGATAATTCTTTGTGTTTAAATAGCCTTGATGCGTTCCATGAATTGCGTATCTTGATTTCAGTGGCTTGTTATTTTGGTCTGCTGATTGTGCATGCATGAAATTACTCATCTGCTGCTGATTGGCTCTGCAGAACAACCATTCAAAACATACTGTCTCCATTTTGTTTTCTTCTGGAATTACTATAGAACACGGAACATTTTCTAGGAAATATTCACTAGTGAATGTTTGAACTCAGCTTTTAGGCCTCAGATTAGCTTTAGCTTGCAGTGAGAGTTCAGCTATAATGTTTTTAACACTACATTATGTTTACATTTTAACCTCATAAATCAGATATAACAAGAGTCTGCAGTATTAATGGTATGAAAAATATTAATGGTGAAGGGTGACAGTGAATAATTGTCAAAGCCCTCTTGTCCCACAAAGGAGGCTTTGAGTAAAGGTCAAGAGCAAAACAAATAGTACTGCAGAGTGAATCGTCACTGCCTAGGGCAGAGGTGTTGAACTCATTTGTTACGAGGGCCAGATATGACATAAATGTAACTTTGTCAGGCTGGGCCATGTGTGCCATAAAATGTAATGCTAGGTATCAGAGATATGAACGGTGTAAAGGACAAACAGCTAGTAAGCTCCAAGTTAGTGTAAACTCACTGCAAGGCTCCATGGGCTGGGAGTGGGGTGCAAAGAAAAACTTATATGGGTGGACTGGAGAGCCAGCAGTGCAGCACTGGGCAGGTGCTCCTATGCTGCTTGACTGCTGCAGATGAGGTTGTTCCGCCATGCAGAAGCCACAGAGTGACTCTGTCCACTCCCCCCCAACAGTCTCCAGTTCCCTCTGCTTGTGGTCCACATAGGAGCCCTGGAGGGGCTGGTTCCAGCCCCAGGCCTTGTGTTTGACACCCCTGGTCTAGGGTAATGAGCCACCACCAGCCCCTGTAAACCAGTCCTCATCTGAGAGACCAAGGGATCAAGTCTCCAGACCTACCAGGTATTAATCAAGAAGTCAGCCTGGCGAGGTTGGACACCAGCAGGCTGAGTTCCACAAACAATTACTTGGCAGCTGTAGTCAAAATCAGCCAAGGTACTGGGTTAAGATTGAAGTTCCAAAACCAAATAACACCTCAGGAGTATAATTAATAATTAAATAATAAATAAATAATTATTAAAAGAAATATGCAAAAATATACAAATATAGAAACAGTGCAAAGCAAAGAAGAAAATAATAAAACTAAATAACTATTCTAGAATAGTTATTCAGGCTTTAGTCCTCTGAAGCCTGAAGCTACAGATTGAAGCTACAGAGTCCAGATAGAACTCCAAAGCCCCAAATCCAAGAAGCAGGTATCCCGGTCACACAAAGCCCAACCTACAGTCAAAAGGGTGGCCAGAGGGAAGGCCCAAAGGGATCAAACTAGAATTGATGGTCTTTCTTTATGCCTGACTGACTGCAGCGGGCCTGATCCTATTTAGCCAATCAGGGTGTGGTTTTAAGACATGTGACCATGGACTTCTGCTGCACTGACTTGTGCTGGCCTCCAGCTTCTCCCTTATCTCTCTTGAAACTGCAAGTGATAGTGACATTAATTTCCCCCAGGGGAGCCTTCAATAACTTGACTAGGCCCAGAAACCTAAACCAAAATTTGAAAGGCCAAGTAACAGCTAGACAACCTCAATTTCTTGATAATACTATTTTCCAGAACAAGTGATGTTGTCTGGATTTGCAGGAATAGCTGGCTGAGCTTAAGGTGTCAGTTCGGAAGAAACTGCTAGGTGGAAGCATCCATATATGAGGTCCACAGCTGCAGTAACCTGTCATATAATGTAAACACAAAACAGAGGTAAACAACGATTCAGTAGTCTCTCTTCACAACAATCTTTTGTCTGGTCTATAACTACTTTGATTGAGCTGGTTTCCAAATAGATATTTAGGGAACCCCAATCCAGTGCATGATTTGATTTTTTTCTTCTCTTTCAATAGCAGACCCATTTGCCAAATAGCAGACTACTTTCAAATCTCTCATCAAATTCAAAACCTGTTTTGTTGCTGCTGTTTGAAAATCTGAAGTCCTAAGGCATCTTGTGTTCACAGTTGTATGGCTGTTTGGATCCTGCTTTTGTTCCTGTCCCTAGCCATTACAGTTCTTAACAAAAAGGCTAATCAAATGATGTATGAAACAAAACAATTAAATCAAAGAACTAACGTTTCTGGGACAGAAATAACTGAGAAATCTGCCAGAAACTGCAATGCACTGATATTACCAGTTTCTTCCTACTGTGACCTTAGCTTGTAATATTCTTTAGATAGGGTTCAAAGTACTGTTCATCACAACCATTATTAAGTCAGTATGTGCTATAACATCTTCATCTTCCAGTAGTGCTTTGTTTTTGACACTTAACAATGGGATTTGTACTTTTTGAACTAATTTGAGATAAACCTTCAGGTTGCTTGAGGCACTTGAACAGGAGATTGTTTTAGTTTGGCATTTTTCTAATTATACTTAAGCGGACTGCTGTGCTCTTGAAGAGGCAATCAAATTGTATAGGCACTGTGGGCATAACCAGCACTAAGCCAGCATTTCTCCACTTACTGAACAATGACTGCAGTGTGTGGGACATTTGTTGCTTTGTTGTAGTAGAGTACCTGTGCCTGAATTACATGTAGCCTTTTAAGAAATCTAGTCATTTGTCACTAAGATGATGAAAGAACAATTTATTTCTGTAATCTCTTTGGTGAGCATAAGGTTATAAGGGACTCCAAAAAAGCACTAAAGTTGTAAGGGTAGGAGAAGGAGACAAGGATCCTTTCCACACTTGGATCTCACCCCTGGTTTTATCAGAGTTCAACTCATGACACAATACCTTGCATTTATCCCTGGTTATAACGGGTGATTCTGCACTAGACCTTAAATCCTGGTTCCACCATGTCCCCAGACTTACATTCCCCACTACATATAAACGGATGCTGTTATAAACAGGGACAAATGCAAGGTATTGTGTTGTGAGCTGAACTCTGATAAAACCAGGGATGAGATCCAAGTGCAGAAAGGACCAACACAGCATCCGTTTATCCTGGGACAAGTGTGGGGCGAAACCAGGGTGACCTCAATGTAATGTGGAAACAAAAAATACCACGAGATAATTACAGGGGTGAACTCCAGTGTAGTGTAGAAACTGGTTCGGAAACAGGATTGAACCAGGATTTAAAGTCTAGTGCGGAATCACCCAAGAGTTCCCGGAGTGAGGAAACGGATTAAAGCAGTTTTGCAGAATACCAGGAGAGAACTGATTCCCAGGGCAGTAGACATTTAGAGATGACTCACCATAGGACTACAGAGTTAAAATAAAGTTTGTTTGTTTCACACTTCAGTCTCTGTCACAACATTTTATGAGGTTTGTCAGCTGCGGATCGTGTGTAGTATTGGCAGAGAAACGGAAAATAAAGCAGTGAAGTAAAGACTAGACCAGCTAAACATTGCAATAGAAAAATGGAACATAGAATTGCTGGCAACATAGATATTCTGAGATAATCAGAAGCATCTGGCTACCCTACTGTTCAGAATCCCTACAAAAAAGAAATCTCCCAGTAATATTTCTATGGACAACATTACACAAAAAATGACTGTAGAAGAAGGCTTTAAGCAGAGATGCCAGCCTCCAGTTCATCTCCAAGCTATAGAGATCAGTTTTCCTGAATAAAAGTTTGGAAGGTCTGTCTATCTGATGCTGGGCGGCCAGTCAGACTCTAGCCCCGATGACCTTCATAGGGCGTTGCAGGCCGTGGCTGGTTGGCTCAGGCTGAGCTGGCTGACACTAAACCCGGCGAAGACAGAGGTCCTGGGCCTAAGCCGGACCGGTTTGGGGTTGGGACTCCCCCTCCCAACCTTCGACAGGGCGCCTTTGGTGCTGTCGCCAGGGGTTAGGAGTCTGGGGGTACTCCTGGATACCTCCTTAACTATGGAGGCCCAGGCAGCCACTGTCAAGTCAGCGTTTTACCATCTTCGGCTGGCGCGACAGTTGGTTCCCTACCTCGATCGTGATGACCTGGCCACAGTGATCCATGCAACGGTCACCTTGAGGCTAGACTACTGCAGTGCTCTCTACATGGGGCTGCCTTTGTCGCAGATCCAGAGGCTGTAGCTGGTGCAGAATGCAGCAGCCAGATTGCTGATGGGTCTCATTAGGCGGGACCACATTCAGCCAGTGCTGAAGGCGCTGCACTGGCTGCCAATAGCATACCGGATCCGCTTCAAAGTGCTGGTTCTTACCTTTAAAGCCCTATATGGCCAGGGTCCAGCCTACCTGAGGAACCACCATTCCCCATATGTTCCCCCAAGGGCACTACGGTCAGGGGGGCAACATCTGCTAGCCATCCCAGCCCCCAAGGCATTCAAATATGCTGCTACCAGGGCCAGGGCTTTTTCAGTGGTGGCCCCTGTCTGGTGGAATGAGCTCCCAGAGGAGATCAGGGCCCTGCGGGACCTTATGCAGTTCCACAGGGCCTGCAAGACAGAGCTCTTCCTCCAGGCTTTCAAGTCGGGGCTGCCACCACCACTGTACTACCACCATGGTGATATCACAAGGCGGACTGGCCCTGGTATGAGACTACAGCTATGGTGGGACATCATCGGAGCAGCAAGAAATGTGCTTGCTAGAGTGTATCGTGATCGGTTAAAACTGCTGTTTTGACTGTTTTATTGGTATCTAATTATTTATGTTTTTAGTATCTATGTATGCATCTGCCCCTATGTTTTTATTGTCAATGTATGGCTTTTTGCCTTTTGTTCGCTGCCCTGAGCCCATGTTGGAGGGACGGGATATAAATCCAATAAATAAATAAATAAAGTGGATTATTTGGCTTTGTATCCCACTGAGGTCCCTGTCCTCCGCAGTCTCCATCCCCTAATCTCCAGGAGTTTCCCAACCTGGATCTGGCAACTCTACCCCCCAAACCCCACCAGTGAGAACCTTTGCATTATGTTTGTACCCAGACTCCAGACAGCACTACTTAAAGATGTAAAGCCTCCCCTAAAAACTGCAGTTTTTAAAAGCACTTTACATCCCCCCCATTTTAACACCTTTTCCCTGTTTTTTTTAATTTGTGTGTGTGTGTGTGTGTGTGTGTGTGTGCGTGCGTGCGTGCATGCGCGAACATGTCCATACCTGGATGTCATGGCAACCTCTGGCGACTCCTACTGGGGCACAGGGGACATTCAGAGAAGTGGCTTGATAGCCTGCCTCTGACCTCCCAGCCCTGGTATTCTCTGGAGGTCTCCCATCCAAATACTTGCCGGGGTCGGCCCTGATTACCTTCCGAGATCTGACGAGATCAGGCTTGCCTGGACTATCCAGGTCAGGGCCCAGTTGTTGTTGTTTTAATTGAAACTTTGGGGAAACTCTGACAAGAACTCCTGTGAAGTAGTTTATTTCTTAGAATGAGTGGAATAGTTTTTAAAACAAGGTTTCACTCACTCAAGATGTGTAGCATGAAAATCTGTAAGTCAATCTACAGTGTTAGATAATTCCCATATATATAGTAGACACATACAACATATTTTAAATTATAATGTTTATTGTTTAAATGTGAATAATTTTGGAAGCAATATGTTGTAATGTATTTAATAATACCTTCTTAAACAGTTCAGTGTTTTCAGTGTTACAATGTTTAACTTGATTTCTAAACATGCTGGCAGTGCTACTGTGAATGCATGTTGGGTTGCTGATCTCCAGATCTCCTGGAATTATAATTGATCTCCAGACTGTACCGATCAGTTCCCCTGGAGAAAACAGCTGCTTTGGATGGTGGACTGTATGGCACTATAGCCCACTGAGGTCCTTCCGCTCCCCAAGTCCTGTCCTCCTTAGGATCCACCCCCAAATCTTCAGGAATTTTCTGATCCAGAATTGGCAGCTCTGTGTATGAGACTGTTGTTGTTGTTATTCAAAGAGTATACTTTATTTTGTTTATTACAAAACCTGTTTTGTAATTTCAGCTTTTACTTTTTACCTCTCATTTGGCAAAACTTAAAATGCATGTGGTAAGGATTCATAGGGCCAGCTAGACAAGCCCACATGAATAAGAGAGTGGTGTTGGGAGGAAAGGTTCAGATTTTAGGCAGCATTTTGTAACGAGCTGAGCCTATACAGAAAGGATGAACTTTACTGGAAATAAAATAGAACAAGACTGCTGATACATAACAATGAATATGAGGTTGCTGAGCAGTTTTTAAACTGACCCATTTGGGAAACCGTAACATAAGCATGTTGCTCATTGCCATCTCTGACAAACGGTTAGTAATAGATTTTGCCAAGAAGAAGATGCATTTCAAAAGAAGTACGTGGCATATACATTGAATCATGATATAGTAAACCAACAACTGATGTCAAAGTATGTTTTCAACAATGAGACATTAGTGTTTTGAACTCAAGTCATCAAGCAGTACTACATAGTGCATTGTACAGAAAATGTGTGTGCTGCAATTTGTTGGGCATGTGAGAAAAGGGCTGAAGTAGGAGGATGGATCCAAAAAGTGTTCTTCTGTTTATGTAACAACACTTACACTAGTGGAATGGCACTTCTGTTGGCAGCATTCTCAATTCACCTTTCTCACACTGTTCATGATCACGTTTCAGGGAATCACCATGTACGCTTCCCATTTTCCTGCTGAAGATAGATCTCTCATCCCCAGCTCTTGGTGCCTGCCAGCACTCTAGTGACTAGCTGGAGGGGGGAAATCATAATGAAGTGATGGTGTGATGTAACGTCCAGGTTTTCAGACATAACATTGTTGTCTGATGGCATCCCCCACCCATGTTCCAGACTCCAGCCAACTTCCAGCCAGAGGCTGATAACCCCTTCTGCTACAGGCAACAGCAGGAGATGGGGCAGGAAAGTCCCATTCCACAGGCTCTGCTCTGCTTGCAGTACTTTGAACTCAACCCGTAACTTGTATTTTGTGCTACTACAGCTGTTAGGCCTGGATTCTGAATTCCAGTTTCACTATGGGAATGCTTTTTGAAAGAGTAACAGTGTGTAATGCAATTTGGAGAAAACTCAGTCTACAGAAAGCCATCATTTGTATTAAAGGCAAACCATCATGATGACTAGATAGGATATAGATGTAACAAAACAACCAAGAAATGATGGATAATAGGGTTGTGAACTTTCTTGTGTATATTGTGTTTTGCTTTGAGTCTTTTAACGAAATACTTAATTAGTGTAAAATTAATAACTACTGTATGTTCATGAAAAGTACTTAAATGTGGAATGTGATATGTTTCTAAATATACCTTGCCTCAGACTGAGGATAAACCAAAGGAGTGTGTGATAAATACGTGTGTGTGTGTATGTGTGTGTGTGTATACACACATACACACACACACAAGATGTAGGAGCCAAGCAAACAGTAGAACACAGTGTATGTGTCCGCGTGCGTGCATGTGTATGTGCTTGCCTGTTTTTGAGACAAGTCTAATATATATGTTTTAAATAATAACATTAAATAAAAACTCTGGCCTAAACAATGGAAAATGAGTACTACAGTCCTATAGCATCCTTTAATTCTATAGTCTGGCTTCATTCTTGCTGCTGATGTCACAAGCAAAGACCCTAATTTGGTCTGACTCCAGAATTAGGACTAGGTCACCAATCTTCTTAGTTGGATTTAGCAATCCTTTGAGCTTTGTGTTTTTGGTTTTTTGAGATTAGTGCTGGCTTTTTAGGATTGTAAACTCAATGAGTATTAAAAAAAGAGGTTGGCCCCAATAGAAAGTGTGCCGTATTATTCAATGTCATTGACACAATGGGTGTGTGTTACTTTAAGACAGAAAGTGTGAGCCATTCCTCTACATACTACAAGTATACTAAAAGAAGATGAGCTTTATACCCAAACACAGTTTATCTATAACAGCTATAAATAGTTGGGAATATTTTATGGCATTACAAACTATATACTATAAATTGTTGGGAATATTATTTTTTCCTGTAACAGCATCTTTTGTATAAAATATATATTAAAAAATGGGATCCTTAATTGGACATTGATGATACTTTCTAATCTACTTTAAGAGGTTTATTTGTCATGAAGCCTTAATGTACATTATACCATATGTGGAATGCAGAAGCTGTGTGAGTTACAGTGATAGTTTTACTCTATAATATTCCTTTTTATTGTGTATGCAGGGCATTGTACTTTTTGAAACTTTTACATTTGTGTAGAATAGAAATATTTTAACACAGACTTGTCTGAATATATTACTAAAATAAAGACAGCCTTGGCATTTTGAAACTGTAGTTCAGAATTAAAGAAATGTTTATTTACAGTATCTACATTTGTAACCGACAAATTAAGTGTAACTCAGTCTTATTAAACTAAGCTGTTTTAAAAAAACACAAAGTTGCTCACTATACTACAAGCATGTTAGTGCAGGCAGAGCATACATCCAGATTAAATAACTAGGAGGCTTTGGGACTTCCAATATATAACATTTTAGGCAATTATTTTTAATATTAAATTCACTGCTTGTCCCCCTGCTCCTTGAGCTCTTGGCAAATGAATACCAAACAACAAAGTTTGAGTCCAGTGGCACCTTTAAGACCAACAAAATTTATTCAGTGTATGAGCTTTCGTGTGCACGTACACTTCTTCAGATTCAATGAAATGGAATTTACCAATCCATAGCATGCAACATAATGAAGATATTTATCAGATTCAGGAATGACAAGCTTGGTTTATAAGGCTACCATTTAGCATAATGAAGATGTTTTAACAGATGCAAAGACCAAACAGGAATAACAAGCTAAGTCTACATGGTCACAATTTGTTTGGATTCAATTTGGGGGGGGGGGAACACAGAGAAGCACATAAATATATCAAATTGGAGACTGTTGTAGCCTTCTTAATTGTGAAATGCTAAGAGTAATTAACTGAGACCATATTGTTATGCTCCATTCGTTGCCTCTCAAGCATGGAGGTAACTAATAACATCCTTTTCTTTGAGGTGTGGTGATTCGTTGTACAGTTGTTATGTCTTCTCTGTCACCAGACCAGAGAAATGCATTTTAATCTAACATTCTAAATGACATTACATTCTAATATTCATTGCAATACATTACAATCACTATTCCAGTCTACTATTCCAAATAAGAAATAAACTAAAATAAAGAGAATGTATGGTGAGAATACAGATGTAAGGACTGGATGAATTTAGCATATGCAGTGAGATAAGAAACCAGTATCCCTATTGAGTTGGGGGGAGGTGTTCCAAGTGTTGTAATAACTTGTAATTCAGCAGTTTCTTTTTGCAGTCTGTTCCTGAGGTTTCTTTGCAATAAAACAGCTACTTTGAGGTCACCCATTGATTGTCTTGGAAAGCTGAAGTGTTCTCCTACAGGGTTCTCAGTCTTGTGATTCCTGATGTCAGATTTGTGTCCATTTATCCTTTGGCGTAGAGTTTGTCCTGTTTGCCCTATGTAGAGAACCAAAGGGTATTGTTGGCATTTAATGGTGTATACAGTGTTAGAAGATGAGCTTGGAAACAAGCTTGAGATGGTGTAGTTGATGTTGTTAGGGCCAGTGATTGTATTGTCTGGGTGTATGTGTTAGCAAAGTTGGCATCTGGATTTATTGCAATCTCTGGTACCAGTGTCCATGTTCAAATTAGATGTTGCATTGTCGTGGGTGAGGAGCTGTTGGGGGGGGGCTTTCTGTGCACAAAATTTTTTTGCCCCCCCCCAGTACTAGTGAACGAGAACTGTCATTATTCAGCAGAAGTTGTAAGTCGCTGATGATGGTTGAACTGTTTTTAATTGAGAGCTGTATGTGAACGCTAGTGGTCTTCTGAAGGACCATCTTCTCCCATACATTCCTGCCTGGGAATTAAGATCACAGGCTGAGGCCCTCCTGACTGTCCCATCAATCAAAGAAGCTCATCTGGTAGGCACACGAGACAGGGCCTTTTTGGTGGCAGCCCCAAAATTATGAAACAGTCTTTCTAGGGAGGTGCACCTGGGCCTCTCACTGTCGATCCTCAGGAGGCAGTTGAAAACAATTTTATTTAGGAGTGCATTTGTTTTTATTTATTGGTGCCCCTAATCAGATTTTTGCTTTTTATGTGTTTTTTAAAAATAATTGTTGTTTTATTTATATTATTTTTAATGTATTTTTAATCATCGTTATGTTGTAAGCCGCCTTTAGTTCTTACAGGAGAGAAAGGCAACTAATAAATGGTTTAAATAAATAAATACCTGCTTTGCATACCGAAGTGTCAGGGAAAAGGCAGGCATATACCATATTTAAATAAATAAAACTAGAGATGCAAAAGTCAGTGTCTAGTCATTCAGATATTGTAGAGCAGGGGTCTGTGTGGAGACTGCCTGAGCCCAGAAGGCACACAGATTACAAATGTTGTATTTGAGGCTGGGATGGGTATATTGGTAAGGCTTCAGTCCAGTTCACAGAATGACCCAACTTCAAGGTTTCATAAAGTCATAGGGAGTCTCAATTAAGGATTCTGCCTGAACCCACAGAGCTTGAATTTGCTGAGTTTATGTATATTGCATTACTTAGAACATAATGCTCTGTGTTCCATAGTAGTTTGTCTCAAAACACTAGCCACTGAATATTACATAAAGATTAGATGGTTAAGTACTAAGATCTCTGTGTCATTTTCAAGTTTATCACACAACTATTTACATATATTTAGTAAGTTTTTAGTAATTGCTACCTTATTTTAATAACTCTTAATATTTCAATTTGCTAGCAGTTTTGATAGAACAATGTTTTGCCATGCTATATATATATATAGATCTTATTTTGTTTTGACAACAGTGAGCCTTCACAAAAATGTAATTTTTGCATATTTTAATGTGTCATGTTAGTATTTTGGTTTTGTTTTAGTTCTGTTTTTCTGATTAGTTCTACAATCCTAATCCTATTGCATTGTTTATTGAATTCCCTTCCTGTTGATTGTATCGACTGACCCACTCTGCATAATCTGCCTTGTGTCCAAGTGAGAAAGGTGGACTATAAATAATATAAATAAAATAAAATTATTGTCCATAGCAACCTCTTTTAAAATATTTAAAATAGTATATTATACATGCGTCCATTCTCTTTTTTCTTGCTGTTTGTTCATGTGTCTGACTATTTTAAGAGGTATGGAGTTGGATTCCATATGCTGCAAAAGCTGGAGTTTTATAGAAGGGAGTTTCCCACTGCAGCTTCCTGTGTCACACCACAAAATGTTGCTTCTCAGAGAGTCAGGGCAAGAACTTGTGCAAGGATTGGGGGGGAGGGTCTGTTGATTTCCCCCTTCCCACAGCAGAAGCTCCCACACTTAGCGTCGCTAGGTGCCCACTGGACACCGGCAAGGGATGTGGGTTAAGGTTGCCATATCCAGGTTGGGAAACTCATGCAGATTTGGGCATGGAACCTGAGAAGAACAGGGACCTCACTGGGGTACAATGCCAGTCCACCCTCCGAAGCATCCATTTTTCCAGGGGAACTGATCTCTTTAGTTTGGACGTGAGCTGTAATTCCAGGGGATCCCCAGATCCCACCTGGAAGCTGGCATCCTTGCCTACACTTGTTCCCATATTGTTATGCAGGTCACCTGACACTCAAGATTTGTTTTTCAAGTGTGTGTGAGTGTGGGGCAGAGAGTTTGCAGTAGAAATAGCAAAGATCCTTTTGGTAACCTCTTTAACACTCGCTTTATACAGGAATGGGAAAGGGTGATTTCTGCCATTCTTCCTTCCCACTACAGCCCCCTTACTGCACCCCATATTGTTTCTGTCACTCAGCATTAGCTTTTTTGGAGGGGGGGCACAGATTGTTGCAGTGAGAAGTACAAAAATCCCTTTGTTACATTCTTTGGTAACTCTTGCTCCATGTAATGTTTTTGTGAGGAAGAGAGTTTCTTTTCCTGAAATGCCCTTTTTTAGCTATAACCATTGATTCCTCTTATTGTCTTTTCTCTTTTTTAAAAAGAGGAATTTCACTTTCATTTGTCTTCCCCTCCTTCCCCTCAGCTCTTTGAATTACTCTTTTATCAAAACAGAGTGGATGAGAAACCAGTTGTCAAAAAGAGGAAATGTAGAATGGTTTATTGGATATTGGGAAGAAATTGGGTGAAGAGGAATTACTCCCTTTTAACCGTTGCTCCACACAAGAAAGGAAAGGCAGCCAGTTCTTCCTTCCCACTGCAGTCCTCATGCTGTATTCTGCATTATTCCAAAAAATCCCCCAGTGCAGGGTGCTGCAACAGAAAGTTTCAAAGATTCCTTCTGTGAATTCCGTTCATGGTGTATAGGATACAAAATGATGTCTTCAGAAATGTGTTCAGCACCATATGAAGTATTGCAAAGCCTAAATATGTTCTTCATTTTTATCTGTTTGGAAGCCCGGAATCTTAGTTGTAGGTGAAATATGTGTATTGTTATTATTGATAGTCTGTACTTATATGGTCGTGCTAAGAGCCAGTGATGGTCAGGTTAAATGGTTACACTAGGAATGTGGAGATCTGATTTCAAATCCCCATTCAGCCATGAAGCTCACTGGGTGACCGAGGGTCGTTATTGTGTCTCAGCCTAGCCTATCTTACTTTGAATTTTTGTGTAGAAAGCTCCCTTAGCATTTACACGCTTTTTGCCCAGACAGAAAATAATGTCATGTATAAGACTTCAGTGTAAAATAGTTAGTAAACCTGAGCAAGTTACATTGCTTAGATGCTGCAGCAGAAGTCTGCAGTTCAGAGACTGGCATAACTGTAGACACTGAAATCCATCCATTACAAAGGTTACTATTTCCTGACATCCAGTTTAAACTCCCAGGCATTGTTCCTACAGGGACAATTAGGTAAGGTGCAATATGGGTGAAACAGTGATTAATACTTATGGATACTGTATTTTATTGTATGGCTTAAATGCATAAAGGTGTGTATATTTGTATACCTGCACACATTCTTTTTTACTTTAAGCAGTTTTAATTTTGAAAACCCAGCATGGCTACTGTGAAGTATGAATTGTGTATTTCTGAAAATAACATGCCGAGAACTCAAAGCTATAATTTTATTTTGTTCACTCAACATCTCAGGTGAATTATGACAAAAAATGGTTGGTTTCTGTATTATCTGGACAAAAGACTGAGTCCTCACCTTGGTTTCTTCTCTTCCATATTTATCATGGACCATAGATTTGAGCTAGCAAGCGTTTCTATCTTCCACTCCTAATTTAATTAACCCCAAGGTATTGGTTAGTTCATGAGAACTTCCCAATTGATATCAGTCATGCTTCTGTCTCAGCAAGAATGCTTAAATCATGGTTAGATTGACAGGGACAGTTCTAATTTTTCCCCCTGCACAGTTCAGATTACTAGCACACTAATAATCTTGCATTTGCTGAGATTATATTAGTAACTTGTTGAAATCGGTAACAATTTAAATCTATACATGTACATAGTTGAGGCTCAGTAGGGGCAAACATAATACACACTCTTTGTAGTTTAAAAATTAATGGTTCGAATTTCTGCACTCTTTTATATTTAGAAAAAAATGTGATTGATTTTACAATAATTTTCTTCTCCAAGGATGGTCCTCCATTGCACAGCTTTCTTGCTATTTTTCTCTATATGTGCCTGTTTTTCCCTTACAGAAACCATCCTAATAGGAATCTTTTATGATTGCTTTCAGAAGCTGAAAGATTTCTTGCCTTTTGCAGTAAGCTGTGGCTTTTTGTCTTGTTCAGCATTCCTTATACACATGAGACTGCAGTGTTACATACAGAAATAGCTGTGTTGTAAGATGTGGCCACTGAGTCACTACAATAGATTTAATTTCAAAAGAGCATATGTTCTTTTGTGCTTCATACTTGTTCAAATCATCTCTTGTAGATCAGTACGCTAAGGGTAGCCAAGCATGGAATTAAAAATAGAAAAATGAAACTCAGAATAAATAAGGAATAGAAAGGGGGGGAGAGAAAAAGCTTTCCGAATACACATTTTATACATTTGTGATCGAACAGGCTAATATTGTACATATCTGGCTGGAACAGACCTAACACTTGATAATTCCATATTGTTGCCCCCAATGTCGCATGGAATTCCCTTGGTACTGTGAAAATACTAGACATATTCTGTATCTTAATTTGTGTGCAAAAATTACATAAGAAAGGTTATGTACATATGCATTTGGTAGCAAATCTGTGGTTAGTGGATGTATTCAATGTCAGCATCCCTGACAGTGCAGTCCTGAGCCGAGTTAAACCCTTTTAAGTCCATTGAAAACAGTGAGCTTAATTAGGTGTAACTCTGTTTAGGATTGCTTCATGAATAACCTAGGACCTTATGGGCAGCCTCATATTCCAAGAAGAAGAAGAAGACGATGAGGAGGAAGAGATTAGATTTATACCCCACCCTTCACTACCCAAAGGAGTCTCAGAGCTGCTTACAAACTCCTTTCCTTCCCCACAACAGGCACCCTGTGAGGTAGGTAGGGCTGACAGAAACTGCTCTTTTTCAAGAACAGCTGTGCCAGAACTATGACTTGCCCAAGGTCATCCAGCAGGGGCAAGTGGAGGAGTGGGGAATCAAACCTGGTTCTCCCAGGTTAGGGTCCGCGCATCAGCCCCGTAGCTAACAACTTTTTGCTTGGGGGGCCAATGTTTTTCTTAGGGGGCCTGCCATTATATGTTTGTATGGTACTGCCATGCCATGCTCATACTTCTAAATAACAACTAAAAAAAATGTGTTTTTTGCACAAAAATGTGTCAGGGAGAGATTTGAAGGCCCAATTTTGCATGGGCTCCATTGAAATACTTTACAGCTCAAGAAGAGTTGCAAAGAAAATGCAAAATTAAGGTCTCTGGTCCCAAATATACTGCTCTAGGACTAGAATGACAGGCCCCACAGTGGAATGACAGTCCAGGAGGGTAGGAGATGTGTCCTGGGACTGGAATGACAGGCCCCAAAGTAGAATGACAGGCCCTGTGGGTTACAGGAGTGTTCTGGGACTGGAATGATGGGCCCCAGAGTAGAATGACAGCCCCTGAGGGTTAGCAGGAGTATTCTGGGACTGGAATAACCAGCTCCAGAGTGGAATGACAGCCCAGGGGGGTAGGAGATGTGTCCTGGGTCTGTAATGATAGGCATGGCATTCTACTCCCAGAACACTCCTGCTACTCCCCAGGGGCTTTCATTCCAATCTAGGGCCTGTCATTCCACCCCCAGACCACTCCTGCTACCCCAGGGGCTGTCATTCCACACTGGGGTTTGTCATTCCAGTCCCAGGACACTCCTTGTACTCCCAAGGGGCTGCCATTCCACTCTGGGGCCTGTCATTCCAATCCTAGAGCAGCGTATTTGGGACCAGAGACCTTAATGGAAAATCCATTCCTCATTTTCTTTGCAACTCTTCTTGAGCTGTAATGTATTTCACTGTAATGTATTTCACATGGAAGTCAATTGGCATTCCTGGCCCCCGTTATCTCCAATGGGCCTTCAAGTCTCTCTCATTGTTTCCAATGGGCAATCCTGTCCTTCCTTTTAATACATCCCCCACATGAGCCCCTCTGGTTTCTACCTGAACTTGGAGTCCTGCAAGCTGCACAATGGTGGAGGGAGGAACAGATGCTGGAAATGCAGCAGCACAAAAATGAGGGAGTAACAACAAACCCCAGCCAGCCGGCCCAGCCCCACAGAAGGTGACCAGGCTCAGCATAGGAGACTTCCTCTAAGACTGCTGAGTTGCTGAAGTCAGAGCTGCCGGGTGTCTGATCCTCTGAAGGAGGAAGAGAAGGAGAAGGAGGAGATATGGTCCGAGGCTATGCAGGAGGACAAGCAGAAGGCTCAGATCTGCACGCTCTGCTGCTGCTGCAGTTTGCCTGGAGTTGGAGGAAGTGGCGGGGTGGCTGGTTTAAACTTGATTTGGCGGGGGTTTCGGTTTCGGCGTTGCGAATGGCGGCTGCCTCTCGGGACGCTCCCGGAGGTGGTTAGCCCACGCGCAGTCAGGGGGGTCTTCGCATGTGCGAAAGACCCTAGTGAGCCTTAGGCAAAGGCTCCGAACCGGGGGCGCTTGGGGAGTAGCCTCTTTGCCAGCAGACAGCCGGGAAATTGAGGCTTTCTCCCCGCCCCAGTCGGCCCCACTGCGTCGTGCCCATAATGGGACTTAGCAGCGCCTCCGAATTCCACCAGGAGTGAGGAACAGCGACATGAATTAAAGTAAAAAGAAGAAATGGCAGCGAACCGTGAGTTGGAGGTCTAAATTTGAAGCGAAAACCCGAGCCCTTCCCCCGTAAGCGAATAAGTGTCTGGGAGGAGGGGGAATCCCCCCCCCACTGAGAAGCGGGACTTATATAAGAAAGCTAAGGGGGACGGAAGGGAAGAAGGGTTGGTGAAATTACCTTTGGGGTGCTATTGAAGCTAAAGAGTTAGCGGGTCTCCTGAGCGATGCGTCACGAACTTTGATAAAGTAAACAAATAAAAGAAATGTCGGCCATGAAGAAGGTCCTTTTGAAACCGGAAAAGAAGGGAGGCGGGACTTCTGGTCCGGGTAATCCCCCTCCAGAGCCTGCTGTCAGTCAACAGACAAGTGAGCTACTGCACCCTCTGCTGGTCCAAATACAGAAAATCAGCGAAACCTTAACTAACATGGAAGGTGTTCTCAACAGTCAACAAAAGCAACTAACAGAAACATCAAAGAAAATGGAGGAGATCGCACAGAAGTGTTTGGTCTCGACGGAAGACATCGGAAAAGTGAAGAAAAGGGTCAACAAGTTAGAAAAACACCAGGATGTGCAAGAAAAAAGAATTTTGATGTTGCAAATGGAGAAATCGAATCTGACCCTTCGTTTTCAGGGCATTAAAGAAGAAGAGAAGGAAGATCTCAGATCTATACTAGCGAATGCCTTGGCACCCGTAACTGGCAGAGATCAGCGAGAATTAAAAGAAGAGATGGATAAGGTCTATAGGGCCTACTCCACTTTTGCAAAGAAAAATAATCTGCCAGCAGAAGTGGTTGTCAAGTTCGTTAAGCAGAGTACTAGAGATCAAATTCTGCGTGCAGTCTCAGCGGTGCCCTTGAAAATTGGGGAGCAGACTATCAGAATATTGAAAGATGTGCCTTATGAAATCCGGATGAAAAGGAAAGCTTACAAAGGATTGACCACCTTTCTACAAAGACATCAGACTATATACAGATGGACCTTCCCTGAAGGCCTAGTGTTCAAGTATAAGGATAAAAGAGAAAAGATTGACTCCATCTTCAAAGCACAAGAATTTCTGGAGAGACACGCCAGTTCAGAGGAAGAGGCAGCACTCGCAACTTGGACAGACTTGAGCAGTGAGGATGACAGCGGCCCAGAGGAGGGAGGTGCCGGAGCGGGAGACGTGAAAACCAAAGAGGGCCCATCCTACAACCTGAGGGATACCAAAAGAAGACAACCTAAGAAATAACTGTTCGAGAAGCATCAGAAAGGAGTTGATTAACAACTAACCCCAAAGGGCATTACTAACCTCATTAACAGAGTTACTTTGGACTTTTGTTAGATGAAAAGAAGACTCTCTAATCACGGGGATCGCCAAAAACTGTATTTATACTAACTTAAACTAACCTTTATTAACAGAATACTCACTCCGCTCTTTTCTTAATCCCTCTATATACCCTACCTCTTTCCATTTATAAAAAGAATAAACTCCTCTCCTTTTTAGGAGGGTTTTGTTAAAAAAAGAAGAAGAAAAAAAAATAAACTTGATTTGGCAGGCTCTTTCCTTAGAGCCCACCCACTATTCCAAATAAGGCAGCTAATACTGAGCCTGAGGTCAGTTTGGGCAGGAACTGGCTCCGCTCCTCTTTCTGTTTTCCCCAACGTCCTGCTGCTCCTCTCGTGAGTCAGCCAGCAGAGTGCCGACAAGACAATCGACCAGGGGGTAAGGGGGCCGGGGGGAGGGAGGGGGGAAGGGGAGCTAAGGATTGGGGGAGGGGCCCTCAAAAACCGTGGTGGGGGACAGGGCCCCATGAGCCCCTTGATAGCTATGGGCCTGGCGCACTTAACCACTACACCAAACTGTCAATTCTTACCAGTGTGGATGCAGATACACCCTACATATGTGTACATACATGTACATACATTCCAGTTAACTGATTTAATGTGCTGTCTTCGTGCCCAGATACTTGTACTCTTTGGCCACCACTTGTTCTGGGTTGCCTGGGTGCCTATTTCTGTGTTTACTAAGGAGAAACATCTTCAACATTGTATCCTTCAGGATCTCTAGAATGGATCCTTTATATGTATATTCACCTGGAATAATAAGTGCCAGTTTTGAGAAGATGATAATAAAAAGGGATGAGGAGACTGGGGTGGGAGGAAGAGAACAATATTTGTGTGTGGCTCAGCTGTGCAGGGCACCACCAGCTCCCTTGCCTCATGTAGGTTTCAACCAGGCCAGTTGCCACTGTCATCTGCCTTGCTGTATGTGGGGCATGGCTGGGCACTACCCTCTGCCTCACCTCATGTGGGGCTGGGTGCTGCCCTCTGCCTCACTTTGCATGGGGCTAGACTAAGGTGCTTTCCTCTGCCTTACCTTGCCTTGTGCAGGGATTGGCTGTGCCAGGCACTGGGCTTGACTGGTCCCGGGACTGCTGTCTTTCTCACCTCATGCAGTGGTTGTGTTATAAGAACATAAGAACATTCTTATGTTCTTATGTTCTTAACATAAGAGAAGCCAATGTTGAATCAGGCCAATGGCCCATCTAGTCCAATTCTCTGTCACAGAGTGGCCAAAAATATTAGGTGCCATCAGGAGGTCCAGCAGTGGGGCCAGGACACTAGAAGCCCTCCCACTGCTGCCCCCTCCAGCACCAAGAATAGAGTGCATCACCTGCCCCAGACTGAGAGTTCCTGTCTATACCTTGTGGCTAATAGCCACTGATGGACTTCTGCTCTATATGTTGATCTAATTCCCTCTTGAAACTGTCCATGCTTGTAGCTGCCACCACCTCCTGTGGCAGTGAATTCCATATGTTAATCATTCTTTGGGTGAAGAAGTACTTCCTTTTATCTGTTCTAACCCGACTGCTCAGCAATTTCATGGAGTGCCCACGAGTTCTTGTATTGCGAGAAAGGGAGAAAAGTACTTCTTTCTCAACCTGCTCTATCCCATGCATAATCTTATAAACCTCGATCATGTCACCCCTCAACCGTTGTTTCTCCAAGCTAGAGAGCCTCAAGCATTTTAACCTTTCTTCATAGGGAAAGTGTCCCAACCCTTTTATCATTCTAGTTGCCCTTCTCTGCACTTTTTCCAATGCTATAATATCCTTTTTGAGGTGTGGCAACCAGAACTGTACACAGTATTCCAAATGAGGTCGCACCAATGATTTATACAGGGGCATTATGATACTGGCTGATTTGTTTTCAATTCCCTTCCTAATAATCCTGAGCATAGTGTTGGCCTTCTTTATTGCAGTTACACACTGTCTAGACATTTTCATTGAGTTATTTACTACGACTCCAAGATCTCTCTCTTGGTCAGTCTCTGCCAGTTCAGACCCCATCAATGTGTGTTTATATTTAGGATTTTTGGCTCCAATGTGCATCACTTTGCACTTGGCCACATTGAATCCCATTTGCCATATTGACACCCACTCACCCATCCTCGACAGATCCCTTTGGAGTGCCTCACAATCCTCCCTGGTTTTCACCACCCTGAACAACTTCGTGTCATCTGCAAATTTAGCCACTTCACTGCTTACTCCCAATTCCAAATAGTTAATAAACAAGTTAAAAAGCATCAGACCGAGTACTGATCCCTGTGGTACCCCACTGCTTACCACCCTCCACTGAGAAAGTTTCCCATTTATATTCACTCTCTGTTTCCTATTTATAAGTCAGTTTTTGACCCACAAGAGGACTTGTCCTTTTATCCCATGACTATTGAGCTTACTTAGGAGCCTTTGATGCAGAACTGTATCAAAAGCTTTCTGGAAGGCGAGGTAAACAACATCTATTGGGTCCCCCTTGTCCACATGTTTGTTCACTCCCTCAAAAAACACTAACAGGTTAGTGAGACAAGATCTTCCCTTACAGAACCGATGCTGAGTCTGCCTCGATAGTTTTTGTTAATCAATGTGCCTTCTAATAACAGTTTCCACCAACTTACCTGGTATCGATGTCAGACTGACTGACCTGTAATTTCCTGGATCTCCCCTGGAGCCCTTTTTAAAGATGGGAGTGGCAGGCAGATTTTAGGAATGGAGGCAGATTTTAAAGAAAGATTACATATTTTTGTAAGGAGATCCACAAGTTCATATTTCTTTCAGAACTCTCGGATGAATGCCATCCGGGCCTGGTGATTTATTAGTTTTTAAATTGTCCATCAGTCATAGAACTTCCTCTCTTGTCTCCTAAATCTGATTCAGGTCTTTCAAACCCCCTCCCTAAATCAGTGGTTTTGAAGTGGGCAAGCACTTCTCATCTTCCGCAGTAAAGACAGAGGCAAAAAATGCATTCAGCTTCTCAGCCATTTCCCTGTCATCCTTCACTACTCCTTTTACCCCTTGGTCATCCAAGGGCCCCACTGCCTCCCTGGCTGGTTTCCTACTTCTAATATATTTGAAGAAAGTTTTATTGTTGGCCTTTATGTTTTTTGTGATATGCTCCTCATATTCCCTTTTTGCTTGCCTGATCACAGACTTGCATTTTATTTGCCACAGCCTGTGTTCCTTTTTATCAACCTCACTGAGACTAGCTTTCCACCGCTTAAAGGGATCCTTCTTACCTTTTACAGCTTCCATTACTTTATTTGTTAACCATGCAGGCTTTTTTCTGTACCTATTTGTGCCTTTCCTAACTTGCGGTATATAATTTTTCTGAGCTTCTAGGATTGTCTTTTTAAATAGTCTCCAAGCTTCCCCAATGGTTTTGATCTTTTCCACTTTTCCTTTCAATTTCTTCCTCACATTTCCCCTCATACTAGATAAATTACCCCGTTTAAAGTTAAAAGTGGTTGCAACAGTCTTTTTGGGCAACTCCCTATTTATACAAATGTTAAACTCAATAACATTATGGTCACTGTTCCCAAGCGGTGCAATCATTTTTACATCTCTCACCTGGTCTTGGATGTTACTTAGGACCAAATCCAGGATCGCCTCTCTCCTGGTAAGATCTGTGACCCTCTGTTCCATAGCACAGTCATTGAGAGTGTCCAAAAACTCAATCTCTTTTTCCTGACTAGAACTCATATTGACCCAATCAATGTGTGGGTAGTTAAAGTCGCCTATTATGACACAACTATTTCGTCTAGCCGCTATCTTTAATTCATTCATCATTTTATAATCCTCCTCTACCTTTTGATTTGGTGGGTGATAACAAACTCCCGCTGTTAAGCCTCCTTTTGGACCTACAATTTCAACCCATAGCATTTCCAGAAGCAAATCCAATTCTCTTAACCTCTCAATCTTACTGGACTGTATACCCTCTCTGACATACAGAGCCACCCCACCTCCAACCCTTCCCCCCTATCCTTCCGATGTAATTTATAACCAAGAATCACCGTATCCCACTGATTTTCCTCATCCCACCAAGTTTCTGAAATACCCACAATGTCTATTTCCTCCCCCCCAACACCAAGCATTCCAACTCCCCAATTTTACCTCGGAGACTTCTAGCATTTGTGTATAAACACCTATAGTTTCCCATGCTTGTTAAGCCCACAACCTTCCTCTTGCTGCCTTGAGACCTTGCCAGGCAGTCCCTATCATTAGGCACAGTCTCAGTGGACAATTGTAATCCATTTCCTTGTACAAAAGTGGGGCTGCCAGATCCAGAGTGAGACATATCTAACAAGTCCCTGAGAGTCTTCTTCATGCACCTAACTGACTGTATCTGCTTCTCCAGGTCAGCCACCTTGGCCTCAAGGGAGCACACTTGTTCCCTGAGAACCAGGAGCTCCTTGCACCAAGCTCGCACCCAAGAATTCTGACCAGTCATACATGTGACACTCCATGCAAAACACTGGATAGCCCTCAACCCCCTGCTGGCAATCTGGCTTCATAATTGCTTTTAAACTAATACTTTTATATAATTCCCCTTTTAAAATCCTTCGTATTTATGTGGTTCCTGTTGTAGAAGTATTGGGGCTGGAACATCCCAAGATTGTCTACCAGAGACTGGCTGAGCTTGGAGCTCTAGAACAATAGCCCACCAGGACTCTGGAGGTGACCAGTGAGGAATTAATGTTATGTAAATAGCCTGTTGTTGGGAGTTGGATGTGGTTGGGTGTGGGGTTTGCATGCTATTTAAACAGGGCTGAAGTTTTGCCTTGTATCTGCTAAATCAATAATAAAGCAGAGCTGATCACTAAACTTGGGATCTGCTCATCCATGGTACCCAGTATTTAACAGGGTGGCTGTGCCAGGTACCAGTGTCTGACTTGCCTTACATCAGGGTTGGCTAGGTGTCAGTCTCTGCCTTGCTTTGAGCAGGCTGAACCTGGCTTTGCCACCTCCCCCATCTCATCTCAAGTGCAGGGCCCAGCGGGCCAGACTCTGTCTCCCTTTCCTCAACTCAGGCTGACTGGATGTTGCCTCTGTTGCCTTGCCCAGGGCATGGTGGGTTAGGCTCAACCCTTCTGTCAGAGAGCTGACTGGCCCAAGTGTGTATATTGGGGAGGGGGTAGGCCATTGGCCACCAGGAGAAATCCAGGTGCTTTGAATGGACATTCTCCCCACTGGTGAGGTAAATTAGGCTGGGGATATGGAACTGGCCCAAGGACACCTAGTGAGTTTCCACCACAGAAGGAGAATTTGAGGCTCTAGTTTGAAGCTCTAACCACTACACCACACTGGCATTGTTGTGGGGGCTGCTTTTAACCAGTATCAAACAGCCAAGCCTATGTAAGTCATGCAAGTTGATTACAAAAATTTAGACAACTACAACAGGCTTGGTTTCTGTCAGTAAGGGGGAGGGGGAGGGCCTTTTCCAGTGATATTTTGCCCTTGGAGGAAGGACTCCTTGAGGCCTTACAAAAATATGTAATCTTTCTTTAAAATCTGCCTCCATTCCTGAGGACTGGAAGGTAGCTAATGTCACTCCCATCTTTAAAAAGGGCTCCAGGGGAGATCCAAGAAATTACAGGCCAGTCAGTCTGACATCAATACTGGGTAAGTTGGTAGGAACTGTTATTAAGGAAAGAATTAGTAGGCCCATAGATGAACAAAAACTATTGAGGCAGACTCAGCATGGGTCTCACTAACCTGTTAGTGTTTTTTGAGGGAGTGAACAAACATGTGGACAAGGGGGACCCAATAGATGTGGCAAAAACTTAAATAATTGTCAGTTGACTAATTAAAACAGATTCAAACGCATAGTTTACCAGTTAAACACATTCATATTTAAAAGTGCAAGAGTTAAAACACAGGATCAGTGAAATCACAGCCAACTATGTAGTGAAAATTGACCATGCCACCAAGGGTAAAAGCCAATTTTCATGTTTGGTCTCTATAATATCTAGGGCTCTTTTTGTAGCAGGAACTCCTTTGCCTATTAGGTGACACATCTCTAATATAGTCAATCCTCCAAGAGCTTACAGTAGCCCCTGTAAGAAGAACTCTGTAAGCTCTTGGAGGATTGGCTACATTAGGGGTGTGTTGCCTAATATGCAAAGGAGTTCCTGCTACAAAAAGACATTATTAATGTCTATGGATTTCTTAAAATAGAGGTATGCATCAACAAAGTATCTGCCATCTGTAGGGTTCCACTAAAGGACCTTAATCTACAGCTGTTTGTTGTTGTTTATCAATGCAGACAGCTGTTGAAGCTCATGGATTTACCAACTGAACCATCTTTGATTTTTGACTTTGTCATTTAGAAGTCGTATTGCCATAATACAAGTGCAAATACATTCAAATTGCACAAGTGAGCCTTGGTATTATTCTCAGTTCAGCAATTTTGTTGCTATAAATCTCAACCTTTGCTATAAATCTCAAGCTATAAATAAAGCTACCTTCCTGCTTCCACATCTTGAATGATATTGAGATGGAAAGCAACTGTGGGCAGAAAATCCAGCATCATACTTACTCTGTTAAGTTTACTTTGCTTGGTGCACAAGTACTGGGTCATGAATTATGCTGGATATTATCGGTAGCAAAGTGTATAAGGCGCATAAGTGGAGCAGAGCTCATCTGGTTAGTGTGTGTGCTGAGCAAGAAAAAAGTTACATGGAGCCTCTTTATATTTGCAAAACTAATCATAGGAGTTTATTATAGGAACACCATTTCTAGATAGGAGAGCGGAGAGACAGATTCTCTACTCTAGTTTAACTGCTAGATTCTCTGATCTAGTCTAGCTAATGAGCCGGTGTGGTGTAGTGGTTAAGAGTGACCAACTCTAATCTGGAGAACTGGGTTTGATTCCCCACTCCTCCTCCACATGTAGCCAGCTGGGTGGCCTGGGGTCAGTCACAGTTCTCTCTGAACTCTCTCAGTCCCTCCTACCTCACAGGGTGTCTGTTGTGGGGAGAGGAAGGGAAAGGTGATTGTAAGCCACTCTGAGACTCCTTCAGGTAGTGAGCGAGTTATAAAATCCAACTCTTCTTCTTCTTTCCCCTCCTCCTCATCCTAGATGGAGATGGAGGAAAGACATCCTGCTCTCATGTTGCCAAGATGGAGAAGCATGGCATTGTCTGTGGAGGGGGAAGAAGCTGGAAGGAAGGAAGTTTTCCCTAAGAGTAGCAATCTGCACTTCAAAGGGACAACACCAGAGAGGACTAAAAGGAAGGGTGGTCAGTGCCCTGCCTGTCTAGGTCTCTGACTCTGTCCAATTCTGCATCTAGCATTCACTTCACATTTTCTCAGCTGGGAGGAAAAAGTGCAGCTCAAATCTGCATTCAAATACCACAGGGCAATGCCGTACTGAGTGCAAAATCACCCCTAAATGGCCATAAATTTATGTAGAAGGTACCATAAAACCTAATGATCGAAGAAAGCAAAAGCGGCATGTAATGCAGAGGGGAATTTCTGCTCCACTGTGTAGGTTTTGTAAAACAATGGAGGGAAAAGCCAATCCAGAATCAGCCTCTCTCATAGTCTGAGACAAAGAGATAGCATACAGTCCTTCACTTCCAACAAATTAGGAGATATTTGAAAGCATATATTAGAGATGTTATCAACATGCATTTTATTTCGTTTTTGTCCTGAACCAACAGATACGTTCTGGACTGAACCCTGCATTAGAGCATTGAGCCCCAGGTTTCCCAACTCTGGGTTGTGCAATTCCTGTAGATTTAGGGGTCGAGCCTTGGGAGGGCAGGGTTTGGGAAGGATCCTCAGTGGGTTATAGTGCCATACAACCCACCCCCACCCACACACACAGAGTAGCCATTTTCTGAAGGGAAACTAATATCTGTGGTCTAGAAATCAGTTGTGATCCCAGCAGATCTCCAGGCCCTACCTGGAGTGGTTGGTAGCCCTATCCTGCATACACGCAAGAATGCAGCACAAGGTTGTTTTTAAATCTGCAACCCTGGTGGATTCTGTACTTTGTCCTGAATTGGTTCCTTCATATGTTTCACTAACAGATAAACTTGGTGGTCATTTAGTGTCCACCAATAAGGGAAGGGACAGTTTAATCTAATTTAATTTAACCTGTGTCGTTAGTGCATAATTTTGCTCTTTGTACTTCATATTTTTTCCTGCCAACCTAGCAGTTCGAAAGCAAGAAATTGCAAGTAGATAAATAGGTACCACTTCGGTGGGAAGGTAACAGCGTTCTGTGCACCTTGGTGTTTAGTCATGCCGGCCACATGACCACGGAAATGTCTTCGGACAGCGCTGGCTCTTCGGCTTTGAAACGGAGATGAGCACCGCAACCCTAGAGTCGGATTCGACTGGCTTTCAAGCAAGGGAACCTTTACCTTTACCTTTACTTCATATTTCCATCACAGTAAATAGTTTCTTTACAGTAGCTTCCATTTTTTCATTCTTCCTAAAAAACTTAAATAATTTGGGACTAAATATCTAACCGGGGGGGGGGGGCTCAGCACAATGGAATGATTATACATAAGTGTGTAACTTGTAATGCAGTTTAGGTGAAGAGTGCCATTTTAACAGTGCTGAATATTGTTATTTAATTCCAATATACTCCTGTTTCTGTTTTGTACCTCTTTATGCAATGATTGTTTGCTTAAGTACTTAACACCTAATGATTATGGATGTGTTCTGTATTTCCTAAAACAAAATTGTTCTGAAATCTCAAGACTTTTGCGTTGTACAACCAGTATACTTCGTGGATTTTCAAGTGTGTGCATCACTAAAGTTTTGCATAGAGATTATTCTGGAAACTAATAGAATCACCAAAAAGACAGAATTCTTAAAAAAAAATAGAAATAGGTTCACTAGAAGTGAAATCTATGTTTACACATATGCACACTCTTAAAAGAAAATACCGTTAACATTCTATAATATAACTAAATTTGCATTGTTTGACTTGGAATCCACAAAAATTAAAAAAGAAAAAAATATCGATCAGGAGTCCCCAGTGTGGTTCTTTTGTGCGCCATGGCTCCCTCCAGCACCTTTTCTGGTGCGTGCCAAGTGTTTTTAGGAAGTCTGTGGGGCCAGGTAGTGCTTTTGCCCAGCAAGGCTTCTTACTCACTACCAGAGATTTGATTGCAGGTTTTTTTAACGTTGCTTTGCCAGCAGCTGCCATCACAGCACAAGGATCCACACTGTGTTACTGAAGTTAACTTTGGCAATCATGTGACTGACTCTGCCTCCTGTGGAAGCCATTTTGTGGCAGCCATTTTGTTGCTGTGCTCACCATATCATGTGCCTACAGGCTCAAAAAGGTTGGAGACCCCTGATACAGATCTTCACAAAGCAATCATGATGTATTTATATTGATTTGATTTGATTTGATTTGATTTATTTGATTTATACCCCGCCCTTCCCACGGAAGCAGGCTCAGGGTGGCTAAAGTTCAGCAAGAATAGAATAGTAGAATTGGTATCTTCACAAGAAAATAAGCTTGGTCGTATATTAAACAAAAAAAATTATATTCTTCTACAGAATGTTGTCTGTCTGTTTGCATATGGATGGGAAGTCTGCAGGTTATTTATGATAGTTCAGTGCTAAAAGTTCAATGCTGTGTAATGTTTTCATCATCCTATGATCTTATGATATGTAAATTTTAACATTAAATTATTATATCTAATTCCACAGTACGACTTTTTACATTCTGGTTTATTTAAATTTTGAATGTTTATTGGCAGGTTATCATTATGAAATTCTTTTAATATCGTGGGTATAAGCAAATACACACTTGTAATAATATTTCAGTGTTACAAACCTTGTCTTGCAGTGTCTGCGTTTGTGTAGGTGTGCACAAAATCATTCTTTGACCTGAGATGTTTAAATTATGGTGGAATGTCTGTGGCATCTAGCACAGGCTGTTATCACAGCTTGCTTCCAAATAAGTGTTCATGAGATCAGCATAGCGGTCTTCAACAGATTCTGCTGTCTAGAAGCTAGTGGATCCAATAATTAGCAGTGACTCATCTTAGAACTTGCATACACAATATTGCCTCTAATGGATTTCCCCAAGAGTCACTAATTATTTCTGTTGCTTGTAAAAGGTTTGCAATGTATTCAGAAAAAAACAACAACACACCTAATACCAATACTGGGAAACAGAAGAAATATCATAGTGGCAAATGTTGATTTAGTTATATGTCAGTATATATGACATATATTTCCCTTAAAACTATGTGAAATTAAGTCAGTATTTGTTTGATCCAGTTCAGTAATTCCTTGATAATCTGATTCTTGATAATCAAATTCTGTCATTGCCTTCCTCCAGTGGATGATGACTTTTTTATTTCATTTGACATATCCCCAGTAAGCTCTTATTGGCCCACCTTCAAGGCTGTATGTGTTTTTGATATGTCTTTGTAGTGTTAAATTTTATATACATATTTTAAATATTATTTTAATGTTTAAAAGTTTTAATGCTGGTTGTTCACTGCCATGGGGACCCTATTTGGGTGGGAAGGTGGCATACAAACATTTTCAAGAAATAAATTATTAAGAATCCTGAATATGCTGTCTATTTTTAACAGTGTCTGTGTTCTGAAACTTTAAAACATTTTATTTTGTGCCTTCCCATAGAAACGCTCAAAGGGTCAGGTGCTGTTTGACAAGGTGTGTGAGCACTTGAATCTCTTGGAGAAGGACTACTTTGGGCTAACATACAGAGACATGGAAAACCAAAAGGTAAATCAGCATTTCAAAGATGGGGAAACTGTCTAAAATCCAAGCATAGACACCTAAGTAAATGGAACTGTGACAGTGTTTGTGAAAGTTATCAGGTTTAAAAACTGGTTACTGTCCAACAGTTCATAATTTTTTTTCTTGAAAGAGTACAACTTTTATGTAATTTTAGATTGTTGTGGTACTGTAAAACAGGACACTGCTTGATTAGCCTGTTCCATATTACTTAAGGGGCAGGGGAAAGGTAATTGGTTGTCTTGTATATTCGTGTTCTTTTGAATTTATTAAGGTATCCCACATAGGTTAAAAAAATATAAAACTATTGAGCTTTGTAATGTAGCATAATGTTAATGCACAAAAATTGATTTATTATTGCTATTAGTTTTCTTTCAAGGCTCACATTACTCTGACAGTGTTTCTCAGATGATGCTGACACATGAAGTTCAGTGACCTATGAATATGCATTACCCATAGCAAAAGAGTCTAAGAAAGCAAAAAGCTTGCAAAATGAGTTGCTCTTTGGCACCCTTCAGAGAATGTGTGGGAAGAAACACACACCTCCTTGTGCTGGGAATGGATAGTCTAATCTCTACTCATGCTTTGACTGGGTTGGGGTCAGAAAGGAAATGGTGCTTCTGTATATAGACTCCACTCTGATTTACGAGTTTTTGGATGGACCATTATAGGTAATTTATTCAGTTTAGTCCATCATAGGCAAAGACACAAAAGTTTTTTTTAAATGAGCGTGTTCCTAGGTGTAATTCTAAAATTACCATTTGGTTTGTTGTTGTTGCTGTTCAGTCGCACAGTTGAGTCCAACTCTTCGTGACCCCATGGATGACATCATGCCAGGCTGTTAATAACCATTTGGTTAATGCTATGCAATAAAAAGTAAAAAGCAGCTCATAAAATAAAACAAGATAAAATAATAAAAACAAAAAATGAAGCCATTAAAAACACTTGAAAAACCAGAGCATCAAAGTACATAAAAATCTAGATATATAAGCACATTCAAAGCCCAGGGCACAAAATATCTAGCAGCCTAAAAGGTCCTTATAACAGTCCACAGGCTAGAAACAATTTATAAAAACAATTTTAACAGATCAAATCCTTGGTTAAAATACTAGGTAAAAAGAAATGTTTTGGTGTGGTGCATAAAAAAGAACAGGATAGGAGCCGCACAAGCCTCAAGATGAAGGACCATCTCTGCAGGTCCAGGGGACGGAGAGAAGGGCTTGTGTGAAGGATATCAGCTAGTGGGCTGGAGAGTATGGGAGGAGGTGGTCTTTGAATTACTTTGGTTCCAAAGAAAGTAAGCACACCCTGGATATGATGCAGCCATTTTAGGTCCAGTTGTTTTCAGTGAGAATGTAAAGCATGCATCTAGCTTTCTCTCACCAAAATCATTTGTGTTGAACTTTGGCCCTAGAACTGTATCTTTGTTTTGTTTCATTTGCTCTTAGTTTGAAATGCAATGTTTGTTATGCATCTGATTCAAATATTTAAAATACTGCTTTTCAGAACTGGTTGGATCCAGCAAAGGAAATAAAGAAGCAGATCCGAAGTAAGTTGTGCTCTGTTATTGCTGGGCAATTTTTTAAAAAAGGGATAAGAGTTCATGTTATAGAAAGTATTTTCTTTTTTAATGTCATGATAAAACATGGTTTGCCATGAAAGCAGATTTCCCCCTCCACTGTGAGATGGGGGGGGGGGTAGGGCAGAATGGGGGGGGGAGCCCAAGGATTCCCCAGGGTTCTTCCCATAATTACAAACTTTTAAAAAATATATGACTCATACCATTATTTCAATTCAGTCCTAGTTATTGTAGGTCTTAGAGCTGATCATCTGGAAATACCCTAAGGAGGGGGTAAAAAATGAAGGTACAATTTTAAGGACTGATTTTCTGTGTCGGGGCAGTCAATTTGTTCATGCTGAGTAGCTTTACATCTGGCTTTTGGGGGCTGCCATGTTAACTAATGTCATGCTCCATAAGTATCTGCTCTTTTGGGTAAAAGGAAAGGGCAGCTGTAGCCCTGTTGAAAACAACTCACTATCAGATTTATGCTGATTTGGCCTAGCTTGACAGTTTTCTGAGCAAATGTGGGAACTGTACATCCCCGGTCCAAAATTAGTATATAAGGGAAGTCATATATTTTTTTCCAGCCTAACTGAGCCCTCTTAGTGACCAACAGGTAGACATAGATGAAATTTATCTAGAGGCCCAGGTGTCTATTTATGTTCTAGGATTTATAAATAGAGGTCTTACATAGTGTTGATATGGATTGTGCTGAAAGACTGCTGGAAAAATCAAATTCTGAAGATACACCACAACAATAAAACGAGATGTGAAAAAACTAGGAAAGGATGAATGAACTCTCCATTGTAGCACATTATGTAAGGATTTTAGTTCCAGGATAAAAGGTATAGCATGTAATTGGATAAGTGTCTGTGGAAAAGAAAAGCTTTGTCTAACACAGTTTTTTCAGTACAATCTAACATTGTTTTTAATGTTTACATTTGAAGGATTCCACTGTAGTTTTTGAAGGTATACCTGGGTTCAGGAAAATACAATATATGTGTTTTAAGGGCTTAAATGACCAGACTTGTCTTTGAACAAATTATTTAGATCTAGTTGTATGAGTTTTTGAATCCTGGGCAACATGTTGTCATAGATGGTTCAGTACAGGAGAACTTCTGGATAATGCAATTGTCTCTTTCAAAAGTAACACTGTGTGGGGATCCAGGGGGTCTGTGACTGCTTGGTCCTCCCTGTCCACTTCCTTAGTTCCAGCTGAGACATGAGGTCAGCAAAGTACTCAGATGTAGAGAGTGGAGGGGGGTTAGCTGCACCTTGTTCCACCTTCTTTCTTCCCAAGTCTCTCCTCCACAGCCAGGAGAAGAGAAGAGCTGGAGCCTCCTCCCTGCCCTGCCATTTGGTGCCTTATATGGGGCAGGCTTAATCATGCACCTGCACAGACAACTTTCCTGGACCTCCCACATATTTTCCTTGTTTGCCTGATAGCCCAGCTGCAGCTGGTAACTCTTTAAAGGGCTTGTTTGATTATGTATAGGAGCTGTGCATTGTCTGGCCTGGCTTGGCTGGCCTGGCTTGGCTGGCCTAGTGATGCTGGCCCTCTTGCCATCAGGGTAGCTATATAGGCCCATAGCCAGGATTTTGTGGCTTGTGGGGCACATTTTTTTCCTGGTGGTGCTTAAGTTGTCAGTGCCAAAAGAAAAGCCATTTAGCCAATAGAAAGCTGTTACCAGGATAGATCTCTAAATTGCAAGCTGTCAATCACTTTAGAGGACAGTTCTCAGCTGTTGCAAGTTAATCACTTCTGCCACTTCTGATAACAAACCAGCAGATGGGGGTGATGACTTCTATAGTCAAGAAAGCTAACACTTAGGCAGAAAAACTCTTACGGAGATGAGTTTCCTGACACAGAGTTAGAAGGGATTCTAGAGGTCACCTACTCCAACCCCCTTGCTCAGTATGGGAAATAGTCAACTACAACACCCTACTCTGACTAAAGAAACACACATTTAAAAAAAAATGTTTTAAAATGATTGAAAAAAGCATTTACAGAAATTCTTGTGGGGCTGGGTCTCTAAGAAAGGGGGCAGAGCCCCCTAAATCCTCACCATAGCTATGGGCCTACAGCCGTAGTAATGATTGGAAGCCTGAAGGTTGCGACTGTGGTCATGCTACCACCCAGTCTTTGTACACATTGCAAGTGACAGTATTGTGATGTTGTGAATGTCCAGTTGAAAGCCATAACCATGCCTTATCCTGCATGTTGGAACGCATGTAGCACACTTAAAATATATTAACAGGTATTTTCCTATAGAAAGTGTGTATCTATGTAGTATAATTGTTTTGTGGAAAGGAGGTATTTTCTCATTAACTTTTCAACTCTAAATTTTAAATTGGGGGGGGGGTTGTAAGCTACCTTAAACAGGTAGGAAAAGGCATCAGTTTTTGGCTGAGTTTCTGTTCGTTTTATTTCATGTAATACTTACACAGTTTGTTGGTATTCATATTAAGTGTTTAGATAAGGATGAATTTTCTTGTTGAATGATGTAACATCCAAGCATTTTGAAGTCTGATTGAAATTAATGATTAAGATTTTTCTAAATTGCAATACAAAATTCTGTCTATGTTGAAAAAACAATAGTTTCCAACTGAAGTATCTATAGGGCCACCTTAGGTGACGAAGCTGAGGATGTACAATTTTTTAAAAAATCTATAATAGACAAGGATGAGCCAAGAAGGTATGGAAGGCTCTATATACAGCAGAGGCTCAACCATGTCAACAGCAATCCAAGCCCTAACGAGTGGTACCTGTAGGAAACTTGCAGGCAGTTTAATGGACATTGCACTGTCAAGATTAGCATGGCTTCTCTTCTGTCAGACACAGCAAGGCTATGGTAATAGAACCTGACATGCCTTCAGCATATATATTCATCACTCAGTTTAAATAGTTAAAAATAGAACACTTCAAAATGCAAAGCAAATGAAATAAAAGGCACAGCATTTTTGCAGTTATAAAGATGTAAGGCCTGTTTTAAGTGTGAAATAAACATGATTTTTTTACTCCATTATTAGGTGGTATTTTCTTGGGTCTAGACACAACCAGTATAAGAGCAATTGGCATCATGGTTCTTCATCTGAAAAAGAGAATGGTTAAATTCATATATTCAAGGGAATATTTATTTAAAACATTTGTATGTGGCTTTTCCACTGTACTTAGGATCTGCAAGGTAGTGGAAAAACAATGTTGAAATACAGAAAATATATATTAAATATTTAAAACAATTAAATAAAGCATCCAAAGACATAGACCCATAGACAAGGAGGGTCAATGAGAGTTAATGAGAGAATGCCCACAAAATGCCACCTGTTGGCAGATGACAGTGGTAGAGGGATACAGACAAATCTCTCTGGGGAGGGAGGGCCAGCGTTTGAGTGCTATGATGACCAAGAAAGCCCTTTCTCAAGTGGCCATCTGTTGGGGGTATCCGAAGCAGGGCCTCTGAAGATGAAGTAATCTGGGAGGTTCATCTGGGAGGGTTCAGGCCTTGGTATGCTGGCCCCAAACTATACATGGCTTTAAAGATCAATAGTAGCACCTTGCACTGAGAGCCAGTGTGGGGATAATGAGAGTGGAGTGATATGGTCCCTGTCACCCTGTCCAGTCAGCCTTCTGGCTGCAGCATTCTGCATCAACTGTAGCTTCTGGACACATTTCAAGGGAAGCCCCATTTAGATCACATTGCAGTAATCCCTTCTAGATATTACCAAGGCATGCAACAAGATCTTTTCTGTCCAAGAAGAGTCACAGCTAGCTTACCAGCCAAAGCTTGTGGAAGGTGCCCCTGGACACCTCTGGAACTTGTTTATCCAACAGGAGGCCCAGATCCAGCAGTACTCCCAAGCTACAAACCTGCTCCTTTAGGAGGAATGCAACCCCATCCAGAACAGGAGATGTCAAACCTTCCCCCCACTAGTAGCAACTCCACTTTGTTGGGATTAACTTTCAGCTTGTTAGCTCTTAAATATCCCAGACGCCAATTCATGGTTTCCACAGCCTCTTTGGGATCTGCTGGAAGCATAAGATTTGTATCAGTGTTAAAAAAAAATGGGGGACAAGATAGAACCTTGTGGGACACAAGAGGCCATGGGGTCAAGCAGCAGTTCCCCAACATCACAGTCTGAAAACTGCCTTCAGTGTAGGACCAAAACTACCACAGAACAGTGTCTCCTACTCCTAACCCCCAAATGTGGTCCAGAATGAAATCATTATCAGTGGTGTTGAAAGCTACCAGGAGAATCAATAGTGTTGTACTCCCTCTGTCCATTTGCTAGTGCAGGACATCCACTAGGGTGATCAAGATCACTATAACAAGGCCTGAAACCAGAGTGGAATTGATCCAAACAACCTACTTAATTTGAGTATCCTTGAAATTGCCCAGCAACCACTCATTCAATCCTACTTTTTATTATAGATCATATTATTTATGTATTTGTTACATTTTAGATCCTCACAATAGTCCTGTGGTGTAGGTTGAACTGAGTATGTGACTGGTCCAGAGTAACCTTTGTAGATCAGCAGGGATTTGTATCCAAGTCCTGTCAAGTCAACCCCCAGTGCTCCAACTACCACACCATGCTTAATCATAAAACATTCAGGGTTGCACCATAGACTCATGGAGGTACATCTTTCTTATCCTTCTCTTCCTCTCAGCAACACCTTTGACTTCAGAAAAGGTGCTGTTGCCCAGAAGGCCACTTTTGGACAAAATCTGCTGTGGACCATTCTCTGCAAATTTCTTATGCAGGTTACCACCTCTCCCTACTGCAGCCTCCTTCCTGCCAGTTCCAGAATGCATTTTTGTCCAGGGGTCGCCCTCTCAACTTGCTGGCTTTGGCTGTTTGGAATCCATTTCTTTTCAGTTGCTCCTTAGTAGCAGTGTTTTCGTGTCAATGTTTTATAGAACATAAAATGTTGGTGTTGCTTACTTTAAACTAATGTAGCTATGGAAATATGTCAGTAATATTACCTAATCCTAAGACTTTCAGAGCAGACTTTTAGTAATGACCTTTATATTTGTCTTTGCAATTTTGTTTATGATAAAGACCAGGGCTATTTCGGGGCAGGAACTGAGTTCCGGCTGGCTCCCGAGTTGGCCGTGCCCAGCAGGAACTCATTAGCATAATAGGTCACACCCAACAGCAGAAACTCATTAGGACTGACTACATTAGGGGTGTGTGGCCTAACATGCAAAGGAGCTCCTGCTTCAAAAAAAGCCCTGGTTTTGACAACAAACAAGGTAAACAGAATAAGAAGCAAAAGGTGGGTGTGGCTGGATGACCACACTTCTGGTAACATGGGGGTGTGGTCTAATATGCCAATGAGCTGTGCTGTTGTGGATGTGACCTAATATACTAATGAGTTCCTGCTGTTGGGTGTGGCCTGTTATAGTAATGAGTTCCTGCTGGGCTTTTTCTACAAAAAAAGCCCTGATAAAGATGAAGCACTTGTGCTAAGATGGTGTTTCCAAAAGTGCTGATTGATGTAACCTAGATACAGTTGTGTGTGCTTCACTTAGTTGTGGTCACAGACTTTGAAACATTGCTGAATGTGTATCTAGCAGTGCTCTTTCTCTCTTTTAATTTCTATTACATCAACTATATCTGAGTCAAAAAACAGTTTGTTTGCATACTAGATTTATGGGCAATACAGGACAAATTATTATTTGCTAAGAGTTATAACTCTGCTTGAGAAGAGATGTATCATTGAATGTTTATGATTAAAAATGACTTTGAATCTTTAAGAAAGCATTGGAGTTGGTCCACACAACTCAGTAGCTGTTATGGAACATAGTGTGCTAGTAATTCCAGTAATCCTTTATCCTCTTGCAGGTGGTGCTTGGCAGTTCTCATTTAATGTGAAATTCTACCCACCTGATCCTGCCCAGCTTTCGGAAGATATCACCAGGTAGTTCAAACATGAGCACTATTCCTGCCCCCCCCGCCCCCGAATTTCTGATGATAGTAATTTCCACTTATCCATAGTCTATATATTGTCAAGTGATCACAATAATTCTAACATTGGCAGGTGGTAGGAAAAGGCATCAGTTTTTGGCTGAGTTTCTGTTCGTTTTATTTCATGTAATACTTACACAGTTTGTTCATATTCATATTAAGTGTTTAGATAAGGATGAATTTTGTTGTTGAATGATGTAACTAATAACAACACATACAACATAACAGCATATATAGATGTATGAGGAAAAAAATCAGTAAGAAGGGAAAGGTTACTGCTGTTTTAGATGACTTTATTTTAAAAAAAGAAGTTGGTATGCCAATTTAGGATTAGTAAACATAGGGTGCGTTCAGATGGCATGCTGAGAGCAGTATAAACTGGTCCAGTTCTGACACAATTATTTTTTATCTGGATAATCATGATCACACTTACGTCCCACACCGCTCCCCACCATCTACACTATCGACACCTGGGAGCGTGTGTCGGTGGTTTTTAAAAAATTTTTCTCAGTTTGCACATGCACATAGGCAGTCATCCATAGAATTGAAATCTTTGCACATGCGCAGAACAACTAGTCTCCCGCCAAAAGGTGTCTCCAACCACTGTAACAGAACACTTCCCTTTAAACTTTTGACCCGAAACTGGCCTCCGCGAGATCCCGAACTCGTCTAAATGCTAAAACGAGTCACCATTTAAACTTTTGTTTTATTAATGCGGGAGCGAAGCTCCGCCTATGCGCATACCGCCAATGCTAAAAAAATGGCAGACAAAAAGCGGAAGCCTCGGGCTTTCAAGCGGAAGCAAGGAGCGATCAGACATCAGAAAACTGTGGCTTGAAACCGGAGAACCAGGAAAACACCGGTGGGGGACCTGGTAACAAAATACTCCAGTTTAAAGGGGGTTTTGAGCCAGAAAGCAACGGCTGGGGACGGGAGGCAGATGTTGGTGTGTGAACATGCATATAAAATCCATTACTGAAGCTTACCGAAAACTCATTAAACAGCCCGTCTGAACGCACCCATATACATTATCTGCTAAAAACTACATGCTGCAAATCTTAAGAATTTAATTTAAATATGAATATTCCACATTTCAAAGTTTGAAGGCTTTATTTTCATGACTGTGCTGTTTATTAGGAATGATTGCAAAATCCTATTAGAATCCATTGAAAAAGAAAAGAAAAAAGAAAAAGTATTATGTTATATTAGTTGCTGACACCTTGGCACAGAAAGTACTACATCTTTCTGTCTTATACCTCTGAGAATGCCAGTCACAGCTACTGGAGAAACATCAGGTCCTACAATGCCAAGACCATGGCCACACAACCCGGAAAATCTACAGCAACTAATGAATTCTGGCCTTTGACAACATATTATGTTATGCGTTCTATAAGAGGAAGGAGAGCTCTCAGTTATGTATTTGTGTATTTCCTCCTGCCTTCCTCAAATTACAGCAATCTGTGTTACTGTTACAGGATTGCACTTCTGTTATTAAATTTAGTTTAACATTTTCAGGTAAATGGCGTCATTGTCTTTATTTTTGTTTTTGTTTTTTAAAATCTTTTTCAGGTACTACCTGTGCTTGCAGTTAAGAGATGACATAGTTTCTGGACGGCTGCCTTGCTCTTTTGTTACACTGGCACTGCTGGGCTCCTATACAGTTCAGTCAGAACTTGGAGATTATGATCCAGAGGAATATGGAAGTGATTATGTCAGTGATTTTCGCTTTGCACCAAACCATACTAAAGAACTGGAAGACAAAGTAATAGAACTTCACAAAAGCCACAGGTAAGATAAGCAAATGGAAATGAATGAAGATGACAGACAGACAGGCGGATAGATAGATTTTCCCAGTTAAGGGAAGAGAAAAGTAATAAAAGTGCACAATATTATGAAAGGTCATTGTGATCTTTCATTTAAATCAGTACACATAATAAATGCATTTTCTAAGTTCAGTTCTTTCTAAAATATATTTTCACCCATACTTATTGATGCTTGTCAGGGGAATGACACCTGCAGAAGCTGAGATGCATTTCCTGGAGAATGCCAAAAAACTGTCCATGTACGGAGTAGATCTACACCATGCTAAGGTATGCATCATGAACTAGAACTCTAATTTATATTGCAGCCCCAGCAACAAGGGGAGGGCAAGGTGGGCACCAAAGGCAAGGGGTTCCATTATTCCACTATCAATAACTCCTTTTTTTAAACTGAGGTTTGGAATCACACACAGTTTTGGATAAAATTGGAATATAATTGGCCATAACTTTATTGATTACAGCTGTAAGAAGCCTTGGCACCAGTGTCCCCTCTAAGCTGAGTTAGTGTGAGCTAGCTCACAGTTTTTTAGCCTCCGGCTCACACATTTTTTATCTTTAGCTTAGGAAGCATAGCTCCAGAGCAAACTAATTCATGCAGTAGCCAAATCGATCACTCACAACTTTAATGCCAGTAGCTCACAAAGTAGAATTTTTGCTCACAAGACTCCACAGCTTAGAGGGAGCATTGCTTGGCACAGCATGGGGTACCGGATTCTGTTCATCGGCTGACCCGCCTGCCAATCACTGATCCCTTGCCCACCTTGGGAAACCTTGGGATGACAGATCACTGGATCCCACAAGGACAGCCACCCAGGAGTGGTCTCCCCTGCCACCTGAGCATGAGGGTAATCCCCAGCAGCATCCCTGGGCAGCATCTTGACCCTCACATCAAGATTCCTTAAGGGGATCCCCATACTCAGGAAAATGGGCATGTAGGCCAACTTTCCTGAGAATGATGCTGATGCCCCATGTTGATACCGCTAGAAGAGCCAGTAGGAAAATGCATCAGTTGTTGGCCGAGTTCCTGCTTCTTGTTTTATTTCATCCAATACTTAACACAGTTTATTGTTGTTTTTAATTTTAAGTTTAAATATTAAGTGTTTTAAATAAGGATACATTTTGTTGTTGAATTCTGTAGTTTGCCCACAACTAGATATTTTGTAAAATATTCATTTTTAATTAAATGGTTTTCTATAATTATTACAATGGAACTCATTAACAAACTGAAAGAAATTCTCAGTTAAGATATCATGATGAGGCCCTGTTATGCTTACTTCTATTTTTAGAAGTGAGATGGGTTACCATAGAACCTTCTGTGCAGTAGCAACTTGATTATATAACTCCTTTCCCAATTCTGTCCACATGAGTGCTAGGTTAATGAGTTGTAGGCTGCGGTGGCTCAAGTGGTTAAGACGCTGAACTGCAGGCTGTGGAAGGTCAGTAGTTCAGCAGTTCGAGACCCGGGTGCTGTATGACAGGGTGAGCTCCTGTCTCTAGTTCCAGCTCCTGCCAAACTAGCAGTTTGAAAGCAAGAAATTGCAAGTAGATAAATAGGTACCACTTCGGTGGGAAGGTAACAGCGTTCCGTGCACCTTGGTGTTTAGTCATGCTGGCCACATGACCACAGAAACGTCTTCGGACAGCGCTGGCTCTTCGGCTTTGAAACGGAGATGAGCATCGCAACGCTAGAGTCGGATTCGACTGGCTTTCAAGCAAGGGAACCTTTACCTTTACCTAAAACTTATCTGTATATGCAGAGTTTTGGTTGTGTTGTAGTGCTATAACTTCTTTCCTGCCATTTCTTTGAGAGGTCCTGAGGTTATTACAGGATGCTGAATGTTTTATTTAGGAGAGCCAGTTTGGTGTAGTGATTAAGTGCGCGGACTCTAATCTGGGAGAACCGGGTTTGATTCCCCACTCCTCCACTTGCACCTGCTGATGTGACCTTGGGTCAGTCACAACCTCTGGCACAGCTGTTCTTAAAAAGAGCACTTTCTGTCAAGAGTTCTCTCAGCCCTACCTACCTCACAGGGTATCTGTTGTGGGGAGGGGAAGGGAAAGGAGTTTATAAGCCGTTCTGAGACTCCGAGTGAAGGGTGGGGTATAAATCCAATCTCTTCTTCTTATGTGGATGTGACTGCTGTGATTCTTATATATTAGATGTTACTAAATTAATTTTTGTTTTGATAGATTTTAAGGTTGTTTTAGACTGTTGTGTTAATCATTTTATTGTTAGCCTCAAGAGTCTTTTGACTGAAAAGCAGTATACACATTTCTTATATGAACATAAGACTTGAGTATAATATGAAGAAGCAGGATGTCTACCAAAGCTGCAGCTAGTTAGGCGTGTTAATATTTGGGTCTTGTATTTCACCATTCAGGATCACATACATGAACAGAATAAAATTCATTCATGTTCTTGAGAAAAGTTTCTGGACAGGAGAAAAAAAATGTACTGGTTTAGGTGCCAAAGGTTATTTCAGAAACAAAGATACACACATATGATAGATGCATAGATTTCAAAAGAAATGAGGATGCATGAAATATTAAGATAAGCATAGATATAAAAAACATATATTCAGTGCACTTCTAGAGAAATTTGCAAAAACACATGTATTAAAAGGAGACAGACCTGAAGCCATTTATATTTTTCATAAAAAACAAATCCAGTAAAACTTTTTCTATAGTAGAAAAATATATTCCAATGTTAAGCATAATAATTTTCAAAAGAATAAGTATCACTCCAGGGTTTCCATCAATAATACAAAAAAGTGCATCTTACAAGGAAAAAAAATGAACTATGGCAATAGGACATTTGAGTTTTATTTTTTAATACATACACCTTTATATATACATATTTCACCTCTTTCAGAGGCTCCTTGTGTACAAGCAGAGTTGTTTGAATTAAGGGGCTATGGCTCAACATTAGAGCAACTGCTTTGTATGCAGAAGGTCCTAGTCCCTGGTATCTCCAATTGAAAGGATCAGGTAACTTGGTCATGTGAAACATCCTCTACCTGAGAACCTGAAGAGTCACTGCCAATCAGAGTAGACTATACTAACCTTGATAGCCCTGTGGACTGACTCTGTGCAAGGTACATATGTTCATACTTTCATAGGGGAGAACTTGGTATGTACAACAGAGACGCCTGTACTTTGAAGTCAACAGGAAATCCTTCTTGTGAAGATTTTTGTTGTGTGTATCTGAGTAAATGCAAATGTAGTGCTAGATTGGGTGCTGACGGATAAGCTAGTACAAGTTATACAAGCCTTTCCTAGGGTTGGAGCCAAAGATTTCCTTTCATTAAGTGCAGAACCTGTCTCTGACAGAAGACCCTTCACTTAGCAAAAAGGAGTTCTTGAATCCAGAATGTCGGCACGAACAAACTGAGTGAAAGTCACAGCTAGTGTGCTGCTTTCTCCCCCCATAGGGGGGCAGACCAGGGATCTCTCCCTCTCTCCCCCCTCTTTCAGGAGGCAGACCAGGGGGGTGGGACCCTTTTCAGGTTCATTTTTGCCTCCTAATCTGCCCCTCTAAGTTACTGATAGATCAGTCTTACACAAGTTTACTCAGCATCTTACTGAGGTCTTTTCAATGGGGAAAGTGTTCTCAGGTTTGCACTGTTAGGTACAATCTTAAAATCACCCTCCACATAGTAAAATGCGATTTGTTTTGGTTCATAACGTGTATTCTGTACTCTGGACAAGAAGCTAGTCTCAGTACAGAACATGGAGAAACAGGGTGGTTACCAATAGGCAGAGATGTCAGACAAGGATGTATTTTATCTCCCTATCTCTTCAGACTGTATGCAGAACATATCATAAGGAAAACTGGATTAGATTTAGATGAAGGTGGAGTGAAAGTTACTGGAAGGAGTATTAACAATTTGAGATATGCAGATGACATCACATTACTGGCAGAAAATAGTGAAGACTTGGAAAAACTACTGATGAAGGTTAAAGCACAAAGTGTCAAAGCAGGGTTACAACTGAACATCAAGATGACAAAAGTAATGACTACTGGAGAATTACACAGGTTGACTGTGAAAACATTTCCTAATCCTTGGCTCCATCATCAACCAAGAGCGAGACTGCAACCAAGAAATCAGAAGGAGATTGAGACTGGGAAGGGCAGCCATGAAGGAACTAGAAAAGATTCTTAAGTCTAAAGATGTATTGCTGGCAACCAAGATCAAGATAATTCATAATATTCCCCAGTACTGTGTATGGATGTGAAAGATGAACAATGAAGAAAGCTGACAAGAAGAAAGTAAATTCCTTTGAAGTGTGGTTTTGGAGGAGAGTTTTATGGTAACTGTTGAACACCAAAAAAACAACAGTGGGTTCTAGATCAAATCAAACCTGAACTCTCTCTAGAAGCTAAAATGACTTAACAGAGTTTTGACATTTATTGGTCTCAGACCAAGATGTCGCTTGCTCTTTTGACAGATGTTATACTCCAGGTTGGCCTTTTAAAAATCCACAGCCCACCATGCCTAATACATTTAGCATTTCTAGCCTGTAACACCCGGTGCTCAAGGCCTACCAATAATGCCAGCGAACTAACTTCTCAATCTGTTATATTAAAGGATCCTTGTACTGTAGACTACAACTACCAGAGTTCTTAAAACCTGCTTTCAAGTGGCTATAGTCCTACAGAGCTTTCTTTTATTTTTCACCAGTCCCTCTTTATCTCTGAAGAACTCTCATTATTCCCCTGAACATAAGAACATAAAAGAAGCCAATGTTGAATCAGGCCAATGGCCCATCTAGTCCAACACTCTGTCACACAGCGGCCAAAATATACCAGGGGCCATCAGGAGGTCCAGCAGTGGGGCCAGGACACTAGAAGCCCTCCCACTGCTGCCCCCCCCAGCACCAAGAATAGAGTGCATCACCTGCCCCAGACTGAGAGTTCCCATCTATACCCTGTGGCTAATAGCCACTGAAGGACTTCTGCTCCATATGTTTATCTAATTCCCTCTTGAAACTGTCCATGCTTGTAGCTGCCACCACCTCCTGTGGCAGTGAATTCCATATGTTAATCACTCTTTGGGTGAAGAAGTACTTCCTTTTATCTGTTCTAACCCGACTGCTCAGCAATTTCATGGAGTGCCCACGAGTTCTTGTATTGTGAGAAAGGGAGAAAAGGACTTCTTTCTCAACCTGCTCTATCCCATGCATAGTCTTATAAACCTTGATCATGTCACCCCTCTGCCATCGTTTCTCCAATCTAAAGAGCCCCAAGCATTTTAACCTTTCTTCATAGGGAAGGTGTCCCAACCCTTTTATCATTCTAGTTGCCCTTCTCTGCACTTTTTCCAATGCTATAATATCCTTTTTGAGATGTGGCGACCAGAACTGTACACAGTATTACAAATGAGGTCGCACCAATGATTTATACAGGGGCATTATGATACTGGCTGATTTATTTTCAATTTCCTTCCTAATAATCCCCAGCATAGCGTTGGCCTTCTTTATTGCAGTTACACACTGTCTAGACATTTTCATTGAGTTATCTACTACGACTCCAAGATCTCTCTCTTGGTCAGTCTCTGCCAGTTCAGACCCCATCAACATGTATTTATATTTAGGATTTTTGGCTCCAATGTGCATCACTTTGCATTTGGCCACATTGAACCCCATTTGCCACGTTGACGCCCACTCAACCATCCTCGACAGATCCCTTTGGAATGCCTCACAATCCTCCCTGGTTTTCACTACCCTGAACAACTTCGTGTCATCCGCAAATTTAGCCACTTCACTGCTTACTCCCAATTCCAAATCATTAATAAACAAGTTAAAAAGCAGCGGACCGAGTATTGATCCCTGTGGTACCCCACTGCTTACCACCCTCCACTGAGAAAGTTTCCCATTTATACTCACTCTCTGTTTCCTATTTATAAGCCAATTTTTGATCCACAAGAGGACTTGTCCTTTTATCCCATGACTATTGAGCTTACTTAGGAGCCTTTGATGAGGAACTGTATCAAAAGCTTTCCAGAAGTCAAGGTAAATAATATCTATTGGGTCCCCCTTGTCCACATGTTTCTTCACTCCCTCAAAAAACACTAACAGGTTAGTGAGACAAGATATTCCCTTACAGAACCCATGCTGAGTCTGCCTCAATAGTTTTGTTCATTGATGGGCCTACTAATTCTTTCCTTAATAACTGTTTCCACCAACATACCCGGTACTGATGTCAGACTGACTGGCCTGTAATTTCCTGGATCTCCCCTGGAGCCCTTTTTAAAGATGGGAGTGACATTAGCTACCTTCCAGTCCTCAGGAATGGAGGCAGATTTTAAAGAAAGATTACATATTTTTCTAAGGAGATCCACAAGTTCACATTTGAGTGACTGAAGGCACATTATCACCTATTAATTAGGCATGTTCTGAAGCTGATTTACAACCTTGTGCCGAGGCATCTTTGCTGCTTCTCCCTTCCTCTGCTCTGTAGGGCAGCTTCCTCTCCGTTCTGGCCTATTATGCACTGGTATTCTCCCTCACTTTCACTGTGCATGTCAGTCGGCTTTTCTTTGTTGTTGTGCACTGATTTTCCTGCCTTCACCACTCAGTTCACTTTCTGATTGCTGTTTCCCTAGGTTTTCTGAGAGTGCTTTTGTGCCAATTTTTGCCTTGTTTTGCTTTCAAGCTGAAGGTAATTCAAAAGTGTACAGATTCCCTTGGATTCCTCCCTTGCCTTTTTGTCACCCCTTGAAGGTCACCCACACCCACATCGAGGTTGTTCCACCCATTTTGCACCTTCCACCACCCTTCCCCCTTCATCAATGTACAAGCTCCATTTTCCCCTCAATTTTTTTGTCTTTATTTTTTATTGCTTTTCTACAAATAGTATAGGAAGGGGGAAATAAGGGAATTACTAAGACTAACAAATAAAACTAGTAAATAAAGCAAGGATCATAAACATACAGTCATAATCATTTGTCATTCCTACAGATTAGATATAAGAAAAAAAAGAAAATATGAATTGATACTGTTAAACTTCTTACCATAATAAAGCTATTTTAAACCTATTTTGGAGTGCATTGTAGCCTATAATTTTTAATAATTGAGCTTTCAGGCGTCCCTAACATTAGAAAAATTTATTATTTTCTCCTGTGTTTGTTTTTATCATAAAACAGCTTAACCTTAAGAGTTTTAGGAGCTGCTGCTCCTTTTTCAGAGTCAGAATCTACTGGAGAGCTACCAGAACCACTTCTCGTGGTTACTTTTGGCTTCTTCTTGTATGTTGTCTTCTGCAATTCCTTTGTCTTTTGTCACTCTTCTTTGTTGATCAAGAAAAGTCTTGGCCTTCTGGGAAGAGTCTATCTTCATTTTTTTATCGCTATATGTGAATGTAAGTCCTTCTGGGAACAACCATTTGAAGGGGATGGAATGATCGTGTAAAAAAGAAGTTAGATTTTTATATTGTCATCTCCTTTTGCTTTTTTCAAATGGAATGTCCTTCAGAACTTTCGGTTCTTCATGTTTGATTTTCAAAGGGTTCCCAGTTGTCGCTTTCAAGATTACATCTCTTGTAGACTTTTTGGAGAATATTTGGAGAATTAACAAATATTTCACCAGGAAGTTTATTTTTCTTGATAAAATCTGGATAGGTTCAATAAACCAAGTCCAAAAGGGGATTTCAGTGCTGCATGCAAACAAAATAAAGGGGGAGATCATCAGCGCAGAATGAAATTGATATGAGATGTAAAGAGAGAGAGAAAGAGAGACTGCCAACAATCACAGCTTGCAATACCAGTGCCAGTGGGTTCTACCATGCATTCTGTACACTCAGCATGTTTCCCCATATTATGAGATTGTGTGACTCTTTCCCATTTTTCATAATGGCCAATAACACAGCAGAGAATCCCCTAGTGCTTGGCAATATGGAAAGTGGGGCTTTGCAGCTGCTTGTCAGCTTCAAGAAAAGGCTTATCAGTTTCAACATCAGGTTCTCCCTCTTTGCCTGTATTCCTTTCTGTTCCGTTTCATTCAACAAACTAATACTAAAATGCAGAGGGAAAACCTGAACCACGAGGATTTAAATGGGAGGTGCTTGCTGGACACTACTGTGCAGCTGCAATAGGGCAATTGCATAATTTCACCCTGATTTAGAAAAGTGCATTTTTTAAAAAATTGTAGCTACAGAATAGATACACTGGAGGAAAAAGAAAGGTGTGTAAGGCAGGCACAGAATCCAAAGTCAAGATTAAAGGCTTACTGCTCTGAAAATCTGCAGTAAGATGTGTACACGTAATAGGACTCTGTTTCTCTGCTCTGTCTCTGTAGCCTCCTCTAGATGGGGTTTCTGTGCTCTCCATACAGCACCGGTCTCTTTTTCCTCACAGGCTTACCTCTCTCTTCTAATTCTGGAATTACTTCAGGGGTTGAGTCTTCCTCCTCTTGACTAATGGGTCTGTTGCAACTGAACAATCCCTCCAAGGCTTCCTTCACTGTCCCTCTCCTCCTTGCCTCTTCTTCCAGCTTACAGTCTTGCTCTCCAGCTGCTGCCTATGTGTTGCTTGCTGTTTCCTCAACGCCCGTCTCCCTTCCCATCAGTAAGCTGTTTCTATTTAAAGTCCGACAGTCAGGATATGGTCATCTCCCCTTCCGTGGCATGGGTACACCAGCGTTGGCCCAGCTATTCACTCTTCCAGCTGAGCCTCTGGAGACCCCCAGTTGCTCTTTAAACTCACAGGGGCCCTCTCTTGGTGACAAAAAGCTTTTATCAAATTATGAGAAGACAAGAGTCACTGAAAAAGACAACAATGCTAGGAAAAGTTGAAAGCAGCAGGAGAAGAGGAAGACCTAATGTGAGATGGACTGACACAATCAAGGAAGCTACAACCCTCAGTTTGCAAGACCTGAGCTAAGGCTGTTGACAATAGGATGTTTTGGAGGCCATTAATTCATAGGATCATCATAAGTTAGAAATGACTTGATGGCACTTAACACACAAACACATATAAAAACCTATATACATATAAACAAACATATATACAAACAAATATGGACACCCAAAGGGGAAGAAGGGTCAGTGAAGGGCCATACTCTTTTAACGGAAGCTTCACTTATAGTGCATTGCAGTAGTTTAATCAAGATGTTACCAAGGCATGTACCACAATGAAATCATCATTTTGCCCAGGAAAGGCTGTAACTGGCTCACCAGTCTGTAAAAGGCACATCTGGCCGCCACCGCCACCTACTTATCTAATAGGAGGCCTGGGTCCAGCAGAACCCCAACATACAAGCCTGCAGTCCCATCCAGAACAGGTGATACCTCAATTCCTTTACCTATTTAGTAACACATCCGGTTAGGGTTAAGTTCCCACTTATTAGCTTCATCCATCACAAAACTCTAGGCACTGATTTGTGTACTGCCTTAGCAGAGAATGGAGGGCTATGTTGATCCATGGTCACATGCTCAAAAGACAGAGAAAGAAAAATTAATACTAAGTGTTAATAATGGTGTTACTGAAGTTCACATTTGCTTTAGATAATAATACAGTTGCCAGTGAAAATGTAAATGAAATAGCAAAATTGTAAACACCATCTTGAAAACTAAGCATTTTTGGAAAGAGTCTTCATTCAACTTCTTTCACTTATTTATTTACTAGGATTCTGAAGGAGTTGAAATCATGTTAGGTGTTTGTGCAAGTGGTCTTTTGATATACCGTGACAGACTCAGAATAAACAGGTTTGCGTGGCCTAAGGTTCTCAAAATTTCGTACAAGAGGAACAACTTCTACATCAAAATCCGACCAGGGGAGGTAAGATATGAACTCACCATCTTCAGCATTTGTTGTCGCAAACGGGTTCTGCTTGTACTGCTTCACATGCCCATAGTGTTATATTTTGCTTTAAAAATTAATACTGTATAAAACATCTGCTTTTTATATAAATTTAGTCATTTTTGTTTCAGCTTTAAAAATAATTTTTGCATAGTAATTACCCTTCTGCGAGAAGAGAGGATTCTATTGGCACTGGCAGAAGAGCTTTGCTCCTGCTCTGTGCTCTTTTTTTTCTCTCAGAAAGGCAGAGGAGATGAAATGGCAGTGGGGAAGTAAATGCAGAATGCTGTGGCAGCTGGTGGGCTGGGTGCCCTGCCCAATGAATGCCTGCTCTCACAGTCCTCCTTCTCACCCTCTTTCCCTCCACATAAATCTAATTACAAAGCCATATCACTGACATTACTTCAGCAGGTATAACGTTTCAAAATTCCTCTCCTTTACCTTTCTATCACACCTATAAAGTAGGTCAGGTTCCAGATTATTGAATTTTCAAGGATACCCAATGATGTCCTGGAGGGCTCTTTTTGTAGCAGAAACTCCTTTGCCTATTAGGCAACACACCCCTAATGTCACCAATCCTCCAAGAGCTTACAGAGCTCTTCTTACAGGGGCTACTGTAAGCTCTTGGAGGATTGGCTACATTAGGGGTGTGTCGCCTAATATGCAAAGGAGTTCCTGCTACAAAAAGAGCCCTGAATTGTCCTGACTAAATTGGAGTTGTATAAGGGTCTACTAATCCCTTCAGATCCTAGTGCACCACACTGTCTAAAGCAGTGTGAACTTTATAATGGTGGTTGCTCGATTTTTCAGTAATATGAGAGAGAGAATACTGTATTGATACATTAATCTACTTCAGTGGTAGTCACTCCAGGGCCTGCAGAGAGCTGCATTCACCATTGCCATTAACATCATCATCAACAACATATTTGCTCGTATCCCTGGCATGAGTCTTGAACCTCAGGCTTGCAGGTTACCTATTCACAACAGTAGCAGTTTCATAACCGAAACCACTTGCCAAACACATAGGGTTGCCAGGTCCAACCCAGGAAATACCTGGGGATTTTGGGGGTGGAGCCTGGAGAGTTAACCATTTCCTAAAAAATAAATAAATAAAAATACAGCAGTGCGGTTCCCCTGAATGCAGTCTTCATTTCCTTGTTCTCTTTTTTGCCTTCAAAGGGTTCCACAGCAGCTGCACTTCCACTAAATGAAAGTGTAATTTGTCATACCCCTGCAAGTCCCTTGTCAGGCTTTGGTAACATTTCTAAGCATATCTTGGAAAGAGCCAGTTTGGCATAATGATTAAGTGCAAAGACTCTAATCTGGGAGAACTGGGTTTGATTCCCCACTCCTCCATTTGCAGCTGCTAGATGACCTTGGGCATGCCATAGAACTGTCCTTGGAAGAGCAGTTCTCTCAGAGCTCTCTCAGCCCCACCTACCTCACAGGGTGTCTGTTGTGGGGAGGGGAAGGGAAAGGAGATTGTAAGCCACTCTGAGACTCCAAGTGAAGGGCAGGGTATAAATCCAATCTCCTCCTCCTCTTCTTCTTTATTAAGGGACACACAAACATACTCACCAAAGGAGCCAAAATAAACAGTGAATCCTTTCCCAAATACAAACAGTTTGCAAGCCCACACTTTTGTGATCTTACTGGGGTTATGGTATAAATCGCTTTACTCAAGGGAGTTGCTGAATGTAACAATCTGCTTTATTTCAACCAACTTCTTCAGACTAATGCACAAAAATGAAAGTAAGTAAGAGCAGTCTAGGGCGGGGGTGTCAAACCTAAGCCCCACTGGCTGGAACCAGCCCACCGAGGGTTTCAGTCAGGCCCACAGCTCTCTTCTTCACACCCACCCCCTCCCCTGCCTGTCCTCACCCTTCCAAGGGAGATCAGTGCTGCTGAACTTCCCAGCTGGCTGGGTCTTGTCTTTGCTGGTTTCTCCTCCAGCAGGAAACTCATCTGGGTTAAAGCACAAAAAAAGTTGCAAAGAAAATGTGGAATGGATTTTTCTTTAAGGTCTCTGGGCCCAGATAGACTACTCTGGGACTGGAATGACAGCCCCCAGAGTGGAATGACGGTCCCTGGGAGTAGCAGCTACATTCTGGGAATGGAATTCCACTCTGGGGGCAGTCATTTCAGTCCCCAAGTAGTCTGTCTGGGCCCAGAAACCTTAATGGAAAATCCATTCCACATTTTCTTTACAATTTTTTTTTAGCTGTAATGTATCTAAATGGAGTGGAGTTTCAGTTTCCAGTGTTTGTATGCCAGCTGAAGTTGTCTGCTTGCAAATAAAGGGCTGATGTTTTGAGCCAGCTGAGTGAATCCAGTAACCTTTTCTGTTCTTATTACAAATAATTTGTGTTTTCATACACACACACATACAACTTAAAAGCCATTAACCCAATTAAATATACCTTTCTTGTAAAATAGGTGTGAATTTTACATGCTAGGTTTTTAGCATTTATATGCTAGGTTTTCAGATTTAGGAGATACTTTAATTTCTCAGATATCTAAAATCTTAACACACTACGGTTGAAAGATTGCCCTCTGGTGGTATGAGAGGGATCATAGCAAAAAGTGTGAAACCATTGGGCTTCTTCTTTTTGTCATCAAGTCACAGCTGACTTGTGATGACCCAATGGGATTTTCAAGGCAAGAGATAGTCAGAAGTGGTTTGCAATTGTCTGCCTCTGTGTCATGGCCCTGGTATTCCTCGGTGGTCTCCCATCCAAGTATTGACCAAGATTGATCCTGCTTAGCTTCTGAGATCTCATGAGATCAGGCTAGCCTGCACTATCCAGGTCAGAGCAGTTGTAGACACTGAAAAGGCAGGTCACTGCATCCATTGTCAAGTTCACATCTGCTTTAAAAACTTCAGTTCTTTCATTTCCAATAAACAGTTACTTCTTTTGCCAATAATTTTAAAAAAGTAAATATTTGGGGGAAGTCCTCCTCTAGACATTTATTTTTTAAATAACTGAATTTATTTTTTTATGGAGGAGCATTCAGTAATGCCAGCCCCCACTTGCAGTTTGAATGGTACAGGCAGCATTTATCATCTCAGTGAGAGTTAGGTCTCACAAATGTCATTTTTATTCAATAGGGGCTAAATTACAAGTCCATCTGATATACTGAGGCTGCAGGAAGAGTCTGCATTGCTCACAGACCATGCCACAATGGCGATGTCTGCCTATCACCTTCCTCTGGATTCAACTTTCAGTGCACATTTTAAATGTCAAGTTTTCTCTGAGACTGAATTGACAGAAAGTGAGAATATGCCTTAGTTCCAGGGCTTTTTTTCTGGGGGAATGAGTCGGAACAGAGTTCCGGAACATTTTTGACAAAATTCTTTTGTTCATGAGTTTTCAGTGTACAGACTGAAAAATTCATTTCCCTCTTGAGAGTTCCAGCATCTCTTAAAAAAAAAAAAAAGCACCCTTAGTTTTATGAAAATCAGGCAGAACTGTGTTTCCATCATGAAGAACCTCCTTCAGCTGCATACATCTCACTCTCCACTCACGTTTGTCCTGGAGTCCTCTGTCCCCCACTTTAGGAGGCATTTGTGGCTGCAGCAGGATGGGGGAGGCAAGGAAATGTTGGGGCAGTATTCAAGCCTCTTCTACTACATAAAGACTTCCCAACTAGGTATATGAACAAAAGGGAAAGCATCTAATTAGAAATCCCAGACATATGCACAATGTATCATCCTGTCATCATTCGCTTTTTGTTAGAGCACATTATGAAGCAGAGTTTCCCCATCTCCCAGAGCTGGGAGAAGAGGGAATGGGCTTTTCTCACAACACTTTTTGAACTCAACAGATGGCGCCAAATACTTGCATCTTTCATTGTGATACATGCTGAATTTGCTAGTACGGGTAGTTTGAAATGAGATGCTGGGGCAGTAGTGTGTATCTTGTGGGATGGTTGTGGTGGTGGTGTGCAGTAGTACTAAAATGAAGGGGGGAAAGCACTATGAAGTATTTTCACTTTGAATTGAAACATGGGCAAATACCTCCAGCTTTCCCAAAACTTTCATTTTGATTGAGGTGTTAAAATAGGTCGTGTTTGTTAAAAGTAGATTTCATGGACTTTAAAAGAGTTTCTGCCTGTAAAATCTGTTACTTATGAAACTAGACATTCTCAACAAAATGTACAGTACAAAAATAGTTGTACTTTCTTTGGATTTTAACAAGATGTTATGCTGTTGCATTTGTATTTCCAAATAACTTTGTATACACGTGTTCTGCTTGCCCATAACAGGATGAACTTTGAATGTTATGACTTAAAATACTGTTAATTGGATACAAACATTCAAGCCATTAGGGATCCCAAGTAAAAGTTGTCTGTTCTTATGTTAATGCTGCCCTTTGTGTGACCTTAATGGAATGATACAGTTCATCAGGAATGTTCTTACATCTGACCCTGACAAGGGGCCAAACCAAAGTTTCAAGGGCAGCTATAAAACTAGAATTCCCTGTTACTTGCTTAATTTGGCAAACTAAACAGTGGTCTCCCAGTCAGATTTATGTCATTTGTTTGTACAGATGTGAGTACCTCTTTAGAGTGATGACTGAAATAACAATCTCCATCATTATGTATTTGATATACCTTGCATTGCAAATAAATGAATGTTCTTTTTCTCTCCTAGTTCGAGCAGTTTGAAAGCACTATTGGTTTTAAATTACCAAATCATCGTGCTGCAAAGCGTCTGTGGAAAGTTTGTGTTGAACATCATACGTTTTTCAGGTACAACATTTTTAATGGTTTTATTAAAAATGAATCACATAAAAATAAGCATCAACTGTACTATAAGCATAACTGTACTAAACCACCTATGCTGTTCACCTGTGCTATGCACAGGTACTTTCTATGTACTGATTAGTGGGAATTCTTTGCCACTTGTTAAAAATCAGTAGATTTAGTAGACATACAAGGGCTAAATTTTTCTAAGAGCATTTTAATTGCACTATCGCCACCTTGTGATTTATGTATAGAATTTAATTTTAATCTTTTATCCAGGGCTTTTTTTGTAGAAAAAGCCCAGCAGGAACTCATTAGCATAATAGGCCACACCCACAAGCAGAAACTCATTAGCACATTAGGCCACACCCCGACAGCCCAGCATATTAGCATAGTAGGCCACACTCCCATGTTACCCGAAGTGTGGTCATCCAGCCACACCCACTTTTTGCTTCTTATTCTGTTTACCTTGTTTGTTGTCAAAACCCAGGGCTTTTTTTTTGTAGCAGGAACTCCTTTGCATGTTAGGCCACACACCCCTAATGTAGCCAATCCTAATGAGGTTCTGCTGTTGGGTGTGGTCTGTTTTGCTAATGAGTTCCTGCTGGGTGTGGCCAACTTGGGAGCCAGCCAGAACTCCGTTCCTGTGCATTCCTGCCCAAAAACAGCCCTTCTTTTATCATATTAAGGCCCCGTTCACACTGAGCATTTGCCCCGCTGAAGGCACGGGAACCCTGCGGACTTTCCGTGCACGATCATATGAGCACATCTGGGAGGCGTAGTGCTCCCGTGGCCAACCCGCGGCTTCCCGTGGAAAATGCGGAGTAAAAAACTAGTAGATCCGAAGTACTAGTTTCCGGAAACCCCGGGGCAAAGGCTGGCGTCTGATCGTGGGAGCGCCAGTATCCCGCAGCTTCCGACACACGCCCATGTCCCCGGGTTTCTGGATATTGTAAGTTTCCATGGGATGCGCACCAACGCTGAACAGCGCATGCGCACACACAAGACACCAACAGTGGCCCACCCCCCCCAATGGCGCATGCGCACTTCGCTGCTTTTTTGCCATGCTGCAGCAGTGCAGTGTGATCGGGGCGCAGAGCTGGAGTGTGGCAACCCGGTGGCCCGTGTGATTGGGCTACGCGCCTTATTTAGCTCCCAGGCGAACTGCCACGCCTCTCCCCCGCGTTTTCTGGCCCGTATGACCGGGGCCTATGTTTCAATCTTTTAAATTGTTATACTGACATAGAATCATAGAGTTGGAAGGGACCTCCAGGGTCATCTAGTCCGACCCCCTACACAATGCTGGAAAGTCACAAATACCTCTGTCACACACACCTCCAGTGACCAGTGTTCCACACCCAGAAGATGACAAAAAACCTCCAGGATCTCCAGCCATTTCAGAGTGGAATGACAGTCTCCAGAAACAGAATTCATGCTCTGGAACTGGAATGACAGCCCCCCAAGTGGAATGATGGCCCCTGGACAAGCAGAAGTGTTCAGGGGCTGGAATGAGTGGAATGGGGACCTCTGAGAGTAGGAGAAGTCTACTGGCACTGGAATGACAGCCCCAAGAGTAGAATGACAGCCCCTGCAACTGGAATGACAACTCTTGGGAGTATCTTGTGGGAGACTGGAATTACAGCCCCCAGAATGGAATGGCTGCCACTGGTAGTTGAAATCTTCTGAGACAGGAGTTGTCATTCCACTCAAGGGGCTGTCATTCCAGCTCCAGAACACTTCTGCTATTCCCTGGGGTAGTCATTCCACTCTGGGAGCTGTCATTCCAGTCCCAGAACACCTCTGCTTCTTCCATGGTTTGTCAGTCCATGCTGGGAGATGTCATTCCTGTCTCTGACACTTCTACTACTCCCAGTGTCTCTCAATCCACTTTGGGGACTGTCATTCCCATATCTGAGTGCTACTACTCCCAATGGCTATCATTCCACTCTGGGGGATGTAATTCCAGTCCCAGAACACTTCTGCAACTCCCAGGGGCCTTCATTCCAGTTGGGGGGGGGCGCTTTCATTCCAATCCCAGAACACTTCTACTACTCCTAGTGGCTTTGATTCCACTTTGGGGGCTGTTATTCTAGTTCCAGAACAATTTTGTTACTCCCAGGGGCTGTCATTCCAATCTGGGGCCTGTCATTCCAGCTCCAAAACACTTCTGCTACTCCCACGTGCTGTCATTCCACTCTGCAACTTATCATTCCATTGCCAGTAGACCTCTCCGACTTTCAGGGGACCTCATTCCACTCTGGGGCTGTCATTCCACTCCCAGAATACTTCTGCTATTCCCAAGGGCCATCATTCCAATTCAGGGGGCTGTCGTTATGCTCTCAGGACACTTCTACTGCTCCCCAGGGCTGTCATTCTGCTCCAGGTTCTGTCGTTCCAGTCCCAGAACTCTTCTGCTACTCCCAGGGGCCATCACTCCACTTGGGGGCTGTCAAACCCCTGCCAGAACATTTCTGCCATTCCCAGGGGCTGTCATTCCACTTGGAGGGCTGTTATTCCAGTCCCAGAGCAGTTTATATGGGACTTCCAGTTCCCTTCCCTCTGTGCCTTTAACTAATGGATGTGCGGCCCACTTGCTGCCAACAGAAAACAATGGCTCTGTGTGAACTGGGGGTATATATCATTCTGCTCCCATAGAGCAGAATGGGAGCTCTCTTACTGGTGGCCAGTGTTGCCTATCAAGCTTTGGAGGGCCACTATTGGTGTTTCCAGGGCTGCAGAAGTCCACTCCACCCCATTGTTTTGACAATAATAATTGATTGATGCCAGCATGTCTGCCGACACACCCCACCACGAGATGCCTGAACCAAAAATGTGGAAGATCATGGGATGGACCTCAGCTCGCAAACCACAATTTTAGGTGCAAATTTAGGGTTGTGGTCTGCTTCGTGCTGATCCCTAATCACTAGTGATACTGTTGTTCCTGCTATCACTGCTTTGATAGAAAAGGGAGAATGTTGGCAGCAAAGAAAATATAAATAACCTGTATATGAGATGACCGAAGTACAGACAAAAAGTTTTAGTAGCTGCAAACATTGAAGAGAAACACATGGTACAACTTGGCAGTACTCTGAATGTAAACAAGTCAATATAGATGGTGCGAAGATTAAGCATGTGCGAGATAACATTAGTTATTAAAATTGATTTTTTTTATGTGCCACATTAGGGAGCATGATTTCACAATGAAAGTGGATTTAATGGCAAGTGTCATGTTTATTTATTATTTATTTATTTAAGTCATTTGTGCCCTACCTCTCTCCCCAAAGGGGACCCAAAGCAGCTTACATTGTTCCCCTCTCCTCCATTTTATCTTCACAACAACCCTGTGAGGTAGGTTAGGCTGAGAGTATGTGTCTGGCCAAAGGTCACCCAGCGAGCTTCAATGGCATGAGTGGAAATTAGAACCCGGGTCTCACAGGTACTAGTCTGACACTCTTAACCACTACACCACACATGTTTCTCCTAAGAGGAGAGGAGGGTAGTGTTTGCAGGGTCAAGGAGCTCAGGCAAATGCATTACTTCTTTGTGGTCTCTGTGCATCACACTGACGGGCTTTGTGCCTGCATGGAAGCCAAGCTCAGAAAATTCTAGCGTTACAAAAAGGTATGAAAATTTCATCTCCTGTGGCCAGAGGATGGGCTGGAACAAAGTTGCTGTGGGTCAGGCCTCTGCCCAGGTGGGGGAAGCTGCACCCTTCCCCTCAGCCCTACTACTTTCCTACTTAGCCCCCCCCCCCCGGCCCTGCTGCACATTCCTCCTATTGCTCATTTTGTTCCCATGGAACTGCTTCGCCAAAGTAAACCAGCTGTGCTACACTGCACTCTGAGTCTGAGCACTAACTGACCTGCTCTTGGACGCAACTCACTAACCTGCTGCCTCTGACTTTTTCCTCTTCAGAACTAATCTGCAGTTGCCTCTTTCCCCAGTCCACACCACTTAACTTTTTTTATTTGTACAACTACACCTAGGCTGGAAATGTGGCAGACTTTTTTGAAACTACACCTGAGACAGAAGTATGGAACTCTTTCTAGAAACTTCAGTTATTTATTATATTTTTCATAACCTACAAGCGAAACCTATTTCTCCCAAAAAATTAAATTAGTCCCTAGCATGTCTGAAAATTTTAATTTTTGGAAGATTAAATGGTCAGTTTAAACCCAATTTTTAAACCACATGGCTTCAATCACTTTGAAGCACAGGTCAGCCTATTTTTTTTTAAGTAAGCCTTATATTCCAATTATTATTATTTTTTAAAAGTAGCTAATTATTATTTTAGAAACCTAACAAAAGCTTATTTTTTGGAATAACTGACTGAAATCTAAGCTAAAATTCATGTTGTATTTTTTTAAATACCTCAACCCTCACCTACAATTAACAGTTATTAAAACATAACCAGAAGTTTCCTTCAGAAAAGCAGGTTGCTTACCTGTAACTGATGATCTTCGAGTGGTCATCTGTGCATTCATACCCATAGGATTCAGTGCGCCTGCGCTGACCTGGTCGGTGTCTATACAAAGCTCACAACAGGATTTTCGCGCCCTCCGCCCCCAGGCATGCGCAGGAACCCCACCGTGCATGCCCAAGGGGCGGGGGCACGGACATCCCGCCAGTTCCTTCTGACCGCTATCAAGCCTAGCCATGTATGAGAATAGCTGAGGATGACAGCAGTGGGGAAGGACGGGCGGGCGGTGTGAATGCACAGATGACCACTCGAAGATCATCAGTTACAGGTAAGCAACCTGTTTATCTTCTTCGTGGTCTCTGTGCATCACACCCATGGGAGATTAAAAAGCAGTGGCTCACCTGGAGGTGGGTGCTGTCAGACTCAGGGAGCCGTAGAGGAGAGGACCAGACGACCCAAGTCACCCTTCTGCTGGGCACGGACGTCCAGAGCGTAGTGTTTGATGAACGTGGTTGGCGTGGACCACGTAGCCGCTCTACAGATGGATGAGAGAGATGCGCCCTTCAGAAAGGCCGTTGAGGTCGCCATGGACCTGGTAGAGTGCGCTCTCAGACGAGAGGGAGGCAACCGCTTTGCCAGAGAGTAGCATAGCCAAATCGTCTCGACAATCCATTTAGAGAGTCGTTGAGACGTGATGCGGAGCCCTAGGGAGGGCGAGTTGTACGACAGGAACAGTGAGTTGTCACGTCTGGTTGACTGAGTCCGATTTAGGTAAAAGAGGAGTGCCCTCTTGACATCCAGGGTATGGAGCAAGCGTTGCCCATCATCTTCCAGCTGTGGGAAAAAATCTGGTAAGAATATTTCAGTATTGAGATGGAACTCTGAAACAATCTTTGGAATGAAAGTCAAGTCCGGTACGAGGTGCACGCCGTTTGGAAGGAAGACCAGGTAGGGTGGATCATGTCGGAGTGCCATGAGTTCGCTAACCCTTCTGGCCGAGGTGATAGCCACTAGGAAAGCCGTTTTCCGTGTTGCATACTTGAGGTCACAAGTAGCCATCGGTTCAAACGGTCGTCTGGTAAGTTGTCGTAGTACCAGTGGTAAGTCCCACAGTTCTGTAGGTGCAGCTACAAGAGGGTATAGTCGAACGAGGCCCTTCATGAATCGCTTTGAGGTCGGATGGGAGAAAATTGTGTGTCCATCCAAGCCCTGGTGGTAAGCGGAGATGGCCGCCAAGTAAACTTTCACTGACGAGTGGGATAGACCCTGGTCTCTAAGGAACAGGAGAAAGTCCAGAATTTTGTCCAGGCTCACGGAATTCGGAGCGTCCGTAGACGTGTCTAGGTACGAGAGGAACTTTTGCCACTTCCTGTGGTAGGATGAGCGGGTAGATTCCTTCCTCGCATTACACAGCACCTCTGAGACCCGGGCGGAGAAGTTCACGGTTGGAGCCTCCAGGCAGTTAGTTTTAGGTTGTTCACCTGTGGGTGGAGCACCATGCCCCCTTCGGCGGTGAGGAGGTCTTGCACGTTGGGGAAGTGGTGGAACCTGCCCTCCGCCAAACGGAGTAGGATGGGGAACCAGGGTTGCCTGGGCCACCACGGAGTTACGAGGATGCAGTCCGGTCGAAATTTGGCCACCTTGTGCACCACTCTCAAGAGTAGGGGCAGTGGGGGGAACATGTACAGGAATGAGCCGGTCCAGGGTAGGAGAAGGCCATCCCCTAAGGAGAGAGGATCCCAGCCTCCTTGGGAGCAGAACTGTTTGCATTTCGTGTTCACCCGTGAGGCGAACACGTCGACTGATGGGGTCCCCCAGCGGTCGAAAAGCGGTTGGAGGTAGACCTGGTTCAGTTCCCACTCGTGGTGGTGAGTGTGGCCTCTGCTGATCAGATCCGCTTCCACGTTTTGGACTCCGGGGATGTGGGTGGTCATGGGGACGATCTTGTTGGAGACGCACCAGTCCCAGAGGTCGAGAGCCAGCCCACAGAGGCTCCTGGAGACGGTTCCTCCCTGGCGGTTCAGATAGCTGAGTGCCGTGGTGTTGTCGGTGAGGATGGCAACACAGTGGCCTCGTAAAAGGCGCTGAAATGCTCTGAGAGCTAGCGAGATAGCTAGTAGTTCCAGGTAGTTGATGTGCCTGTTTACAGTGGCAGCATCCCACCGGTATCCCACACTGATGCCATTGAGGTGGGCCCCCCAGCCCCATAAGGATGCGTCTGTCGTCAAGGTGTAATGAGGAGAGGGAGGGGTAAACGGAGCACCCTGGGTAATATTTGGAACAGCAGTCCACCAGTTGAGGGAGTCCTGTACGGTTTGCGTAGGGGTTAGGACCTTCGACTGAGGCATTCGGTTTGGACGGAAACTCTTCAGAAACCAAAGTTGTAGTGGCCTCATGTGGAGTTTCGCCAGGGGGAGGACCGAGGTCGTGGCGGACATGTGCCCGAGGAGGCGCTGAACCTCATACGCCGTTGAGGATGGAGAGTCGCGAACCGAGGTTGCTAGGTTGGACAAGGTTTGGGCTCTGTCCAACGGTAGGAAAGCTCTGCTGGCCACGGCGTCGAGTAAGGCCCCTATGAACTGAACCCTCTGAGATGGTTGAAGACAGGACTTTTGTAGGTTCACCTGAAGACCGAGTGATGAAAGAAGTTGTAGTGTGAACGCAATGTCCTTGCGCAGAGAGGTCGGGGAATCGGCCACCAGAAGCCAGTCATCGATATAGGGGAAGATGGTGATCCCCTGGAGGCGGAGGTGAGCTGCGACAACTACCATGGTCTTGGTGAAGACCCTCGGTGCCGTAGAGATTCCGAAGGGGAGACATCGATACTGATAATGACAGTACCCTGATCAGGGTTCTAACCCACAATCATGTCATCCCACATGAAGATCACATTCATCTTCTCCTTCCAAACAGTCCTCCAGCATCAAGATGGGATTTTGAGATTCAGAGTGACTCCCCCCTCCATCCCCAGAAGTTGACACTTACATGTGTGGGAAGTCATCACTTCCAGTGCTATGCCATAAAATTCAACAGTATCACCCATCATTGTCTTCAGATCTGTCCCCTTCTGCTGCTATATTTCTCAAGCAAAGAATCCCTACTCCTCAAGCAAGCAGTAAACCCTGTTCCTTGGTCTTAGAGAGGTCAAGGATTCTATTCCCGATACTTCACCATGGTCAAGGGGGATGGATGCCTCCATCTCATTCTGGACCTCAGAGGTGTCAGCCACTTCATTGCTACTACTACCTCATTTGTTGTTGTTGTTGTTGTTCAGTCACATAGTTGAGTCCGACTCTTTGCGACCCCATGGACCACATCACACCAGGCTATCCTGTCTTCTGTCGTGCTCCGGAGTTTGCTTAATTTCATGTTCATTGCCTCAATAACACTGTCTAACCTTCTCATCCTTTGCCATCCCCTTCTTCTTTGACCTTCAGTCTTTCTCAGCATCAGGGTCTTCTCCAGTGAGTGCTCCCTTCTCATTTGGTGGCCAAAGTATTTGAGCTTCAACTTCAAGGGCCTTCCAGCGAACAGTCAGGGTTGATTTCTTTTAGGACTGACTGATTTGAACTTCTTGCAGTCCAGGGGACTGCACCATAATTCAAAAGAATCTATTCTTCGGTGCTCGGCCTTCCTTATAGTCCAACTCTCGCAGCCATACATTACTACTCGGAATACTATTGCTTTGACCATACGGACTTTTGTTGGCAGGGTGATGTCTCTACTTTTTATTATGCTGTCTAGGTTTACCATCGCTTTCCTCCCAAGGAGCAGGTATCTTTTAATTTCATGGCTGCAGTCACTGTCTGCAGTGATCTTGGATCCCAAGAATGTGAAGTCTGTCACTGCTTCCATGACTTCTCCTTCTATTTGCCAAGGAGTGATGGGGCCAGATGCCATGATCTTAGTTTTTTTGGTGTTGAGTTTCAAGCCAACCTTTGTGCTTTCCTGTTTTACTGTAAGCAAGAAGCTCTTTAGGTCCTCTTCACTTTCTGCCATTAGAGTGGTATCGTTTGCATATCTGAGGTTGTTGATGTTTTCCCCAGCAATCTTAATTCCAGCTTCTGAATCATCCAGGCCGGCATTTCACATTATGTACTCTGCATATAAATTAAATAAGCAAGGGGCCAATATACATCCTTGTTGTACTCCTTTTCCTATACTAAACCAGTCAGTTGTTCCATATCCGGTTCTGTCGCTTCTTGACCCTTATACAGGTTTCTCAAGATACATGTGATGTGTTCTGGTACTCCCATCTCTCTAAGGACTTGCCATAGTTTGTTGTGATCCACACAATCAAAGGGTTTAGCATAGTCAATGAAGCAAAAATAGATCTTTTTCTGGTACTCTCTTGCTTTCTCCATAATCCAGCGAATGTTGGCAATTTAATCTCTAATTCCTCTACCTCTTCAAAACCCAGCTTGTATTTCTGGCAGTTCTCTATCCACGTACTGCTGAAGCCTAGCTTGTAAGATCTTTAGCATGACCTTGCTAGCGTGTGAAATGAGTGCAATTGTGTGATAGTTTGAACATTCGTTGGCATTGCCCTTCTTTGGGATTGGAATGTATACTGACCTTTTCCAATCCTATGGTGTCAGGGTCAACAGCAAGCAGGTCCAAACACATTCTCCTCAAACATTTATGCTTTATTGAAATACCATTCTGTTGTCAAGTAGTACAGGTATATTGTCAGGAATAACAGTTAGTACAAGGGGCCCTATGTATATACTCTGATGCTCTATCTAGCTAAGCAAATGAAATCCAAGCACGCGCGTGGGAATTCTCCCGGCGGGATATTACATCATGAACGGGAGATCCTCCCCACCCTCTTGAGAGCAGAATTATTCACACTGTTAGTGGAACTCAAGCCCTCCCTTCCCTTCAAGGTTATACTGATAACATTGTCTGGTAACTCCAGTTTGCTTGGGCGAAGGAGCGTCTCCCACGGTAGCCTAGCAAAGCAAACACATGTGCATGCATAAAGGTCAGGAATGAAAAGCTAAAGGAAACATGGCAGTTATCTGACATGTGGCCACTGTTGTGTTTTCCAAATTTGCTGGCAAATTGAGTGCAGCCCTTTAACAGCATCATCTTTTAAGACTTTGAATAGCTCAGCTGGAATACCATCACCTCCACTAGTTTTGTTGTTAGTAATGCTTTCTAAGGCCCATTTGACTTTGGATTCCAGGATGTCTACTACCTCATGCTGCTTCTTAATTTACTAGTTTTAAGCAGATTACTAAAATATAGGGAAAGCTAGACCAAATTCGAATGGCTGTGAAAATCTATCACAGATGCATAAAATTTCATAGCTAAAAGAGTGATAGGTCTGCTGTTATCTCCTAATAAAAGATGTATCATTCTATATGATCTATATTTTGGAGCCAAGGAAGAACTAAAAGATTTCTAGGCTCAGAAATATAATTACATTCAATGGTCACATGATACAGAGTGTCTGCACTACTACCTGCACCACAGTTGCATATTCTACCAGAGTATGGTATTCAGCGGACAGCGGAAGACAGGAGGGCCTGGCGTGATCTGGTCCATGGGGTCGCAAAGAGTCGGACTCGACTGTGCGACTGAACAACAAAAATGGTATCTTAAGATATCTCACTTGGAAAACTCTAGATGGTAGGATATTAAGGTGCACTATTATTGAGGAACAATCAACCACTTTATTACTCCTTGCAAGTTCAGGGTGATTACACTTGCCTTCATTCTTCTTCTTCTATTCTGGGGGGTGGGTCTAAGGGATGCGTACTTCCAAACCGTAGTCAGGCCTCAGCATCAGGTTTGCAGTGGCCAAGAGCCATTTCAGTACAAACTATTGCCCTTCAGTCTCATCATTGCTCCAAGTTTCTTTACCAAATGCATGGCAGGGGTTGCCACTTACTTGAGGTACTATGGCAGAACAGTCTTCTCATTCATTGCTGACTGGCTGTATACTGTATACTGTCAATCCACTCTGCTGAAGCACCTAGAAGTCAGTCTTCATCTCCTTGGCTGCGAGTCTACAGAAAGAAGTGACTATTTGTGTGACCTGAGACTCCTTTTCTTTATGATGGCCTTCCTAGTCTCCCTCTGCTCAGCAGGGCAGTCATATGAATTGACCATTATCAGGGCTGACCCTTTTTCCTTCCATTTCCATTGGATCAAGGTAATGCTACACCCTGGCATCTCCTTGATACCTCCGGTTATTTCTGATTTTCATTTGAATCAGGATATCATTCTGCCTAGCTTCTTCCAGACACCCACTACTGATACAGATAGGATCCTGCACTTGTTTGGCATCAGGAGGGCACTGATGTTTTACATTGTTCGCACCTTTTCCTTCTGTTCACGTGTATGGCTCTTCATATCCTATGGCAGCAACCACAAAGACTAACCTAACAGAGGCCTAGCAGATGGGTCTCACATAATAATGAGTTGAGTTGGAGTGAGTTGAGTTGGCGTGTAAACCATCACCATTCTGTCAGATCCATGGCAGTATCCCAAGCTTTCGTCAAGAGAATACCACTTCCTGAATTCTGTTGAACATCCACATTGGCTTTTCCCATCACCTTTGTGCAGCACTGTGCAATAAACATTAGAGCACTTGGGGATGCTTCCCTTGGGTGAGCTGTTCTTTAGTTCATCTTCTCCTAAGCAGTGCCTGCACCCAGCTCCACGTAGGCAAGCTTGCTAATCTACACCCATCAGTGTGATACACATCCAGAAAGTAAAGATAGGTTGCCTACCTGTAACTGTTGTTCTTGGAGTGGTCATCTGTCCATTCGCAGACAGAACTTTCTCTCCTTCCCTGCTGCAGGTAATATGCATGTTAACAGTGTCCCCAAAGGAGGAATGTAGTGAGTGGAGAGGTGCGGCTTGGCTTCTCCCCTCCAGGCAAGCATGATGTATCTCTATGCTGGGAGGGGGGGGGACTTTCACACCATTTTGTAGCTATGGATCTTTCTGAGATCAGATTCTGTCAGGCACAAAATCCATAAATGAGAATGCACAGATGACCACTCCAAGAACAACAGTTACAGCTAAGCAACCTGTCTTTCTCATTAATCACAGTTAGGTGCTTATCCATTAAATTTCATTGTTGTGTTTGCTGTGAAAAGCCAACTGTTTTTGTTCAGGACAATAGCTGACAGTTCCATAAAGACTTCATCGTATTCAACTAATTCTTACAAAGTACAGTACTAACTAAAAATATCATAATACTGAGGCCTACATCCATGTCTCTTCTATTGTAGAATATGGGCTTAAATACACAGAACTTCATTTTAATGCAAAATTAGTTACAAATGCATACTATTAATTTGCTTTGATACATTCTAGGCTCTTGCTACCTGAAGCCCCTCCCAAAAAATTCCTTACACTGGGTTCCAAGTTTCGCTACAGTGGGAGGACACAGGCCCAAACGAGGAGAGCCAGTGCGTTGATAGACCGCCCAGCACCTTATTTTGAGCGTTCTTCAAGCAAACGCTATACTATGTCTCGCAGCCTAGATGGGGGTAAGATGTTCTTAGTGGAGTTTTTTTTCTTTTTATATTTTATCTCTTTGTTTCTTAAGGAACAATCTTGTTACAGAATAGATTTAAGCCTCTTGTTATCTCGTGTCTCCTGAGCTATTGCCAGATGACATTTGTAAGTATAAGCATGATTTTTCATTTACTATAGAAAGATTAGATAAAGAAACTAAATAAATATTAGAGTATTGTCTTCCCTGGTTTTTTTCAGTGGCAATCCTGAAAAACTGCAGAAAGAGAAATAACAGCACTTCCATTCCCTTGACAACGTGTTCCCTCAGATGCTTTCTTTGGGACCCTTTACATTCCTTCCCAGTTTTTCATGGTCCCCCAGCTAAAGTGGTTCGGAGCTAGGTGGTCAGACAGGACTTCCTGTCTAGATCTAAACCATGCACTCATGTTCCTAAACAAAAGGCTGTATTCAGCATGTATAACCATTGCTGTCAGAACCTCACTAGTTTAGGTTGCATCTTGTTGCTTGTGAACTTTACAAGGACAGGAAGGGAAGTAAGGTTTCCATGTTGGTTTACTAGCAGCTGCCCACTTCATGGCTTTGCTTGCATGCATACAGCTTTTTATGAAAATTAATCGATTTTTGTTGTTTTGTAATATAAATAAAGCCTTTGAGTTAAAAGCTATTTTCTTCTTCTTTTCTGTGCTTTTATTGTTGTTCACAGAAATCAAGAACTTACAGCCCTTTAAAACTAACCAAGCCTGATGCTAAGAAATATAAACTTATCTAACCAGTTTTAAATACAATACTGCTTTAATTGCATGGAAATAATGGCATATGATTGTTTCCTGTGAAGCTCTAATTCAGACACTTGTACTTCTTAAAATTAAAGTGTCTGAGTAGATCTCAAGAATGTCGAATGTAGCAGATGCTGAAGAGCACAGAAAGTCAACCAACCCCCCCATACCATTGATGTTCCATATAAATTAGTACTAATACCCATTGCTCCTTGCTGCAACTGATAGTATGGGTGGTTATCACTAGTTAATAGTGATCCTTGGAGTTGTAAAATTATTCCTGCTGGTTACCAAGCAACTCCTGACCTTACTGCATGAATCTTGGAGCACAAATAGTTCAGGGTGTTATTTTTCTTCTGATTCAGTTGTAATAGCAGGTCTGCCTTGTGATGGCAGAAAGACAGGATATAAATTTTGTAAAATAAAACTCATTCTCTGCAAAATGTTTTACTATAAACTGTAGCATAAATGCAATTAATATTGTGCTGCCATGCTGTAGTACTGTTAGGATAGGCAGCATGGCTCCTTGTTGATACAATGCTCTGTTTCACCCACTATTATTGTTTTGCTGTCTTCTAATGAACTACCCTTAGCTATGTGTTATGAGGAGATGTACTGTTACCTAGAAAATGTGATAGTTGCCATCTTAGTAGCATAACCAGTGGACAAAGCATAATGGTCCCAACCAAGTGAAGTGTTGTGTTGTATGTATGTATAGGTCATGTCGTGCCCTTATGGGCAGGCCATAAGCCTGGGAGAAATGATTGGGGGATTTAGTGAGATGATGCAGGAAAAGATAGTCAGGTAAATTTTAATAGCTGTGAATTTGAAGTATATACATCTTTCAACCTCAGAAAACAAACCCTGCAGAGTAAGTAGTATAGAACTCTTTTCGTAGGAAACTGTTTGAGGTTTCAGAGTTCTGAATAAATTAACTTGCAAAATCACTGTGAATGAAGCATACGTATAGGCTGAGTTCAGACTGGCAATTTGCCCGGTAGGGACCCGGGCCAGCGACGACTCAATCCCGGAGTAAATGGGGCATTCACACAGGCACATCTGCCTGGCGTCCCCCACCCATAGCCAACCTGTGCTGTTGCGCTTCACAGCCGGATTAAAAAGATACCTTATAAAACCCGTAGCAAATCCAAAAGCCCATGTGTGTTGCGCGTTTCTCCGCTTCCGGGGAGTCTGAATGCGCAGCCGAAAAGCCAGGAGCAACCCGCGTTGGGCAGAAGGCAGCAGCGGTGTGATTGGCTGTGCTCCTCTCCACTGCCCAATGCGGTGCTGGTGCTGCGGGGTCCTTCCCCAATTGGCAAAATGCGCTTGTGTGCATGAGCGCATGGGTGCTCATGCGCACATACACCCATACACCCACAGCTGAATTAATGGGAAAACGGCGAATATAGCACGCCACCGGCGCAGCAGTCTGAACACTCCCGCGCTCCTCCATCCCATATCTTCTGGCAGCGGCCCCCGCTGTGTGAACGGGAAAACCCGGTATAGTTTATTCCGGGGCTTTTTTGCTACGACTGGCTACCGGAGCAAACTGCCAGTCTGTACTCAGCCATAGCGTGGGTTGGAATGAAACATCAAATAAGTTTACACTACAGTATTTATCTTGCATACCCTGACACCTGTGGATATAGGTTATTCAAGTGTGCATTGGTTTTGGTATTAATCAAATATAAAATTACCAATCACTAGGGTGACATAGGTGTACATCTGGCTTTTATTTAGTTATTTCTATCATACTTTTCTTCCAAGGAGCTCAGAGTGAAAGTTCATCCCACAAAAACTTTGTTAGGAAATAGAGAAATACAAATTACAGTGGAGAACTAAAGCTGGCTTTTCCATGTTCAAACAGAGTCTAGCCGTTACATACTTTTCCACACCAAAAAATGTAGTCCTAATGGTTTCAGCATCATATATAGGCTACTTGGAAGAATGCATATAATTGCTGCCATTGCTGCTTTTCAAGTTGGTGCTCAATTTGCCACTGGGGTGCATGTGCTTCCTTAAAATTGAATAATAGTCTGTAGTATAATTCTACAAGAGGCAATATGTTTTCACTGCATCTGGTTTAGATGCAAAGAAGGTGTTTCAGTTCATTGGGGGGAAAAATAAAGATTTGGAGCACTGAGTATGTAAAAACCAACTTATAGAACCTTTGTTGAGCCTGGTACCCAGGAGCATCCATTGAGAGTTAGTTTCTCAGGAAATTTGAGGCTCGTTTAGAGCTACAAATAGTAAATTAATATTTTCAGTGCAAAATGATTAGTGACGATTGATTGAGGATGGTCACATCTGGGTTAACTGGCTATTCAGAGGAATTTGGTGGGCCTGCATCATGTAATCCAAGTAGATTGATTACAAAATTTTTGATCAATTATAAAAGAGTTCCCAGTTAATTGGGTAGCAGATGTTAAATTTTTAATTATTTTTAATTCAGGTACTTCTAAAAAGTGCAGATTTCACGCTACTGTTTCTATAGGAGGGTTTTCTCCTGTGTGAGAAAGGGACAATGCCTCTTCCCACTGAGAAATCACATATACATTACAGAAAGAATGCTGGCTTCTTCCTTTAGAAATATTTATGCAGATATATAGATAGTTATATGATTTATTGACTTAAGATGATTTATTGACTTAAAACTCATACAAATAATCAGTTAAGCATTTTTTAATTGGGTGGCAGCTCTTTTTATATGTATGGCTTTTCTCAAATGTGTCTATGAAATGTCATCAGGAGAACTGGCATACTAAGGTGTCATGATTACAGTGGAATGTGTACACGGTCGGGCTTGCCAAAGTGAAGAGAAAAGGTGACACATAATAAACAACAATTATCCATTCAGCTCTCTCATTATCAAATGTATTAATTTTGGAAAATCAGTGTCACTTGATTACATGTTGCTAATATATTTAATATTTTAGAGATGTAGATTATGATTTAATGAAACGATACTTTTTACAGGTTCTTGAAATTGTTTTTTACATATTCAGGTTTCTACTTAGAGAACCTTCTTTGGATCTCTGTGCTGTTGTTTTTAGGTTCACCATATTCTCCTGCTCAGCTTCATTTTGTTTGAATTGCATTTGGTTACATTATAGCTAAAATACTAAGTCTTTTCTTGTTGTATATGACTCTAGAGCAATATTGATTGTTCCTTGCATTTTCTTACACAAGGAACATTGTGTAATGCATCCAAGCAGCTTATATTTACAAGTATTCTGAATAAATGTTATGGAGCATCTGCATGTGTGCAAATACAAATCCTCAATATTGTGCATACTCATGTGTAAATTACCTTAACCCCCTAGCAAATTTAATTAGCATTTATACATGTTTCTGCATGATTTTGAAACATGTCATCTCTCATAATCCATGGCTTATTTTTAGTTAGCTCTACAGAGAATATTTTATTTCAGATTTTACCTCTTTAAATTATATTTGCTTTTAGCATCAGTGAATGAAAACCATGAAATGTACATGAAGGATTCTATGTCTGCTGCAGAGGTTGGTACTGGCCAGTATGCCACAACAAAGGGCATCTCTCAAACCAACTTGATAACCACTGTGACTCCAGAGAAAAAGGCAGAAGAAGAGAAGGATGAGGAACAGAGTAAAAAAAAGAAAGAGGAAGTAACTCCGGTCTCAGCAATACGACATGATACCAAGGTACGGTTCTCAAACCTCTGTTTAACTCAACCAGCTAAAGAATTTTAGAAATGATTCAATAACTGGGAGAGAAACAAAAGTGAGAAAAACCAAAGTATATATGCATGCTCTGTGGTGAATATAGTTGTGTTAGTGTGCTATCAAATTTCCCTTGAACCAGTTTGAACAAGGAAATTTGTGATACTTGTCTTGTTTTATGTGGAAGCACTTCTTAACATGTAGATGGCATTGTAATTAAGAGCTGAAATGTCTTCTACATTTTACTTGTTTCTTACAAAGATAAGAAAGGAATTGTCGGATTAACCAGTAATTTTTAAAAGTCTGCTCATTATTATTTTATTCTGATAGTTTTGTTCCAATAACTATTGGGTTAGATCTTATTTTCCTGACTGGACAGGATGTTTGTTTCCTTTTGATTAACTTTAGAATCAGTGTTACTGCCATTTCTGTAAAACACAGTACACGAGTATAGTTCTGACATTCATCACATTCCACTTTTCTGCCATATAAATGTAGACTTATGTTAATGCAGTAAATTAGCACTATCAATTTCACACTTGCCATTCAGTTATAAGGCTAAAAGTAAAGAATAAAGTTTGCAGTTGCAAACTACACTGAAGGAAATATCTGTCTTATCTCTGTTGGCAGAGCTGCATTAGGGGTGTGTTTGTGTGTGTTCAATTTTTTCTAGTACATCAAAGCAGATTGCAAATATTGCTAAAGAGTAATATTTGGAAATACACATTATTATCTTAAAGTTTTTTTGATCTTCAAAATTTCTTTCTGATAAGCAATATGGATATGTTGGTTTCTTTAAAAAAATAAGATTTCCTGCTAGAAATGCCTGAAAGATGTTTTTTACATGCAGGGAAATGTAAATTGTAGGGATTTTAGCTAGTTTAAAAATACATTTTAATATCCTTTCTAATATGATGTATGCCATGTTAAGTAACAGGATTGTGAATTGGATCCTGAAGGCTAAGAATGATAATGGAGCTCTGTTTGCGAAATGAGGCTTTCCCACTTTCCTCTTCTTTTTGTAGCCCCCTGCTCCCAGCTGAGGGGTTGGGGACTTTCTTGAATGCTGTAAGATAGGAAGCAGAGTTCTGCTTGAGGAATGGAGCTTTACCAGCAACTCCATCCCACTGTCGCTTCCTGCACCCTTGAAAAGGAACACCAGGTGGTTGGAGGATCCAACCTTTCCTTTCCTCTGGCTGTGTTGCCACAGAAAGGGCTGCAGCTGAAGAGAGAATCATGGACATGCACAGTCTTGTATAAACTGGTAGTACAAGAAGCTGACCAGATTTCAGTTTATAATTTAAGTTTATTTCTCATTAAAGAAATCTAACCATGCAGGGAAATGAGAGTAGAAAAAATGTAAAAGCCAAGCTTTCATATAATCCATTTTAAACCCCAACCCACTGATTTTTGTGTGTGTGTAAAAGCAGACTGCTTGTAAAAACCTGTACTTAGAAATCTACCAAACTAATTGTCAGTGCCATCAGTTCTCAAAATGCCAGGTCACCTCTAATAGGCAGAAGAATAGACTGGATTTAGTCCGCAGTCCTCCAAGCGAATACTTGAAAGCTAATAACACCATCAGTCTTCTGCAGCATACTCGCAAGAACAACTACATGCAATTGTGTACTGGATAGTGGGAGGTTTCTTCCCAGTGTGCCAGTTGTGCATCCATTTAAGGTGACAGTAAATATGCTGTTTTTTTAAAATGGAACTAGATTCTACTCACCAGTTTGTTTGTTTGTATCTTATTATATTACATTTTAGGTTACAGTTAATTTTGCTTTAAATTATTGTATTTTGGTTAGCTATATCAGTGAATGTTTCTGGGAACTGAAATGTTTTAGAAGATTATTAGGGATTCTTGTGTCTCATTGAAGGTATTGGAGATCCATGATCTGATTGGCCATGTCTTTACATAGACAGCAGCTACATGGGATTAACCCATTCTGGCTCGCCTGTTTTCCTGTGGTAAATCACCCCATTTATGGCTCTGTTGCTTCCCCTGATTGGATAACCATACGTTTTCTCTACCAGGGCAAATAGTACCTTTGAGAATTGCATGAGCGGGGAGTTAACTGCCGCTCTCCCTGTGCCATGTAACCACCCCTCTCTCCCCCCAATAGGTGCTGTTTATAGACATTAAAAGGCATGGGGAATATACATGGATCTCCACTTCTTCATGCAGTTGCGTCTTGAGAAGATTAGACAACTTTCTCTGAAACAGCAGATAAATTTCCCCAGAAGTAATCTTGATCAAAGTCCACCATGACTGAACTTCTGTAATGCACAGACACCAGACTGTTGTATTCTAAAATCCACACTAACATCATATGTGGTTATGGGCACTGCTCTGTGTAAACTGAGTAGTCCTTAGATCATGCATCAGAATTGTCTGTAACCCAAAGAGGTTAAGAGGACAAATATGGGTTTTTAAGCAGACTAATCAATGTGAATAGGAACCCTTGACATCAGTAAGGGGCTATATAAACTGAAATTATTAAGTACTTGGTTTTGTGATATCTCAGAAAATCAAATGGAATAAAAATTGCAAAGACTATTTAAGAGGCAAGCATATAGAAACTGAGTCAGTTTTGTTACTTACATGCACAATAATGCTTGGTAATAAACATGTTCTTAGAATCTAGTAATATGATTTGATTACTGCATATGTGTTCAACCACAGTCCACTCACAAACCAGTACAGCCAACCAGTAGCTGAATGGTACAAGAAACCGGAAAATAATCTAAATACATGAATTTATCAAATTGGCTATAATATGTGCCCTAAATAACCACTTCTGTAGGATTATCTGTATCACCCAACCATATCTGTAACACACATTTGCCCTCAAATCTGCTAATGCTACACATTACATCATGCTAACTCACATCATTTCCAAATTTTATTTGATTATCAATTTTGTTTAACACCTAGTTGTTTCCGAGCTTAAAGAATGGATACTGAATAACAACCCAGTGTTCACGTCTATTGCAGAAGCTCCATTTATGAGATTTGAGAGAGGCTTATAAAATTAGAGGGGTGTGGGGACCTTAGTGGCTTTAAAAAAGGATTAGTCAGAAGGGCTAAGGAATGGCCATCACTATAATTCTATATCTGAAGCATCTCAGAAGTATCTGGGAAATTGTTATTGGAAATAAAATCCTGGATTACACAGATTTTGACTTGATCCAGCAGTGCAGTTTTATCCAGCAGAAGCTGTTCCACTAAAAAGTAGTATCCTGTCCATTTTGTATCTGATTCTCTGAAATCAACACACAAAATGGTTTCACTTAGCAAATACACCCCTTTCTTGCTTTGCAGTTAGAATGGAATATGCACAGTATGAATATTCCATTTCAGAATATTCATTATCCATGTTGATGAGTTTTCTAAACTCATTTAGAACTTGCATGATTAGTAGTCTATACTCATCAGATCTCGGAATCTAAGCAGGGTTGACCCTAGTTAGTATTTGGATGGCAGACCATCTAAGAGGTACAGGGTCACTGTGCAGAGGCATGCAATGGCGAACCACCTCTGAATGTGTCTTGCCTGGAAAACTCTACTGGGTTGCCATAAACTGGCTGCAATTTGACAGCACTTCCTGCCTCTACTGAATGAAGCTAAGAGTAAGGTCCAAATGTTGCTACACTGTAACAGGTCACTGCTTTAGTTGTTTTTGAGGATTGTCTTCTACCTTGAAAAGATGAATGATAAGACATAGTTTTAAGAAGCTATCACTCTCTGACTTATCTGTAGACCATTTAGTAACATGGGTTGAACCGTAGCTGTATTTGCAGAATGGAGCTTTTCTGCCATTCTATTCTTGCCTTTTGCATCTTCATGAAATCCACTCTTGAGGGTTAGGAGATGCTAAGAATGCTGTAGGACATTGCACAACTATCTGTAGTGGAGAGGAGGAGTTATCACAGTTAGAGGAAACTATTATTTTAACCTACACATACTGTAACCTGTGCTGGAAAAAGGCAAGTATATTAAAGGCAGCATACATACTTGGCTAGTTAGTGATTTGTCTTCAGGGAAACATTTAGCACTTCTTACATGGAAAGTCTTGCCTTTCCATGACATCACTGGACTCTCCAAGAACATATGGCATTCTGTGATTAAAAAACATTATTAAGAGTCCTCATAGATCATACCTACATTACAGACCTAATATCAGATTTGGACTTTAACTATCATTCCCCCCCCACTAAGTTCTGGCAATTATAATGCAATGATGTGGTAAGAATTCTCTGTCAGAGATCTGTATCTACCTACCATGAACAACATTTCCCAGGGTTCTCTGGGAAGTAGGCATGAGTTTGGAGGATCAGGAACATACTTCAGGGTCAAACATTCTATCCTTGATTCTCACACACTGTCTCCTCTGTTTCCTGATTTTTTCTAACCACAGTATACTATTATATCTGAATCAAGCAAACTGTGCTTAGCACTAACCCATCCAAACTGTGATTTGAAATCATGGTGTGAAGTGAGTTTCTAAATCATGCTTGGAGTCAGAACTAGCCATCAATGCCCGATGCAACAAAGTTAGAGTCCAATGGCACCCTTAAGACCAAGGTGCCATTGAACTCTAACTTTGTTGTATTGTTTCAGTCCAACACGGCTTCCCACCTTGATCAATGCCCAGTGCAGACATTGTGATAAACTATGTTTCATGATTGTGTCTTTTGTGCAGTCCCACATGGAAAATGTGCATGTGTAGACCAACCGTGGATATTCTAAAAGCTTCTGACAATGTGAGGTGCTGTCCCACTATCCAGTGTGGTTTCTTGCTCAAACTCCCTATAAAAGGGTTATTCTTATCCAGTTATCCTTTCACCACCACTGTAGAAGGATGTCTGTCTTCTGTCTGATTCCTGACAGTTGCAAGGCAAGAAGAAACAGTTGTGGAACTGATCATCTCCATAAGTTGTTATGGCAACCTGTGGATTCCCTTTCTCCAGCCTTATGGCTTCAAAGACCCTATTTTAAAAATATTTTAAAGCTGTCTAACCAAGATGGTTCATGACTGTTTCCTGTATTGCCTCAATGAGACTCATGACACCTCAAGTTGTCCCCACTGCAAGCAGTTGATTCTGAAAGCTTGCAATGGCTGCAGTCACATGCATCAGTTGAAGCGGAGTTGCGAGATCACACAGCCCTTTGAAGCTGCAAGTGCAGCCCATCACTGTGTGATCAGATGCAAATGTGGGTGAGTAGGGGTTTTTTTTGCTGTTTGTTTCCCTTGTGCATAAACAAGGAATTGCACCTCTGCACTGAGGGCCCCCTATGGAGTATGCGATGATGCACATACCGCAAAGGGGGGGAAACATGGTGGCACAGAGTCGGGATGGCCTGATCAGACCATCCCAACAGCATGAGAGCGTGCTTGAGTGATCAGACAGGGGAAAGTCCACCCATGGCCCACCTTATCCAGGTAACACCGGACTTTCCCCGGTGTCTTTTAACTCCGCTTCCGTGGCGGAGCAGCATGGGTTGCCAACAACTGCGGGACACTTCCCAGATGTTGCTGTGTGATTGCAGACAATGAAAGGATTTCCTGTCTTAAAGCCACACTGTGGAAAAGCACAGTGAAAATAACAGACACAACCCCAGCTCCAACAGGAGAAAAAGGCTCTGACAGACCTTCATGCTCCTGCTTGGTTCCACCAGTTCCAACTGTGCCCCTGGCACCAGTTCCAGTACTAGTGTCAGTTCTATCAGTTCCAGTGTCAGTTCCAAGATCATAACTTTCTCTTTGGAGTCAGCCAAAAAAGCCAAGATGAGGCTAAAGCCATTGTGAGTATTATACCATAAACATCAGAAACTAAAAAAGCTTAATTTGGCCCTGCCCACTTTCAAAAAACACTTGTTGGGCATCAAGAAAGGTGCTGATGGCCACCATGGTGCCCACAGAGGTCAGACTGGGGACCACTGCTCTTGAGTTCAGAAGCAAGCTGTGTTTTCTTCTTCTTACCATCCCTCCCGCCTCTCCACCCTTGTTATTTCAAAGGGTCAGTTCATTCTTTGCAAAGGGAGCTATAGAAAAAGTTCTGTCTGAGGCTGAAAAGGGATTTTTCTACTGACATTTCATAATGGAGAAAAAATTGGGAGGCTAATGTCCAATTCAGGACCTTTGTTTTCTGAACAAGTTTGTTGTTGAAAAAAAGTTCCATATGGTTTCTCTTAGAGATATCAGTCTCTGTCAAGTGTTGCTCTTTGGTTCACAACTGTAGATCTTCAAGAGGCTTACTTCCATATCTCAATGAAAAAGGGTTTCGGAAAAGTCTTTTGTTTTCATTGTGGAATCAGATGTACCAATATACCATTCTTCTGTTTGGCCTCTCCTCTGCTTCAAAGGTAATGCAGTGGTAGTTGCCCACCTCAGGGAGAGAGTAGTAGCAACATATTTTGGATGATCGGTTAATTACATCCCTATCCAAGGACACTGTCTGCCCATATTTCAGTTATTTTGGACATCCTCCAAGGCTTAGGTCTTCAGTTAAACCTGGTGCTTTCTGCCACTCAACAGATAATCCTTTATGGTCTCAATGACCCTGATAATCCCCTTTGCCAGACAAAGACTCAGGCCACTACAGAACTGCTTTGTAAGAGTGTTCACTCCATTCCAGCACAGCCCCCACAAACACTTTTCTGTTCCCAGAATGGTTTTCAAAGCATTGCTATTGTTGTTTGTGACAGACCTTTTCTACCAACTAGGAGAAACCCCCAAACACTCTTATGATTTTGGGGAACCAGGTTTAATTTAAACTGTAAACTTTCCCCTCAGTTACGTGGAGATCACTGAGGCAGGAGTTGTAGGTCAATAACAAAGAAGGTTTATTTATTTACAGGTTGGTTTTAAAGAACAGCAGCACAGGTCTCCAGATTGTCATAGGAGAAACCTTGCTGAGGCACATAAGTTTAAGACAGTTATAGCTTCAGAGTGTAGTTTGAATTCTCTTCAACGCTGATAGGCAGGGGTCTTTTCGTAGAAGAACAGCTGCAGGAGCTCATTAGCATATGGTATGCTAATGAGCGATTAGGCTATTAGCATATGCCACACCCCCTGACATCACCGGAAGTGATGTCAGAAAGGAAGCAAAAGGGGGGAAGCATCTTCAAAAGCCTCCCCTTCCCTTCCCCAGCTGGTCTGGGTGGGGGAGCTAAGAGAGAAGGGGTTTAAAGTTTAAACTCCTTCTCACTAGAGTTCGGCCACAGAAGGAGGAAATAGGGAAGGAAAGAGAGAGAGTAGAGAGAAGGAAAGAAGGAAGGAAAGAGAGAAAGAAAGAGAGGGAAGAGGGAGGGAAACAGGGAAAGGAGGAAAAAAGAGAAGAGAAGAAGGTGAGAGGGAGAGGGAGAGGGAGAGGGAGAGGGAGAGGGAGAGGGAGAGGAGAAGAATGAGGGAAAGAGGAAAAAGAAAGAAGGAAGAAAGGAGGGAATGAAAGAAATTCAGTGGCAATTCAGCCCCATTATACCCTATGGGCCATTGAAGTCAATGGTGAAAACATAGGGTATATTCTGGGGGCTGGAGGGGAGGGGTTTGAGGAGAGGCTCCAAGATCACAGGATAGCTGATGGAGCCTCTCCCCAAGATACCCACCAAATTTCAAGAACATTGGACCAGGGGGTCCAATTCTATGGGCCCCCAAACAGGTTGCCCCATTTCCTCCATTGTTCTCTATGGTGGGAAAATAAGTTATTTTTTTCCCACTATAGAGAACAATGGAGGGAATAGGGGCAACCTGTTTAGGGGCCATAGGATTGGACCCCTGGTCCAATGTTCTTGAAACTTGGTGGGTATCTTGGGGAGAGGCTCCATCAGCTATCCTGTGAGTTTGAGCCTCTCCCTCAAACCCTCTCCTCCAGCCCCTAGAATATACTCTATGTTTTCACCATTGACTTCAATGGCCCATAGGATATAATGGAGCTGAAATTGACATTCGGCTGCCTGAAAGACTCTCCGGGCCGGGACGCCGGCTGGGGGCGGGGCTTGGCTTCTGAGCTCCCGGAGCTGCGCTCCGGTGGGCTCCCCCGAAAAGACCCCTGCTGATAGGTACAAACATGCTTTCACTAACCGCTAAGTCGGATCCATTCGCACACACAGGATTCCACCCACAACATGCTGCCCTTTCCTACGAATCAGACTAAATAGTACAAGGTCTTCATCACTCCAGCTCTCAGCAAGATGCTGTGATTCAGGATATCAGCCATCTTCATTGCCCCTAATGGCAGAGCTCTAGCCTGCATGACCAGGTTTCTTGCGTAGTCTATTATAGGAGGGATAGATCCCACAGTTTTCACTCCTTCATCTCTGTTGGATAATCTATTAAGTCTAAAAGATAAAGGAGAAGCTAAGTCCTTGATCAAAATTCGCCTTGCTGATATAACTGCCTTCCTTGTTCCTATACAGGGGAAGTCTGCTTTGGCACTAAGGAGACAAGAGTAAGTTAGCTTGCTACTCTCCCATGTGGGACTACACAAGAAGACATGACAATGAAAACATGGTTGCACTTTCCTATAACCATTGTTCATTGAGTGTTCTTCTGTGCAGGCACACATACCACTCTCTATTCTCTTTGAGCTCTCTTAGGTCTTCCTGTGGTTGTACCTTCTCCAGCAGCAACCTCAACAAACTGAGAGAGGTGCTCTTCCCCTTTTTAGAGATGGTTAGGGCAGGAAATTGCACCAGAAGGTGGGAGAGTGCCTTGCACTGCCAAAAACGTTTAGATGTCTGTGGCTGGTCTGCACGTGCACAGTTCCAGTGTATGCCTGTATAGAAAAACACTCAATGAACATCAGTTACAGGTAAGTGCAACCATGTTTCAGAGCAACCTGGAGACAGGGGAAATAATCAGCATGTGAATAGAAGGAGAGAGTGCACTAAGACTGTCTAAATTCAGCCTTTGTTTTTGAGAGCTCATGAGCCAAACTAGTGTGGGGCATGGAATCTAAAACTCCATATTCATAACCATTCTATAGCTCAACATTTTTAAACAAAAGGGGTCATACTAGTATACTTTCATAGACAGGTTGTCTTTCAAATTTGCTTTATTGGGCTGCTACCCTTTGTTTGAATAATTATGGCATGCAGCATGGAAATTGGTATATTTTAATCCAGTGAATAAATTTGGCATTCTTTAATCTTGTGTAATTAACTTTCTATACAGAGGAAATTAACTAATTAAAATTTTCTTTTTGTCCTTTTTGCTCTTGCACCTTGTTCGCTGCTCTTTCTTCTTTCTCATCAGCCACCTTTGCTTGGCACTGATTCATTACACCCATCTCCATCCTCACAATCTAGTCCTCTTGAGTCTTCAACAAAGCTCCGTAGGAGATGCAAGGAAAATGGAGAGAAGTCATTTGATTGTGAGGCATCTAAAAATGCCATTCAAAAGCACAACAAGTCTGACTTGGACTCTGATAGAAAAGGAAAAGTTTGCTTAGATGAACAAGATATGGCATTTAGCTATAAACAAAAAGCTGGCAAAGGTGGAACTTTGTTTTCTTTCTCCTTGCAACTTCCAGAATCATTTCCCTCTCTCCTAGATGATGATGGCTATTTATCCTTTCCTAATCTCTCTGAAACCAACTTCCTGCCAGAAAGCATTCAGCATTTTCTTCCCATTCGCTCACCTTCCCTCGTGCCTTGTTTCCTTTTCATCTTTTTCTTTCTGCTGTCTGCCTCTTTCTCAGTGCCATACGCCCTCACTCTCTCCTTTCCTCTGGCTATGTGCCTCTGCTACCTGGAGCCCAAGGCGGCCTCCTTGAGTGCTTCACTTGACAATGACCTGAGTGACAGTTCAGAGGAAGAGGTGTGTACCTCGGCACAGAACACACTTTTTTGTGTTCATTGCTTCAGTCCGAAACAGTGTTAGAATGCTGCAATAGTAGTCCTACTTTCAGAGCCTCATTTCTGTCTGTGCTGATATGTTCAGATTTTTTTTTTACCTCTGTTGTGTTAAGAGTGTAGCTTGAGCCCCAGGGTTAGGCACAACACTACGTGTATGAGGTAGTGGTATTTACAAATTGCCACAAGTCCTTTTTACAGTAGCTTATTCCTAGCCTTATTTTCTAACTCAGTAACTATTGCACTGGTTTTAGAACCACCTAAAACAAATAAGTCCAGTTTTTATATATAGTTGACTTTTCCAAGTGTAGATGTTGTAGGAGTTTAAACTTAAAATGTGGTACATAACTCATTTAGCAGCTTTTCATCTTTGTAAGACACTGGGTAAGCATCCAGTACAGTGCTGAGTAATTTTGATTTCAGTACTTTATAAATAAATACGTGCATAATAAAATATATCCAGTCTTTGAGATGTGTGGTTTTTGGATATGGGTGTTATAACTTCTCCTCCACAGATCTAATTGGTGTTTCATTAAATAATCCCACTGGCTGAGAAACTGCCAAAGAAAACATCGACCACATCACAACTGCCAAAACTGGTGCTTCTTATATGAAGGGCACTTTTCCGTCTGTTTGCCAAGGAAGTAGACTGTCCAGACAATATTTAAATATGCTTATTACAGTTCAAAAGAGATCCAAATAACAGATCTGTTACTTTTTTAATTTTCAAAAAAATTGAAATCAATTTCACCATTTGTTGCCACCGTTATCTTATGCATAACATTATGATGAATAGTGGCAACCAGATTTATATTTTGTATTTTCCAAGGAAAATATTACAATATTTACATCAATCAGGGTACAATCCTGAACATACATTCTGGAATACCCCTTTGTTTTCTTTCAAACATCAGCATGTTTGTGACATTAGGATTAGTAATCAACCAAGCTGTTATTTGCAAAAGTTTTTTTTACTACAATCCAAAGCAAATACACATGGGAAGAAGCCCCTCTGAACTTAGTGGAACTTGTGAATAGAAATTCATAGACTTGAGCATATCTGATGGATTTGAAATGATGATTCCTCCAGGACCAGTACTTCCATGGTAGATTACACAGATTTGTGCCTAATCCAGGGTGCTTCTCTTGTTGGACATATTGCATGAAAATTTACTTTATTTTAAACTTGGGCATGTCTGCATTACATCAGCAAAACAAAACACAGCAGTTATTAAGAAAAGCTGAAGGACATGTGTCTACCACTTTCTATTTTGTTTTAAAGCTGTCTGACATTTTACTTGAAAAGCCTTTACATACCTGCTAGTTACAATGATAGTACATCACTTAGAAATTAAGGTTGCTTAGCAATTACCTACTCATTGTTTTATCTTCTGGCTCCTAGGAAAACTTTACTTTAGGGACCCTATTAGGTTTCCATTTCACTGCAAATCCAGTTGGTGCTTCATTAAAATATTCCCATTGTTTGTGAAGCTCCCAAGGGAAATACATCAACAGCTTCTCTCTAGATAACCCTTTATATCTTTTACTGAGCTATCTATACTTTTTTTGTTGTAGCCCTTGATTGTAGTTGTAATTGCATACCTACAATAAAGGGTTACTGATTTTATGATCTTCTTCATGGAATCTGTGCATCACACCTCTGGGATATAGTGCGCCTGTGCCGACCCCAATCAGTATTGTAGAAAGCTAAAGGGATTTTCACGCCCGCTCCCCAATCATGTGCCAGGCTCCAGTGCGCATGACCAAGGGATGGGCACGACTACCCCGCCAGTTCTCTTCTGACCGCCACGCTGGTAGGACTCTCTACGCCTCGGTCAGTAAAAAACTTTGGCTTCGGCCTCTTTTTTTTCTGTTTTCTGTAGTTAGCTAAGGTTAGTTTTCAGTTTAGTTAGATAGTTAGGTTTTTCCTTCCATCTGCCTCAGACTTTTTCTACCCGCCTACGGCTTATGGGCAAATGGTGGGGCTTCTTCAGATGGTGCTGGAAGTGCGGCAGTAAAATCACACCCCCTGATGCAGACTCCCTTTGTTTATTGTGCCTGGGGGAGTCACACCGTGTTGACTCTTGTGCCCACTGTGCCAAATTCTCCCATCAAACGAGGAAGAACCAAGAGGCAAGACTGCGGGTGGTGCTACTTGAGTCGGTTCTCTCTCTGATGGTGTCACAGGACTCTTCGGCACACACCTCTATGTCGAACCCCGCATCAGGGTCAACAGCTCAATGGACTCCGACACCAAGCCAATCCGATGCCAACAGATCAGTGCTGAAATGCTCGATCCGTAGCCTGTACACCCACTAAGGAAAACTGGGTGGGTAAGGACAAGCAGCCTGTCAAGCATAAGAAGCACAAAAAGAGCTCCTCCACTAAAATCCTGGTAAAGTCAGGGATGGCCTCAGATGGAGCTGCGTCGCTTGACTCCTCAGGCCGTGGGCAGTTACAAGGTGCACAATCCCCACCTTCATGCCCAATTCAGCTCAGAGACTCTGAGCAGGACATGGACCTGACACAGGTTCCCCGGTCTCCCAGCATGCCTTCATTTGGAGCACGGACTGAACATAGCTCCCCCTTCTCAACTGGGTCATGACAGTCGGCATCAATTGCCTGCACAGTTTCAATCGCCCTGGGACCAACGCCAGTAGCAATGCATGCATGGGGCATACCCGTTTCCAGGCAGCATGCCCTAGTTCCCTCTGCGGCCTCCCATGGAGTGGGAATGACAGTCTGCATCATCTCGGATCTCTCGGTCTCGAGATCCTCACCCGCCACTGGAGTTCGCGAGACCGCAACTGTCGGCACTGGTGTGCAACCCTCGTAAGATTTGAGCGTCAACAATGAAACGCTTCAGAGACCTATCAGATCCGATGCAATCAACACTGGTTCGCTCACCATCGTTCTCCGACCCTTCGGAGCACTCAAGCTCTTCCAATGCTACCCATTCTGGGAATGAGGATGCTTCCACCCCACTTCAGCTGTCTCCGCCGCAGCAAGTGGAAGATGATCTTCCAATTTCCCCATCGGAAGATGTGAAATCCTATGGTGACTTTGTTAAAAGAATAGCCAATACTTTAGCCCTTCCCACACGATTCAGCCACCACCTGTCGTTACCAACTCCATTTTCGACATCGTTCAAATGGACACGTCGACTGCGATCACCCTTCCCATGACTTTAGTACTCTTGCAGTCGGCTAAAGCCTCCTGAGCTCACCCTGCCTCTGTTCCCATCTCCAACAGGAGGATGGATCATATGTACAAAGTGCAGGAAATGGGAGCTGAATTTCTGTTTGTCCATCCCAAACCTAATTCTGTGATTGTCACCTCCTCATCTAAGGGCAAACGTAGCCACTCTGCCCCATCTGACAAAGAAAGAAGGAAGTTAGATTCCTTTGGTAGAAAATTTTATTCTGTGGGAGCCCTGGGCATCAAGGTGTCAAATTATGCTGCCTGCATGGGCAGATATCAGTATGCTTTGTGGGAGCAGATGTTGGAATTCCTTGCAGCACTCCCTGAGAAATTTAACCAACCAGCCAGATGCCTTCAGAAGGAGGGCATGCTCCTGGCTAAGCATCAGCTCAGTGCCGCCAAGCATAACTTAGATGTGGCATCTAAGACCCTCATGTAGGCAGTAGCTTTACGGCGCCACGCTTGGTTGCATGCCACCTCCTTGCAGCAGGACACCAAACTGATCATTGAAGATCTTCCCTTCAAAGGTGATGGTCTTTTCAGTTCCACCACAGATTCAGTTCTACAGGACCTGGACAAAAGTCTTAAGACGTCTCGCAACTTGGGAGTTACTGCAGCTGCCAGGCTATCTAGAGGAAAATCCAGGAATAAATCTTGGTTTTGCAGGCCATCTTTCAAATCATCTCCCAAAAGACAGTGGCAGAGATCCTCAAATACTTCCTCCCGTCCCTATGGGTCCAAGGGCAAGTTTCCATCATCTCCACAATCTGGGTCCAAGGCCCAGAAGGTTCCCAAGCAGAGCCTTTGACTCCGGTCCACCACTCCTTCTGTCCACTCGCCTATCCCCATACCTGCAGGTCTGGCAACAAATAACTTCTCTCTGTAATTCGGGAGGGATATCACATAGAGTTCTTGCTCCTTCCAGACGGCTTCACCTTCGTTCCCACTCCAGCATTGCCGCTGCTTCTGGAAGAAATACAAAACCTTCTCCTCAAAGATGCTATAGAACCGATCCCATTCTCTCACCATCATATGGGGTTCTATTACCGTTATTTCACGGTCCCCAAGAAGGGTGGAGGCCTCCACCCCATCATGGACCTCAGAAATCTGAACCAATACATCGTTTACAAAAAATTGCTTATGACAACGTTGCAATCTATCCTTCCCCTTCTGGAGGAAGGAGTCTGGATGGTGACTCTGGATTTGCAGGACGCTTATTTTCATGTCTCCATCCATCTCTCTCACAGAATGTTCCTCTGTTTCGCTGTGGGCAAGAGACATTTTCAGTACAAAGCCCTTCTTTTCGGGCTTTCAACAGCACCCTGTGTCTTCACCAAGGTGATGGTGGTCATTGCAGCCTACCTTTGTCTGCACAGGGTACATATTTTCCCACACATCAATGATTGGTTGGTGGTAGCAACTTCAAAAATGACCCTACTCGATCACATCACCCTGACCCTCGATATGTTAGCAGCTCTGGGGCTGCATGTAAATCTGAAGAAGTCAATGCTCACACCCTCTATTTGGGTTCAATTTATTGGTGCAGTCCTGGACTCGACTCTATGCAGGGCATTCCTTCCTCCCCACTGGGCAGGGGACATTGTTTCTCTTGTCACCCTCTTCAGAGTCCAGAGCAGGGCCGGCTCGCCCACTAGGCGAGCTAGGTGCTCGCCTAGGGCGCAACAGCCTCAGGGGCGCCAAACTGCGCCCTGTCCCTCCCTCAAAAAGCCCCGCCGCCGCTCCCGCCGCCTCCCCGAGTGCCCCGCTGGGGCTCAGGAGGCAGCATTAGCGCTTGCCCGCCCTCTCCCCAAAGCCCAGGGGGGAGAGGAGGTGGGGGGCGGTTGGTGCTGCACTGCTCAATAAGTGGGAGGAGAGCGGCGTGGGGGCTGGGGGGCTTGGAAGGGGCGCCGTCCGGCCCGGGCTCCCTCCAGCAGCAGCCAGGCGGCGGGACTGGGGGGGGGTGAGAGGTCGGCGAGGCGAGGCACGGGGCGCTGCTGCTGCCCCCCCGCCTGCCAGGGTCCCGAGGAGGAGCTGGCCTGGCTGGACGGGGAGGGCGGGAGGGGCGTGCGTGCTGAGCTCCCCCTCTTGCTTACAGGCCGCCATTTCTGCTGCGGAGTGAGGCAGAAGCCGAGGTGGGTGTCGTGCGGGGGGGGCGGGAACCCCGAGGGGGAAGCGACTGAGCCAGCGGAGCTCTCCTCTCTCCCCCTCTTCCAGGCAAGCCTTTGAGGAAGAGCTCTGAAGCGCCGCTCCGTCGGGGCCACTGCTGGGCCTGGCCCGTGTGAACCCCTGGAAGAGCGCCAGTGCCCGCGGGAGAGCCTTCGAGCCGGCCTCTCGCAACCCTGCCCGCGGGAGAGCCAGTTTGGTGTAGTGGTTAAGTGTGCGGACTCTTATCTGGGAGAACCGGGTTTGATTCCCCACTCCTCCACTTGCACCTGCTGATGTGACCGTGGGTCAGTCACAAGCTCTGGCACAGCTGTTCTTGAAAAAGAGCAGTTTCTATCCGACCTCTCTCAGCCCCATCTACCTCACAGGGTGTCTGTTGTGGGGAAGGGAAGGGAAAGGAGTTTGTAAGCCACTCTGAGACGCCTTTGGGCAGTGAAGAGCGGGGTATAAATCCAAACTCTTCTTCTTCTTCTTCTTTCCCTGAATCCGGGCCGAGCCGAGCCTCCCCGTCAGGCAGGCGGTGGTGCGGCTTCTCCCCCTCCATGGCCCTCCCAGGCCCACTGCTGGGCACGGGACTTCTGGGCTGGGCCGTGGGGCAGGCAGGCAGCGGCGCGGCTTCTCCCCCCCCCCCGACGGCCCTCCCAGGCCCTCCGCTGGGCTCAGGGTTTCTGGGCCGCATCTGGCGGGGCAGGCAAGAGCCACGGCCTCTGGCTCCGATGGGCTCCCGGCGGCCAGTCACAAGCTCACCCTCAGCCCCGGCAACGTCATGCACAGGGGGGCGTCGGGGGGGCGTCGAAGTGACCCGGCAGGAAGAGGTTCCGGAGCCCACAGAGTGGGGTGAAGGGCAGCCGAGGAGAGCAGTGCCTTCTGCCCCCGGCAGACCTCCCAAGGCTGGCGCGCGGCCAAGCAACCTGCCCCCAAGCCCAGCAGCCAGAGGGGGGTGAGGCTAGCTTGTGGCACCTGGCGCCCGCCCCCCTCCCGGCATGTTTCTGGGAGGTCTCCAGGCCCCACCGGGAGGTTGGCATCCCCTGGGGGCGCCACAAGCTGGCCTCGCCTAGGGTGCAGGAACACCTTGGGCCGGCCCTGGTCCAGAGGATGGTATCCACAAAACAGATACAGCGGCTGTTGGGACACATGGCAGTGACCACATTGGTCATCGTCTTTGCCAAACTTAGGATGAGACCATTACAATTTTGGTTTGTCTGGAAGTTTCACCCTCAGAGGCAGTCTCAGGATCAGTGCTTTACCCTCCCAGAATCCATGTTAGCCTCCCTCCATTGGTGGGAAGATTGTTGGAACCTGATGGCGGGGGCTCCATTCCACCCTCCTAACCCAGGACTAACCTTGACCATGGATACATCTCTCTGGGGGTGGGGAGCATACCTTCAAAGACTGTCTGTAGGGGCTCAGTGGGAACCTCAGGTAACTCATCATCATGTCAACTTTCTGGAGTTACTAGCCATTCAGTACGCCCTGAGATCCTCCGTCACTTGGTGCAGCAGCAGGTAGTGGTGGTGCTCACAGACAACGCCATGACGCTCTGCTGTCTCAGCTGACAGGGCGGGATGGTGTCCCAATGCCTCTGCTGGTTGGCCACAGACATTTGGAATGAGTGCCAGTCATGGGACACGTTCATAGTGGCAGCCCATTTAACGGGAACCCTCAATGTGCAGGCAGACTTCCTAAGAAGAGGGGGTGCGTCATAGCATGAATGGGAGATCAACTGGACATACCTCCTGCCAGTCTTCCAAAAGTGGGGCCATCCAGATGTCGATGTTTTTGCAACACGAAAGAACAAGAAATGTTGCCTGTTTTGCTCAAGAGCAGGGGAGGACCCGCTTTCTCTGGGAGATGGTCTCCTTTATTCATGGGTGCACAAACACCTGTTCCTTTTCCCACCCTTTCCCCTTCTCACCAAGGTGATAGCCAAAATACTACGGGAAAGGCCGCATTGCATTCTAGTGATTCCCTGGTGGCCCAGACAACACTGGTTCCTCACGCTCCTTCACATCTCCAAGGGCTCCTTTGTTCATTTCCCGCCAGTACTGGATCTTCTCATGGCCCAGGAGAATCAAGTGCTGCATCATGACGTTCCGCATCTGAAGCTTACAGCATGGGAGATCCCTTAGCCACCCTTAGGGACAGAGTACACCATGTTCTGCTGAATTGTCGTAAGCCTTCCACTAGGGTTTCCTATACTGGGAAGTGGAAGACCTTCTTAACTTATCTCCAGTCATTGGAGCTACACCCTCCTCCCACTGACCTGATGATGATTTTTGGGATTTTGTTATCACATTTAGATTTAGGTCTCAGTTGTTCTTCGCTGCGGGTGTATTTAGCAGCCATTTTAGCCAACCACCCTGCGGTGGATGGACACTCTGTTTTTTCTCATCCATGTACTAAACAGTTCGTGAAGGGGCTTAGGCACCTCTTCCCTCCATCTTGGGGCCTCTTGCAGGCTTGGGACCTCCCCCTGATCCTCAACAAGTTGACGGGGAAGCCCTTTGAACCTATGGCTGCCTGTAGTCTACAACTCCTTTCCTGGAAGACTGCCTTCCTGGTAGCTATTACTTCAGCCAGGAAGGTGAGTGAGTTGTCAGCACTTCGCTGTGACTCTCCTTACTTAACCTTTCATTATGATGGTGTTACTTTGGCCCCAGATGTCTCTTTTTTGCCAAAGGTGGTCTCAGAGTTCCATTGCAAGTGGACATTGTGCTCCTGTGTTTTTTCCAACACCTCGGAATGATGAGGAGCATTGTCTGCACACCTTAGACGTAAAGAGAGCTTTGCTCTTCTACCTGGAGAGAAGCTGGCCCTCCAGGACGACTCTGGCTCTTTTTGTTTTTTATGCGTTGCCCACGCAGGGAAAAAAACTGTCCTCTCAGCATCTATCCAAATGGATCTTGGAGACAATCAAGCTCGGCTACTTGCTTGCCAAGAAACCTCTCCCCAGGCCATTACCAGCACACTCTACCCAGGCGATTGCGACATCCACAGCCTTTGTGCGAGGTACATTGCTGGGTGACATCTGCAATGCAGCGACCTGGGCTACTCCTCACATGTTTGTGAAGCACTACATCCTGGCCATTCATCTGCATCAGCATATGGCGGTGGGACGGGCTGTGTTGCAGGCGGCACATGTTTAGGACCTTCAGCTCACTCCTCCAGGTATGTGGTTATTGCTTTTTAGTCTCTCAGAGGTGTGATGCACAGAGACCACGAAGAAGATAAACAGGTTACTTACCTGTAACTGATGATCTTCGAGTGGTCATCTGTGCATTCACACCACCTGCCCTCCTTCCCCTCTGCTTTTGGTCCTTTTATTTTGTGACTCGGGGCAGTGGTCAGAAGCAACTGGTGGGATAGTCATGCCCCTTTCCTAGTCATGCGCACTGGAACCCAGCATATGACCGTGGAGCGGGCGCGAAAATCCCTTTAGCTTTCTACAATACCGATTGGGGTCGGTGCAGGTGCACTATATCCCAGAGGTGAATGCACAGATGACCACTCGAAGATCATCAGTTACAGGTAAGCAACCTGTTTTCCATCTAATAGAAACTCTCAATTTTATACAGGCAGGATCATATTAAAAGGCAGCAATGTTATCCATGCTTGAATAATGTTTGAGGGCCACTACGTTTGGGAATATAGTCCCTCCACCATTATGGTGATGAACCTTTTGCATCTGAGAAAAGTTTCCAAATGTAAAGAGAATGAGAGGTATTTGGAGAGTAGTACATACAGATTACAGCTAGAGACATTTAAAAGGCGTGATTGGAAACATAACACACTGGGCACCAGTTAAGTGAATCCTGATAGAAGAAAACCAAATCCAGTCACAATAAATATGTTGCACCTAGAAATATTCTGATTGTTAATGGCTAAATACTAATAATATTACAAATGTGAAACTGACTATATATCAAAGCAATTTGGTTTTATATAATTAGTTAATAAGCAAACTCCAAGTTTCACAAATGAGTTACCAACTAAGCAGTTCAACCAGGAGAACTTTTGTGACTCTTAATATAGGCATATTTCTTTAGTTAGTGTCATGGAATATGACCATACTAAATACAATATTATATTGCAAATATATCCATTCAAAGAACAGCTACTGAACTTTGCCATGCTCCATAAAGTGTCCTGCAGCATTACATTGCTTGATTATGCAAGGGACAATGTAGCCATAATCTTCATCTGGAATAAGTCTAGGCCTAATGTGGATTACTGAACTAACCAGAAGTGTGGGGGTGACACCATTTTCCTTCTCCAACACTTCCCTGAGATCAGGGATGTGGAGATTCTCCCTGACAATGGATGTTGTCCCAGGATCTCATGGGGTAGTGTCTTGTTCACTGGAGTGACTGGTTTCCCAAAACCAGTTTTGCTGCTCCTGTGCTGAATCAAGCTGCATTGAAAATGAACACGTTAATTTTATTTTTATAAAACCAAGGATGATAGTGAAATTAACCTTCAAAAACTCAAAAAGTTTAAGGCCCTTTTCTCATTGGGATCATTGGAAGAATTTTTATTGCATTCCTCTTCCCAATGCAGGGGATATTCCAGGTTTTACTACTTGTATTTTAAAGTTGAACACAGTAAATATATCCTTATAATTTGACAAGTGCCATATGTATTTTGTACTCTAGTAACCACCCCTAAATACAACAGATCTGATGAGGTGCAGCCATTCAAATTATCTAAATGAAATAGCAAACATACGATTTATCTCTGAAAAAGCTTTCATATTATCAGACTCCATAAATGTATCTTACAAATGCTATAAATGAATACATTTGGAAATTAGAAATGCCATTAAGATTTGTCTTGAAACTGATATGCAGCAGTGGGGATGTATATGCAGACAGTTTGGCAGAGGCTTAGAGTGATTTTTAATGCAACTGTGAAGTGATTAATTTTAAAATGGCTGCCAGCCTGCTGCAGGAACCTGAGTGGCTGTGCAAAGTTGCTCTAGTCTACCCTTTTCCAAATTATCCTCTCAGAGCCTGACACTGGGCACTTGCATGACTGTTTTTTGCAGATGAGCCAAACCCTGGGAACATTGCCTATATTCATTCTGGGAGGCATCATCCACAGGGTACCATTAGAAAACATCATTAATCTTACAACAATGTATTGTTTGTGACCAGCAGTAGATGCTTTACTGATGCTAACAGGATCTGTATTGTTGTGACTGGGGACACTGTGGCACTGAATTGCCTTTATACTTTAACAAGAACTGTTTGAAAAATCTGAGAGATCATTCCCCCTGAAACTAATTCAGTGTATATGTACCTGTACTAATTCCTTTTCATTCAGTATTATTACATTTGTTCTTGATACAATCTAAATCACAAATAGTTAAAGGTGGATAATGCTGTGCTTTGTTTCACTTTTATCATTTGTACCTAGTGAATGTCATTCTTTTTTTAAAAAATCTTTTTTGTCATGTTTTGTACATTGGAATGATAAGTATTGTCTTTTTAAAATTATTTCTTACAAGTTCAGAATTTATCAGTAGCATTTCTACCTTAGCAATAGCTGATGTCTATTGAGAGTTGCCACCTTCTCAAAGACAGACTGTATCATATTTAATGTGTCGAGCTCTTTGGTAATGCAGATAACCCACTTAGCCTTTTTTATAGGCAGGGTTATGAAAATCTGTACAAATGAGGGGATGAAAGGCTGTTAATGTGGGTTTTATTTCTAACAGTTTTCTTTAAAAATATGAAACACCATATTTTTCTGTAATTATTTCTAATGGTTTTGTTTCAAAATATGAAACACCATATTTTTCTGTAATTTTTCATTAAAAATTTACAAGATTTTTTAGTGTGTGTATTATAGTAGGAACAGTGCTGACAAGTTTTAATTGTTGTTCAGAGCCACTTGGCTTTCCTAATAGAAATTAAGAGCTACAATTACATGCCTTTTTCTAATAATATTTTGTTTGGCTTTGTGCAATATACCTTGAGCCTTGTTCTGATTCTGGTGCACCTGTTTCTCATTTTCCTCCTTTAAATTAGCTATGTTTGAAAAGAAACTCAAGTGCAGTTCACAGGGATGTAGACTTGGCTAATCAGCATGTGACATATTTACTGACAAACTGGGTTTGTTTGTTTTTTCCGGTTAACTTACTGGACCCTGGTTATTCATGCAACAAAACAGACTGACAGTGAAAGGACAGATACTGCTGCTGATGGTGAAACTACTGCCACAGAGGTTTGTTCAGTTGTTATCATGTTGTTGTCAAATAATGTAACATGCTATGACACACGCCCCTTCTATATTGACAATTCTGTGAGGGTCTGCGTGTGGCACCTGGTCAGAGCTGCTGCTGCTTTCTTCTGACCAGTTCTCTAAGCAAATTTTTAAATGTCTCTTTGGGGTAATTGTTTTGACTTTATATATCTGTTGAGGACCACTGCTAGCTATATTTGCTTTTTGTTGTTAAGAGTCAAGCACCAAGGCTTGTCCACTTCAGAACAGAATAGTACTTTATTTTCAGAAAACTCAACAGGGGGATGGAAGATATATACAGAGGATAATTTGCTTCCTTTCAGGCTAAACGTTTGCCCTTACGTTCACTTAGGCGATATGTTTACTTCTTTCAGTTCATACATAGATGTTCATCAGTTCTCTAAACACGCTTACACTCCTCCTCTCCCGCAACTGCTTTGTGGTTTTCCTTGGGCTTTTGCGAACAGGTCCCTCTGGGTCTCCCTGGTCACCAAGCCAGCTTTCCAGACTCCTGCCAGACCGTCCTTTAGCCCTTTCTAAACCACCTCCAGTTCCTTTTTAAGGAGAGAGGTCTCAATGGTGTGTGACTATGCTGTGTTAAGTTTTTAACCATCTGGTCACTGTCCCCTTCCTTCTGAGGAACTCAGTAAACCAGGTCCTTCCACAGAGAGCTTCTTCAGTTCTCTGACAGACTTCTTCTCCGCTCTCTGTCACACCTTCGCAGCTTCCCTCAACTGCCCATTCCAAACGGAACCTTTTGTCTGTTATATGCCAATCACTGAGGGTTCCGAGCTAAATGGCCCCCTCCTCACTCTGTCATGTGATCCAGCAGTGTTCTGTGTTTACTCTCTGCTGGTCCCAGATCTTTAAGTCCGTCACACATGCATCTTTAGATATAAGATTCTCTATGTTACTGCGGTGTGCAAGTTTAATTAGAGCAGCTCTTACAACATATGTGAGACTAGGGATGGGCATGAACCAGAAAAATGCAGTTTGGTTTGTGGTTTGTGGTAAACCCATCACAAACTTCTGTTCGCATACCACAAACAGGACAAAATTCATGGTGCATTTTGTTTCTTGATTCAGTTCATGCCCTTCCCTACTGGGGACCTCAAGCAGTATGAAATACATAAACATCAATGATGCATCAATGAAAAAGCATACGCATACGAATACAAATAATTTACAAGGTTTTTTTTCCAAAGTACAAGTGATGACTGCAAAACTATGGCACCTGCCAAATTTTGAATATTTTGAAAATTTAAAAAAACTGTATTGTTCAAAATAAGCATGTATTTTATATTCCGGTTCTAGAACACAGTTATATAATGTACATCCTAATAATATAATTAGGATAGACAGGCTATGTAGGACAGCATTTTATACTGGAATAACCTCTATCACACCTTGTCTCAGTGGTGACCTAGCCATCCAGGGTCAGAGATGAACAGCAGTTTTTCCCTTAGTGAATGATGACCGTTCACCTACAAAGGAAAAGTAAAGAGCTATCCCACTTGGGTGGAGGCTAAACTACCCCCTATCCTGATGAATCCAGTATCCCAGGCAATAAGAATAAAGACTGTGTTTATCAGCGTAGCACATTGGATTCTCTAGGGATGCATACAGACATCATTAAATATTGCATGATAGCAATCATTTGCAGTTTGATTGTCCAGTGTGCTCAAGGTAGTCAAGTTGCAAATGACTGGTATAGTACAATGATAGTAAAATATCCAATCATGTGTGGACACACTATTGGTCATACTAACTAGAGTGTAATAGAATGTTCAGAAAATATAACTTACAGATAATCTTTCCATCTGTGTGTGAACATGGCTGGCTCGCCCACTAGGGTCATTTTACTCTCGGCGCGCCCCGGCCCCTCCCGGGAAAAGTCCCCCCCGCTGCTCCCACCGCCTCCCCGAGCGCCCCGCCGGGGCTCAGGAGGCGGCAGCGCAGCTTGCCCGCCCTCTCCCCAAAGCCAGCTTCTCTTCCCCCCCCCCACGGCCCTCCCAAGCCCACCGCGGGGCTGGGGTTGCTGGGCTGGGCCGCGGGGCGGGCAGGCGGCAGCGGAGCGGCTTCTCCCCCCCCCCCGACGGCCCTCCCAAGCCCACTGCGGGGCTGGGGTTGGTGGGCTGGGCCGCAGGGCTGGCAGGCGGCGGCGGAGCGGCTTCTCTCCCCCCCGCCCCCGATGGTCCTCCCAAGCCCAGCGCCGCCGCTAGGAGGGAAGGGGCAGGCGTTGCAAGCCCGCCCATTCCCCAGCTCTCCCCGGGCCCCTCGCAGCTGCAAGGGGCCCAGGAGAGCCGCACCGCCCGTTCCCCAGCTCTCCCAGGCACCTCGCAGCTGCAAGGGGCCCGGGAGAGCCGCGCCGCCTGTTCCCCGGCTCTCCCCGGCGCCTCGCAGCTGCGAGGGGCCCGTGAGAGCCACGCCGCCCCTTCACCGGCTCTCCTCAGTGCCTCGCAGCTGCGAGGGGCCTGGGACAAGGCTGGGCCCTCTCCAGGCCCCACCGGGAGGTTGGCATCCCCGGTGGGGTGGGCGCCCCAGGCTGTTCTGCCTAGGGCGCCCAGACACCTGGGGCCAGCCCTGTGTGTGAAGTAGAAGATAGAGCTCTTGATGTTTATTCTAAAGCAAGAGTAGGAGACTTCACATTTAATTGGAGCAGTATGCTGGGAGGGATTAACGCTTTCCCCACATCATTTCCTGCTCCTTGAAACTGCTATTAGTCCTGTAAGAAAAAAACCAAGTTAATAGTAATTCAGGAGAGAAGTCAATTATATCTGAAAAACAGTGCGAATCAAATTTTGAACCTTCTTGCTTTCTTTAGATAAAAAAATAAAAGATCAAAAGATCAGAATTACTGATTTCTCAGGTCAAGTATTTTTTGGCCGTCAGTGCTGAAGCTTTTTCTGACAATTCATTGTTTTTATTCATTTTTAAAAAATTATTTAAAAATTATTTAAACTGCTCAATATATATTAAGCAGGAAGCAAATAGTACTAAAGTACCCTGGTAACTACACCATATTGATTAGAATCATTATTTGATTTCTAAAATACAGCCTCTATTTAAATTCTTAAATACGAAGCATGATAGATTTATTTTATTTATATTCCACCTTTCACCCTCTCCTCCATTTTATTCTCATGACAACCCTGTGAGGTAGGTTATGCTAAGAATGTGTGAGTAGCCCAAGGTCACTCAGCAAGCTCCCATGGCATGAGGGGGATTTGAAACTGGATTTTCCAGATCATAGTCTAAAACTTTATCCACTATACCACACTGGCTAAATAAAATATTTATTCTCCATCTTTGAACATCTTCCTAATACAGTAACATAAAGTGTCACACAAGTATATTTATATTAACACATTCTATTTCATGTTCACATTTGCAGCACAGTCTGTCTGAGTCCTACTGATATTTTTAAAACTCTAATAAATAAAAGCAAAAGTAAAACATTTATACTGTTTTTTTGCACAAAACTCCATAATGCAAAGATAACTCCTTAGGCTGAAGTTTATTCCACTGCTCCACTCTCATCTCCATGAACACACTCAGTGACATGAAGCAAGCTGCTCTCAGCCTCACCTGAAATATGGCGATAGTAATTCTGACCTCCAGGACTGTTGAAAGGTTTACTGAGTATGTGAAACATTTCAAATGCTGTGAGAATAATATACTCTGAAATACTTGTATTATTTATTATACATGTATTGTATGTATTATTTTATTGTAATAGTTTAATTTATTATTATGTTTTAAAATCTTTCCTATGCTAACAGTCAGACCAAGAGGAAGATGGTGATCTCAAGGCACAGGTGGGTGTGTATGTGTGTGGAAGCAGGGCTAATTATTGGTGCCTGCAGAAGTTTCTCAGTATGACATTTACCAATTCTGCCTTCTACACCATTCTTGTATCCTTTTAATATTGTTGCCCTTACGTTTCCCTTTCTCTCTCACTTTTTCAGAGTAGTCTGATTAAGCGCATAAAGGGTGAAAATGTGTATGTCAAACATAGTAATCTTATGTTAGAGGTTGGTATTGGTATATACCAGTGCATGTACTGTACATGTGTTTTGATTATAGTGGTTAAGCTGTGAATCTACACTATGATGCATGATGTATTCTCACTTGCTAATTAATTAAACAGCTATTTCTCTTCTGAAGACTTTTCTGTTACACTGTCTTTTAGGACTCTTTGTGTGTATGCCTAGATTTTTAAAAAAGTTTTTTGTAGGTAGAATATAGAATGTATGTGAAATCTGACAGTCCTTTAGAACATTTGATGCTCACAGAAATGAGGACCACTTTACACACTGCATTTTTAAAGTGTTCCCATAAAATGTTTTATACATAAAAGCAAAAATGTAATTTGTGAATGCAGTAAATGAATTTGAAAATGCATATATTATACAGGTAAAATCATCAAGGAACTGGGTAGTTTCCTCATAAGAGTATATTCAGTGGTGAACACTGGTTTGCTATCATGTTCTGTGTGAAGCGGGCCTAAGAGTTTCTCTGTAAGCTATCTTTCAAAAATACCACAGTTTCATAAGTGTGTTGTGTTAGTGCTGTGAGACCTAATCCCTCCAGGCCCCTTTCCCTGTTTTTGCCAACTAATTTACATGGTTTGATTCCCCCTCCCCTTTTTTTCCAGTTTACATAACCTAAGTTACAAAATGTGGCATTTTCCCTCAGGAACTAGATAAAAATCAAGAAGACCTGATGAAACATCAGACAAATATAAGTGAGTTGAAGCGGACATTCTTGGAAACCTCCACAGATATCTCAGGGACCAATGAATGGGAAAAGAGGCTTTCTACATCACCAGTCCGGCTTGCTGCAAGACAAGAGGAAGCTCCTATGATTGAACCACTTGTGCCTGAAGAAGTGAGTGACTGTGTATGCCACACTAAGCAGCTACCCGCTTCTAAGCCCATTGACTTCAATAAAGGGTATAACTCTGTTTAGGATGACACTGTGTCTTCCTGTTTTTCAGCTTCAGTGCCTCAACAAACTTTTAATAGGTGTTAATTCTAATTCTTTTGATTAGTGTGAAACATTAAACTATTAGGAAGGATAGCTTAGGGTGGAAAATAGTCAGGATATGTCACATCTGTGAAATAAATTATAAGTAAGAATAGATAACTAAAGAATTATTTACTGTATCTTTCTGCCTAACTTTTTACAAGTGTGATCATATGAGACAAAATTGGGTACAGAGCAGTCAGTAGAGGGTTCATTGTCATGATACTTGTGCAGTCCAACATGCTTACTATGAATGTATGGACCTGCCATGGTGAAGGATTTTTGAAGCTCAAAACACCTAGAGGCACTCTGTCCCCCTCCCCCACACTGTTTCACACTTTTTCCAGCATGATGTAGTGGGGACAGAGTGCCCTTCCTTCAGTTCTCTCTCTATCATTGCTGAAAGAGGTCTGTTCACAGAAGCTCCATTCATTTCACACTGATAAACCTACCTCATTAATCTATCTAGAGTGTGCAGCCTATAGAATGGTACAAAAAGCTTTCTTTAAGAAATGTGGGTCTTTTGGGTCAAAAAACCCCCACTCAGATGACCGCAAACAATGGCTACTGTGCAATGTACCATGCTCTTCCGTCTCCAACTCACCCCAAAGGCAAGGCATGACAGTTTCCTGCCTAAAAGACACACTTGGGGGGAAAGCTCTATCTTGCAAGACGAAGATCCAAGTACTATGCCTTCAGCTACCAATAGAAGAATCCGAGCATCCTTGGTTCCAGTGGTTCCAAGACTGAAACCAACCATTCTGGACCCAAATATGTCCATGGGAAAACCTATGGGCTTGGTCCCTACATCCCTGAAGCAAAACTCCTCAGAACAACCATTGAAGAAGGCTCGGCACAAGCACAAGCATGCAGAGAAGCCTCCTAAGTAAATGGCATGGTCCACTCCTTCCAGTCCTCGTCATAAGGACCCAGTCTCCCACAAAACCTCAGTGGAATCAGTCCAAGTCAATGCACATTCCAATAACATCTTCTCCATTGGGTCGCCCATCATCCTGTTTCAGAGGTCAGACCAGTGCTTGGGATCATCCATCCCATGTTGTTAACCCCCCTCATCTCACTGTTCAGAACCACCTCCCCAACTGGTTTCGACAGAATTGTATTTTATATTATTCGCTGTGCCAGGGCTGCTATGACCAGGGCTGGGATCTGTATGCTCCTCTCAGTTCTGACCAAGTGGAAGTGGACACATACAGCATGGATGATCACAGTCTTCTACAAGAACTCCATGAACAGATGAACACACTAGGAGGGGTCGATGAAACTTTGATCCTGGTTTTGAAGACAGGGAACCAGATTACACCTCCAAGCCTTTCCCTAAAGACATCATGGTAGAATCATTCATCTATTCTCCCAGTGAAGACCTTTGCATCTGTAACTAGCGCCGGCTCGCCTGCTAGGCGAACTAGGCGCTTGTCTAGGGCACACTGGCCCTCAGGGATACCAAACTGCCCCGGCCAGGGCATTCCTGCGCCCCCACAGCTCACCCGCCCTCCCCCTTGGGGGTGGAGGAGGAGGAGGCGGCCAGCCTCAGCCTGATCACGGGACCTGTGGAGCTGAACACGAAGCAGCCTCATGTCCCTGCCCCGCCGCCCAGGCTCCGTGCCACTTTCCTGAGTCCCTCCCTGTCAGTCCGCGCCCCCAAGTGGGCTCCAGGCACCTCGGCCACTCCTGCATGCCCCCTCCCCCGCAGGAGCCTACCTGGCAGCAGGTGTGCTGCAGCGATGGCAGCAGCAGCGGTGGGGGAGGAGGCGGCAGCGGCTAGGAGAAGGATGCCCGGCCGGGGCGCAGGAGGCGTACTGCAGCTCACCTGCCCTCCCCCCTCCCCCTTGGGGGGAGGAGGAGGCAGTGGCCAGGAGAAGCAGGCACCCTCCCCCACCCCCCGGGGGGCAGCAAAATGGTCTCCTGGCCCCACTGGGAGGTTGGCATCTGCACCTCGCCTAGGCCCTGTCTATAACTTGGAGCCAGCCCTGCCTGTAACAAACAACTCATCCAAATGGCAAGATTACTTGAAATTGATGTCTTGTGTGCCCCACTGAGGGTGATGGATTCATTATTCAGAGTTATGCATTCCAGTAATATGAGCCTTGTCACATTTCCAGCCATGGAAAGTTTACTTGAGGTCACTACTGGTCCTTGGCTATGTCTGGCCTCGTTGTCATCTTCTACAAAACATATAGAGAATCAATACAGAACCAAGCAGGAAGAATGCCCTTTCCTCTTCCAGTACCTTACTGCCAACTCCCTAGTAGTGTACTATACCCCTGCCAACACAGAGGGCTGTAAACTAGATGGAATAGGCAGGAAATTCTACACCTCCTCCACTCTTGGCTTTAAAATTACCGATTACCAATGCATCATGGCCCAATACCAGGTCTTCCTTTAGGATGGCATAGCCCCATGCTTAGAGATTCTGCCTGAAGACAAACACAAGGTGGCCAAACTCTTAGCCCTAGAAGCATCAAAACACCAAATTTCCATAGCCAAACACTCAGCAGACTGCTTAGCTTACAGCCTCACCATCGCCGTAGCATTACGTCACCACTCCTTGCTCAGGGCCCTCATGTCCACCGTGCTCCAACAGAAAACCTGCAAAATAATTGAAGGCCTACCTTTCAAGGGCACAGACCTGTTCATTGCCAATACTGACAAAGCACTCAAAAAATGTGAAAAGACAAGCTCATGACTAAGACACTGGTGGTGATCCCTCCAAAATCCAGTTCTTTCTTTAGACCATCCTATTGAGCTCCCAGAGAAATGGGCCACCCAGTGTCTCATCCCTGATATTCCAGTAGACCTGCTTATGTGCTTTTCTATCAACCAGCAGAAAAGAAGATTCCCTACCCCAAAGGGAAAAGCCAGATCCCAGTTGCCCAAACCTCAATCTGTGAAACAGGGCTTTTGACAATTACAGTCCATGCCCCACACATGTAACAAGCAGCTCTTCTATAACGGTTTCCCTCAGTCAGAAAACCCTCAGTGCTTAAGCTGTCTACTTGTCTGCTGCTAACCCTATAGGTGTAATTTTTCAACTGGTGTTTTCAAGTCTCCTTTTCTCAACATTCCATCTTCTCTCATTGCCTCTTATTAGGGAGAGGCTGAACCTGGCCTGTCTGTCATGTGCCCATACACCAATTCAAAATTAAAACTCCTTTAAGACTTACACTTTACAGTGCAGTTACTCTGAGCACTAGATTTACAGGACATTACAAAGAAATCCAAGCTGGGTCTGACAGTCATGGTTCCCAGCATTACTGGCCATGTCCCACAACCATTACATTCCACTCCCACGGAGGCAGAACCTACTGCTACAGAGTCCCTTCTTGCATTCAGACATTGGCAGCCTACATTTAACAGTGTGGTTCATTCAGTAACCAACAGGCAATTTTCTGAGTCCATCAAAGAATTCCTGCTTAATGCCAGAAAACCTTCCATCTGGCACTCCTACTCTGTCAAGTGGAAACAATTCAGTAGATGGGCCCCAAAACAACACTTGGATCAGTGCATTGCCCAATAGAAAAGGTCTTCAAGTACCTCAGGCAGAAGAGAACTCGCATCCACCTCCTTTGAATTCACTTTGCCACTGTAGCGTGCTTCCATGTTCAGGTTGATGGGAAGTCCCTATTTGCCCAAAGAGAATCAAAACATTTCATCAAAGAGCTACTGAACCAATTTCTACCAGTTCAGCCCCCACTGGAGCCTCACCCTGGTGCTCCCTCAATTTCTGGACAAACCATTTGAGCCAATGGCCACTTGCCACATTCACCCCCTCACTATGAAAACTCTTTTTCTAGTGGTGACGTCAGTCAGGCATGTCAGCAAACTACTGACACTGAGACACACCGCCCCTTTCTGAAAATATTTGATACTAAGATAGTTCTTCACACCTCTATGCATTCTTACCAAAAGTAACATCCATTTAAACCCAAATATCACTCTGCCAGTGTTACATCTTCAGTCACAAGACATAAGAGAACAAGCCCTTCAGTTCTTAGATGTTTGAAGAGCCCTCCTCTTCTATCTAAATAGAACAAAATCCTTTTGAAAAGATGACAACCTACTGATTGCTTCAGTAGGCTCCCCAAAGGCAAGAAACTGTCAGCCGAATCTATCTTGAGATGGAACACCATGTATATCAGACAAAGTTATAAACTGGCATGAGTTGACTGCTCACTGAAGATCCATTCCACACCCATTCTTCCTGGGCAGTCTACATCTGCGTCTTTTTGCCGTGGGCTCTCCATTGACTCCATCGGCAAGACTGCAGAGTCATCCTGCTCCTCCACCTTTGCAAGACAGTACATGATGGATGTGGATGCCATGAGAGATGCAGCAGTGAGAGGAGCAGTCCTGCAGTCTCTATTCAACTGAAAGCTCACTCGCCTTCCTAAGTCTGGTAAATCAGCTTGCTAATCTCTCATGTGGAACTGCACAGGTACCATGAGAATTGCTCATCAAGTGGTCATCTGTGCAGTCACACAACCCTCCCTATGAGCTCTTAACTGCAATCTGGTAACCTTTACCTCACTCCAGAGACAGCAGAGAGGAAAAGGGCGCTCCACTCCCTCTATATCACACTGGAAGAGGCCGGAAACAGTGTCAGGGAGGAGGATGGGGCACTTCTAGGCATTTTGAGCTTCAAAAAGTACTCTCCGCAACAGGCCTGCACATGCATAGTACCCATGCGTGATTGCACAGGTGACCATGTGATGAACAACAGGTACAGGTAAGTACAACGCTGTTTTCCTATTAGCATAAATAAAATATAACCCTGACAATATTTATCCTGGGATTTCTATGGAGAAGAAACCCTCCCAATCAGTAGTTGACTGACAATTTGCCCAATTTCATTATTTCTACATGACATGAAGTCCCAGGACTCTGAGTGAGAAGTACGAGTATAAAAAAGGAAGAAGGCATGAGATATGTTTCTGATTAAATGGGCTCTAAACCATCAAAAGCTAGAATGAAAATATGTTAGTCTGTATGGTGCCACAAGATTCATGTTTGTTTTCTTTCTGCAACAGACTAATGTGGCTATGTCTGTGGTATATTCAGCCTTAGTCAATACAAATTGTGTGTAAATGTTTTGAAATCTCATCTAAAGTATAGCAACTTGGATTGCTTCTGAAAGCAATGTTCCACTTCAAAACAGCATAGCTACAATCAATAATCAACAATTTCTCCATATTCTGACTGCTTTGAATTTTTATTCATGGAAACTCTGTAGAGTCACATTGTTATGAAAAAAGGAAGTAAAATGAAAATTTCCTATTTCAAGAGGATTTTGGTCATCCACCTTGAAGAGTTCCTAAAACCATCTGTTAGGACCACACCATTTGGAGAGACATGTTATGGAGTCTAAATAGTGATTCCTAGACACATATTTCTCCAATAGCATGTCAAATGTCCCAGAAACCCAATAAGGCAGAGTGTTAAGGAGTCAGACTGAGATGAAGGAATTCTTGTTCAAGTCTCCACTTGCCTATAGATCTCACTGGATGACCTTTCTGTCACAGCCCGCTACCTCTCAGGATTGTTGTAAAGATAAAAAGAGAAAAGAGAGCAATGTATGCCATCCCAGGCTCCTTGGAGGAATGGCATGATAAAATGTAATAGATAATAAGCAAGGGTCATTTTAAGGAGATGTGGTATTTCATCTTCTTATTGGGGTTACAATGCACTGGGATATTGAAGTCTTTCCGCTTGTTACAAGGCTTGCCAAGGAATCTTAAGGAAGTGTGGCTTACATTCTTATCCAGTGCAGAGTTATATGAATCAAAGCTCTTATAAATCAATTAACCCCAACCTAATTCTGCATAGGACCAGGCTGCCAAGGACATCTAAGTTTCAGCTTTGGTGGTCTTGTTTGTTTGTTCCCAGTAAAATAGTTTAGCAATTAGTGTTCTTCCTAAATATTGGAGACATACCCGGGAGGGGGGATTTCTGCTTGTTAAATTACACAAAAAAATTATATATTTCCCTGCTTCCTCTTATTCACTAGACCAAAGAAGAAAGAGAAAAATCTGAAAAACGTATATTTTTGCAGAAGGAAAGCACTACATACCTTGATTCTCAGGTAAAATATGCTCAGATCCTTATGATTTAAAAATATTTTTTGTGGCACTGACTTATTGGTGGACAGGAAGAATCCTGGGGAAAATAATAATGTGATGAGGTCCACAAGACCTCTTTGAGACTTATTCCCTAGAGTCTCGGTGTGTGGAGCGTAGAGTCATTTGATGTCACGTCTGTGTATGCATGCATTTATATACTAGATACCCCTTGCAAACAATATGCTAAGTAATACAGTGTTTAAAAAATTCTCTTATATACTTCACACATTAAAGTACATAGCAGGTTTCCCAGTACATCCATACACCTTAGAAAGTCTTATCTCCCTTATCATATATTTCTGTCAGACACAATGTGTGTAGAAATATGCTTGCATTGGGCACCTGTTAATTTTTATGATCTTTCATTATAAAGGCAGTTAGTGTACACACAGTTCCTAACGGATGCAACAAAGACCTCTTTCTTTCCCTACTCTTTCTGGCATGTACAGTACTGCATATTCAGGTATTACTGGACTGTTACTGGGAATAGGAAATCTGTGCCCACTGTCTTTATTCCTAGAACTTGTACTGAGTGGTAGGGCAGGACTGGATGGGGATATAAAAATTCCTCCTAGTTTCCAGTTACAACCTGTTGTGCTGCCTGCATGTCTCTGTGTGCTAGGGTGGGGAGAGAAATAGGCCTGTGGGATTCCACCTGCTTCCAGTGAAAAAGCATCATTCTGTATCTGAATATCATAAAAATGTAAAGTGCAACCTTTGATTTCTCTAATTGCTATAACAAATTGAAGTCTTACAAAGTTTTTCATGAAGCTGCAAAAGGAATATTTCTCTGGGAGTAGGATCACTTCTCATCAAACTAATAGGCAGAAAACTGTACTGTTCTTTCATTACTCCATATAAATGGGCACAGTATATACATTTAAATAAAATCACACACATCTCTCTCTCTCTCTCTCTCTCTCTCTCTCTCTCTCTCTCTCTCTCTCTCTCTCTCTCTCTCTCTCTCTCTCTCTCTCAAAGATAAGAGTTTGTACTATTTGCAATATTTGCACAACAGTTACGCATGTTTATTTAGTAGCAAATATGATTGATATGATTGTAAGTATGCTTAGAATTGAATATTTGGATTATAACGTACCGGATGACTACTTGTAAATTAAATTGTGCAGGGTTGTTTTTGTAGCAGGAATTCCTTTGCATATTAGGCAACACACCCCTAATGTAGCCAATCCTCCAAGAGCTTACAGTAGCCCCCGTAAGAAGAGCTCTGTAAGCTCCTGGAGGATTGGCTACATTAGGGGTGTGTCGCCTAATATGCAAAGGTAGTGTTGCCAGGTCCCCCGGTTTGGCAGGGGTCCCCCACTTTTGGGGGGGTTCTACCTACTGCCAGCCAGCTGGCTGGCAGGGGAAGCACCGGCCCCAAGCCCTAACACCCCCAGCCACTCCTCTCCGTGCCTCTCTTGAGGCAGCTCGGAAATTATGTGTGCATGTCCCTCTGGCTGCCTGCACTTAAAGGGAACCCTTTAAGTGCAGGCTGCAAGGGCAAAAGAGCTATGTGCCCCACCCCCTCCAGGAATTCCCCTCAAAGTCCCCCGCTGGGGGCAAAGATCGACTTGGCAACCCTATGCAAAGGAGTTCTTGCTACAAAAAGAGCCCTGAAGTTGTGTCCCCATAAAATTGGTATAAATATGCAGTATTTTCAGGAGTCAGTGATATGTTGAGAAAATTACTAAAACAAAGTGATTTTCTTCTGCTATCATTTATTTTGGACTTTAGTTTCTATAAATTTCAGTGTTTAAATTGTCTATAGGCTTTTGAAGCCATTAGAATTCACAAAACTTGTATTCTGAGCATGGTACTATAAATGTCCTAAAAGGTATTATATTTCACTTTCCTTATGCAGAGATAAACAATTAGCTGTTCTAATTTAGCTTTTATATTTCAAATATAGGGCACTGAGGATTGGGTTATTGTAGACAAAGTACCCACTGAGGTAGTTGATGGTGAATCGAAAACCATTGTGACATACAAAGTAATGACTGTGAGCGGTAAAACTGGTGACATCCCAGCCAAGCTTTTAAAACCCACTGCCACTGATATACAGACCTTTGAGGACTTGGAAGGTGAATTGCAGTTGAAAGATGAGAATAAGCAGAAAATGTACACTGTAGGAAAATCGTACGATACCGTTTCTGGGAAAATTGTAACCATGACCACTAAAGTAAAAGAGGGAGAAAAATACGTGCCATCATCACTTGAAGCGTTACAAAAACCGGAAAGGGCAGTGCTAGAATCTGTGAAAATCATTCCTGTAGTAGCAGAGTATGAAATTCTAGAACCGATCGCAGATGGAAATGCCCGAAGGTTATCTGATGCAAAAAGAAGGGTATCAGAATCATTGACTCCCATTAAAGAGGCAGATTCCCGGCTGCAGAGTCCTGAAGAGGAAAGTTTGAAGAAGACCCAGAAAACAGATCAGGATTTGCACCTGCATGACACACTGGGAAGCGTGCAGATGACCAGAGCTGAAAAACCTCTGGACAGTGAAAGACTAAAAGGAGAGCCATTTGGTCGGAAAGATAAGAGTATATCAGAATGGAAATATTCCAGAGAGCCACCCTTTACTATTGCTACTGCTCACTATGTTACTGAATCATCAGCATCAAGAGTAGTGGTAACATGCAACTTTGCCACAGTTTAAAGATAAAAGCATGACTTCTTTAGGCAATACGCTCACTACCCTGCCTTTTGGTCCTTTTGCTGCCTGGCTTTATGTTGACAACAGCCAACCCAGCTTCTTATTATTTCCTCATGGTTTGTCAATTAACACAATACAAAGCAGGCATTTTTGGGCTTTTAAACTTCTAAAAAACAGTGTTACTGAAATATAATATCTTGCTATGGCTTCTTTTGAAGGGGGAAAAATGCTTCACAAGACCAGCAAAATCCTAGTGCTGACTACTTTGCTTTTTAGATTACTGCTTATAGTCATTATAGATTTGTGCTCATTTATTTTCCCATTATTTTCCTCTCTGTACCCCTGCCACTTTTCCTCCTCTCCTTCGTCTTTGTCTCTACTTTTGCCAGTTAACATAACATGTGTATGTCTGTATGGTTCTCTTTGTGTGTGTGACTTTACATTTCTCTGTTTAGACAAAACAACTCTCCAGTGAAAAAACTTTGGATGGTTCAGATATCTTCACTTTAATAGAATCTGCAAGAAAACCAACTGAGTTCATAGGAGGGGTCACAACTACTTCACATAGCTGGGCTCAGGTGGCCATTTGATTCCGTCTTTAGATCTTAATATGGGTGTGTGCTTTTGGGAGGTGGGGAATGTTTCTTCTGTTTTGCATATAAGTGTGTGACCTCACTTATGTGCTCAAGTTTCCTCAGAACCTGCATGCTGGGAAGGCTTTGTCTCCTTTTATACTTGAATCACACATAAAAACCATGGAGGAAAATTTGTGTCTTTATTTGTTTTGCTTGGCTTTAACCATCATGTTTGCTTGAGGTCCCCAGAACTGCAAGGCTGATATGTGAACAGAATGCTGTGTGATATCTTCTGACTGTAAATAGTAAGGCCTATATACTACTAAGCCCTGACCTGGATAGCCCAGGCTAGCCCAATCTTGTCAGATCTTGAAAACTAAGCAGGGTCAGCTCTGCTCAAACTCTCTGCATGTCTCTTGCCTTGAAAACCATAAGGGGGGTCACCATAAAATGGCTGTGATTTGACAGCAAATCATACACACACACACACACACACTCTCTACTAAAGCTACACCAACATCAAAACCTAAGCATCTCATAAAGAAACAAAGTGGATAAGCTTAGTAGTTTTAGTATAGTAATGCATTACTAATACATTAGTAATACATCACATTGGTTTCTGTCATTAATGCTTTCCCTGATGGTTCAACACTGAGGCAGCCTGCTCTCTTGGGAAAATGCCTCCAGTTGCTGTAGGCGAGATCTTTAGATTTTAATGACACCCCCTCAACAAGAGAGAGGGGGTTCCAGTGATGCTTCCAGCCCAGCCCTGTTAGACTAGGAGACACTATAGGTCATGGGTGTCACCCTTCCAGAAGTGAAGATGACCCTAGAACTGCACAACCAGGATCCTTCTCCTCTCTCCTTTTAGCAAAGGTCTATAGGCTTGGATTGGTGCGCTGAACCAGCCAGGGAGGGAGCAGACTGGCTTTACAGGAGATCTTCTACCCAACATTTTCTTCTCATCCCAAGACATCGGGGGGGGGGGGAGCACATTTAGCACTTTAGCTTGTGAGGTTGATACCACAGCAAAATGCCAATGGAGTAAAAGCTTCCCTTCCTCATTCCTGGTCTTCAGAGTTTGGAGACAGGCAGTTGCAAAAGGAGCAACAGGACCTGAATAAAGAGCAGGAAATCTCTATTTGCCAATGAACCATGATGGTAGTGTGCATGGGCTCAACCAGCCAGTATTTCTACTGAAGACTCACCTGTCTCTCCTCTCACCTTAAAGCATGTGCTGCTAACTGAATCCTCTATATGGACAGGGATGGTGGAGGGGAGTCCTTTAACTGATTTCTTTGGGGAAATGGCTTAGCAAAACCTCTTAGGTTAAAAATCTTGGCAGGCTTTAGGGGAGCTAACCCTACCACCTCCCCATACCACTCTGACTGCCATAAAAACCTCAGAAAGCACAAACATGTCCAAAAGAGAGAACCATTCCCACTCCTGCTCCAGCATGGGTGTAGGGAAAAGGCCTCACAAGACAGAGGCCAGTGCCATTTCCCACACTCTTCTTCCTTTTACAAGAAGAAAATGTACTGTTCTCTCTTTCTCAGGAAAATATCCTCAGCTTCAGGAGGAATAGATTGCATACTTCCCTTCCTGACCATGAGTCACTGGTGTGTGATTACTTCACTAAGTAGAGGAAGGGCCTCTGGAAACTCCTCCTCAAGCTTGCTCCCCCCGCCTGCCTGCCCCCATGTTTCAAAAACAGCTTCTAAAAGTCATTTGAGTTCTTGAACCCTCCAGTGAGAGGCTTCCCCCATCTGTCTGTGGGGTCTTGTATGGCTTTTCCTCAGATGGGAACCACACCTCTTCTGCTGTTCTGTCAGTCTTTAATAACATAGTGCATGTGCAATTGGAATAGGACATTCCTCCTAGGGCAGAATCCACCCAGCAACTGGTTTCTCAGTTTTATTAATTTCTGTGATCTCAGAGTGCTTCAGGACGTTTTATGTAGATGCCCCAATAGCAGATCTGACTTCTAATTCAATCTTACTGGAGGAATCAGATAGGTTTTGCAGAGACCCATGTGACAAGAGAACCAATTTGATTATGTAAAAAACTTCAAAGTTTCTTCTGCAGCACTAAGAGCATCTACAGCTTACTCTCTGTTTGCTAGGACCATATATCTGGACTAGTTATCCTTTCTTCAGTGGATAACAATGTTCCACAAGAGATGAAGGGCAAGCTGAAGAAAAATTTCCTTGGCAGCAGCCTGCACTTGTGTATGCATCCCTTGGATACCATCCAACTATCAGCAAGATCCAGGGTGTCAAATGTTGCTGCCTGAAGGAATACAAGAGCTTTGCAGTTTGTAAATGGATGCAGCACTGCAATCAGGCTTTGCTGCTTTTCCAGACAAAAGTATTAAACTCTTTGGGGACTCTCTGGATCCCTTCCCAGTAAAAAACAAAAACAGAGACAGGAAAAAGGCTTTAACTACCAGAATATGAGAGAAAAGAATCATGCAAGAAAAATTTCTGTCCTTTTGAGAGCTTATCTTCATCTCTAAATCCAGGAATTACCAGAACCTCAAAAACAAGTTGCAAAGACCTAAAACTCTGCAGGAGGACACTGACCATTGTCTAACAGGTCTTCCCGTCCAGCCACAGGACTGGAAAAAGAAACCTTAGTAGCATGATGCTAACAGCATTGGTCTTCTCTGCGCATGGGGGGGGGAGTCCCAAAATTTTGCCGAAATATCACAGCAGTTGATTTCTGATTGGTGAGTGCTAGAGATATTAACTGAGGATATTCTTTTGAAGTAGAAAGAACTTGCAACAAATTTGTTCATGTTCTAAAACACCAGTGCTCTTCCAGGCATTGACTTCCACTTCAAGCAGTACCAGAAGACATCAAGGTTTAACTCTTCTTAATAATCCTAAAGAAAAATGAGGGCATGTGGGTCATCCTGGACTTAAAATGGCTAAATTGCTGTATCAGAGCAGCCATCATTACAGGAGGCTTTCCGACATGGGTGGACTTGTCAATTTACATGCACATTTTCATTCAAAAAGCCCAGAGGAAATTCCTACACTTGACAGACAATACAGGGCCCTTGCCCCATAACTGCAGATGGCACCACCAACTGGTGTTTCAGTGTACTTACACTTTCTCAGTTTCTCCTGGGAAGACTAGATAAAAGATCTTTCCTCATACAATGACACAAACACCTTCCCATGTGTTATTATAGATCCTGTTGATAGAAGTATTGCATGACACTATGAGTGCAGCAATAACCTCCTTAGAGTACTTTAGCTTTCAGTCCTCTCAAGCAGTCTTGAATGCAAAGATAGTTTGGACTTGCCATTGAACTGCAGTTCATGGTTAGCTTCTATAAGGAGTTAACATAAATGGACATGCAGACTGAAGTGACCACCTCTAGGCTACTGTTCAAAATTCTGTTCTGTCCATAAGTAGAATAGTAATTTTTTTTTTTCAGGCTAGTTGCTTGTGTGACTGGCTCTGCCAGCCCAACTGCCATTTTGTAACTGGTTCTTGAAAAAAACTAAGTAGCTTCCAGAAGCCTGAAGTTTACCTTCCCTTGCTCTAAAGACAGCAGCTGCTTTTGCAGCAAACAGGACTCTTCCCTCCTTTTATGGGACAGTCAATGAGCATATCAGTTCATTTGTCACTGCTGCATATTGTGTTTTTTTTTAATCCTCCTAGGCAGCATTTGGCAGGAAGGTTTTACACATCCCAGAGTTCAGACTGCCCCACCCTTGACCCACTATAGAAAGGAAAACTTGTTCGCTTACAATGAATTTCCATTTTCTCCAGTTCCAAAGTAGCACAATCTTTCCACCTTACCCCATCCATTGAAGTCATGCAGTACTCTGCAGGTATGAGAACCTTGGAGTGGCCTCTGAGAGGAGAGCCTCCACCAGTTCTAGCATAGTTATGTCCTGTGGGATGCCCTCTGCTCTTTACAGGGTTTTTTTTCCACTTTCTGCTTTTCTATGTTTGCTGTCTTGATGGATGTTGGAGAATGTTTTCTTAAGGTTTTCTTAATGTTTAAAGTGTATAACAGAAGCTTTTTCAAGAGATGGTCTGGGAGCATTGTGGGAAGCCCCCCTCATTGGGGTCATCAAAGCCTAGCAACCATGCCCAGCAATGGGCATAACTTTCCCAGGAGGACTGACTGCCCCATCCTGAAACCACCGAGAATGAAATCTGACAGTAAGTGGATTTTCCCCCCTTTTCCCCTGCAGAGAACGCAAGGAAAGACTGATCAGGAGGTACGCTCTGGTGAAAAGAAGACAGAGGAGGAGCAGCAACAGGAGACGGTGATGAAGGTTGTGCAGGAAACTGTATTGGTCGAGGAGAGAGATGTGATAAATGTGCATGCAAGTGGGGATGCTGCTAATTTGGCTGGCGTTCAGCTGGATGCTACGGCACAGGCAATGTCTCATGTGGCACCTGGCACCCAAGGGAAGGAGGGCTGTGCTGTGACTGAGGGGGCTAAAGAGGAAAAGGGGCAGGAGACTGAGCAAGCTGTAACCAAACAGGAAGAAACGGCCACTGTTTCTCATGATCAAGAGGAGGAGCAGAGTGCAGCAGCCCTAGTTTTGGATGTACTGGAAAGAAAACCTCTTTTTGAGGTAATTAACAACTTCTAATCAGTTGATTCTACAAAAAAGAAAAGCAAAAATAGATGCATTTTTAAATATTGAATTCATTAATGAAGTGTTAAGAACATGTTGGACTGTTGTTGCTATTTAGTGAGCAGTTTGTTTCTCCTCTTAGGATAGGGCTGCTTCCCAGCAATTGTTTCTTCCATGGATGGCTTTCACAAAGAAAAGCTGTGTTTACACTATAAAATATGATTGCGCTGTAACATATGAAAGTTGTACATGTATTTATTTCTCTGCCTATTCATGAAGTGAAATACATGTGACAACATATACCTTGCATAGAAGCTGTTTTCCTACATGAATATATGGGATCTTTGTAGGAAACATCCCATATGAAATAGTCTATATTTCCTCCCTTGCATGGCAGTCTTGACGCTTGCTGCTGGTTTCTGGTTTTGTTTTGTTTTTTGTTTTGAGTTCAGGCAAGGCACATCTTGTAGTCTGCCCAAAAGAATGTGTGCTGCTGAGCATCAGTGCCTAGCCATGCTATTGTGACAAATCTTACCAGGAACACAGGACTTCAGTGGGCTGTTCAATAGAAACATCAACCCCTGTTGATCCTCCTTATCTAGGCAAAAGCTTTTCCCCTGCACTTCTCATGCCTACAGAGTTCCAAATGATTAATAGAAAGTCTCTCCTCTGACATCTATATGACTTAACCTGCTTTTGACCATATCGAAGGAAAATAAGTTTATATGAACCTGAGCAATTGCAACATAAAAATTAAGCTAAAAATTACATGGCTTACTCCTCTTTAAAGATGTTCTACATTAAATACAGTCCTGGTTTAGATATAAATGTTGCTGTAAAGTGCTGGTGATGCATATTTGAGTGTTTTGTCTTACGCTGGAAATCTTTGTTTTCAACATATGCAGTAACAGAGTAGATTCATCTTCTATTTTATTCCACAATTGTTTTAGAGCTCCATAACTTTAATATTCTCTGGAATTACCTTTTCTCATTAAAACAGTCACCGATAGTGAAGACTGAAACAATCAGTTTTGGAAGTGTTTCTTCAGCTGGGGAGAAAACTGAAATTTCTATAAAGGAAATGCCCATTGTTCATACTGAAACAAAAACGATTACATATGAGTCATCTGAGGTAAGAAATACTATATTCTCTTGGACCTAACAGAATGTAGGCAGGTGCTAAGAGGATGAATGACACTCAGCACTGTGACTAGCATGCCCCGTTCCCAAGGATTGCATTGAATCTGGGCTCAGGAGCTTTCTGATAGTTTTAGTCTTAGCTTCTTGAACTTTCTAGCTGTCTTTACTTTTTATAAATAATTATCCTACAGATAATACTTAAATACTGAAATGGAGATGTAAAAATGCTATCAATTGGAAAGGCAAGTAAAACATTTTTCTCTGGTTTTCATTATGTTAGAGGTTCAGCATCAGGATTTTTCAGGTGCCAAATCCAGTTTTTCTAAAGGCTAAACTAGACAAGAGCTGGAAGGTCTGTGCTTGGATACTTTCTATTTTTAAAACTTCTGTAAATAACATCTGGGGATAGGGTAAATGTTAGATGAAGATTAAAGAGCAAGGTAAACCCTTCCCCTCACACCCTTTTCCAGATGTAAATCAATCCCCTAAAAGAGAAGAAGAGAAGAGATTGGATTTATACCCCACCCTTCACTTGGAATCTCAGAGCGGCTTACAGACTCCTTTCCCTTCCCCTCCCTATAACAGACACCCTGAGAGGTAGATGGGGTTGAGAGAGATCTGACAGAAACTGCTCTTTCAGGGATAGCTCTTGTCAGAACTGTGGCTTGCCCAGGGTCATCCAGCAGCTGCAAGTGGAGGAGTGGGGAATCAAACCCAGTTCTCCCAGATTAGAGTCCACATACTTAACCACTACTCTGCCTTGGTAGAGTTTTAAATAGCAGCCCTCCTAGGCCAGTCACATTAATTTGAAACATTGGCTAGCTCCTCATTCTGCATCCAGATTGCCTTCCCTCCCCCATCCAGCCATTAATCGTGTCTTGTGTAGTGTGTCCATAATTTGAATGAAAAGTTGTGAATTAAAAATTTGTAGAGGAGTGTACTCTTGAACACATACGTGATGTGGTGAAGGGGTCTGCATGTGTCAGCAAAGCTGAGAGTCACTCAAGGTGGAATGGTCACAGCTGAGACACCAGATTAAGACACCCTACCCCCTTCAGGAATCAACAGCCACATCAGCAGAAGAGAATAGCTTGTTCCAGTGGTGATGGGAGCATAGGAGTCCTTGAAGGGTAGCTAGTGGGCGGCAGCAGTAGCGAAAGGTGACACTTTCATAGACAACAGCAGTGCCATTTCAGCTAACGCTGGTTAGTACTGCACAGAAGGCAATCATGGTAAACCACGTCTGAGCATTTCTTTCCTCGAAAGCCCTATGGCAAGACAATTCAGAATGAAAAAAGATATTGTGCTGGAAGACAGGACCCCCAGGACAGATGGCACTCAATCAACTACTGGGGAAGGATGAGTAGTGTTGTTCTTTATGACACAACTATTGATATGAGTGGGTGCAAAAGGAAAGCCCTATGCTGTTTGACACATAAAATAAGAACATGGAGTGCGAGCAGTATGAATCAAGATAAGCTCAAAATTGTGAAATGAGAAATGGAATGTTTAAACATTGCAGTCCTTGGAGTAAGCAAACAAAAGTGGTCTGGATTAGGACATTTTCAGTCAGAAAACTATGAAGTGTTTTTTACTTGGGGAATGGCAAACACAGAATAAATAGTTGGTCTAATAGTGAGGCAAGGCAGTCAGGGGCTATAACGCTAAGCCTGACCGAATAATATCAATCAAACTTCATAGAAAGCCTATTATTATATCTATCATTCAAGTTTATGCCCCAACTACAGATGCTGATGAGGAAGAAACTGAAAGCATTTATGCTTAAGAAAAGAATCTAATCTGAATAATTTCCAAATTGGTTGGAAATTATTCCGGTTAGATTCTTTTCTTAAGTATGATTGGTAGCCCAATTTTGAAGCCTTTTCTTCTACCACTTTGAACCTTGATGGTGTGTAAAACTGATACTGGAGATTTAAATGAATATAGCTATACCTGTATGTTACTGAAAACAGTCCTTCTCTGAAGAAGATATCTGAAATGAAGTATTTACCTGGAACCTTTGTAAGATGGATTTTGGACTTAATGGATTTTTTGCACTTTTCATATAAATCTATTGGACCTTTCTTGAATGTCCTTAAATTTGTTATGATGTATTTTTGTACAATTGTACAGTGATACATCTGTTGATATCTTTCTGATACATACTGTTAATTCTGTTGCAAGGTTTGAGTCTACAGTAGACATGAATAGAATCTACAATACAAGTGATTATAGTTGTTTAACTTTATTCGTGTTTATATTTCACAGTCATTACATTTGTCATTATAGATTTGGGCTAGGAATGTGAAATAAAGCAGGAGAGACAACGATTTGTTAATTGCAAACAAATGTAACAGGCAACCAAATAGATGATTGTAGATGTGGAATCACCAGGTGACCAATATAGAAAGCATGTACTTGGAAACAGAAGATGGAGAAGCTGAGTTCTGTCCGCTAAAATAAGTTCAGGAACTGATACAGACCATGAATTGTTAATATTAAAATTAGAGTAAAGCCAAAGAAAAGCACCAAAACATTTGTAATGCCAAAATACAATCCAGACAACATTCCTGAAGAGTTTAAAGACGGTGTAAAGAACAGATTTGCATCACTACGTTCAAGTGAACATGAACCAGAAGAACTGTGGGTTGAAACCAGAAATATTATCAAGAAACAATGTGCAAAGATTATTCCTGTAGCCAAAAGAAATGAAAAGCCTTAGTGGATGACTTATGAAAGTCTAAAAATTGCTAAAGACAGATGAGAAGCAAAAGTAAAAGGTGACAGAAATAGAATCAGAAGTCGAAATGCACTGTTCTAGTGACTTGCACATGACTTCCAGGCTCACAAGCACATACACATATGCACACATGCACAAAATACAAAAAAAACACATCTGTTCTACAACATCCAAAAAATCAAAGGGAAATTTAGAGCATGGTTAGGCATGCTGAAAGATCAACATGGAAATACATTAACTGGACAAAATAAAGAAAAATAGGGAAAATACACTAACAAACTGTATAGACGAGAAAGGATGACAGATTCCTTCAAAGACAAATATTTTGAAGAACCTTCAGATCTTCTTCGTGGTCTCTGTGCATCACACCTCTGGGATATAGTTCACCTGCGCTAACCCCGATTGGTATAATGGAAAGCGAAAGGGATTTTCGCTCCCGCTCCCCGGTCACGTGCCGGGCTCCACTGTGCATGACTAGGGAGAGGGCACAAAGATCCCACCAGTTCTCTTCTGACTGCCACGTTGGTAGGACCTTTTTGCCTCGGTCAGTAATAGTTGTTGGCCTGAAGGCCTCGTTTTTCTTCTCTTTAGTTAGTTAGGAAAGTAGTTTTTAGTTAGTCTTTTTTGGACTGGTCTCTGCTTCCACGGAGACTTTTCTCCACCCCTCCCTTCAGTCTATGGCCACTAGGTGGGGTTTCTTTAAATGGCGCAGAAACTGCGGCAAGAAAATCGCCCCCCCCAGATGAACATTCGCTCTGCCTCTTGTGCCTGGGGGAATCGCACCACATAGACTTCTGTATCCACTGTTCCAAGTTTTCTAAACAATCCAGGAAAAATCGGGTGGCCAGATTTTGTGTGGCTTTGATGGAGTCAGCTTTATCTCCTGTGGCGGCCTTGTCACAAGATACTTCCAGGCATGCTTCGATGTCAATGCCTGTATCGGAATCGGTAGCTGCTCTGTCTTCGACATCAGCTTCAATCGACACCGAAAAATCAGTGCTGAAGTGCCTGATTCAGGCACAACAGTCCGACACCCATATTCCTTCTGAGATACAGAAGGAGGGCGAGGACGTTCAGCGTATCAAGCATAAGAAGCACAAGAAAGGGTCTCTCGACAAGGCATTGAGTCCCCAAACTGAGGTAGTAATACCTCCCAAAGCCGCTTCACTTGATACATTAAGCCGAGGGCAGCTACAAGGTGTTCTGCAATCACCTTCGCTACACTCAATTCAGTCCACCGACTCCAACCAAGAGCTGGACTTCTCAGATTCCTCGATCCCCCGAGGTCGAGATCTCGCCTCCCATCGGATATGATGGTCAGGACCGATCTCCTACACCCCTTCAGCCTCCACACTGGGATCAGCGCCAAAGGCAATATTTATATAGGGCTTATCCTTTCCAGACATCGATGCTGTGGCTTCCCCCACCTTCACCCAGGGAGTGGGATTGCCAGTCCTCATCTTCTAGGCTCTCTTGGTATAGAGACACATCCTCGATGCCAAAATTCATTAAACTGTCTCAGTCGAGACCGCATGCTACCATTCCCAACTTCCAACCGTTGACATTGACAGATTCCGGAACTGTCTGAACTGCTGCCATCGACACCAATACTGCAGACTTCATTCTCTGAACCTTCAGACCAAGCCAGTTCCTTGACTTCTCAGTTGGAAGAGGATATTCCAACCATTAGGATCGTCCCTGCCTCAACAAGTGGAAGACGACCTCCCTGTCTCCCCATCGGAAGATGTCAAATCTTATGGCAATTTCGTGAAACAGATGGCTGACAAATTGGCTCTACCCACCATCCAGCCTCCCCCGACTGTGACAGACTCAGTCTTCGACATCGTCTAGATGGACACTTCGATGTCCATAGCCCTTCCCATTACTTCGGTCCTTCTGAAAATGACCAAGGACCCCTGGACGCACCCTTCATCTGTTCCAGTATCTAATAAACGACTGGACCATATGTATAAAATTCAGGAGTTGGGAGCGGAATTCCTCTTCACTCATCCAAAGCCAAACTCCTTGGTAGTGACATCATCCACCAAGGGAAAGAGCAGTCACTCCATGCCTTCCGACAAGGAGGGTAGGAAGCTCAGCTCCTTCTACACTACAGGGGTGATGGGGATTAAGGCATCGAACTATGCCATCTGTATGGGGCGCTATCAGTTTGCTCTGTAGGAGCAAATGTTGGAGTTTATTACTACTCTCCCAGCTGAGAGCAGTCATTGGGCCTGATACATACAAAAAGAAGGCATGCTTCTAGCAAAGCATCAACTGAACATCTCCAAGCACACCCTAGATGTAGCGGCAAAGACCCTCACATCTGCAGTTGCCTTACGTCGACACGCTTGGCTGTGCTCTTCTGCCTTACATACAGATACCAAAACCGTTGTTGAGGATCTCCCCTTTGAGGGCAATGGCCTCTTCAGCTCTACTACTGATGTAGTACTTCAGGAGCTCGACAAGCGCATCAAGATGTCTCGCAGCCTAGGAGTCTCTCCCGCTACCAAGTCAACCAAGGGAAAACTAAGCAAGGGACTCAGAGACCAACATCAAGATCTCCTTCTGAAAACCAATGGCAGAGATCTCCAGATGGGTCCTCTCGTCTTTATGGAGGGAAACCCAAGTTTGCATCAGCTTCCCAATCTTGACACAAACCGTCAAAAGCTCCTAAGCAGAGTCTTTGACTGCAGCTTCACCATGTTTCCCACACATCTGTTTCCTTTCCTGTTGGCATGGGAACTCATAACTTTGGATTGATGGGTCCTCTCCATAGTAGAATCGGGCTACCTCATAGAGTTCTTCCAAACCCCTGCCACCTCCCCAGTCATTGTAACACCAGCTTCAGTTGTGCTTCTGGAGGAAGTTCAAACCAAAAGGATGCCATAAAGCCAGTACCAGTAATGCAGCCACACGCAGGCTTCTATTCTTGTTACTTCATGGTACCGAAAAGTATGGACCTCAGATGCTTAAACCGCCACATTGTCTACAAGAAATTTTGAATGACAACGTTACAAACCATTCTTCCACTTCTGAACCCCAGAACATGGATGGTGACATTGGATCTCAAAGACGCTTATTTTCACGTCCCAAATCACCCCACCCACCATCCCTTCCTCCGCTTTGCAGTAGGCAACAGACATTTCCAGTACAAAGCCCTCCCGTTTGGGCTCTCTACACCCCCCCGGGTCTCTATGAAAGTAATGGTGGTCATAGTGGCATACCTCCATCTGAAGGGCATCCAGATATTTTCCTACATAGACAATTGGTTGTTAGTGGCAGACTCAAAGACTTCTCTTCTCGCTCACATAGACCTAACCTTGACAATCCTGGAGTCTTTGGGCATGAAGGTGAACCTACAAAAGACTATGTTCCTTCCCTCCACAAGGGTACAGTTCATAGGAGCTATTTTGGACTCTGTGGCATGCAAGGCCTTTCTCCCTACTCAGAGGGCGACGGACATTATCGAATTAGTGACTCTCCTACGCAGTACTGAGAGTGCCACCACAAAGCAAGTCCAGTGGCTGCTGGGCTTGATGGCAGCCACTACCATTGTCATTGTCTTTGCCAAGCTCCACATGAGACCATTGCAGCTGTGGTTTGTTTGGAAGTTTCACCCACAGCGACACTCCCAATCCCTTTGTCTCATCTTACCACAGACTGTTTGGGACTCTCTCCTTTGGTGGGCAGATCCTGTGAATCTCTTAGTGGGAGCTCCATTTCACCCTCCCACCTCAACTCACGCTGACAACAGATGTGTCCCTCTGGGGTTGGGGGGCACATCTCAGAGGACTTTGTGTAGGGGCTCGGTGGGAACCCCACATAGCCAGTCAACACATCAATGTCCTAGAACTCCTGGCAGTTCAGTATGCACTCAGGTCTTTCCGCCACCTTGTGACCCAGCAGGTGGTCACGGTCCTTATGGACAACACCACAGCCCTGTGTTACATCAACAGACAGGGAGGCACAGTATCCAGAGGTCTATGCCGTCTAACTCTGGGAATCTGGAATGAGTGTCGGTAGTGGAACACGTTTTTGAGAGCTGCCCATCTTCCGGGAGCTCTCAACGTTCAAGCAGACTTCCTGAGCAGAGAAGGTGCATCAGGACACAAGTGGGAACTCAATTGGAACTATCTCCAACCAATCTTCCAACTATGGGGTTTTCCGGAGGTGGACGTGTTTGCGACGCACCACAACAGGAAATGCCATCTCTTCTGCTCCAGAGCGGGGACCGATCCCCTATCTCTAGGCGACAGTCTCCTTCTTCTGTGGTCATACACGTACATTTTTCTTTTCCCTCCGATTCCTCTGATCTCAAGGGTCCTCAGCAAAATACTGAGGGAGAAACCTCACTGTCTCCTGGTGACTCCATGGTGGCCACGGCAGCACTGGTTCCCCATCCTGTTGCACCTATCCAAGGGCTCCTTCATCCACTTCCCCCCAGCTGCGGATCTTCTTGCAGGAGGGACAGATACTGCATCACGATGTGCAGCATCTCAAACTCACAGCCTGGAGGATCCTCTCCTGGCGATTAGGGACAGAATAGACACTGTCCTATTGAACTGTCGGAAGCCTTCCACATGAGCTTCCTACTCCGGAAAGTGGAATACATTCCTATCCTATCTCACTTCGTTGGGATTACCATCACCCCCTTCGGACTTGATGACAGTCTTTGGGTTTTGGTTGTCCCATGTAGACCTGGGCCTTAGCTGTGCCTCGCTGAAGGTCTATCTCGTGGCAATTTTGGCTCACCATCTGCCTATTGATGGTCACTCCATCTTCTCCCACCCACTGACTAAAAAGTTTCTTAAAGGCCCTCTTCCCTCCATCGCATGGTCCCACACCAGCATGGGACCTGACCATGGTACTTGTGAGACTTGCGGACAAACCCTTTGAACCAATGGCTACTTGCAGTCTGCAGCTTTTGTCATGGAAGACAGCATTTCTGGTTGCGATCACCTCTACTAGGAGGGTGAGTGAACTGTCAGCACTTCATTGTGACCCCCCATATTTATGTTTCTGGTATGATGGGGTCACGTTAGCCCCAGATGTTTCCTTTCTGCCAGAGGTGGTTCCAGAGTTTCATCTTAATGTTGACGTTGTCCTCCCAGCATTCTTCCTGTCTCCTGCAACCAATGAAGAACGCCGGCTCCACTTGTTGGACGTCAGAAGAGCTCTTCTCTTCTATTTGAATCAAACAAGGCCTTTCAGAAAGTCATCAGCTTTGTTTGTTTCCTATGCTCTATCCTCCCAAGGGAAGAAGCTATCGTCCCAACGTCTGTCTAAGTGGATTGTGGAGACTATTAAATTATGCTCCTGGGGCCTCTAAGGGTGCATTCCACCTGGGTGGTGGATGCATCTACAGCTTTCCTGTGAGATGTGTCACTAGATGACATTTGCAATACTGTGACATGGGCCACACCTCACACGTTTGTGAAGCATTATGCCCTAGACATACATCTTCATCAGCGTTCAGCAGTAGGACAAGCAGTGTTGCAGGCAGCGCAGATTTAGGACCTCAGCTCCCTCCTCCAGGTGTGTGTGTATGTACTGCTTGCTAGTCTCCCAAAGGTGTGATGCACAGAGACCACGAAGAAGATAAACAAGTTGCTTACCTGTAACTGATGATCTTTGAGTGGTCATCTGTGCATTCACACCACCCGCCCTCCTTCCCCTCTGCTTTCGGTCCTTTCCTTTCTTTAGAGACTGAGGACAGCAGTCAGAAGGAACTGGTGGGATTCTTGTGCCCAGGGCCGGCTCGCCCACTAGGCGAGCTAGGCGCTCGCCTAGGGCGCCGGCCCTGCAGGGGCGCCAAAATGCCCCCCACCCCCCCGTAAAAAGGCCCCCGAGCCGCCCAATGCCGGCAGCCCCGGCTTTCCTGGGTGCCTCGCGCGCCGCCCCTGGGAGGGAAGGGGGGGCTTCTAAGCCCGCCCCTTCCTCAGCTCTCCTAGGCGCTGGGCCATCTCCAGGCCCCACCGGGAGGTTGGCATCCCCGGTGGGGTGGGCGCCCCAGGCAGTCCTGCCTAGGGCGCCCAGACACCTGGGGCCAGCGCTGCTTGTGCCCTCCCCTAGTCATGCACAGTGGAGCCTGGCACGTGACCAGGGAGCGGGCGCAAAAATCCCTTTCGCCTTCCATTATACCGATTGGGGTCAGTGCAGGTGCACTATATCCCAGAGGTGTGAATGCACACATGACCACTCGAAGATCATCAGTTACAGGTAAGCAATCTGTTTTTTTAGAAAGTGAAGTGAAAGTGGCTCTCAAAGCAGTTGTGAGAAACAAATCACCAGGAGTAGATGGGATATTAATAGAGCTACTTGAAGCCACAGAAATATAGCCCATCAAAATCTTAACAGTATGTCAACAAATATGGAAAACAAAGTAATGGCCCACAGGCTGGAAATGCTCAGCCTATATTCCAACCCTGAAAAAAGGAGACGTCAAACACTGCAGCAACTATTAGACCATCACATTAATTTCTCATGCAAATAGAGTGATGCATTAAATCTTACAACAAAGACTGTCTCATTCCATATATAGAATGAGAAATGCCAGATGTTCAACCTGGATTCAGAAGACAAAGAAGTACTAGAGATCATACTTCAAATCTACGTCAGTTACTGGTGCATACAAGAGAATTTCAGAAGAAAATCAGCTTGTATTTCATAGGTTACAGCAAAGCTTTGTGTGGATCATGAAAAGTTATGTTTGGTTTCAAAAGAGTTAGATGTACCATAACATCTGATTGTTTTGATGTGCAATCTGTACTCCAGACAAGAGGTTACCATTAGGAAAGAATATGGAGAAACAGAATGATTTCCAATTGGCAAAGGTGTCAGACAAGGATGCATTTTATCTCCCTATATATCTTCCATCTATATGCAGAACATATCATAGGGAAAGCTGGGTTACATTTAGATGAAGGTGAAGTGAAAACTGGTAGAAAGAATTTGAGGTATGCGGATGACACCACATTACTGGCAGAAAATAGTGAAGACTTTAAATGACTATTGGTGAAGATGAAAGCAGAAAGTGCCAGAGCAGGATTACAGCTGAAAATGAAGAGGACAAAAGTAATAACTCCTGAGGAATTACACAACTTTAAGGCTGACAGTGAAGAAACTGAAATTGTTCAAGATTTTCTATTCCTTGACTCAGTCATCAACTGAAAGGGAGACTGCAGCCAAGAGAACAGAAGGAGATTGAGACTGAGAAGGGCAGCCATGAAGGAGCTAGAAAAGATTCTTAAATGCAAGGAAGTGTCACTGGGAACCAAGATCAAGATAATTCATGCCATAGTATTCTCCATTACTATGTGGATGTGAAAGTTACTTTAGGAATTATGGATCTTGAAGGTCAAAAAACTGCAATTTGAATTGGGACTGGAAACAACTAGAAATGAGTATAACACATAATGCTGGTTGCATATGTTCATTTCTGTAAATATTCTCATCAATTCATTTTGCTCCCATTGAAGTTTCTTGATTGTCTCCAAAGAAACTGTACATAGAATGCTTTGCAGTTGTTTTGAAGACCTGTCTGACAGTTGCCAGGACAGACTGGTGATCCAGGCTATAGGTTGGTGAAAGGTCCTCCTAGTCACCTGTTTCGTCTAGGGAAAGTGACAAATTTAGGAGTACTCCCAGACTACATACCTGATCTCTCAGGCACTATTCCAAACCCATCAAAAGCAGCTTACACCTATTGCCATATTAGATTTACTACCATCAACAGCACTTCCATTTTGCTTGAATGAATCTTTAGTTTGTTCATCTAAACCAGGCTACCATGGCTGATGGTATCAAAAGACACTGAACTATAAATTAGTATAATCAAAATCTTTAAGATATTTATCATTATATAGGACTTTTGTTCATTTGTTTTTCCTAGGCAGACACTTGTGCTGATTCAGATCCTGGAGTTCTGATGAGTGCACAGACCATCACATCTGAAACTACCAGTACTACAACTACTACACACATCACCAAAGTAAGTTCCTGAGAAATCTTTTGCTAAAATGGGTTTGACCTTTATGAAATGGATAAAAAGGTGGGCAATGGAAAGACAAACCAGATAAAACAGTAGAAAACTCTTTTGTTAGTGTATGTGTGTATTAGCTGTGTAGACCTCAATTTGAACTGAGACAGGAAGGGGGGTGGGTTTCTACAGTACATGGGGTAGATTCTGCAGCAATTGTCTGAATTATTGAACAGACTATCTAAATCATTTGTAATTATTAACTCTGGAAACAGGCAAGCAGGGGTCCACAAATACGGTTCCAGGTGGCACCTAGATATTTAATTCTGATGATCAAGGAGAGTCTTCAGTACACTCCACCACAAGAGTAAGACATTTTAAAACTGCCATCCAGGAAGACAGTGTGTGCCTTCTTATCCAAACAGTCATGGGCTAGACACATCATCACAATACATCCAACTCACCTCCCTATATATAGCCCTATAAACACTGGGCAGTAGTTGCAAAAGCTATACCTTTATTTTGCTGGATATTGATATCAAAAGTTAACTGCCAGTGTTTGTGTTTGTTTCTTTCCTTTAGACAGTGAAAGGAGGCATATCAGAGACAAGAATTGAAAAACGAATAGTCATCACAGGGGATGCAGACATTGATCATGATCAGGTATAGTATATAAGCTATAAGTTATCCCCAAATTAGTCTGCTGTGTTCTAACTATAAATCTAAGGACAGTGTTAATACTGGCATGCCTTTAAAAATTGATTAGTCTTTAGATCAACAATGATACTCCTGTTTTGAATCACTTTTCCTCATTTGCAAACTGTGTAATTTATCATGAATCTCTCTTCACCTTGCTACTGATCATGCATGTTCCACCTCCTTCTTGTTTTTGCCCTTCTGTGGTTTCCTTGGGCTAGGCGCTGGCTCAGGCAATTAAAGAGGCCAAAGAGCAGCACCCTGACATGTCAGTGACCAAAGTAGTGGTACATAAAGAGACAGAAATCACACCAGAAGATGGGGAGGATTGACCACAGGTAAGAGGCTGTGATTTTTCCCAGACACTCACTGAGCTGGCATGTGACAAAGGCATTTTTCTTTCGTAATTCATCTCTAACCCTCTCTATTTATTCTCTCTGGCATTTGTACTACGTTTTAGGGAAACAGTGATTCTGAAATTTACCTTATGTTCTTGGTGCAACAGTTTTTCCCTCCTCTTTGGAACAATGCCAGTTAGAGAAATAGAATAAACCCATTTGCTTGTGTCTGCTTGCTAGTTGTTATGCATTTTCATTGTCCAGTATGCTCCTAAATAATTTCTGAGGACAGCTTACACATATGGTTTGTGGGGAATCAGAGAAACATTTTAAACTGTAAATACTTGTGTATTTGGTAATGGCTTCAGCCTGTCATATTATGAACAGATATACCAGAATTATAGGATTTTACTGCCACATTGTTCAGGTATGGTTGAACCACTAAATGTTATCATAGCTAATTCTGTAGTAAGCACGGATCTACATCTCTTTGTCTCGTTTTTACATGGCTACTACTGTGCATTGTTTCTTATGGGGAGACAATACAGTTTTCCTTGTCTGCTGCTGTACTTCAACAAAGGCATGCTGACAGCCTCTAGCTAAACAGACATCTTGACAGTATTGCAATTATTATATGCATGTGCTAGAATACTTTGTGCATACTAACATGCTGTGCAAGAACCCTTAATACTAGCATCTTCTATAGGTGGCTTTGAATGTTGTGTGCAAAAAGGGATTTTTTTCTGCTTTGTGTGAACTGACAGCAACAGTTTCAAGTAGTGTATAGTCCCAAATGTTGATAGAAGTCATACGTTCCCATATGGAAGATTGGAACTCACCAATGGATTTGGGCGGCCTTCTTAATAGATTTATAGGCGGCTTCCTTCAAATGTAGATAAAGTAAAGGATAAAGAACATTGCTAAAGTGGGATATTCACAATAGATCAGGCGAAGAAAACATTTCATTGGTGGGTCTCCTTTGCAAAGTATTTGGGAACTGGATATAAAAATTTTATGTATTGTAGGCACCACATCATGTCTTGCAATTGTTTGAATCAATAAATAATTAATACAAACAGCTGTATTATATGGAGTCAAACCATTGGTCTGTCGGGTCCAGTAGAATCTACTCTGATGTATAGTGGTTTTCATGGGAAAAAATCTTTTTAGCTTATGTAGGGGATTGAACTTGGTATGCACTGCCTGCAAAGCATGTGCCACATTTCTGAGCATAAAAAAACCCTAAAATGATTATGTTTTTTTTGTTGCAGTTTCAAAACTTGACTAGATATTTTGTTTACTGTGCTATACTTCATTCTGCCCCCAAAAGTTAGTGCAATTTTTTCCATATAAAACACAGGTGATCCCTGTCTTCATCAGGCTCAGAAACTTATGAAATGTGTCCAAGCATAATTATTACTGCATATTGCTTTAGATGAACTGAATGTCTGAACTAAATGCATGAGGCTGTTCTTCTGGAAGTTACTCATACTTCATACCCACCTTTGAATTAGCCCTGCTATGAAGAGTTAATTCTACTAGACCCAGACAGTTATAATACTGCTTGTAGCACAGTCATCTCCTACTATGATTTGTTATTGATTATTTTCTAGAATTTAACTACCTTCTCTCTACTGCAGGAATAATGTAGCTTTCATATGAATTCAGTCATATACGCCATTGGGAATAACAGAACCTACATGGAGTCTTGGTTCTCCCCAGCAGGCTTACATCTCTCCAGAGAAAATTTCAATGTGGAAGAACTGGTCTTGATTGCTACTAAAGGCACTGGCAGAAATATTGTCCCATTTACAGCAATCTGAATCAGCATTAGTAATCCAATATTGCATGAAGCAACGAACAAATTACAAAAAAGCGGCATTTTAATTTTCCAAAACTAAGTTTCCATCTATACCTGCACGTTCATCACCAGTATAAAACAGCGATCTCATGTTACACACAAAAACAGTTCATGCCTTCACAGATTATTGGAAGTATAAACAGATCACATTTTCTTAGGTGGCAAAACTTTTGTTTAGGGTAAATGAAGATTACCCTAAAATGCTAAAAGCTGTATAGGTACTGTGTATAATGTTTTATCACCTTAGATGTGCCAATAACTCACTGTATTCAGTAAACACTTTGAATCATATACTTGTGTCATCTGTTTATTATTGTCTAATAAACAATGATCAATCTCTAACATTGTTTAAATGGTTACAAGATGTGCACTGTTTACCTTATTTTAAACCTTTAATAGGTATTAATAATTTTAGATTATTCAAAGTTTAAAGCTAGAAATCTTCCACCCTTGACAAATCCTCATCCTATAAATTATGTTGTGATTATTTTAAAGTGTATGCGTTCCTTAGCATTACAGCATTATTACTCTGAAATTTTGATTTTTTTCAAAAAATATTTCCCTTTTGTTCTCAGAGAAAATGTTTCTTTTCAGAGTGTGGTTGCATTTTCCGATCTAGGAGAGAGTTAAGCCTTAAACTGTACAGAACACCTACTGAAAAATTATTTGATATTTGGTTTTCACATCCATTTAAGGGATACTGTCTTCATTACACTGTCAGCCACATCACAACACATGGTGAATGTATGTTTCTGCATAGTGAAATAAAAATGGTAAATGCATCCAAATTTGTATTGGTCTATGTCTAAGAACATGTTTTCTGTACTCAAAACTTCCAGTACCATTTGTATGATATAAAAGACATTTTAATGTGCATAACATATGTTTTTCCATCATGCCACACTGTATTTATACAGGTACACATAGAAAAGCAGACACCTGGGAAAATAGTGTAACAAACTTCTTCTGTACAATTGTGTACATAGAACAGATGCCCTCCAGCTTCTCCTGTATTATATAGCTGTGTAACATGTTTCACATAAATTAAATGAAGAGTATAATCAGCTATTTTTTAAGCATTGGCATGGAAAAATCCTTTTGTATTTTCCATTCTAAATCATGAGAAAAGTACCCATTTCAACAAGTACTCTGGATACAATCAAGCACTTTAGTTTATTTCAATAGGACTGAAATGGATGAGATTTTTTCAAAATGCTTAATTTTGGGCTGATTGTACCCTTTACTATTTTGTGTTAGTTCTCATTAACACTTTGTTCACAGTATTCTTTAGTCAAAGAGAAAAGGTTATAAAGTGTATTTTGTAAAGCTATCAAATATACGTAAGGTAACTTTTGCTGGTAAAAGCTAAGTGCACACACAAATGTTTCCAAAGTGAATTGAGTGGCAGGAGCTTCTATGAAGTAAGATCAGTTCTTTTATGGTAGATTAAATGGAATAAATATTTTTAGAGAATATATATAATATATATCAAGGAAAATAGAGAAACTATGAAAATAAGAACACTGATCCAATATTTCTTGTATGTGTGGAAGTATATGAACAGTTCAGGTGTTCAGTGACTTCCTACAGTATTGTATAATCACCAACAGACTTGTGTGACCTACTTGGGATCATATAATTAGAATGTATATGGCCACATAAGCCTGAGAAAGGGCCATACTAATTATTAAATTCATGACTCTCATGAGTTTACACCAGGTGGAGCTTCTGGTTCAGTAAAGTGGCATCTTCCCAAAATCATGAACCTCTTGGTAGTACAGTACACTCCCATAGGCAATCACATAGACTTCCAATCATCTGATCAGACCTAAGAATTATCTACCTTGTTAACGGGCCTCCTGGACAACTGTGCATCAGGATGAATGTTTGTTTTTACTAGTCTCTACTAAAATTGCTCCCTCGATAATTCTCCATGTTACAATAATATAGGCATACGTGAACCTGTACGTCTGGAATGTTCACACAATAAGTTTATATACTTAGCCAGCTCACCAAAAGATACTACTGACTCCTTCCCAGTAGCTCGACACATATGCCACATTTTCATTAGCCCTTTATTCTAGTCATAGCTGTAAACTGATGCACCTTCAACTCTTGGACTTGTTTTACAATACTACATGACTCTTGCATTGTTACCTGACTCACAGGAGCATTCTTGCTGTTGATGTAGAAATCAACCTTCACCCAGTCATTTTTAATTTTTCTTGAAGATCTTGTTTGCATAGTTTGTTCTTCCCAGTCCAACCATTTTTTTCCTTACATAATGAAAAGCAAATATTGATCATTTTGTGTCTAGATTTATCAGCTTCTTAACCTCATCATATATTTGAATATAGCATCCAGTTATTATTGCTTCCTTTCTGTGAAAACCAAAAGCAGCTTTTTTCCCCTTGTGGCAGCTATTGAGGATATGAGTGTGCCATGTTTCTCAGACTACACTCCAAATTCTTGTTAAAGCATCAAGTGTAAAAAAAAAAAAAAACAGATTCTGAAACTATATTACTATTCCTTTCAGGTAGCATTTGCATTGTTAGCAAAAATAATGACCAACTTATAGATACAATGTGAAAAGCTTATCCTGTGAACAGGCAGTTTATTCATTTGGTGTGTTTTTTTTTAATTCGGCAATTTTTAGAGCTAAGTGTCAACATTACTATTAAAATGTGGGAAGCATTTTGAAGTGGCTGGTGGTAGTGGTAAGCAGATGCTTATTTCAGACAATAAACCATTCTTGGTTCATACGATAAGGCTGTATCTGTAGTAGCCACTTCACAAATCAGCATTATCATTGTTTTGAGCACGGCACCAGAATCTATTTTTATGAGATAAGATTGATTTTTATGTCCAAGGTTGCTGCTATGTTACCTACATTTTAGCATGACATTAAAATAAGAATGCTATCAAAAGCTGATTGTTCATAAGACTTGTCTATTTAGAATGGGTGCTCACTGCTAAAATAACAAGTGCACAGTGGTGGCTCAATGTTAGTGAACTTTGTTTGAAGATACTTCCTGGGAAATAAATGTTGCTTTTTAATAATTGTTTTTTTGGGGGGTTGACTGCCTAATTCTGTGCCAGATGAAATAAAAAGCTCTTGCCTGTTTCTAACAGCTGCTTTGTCTCAATCTTTCGGTTTTTTCGTCCACTTCCAGCTCTTGGTCCATGCTAATATAACAGGATCCACTTTAAACCATCAATTGGGATGATTTGTCTTGATAATTAAAGAAGCCTTTTACATAATTAGAAAATGGAGGAATTATACTATGTGACAGCAAAGAAATATACTAACTAAATAATGGTTTATTTACTATATTTCTATACTGCCTCTTCAGAGTCCCGCTCAAGATGGTTTACAGTTAAAAACCACAGAATAAAAAACAAGCCATTAGAAATAAGCAGCATAAAAACTGTCCATAAAAACAGCAGATCATTTCAAAGTTAATAAGATAAAAGCCTGGGTTGAAAGATGTGCTTTAGTCTGGCGCCTAAAAGTGCTACCTACCTTACTTCTGAAGACAGGCATAGAAATGAAGAAGGGCCGGTTTTATACCCCACCCTTCATTATTCAAAGGAATGTCAGAGCGGCTTACAATCACCTTCCGTTCCTCTCCTCACAACAGATACCCTGTGAGGTAGGTGGGGCTGAGAGAGCTCTGAGAGAACTGTGACTGACCCAAGGTCACCCAGCTGACTGCATGTGGTAGAGTGGGGAATCATACCCAGTTCTCCAGATCAGAGTCCTGCTGCTCTTAACCACTACATCAGGCTTGAGAAGCAGATCTAAACTGGCAAGCTGGATAGTATGGGAAGAGATGGTCCTTCAGAGAGCTTGGCCCCAAGCCATTTAAGGCCTTAAAGGTAAGAACCAGCACTTTGAATTGTGCCCAGAAAAAAGTCAGTAGCCACTGCAGATCTTTCAGCACAGGGGCAATCCCTGTAACCAACCCAACAGCAGCCTAGCTGCCACGTTTTGGACCATCTGAAGTTTCCAAACCATTTTCAAAGGCAGCACCACCAAGAGTGCATTACCAGTAACCAAACTTGGATGTGATCAGACCATGGATCATTGGCCAGATCACACTTTTGAAGGAATGGCCTTAATCAGCATTGTGCAGACACAATGGTGGCAGAAAAGTGAGCTTGCTTGGCTGCCATCATTGCCACAGAGTAGGCACAATAATGTGCTCTCAACTGTGCTTGGTCGCATTTGGTTGGGGTTGGAGTTTTTCTCCTCTTGTGCTTTAACCATCTGCTCAGCCATTTCATTATCCAAAGCTCCTCAATTAACAAGGGCATTGGGACTCCATGGAAGGAGAGAGGGCAATCATGTCGAGAGCCTGGGTCATCTTCATATTCCACAGGTCAACCAGGACTGCAACATGAGCACCAACCTCCACCAAGCCTAGGCTGGTGCTGCACAAGGAAGCCCAGGAGACAAAGTTGGAAGAGAGTCACCTCCTAGTGGCTAGCCTACATAGATCCTTGAATGCATGCTACAAAGCACTTCTGTATACATTTCAGAGGACTGGTGACTTCATTCCCATGCAACCCTTCATGCATTAAGGTACACTACCTTCCAAGGAGCTTCAGCTACTGATGTGAAAAGGAGGAACTGAAAAGCTCAGGATACCACTTAGGGTTGCCAGACCCCAGGTCCAGGCAGGGGTTCCCCTGCTTCTGGGAGCTTCAATTCGCCCTGACTAGCTAGCCAACCGGGGAAGACTCAGCCCCAAACCATAGCCACGCCTCTCTTCCTTTCTGCAGTGATTTAAAGGGCTTCAGCTGATTGGCAAGAAGTGTGCAGCCCGCCAATCAGCTGGAGGGCCCTTTTAATCTTTCAGCAGGGAGGGAGAGGGGTTGTTGGTGGCCACTCAACTGGGCAGTTAATTTAATGTTTTTTAACTTATTTGATTCTATGCCCTCTTTGACAGACAAAGCAACAACAACAACCCATCCTTCCCTGTCCTGCCTATAGAGCTTATACCCAGGAATGACTGTATCCCACTTAGGTTGTAGTCTGTCAACAGATACATGCAGAATGTGGGCTTCTTGTCTTAAGCAGGGCATCCCATTACAGCTGGCACTGGCTGGGTGAGGATGGGTTCAGGGGTCTCACTTCCCCTTGCCTCAGCTAGATGTCATCTGCCCCTGTAGGTCTGGGGAGTTTGGCCAGCTATGCTGGACCTGAGAGGCTGCTGCCAAAAATGTAAACACTGCAACCTGAGCTCCCTGTGGTTCCCTATATTCCTGTTCATATCTATGACAATCTGATGAAGTATTCTTATCATAATGCCCATCCGCAATGGAAATATGCTCCTCCACTAGGAAAAAAAAATGCTCAAACCAACGAAGAGACACTTTTGGATGCAACACTTTGAGATTACCTCAGTTAATGTGTTATGCACCGCAACAGTAATTAAGTCCAATACTATAAACAGTTTTAATGTGTTCATACATTCTAGCAGTCCATCTTGAAAATGAGCCTCTTAATTATACTCTTCACCAAGATGTTATTTACCAAGTTAAGTTTAATTTTAAGGTTAAGATTTAATTTTTAAAAATTACACAAATATGATCATTCTTTTGAGTCAGCCCTACACTTTTTAGTAAGCCACAATCTGTTGGAGCTACTGCCATTATCCTGAATGCTTTATCCCTTCCTGTTGATTCCTGAGACATGGATATGATGCCTTTATCCTTCTTCCATGTTCTCAGACCTCCTGTTTCACCACTGATAACAGTTCCAGCAACTCTTCGTACAACTTAAAATCACAACTGATTTCTTCTAAAGGCTACTTTTTCACCTACAGTCCTATGTCCTAAATTTCATCTGCATTTTTAGGCATTTACTCTTATCTGTGAAATAAAATATTGATCTGAATTATGCTGTTCCACAATGTTACAGTGCAGACACCACTTTACAATTCTCACAACTTTTTATCTACATTTTTCAAAATCTATATAAGAGCAGTTTACATGGAGAACAAGAAAATTACAGTGTGACTTGATCCTAAATTAACAACTGAAATATAAATTAACTGGGTGGTCCAGCATGCTAGATAGCTAGTGTTCAGATCATATTTATGTATTTCTAAATGGAGCTATTTTAAAAAATTACATAATTACATATTACATCATAGAATCATAGAGTTGGAAGGGGACATACTGACCATCTAGTCCAACCCCCTGCTCAATGCAGGATCAGCCTAGAGCTTCCCTGACAAGTGTTTGTCCAGATGCTGCTTAAAGACATCACATTTATATTACTTTAATTGTAATTAAGAGTGTACTTTTATAAGAACTCACAAATTAATTGAGGATAAAGGTTTTCCACATCCATAGATTATTTTACAAACTTAGTTATTCGATGGGTAAAACCAGCTTTATTTAATTTGTGAACATTTGTTATGATTGTACAAAAATCAAGACATAGACATTTCCATTATAAGCAGTTTTGCCATTTTATGATCAGGTAAACTAAACTTATAAATGCAGGCTGCTGTTTTTAAAATCTTGCATCTTTGGTTTCAGCATATTTAAAACAAGTCCTAACTATCCATTAATAATTAATCATTTATAACCCACTTATCCCTAAAGGGCTCAAGGTAACTAATAGTAAAAGAAACATTATATAAATAATAACTGAAACAATAACATATAATTCAATGTTTATTACGATTCAAGATCAGGAACCAACCAGAATCATCAACAGACATACACATTAAATACATGTCATGTAATAGTATGCTAAACATAAAATGCCTAATTAAATATGCCACGGCACAAAATCTAGTTACTTTAATAGTGATATCATTACAACAATCACCAAGAAGGACTGAAATATAAAACTGATTAGATCTGCCAGGATAATTCTGCACTTGTGGAGTAATATATACATTCCGGATGTATACCAACAGTATAAGAGGGCATACTCAGTTGTTTCTACCATACCAGAATAACACGGACAGAGATGTTTCTCATACGGGATATGAGCATATCTCCCAAGAAGGGCAGATAGAAGGACATTTAGTCAGACAAAGGTAAAAGCACTACAATGTTTGGGGAATGCCAACGTATACAGGTATGAAGATGGAACAAAAATTGGTTGTAATTCCCCAGTGCCAGAATGAAATGAGCTTGAAATCTGTCCAATTGGAGAGAAATGTCCCATAGCCTCTGTTTAATTAGTGTTTTAGCTCCTTGATAGTCCAAATGCAAAACAGCTGTGCTGGAGAAACCTAGGAGCTGGAGTTTGTCCTCTATTGCTCACAAGTACCTTGATTGAAAACTGTCAACAGGGATTTAAAAAGTTAATGGGAGGGAGGGGTAGCTTCAGCCAAAAGTGTATAACTTGCAAACAAACCTGTGATTCTAATGTTAACAGACCAGCCTCTAGTCTGAGCACAGAGATCTTAAAAATTTAGACGGAATAACTTCCAATTTGAGATGGTCATTATATAGGCAAGCCTGTGATTCATACATAAGCTGAGGCACCACTTTACCCTGAAAGACTTTCAGTACATATGGAATGTGATATCCCCCTTTCATATGGAAAAATCTTAACATTGCTAAGGCCAATCTTTGGGCAGAGTCCATTACTTGGGAGAGTTGAGTAGATCATAAACCAGATGCCTAAATAATAGAGCAGAAGACAATGAAATTGAACGAAAGCGCTTAAATAATTGAACACTTTAACTTGGTCGATCTTGTGGCCATTGATCTGCCATCTATGCTTTACAGACCTTTTGGCAAATACAGGTATTTTTGTTTTGGCGAAGTTGATTGTTAGGTGCTTTTCTTTACAATATGTTCTGAGGGCTCTTCTCAGCTCTACTTCGGTATATGACAATATAGCAGTGTCATCTGCATATAGTAGTGACCTGTTCGCCATATTTGGTGGAAGTCAGAACTGGATAAAATCTGCATCATGGAGTTGATGTAAAAATTGAATAACAAGGGGGCAAGGATACCTCATTTTTTTACTCCTCTCCTGACCAGGACCTTATGGGACAGATACCCTTGTGGATTACATTTCACTGCCAGATTGTAATTTTCACATAATGTGCGCATGAGAGCAAGGAGTCTACAATCTAACAATAAAATATAAAATACAGAAACAATTCACAAACTAGATCACCACAAACATTGCTTCTCCCAAAATATATTCCCATCACCAAAATCAATACAAGTTATCCTATACGGTTAACCAAAATTAAAGACCCTTTGAAAAGGATAAATTTTAGAGGACATCAGAGATTAGGCATGCTGAATGATGCTCCAAATGGCTGGAGCTACACAGGAAAAGAGCCAGCTCCTGATAGTTGCTGGGTGAGCAAAACACTTGTAATTCTGGGAAATCTCCAAGCTTCACCTGGAGGCTGGCAGCCCTACAGTTGGCCCTGCAGCAAACAGATCAACTAATACTATGCCATGCATCACAAGGTAATCTAATTCTCAATTCACTATTGTTATTAAAAATATTGCTGCATTATCCAGCCAGACCACTTTTCCACATACAGTAATTAAGCAAAGGGCCTACACTGCTACATACACTTCCATGCTAGACCCATTTCAGTCCAGCTTTCACCCAGGCCATGGGACAGAGACGGCACTGGTCGCCCTCACGGACAATCTCCAGAGGCATCTGGATCGGGGCAGGATGGCAGTGCTGTTGTTGTTGGACCTGTCGGCAGTGTTTGACACGGTCAACCATCAGCTACTGATCCACTGCCTCATTGACATGAGGGTACAAGGGCTTGCCTTGCACTCCACAGTCAGGGACAAAGGGTGGCCCGCTGACTTGTGGAGTTCCCCAAGGGGCAGTGCTTTCCCTGATATTATTTAACATCTACATGTGCCCCCTGCCCAGATTGCCCGGAGACAAGGGCTAGGTTGTCACCAATATGCAGAAGACACCCAGATGTATCTGTTGTTGGGTGGCCAATCTGACTCTACCCCAGAAGATCTGAATCGGACATTGTGGGACATGGCTGGCTGGCTTAGACTGAGGCAAATGAAATTGAATCTGAGGAAGACGGAGGTCCTATGCCTGAGTCGGAGCAAATCGGGGGTAGGAATCCCACTACCAGCCTTCGATGGGGCACTGTTGGTGCCAACGCCGAGGGTCAGGAGTCTGGGAGTGCTCCTGGCTGCGTCCTTAACGATGGAGGCCCAGGTAGCAGCCACTGCCAATGCAGCCTTTTACCATCTTTGGCTGATCAGGCAGTTGGTTCCCTTCCTCAAATGCAATGATCTGGCAACAGTGATCCATGCAATGGTCACCTCGAGATTAGACTACTGTAATGCTCTCTACATGGGGCTGCCTTTGTCTCAACTGCAGCTGCAGCTGGTGCAAAATGCGGCAGCCAGGCTGTTGATAGGTCTCCCTATGCGGGAGCACATCCAGCCTGTGCTAAAGGCATTGCACTGGCTGCCAATAGCATACCAGATTCGCTTCAAGGTGCTGGTTTTGACCTTTAAAGCCCTATATGGCCTGGGGTCTGCCTACGTGAAGGACCGCCTCTACCCGCATGTTCACCAGAGCGCACTGAGTTCAGGGTTGCAAAACCGTTTGGCCATCCCTGGGCCAAAAGATACTAGACTGGCTTCCATCAGGGTGAAGGCCTTCTCAGTGGCAGCTCCATACTGGTGGAATGAGCTCCCAGAAGACATCAGGGCCCTGTGGGATCTTTTATAGTTCCGCAGGGCCTGTAAAATGGAGCTCTTCCACCAGGCCTTCAATTAGGACCCGCCACTAACAACACCAGCAACGCTAACTGAACTGTTAAGGCCCTTATACTGACATCAATAGCCAGCTATGCCAGATGTTGATGGGGGCCATTTTCGGGCATATTCCATCATGGCCTCCAGGACACCATTGTTACCAGCACTTTATTTTATTCTGTATTATGCATTGGTTATGTGTTATATTTCTGATGCTGTATAGTATATGCACATGTGTTTAAATATATTTTTAACTTTTATTGTAAGTCACCCAGAGCCTGCCTTTGGTGGGGAGAGTGGGATAAAAATTGAATAAATAAATAAGATATTCAAGTAGAGTGGGTATGGAGCCTGAGGAGAGAGCTCATCAAGGAGTGATGACATAGAATCTACCTACCCTCCAAAGTTGCCATTTTACCCCAAGGGAACTGATCTTTGTAGTAGGGAGATGTATAATTCCAGAACTCCAGGCCACACCTGGAGGTTAGCAGTCCTATCCCTAAGGAAAGCAGCCATGCTCAGGACTGGTTTCAGTCACATTAACTGTTCCATAGACAGAAGCTATTGCATTTAGTTGTGAATCAATTCTGATTTCATTAAAATCTTATACTGTGGCTAGTGGCTTCAATCAAAACTAAGAACTTGTCATCTACACTAAAAATGGATCAAAATCCTACTAGTTTATCTAAATGAAATATCAAACGTCAATAGAAAGAAGTTAGGTTCCACTTCTCCCTAGGAGTGACCAATGAGAACTAATGGAACAGGTCCATAGCCACAGTGTGCAAGAAGGGAGAGGTGCCCATCAATCATTTGTCATGCCCCTCCAATCAGCACTAGGGGTTGGTGTGAAATCTGTAACACACCTTTCAGGTGTAAATTTTCTATGTAAAATAAAGGAAGGAGTGGAGGTAAAAAGTGTGAATCTTGTCATAAATCGTCCAGGGGTGAATTCTCTATGCAATTGGCTAGAACAGAATTAGCAGTTGGCAGGGCTGAAAAGTCCTGCTTTTAAAACGCCCCCCAGGGTGGGGGGAGTGAAATCATGTTGGAGTAAAGCAGAGGGAAAGATTAAGCAATGCAAGGATTAAAAAGGTGTTGTAGCAGATTCAGAAAAAAGGAAAAGACGAGAAAACAGGACAATGTTTCACAATAGTCAGCAGAACTCTTTCTCACTGAGACTCAAAATAGATTATACAGTGTAAATCAATACAATAATTCACATGAGGTATCTAATAATGCAATAAGATTAGGATTATAGCAACTTGAAAGACCAAAATAATTACACGTGGTATTTCAAACAATGCAGAAGATATTACAAAGGTAGAAAGCACTCAGTAACAGCAGGGTAGTACATACAGGAAACAGATAGTACATAATATGTTGTTGTTGTTTAGTCGCACCCGACTCTTCACGACCCCATGGACCACATCACACCAGGCCAGTACATAACTGATACAGTTCACAGTCCTGTTAATTAAATAGAAGCTCCTTCCTGAACCATTCCATTATCCTATAGCCCTATCACCTTTATTAAAATGCCCTCTTGAACCATTCTGTTTTACTTAGTTGGCAGAATGGGAGATGGGATGTTGGTGAGTGGTCAGTTGGAAAATGGCAGTCGAGAGACAGCAATTAAGCAGGTAGGGTTCAGAAATTGTATCTGGCTGAGTGAAACTGTGGAGACTAACTGCTTAGAGCTGGCTGAAAAGAGTCAATTTATAACAAAAGATCCCAATTGCACAAATAGGGACACAGCTCAAAAGTTCAATTTAGGCTTGCCAGGTCTGGGTTGGAAAATACCTTGGGATTTCGGGGGTGGATCCAGGAGAGGGCAGGGTTTGGGGAGAGAATGGACTTCAGCATGGCACAATGCCTTAAAGTTCACCCTTCAAAGCAACCATTTTCTCCAGGGGAGCTGATCTGTCAACTGGAGATCAATTGCAAAAGTGGAAGATCTCCAGGCCCCTCCTAGAGACTGACAACCCTTGTTCAATTGGAAATGAAACATTACAACACCTACCTTACATTCTTCAGTGTTACGTTGAAACCATAAATAAAAGTTAACTCCTTATTTATTTAACCATGTGGGCTGTGAGTCTCAGGGAAAGAAGCATGCACACACCAGTGAAGATCTCAGTCTGTATACATTTGAGGATATGAATAAATGGTGGCAGTGTGTAAATGGAACAGTATATGAGCCCCCCAACCCCAATAACTCAGTAAAATGTTTGAGTGAGGGCCTGTTATTAAAAGGGGCTGGGCTACCCTGTCTGCTCATGTCTCTGTGAGTGAGAGGACCCAAGGTTTGAAATGGTCATGGCTCCCACAACACCCCCACTCCACTCCCCTCTCTCTGAGACAAGATTTTCCTTCTGTTCTTTCCCTTTACTGACTGAGCCACCCTAGTGTTTTCTTCTTTGCTGAAGAACTCTGCCTGTCCCACCCACAGTACGATATTTTGACTGTTGGCTCAGCCAAGGAACCTGAGGAAAGGATCAGGAGCCCACTTGAACTTAAACAACTTAAATGGCAAACAAGGCATTTTGAAATTTAAAGATAGCAAAATATTTTATTTAACATAAGAGGGGAAAGGTCAGTTGAAATCAGGGGTTGAAAATTTCTGTGATACCTCAATATAGATAACTCTGAAGTAAAATCAGTACATGCAGAGATTTTAGTTCTTCTGTTTCAGGCTAATGAGTTTCTTAAACTATTCACAGTTACTTAAATGTCTGAAGCCCTTCCTATATAACTTTACATCCCTGCTGAACTCACTCCCTTCCACAAACTCCAATCTCATCAGGTCCTGCCTCCATTGTTGGAGTGATCAACTCAGCATGCCTAGACATTGGGGGGAAGAGGTGCTACATCATTCTAAGTGTGTATAAGTGTTGTCTCCTTGAATGGGATACCTCTCTTTGTCTTAACCTGGGAGCTGCCCTCTGAGCCTTCACATGGCCTTCCATGGAGACATATGTCTCTAAAGGTCTCTCCTGTAGATTCAATGCTGTCATATTCCCACACATGTGATGCTGGACAAGTTGGCCATTTGTCATAGGAAAAATACTCTTTAAATTAGGCTTCTTTCTCTTCTTTTGACTGCAACCTGAATGTGAACTGGATCTACTTGAATAAATTTAGGTTTACCTTTTTTGCAATATACTATTTGGGAGATTTATTTACTGCACTCAATATTACGCTTCTATGACTGGGCAAAACTCTTGTATGTTAACCAAATATCTCAATATCAATATCTCAAGGAAATTTCCCAACCTGGAGTTGGCTATCCTGTTCACAATACTAAAAATGTGAGGAAGTAAACTTTGATCACAAAAGATTATGCTGGAATAAATTTTGGTATTCTTTTAAGATAGACTTTTATTTAAAAGTCTTATCTAGTGTTAAAAATTATAATCTGCTACCATTTTTAAAAAATCAGTTCCATTATTTCAAGATAGCTAACATGTTTGTAATTAGCATAAACGTCAAACATGTTGATAATTAAAATCTTGTACTTGTAATACAGTTAATGCTTGACTACTATTTGACTCACCAATTCACCAAATGGGATTAGCCTGCTTCTCTCTGCGCTTTTTCTAATTATAATCTGTATAATTGGGGGAATTCCTTTTCAAGTACTTATAACTGTATACCAAATGCACACTACAATGAGTTCAACAGCAGCATAAGTGTACAAAAACCTATTTGTCTCCAACAGCATGGACCGGGCTAAGATTGCGATGTGAATAAAGCCTCACTGGAGAACGTTAGAACTGGCAACTCCTAGGATGAAAAGCTGCTCTAAATTCAGTCTGACCAATCACACCTATATGTTATTTAAAATAACTATGGCCAGGCATCAAGGATCACCATAGAAAAGCATTTGCCAAGGCACTGCTACTAGAGATAGTTGACAAAGGCTTCTGTAGCAATCTCCCATGTGGTTTGAGGGAGCACAGCACAACGTCTAGCCTTATCAGCACCTATGCAGTTACAAGAGTATAAAAAAGTCATGCTGTACTCCCTTCTCCAGTGTACAGTGAGGCACTGGAGAACATGACCCGGGGCCCTCAGAAAAACTAGAGCCAGCCCTGTTATAACTGGGGCGGAGGGGCAAAAAACCCCAGCTCTTTCTACATTCTACTGCTGTGACAAATATTTTCTTGTCAGTGACATCAAATTGTTGTAAACCTTGTCAGTGTAGAAGTGAAGGTGAAGTACTGTTTTTTAACATGCACTTTATACCTCTAAAATGGACCAAAGGCTAGAAACATTGCCATAAGGCAAACATACATTACATATATTTAAACTGTTTTAAAATATCACTGTTAGTACTGTACACAGATCAGCTGTAATTTTGGAATTGGGTTTACCAATATGCTAATGACACCCAACTATATATCCTGTTAACTAAACCCCAACAGGCAATTGTCTCTGCTTTTAATCAGTACTTGGACGAAGCAGTTACGTGAATGAGGGGAAACAATCTGACACTTAATCCAGACAAGGTAAACTGATGCTGGTTAGGAAAGTCAATGTTTTGTAAGGGACTATCTGCCAATTTTGGATTAAATTGTATTTTTTTAATATCTGAAGAGCTTGGAAGTCCTCATTAAAGCCTGGAATTGCTAGGTGTGTGCTGTCTTCGATTTACAAAAAGTTTGTAAATTGCCATCCCTTCTAGACACTGCCGATCTAGCTATGTTGATCTGCCTGTCCCTGTGTAACCTCCTGTGGGCCTGCACTTGAACAAAGCTTGAAGACTTCTGCTAGTGTATAAATGCTGCAGCTCATCTTTTCATTTGGGTCACTATGATCCTATGGCAATCTTGAAAGAAGTTTTGTTTTCAGGCTTATTTCAAAAGTTACTTAAAGTTATTCATGTTTTGAGACCTTTATGGTTTGAGCCCTTTATGGTCAGGGGCCTACGTATCTGAGGGACCACCTTTCCCCACATATTCCTGAGAGAGCACTGTGCTCAGGGGCCCAGAGTTGATTGGCCCTCCCAAGTCTTAAAGAAGCCAGGTTGTCAACAATCGGGGCCAGGGCATTCTCAGTGGCAGCTCCAGCCTGGTGAAATGAGCTCCCAGAAGAGATCAGGCCCCAGTGGAACCTTTTACAGTTCTGCAGGGCCTGTAAAACAGAGCTCTTCTGCCAGGCTTTTGAAGCTGCCGCCACCATTCAACTTCATTAACAACTAGTTGTTGAGTGATAGGAAGCCCTGCTGTCTCTGGAATTTATAACATCAACCTGTGCCAACCGCCTGAAAGACACCTGAAGTAAACCTAAGAGCCGGTTATGGGAAGAAAGAACTAATACTACAGTAGCCATCGTTTATCCAGCAACAATGCTAGCATCTACTGTGTTATTGTTAACTAGTTCTAGCATTGTTTTAAATGTTCTGTTTTATTGCAAATATATGCTGATTTTATGTAAGCTGCCCTGAGCCGGCCTTGGCTGGGAGGGCGGGGTAGAATCATAGAATGTTAGAGTTGGAAGGGACCTTACAGGCCATCTAGTCCAACCCCCTGCACTCTGCAGGAACACAGCCGAAACCCCTACATACCTACAACATACCCAAAAGATGGTTGTCCAGTCTCCTCTTGAAAACGTCCAGCGAAGGAGCATCCACCACCTTCTGAGGCAGTCTGTTCCACTGCTCAACCACTCTTGCAGTCAGGAAGTTTCTCCTGATATTAAGCCGGTAACAACTCCCTTGTAATTTCCACCCATTAGATCTAGTCTTGCAATCTGGAGCAAGAGAGAATAGATCCACTCCATCTTCTACATGACAGCCCTTCAAATACTTGAAGACTGCAATCATGTCCCCTCTAAACCTTCTCTTTCCCAGGCTAAACATACCCAACTCCCTCAGCCTTTCCTCATAAGACTTGGACTCCAACCCTCTCACCATCCTGGTCGCCCTCCTCTGGACCCGCTCGAGTTTGTCAACATCCTTCGGAAAATGTGGTGCCCAAAAGTGGACACAGTACTCCAGGTGGGGCCTGATCATAGCAGAATACAACGGAACTACCACCTCCCGTGATCTGGACACAATGCTTCTGCTAATGCATCCTAAGATTGCATTAGCTTTCTTCACAGCCGCATCACACTGCAGGCTCATGTTTAGCTTGTGATCAACCATAACACCTAGATCCCTTTCATATGTGCTGCTGTCAAGCCAAGTCCCTCCCATTCTATATCTGTGCCTTTGATTTTTTGTACCTAAGTGTAGGACTTTGCACTTATCTCTATTGAAATTCATTTTATTTGTCTCAGATCACTGTTCCAGCCTATCAAGATCCTTCTGAATCCTGACTCTGTCTTTTTCAGAATTAGCAATCCCACCCAGCTTCGTGTCATCTGCAAATTTGATAAGCATCCCCTCTATGTCTTCATCCAGGTCATTTATAAAAACACTGAATAACACGGGGCCTAGGACTGAGCCCTGTGGTACTCCACTCGAGACTTCCCTCCACCTAGAGGCAGAGCCATTTACGAGCACTCCTTGGGTACGATTGTTCAACCAACCATGAATCCACCCAACGGTTGCGCCATCCAGCCCACACTTAACCAGCTTATCCTCAAGGATATCATGAGAAGTTTGAGAAATAAATATATTTGAAGGACCACTTCTCCAATTGTGCACCAATTAATCTCCTCTAGCTGTACTGTGCTAAAGTCACACTCAATATCTTGTCAGCTCTCTAAAAATGACTTCCAGAAACACTAAGAGCTTTTCATTAGCTGTTAAAAGACAGCCCTTTTCCATGGATATTGGTTAAAAGGATTTTGGTTAAAAAACATTTATATGTTTGATCAAGTCCTGGCCTATTTGCAAGCTGCACGTGTCAAAGTTTGTCATTTTTAGGTAATAAAAATAGTGAATCAAAGCAACACCAACAAAGCTATAGTTAATACTGTTCAAATTGTAAACTGTCTTGAGCTCTTCTGTAAAGGCAAAACGAAACATCATCTAGGTAAACTGTATTTTGCGGTGGATTTGTTCTCTACACTCAGAAATCCTCTTTAAGTCCCCTTCGCCTTTTCTCCCCTGCATCCGTTTTGGTTGTCTATTTTTGAGGCGTCCCCTTCTCCCCAACCCAGATCCCGAGGCTCTATCCCTAACCGTTCAAACCCTCGAAGCGGCGCGAGGGCTCCTGCGTGTGCACGCCAGAGAAAAAAGGGAGGGGGGAGGGGGGAGAGAGAATAGACTAGACCCAGCCAGCGCCAGTATGAAATCAGGGTGCTCACGAACGGGGTTTCGGCTTCCTCCTCGGCTATCCTTTTTCCTATTGTCTTTCAGCGTCCCTGTACGCTGTCGTACTAGATAACGCGCGCGCAAACACAGACACGCTTTTGTCCCACGTACACCAGCAAACGAACAAACAAAAAGTACTGGCTACATTATTCTACATTAAAGCAGCAACTGGACCGAATCCGTGAGAAGAACACATATGAAGGTCTCACTGACAAAAATGAGACTCTCGGCCTCGCGCGCCCCATCCACAGCTATGAAGCGCGAGACTCCGCTCGGCCAACGAGCCTGCTCCGAGCGCGGACTCGCTCAGGAAACCGAGGGAACGCCAACAGGCCTCCCCCTCCCGGCCGCCACGAGCGTCCACTTCTTTCTCTCGAGCGTAGTGCCCGCCCTCTCCCTGCGGGGGGCGCGCCCCACTCGCATCGCGCATGCACGTTCCCGCCTCCGGCGCGCGCCCTTCCTGCTCCTCTCGCGCGCACTCTATGCTCGTGCAGGAAGCGGCCGTAACGGTCAGAGAGAGAAAGACGCGCGCCAGTTCCCCCTAAATCCCCCTCCCCCCTAATTTCCCCAAATTGCTTGCTCGGGGCCACCTGCGGCCCCCCACACACACGCACATACACTCTGTCTCCCTCCTCGCGTGAACCGTGGCGCCAGCAAGGTAAGCCGGAGGGGGGAGGGAATCTGTGCGCGCGCTCGACAAGCTGCGGCGAAACCCGGAGCCGAGGCGGTGGGGGAGGGGAAGAGGCAAAGAAGAGGGAGGCGCGATGAGGAGGCTCCGCCGCGCGCCGCTCCCTTCCCATTCCGCTCTGCGCGCGCCACACGGCTCGGGCCCGGCGGGCTGCCCCGCGCTGCTCGGGCAGGTGTGAGAGGAAGCGAGGTTGTGTGACGCTGCCGCCGCCTGATCTTGTGGCGCGGCCCCGCAGAGGAGCGCAGCAATGGGCCAGTCGCTCGCTCCAGGGGAAACTGTTCGCCGTTCTTCCGTGCCGCAGCCCCCTCCGCTCTTCAGCCGCTCGGACAGGGAAAGCGTGAGCGAGCTCGGCGACGGGAGCTCCTCACTGCGAGGCTGGAGGCGGGGAGGGGCTCGAAACCGCAGCAGCCGCTTTCCCCCGCTCCTGCGCGCACCCCGGCACGGCTCAGCGGCGCCTTCTCGGAGGAAGAGTGACGGGAGACGCGCGCCTGCGCGAGTTTGTGCGCATTCCCTCCCCGGCTCAGCTGCAGTCCCGTCTTGGCGGGGCGCAGGCGAAGAAGGGCCCTGCACGGGCACTAGCACGCATGCACCAAGCCGAGTACCCACAGTGCACGTCTGATGGTTACTCGCGCGGATTCGGCGTCGACGCTCGCTCGCTGGCTTACGTGCACGTACAGGGTGCACGGTTTTGCTTCCTTGCGTGCGGGGGGGGGGGGACGACACTCGCCTTTGGTTCAGTGCGGAGCAAAGGGGATTGATGAACCAGAACAGAACTTCGCGGCGCTTTACAGAGTAACGCAATTCAATTCCAACATAAACTTTCGTGGACTAAATCCCTCATATTTAGCTAGGCCCTACATTGGAAGGCCCCTACTCCATGAAAATTCATGCTGGAATAAAATAACGTTCGTTTTAAACGTGCCGCAGAATTCCGTTTTGGTTTTTTTCTGCGACATGGCTACCCTGCTAGAATAATCATTCTAGAAGTACTGATTTCCGCTTTCTCTTGTTAGCGTTTTGGCCCATTTGTCACAAGCGCAGCTCTGTAAAAATCCATTCTTAATTTGAAAAAACTAAAAAAAAACCACCCTGTTTTCTGGCTAGTGTTGCCATTGTAACAATGCTTCGAAAAAGTTAAATTTCTTTTTTTAAAAAGTCTGAAGTTCGTTGTATTGATATTTTTTTAAAAAAATGAGTACATTTAATCGGTTAGTTTCCTACACCCTTTAAAATTAAAGTTTATATTTTTTGTTTTGTTGGATTGTTTCTTTGATGGTCAGCATGCTACATCATAACCTTAAAACACATTTACTTGGAAGTGAGGCTTACTGATTTCAATAGAACCTACACTGGATCACATTATGAAGCTGGGAAGTGCCATGACTACTGAATAACTAATTCTATAATTCTTTGTGTGTTGGATTGCCAACCTCCAGGTGGGGCCTGGACATTTGTAATTACAGCTGATCTCCAGGCAGCAGATTAGTTATCCTGGAGAAAATGGCTGGTTTGGAGGGTGGACCCTGCTGAGACCCCTCCTCTGGCTCCATCCCAAAATCTCCAGGAATTTTCCAAACCAGAGCTGGCAAGTCACAGCTGATTTATGGCAAGAGACTTAACAGGTGGTTTGCCATTGCCATTGCCTGGCTCTGCATAGCAGCCCTGGACTTCCTTGGTGGTCTTCCATCCAAATACTAATGAGGGCTGACCCTGCTTAGCTTCTGAGATCTGACAAAATCAGGCTAGCCTGGGCTATCTGGGTCAGGACAATTTCTTTTAGAATGTTTTATTGTATTGAAGAATATAATTTTCTTTATTTTCCACTATATATAAACCTCAAATTTTATAAGTATGTGTTTACACCAGTTGTCTTTCCTTTAAAAGCAGATCTAATTTGTTATTGTTTAGCAGGACAATGAAAACCCTTTTATTTTTATCCAAGGGAACTGACTATTAACAGGAATGTTACTAAGAAATTCAAGAGCACTCTTAAAATATCTGAACATCGGGTGCTTTACAATATTATCCTTTTTGTGTTTCATATTATATCTGCCCAAATATCTACTTCAGGCCTTCTGTTGCCCATTTTGCCTAAACTCAGCAAAATCAGTGTGACACATTTGGTGGTACATCTCAATTTTGCACATCTTTGTTTTATTTAGTTATTAAAAAGAAACCTTACATTTCTTTAAGTCAAGCTAAGACAGCCAAACAATATAAGAAAACAAGATATTAGCTTCTGTTTAATGTCCAGATTTGTACATCTATCTAAGTGTTTGTCAGTTGTTTGATTAATGGCTGAGCAAGATGGGAAGTTAGGAAGTGGATCTCTTAGAAGTTCAAGTCCAGCACTGGACTAACTTGTGTTACTAACATGTATCTGGAAAGCTGAAGTGAAAAGAAAAATAATGCTTTGGGTTATCCCCCCACACACACACACACCTGGGCCTGCCTTCTCCAAAAAATATTCATTTCCTTAGAACTATGTTGAAGAAAACTAAAAGAATACCTATATCCCTTTGTAAGATCACTATGCAATAGATCAGTCCTTCTCCTTTTTTACAACTATTTGTATGGCAAGTGGATATTTTACTTTGCTGATTCAAAAGCATCTGAACTGTCTTGTGTATCAAAATAAATTACTTGGTTCTTTTGAGGTATATCCTGACTGCTAACAAAGGTCACATGGCTGATACTCAAAGGTAAGTCATGAGAGGACCTCACCTGGAAGTGAGTGGCTGAACAGTCACAATGCACCCAGAGTTGTATTAACAGCCATGCACAGAGGCATTGGGGGGTGGAGCTATGTGGCTTATTATGTAGCTTGCCCTCCATGCACACGTTTGAGGATCTGACCATTGGAAATATCTTATTGATTTCAATATAGACATCTGTATAGAAATTTTATTTATTTTATTTATAGACCGCTCTCCCCTGAAGGGCTCAGGGCAGTGCCCAGCATTCATTAAATACATGTACTAAAGGTAAAGGTTTCCCTTGCTTGAAAGCTAGTCAAATCTGACTCTAGGTGGCAGTGCTCATTAGTTTCCAAGTTGAAGAGTCAGCGCCGTTCGAAGATATTTCCATGGCCATGTGGCTGGCATGACTAAACTCCAAGGTGCATGGAATGCTAGTCAATAATAAATTCGGTTAAAACAATTAAAGAATTAAAACAATACAGTACAATCACTAGTTCAGTTGGCATTGGAAACCAATTCATACCCTTTCTCCTGGAGGGGAGGGGAGCGTAAAGGAGGCCAGGCTCAATGAAAAAGTGTTGCTGTCCTCAACCATAGGCCTGGCGGAACATCTCTGTCTTACAGGCCCTGCGGAACTGGACGAAGTCCTGCAGAGCATGGATGTCACTAGGCAGATAGTTCCACCAGGCTGGTGCCAGGGCCAAAAAGGATCTCTTTCGGGCCAGGGATCATCAGAAGGTTTTGGTCCACTCTCCGGAGGGGTATACCAGGAGAGGTGGTCCTCTAGGTACGTTGGTCCCAAGCTGTTTAGGGCCTTGAAAGTTAATACCAAAACCTTGAACCTGACCCAGTACTCAACCTGGAGTGCAGCTGGTGAAGTACCGGTTGGATATGTGCTGTCAAAAGGGCCCCGTAAGGACCTGGGCCGCTCTTCTGGTCCAGTTGTAATTTCCAGGTCAGTTGCAAGGGTAGCCCTACATAGAGCGAATTACAGTAGTCTATCTTGGAGGTGACCATTACATGGATTACAAGATAGGAAGGGGGCCAGTTGCCTGATCTGATGTAACTAGATCTGGCAGCATTTGTGATCTGGGCCTCCATTGATAAGGTGTCCAGAATCACACCCAGGCTTTTGGTGGTCAGCACTGATGTTAAAGGTGCAGAGTCTGTCAAGAGCTGGGAAATATCACCCCACTCCTGAATCCCCCCTACCCAGCCAGAGAACTTCCATCTTTGATGGATTAAGATTGTATAGTAAATAATGCTTAGTAATAAATAACTTAAATCAGGGGTGTCAAACATGTGGCCCGGGGGCCTGATCAGGCCCCCAGAGGGCTTCTATCGGGCCCTCTGTGGAACTGGCTGTCTTCTGATGCTGCTTCCAGTTCTGCTGCTGCTGCTGCTGCTGCTGCTGCTGCTGCTGCTGCATCATCATAGGTTTGCAGCTTACAGATACACACCTGAATGACATACTCAAGATTGCAACAGCACAGACATTTTGATACAATAATTCAGAACAAGAGGTGTCAGTTACCAGACACTGTTAAATAAACAAAAGTGCTAATGTTTTAAGCATGTTTTTATTTTAAGAAAAAAACCTTTGTGTTTGTGTCCTTTATAAAGTTTATATCTCCACTACCTGGCATTACATTTTATGGCACAAATGGCCTGGCCCAACAAAGTCTCATTTATGTCAGATCCGACTTTCATAACAAATGAGTTCGACACCCCTGACTTAAATAATGCATAGTGAATAACTGTGCAAATGAGAATACTTGGTGTTTTGTACAATTGGGGGGGGAAGGCTACTTGTGTTTAATATGTGATCTGTTTTTATTACTTTGAGAATGGTTTCTGATAGTTTCTAAATCATTTTAAATATGTAATCTAAATAAAGTGATAATGTTCCTTTAAAGAATCCCCATCTTTTTTTTTCAGGTTCAAGGTGCCACCAATAAGGGTTAATCTGCTGTCAAAAGTTTGCTCAGTTAATAAGAGAAGAGACTTCTTTGTTCATGGTACGGTCTTTTTTATGCACCAAGTAATTGCATGTGAAGTTTCACAGTTTGATTATGGCCATATTGGGAAAGGAGAGTCTTCTTCTTTTACTTTTTATAGGAATACAGACTAAAGAAAGGAGGTAAGGGAAAAAGAGAAGAAAATAAAATTATAAAAACACAATACAGGCAATTTTTACAGATATTAAAGACAATCATTGATTTAAAAGTATATAAGAAAGATACATAACATGGTAGCTTAGTAAACCACGGTCACAACCTACTCAAAATATTTTACTATTTTCTCATAATATGTTTTCATTTTCATCCTATCTTATTAATTATAAATAAAACATAGGTAAATCTCATCAACTTTGTATATAATTCTAACAGAACAGTTTGTTATAATAAAAACTATGCAAATGATGTTTTTAATATTTCATATAGGAGTTGTCATTTATAAAATAAACAATTCAAATATATAACTACAAAGAGTAATTATAGTGAGCATAAAAAGCTTGCCAATTGTTTTCAAATTCATTCTTTCATCTCTGATTAATGTAATTTGTCAGTTTTGCCATTACTGCATATTCTTGGATTTTGTCTATCCAATTCTCAAGAGTTGGACAACCCTCAGTCTTCCATTTTGCTGCAAATACTACTTTTGCTGCAATTAACATGCATCTAAGCAAATCATGCATTGTTCTATCGTCATTCACTGGTAAAATGCCTAATAACGTAATTTCTGGTAACAGAGCAAATTTTTAGATTCAATTTTTTTTTTTAATTCCAATATGTATTTCTTTCAAAAAATTGCTAGGGCTTCTTCTTCTTCTTTTTTTTTTTTTTTGTAAGACCACATTTGGTATTACGACATATGGTAAAAAGTACCAACTATTTCCTTACATTTCCAACACAATCCTTTATCATTTTTATCCATCTTCTCAATGTCTTTTTGGGTAGTATACCAGTGATAAAATATTTCATACCAGTTTTCTCTGAGTGCTTGACTCGCTGTGAATTTTATATCTTTCATTCATAGATTTTCCCACTGTTCTCCTTACTCATCATGTCCATCCTCCCCCATATGCACTTTATCTCTTCCTTACCTTCTCCTTGCTCCAGCCCATGCCTTCTTCGGTCCTTTACCTCCAAACCAAGTATTTTGTTGCTGCTTCCCTCACTCCCAAGCACAGCTCGTCAGGGAAGAATGCTGTTCTCCTCGAGGTTGTGAAGCATCCTGTCAGGACACAGTCTTTGTCCATTCTTGGCCATGTTAAGCCTAAATCAAATAATGGCAACTCTTTGGTAACATTCTTCAGCCTTACATTACTCAGTTCCACAGTTCTGATACTAATTTTCTTAATGGAAGAAGTCGATACAGTAATAGTAGGTCAGAGTTATCTGTGGGGTTTTTTATATTTATTAATGGCTTTAAAACCATCATTAATCTTATAGAATTTGAATTGAGTGATATTTTTCACAATATCTTGACTTTTCCATATTGACTTCTAAAACAACGTTTTAATCATTTTTCTGCAGGAGTTTTTCATCAGTATGTCTGAAACCATTAAATATAATGACGACGATCACAAAACTGTGTTCCTGAAAACATTAAATGAGCAACGATTGGAAGGAGAATTTTGTGACATAGCTATTGTTGTAGAAGACGTTAAATTCAGAGCCCATAGGTGTGTGCTTGCTGCTTGCAGTACCTATTTTAAAAAGCTTTTCAAAAAACTGGAAGTTGATAGCTCATCAGTGATAGAGATTGATTTCCTTCGCTCTGATATATTTGAGGAAGTTCTAAATTATATGTACACAGCCAAGATTTCAGTTAAGAAAGAAGACGTAAACTTAATGATGTCATCTGGTCAAATTCTTGGTATTAGATTTTTGGATAAACTCTGTTCTCAAAAACGTGATGTTTCCAGTCCAGAAGATAACTCACAGTCAAAAAATAAGTATTGTCTTAAAATAAATCGATCAATTGGTGAGTCTAATGATAACCAAGATGATGAAGTGGAAGAAATTGGAGATCATGATGATAGTCCATCAGATATGACAATGGAAGGGACACCTCCTAGTCAAGAAGATGGAAAATCACCAACTACTACTTTAAGGGTTCAGGAAGCAATTTTGAAAGAGTTGGGGAGTGAAGAGGTTCGAAAAGTAAATTGCTATGGTCAGGAAGTAGAGTCCATAGAGACTGCTGAAACAAAAGAATTAGGATCTCAGACTCCTCAAGCACTAGCATTTAATGATGGCATAAGTGAAGTAAAGGATGAGCAGACACCAGCATGGACAACAGCGACTGGTGACATGAAATTTGAATATCTGCTTTATGGTCACAGGGAGCAGATTGCATGTCAGGCATGTGGTAAGACATTTTCAGATGAAGCACGATTGAGAAAACATGAAAAGCTTCATACTGCTGATAGACCTTTTGTTTGTGAAATGTGCACTAAAGGCTTTACTACTCAAGCCCATTTGAAAGAACACCTGAAGATCCACACAGGTTACAAGCCTTATAGCTGTGAAGTATGTGGAAAGTCTTTTATCCGTGCTCCAGATCTAAAGAAGCATGAAAGAGTTCACAGTAATGAAAGGCCGTTTGCGTGCCACATGTGTGACAAAGCGTTCAAGCACAAGTCCCATCTGAAAGACCATGAACGAAGACACAGAGGAGAAAAGCCTTTTGTCTGCAGCTCTTGTACGAAAGCATTTGCCAAAGCATCTGATTTAAAAAGACATGAGAACAATATGCACAGTGAAAGGAAACAGGTAACTACAACAAATGCCCTCCAAAGTGAAACAGAACAGTTACAGGCAGCAGCTATGGCTGCTGAAGCAGAACAGCAACTTGAAACTATAGCTTGTAATTAAAGGCAAAATAACTATATATTGGAAAATGTTTGATCTGATAAATTACCACTGAGAAAAAATATTTTAAAAGGATTTAAATATTAACAAAAATAATTTGCAGCAAAGACCACTCTATCAGTGACTTCAAATGGGGAACAGTCTTAGTTTAGATGGTTAATCTAATATAAATAAAAATTGGAGTCAGCCTCTTGGCAGTAGTTTACTCCTCTATTAAAATTCTGTTTTTCACTGCATGCATAGTCCCATTGGAATAAAACTCTATGCATGTGGAATGAACAGCTTTACACTCCAGTGCACAGTGAAATTATGCCAAGGTATATGGATTTAAACTAGTTTTGTCCCCTTGACTTTAGTTCCTTTAACATCACAATCCTAAATATGTAATCCAGTTAGTTAAATTCCTTCAGAATTTGTTCTGTTTGAATGAAACATGATGGGATACTGAGTGAAAGTGAGGAGAAACTATTTCATCTGGGTCTTATCGGACAGCAGTACTTATGTGGAAGTAAGCTTCATGGAAATCAGTAGAAGTAAGTTCCTATACAAGTATGACAAAATCAATTTAATTCCAAGACCTTTGGTTTCATTGATTTGCAGGTTGTTCTGTTACTGAGTACTGAACATCTAAAATTATGTTTACTACACTGATTTTTTTAAAGAAAAAGAATGAGTCAGAATGAGTACAGGAATTTGTTCAAAATTTTAAAAATACTATTTTAAGCATTTCATCTAATACATCTTAATAGTTGTCTAATTCCAGCTTAAACTACTGTGATTGGGTTGGGTCTGAAAGCTCCTTGCATTGGAGGAAGGCTCCACCCTTAGCAGAATGGAAACTCTAGATCCAGCCCATTCTTTTTTGCAAGTTAATGTAGGTAACAACTGAAGAATGGCAACGCTGCTTTTTCTTTCCCTACTCTGCCTGATGAGTTGGAATTTCCTGATGTTTCTGTTTTGCCTTCATCATATACTTTAAGATGGCAATCCTATGCACACTTACTTGGGAGTAAGCCCCATTGTGCTTAGTGGAACTTGCTTTGGAGCAAACATGCACAGGATTGATCAGTAACAGATATTACAGGAGTTTTTCTGTGTATTTGAGCAAGTAGTATACAGTCTTGCACACTGCCAATATGATACTTTCTACAGGACCTTCAAGTTCCTGTGTGTTCCATTCCAGAACATACTTCATTGCATAATGAAGAAGCATTGTAATGTAATCCAAGTTTAGTCTTTCTACTCAGCACCATGCATGAGTGAGGAATGTCCAGTCTTCTTAGTGGCTTTATAGTGTTTAGTGGCAGTGGCATTGGAACAGTTTCCTGCAAATCATTTCTTTTCTAAGGTCCCTTTTTTGTGCTCTGTATGATTACTGTTCCTGCTCAGGCCTCAAAGCAAGAATTGCTAGCTGACTGGCTTGTTTTTGTTTTACTGCATTTAAGGGATTAATTGTTTTCTGATTGGGAGCCCAATCATAAGAAAGTGGAAAGAAGGGCAAACAGCTACTGCACCAGTGTTCATATGATGGAAGAAGATATTCACTAGCTGCATGTGTGGGAACTGTTTGAGAAACCCACATAGCCACTGGGGCCCTCAGGTCTTCATGGGTATCGCACATCTGGATCCATATATCACACCAGCATATTTTATTTTAGTGCTAGAAGCTAACAAGTAGAAAAGCAGTGGGCATGGGCAAAGAAGTAGATGAAAGTCTAACATAGCTCTGGACTGTTCTGCCATTTTTTTAAATTAAAAGCAGTTCAAGGAAGTGAGGTTCATACAACAGTGAGCTGCAATAAATCTTTACTTCCTCTTCACAAATCTGATCCTGAATGGCTGGACAAACTGATAGCCCTGCAGTAGTCACTTCAGAGGATCAAGCTATATAGTGGGTTCACTATGACAGTTTTAAAAGCTTGTAAATTTATGGCTGGGTAATACAATTTCAGAATGTAAGTGATCACCCATATGATTGAATACTCTTCCTTTAAAAAATACAGATGACAAACTAGCAAGTCAGGGAAAGCTGCCTTTTCCAAACTTGCATATGTGTTTTTTAAAAAACAAGGAAAACAGCTGTGTGAGTCACCAATTACATTTTGAAGCAGTATGGCCATAAATTTACCACCTCTGAGATAATTCTAGTTCAGAAGCTTTTTCGTGACTATAGAGGCTTCAGAAGAATAGGATACAATTTGTAAAGACTGCATGATAGAAAGGGGCATATTATAACTGTATTCTGTTTTGATTGACAGAAGTTAGAATTACAGTGCTGTTGTGCTTGTTATATTTCCTACTAAAAATTTGATATTGTATTGTTGTAAACTACATCACAACTAGTTGCACTATTCAGCATTTTGAGATTTATATTCTAGTCAGGAGCATGTCTGCTTGGAAGTAAGCCCCATCAAGTTCAACTGGGCAAATGCATTAGAAAGTATGTTTAGGATTGCAGCTTAATGCCTGAGCTTAAGAGGAACAGTTATGAAATCATTACTTCACAAAATCACTTGGGCAACATTCATATATATTTTTAGGGCTGCTGTCCAGAAAATAGATCCAGTGAGGGAACCTTTAGAAGAATTGGTAGACATCTTCTGTCTTGGACATTTTCTGAAAAAAGGAACTGAAAATTTGGTAGTTTCAAACTATGGCACTTCCTTGCCTTAATAAAAGTGGTATTTAAAATGCAAACATAAGACATCAGATAGGCTGTGAAAGATTTCAGTGATCATAATTTCATTTGTAATGAACAGTAGAATGGGATATCTGTTTTGTGTGTTTAAAAAAAGCTGATAAGTCAGTTACATTCTAAAGAATTTTCTCAATACATGTAAGACTAGTGGGTTTACATACTATTATCAAGAGTACATTTAAAATAGTGTCAGACAAAATGTGTCGTATTAACATCAGGTTAGAATAAGTTTCTAGAACATGTATTTATAAATTATTGTGTGGCAAATCAACTCTTGCATTTCTAAATAGAAATTAAGATTAACATTTTTAACTGTTAGAATAAAAATCATCTAACTATTGATCTTTGTTACAGTGTCATTGTGGATCATAGTTATATTTAAAATGCCAACAGTTTGAAAACTGTCTTGTAAATAAAACATGACTATTTTAGAATACATAAACTTTGTCTGTATATTTTTACAAAGTATTTGTTATATTTTGATATGTTGGTTTCATCTTCAGTTAGACAGTTTAGATCTGGGGTGTCAAACATGTGGCCTGGGGGCCAGATCAGGCCCCTGGAGGGCTTCTATCAGGCCCACACTGTCTCCTGCTTCTTCCTCCGGTTCTTCTGCTGCTGCTGTGTCATAGCTTGCTTTGCCAGACTCTCTTAATTGCTCAGGAGAGATAGATAGGCAACCTTCTGTTCACTGCACTGGCTAAAGCTCCTCCCCTCCCCTCCTAGGGGAGGGAGGGAAGGAACCAGAGCTTGCTTCCTGGCCAGGCAGCCTCAATCACACAGGAAACAAAGGCAGGTTTTTCTTCCCCTCTATTGGCTGAGGCTCCTCCCCAGATGGAGGGAAGGGGGGAGAGCTTGCTTTGCTTGGCTGCCTCAATCACAGGGGAGAAATACAAAGCGCCTTTTAAGACCAATGGAGTTTTATCCAAGATATGAGCTTTTGTGTGCCTCACTATAGTGTATGTGTTTTGTCAGGCTCATTATGCCGTGGCTTTCCAGAGTGCAACTGGGTTCCCTCCCTCTTTTCACTGTATTCATGCCCTCATGATCTAATCTTTCTCAGTAGAAAAGCAATGTGAACTATTTAAATGAGGAATAACAACAACAAGCCAGTCAGGTGGATTAGACTGAGAATGCGTGTCCAGACCAAGTTCACCCAGCACATTTCCTTTGGGGATTTTGAACCTAGACTTCCCAGATAGTAGGCTGATACTGACCATCAAGGAAGACTATAGTTTTGTAGACAAACACATAGCTCTCAGTTTGTGTCATGGTACCTTCTCATGTTCTTGACCAGCACACAAAGCAATTTATGTACAGAAGCTTGCAGTCCCCAGCCATTTCATGTTTTCCCCTGGGTCCTAGGCTCAGAACTCTGAGTGTGAGATTTCTGTAAATCAAAAGCAGGTTTGCAGCTTACAGATACACATTTGAACAGCATACTCAGGATTGCTACAGCACTGACATTTTGGTGCAATAATTCAGAACAAGAGGTGTCAGTTATCAGACATTGTTAAATAAAGTATTGCAAGAATGCTAATGTTTTAAGCATGTTTTTATTTTAAGTAAAAAAAAAATCTTTAATTGTGTTTGTGTCCTTTATAAAGTTTATATCTCTGCTGGTAGTACTTTTTATGACACACATGGCCCAGCCCAACAAGGTCTTGTTCGTCAGATCTGGCCTTCATAACAAATGACTTTGACAACCCTGGTTTAGATAGACACAAGTAATCTAGTGCCATTTCACAGATTACAAAGTCCATATGACTGACACATGGGGATTTTGCTTGAGATGAAATCCCTAGAGTTTTGTGCTGGAAACTCAATTCCCAGGCATAGTTAAGAGCTCAACACATATTGAGACAACAGTCTTCAGGAAAAGTGGATTTAATCCTCCCTCCCCCACAAGCAATATTTGCTTGACCTGAAATGGTACCATGGCCATTTCAGACAGGAGAAATGGCACATGGGGAAGGCTTAAGCCTGTTCTTCTTGTGCATTGTGCTCCTGACATGAATTGGATGCCTGAAGAGCTGGAAATTGTCATGCCAGCACAAAACTCCATAACCACATCTGTTGACAGTCCTCATCTGCCGCATGGATGTTGAAATGTGTGAATAAATCCTAAAGTGCCCTATTAACTTCTGACTGAAGGCTGTCTCATATCTTTACAAACTATATTTTCCTCCATTTATGGGATTGAGTCCAAAAGGCCACAAGCAGAGTATTGCTTACAATACCAATCGTTCATCTGTCTTCAGTACAGTCCCACATTGGGACTGCGCATACAAAGACCTGCCTTCGATACGTGTTTTTTCCTAGCTTACAACAATCAAAGGGGAAGCCCCTCCCTCTCGAAGCCAACACAATGGCATTTTTGCGCCCAAGCCATCATGTGATCTGAGAAGGGGTGCCCCCTCTCACCCTCAGTTCCTTTTCTGCTGCTGTGTAGATAGGTTCTTCTAGCAATTGCTCTGTGCTTCCTGCTCATTTTTTCCAACTGGAAGCCTTTCCTTCACTCTCAGTGGGTCTTGACTTTTTAACCCTGTTTGGATCATCAAGGGACATGTTCTTCGTGGTGGTGAGGTGGCTACCCCATTACTATTTCATTGACTGGCCAACATCTCCCCTTGGAGTTGTCAGTGGCATCCAAAGCTCTGTTTAAAAAATGCACCAAATGTGCAACAGAAATGACCCTGTGCAACAAGCACAGCCTGTGCGTGATGTGTTTAGGAGAGTCCCATAACATGACCTCCTGTAAGATCTGCCAGGGGTTTACCCCAGAGGTATGTTCTAACAGAGTTTTTCAACTTAAGGTGGCACTCTGGGAGAAGGCTCTCACCTCCCCGAAACCATCCAAATTGGGTCAGAAATCGGATCTGATGAAGGCCCCATTCTCTGCATGGTCGGCCCTTTCAGTTCCTGTTCCAGAGCCCCATTCCATTCCCCCATCCGTACACTCAGTTCCGACAGGCCCAACAGCTCCAGCGCCTCACTCACAGCCAAAGAGGCCTGCATCCATGGTTCCACTCTCAGCTCCGATGCACCCAGTCTCTCCATCCACACTGGGTTCTGAGAGTGAGAGGAATGATAAAAAGATACTGCTACCTCTTGTCTGGGTTTCCCAAATGTGGTTATCCCTCCTCTTTATACTTTCAAAAGATCTAGAAATCTTAAGGACATGCTGGTGAGGAGTACATTAAGAAAACCCACTACCAGAAATACAACAATTGATGGTAAAGAAATGCCAAAAGGAAATTTCCCTTGTGGACATTGTTCTCTGTGTGCCTATTCTGTTAAAAGGAAGGAATTTCAGAATTCATCTTACGACAAAATCTTTCATACTTTGTCAACTAACTCTAGAGGCACAGTATGTTGTACAATGGCCCTACAATCTGATGTACATAGGTATGACAACAAGATCTGTTAAAACTCGTATATGTGAACGTAGGAGCTGCATTAGAATACGAAAGCTTACAACTTCCACATGTTTCAATGCTTTGTAACCTTTGCACATTCTGATAAGGAACTTTGCTTCTGGGTTGTTGAACAACTGCCAGCTTTGTCCTCTGAATAGCATAGACTTTTAAAAAGAAGGGAGACATTCTGGATCTTCACTTTAGGAACACTTAAACCACAAGGATTAAATGAAGATATTGACTGGATGTGGACATAGTAATTATATTTCTTTCATCTGGACAGGGTTTATATGCCTGTGGAATGCTGTAACTTAGTTTGGGTTTGGGTTTTTTCTCATTTAAGGTTTGCCATGCCTCCCTTCCCCCCCCTTTTTCACAGTTCCCCTCACCTTTTTCTTTTGTAATCATCTGCTTTGTGGATTGCATTATCCCCCATACTATATTTGAGCTTTGTGAACAGTAGAGAATTTCTGTAAGTTAAAAGTTGATACATGTATGCTGACTCTGAGAATTATGGCAGCCATCATCAGATATGTATAAGGTTTGTCTTATTTAATTGCAATTTGTTTGGTCCTTAATTATTTGAATTTAATTTTCTGTTTGAGTAGCTATGTTGTATACATTTTTTACAGAAAGAACTATCAAACCTGTATTTCTTGGATGTGTATGCTTAATAGTTTAAGATAGCTACACTCAACCCAATTCTTATGCCACACAGGGTATCTGGAATTCCAAAAAAATTCTAAAAGACTTTTATAGTTAAATTGTTTATTTTTATATATAAATTTCTGAGTAATTATATCTTTTATTCATTTTCAGGCCTTATAATCAATCTGTCTTTGCACTAATACATGTTTATATGTTACAGTGTGCATGTATATACAAAAATTTGACCATTGAGTAAGGCCTTGGAGGCTAAATATGATTGGTCCTGTATTAACATGGTTCAAGGTTATCAACTTAGATATATTGAATTATTGGTCCAGTTTTATTGGTTCAAGGTTTTTAACCTAGAAATATCAAAATGTATCAGGTTATATAGATTCAGGACTTCTTAGTTCACATATTCACTACTTCAAAGGTAGATTGTGCCAATGTTTTTAAAGTATAGTTTTATTGCACTGTAATATACATATATTTTGGTTTAATTTATTTCTCAATTTTTTTTCTCTCACCCAACCTTTGGGCTCCTTGCCCTGTCTCCTGATAAAAAGGCCTTGGCTTTGTTGGATCCAGTAAACTGCACTAAATGTGAGAACTCCAACCAGGATTTCTCCCTATTAACTAGTAGCCCCAGCCTTTGGCAATTTGCCAAGACCAGCTGTACATCTGCAATCAAATGCTCCCTGGAGGAAGCTGTGATAAGCCAGTTGTCCATATAGGGAAAGATGGTGCATGCCTTTGTTCTCAAATGCACTACTACCACTGCTGCAAACTGTCCCTAGGTGTCTTGGACCAGCTGAAGGGAAGAGAGGAATATCAGACATAGCCACATCCCAGTCTAGCACCTTGGCCATTCTTAGCATTTTTTCACTGTAAAGGCATAGAGGATCTTAAGATTAGGTTTTTCCCCCTTCTCTTTTGGTTTGATAGGGCAAGCAACATCAAGGCATTAGTGTCATGCTTTATGAGAAAGAGAGGGCAATCTGTTAAGGTGATTTTAGCTCCTGCTGTGGATGATGGTATCTACTACAGCAGTGATTCCCCTAGCTAGATTCCACATGCGAGGGTTGCAGAACTGGTTCATCAAGAGGTTTGTTCCTACAAGACATTCCCCGAGATGTTGCTTCACTATCCCAACATCCACAATCATGTTCCTGGCTTGGTGGAAGGAGGGCGATAACCTGTTTGAAGGTGTCGATTTTGGGTGCGAGATACCACCCTTATCACTGAAGTGGTCACTGTTTGAGGAGTAGGCTGGCCTTTCTCCTGCCCTTTGCCATTAGCTTTCAAGTATTTACTATCATTAGCACAGAAGGGGTTGGCAATGTCTTCTGTTAAGGTATACCTGGCAGCCATTTCTGCGTGTTACCATTTGGCTGAAGGTTCTTTGTTTGCCCACAAGCTGTCCCGTCATGTCATAAAGGTCCTAATTAATGTTTTTCCCTTGGTTCCAAACATTCCACAGTGATCAATCTCTCTCTAGTCTTGGCAAGTCTCATGGGTGCCCCCTTCGAGCCTTTGGCATCTTGCTCACTGACACTGCTGTCCAGGAAGGTGGCGTTTCTGATAGCAGTCACATCTGCTAGGAGGATGAGTGAGTTAGCAGCCCTTGGAGTAGACCTGCCGTCCCTGAAGATCTTCAATGAGAGGGTCATGTTGCACCCTAGTTTGGAGTTTTTGTCCAAGGTGGAGTCTTAAGTTCCACCTTGCTCAGGAAGTCATTTTGCCTGTCTTTTTCCCATTTCCAAGCCTTGTATTTCTTAGACATTAGGAGGGCCCTGTTACATTTTCTGGATAGAACAAGACCTTTCTGAGTTGACAAGAGTCTGTCTGTTACGCATATCCAAAGAAGGGCAGGGCAGTTTCTTCACAGTCCCTGGCTAGGTGGTTTGTAACAACTATTAGGTCCTGTTATGAGCCCTGTAGCTCTAGCAAGCCCTGTCCACTTGATGTTAGGGCCCACTCCATGAGGTTGCAGGGGTCCTCAGTAGCTTTCTATCATGGAGTGTCCGTCATGGACATCTGTAGGGCCACAACATGGGCAGCTGAGGACACATTTGTCAAGCACTATGTGCTAGACTTGCAATCAAGGAAGGATGCAGAGGTTGGCAAGGTGACCCTCCAATCATTTCAATGAGTGCATCACCCCTCTTCCTTCTTGGTGAGTAGCTCGCTAAAATCCCGATGTGGGGCTGCACTGAAGGTGGAAGATGAAAACAAAGTTGCACTTATCTGTAACTGATGTTCATCGACATCTTCTGTGCAGACACTTTCCCTCCCTCCTGCCCCACTGTGAGCTCTTTTGGGGTTTTCTGCTTCTTAACGTTTTGCAGCAGCTTCACAGGAACTGAGAGTGAGGTGGGCATGCCCCCCCCCGGAAAATGAGGGCTTGGCCATGAAAACGCTTTCCCTGTTGCATCAGCTCCAAAGGGGAGGGGCTCCCCCTTTGATCATTGTAAGCTAGGAAAGAAATCTAAGGCAGGCCTGTGCAAGCACAGTCCTAATGTGCATCTGCACAGAAGACGTTGATGAACATCCGTTACAGGTAAGTGCAACTTTGTTTTCCCATGCTATCTTTCACTGAACACTGGCTAAAACAAATTCCATTCTGTAAGATTTAAAAAAACGCAATTTGTTTATGAGCTTCTCAATTTACAAGTCAGATAGAGAGGGAATGATGACTGTAATATCTGCCATGGTGTTTTAAAATGCGTTATTGTAGGTGAGATAAGACCGTAACTATAATTCTGTATCTATATGATAAAAATGCATCAAAATAGTATGCATGTATGAATGTGTTACAAAGAGTATATACAGTCTTTATATTTACTTAAAATATATAGATACAACAAAATATGTTGTATAACACACATGCTAATATTTGTAATACAATTATTAATATTTGTTCAAATTATCATGAATATCTTGCCTCCAGGATATTTTAAATATTTACCTTCAGTAGGAATAAATCCTGCCACATTTTCACTACTACATTACAATTGGAGTAATGCTTGCTTTTGCCTGAACCTGTCATTTCTGCCAGCAGGTTTAGCATTAGGTCCTAAATGTATGTACTTGAGTGTGTGAAATCTCAGCTACTTCAGATGAACTTGTAAGTATAGTTAGGATTATTCACAACACAGTTTGACTCTTTTCAGTGATTTATTTACTGCATTATATCTCACCTTTCTACCCAGTGGGGACCCAAAATGGCTTACATCATTCTCCTCTCTTCCATTTTATCCTTAGAACAACCTATGAGGTAAGTTAGGCTAAGAGCAAGCTTCCATGGCAGAGTGGGGATTTGAACCTGGGTCCCCCAGATCCTACTCTGACACTCTAACCATTACCTTCTTTTGCGCTGGAATCATAGGCAAGGCCAGGGATTATGGGGCTCCATGGGCAAAAAGCCAGGTTAGATGGGACTGCAGTGAAGAGAAGTGTCAGGCAAGATCTCCCCTTTCTTGCACCAGCAGAAAAACTGGAAGATCCAACCCTAAGCTCCAAATGACATTTACAAATTCTGAAGTTAGGACTCTTTAATATATGCATCAATATGCTCATTTTGATTTATGCTTTGTTGTATGTTCATAGCAGACTTAGTGTAGATCTTTTAAAAGATGTTGCCCTTTTCCAGAAGCTCATGAGGGCCGGAATGAAGGGGAGGAGGGAGAAAAGGGATCAAAGAAATGGAAGACAAGTACACAATAATGTGACTCCCACTTACTCTGTTAAGACTGCAACTCTTGTTTTCTGCTCTCTTCCTGTGCTTTTAAGAGCAGCCTGGCATGTTTCATTTTCTTAAATTTTTTGTGTCAGGCTGCGGTAAAAACTATAGAGAAAAAACCTTTTTTAAAAATATCAAACATATACCCAGCTTTTCTGTTTCTACTTTTAAAAATTTTGTTTTACTGCCCATTCAAATTGCTGTCTATCTTGCCTTCTCCTTAATCTAAATCTTTTGCCAGACTATTAAATCTTACTTTGGGTTGAATCCATTGGAAGAGTTCACAGAAGTAGTTGGCATAGGGGATCTCCCCACCACCCTTTCCCCAAACTGCATGCTTGTTTGTCCAGAAACTCTTATCTGAAGATTGGGAGAACCTCAGAAACAAAATGCACCGCAGGGTGGATGGGACATTGCAGTGATGAAGGGGAATCAGGTAAAAGCATCTCTTTCTCCCTCTTCCATGTATGGCTGGCAGCAGGAGTGATAGGACTGAGCATTTAGCACTTGAGACCATGCATATATTTTTCCATGCATTAGATATCAGCAATTCAGCCAAGTCTAATTTCTGTGTAGTAGTATTTTGCCTCTTAGTTGCCATTTCCAGTGTAAAAAAGAGTGCAAGAAAAAATAAGAATACACCCATTGATTCAACTCGTGCCCTGTTCACCATTCTCAAAGTGGAAGCTGATTTTTCAGTGATTGATTCTATTGTTGGCTGACCTTTTCAAGGTTGCTTCAGTGTATTCCTTCCTAACAGTGCAGTACAGCACAATTCATGTTTGCTACCATTTTCCCTGTCCTGACATGCTACCTGAGGGCTTTTTGAGGATCTTTTAAAAAAATAATATTGGTACCCTGAAGTTGCACAGCGATGTTCTGATGATCTGTTGCCACAGTCTCTGAATTCCCAGCTTTCTTTTTTAAAAATATGTCTCTAGCTCTTTTTCTTGAAGAGTTATAAGAGGTAAGGTATGGTCCAGATACAGGGAGTGTAGTGCCAATGAAAATGCTAGGCAAACGGTGGCTTGCTATTTTGTTTTTGTTGTTTTTTTAAGCAAATTTTATTAGGATATACCATGTTTTACAACTTAGTCCAATAGTAAGTCGTATCCTTTTTACAAATCTCCTCTTCTCCCTCCCAGTTGGCTCCCAGCATTGCTTCCACCATTCAAACCAAACATAAAACACATTAATTTCTTGTTAACATAATAACATAGCAGGTAACTCAAATTGGCTAACTTAACTGCTATAGTTGTTTACTGGCTATTTATCCTTAATGCATCATTAATAATTTCCCAAACTGAAAACACTGTCCTTTATTTCCCAGTACTTCTGTATATAGTCTTTAAGATCACTCCAGTCTGCCAAGAACGAGTCTTCCTCTTTGTTGTTAAGTTTATGTTTCTTCACACTTGTTAGATCTTGTGTTTCTTTAGGGATAAATGAAATAGTTGCTTCCTTCCAAGAGTCTGGAATTTTCCCTGTTTCTCTGATTTCATTTGACAAAGTTTGAAAAATCGGGGCTATCTCTTCTTTCACTTTTTTATAAAACTTCGCTGTGAAGCCATCTGGGCCTGGAGCTTTCCCCATTTTAGCATCATCGATAGCTTTGTAGACCTCTTCTGTGGTAATAGGATTATTGAGCAAATCTTTGATTTTCCCCGTAGGGCTAGGCATTTTTAAATTCTGCAAATACTTTTGAACTTTCACTTGGTCTATCAAGTTTGCATGAAAGAGCTTTGCATAATATTTGAAGAATTCTCTCTTTATAACTTCGCAATCCACAATTCCTTTATCTCCTGCCACAATTTTACTTATAATCTTCCTTTCCTTTCTTCTCTTAAGTTGTCAGGCCAGATACCTTCCTGGTTTATTAGCTCCTTCAAAGGACTTTTGTTGAAGTTTCTTTAGATTCCAATACATTTCTTGATTGAGTATAGCATTTAGTAGTCTTGTAAAATTTGTATCTCTCTCAATATTTGCCTTTTCCCTGGTCTTTTCATTAATTCCTTCTCTTTCGTTCTAATCTTTTCCTCAAGATGACTCTGTTGCAGCTTCCTTTCTTTTATCTCTTTGTTGTTCAACGCAATTAATATTCCTCTCAACACTGCTTTATAGGTGTCCCAAACCACTTGAATTCGAGAACCTTTAAATTTGTCTGGAAGAAAATCTTTGTCTCTTTGTGCAAGTTTTCAACTGTGGTCTGTTTGTCCAATAAATCTTCATTCAGCCTCCATCTAAATTGTTTTTTTCTTCGTTTAGACACCCACAATAATGGGTTATGATCTGAATTTGTTCTTGGCATTATTTCAATTTTTTGAGTTCTAAATGCAAGATCTCCTGACATCCATATCATATCTATTCTAGAGAAAGAATCATGCCTGTTATAATAAAACGTAAAGTCTTTACTCGCCGGATTCCATTTCCTCCATACATCTTCCAATTTTTCTTGTTTAACTAATTCAAAAAAAGCCTTCGGTAGTTTCCCTAATTTTTCATTGGGTCTTTTTAATTTCTGGTCTAACTTGTTGCTTATCGTTCCATTAAAGTCTCCCATCAAAATAATTTGATCGTATGTCACTTGGTCCAGCTCCAATATTAAGTCCTGAAAAAAAATTTCTTTTGTACCATTTGGTGCATAAATGTTAACCACCAATGTCTTTTTCTCATGTAAAACAACTTCCACCGTGACGTATCTTCCTTCCTTGTCTTTGAAAATTTCTTTGGGTTCCAATTCTTTTTTAACATATATTACCACTCCTTTCTTTTTATTTGTTGCCAGTGAAAAAAACTCTTCACCCAATTTTTTATTAATTAGAAATTTATAATCCTGTTTTTTTGATATGTACCTCTTGCAAACCAATCAAGTTACATTTTTGTCTTTCCAACCAGTGCCTAATTATTTTTCTCTTGTTGGGTGAATTCAGTCCATTTACATTCCAAGAAATCAATTTATAATCCATGGTGGTGTGTGATTTATTTATCTCCAAAGTCCTTATCATTGTCCAATATGAACATCAACATCTGCTTGCAGTCCTTGATGGTATATCGCACGCCCTGGAAGTTGAAACTTAGCCCTTGTGGGATCTCCCATCTGAATCTCATATTTTTTTGTTTCAGCTTGTCTGCTAATTGCTTGAATTTCTTTCTTTCTTGAATGATCACCTTTGGCAACTCTTTCAAAATTCTTATCTGCTTTCCATCTATTTCAAAAGGACCTTGAAATTGCTTTCTAAAAATCTCCTCCTTAATTCTCTTCATTATGAACCGGACTATTACGTCCCTTGGTAGATTTTTCTTCTGGGCATAAGCTGAATTAACTCTGTAGATCAAATCAATACTATATTTCACTTCTTGCTCCTCCATTCTCAAATAGTCTGACAATGCTTCAATAATTATTTTGTAGATATCCTCATTCAAGCTCTCTTCAATACCTCTAGCCTAAGATGGGTCTCCATTCCTCTATATTCCATCATCGTGTCAATTCTGTGGGTCTCTTTTCTCACTGTCTGAACATTCTTTTCCATAGCTTACATCTTATTCTCCATCTCAGTAGATTTTTGTGTCAAATTCTGTAGCTCCTTTGTAATTCCTGCAATCTCAGTCTTAAGTTCAGTGACTCCTTTATCTAAATTAGTCTCCAATTGCTTACCTAAACCTTGTATCACCTCCATCATCCTTTTTTCCATAGCCTCCATCACTAATTGCCAATCTTTGTCTTTTTTCGTTGACATTCTAGGTGAGGACCACGAGTCCGCTCTCTTCCTTGATCTTAAATCCGTTTTTAAAGTCGCAGTCCAAAAGCCTGGCCAACTGCCAATATAGCCGAATATTGAGACTTTTAAAAGTAAAAGATAGTCCCCCTTGTCCCTTGTCTTTTTAAGCGCTTATCAGGATCGTCTAATTTTCACCTCACCGAACTTGGAAATAACTTGTCAAATTTAGTTCAAAGATTTAAACAATTTTGACCTCCTCAAAATGGCGGGCATCTTTTCTCTATGGTAAAAGGTCAGAGTCAACTACTTCCTGATGGTTCTTCCTGTCCATCTGCTTCAATTGTCCTCCAATGTTTCCGGAACGTCACTTCCTCTTGAATCTAGTCCTCCTCGGGCCTGTCTGTTAAAGTCCTCTCATCTCCTCTGGCCGCGATCGTCACTTCCGTTCATGCGCTCTATCGATCAGGGCTTCTCCACCGACAAATCTCGCATTAACAGGCACAGTTCCCAGCCCCTTATCACTACACCAGCCACAGGAATGGTAAACAATCCCTTCTTTTAACGTTTTTAACCTTAAAAATTGGCTTTCTTCATGGGAAATTACACAGTCAATGTCTTCCCAGTGTCAACGCTTCTCTGCATAGTTAAACTACTCATTCCTTGCTAGTCCCGGTAAGCGAAATGGGTTTTGTTACCTTCGTTGTTCTTTCCAGGTGTACGCAATGCTTCTTTTGTTAAACTTTTCCTTCTTGTCTTAAGAGATCGGGGGGGTGGCGATTTTAAGCTGGATATTCCAGCCCAGCTCATTCCTTTAGAGATGATTGCGATGCCTGCATTGGGGGAGGGGATCAAAGTGAGGAACAAGCCCCCTCCGGGGCTTATCTCTCGCCAATCTCAACTCCCTCTTGGGTCTTCGGTGCTTGCTTGTCTTACCCCTGCCTGGGGCAAGCTGCGTTGGGCGCAAAAGTCACCCAAACTGTCAGAAAGGACGGCCGTCCACCCTGAGTGATTACAGGGTGCTCCAAATCGCCATTTTTCCCTGACCAGAAGCCTGGTGGCTTGCTATTTTGGGTGCTGTAATAAACAGTTAAAAACAGTCAAAATCATATGCTGATTTTGAGGAGCAGGAAACCATAACCACATCATCTCTTTAAGTGGCCTTCTACTAAGTTATTTGCTGACCTATATTCCTATATTTATTCCTGAATTGATTTAGACCAAGCACTTTAGCAATACTGGCCATGTATCAGTTTGGTGTAGTGGTTAAGTGCACAGACTCTAATCTGGGAGAACCAGGTTTAATTCCCCACTCCTCCACTTGCACCTGCTGGATGACCTTGGGCAAGCCATAATTCTGGCACAGCTGTTCTTGAAAAAGAGCAGTTTCTATCAGAGCTCTCTCAGCCCCACCTACTTCACAGGGTGTCTGTTGTAGGGAGGGGAAGGGAAAGGAGTTTGTAAGCCGCTCTAAGACTCCTTTTGGTAATGAAGGGCAGGGTATAAATCCAATCCCCTCCTCCTCTTCCTCCTCCTCTTCTTCTTCTTCTTTTTCTTCTTCATCTCCTTCTTTCTCTTCTTCTTCTCCTTGTGAGAAAAGCACACACATTTTAGCTGGCATTTTGGCTTATTTTTCCACAGTTTCCAATGGCTAACATAGCTGAGAATATTGCAAAAATAGTGGCTGGTATTCTGTGTTTCCAGTTTTAATGTCTTGAAAACATATCAACTGAATGAATGGGATGGAATAGGACACACCAGCTCCTTAGTTGAATAATACCTTAGTGAACTGGTACATTTTTCAGTTATTTCTGCTAGTAGTCAATTACTATTTCTACTACTGTGTTTTATTTGCTTTACGTTGGAAGCTTTGGTGTCATTTCAACTGCTATTTTAAACATTCCAGTTAGATATAATATAATCTTGGGTTCTATTCATAATGGATTCAGTTTTAGAAAACATTGATGTTGTACTCATTTTAAAAAATTAATTTTGAGCCTAAGCCAGAAATCCTAAAATAGCATCAAAACAACTTGGATCTGGCATAATTCCTGAATGTAAACATTCCCTTTCTGTAAATGAACTACACTGCTAAGAGCCCTGGCTTCTAGTTTTGAGATTTGTGCCCTTCAGAAGACATTTCCAGTCAATGCTGTACACAAATCATCCCTTCCCATAATCTTCAGAATACCCTAAAGGCTCTTGTTTTACTTCACAATAAATCAGATACCAGCATCAGAAATCCTTGCTACTAGCTGCAGTTTGGAGGTGTTCCATAGTTTGAAAAAAGGACACAGATGGTTAGTAGATGAATGTTGTAAATGGTGAAATCACTGAAAATAAAGTATGAGATTATTTTTGTAAGGGGCAACTGCAAGCCAGAAATAAAGTAAGATGAATATAGAGCACAAGTTTGGGATAATAATTGCAATGATGTATTAAAATATCTTGTGAAAAAATGTGAATGAAACTAAACAATGGACATATAAAGAAAACGATCTATCAGATCAATGGTCCATCCAGACCAGCATTCTGTTTCATACAGCTTCCAACCAGATGCCCTTGGAAGGCCTTACAAGCATGGCAGAGAGACCAAAGTCCCTCACCCCATTGTTACCCTTCCATAGGGTTATTCATAGGGACTTCCATTTAGTCATAGTGGCTAATAGCCATTGATGGACCTAACTTCTATGGATTTGTCCAATCGCCTTTGAAAGCAAACTAAACTAGAGGCCATCATAACCCATGGCAGAGAATTCCACAAGACAATTATTCTTTCAGTTAAGAGCCAGTTTGGTGTAGTTGTTAAGACTGGCAGACTCTAATCTGGAAAAGTGGGTTTGATTCCCACTCTTCCACATGCAGCCAGCTGGGTGACCTTGGGGTCACAGTTCTCACAGAGCTGTTCTCTCAAAAGCAGTTCTCTCAGAGCTCTATCAGCCCCACCTGCCTCACAGGGCATCTGTTGTGGGGAGAGGAAGGGAAGGAGATTGTAAGCTGCTCTGAGACTCCAAGTGAAGGGTGGGGTATAAATCCGACTCTATTTAATTATTATTTGCATTTATATCCCGCCCATCTCCTCCTCCTCCTTATCAGTGGCATTGAGTGCCCATAAAGTCTTATATTGTGGGAGCAGGAGAATACATAACATTAGCTTTGGCCCCGTCCACATGGAGCATTTGCCCCACTGAAGTCACGGGAGCCCTGCGGACTTTCCGTGCACGTTCGTACGAGCACATCTGGGAGGCGTAGGGCTCCCGTGGCCAACCCGCAGCTTCCCTCCGAAAACGCGGGGTAAAAAACTAGTAGGTCCAAGGTACTAGTTTCTGGAAACCCCGGGGCAAAGGCTGGCGTCTGATCGCGGGAGTGCCGGAATCCCGCGGCTTCCGACACCCGCCCATTTCCCCAGGGTTTCCGGATGTTGTAAGTTTCCCTGGGATGCGCACCAACGCTGGACAGAGCATGCGCACACACAAGTCACTGACAGCGGCCCGCCCCCCCCAACGGCGCATGTGCATTTCGCACTTGCGTGGTCTGCTGTGTTTCTGTTTTGCCGCGCTGCAGCAGCGCGGTGTGATCGCAGCACAGAGCTGGTGCGTGGCAACCCGGTGGCCTGTGAGATTGGGCTACCGCGCCTTATTTAGCTCCAGGGCAAACTGCCACGCCTCCCCCGCGCGTTTTCTGGCCCGTGTGACCAGGGCCTTTATAAAGTTTTATACAGTTAAATTTATGTGCACATTATGTTTCTAGCACAACAAAGAAAAATGCATGCATTACACATTTACAACACATTACAACACTTTTTCATGTATTACACCAGCAGCATGGGTAGAATAACAAAAATTCATTTGTATGTCTATTTCTCTGCATGTTTAGATTGTACAAAACTGCTCTCAGTAATTGTCCCACTTCAATAAACTTTGAACCAAATATCAGCCATGAAATCTTGACTCTTATTTGGTTTGGCTTTAAGTAGTCTGGTTTTTAGGTGGGAAAGGGCAACAATCTTGTTTTCTTTGACAGGAAGTTACCTTCCTGTTTCCTAAAATGTCTTTAGAATAAGTTTACTGCTTTTATCAAGAATATAATTAGATTTTACCCTTGTGATTTTGAAAATGTCTCAAAGACCCAAAACAGCTGAATTTCTTCTCTTATATAAACATTATGGGCACTGTCCAGCTAAACATGCTGCTTAGTCCTGTGCTGAATCCTGTTGAATTCAAGGAGGCCTGGGCCCTAATGGAGGTGTGTGCACCCTCGGGAACTTTCGCAACCTATTTTGTTGACCGTTTGATTTTAATGGGAGACTTAAGTGTGTACTTAAATGTGTTCCATTCAAATTGATGAGATGAAAAGTGCCTGACTCTGGCTGGATATTTTGCCTATTTTGAAATGAATGAGAAATCAATGGATATGAAGGAGTGTGATCATAAGGATGATTATGTAACCTGCAGTTAAGGCCTGATTAGAATAGCACTTTAACTTGAATTACAATAACAACTTTAAACAGTTAAGAGAGCAATCCTAAATAGTTCTACTCTGAATCCGACTCAGGTCTATTCAGTGGGGCTTACTCCGAGGAAAGCGTTGTTAGGATTGCTCTGTAAACTATTAAGCAAAGGTCCACCACAATGGGCAAATTGTAATGAGTAAATGTCTGCAAAATTTGTCCTCATCCCAAATTCAGAAGGCTGAATTAGATGGAGTCGGTATTTGCATAATAACCCAAGAGAAGTCCACAGGGTAGTCACACACCCCTCAGAAATATCCCCTCCAGCTAGAGTTCACAATAATCCGGCAATAAAAGGACTATAGCTGTAATATTTAAAAGGTATTAGTAAACATATTTCTGTTTAGCATGATGTTTATCTTCCCCTTTCCTAGAATTTCACTGCTGCCGCTTTTTTAACTGAGTTTATCTTGAAAGGGTACCTGAATTTGGAGAACCCTCGGGGAATATGCATAACAGAATCTGCCTCTTACTTATGATTGCTTAAAAAAATCATAATAAGCAGCTGAAATGTCCTGAAAAACTCTACAGAATACGAGTCTGTTTACAAGCGGTTTTAAGATTCGCCTGCTTCAACAACACCCCGCAAATGTCAGGCTGCATCCAGCGTAGATGTTGACGAGAGTTAATTAGGAGCAATTAGTTGATCCTCCTGCGGAGAGTCTACGACTACCTTTCCTTCCTTCCCTCCCCTCCTGCTGCTACCGCTGCAGAGTCCAGCATTGCTGTGTGTGCAGCAGGCAAAGGCACGAAAGATGAGCCGAGTGCCGGGCTCCCTTTCCCCCCTCCCCTCCTTCGGAGAGCGGTGCATTGTGGAGGTAACCGTTGAGGAAGCGTCCGCTGTTGACTAGCGCTGTCCTGGGCTGGGAGCTGTCCAAGGTGCTACTTCTCCGGGGAGTCCCTGCAAAACGCACGCCCTTGCATTCGCTTGCCTGCCCCGCCTCTTTCTCTCTTATCTTTCACACACGTTCTCGGCTCGGCTTATCCTCTCAGTACATTGTTCCCCTGGCAGGAAGAGACCATGGTGTTTGCTCCAGGTAACGTATTCACCTTCTCATTCTCTCTCTATCTCTCTCTTAGATCGTTGCAGGTGGGCCTTATTCTGCTCTCCTTGAGAAGCAGCAGTGGAGCAGTCCCTTCCATTCACTCACTCACTCACTCGCACACACACACTTCTAACCAAATGCCGCCAATTTTTGTCGCTATCCTGTCCCAGCTGGGACACAGGAGCGGGCTTGCGGGTGGAAAACACTGCAGAGGGACAGCTGACAGGAACTATTGTAGATTCTGTAGGGAATGCTTTTTGGCTAAACGGCAGCACTTGCTGTACATCTCAACAGCTGCTAGCTCAAGCTGTGGAGAAGGATGTTCCTGTTAGAGGCGTCTGGTATTGCAAATGTTTATTAAGCAGAGCACTGGTGCTGTATGCGCGCGTATGTGCCAGTGCCTGTATGTGAAAGTGTGTAGCATACTTGCATTTCGAGGTTATCTGAAATCATAAATTCACATTTTACCAGAAAAACCTTAAGCCCTAAGAGAGCCAGTTTGGTGTAGTGGTTAAGAGCAGAGACTCTAATCTGGGAGAACCAAGTTTGATTCTCTACTCCTCCACATGCAGCCGCTGGTGTGACCTTGGGTTAGTTACAAGCGCTTTCAGAGCTGTTCTCTCACAAGCGGTCCTCCAAAGAGCTCTCTCAGCCCCACCTACCTCCCAGGGTGTCTGTTGTGGGGAGAGGAAGGGAAGAAGATTGTAAGCCACTCTGAGAGTCCCTCATGTAGTGGTGGGGTATAAATCCAATCTCCTCCTCCTCCTCCTCCTCCTCCTCCTCCTCCTCCTCCTCCTCCTCCTCCTCTTCTTCTTCTTCTTCTTCTTCTTCTTCTTCTTCTTTTTCTTCTTCTTCTTCTTCTTCTTCTTCTTCTTCTTCTTCTTCTTCTTCATTTTGTTTCAGAGAGTAGCTCTGTTGGTCTGCAGTAGACCAGGTAGATTCAAGTCCAGTACTGTTTAAACCAGGGGTCCTCAAACTACGGCCCGCGGACCACATGCGGCCCGCCGAGGACATTTATGCAGCCCGCCAAGTGTTTATGCCCGCCCCCCGCCCAGAGCAGCCTCCTCCTCGGGGAGCGCAGCAGCAGCGCCCCCGCCCGCCTGCCAGGCTCCTCCTCCTGATTAGCCCCATTGGGAGAGGCACTGCCGGCTCGCTCACTAGGGCAGCGGGCTCTTAGGGGCGGCAATTGCCGCCCCCGCCCCCTCAAAGCCACCCCCCGCGGCCTCTTTCTTCCTCCAGCAGCCCTGGGCAGCAAGAGTGCCCAGGAGCTGAGGAGGAGAAAGGGGCAAGCAGGCTGGTCGTGGGGGAGGGGGTGAACGCGGCGGCGGGGTGAGCAGGCTGGTGGGGGGCAGGGGGCGAACGCGGCGGCGGGGCGAGCATGCTGGTGGGGGGGGAGCCAACGCAGCGGCGGGGCGAGCAGGCTGGTGGGGGAGGGAGCCAACGCGGCGGCGGGGCGAGCAGGCTGGTCGTGGGGGGAGGGGGCGAACGCGGCGGCGGGGAGAGCAGGCTGGTCGTGGGGGAGGGGGCGAACGCGGCGGCCCTCCAATGGTCTGAGGGACAGTGAACTGGCCCCCTGTTTAAAAAGTTTGAGGACCCCTGGTTTAAACCCCCAAAATCTTGTTGGTCTCTAAGGTGCTAATGGACTCAAATTTAACTGTTCTTCTTTTGAAATTCTTCATTCTCCTAAGCATGTGTATTCAGGAAGTGTCTTTAGGCTTTCAGTCCAAATCAGATTACAAGAGGAGAAAGTTTATCAGCTACAAAAGATAGTTCCTAAGTGGCTTTTCAAAGATCCCCATGCCAAACTTTTCAATCTTCATTCAGAAATTTGAGTCTCTCTCAGCTCCACCCTTCTCCTTTTGTGGTGATAGTCTTCAAGCCATTAATTCAAGAGTAAAATCTCATTAGTCTGGGAAGTCATTTTTAAGATTGTTGCCCGAGTAACAAAATAGTTACAGGATAAGAAAAGGGATGTTTTAACCAATCAAATCTCATCTATTGTCCAGGGGTGTTTGTTTGTTTGTTGGCACAAGATCAAAAATGAATTAAAAAGGTAGAAGGGTACTGGCCTGTAAGCTTTATTCAGACTTTTCAAAAATAGGAGTAAAAGCTATAAAATACGGTTTTGTGACTGAAGATATTTTTTATGGATCCATGGAACTTATGATATCCTATTAAAATTGTTTCAACTGCAGGGTTGTGTAATCCCCATATTGGGCTTGTTGATGATATATATCAGCTTTGAAGCTGTGCAGTTTTTGATATATATGTGTGTGAGGGTATCCTCAATAACTATGAATTGTTTGAGAATATTATGAACTAATATAACACTGAAATATCTACCAAAACCTGGGACTCTAAACAATGCAAAGGAAAACAAGCAAAGAGCTGTTTAACTTCAAAAACTGTGGGCGCAAGCTAGCCACATACAATGTCATATACTGAAACTGAGCCAGGATGCTGTTCCATCATACTCAGCATGATCTACTTTGACTGAAAGTGATTCTTCAGAGTTTCAGACAGGTAAATTCCTTTCCAGCACTTTCTGCTTGTGGTTCTTTTCCTGGAAGTGCCAGGGACTGAATCCAGAACTTTCTGTATGAAAGCTTCACTAAACAATGACTGCTCCCCAACTTTTATGCCCTTTCACTTTCAAAGAAAGAAAATTAATTAAATTAAGAGAACTTAAAAGTGTTTAGCATGTCTTCAATATATATGGTTAGATTATTTTTGCAGATCTGGTGAACCAAAGAGATATTTTCCAACCTTGCTGTTTTATTGGATAAACAGGCTGGCATTGTTGTATATTTGGTAAATCAGAACACTTCTGCTGTCAGTGGAAGGGGGAGTGATTTGCACACACAGACCCCAACAAAGCACATCACTGCACACTGTTTCTAGGAGTCCCTGCCCCCCCCCAACAATCTTTGGGGGTCCCAGTGGGAAGTAGCAAGAGGGGGAACCAAGAAGGTTCCACTCTGCAAACAAAACTCCACTCCTGGCACCAGTGTGTTGTAATAGTTAGAGTGCCAGACTAATAATAATTATTATTATTATCATATGGCAGTGTGTAGTATAGCCAGGAGATCCTAAGATTGCCTGGCAGCCAGAAGTTATAACTCTTTTAGCATTATGCACCACTAGATGGCAAGCTAGACTTGTTTTAAGGCAAGAGGTGGTTTGCCATTGCCTGCCTCTGTGTCATACTTCAGTATTCCTCGGTGGTCTCTCATCCAAACACCTGACAAGATCTGGCTAGGCTGGACTATCCAAGTCAGGGCTGGTGTCAGACTAAGAACTGGGAGACTGAGGTTTGAATCTGCAGTTTGCCACAGAAGCTTGCTAGGTGACCTCAGGTGAGTCACAAACACATACGGCTGAACCTACCACACAGGGTTGTTGTGAGGATAAAATGGAGGCAAGGGGAATGATGTCAGCTGCTTTGAGTCCTCCTTAGACAGAAAAGTGGGGTATAACTGAAGTAAATAATATATAGGATTTTTGTTAAAATGACTAGTTAAGAAAAAAACAGTTCATGGATTGTGGCCTAGGGGAACATTATGGAATACTATAAGAATTTTTTTAGAAAGTATGTGATAAAACAAGGAAGTCTGAAAGCCAAAAGAGAATTCCACTGCAGTCAATTAGCCTTTTTTTTTCAAGTAAACATGGATGAGAAAGAGGAGTTTAAAAAAGTGAAATGCCAACAAAAGCTGAGATCAGATCCTTGTATCTGAAAATAGTTTTTAAAAACCATATTTTCAGTGCTGACTATTTCCAAAACACATTGCCTGAGTCTTTGAGGGGAGTGCAATATCTCTGCTTTCTATGCTTTCTCCAGAGTCACTTCCCCTCTTCCTATTAAATATTATCTGACTGTCCAGATATTCCACATAATTATTTAAAGCTTGCTTTTGAGGCAACATATGGGACTTGAGAACTGCAGCAATAAAGCAATAAAGACAACATTATCTTCAAAGGCTAAGTTGATCAAAATATGCTGTTTGCTACCTTTGTGTGAGAAGGAGCAATATTTTCATATCCTTAAACTATTGAAATTGTTCATTTTAATAACTGTCTTTCAGCTTGTTTATGCTGGGAGAATATTTTGTCATTTCCTTTTTAAAAACATTTATTTCTTTTTTTTAAAAAAAAGAAAAATAATTGAAACCCAGTAACTATTTTTCGGGGGGGACGGGACAAAATGCATATATGGAGTGGAAATAAAAAAATACAATGGATCCACATATACACTTCTATACAAGAGTTCCAAATATAAAAAAACATCCATACGTAATTGTCATCTATATGCCATACATCCAAATATTGAAAAAGTTATAAGGCCCTTGATCCATTGATTTATCTCACCAATGTTGTAGTACAAGACTTTTAGTTGTAGAAGGGTACAGAGGGTCCATTTTTGTTGGCTGTCGGCTAGCCTCCAAGAGATGAGCAGATACTTTATGAGTACATAAGCATCCTCAAAAATCAGTGAACAGTCTAGTACAAAATAACTTACTTCCTGGAAAACTGAATGACCAGACATATGCTTAAGGGATGCATCCTCTGAGTTGCAATGCCAACAATAAAACTTTGCTCTCATTCATTTACTAAAGAGTTGCTGTAGTGTTCAATATATCCTAAATGTAATTTTTGCTGAATAAGTCGCAGCTTGAAATCCATGGAGGAAGCAGCTATATATTTGAAAGCTATATCCCATTGCTTCAGCAGAACAGGATGAATTAGCTCCTTATTCTATTCATTCCTGAGATTCTGCATATCATAGTTATTAATTGACATAAAATATTGATAAACAAATACTGTCAGTTTCATTTTCTGCATTGATTCTATTAAGAGTTTCCAGGAGCAAAGGAGACTCTGTGACACTTAATGCTGTGGGGCTCTGTCTCCCCCCTCCCTTGCTGTCTGTGTCATTTTAAAATAGTAGGTTGGATTCCACAACTTCCTTCTGCCAAGGTAGATCCAATGGCTCTCTCATACTTCCTCCAAAAGAGAAAGACTTCCTCTGATGAAGAAAGGCTACCAATGGAAGAAGTCTTTCTCAACCAAAGACATGGGAGCCATTGGATCTAGCTTGGTGGAAGGGTGTCATTGCACCCAACTCATAATGAATACCAAGTGATATCTGTGAAGTTTGAAATCAGACACAGGTATATTTGACAGATCAAAAATCTTACAAACAGGCATCATCTAGCCAGAGTTAAGTGCTTTTTATTTAATGAACAAGACATATGAAATTTTTCCAGTGAAATAAATGATGTATAAAAATGCTTGATATGGCTTAGATCATTCCCTGTATTCTTAATTATAATACCAAGATGGCTTTGTATGATCACCTGTAAACAGGACAGCACGATGGCTTTGTACTAACACATGTGAACAGAACCATGTGGGATTGTAGAGACCTACTGGGAGTCACAGATACCTAGTGACAATCTAGTGTTTATAGATACCTAGTGACAAGCTCTAATCCGAGTGTGCTTGTGCAAAGCTGTTGTATGGGCACTCTTTCATGAGCACAAACTGTGATTTAGCATGTCAGTTCAGCAATGCTATGCTGAATCAGTCTCCACTGGGAATAACAGCTTCATTACCATGAGCACACTTGGATCCAAATCATTAATCTGGTCAGAAGAAGACAAATTCCATCAGTTTAAGGGTCATCCCTCAAACTTAACTGATCCCTCAAAGATCAAGGGATATAGCGCATGTGTAGAGCTTGCCAGAAAGCATACTATTCAAATATTTTTAGGTGGGTAGCTGTGTTGGTCTGAAGCAGCAGAACAAAGTTTGAGCCCAGTGGCACCTTTAAGACTAACAAAGTTTTAATTTTGGATCTAACCTTTCATGGGCATGCACACTTCTGAATGAAAGCTTATACCCAGAATTAAATTTCGTTGGTCTTAAAGGTGCCACCGGACTCAAACTTTGTTCTATTCAGATATTTGTTAGATGACATAAGTTGCTGTCCATTCATTAAACTTCCAGTTCTTATCTCATATTGTTAATGGATTAATACTGGATTTTATATATTTCCCTTTGTAAAAAAACTGTAGGCCTTAGACCTGGTCTCTAGTCAATCATTGTTCTAAGGAAGAACATAAAACTTTAAGATGGCTTGTCCAGGTTGTCGGAAAACAAGTATTACTTCATTTCACGGTTACTACAAAACTATCAGCCTTCAGTACAATATACTAATACACAATGCAGACTAAGTCATATTTAACCATATGTGAGTAGGGAAGTATTTTTTCCCCTTGTTAAGATATTCTGGAGGGAAAATAAGCCTAAATGTATAAGGACTATCCGTTAACCTACAAAGAAAAACTCTGAGTACATGCAGAATACCTTTTACTAGCCTGTGAATAACTAGTGCCAAGTTCCTGTCCTCATCTTTCCCAAAATCTGGGATTAGGTCTAATGGACTGAAAAGGCATAATATTCTGATGGGTTTATACTCCAGACCTTCTCACTATGAGAAAAAAGAATTGCTACAGAAAGCCAAAGAAATAGCCACACAGTTTTAAATTCCACTTCTCCTCTCTGTAATGTAGAGATAAGTATACTGGCACGCCATACACAGGTGTTACAACCATCTTCTTAAAATGTTTTGAAATTCTATGCTAACATGCTGTCCCACTTTCTTAGAAACAGAATACCTTACTACTAGGAAACAGCAGAAGCAACGAATGACCCATGGAATGAAACTAAGACGGCCATTGCCAGCTCCTTCCATATGCTTATCTGACCAAATAATTCCTTTGAATTTTTGTGCCATGCCCATTTAGTAGAAGAATGCTGGTGTATAAAGAGTATATTCATTTATGACACTAATCAAAGTTATGACATTAGTCAAAGATGAAATCCCAAAGTTCAAAAATAATGATTCTCTATATTAGTTTACCCCAGATTTTTCAAATGTATTTCAAAGACCTTTAAAAAAGCTAATTGCAAGTTCAGCTGTTTGAGGAAAAAGCAACAAGCTCCCAGTCATCAGTTGGGGGGTGGGGTGGGGGGTGAATAATAAATTAACCATCCACTTTAAAATTTTGTATGTTGGCCAATGTAAGGAAAAAATGGCTAAATAAATAAATGGAGCAAGCTGGTGAACTGAAACATCCCAGTCTCTGTGCTGCAGTTCCCAAGGGCAGTGCAAGAATATGCATGTGTAAAAATATCAAATAAAGTTAAACTCCCCCCAAAAGCAAATTAGCTTAGCATTCATTGGTGATACTTACAGTTGTTGATGGAATAAATGTTCAAGCCAAGAGTACTTTGCACAGAATAAATAGAGGTGTTTAAGATCAGCATGTTATCCTGTTTAGCCTGTCTGTGTATTTACTCTGGCTTAAGTATGTTGTGGACAGCACTGAGGCAAAAAAGTTATCTTTCTCTGTGTTCTTCCTGTCATCATTGTTATAATTTCTGAGGGGATGGGTACTTAACATCACAATCTCATACAAGTCTGTAAACAATTTAGGATAGCAGCAAAGATGTACACTGGCATAATGCAGCATTTCTGGAGAAATGCAAGTGTTACACATAAGTATAAACACTCCTAGTGGGAGTGAAAAACCAAGCTTCCCTGCGTGCATTCTGGACAGCCACTGTGTAGTTTAGGATACTGAACACAGGTGAGCACAGCATTTTCAGGCACTATATAAACCTTGCCAGGACACCCATAACTCAGTTGATAGGGCACAAGACATGGGACTACATATCTATGGCCTCATACCAAACACACTTGGAACACATATGGGTGGAAATTGGTGGTAGGAATTGTAGAGAAAGGGTACTTCACATGAGCACACAGACAAGGAGGGGAACAAGCACTGTAAATGCATATTGCTAATTCTGCTCTGCTCAGAACACTTACAGGTATTCTACATTGGAACACAAATATTGAGTACTCCACTCCTTCAACTGGGGATGCAAGGACAATGAATTGCACAAGTCAACAAGGGAGGGGCATCTCCTCGCTCAGGCATGGACTGCTGCAAGTGCCTCCCCCTCAGTGGTATGCCTACTGTGTATTGGCTCAACTACCCTTCTCTCAGCAGTTACTAGTATCATCATTTAAATAGGGGCCACAGGGTAAGTATTCAGTGCATAAAGCACCCCTCTCCTTGGAGCGATGCTGGTAGAATATCACTATAATATTGGCATGATGACATGTCAAAGTAAACCCCCATGCAAGTGGTGAAAACAAGGGGCACAACTACATTTTTGAGTGACTACCAGTCATCCCAACCATTCCTACTGTTGGCCCAACACTCATGCAAGATTTTGTTTTGCAGGAGGTGAATCTCATGGAACAACATGAACAGAAACCGCAGTCAGAGTTTCATCCAGCTCCCTACAAGGGATGGGTAACTATTGGCTCACTGATTATACTGTCTTCCACAGCAGATGCATCATAAAGCATGCAAATCCAGAAGGGGGAGGGGGAGGAATTTTCAAAAGTACCTAGGTGGTTGCTGTTCTCTCACACACATAGCTCACAATACATGCAGAGTGTTTGAGCTCACGTGCAATCTGTTGCTACTGTGAAACATTACTCATTACTGTCCTTTTATCTTTTGGGGCTTTTTCCAGGTAGTTCTTCATCAAAGATAAAAGCCTGGATGGGCCCCATGACCTATGCAATTCTGTCTGCTGAGCTTAACAAGACCAACAGCTGCAGTGACTACTGTGCATTTGTGCTGTGTGATTGCTAACTCTCTTATTCTAACTTGGCTTCTGCACCATTGCAAGCTGTTAATAGGGATGGTTATGAACTGGGAAAATGTGGTTTGGTTCATGGTTTGTGGTGTGCTTGGTTCATAAATCACAAACTGTCATGAACTTTTAGCCACCAACCAACTGGTTCCATTTGTAAAGTTCATGATGCAGTAGACTGTCCCCCTCAGCATGCTGCAGACACAAACTTGGAGGAGATCTCCAGCTGACTTTCTTCTGCCTGCCCTCCAGCTTTGGTGAGGATTGGACTTATAGGGTCCAAGTTATGCCCCCACCAAAGAAGGTGCCCCCAGGAAAGTGCTTTCTGAGGAAATGACAGATGCAGGTTCAGCAGGTTCAGGAGCATATAGAACTGACCGTGTGCAAGCTAGAAACATCAAACTCACAGAAGACCTTCCCTGGGTGCTCCTCTACATGTCCTCCAGGTTCTACCCCCTCCATTGCTTTGAAGATTGGTAAACATTTAGATTGACCGGGAATGTCTGCCTGGGAATGTATCCATTCACAAATTGCCAAGAACAGCTTGAAAGTTTGCGGAAAGTTTGTGCCGTTTGACCTGCCATGATCTTCAGTTTGTGAACCATGAACCAGCCAAAACTTGTCATGAACTTTAGTTTTTGAGCTGGGTCATACCCATCCCTACTGTTTAACTAACGTTTGTTCAGACCCCCCTTTTACCTATTATTGACATGTAGTACCGCACTACCTGTGATTCTACCTGTGATTTTACTATCTGGATGCAGCTTTCAAAGGCACAAGAGCCTTGCTAGATCAAGAGTTTTGTACACCCCATTTATCTGATTTGTATTCAGGACTCCATTCCTGATGCTGTTCATTAAATGTTTGGGTTGTTTCACAGCTACCTCTGTTTTATTGGGTTTTTCAGAGAGAGGGGAGATCTATGTCCATCACCTGCTAATCATGAATCTCAGCTATCTTCAGCATGGAACTCACACTGGAGATGTGGCTGAGAGGGTCTTCCCTGTCTTTACTGTCAATTCTGCTGTGCTCTAGCAAGGGGGAAACACAGTCTCCTCTGGGTTCACAATGCCCGTGATCACTGGTGCTGTGTGATGTGGCATGCAGGCTACCTGATGGGGAAGAAAAATGTAGTACACAGGATGCTGGGATGCATAAGGGCAGGTAGGAGCAGTCAGTCTCTTGAATCCTGAATGGGGTGTGGGTCAGTCAATCACCATCTCCAGCACAATGCCTTTCTCTGCGGTATTTATATGGCTGATTTTGACACTGAGACTAATGGAGGATTCCAAATATCCCATAATGTGTTTTAGGGCACTTTCAATGCACTTTCAGTTGCAAAGTGCAATTGGAATTTACTGTGTGCAACAGCAAAATCCATTTGCACATGATTGCTACAGTGAATTGTAAATGGCAGGAAACTGCATTAGCCAGCATGTGTGAAAACACCCTATTTGTTTATGTCCAGTAAGGTGAATGCTCTGCAGTGTGTAAACCATGAGCTTGATCTCTGTCTCTTCTGTTTTCCTGCTTTTTGGCTTGTTGCTGGCTAAAAGGTGATTGTTTCCTTATTCCTAGATGGTCCTACATCAGTGCTTTTCCTTAGTGAATACTGGGGAGTGCCTGATCGACCGATGGGCAGTGATTCGCCTGGGCGAGTCCTCTCCTTGCCAGAGAGTGTGCGGGGAGTGGGGGGGAGAAGCAGCCAGAAGGCCATGGCTTGGGGCGGCAGAGGCCCAACAATCCCCAATCCACCCAGCACCTCCCCGCACCCCTTCCCCAGGCCAGAGTCCTCCAAGCCTAGCCTGCTGAAGCAGGCTCATGCTGCTGCCAGAGACCCACCGGTGAGTTCCTTCCTCTTGGCCACACACTCTTCCCAGCTGTGAAATGCCATCCTCTCCCAAGCCCATGCTGGGCCGATCTGTGCATGGAGGGTGGCTGCCACCAGACCTGGCCAGCCAGCTCACCCTTGATTGGCCAGGGCTCCCATGGTGAGCCAGGATTGGTTTGCTCCACCCACATGCTTCATTTAAGAAGAAGAGGGGGCAGGCAAACACCAGTGCCTGCTCCAGGTGCAGGCACTGGTCAATTTTTTTTTTTTTTGAAACAAATTTTTTTTGGAGTATATTCAACATTGTTAAACATCGTTACCAATACAATTTAAAGATTACATCCCATCCCCCCACCCCCCCTAATAGGCTTCCAACACTGCTAATAACAGGGGGGGAAAGAGTTAAAAGGTAATCAAGTTTAAACTTGTAACAATCGACAAACCAGGTAACACAATTCTAATACGTAAAAGCCTGACTCTTTCAAACATAGTTTCCAATAAAGGTACAGTACAATCAAGTGTTCATTTCATTTCTCATTCAGTTGCAATATGAATCAAGATTGTACATTTCCCCTTTCATTCTATATTCAGTTTCCATATACAGTTTCAGGCCTTCCCAGTCTTTTAGATATTGTTCTGCCATTTGTCCATTTAGTTCCTTCGTCATTTTGTCCATTTCGGCTAAAAACAGCAGTTTCCTTAACCAGTCTTGTATATCTGGCACCTTCTCCGCTTTCCACTGTTGTGCAAAAGCCATTCTTGCCGATGTGATCATATACCATAGTAATGTCCTTTTTTCTTGTGGAATTTTTTCCATTGTCAAACCTAAGAGAAGAAGCTCCGGACTTTTCCTGATAGGAATTTTTAATATCTTCTGCATCTCACAATGTACATTTGACCAGTATACTTTTACTTTATCACATGACCACCACATATGATAAAAAGAACCCTCTATTTTTTTACATTTCCAACACTTATTACTCAAGTTCTTATCCATACTAATATTAGCAATCTTTTTTGGAGTCATATACCACCTGTACATCATCTTATAACAATTTTGGCACTGGTCAAATTTTAGCTGGGTTCGAAGAAGGGTCCAAATCACTACTAACAACTGGAGTAGAAACTCTTCTCTTTATTGATTAACCATGATCAAGGAAAGCATCTATTCCTAATAATGTTCAAGATGTTGACAGTGTTACATTGCTCACCTTTGGTACTTAAAGCAAGTTTTACATGACAAGAAAGCAGTAACATATAACCAGTCAAGGCATGCCTACTCAACACAGTGCACTAACTCTAAACAAATGGAAAAGAGATCTGTACTTCCTTCTTAATATACTTTTACGAATACTCCTCTCTGTTGTATGCTACAAGCGAAACATAAACTGCTGACTACGGTAGTTCAAGAAAACAGGATATGTGTTAAAGGTTAGTTTGGCCTATGAGTCAGAGAATGCAGACTTTTGGAGATTTGCGTGTTATTTCAACTAGGAAAACATTAAAGTAGTATAGAATGTGTGTGCTTTAGCAGAACTTTCATCCTGGGTGCTCACCTCAGCCCTTCACCTAGGTGCTGGAGCCGCAAACAGTGCTGGCTTATCTCTGGGCCCGACATTCCCCTCAGTTCTTTACTGGGCCTTCACAGACATGGCTATACTATGCCTATTCACATTTCACCTTTTTTCTCCTTCAGGAGATGACAGCCATGACTTCTGTACATGTGCAATTGTGTGTGCTCCTGTTGCTGACTGGGCCCCCTTTGTCTGACAAAAAGCTGGTTCTCAGGGCTTTATTTCCCACCCCATGATTTGAACCCTTGCCTGAAAGAGGCTAGAGACCTTATTATGGCAGTTTCCTCTGTCCAGTAAGCTTCCAAAATGATATGATTGATTGTCTGTGCTTCCTTCTCTGTGTTTGTCTGTTAAAAGGGAATGTGTTTGCATGGACCTCCCTGATGTGTGGTAGTTTCAGTGCTCTTATTAGGTATGCCATTATCCCCTCTACAACAGTGTGTGCTGTGTTTTTTTCTTTCATTCCTTCCACTGGGAGACATGATGACATTAGAGAAGTATGCCACCAGCATGACCATGTATTAGCTGGCTGCTTCCATATATTGCTGGCATAGCAGGTGTTGTCACCATACCTTTCTGTGGTAGGTGGGTATGGGTGATATTTTTCTCCTCTCCTCATGACCTAAAAAACCAATAATCAGGGCTCATCTTTGGTCTTCTGTGCAGGCACACATTGGGGACTGCGCATGTGCAGGCCTGCCAATGGAGAGAAATTTCTAGCTTCTAAGAGTAGAGAGGTCACCCCCTCCCGTCGATGCATGCTATGAGCATTTCCGTTGAAAACGTGCCAAAGATGAGGGGTGTCATTACCCCTCAGCTCTTCTTTTACCCCTGAGCTGAGAGGTTCACTTCTAGCTTTGCTCCTTGTTCATATTGTTTTTTCGTCAGTCCATCACTTTTCATCATGGGAGCCTTGAGTTGGTATTGTTCTCCTTCTTTATTTCTACTATGGCTCAGAAGTCCCTGTTTAAAAAGTGCCTGCAATGCAGCATGAAAATGCCTCATTCAAATGAACATCTTTTCTACTTGCCATGCCTCGAGGAAGCCCATAACGTGCCCTCCTGTTACATCTGTTAGCAGTTTACCCCCAAGGCTAGGGTGGATAGAGTTTCTCACCTCAAAGCAGCCCCTTGGGAGCCTGCCCTTTCCAGTTCTGATGTGTTGGCAGCAAAGTCATCTGCCTCGCAGGAATTTGCTTCAAAGGCCAAGTCCGTAATCTCACCTGGGTTGCTTCCAACCCCCGATCCACATTGGCATCGGTCCCACTCACCAGATCTGTCTATGGTCCAACACAGTTCTTCTGAGCCCCTGGCAAAGAAATCATGCTCAAAGTTGAAACACTCTAGCAAGTCCTCGGTTCCAAGCTATCCAAAGCAATTGGACAAACTGTCTAGAACCCTGGTCCATGAGTCCACAGAACCAATACTTTTGGAGGACACTGCCTCCCCAAATCCCCGCATGCTGTCTCTACATTTTTGGCACATGGGTGCTACAGACGCAAGGTACAGCCTGTTCCAGTGAGGTCATCCACTGATGCAACCCTTGGGCATAAGTCAGCAAGACAGGCAATTAGTGCCTTCTCAGCCCTTCACAACCTTGGTGGGGTGGCCCCTGGCAATTTCCCTATCAGCAGGGCTCTTGGCCTCCTTATCCTCCATGCCCACAGCAGTGGGGCGAGCAACCCCCCTCGGATCCAAATCTATCATACAAACATGCCTCCGCATCTACTCCAAGCCTGTATTTTCATCCTACTGGCTATTCTACAGACCAGCAGCACTTCTCAGAGTCTGAGCAAGGAGAGGGCTATCACTTGGACCTGAGTTCAGAACCAGCCACTGACCCTTCTCCTGAAGGCCACTGACCTTTTCCCCCAACTGAAGACCTACAGCTCTTCTCCAAGCAGATAATTAGGATGGCTAGGTCTTTAGAACTTGAGGTGGTCTCATCCAGTCCGAAGCACAAGATTATTTCGGTATTCTGTTCAGAAACCCTGACTTCAGTTGCTCTTCTGGTCCTGGAATACTTCTTAGAAATGGCTAAGAGCCTTTGGGAGAAGCCGTCCTCTATACGTTCCACCTCCCAAAGGATAGAAAATCTTTATGAAATCAGACAGATGAATTGCAGCTGCCTTTTCACTCATTTGCCTCCCTCTTCCTGGTCACAGAGGAGTTTCAAATGAGACATCGTCACAGTTCCTACTCCACACTGGTAGATAAAGAGGACCAAATGATTGAAGTTATGGGCCACAAGGTGTATTCCACAGGTGTTTTAAATCTTCAAATTGCAAATGATCAAGCTATAATGGCAGATATCTACTCTTCCTGTGTGATCAAGTGGCTCCTCATTTTCACTCCCTTCCTGAAGAACTTCACTCCTTGGTTAAATTCTTTCATGCAGTGGCATATTGCCTTGCCAAGCAACAGATGAATGCTGGAAAGCACAAAGAAGACTGTTCTGCATGGTCCATGGTCTCTGGTATTGCCTTCCAGTGCTTTGCATGGTTGCATTCTACAGCCTTACCTCCAGAGACAGGAGCCAAGGTGGAGGACTTGCCTTTTGAGGGTGACCAACTGTTCTCCATCAAGATGAAACCCTGGAGCAGATCAAGAAGAATAAGCAGACAGCAAGGTCCCTGGGTGCATCTGCAGGGCCATCTCAGCAGTGTTTCTGTTCCAGGGATCGTCCTTTTCATCAGATGAAGTATCTGAAGAATACCTCTTCTGCCCCTCCATCTTCTTGTTTTGGGCATGGACATCATTTTTTGGTCCAGCTGCAGAGCCAGGCCAAAGCCCTCCTAGCCATACTCTCCTAAGGAGCAGGGGCAAAAGGCAGCATGGCCCCTTCTGAGGGTTTTTTTGGGGGTAGATTGGCCCCCTTCCTTGGTGAATGGTAGAAATTTACCTCTGATGTCTGGGTCCTAGCAATGGTTGCAGAAGGCTACAAGTTGGAGTTCATCCACATGCTGCCTCTGGGCCCTCCCTCTCTCATTCAGCAGGAAGTCACTGTTCCTCACCTAGCAGGTGTGGTGTCTAAGTTCCTGCAGAAGGGCGCTGTCCAGTTATTCCCCAGTTCTGCTGTTAGCAAGGGTTTCTATTCACACTATTTCTCAGTTCCTAAGAAAGATGGTGGATTATGCCCCATCCTTGATCTTCGTAACCTAAATAAGTTTCTTTCCATTAGAAAGTTCTGAAAGGTTTCCTTGTCTCATGTGTTGCAGTTGTTAAAATTAAACTGGTAGTTCATAGTCTTGGACCTGAAGGATGCTTATTTCCATACCTCCATTTATCCAGCTCACAGAAATATCTCTGTTTTCAGTGTGGTGATTCTTACTATCAATATGCTGTCCTTCCCTCCGGGCTGGCCACAGCCCCATGGGTCTTCACTAAATGTATGGTTGTAGTTTTTGCCTTTTTGAGGTCAAAAGGCTGTATTATCTACCCCTACCTAGATGATTGGCTGTTGACTACTCCCTCTGAGAGTTCACTACAGGATTATCTATCCCTAACCCTGTCAGTCATGATGAAGCTGGGGTTGGCTGTTAACTGGGATAAATCCAAGCTTACTCCCTGTAGGTTCACCCATTTCATCAGTGCAGATATGGATTTCTCCAAGGGTCATGCTTACCTACCACCTGACCGCCTTTCTGCAATTAGAGCTTTAATTGCAAGTTTCAGGCTAAATAGATTCCAGTCTGAGCTTCAGATACAGAGGCTTTTGGGTTTCACAGCCTCCATGACAGTGGTGATTCCATTTGCCAGACTGCATTTAAGGCCCTTGCAAAAATGGCTCACGAGGATGTTTAATCCCTCCATCCAGGTGGAATCCATTTGGCTTTCAGTATGCACAGCCATTATTTGGTTACTTGAATTGTGGACCCAGGATGCTACTCTTTAGTGGGAACCCCCTTTGGAATGCAGCGCCGTATGTACACAATCACTATAGATGCCTCTCTCTTGGGTTGGGGCACACATTGCGGTGGCTTTACTGTGCAGAGGTTCTGGTTTCCCCTTGGATCCTCTGTGCACATTAATTTCTCAGAACAAAGGGCTACTCGCTATGCTGTTTTCTCTTTTGCAGACTTACTCCACAACAAACATGTTCAGATTCAGACAACACCACAGTCAGATTTTATGTCAACAAGCAAGGAGGCATGGGATCATTGTCTCTCTGCAGAGAAGCTGCAGAAATCTGGAATTGGGCAAACCAGAGTGTCTCCCTTCAGGCCATTCATATTGCTGGATTACACAACACTATGGCGGATGCACTGAGCAGACTGACCCTCTGCACCCCCCAGGCAGTGGGGCTTCCCTACAGTTGACCTGTTTGCCATCTCATACAAAGCCAAGGTGACTGTCTTCTGTTCACAGGCAGCCCATGATTCACAGTCTCTGGGGGATGCCTTTCAGATTTCCAGGTTAAGGAGCCTCTTCTATAACTTCCCCCTTCTTCCCCTCATAGGGAGAGTTCTGGGCATGATTTGGGCTCAAGGTATTTTAGCTGCTCCTTTTGGGGCCAGGCAGGTTTGGCTCATGGAGCTTCTGCTCCTGTCCAAGGGGCACTGCATCCCACTGGAGCCAGCAGTAGACTTCCTAACACATGGTCCCCTGTGGCATCAGGATGTGGCCAAGCTCTGTCTGATAACCTGGCTTCTGAACCCCTTAGATTAGTTTTTTCACAAGGGGTGTTTCAGGAGCTGCTTCATTCACAGAAACTCTCCACCCATAACTCCTATGCTAGATTTGCAGACTGGAACAAGAACAGGGGCTCTGTCCATTCATCTAGCCTCTTGCTCCTGGTTTTGGAATACCTTTTGTCTCTTAAGGACTCAGGCCTGGCCCCCTCCTTGGTGAAGGTGCACCTGGCAGCAATTTTGGCCTTCCATGATTTTGTGGATCAGGTATCAGGTTTTTTCCCATTGCATATCCAAGCAATTCCTGAAGGGCCTTTGTAATGTGTGCTCACTGAGACCACATGTGGTGCCACGGTGGTCTCTCTCCCTGGTTCTTTCCTGGCTGATGCTAGCCTCCTTCGAACCACTTTCTAGTTGCTCCCTGCCTCTTCTCTCTCTTAAGGTGTGTTTTGGTTGCAGTTGCCTCTGCTAGGAGGGTGGAGGAGCTGGCTGCATTTAGGGATGATTCCCCATTTGCCCATTTTTACCCTAGTTTTGAATTCTTACCCAAGGTGGTTTCTTCATACCACTTGTCACAGCCTGTTTCTTTGGCTGTGTTTTTTTCCTAACCCTGTGTCCCCAGTAGAAAAAGCATTCCACAGGTGGCATTCTTAAGAGGCCTAATCTATTTGACATGAAAAGCAAGGAAAGCAGATATGAACAAAAATAATACAATGCTAACAAATTTCAGAGGAGTCCTCTCCTTGCCAGAGAGTGTGCGGGAGTGGGGGAGAAGCAGCCAGAAGGCCATGGCTTGGGGCGGCAGAGGCCCAACAATCCCCAATCCACCAGCACCTCCCGCACCCCTTCCCAGGCCAGAGTCCTCCAAGCCTAGCCTGCTGAAGCAGGCTCATGCTGCTGCAGAGACCACGGTGAGTTCCTTCCTCTTGGCCACACACTCTCCCAGCTAAACCTAAAGCAGTGATGATGACAATTGGTGTGAATGTCACTGTGGATAGGCAAAAGACAGCTAAGTATGGAAATCATAACAGAACAATTCTAGACCTTTATATTCAATATGGCCTTTGTACATTATAGACATATTTCTATGCTCCATTTTCGTTTGGGAGGCATAGTTCAGAAGTGAAAGTTACATGCACATCTGTTTCCCTCTGTAAACGATGTGTCTGATTAATTCAAAATTTGATCTTAGACTGTTAGTACAAATGTACATTTTAGGGTACATCTATGCAGCACTGTCCTGTGAACCAAGTTAGGGCATTTCTAGGCTACACATTTTAAAATAGTTATCACAGTCATTCATTTTCCCCAAGGAACTTTGAGAATTACAGTTGGCTGCTAACAAAGGATTGACAACATCCTCACTAAACAGCCCACAGGCACTAAAACAATTTATATGGATCCCCTAAATAAGAACAATATGAATGTGCTATTAATTTAAAGTTTATGACTGAGAAGTCCAAATATATTAGTTAGCATTAGATACCATGGTACAAACAGAGGTTGTACAATGCTGTCTCTATTTTATTCAGATATGGCAGAACTTTCCGATTCTTTCCCAGTTGCCACGAGATCACTTATAGCACAAGATCTAGGTGTAGGATCACATTGCACTTGCAACTTTGGGGCCGTGCAAACAGCTCTTCAATGGTTGTGCAGTGGCACAGGGCTGCTGTCACTCTGACAGTTTTCCATTCCACAGTACATCTTTACTTCTGGGTTGAGGAATGGAAAGGCTGCATGAAATCACTCAATTAATTGGACTTCCAGTGTTTGGCGGCTTGCTCTTGGACATGTCTCACTGATCCTCCAATGGAGACATGCCAAGCCAAGGCAATCAGGAGGGGTCGTGGGCATGGCTGGTTCCAGACCCCCCTTGGAGTGTCTGTAGGAGACTCCCAGCCTGGGGAGCCGGGAGAAGCCTCTCCCCAGGCAATGGCTGAGGGATCGAGGCTTGCCTGTCCCTGAGAGGTCCTGACACCCAAGAGCCAGTATGGCGATCAGAGCCAACCGACGGATGAGGGGACAAGAAAATAAGCGAAAGCAACCCCGGCAATAATCAAACTCATCTAAACAGTGAGTTAATCAAACCTCTATATAAGCGAAGAAGTCTCAGTCTGCCAGATAGATCCAAGAAGGAGCGGCAGGCGGAGAAGGGTTGGAGATCCACCCCCCTCAAAACGGAGTGGTTCCTAAATGTTATAGAAAAGAGAGAAAGAACAGACCTAACCGTACGAGACTCCTTTTGAGCTTGAAAGCTACATTTTAAGCCAAGAAACATTGAATTCAGATAAACTTTACTTTAATAAATGATTTATTCTGGATTACAAAATATTTTACTTTAGTGTAACTAAATTCTACTTGACAGAGGCTTGAATTCTCTGTTTTTATATTCTTCAGTATATCATTGTTATTGCAGGAGTGATTTATTTATCTGTAACCTAATGCAAAGCTCTTGTCTTAAGTTAGTAGTAGTGTTTCCCTTGTACCCTTACCTTTAGGTTTTAGGATGTAGAGTATAAAAACAATAAAATTAATAAAATAGAAATCACTCAATTAATTCACTGCCACAGGAAGTGGTGAGAGCCACAAGGATGGACAGCTTCAAGAGGGAATTAGATAAACATATGGAGCAGAGGTCCATCAGTGGCTATTAGCCACAAGGTATAGATAGGAACTTTCAGTCTGGGGCAAGGGATGCTCTGTATTCTTGGTGCTTGGGGGGGGCAATGGTGGAAAGACTTCTAGTGTCCTGGCCCCACTGCTGGACCGCCTGATGGCACCTGGTATTTTTGGCCACTGTGTGACAGAGTGTTGGACTAGATGGGCCATTGGCCTGATCCAACATTGGCTTCTCTTATGTTCTTATGAGGGCTCAAAGCTTCAGAGCAGCCATAATCAATAGTATGCTGCATAAAACAAAAAGTTTTGCCCTGTAATAACAATAGATTTTATTGTAGGGACAGAGGTTTGGCTATGCTTCGTATTTTCACGTTTGCATAGGAATATCCTCTAGAATTAATCCTTTACATTTAGCTATATTTGCAGCAATAGGTAACATACCTACACTCCTGGTGGAACTGCCTGGCCCCTGTCAGCTTCAAAGGATAATAAATTAGCTGAATTTGCAAGGGGTCTTTCGCTCCTGATCCATAACTGAAGATATGTAATTTTTTATCAACCGACACTGAACTGTATTTAAAAGTGGACGGAGAAGTGAAAATGGACCAGGAGCAAGCCTAAATGAGTGATCCCTGCTATGATACAAGCTACTCAGCTCAGTGGCACCAACAATGAGCATCATCCCTCAAACTGGAAGCAGTGCAAGGGGAAACAGTTGGTGAGCTGACACAAACTGCCATAGCTGGTGAGAGATCTGGGCCAAGCAGCTCCTGAGGCCTGAGCAGAGTTGTTGGGACTTGGAACTGCTTGCTCCTGGCCATCACAGCACTCTAGGGCAGTGGCCCACTAGGAAACTTCCCTTTAAGTTAAATCAGTCCACTCCTGTCTAAATGACTCCATTTTTCAAGTGTCTGGGAATGAAAGAAACTGTGTAGAAAGAAGTAAATGCTGACAAGGATCGAAGTGTACCTATTGTCCCAGTGTTTTCCATATTCTAAGGAATTTTATTTAGTGGATCAACTAGCACTTTCCAGGACTATTTCTTGGATACTTCAGGCAAAAATTAGGATTCCCCCCCCCCGAGAACTACTTTCTGAAGGAGGTGGACTCCAGGCCACTAGCAAGACCAGTTGCTGTCCAAATTTTTCATCCTTGATCTGCCAATTGAGAAGTCAGTTGATGACTTGGGGCTACCACTTATCCCTTATTCTAATATAGTCAATGATTCTTCAACCATATCACTCTTTTTTTTAATGAGAAATAACCATAATCCTGAGTAGGCAGTTGTCAAACAAAGAAGAGACAACTCATCTCATCATTGTTGGAAGTGAAGGCAAGACATTTTTATAGTCTAGCAGTGGCAATATAGGCAATAATACTGTTGGATTCAACATATATGTGTGGGTGGGAAAAACCTAAAAAAGAAGCCCAACGTTTAACCAAAAAGATGTTCTGGCCACCAGATGGGACGCAAGTCCCAGTAACCACAGGGTCTTACAGCAGGGGTTCTGGATCACAGTCCAAAAGTCAAAATGCAGGGCCCAGTAACACAGTCACAGGCAAAGTCAGAAGGCAGTCAAGGGTCAGGTTCCATATTTCAAAGGCAGAGTCAAAAGCAAGCTGATCCTGCCCTGACTGTGGCCTCTCTGCAGCCTTATTTAGGGAGTTTCCCTGTGGGTGCCACTGGTTCCCACATTAGTCTCTTCCCTACAAGCTGAGCCAGCTCCTCTACTCATGAGGAGTACTGGGCTCCAGATCCTGTGGGGTCCTATCAGTCTCTTTTAATATTTCTGTAGCAGAGGGAAGGTTGCGAGCTATCAGGCACACACTCCTGTGGCTGGTCCATGCCTCAGCCCATACCCATTTCCTCCTCTGCTTCTGGGGTACTTCAGAAGACTGTGGTGGATCTGGTCACAGGGAGGTCCATAATACCGGGGCCTCCAGGTCTAAGGGCCCTGCTGGCTCAGGGTCCCTTCAGGAAAGCCCTGACAACCCAGCCTCACAGGAAGGGTCTATCAAGGATAGGCTTGTGGTTGGTTTGTCTTCTCATGCTGCACCATGGCAGTCCAAATTTCAAAAAACAAAAAAGTGAGAGATTAACTAGAATGGGCCTTTTCTCACTGTGATAGAGAAACCTCTTGTTGGATACACTTTGATTCCCCAAGTTTCTATAAATAATAAAAACATAGGCTGCATGAATGATTATCATAACAGCATACTGGATTAATTTAATCTGGGAAGCCTCAAATGTGCCCCTGCACATTGCCTTATCTATTGTATTTGATACACAATAATAAGCGCCCCACTGGGCAGCCATATACCTGTTGCCTCTTCATACACAATAAACATTCTATACCTGATGAGATCATGGATGGATAGGCCTACTATAAGGCATTCCTAAACAGAATTACACCTTTCTAAATGGATGATGGCCAGCTATACATTACCCTAATCAGCCACTGGTTGCTACTGTCTCTGTCCTGGCCCAGTGTGCAAATGAGGTGGTCAAGTGGCTAACAGAGAACAAACTGAAGCTGAATCCAGATAAGACAGAGGAGATGCTGGTTAGAAGGGCCATTGCTTTAAACAGGATTGTTTTTCCTATTATCAATGCTGTGTACCTTTTTTCTGAAAGTCTCTGTCAAGAGCTTGGGAGTCTTGATGGATACTGATCTCCTGTTGGAAAAACAGGTTCCATGACAGCAAAAAAATGCTCCCCCCTCCAGCTATATCTAATTAGAATGCTCGATCCCTATTTGCAGATTTTTGATGTGACCATGCTGATCCATGCTACAGTAATCTCAGGTTTAGCTTACTGTAACACGTTCTACATGGGGTTGCCTTTGAGGATGATCCAGAAACTGCAATGAGTGCAAAAAAGTCAGTTCATCTGTTATCAAGGCTAGGTGATGGGACCATGTCACTCTTTACTCCAAAGTCCTTTCATTTGTTGATTAGTTTCTAGGTCCAATTCAAGGTACTGGTGCTCTCCTTTACAGTGCTACATGATGTGGGGCCCACATACTTGAAGGGATGCCTTTCCTTGCATGTTCCCATTCTTGAAGGTGTCAGAGCCCCTGGAGAAATCAGTTCCCAATACCAGTCATTCATAAGAAGTAAAGTTTATTGAGACATTGATAGCATCCAGACTCTTAACATTCTTTGTTAGAACTGAGGTCAAGCACGTGAAGCCAGCAGTTGTTGCATAATCAAACCAGACATTAGTGGTTATTGGCCAATCGCATCTAAGCTAAAAGCCCACCGAATTAATGCCCTAAGATTCCCAGGGGAAAAAGGATACTGAAGACAGTGTAGGTCTCAAGGTTACATGGCTACACCAGACAGATAGTGGCCAGAAACAAAAGTATACATTCCAGTTTGCATTCCCCCCCACGTCTCCATGGGAACCAAGCTCCAGATAGGTGCTTTGGTTGACATTCTGCCACCTCGAAGGCCCTACCCTGCTGGTTTTAATGGGTAAGCCCTGTGGAAGGTGCTCCTGAGTTGGGGGGCATTAATGTGCTTGCTGCGCACCAATTTATTATGGGAGGGGTCAAACACTTTCCACTTAATCAGATAGTATAATGCTTCAATTTGGAGTCCAAGATTTCTTCAACCTCTTGATGTGGTTCACCATTCAGCATCAGAGATGGAGAGGCTGCTGGTCGTGGTCTCCACTTGTTCAGACCCAGATCCCTCTTCAACAAGCTGAAATGAAACACGGGGTGCACATGCTTAAGCAATGTATGCAAGTCCAGTTCAACAACCACCTCATTAATAACCTAGGGGACTTTGAAAGGTTCCACATATTTTCACCCCAACTTCCTCCCTGGTTGAAGCCCCCACAGGTGCTTTGTAGACAAACAGAGTCCCCTGGCTGTAAATTCCATTCAGGGGTGTGGCCCCTATCCACTTGGATTTTGTAATCCTCTTTGGCTTTGACTAATGTTTTTTGGATGAGGCCCCAATGCTCTTTTAAAGTTTTCCACCAGGCACTCAAATCTCCCTGGCCCAGAGCAGGTAATGTCACAGAGGGGAGGGGAACCCCTTCATAGCCATAAACTGCCTTGAAAGGGGAAAGCCCAGTTGAGCTATGCATAGAATTATTATAACTGTACTCCCCATAAGGCAACAGCTCTGCCCAATTGCCCTGCTGGTAGTTAGTAAAACATCTGAGAAATTGTTCTACCACCTGATTCACTCTTTTGGTCTGTCTATTGGTTTCAGGGTTGTAGGTGCTGCTAAACACCTGTGCAATGCCCAACAGCTGTAAAAGCTCTCTCCAGAACTTGGCCACAAACTGGGTCCCACGATCGGATATTATCTTTTGGGGCAGTGAGTGCAATCGTATCACATGGTGCATAAATAGCTTGGCCAGTGCTTTAGCTGTGGACACCTGTTTGCACGGGATGAAATGGGCTTGCTTGGAAAATGTGTCAACCATCACCCAGATCACTGTTTTCCCTTTGCTGGAGGGCAGGTCAGTGATAAAGTCCATGGATATGCACCTCTCAGGGTCAGTCAGGGGTCTCTAAGGGTCTCAGGGTTTCCAAAGGTTTCCCAGGCCTCCTTTTCCCCATCAAACAAGTCTGGCAAGCCCCCACATACTGAGAAATATCAGCCCTCATGTGTGGCCACCAAAATTGTCTTTGAATCAAATGCAGGGTCTTCAGGTAACCATAATGACCAGCTAATTTTATTTCATGCCCAAAGTGAAGTATCTCCCCTGCAAGGTCTGAGGAACAAATAGCTACCCCTTTCTATACCAGCACCCATTTTCCTTTTGTTGAAGCAAGGACTCTACTAATTTCCTCCCAATCTGCGTCTGAGAGAGTGGCTTTAAACTTGCAGACCCAGGGTTCGCCATCAGCTTGTGGGGTTTCTTTGGCATGGCTGCTCGTAACCACCCCTGTCAGATGGGAGGACGTGAACATAGAGTCCACCACCTCCTCTTTCCGACTGGTGTGCTGAGGTAGGCAGGACAAGGCATCAGCCAGAAAGTTGGACTTCCTGGGGAGGTGCTGAAGAGTGAAACAAAACTTAGAGGAAAAACTCTGCCCATCTCAGTTGTTTGGCACTGAGGCTCTGGGGTGTGTGCAATGCTTCAAGATTCTTGTGGTCTGCCCATACTTCAAATGGCACCCTTGCCCCCTCCAGCCAATGTCCCAAACTGCCCAATTTTGCTCAGTGGAGTTAAATTTATTGGACATATAGGCAATGGGGTGGAGTTTGCCATCATCCCCCTTTTGCAGGATCACCCCCCCATGGCTACATTGGAGGCATCTACCTGGACCACAAAGGGTTTATGTTCATCTGGATGGTGTAAAAGGGGCTCAGAGGTGAACAATTCCTTGAGCCGTTCAAAGGCCTATTGGCATTCAGGGTCCCAGGCCAGTTTGCTACCTGGCTTAACAGTCTCTTGCCCCTTCCCCTTGGTTTTCAACAAGTCAGTGAGGGGAAGGCTTACTTGTGCAAAGTTGGGGATAAAAGGGCAGTAGAAATTTGCAAATCCTAAGAATGATTGTAACTGTCACCTGGTGCAGGGTGGGACTCCGCCCCCAGTACATCCTGTACCTTGTGAGGGTCCATTCCCAGCCCATGCCCCAATATGCGATACCCCAAGACATCTACCTCCTCTATATGGAACTCACACTTTGACAGTTTGGCAAACAGTCTATGGTCATACAGAGTCTGTAGCATCTCCCTCACCAAAGTCACATGGGAGTCCTTAACTTGGGACTAGATCAAGATATCATTAAGCTAAACCAGAACCTCCTTGAACAAGTGCTTGTGCAATACTTCATTAATCAATTTTATGAAGACACCCGGGGGCCCCATGAGCCCAAAAGGCATGACCAGGTATTCAAACTGCCCCAGTGGGGTGTTGAATACGGTTTTGTGTTCATCTTCCTCTTGGATGTGGACCCTGAAGTTAGCATCATGTAAATCCAGCTTGGTAAAAATCTTCCTTCTTGCCACCTCCACCAGGAGGTCCTTAATCAGCAGGAGGGGGTGTTAGACATGGACACCGTATTCAGTCCCCTATAGTCTGTACACAGCCTCAAACCCCTGTCCTTCTTTTTCTGGAAGAGGACAGGAGCGGCAAAGGGCGAGGAAGCTGGCCCGAGCTAGGTTCTTGTCAATTAATTTACGGAGCTCCTCCTTCTCTACCAGGCTTATGACATACAATTTCCCCTTGGGCATACCATGTCCTGGTAAAAGCTCTATATCAGTCAGTTTTATGATGGGGAGCAGCTCATCTCCTTCTTCTTCCTCAAACACCCTGGCCAGATCCCTATACTCCACCAGTATGGATTTGAGCTCCCCTTGGGCTAAACAGGCTCATTTTGGAAGGGCCAGCAGAGCCATCCCCCACTCCTGTTTCCACTCATGGTCATTACATCTGGGGTCTGGGAAGTGTAGCATGCCTGTGCTCCACTGCACATAGGGGTCGTGGTCTCACAGCCACAGGTTCCCCAGGACCATGGAGAATCAGGGTTTATTATAAAAGCTCACCACTCCCAATGAGGTCCCGTCCTCATGACCACCGGCACCATTTGGTATTTACATGCCTCCTTCATTGGGGAGCTGTCCATCTGGGTGAACAGTAAGGGTTTGGGCAGGGTTTGTACCAGCACTCCCAACCTGGTAACTATTGCAGGACTTATTAAGTCTCTGGCACACCCGGAGTCAATTAATGCCCTCACTCTCACTTGGGTGCCTAGTTCAGGGTTTAACACTGTTATAGTCACAAAGAATGGGCTCACCAATTTTGAAGCTTTTGGACCTGCTGGGTTGCACCCTTCACAGCAGGTCTCAACCTTTTCCCCATAGCTGAAAGGCATCATCTCCACTGGATGAAGCCCCATTTGGGCTCCCCCCACCATTGAGTTGGAGAGCTCTCAGTTGCTTAGGGCACACTCCACCCATTTTCAGTGCCCTTCGGAACAGCATCATTTTTTTTCCTTTCCCCTCCTGGGGTGAGGTTGGTGGGGCAGCTAGCAGCATAGTGGCCCAGCTCTCCACATCTCAGGCACAGCCCCTGTTTCATCCATCAGTCTCACATGGCGTCGCGGGGCTTGTTGCGTGACCCCTTTGCTTCCCCCCCTTGGGTTCTCAGGGTTGTTTTTGGCCAGTACATCTAGATTAGGGCAGCCCAGTTCTCAGCCTTGCAGGCATATCTGATCCATCCACTGTGGGTCAATGGACTTCCCTGGCTCAGCACCATCTCCAGGAAGGTATGGTTCAGGCCCACTCGGTAGTGCTCAATGAGGACTTCTTTGGGACATCCCTGCACCTTAGCTGCGGACATCTTGAACTTGTCAGAGAACTTGCGTACCAACTGGTTCCCCTGGCGTAGCACCCGCAGCTTGGTTCTGGCCTTCTTCAGCTCCAGGGGGTCTTTGTACTACCTCTGGAGGGCCCACAGGAATGCATGCATGTTGCAGAGCTCGGGGCCTCGGATATTGTGGAAGCCCACAAACCAGTCAGCTGCTTACTCTCTCAGGCGCAAGCCATTGTAATCCACCCGGTGCTCGTCGGAGGCGAGGGTTGGTCCCCAATCCCATAGGAACTTGTGCACCTGCAGCAGGAAGAAAGCCAGCTTTTCCGGGTTGCCACTGAAAGTGGCATCCAGCAGCAGGACCAGGGGGAACTGCTGGAGGCCCAGGTCCCAGTGGTATCTGCCCCAGTGGGACTTGCCCAGGAGGCACTTGCACTGGAGGCACCCGTGGGGGGGGCACCTGCGCAGGGGGTTCCTGCTGTGGCTGTCCCTGATTGGGACATCCCCCTCCATCTGGGGCCTGACCCCACAACCGTGTTGGACGGTCGTGGTGATGAGTCTGGGCAACTCCAGCATCATCTCATGGAACTCTCACCTCAGCTCTTCCATCTCCCCACAGAATTCCTTCTGCACTTACTCAAGCTCCACTTCTTCCACCATGGGAACAAGGTCAGGTGTTCTTCGAAGTGAGTTCTAACAGAAGGGATGCCTTCTGTTCCCATGCACCAGCTCCATTCTGCCAAGCAAAGTTTATTATCAGTTCTTCCATCATCTAAGGCATCTTTTGTCATAGTCCAGGCTTGGACTTTTTCACTGGCCCCCCATATCCTTGGAATAGCTCCTATCCTCCTTACTTCACAGTGAGGATGCCAAACAGAATTGATGCAGAATGCTTTGGGGATAACTTCAACCTGGGCAAAGGCAAAATACATTTCTGACTGGGGCATAAATTATTTTCAATTTAGCTTTTGTTTGTTTGTTTGTTTGTCTAATTTGCATCCCGCTTGCCCTGCCAAGGCAGGCTTAGGGCGACTTACATGATATATGTTAAAACAGCTAAAAGACAGAATTTAAATAAAACCACAACATATAAGGTAAAACACATCATAAAGTGCTAGTATATTTTTAAATGATGGCAGCATTCTCTCAGCATCCAAGTAATCAACTACCACCATAGTCTGGGTTTTTGTCAGGCTGTTGGTTGTTAAGTTAGTATTGATATTGATGTTGGTGTTGGAGCCAGGACCTCGATATTAGAAAGGCAGCATCCGAATTGAAGGCCTGGTGGAAGAGCTCTGTTTTACAGGCCCTGCGGAACTGTAAAGGGTCCCGTAGGGCCCTGATGTCATCCCAAAGCTCATTCAACCAGTGCGGGGCTGCCACAGAAAAGACCATTGTCACAGCTAGCCTGGCTTCTTCAGGGCCTGGAAGGGCCAGACAATTTTGGGACATGTTGTTTTAATGTTTAATTTAAATGTTATTAAATTGCTTTGTACTGTTTTTATATTGTTGTTCTTCATCTCATCCTGGGTTGGCTGGGACAAAAGTGGGTATATAAATGTTTTAAGAAAGTAAGTAAATAAAGCCTGACTTCAAAGGGCTTCAATATTGCACTGCTAAAGTGGTGATAATTAATGAACACTTTGGTCCTGATAGCCAGTTATATCTTTATACTGCCCAGTCTCCATTTAGTACTCAGCACATATCTGAAAGGGCCAGCTTCAAAGCTAACTTCCCCAATGGGTAGTTCCAAATCTGCAAATGATGTTAGACCAGACCAGAGTCCAGAGTAGATCAGAGTAGACAGTAATAAAAAGATCAACTAAAAAAAATCATTTTGGAAATTAGAGGCTTTTCCTATTAATGGTATCAGAAGGTGTCATCAGAGTGTAATTGAGAATATATTGATTTTTAACCTATAAAACTTCCAGCTGTACAGTGTCAGGCCAGAGAATTTACAATTATGTTCCTCTTTTGTTTTCTAAATTGCCATTATTTTAGCAATTTTTACCAACAAACATATCTTTTTAAATTTTGTAATAATACCCCAGGTGCCTGGATGCTGTAGTAATGGTTACAGGTCTAGGAGTGGTTGCTGGGCAAATTGAAGAACCTGACTTTTTTTGGCATATCATTCTAAGCAATCTCCACAAAAGTAACCCATACTTAGAAGAGGAAAAGGTTCGTTTGGGTATGTGGCATCTCAGTAATGTGGTGAAGCCTAGAGGATGGGGTTTTTTTGTCAGAACCTACAGCAACCTTTGTAAGAGGAAGTGGTCCAGCTCCTTCATATAGACTCAGCAGGTTCATCACACAGTCACTGAATGTTTTAGACTTTGTATAATATAACTGCAAATGACTGCAGTCTGACACTGAGTCCCCACTGGGGGGTCTCCTTCCCCTGTCTGACTACATGCATGAATCATACAGTACGGTATGGGCCTCCAAAAAACGTCTGTGCACTTTGTGCAGCAAATAGGAAACAAGTACACATCTCTTGGACTGCACAGAAAGTTCCCTAAAGGCACCATCAGGAAGATCAGATCCTGTTAGGCAGCCCAAAGGTGGCTTTAAAATACCACAAGACAAGCCTAAATAATGCAAAATAACTCTGACAGGGACAAGAGGCTGAAAACATTGATAAATAGAGATTAAAGGAAGCTATGAAATACAAAAATACCTTTTGTTAAGAAGAGGAAATTTTAAATAACATATACGCCAAAGAACACAGGATCTGCCAGATTAAATGTATCTAACCAATCCAGGAGGTATTTGGAAGAATAAATCTCTAGAAATGTTTCTTTAAACCCAACAACAATAAAAAGCCTGCTGTATATCAGTAGCATACAGATACCTAGAACTGCCCACTAAAATATATAGACAAACACGAGGGATCACAGTTATCTTTACAGAAAATACAAAAAAAAAAACAGACACTGTGATGTAATGGCAGAAACATTTCACAAATCTTTGCATGTTAAAACATTGTATAGGATTTTTATTGATAAATTATTTATAATATTGCAAGGAAAAGTCCATTCATTTCTCTAAGCAAGGAAAAGTCCTTTCATCTCTTACCAAGCACCCAGATTTAGGCTCGTTTAGTCCCAGTTCTTCCTCAGGAGTAATCCTATTCTCTTCAGAGTTATCAGCCTCTTGATATAGCTCAGTAATATGTTGGGGATAAGCCAGACCTTAACTTCTTTTCTACACAGATGCAAAAACCCTCTGAATTAGATGGGCACACTGCTCTCTACAAGCCTCAAGAGTATACTTTCTTCAAATTGTCATCCTGGAAAAAAAATGGTAATTTAGAAAGGAAAACAACATGAAGCTGAATGAAATGTTATTTGATATTGTTTCAAACTTACCTCTAGTTGCATTAAAAGTGTTTAAATTAGGAGCAAGCCAGTCTTGTCTTCTCTAACAGGTGCACAAAGCCTCCTTGATTTTGTTGGCTTAAAAGCTCTTCATTAACACTATATTAAAATTCCATCTTGGGGTAGAGAGCATTTTGCCAGCCAGATATAAAATTTAGAAGGCTTTTAGCCAGTTAGAAAAGAAGGACTGGTTTGCTCTTCTGAAGGGTGACCAGGGCAGGCAATGTCACAGCAAAAGCTGGCAATCGACAGCCTTCTCTGCTCCCTTTACAGTTAGTCAGCCTGCACAAGGGTTGCCAACTCTGGGTTGGGAAATACCTGGAGATTTTTGTGGGTGGAGCCTGAGGAGAGCGAGGTTTGGTGGGGGAGGGACTTCAGTGGAGTACAATGCCATAGAGCCTACCTTCCAAAGTGGCCATTTTCTCCAGGGGACCTGATCTCTGTCGCCTGGAGGTCAATTGTAATAGTGGGAGATCTCCAGCCTCTACCTGGAGGTTGGCAGCCCTAACCTGGACAAGGCAGCCTTCTTAACTCGGCCCCCTTCAACCACATATTTCTTTTCTTAAGTGGGGTGGTGCAAAAATCATTGCCTGCTCCAAGGGAGACAAAAGATGGGAAACAATGCAAATCAAGCCAATTTGCAAATGATCTAATAATCATGGGGGACAAGGAACTATGTAGTGCACTGAAACCCCCTCCCTCTGATCACCACTTGTCCTACTGAGGCACCTCCTGGCTTCAGAAGTGTCACGAGACAGTGCCCCTGAGCATCCAGATCTATCTTTAAAGCTACAGGGGCTAGAATTGTGCTGAGACCGTCAGAGAGCTGGTTGCAGCCCGTTCTACATTTTGCACTTGTGCAGAAACACCAAATTCCCACACGCCCCTGGATGTACTTTGGCCAGAAATTTGAGAGTACCAATGAGGCATGGATCTCGCCATCAGATTTGCTTTTATCCTTTATTTATACAGCTATGTCAGCATGTGTTGCATTTTACAAAGTGCAAAAGACAGGTCTCTGCCTCAAGGAACTGATGGACTAAAATCTGACAAAAAGGAGACAAGAGAGGAGACGAGAGAGAGAGGGAGGGAGATGGAAGGTAGGATAAAGAGAAGAATACATCTTAATTCCCACTCAATGTGTTTAGGCTTTGTTTCAGTAGGAAGGGGAGGACAACCTTTGAACATGCCTGCTACATCTGGTTGGCCAGTGCTGGCCTACAGAACGCTGAGCCAACCACTGCTTTGGTTCAGCACAGTCCTCTGTAGGGGAAGGGAGGCATGTTCCATTCTTACTGGACTTCCAACAAGGTATATGAAACAGTTTGAATATACTTTCCCAGTACAGATAGAAGTGCTGGATGCAGCTTTGAAGAACAGGATAAAAATGTAAAAGTCATTTAGAAAAGGAATGCATCATCATCATCGTTGTCGTTGTTGTCGTCATCAGGATTCTGTCCTTCTCGGTGAAGGCTGGACATGCTTAGGATCTCATGGACAGTCCAACTTTTCTACTGTAAGCAGACTTACATCCTTCTAATGGAGGGTGTGCCTCTGTTTAGGATCACACTGTTAATGACTTCTTAAGCTGTCAAGGTCTTATAGAGCCTTCCTTCTACAAAGTGCTCTTAGCTTGAAAGGGGAGGGGAAACCTAAAATCCAGTCTGAAGTACCAAATCTGTTTTGAATTAAGTGTTCTCCTCCTCTTTCCTAGCAGGGGATAAATCTGGAAACGAACATGAAGAAGCAAAGCTTCAGAATGCCAGCAAGCAGATAGTGCACACCGCCATTCAGCAGGCCATAAAACAGCTCTCCCAGGAGAACCAGCAAAAGGCCAAGGGAACAAATAGCAGTGTCAGCCTGCAGCTCGAAAGAGGGGAATTAACCAAGAAGCATGAAAAGAAGTAAAAGGCCTCCAGGGCTGCTCTTGGATCGTCCAGTCTGTTGCCTTCTTCTTAGTATCTGCTGTCTCACTGAGATACCATTACTACAGAAAAGAACAAACCAAAGTGTAATCAGCACATAATGATAGATGTATACAACTGCAATAGTCTGCAACTGAGAAATAGGGTTTTAAGTGCATTAGGTAATGTAACAATATTTATGCAGTACCTCTTAACATGTAGCAAAACAATGCTGTGGCTACTGAAGTTGTGTCATATGCAAGCCTTTTGTAGAGGACAATTCTAGATTCAGAACATGTACCTGTATTTTTCTGCACATCATCAGTGTCTATTTGGCTAGCAGAAATCTTTCCTAGGAATCCATCACACACTGTCACACAAAGTTGGAAAATGTTCTTTCAGGTTCCTCAAAGAGGAGTGAAAAGACAGCAATACAATTGGTACCAAAACTATCCATGAATGAGCCTTTCATAACTAGGTGGGCCATCATCCGATACAGAGTAAACATGCTTTAAGCCACTGGTTTCACTTCTTATTTTTTAACCAGCACTTCAGGATGGGAATTGAATGGTGCAAGAAAGTTAGGTGCCACTAAGTCCCATTATAATCAGTGAACCCTAAAAAGCATTAGCCCTGCAATTAAATTAAGAACATGAGATATGGGTAAGACCAGTAGTCCATCTAGTCCAGCATCCTGTTTCGCACAGTGACCAACCAGTTGCCCTGGAAGGCCAAAAGGGCACAGAGGCCAAACCATCCACCTGATACTGCCTCCTATCACCGGAATTCAGAGCTTTGCTGCCTTTGTATATGGAGGTTCCCTTTAGTCACCATGGCTGGTAGCCACTGGTGAACCTTTCTTTATGAATATGGTTAATTCCCCCTTAAAGCCATCCATGTTCATGGAAATTGTTACATCCACTGGCAGTGCATTTCACAATTCAGTTACTCATTGAGCGAAGAAGTACTTCCTTTCCATATCTCTCAGTAGTTAAGAACATGAAACATTCTGCTCTTTACTAGATTGCTTATCTCTATGTCTAATGTTAATTCCTCTGTTCACATGCATTTACATTTATAGTTGCTTAGGACCATAGGAGTTTCTAGCACATTAAATGTCAGTAGCATAATACACCTGCACAGTGAGCAATGTCTGTTCATTTCAGTGAGGCTTGTGTTAAAAAGATTCACAGTGGACTTTGCCCCACACAGACATTGTGGGGTTGATCCAGAGCCAATTTGCCCACTTGAAAGTATCATCATTGGCTTCAGTCAAGTAACTCCAAAGTGTACATGGAGTTCCATGCATGAAGAATTTTCTCTTCCCATGAACATATGAACTCTCCTTCTGTGCTAGGAGAAATCTCACGAAGATAATGGGAGGCCAATGCATGCACTTTGGATTTTGCTCATTATATACAAGAAAAATAATCCAAAGGGGAAGTGGAGACCTTTGGCTTCTTATGTTGAGCTTTGTATATTCTTTCAATCCATAAAAACCTTCCAGACTGTGTTATATGTCCTTATATACATTCCTTGCTTAAAGACAACTATATATTAAAGTATCATTTCAAAATCTGCTTGATGGTTTCAGAATAAATAAATATAAAGAAAAGCTTGGTATTAATTGATTATGTCTTAACATTCACAGTTATGTTTTAAAAAAAATATTGTTTGGTTTCATGCTGAGATTCATGATGACGTGGTTCCAAATTGGGTTTTATTGCTCAAAATACAGAAATATATGGTATTGTTTAAAATATGTCTGTTGCACTGCCAGTCTTTGACAACTGCAGAATATACTGATCGCATACATAAGTCATAGAGGAAAGTATAATCCTTGTCGTATTGCATGTGTGTTATTCAGCTGCAAACTACAAATAAAGCTCTGATCTGTAAATTGTACACTTGGAAAAGAAAGGCAACAAAGTTGGAAGAATTTAAATCACAGTGATGTTTTTGAAACAATCTTGAATCTATAGAATCCTTGTACTGTGCATATGTATCGGATGTATTTCCCTTTCTGCCCCATCACATTTTCTTGGGTCTACAGAAAGCAGACACTCTGGTGCCTATGGAGGACTAACTTTAATGGTACTCTGCATATTCTACATGGTAATATAGACATTATAGATGCTAGGAAAAGTTGAAGGCAGCAGGAAAAGAGAAAGACCCAACATGAGATGGATTGACTCAGTCAAGGAGGCCACGACCCTTGGTTTGCAAGACCTCAGAGTGGCTGTTGGTGATGGGACATTTTGGAGGACATTGGTTTATAGGGTCGCCATAGGTCCACAGCAACTTGATGGCACTTAACACACACACACACACACACACCATATAGATATGGATGGGGATGATAGTATCTGGGAACTGCCCCCACAGAATCCCATGTGCAAGTGTATTTTGATTCTCAATGTGGAAATATACATATGTGTTTTAAAGCAACAGAGGGTTTTACATTAAGAGAAGATGGTCTGAAATATTTACAGTGTCTGGATGTGTCTCACAGCATCCAGTGAATAGCTTCTTGTGGAAAAGTTATATGAAATTCATCCCAACAATTATCCAAAACAGTTGTCATAATCTTATGAATGAGGAACAAAAGTCTCTCACAGACAGCATAAAGAAATTTCTGCTCAGTAGAGGAAGGTTCACTCTCACCCATAGTGAGAGTCAGAGATACCTCCTTCCCCCAACACTTCACTTTTCACAGCTATGTCAGACTTCATAGTTAATCAGTTTTGACTACATCATTAGTTTCATCATTGCTACATGTTCAATATTATGTATTTTCACCTCTTCTACATATTCATTAGGAACTTTAACAGATAAAAAGATATCAAGGTGCAAAGGAATATCTATTAGATATCTCATATCAAGAACCCATTTGTATTCAAGATGTTACATTTAAAACAGATTTTAATTCTACTTCTATTTCATTATCATACATTTGTATATAATATCTGAAATTGCTTAAGGCCAATGACTTTAACAGCTGGAAAACATACAGAAATTCAACATATTGTTTCTGACCTTAGCAGCTGACCAGGTGAGATATTAGGTCAAGCATAATTATTTCACCTATGGTTAAGTGCTGTTATAGCTGCTGTGGTAATCTACAGCAAGGGAAGGTAGACTTTAAATTTCTAGGAGACAGTTCATTTCCCCCCCAAGAGCCATGATAGCTTCAAGTCAGAAAATGGTAGCTTGGTTGGGGCAGCCAATCACAAAATGGCATCTTGGTAGCTTGGAGCAAGAGCTCATGCAGAAAGGATGAAGAGGAAGGGTAGGTAGGAAAGGGTACTGGTGCTGTCATTGTCACATCACCCAGTGCAAAGGTGCATGTGTATCCTTCTACTTCACATGAAGGAGAAAGAGGAGAGGAACTGATTTGGTAGCTGTAAAGGGAGGGGTAAAAAATTATTATGTCAGCCAATGGAGGAGGGTTGGAGAGCCACTTTCAACAGCTTGTAGAGAAACTGGTCACTTCGAAGTGACTCTCTGCTCTCCCTGATCCTCATAATACCATCTAGCAGTTTTATTGGTAGAGCTGTCAGCCACCAATGAGAATCTGGTTGGTGGGGGAAGACTGCTACATCACTTCCAGGGGAAACCCAGGAGGGATGTCACACCTTCCTAGAAATCTCTGGAAACTCTATGGTAAAGTTCCCGACAATTCCTAGAATGATGTGATATCAATTCTGGGGTTCCCTGGAAGTGATGTAAGGCCATTTTGCAACAGCATTTTAAATCCCCCCCCCTTCCACCTGCTGCCAGAGTACTAGTGGGCAATGGGAGCTGAAAGTGCCCTCAGCCACATACATGGCTAGCCTATTAAATGAGGGTTGCAGTACATAAACTACTGAGTGGTATCTTCCCCCAAATTAGTCTTAAGACATTTGCACATGGGAAAAATGAAAATGATATTCTCTTGAACTATACATTGAGAGATTAAAACCAATAGTGAGGCCTCCTTTGGAATCTGTAATCCAAAGTATCTGTTTCATCATACTAAGGCTAGACTTGTCTCTTCCCCGTGCAGTAATCACTTATTGCCATAGGTCACTCCTATTCCTGCTCATGTTCATTCAAAATTGAATCTCTTTGATTTCATTGGGATTGACAAATTAGGACTGTAGTCCTAGAGTCTGCTCTAGCATCATGCATGCAATCTGTGTGGCAGGACAGGTTTCATCTCTAAACGCCTGTCATACTTTATTAAGTCAGTGCTATGTGAAGTGAAAGTGGCTTGTGTGGCTCCTGCCTTTGTGACTGAGCTCAGATGGAGGATAAATCATGGGTTCCACACAACGACTTAATTCTGTCATATTTCAGGAACAACTGATTGCATGCTAAGTGCTCATAATATAAAAAGAAAGTAGTTCCACAGCATGATTTTTCCAGTGAGTCATCACTCAGCTGTATGTCAGGCACTCTAGGGAAGGACAAGGAGTTAAATTCTCCTATGCATTTCACAATGCAAAAAAGAGGAAATCTTGCATCCAAAAATACCTATCATTATGTCTTTAATTACTAAAGTGTTCTGAATTTGTTTGATTCCTACAAGGTTCTTATGTTCGAGTGTGATTGGCAGCTTCTCATTCTAGGTGGTTTATCAAGAGTGGTAAGGATTGGGTTTCCTCTTTGGGTTTCTGCTGCAGGCTTGCAGGCTTCAACTGAAGTTCAAGGATGGCATTATGAAAGGGAAGCCATAAATGTCAATTACTCATTAACTCTTTTCAGTAAGTTGTGAAGACTCATCTCACTGGTTTCCTTCAAATGCTCATGCCTTTCCCTGGACCTCAGGAGGAGTGAAAACAAGGCTGTAGGGCATGACTTTGCCTTCAGGGCTAGCCAGGACTGCATCACACTAATCAAATAGGCAAGCAGGGATGTTGAAATAGCAAAGCCTAAGGTGACCAGTGTGGTTGTAATTGGGGCAGGAGCCAAATGTGAAAAAGTAACTTTGGCTCCTGAAGGCCAGAGACAGAAGGTGCAGCTGTGGGCATGCAAGAGGTCAAAGCCAATATGATAGGCAGCAGGGCCAGAGACAGAAGGCGCAGGCATGAGCAATTAGAAAGTCAAGTCCCCCAGCAGTAACAGATCAAAGAGGAAAGCAATGCAGAGTGAGATCCTTCCCCAATGAACAAATTACTAGGACTGAAGAACTGTTAAGAGGCAGAGCTTATATAGCTCCAGCCATACGCTTGGACTGGGTCGAGCTTCATTTCATAAAATGGCCACTTGTATGACTGAACTGTGCTCTCTTCAGGCCCAGACAGAAAGTCTTGCCTGAAGCTGTGGTGGTGCAGAGAATAAGGCCCTAGTTCTCAAGGTCTGAGATTGCTGGTGCTTTACCCTGGTGATAGGGCCTCAGGCAGCTCAGTCAACTAGTGGTCAGTATGGTAGTTTTATTTAAGGTGGACACCTGCTCAGCCGGTCACTTCAGTTGTCTGAAGCCACCTCCCTGCCTCCCAACATCAGCTGGTGAGGGATTAACCAGTCACCAGTAGGGCTAAGCGCAACTTTTTTTTTTTTTTTGCTCTGGTTCCTTGATTGGCATGCTATGCCTACTTTTGATAGAGAAGGTAAGGTTTTCATTCAGTTCAAATCTGGCTTATTAAACCATAGATTCAGGTCACTACAACTGACAGACTTGGTGTGGGAAAGACAGAAATGAAAGATACCAGATATAATGAACGTCTGCCTATAGGAACAGGGGTTCCAAAGGGCTGCTTACCTGAAGCTTCTGGCTCAGAAGGCATCAGGGCATACCTGTGAGTCCCAATGGTATCATTTAGACCCAAGTCTCACTAGCTGGGGGGGGGGGATGATCCAATAGAATCTCCTTGATGTGTCTCTAAGGGGTAGAGGCACTGAAAAGGAAGGAGCAGTTCTAGTACTTCCAGTCAGGATGGGGTTGCCCAAGCCATGGACAGACAATCCTGGATTGTCCCTGTGCTGTGGAGCTGGTAGTCACGTCCCTAAGCGGATAGTTACACAGTGGCCAAATGGTTAAAAAGGTGCCCCAGCAATATTTTTGGGTACTGCTGTGGCATCATCCTTGGCAAGCCCGCTGCAGTATTCTGTTCTGGTGTTCTTGCAAGGCTGGGATGGTGTGGTAGACAGGGCAGGTAGGACCAATAGGAGTCATGATTCCAGGAGGCTGAGCCAAGCATCTGTCACTGGCAGAGGGCAGAGAGGTGCAGGCCACAGGAACAATGCTCATCCTCTGCCACACACACCCTTAAAGAGACCAGCTTCTGTTATAAGCCCTGGGCACCTGTCAGTGGGAAAGGGGGTGTTACTTGTCAGCCTTGCAGGCACCCTATGGTGGTGCTCCACACGCAGAGCACACAGGGTCCCAGATGGTGACGATGGACAAGAAAGTGGATGTGAGGGTGCCTCCGCTCACTGCTGGCCCTGACATTGAGGGCGTTCCTGTGCCAACCCACATGCCACCCACACTGGAGGAGGGACTGGGGGCATGGGGTGCTGGGCACCCCAGAGAGACTCAGACAGGTCCTTCAGCAGCCTTTCAATGTGCACCTGTCCCCCACCAATGTCCCTAGCTATGGCAAGATGCGCCTCCAGGTGACCGGTGGCCACTGTTACAGATGCTGCCAACCCATCAATACATCGCTGCCTCCTGGAAAAGGCATCCCACCACTCAGTGTATCGGCTTAATTAGTTTCCCGTTTCAAGAGCCCTCCCCTGTCTTCCCAAATAGAAAAGCTTTCTTGATCCAACTCTCCAGTGGATTTGCTGTCTTCTTCTTTCTTCTCCTCCTCTGGACCTCCCAGTTGCAGCCGTAGAAACTCTCGAGCTTTGAAAACAGAGTCAATTTTTTCTCTCCTTTCTTTTATCTTGAATGTGACACCTTTGGGAATTAGCCACCTGTACGCAATGCTATTCATTTGAAGAAAAAGGATTAGCTCCTTGTACATCTGTCTCTTCTTTCTTATCTCAAATCCTTTAAAATCCTTATGTTGTTATCTCCAATTTTCAGTGGGGCATTTGTAGTCGCTTTTAAGATTAAATCTCTTATATACCTCTTAGAGAATCTCACAACAATTTCCCCAGGCAGATTATTCTTTTTGATATACGTAAAGTAGGCTCTATATGCCACATCCATTTCGCTTAAGATATCTTCTGCCTTTAGATCTATCACTGGGGCCAGTGCATCACTTAATAATTGCTTTAGATTCTCATTTGGAGCTTCTGCCACCCCTTGGAACCGGAGCACCATGTTAGCTCTTTCCATTTGTAGCTGTAGTAGCTGCATTTCCGATGTAGCATGCTTCTTCTCTAGCATTTGCATCTTTTCCCCTGCTTTTATGGAGCTGGCATCAAGTTCCTTCACTTTTTCAACCACCTGCTCTGTTTTCTTGGTGGTTTCTGCCAGTTGTAGTTGCTGTGCTGCGACGTTCTGATTCAAAGTCATCAGTCGCTTGTTGATGTTAGTCATCTGGTCCAGCAGGGGGCGAAGGGATTCTGATAGAAGCCTTGAGAACTCTATGGTTTCTTCCGGCCGAGGACTTTGACTGCCTGGTGGTTTTGCTTTCTGCCCCTTATCGGGTCGCCTCCCCGCCATTTTATAGAGTTGTTTACTTTAACTGAGAGTTTGAAAAAGTCTCTAAAAGTCTCCAATCTGTTCAGACTTTAACCAGTAAGGCTCTTAAAATCAGCTTCCATGCTTATTCTTCCGCTCCCCCTTTGTAATTCTATTTTAAAGTCCTTGCGTATGGGTGGGGCTCCTCCCCCGCTCGCTTCTCACACTTTCATCTAGGGGGGTGCTTTCGCTTGTGCTGCCAATTCAGCGCTCTTTTAACTCACTTCTCTTTGTCTCCTGACGTTGCTTATATTCGCCTGGTCACCCAATCTCCACCACTCATTCCGGCCGGCATCTTTAAGTCCATGCAATCACACAGGTTACACAGCGGCTGGACCACTGGGGCGAGGGAGCACCTCGATCCTCCAGCATCGTGCTGGGGGAGAGGACGCCCCCTCCAAAGCCCCTTGGCTGGGAGCCTTTACCCCAAGGCTCCCGGGGGGGTAGCGATTACTCACCCCCCCTCCAATCCACCGGCATTCAGATCGTGCCTCAGGAGTGTCCCAGAGACATGTCTGACTTGCAAGTCGCCATCACCGGAAGTCAGGGTGCATATATTGTTCATGACATCAGCAGCAAATGTCAGGGAATAGGGACCTGGGCACAGAGGGGAAATGCAACAGTCAGTCCATGGGAGCTCCCAGGCAGGTGTCAAGCCCTTGCACTCCACCCCCCAGAGGTGCCTCACCTCCCTCAGCCCCTGACCTGGGAGCCTGGCCACCTTGGTACTCCTCCCTGTCACTCAGCTCCAACTCCTCCTCGTTAGACATGTGGAGGCAGGGTCCTGGGGTGGCAAGAGGTCCCAGTGGTGTTGTAGGAGCATCCCCAGAGTAAACTGCCCTTATGCCAATGTTAACTCTGAGTTACACCAACATAGGGCCCAGTCGGGTCCATACTCCAATCCCCCCTCCCTTAGAATTGCTCTATTAGGGCCTTAACGGCAAGAACAAGCATTTTGAACTGCCTGGGAGCCTTCAGAATGAAAACAATGTCCTACAGGAAGCATTTATCTCACAACTGGCTTCATTTGCCCTCAGTTCTGCTATCAAATACCCAATCCTGACACCATCATGTTCACTACACGAACCCTGTAGTGGTAAAAGGGAAGAAGCCATCATAAATAAAATATCACTGAGCAGAAGTTACAAGAGAGACAATAGCTATGAATGATGTCAAAAATGACATAAATCAGGGGTTTTATTCAGTGAACATTGCAGCCCCAAAAAGCAACTGAAAATGATGACAGGTGAACATTTGGCACCAACTAAGCCACTCCAACCTATTTCTCAGTTTGATTAGATGCACTCATTGCCCTCTTTGCATGATTACATTTTGGACCCAGACATATGTGAGTCCCAAAATAGGATGATTCAGCCAAAGATTCCAGTGTTTTTTTAATTCAAAACTCTCACCACTTGCACTCTGCCTGTCTGCAGCTGATGATAAATCTTAACATTAATTTATTAGACCTTCATACAACTTCCTCAAATAGTTTTGTGAAATAATTTCATGATGAATAGCTGCCAATCAGAGACGTAAACAAGTTTTCACAAATGATCTTTCTATGGGGAAATTGTATTTGTCCTTTTACAAAAGCAAACAAACAAAAAATTCTGATCAGCCAGCCATTGAATAGTAGCCTGCATCAATCAAATCAAATCAGAAAGCCACAGGTGCCTTGGGATGTCAGACATTCTAATTTTATTACAAGCGTATTTGATCTTGCTGTATAATAGTAACTGGCTTGATGACTATCTCAAGTCTCTCCTCCCTTTGGCACCGACTATGCCATTTCTCTAAGTGGTCTTCTGATAGGGCTGTCACCTTGCTGAAGTTTTATTAGCCAATTAACAGTGCAGTCATAAGCCGAGTTACAGCCTTTTAAGACCAAAAGATTTAGAAGGGTGTAACTCTGCTTAGGATTGCACTATTAGCAGTGTGATTCTAAGCAAGTCAAATCAGACATAAATGAATGTCCAGGTAGGATAAGTGTGTGTTCAGGGTTCCAGTCTGAATGTCTTTGAAGTTATCAGTCAGTTTGGTAGGATGCTGAGATTTGACTGGATATTTAGCACGAGAGAGTAGAGAGGGGAATGAGTGAGCCCCGTGGCCTGTATGTTATTTCAGCCCTCCTCTGTTCAGTGCTTTGTGGAAGTTAAGAAAAAGAGGGGGCTATCAGCCATGCAGATCTCCTCCTTTTCCTTAGAAAAGTAAAACACAGGAATGCAACCACAGCAGATGTTGAGGATGCTTTCTTTGCAGTACGGATGACAAAATGAGCAGAAACAGCATAGTTGGTGTGGCTCATTTGAGTAACCTCACTAAAGAGGCTCACATTGCAAGAAACAGAAATACTCAAAGTCTATATTCAGACATCACAAATCAGCTCCCAAACCATAGTGTCCCACCCTCCAAATCCCGAGTATCCCATGGTGTCACTTCTAGTTTGCACCATGCCAGAACAATGCTGGCACTCCCCGCCCCCAATTTGCCACCATTTTCTCCTGCCAGACTTTCAGGTGCTAGCCAGTATAGTGGGAAACCTGCCAGTCCTGGGGGGGAGGGAACAAGGACTCCCACTGTGCAGTGTGAGAAAATACATGATGAAATATGACAGGTTAAGTTCTGCCTCTCCCTAAGAGCAACCAATTGAAGAGCCATTAGTTCAGCTGGAGTCAAAACTGACTGAGTGAAGAAGCAGTAAGCTTGAGCCAACGTGTAACAAAACAGCAGCCTGCTGCTGACTGGGAGAAAGTCGATGTGTAACAAGGAATCCCAAAAGTCAAAACAGAACTATGGTTCAAAATTTCAAGTGTGGAGAAACTTTGTACTTAGTTACCCAATTCACTTTATTTATGTCAGGAAAAGAAGTTACCTCCTTGTTTGTTTAACCCCAGGAGCTGGATGTGTATGGTCTCAGGGAAATAAGCGTGCGTGCATACACACACACACACACACACACACACACACACAGAGGCAATGATCTTGGCCTATAGATAAATATATTAGGATCTGAGTAAATGGTGACAGTGTATGAATGAAGCAGAATTTGAGTCCCAGTCCCAATAGCTCCATGAAATGTCTGATTGAGGGGTGACTGTTAAAGGGGACTGGGCTACCCTGTCTGGTGGTGTGTGAAAGAGTCAAGGCTCTTTATGTATTTTAAAAGAGGCAAGACTGGCTGGTGAACAGTGACTGGCTGACTTATCCTGAAAATAGGTAACAGAGTTTGTGGAGAGTGGTAAGGTCTCCAGGTGAGTGAGCGGGGGGGGGGGACACAACTGGCAAGTGAACATTTGAATATGCAAGCAGTAACTTAACAAACAGACTTGAGTTGCTAACAAACAGATGGAATACTTGGTGAAAATTTGACTCCTTCTTCACAGCCAGCAAGTGGAACACGAGCTGGACCAGCTGGTGTCTGTATATCCCTCGTGATAGTTCATAGCTCCATAATATCATTGCATTGCAATTGTGGGCTCCAGAGAGCCTAAAGATGCCAAGCTGAAGGATCACAGAAGGTGGAACATTGTCAACAATGGAAGCCTTCATACGTTACCCATCCCTGCCCTTCGCTCCCCCTCTCAAGCTACACATCAGCCTCATTTGGATCAGTCTCCAGTTAGTAGGTAACTGGCTGTTCCTGTGAATAAAGATGTGAATAAAGGCAATGACCAATACTGTATTTAGAGTCATGGCTGTTACCAAGACATGCTTTTCTTCGTATATTTCAAATTCTTTTTCTGGTTTTGTATGTGTACTTTATCTCAGTATCTCTTTGTTCACTTAATGAAGTTAGGAAGGCTCTTTTTTGATATTAAATTACGTAGGCCACACAGGCTGACAGTTTGAAGCCCTAAGTTTATTGAGCTGCCTGCTTTTTCTGTAGGTAACCTGCTTTATTAACAATTGATTTAATTTGCCCTATAAAACTACTGAATGGCCTTCAATTTAAAAGTTTTGTGAAGGTTATGTCTGGGTAAAAGAATGGAAGTAAAATCGATTGAAGTTGCCAGGATCCCATTTGCGTGATGTCTGCATGTGGTAACCTTTAACAAAATCAAATTTGGGGCAGGTTTTACTAGTGACTCCTCCTCCTGCTCCTTTGGATTATCATGGTTGTTATTATCATCTTTGTAATGTGATTTGTATTTATACCCGGGAGGCATCTGTTGCCCTATGAACTGATGAGGAAATTCTCATTGTAAGGACTTGATACTGAGTAGGTGCCTGAGACCAAGGCAGGGATGGTGCTGTTGCTATACCAATCAATCAGTAAACCTTTAATGGCATATACTGTTGCTATACTACGTCTCTTTCTGCTGGTTCCAGAGACCTCTACCTCCTAACTCTACCTGTTTCCTTGGGCTACTGAGTGCAAGCCTCTTTGCCTGACTTTCTTTGGATGTCAGGTTTTTCCTCTGTGACTGCTCAGTAATGTTGCCTGCCTTTTTGGGGTGCCAAACATCTGCTTCTGTCATTTTGCAAGTGAGAGTTTTAATTGCCAAAAAAAATGTAGTCGTTCTCTGATTTCTTTCTTTTATTTTCCTGAAAAGTGACAAAGGCAATCCCCTACGTGAGGAGGAATATAATCCCTGACTGTCTGGAAAATAAAGCTACAGGCAGAAATTTATTTTGACATTCATTACCTGTTAAACAGGGACTCTTCCTCCCAGTTGTAAGAAACTTAGCAGGGAAGATCCCTATATCTCTGGAAAATTCGTATAAAATGATACAGACAGAAGTGGGGTCTCCCATGAAACCAAGAGACAATATAAAGTATATAGGGATGCACACACACAAAAATGTAAGTCACAAACAATTAACAGAATTATAATAACAAAAACAGAAAGAAAGTATAATGAAAGAATTAATTGCTGGCACACGATGACGTAAAACACAAAAGTGAGTCCTTGATGGTCTGGATAGTATTTATTTATTAATTTATTTATAACTCGCCTTCTTATTGAGGCTTAAGTAGTTGGCTTACAAAGTAAAAAGAGAGAAAAATGCAATCATACAGCACAACCGTGAACATCAGATGCCAAAGTATCAACAGACAACTTATGAATGCAATGAATAGTCTATTTGAAGTGCATACATATGTACAAAATAAAGTGTCAATAAATCATAAAGAATAATGTCTGTTTGAAATATATACAATTAACAAATATACAAACTACAATTTCAATAAATCATAAGAAAAAAAACTTTTTTGGGATCTAGACAGATATTTGTGTGATATTCACTTAGGGAAGTTTTTGTGAACTGTGCCCAGATGATTGGTTATTGCTTTTGCTGAAGGTACTGATGTATTCTGATGAGAAACTGATTAAGAAATTTTATGTGTTATTGTTAGATACTAAGACCCAAGATGAAGTAGTTAAAAATGTTATGATAAAATGGGCACAAAACCTGGATCATAATATTGAGTTGGACCAATGGTCACAGATATGGGGGGGGGAATGTAAAGATTACCAAAGCAACTTCATATAAAGAAAATATTTATAAAATGTTTTATAGATGGCATATTATGCCTGATATACTGGCAAAAATGTATCCAAATTGCTCAATGTTTTGTTGGAAATGTCAAAATAATGTAGGATCTTATTAGCATATGTGGTGGTTATGCAATAAAGTAAAAAAAATGGTTTTGGATTAATGAAATTTTACAAAAAATGCTAAAATGTTCTGTACCTTTTGTTCAAGAAATATTTTTATTGAATATTTTACCTGAAAATTGTAAAAAAAATTACAATTCATATCTTATATTACTTCCTGGCATCACTGAGAAGGTGGCTCAGTTTCTCTTTTTGGCTTTAAAGCTGCGCCAAAGGCACCCAGAAATATAATACCCTTATCAGTCCCCAATTGCACAATATCGAGTCACAGAACTCTTATAGATGTATTTTAACCGTTTTTAACTGTTTCTTAATCTGTATAACTTGGATTGATAATTTATGCCAATAAAGACCAACTTGACTTGACTTGACTTGACTACATGTATATACAACAGCGAGAATACTTTATGCTAAATATTGGAGAAAAACAGAAACACCCTCGAGAGAAGAAACTTTAAGCAAAGTTTTGGAAACTGCGGGGATGGACAAACTAACTTTAATCATGAAAGAACAACCAGAGTCAACATTTGACAATACATCAAGATTTTATAAGTGGTTTGAAGACTATAGCAAATAAATTTCACAGCCGCTTAAAACTCTTTAAGGACATATAAAATATAACTTTGATACAGTTGCAAGAGATATGCACAATGATATAAGGTCAAATAGATAAGTATACTAGTTGTTAGGGATGAGCATGTTAAACAAGAATCTGTAAGAATAGTTTTTCCCTCTTATATGTTTTGTTTGTCTTTAAAAAATAAAAACTTGACCACACACAAAAGGAAGGCTAAGCATCAAAGAATAGATGCTTTCGAATTATGGAGCTGGAGAAGACTCTTGAAAGTCCCTTGGACTGCAAGGAAATCAAATCAGCCAATCCTAAAAATTCGACCCTGACTGTTCTCTGGAAGGCCAGATACTGAAGCTGAAGCTCAAATACTTTGGCCACCAAATGAGAAGGGAGCATTCACTGAAGAAGATCCTGATGTTGGGAAAGACTGAAAGTAAAAGAAGAAGGGGACAGCAAAGGATGAGATGGTTAGACAGTGTTATTGATGCAACAAACATGAAATTGAGCAAACTCCGGAGGATGGTGGAAGACAGGAGGTCCTTGTGTGATGTGGTCCATGGGGTTGCAAAGAGTTGGAACCAACTGTGCAACTGAACAACAAAACTAACTTTGCCAAGGCAAGGGAATATGGCTTAAAGTCTATACCAACTCTCTCTACGGCTGTTTAGTTGAGACTTATTCAGAAAAAAAAATATTTTTAGGATAGTTTGCACACTGTGGTGACTCTAGCAAAAGATTGAGTAAAGTGTCTAATTGTTGGCATTGTAATGTACAGGACACGTCCCTTAAACATATGCATTGGGCACATCCAATCATTCAGTTTTTCTGGGAATAAGTTATTATTCATATCAATTTTGTATTAGAATGTTGCCTTTTTGAACTTTAAAATGCTCCATCATCTCTTTATTTACATTCAACGACGCTTTCTGTTCTGAATATATCGCCCTAATTACATTTAAAAAGAGCTGTCCAATGTCCATTTTCTCAATCACTTGAAACATAAAGTCCCGGTTTAAATTGTCGAAAGCTTTTTCAGCATCTACAAATAGAAAAGCAACCTCTTTTTCTGGATGTTTATCATAATATTCAATTGCATCTATCACCATTCTTAGATTGTCTCTAATTTGTCTGTTTGGTAAAAAACCGGCTTGTTCTTCTGTTATAACATCTTTCAAATAATTCTTCAATCCTTCTGAAATTATTTTGGCAAACAATTCATAATCATTATTAAGAAGAGAAATTGGTCTGTAATTTTTTACATCTGTTAGATCTTGTCCTTCTTTTAGTATGAGTTGTCCGCTATCCCCTTTATTGTTTATTTGGATTTTGGAAGTATTGTTGGGGAAGATAAGAGAAGAAAAGGACATAAAGGGACTTACAATTGGAGGCTTCACGTACAAATATAGGGCATTTGCGGATGACATAATGTTTTTGGTCGAAAAGCCAGTAAATAATTTACTGTTGTTGTAAGAAAAGATTAAAGAATTTGGAGACCTGGCTGGGTTTTATGTGAATAAGAATAAAACAAAGGTGTTATGTAAGAACATGATGAAAGAAAAGCAATTGGAACTGCAAGAAAAAATACAATGTGAAGTGGTGAAAAAAACCAAAATATTTAGGAATTGAGTTGACAATGAAAAACAGATCTTTTTAAGAACAATTACGAAAAGATATGGAATAAAATTCAACAGGATATAAAAAATGGGACACTTTGAACTTGTCATTACTGGGAAGAATCTCGGTAGTTAAGATGAATATTTTACCTCTTTTGATGTTTTTATTTCAGAATATTCCGATAGTAAAAGAATGTAAGGTGTTGAATCTATGGCAGAAAGAAGACTCTATGTGACACAAAGGAAAGAGGAGGATTTCAATTACCTAATTTCAGATTGTATCATGATGTGGTGTGCCTATCATGTTTAGAACAATGGATTAATTTGGACAATAGAAAATTGTTGGCGTTGGAAGGACATGATCGTAAATTTGGATGGCACGCCTATTTATGATATGAAAAATCTAAAATGGATAATTTTTTCAAACACCACTTTATAAGAAGATCACTGTTTGTGACTTGGATGAGGTATAAAAGTTTTTTTTCAAAGCAAGACCATTATGGATAGTACCGGCAGAAGTAATTAAACCACTCTCAAGGCATAAAGGTGAAGATTGGTTGCCTTACAGAGATATCTTAAAGGTAGAGGGGAGTAGTTTCGTGATAAGAGATAAAGAAGAATTTGATTTTGAATATGATTGGTTAAATTATAGACAGATTTATGACTTATTTAAGACTGATAAAAAGAGGTATGGTTTCAGGAAGGAGAATAATGAAATTAAAGTTGTATGGGCAGAGAAAGGGGGAAAAGTGATTTCAAAAATTTATAAGGTTTTGTTAAAATGGTATAGAGAGGACGAAATTGTAAAAGAGCAAATGGTAAAATGGGCTATAAATGTAAATAGGGAAATAAATATGTCATCGTGGGAATGTTTGTGGAAAAAGTCAATGAAAATTTCAACATTTGTTAATGTGAAAGAAAATTGTTATAAAATGACGTATAGATGGTATATGACGCCAAAAAATTGCTAATATGAGTGAGAATCTGTCTAACAAATGTTGGAAGTGTAAAAAAAGGAAGGCTCATTTTATCATATGTGGTGGACTTGTGATAAAGCAGTAGCTTATTGGACAGAGATCCATAGTGAAATACAGAAAATCCTGAAATGTACTTTGAAAAAAGAACCAGAAATATTACCTTTAGGTCTTAAAAAAGAAGTGAACGTGACAAAGAGAACATTGTTATGGTATTTGATTACAACAGCAAGAATGACCTATGCTCAATTTTGGAAGCAAGAAAAAGTGCCGGGAAAATGGGACTGGATAAAGAAGATGCTTTTTATGGCAGAAATGGATAAACTGACAAAGAAACTTAACGAGAAAGAAGATGAAGAATTTTTTGCAGAATGGAAGGATTTTAAAGACTATGTTGAAACGAACTGGGATGTAAAAAAATAATTTACTTTGCTTTGACAACTATTGAGAATAGAATATAGAAAATATTGACTGAATAGTAGTCAAATTGTTACCTAAGAGTGAGACAGAGAAAATGAATATGTTAGAAATGAAGAATTGAAAAATTGAGACGTTTTCTTGTAATTGAAAATTGAATTAATAAGTAACAGGGGTGGGAGCATTGCTGGAAGCCATGAGGGAGTGATGGAGGGGATATTAGAAAAGGATGTATTTAAAAGTATCTTGAAATATGAAACGTTATTATATCCTATTAATTAAAAAAATTCAAAAAAATAATTTTGTATTAGAATGTTCATTGATTTTTGAGGATTCTTATATATTCTTAAATTTCCTGCCCATGTCTTGGAGGCTAACCAATGATCAATGAAAATGGACCCCCCTTGCCCTTAAAACAGCTTAAAGACTCATATTACAACATTGGAAAGATAAAAACCCAACTCCGGTAAATCAATGAATTGAGTACCTCAGAACTCTTATCTATTTTTGAACAAATGCATATAAACAGCAATTGCATATGGGCTAATTTTTAGATATTTTTAGATATTTGGAAACCTTTTATAGAAACTTATGTGTTGATCCACCACCAGTAGGTGTGAAAGACCTCCACTTGAGACCCTGGAGAGCCACTGCCAGTCTGAGTAGATGGTGCTGACCTTGATGGACCAATGGTCTAATTCAGTATAAGGCAGCTTCATGTGTGTGTTTATTATTGCTATTTTTAAAAAATCTTGTCTTCATCTATTTCTTTCTTTCAAATCTTATTTAGTTGCTGTACTTTCAATTTTTGTCTCTTGTTCTTTTTCTGGTTTTTTAAGTGGAATTTTAAAAAATATTTGTAAAGAAAAAAAGTGCTCCACTCCCACAAAGGTGGGACTAAAGAAGTAGTGAGTCTGAACACAGCACCATTATTTGCTGTGGATTACTTGGGTGCAGGCCTGTAGCTACTGCAGGGCCCATGGGGCCCACCCACCCTATGGTTTTTATGGGCCCCTTCCCAATCCTTGGCTCCACCTTCCTCCCCCCGCTACTGTTGCGGCCTCTAAGCCCAGCAACTGGTGACTCTGTACCGCCTGCTGCTGCCCAGGCCATCCTTGCTGCTGCCGGGAGGTCAGAGTGGAGGGCTGCTGAGCAGGGACTTCCGCCACCTGCCATGCCTCCTTCCTGGGTGCCTGCCTGCCTTCGTTCCTGCCACAGTTAGCCAGGCTCCTGCGAGGAGGAGGAGAAGGAGGCACCCTGCTCTCTCGCCCTGCCCAGCTTCTGCCACTGAAGACCATCCGAGGGGCTCCTCTCCTTGCTGCCTTGGGGGCAGGTCACACAGGCAGACTTGGTGCTGGCCTTTTAAATTTATTTACTTATTTATTTATTAAACTTTTATCCCACCCTCCCGGCTGAGGCCGGCTCAGGACAGTTAAGAACTTAATGCCTGGGAGGGCCAGTCAATTCTGGGTCCCTGATTGCAGCACTCTCTGGGGTACATATGGGGAAAGGCGGTCTCTTTTTCTCTCCAGCAGCACCGGTGGGGTCAGCTGTGGGTAATCCTCTCCAAGTCTGAGCCTTTCCTCTTATGGCGGTCACAGCAGCCTGAACTCTTGCCTTGCTGGTGTCCTGGACCGGCCCCTCATCCCCTTCTTCATTACCTTTCCCTTGCCATGTGGCCTCCCCCCCCCCAGCCAAGAGGAAGAGGACATCCTAATATCCATTGCATGCATTCAGTATTCTAATATACTCTTCTGAAAAAGGAATACACTAAGATACATTAACCATACAGAGGATTTATAGTCCTTTTTGTTGAGAATACATATGTGAGGACTATAATATGCAATAAACCACTTGTATTTATTATTTAGTTATTATTTAGACGTATGAGCATGGCATGGAAGTACCGCACCAACATATAATGGCAGGCCCCCACAGCAAAACATTGGCCCCCCAAACAAAAAGTTGTTAGCTACGGGGCTGCTTGGGTGTATGTGTGAAGTGGCTGTTTTTCAATCAAATGGCACCAAAACTGCAGGGGAGCTAGTGCTGCCTGTTCACTAAAGACCACCCCCCAAAAAAGGGCTCCACCCCCACAAAGGAGGGAGTGATGGAGAACTGTGGCTCTCTACAGCTTGTCTGGGATGGTGATTGACTGGGAGTGCTCCTCCTTTGCAAGGAACTAATTGGAAGGGAGAAATCCCATTGCCCAGAAAATTGATAGATTCAAAGAGAAACACAAGCACATGCTACACTGCAGGTACACACCCAAACTTGGGGGGAAAGACAGATTGTTCAGGGGAGAGGAGTTTGTAATTCCCAAGAATCCTGTATTTGTATCCTTTTTCCAGGAAACTGCTGGAACAACCTGAACCAGTATTTTCTTTGTATTATCTTCAACTCAGGAGTTAGCTACAATCCAGTGATAGGTTTTCCTGAGAAAGCCCCATTGAAATGATTAGAAGCTCTGCAAAAGTTCTACCTTAATGTTCATGATAATCAGCCTTGACCAAGAGAATTTATCAGAGGTTTGTGCCCTAAATCAAGTAGTGGATTCAAAAGTCATGTGCATTTTCTGTTTCAAGCATTGTAATATCTTGGGCTGACCCTGGATTTCCCTCTCTGACTCATATTTATCTGATGAGTCTCTCTCCCACCACTACATGTCTACTTTAGATCATACTCCATCACCCCAAGTGTCAAATTACTCCATCTTCATGGTGGCCTGACAAAATCTATTCTTGACTGTGTGTCTTTCCAAGTCAGTTCTTGTAATGAAAGGAGAGTGATCAAAATCCTCTCTCTAACATTACAGAGGGACAAAGCATTCTTCAAACTCCAAATTCAGATCTTTTCTAACAGTATCTTACCCATGAATGGAATATTATTCCTTGTTTACAGTTATTTCCTTTTGCAGTGATTATATAAATTTTAAGGTGCCAAATTTTGTAGAACAGCTACTGCTCGTTAGATTTCAGAAAAATAGCATTAAAATCTGCACTTTTTGGATGCCCCATTGAATTCTTGTCCAGCTGTTACTATATGTATAGAGAACAAGCATAAATATAATGTGATTATTGGTATCAAGGAAATGATTTCTTATAACTGACTGCAAACCAGTCGCTGCCTAGGAAGCTGCCTAGGAAGCCAGGGTTGCCTAATTTGGGGGGGACACCGTAACACTGACACCAGCTGAACGTGCACTTGGTAACACAGTTGGGAACCATTGTGTTTTGAGATGCCATCCCAACATACAGTGATATATGGGCAGAAGAGGTGCTGGAGTCAGCTTCAGGACAAGAAGTGCTGAACATCTCTTCCTATTACAATCAGAGCTTCCGACCTGGGGCACTGTATGCAGTGGTGATCCCAAGAGTCACAGCCAGGTAACCAGCTCTGGAGTCTGTGAAGCATTCTGCATAGGAACTCATTTTAAAAACTCTCTGAAAATTTGTGCTATCTATTATTTCATTTGCATCCTGACCTGGATAGCCCAGTCTAGCCCAATCTCATCAGCTCATGGAAGCTAAGTAGGGTTAGCCCTGGTTAGTGTTTGAATAGGAAACCACCAAAGAATATCAGGGGCTCTATGCAGAGGCAGACAATAGCAAACCACCTCTGAACATCTCTTGCCTTGAAAACCTTTTGGGATCACCATAAGTCAGCTATGACTTGACAGGAAAAAAATTATTTCATTTGACCTTTGTTAGAGTGGTTTATTTGCATAAAGCTTTATTGTTTATCTTCTTTAAAGGTCATGAGGATCCTTACTAGGGTAGAATTCTTCACTACTGGCAGACAGGCACTTTCCCAAAAGAGCAGCTCCAATGCATATTTGCCTAAAGAACATAAGAAGTGTGAGAAGAGCTATGTCATGGACCCTTGGCTTGACACTTTTCATCCTGCTTTATAATGGGTGATAATGCCACAAGAGCTGACAGCAGGGATCAGAAGAACTCCAAGGATTTGTTTGCAAAATCAGACATGAATACCAAAGTAGCAGCAGTTTATGAGGATCAGATAAAATATCCCCAAATACAAATCAAGTTTTAGAGTTTCCCTGAACTCTCTTCAGACTTGATGTGGAACATGCACACACACAGCAAACTGAAAGGAAGGGGATCTCTGAGCGTGACAGAAAACAGTCTGCAGTTTGTAATTGTCTTAAAATGGAGGCAGGAGGTGTTATATAGATTTCAGGTTAGCCCATGTGGGTGAAAAGGGTTGCTAAGTTATACTAAAAAGCTACCGGAAGAAATAGTGCTTATCTCTTGAAAATATGAAAACCAACAGTTATTTGTATCTGCCTCCAACAGTAATGGGCACACAGAGATTGCTTGTAAGGAAGGAAGCAGAAATAAAGGAAGACGTGGTAGACCTTATATCAACAAAGCTGGACATTAATTTTAGATGGCAAACAGTCAAGAGGAACCAAATAAGTTGGTGTTATCTGATAGCTAAAGGATATGGTTCCTTCCAAATTCACAATTAACTAAGAGCAACTTTACATCATTTATGCACTAACAAGTTAACTTCAGCTCTGTAATAGTGTAAATAGTCAAAAGCATAATCCCCGATCAAAGAGACAAATGAGGTAAAGAAACCACCAGAGGCTTTTGTCTGTTCTTGCGAATATGATTGTATAAAAAGTAAAGGTTTCCCTTGCTCAAAAGCTAGTCAAATCTGACTCTAGTGGGCGGTGCTCAACTCCATTTCCAAGCCAAAGAGCCAGCGCTATCCGAAGACATTTCTGTAGTCATGTGGCCGGCATGACTAAACGCCGAGACACACAGAACACTGTTACCTTCCCACCAAAGCGGTACCTATTTATCTACTTGCAATTTCTTGCTTTCAAACTACTAGGATGGCAGGAGCTGGGGCCAGAGAAAGAAGCTCACTCTGTCATGCGGCACTAGAGTCTCGCGAACTACAGAACTTTCAGAACTACAGAACTGCAGCTCAGCGTCTTAACCTCTGAGTCACCGCAGCCCATTATGATTGTGTAAACAGTAGCATTAATGTTACCCAGCATACACAGCATGGTTTGAATTAACCAGGGATGGAGTGGCCCTTTCATTTACTAGGACAGGTCCAAGAGGACCACAGGTAGCTAAGAGAAAAACCTGCAAGATGTACATTGAATATAAAATTACAATTCCACCTGAGAAATTAAGGACCAGACTGATATCCAAGAATTTCTAGAGGACAGATTCAGGTGAGTAGCTGTGTTGGTCTGAAGCAGCAGAACAAACTTTGAGTCCAGTGCCCTCTGGGGCATTTGGTGAGAATAGAGATGTAAGGGCTGAATGAGGTTAGCAGATATAGTGAGATAAGAAACCAATATCTCTGTTAAGTCCTGGGAATTCCATTGTTCTGAGTGTTGTAATAACTTGCAATTCAGCATTTTCCTTTTCTAGTCTGTTCCTGAAGTTCCTTTGCAATAAAATAGCTACTTTGAGGTCACCCAGTGAATGTTCTGGAAGGCTGAACAGTGTATATACCATTAAATGCCATCAATGCCCTTCGGTTCTCTATGTAGGGCAAACAGGTCAAACCCTATACCAAAGGATAAATAGACACAGATCTGACATCAAGAATCAGCAGACTGAGAATCCTGTAGGAGAACACTTCAGCCTTCCAGGACATTCACTGGGTGATCTCAAAGTAGCTGTTTTATTGTGAAGGCACTTCAGGAACAGACTAGAAGAAAGCGAAATTGCTGAGTTGCAAGTTATTACAACACTCAGAACAATTGAATCTCTACTATGAGGCTCTACTGGATACAGACCTCTTGGTAAAGAAGAACCTTTCAATGATCAAAATCATTCTTATCTGCTGGTTTCCATGACCTTTTCTCCCTATGCGCTTTGCCTCTTTCTTATTTGTAAGAACGTTGGTCAGAAAACTAGAGTGGAATTTAATAATCTGAGGTTGCTTCTTCTGTTAGCAATGGAAATCTGTTCCAGGAGTAGTTGACTGTGGAAGAGGGTCAGGAACAGAAAATGAATGCCAGATTCACTAAGGATGGCATCTGTTTAATTTTTTTATATATAATTAAATGCAAACCACCTTGCTGTAATTTGAACATGTGGAAGAATGAGTGCCTCTGAGTACATGCAGAATACCTTTTACTAGCCTGTGAATAACTAGTGCCAAGTTCCTGTCCTCATCTTTCCCAAAATCTGGGATTAGGTCTAATGGACTGAAAAGGCATAATACTCTGATGGGTTTATACTCCAGACCTTCTCACTATGGGAAAAAAGAATTGCTACAGAAAGCCAAAGAAATAGCCACACAGTTTTAAATTCCACTTCTCTCTGTAATGTAGAGATAATTATACTGGCACGCCTTACACAGGTGTTACAACCATCTTCTTAAAATGTTTTGAAATTCTATGGTAAGTGCTATATAAATGCTAAGTATTTTTACAAGTAAAGTAGCTGTGTCTATATGTATGTATCTATCCACTCCCATGTTGTTGAATGGGGTTTGAACCTGATTTTCCCAGATCATAATTCCCCTACTCATGATGGCCTATGATTCTGTATTGATAGGAAATGGATACTCCTCTCCCTGCCAGGACCCTATTTATAAACTCCCTGGAGTATGTTTAAGTGTGCTTTCAGATTTTCCCTACTACAACAGCCAAATAGAACAACCGTGCCCTCTAGTGTTGAATTACAGCAATAACAAATAGCATTTTTCTCCTTAAATTTCTCAGGCAAGGATCCTGAATGCTGTAATGACCAAAACATTGAGGGCGGCTCAGATGCTGTGATGTAGTTCTGTTGCAGTTTTCTATGGATGCTCCAGAGGATTTCATGTCTGCCTCTAGTCCTTGTGAATGTGCTAGCGCTCCTTGAGGAACACTGATCTTGTGCACATGGAGGTTTTAACAGCAGAGGAAAGGAGTGCTGCAGTGGAGGAAAGCCTCTGAAACAGCCTGAAAGGAAGGATTTCATAAAATCCAAGCCACAGTAGCTATTAATTCGGTACATCTCATCAGGCAATAGCTTTAGTATTTTGTACTCTTTTCTCTGAATAGCAGAGTGTTGGGATATGTGCAAGTTGCTTACATTTCCAGTAATCATAGAGTTAACGGATGCTGTTAGTAAACAGGACATTACGTAGTCTGACCCTGCAGCTACTTAGAACAGAGATGGATTTTGTGCAGGGAAATTTGTGGGTGTTGTTTATGCTAATGAAGTGATCTCTGACCTGTTAATTGGCTAACCAATGTTTTGGATGTTTCCCTTCTTTGTTTGTCTAGTTCTGTGTAGGTCTTCAATTCTCTTCTAAAGTAAACCTTCCCTTTTAGCCTATTAGTAAAGCAGTTTTCTCTAGAGCAAACACATGGTCTCTGACTTTATTTAACTCTGCTACCTCCAATTTGAAAAATTAAACATCACAGAGCAATACATGAGAGGCAGATTCCAGATCAATTGTTTACATTTTTATTGGAATGGGAGGAGCTATCGTCTATTAATTGTGCACCAGCTTTGCATGTAAAAGGGTCCAGGTGCAATCTCTGTCATATCCAGTTAAAAGGGTCTTTGATAACAGATATTGGGAGAGATCTTTCTCTGCCTGAGAAGAACCTGAAGGAAAGAATTCAGCTGAGATAAACCAATAGCCTTAGTTCCTGTGTTGTTTAAAACAATGGTGATAGATACAGAAGGCTACATACACTTAAGCATTTACTGTTTTACAAGCCACCCCGCAGATCCTTTCTATTAAAAATCTGGGCCACAATCCAGCATACCATTAAGACTGCTTAAACACCAGGGAAGCCAATGGTGTTTCAGCAGTTTAACTACATGCAGGATTGTAGCTGTGCAGCTGACTCTTATGCATGCTTTCTCAGAATTTGTTCAAGAGAGCTTATCAGGTAAACATGGCTAGGATAGCAACTTTAAAGTTGTTTTACTGTGACTGTTGAAAATAGTTGGTAGTGCTTCCTGCATAGCAAAGACATTGGGGAAATGAAATCTGTAGCCAGTACATTCAGAATTTTGGGTAGATGAGTTCAGATAAGTACTTATTTTAAAATGTATCCGCTCTTTGATTTGTCTCAGTCCTCTTCCTTCTCTTTGCAGTATTTAGTGCAGAAAAAACAGCCCAGAACAGTTTTCCCAAAAGCCAGGTTGTTCTTTGTTTTGTTTTTAAGGACTTGTTTGCTTGATATAAATTCAAGACTGGGAACTGGGATACATGTTATGACCACCAGTAGAAGTGTTGCTGTTGTTTTTTGCCTGTGGCAGCTGTTGCCACATTGTAAACTGTTTCTGTGCAGCACTCAGTACGAAGATGGGGCTACCTTCTCCATGTCACCACAAATAGCTAAGTGTGAAAAGGACTGTAGTTCAGGAGTGGAGATCCTACTGTGTATGTACGAGCTCCCTGAGCTCAATCCCTGGCACCTCCAGCAATGAGCTGTGGCATCACAAAAATTCATGCTAAAACACATTTTATTGGTCTTCAAGCTGCCATGGGATTTATTGGTCTTCATGCTGCAAATTAACTGGTTACCCATCTGGAATTATCAGACACTTTTTTTGTCCATAGTTTGCCAGTGGATAATGAAGGAACAATACAGCAATCCTCCGCAAATCAATGCAGAATCCTGCTCAAGTCTTTTCAGTAGAGCTTAGTCCCAGGAAAGTGTTCCAAAGCAGCCTAAAGATTATAGTAGAGTCTCCAGATATGGTTAGTGCCACACATGTGCATCCCAAGGGAGCTCTGAACCATAGGGAACGAAGTTCCCATTGCTCTTGACCTTTCAGGGTGAGCATGCACTGTGCACCCAATGCAACATCTAAGAGCTATAGTTTTCAAGCTGTAAATGGGATGCAGATACATCTTGCTGCCTCTGGTAGGTAATCTGAAGAGAAAGGAGAGGCAGTGGTGTAGTAGTTTGCTGTAGTGGTTAAGTGCATGGACTCTAACCTGGGAGAACTAGGATTGATTCCCCACTCCTTCACTTGCAGCTGCTGGATGACCTTGGGCAAGCCATAGTTCTGTCAGAGCTGTTCTTGAAAGAGCAGTTTCTGTCAGAGCTCTCTTAGCCTCACCTACCTCACAGGATGTCTGTTGTGGGAAGGGGAAAGGAAAGGAGTTTATAAGCCACGCTGAGACTCTGAGTGAAGGGCAGGGTATAAATCCAATCTCCTCCTCTTTAAAACCAAATAAAGTTTGGAATTTTATCCCAAATTTAAGTTGTAGAGAGAGTTTACTCGCCCTTTTACGTTGGTCCTTGATAAATTCATTTCAGATTTCTTTCTCTAAAATATATATATTGTTGCTTCCTTTGACGTCCAATAGATGGCATTGCCATATCACAGATGTACATGAGAAGGCATCATCTGGTACATGCTCCATTCCCCTTGTATATTTTGGGACCCCTCCTGCTGGTTAATGCAATTCCATACATAACTCAAACTGTGTGGAGTTACTGATGTGACAAATCTGTGAAATATTTTTAGAAGATAATAGCCAGCAATGAAAATGACTTTTTATAACAATAGCCTCAGAGGAAGACTTCTAATGTATGTTATTTTTAAAGAGACTTTTTATTCCTAAGGCGAATAAGTTAGTCCATATACAGAAAATTGATGAAACCAAAAGCCACAAGAAAGACAAGGAATTCAACTGCAAAAGGAGCAAGTTATAGACTAAAAACAGAAAGGCAAACCCAGCAAACACTTTAAATAACATCAACAAAATCAAGAAGTAAGTATTGCAAACATATCATCTGACAAAGTATGCATGCACACAAAAGCTCACACCTTGAATACAATGTTCCCTCTAAGCTGTGGAGTATTGTGAGCAGAAATTCTACTTTGTGAGCTACTGGCATTAAAGTTGTGAGCTAGTGACTTGGCTGCTGCATAAATTAGTTTGCTCTGGAGCCATCCATCCCAAGCTAAGACAAAAATGTGTGAGCTGGAGGCTAAGACTCACACTAGCTCAGCTTAGAGGGAACACTGCTTGAATAAGATGTTGTTGGTCTTAAATGTGCCACTAGACTCTAACTCTGTTCTATTGCTTTAGGCCAACATGGCGGCCCACTGGGATCTATATTTTTCATTTGGTAGGCTATGATGCTGATCTGTGAAGAATCAGAGCGTACTCAGCAAATAGACCCCAGGTTAGCTGAAGGGCAGCTGGTTTAGCTCTTCCCACGTGCTCACTTTAATTTGATGTTTAATTTTCTCAGTAATGAAAACCCCCTAGACATTGCTAAATTAGTGAAGAAGGTGAGGGAAATGGCAGAGCTCCACTTTTCCCCACTCTAGCTTAGTTGACAGCAGTAAATCAAAACTAAGGGAAGATTGTGAATTAGGGTTGCTGCCAGCTGCCTGGAGAGAGAGAAAAAAGCCATTCTCCTTTGACAGGGGCATAATGGGTGGCTAAGGAGAAGGTAGTGTTATTTACCTCCATGCTATGAAAAACTTCATCAGCCCATGTCCGCACATTAAAGCTCAATTAAAGGACAAGGCTGTTTCTCCAGATTTATTGGCAACCCTACTGTACAAGCTGGTGGGCAGCAAGGAGCTGTGGGAGAGAGAAATAATGTGGAAATCCCCGCTCAAATCTCCCCTTCCGCAATTTTATAAACTCTTGGGGGGGGGAGGCTGATTTTCCCTCCCCCTTTGCCAGACTCTCATCTGACTCTTTAATATTGTATGTTTCTGGAATATATTCTGTCCTCATCAGGTTGTCTTATTTATGGGTGGAAGGTGCCTCCCCCCCATCCTTTTGGTTAATTTACAAACTTATATTTCTGCATACCATATGTATAGAAAGCCCTGCCTTGTCTGTGGATGACCCTGTTTTGCTCTTCCCTAATAGGCACAGAGGTCAATCCCATTACTATTAGATGTACCAACGTATGTATGAATGTCTATGTATCCTGCTCTGTTCCAAGAACTCAGAACAACTTACAGCCATTTTTCCCATACTCAGTGGACTCACTATATAAGTAGACTGTTGGGTTTTATAAGTGGGCTGGTTGGAGAGCAGAGCTCAATCCCAGTTGCAGAGACAATGATGTAGCTTTAAGAGTGTCATAGAGGGCAGTGAATCATCACTCCTAGGTCCTGGAAGGCCCCAACTGCAGTATCAGCTGAGCAGGGAGGGCACAATGGGAGGAGCACCGCTGTCAGCGGCAACTTCCTGCTTCAAGAATATATTTTGGGTATGGCCAGGACCTGTGAGCTCTTGGGTATGGGCCAAAGGGATAGTGTTAAAGGGCTTTTGACCCTTGGCTGTTAGCCTGTAGAACATGCCCATGATAAAGTTTGTTTTTGGTTTCTTTTTTGTATATTTGCATCATATACTTTTAATCCTGTCCTAATATATAATTGAATTTTGGTTCCACAACATTCTATGCTTGCCATAATTGATTCAGCTCAAGAACTGGCAGTCAGAAGACACTGACCAGGGCTGACTGGCTGCTTCGCAAAGTCCCACCCACGTCAGCCCCATCAGTGTTTTCAGCTCAGTCTGCTCCAGTCCTCCGACAGGAGAGGACTGTCTGGAGTGTGAGCACAGGGACAGGCCCTCAAGGCTGAGGCAAGTGAGAGAAGCCCTTTTCCGCCCCCCCCCACACTATCCCCTGGGCATTCTATGAGGGGACTAGTCCCAGAGAAGGCCTTTTCCGTTTGTGTTGACATTAAAATACTTCCCCCCTCACTTAATGGATTTTCAAATAAAGTGATTATATTTGGATATATTGGACAGGAAAACAAAGAAAGGGGCACTCAGAGATGGGTTCTTAAATACCACATGGATCCCAGACAATATACATATATATATATAATCACATACATACACACATGCACCATCAAGAAGACTCCAAGAATGAGGTCTGTATAGATGCTACTTCATGATACAAAACACATTTGTATCCTTGTCTCCCAGGATGCATCTACTGCCTTGGTCCTCTTGCCCTCTGTGAATGTCAGGATTTTACATGATGTTAGCATTGAGGCAGCATGATGTGAAGGTTGGTCAATGTAGTCTCTATCCCACCCTCCACCTGACAAGCTGAACCTGAGTGGCTTCTAAATGTAATTCGTTAAGCACCCATGAGGGCCCTTACCACAGTCTAATTAGCGTTGCTGCCTGCTACAGTTATGTTGGCATTATTCTTCCTTCTGGTATTACCTGGCTTATGTTAGAAATGCCATGTCCTCCCTAGGACTTCACATGAGTTATAAGGGAAATAAGAAAAAATGGTACATTTTATTCATGTCCTAGGATAGTAAAGTAACGATATTCAGAAAAGGGGCTTAAAACTATTTACACATGTAACATATATTATTTTCTGGCTTCATTCGGTTACAAAGTTTTAGTTGATCACTACTAGGCACAGAAAGTGGATACTGGCCACTCTTGAGATGAACCTTTGGCTTTTCCACAATTTCAGGACTCCACAGTATAAGTGTGAGCTACTCCTAGACTCTCCGAATCTTTAGTCAGATTTCCTTCAAAGCTGAGTTCTGAGATGGGTACAGTCTCTTCCTACAGCTTTCTCTAAAAACCAGGCTCTGAAATCAAAATAGTGTCCTGAGAAAGGATCCCTCCCCCCCCCAGCCTAACCCTCTGGAGGCATAAACACTAAGCATTCATTGTATCTGCCAGCTTTCTTTCCAAGATAGGCTCTGAGACATGACTAGTGTCCCGAAAAGGATCCCTCCAGCCTTACTCTTTGTCTCAAACCCTATCTAACTTAAAAAGACAATTTTATGGATTTTCTTCTCCATCTCCTCCCCTCATCTGGCTCCTCTTGCCTTCCATGGGTCTGCTTGGTACACACACTGAAAAGGCATACAGGGGCTTGATTGATGGGATGGGGCAGGATTTTTGCCCATATAGCACACATTCTCATAGTTTAAGGATCAGGGAAGAAAAATGGATAGTCTTCAACATCTGTCCTGTTAAAACAGGGCCAAAGATAAATGGGACACATCTAAAGGTGCATCCTAGAGCAGATGGTGTATCTGTTATGCATTGCTTTCACTGAAAAACACACTTGGATGTACATCCGGATGTACATCCAAATGCACATCCAATGAAACAACACAGTGACCATTGGAACACATGTCCCTACCACCAAAAAAGTTTTTCATGGTTTTATACTTTATTTTATTATATATGTTCCTTGGTATAGTTGCATCTCAGTAGTTTTACTGTCCGCCCATAAAAATAATCACTCAGATCTGTATCTATCAAAATCCTTTACAGTGCCTCAATGAAACATTTATATAGCCTCATAAAATGTGTACATGTTTTTTATGGAGACAGTATCTGACCATTTAGCTGACTTCTCCCATTTTCTGATTCTTTTGGCTTTGACAGTTCATGATCTTAATCTACTAGGTAAACACTGAGTAGATTAAGCTACCACAAACATTGACGAGAAGCCAAAACAAAAACTCTATAATACAATTTATGAGTATTTTATTAAGTGTTTTTTATTTTGATGGGCCATTTTTATTTTGATGGTATCAGCTACAGTATTGTAAGTGATCTAGTCTTTTTTTCTAAATTAGACAAGGAAAAGATTAATAAAATCAAAGGCTAAAGTTAACCTGACACTTTTGCTTATGTGATTTAGACGGACTGTCACTCACAGGGCATGAAAGTAGACAAACTCCTATGCAGTGGACTTTGCTAGTGTTGTATATACCATCTGACCGGGCTGTGAGAAGAAGTAACACATGCTGCCAGAAATGGCATGAGAACAATCATAGGATTATGGCAGCCATACTGCCTCTGGAAATGGGTGAAGTGGCTTTACTTGATAATGCTCTAATCATATGTTTTTTAAACATAGCCAAATGTTTCAGATGGGTGGCTCAACTGAAAGTTTGTTTTTATCATATTTTAGACAATAAAAAACAGTCATCAAGGGCAAATGGTCACTGTTGTATCTCCATTTCTAATAGAACATTTGCTTGTGCTTGACTAGATACAAGTAACATAAGATATGCTCTCACTTTAGTAAGGCCTTTCTTTTCAAAAACAAAACACAACCTACTACAGGCAGAATCGCCATGTGCAGACAATGAGATAAAAGTATACATGTTTGAGGCGTTGAGCCTTTGCCATGCTTATACATGAATGGCAAGATCCAAGGTCCTACCGAATCCTCTCTTCCCTCTCCCATGTGTTCTGCTTGCAAGAAATGCATTTTCTTCTGCCAGCTGCACACTCACTCATATTATTCTCCTCCAGCACTGGGAGAACCATGCACAACCAAAGGCATACATAGGGCATGCACAGGGTTGTGCTTGTGTGCTTAAAAACATTTATTTGAAAAAGCAGGGGTTCTAGTTTATTTATTTAAAGATTTTTATTCCACTCTTCTCCCACAGTGAAGAACCAAAGCAGATGAAAAAATGAAATAGACATAAAAATACAATCTACAGAATTAAATTATAGCCCCCACCAGACCCCTTCAGTACAAACTTCAGGCAGGTAATGAGCCACAAAGACATCCCAAGATGGTGACGTTTCTGCACACACAAGTCCACAGGCTGGGAGCCAGGGCCCCAAGGACCTTGGAAACATGCCAAGGGCTCATTCTTAGCCATGTCCAGGTTTTAAATTACCTACAATAAGGGAGGGATGAATGCACCACAGAGGTCTCTCGGGGCTTTTATTTTCCCAAAGCCTCCTATATTTAGGCTTTAGCTCACAATTCCCCTAGTGCCTGATATTCTCCAGAATTAACTATTACTTTATGCTATGCAATAACATTATTTTTCTTATGTATATTATGCCATTAAGGTTCCTGGTAGCATAATTCAAAAGCAGCACCCCTACAATTCAAACACTAACCAACAGGAGGAGAGAGGAAAGTACATGCAAGAAGTTGTCATACTCAGTGAAATTATCGATTTTTCAGGGCCAGCACTGTATATTCCAACTGGTAGCAGCTATCTGGGGATTCAGAGGTATCTGACATCACCGCCTACGTGGTCCTTTTAATTGGAGATTCTGGTGATTTAATCTGGGAGTTTCTGAATGCAAAGCAGTTGCTCTCCCACTGAGCCACAGCTCTCTAAATAGATACACAGGCAAGACTAAATGGGAAAACTAATAGTGGCTTCTCAGCTGGTTTGACCCCAATCTACCTGTCTTGTGTTGCCGATTTCTGTGCACATACATTAAGATCCTGGTATGTCAGGGGGAGAGACTGACTGTGGCCTTTTCCTCCCTTCCATCTGTAGTACTGCCTATCTATATGCCAGAAAAAACATTTCCCCCATTGCCTAGCAAGGTGCAGCCAAAAGGAGAACGGAACACAAAGCAAACAGGAGACGCTGCTGCTCATAGGCCCTTTCTGCACCCATCTTTCCCCTCGCTTTTACAGCACCTCTATCTTTTTCATTCTGCTCATCCCTCCCCCCCTCCGCTTTCAACTTGCATGTCTATCAGGGGTGGGTTTTTTTAATTCTACACCGATTTTTGTCCTCAGTTCACTTTCAGTTTGTTGTTTCCCCAGTTATTCTGAGAGTGCTTTTTCCACAGTCTTTCCCCTTTGCTTTACTTCCAAGTCAAAGGGAATTCAAAAGCAGACATGTTCCCTTGGATTTGCCCCCTGCCCCTTTCTGGCCCCTCGGAGGCCACTCCTCTGCCAATACTGAGATTCTTCTACTCCTTATTGAACAGTCTGGCATTGGAGTTGTTTTTTGAAATAGGAGATTCTTAAATCTGTATTTAGTCTCCAGTCACCATCTTGGCAGAACATTAGTGGATCCTTCACACCACCCCCATCGGTATACAAGCTGCAGTATTGCTTAGGTTTCCCATCTTTGGGGTTTTTTTTTAACAAATGGGTTCAGTTTAGTATTATTTTCCCCCACTAATCTTGGAGAGGCAGCGGTGAGCACACCAAGGAATGAGGGAAGGGAGCGAATGAGCAGCCAGACATCCCCCTCCCCCCACTTGGTATGCAAACAACACCAGCAAGGCAGGGATTTTACCCTCTTTTCCATCCAGGTTTCTGATCTGCCACCTCTCACTCATGCCTGACTTTCCTGCATTGGCCACAGTTCAGACGGGCTGTCCAGCTCATTCAACCACTTATGCTGTATTCTTCCTTGCCAGATCATAGCTAAGAGATGAGAACAGTGCAAATACAAACCACAGAGAGCATTCCAGTGCTGTACTTTATACTGGGTCAGTACTGCCTTATTGATGACATGGAATCCCCTGAGAAGTGTAGCTCCAAATGTAGACAGCAAGGGATATGGCAAAATAACAATGGCAAAGCTATATTATTTAAAGTCTGAAGGTACTATTGACCAACTTTAATTGGCCTTTTTGCTTCTCCATTGGCAAAATGGCCAGTTAGCTCAGTTAGTTAAGCATTGTATCTAGATTTCAGTAAAGCATTTGACAAAGTTTCTCATGATATCCTTGAGGATAAGCTGGTTAAATGTGGGCTGGATGGTGCAACCGTTGGATAGATTTATGGTTGGTTGAAAAATTGTACCCAATGAGTGCTCGTAAATGGCTCTGCATCTACCTTGAGGGAAGTCTCAAGTGAAGTGCCACAGGGCTCGGTCCTGGGCCCGGTGTTGTTCAATGTTTTTATAAATGACCTGGAGGAAGACATAAAGGGGATGCTTATCAAATTTGCAGATGACACAAAGCTGGGTGGGATTGCTAATTCTGAAGAAGACAGAGTCAGGATTCAAAACGATCTAGATAAGCTGGAACAGAGGTCTGAGACAAATAAAATGAATTTCAATAGAGATAAGTGCAAAGTCTTACACAGGTACAAAAAATCTAAGGCACAGATATAGAATGGGAGGGAATTGGCTTGACAGCAGCACATGTGAAAGGGATCTAGGTGCTCTGGTTGATCACAAGCTAAACATGAGCCTGCAGTGCGATGTGGCTGTGAAGAAAGCTAATGTAATCTTAGGATGCATTAACGGAAGCATTGTGTCCAGATCACAGGAGGTGGCAGTTCCACTCTATTCTGCTATGGTCAGGCCTCACCTGGAGTACTGTGTCCAGTTTTGGGCACCAAAACTTTAGGAAGGATGTTGACAAGCTCAAGTGTGTCCAGAAGAGGGCAACCATGATGTGAGAGGGCTGGAATCCAAGTCTTATGAGGAAAGGCTGAAAGAGTTGGATATGTTTAGCCTGGGAAAGAGAAGGCTTAGAGGGGACAACGATATAGATATTTGAAGGGCCGTCATGTAGAAGATGGAGCAGATATATTCTCTCTTGCTCTGGATTGCAAGACAAGGAAAAGAGTAGAAATTACTAGGGAGTTAATACCGGCTAAATATCAGGAGAAACTTCCTAACTGTAAGAGTGGTTGAGTACTGGAAAAGACTGCCTTGGGAGATGGTGGATGCACCTTCGCTGGACATTTTCAAGCAGAGGCTGGATGACCATCTTTCGGGTATGTTGTAGGGCTATCTTTAGGATATGCTCCTGCAGGTCCCTTCCAACTCTAACATTCTATGATTCTATGATTGGGCTAATCGTGCTAAGGTTGTTGGTTTGAGCCCCATTGTGGGCAGTTGCTTTTTGCAAAAAAAAAAAAAGTCTGAAAGTATTATTGAACAGCTTTAATGTGCCTTTTTGGCTTCCTCATTGACAAAATGGCTACTGGGAAAGCAAAAAGGCCAATTAAAGCTATTCAGTTGACAAAACCTCAGTATAACAAACTGTGCTTGCAAGGTGGGCAGGGGAGGGAGAGAGGGAGGGAGGAAGGAAGGAAGGAGAGAGTAGGAAAAGGGCTGGCTTTATGGTTCAGCCCTGGTCAATTTCACCACACCTTGCAAAACTGATGGCAAAGGGCTTGGAAGCAGCGAGGGGGGCCATGCATGAGAAGCTGCCAGACCCCCTCCACAGAGGGCTCATTGCAGAATCTCAGATTCTCCCCCACCTCCTTCACACTCAGCCATTTCCTCACCAAGTTCCAGCCTGGCTTGCACGCTCCAGCCCCTGCCTGCTGGGACTGTATGTTCCTTCTGGCGCAGCACTCACAATGAGAGATCCCAGCCAGCCAGATTCTGTGGAGGCTTTAGTGCCCGAGGCAGTACAAAATGCAAAACAAGAAAAGAGTATTGTCAACTGGAAAGTGAAAAGACCAATTAAAGCTGTTCAATAGTACCTTCAGACTTTTTAAAAGAAATTGAACAAATAAATAATTGTATAAATAAATATTCACGGAACTAATTTTTACTGCCTTCCTTCCACCAGCAGCTCCCAGTTCCATCACCACAAAAACTACTGGTGAGAGTTGAGGGACTGTACAGAAGAAGATGTCTGCAGCATGTGGGTCAGTAGAGTGGACTTAGAAACAGCCCTATTGGGGGGGGGGTTTCCTGCCTTCTGATGTAGGGCTGAAATCCTTCCTTGCCCATGTAACATTGAGTAATTCTTTGGCCTTTTTTCTGATGTAGGATTGTGCTTTATAATGTATGAGTGAATGTTCTATAACTAAATCCTTACTTTTGTTATGCTATTTCCAAAATGACGCATTTGACTTGGAGAGTATATTATTTTTGTCTTGGAAGTCTCTTTAAAGACAGCATTCTCTGTTTCCTGCTGTGTTTTACTTAAATATAGCTCTTACCTGACTGGTGCCTTGATGTTATCTGTCACATAGAAAAATCTATTCCTTTCTAGCTACCCTACAGGTAGCTGAATATTCCTAAGTGTGCTTGAAACGTGGGCATAACTTTTTTGTTCAGAAAAAGCAGTTGGCACTGAAACTTGAATTGGGCCACTCTGCAGTATAAGACAGGACTTCCCTTTTCAGTCTTGCAAATGAAACAATTAAAAGGTCTTGAGTTAAGAAAACTGTGGACATCTTATGAAACACTTGTTAAAAGTCTTTATATGATAGGGACATAAAGTAGCTTATTGATGCTAGATTTCAGAAGCAGTAACATCTACATATAAGAGACAGGGTAATTTAACATGAGTCAGGCCAGGTGAGTGAAATTCATCTCCAGAAATATGAGAACTTAAATCATTGAGATACAAGTTAAATAGCAATGGAGCCAGGATACATCCTTGCTTGACTCCTCTACTCAATGGAATAGTTCACCAGATGGACCACATCTCACCTGGGCAGTAGGCTGATCATATAGTTGTTTGATCAGGAAAAGGAGATGCTTGTCAATAGATGGTTTATTTAGTTTGTCCCATAGTCTTTGCGTAGGCACAGAGTCAAAAGCTGTTCTAAGATCCATAAAGGTGACAGCTAAAATACCATCTTTTGAGCTAGCATACTTGTCTACAATAAATTGGAGAGTATGGCAATGGTCAACTGCACCAACTCCTCTATGGAATCCAGCTTGCTGTTGACCCAGTATGGCTTCATCCTCAATCCAGAGAAGTAACTTCTTATATAGCAAGGAAACTTACAGTTTGCCCATCAATGATAAAAAACTTATGGGCCAATAATTATATGGGTCTGTTGGATCACCTTTTTTTATGGATAGGAACTATTATTGCATGTCACAAAGAGGTGGGCATAATTCCTGCCTCATTGATTTGTGTGAATACTGGTGCCAAAATCTCTGCCCACCAGCTGACATTTGTATTATGCAGCTCTGCAGGTATCAGGTCAGGTCCTGGTGCCTTGCCAGATTTCATTTGAGATATTAAGAATTTAATTTTTGATACTGTGACAGGGGTCAGGCTTTAGAGTAATAACCATTTGGGCAGGGATACTATTGGCAGATGGTGTTGCAAATCAGACCTTGAAATATGACTCCCAGCAATTAGCAGAGGAGTAGCAGAGGAACGGGGATTCAGTGTTTAGCTCTTTTGTGATCATATCCCAAAAGATTTTTATATCTTTTTGTTTGGAAGCCCAAATTAAAAGTTTCATTGAGGTAACTAGAGCAGCTCTTTTTTGTTTTTGATAACCATTCTGAGTGCACGTTTCAACAAGAAAATCCATTTGAGTATGTCTCTGTCACTGCATAATTTGAATTGCCAATGCATGCAGTGAATTGCTCTTTTAAGTGCCCTCCAATCAGTATCAAAACACTTATCCTGCCTGCCCTGACCATGCAAATCTCTGGTCAAACTATAAAATGTATATAATGGTTGAAACAGTTTTATCAGTTCACCCATTACACCTAAGCTCCTCTTCAGGAAAGAATAAGTGGAAATTTTAGCCTTAAGTTGACAGGCTTTAGGACTACTCTTTAAACAGCTTACTTCCTTCATAATATCATTGTTCTATTATGATTCTGGCTTAACTGAGGGATGGCAGATTGAAGAAGGTTGCATTGTGGGGTATTTAAGATTAACTGCAAAAGAAAGTGATCACCACTCATATATTCTGCTCTCTCCTGTTAATTAATCAGATTGAGCAAACTAGGTATACTATAAAATAAAAAATGACACTGACACCACATTGATTAATACATGTAAAGTCCCCTTGGTGTCGACCTCCGAAAGCCATTGTTAGTAACTGAAGAGGCTAGTCTCTTCCCAGCACTGTTGATCTTAATGTCTTTAGAACTTCTTGGCCCCAGAAAAAATGTTATTTACTCACTGATCTTTAAAACTTTTAAAGAAAAGTTCTTCATAGGTTGCACCAGTTGGAGCATTAAAATTGCCAGCCAACATGAGCGAAACTGATGGGTACATATCTCCAACTTTCTGGATATAGATGTTCAATTTACCCTGAATTCATAGGATGTGGGAACTTGCAGCCATTCTGTGTCTATATCAAAAAGTATTGGCAGTTCTCCATGTCATCATATTCTTAATGTTACTCATCTGGGAACTGTAATCATGGGAATCCATGATTATATAGAGAGATTTGTATTGTGAGATACATGCCAGAAAACTGAAATCAGTACACATGCTCACAAGATGTCCTATGAGTGTGGATTTCATCAATATGATTTCTGCATGGCCAGTTCCACTCAAGTAGCTATGGTGAGTCTATTTTACTTTGTTTTGCAATAGAATAGAAAAAAATCCTTAAACATTGTCAAATGCAAAATAAGTAGACTGTGATTATCAGGCCAAATGTGTTTTGCTGTTAGTGCATTTAAATGAATTTGAACTTTCTGACTTGAATGGCAAAAAAGCCTTTATTAAGTGTTGTCCCAGTCCTGGGGTCCTGGGACATAACCCGCACCCCCCAGGGACCCTAATGACCACCAACTCACCCCGGAGACCCACAGAACAGGAAGAGTCCACTGCGCCAGACCCTGCCAGCACAGTTGAGGCACAACGGTCCGGACCAGTCCAACAATGAAGCAAAGAGTCTCAAGGAGCCACAGGAAAGGTTGATGGCTCCCGGGAGAAGCTGATGATGAATGCACAGATGCCTGCGACCCCACACATCGGCACTGATGGCGCAGCCCCAGGCCAACAGGACCACCACCGGCATAGCTCCAACCACACCCAGGCTGTGGAGACAATATCAGAGTTTATCACGGGGGCGGGGCTGGGAGGAACGGGATGGAGGCAGGGACAGGAGATGGTGCTGGGAGAGGGAGCTTGGTATAAAGGAGAGGGAAGGAAAGGGGCCAGGGAGGAAGGACGTGCTTGGAATCACCTGACACTGCAAGAGAGAGGAAGAGTCCAGGGCAGATGCTGAGAAGCTGGGGAGCCGATGCATGGAGGTAGAGGGACTTACGGAGTGTCATCAGCTCTATCCCCTACCTATCTGAGGTCCCAACGTTCCCCCTCTCCTTTACAGGCTTTGTCCTCCAGAGCCGTCAGACCTCCCCCATCCTGAATTGCCACAGAACGGCCACAGGAGGGTCCACGCCCCGAACCCAGGGCAAGCTTGACAAGTGCACTCAAAACTATGAGTGAATTGCCCTAATCACTCAAAAGCAAGAAAATGCAAAACTGAGTAATAGCTACTATAGGCCTATGTTGCAAAACGTATCCATTAAAAACACAAAAATCTCTTGAAAATATTCTGAAACTCAAAATGATATTTGCCAAAGTACTATGACAAACCTGGTCACTTCCTGGGGTTGACATTGTCTGGATTAACTGGGATCACAAGTATTTAACTACTGGCTGCACCACAGTGATCTACAATTGAATTTAGCAAAGGAGGTAACAGGGCAAGTTTCATCTAGTACCATACTTGGAACACAATTGGCATGGTATGAGCTCATGTTGTCACACATCTGCTACACTGGCCACCAGGGCCAAGAATTGCTCAATTGTATGCATTTAGTTATGTTGGGGCAATTAAATTGTTTATATCACTTTCATGATTAATTTAGGAATAAGTTTAAGTCATCATGGAATCAACCTTTCTGGGGCCTGTGATTGTGCTGTTTATCCTACTTAATGAAGAGCTTTCACGGTGAGCAGATTAATGAAGGTTGTCCTATTACCTAAAGTTATATCAGTCACTTTATTGGAGTGCACCTAATTAGAGAAGTGTAAAACAAGATACCATTTCAATTAACTAACAAAGCCATTATGAAGCATCTAATTTCTTTCAGTTTCTCATCTATCTCTTCAGTTTAAAATGAGATTGTGAAAAGGTCATTGGCCTCTCTTCTCATCATCCCAACATAGACTTGCTAGAAAATGTCACTGCACCTAAATTGACAGTGTTCCATTTATTTGCTTCCTTTTCATTACTTTATTAAAGGAAACCATAAAACTAAAATCGAATTTAAAAAATTAGATAGAGGTTCTCAAGCTTCATTATCTTGGGAGGGGGGGAGACAGCATCAGTCTTTTCTTCTGATGAGTGAGTTTGCGACACGGGACACACATCATCTATAGATGCAACAGGCTAGCATTAGTTGCAGATGGCTGACCTAAAAAAAGCTATCTTTTCTTTCCAAGGACTTTGCAAGAAAGAGAAAGGGAAACTAAGTATGCCTAACACCGTCATGTAGCAACAAACCTCAATCTGTATCTCTGCAGCACCATGCATGAATGTTTGTCTCTCCACAACAGAGCTTTTTAAGAGGACCCTGTAATGTTTCTCTTTGCACACTTCAGACTCGTATCCCTTCTGGGTTCACATAAATTCCCCCCCACCTGGATTTCCCATTTCCCTCCCACTTCCTAGAGAAGGAAACAAGCTGATGGCTTAGAATGTTTGGCGACTGTGGAATATGTTTTGCTGAGATTCTGACTGTATGCTTTGTGGAACTGTTTCTTCTCTCCCGCTTACCTACTTTCTTCTGTTTCTCTCATGGCAGCCTCTCCCCATTCACTTACCCACCCATCTTCTTCTCTAGCCTCGTCTTCAGTTTTCCTATATTATGTTTTCTATTCCTCCTAGCACCAGCTTTGCCTCCCCCCCAATCATTTACTTTTCCATCTGTCTCTCTCCTGCTCTCACATGCTGATGCTAAAGCTTGGAATAGTCAGCAAGGTTGCTTGCAGGTTGCCTAGCAACCCCCAAATGGCCAAAAAGATCTCACAATGTAGTCTCACAAGATCTCCGTGACACACTGTTCTTAAAGAAGCAGATATCACTTTTGGTTTTTCTAACATCAAGGTAAATTATTAAGTATTTTATATTTTACTAAATTTTATATTTTTATATTTTTCTGCTTGTATGTGTTTTTTAATTCACTCTCTGTGGCCCAGTTCAGCATTAAATAAAATTATTTTCCCCCCTTTCCTCTAGGGATCTTAGAGTAGTACATTTGCCATCCTCTCCATAAAAGTCCAATGAAGAAGGTAAAAGTGAGAACTACTATCTGGTCCAAGATCACTCAAGTAGGTCTTTCTGGTCCACACTCTATTCACTGTGTCATACTAATTCTATTCCACAAGCCAAAGAAGCCTTATAGTAAGTTTCTATAAGACATGACAGTCCAAGCCCTAGAAACACAAGATGCTGGGGAGTTTTAAATGAAGGTCTGGTGCAGTTATGACACCTGATAGGGGCAGCTCCTTACAGTTTCCTCCTAATAATACCATTTGACTCCTAACTCAGATCATTCTTTAGTCAAATCATCTGGACAGAGACTATTCTGTTTCCCTTGCAAGTTATGTGCACTGTTTCAAAGTTCTCTAGGATAAGGATTGGCATAAGTCTTCTGTCAGGTTTTCAGGAGAATTCAGCAGCCTCACAGATAGCAAAGCCAACAGATAGGAAAGTTTCACTCCAGGATTCCTTGAAATATTAAAGAGGAAAGATTTGTTCCCTGATGGATTAAAAAGGACATAGCAATGATGTTGACAAACTGCAACACTGGAAGGTTCCTTTTGTTCGAGTTGTAGGGCTGCCATGCCAGCCATTTGACTTCAGATACTGAACTTGCTCAGCTCACTTTTTCGCTTTACTATGGTGCCACCTGTTAGGGCATGAGTGAAGGCAGCTTGTCTCCTAGCCCTGCAGGAAACCAGGGGAAAACCTAGTAGCTTAGCAAAGTTTCTGTAGCAGCCACTGGTTGACAAATTTAATTATGCAGCCAGTCTGTTCTTCCAGCAACAGCAGCACGAACTGGCTTTGACCTGGTAGTTCCCTAGATGCCTTTAACTGAGAGCCAGTTTGGTGTGGTGGTCAAGAGTGTGGACTCTAATCTGAAGAACCAGGTAAGGTTCGATTCTCCACTCCTCCACATGAAGCCAAGCTGGGTGACCTTGGGTCAGTCACCGTTCTCTCAGAGCTCTCTCAGCCCCACCTACCTCACAGGGTGTCTGTTGTGGGGAGAAGAAGGGAAGGTGAATGTAAGCCACTCTGACACTCCTTTGGGTAATGAGAAGCGGGATATAAAAAACAACTCCTCTTCTTCTTCTAAAAATGACTTCATATTTTTTAAAAAATACAATTGCTATTACTTTGCTTAATTTGGGGGGGGGGTTGTAGGCTGACCCAAATAAAAGCCAAAAAGAACTGATTTCAATACATTTCACATTTTTTCACAACAGTTACAACTAATTTAGCACATATCTGATTATTCCAGTACCTTGTTTTGTTATTCAAATAAAGTTACATGCTGTTGGGGGGGGGGGGCCTTGACCAGTATCTGGCTGCCAACTGGTAAAATCTATTTTCACCAGTGCCCAATCCTACACAGTGGCAGATTTCAGGTTAACATTATTGTTTTTAAGTAGTAGTATTATCCCTGAAGACCTGTTTCTATGAAGGATGAGACAGAAATGAACAAAATTATTTATTTGGTTAAAATATTTCTATGCCACCGGAGGTGGGAAGCATCAAAACATTTCAACAGTAAAACATTTAAGACATTAAGAAAGCATTTTCAATAGAGTATATATAAAAATATTTAAACAATTCAATAAAAATGTATTAACACACAACACATACAACACAACCAGGAAAGAGGGCCAATTACAGTTATTTGGGGTATGAAAAAAAAAAAAGTCTTTGTCTGGCAGAAGACAACAATAGAGGGAGATAATATCTGTCTTACACAAAGTGATCTCTAGTGCTCAAAGGAGGTTTTCAGTGTACTCACACTATTTTATCTACAAATTACATCCACTTACAGTGATTGGGCTACCTCAAGCATAAAATAAGCGACCTACTACAAACATAAGGCATGAAAATACCGATCTATATCCTTTTCTTGGTGTACCATTATGAGCCATAAGACTTTTAAGAAACAGTTTCTCTGAGAAAATAATGTAACACATGGCCTGCATTTTGTGGCAAAATTAAACACTTATTATACTACAATGTTAAAATACTTATTTTTGTGTTGTGTTTGGTTTTTATTAGCTGTTCTTCCTTTGACATCTCTTCTACCTCAGAGCAAATTTTGAGGGGTAGTAGAGGGTATGTTCTACTCCTTCTGTTACAACTATCAGCAGGAAGTAAAGTGGGATCAGTATTTCCGCTCATTACAGGGTCTCTGTAGTGGCTTATCTCTTTGGCCAATAAGTTAAAGGTTCTTCACTGGCCTCCTTCTGTTGGATGAATTAAAGACTAGTTTCTTCCTTTTCTTTCATGTCCTTCTTTGGTAAAAGCACCAAATTTAATCCTCTTAGGGTACTTTCTTCCTGTGGGAAATATGTTGGAAAGACCCTTCTTCACTATCCTGACATGCCGCACCAACATGCCTCACGGCATCATCATATGTCTACATAATCAAGCCTTCCCTTCTGCCCTAAGAGGAGAGCTAAGATAAGGGGTCAGCTTGGATCCTAATAAATACCTGGGCGGACAGCAACCAATTAAGAAAATCAGTGACAAAGTTCATAGCCATGCCAAGTATGAGTCAGCATCAGAAAGGCTGTCACAAGTTTCCATACGAGTGGGCCTGAACACACGCAGCCGAGGGCGGAATTCTGAGTAGGGTTTTTGTAAGCGAACTGTCAGGCTGTCAAAGCTAGTGCCATTTTGGATCATAACTTAGATCCTCTCTTGTGCTGAAGGGAATCTCATACACAGTAAGATTAAATTACCTAATAACTGTCACGTGTATGGGTTCTATATTTGGACTAATTGCAGTCTTGCATAGCTAAAATCTCCACTTATTTTGGTGACTTAGGAAAACACATATTTTCTTCATTGTCACAGTGAGTGACTTAATAGCAAAACATTTACTTCTTCAAATACTACTGCTGCAAAAGAATTAGACTACTGTGGTGACCTCATTACCAAGGAACTCAGCTCACTCCGCACTGACTATACATACCAAAATACAGTGGAAGATAGCAACCCTTGCTATCTTAAGACCAGTGCCTCAATCTAATTAGGCTCTATACGACAGAAACAGTTTTTTGTCCACATATTCCTAGCTGCGTGACGACTATGTGCACACTTCTTTTCTCTGATCTAACAGCTTGTTTCCATTTGAAAAACTTTAAACCAAAAAGGAAGCAGTGGGCCTCCTGACTCTCATGGCTGATTAATGTTGACTGCACAGTTGCAGAAGCAGAACGTAACACTTAAAACGTAGATGATTCTAAAAGATGTCTGACTTTCCCATGATGACCCTGGGCCATATGCAATCCATGCAAACCAGTAAATTGTGAGCATGCATCAATAGGGTCTCATAGAGGAGGCAGATGTGCCCTTGATGGATAGCTCAGCACAACACCGGGCACATTCAGGCCTAATATTGAACTGTGGCCAGGGCAGGAATTATAGTGCAATGTAGACAGCATGGGGCAAAGCAATCAGATCCAGGAATACTGAGGGCCAAACTACATGTCAAGAAGTGAGGGCCAAACTACATGTTACATCTACCATACGACCACCATGGGGAATTGCAGCAGGATGCCAGCTATGGATTCTACATGGAACTCAGTTTAGAAGTGCCACAAGGGCCCTATTTTGAATTGAGTCCCCCTGGGAACTGTCATATGGCTGCAAGTTCCCATGGCAATCACAGGGTAGATATAACATGTAGCTTGGACCAGACATGAGTCTGAAAGCAGGAATTTAGGGCAGGTAGAAACATTCTGGAAAAGCTCACAAAAGTTAAAAGGTTAGGAGTGCAAGATGTTTAAGGACAGGTGGCAAAGCACCCTAGACAAAGCTCTTGTCTAGCCAGCCTGGAAGTTTCTTCCTGCTTCCTTATACAGGAATGCTGGGAAAGTAGGATACATACACTGATTTCAGGTGTGCTTCATTCGTAGCTTAATGGATAATTGGAATTCTGCCTCCTCTTGCTGGTGTCTGTATCTGCGCTACAGAGCAATGTCTCTTTCCATTCTTCCTTTCTGCCTTCTGCTTATTTTTACTGCTAACTACACTTTGTCTATTTTTTGCTTTACCTCAGTAGTATAGTTAGGTTAATTTTTATTCTAATATGGGAGCTTATGGGGGGTGAGTTTTTAGTAATATATATGCTTCAAAGCTGCAGCCTACTTGTGGGGGCGGGGGAGCCTTGCCAAGCCCATGATTAGGTCTCTGGATTTCCACCCCCAAAGATTGGCACTGACAGGATCACTGTGAGAAAACTGAATCCAAAGCAAGTGTTCTTAATTTGTCCTTAATAATATGGAGCAGAAATTAGAATAAAACATTTAACACAATTTATTAGTCATTTGTTTACCCACTCTTGGAAAAGTTTAGTATAGTTGTGAAGAAATGCCTTTTTTCCTTGGAGGTTTGAAGTGAGCAAAACCTTCACTCTGAGTTTTAAAAGGGCAGAGAACAGGCAGGAAGGGGGAAAGTCATTTCAATTGCTTTCCAGACCTACCTCAGCTCATCTTCATACTAATGCTAATAGGTCTAGACAATGGGATAGTCAAACAGGCAACAGAGTTTCAGATGTGTTAAATACTAGAGAGACATCAGGAAGAACATTCTGGAGACTTTTGGAAAAGCTTCTCTGACTGGGCCTTACCTGGTCAGTGGGTGGGGAAAAGAGAAGTGATAAAACTCCTGGAAGCATGAGTCCATGAGTGCAGACAGAACTCTAAGCTGAGGTCTGGAGGAGGAGGCCATTGACCATGGAGAGCTACAGAAAGCTTCAAGGTAATGGTAGCTCTGAAGAAATCTGTAACTTCCTAAGCTAAGGAGCCTGTCCTATATTTTACTACCTGATAGGGCATGTATAGAGAGTGGGACAGAGGGATTGCATTTTACCCATTTATTTTGAATCCTTTGCTCAGTCAGGTGCTATGCTAGAAGTATGTTTATGAACATTTTCTTTTTAATAAATACTTTATAACTTTTGGTGCTGGTAGTGGTTCTCTGTACCACATAGGCCTCCACCATGTACCACTGAACATATGTTTCTATATGCACTTTACCACAGCTATATCGCCATTGTGATGTTAATGGTTTTAATATGCTATTATGTGTTTTATATTGATACTAGATGTAAAGCCCGTTGTGAAAGCAATACGACGGGCACTAGGAAAATGTGATGTGTAACGAATGCATAGGCTGGAAGGAGGTAAAGTACATATTAGCAGTCTGTAATTGAAAGATACAAATGTGGAAGTAAAGTCTCACATACCTCATGTTACACAATAGCAGGTGTCCAAGGTCACACAATGTGGGCCAGAAAATGCAGCACACAGGGGTCCATGGATGGATGTAGCAACCATGAGACAGTGGGGTTTTTTGTGTAAAGATTCCCCTTGTCTGCCTTGGCCAAAGTGCATTGTAAGTTCTCCTGTGTTGCAGAGCTAACTGGGTTTGTGATGTGTAGTGTGTGTCTTGCTGATTGCTACTCCCCCCCCCCCCGTGTAACGTTTCTGTATGTATATCTGTCTCTGACTGTTTCCCTCCTTAGTGAAGGTGAAATCAAGGCAATGGAACCGAGGATCAGTGGCTGGTTATAATTTCAACAGGAAGGCTAGTGGTGACCTTGGTTCCTGGTGTTTTCATTCCTTTGCTCGCTGTAAGGATGTATGTGGAGGTTTGCAGCTGCCTCTGTTGTTGTGCCTTGCTATTTGGAATTGGTCTTCAGACCCCAGGTGTAGCTGAAGGTTCCCCCCACTCACAGGTTGTATCCCACTGTGACACAGTCTCTGAATGTTTGCAACACATATGTCATGCCCCACCTCAGGCAGTTGTTCCAGGACTCCTCTTTGTGCATGGCTACATAGAGCTGGGTGTGAGTGTGTCTGTATTTCTGGTTTGCCACATGGCTTGGGTGTGTGGGTACTGGTTTTCTGTGTTTATGATCCCAGTGGTCTGTCTGTGCTTGTCTAAGGTCCCACCCTTCTCAAACCCATCCCTCTCCAAGCTCTATCCCTGAAATCACCTGGAATTTCCCATGTAGAGCTGTCAAGCCTATCCCCTCTGTAGTCAAGCATCAAGGTAGTACGCTTATCTCCCTGAGTGTTCAGGTTTACATCCTCCCCTGACCTGCGGTTGCATCCATGCTCTGAAGCTGTGAGTGTCACATGACAGTGGCTGTTGTAGGGTTAGGAATGTGTGGCATGTCCAGAAAGTGGGGGAGTTAGGCAAGGCAGCCAGTGGATAGGGACAGCCTCTGTGTGACACATCATGTAGGCAAATGACTTAGAGCAGCTCTCTGTAGTCCCACAGGTATGACTGTAACATCAGTGCTAAGTCCCGCTGCCCACATGAAGCAAACAGAAACATCTAATTCTGCCAAAAGAGGGATGTACTAAAAGGAAGGACAGGATTGCCCGTTGGAAACAATGGGAGAGACTTGAAAGTCCACTGGAAATAATGGGAGCCAGGAATGCCAATCAACTTGCATGGGGTTAGCAGGAATGTTCTGAGACTGGAATGACAGGCTCCAGAGTGGAATGGCAGCCCAAGGGGCTAGGAGATGTGTCCTGGGACTGAAATGACAGGCTCCAGGGGCTGTCATTCCACTCTGGGACCTGTCATCTCAGTCCCAGAACACATCTGCTACACCACAGGGGCTGTCATTCCACTGTAGGGCATGTCATTCCAGTCCCAGAACACTCCTGCTATCCCCAGAGGCTGTCATTCCACTGTGGAGCCCGTCATTCCACCCTCAGAACACATCTGCTACCCCCAGGGGCTGTCATTCCACTCTGGGGCCTGTCATTCCAGTCCCAGAGCAGTGTATTTGGGACCAGAGACCTTAATGGAAAATCCATTTCACATTTTCTTTGCAAATTTTCTTGAGCTGTAATGTATTTCAATGGAGCCCATGCAAGTCAATTGGCGTTCCTGGCTCCCATTATTTCCAATGGGCCTTCAAATCTCTCCCATTGTTTCCAATGGGCAATCCTGTTCTTCCTTGTAGTACATCCCGCTTTTGGCAGAATTAGATGTTTCTATTTGCTTCATGTGGGCAATGGGGAATTGCCTGCACGTTTGATCAAGCCCATTCCACCACAATTCTTAACATATTTATTCATTTAATAGTTATTAATATGTTGGGAATCCATGAGAACTCATGGGGAAGGATTGCACTTAATCCCTTATTCCCTGTCCTACACTATCTCCACTTCCCCTCTTTCACTCCACCAGCAGACCCCACTACCTTTCTTCTGTGCCTCCCCTTCACTCACCTGCCTATCTCCCTTCTCCACCATCAGCTTGCCTTTCTCCGTCTGCCACCCCATGGCAGTGCTGTTGTATTAAAAAATCAAGCACAGAAAAGTATTAAAAAATCAAGCACAGAAAAGTGAATGCTATCTGTACATTCAGATTGGAGCTATGACCAAAACTAGAGTGAACTGATTTTTTAAAATCCTTTCTTTTCTCTCTTCTTGGATCTTCCCCCATAGTTGTTAGTCATGGAGAGAGAAAAAGCTAAGGCAAAGCTTGACTATTCTCCCTTAACTATCCATGGGGACTGGTGGGTTTTAATTAGAGAAATACATTAAAAATCCACCCTCTGTCTAGGGAGTTTAACACCCACCTTTTCACTCTGCTCTAGTTCAAGTCAGGTGTTAGTCAGATCCTTTCACAGCTAAAGACAGAGAGAGACAGACCAAACAGCTAGCTATGCTGCAGCTCTGGAGTGGAGTGTCTGAAAGGTTAGGAATAATTCTCACACCCCAAACCAACCCTGCTCAGCCTCATGGTATCCCTGTCCTGTCTTTGAAAAGAGACCAGAATGCAAATGTGCTGGAGATACTATTTTCAAAGCCGGGATGAGGCTTCTACTGGGCTTTTGGCAGTGGGGCCCTGGACTCTTGCCCCAAGGTAATGGCACCTATGCCCTATCGACACTTAGAGTGGACTCCAGCTACTGCCTGCTGTAGAAGCAGATCATCTAGCAAACACCCAGAAGAGTGAATACCCCAAAGCCAATGGGTCTGCTGGATGAGACAGCCTTGGGTGTGGGTTTAACATTCTAAGCAGGGCCCAAGTACTCTAAATGTGATGGATTGTGTTGTGTACTGAGTTTGACCACGTGCGAGGTCAGGTCCACACGTGGTCAGGCGAAGAGCCCTAGCTTCACTTCAAGAGACAATAGCCAGAGCGGATCCTAGCCCGCTCCTATCAGAGGGCTAGGATCCAAGAAAGGGCCTATGGAACTCTTGCCACTGTAAATAATCCTGTCACGAGTGTGGGGTGTGTGTTTGGGTGTGGTTTGCCTTAGGGATATAAGCCGGCCTGTGAGCCGGCATTCTCTCTCTTGTTCTTCACTTCCAATAAGGTATGACCTGATATTACTACTGATGCATCCTGCTCAGTACTTTACCGATTGTATTAAAAAAATGGATTGTTTCAGCTGCATACATTATGGCACAACATTCTGTACTTTAGTGTTGGATCCCACAGAACTATTCTGCTAATGGTGCTGCTTCCCTTCAGCTCAAGCAGCCTTCTGCTAACTCAAGAGGCCCTCCTGTGGAAGAGAGAAGCTCCTTCCATCGCAGGAAAACAGCACTGTTAGTGGCACAGATTTAGAGTATCCAACCCAAGATATATCTACTTGATGTTCCTTGTCCGATGGTGCCTAGTTTTCTTTAGAAGTGGTAAATATGAACTTAGGCTACATCCACAAAGGGGTGCAAAACTGTGTCCCTGCCACAGTAGCATCAAAAAGAGTGAGAATGGCATCCTCACAAAGGCTGTGATCACACACACTGTAATTCACTTTTTATCAACTTTCAATGCACTTTTGAATTGGATTTTACCAGTTCACACACTAAAAATCCAGTTGGGAAGTGCACTGAAAGTGAATGGAAAGTGGATTATTTAGTGTGTGTGATCGCAGCCAAAGTCAGTCCTATGTCACTCCTCCCCCATCCCTTATTTGACCTGCACAAAAGCACAAGCGCAAAGGCGATGGCACTGGTGCCTCCTGTGCCCCCCCATGGCCTCCCTTTCCCTCCTGAGCCAACCTATAACATTCCCTGCTGAGCCACACTAGAAAGGGGAAAGAGCCTTTTGAAGAGTTAATGATAGGATAGTTCACAGCAGCCAGCTGCTCCATGCCATTTTGAAAATGGAATTTCGCTCCTCCCCCTACCAATAATGGCAATGAATACCCCAGCCACTCCACAGGTATATTTTAATGCATCTTAAAAGGGAATGCTCCAGGAATGCCATGAGTTGAGCTCGTAATGAACACAATGTCATGTGGATGTTCCCCTTTCATGCTGTGGTTTTCTGCTTTCCATGTGGGAGGAAAATCCCCATACAGAAGCAGCCATGGTCTTGTCACTTACATATGAGGCTTTTCTCTGCTTGACAAGATAAAACCTTAACACATTATGGGTAAAAAGGAAACAAAAATAAGTGATTTCTTTGATGCAATTTCATTTATGGGTATATAAAACTAATGCTGCCATGGTAACAGTGTAGCTGCGCCTAAAGAATGGCTAAGGAAACCTGGAGGAAAAGAATAAACGTCATTATTCACTTTGGATCTTCACTGAAAATCTGGCCATGGAATAAAGTGACTGGGAAACACATATTTCATGCCTGCCTGCCACAGGAATAACTAATTAGGCACAATGTGCAGAACTAATTATGTAAGTGATTACAGCTGGATACAAGAGGCTGAAATGCTTGCAACGGGCTGTATCTAGGAAGGAAGGCTTTTCTCTGGAGACCTTTCTGGGGGCTCAGTCTTGTTGGTTGTCCACTAATGCTTAACAAGCTTGATTCTCACAGTTCTTCCTTAGTGCAAAATTTTAAGGGAGCTTTGGGATGAATGATATTATAAATGCACCTGGTGGCTTCAAACCACACAGGCTGACCCTCTAGTTGCCCAAAGAGCAAACCAAAGGGTTGCTAGGAGTGGTGTGGGCAGTATCCTCTCAGTGACCAATTGCTCCAAGGTTTTTGTTTGAATCCCAGTAGCAAGGTGCTGCTCTCTTTCTGTGGTTTGGTGTAGTGGTTAAGAGCGTGGACTCTAATCTGGGAGAACTGGGTTTGATTCCCCACTCCTCCACATGCAGCTGATGGAGTGACCTTGGGTCAGTCACAAGTTCTCTCAGGGCTGTTCTCTGAAGAGCTGTCCTTGAAAGAGCTCTCTCACCCCCATCTACCTCACAGGGTGTCTGTTGTGGGGAGGGGAAGGGAAGGAGATTGTAAGCCACCCTGAGACTCCGAGTAAAGGGCAGGGTATAAATCCAATCTCATCTCTTCTTCTCTGCACTTTTGACTCTGCACTCATCCAGGCAACATGTAATTCAGAAAGCTATCATTTGGGCTAAGCCCAACTGACTGAGGCACTAATATATTAGTGTAAAGAATAACCTGTACACACAGCTTTGGTTGTACACACAGCTTAGAGGAAGTATATCACAGAAGGCCAGTGTGGTGCAATGGTTAAGAGTGTTGGACTAGAATCTAGAAGACCGGGGTCTGAATCCCCACTCATGCCATGGAAGCTTGCTGGGTGACTTTGGGCCAGTCGTAGTCTCTCAAGCTAACCTACTTCACAGAATTGTTGTGAGGATAAAATAGAGGAGAGGAGAAAGATGTAAGCCTCTTTGGGTCTCCACTGGGGAGAAAGGCAGGGTAAAAATGAAGTAAATTTAAAAAACAACAATATGCCTAACACTTTTTCAGATGCAAGGACAGAAAGTGGGGGAAAGTGTATCTAAATTCCCCAAAATGGACTCAGTCCCCTACCCCAGGAATGACTGTGGAAACTACTGGGCTGAGTTCAGACTGGCAATTTGCTCCGGGAGCAAGTCGTGGCAAAAAAGCCTCAGAACAAAGTGTTCCGGGGTTTCCCATTCACACAGCCTGGGCTGCTGCCGGAGCATACCGGGAGGAGGTGTGCCGGAGTGTTCAGACTGCTGCCCTGGAGGCGTGCTGTATGCGGCGTTTCCCCATTAATTCGGCTGTGAGTATATGGGTGTATGTGCGCATGAGCGCTCGTGTGCATGAGTGCATTTTGCCGATTGGGGGAGGACCCCGCAGCGCCGGCACCGCATTGGGCAGTAGAGTGGAGCATGGCCAATCATACTGCTGCCGTCTTCTGCCCAATGCGGCTTGTTCCCGGCTTATCGGTGGAGCATTCATACTTCCAGGAAGCAGATAAACGCAGGACACAGGCGCTCTTCGGGGATTTGCTACCACTTTTATGAGGTATCTATTAAACGTGGGAAGAAAGTGGAACAACCCGGGTTGTCTATGGGTGGGGAACGCCAGGCTGATGTGCCTGTGTGAATGTCGCCTTTAATGCTGTTTTAAAGCGTTGCTGAAAAGGGGCTCTGCCAGGGCAAATTGCCAGTCTGAACTCAGCCCTGGTGTTTCCTCCTGCCTCCTTATTTATGATCTCTGTCGAGACTGTGAGTAAGCAGTGCCTATAATGTTGTATCAACCATGTTCTCCAGTGATATGAAGGGAGAGTGGATTCAGAGTATGGGATGGGATACAGATGTTCGTGTCTGTTTTAGGAAGCCGTGTGCAATCTGCCAGCTATGTAATCTGCCAGCAAGGTAAAGTACCCTGTAGTTCCCATATCACGGTTCAAGTGACCTGGGCTCCTGCTTTCCCTCTTATACAATTGCTTATGCATGGAGCATGAATATAGTCCACATGGTTTTGGGTCTGCAGCCCAACATATGGAGCCTATTTGGAACAGTTGCTGCCCATATTAGTATGAAAGACACATACTATCTGGTTGTCCTGGGGTCTATTGTTGGTGATTAGTGAACGGTCTCCCAAGTCCTAGCAACACATGACTCCCATTACAGGGATCTCATGAAATTAACTACTATGAACAATTTCCATTTGGTCCTCAAATCTGGGCATTGTTTCCATCTGAAAGTGGTACAATAGCTAAATTTGGCAGGACTCCCTGTTTTGCAGAAAGGGGCTATTGTATTAAATCATTGTAGTAAGACTATTAATGCAATTGAGTTTGAAAGGGAAAATGAAAGAAGGGAAGTAGAAAAGAGCGAAAAAAACAGAATTGCTTGCTGAATTTCATTTAAGAATGATCCATATTTTCAGAGAATGTCTTTTTTGTTAACATGAAAGCTCTGTATAAAAGAGCCCTGCCCAGAACAATCCTAGTTTTGTAGTATTTCCATAGAATACTCACTCAACATTCTACTTTTACTACAGGCATTATTTAGATCTAGCAATAAGAGAAATGTTCCTACATCACCATTATTATATATTGTTCAGTTCTGTATATCCTCTTCCTGATTTGCTTTTGTCTTAACTGTTTATAAAAGAGAAGTAGAGAAGCAAATCACATACTAATTTCCTACACAATGACGGGTGTATTAAATTCATATAGGAGCTCTACAGGCTATATGCAGTTAGTGATATTTCATAAGGCAACAATATTACTCAAGCATTGAGCCTGGAGGTAGATTGCAGGGTGGGGATGAGGGTGGGGGAATCTTATCTCCAGAAGAAAACTGGTGCTTATTTGCTAGATCAATAATTGGTACAACTGTTCATGTTCATCAGGTTGTATACCGGTTACCTACCTTGCTTGTGATGAGGGCTCACTTAGGTGATTTTTTCTAACCTCCCACAAGCATTATTTCTGTATTACTACCATTTTTCTCTTCAAAGGTTAGGAGAAGCTATAAATTTATTCTGTCCTGATTCACACCTGACTTCACAGCCTGAAAGCCAGGTCATGCATTCATTTTATTTAGAATCCTTTATATATGGTACATGTACCTGTCTACTATGCACATTAGGTAATCTGTGGCATAAAAACTCTGTTCGTAGGACTGTTCTGCAGAGGCTTGGTTTACACTATATGTTCCCCATTTGTGGAGGAATAATAATATAAATTAGACCTACAGGGGTGTGACCCAACACTGTGAATGGGTACACAAGTTTGGTTTTAGATCCTTGTGCCTCCTGTAGTGGTGGTCTTGCTCTTACTCAACCAAGAGTATTTTTGAATTGAGAGTTGTATAATTTCATTCCACTATCTTCTTCAGCATCTTCTTCCTCTGAAAATAGAAACAGAGGAGATCATCTAGGCAGGAAGATAAGCATCATCTTCCTCTGAAAATAGAAAAAGAGGAGATCATTGAGGCAGGATGAAGGCCCAAGTTTGCCCACTGACTAAAGTCCTTCAATCTCCCATATTCGTGAGGGGATTCACCCACAATTTTCTATCCTCCAGAGTTCCATTTCATGGCCGAGGACAGACTGGCAATTTGCCCCGGGAAGGGACCCGGGCTGACAACGATTCAATACCGGAGTAAATGGAACGTTCACACAGGCACATCTGCCTGGCGTCCCCCACCCATAGCCTACCGGTGCTCTTGCGCTTCAATGCCGGATTAAAAAAACACCTGATAAAAGCCGTCGCAAATCTGAAAGCCCGCGTTCGTCGCGCGTTTATCCGCTTCTGGGGAGTCTGAACGCACAGGCGAAAAGCCAGGAGCAACCCGCGTTGGGCACGAGGCAGCAGCGGTGTGATTGGCTGCGCTCCGCTCCACTGCCCAATGCGGTGCCGGCATTGCAGGGCAAAAAAAAAATCGGCAAAATGCGCTTATGCGCATGAGCGCTCATGCGCTCATGCGCACATACACCCATACACCCACAGCCGAATTAATGGGGAAACGGCAAATATAGCATGCCTCCAGCACAGCAGTCTGAACGCTCCTGTGCGCCTCCGTCCTGTATCTTCCAGCAGCAGCCCCCGCTGTGTGGACGGGAAAACCCGGTATAGTTTAATCTGGGGTTTTTTTGTGACGACTGGCTACCGGGGCAAACTGCCAGTCTGTCCTCAGCCCATGACAGTGATATGTCCCTTTATTTTTTTTCTACTGTAGAGGTGCCCAATGGCAGCTAAAGCTGAAGGCCCAGAGTAGTTATCCCAAAGAAACTCCTTCCTGAAATTGTACACAAACACATAAACACACACATACACACATCCTGTTCTTTGATGCAGATCATGGTAATACCCCAAGCTTGTAACTGGTGAACATGATGTAACTACCTAAGTTACTGACACATGCAAATAAACTGGCATAAAATACATTGTTTAAAGTTAATCAGCTGATTTTTTTCCTCCAATTTTCTCTCCAAAAGTTTCCATGTTAAATAAATTAAAACCAAAATGCATTTGCATTAGTGACTTCCTTTTCCAGCTCACTAGGACTAAGGGAACCAGCCATGACTACAACTGGAGTTTCCAGGGATGGAGAATAGTAGAGTGTGGTTTTTAAAAAGGGTTTCTTCAGCTTCCATGCAAAAATGACCTTAATTTACCAATACAGCTTCAAGGTGAAAATTATTGAAAATGAAACTGTCTTTGTCTGTTATGACACTAATTTTTTAAACTACATTTGTTTTCAAATTGGCTGAAAAGAGGGGGAAAGGGAAAGCAGTATAAAATCAGCCCTTATACTTTAATTCCTTGCCTAAGCTTGTGCTGAGAGCCAACCAGTTCTTGAATAGGAGGTAGGTATGTTCGTGATCTCCTGCCTGTTAATAGCAAAGAGGAGCACTGTTTACATGCTCAGGTGAGAGCTTGACACAAATAGGCAAACCAATTGGCAGGCAGCAGGGTAAGTAAGGAGAGAATGGGAAAGAGGTGTTTTGTTTTTTTTAAAGCATCAATAATATATTATGTTTTTGGAGATGAAGAAAAATGAGGAATGGATAATTGTTAGAGGGAACAATATTTAAGCTACCTAGTTCTAGTTTATTGGTAGGGTCAATGCTTAGTTTCTAAACAGAGAGGTGCTAGGATTATGTAGGGGGGAAGCCATGATGCAGCCACTGCTTGACTGCTGTGGTAAAGTGGTTGAAAGTGAATAAATTGAAATTGAACCCAAACAAGACAGAAGTGATGCTGGCTGGGAAGGCAGAGATCTTGAAGGACATTGTGCTTCACACTTTCATTGTAGTTCAGCAGACCCTTGTTGATTCAGCTAAAAGCCCAGGGGCTATACTGGATCCAGCATCGTTGCTGTAGAAGCAAGTTAATGCAGCTGCAAAAAAACCCTACTTTCTTCCAACTCAGTCTAGCCTGCAGGATGGCCTCCTATCTTGACAAGGCTGATCTGGCCACCTGCGTACATGCCACAGTAACATTGAGACTAGACTACTGTGATGCAAAAAGTCAGCTTGGAGACTCCATTTAGTGCAGAACACTACAGGTTGGTTGTTATCAGAAACTAGGCAGAGCATGCATGTTACTCCCATTCTGCAGCCACTCCATTGGCTGCCCATTGGCTCAATTCAAGGTACTGGATATCCCATACAAAGCCCTTCATGGCCTTGGTCCATCATATCTACCTCTCTCTCTGTATTCCCCATGCTGTGTCACGATAGCTTCACTTATCTAAGCAGGGTTTTTCTGCAGTTGCCACCTTGGGAAATGGGCTAATCAGCAGCTGCCCACACAGTTGCATTCACTGTTGTGCCCTCACATGAACACACATGAAGCTGCCTTTTATTAATCAGACCATCAGTCTGTCAAGGTCAGTATTGCCTACATAGGCTGGCAGCAGCTCTCCAGGGTCTCAGGCAGAGGTCTTTTACATCACCTACTACTTGGTCCTTTTAACTGGAGATGCTGGGGATTGAACCTGGGACCTTCTGCATGCAAAGCAGAGGCTCTTCCACTGAGCCACAACACTTCCTCATAGCCCCAACCTTATGGAATGGCCTGCCTGATGAGGTTAAGAGGGTTCCCACTATCCTGGCTTTCCTCAAACTATGCAAAACAGAATTATTCAACAGGACTGTTTTTGCACAGGTAAATAGGGCCATACTTTAATGAAATGGTTCAGAAAGATGCTTTGGTAAAGGGACAGGAATGGTGGACTATATATTCTCTATTGCTGTAAGTATGCTTCTACTATGCAATTTCTACATTGTTTTAACATATCATGTTTAAATGCTTATGCTTTGTTGCAGCTTTGTTTCAGCTCTGTTTCAGATTTCTGCTTGTTTTTAGATTTCTGCAGGCCAAACCAGGATATCTCATCCTGTTGATTGTTTGATTTACACTGTGTAATCCACCTTGAGTCTCAGAAAGGTGGGCTATAAATAACACAAACAAATAAGTGCCTTTGGAACCCCCACTTCTTGATTTTAGTCTCTGTGTGAGAAAGCTTTGTATCAGTGATGGGGGGGGACGACTCCCTGCATATGCTCAGATATGTTAACTGTTAAGGTTGGTTAAAAAAACTATGACCTCTGATAGACTGAATAAAATTGGGTAGTCTCTTATTGGGTCAAGTGTGTCTCTGGGTCCTCCCACCCAGGTTCCTCCCCATTCCTGCCGAGAATACTGCAGCTTAGTCTAATCAGCCTGAGTAAACCAAAGTTCAGTATCCAGGCTGTTTCCAAAGAGATCCCATGTTTGCAAGATCTACTTTAAATCCATTTCTGGGTGTGGCTAAAAAAGACCAAAGGATAGCCTCTTATAAAAGAGCATTGTTTTATGAAGATAACAGATTGGCGGGCACAACTATAAAGGACTTGTAGTTGCTATGGTTATACTTATACAAAGGATTTCAGTTGTTCAAAATATTCTTTCAGTGCCTTAGTAACAGACCAATGCAGAAATAAGTTTCCACAGTGTTGGTTAGGGTCCAGCAACATCTTTATATAAAATAAAAGGATAACTGTCTAAGATTTTATAATCTGCCTTTGTTTTTCCTCTTTGTGACTTGATAATGCTGTTCAACCATTATCCCACCTAGTCTTGAAGCATCTCAAATCCCTATTGAAGTATACCTAAAGGAAAATTATAAACAGGTAACCTACCACAAAGCCAAGAAAGAGAAGAGTTTATTTTAACGTTAATATTAACTAGTAGCAGCTCCAAAACTCACAAAAATGCCTAAAATTACAAAGGGATGGGTGGTGGCCACACTGCCACTCATTTCCTTCCCCACAAATCTTACATTTTAAAGTCATGATGAACACTTCATCTAAATTCTCCATCTCTTCTCCCCAAAGTCCATATGTGGTTGTCAAGAAGGGCTCTAAAAAGGTAGCTTACAAAATGTTTTAAATAAATAATTGTCAGGGGCCCAGAAATTCTTATCATTGATGAGCTACCTCTTAACGTGATACCAAACATGGAGAGAGAGGTGTGCTTCAGCACAAGCACTTTGTAGTACTAACAGTAGTGCCATATAAGTACTCAGATTTGGGGTGGGATATCCTGAATTTCCATTTGGCAGAGCTGGCTGGGAAATAAATCAGCTGTGCTCCCCTCATATGTACTGTTAAAGGATAGGGGGGACCTGTGGCTCAGTAGAATAGCGTCTGCTTTGTATGCAGAAGGTCCCATGTTCAGTCCCTGGCATCTTCAGGTGGCAGGTGATTTGGAAAACCTCTGCTCAAGGCCCTGGAGAGCCGCTGCAAGTCTGAGTGGACAACAGTGTCCTTGATGGACCAATGGTCTGATTCAGTATAAGGCAGCTTCACATGAATTCAGTGCGAGTGCCAGCTGAAATTAAGCTCTTTAGTGCTAGGTAGTAGGAGGGGAAAGGCTTGAGGGAGGGATTTTAAAGAAGTCACTCTTCCTTTCCACCTTTCAAAATCTACTCTCATAAAACTATAGAGCTGCAGATGGGGATGGCTATGCAGCCCCAGCCTGAGCTGAACGGCAGATAGAGCATGTTTAACCCTCCCCCTGTATGGGAGATTTGTAAGGAAATGTGTACCTGGAGAATGTGCATCTGATGGCATGCATTTCTTGAACCTAATGTCTGCTCTCATTCGGAATATCCTTAAGAGATTGGATTTATACCCCGCCCTTCACTGCCCAAAGGCGTCTCAGAGCGGCTTACAAACTCCTTTCCCTTCCCCTCCCCACAACAGACATCCTGTGAGGTAGGTGGGGCTGAGAGAGCTCTAACACAAACTGTCCTTGAGAGAACAGCTGTGCCAGAGCTTGTGACTGACCCAAGGGTTCTGTCCCTTTGCTTACAGCCACTGTGGGAAGGGAATTAAAGTAGTTTTCCTCTAATCCTGTTTAACCACTCAAAATAACCATTTGACAAGTGATGGGAACCTCTCCCAATCCCAATTTCTCTACCCCTACCTATTGTGCGGGAAGCTGTAAGAGGCAGGGCAAATTGTGGGGAGGTGAGGTGTTCAGAAAGGATGGGGGGGTATAAAAGGGTAGTCACACATCTTCCTTTGCTCAAAGTCAGTGCTTCCCATATTGCAAAATTTAAACAGCTGCAAGAGTGACTGTTTTGCTGCTGACAGACAGTTGCCCCACTTGTCAGCTTCCTGGTATGCGTAGTAGAAACATAACAAATACCTTTATGGACCAGTGCCTGTTGCATATTAACTGCCCAATCCTAAATGCAGAAATAAACCCTTCTAATACCATTGACTTCAATGGACTTGAAAGAGTATAACATTAGTTAGGTTTGCACTGTTAATTTTCCCCAAATTGTTTCTTTCTTTTTTTTTTTAAAGAAAGATATTCTGTAATACATTGCATCAGTAGCTTCAGGGATGCATCTTTATATAATACTCCCCTCCCCAAACCCAGACTTTAATACCAATGCAGTTTGCGTGTTAAAGTATTTTATATAACTTATTGTAGGGTTGGTATTTCATGTGCAATATAAATGAGTAATAAGACAAGCTGCAGGGAAACAGAAGAATTGTTCGATGCCTTGTATCTACCAAGCCCAAGAAGAAATGACAATAATTGTCTCCATCTTGAGAGTTCAAGGAACTCATACAGCTTTTCCTATTGCTACTTTGAAATCCACATAACAGTTATGAAGTGATAGAAAAATGTTACAAGGAAGGAAGCAGCTAAAAGGCAGTGAAAATGAGGCATGTAATATACAGATACATACTTTCATGTAACAATTATGCAAGAGAGGTTTATTATATGACAATATAGTTGAAATTATTTAGCCAAAAAGCAGAGAAACTTTATTCCTAGAAAATCTGAAAAGGGGGGAATATTAACTATCATATTATATATTTGGCCAGAGAATCAAAAGGTTGGAAAAGACAGAATAGCATCAAATTCCATTGCCCCTAGAGCATAAAGATTGGATCCATACCTGTATTTTAGAATGAAAGCATGAGAACCAGGTGTACTTGATGAGGACCAGTATGGTTTAGGGGGCAATCCAAGCAAGTCTATTCAATGGGGCTTACTCATAGGAATGCTGTCACCAGGACTAGGGAGACCCCAGTCCAAATCTTGACTCAAGCATGGAACTCACTGGGTGGCTTTGGGCCAGTCACTCTTTTTCAGACTATCTGGACTTAAACAATTGTTGTGAGGATACAGTAGAGGAAAGGAGAATCATGTATCCCACTCTGTGTTCCTTGGGGGAAGGGAGGGGTAAAAGAGAGAGGTCTAGGTAGATACTGTGTAAGCGTCCCTTTAATGAAGAGCAAATGCCTCTAGTTTCAAGTTGTTTCTCTTTCATTTTCAAGATATATTCAGGAACTGTTTGCTTATATGTAGGAATGTGACATATGAATGTAGCAAATAAAAACAATAGATATTTTTAAAAATCAGAGAGCTAGGACTAGCTATTAACGAACCAACACACATACCTTAGCTAACACAGGTTTATTCCAGTGTAATATGTATGGTTTGACTTGTGGTCATTTCAGATTATAGGTATAATAAACAGTGAAGAAGTTGTATCCAGGAGGGATTGTAGCCAGGGATACAGTTTCTTCCATACTGCAAATAATGCAAAATTGCTGTTGGATTTTTCACCTGTATGCATAATTCAAATACTTGGGCATTCTGTCACCTTATTGTATAGGAAGAGCTTCGAGTTTTCAACCATTCCAGAAAAACTTGTGACTTTATTGGAATCAACCATGTTACACTCAATGCTTACTATATTTCAGTGCATTATTATTGTCAGTAATGATTTACGGGTGTTTGTATTATTGAGAGATCATCTATTATTTTTCTAAATCCATCCAACACAAGTACACTAAAACACATAAAAAGTAGTCTCGGTTAGAGCTAATCAGAATTATTGCTTCAAGCAAAGGAAATTATTTTTTTTTCTAATGGAAAAGTTGCTTTAATTTATATGTACTAAGATTTCATAGATGAAAATAGGGACACTTCTGGGTATGCACAGTATCCTTATTCCAGAGACATATGGGAGAAGCCTGAAACCTAAGGAACCCTCATGCTCAGAGAAGCATTTCTGACAGTGCAGTCCTAAGTAGAGTTACACCCTTAGAACAGATTTCAGTGGACTTGGTAGGCTGTAACTCTGCACTGCAAATCTCTTCAGAGCAAAACTGAGAAAGAATTTTTAAAAGGGAGAAGTAAATGAGAAAATAAGGACAGTTGGAGTGTACGTTTAATATGGATAGATAGTTGTGTTCTCTAATGGGCATCCTTGCACGCTGGATAAGCGTTGCATCTTTTAGACCTAACATTGTTCTGGACAGTTTTGTAGTACTGTCCTGAATTCTCATTAAAATATTTTGTTCTGATTATCTTCGTGTAACAAATCTTGCCACTTTAAACAGATCTCCTCATGCCTCAATATTCTGAATTCGTAATGAGTTTAAGCTAAATCTTGCACACTCCTGTGAAAAGTGTTATATTTGATTAACGCTACATAATTTCCTCCCAGGTTGCTGGAAACAGAATGTGTAGTATTGAAGAGACTTTGATCTACACCTGTTAAAAAATTAAATTGGAAATCAGAAAATGCATTGTTAATGCCACATACTGCAAAAGAAGGATTGAAATGTCTTTCCCACAAGATCAGAGGAGGTGGCAGGAGACAGCCATGCCCTTGTGGGCCCTTTGCAAGCAATGGATATCCGCTCTGGAGGGTTCCCTGGGGAAAGGGTTCCAGCCGCACTGTTAGCCAAATTGCTCTATTATTTAATAAAGATGGGGAATTATAATTATTAATATGCAATTGACTTATCTATAGGATCTGACCTGTGTATACCAGAGTTAGAATTCCCAAGAACCCAGGAACAGACACAGAAACTGGGTGGCTAAAATAATGACTTCTTTACTAAATATTCTCAAGCATACACAAAATATTCACACAGTATAACACTAAGGAAGCAGAGGTGATTGAATGGGTTATAGAGCGGTGATACAACCTGTCCAGATGTGCAGAGGTCCATGGATTCTGGCCTAAACTCAGAGAGGGGTGGCCTGCCGTCTTGGATCATGGCAGAAAACACACGGTCTAAGGCCATGTGTGTGCTGGGATATAGGCATTGGCAAAGAATGCAGGCCAATGAGTGGCCCTGGGGGCTGGGCTCAGGTGAGAACAATAGATTACCTGGACCAATGATGAGTCCCAGGGGTGTGTGATGCCAGTAGGGGCAGACCTTAGGTATGACCAATGAGCTTCCAGAGAGGCAGGGTCTGGATTTAACAATAGAAGCCAGGTGTTGGGTAGCTAGTTAAATGGATTATTGGATTTACTAATGGCCAGGGCAGACAAAAGGTGGGAAACATCTCTGATTAGCGTCAGGAAGGATTGCTAAACATTTGAATGATTGATTGGTTTATCCCAGTATCTTGAGTGACAGAGCAAGAAAGACAAAGAATTCAGACAAAGAATTACTGGAGACAGAGTTAACTGCCAGATGGCCTCTAAACAGACATTTAGAAATGTAGATATACTTTACCTGGTAGAACCCATTGTCATTCCATAAGCATAATCTCTGCTGGGTGGAGGGGGAAGACTGGAGACTTGCTCTGAGGTCACCTTATGAAACCTGAATATGAAATGCCTTTTCCAGAGCGCTTGCAGCCTGACTCTGTGGTTCAAGCTGAGAGTGCTTGGTTTTTGGGGACTTTGGTTCAGGTTAGAAAGTAGGGCACCCTTGATTTGGAGGTACCCAAGAGTAAAAGGCAGTGCCTCTGGCAACAACACACCCCAATGGGGTTGGGGGACCATGGGCATAGCCCAGTGCATCATCAAACCTCTCCACCCTTCATGTGTCACAGGGCTGGTTCCCCTTGACTGGAGGCCTGTGATTGGTTGGCTACTCCCTGTCAGACTTGGCCACAATGTGCAACCTTATGCCACTGTTTGGCTGTGACAACACAGTTGCTGGGGTCTCTGATGTAGTCATAGGCCATGGAGTCCTGCTGTGGGACATTTGCCAGCCCCCTGACCTGTGTGATATTTCCTTAGGGAATAGTCCAGCAGCATTGCTGTTGGCTTGACAGATGGCTGCGTCCATCACAATGGCCTTCAGGGTTGCACTCTTAAAAGTTGAATGAATAGTTTGGTGACTATTTTAACCTATATGTTATCATCCCATGTCTTTACTGGGGAGGGGGGATTGCTGGAAGTAGTAGTATGTGCAGTAATTTTGTTGGTATAAAGGTACTCATGGTACAAGATAGTTTTCCCTGGCTCTTCTGTCAGTGTCAGACCCCTCAAAAGAAAAATAGAATCATAGAGTTGGAAGGACCCTGCTAGGCCCAGGGGTCTTTTTTTTGGGGGGGAGCGCACCCCAGCGCAGCTCCGGGAGATCAGGAGCCAAGCCCCGCCCCCAGCCGGCGTCCCGGGGAGTCTGTCATTCAGCCGAATGTCAATTTCAGCTCCATTATATCCTATGGGCCATTGAAGTCAATGGTGAAAACATAGGGTATATTCTGGGGGCTGAAGGGGAGGGAGTTTGAGGGAGAGGCTCCAAACTCACAGGGTAGCTGGTGGAGCCTCTCCCCAAGATACCCACCAAGTTTCAAGAACATTGGATTAGGGGGTCCAATTCTATGGGCCCCCAAACAGGTTGCCCCTCTTCCCTCTATTGTTCTCTATGGTGGGAAAAAAGTTACTTTTTTTGACTTCAATGGCCCATAGGATATAATGGGGCTGAATTGCCGCCGAATTTCTTTCATTCCCTCCTTTCCTTCTCTCTTTTTCCTCTTTCCTTCCTTCTTCTTTTCTCTCTCTCTCTCTCTCTCTCTCTCTTTCTTTCTTTCTTTCTTTCTCTCTCTCTCTCTCTCTCTCTCTTTCTTTCTTTCTCACCTTCTTCTCTTCTCTTTTTTCCTCCTTTCCCTGTTTCCCTCCTTCTTCCCTCTCTTTCTTTACCTCCTCTTTCCTTCTCTTTCTTTCCCTTTTCCTTCCTTCTTTCCTTCTCTCTACTCTCTCTCTTTCCTTCCCTCTTTCCTCCTTCTGTGGCCCAACTCTCATGAGAAGGAGTTTAAACTTTAAACCCCTTCTCTCTTAGCTCCCCCACCCCACCCAGACCAGCTGGGGAAGGGAAGGGGAGGCTTTTGAAGATGTCCCCCCCCCTTTTGCTTCCCCTTCTGACATCACTTCCGGTGACATCAGGGGGCGTGGCATATGCTAATAGTCTAATAGCTCATTAGCATGCCATATGCTAATGAGCTCCTGCAGCTGTTTTTCTATGAAAAGACCCCTGGCTAGGCCATATACTCCATCTCTTTACTCAGTGCAGGAAATCTGAACTAGAGCATTCTTGACACATAACTGTCCTGTCTAGGCTTGAAAATGTCCAGTCAGAGAAAGCTGGCTTTGTCCTGTCTTCATTTGAGTTGCTCAGGTTCCACCTTCAGCTTCAGTCAAGGAGAGTGAGGTTAGCACTCATTCAGTCCCACCATGGATTTATACACAGCCTTCATTTGGTATGCCTTCCTTAGCCATACTCTATTTTCCTCATTCTTCCTTTAATGCATATCAATAACAAAATATAGCCACCATTTTGATCTTATTTCTAATGCATTTAGAAGAAATTGGAATGAATTGAACCTTACCAGGAGATTGGGTTACCAGCTCTAGATGGAGAAATACCTAGAGATTTGGGGGATGGAGCCTGGGAAGGGTGGGGTTTAGGGAGAGGAGGAAATGATCTCTGTCATCTGGAGATCAATTGTAATAGTGAGATATCTCCACCACCACCACCCCCGGAAGTTGGTAACTCTACCAGGAGATGACCTGCACTCATGTAAATTTATGCCAACTGCCTACAGTACAGAGAACCCTTAATTTTTGAATGATATATTTCCCCCACCCACCCTTAATGACATTGTCAGGATTAACTTGAAAATTTGTTCACTGTTCCCGAGACAAGTAAGCTAATCAAGTAAAGGAAGCAGGTGGCAAGCTGATTTTTTTCCCCCTGTTCTGTATATGCATTCATTTTTCTCAATTTCCTCTGTTTAAATTTCCTTCTGTCACTAGCACTTCCTCTGAGTCATTGCATAATAAGCAAGTATTTTCAGACTGTACACTTTTGCTCTACTGTAAAACAAAGTTTGAACATTTCAAGTACATGCTGAGGATCAGCAAGGTAAACAAAGTTGGGCTGCAGCAGGTCTCCTGGTACTCCTGTTATCTTCTGCCTGCTCCTGGGCCCCAGTGCTTTGGGGCCTCTCCCAATATGACCCCCCCCAGCCCCCTTTGGTCTTCATCATGCCTACTACAGGTGCCAAGTCCCACAACACAGCAAGGAGTCCATGTGCAGAGCATAGTGTAAGAAGGGACCAAGCAAATTCTAGAGGGGTGGCTGTGTTAGTCTGCTGTAATAATAATAAAAAAACAAACATGAGTTTTAAGGCCCACCGCCACTAAGGACAAATACATTTGAGAAAGCTGGGTCTACTAGTGCTTTAAAAACTTATACTAGAAAAAATAATATATTAATATTTAAGATGCCACAGCACCCCTGTTCAGTTAAGGGACCAAGCACTCTTTTTCACTTTTGCTTGCCTGGTTTTCTTTTTAAAGGTATTCTACAGAGGAACAACAGCAGAAGGAGAACTAAGAAACCCACTGACATTCCAAGGGGAAAGGTTGCGGTTGACTGTCCTTTGGGAACTTTGAGGGCTGCCTTGAATTAGAAAAGCTGGTCGAATTTTGTTCAAGGTAGAAATCTAAACTAGTGCGAACAGAAGGGAACCTAATATGAAGATGGGAAGGTCTAGGGATATTTATCTAGAAAGATGGGAAAGTCTAGGGATATTTATCTATCTGGAAACAGAAATCCAAAGATTACCTTTGAAAGGAAAAAATAATAGAGTAAGGTATTTTTGTTTTGCTCTGGTCTGTTTGCTTTGTGTTGGACTGAGCTGGAGCAATCTTGCTTCCTCAGACTTTGGTGGTCTACACAAATTTATTTCAAAGACTGTGGCTTTAAATTTGCTGTATACTGGAAATTGTATGTGCAAGATGCCAGACACTTTGTCCATTTTCCTGTGATAAGAGATTGTAAGCTAATGCCATTTTTTAGGCAAGAAACCATCCAAGTATCTCTTTATAGCAGTAGAAATGTTTTTCTGACCAGTAGATCTTTTATGTCTGGTTGTGGTGGTTAAAAGCAGCGGACTCTAATCTGGGAGAACCAGGTTTGATTTCCCACTTTTCCACATGAAGCTGCTGGTGGGACCTTGGGTCAGTCACAAGTTCTCTTGGAGCTGTTCTCTCAAGAGCAGTTTTCGAAAGAGCTATCTCAGCCTCACTCACCTCACAGGGTATCTGTTGTGAGGAGAAGAATGGAAGATCTGAGACTCCAAGTGAAGGGCAGGGTATAAATCCAATCTCTTCTCTTTCTATCCTCTTGGAAGGGAAATATGGAAGTTGAGTCTTCAGGTTGCCGTTCTGTATAGCCAATGATGTTTAATGACATCTTATGAAGGAAAAGGAATTGGAAACAATAGAGGTGTGAGGTCTGGCTGAGCTCCCGAATAATTGCTTTTGAGACCCTCTGTAGAGTCACTCGCTATGACCTATGGACTGTCTACTCAGCCTTCTGGTTTATCTACAGTGCATCATGAAGATGCCTCATAATGAATTGGAATATCATTATTTTTCCTTACCCAGTCTTTTAAGTGGAGATGATGGGCAATGAGCCAGGGAGACCAATGCATGCCCAGAGGATGTTCTACCACAGAGACAGTGGCCATCTCCTTCCTCTAGCCATCTCCCTTCTTCCAGAGGAAACCAGGACTTGGCAGTTCCTTGCTAACTGAGGAAAAAATTCTGATTATACTGAATGTCTTGATAAACCCATAGAGAATGTTCTGTTGGAGAGAACCATCAAAGGCCTGGCCTCCTGAGGTCTGATATTCTACCGTCCAAGTCAGGGACCTGGAGATCCCTGGGTATAAATAGCCCTGAGCATATAGTTCTCTATCCAGCCCAAGAAGCTGGTGACTTCCTACTAATAAGGCCCTTTGGGAGGGCTGTCACATATGTGGTTCAAAGGCAGGTAGGGAAACAATAAAACCTTGATCTCAGGGGTCTGCATGAATCTTCCCAAGGAAGGGGAGCAGCAGGACTGTATGGGCCTATAAAGTTGGCAAGGAAGTACAATTCATCTAGGTTCTTCCTGATTGTGGAGGTAGGCTTATCATATATGCTCATGGAAGGTAGCAGACATATAGTAGAAGTCAACTGGGTCCATAGAATAAACATTCATCATCTCTCTGTTTAGAAGATTTCAATGGTACCTCTCCAGGAAGTCCATGTTATGCTGTTTACAAGGGAAACTGCTGAGAGGAATTCTGAGATTCCTCTGCTGTAGGTGAGAAGGGCAGCTTTAGACCATAGAAGATAGTGGTTAGGTTTCTCGTATTTAGAATGTGGAGGTAAGCAAACCGCAAGGTCATCACAGTAGAATGGGTGTACCTCCCCAATGAGTCAGATGAGGGCTACCACTTCTGAGAAAATACTGTTGTCTGAAAAAGTAGACTTGGGAGGATTCCTGGATGGGAGTGTGCTTGAGAAGGCAGGCCAGCAAGTGCCACAGATGTATTGATGGTTATAATACCACAAGCGGTAGAGGGTGCTAACTAGTCAGTTACATGGCTTCTGATGCAGAGTTAGTACCTTCATCTAGAAATGTCAGAAATAGGGATGGGTGATGGTTCGTAGTTCATGGTGGACCCACGAACCAAACCATGAACTGTCACAAACTAAAATGGCTTTATACAAACTGCACAGGTTCATGATGTTCATGATGTGGCAGAACAACCCCTGAAGGTGCTAGAGACTCCATGCTTCCAGGACATCACCATCTGATTCTCCTCTACCTGCCCACTAAGTTTGGTGAGAATTAGAATTCAGGGGTCCAAGTTATGGCCCCCCAAAGAAAGTGCCCCCAGGAAAGTGCTTTTGGGGAAATGTCAGGCACAGCTTCAGGAGTATATAGAACAGACCCTGTACAAGCTAGAGGCATCAAACTCACAGAGGACCACCCCAAGATGCTCCCCTACATTTCCTCCAAATTATGTGCATATTGGACTTGGGGGGGGGTCCAAGTTACAACCCCCAAAGAAGGTGCCCCCCAGGAAAGTGCTTTGAGGGAAATGTCAGGCTCAGCTTTAAGAATGTATAGAACAGACCCTGTGCAAACTACATACACCAAATGCACAGGGAAACTCATCCTGCCAACTGTTCCTCTCAGAGTGGGGGGCAGATTACATCCCAGTTACTGACCCCCCAAAATGGTCTCTCACGTTTATACCTGCCCACCCTTCTGAGTGTGAATCCCTCTGGGTGCCATCAGGATGAAAGTGGGTGCAAAGGGAGCCCATCATGTGAGGAAGAAGAATCCTCCACACACACACCATGCCACAGGCCCCTGGTCCTGAAGCACCAAACCCATCTAGCAGGGATCTAAAAGCCTCCTTCCCCATACCTGTTCCTGGGGCTCTCCACAAAAGCAAAAGAGTTTTTGGCACTGCCCCAAGACACCTCTGACAACATCTTCCCCTTCCATATCCCACCTCCTTCTTGCTGCTCCTGACTCAGTACACACCCCTGTGGCCTTTCCCAGCCTAGCACCAGAAAGCAGCTGTGCCTCTCAGAGGGGCCTAACCCCCCAAGACTTGTCCTCCCTGTGCACCTGCGAATGGTGCACCTAACCCTGCCAAGAGTCCCTGCCTCCCTGTTAGGGAGAAACAGGATGTCCTCATTCTCCATGGGAATGAGACTGGCCATGGCTTCCTTAATGTTTTCTTTCCATTACCTCAGCTACACTATTCCTCAGAAGGGAGGGAGAACCTGTAGGAAGGTAGAACTGAGAAGAACAATGCAGAAGAAGAGAGGAATAAGATGCAGGAACCCAGCTCAGCAGGTCACGGGGGGGGAACTGTGTTTTTTGGTAAGGATGGAAATTAACTGAGGTGACCTCCACCACTGGAGACAAGAAGTTTGAAACTAAGACCTGCCTCCTTAACTGATCGGTGGGTATTACCCGTGCTAAGATACCCTACCCCTAAGAGTGAGAAAGTAATATTAGCAACTAATTTCTCAGGCTCCAGACTGGTAACATTTAGTATTATTTTAACTCCAGTGACACGCCACTACAGAGAAATGCTGTGCAAAACCCTGCAAAGGACATGTACCAGAATAAAGCTTTTTTAAAAAAACAACAACAACACATTACTGGATAAAAGATAAAACAAAAATGGCTCAATCAAATCCACAGAAGATACAAAAAAAGAAGAGTGCATAATTCCCTGAGAAAACCTAAATCCTGCAAGACTGAATGCCAGTTGAATAAAAGTCTCTAACAGCAGAAGCCTTAATTCCCTCAAAGGAATGCATAGAGCAACAGCTGACTGCTTTGGGGAGCAAAGAATTGCACTCAGCACAAATCCATGGTCAACAGCTAAATAGTTCTGCCTTTGAGGCATATATGTTTTTGTAAAGATTACCTAAACTCTTCTAAGCTCTAAACAGTTTTGAATTCTAATTACCTCAAGATTCTGATTAAAAAATGTAATCTCTGAGCATGTATCCATTGTTAAGCCTTGGAATTTGTTTATTCACCTCTCCAGAAAAAAAGGACACAAGAAATTGGGGTCTGCAGATCAACAAAATATCACCATCTTGTGAATGCTCTACATTACCATTCTGCTGTGAGTGGTATGCTGTTACCTATGTGGATACTTGCCAAAAGCTCCAAGCTCTCCATGTGTAGATCTCTCCAACATGAAAGCTAAAATAGTGGCACACAACGTCTAAAGCCAAAATTGCACTTTCATTGTAAAGTACAGAAAGTTTGAAATGTAAGTCATTTTTTCCCTATCAGATGATTCAGATATACAGGTGTTCTTGGAACTGCCTTTCTGTCCTTTACATATTTCCTGATACCTCTTCTGATATTTGCATGATTATATATTTGAAATATTCATACCCCACCTCAGACTCAAAGCAGCTAACAATGCAACAACGGGTAAAACACAGAGATTTAAGAACACAGAGCTAAATCTGCTGAAATGGTTCACTTTCCCCCCAAATACCATCTAAAACAGAACTCTCTTGCATGCCTTCCTACAGGTAGCCAGTGAAGATGGCCTCTGTACCTACTCAGGTAAGCCATTTCAGCGAACTGGACCTACTACAAAGAAAGTCCACAACCTAGTTGCTGTTGTATGGACAATCCTAAGAGTGGACAAAATAAGGAAAACAATGACTGAAGCCCATGGGTATATATCAGGAGGTGCAGTTGGTACATATGAGAGCCCTAAGGTGTGAATACCTTTAAATTACTAGCACTTTTAATCTGACCCAGAAGCAAATGGGTACCAGTGCAATTGATGACACTGGAGCGATATGTTCTAAGCAGCTTATCCTTGATGGGAGCCTTGCCACTGCAGTTTGTGTCAACTTAAGCTTCTGAACTATCTTCAAAGGCTGCCCCATACAGAGTATGTTACAGTAGCATGAAACTGCATAACTAGATGTGTAGAGTCTAAATAAGGGGCCAGTGTGCAAATAAGATCTAATTGAAAGAAGGCGCTCTTAACAACAGTTTCAACCTCTTTATGCATCAGCAAGGCCATGAGGGAAGCACTCTTGCAGGAAGAAGAAGAAGGGGGGAAGGGGGAGGGAATTGGATTTATACCCTGCCCTTCACTACCTGAAGGAGTTGCAGAGCGGTTTACAATCTCCTTTCCCTTCGCCTCCCCACAACAAAACCCTGTGAGGTAGGTGAGACTGAGAGAGCTCTTTCGAGAACTGCTCTTTCTAGAACAGCTCTGAGAGAACTGTGACTAACACACCAACAGCGGCACATGGAGAAGTGAGGAATCAAACCCAGTTCTCCCAGATTAGAGTCTCCACTCCTAACCACTACACCAAATGTCATGGTCCAAGGGGGACCAACACTTCTCAGTCTGTGCAATTTTCTGACTCTGAACCCTACCCCAGAAGCCATTTCTATGTGGAGAATATATAGGCATCTTATGAGTGCATGTATGTTCCCCACTGCAGAGCACATTGCCATTGGCAGAAAGGATCACTAAGGCTGAGAAAATGGCAGGAAAGAAAGAGTTCAACCCCCCTTCCTGGATGGCCCTGATCCAGGTTGTGCCCTCTCAGTTAGGGCTCTTTAGCTTGAAGAAATGGCAAATGAGGAGTAACATGATCGAGGTTTACAAAATTATGCATGGGATAGAGAAACTAGAGAAAGAAGTACTTTTCTCATTTTCTCACAATGCAAGAACTCGTGGGCACTCAATGAAATTAATGAGCAGTAAGCTTAGAACAGATTAAAAGAAGTACTTCTTCACCCAAAGAGTAATTAACAGGCATAAACAGCTTCAAGACAGGATTGGATAAACATATGCAGCAGAGGTCCATGCGTGGCTATTAGCCACAAGGTACATGGAACAGTATGGCCCTTTTCACATGACCGTTCTAAACTGGATGTCATTTGTTGTTGGCCTTATTTCGAGCAATGTTATACAGTGAATTTCCTTCTGTTAATGAGCTGTCTCTGAAGCACTATGGTCATCTCAAACAGGACCACTTTTTCTGCACCCTTTTCTATAGCACTAAACCACTATAGCCCTGAGCGGCATTGTAGGAAGAGCTGCTGACATTTTAAACAGCACATCACAGTGATTCAGAAGTTCAACTAAGGGGGTTAAAATGAAAAAAGCAGTTTCCCTCAAAAGCAGCTCTCAACTACGCTTTGCTAACCTGACGCAAGCGGGTTTGTATGAACAGGTAAATAAATTTCACTAGCAGCCAGTTACTAAAAGCAGCTCAACTATGCTTTGCTAACCTGACGCAAGCGGGTTTCTTAGGTATTCTCCATCTTCACAGAGAGATATCTCTGCTGGGCCTTAGTTTGATCCATGGACATCCACTAGTCTAACAAACAATCCGACCACACAGTAAACCCCTAAACCAGGCCCTTTCTCCAGCAGGGTCTAAGGAGAGGAATGTGTATTTCTTATTTAACCACTAAGAACTTATTTTCCTGGTTAAGATTCCTTAGTTTTCACTATGGTTTTCACGTTTGGCTTTTCTCAGTTTCCCTTAATATTGGAAACTATGTAGATACCTCATTTGTTCCAACCAGATTTGTCAGTCCTCTGGCTCAGTACCAACTGACTATCAACCAACTGACAGTCTCAACAGCCAAACTCCAACCATCAAGAGTTTGTTTTTTATTTAGAACTCCCCCTTGAATTCTGCATCAGACTTACATCACCACTGCTAGTCCTGTGTCTTGCAGGTGTCTGTGCTTGCAGGCTGATTTCAAGCCTGGAATCCATCATACCCCCAGAGTTGGTCCAGGTGCCCCCTGAATTGTGGTCTCAACACCTTAATGAAGTAGGGTTTCTTAGGAGTGCTAATCCAATGCAGATTGCCTGGCAGAAGAACAAACCATTTAGCTTGGCTCCATTCCTGGAAGTTCCTGAGCTTGTTTTATCCCTACACATTGTCACTGATTTGTGTTACTTAAGGAAATTGTAGAAAAAAATCTGGAAGCTGGAAAAAAATGGGTCACATGATTAGGTCATATTCACAAATATTTGTGAACATGAGAACATATGTAGAATGCCTTGTGTATGGAGGGGAAGGGGAGATAAGATTTAATGGGGTATTCATGTTAGTAAGAACTTGAAAGGTAAGCTAGAAAAAAAAATGAGCCAATAGTTAAAATTTAAATATAGAATAATTATGTAAAAACAAGTGGAGACCCGCAAGAAACTTGCGGGATGGTTATCTCATTCGTCACACCTTTGCTTCCTCTCCTCGCCCCTACCTCTCTCACACTATTTCTCCCCTCTGCCCCCCTTTTCTTACTCTCTATTTCTGCTCCATGCATGTGACTTCCTCTCTCTTTCTGACCTGTCATCTTTCTCTTTGTTTTTCTGCCTCCCTACTTCATCACTCTTTCTCTCTCTTTCTGCCCCCCACCCCATCATTCTTTCTTTCTGCCCCCATCACTCTCCCAGCCTCCTGCCTGCTTCCTCACCCACTCTGCAGAGCAGCAGCAACAGTGGTGGCAGCGCTTTCAGCCACCCACCTGCTTCCTCTCCCCCCCCAGCAGCACTGGCAGCACTCTGGGAATCACAACAGATCTCCCAGCTACAGAGATCAATTCACCTTAGGGCTGCCAGCTCCAGGTTGGGAAATTCCTGGAGATTTGGGGGTGGAGCCTTGGGACACTGCGGCTTGGGGAGGCAAGCAGCCTCAGCAGGGTATGATGCCATAGACTCAACCCTCCAAAACAGCCATTTTATCCAGGGGAACTGATCTCTGTCACCTGGATAACAGTTGTAATTCTGGGTGATCTCCAGTCCTCACCCGGGGGCTGGCAATAGTGGTTCTCATGGAGAAAATAGCTGGAGGGTGGAGTCTATGGCAATTCACCAGTCCAAAGTTCCTCCCCTCCTCAAATCCCACCCTCTCCAGACTTCACCCCTCAAATGTCCAGGGATTTTTCAACCTGGAGTTGGCAACCATATTTCCTTCCCAACCAACAGCCAACCTACCTCTATCTGCCTCTCTGTCTTCTGCTTTCCATCTCCACCTCCCAGCCTCTACCTAGGAAAATTACAGTCTTTCTCCACAGTGGGGACCAAAGCAGCTTTCATTATTCCCTCCTCCTTTTTATCTGCACAACAACCCTGTGAGGTTGGTTAGGCTGAAATATGTGACTGGTCCAAAATCACGCAGTCACCTTCCACTGCAAGATGGGGATCTGAACCTGGGTCTTGCAGACCCTACTTTGAAGCTCTAACTGCTGCACCTCACTGGCTTTCATAGGGTGGCTGCTGATGAACACTGGCAAGCAGCCAAGGCTAGGTAAGTCATGCAAATCAGGGGGGACCTGGCAACCCTAGACTACTGCCAGGCCTAGAGTGGCCAACCTTCAAATGGGAACTGGAGAGCCCCCAGAATTACAACTGGACTCTAGGCAGCAGAGGTCTGTCTCCCTGCAGAAAATGGCTGCTTTGGAGAGTGGACTCTGTGGCATTATACCCAGCTGAGACCTCTCCCTTCCCAAACCCAGCCCTCCTTAGAGTCCACCACAAAATCTCTAGAAATCCCCCATCCTGGCACTGGCAACTCTTGTGAGGCCTGGCCCCAAGGCTCCCTCCTTCCCTTCCTGAAAGGCCAAAATAAGCCTGGAAAGGGCCCTTCCCCCACCCTTTTACTGACAAAGCCAGTTAGAAGCCCCCCCCCCCAACATTCTAATCTTTCATCGTTGATGCCTGAAGCAGATCCCTGCAGAGGCCATTTCAAAAGGTTTTGGGGGGAATTCAACCGTTCCTGAAGGGATTTTTTCACTTTTTGGATTTTTCTACAAACCCAGGAAGTCTACTGACTATGTAGGAAAAGCTGTTGGGGGAGAGTGAGCCCCCTGTTGGTGGGAATAAGTATTCGCACATTTTGGCAATTAGTATAAGGATGCAATTAAAAAATCCCCTTCGGGGGGCAAAAAAGAAAAGAAAAGATAATCCCAGTTTTTTTGGTCAGTTAAAGGTCAATACATATATGCACACTCCAAGAGTTATGATAGTCATGCTCAGGAAAAACTATTACATCTGCATTCCTCGGATGTGTATGCTTAAAGGTTTAAGATAACCCTCACACAAACCATTTTTTTTGCGACACAGGATATCTGGAATGCCTTATAATCAACCTGCCTTGACACTAACACATGTTTATATGCTATAGTATGCATGTATATACAAAAATCTGACCACTTGGAGGTCAAAATGCATTTGGTCCTGTATTAATGTGGTTCAAGGTTATCAACCTAGATATATTGAATTATTGGTCCTGCTTTATTGGTTCAAGGTATTTAACCTAGAAATATTGAATTGTATCAGGTCTTATAGATTCAGGACTTCTTAGTTCAAATATCCACCACTTCAAGGGCGAATTGTTCCAATGTTTTTAAAGTATAGTTTTCGTGCACTTTGTAATAAATACATATATTTTGGTTTAACTTATTTCTCAAAAAAATTCTGTCACCCAATCATTGGGTACGCAGCTTCCCTGTAGTGGTTAAGTGTGCAGACTCTAATCTGGGAGAACCGGGTTTGATTCCCCACTCCTCCACTTGCACCTGCTGATGTGACTTTGGGTCAGTCACAAGCTCTGGCACAGCTGTTCTTGAAAGAAGAGCAGTTTGTGTTAGAATTCTCTCAGCCCCACAGGGTGTCTGTTGTGGGAAGGGGAAGGGAAAGGAGTTTGTAAGCCACTCTGAGATTCCAAGTGAAGGGCGGGGTATAAATCCAATCTCCTCCTCTTCTTCTTCAACATTAATGTGTGAAGCAAGACAATAAGAGAGCTCCTTTCTGTGGGTTACAGGTCAATGATCAGAAAGCTGTAGGGGGTCGCCTATTCACTATTTTTGGATAGGCAGTTGCTTAAATTCTTCTGTCTGGAAAAGCCTAACTGGAAGAGGCTTTTCTTTTAGTAACACATGGTTAGTCAACAGCCTCTTTATATTGATGCAGAGAAATGTTAAATATTTAATAGACTATTGCTTACAGACATTGTCTTGTCATTCTACACAGCTCTGCAGTTGCCTGGGTCACCCCAGAATGATGCAGCTCAAGGGGGTCAGGAGCCCTTAAGACTGTGGGCTGGAGACAATGCACATGAATACACACAAAGGCCTTATACTGAATCAGACCATTTGTTCACATCTACTCAAACTCACAGCAGCTCTCCAACTCTCAGGCAGAGGTCTTTCACATCAGCCATGATACATTTATATACCAGGGATTGAATCTGGGATCTTCTGCATGCCAAGCAGATGCTCAGCCACTGAGCTACAGCCCCTCTCCAGACAAAGGGGTAGAAGAGAGAGTAGGCTGCTAACTATGCTGCAGTTGTAAGCATGGGAAATAGACAGGGGGGAAATGGAGAGGCAAGGGGGAAAGTGGAAAAAGAGTGTAGGCTGTGAGATATACCACTGAAACCTGAAAATCACCAAGAACTTTAGGATGTGCTGTATCATTATTTCCAGTAAGAACTAGGCTGAAACATTTTATTATTCAGAGTTTGGAACTGAAAAACAGGCAGGTTTCAGTTGTAAAACCCTGTGTGAGAGAGAATGGAGAACTGTATCATAGTAAAAGATATGATATGGTTCAAAACTAGCCAAAGCCCTTCTGAAGGTCTCTTTCATGTGAGTAGTTTGGGGGAAAAAGAATATTTGTGAAACTTCAAGCGAATCATGCCAGATAAGAAGGAAGAAATATAAGAAGTATGAGAAGGAGAACTCGACCTTGATTTGCCCATGTAAAAAAGATTGATGTCAAAGACAAAATATGGCCCCGTTCACACAGAGCATTTGCCCCACTGAAGGCACGGGAGCCCCGTGGACTTTCCGTGTGTGATCATACGAGCACATCTGGGAGGCGTAGCACTCCCGTGGCCAACCTGCGGCTTCCCTCTGAAAACACGGAGTAAAAAACTACTAGGGTCGAAGTACTAGTTTCCAGAAACCCCGGGGCAAAGGCCAGTGTCTGATCGCGGGAGCGCCAGTATCCCGCAGCTTCCGACGCCGGCCCATGTCCTGGGGTTTCCAGATGTTGTAAGTTTCCATGGGATGCACACCAACGCTGAATGAGGCATGCGCATATGCAAGACACCAGCAGGGGCCACACACCCCAACGGCACATGCGCACTTTGCAACAGCGTGGCTTGCGTGGTCTGCTGCTCCGCTTTTTGCCGCGCTGCAGCAGCACGGTGTGATCAGCACTTGGAGCTGGAGTGTGGCAACCCGGTGGCCCGTATGATTGGGCTACCGTGCCTTATTTTGCTCCGGGGCGAATTGCCACGCCTCCCCCCCACGTTTTCTGGCCCGTATGACTGGGGCCTATGTCTGTTATCTTTAGATACATTGATTCATAAGGCATGCTCCAAATTGTTCTTGACTTGTTCATTAGGGATAGTTTAGGACATGTTCCTTTATATTTGACCCTTGAACTCATGATATTGTAAGAACATTCGGGGCGAGAAAAGGCTAAGAGGGAGCTTGGGAGTTATAAGACTTGACTTGGTTCTTTGCTGTTAGGAGGGAACCATTGGCCTCTTAGAAAGTCTTGCAGGGCATCTTCATTAGATAATTCTGAATAAAGTAGCATGGATTGTATGCATTCTTTTTTGAGCTCTTGTTTATGTTAGTGTTCTATTCATACACAAATTAATTCATAAATGTTATCCATTGTGTACATGGAATGGTCTCTGTCTCCCATCTGGAAATCTAAATGGGCCTGTTAAATTCTAGGATTCTTAGCAGGAAGTTATAGTGTAACAACACCAAGATGAAAGAGTTAAATTAGGTGAAAAGCAGGTCATTTAAGCCATGCATCAAGTTCCAGTGGAGACCAGCTAAAATCTCAGTTCACAGTACAGGTGTGCTCTGAGGGAAAAAAAATTATTATGGTTTTGGATCTGGGATTTGGGGAAGACTCCTTTGCCATTACTGCTGATTTTCAAGTAGGAAGTTTACCAGTTCAGGATTTAAATCTGTGTTTTGTTCTGGTTCCAGTATTTTGGGACCATTATATTCAGTGAAGGAACCAATACAAGGATCTTGTGCAGCTGTTTTTCCAAAGATAATGGCACCAAATTTGCACAGAGCATAGTTCTTTCTCTAATCTAATGCTCACCTCAAAGTTTCAAACAAAATGATTTTACAGACCCCTTTAGGTGCCCCTTGGCATACTGTCTCCACTATTTCCCATGCAGGGAAATGGCAGCAGCCTGGCAGGGGAACACCAGCCCCTGGCATTTAAAAAAAAACATTCCTGGCTGCATCTGGTTTCTTTACATAATCTAGTTACAGTGACTAACCAACAATTTAAAAAATAACCTTTTCACTGAAAACTTCACTTGCTGTCCTTCGTTGTGGTCTGTTGTTTCCTTTCACAAAGTAAGAAAAGCTTCCTTTGCAAAATAAACAAATAAAAACTGCCCCACTCCATCATTGCTATTTTTGAAAATAATTTGATGTTTTTTTAAAGTACAGTATGTGTATGTGTGTGTGACTGTATGTGATGACTGAATCATCCAGTTGCTATGAGACACATCGTCACACTGGGCATTGACTGTAGGGGTACCTTAATTATTTATTACTACTATTTAAGGAGTTCCTGGTGGGTGGGGTCTCTCATTCCTGTGAAAATGTCATCTGGCTCAGAGCAGCAGCTGTAGGCCTTAAAAATTCATTCTCTGATGCTTTACCCCAGTGGTGATTGGCTGGGAGTGCTTCTGATCCCTTACAAGAATCCAGTTGGAAGGGGACAATGGCATTGCTTGGGAAATCAGGAGAATCAAAGAAAAACAAAATGCTTGGTGTTCCCAACAAGGCTAGGGCCTTCTTCATATCCTCAGGAAGCCCATTCTATATAGAACAATCTAACACCAAGAAAGCCTGATGCTGTTATTTTGTGTAACCTGAAGCAGAATTAGTTGTTTTGTCCTCTGTTTTTAAGAGTCAGCTTGTTTCTAATACATTGTGTTTGTAAATAAAATAGATATTACATAGTATTTCATTAAACTTATTTATTTATTTCATTAAACTTATAGCCTGCTCTCCTCACATTGTAGGCTCAGGGTGGGTAACAACATATATGTATCTGCAATTAATGCAGATTTACTGTTTTAAAAACATATTTTAGTAGTCAGTTTAAAATCCATAAAAATGCCATCCTTATTCCACTAAAACATCAGCATTAAAACAACAACTCACCTCAATGGCAGATAATGTGGTCCCAGTCTGGCATCCAGGATCTGTGGTCACGGGCGGGGGGGGGAGGCCTAATCAAATGGATGCTCACTGCCAGGAGTAGCTGGATCCAACCCATTATAAGTCTCCAGTGCTATGTCTTCCAAAAGAAATGTAAACCCTATATTGCAGCATTAACCCTGTACTCCTCACTGTTTGGCAATGTGGGGAGCATTTAGCAATAATATTTCCTAGATATAGTAGGGATGGTGCTGTTGTCTTCTAATGTGATGCATAAATCTTGGGAAATGGTGAAATGCACCATCTTGGGAAATGATGAAATGCTCTTAAGTGATTTGTGTTGAAAAGTGGTAGGAAGCAAATCCCATCACATCCAACCCATTAAAAGAAATTCAGGGATACTAGGTCAAGAAGATCTATTAGCAATACCCTAGCGAGATCCGAGGAAAACTTGGGCCCTCATTGCCCTACTATATCTCCCTGAAGAGGCCAGAATTACTTTTTTCCCCACACACTTAAAATAAATACATCTGTAAAATATATGAATGAACTAATCATGCAGGAGTGCTATATGCTTACTCACAAGGTGCAGGTTACAGTCTAACCTTGTGGGCGGGGGGGGTGTTGTATTTTTTATTTTAAAATGTGAGTGTGTGTGTACATGTGAGTGTGTGCACCTGGAAGTCATGGTGACCTCTAGTGACTGATCCCTAATGGGAGCCTGGAGCATATTCAGAGAGGTGGCTTAATAAAGCCTGCCCCATCTCCCACCTCTGGTATTTCAAGGACGTTTCCCATCCAAGTATTTGCCAGAGTCAACCCTGCTTAGCTTCTGAGATCTGACAAGATCAGGCTTGCCTGGGTTATCCAGGTCAGGGCTAACCTTTATTGCTGAAGAAGAGGACAAAATAATATATGAGGCACTGTGGCACTTATTTTCATGTTCCAATCTGTTTGAGGCATAATTTGTTACTCTGTGTGCTGTTTGTTTGGAATCTCAGCAGCTTGACTCTGTTACTTGAACTACAAAGACTCCTGTAGCACTGTAAAAGATAAGCACATCTATTACAGCAAAAACTGTGTTTGCTGCTGCTAATCCAACATGCTTTGCTTGAATGCACTGATCCTTCTTTAAGAAAATAGCATTCTTCCTCAAGTGGTAGTTTGTATGAAGAAGTCAAAGCATCAGAAAGGACTTTATGCAAACTGCGTAGATTTTGCTTATAGTTTCCATTCATAAGTACAATCTAACAATGGATAAATCTTAGGACATTGGAAGATATTTCTTCTATGCTCATCTAGGTAAAAATTCAAGGACTTGTGTGAAAAGAATAATCATAATACAAAAGCTTGATCTTTCTTTTTTTAATTAATTCCCTTTTCCCCTTATGAAGTTATCACAATGCACTGAACCCCTGATATTAAGTTACAGTTGCTCCTTTTTTCAGTTTATTTGTATGACCATCTTTTGGGGGTTATAAGTTTTTCTGAGCCAAACAAATCAATACGATTTCCTACATGTTTGTGGTCAAGCCACTTACCTTTACCGATTTTTATAAATAAGCTCACACTTCAGGTCTGCTATAAAAAATAGCATTACCTCAAAGGCATATTGTAAATATTTAGCGCAAATGGGAACATATTTTCTGAAGACTCATATTATTTTTTATGAACAAATTGTGCCGACCTGTCTATTGAAAGGTTGTATGGAAGTAGACTGGAGGCTGGAATCCAATCTTTTCCAGATCCAGACTCTATATTTTTAGCTGCATTTCCCCCCCTGAAAAACAATTTGTCCCTTTAATAGTCCCTTACCAGTCCTGTGACACTGCTCAAATTCTCTGACCACTGTTCTGTCTAGCTCAGTATCATTTACTTACTCTGGCTGACGGTGATTTCCCAAGGTCTTAGGCAGACTTTCCCAGTACCTGCTATATATTAACTGAATTGTTTGTGAACCCAATAATTTCTGTACGCAAAGACTGTGTTCTGTTACTGAACTGTGGCCCATACTTTACCTATACATAACTATACTTCTGCATTAGGACATATTAATTAATTTATTTAGATTTCTATCCCGCCTTTCCGGGCAAGCTGGCTCAAGTTGGCGCACAACAAACAATCAATATAAAATAATACATATAATAAATTAATTAAAACAGCATACAGTACTAAAACACAGTATAAATACAGACTATGGTGATCTTCAGCAGATGGTGCATTGCTGGTACAACCAGTGGCATATCAAGAGCCATAGATCTTCCAATGACTCAATTCCCCGGTGGCCCAATTCCCTGGTGGTGGCCCCTAATTGAAAACCTGGTGAAAGAGCTCCATTTTACAGGACCTGCAGAACTGTAAAACATCCCACAGGGTCCTGATGTCCTCTGGGAGCTCATTCCACCAGTAAGGGGCCACCACCAAGAAAGACCTGGCTCTGGTGGTAGCCAGTCTGGCATCTTTCGAGCCAGGAAGAGCCAGGCAATTTTGTAGCCCTGACCTCGGTGCTCTCTGGGGCACATATGGGGAAAGGCGATCCCTTAAGTAGGTAGGCCCCTGACCATATAGGGCTTTAAAGGTCAACACCAGCACCTTGAAACTGACCCAGTAAACTATTGGCAGCCAGTGCAATGCCTTCAGCACAGGCTGGATGTGATCCCTTATAGAGAGGCCCATCAGCAGTCTGGCCACTGCATTTTGCACTAGCTGCAGTTTCTGGATCTGAGACAAAGGCAGCCCCATGTAGAGAGCATTGCAGTAGTCTAATCTCGAGGTGACCATAGCATGGATCACTGTTGCCAGGTTGTTGCATTCGAGGAAGGGAACCAACTGCCTTATCAGCTGTAGATGGTAAATGGCTGCCTTGGCAGTGGCTGCTACCTGGGCCTCCATAGTTAAGGTGGCATCCAGGAGCACTCCCAAACTTCTAACCCTCGATGCTGGCACCAATGGCATCCCACCAAAGGGTGGTAGTGGGATCCCTATCCCCGACCCGCTCCGGCCTAGGCACAGGACCTCCATCTTCATTGGATTCAATTTCAATCGGTTCAGTCTAAGCCATCCTGCAACATCCTGAAGTGCCCACTCCAGGTCATCAGGGGTAGAGCCGGACTGACCGCCCAACAACAGATATAGCTGGGTGTCATTGATGTATTGATGACACCCCAGCTTATGCCTCTGGGCAATCTAGGCAAGGGGATGTATGTACATGTTGAATAGCATCGGGGATAGCACTGCCCCATGAGGAACCCCACAAACAAGTGGGCACCTCTGGGACATCTGCCTCCCTAATGCCACCCTCTGTCCCCGACCATGGAGAAAGGAGACGAGCCATTGCAAGACAAGCCCCTGGATCCCAGTGTCGGTGAGGCAGTGGATCAGTAGCTGGTGGTTGACCATGTTGAACACCACTGACAGGTCCAACAACACCAGCACTGCCATACCGCCTCAATCCAGATGCCTCCGGAGGTCATCTGTGAAGGTGACCAGAGCCGTCTGTGTCCCATGACCTGGTCGGAAACTGGACTGAAATGGATCTAGCATGGAAATGTCATCCATAAAGCTCTGCAGCTGAATAGCCACCACTCTCTCAAGTAATTTGCCCAAATAGGGCAAATTGGAGACCGGCTGATAGTTGGCCAATTTGGCCGGGTCTAGCAATTTTTTTTCAGGAGAGGGCGGACCATTGTTTCCTTGAGTGCCTCTGAGAACAGTGCCTCCATGAAGGACTTGTTGATAATCTCCCTGAGGGCACCTCGCAAACCCTCATGGCCAGCTTTTATAAGCCATGAGGGGCACGGATCAAGGCTGTACGTGGTTGGGCATACAGTTGAGAGCAATCTGTCAACTTCCTCAAGACTGAGCGGGCTGAAATAATCCAGAATAGAACCAGAAAATGTGCATGGGCCTTGAATTTGCTCACTGTCTCAACTGTGGCGGAGAGATCATGGCAGAGTAGCAAGATTTTATCTGCAAAATAGCTCGCAAAAGCCTCACAGCCAATATCCAATTCCCTAGCATTTGGTCTGCCCTGTGGCAGCTCTGTTAAAGACCAAATAGTTCTAAACAATTGTGCCGGGCGTGAGCTAGCAGACGCAATCGTGGCTGCATAGAACTCTCTCTTCGCGGCTTTGACTGTCATCTCATAGGATCTCATAAACGTCCTGTAGGATGCTCTTGTTGTTTTGTCACGAGTACATCACCACCGTCTCTCTAATCATCTGAGCCCTTGTTTCATCAGCCACAGCTCCTCAGTAAACCAAGGAGCCCGCTTCATATGAGGGCACAGAGGGCACTGGGGAGCGATCTCATTGATGGCTGCCAAGAGCTGACCATGCCAGTCCTCAACTAGCTCATCCAACGAGCTGCAAGGGGGCATGGGATCCCGCAGAGCCATCTGAAACCACAAAGGGTCCATTTGGCTCCGTGGGTGAGCTAAAATATGCTTGCCACCCAAACTGGGTTGGGGTGAGACATTCACACGGGCCTTCAGGACATGGTGGTCCAACCATGGCACTGCCGAAGCAGTGATCCAGTCCACTGTAACCCCTGCCGTGAAGATCATGTCGAGCGTGTGCCCGGCCCGATGCGTGGGAGCCATAACATATTGGGTGAGTTCTAGTGCTGCCATGGATGACACCAGATCCATCGCCAGCTTCAAAGCCGCATCATCAGCATAGACATTGAAGTCACCCAAGACTATCAGCCTAGGGTGCTCCAATGCCCAGCCCAACACGGCCTCAACCAGAGATGGCAGGCTGTCGGCTGGTGCATTGGGTGGTCAGTACACCAACCAGACAGCCAAACTCTCCCCAGCTTCCCGCACAAGACCCAAGCACTCAATACCTGCAAGCCTCAGTGACAGGAGTGCCCTGAAGGAGTAAGCCTCCCGAATGAACAATGCCACTCCTCCTCCCCGCCCCGCAGTCCGTGATTGGTGAAGGACCAAGAACCTGGGTGGAGCTAACTGGGAGAGAGCTACTGCCTCCCCTTCTTGCACCCAAGGCTCAGTCACGCATTCCAGGTCCACTCCCTGTTCTAGCAGGTAGTTCTGAAGGACTGAGGTCTTATTATTTATGGACCTGGCATTACACAACACCAATGTCGGAGGGGGGTTCTTAATCCCAGGCCCTCTGCCAACCACTCTCGGGATGGGGCGCGGGCTGGAAGGGGGCTGAGCTTCTCTGCTTCTCCGCCTCCTTCCCTTAACTTTCTGCCTGGTCCCACCGCTATACTTTCCCCTCCCCAGAAGCACTAGTATCTCTAGTCCAGACGCCACCATTCAGGGTGGCCTTCACAGTGCCCTAGCAATGACTCAGGCACCACAAAATTGGCTTGTGAACAAGATATGCCACTTAAGATGCCGCTTAAGGCAATCAGTAGTTTCCCCAACCAACTAATTAACTAACTAATCATCCTATCAAGCTAGATTCCCATTACAATAGCTCACAGATATTCCTGATACTGTGTAGTGACTGGCTGTAGAATTAATGCAGGGGGGGACAGACGGAGTGGGTTTTGAATTGATTGGGTACATATTTATTTTTGTTATCTGTTTTGCTATTGTACCTTCATGTTGGTGGTAAAGATGAAATCTAAGCCTAAAAGGATTCTGAGATGTAACTGAATACGCAAGAGGAAATTGTACTCTGCACATATGCAGAGAGACAGCTTCATCATGGAAGGGAAGTACATGCCTCAAATATTTCTGAAATATTTCATCCCTCTCTCCCTAATACATACACATGTGGAAACCTACAAGGACTTCTGAGCAACATCTCACTTTCACCTCTCCTACTATTTCCACTTTCCCTTTCCTGAAAGCCCCATAGTCTCTCCCCTTTTCCTGCTTCCTTCTTTCCTTCTAGGGTTGCCAACGTGGAGATTTCTTGGAATCACAATGGATCTCCCAACTACAAAGATAATAGAATCATAGAATTGGAAGGGACCACCGGGGTCATCTAATCCAACCCGCTGCACAATGCAGGAAATACACAAATACCTCCCCCCCCCACATCTATGACCACTGTTCCATGCCCAGAAGATGACAAAAACCCTCCAGGATCTCCAGCCAAACTAGCCTGGAGAAAAATTGCTTCCTGACCCCAAAGTGGTGATCAGCATTTCCCTAGGCATGTAAGAAAGGGCCACAAGAGCTATGCACTGATGCAACCCTTCCTGCCCTCCCTCTCATGAACTGCCTAAGTTCACACAATCAGCATTGATGTCTGATGGTCATCTAGCCTCTGTTTGAAAACCTCCAAAGAAGGAGAGCCCACCACCTCCTGAGGAAGCCTGTTCCACTGAGGAACTACTCTGTCAGGAAGTTCTTCCTAATATTTAGCCAAAAACTCTTTTGATTTAATTTCAAGCCATTGGTTCTGGTCCAACCTTCTGGGGCAACAGAAAACAACTCTGTACCATCCTCTGTATGACAACCCTTCAAGTACTTGAAGATGGTTATCGTATCACTCTCAGTCATCTCTCCAGGCTAAACATACCCAGCTCCTTCAACCTTTCCTCATAGGACTTGGTCTCCCGATCCTTTACCATCTTTGTTGCCCTCCTCTGGACATGTTCTCAGCTTGTCTATATCATTCTTAAATTGTAGTGCCGAAAATGGAACACAATACTCTAGGTGAGGTCTAACCAGAGCAGAGTGAAGTGATACCATCACTTCACGTGATATGGACACTATACTTCTGTAGATACAACTCAAAATCACATTTGCCTTTTTAGCTACCACATCACACTGCTGACTCATGTTCCCTAGATCCCTTTCGCACATACTACTGCCAAGGCAAATCTCCCCCATCCTATAATTATGCATTTGATTTTTGCTACCTAAATGCAGAACTTTACATTTATCCCCACTGAAATTCATTTTATTTGTTTTAGTCCAGTTTTCCAGCCTGTCAAGATGCAAAAACTGGCCGTAAACTATATTATTTTTCAAGTGTTGTGGATGAAAAGACCAGTAATGCAAATACGTGTTGTGGTCCATAGGTTTTTTACATGTGTGCACAGCCAAATGATTATCAGTGGTTCTATAAGCTAAAAAAGTAACCATATTAGAATCTGATGGTTTCGTGCAATCCACTGAGCCAGGAACAAAAATCAGCCAATCTCTAATTCTCATTAAACACCAAAAACAGATCATCAATGAATCTTTTAAAAATAAAGTTCACATTGAAAAAAAGATTGGTATCTACATTGTAAAAGTATCTCTCCTCAAACCATGCTATGGATAAACAGGCAATGCTGAGGGCGAAGGAGCTCCCTGTGGCCACCCCTCTAACTTGTGAGTAAAACTGTTTTCCAAATCTGAAATAGCTTTTTTTCTAAAATGAGGTCCACTAGCTGTAACATAAAAGAAGTAGTTGGTGAAGATTCTGATCTTGAGTTAAGATACATTTCCGCCACCATTCTAGTTTCTCCGTGTGGGATGTTGGAATATAAGGATCCCACATCTAAGGTCACTAACACTGCATTCCTCGGAATAGCCAGCCCTTTAATTTTAGAAATGAAATTAGTTGTGTCTTTGATGTAACTATGTATATTAAAAAGAAAAGATTTTAAATGTTGATGAACAAACTGAGCTAAAGGTCCTGGTATAGACTCTGATGCTGACACAATTGGATGACCGGGAGGAGGAAGCAGTTCCTATTTGCCAACTTTTTTTCTCTCACCAGATTCCTGTGCTCTCACAAATTTTTGTAGTAGAATGCCTAGATTTAGTCCTACTGACTTTCTCTCCCCTGCCCCCCTCAGTTTTCTAGCTCTTTTGCCAGCTAGGTGCTAAGAAGGCAAACAGTGTTTAATGGAAGCTATGTTTACATTTATAAGTGTAAGTATAAAATCTCTCTCCTGTTTCCTAATCCATAGCTCTTTCCCAGTGAACTACCAGTGTAGTATTGTTTAATGTAAGCTTGCTGTTGTATTCTAAATTCTTCTTTGCCTGTGCATCTCCTGTCAAATGCTTGTTTCTCTCACATTGATACTGATGAAATGCATTGTGCACTGTTAAATTCATATTTGTCTGTGGTATCACAGGCATTGTAATGGGAATTCTTCACCAGAGGAGGGAACTATTTGTTGTAGGTTCTACATACAGGTTTCTTACTGGACTATGAGGAAAGCAGGCTGCTGTGATTGGAATATAATTCCCTCCTTCCTCATCTGGCATTTCCTATGTCCTTCTAAAATTTGGGTTGTGTTGTCTGTGTCTTGATCTGTTAGAAGATTTGAATGCCTGAAGATTGTGGATGCAGGTGCCAAGTGCTGCTCTCTTAACTACAAGGGTGTTGAAGTCCTCTGGCAGGGCTTCTTGGCAGTGTGCTCGTGTCTTGTTTATGGGAGATATGATGTCATCATGGCATCCTTGCTGTAATCATATGTACATTGATATCTTCCATGAATGAGTTCGGGGGGGGGGTCCTTAGCATAAATCGTTGTGACAGAGGGATAATTGCCAGGGATGATGTTCTCACTGCTACTTCATCTCTTAGAACTAATGGTATTATTTTGCTTTCTGGTTTGCTATTTGAACACACAAGATTATGACTACAAAGCCAGTCTTGTTTTGCTTTGTTTTTAAACTATTCACTATTTTTTAAAAAAATCTCATAACTCTTTTCCCTTAAAATGGTAATTCACAAAAAAAGGAAACAAAAAAATAATATTGAGTTGGTAGTTGCTGCATCTAGCCAACTGTGCAATCACCATAGCAACCATATGTTCTGTATCTACATTAGAAATATTAACCTTCTATTTGATATTAATATGATATATGTTAAAAATTGAGGAACATATGCAAAGGACTGTTTCAATTTTGTTTGCAGAAAAATGAACATAAACATAAATAATGTCTATGATCATAGAAAAAAATTCTGAAGGCACTAAGCGTAGACAAATGCTACATAGATTTTACCATTTGAAAGTGAAATAAAACAGGAATCCAGTAACATGTGAAGGACAAACAACACTCTTCCTCCAAGTAGCATTTTATCTAACAAGAACCCTGTTAGTAGATCAAGCTGAGAGATGGTGGCATGCCCGAAGTGTGCTGAATTTGATAACTAGGGGAACTAAGGGAACATTTGAATCTGGGTTTCTCAATTCTAGACTCACCTAAGAAATACACTGTACTGACTCCATCTGAACTGTAAGGGGCAGCAAATTGCCTAATGAATATATAAGCATAATTGTTCTAATTCACTTTTTGATGAACAAAATTACTCACAAAACATTGTAAAGAAGGAAATCATGCAATCATGGTAAAGCATAAGAAGGCTGACATGCAATTGTAAATCAAGAAATTTCAGAACCTTGATACAAGTACATTTAAAACTGCTTCCCCACTTTTCACACATGTGGGGCTCAAAGCTGCTTTAAGTGACATACGTGTATTTGGTCAGAGTCAGCATTGGGCACGATTAGCCACCGAATAATTTGGCATTGAGGATTTTTTTACTCCATATGTTGTTCTCAATGAGGAGGAGAAACTGTGTCTTTGTGCACAGATGGCCAGAATTAAAATGGACTGTCCTTTATCAGTCTGAAAGAGTTGATTTGTCTTTCCTTGTTCAGTGATTTAGAAAGGACCTTTTGTGACAGGGGTGCAAGGGGCAGCAATGGGTTCATTCAAAACAACTTCCAATTGTATCTACAGAATGGTCAAGAATTCAAGTGTGAAGCATACATTTTGTAACTGTAAATGGAGCAGTCACTGGAGTTGGAAGGGCAAAATGTAAATAATGGTACTGGAACAATCCCACAGAGCAATGGACTTTTTGAATAAAGGGGCTCATAAAGGGCCTCTTGCACAGGCCCCAGCCGTGCTTGTACAGCAGTCGGCAAAAATTCAATAGAAAGCTCAAATATATATATATTAGGAAAGTGGATTAAAAATGTAACAAGTGGCTGACAGAAAAAAACAATAAACAGCTGTGAAAGCAGTACTCAGATTTTCATTTATTAGCTATATAAAAAGTCCAAAAGTAGTCACCCTAACTTACTCCCTCTCTGTGTGGGAGAGAGGTAATTTTGAAAATGTAGCTCCAATACAAAGCATATCTGTACTCATGTGTGGCACAGGGACATCCCACAGTAACATAAACCTGGAAACAAAATTAATACAATTTTTTTTTTAAGCGCACTCTTCTAATTCTAGCAAAAGAAGATACCTGAATTCCTTATAGATAATAACTTTATTACAGAGTTAGAGCTAGAGTCTCAGCATTAGAGGGGTAGGGTTAGAGGATATAGGTTTTGGTTTTGGGATACCACCAGTCATGAACATCCCAGTGAGTGACACCTCTGTTGCTTCCAACTATTTTCCAAGTTTCCTGACCCCACCAGTCTTCCATGTTTGACCAACTTATGGAAGAAGCATGGGTGTAGCATAAGCATGAATTCAGTGTACTGCAGTCCTGAGGACAGGGGAGGAGTCAGAGGGGGAAAGGGAGAAGGGAGAACAAAACAACACAGAAACCAGTTGGAATAAAATAGTCCACAACCTTATTGATTATGACCATTGGAGCACTGGTTCAGCAGAAGACACAGATTCAGGCATTGAGCAACCTTCCAATTGGCTGATGAATCCTTTTCACAGCCCACCTGCTGGAGGAAAACCTGACGTGACAAGTCCTGTGGTACAATATGGGCTCAAGCCTTTGTGTGGTTCCCTTGACACCTGGAAGTGGAGCAGGGTGACAGCCCCCAAGCTGGGCATGCCACTGCTTGGCTCCATCCCAAGACCCCTTAAAGGTGTTCTCAAATGAGGAAAGGCAGGCATGCAGGCATGGCCTCCCTCCTCAATGGTCCAGACTAATGCCCCAAACTGCCCAAAGCTGTGATGAAGAGCAAGTATAACAGAACATTAACCCACACACAACTCACAACTGAGGGTGGGAAAGACAGAATGCAGGCCCATTGGCAGCACCTGCTTTAAAAATGGGAGGGGCAGACCAGAGGGAAGACTTCTCTTCCCAGCTCCTCCAAGCCCCCCCCCCATCTAACCTAGACAGCCAGAGATTGGCTGGCCAGGGCTGCAGTAAGAAAATAATCAACTACTATACATAAAATTATATCAAGGATGAGGGGGGATCTCCCTACTAATTAACCCCTGGTTACTTTAGTTTAAAACCTTATTTAAAAAAAAAAAAAAAAAGCAACTGCAGTGGATTACAAGCATTGCTGGATATTAATAGTTCCTTGGAGAGAGATCCACAGTCAATGAGAGCAGCAGGTGTACCTCTCTGCTTTCAGATCTTTCATTGGCCACAGAGTCCCCCAGCCAAGGTAGCTAACCACAGCCAGCACCTTAAGTGGGCCAAAAGACCCGACTGGAACTGGGGGCTGAAGGCAATCCAATAACCCTGCACTTGCAGATGCACTTAAGACCCCTGGAAGGTGGCTTGATGGGGTCCCAAGGTGCAGGCCCCCTGATGGAGCAGTCCAAGTTTGTCTGTCGTCAGGCAAAGCCGTCCACACAAACTGCAATGTCTGCAAACCTCTGGGCCCCAAGGACCTCCAAATACCACCAAGCCAAACCAGTCCAGGAGCTCAGGGCATGTTGGAGCAGCTCACCTTGTTCTTCTCTCTCTGGAATCGATCCAAGAAGTCAGCAGCAATACTGGGTGGCTCGAGGCACATTTGTCTGATCCAACTGATCCCCTGGTCCCCCAGTCCTCCTGATAAACAACGTTGTGGGACTCACCAATTCTCCAGGGTCAGCAGACCTTGCCAGCATCCCAAGGCCTGCAGCCCCTGCGGTTCCACCACAAAGCAAAGAACTGCTGAGGCCAAAGAGGCAACTGCCACAACCGTGCTAAAAAATCCAGTGCCACGGGACACTGCGGCCTGCACTCCCACAACAAGAGCAAAGCACACCAGGGCAGCATTGGTGGAAGCTACAGCAAAGGTAGCAGGTGCCACAGTAGCACCAGGAAACGCCACATCTAGGAGACATGTACTTGGGCCATCTTGCACAGCTCGCGGGAAAGGTCCCAGTGTACTTCCTGTTCTGTTTTGTTCTTGCATTTGGTCCTCCACAGACTGACTCTCTCCAGGTTCCCCTTGACCTTAGGGGGAAGCCAGTTACTGCTTCTTGTTGCCTGTTAGACCAGTGTTTATCTGATCTCACAGCTGGTACTCCTCGTCAAAGCCGGAGCTCCATGCTGATCGCCATCTGAAACCTTAAGGACTCAAGAGTATGACTATATAAAACATAAAACATTGGTTACAATGGAGGGATCACTGAAGAAATGCCAAATGAAACAAAGTCTTCACCTGCTGGCAGAAGAAAGCAATCTTCAAGTCTCTCATACCTCTTCTATTAATGCTATTGGGATAGAAAGTAGCTTTTACATTTACTTTACAGAATGCAAATATGCTTGCCAAGATGTGCTTCCTCTCTTCCACACTCCTGTGCATTCCTGAAAACAAAATGATTTAAGTTTATAACCATTTATATTTTGGGTTAAATATAAAATAGGCCATTTATCTATTGGATTAAATGTAAAAAAAAAAACATATGCCTTGGAAGCACAGAAACTTTATGATGTATCCCCAAATCTCCACATTTTCTGGTTAAGGGCAAAATGCTGTTCAAACAAATTACACAGATGATCTGACCCAAACGGTAACAAGAGAAAGAAATTTTACTTATAGAAAAAGAAGCACATCTTACATGACATATTCATGTAGGAATATTTAACTGACTGTGAACAGATTAACTTCAAAAAAGGTTAACTTGCTACACCTCTAAGCCCAGGTAAGAGAGTGAAGAAGAGAGGTCCTATATAAGGCGAAACAGAAGGCAAGCAATGGCCAAAGAGGCTCAACATCTAACCAATCAGAGGGTGTGGCCAACTGCCAAATGTACCTGAGTGACAGAATTCTCTTAACCCTTTCCCTCTCAGATCCTCTTGCATGCAGAGTTACAATATCCAACATTAGGGATGGGTATGAGCCACATTTTTGCAGTTTGGTTTGTAGCTAAACCATGAACCCATACCCATGGGAGGTTGGTTCATATTGGTTCATGAGCCAATGAAATTTTAAACCTCTGCTTTCTGCTCTCTGCAGCCTTTCACAGGGAGCAGAAAGCAGCTGTTTAGTTTAAATAGCACCAAAACATTTAAATCCTGCAAACAGCTGAGCAGTGGAGACCGCCAGTCACTGTTTGGTTTAAATAGCTCCAAGCCATTTAAACCAAACAGCTGAGTGGCAAGGTGCTTCCTGCCACTTAACTATTTTCATGAAGAAAGCCTCCACGAACTGCACCAAAATTCATGGGAGTTAGTGGTAGTTCTTCAGTTAGGGAACATCACTTAGCAAACCACAAACTGGCCAAAATACATGACAAACTTTAGTTCAACAAGTTCATGCCCATCCTTATCCAGCATTATTGATTTGCTATGTGATGTGTATATTTGTGCTAACCAGCTATGTAGTTTTTTAGCTTGTTTAGTATTTATAACAAATGCCTAATAAAGGTTGTATGATGAAAATTGAACGAGACCCAAAATTCTGGGAGATAAATTATCATTACACCCAGAATTTCAGAGTGCTTAGCTAATTTCACATAATCCTGAGCTGACTTGAACCATAAAATTTTGGGTATAATTTTGGCTTGGGTATATCTGAATGCACATCCCTAATTAGAACAGATCCTGAATAGAATTTCTGCAGGTGCAGGGCATGTCCGTATGCAATTTTTGTTGATTCCTCCCTCCTGCAAGAGACTTATGGTTTTTCCCCAAGCAATTCCTATGGATCACTTGCCACCCAGCAGCAGCAGTTTGAGAGTGTTTCAAGCTACTGCAGGAAGGAGGAATCAACAAAAATTGCCCCCTCCTTACACTGAAAGAAATGTAGGTGGGGTCCATGCCAAAGTTAGGTTTTGCTAGAAGGATTTTGGGGGTTGTGGTCTTTGGGAGAAGTTACAATTTATTGTCAAGGCTGTTTATATTCAGCTTTTATCAGATGTAGGGATTTTTAAAGAAAGCAAAAACATGCCCCTAACCCATACCCCCTAATAACTCTCTCATCCTTTTTGCTGCCAAAAGTGAGAAAAAGGAAACTAAAACGCAATAATAATGAGAAGTAAATGGCTGCCGGCAATGGTCAGGCCTTTCCAGCATAGCAGCCCTCTAAGCTAATATTTTCTATGAGTTACCCTCCATGACTAAGATCTCTTAAGAGCAGTTAACAGCTACTTTAGAACCCAAGTGTGGGCAGATTAAGATAAGTGTTCATAGTCACTTTAGAAAATTAATTTCTTGTTCTGAGTACAGCTGTGGGGGAGAGATACTGCACAGACCACTTGCTAAAGCATAGCAATTGTTTGCACTTTAAAAATGGCAACTATTGTCCATCCTATTTTGTATTTACCATCCTTTTAGAAAACTGCATATGTATCACTTGAGGAAAATTGGAACAAGAAACAGTGTGATCCAATTTGTAAGGTGTACAAACACTGGGTCACTAATTATAATTTTGCCACAAGCAATTGTCAAAACCATAAAACTCCAAGTCTTGTCTGGTGGTGGGCAGTATTCCGTCATACAGGCATCTGGCAGAATCAGCAGGTGATCATTGGCTCTTTATAAGAGAACAAAAAAACCAAAATACCCAATCAGTGTTTGGAATTCACAACCAAATGGGTTGCCTATTAACAGTAACAAGAAACACCATCTGCCCACAAACAAACAAATGTGTGAATCTTACAAACGTTTAAACTTTCTTTACTTCTTTATATTTCTTTTGCTTCTTTGTCTATATATGTCAAACAAACATTTTCATTATATGCTATCTGGGTTACAGCTTTACTTAAATTCCTGAACATGGGACACCTGGGAAATATGTTAGCAAATTTTCACAGGATATCTAGGTAGAATCCAAGTTAGATATGCTGATCACACCATTTTATACAGGACAGAAAACTATGATTTGCACAGGCTGAAAGACAGCTGAAACAAAAGCACTTCATAGCAGTTACTACCCACTCATATGAGATGTAGAAATATCTGTTCCACTTTGACAAATTTCTTCACCAAGTAATGACCTATGCAATTGATCTGTGTTATCCTTATTCTAATAGCCAAAATGTGTGGATACCTATTCCCACCAACAGGGGGCTCACTCTCCCCCAACAGCTTTTCCTACATAGTCAGTAGACTTCCTGGGTTTGTAGAAAAATCCAAAAAGTGAAGAAATCCCTTCAGGAAGGTTGAATTCCCCAAAAAGCCTTTTGAAATGGCCTCTGCAGGGACCTAACTCCAGGCATCAACGGTGAGAGATTAGAACATTGGGGGGGAGGCTTCTAACTGGCTCTGTCAGTAAAAGGGTGGGGGAAGGGCCCTTTCCAGGCCTCTTTCGGCTTTGGAGGGAGGGAGGGAGGGAGGAGGGAGGGAGCCTTGGGGCCAGGCCTCACAAGAGTTGCCAGTGCCAGGATGGGGGATTTCTAGAGATTTTGTGGTGGACTCTAAGGAGGGCTGGGTTTGGGAAGGGAGAGGCTTCAGCTGGGTATAATGCCACAGAGTCCACCCTCCAAAGCAGCCATTTTCTGCAGGGAGACAGACCTCTGCTGTCTAGAGTCCAGTTGTAATTCTGGGGGGGTCTCCAGGGCCCATTTGAAGGTTGGCAACTCTAGGCCTGGCAGTAGTCTAGGGTTGCCAGGTCCCCCCTGATTTGCACGACTCACCTAGCCTCAGCTGCTTGCTACCATTCATCAGCAGCCACCCTATGAAAGCCAGTGAGGTGCAACAGTTAGAGCTTCAAAGTAGGGTCTGCAAGACCCAGGTTCAGATCCCCATCTTGCAGTGGAAGGTGACTGCGTGATTTTGGACCAGTCACATATTTCAGCCTAACCAACCTCACAGGGTTGTTGTGCATATAAAAAGGAGGAGGGAATAATGAAAGCTGCTTTGGCCCTCACTGTGGAGAAAGACTCTAATTTTCCTAGGTAGAGGCTGGGGGGTGGAGATGGAAAACAGGAGACAGAGAGGCAGATAAAGGTAGGTTGGCTGTTGGTTGGGAAGGAAATAGGTTTGACAACTCCAGGTTGGGAAATCCCTGGACATTTGAGGGGTGAAGCCTGGAGAGGGTGGGATTTGAGGAGGGGAGGAACTTTGGACTGGTGTAATGCCATAGACTCCACCCTCCAGCCATTTTCTCCACAAGAACCACCATTGCCAGCCTCTGGGTGAGGACTGGAGATCACCCAGAATTACAACTGTTGTCCAGGAGACAGAAATCAGTTCCCCTGGATAAAATGGCTGTTTTGGAGGGTTGAGTCTATGGCATCATACCCTGCTGAGGCTGCTTGCCTCCCCAAGCCTCACTGTCCTAAGGCTCCATCCCCAAATCTCCAGGAATTTCCCAACCTGGAGCTGGCAGCCCTAAGGTGAATTGATCTCTGTAGCTGGGAGATCTGTTGTGATTCCCAGAGTGCTGCCACTGCTGCTGTGGGGGAGAGGAAGCAGGTGGGTAGCTGAGAGCGCTGCCACCACTACTACTGCTGCTCTGCAGAGTAGGGGAGGAAGCAGGCAGGAGGCTGGGAGAGTGATGGGGGCAGAAAGAAAGAATGATGGGGTGGGGGCAGAAAGAGAGAGAAAGAGTGATGAAGTGGGGAGGCAGAAAAACAAAGAGAAAGATGACAGATCAGAAAGAGAGAGGAAGTCACATGCATGGAGCAGAAATAGAGATAAGAAAAGGGGGGCAGAGGGGAGAAATAGTGTGAGAGAGGTAGGGGGTGAGCAGAGGAAGCAAAGGTGTGACGAATGAGATAACCATCCCGCAAGTTTCTTGCAGGTCTCCACTTGTAATAACTATATTTTTATTGACTTACAACTTACAATAATTATTTCAGAAATATATAAAAAATTAATGAACAAGAATTAAAGCAACTCATTACATTTTAAAACTAATGGATATAGGCTTAATTTTATTCTTCAAGCCCCCTATCTCTATGCCAATTTAGGATCAACCCTAGCATTATTTTTGCTCTAGGGTAAGGTGGTGGTGTTTTTTTTTTAAATCGTGTAATATTGAACCCTCATTTTTATTATACATCTTGTATCTTTAAAAATAAAGATCTATTAATCTGCTTCTCACTTTAAGCATTGGCATGATAGTTCTGGCTCCATATTTTCCCTTCAGTGGAGTCATGGAAGCAGTGTTTGCATTGGGAACAATATCCACCAGTATTCATGATGTTGCTGGCTTCGTAGTATTTTAGACAAAGTAGCTGTTGTATTAAATGGGCTAGATCAAAAAGCTGTATTCTACTAATGGTAGAGACTTTGGTTGGCACAACATGATTTTTCTGCTGGAGCGAGCCTTTTTGTGGGAGTGGGAGGCTTCTCCATTAGCAAAGCCATTGGATTCAGTCGGTATTCAAGAGTCTGGAAACTTTTCCTACACAAAGTCACAAAGGGGAGGATGAGAACAAGCCAGAGTTTGCTTTCTGGCCAGGCTCCCTCAATCACACAGGACACAAAGGCAAGCCTTTCTTCCCTTCCATTGGATGATGCTCCTCCCCTTCCTCCCCTTGCTCAGCTACCTCAATCACACAGGAGAAATACAAAGCACCTTTAAGACCAACAAAGTTTTATTCAAGGTATGAACTTTTGTGTGCCTTGCTACAGTGAGTGTTTTGTTGAGCTCATTATGCCAGGGCTCTCCTGAGTGCAATTGGGTTCCCTCCCCCCTTTCACTGTATTCATGCCTTCATGAGCCAGTCTTTCTCAGTAGGTAAGCAATGTGAACTATTTTGATGAGGAATAACAACAAGCTAGTGAGGTGGATTAGGCTGAGAGTGTGTGTCCAGACCAAGTTTATCCAGCACATTTCCTTTGTAGACTAGGGATTTTGAACTTGGACTCCAGACAGCAGGCTGATCCTGACCACTATACCCTGTTGTCTCTCTATTCTTGCAACACCTCATAGCAGTTATTTTTCTGGGAAGAATATAGTTTTGTAGACAAACACATAGTCCTCACTCTGTGTCATGATGCCTTCTATGTTCTTGTCCAGCACACTAAGCAATTTATGTACAAAAGCTCACAATGCCCAGGCATTTCATGTTTTCCCTTGGATCCTAGGCTCAGAGCACTGACCATGAGATTTCTGTAATGACTGTCAATAAATCAAATGTTTGCATCTTACAGATACACACCTGAACAGCATACTTAAGATTGGTACAGCACAGACATTTTGATGCAATAATTCAGAGCAAGAGGTGTATCAGAGACTATTAAATAAACAAAATATTGCAAGAGTGCTAATGTTTTAAGCATGTTTTTACTTCAAGTAAAAAATCTTGAATTGTGTTTGTGTTTTTTATAAAGTTTATCTCTCTGCTACCTGGCATTACATTTTATGACGCACATGGCCCGGCCTGACAAGGTCTCATTTATGTCAGATCCAGCCCTTATAAAAAATGAGTTTGACACTCCTGTACTAGCCTTTTCTGGTGAACAAAGTTTGGTAGAGTTGGTCAGAGGAAGGAGAAAGCAGAATGGGAGAGGGAGAAGTGGAGGTGGAGGAGCTGAGCATGACCCTTGCAGATGCCTACACTGGGATAGCATGATCAGTGTAAAGTCACACAGACCTTCCCCAAGATGTGTTTTCATCTAAGAGTTTGAAGACAGTAGCTGAAGATACTTCTCAAAGCAGATTGGGTTGGAATAAAAGATTTCAAATTGTTAAGTATGAGACTCAACAAAGGATTCAGCTTCAAGTGATTTCAGCTTTATTAAACAGCAACTGTAAGTCAGGAACACACAACAACAAGGGGAGCACAGCTCCTTCTTTTAAACTCTCCCGGGCTGTCAAAGCCACACCCATTACAAGTTAAAGACTAATCAGAATACAGGGATAAAGGCCAATCAGATGGACCGTTCCTTCTTTGCAACAATATCACTCAGTGATTGGGTAATTACACAGGTTTCGCAGAAACCGACCAATAGCAATGCGACATCTGAAGAGCCACATTCAGACTCAAGCTTAACATGTGAATAGATAGGAGCGATTCACATTCAGTACATAACACAAATCTCATTGGTAGATCAGTAAGATAATAAGGAAGGAGAAATTGGGGGTATTGATTACTTCTCTGATGAAGTTTATGATCAAGATGGAATAACAAGCTTAGGTTATATGATCACCATTTGTTTGGATTTAATTTTGGGGAAAACCTAGTGAGGAAAATAAATATATCAAAATCAGAGATTGACGAGCTGATGTATCCTTGCTAACTGATAGATAGATCCTGTTAGTGTTCATGGAATGCCAAATGTAATTAACTGACACTCTGTTATTACCTTTGGAGGTGGGTGATGAGCTCACTCACATTTGTTTTTTCCCAAGCATGGAGGTCATGACATTACATCCCGTCTTTGAAGTGATATGATTTGCTGTGTGGTGTTTCTCTTCTTCCCCAGATTAGAGAAATACATTCCAGTCTAGTATTTCAAATGTTGATAGAGGCCAAAATAAGAAATAAAATTAAAAGGATGCCTAGCCCTTCTGAGGGATTGGTGAAAGGATTCCAGCTATGTACTTAAGCACTGATCCAAGAGCCTGCTCATGGGGTAAAAGCTGGGGATGCTGATGTGGTCACAACCCACGTTGCCATCTGGGGAGGCATTTGTCTGGTCTCTAGCTTAAATAGTTTCCCTTAGGGAATGCTCCTGTTGTTCTGCTGTGGCAGTGGCAGCCAGCTGCCACCACCACAGCATCCCTTGGGATTGGGCTGTCAGAGACCTAGTTGACCAAACAACATCAACCTTTACTGAATCCATACAATCAAACTTCACAACAAGTTATCACAGGCACCAGAGGCCCCTCCAGCAATATGTGGCCAGGTGTGAACTCTCCTATTCTGAGCATTATACAGATAGATATTGCCCCTTGCGGCAGCATGCACATGACCAAAGTTCTTAATCTTGTGTCAGTGAATAAATTGTGTTATGTTGTGATCTCTTTGTATCTTCTTAATGTGGTGCTCAGATGTATGTTTCCCAGTTGTTGCACCAGAACATCTAAAAACATTATTTTGATCTGCCAGTTCTGTTTGAAATTTCCCTTGTGGGACACTCTGTTGTTCTTTGCACTTCTGGAAGATTGGCATTTTCTGTAAATTAGTGACATCTTGCGTGCTCTCCCTCATGCTACTCTGAGCTCAACGGAGCTGAAAGCAAAATTTGCAAAAACCCAAACTGTCGCCCTGATTGTACTCTCTGCAGTGGCTGTGGTTTTCATGGCCCTTGGCTCCATCTTTCTCTAATCTTTGTTTTAGCTTTTTAAAAACCCAAGTGAATTTATCAGAATCTTCTGCTGTTCTTTCTGGTTAGTATTTTCCATAGCTTTTGGTTCTTTTCTATCCCTAAAAACCTGGGAAGAATGTGCATAAATATTTCAGCAATGCACATTAAGCTTATGCTATACCACTGCCTTTATTTGTAACATAATATACTTTAAATTAGTACTTTTCTGCTATACTATTGCTGATGTTTAAAGATTAAAGCTATTAACGTGCCTTCACAAGACATCTAAGAATTGTGAGATAATTATTTCAGGAATTAGCCTTCTGCATCCTATTTTAATGCCACTGTGGGCATTTCCCAGGGTGGAAAAGGAAATTAAATGTCTTTATTTAGCAGGGACTGAAAACTCATAACGACTTGGCACTGCTTTGCTCATGCTGAAAGAGGAGGATTGGGAGATATTTCTACAGGCTGTGAATCCCACAGTATACTCCCGCTCTGCACCTTAGAAGATGAGCTTTTACATGGTTGGCTGGGGAAACACTCCTAGTAGAACATGCACAGTAGGGTGTTTAGGACTGAGATATTAAATACAGCGATATAATTAATCTTGATATTTCATGCTTAGAATGCCTATTATGCACAATCCTGTACAGAACAAATATGTTATCTTTTCTTTACACCACATTTTTATTCTGACTTCCTCTGTGGAAGTCATGGCAACATTTATAGACATTATGTCATTTTAGCTTCACAGTGAGGAAGGTTAGTCTAAGAATGAGTAACTGGCACAAAATCATTCATTGAGTTTCATAGGTCAGTAGGATTCCAGGTCCAAGTCCAGCCCCGCATCCACTTTATCAAAATTATCATCTAATGAGATAAAAGATAAGAATATTTAAGAGCTGTTCTTGATGTAACTTTTGCTATGGGGATGTCACTTTCCATGATGAGTTCTCCATCTCTTAGATATAACAAGGAGGAGGAGGAGACTGGATTTATACCCCACCCTTCTTTCGGAGTCTCAGAGCAGCTTACAAACTCCTTTCCCTTCCCCTCCCCTCCCCACAGGAGGTAGAAGTTGCAATATGAACTAGAATAATCGTATCACAAATTTTTCCACGTCTGCCAACAGATGCAATTTATGTTTGGATGGTGTAACTCCCTGTACAAAGCCTCATGGGGCATGTTTTGCCTTTCAGTACAGCAAGGGCATGAAAAACTCACAATGGGTGTACCAAACTCCATAATGAATATCACATCTCAACTGCCTCTAATTTATGTAAATAACCTATGCACACATATACCTTTGGATAAGATGAAGAGTAGATACAAAGGTAACTCCAGTCCCCCTGCCAGTTCCTGCTTCCCCAGTGTGCAGACTCTAATCTGGGAGAACCGGGTTTGATTCCCCACTCCTCCACTTGCACCTGCTGATATGACCTTGGGTCAGTCACAAGCTCTGGCACAGCTGTTCCTGAAAGAGCAGTTTGTGTTAGAGTTCTCTCAGCCCCACCTACCTCACAGGGTGTCTGTTGTGGGAAGGGGAAGGGGAAGGAGTTTGTAAGCTGCTCTGAGACTCAAAAGTGAAGGGCGGGATATAAATCCAATCTCTTCTTCTTCTTCACCTCTGCTTTTCCCACCTGTCCACCCAGCATTTCCTTTCCTCCCTCTCTTGGTTGGCCTCTCAGATCAGGATAAGATAGAGAAACTGTTATCTAACTTTGACCATACAGCGCTGCATCAGATAGCGAAATTTTGTCTCCTGGTTGTAAAAGCCCATCAGCGTCCAGGCAGCCATTTGGGTTAGGATTACCCGATCCTAATTTTACTGGTTTAATTTTTTTATCATCGTTATTTTATCCTTTTTAAGATCTAATTTTGTTCCACATTTTATCGAACCTTTGGTTTTACTGATCAAAATGCTTGTGCAATTTTATTCTTATTAACCTTGTCTTATCTTAACAGTAAAAGCTCATCAGCGTCCAGGCAGCCATTTGGGTTCGACTACCCGGTCCTAATTTTATTGGTTTTATTTTTTTATCATCGCTATTTTATCCTTTTTAAGATCTAATTTTGTCCTATACTTCACCGAACCTTGGTTTTACTGATCAAAACGTTTGTACAATTTTATTCTTATTAACCTTGTCCTATCTTAATAGTTTTACCATCTGGGTACTATTTGTTTTTGTAATTTATTGACATGGTAATTACTTGTAAGTAGGGTTGTATACCGCTGGCTGTATGCCGTGACAATAAAATTCATTCATTCATTCATTTCCTTTCCTCCCACCTGTCTATTCACTGCAGTGTTCCTTACCCCACCCACAAATTCTGCTGTGAAAGCTCACTAGGTAACCTTTCAGTCTAATCTACCTCACAGAATTCTTATGATAAAATGGAGGAAAATGATGGAAGCTGCTTTGTGATCCCAATTGGGGAGAAAGGTGAGGAAGAAATAAATAAATATGATTTGAAAAATTTCATTTTCTGCAGCACCGCTAAATAAATCAGGAGTCTGATGGCACTTTAAAGACAAATAAAAGTTGTTCCAGCATAACTTTTCTTGAGTCATAGAACTCAGTTCATCTCTTACCTTGACACAATGTTGTAACTCCTGCACAGCTGGAATAACATAAGAACTCTGTCTAGGCTGTGGTTGTTATCAGGAGGTCCTTTGCAGGTTAGTTTCCAGCTGCATCAGCCTGTGCTAAACCAGCCACGTGCATCCATCAGCACCTGCAAAGGAGTCCACATTTTGAGGGTTAGCAGGGTTGAAGGCATTCAGTAGCAGATATATAACTACCTTTTACAAGTGGTTATAATGGCTATGAAGGCATCCATGTAAGGTATGCAGGTAGTACTTAAACAAGTGGGACTCAGCTTTTGCTGGGTCATACTCAAAAGTACAACAAGCCTTTCTCTTGAAAATAATGAATGTGGACTCATCATAATAGATTGCAGTTGAATATTTGCAGCTCACTGACCCGCTAAATATCCTGTGCATTGGGTATTGTGGCTACTTTGAAAGACCTCTTAGGCCTAGATCCTAAACACCACAAAAGAAGTTGCTCTAGAGAAAGCAACATGTCTCTCCCTTCCCATAGCAGCTTTCTGTGCTCCTCTGGTTTAGTAGAACAGTGTAGAAAACAAACTGAGAGTCTGCAGCAGAAGGGAGAACTTGGAAAATCAGGACCTCATCTGGAGAACAGGCAATTCTGCTAGTGAACTATGTTTCTGGTATGGTCCAGCCAAAGCTAAGCAGATTTACACTTCTCCTTCTTTAGGTACTGTGTATCTTACAGATGGCCTTCATAGCCATAATAACTTGTTTATACTTCTCACTGAGGTAAATGGTTATTTTCAGGAAGAGAATTAATGCCAGTTCTGCTATTTCTCCAGCCAGCTTCTGTGCACCTATTGCTTTCCAACTGGATCAGAGGATGTGGGGAGTGGGTTGAGACTGCAATAATACACAGTGCCATCCTTAGGTGTACTCAGAATCCAAGTCACTCTACTCAATAGGGCTTATTTCCAGCATGCATTTTTAGGATTGCACTTACTTACACTTCTCACAACTAAATATTCTCTGTTAATCAAAAACCAAATCCGCCATGTGTTCAGTAGTCAGCCTTTCTCAGCTAATGAATGTGGTGATTTATAGTACCATCCCAAGCAGAGTTCCACTCTTCTGAATCTATTGAAGTCAACGGGTTTAGAAGGGTGTCACTCTTCTTGGAGTGGCACTGTTTATAAGCAAATGCTACTTTTATCATTGGTCAGAACTTAACTTCTACGGTCAGAATAAAAATGTTTTCATGGTGCCTCTGGCCTTTAATTCACGATGAGTTACTTGAAGCACTCCAATAATTATGGATTTAATCTCAGTCTCCATACAGAATGTTTAATTACTGCACAGACTGTTATATCTCTTTGTAATTTTTAAAAAAGATTGTATGTTGTATGCCACGTCTCCCTATGTCTTCCAAACATTAATTACTTTGCTTTTCAAAAGCTTGCTATAGAAGTTAGAAAGGTTGGGGACTTTTCCCCCAATTTGTTTTGGTTCTCCCTGGGGGTGACCTACAAAGCATATGATTTGATTGCATTCTAAGATAACTGCATTTTAAAGTGATCACATCTTAGCTAGAGAGATAAAAATTGCTGACAGTGTTAGAAGCTTCAGCTTTTCTCTTTGCCCTTTTATCTTTCCCAAGTTATTCATGTATGAATTGTAGCAAAAGCAAATCTGCCTTCTTTGGTTTTTTTTTTTTTTTTTGGTAGCACACAGAGGAGGAAGGCTTCTTGGCAAAGCAAAAATTTGATTAGTTTTTAAAATCCTTGTCAGGTATCTCCCTTTAGCTTTGCGTTGCTCCTGGAATAGTCAGAACATTGTGAAGCTAATGTTCACCTTTTCTGTCTTTCTGAGATATCCCAAATGGGATGCTGTCATTGGCATTGCATATTAATTACTGATACATGTCAAATGAGACCTGTGGCATCTTCAAGACAACAGATTAATTGTGGCATTAGCTTTTGTGCACTATACTGCAAAAACTGCTGAATCCTAAATGGCAACTCCATTCTAAGACTATTGACTTCAGTGGACTTAGAATGCTGTAAATCTTCTTTTGTGATTGTGCAAATTCTAAGAGTACCATGTTGCTGCACCCCCATAAACAAGTAAACATGTGTTCAGATTAATACAAAGAATTAGCTTCTGTGTTTGTCCAGGGAGCAGAAAACAGAGATCTTTTACCCAAAGAAGAAGCTGTGAGTAGCACATTCAGCAGAAAAACAATGACAGAGACTAGATCTACAGGCTCAAAATGAAATATAGATTTATTGAGGAATTCGGTACAATACTAGGGAGAGGGAAACTTATCCTAAACAAATCCTAGATCGAAATTATGGACAAATAGCACATTTCTCTCCAAACAGAACAATATCACAGCATCAACCAGAAATCAACCAGAGCTAGTCCAGCTTGGAGCAAGAGCTCTTTTGTAACTTGAGGTATAAGTGTGGATAAAACGGGCAATAGGACAGAGGAGAAGTGGTTATGTTGGAGGAGGAGTGCCCAGTCTTCTGAATGGGAGGCCCCAACTGGCAGACAGAAGAAAATGCCAACTGTCTGCATAGTGTAGTATGGATTGGAAAACAGAGGGAGATAGATTAAGATAGGGAGCAAAAATATGCCTCTCCTAGTATGTGCAGAAATCAGGAGGGAAGAAGGAGGGATCTGGTTTGTTGGGAGCCTGTGTTGTAGTCCAAATTGTAGCCATGGTCAGTCTCAGATTTCTGGCTCTGAAGCCAGGCTAGTTATAGTATTTGGGGTCTTTTCAGAACACAAAGGATTGCAACAGAAGATAAAGAAGAAGAAGAAGAAATTGGATTTGTACCCCGCCCTTCACTACCCAAAGGTGTCTCAGAGCGGCTTACAAACTCCTTTCCCTTCCCCTCCCACAACAGACACCCTGGGAGGTAGGTGAGGCTGAGAGAGCTCTTGACAGAAACTGCTCTTTTTTCAAGAACAGCTCTTATTCAAAGCTATGGCTTGCCCAAGGTCATCCAGCCAAGTGCAAGTGGAGGAGTGGGGAATCAAACCCGGTTCTCCCAGATTAGAGTCCGCGCACTTAACCACTACACCAAACTGGCTCTAAAGGTATAACTTGGGAGTTGGGCAACTTATCAGGAGAAAACTATAGAACTGATTGAATTACTGGAGAAGTGCAGCAGGAAAGGAAGAGTTTGATAGGAAGTTTTTTTAATGTTTCTGTTTGTTATTTTGTCTTCTAGCCCAATGGGGCTTGACTGCCTTCAACTTGTTTGTACAACTTGCCCTCCTCACTCTCTCCCATCAAAAGGCTTCTTTGTCATAAGTTATCATTTGCTACAAGATCCATCTTGAGGCACAAAACATGGCAATTGTTCTCCACGCTCTGTGCATACTTTGTGAGGGCTGGGACTTGCTTACTGTGTTACATGTGCAGTACATACATTCAGGTTGAGAGTGGGGAGGTGAAAATATGAAAATAAGGGGCTGGCACACAGATAAATAGAAAATTAGAAAAGTATGCTGGATAAGCAAAAGGAAAAAAAATGAAATGAAATGTAACTAGTGTGTTGGTATAAACAAAGCCTTAGGTATTTTAAGTAGACCACACTGGGAACTGCAGAATAGTGTGCTGATGGTTCCTTTGTTTGGTGCCGGAAGACTTAGCAAGGTTTATTTCTAATTTGGTAAGTAGTGAGATCAGTGCATATGTGAAATTGGGGCCCTCTGCTATATATAACTGTAATGCCTTTGATGCTGACATCTGAAAACAAATTCAGTACAATAACTCTGCTGGCAGGAGGCCTTACAGCTGCAGAAATATCACAGAGGAAGGATCAATAATGGCTTATTAATTCAGTAGGAAATGTGGGAGGAATAATCATAATACATTATTGGGGGGAGATATACAGAGTTCTAAAGGAGTAATAGTACTGTGCAGAATATGCAATGGTGTAAATTATGATATGGTGTACAAGGAATAAAAATGAGGATGAATGGGCCTTCCAGATGTGCATGGAGTGTTGTGCTCAGGCACATGGATACCCATAAGAGATATTGGCCAAAGCCATGTTTCGATGGAATGCCCTTTCCCAGATATGTTTTCCTGTTCCTGGACCAGCAAGGAGATAATATTTCCTTTGTGAGACAGAACCATCAAGGGATAGAAGAATCTAAGGGGCAACTAGACACTAAATTGCTGTGATTAGAATTCTAAGATCTATTGTTTGGCACTAAAAGGCTGCTGAGGGGTCTGGATTATGGCCATGGCACTGTAGAAGGGAAGTTTAGTTCTCCTTCTAAGCTGCTTCCAAATTCAAAAATGCTTCTCTGAGCTGTTTTAAACCCTGTTAATGAATTAAGATAGAATGTGGATATCTGCAGGGTTTTTTTAGTTGGGGAAGTGGTGCAAGGGGATTAATATACCCCTCCCTTCACCAGTACGACAGCCGCAATCATCACAGTTAATTTTTTAGGAATAAATTACATGTTTACAGTTCCAGTCATGGAACTCCTGTGTCACAAATGATTTGGTCCTCAGCAGGGCTATTTTGGGTCAGGAACGCACAGGAATGGAGTTCTGGCTGGCTCCTGAGTTGGCCATGCCCAGCAGGAACTTATTAGCATAATAGGCCACACCCAACAGCATGGACTCATTAGGATTGGCTACATTAGGGGTGTGTGGCCTAACATGCAAAGGAGTTCCTGCTAAAAAAAAGCCCTGGGTTTTGACAACAAACAAGGTTAACAGAATAAGAAGCAAAAGGTGGGTGTGGCTGGATGACCACACTTCTGGTAACACGGGGGTGTGGCCTGATATACTAATGAGATGTGCTGTCAGGGGTGTGGCCTAATACACTAATGAGTTTCTGCTGTTGGGTGTGGCCTAATATGCTAATGAGTTCCTGCTGGACTTTTTCTACAAAAAAAGCCCTGGTCCTCAGAATGATGGTGGAAAGATGGCAGCATCTACTCAGTCTCTGCCTACATGCAGAGAAAAAGCCCACTTCCAATATATAGTCATCAGTCTTGCTTTGGGTATACTTTCAACCAAGATATTCTTACTATAATGGAGCCAGCAAGTGCAACATCTTTTCTATACAAAAAAATTGTCCATCTCCATGGTAAAGTGGCTCTTGTGACTTTGCAAGATGATTCAGTCCAGAATAAACTCAACCACTGGTTATCTCCACAGGAGTCAACACATGGTGGCTTGTGTTTGTTTAAGCAACCTTTCTTGGAAAAGGAATGGAACTATCCTTTTTTTAATTACTTATTAAAAATGTTCTGGGGAAAAAGTGGGATACAGAACAGAAGAGGAGAGAGAGGAAAATATAGATTCATCAAGATGTTATATAGATAATAAAATCCAAGTTACCTGTAGGTAGTCCTCGGAGGGAGAAGGAACAGTGAATTCCTTGTGAATTCCCCACTGTTCAACTGGTCCCAGTGGTTCATACTGCACAATTCTGCCATAGTTTTTGTGACAATAGGCAGCTCCAGCCAGCATGAGTGAGCGAAGTAAAATTGAAGACAGAGGACAGATAAAAGTAGGCTAGCTGGGTCTGTGAAAAGGAAAGAAGGAATCAGGAAAAGGGGAGAGGTTACAGGGGCTTTCAGGGAAAACAAAGAGGAAATATTGGGGGAAGGGGCATGCAAGTCCCCATATGAGTCCTTGCTGGACCCCTACTTGTGTTATTCTAATAGGCTTCTCCTGGCATTGGTGCAGTGTTAACAGAGCATGGCAGTACCCCACACTACCAGTTTTAGTGTAATAATGGTCAGTGTAGTGCCAAAACAGTCACTTGTCAGATTTTTCATCTACATGCTACTAAGCATGCTCGCTTATAAAACATCATACTCGATAAAAGCAGCTAAAGCCTTCTGCCTGTCTTCGTCCACAGATGGTATCTGATACAACCACTCTATAGTATTGTGATGACACTAAGTCTAAATTAGGGGGAAAGGTGGCTGAGAGGTTGTGTTTCTGGTTGCAGGTGCAAGAAAAATACTAACAAAATGGCTATCACAAAATTCTACTGGTTGACAAGCTATCAGGTGTATGCATTTGACTGTGCAGCAAGAACTGCCTGTCCATTAGAAATACTTGTGTGGAAAGATGGCAGGAGTCTCTTCTGATAAAAACACCAGCAGAAATGTGCTTTCTATCAGAAAATGTTTCCAGTAGACAATTACTGTGTTCCTGAGTTACACAGGCAGAGCCACACTACAGTTTAAGATATCTTCCATCCACTCTTATCATTTTATAAGTGCAACTGGTTATGTGAAATATTGAAAACACACACAAAAAATTTGCACTTAAGTTTTGTATTCCCCCTGTACCCTGAAGTTGTATATTGAAAGCCGACAGGAGATGAAAAGTCTCTGGTTCGGGATGGCTCATCTCAAAGAGATGAAGGGGTAGCTACTACTTTTGTACAAGGAAATGGATTACAATTGTCCACTGAGACTGTGGCTAATGATAGGAACTGCCTGGCAAGGTCTCGAGGCAGCAAGAGGAAGGCTGTGGGCTTAACAAACGTGGGAAACTATAAGTGTTTATACACAAATGCTAGAAGTCTCTGAGGTAAAATCGGGAGTTGGAATGCTTGGTGTTGGGGGGGAAATAGACATTGTGGGTATTTCAGAAACTTGGTGGGATGAGGAAAATCAGTGGGATATGGTGATTCCTGGTTATAAATTATATCGGAAGGATAGGGGGGAAGGGTTGGAGGTGGGGTGGCTCTGTATGTCAGAGAGGGTATACCGTCCAGTAAGATTGAGAGGGTAAGAGAATTGGATTTGCTTCTGGAAATGCTATCGGTTGAAATAGTGGGTCCAAAAGGAAGCTTAACAGTGGGAGTTTGTTATCGCCCACCAGATCAAAAGATAGAGGAGGATTATAAAATGATGAATGAATTAAAGATAGTGGCTAGACGAAATAACTGTGTCGTAATAGGCGACTTTAACTACCCACACATTGATTGGGTCAATATGAGTTCTAGTCGGGAAAAAGAGATTGAGTTTTTAGACACTCTCAATGACTGTGCTATGGAACAGATGGTCACAGATCCTACCAGGGGAGAGGCGATCCTGGATTTGGTCCTAAGTAACACCCAAGACCTGATGAGAGATGTAAAAGTGATTGCACCACTTGGGAACAGTGACCATAATGTCATTGAGTTTAACATTTATACAGATAGGCAGTTGCCCAAAAAGACTGACGCAACCACTTTTAACTTTAAAAGGGGTATCTTCTCTGGTATGAGGGGACATGTGAGGAAGAAATTGAAAGGAAGAGTGGAGAAGGTCAAAACCATTGGGGAAGCTTGAAGACTATTTAAAAATACAGTCCTAGAAGCTCAGAAAAAATATATACCGCAGGTTAGGAAAGGTACAAATAGGTATAGAAAAAAGCCTGCATGGTTCACAAATAAAGTAATGGAAGCTGTAAAAGGTAAGAAGGATTCCTTTAAGCGGTGGAAAGCTAGTCTTAGTGAGGTTGATAAAAGGGAACACAGACTATGGCAAATAAAATGCAAGTCTGTGATCAGGCAAGCAAAAAGGGAATGTGAGGAGCATATTGCAAAAAACATAAAGGCCAACAATAAAACTTTCTTCAAATACATTAGAAGTAGGAAGCCAGCCAGGGAAGCAGTGAGGCCCTTGGATGACCAAGGGGTAAAAGGAGTAGTGAAGGATGACAGGGAAATGGCTGAGAAGCTGAACACATTTTTTTCCTCTGTCTTCACTGTGGAAGAGGAGAAGTGCTTGCCCACTCCAGAAGCACCGATTTCGGGAGGGGGTTTGAAAGACCTGAATCAGATTGTGGTGACAAGAGACGATGTCCTCCGACTGATGGACAATTTAAAAACTAATAAATCACCAGGCCCGGATGGCATTCATCCGAGAGTTCTGAAAGAACTCAAATGTGAATTTGTGGATCTCCTGACAAAAATATGTAATCTTTCTTTAAAATCTGCCTCCATTCCTGAGGACTGGAAGGTAGCTAATGTCACTCCCATCTTTAAAAAGGGCTCCAGGGGAGATCCAGGAAATTACAGGCCAGTCAGTCTGACATCAATACCGGGTAAGTTAGTGGAAACTGTTATTAAGGAGAGAATTAGTAGGCACATTGATGTACAAAAACTATTGAGGCAGACTCAGCATGGGTTCTGTAAGGGAAGATCTTGTCTCACTAACCTGTTAGTGTTTTTTGAGGGAGTGAACAAACATGTGGACAAGGGGGACCCAATAGATATTATTTACCTTGACTTCCAGAAAGCTTTTGATACAGTTCCTCATCAAAGGCTCCTAAGTAAGCTCAATAGTCATGGGATAAAAGGACAAGTCCTCTTGTGGATCAAAAACTGGCTTATAAATAGAAAACAGAGAGTGAGTATAAATGGGAAACTTTCTCAGTGGAGGGTGGTAAGCAGTGGGGTACCACAGGGATCAGTACTCGGTCCGATGCTTTTTAACTTGTTTATTAAAGATTTGGAATTGGGAGTAAGCAGTGAAGTGGCTAAATTTGCTGATGACATGAAGTTGTTCCAAGTGGTGAAAACCAGGGAGGAATGTGAGGCACTCCAAAGGGATCTGTCGAGGATGGGTGAGTGGGCGTCAACATGGCAAATGGGGTTCAATGTGACCAAATGCAAAGTGGTGCACATTGGAGCCAAAAATCCTAAATATAAATACACGTTGATGGGGTCTGAACTGGCAGAGACGGACCAAGAGAGAGATCTTGGAGTCGTAGTAGATAACTCAATGAAAATGTCTAGACAGTGTGTAGCTGCAATAAAGAAGGCTAACGCTATGCTGGGGATTATTAGGAAGGGAATTGAAAACAAATCAACCAGTATCATCATGCCCTTGTATAAATCATTGGTGCAACCTCATTTGGAATACTGTGTACAGTTCTGGTCACCACATCTCAAAAAGGATATTATAGCATTGGAAAAAGTGCAGAGAAGGGCAACTAGAATGATAAAAGGGTTGGAACACCTTCCCTATGAAGAAAGGTTAAAATGCTTGGGGCTCTTTAGCTTGTAGAAACAACGGCTGAGGGGTGACATGATCGAGGTTTATAAGATTATGAATGGGACTGAGCAGGTTGAGAAAGAAGTACTTTTCTCCCTTTCTCACAATACAAGAACTCGTGGGCACTCCATGAAATTGCTGAGCAGTCGGGTTAAAAGGGATAAAAGGAAGTACTTCTTCACCCAAAGAGTGATTAACATATGGAATTCACTGCCACAGGAGGTGGTGGCAGCTACAAGCATGGAGAGTTTCAAGAGGGAATTAAATAAACATATGGAGCAGAAGTCCATCAGTGGCTATTAGCCACAGGGTATAGATGGGAACTCTCAGTCTGGGGCAGGTGATGCACTCTATTCTTGGTGCTGGAGGGGGCAGCAGTGGGAGGGCTTCTAGTGTCCTGGCCCCACTGCTGGACCTCCTGATGGCACCTGGTATATTTTGGCCGCTGTATGACAGAGTGTTGGACTAGATGGGCCATTGGCCTGATTCAACATTGGCTTCTCTTATGTTCTTATGTTCTTATGAAACCTCAAAACATTTATCTGGCAAACTTAGTCAATGCCAGTTTGACATTCTTTTCAATGGTGCAATGCAAGACATTAACCACAATGCAAACCACAATGCAAGGCATTAAGAAATACATTTAGTAAACAAAAAAAATGGCCCAGAACAAGGAGTTACTGTTATAAGGAGTTATTGTTATAAGGTTGCAAAATGGCTATCATAATTCCTGCTTGCCTAGGCAAAGACAGTGATTAATAAATCTTTGCACCTGGCCAAGGTGACCAAAAACCTTTTACTAAAGAGAGCACTGTTATACACAAAAGGCATTTTACATGTGCTCAGAAATGTGGAAAGACAGATGAAATCACTATTCTCTGCTATTGTTAGCTCTGTTAAAAAGGTTGTACTCAGCCATGCCATGGAACATTCTCCCCTTCCCTTTTCGTAGTTAATATCTGGATACCCTGCAAGTGTTTAGAAGTACTGTTCCCCTTATCCTGGCAGCTGTGTGCTGACTGTGCCATCGCAAAATTTCTCTCATAGCCAAACCTGACAGATGTGTGGTTTTGTTGGTTAGTGCAGCTAAAGTAGCTGCCATGCGGTAGGCAGTTTTGACAGGTAGGCATTTCTGTTGCCCTGAATAAAAGAAAACATCTCTAAGCAAGAAAGGGAAATTGTGGGAAGATGGCTGCCAGTTGGTTAAGCTCCAGAATAAGCTTTTCCCCCTCCTCATTGTTGCAGGCACTTGAAGCCTGGGCATGGCCAGAGGCACAAGAGCCAAAGGATTCCAGGTTTTCAACCTGTGACCTTAATAGACCCATCCAGTGGATCCCAGACCAGCCTGGGAGTGCATCTTTATTGTTTATATTTTGCTTTATTTACATAGCTATCTATATGAGTTGTGCTTGGTATCTTACATAAACTTCATTGGAGGGGAAAGTGGAATTAAAAAAATAAATGGAATTGGCAGGAAGCCATATTGTGCCACCATTTTATTTTATTTTTGCTCTGAGGAACAGGGCCAGATCCGTTCAACAGCCAGATCAATGGCTTTTACAAGCCAAACTGTACACTACAGGGGCTGAGTTATTCTATTATTTCCATATCTATGTTTTCCCATACTCTGGATGTGAACCCAGGCCCAAACTACCAAGTTGTCCTTTGTGGCAGCAAAGTGGTGTGGAGAATGATGCCTCATAAAGAGCTGTACATCCTATTTTTTTATTTTTATCCATAATGCAGTAGAAATCTTTGTTGTGCACCACCAATTTAAGCAAATGTGTTTTTAAGTTGCTGTATAGCAACTTGCTGAATAGCTAGTCTGTGGGTGTAACCTCTCTGCTAGTTCCAGCTACCTCCACTGCTAGAGGCTCTCCTTTGACTTCAGTTAGGAGAGCTCACCCTTCCTCACCCCTTCCATTCACCATAAAACTGATGACTCACCTCAAAGAGTTGTTTTTAAAATTCCAAATTGTGTAGAATCAAGTTTGCACCATGTGGTTTAAAGCTACCTATTCCACCAAATCCTCTGCTCTCCACTTGCTAGCTATTTAAAATATTTGTTTGCAGTAATGATATGTACTCATCTAAAGCCCTGCGCTTAAACTGAATTTAATCTGAGTGAAACATTTTAAAGATTTAAGTAATAATGTTAGAGTTGCCAACAAACCTCTTAAAATATTCCCCATCTCTGTAATAGAGGTTTAATGTGCAGAAATGGGCAGTCGAGGCTTTTCATAGCATGGAGGTAAATAACAACCCGTTAAGCCTTTATTAAAGGGACAGGACTTTTTTTTCTCCAGGCAGTTGGCAACCCTAATTAGGTTGGAAGGGTTTATATCTGGTGTTTTATATGATACAGTCACATTGAAAGCATGGAATTATCACTGGGGGGGAATATAAAAATAGCCTATTGCTAATGAGAGTGCCTTCAGAAGAAGGATTATAAAAGGCTGTTTTAAATGATGAGCAGCAGTAGCAGCCTTCAAAGGCCCTGTCACTTGCAATGTTGTCAGCCTGTTTTGACAATCCTTCCTCAAGGAATTAAGCACAAGCTCTTTCCTAAGGCTCAAGAAATCTATTTTCTATGGTATCAAGCCTGCCTCCACCTCAAAAAAGCACACGCATGAAAAGAGACCTGTATCCCCAAATGAAGGCCAGTACAATAGACAGATAATATCCGATAGAATGTATTTACTTGGACCATATGCCTAACAAAACCTGTCTTCTGATATATAAGATACAGAATATATGAGACACACAAATCCAGCATGGTGATTATTTGGGTTATGTGGATCAGCCTGTTGGTGTGAGGCTGAGAGTATGTGACTGGCACAGGGCCACCCAACAGGGTGGGGATTCAAACTGGGGCCTCCCTAGTCCACATGGCACAACTTAGGATGCCAATTAAGTCTTCATATTTTTTCCAAAGTGCTATTTAAACCCTAGTTAGAAAGTCATACTTCAGATGATAGGGTCCTGTTATGGTCTACATCTCTTTGGCCTCATGTCAGGTACACATAAGAACATAAGAGAAGCCAATGCTGGATCAGGCCAATGGCCCATTCAGTCCAACACTCTGTCACACAGTGGCCAAAAATACGAGGTGCCATCAGGAGGTCCACCAGTGGGGCCAGGACACTAGAAGCTCTCCCACTGTTGCCCCCCCCGAGCACTAAAAATACAGAGCATCACTTGCCCCAGACCTATACCTTGTGTCTAATAGCCACTAATGGACCTCTGCTCCATATGTTTATCTAATTCCCTCTTGAAGCCATCCATGCTTCTACCCACCACCACCTCCTGTGGCAGTGAATTCCATGTGTTAATCACTCTTTGGGTGAAAAAGTACTTCCTTTTATCCCTTTTAACCTGACTGCTCAGCAATTTCATGGAGTGCCCACGAGTTCTTGTACGGTGAGAAAGGGAGAAAAGTACTTCTTTCTCTACCTGCTCTATCCCATGCATAATCTTGTAAACCTTGATCATGTCACCCCTCAGCCGTCGTTTCTCCAAGCTAAAGAGCCCCAAGCGCTTTAACCTTTCTTCATAGCCAAAGTGTTCCAACCCGTTCATCATTCTAGTTGCCCTTTTCTACACTTTCTCCTTTCTGAGTAGTGGTTACCAGAACTGTACACAGTACTCCAAATGAATATGTACAGAGAGATTTTGATGATGAGAAATCTGGAACATGGCAAAGAGGCTTAGTGAGCCTCCACAGACTCCATGTTGGCCTGTATTTGTTCCAGTCTCATTCCTTCTCAGGCCACAGCCTGGCATGAGTGAGAACAGGCATGGTCTCAGCTAGTTGGAGCTTGCAGCTAAGCAAAGAGCATGCTTTAGATAAGAGATTACAGACACAGATTCTGTTAGTGGGAATTTTTATGCTGACTAGAGAGAGAGTACGGGCTGTTTTTCTGCTTGCTTTGGAGTCCAGTGGCAGAGTTATTGCCTCTGGTTACTGTGCCTGCCTCTTCAGACTCTTCTGTGTGACATGACTATGCAGATGTGCCAGGCATGCCTGAGACCTATGCTCCATGAAGTTTCTACTCCTATGGAGCCAGGGTCCCGCGGAGCTGAAAGGAGATTATGCAGAGTTCCTTGCGTTTGCTTACTATGTAATCATCACCTTGCCTATAAGGGCGTTCATCATTCACACAAGCACCCTGTTGGGCACCCTCTTCAAACCTGAGAGCAGATTCTGGTTGGCCCAGCCACTGACAATAAGACACACATACTGATTTAACATTTCCTCTCCCAACAGTTGGTAGCATTGTCTCCTGTACAAGGGATACTGGGAAAGTATGCGCAGAGCATGGGGCATTGCCTCTGTTAACCACCAATGGGTAAAACAGAGAACACAACAACATTTCTGGGTGACTGCTGGTCCCTCAATTTCAACCACTGTCATTGTTGGTCAAACACCATGGTACCTTTTGCCCTGTAGGATTATATCCCCATGGAGCAGCCCCAAAAGAAACTGCAGAGTTCCAATATAACTCCCAATAAGGAATGGTAAGTATTCTTCCAATCTATAATACCTCCTCCAACAGCTGAATTTAAAAAAACGCCAAGCAGAGGTGGGAGGCTATTTGGAGTTTGAATACTGGGGTGGACTCAGGGCTTTCTAGCCACCATGTCTACTTCCAACTTAGAGCTTTGACCCAGCATGTCTACTTCAATCTCAGGGCTTTGGCCTACCATGCCTACTTCCTTCTCAGGGCTTTCAGCCACCACGTCTACCTATGTCATTGCATGCTTTGGGGTTTGGGTGTCAGGAGTGGTCTCAGGATTTGGAGCCACCATGTCTACATACATCATTGCATGCTTTGGGGGTTGGGTGTCGGGGGAGACTCAGGATTTTTGAGCCACCATATCTACTTCCTTCTTAGAGCTGGTCAAGAAAGATTTGGATTCTTTCAGCCCTGTCCCAGTTTTAAAAGGGATCTTTGTACCCTGTCACGTTTTGCCTGCGAGCCTGGTCCTGGTTCTCTGGTGGCCATCGCATTTTAGGGCCCAGCTGCGGCGGCCATGGAAGCTGGATATTCAAAAGGGGGGGGGAGTGAGACGCCTCAGACCAGCAGGGAACAAAGTTTCATTCACCCCGGAGGTCCCTCTGCCCGTGTGTCTGGGAAAACTCCCGGTCCCTTCTCTCTGGGCTTCGTGCCGTCTCTCTCGCTCTCAGTAATTCCCATAGACACCCTGCTCTTCCCCGGCGTCTCCTCCTCACCGCCCTTTATCCCTACCCCACTCCCAGCACCCCATCAGCCCCGTCACAGCCCCGCCCCCTTCTTCAGCTGTGACACCGAGCTGGTCGAGGCGGGGCAGAAGTTGCACCGGTGGCGGCTTGGGCGGCCTCAGGGCCATGCCGCTGGCGTGGACTGGCGGTCACCCGGTTCTGCAGGGGCTCTCCAAAGGCCCGCCATTGTTCCCGGCTGCCCTTCGAGGGGCCTGGCCCTGGCAGCAGGCTTGTCCAGCGCTGTCTGCTTGCTGGGGCTCAGCGTGGGCTGCTCCTGCATCCCCGCTGTGCTCCGCTCGGTCTCCCCGGACACCTCATTTCTCCCCCAGGTCAGAGGCCTTGCCGGTATGTGGGGTAGCTGTGGAGGTTCTCCCGCCGGGGGGGGTTGGGCTGAGTCCCAAGACCGCTGGGCCAGATCTTACTCCTTGTTCATTACTAACCTCAACTATCTTCAACATAGGACTCACACTGGGTTTGGACTGAGAGCATTTCCAGAATATAAAAATGGACATTGTTTGAGCTGAATCTTGATTTGACTTCATATACCTCTTCATTGCTGATATCACAGCGAGCATCTAGTGGAAGCCCAAGATGGAGTTTTCTCCTTGTACCATTCACACTTGCTGCCTGCTGCCTGCCTGGGCCACTCTCTTAAGCCCAGCCTCACTGCTGCCACTGATACTTATCATCATCATCATCATCATCATCATCATCATCATCATTCTTCTTTCCATTTATATACCACCTTGCCAGTGCAGCACTGGCTCAAGGTAGCTTACACAGTTAAAATGCAATAGAACCAATAAATGCAGTAAAAAAACACAATTAAAAACAATTACATAAGGTGCTAATATATACAGATGGTGGTGATGTGCAGATATCTATACATGGTCCAATGAGGAAAGGCCATATCCAGCGTGGTAATATGCTCAGTTTACGATGGCTCGTTTGCTCAGTTTACGATGATTCAGTGGTGGCTCCTAATCAAGGGCCTGGTGGGAGAGCTCCATTTTACAAGCCCTGCAGAACTGTAGAAGGTCCCACAGGGCCCTTATGCTCTCCAGGAGCTCATTCCACCAGTGTAGAGCCCTAGCTCTTTGTAATGGCCAGTCTGGTGTCAATGAAACCATGGGCAGTCAGGCGATGTTGGATCCCCAACCTCAGTGCTCTCTGGGGCACATATGGGGAAAGGCAGTCCCTCAGGTAGGCAGGCCCCTGACCATATAGGGCTTTAAAGGTCAAAAACAGCACCTTGAAATGAATCTAGTATGCTATGGGCAGCCAGTGCAATGCCTTTAGCATGGGCTGGATGTGATCTCATATGGAGAGACCCATCAACAGCCTGGCTGCCACATTTTGCACCAGCTGCAGCTTCTGGATTTGGGAGAAGGGCAGCCCCATGTAGAGAGCGTTGCAGTAGTCTAATCTCGAGGTGACCATAGCATGGATCACTGTTGCCAGGTCATTGCATTCGAGGAAGGGAACCAACTGCCTGATCAGCCATAGATGATAAAAGGCTGCCCTCATCCTCCCTGCTGACAGGCAATGGGTTGAGGTAGCCTGGGGGGAGGGGAGCCATGGCTCAGGGAGGGGCCCATTAAAATCACTAGGGGGTTAGGATTAGGGTGGGCCCCATGGTAGCTATGGGCCTGCATGCTACTTGCAATCTTTTCAGGAATTGTTCATTTCTCCCACCCTGACACCATATTTAAAAAAGTGGTCTTGCTTCCTGAGGCATGTGATGCCTGAATGCAGCCTGAGTGTAAAAAATTGTACAAGTTTGTAACCAGTTGTTCAATATATAATGGATACATATCATTTCTGTTGTACATTTTGATTACTTGAATATATTCTGAATAGCTTAGTAATGAGGGTGCTTATTTCTTGTTTCTGATTAGTTTGTGTCACAAAGCATTATGATTTCATACTCTGTACTTATTTACATATATTAATAAATAAGAACAACCGTAGTAAAAAAAAAGAATAAAAGCAGCAAACAACTATTTGTATAACTTTGCCTGATCATGTCTCATTTGTTTAATGCAACATTATGGAGAAAATGAGAATGTAGCTATCTTAATAGCTGCACAGGCATTTCTACATGGTGATGCAGATTTTTAAAAGAACATCAGTAAACTTGTTCACTGGACTTTCAAGTTTCTGCCTCCCACACTAAAAAAAATTGCATAATTTTTGTCCAGTAATATGGAGCTATTTTCCTGTTTTTTGCATACCTAGAATGTGTGGATAGTTATTCATATGAAGTATATATAGTTTTTAAAACCAGAAATAGAATTAAGATTCTATTTGTAGTACCTTAAAGGCAAAATAATTTGCTGAGTTGGCTAATGATTAATTTAGGATGGAGTATGACAAAATTTGAATCGGTACAACATCACAGACTATTTATTTATTTAGGTGAGAAAATTATGTCTCATGTCAAATATTCTCAAGATGGTTGCATTAAAATTCAACAAAGACAATAGTTCCTAAATCAACAATAGTAAGATTATAAATGTTAAAATTACAGCGGAAAATCCATCCAAATATTGGTAATCTATCAGCAACCTTGCGGCTGTATTTTAAACTAACTGAAGCTTACAAACAAAGGCAGACCCCAGGATAGATTGCAGTAATCTGATCTGGAGAACTGTAGCCAGAACACAGCTTTCCAGGATGAGCCTCAGTCACTAGACCAACCGAAGTAGTTAAAAGGTATTTTTGAGCCTTTTGCTCCTCTCAGCATAGGTTACAACAACCAAAGAATTCAAGTCAAGGAACATAAGCCAACCTGCTTGAATAGCCTAGGGGAGGCTCAGCTGGACATCAGCTTAATTAGAAGAGGTACCCCTCTCTGCAGACATCCCTAGGTAAGTGTCTGAACCTGACCCCGAGAATCTAACTTCTAGGGATGCTCAAACATGTGCCAGTTAGGCTCACTTCCCATTTGCCAGTGGTGATCAGGAAGTCAATTTAGTGGGTTGTCTGTTCACAACCTGTTCATGTGTATTTACAGGAACAGGCTACTTGCAACCATTAGCTGCTGGCTTGGGTTGCAGAGAAAAGGAGAGAAACAAGCTCTTTCTCCTATTCCTTTTGCAATATTAAAGCATCTGATCCTGTGCATATCACAAAAGTAGCAAAGTTGACTTCTGGGTTTTGGCGACTCCTGGACCAGATGTGCCCCATCGAGCTCCAATATGGGTGGCCCGGATTGTGACAGATGGGAGGGGACTCGGCTGTTTTCCGGGGGGCAGAGCCCCTGTAGGGGGTTCTTAGCCTGGGATGAGAGGGATGCCTCTTCCAAGGCAACAGCCAAGGAATTGAGGCACTTCTTTACCTTGAAAGGTCCTGCCACCATGAGGCCAATATGGTGATCTACAGGTGCACACCAAATGAAGCAAGCAAGCGATCTAGCGATGCACCAACCTTCCTACAGCCAGTTAAGTAAAGCGAACCCTTTTAAGCTACACAAGCTGAAAAAAAATGGAGAAACAGACTCACCTCCAAACTGAAGTAGAGGGAGGGGAGGAGGAGGGGATTCCCCCCATGAGAATAACAGTTCCTGAGCGGCAGTTTGGAAGCAAGGCAATGGGAACAGCAAGCAATCTTTAAATAAGGCAAAGAAGGTTCAAAATATTCTAAAGCACTGTGAAATTGATGAACTTTCAGTTTGTTCAAACGAGTCTTATCTTGTGTAAACACGTCAGGAAGAGGAGAGAAAATGGTGTGGAGAAAAAGACCTTCTCCCAGAAGCACCCTTTCTGTGGCTTCCTCTCTTACTCCAGAAGCAACTACTGACTTCCATACTATGATGGCAACAGCGCTACACCCGCTGCTGGATGAGATGTCTAATATCAATGATAAACTTGCCAGCTTCCAGAAGCAACTGACAGGAATGCATAAAAGAGCAGACGAGACGGAAAAAGCCATTAAACAAGTGGATATTAAGACAGATGACATCAAACTGAGACTGGAGGTGGTGGGAAAAGAACAGATCTCTGATAAAGAGCAATTACTAGAGCTTCAAATGGAGAAATCAATTAATGTCCTACGATTTCAAGGTGTCCCAGAACAGAAAGGGGAGAATTTAAAAGAAAGACTAAGTGACGCACTGGCACCAATGATAGATTCCAAAGCGGATATACTACAAAATGATATGGACTTGGTTTATCAAACGTATTCAGACTTTATCAAGAAAAATAAGCTACCCGGTGAAATATTTGTTAAATTCTCCAAAAGACACATAAGGGATGCAATTTTAAAAGTGACAACTGGGAACCCTCTGAAAATCAAAGGCGAAGAAGCTAAAATCTTGAAAGACATTCCATTTGAGATACGAAAAAGGAGACGTCAATATAAAAGCCTAACTTCTTTTCTGCATAATCATTCCATCCCCTTCAGATGGATATTTCCAGAATGACTTATATTCACTTATAGCAATAAAAAGATGAAGGTTGACTCTGCTCAAAAGGTGAAGACTTTCCTGGAACAACAATAAAAAGCGACTAAAGACAAAGGAACAGCAGAAGACAACACACAAGAAGAAGCCCAAAGTGACAGTGAGGACAGTACAAGTAGTCTTGGTGGCTCCCCAGAAGGCTCTAATTCTGAAAAAGGAACAGCAGCTCCTAAAACTCTCAAGGATCCTGGTCACACACACAAGATCATGCAGGGGGAGGGGGAACAAGGCTATTTGTCCTGTAGTAATTTGACCCGCATTTGCGTGATCACACAGTCCATGGGAGTTGTGGAGGCAGCCTGCCACTGCGTGATCAGATGCAAATCGCAGGTGAATTGGGGGTGGGGTTTCCGCGTGTTTCCTATGTACTTAAACAGGGGATTGATGAATTGCATCTCCACACTGAGGACTTCCTATGGCAGTATGCAATGATGCACAAGATGGGAAGGGGGGGAACCGGCAGAGTCGGGATGGCCTGATCAGACCATCCCGACATCATGAGAGCATGCTAGCGCTATCACACAGGGGAAAGTCCATCCATGGCCTGTAGCAACCCATTTGATAGTGGACTTTCCCTAGTGTCTTTTAACTCCGCTCTTGTGGTGGAGCAAAACGGGTTGCCAATGGGTGCAGGGCACTGGTCAGATGTTCATGTCTGATCGTGCCCGCTAAATCCACCCGGCGTTCACACCTATGGCATGGCTAATTGTGCATGTGATTGCAGCCAAGGTTAAGCTGTCCTTTGACAAAAGCAAGCACAGGAGATAACAATTTTTTGTAATGCTTTGGAACTCTGAAAGATTAATTATTAAAAAGTATAGAGCGGGGTAGGGTGCGATATAAATTAGAATATAAATTAAAAAACTAATGTACCAAAATATGGGCTTAAAATAGCTTTGTAATGGTAAGATGACAAACAGTATCATATGTTTTTTAATTCTAAACTGTAGGAATGATAACTGAAAATGTTTGTATGTTTATGATCCTTGCTTTATTCTGTAGTGTTTGTTAGTTTTAGTATTCCCCCTGTTCCCGTTTCCTATAGTGTTTGTAGAAATGCAATAAAAAAAATCACTTAAAAAACCCCTAAAAGCAGCAAAGCCACACCACCCACAGACAAAGTCTCCACACACTGACAGGTATGCAGAAGAATATGACTTGGTAAATTAACTGAAAGAAAAGAAAAATCTTTCCCAAAACCAACCTGATGAAGACTAAATATGTTTAGGAATAGCAGTGTGCAACCAGATATACTGAAAATATTTCTAAAATGAGCAATTTCTGTTTGGCTTGGATAGATCCAAATAAAAAGAAACACCCCTGGAATTCCAAGAGTATAGAGTTGCCTGGTCCCCCCTGGCCACCAGTGGCATATGGCAGTGTAGGGTTGCTAGATCGAAGTTAGGAAACTCCTGGAGATTTGGAAATGGAGACTGGGGAGGATGGGGACTTCAGTGGGGTACAATACAATTGGAGTCCACCTTCCAAACATTTATTTTCTTCAGTGGAACTGATCTCTGTAGTCTGGAGATGAGGTGTAATTCCAGGGAATCCCCAGGTCCACCTGGAGGCTGGCCACCCTATCAGAGTAACAAAATCTGCCAGAATTTCAGGAGTCTGTTCAGGTTTCAGGCTCTTCCCCCCCCACACACACAGACACGTGCTATGGTCCTTTAATATTTTTTAAAGGAAAGGAGAAAGGAAATTCTGACTTTCTGTCTCTCCAAGGCCACATCAAAGCCATTGACAATTACTTTTCTAGGAGGTAGAGCCCACTGGAGAATGGCTGTTGGGCCACTGGGCCATTGCACAGGCTTCTGGCTAAAATGGGCTGTGTGAGTTTCCAGGTGCCTTTGTGAGTCTCCAGAGCCTCATGGAACAGTCCAGCAGACATGAATCAGCTGTGAGTCCTGGGGAGACTGTACCTCCTGCAGAAGGAAGGGTCAGTGTTTGCAGTGCTGCCCTGGACAGCCTACAAATCAGGCCTTCCTTCCCTTTTTAATATTCAAATGCTAAAGGGCCATGAAGGGAATATCCTTTTAAATTTAAGGTTAGGGTTTTCCTACCAGGCATGTTTTTCGGGTGCCAAAATTCCTGAACCTGAAAATTGTGTCCAAAAATCATTGCTAAATGAAACACACCTCCCTCAATTCTGGCATAACAAAAAGCATTTCCTGTAGAAAACCCAAACCCAAAACTAAAATGGAAACTTTGCTGTGCACACCCCTATTTAGGAACACCAGAACATTGACAGCAGTTAAGAGACATTTAAAGAAAGTGGGGGTGGGGTCAGAGGAGGATGGGAAAATTGGACTGCTCAGAATCTTGTCAGCTCTTAAATTCTGGAAGGACAGATTTTTTTTATTTCTCTCACCTTCTAGCTGTATAAATTCCATTTATACATATCCTCTCATAGGAGCCACTCTATCCAAAACAACGAATTGTTCATTAATGGTTGTGTTAACTGGGGGACTTTCGTAGGATATCTAGTGTGTTGGAGTTGCAAAGGAAACACAATTTTCTACACCCAAATCTCTCCTTATCTAACTAAACTAACTGAGATGCCTTGGGCAATTTCTCCTCAGCCTAAGCTCTCTCACCAGGCTGCTGTGAGGCTAAAATGCCATTTTGGCTCCTTAGAGAAAGGGCAGAATACAAATGTCATAAATAAATAATAAACCTTTGCAGCAAGACAAAATGAGAGAGAATGCTAGGGGACTGCACAGTGCTACAGACCAAAAACACAGAAGATCTATATACAAAAGCAAAAGAGGACTGAAGAAACAGAAGTGATTGATTAATGTTACACATTCAGTGGATCTGAGCTTTAACTATAATGATGAAGTGGTCTTATTAAAATTAGTGGCTTTCTGAATTTCTTAAAATAAAAGCTCCATTTCCTATTATTATGGAGATAATCATTTAAATTGCCAAAGTGTGGCAAAGGAAAGCCACAATTGATCTGGCTTCCCCAATCGCCTCTCTGTAGAAAAAGGTAATCTACTGGTGAAAAGATTGTTCACATGCTACCATGATTGCATGTACATTTTGAAGGGCCAATGGCATGCACACTCATTTTACAAGTCAAACTGACAGCCTCTGCCTGGATAAATGCTTGCTGGGCTTAAATCACACATTCATCTGTTTATGCATTGAATGTAACATGAAAATTACTCAGTGTGCATATAAATAAAAATCAAGCGTACACTGTACACAGACTGTATGTACATTCACTGTAACCTGTGAACAGGACTAGGTATGTGCACAGGGCATTGATGAAAAAAGAGCTAATCATAAAGCAAGAGTCACAATCAGATGAAATAAAAGACAGATGTCTTTATAACAAACATGTAAGAATTTTATACACTTACGTCATTTCTGCCATGGGCAGTCATGGCCATGCTAGCTGTGGAGTTTTCAAAATGATGACTTTGTCTTAGGTTGAAGTTCATTCCTTTCATTTTCTAAGAAACCAAGTACATGTGTAAATTGTATTTTAAATAGTAATTTCCAAGTGGGATAGAAGAATTGGGAAGCCCTAGACATGAGGTACACAATGAGGGAGTCAGTTTGAGCAAAATGGTAGTTTTCTTAAAGCTAATCACAAATAAGGATGATGCCTCCGAAATGTGGTGAAGAATAGAATTGCACAAAATGTACTTTCCCACAAATTCCTGGTAGATTGGATCCAAAAGTGCCCTTGCTTGAGCAGAAGGCATGTCTGCTTCTCTGAGGGGAATCCACAATTTCTGCACATTTTCTGTCCTTATGCTGCAGCCTTTCACCACTATAATACATAGCACTCTGTTTTGCAAGAGTCACCCAGCCTTTAGGAAGAGCTTTGGATAATCAGAGAGCTTTTGCAAAAAACAGCAAAAAGTCTGCTGCATAAGTATCGATCCATTTGTAATTCCTTGGGCTCAATCCATTGTGTTTCAGGCTAGCCAGAGTTCCATAGGTTTGTCTTAGTGTTTCAGGCTAGCCAGAGTTCCCCTAGGTTTGTCCTAGTGTTCTACAGTGATCTGGAATATACTTCATTGCAGGTGCCACCAATTATGCAAGATCCTGTTCTTCAGAAAAACGGAAAGCTAATACTGACCCAGTCCCCCTGCTTCCATTTCTAGAAAACAGAGAGGGCCCAGTTTTCAAGTCAGCCAGACTGGCATGCAAAGGACCCGCTGAGCCCTTACAGGTCCCTGGGGGGATTTTATCCTAGTCTGGGAAACAATAGTTAGACTGTAAAGCTGTTACTCAGATTAGCAATTTATACAACAACTCTACAAATAAGTCTGATAGTCCTCAATATTGATAGAAGTTTTTGTTGTCACTGCTATTGTTTTTTGGAACATTATGTACATCACCAGATATGTATCTTCCAGACACTCTTAATTCTCTAGACTGAGACCAAAATGGCCAGCTAAGAAATTTTCATCTCTACCATAGGTGTAGACTTTCAGATACTAAAACGATACCCAGCTCAGAATTTCCTGAAAACTCTAGCTTGATCCAATATTTGCCTCATCACTAGATCAGACCCATAATTCCTGGGTTTCCTAAAAGACTGCTCTTTCATAACTCTCCAGGAAGAGTAGAAATTTAGTATTGGAGCTGACCTTGCACAATAGCTATTAATCTTTTCTCTGTACAGTTACATTCAGGAACGTTCACAACAGCATTAAAAGCCTGTCTGGGTGGGTGGAGAGAAAGATAAATCAGCCAATAGTGGTGGAAACTTCAGCAAAATTCAGCTTCTCAAGAGACACGTAGGACCATTGCCCAAAGTGAAGGATCCTTTCACATTGCCATTTTTCTTATATACCTGACTGGTTACTTTTCATGCTGTCTTGGTTCCTTCATCAAGTAAAGCAACATGCATGCATGCATGTATCTGCATTGTGTTGAAATTCAGCCTATTTCCTTTCCATTCTACAGAATTAAATATCTCTTTATGTTAGTTTTATGATAAAAGCCCTCTAAAGTGAATCAAGCTGATGGGCAATTTACTATATACAGAATTATCACACAGGTAACATTTTAGAACATTCATCTCTAAAACAATGTAGGTTGCATAAAATTAAAAAAAGAGCTGCTAACCAAAGCAAACCTACTGCAGACCCCAAACTGCAAATTACTTAAATGTGTTGTTTTATTGTTCAAAACAAGTGCATTGAAGTTAAATCACTGTGTTAAATCACTGGTATTAGGTGTGGCTTGTTTAAGCAAATAGATTTAGAAACCAGTATAAATGTTAAATGTCTTCCTTCAAAAGCAGTGGTGGAGAGGAAAGATGCTCAGTTTAAATTGGAATCATACATATTTGGTGAGTGGGTACCAGTGTTCCCTCTAAGCTGAGCTAGCTCACAGTTTTTTAGCCTCAAACCCACACATTTGTGTCTGCTCAGGAAGGCTTCCTCTAAAGCAAACTAATTTATGCAGTAGCCAAATTGTTCACTCACAACTTTAATGCCAGTAGCTCACAAAGTTGAATTTTTGCTCACAAGACTCCACAGCTTAGAGGGAGCATTGGTAGGTACATGTTCAGTCTTATGCACATTTACTTGGAAGTAAGTCCATCTGAGTTCAATAGGGCTTACTTCTATTTCATTATTAGCCTGAAATCCTAAGCAAATATAATAGGAAGTAAGAGTAATTGAACTTAGACAAACTTAATGCCAAGTTAAGATTCATAAGATTGGGTGACAAGGAACACAGTATGCTTTATTGTAGTAGAGATTAACGCCTGTATTTCTGAATCATTGTCACCAATTACCTTAATAGCTCTATCTACCTTAAACTTATTAGGTAACTAGGAATAAGGCCTGTTGTGGAAATAAATACAACAAGCTCTAGAAAGAGGCTCTGGGCAAGTGCCCTGGCCTTGGGCACTCAGTGTCAATTTTCTGTGGCAACCTCAGCAGAGTATAATGACACTAAGTCCACCATTTTCTCCAGAGGAACTGATCTCTGCTACCTGAAGAACAGTAGTAATTTTGCGTGATCTCCAGCTCTCACCAGGAGATTGGCAACAATGGTTCCCCAGGAGGGAATGGCTGGTTTGGAAGGTGGAGTCCATGGCATTGTACCTGTCTGAGGTCCCACCCCTCCTCAAACCCCACCCTCTCCAGGCTCCACCCCTCAAATCTCCAGGAATTTTCCAACCTGGAGTTGGCAACCCTATCTCCTTCCCAGCCAACCATCAACCTACCTTGATCTGCTCTTCTGACTTCAGCTTTCCATCCCCCTCCCTCCTGGAGAGCAGTTGTAATTCTGAGTGATCTCCAGCTCCCACCTGGGGATTGGCAACAATGGCTCCCCAGGAGGGACTGGTTGGTTTGGAGGGTGGAGTCTATGGCATTGTACCTGTCTAAGGTCCCACCCCTCCTCAAACCTCACCCTCTCCAGGCTCCACCCCTCAAATCTCCAGAATTTCCCACCTGGAGTTGGCAATCCTATCTCCTTCCCAGCCAATCATCAACCATCCTTTCTTTTCCCCTCACTCTTCAGCTTTCCACACCTCCACCTGCAGCCTCTACTGTGCTCTGTTGCCCTGACTGCTACATCACATTGGCTGTCATATGGGGGCCATCTCAGCAGGATATAAGGACACAGAGTCCGCTGTTTTCTCCAGGGGAACTGATCTCTGCCATCTGGAAAGCAGTTGTAATTCTGAGTGATCTTCAGCCCTCACCTGGAGATTGGCAACAATGATTTCCCCCAACAGGCACTAAGGGGAAATGTATTTTACCACAGAACACATTTGGCCACGTGAGTTCTCTTTGATCTCTGGCCATTTTGGATTGCAAGTCATGGTTATGAAAAGGTCTGGCTTGCTGTATTCTCGAACAATATACATGGCATTCTGGTAGTTCTGCATCATATTACGTGGACTTCCTGGAAAAGAAAATGGCAAGATGAGCACTTTGCCTGGCAGTGTTTCAGAACCATCCTCAGCATTCTGCAGATGATCCATGAGGCCTTGGTATCTCTCCACACTATGTTGAGCTTGGTTTTGTCGTATGTAGGTCAATTGGTTTGATTCAACTTTGACATAGGCATTGACAATGTATTGTTGTGTTAGTTTCCCTGCTGATAGAAAAGGATTGAATGCAGGTCTTGTTGCCAGACGGTATTGGTAGTACTGCATCTGAGTAACTCTTGAGTGTGGGTTAGCAGACACAGTGTTGACACCAAGCAAAATCATGGTCGTTGTTGCAATGGAATATCCGTGCCCCAACTTTGATCCCATCATGAAAATAAAAGTGGATATATCAGGGGCTCCAAGTTAGGGTTCAGGATAATGTTCCCTCTAAGCTGTGGAGTCTTGTGAGCAAAAATTCTACTTTGCGAGCTGCTGGCATTAAAGTTGTGAACAAGCAGTTTGGCTATTGCATAAATTGGTTTGCTCTGGAGCCATCCTTCCTGAGCTAAGACAAAACCATATGAGCTGGAGGCTAAAAAACTGTGAACTAGCTCACACTAACTCAGCTTAGAGGGAACACTGGTCCAGGATGCTTATGCGCTCTGTTTTTCTGATGTTACTATTGGTCTGTGTACAGCAGCGAATCAGTAAATCACAGTGGAGTGGTGGCTCACCATCTGCATTCTGGAAAATACTGGCCACTTCATTGCTGCATGGGGCATTGTATCTTCTAGGATCATTGTGACGGTCCTGGATGATTGCCATGGTCGCTGTGGAAGGCTCTGCATTGTTGAGTTGAGCATCCTGAATGCTCTCCTGCTCAACCTCATACAGCATCTTGCATGCTTCAGCAAAGGGGTTGTTACTTGCCATCCATGCACTTAGGGTTTGCAGAAGATGTGGATTGCATCCCTGATTTTCTGGAAGTTCCAGTCTTCGAGATGCTGTCTCATCAGAATCCAGAATGTACAGCTGTGCATATTTCCTAGGTTCATCATTGTCTGGATGTAGTAAGGGCCATATCCTGGTGGAGGCTTGATTTGAGCCCCCAATGAAGCAAATGCAAAACTGCTGTTGATGGATCTGATCTGGTGCATGAAGTTCTTGGAGTAAACATGGTGGCCATTTGTGAGTTCTTCAAGTAGTGGAGCACTGTGAATATCTTGGAGAGAAACACCGCCTTTGGAGCAGCACTTGCTGAACTTTCCATCTCGAGGCCTCTCACATGGGAAATGTAAGGCTGTACAGAACTGAATATCTGTTCCATGGATTCACAGTAGTGTGGTGTGACTGAGTGATCATCAGTAATGTCAACCATGGCTGTAGGTAATTCAGTTGGTTTTCTTGATTGGCGATCAGAGGTATATTGTTCTCAGCACTTTGACGGTCTTTCTGCAGCAATCTCAGGTGTCTCTTGCTGCCTTTTTAGGAGTCATCTGTTGAACTTATACTGGGCATGACGCTGTCGTCTTTGGGATTGAAGTGTCGGTTCTATGCAGTCACTGGCACGTGATGTCAGTACACAGTGTGTCTGCTCAGAGTGTACAGCACATGGAGACTGATGCCTCAGTGAGTATTCTGAGATCTCAGTGTGGCTCTGAGGCATGTTTTGTGTTGCATGCCGCTGAAATTGCATTGTGCTTAAGGACTGAGTCTGTGGTGTTTGATGTGGGATCTCTGTGTGGATTGTTGAGATGTTCTCTGGGGCCTGCGATTCGCCTTGCAACAGGCTTGATGGTTGAGTATGCATCGGTAGTTGTGAGTTTGTAGTGTTACCTCTTGGCATGGTACACTGTTGTACTTGCAGGGATTGCATTGTTTCTGAAGGCTCACTTTGTATTGGTAGCTGTGAGTGTTCATTGTTGTCTGTTGTCATGTTGCATTGTTCAGGCTGCAGAGACTGAACGGTGCTTGAAGGATGTCCATGTTGTGGCTCTCCTGGCATGTCAGCGTGGCTTCTTGACATCTTTTGTTTTGCATGTTTTTCCTTTTCATGTATAGACTTCTTGTGTTTTGCCTCTGCATGGCTGAGTTCAGAAAAAAAAATAAACTGTTCCGGATTTTCCCGGTCACATGGGACTGACAGATGCAGGAGCATACTGGGAGGAGGTGCACGGAAGCATTTAGACTGCTGGCCCAGGGGTGCGGCTGTAAATGGCTTTTTCCTGGTAAATCAGCTGGATGCCTATGTGTGTATGGGCGCATGAGTGCTCATGTGCCCATACACACACATAGGCATCCAGCTGATTTGGGGAGGATCCTGTTGCGCATTGGGTGGTAGAGCAGTGCACAGCCAATCATAGGTGCCTTATGCGGTAGAGTGGAGCGCAGCCAATCATATGCACCAATCATATGCGCCGGGAGCAACACAGGTTGCTCCCGGCTTTTTGGCTGAGCGTTCACACTTCCGGGAAGCAGACTGACACGGAATAAAGGCACTCTCTGGGATTTGCTACTACTTGTAACAGGTATCTTTTTAATGTGGGAGTGAAGCAGAACAGCACGGGTGGGAGTCAGGGCATGGAGTCAGTGGATAGGGTAAACCTCTGAATGACAGGTCAGAGACCCAAAGGCTGAGGAAGCGTGTAGAATGTTCAGGAAAAAGGGACACGAAAACTCAAATATTATGAGGAGAGATATTTTGAAGGCCCTGTATATTTGTATATATGAGACTTGCCTGGCATGCTCTCTAAAACTATGAATGTATTACCTTGCAAAATAAAAGCAAATGGGATAAATGAGATAGAGAACATAAAAATTATAATCTTGTCTGACAAGGACTTTTGAAACATTCATTTTTCTAGCAAAAGTCAAAAATGTTTCAGCAAATATACTTTTGAAAACCTGTAGGAGTATTGGATACAGCATAACTTTGATCAACACAAGAGGTTATTTTTACTTTTGAAAGAAATTAGTCACTTTGCTCAGTGCAATTTCAAGATATTTCATGCTGCCAAAAATTACTGTGTAATCACTCTGCTTGGTAAATTATGTTTGAATGACAAATACAAAGACAAACGCTATTTATAAAGATAAGTAGAATGAGTTAGCGTGCTGATTGGATCGTGCAAATTCCAGAGATGTAGATTAATTACAGAACTACACAGCTCAAAGGAAATGCCCTTCATTTTAATTAAATTGAATGTGGTGTGCTACTTGCAGGAGATATACAAGTGTCAGGTTTGACTTTTCTATTGCCTTCTACGTCATCCAATCAGTGTTACTTGTTTCAAGAAAAGGATAACTGAAATGATAAAAGAATAGTTGTAACTCACAGTCACTTTTAATAGAGGTAAATGGCTACCACAGTGGGGTATCAAAATTGCCACTAAAAAGAAAATGTGCTAGTAGATCTTCAGTAAATATGCCTCAGCATATCAGAGGCCATGAAGAAGAACACATGAATATTGCTCTGTGTCATAAATGCCTACTGTATGGTTTGTGACTTGGGTGGAGGTATGGTCAGCAGCATCAGAAGCAGCACAGGGAGGAGGGAGATGCTGCCATTATACATAAGACATACATAGCCCAACTGAACTGCCTGTCCTGAAGGCAATGCATGAACCATGTTCCCTTCCTCTAACCACACAGTATAATACAAATGCTGGGGCTCTACCATGCCACACCTCCGCAGGGGCTGTTGGGCACTGCCATGTTGGTCTGCACCTCTCCGGTGGAGGAGCAAAGGAAGAGGTGGAGGCTTCTTACCTTGCCTCAGTGCTAGGAGAGGAAGCCAAGTGGTTTCTTCCCCACAGTGCAGGAGAGGACACTGCCTAGGACACCAAAAATGTGAGGGCTGGCACTGTGCAGATGTGAGCTCACAGCAGAACAACAGTGTATGCCTGGGGTGGAAGCAAGAGGAACAGTGAGGTGTTTGTTGGGGAGGCTAAATTAATGGCTAGAGGTACTAGTAAGCCCCCATGGGGCACCTTAGAGCTAGGAGCCTGATGCCAGTTCCCCTGTCCATCTGCAAACTCATTCTTGCCTGCTATCCCTCCAGGTGGCCTTTTCTGCCAGACCCCTGTGTGTAATTGACACAGTTTCTGGACTGAATCTCCAGTAAGAGAGCAGGGGAGCCAGCCTTCCATCTGACTCTGGTTCCCATCCTACAGTGACTTACATTTCAGCTGCATGTGGACCTCTGGACGGAGCTCAGTAAGAGAAGTTTCTGCTTTAAAAAGCATCAGTATTTTCCTTTGTGAAAGAACACTTTTCTCAAGAGATTGCTGCAGTCTCCATTTAACCAGGTGGTTAAACAATCTGTGTCACTAGTCAGGCAGTTTGTGTCAAGTTTCCTGTGTCGAATTTTGCAGTGAGGTTAACATGACTGATACATTCCCTCTTGTGCAGCAGCAGCTTCAAGAACTTTTTCTTGTTTTTGATTGTAACATCCAAATGCATGTCCATAAAACTATTTGAAAAACCAGAGTAAGATCTTATATTTTTCTCTCTTGCATTAAACAGTCCAGCCCAAGCAATTTAGCCCTCAGGTGATTATGATTAAAATATTGGTTAACATACATAACATTCCAAATATATATAATGGCCTTTTGACTTTCTTAATTTGATGGGCCTGATAGATAAATTGTAGATGCCATCCAGTGGGAGAAATAAAAGGACGCTGAACTGCACATTAATAAATAATGATAATAAAATCTCATAAATGTCAGTGGCATTTGACATAGTAAAACAAAGAGTCAGGTCCCTTGCTCAATGAGCTATAGTCTAAAAGACTATTAGCCATTGTGCCTTCTAGGGAAATGACAAAAGAATGAAGGCTCTGAAGATCTGTAACCTTGAGTGAAACATAATTGAAGAATTGTTCTCAAAGCAAAAATTAGATGCAGGCACTGCTAAACACAGTGCATTATTCTTTCCTGGGAAACTGAAATCTAGCCCAATTTATTATGTTGTTATTGATTTTGCACTGAAAGGTGTTACCTGCTAGCTAAAAAATTATTTACCTAAGGAAATGCCACAGATTCCAAAGAAGACAATTATGCCAAGAAGTCATAGTTGAACAGTTTTTCCAGGTTGCCAAAAGATACCATGCTATTATGACACGTTTGAAAAGACACACATCATTCATTCCTAGGGACAGTATAAAGTCATAAAAGACAGCAACAATGAAACAAGAATGCTTTGACTGGGGAAATGTCATTTTATTTTTCTCTTGACCATCTTGCTCTGTTTCATAGCTGAAAACTGTACACAGCCTTTTGCCTGATTGAAATATGACTCACTGAAGCCAAAAATAACATCAATGGCAGGCATGCTTCGACTCTGTCCTACATTTTCTAAGGGGAAGAGTTTGTCAAATCTCTAATAAATGGCTGAAAACCTGGTAAGAAAGAGTGGTCCATTGTGTTTAAAACTTCAATGTCCCCCACATTATTGAGCTCAGCAATTAAGTGAGCAGCCCTCTGTAAATGCATTTTTCAAATAAAGTGTCTTTACGCATATCAATAATGGTTTAAAGCTGTATTACACCTTTATAAACAATATTGATTCACTTATTGTTCTGATCTCACTCCCATGAAAAAGAGGGAATATTTACCTGCTTTTTAACTTGATAACTTACTATTTCCAACACTTTAAAAACTGTCTGTTATTCAGATCAATGTTAAACAAGTTTTCTACATGGGCTTATAAATTCTATTTTCTGAAAGTTTTAGTAAGGGATTTAATATAGTCTGTGATTGGGAACCTTGGAAAATCAGTAAATCAAATGATGACTTGCATATGTGAACAATCAATCACAAATGGTGCATCACAAACAAAATACATTCCCTATGAACAAAGGTTAAAGCATTTGGGGCTCTTTAGGTTGCAGAAATGATGACTGAGGGGTGACATGACAGAGGTTTACAAGATTATGCATGGAATAGAGCAGGTAGAGAAAGAAGTACTCTGCTCCTTTTCTCACAATACAAGAACTCGTGGGCACTCAATGAAATTGCTGAGCAGTTGGATGAGAACAGAGAAAAGGAAGCATTTCTTCACCCAAAGAGTGATTAACACATGGAATTCACTGCTACAGGAGGTGGCTATGAGCATGGACAGCTTCAAGAGGGAACTGGATAAACATATGGAGCAGAGTTCCATCAGTGGCTATTAGCCACAAGGTATAGATAGGAACTCTCAGTCTGGGGCAAGTGATGCTCTGTATTCTTGGTGCTTGGGGGGGGGGGGGCAACAGTGGGAGGGCTTCTAGTGTCTTGGCCCCACTGGTGGACCTCCTGATGGCACCTGGTATTTTTGGCCACTGTGTGACAGAATATTGGCCTGGATGGGCCATTGACCTGATCCAACATTGGCTTCTCTTATGTTCTTATGTCCAGAAACAAAGGTTCTAAAAAGGCTACATGTTGCAATCATGCATTTTTTAAATAGCAGCAGAATAAAGCAATACTGTACCAACTATAGTGACATCAACATAGCTAATTATAAACATGGCCAAATCTGTGAATTCTTAAATTAGGAGATTGGAGTCATGAACAGATAAGAGAGATCCTTCTACAGACTTGAAAAATGCCCCAGCTTTGCAGAAAAATCTGAAATATTAAAAAAACAACATTGGGGCTTAAAAAAACCCCCAAAATAATAGAAGCAGCACATTTACCTTTAATGAATGCCCTCAGTGGCTATTGCTAGGCAACCACAACAGTATTGCCAGCCTTGAAGACTTGATTCTTGTCAGTAAAAGGCAGCGGGAGGGGTCTTTCCAGAATTGGTTTGGCCTTTGACAGGAGGACTCATCAGGGCCAGGGCCAGCAGCAGCCTTGATACAACACAACTTGCATGACTCACCCAGGCATGGCTGTTTGCTACTGTTCAATAGTAGCCACCCCATGAAAGCCAAAGTTGAGTAGTGGTTAGAGTTTCAGACTATGATCTGGGAGACCCATTTTTGAGTCTTCACTCTGTCATTGAAGCTCATAGAGTGACCTTGGGCAACTCCATGAAAGTCAGTGTACAGTAGTGATTAGAATTTCAGATTAGGATCTGAGAGACCCAACTTTGAATCCCCACTCTGCTGCTGAAGCTCACAGAGTGACCTTGAACCAGTTACACATTCTCAGCCTAACCTCCCTCTCAGAATTGAGGTTAAAATGAAGGTGTGGTGAGGTTAAAATGGAGGAGAGGAGAATGATGTAAGCTGCTTTGGGTACCCATTGTGAAGAAAGTCAGGGTATAAATGAAGAAAATAAATATGGCTGAACATGGAAGACAGATAAAAACTAAAAAAGAGAGATGGAAGTAGGGGAAGGTAAAGATATCAGGACTGCCAGGAGAAGGGAACGAGCAATTAATGGTGGAGGGGATGCAGGGGGAAATGAAGTCCTTGTGGATTCTCACAGCAGAACTGCGTCTGCTGGCTGGCACTGCACCACTAGGCCCAGCCATCACCAGGCCATAACTTCCCTAGAGCCTGCTGGGGGAGGAGTGGAAACACTGAAAATGGGGCAGCAGATAAGCAACTAGGTTGGCTAATAGGCAAGAAGAAGAGAAGGAAGCAGGGAAAGGGCAATGGAGGCTTTCAGGGAAGGGGAAGACGAAATAGTGTGCATGGGGTAAGTAAGATGCCCTCTGCAAGTTCTTGTGGGTACCATGCTTTTAATTACATAAATCTCAATGGTTTGGTTTATAGTGAAAATATTATTGTAATCATATTACTGATAATATCCAATGAGAGGCACTAAGGAACAAAACCGAACACAGGCTCAGTCTTATTTACTTTCAGAGTGGAAGCTGAACCACAGAGGACCCTGGAGGGAAGATTGGGAAGGAATCTTCACATATTGCTCCTCAGGGTGTCCTTGACAGCTACAGGAAATTCATTAATGGCCTCTGGAAACATTATTCTGCTTGAATGGTCTTGCACTAATTTTAAATTATGTTAAATCAGACCTGAAATGTACTTCTAGTTCTCTTCATCTTCTGAGGCTGAGTTCAGACTGGCAATTTGCCCTGGTAGGGATCCATTTCAGCAACGCTTTAAACCCGCAGTAAACAGGGCATTCACACAGGCACATCTGCCTGGCGTCCCCCACCTGTTGCCAACCCGTGCTGTTCTGCTTCACTGCCGCATTAAAAAGATACCTGAAGAAACCAGTAGCAAATCCCTAAAGCACACGTGCGTCACACATTTCTCCGCTTCCAGGAAGTCTGAACACGCAGCCGAAAAGCCGGGAGAAACCGGCGTTGGGCAGAAGGCAGCAGCGGTATGATTGGCCGTGCTCCGCTCTACTGCCCAATGCGGTGCCGGTACTGCGGGGTCCTCCCCCAATTGGCAAAATGCGCTTATGTGCATGAGCGCTCATGCACACATACACCCATACACCCACAACCGAATTAATGGGGAAACACTGTGCCTCCGGGGCAGCAGTCTGAACGCTCCAGCGCGCCTCCTCCTGGTATGCTCCCGCAGCAGTCCGGGCTGTGTGAACGGGAAACCCCGGAACCGTTTGTTCTGGGACTTTTTTGCTGCGACTGGCTCCCGCAGCAAATTGCCAGTCAGTCCTCAGCCTGAGATTTCACGTTGAGTTGCATGCTATCCAGAAGAATTGAACAATCTCATGATACATTAAGTGACTCTGCTGGGTTGTTTGGATCTGGCAAGGAGGGCTTTCAAACTATTTAACTGGAGGGTGACTTTGTTTGCTAATTTAATTTTGTATTAGAGAAATAGAAGACATACAAAGTAACTCCCTTAAAACCATACACAAACATAACACCACAGTTGCTTGCAAAACAGTAGATGGAGCTGCCATTGAAAATGCCTTTAGTGGAGAAAAGACAGACATACAATTATGTTTTCCTTCATCACAGCAGTGATTACTACATGAAAATGATTACACATTTGAACACATTTCAGCTATGACTGTGATCCTACGTGTCTCAGGAATACTTTTTGAAGAGTGCTAGGGTGGTGACTTATGTCGTTATTAGCATGAATGAGCATCAAACAAGATATTTCATTTACATCTATAATTTATCATGCCCAAAGGCTGTATACTTGTGTGGAAACAGCACATACACAACACACAATTCCTTTACAGTGGCTGGCTAACACCTTAAATTGGTTTTCATCGTATGAAGGCAGGACTCTTGTTAACTTTGAACTTTTCTGCTGCTCATATTGTCCAGGTGGAAACCAGCGAAGTTACCCTGCTGCTCCCTGTACATCACTAATACTCAGATCCTAACAGATGGATTCAGGTGGACTCTATTGGATCATCAAGCTGTGAAGACCTCATTTGTGGTGCAGTAGTGCTCTTCATTTATTTACAGCTTTTTCTCTAATTTTCATAATTTCTTTCCCCCTGTTTAAGATGTGGAAGCACTGAACTTACGTCAGATATGAATTCTTCATCTAATGCTGAATTTATGCAGGAGACCATTGTAGGATTTTTGTGTGTATCTTTGTAGCTGTAGGTAAAAAATAACAGACATTCTGGAGAGCTCTCTTTTCTTTTTTCCCTCCCACTGCTAGTATCATTAATAGAAATGTTGTGACGCTGTGTGTGCGTGTGTGTTTAACAGCCTGATGAAAACAAGAAATGAAGAACTGGATAACTGTTAACAACATAAGGAGGTGAGAAGCAGTGCACTGCTGACTCTGGGAAACATCTACCAAACCTCAAGGACCACAGATACAACAGTCATACAAATGCAATTAACAATGCCTAGCAGGGGGTAGTAGTTCATAAAAACTGGGGTTTAACTTACAAAAGAAAACTATTTGTCAAGTCAGAAGCAATAGCTTTTGCATCTTTAAGTGATACATTTCACAGGAAAGTTATTGTGCAAGAAGTTTTAATTGGTTTTTTGTGCCATTTCACAGTTTTTCTGACAATTGTTGAACTGTTTTGTCCCCTTTTTGATAAAGCAGGAATGTACCCCCCCCAAAAAAAAAAAAAAAACCAGCAACAACCCCAAATCAGAAGGACTTTGGGACCATTTCCACAGTAGTGGAACTCCCTGCATTGATGCTTTTAAAATTGTGTATTATGCAATATTTTCTGTAGTAGATTTTTCCTCCTTCTTACCCTGTGTTTTTGGAATCCCCAGTTTTAGCAAGTTCTGAAAATGTGGGTAAGAAGGAGAAAACTTTGGGTTGACGCGCAGACTGCGTAAGCAAGGTGTAGCCACCTAGAGCCACCAGGATTGTGCAGCAACTCCAGCACCTTAGCAAAGTAACTGCTATATAGCACCACACAGAGTCAGAGCTGTGGAAAACTATATACAGTGTTTATTCACAATATACTCCAACAAACTGCTCCGCCAGACACACACTTTGAGAGAAGAAAAACTGTACAGTACAAGACATTTACATTTATACATATGACAACCAATCAGCATCATGCTGAGTCATTGCCCACTGACCTCATACCTGGGCCGGTCTGAACAGGTCAGGACTTGTTCCAAGCAGCTTGCCAGCTGTCAGTCAGATCATGCTGATCTAGCTGCTGGATATTAACAACCAACACTCCCCCTTAATATACAGCAAAGTTAGATCAGATGCAATTGCTTCCTAAGGGTCAGGAATTTGGTTTCATCAACACTCTTCGTAAACATATCAGCAATGTTTTCCTTTGACAAACACTGTTGCAAACTAACAAGTTTCCTCTGAACAGTATCTCTCACATTTTGATATCTGATGTTTATATGCCTGGACCTAGGCTTAATCCCTTGGGAATCAGCTATTTGTGTTGCAACCGCATTATCACACATTACAGTCATTGGCATATTACATTTTACATCAAAGTCATCCAATAATTGTTTTAGCCACTCCAATTGAATAACACATTCGTTAATGGCTGCAAATTCGGATTCACACGTACTAGTGGAAATAAAATATTGTTTCACTGATTTCCACATAACCAAGGATCCATTTACAAATATGACATAGCCAGTAGTAGACTTGGCATCACTGTTTGTACCCCAGTTGGAGTCACTGTAGGCCAGAACCTGCTGAGAATGGTTCCCTTCCAGTACCAACTTGAATTTGGATGTGCCCCTTAAGTATTTTAAGATTCTTTTGGCAGCATTCCAATCTCTTACATAGGGCTTTGAACTCTTTTGGCACAGTAAATGGACTGCATTGCTAATATCAGGGCGAGACCATGTGGCAAGATAGGTCAATGAACCCACAAGCGATTGGTACAATTGTTTTTGCTCAAACAGCTTATCATCTGGCTCCCTAACATAGCCAGTAGACATAGGCGTTGAGACAGGATTTGCATTAGCCATCTTATATTTTTCTAACAAGGCTTCAATTTTGTTTTCCTGGCTAATGGCAAAGTAGCCCTTTTCATTTCTGGTAATTTCCATACCCAAATAGTACTTGATTTCACCCAGATTTTTCATTTTAAAGTGCTGTTTTGTAGTTTCTTCGAACCAAACCAACTGCACATTTTGTTTGTACATAAAGCAGATATTGTCCACAAACACCATTAGGTAGCATTTATCTCCATTAATTGTCTTGTGGAACATGCATGGGTCAGCAACGCTTTGTTTAAACCCCATGTTGGTTAAAGTACCAGTGAGACATACATTCCATAAATGCCCACTCTGTTTCAAACCGTATAATCCCTTTTTCAACCTCAAGTTGGGATTTGTACTTTCAAAACCAGGTATTTGTTTCATGTATAGTTGCTCATCCAGAGCTGCATTCAGATATGCAGTTGTGAAGTCAAAATGCTGAACCTTCAACCCTTCTGCACCTGCCTTTGACAATGCTACATTCAAAGTATTACTTTTTACTGTAGGAGCAAACGTTTCATCATAGTCCACCCCTAACTCTTGAATATACCCCTGTGCTATTAATCTAGCCTTCCTCTGTGGCATTTCACCTTGCACAGGTTTCAGTTTGTACAACCATCTGCACCCTATGACCTTTTTCCCCTCAGGCAATTCAGACAGTTCAAACACTTCATTTGTGCATAGAGAATCATACTCCACTTGCATTGCTTTTAGCCATGCTTGCTTTTCAGTTTCCTGCATCATAGTTACATCATTGTAACAAGTAGGTTCTTTTACACACACAAAATTTGCCACTTGTGTATCATACCCATATCTTTGTGGCGGAACACCTTTTGTACTTCTCTCAGACCTCCTGGGTGTGGTGCTTTCTGTTTTAACACCACCTGTTACACTAGGCTGAGAAGAACTTGCCTCTGGAACCTCAGAACTTACATCAGTATCTGTTTCACCAGTAACAGGCAACACTGTTTGTTCAGGTAGAGAGTTTGCATGAATATTGTGCCAATTCTTGCCCTCAGAAAAATTGGCAGACCTGCTGAAAGTGATTTGATGGTGGTCATTAGAGAACCTGTAGGTTTTCATACCTGATTGATATCCCAAAAAGAGCATTTGCTTTGATCTGGGACCACCTTTTCTGCGCTGATCTACAGGTATGTTAACCCACGCTTTAGACCCAAACACACACAGATAATTCAATTTTGGCATTTTTCCATGAAGTAAATAGAAAGGTATGCTATTCAAAATTCTTGACCAAGTCCTATTTGATACATACACTGCACATTTCAAACCTTCAGCCCAAAATGACTTTGGTAACTGAGCATCAGCCAACATTGCATACATAATGGTCTGTAGGGTGGAGTTCTTTCGTTCTGCAATCCCATTCTCGGGTGGTGCCGCTGGGTTAGCAACCCTGTGTTTAACCCCTATTTTTTGCAACCATTGTTTCATTGCATTTGACATAAATTCTCCCCCATATCAGTTTGCATGGCTTTTAACTCACCCAATTGGTTTCTTACTTTCTTGTGCCAGTATTTCAAGGTTTGGCAAGTATCAGCCTTACTCTTTAAGATATATACCCATGAATAATGAGAAAAATCATCTGTTATAATCAACGCATAACGATTATGAGATAAACTAGGAGGAAACGGTCCCATTAGATCCACATGCACTAATTGCAAAGCATGCGTTGATACTCTGTCACTTTTACAAGCTACAGGAAATGCCTGTGACTTAACTTGTTTACAGACCTGACAGTCAAGGAATGTTTTACAATCCTTCACTCCTTCCCTGCCTGTTAGAGCTAGGGTTTGATTTATGCAATGGAAGGAGGCGTGGCCTAGGCGACGATGAAGAAGATGTAAACATTCATGGTGTGGATTCTTATTCCCAGGCACGCTTGCTGACGCTGCCGTTTCAGGGCAATCTAAAACATACACACCATTTTTCAAATTAGCTGTAGCCCTCACTTTCCCACCTTTGCTAATGCTGCAAGACTCATTTGCAAACACTAATTCAAACTGAGCTCTGTCTAATGCCAGGACACTGAGCAAATTATTCTCAAGGGAGGGGACACAGAGGACGTTTTGAAAAGTATGGCTTAGACAAGAAATAGTTAACTCTCCACAGCAAGACACAGTAGCCACGTGACCATCAGCAAGGGTCACATGTGATAGTTGTGCTTTTCGTTGATTCTGGAGCATATCTGGAGTCTTACAGAATATTCCACTCGCCCCACTATCGATTATCCAATCATGTGTTAAATCAGTACCTGTCAACACAAGCGAGGCATTAGAACGTTTAAACAACACGTCCTGCTGTCTGCTGACGGGTTTCTTCTTCTGTTGCAAGGGACAGGTTTTCCGTAGATGAGATACAGACACATAGGAAGCATTTTTTTACGCGCAGACTCTGTTGGAGCCTGATGTTTCTGTAAAGACGCCGCATCAAAGTCATGATGGTACCTGCTGATGTTTGCACGTAGACGGCTTTAAGCGAATCCCACGCTCCCTTTGCATTAACTGCAGACGAAATATGAATTAATTGGTCATCACTCATGGCCAGAACGATGCACGCCAGAGCTTTCTCGACCTTTGCCACATCTGCTGCCGGAACTGGATCAGGAGGGTCGTTAACGTACACCCAGAGCCCTTCCCTGATGAGATAGTGTTTCATCCGAAACGCCCACATATCATAATTTGTGGAGGTCAGCTTGTCCACCACCTGCGTTGTTGGCACCAAAGCCATGCTTCCTCCGGCTTTCTCAACACGCTCGGGCTGGAACTGTTATCTCTCTCACACACAGCGTGACTCACCACAGCCAAGGCTTTCCCAGGCAGGCTTGTTCACTCCCCCATTCCTGGAAGAAGTCAGCACCCTCAGCTCCTTGTCCACTGCGGCACGCTCACTCTCGGTCTGACTCACCGGCGTTGTTGAGATAGCAGTGCTGGCTGTCAGACTCACCGGTCCCCGACAGGCACGAATCCCCACTGGGCTGGTAGGCTCACCGTTGCTCTGGACGGTCCTCCCGCGAGGCTGGGCCCATAACCCTGACACGCAGACTGTGTAAGCAAGGTGTAGCCACCTAGAGCCACCAGGATTGTGCAGCAACTCCAGCACCTTAGCAAAGTAACTGCTATATAGCACCACACAGAGTCAGAGCTGTGGAAAACTATATACAGTGTTTATTCACAATATACTCCAACAAACTGCTCCGCCAGACACACACTTTGAGAGAAGAAAAACTGTACAGTACAAGACATTTACATTTATACATATGACAACCAATCAGCATCATGCTGAGTCATTGCCCACTGACCTCATACCTGGGTCAGTCTGAACAGTCAGAACTTGTTCCAAGCAGCTTGCCAGCTGTCAGTCAGATCATGCTGATCTAGCTGCTGGATATTAACAACCAACATGGGTTTGAGCAGAGTGAGGAAAAACCTAGTGTGGAAAATGACACATAATGTGCAGTTTTTGAAACTTCAGTGTGGGGAATTTCATTATTATGGAAATGGTCTAAGAGATAATCATATATCCACTGTTTCCTCACAGGTCAGTTTATACAGTTCAAATTACTGGTTGCTGTAGACAGAAAGCATAGGGTTGCCAGCTCTATGTTGGGAAATTCCTGGAAATTTGGGGTGGAGTCTGGAGAGGGTGAAAAAAAAACATTTAAATCATTATGATTTAATTTTTTTTTCATGTTCAGCTGTTGTACAAATAAATTCCCAAGCCAAAAAGAAAAGTCAAAATGAGGTAGAATGTTAATTGATTATTTAATTGTAATGAAACAATTGAAAACAGTTAGGCCAAGCCAGCCTAGCAAAAATTGACTGCTTTCTTTTTTTTTAAGATAATTTTTACTTTTTCAGAGAAAATCGACTGCTTTCTGAGCAATATCAGGAACTGCATGAAATTTTATACCCTGAATGACATAGTCAAAAAGATAGCATCCAGAAATCATAATTGGTTACAAAATGTCGGAGCATCATTTGAATAGTCATTTACTCATTGGTCAGTAACAGAAGGTGTGCCTACATGATTATCTTAAATGTTTTATTTAACCTCACCTTATTAATATTACCCAAGGATTCTTCATACCCAAACAGAAGGTGTTGATTTCTTATATGAAATTAAAGTTCTTGTTGACCCAGACATTGCAGAGTTTTTACTCCAAACAACTAGAACCATGAACTCTATATTTCAGGCAACTACATCCATTGAAAAACCCATCTTCTGCTATACTAGCAATACCGCACTCAAAATCTGTTTAAAACACCAGACAGCTAGATAGCTATTTCATCCAAACAACTTAAAGGAGGGGGGGGAATGTTTCTTGTCTGCTAGCATCAGCTAAGAAGACACTCTAACCTACAAAAGAGTGGCCTTACCACTTAATAGGCTTTTATTAAATCCTAATAAAATCTTAATATAAAAATCCATAAAACCAGAAAAATATAAGTATATGAATAATCTGAATTTTAAAATAATTATATATACCCATCCATGCAACAATATAACACAACAACTGCAGAAGACCAGACTTCAACAGGACTGCAACCAAGTAATTCTGAAGAAGATATCGAACGTGGCTTAACTAGAAAGCAGACTGTCAATTCATTTGTTATCATTTAGAAATTATTTGCAATTTTTGTATTATCAGGACATAGAGATTGTTACTGGAATTATTTACACTGTATATAGGGCTTGGTTACACTATATAGAATAACAATTTGGTTTTGCATCATTTAGGACATTTTCCTTTCCCCCTTTCTTTTTGTGACCTCTGGTACTTTTGTGGTTTCTTGCAGTGGTCTCTCCTCTTTTTTATGCTTTCCCTTTTAACTGATAGGGTTTAGCCTAGACAATGGTCTAAATTCACAGTCTGAGTCTTTAGTTGCTTGTATGTTGCATGTCATTGGGAACTGGGTAGAAAAATATTGAACAGCTGAAAAAGGTGCAAGTGTTACAGAAGAGACAAGCAGGTCATAGTTAGAATATTCCTGACTGGCCAAAGTTGGGAAGCTTACATACAGCTGTCAGTAGGAGTATGCATCCCCAAATTCCCAAACTGAAAATACACACAAAGATTGCTGTTTTGGGTCTTTATTGTGACTTCTGGAATGATAAAACACAAATCCAGGATTCTTAGGCATTACAAAAAATATTCTCAAAAAAATATGTCTTGTTCTTTGTGTTTAGGTGCTTATCATTGTCAGGAGCAGCCAGTATCTTGTTTTTTTTTATTCTCCTGATTTCCAAGGTAATGATATTTCTCCCAATTAGATCCTTACAGGGGAGCTCTCCAAGTCAATCGCCATTGGAAGCAAATCATAGAGAAGTAATTCGTAAGGCCTGTAGGTGCTACTCTGAACCAGATGGCATTTTCAGAGGAATGAGGCTCTGTCCACCAGGGACTCTTTAAATAGTAGTATTAATAAAGGTACCCTGACAGTGGATGCCAAATATGAAGGTATGTGTCTTATAGCAGTTGGATGATTTATTCATCATATGCAATCATACATATATATGCTCTTTTTTCTTTTTCTTTTCTTTTTGCTCCTTGGAAAATTCAGACTATTTTCAAAAATTGCAGTGATGAGGGGGAAGCAGTTTTCTTCAAGGAAAATCTTCCTTACTCTGTGATAGGAGACAGACCACAAGAAAGGATTGCAAATGCAGAGTTTTCAGGGGAAAGATAATTTAAAATATTACTGGTCAGTTGTAAGATTATGTAAAGAAACTGGAAATGGTCAAGAATTTTAAAAAAAAAACACTGACAGTCAGCAGAATTTTCTTCTCCTAGGAAACAGTGCAGAGAAGTTGACAAAGGGCCACCTCTTTCTTGAGTCTGTAAAACCAAACCTCTTTGTCCATTATTCTTGAAACTTGGGAAATCTTTATATTAGAAGGAAAACTATGTTCTGTGCTCAAATCTGTTCCCCCATTGAAAATAATGGTCCTGAAATTCCAGACCCCTTTCTCCCCCCAAAACCCAGATTTGAATCCTGAACCAGAACCTGAAAATCAGGCATAAATGGTAACGGTATCCTCCCTGAATCCCACTCCTGAAATTATAAAGATTTTTTTTCAAGCACACCATTAGCTTTCAGCCAATTGGAGAGATGGCTATAGTAAGAGCTACTAGCATGACTATGGATGAAAAATGTGCTGCTGCCCTGTGGAAAGTTCCACTGAAAAACTGCCACTTGCACTTCCTTGGGTACATTTTCCAGGCTCTACGTGAGTGCCCACATTTAAGTTCTCTCATGTAGGAAGATTTAAGCCTTCTGAGAAGAGTTATATGCTTTGTACAGCTTGGAGATACTGGTGCTTAATTAATATAGAACAGTGGAGGGATGCAAGAACTAAGCCCTGAGCAGCCTGTGGAAGCCTATTAGCTAGATTAAAGCATTTCAGGAAGGTAGAGGTAACTGTTAGTTCTTCTGGTTCTATGCTTCCCATTGAACACTTGTCCTTTTAAGACATAGAGAGGATAAAGAATATATGTGGAGCAGAGGGGAGTGGGACTGTGTTCTGACCTAAGGACATTTTTTTTTGGCCCCCCCGAAGGGGATTTTTTATTGCTTTTTAATTATACAACTAAAACTACAACGAAAAAAGGGGAGGGGAACAACAACTAAGGAGAAAGAAAAGTATACCCACACTAAACTAAAAACCCAAGAGTAGGAGATCATTATCTCAGTTAGAATCTATGTTAGTACTACACTGTTTGTAAACAATGCATGCTGTGAGTTGCTATCTATCTCTGCTCAAATATTAACTGGTTACTTGTTATGGGAGAGTTCCAGAGCATCCCCCAACTCGCTTCATAAAGGCCATTTTCAGAGTCCTTCTGCCTTTTCTTAGGCTTTATATCTCTAAAAGCATAAGTTGGTTTGCGGGCAGCAGCGCCTTCTTCCACAGGCAGGTCCTCATCTGTCTCCAAGGGTGTGGAACCACTCGAACCAGTTTCACCGTCTTCTTTGGTTCCCAGGTGGCATTTCAGGAATTCTTTAGCCTTGTGTACAGAGTAAATCTTCTCTCTTTTTTCATGGAGCTTAAAGATTACCCCTTCTGGGACTACCCATTTATATCCGATTTGGTTAGTTTGAAGGAAAAGGATTAAGTCCTTGTAGCTCTTTCTCTTTTGACGAATTTCAAATGGAATGTCTTTTAGAGCTTTGATAGATGTATTCCCCAATTTCAGTGGAGTTGCTGATGTGGCTTTTAAAATTGCATCCCTAGTTTGTCTTCTTGAGAATCTGACTGATATCTCTCCAGGAGGACTATTTTTTTAATGTAATTAGAATACACCCTGTACGCTGATTCCATATCATTCATAATTTCCTCCGCTTTCAAGCCTGTTACTGGTGCGATGAGCTCACTGAGTAGCTTCTTCAAATCCTCATTCAGAGATTCGGGAACTCCCTGGAATCTGAGGACCATATTCGCTTTTTCCATTTGTAGAAATAACAGTCTGTTTTCTTGATTATTCTGTTTATTTGTTACTTCGTCCACCCTTTTCTTCAAAATCTTGTTCTCGGCATGCATCTCTTTCACTACTTCTACTGTTTGCTCCACCTTTTTAACCGTTTCCGCCAGCTGGAGCTGTTGCGCTGCAAAGTTTTGACTGAGAGCGGTTAACTGCTGGTTAATACCAGTGAGTTGGTCCATCACGGGCTTGAGCGTATCCGCTAGAAGTCTCATGATATCCTCTTCTTCCGGCCTTCAGCTTTGGCCGCCCTTAGGTTTTGGTTTCATTCCTTCCCTCCCTGCACCTGACATCTTTGCAGATTGTTTACAAAAGCCAATTGCTATTTCACAACCACTGAAAATCACTTATGATTTAAATCCGCTCTGGTAAGTCTCTCAAAACAAGCCAAACGTTCCATTTTTCTCTTCCCCCCTCTCTTCTCCGCTAATCTTTCTCACTCACGAGAGGTGTCCCTCCTCTCTCAGCTTGCAGATGTGTGTGTGGTGGGGGGTTTGAGGGATTTTCCGGTTATTTCAAAGTTCACTTACATCAAACGTTCATTGTCGACCACTCTCAACCTCACTTATATTTTCGTCTGTCAGTCGATCTCCAGTACTTGATCCCGCCAGCCCAGCTAGTGCCCGAAGGCCACACAGCAGCAGGACCATCAGGGTGGAGGGGTGCCTCAATTCTCCAGCATTACACCATTGAAGAGGCTACCCCTCAAAAGCCCTATGGCTAGGAGCCCTACCCTTGGGCTCCATGGGGAAACTGCGTCAGCAGCCTCCCTCCATACCACTGGTGTGCGTGTCACTCCCCCGAGTGAAGGGGAGAGTGACCACCATCGTTGAGCTAAAAACCAGAAGCTTGACCTAAGGACATTCATTGGAACTTGGGTTTTCTCTCTAAAGCTGGATTCTCAATTGCACAGAGATAAATTGTAAATATGTATATATGTGGGCTCTATCCTGACATTCCACTGAACATACGTAGATGGTGGAAGAGCTTGTCACCTTCCCACCTCCCACATTCCTTCCCACTTAGAGCACTGTAGAAGGGCTACTGAGGAAGGTATTCTTGCATGTATGGTTTCTTTTCAGCTGTTTCAGTGTTCTTATTTTCAAAATTATAAACTTTGTTCCCGTTTCATAAGCTCTATATTTAAGTGCAATTATTTTCCAGTTTAAATTATTAACCTCAGGCATATAGCATCTCACCTTATAATAATTATCTTTTGGTTTCGTAAGATTCCATGCGCTCCCATTGGCTGTAAAATGCCCTCCCTCAGCCATTGGCCCATCAGCCGCCACTCAAGAGTACTCGCGTGCCATTGGCCGGGTGCTGGGTCTGCTCTTCCCTACCCACTCCCCCTGGCAGACAGCTTTCTCTCCTGAGGAAGACAGTTCTCTTGACTCCTGTGAGGGACTGTCCCCTCAGTGGCTGTTGGTAGGCAACCAAGGTTGGTTCTGTGAGTAAAAAAACAAAGGACTTTCAGCATAACCCCCTCCCCAATGGCCACTTTCCTGTCAGAAGAAATGGAAAAAGGCTCTTTCTCCTGCTTAGCTTCAGCATGGCTGGCTGGCTAATGAGATGGGCCAGTGACCATCAAATCATTTTCTTCAACTCCCCGCTGTGTGGCTAACTTTCCCCTAGGGTTGCCAATCTCCAGGTAGGACCTGGAGATCTCCCACTGTTACAATTGACCTCCATATGAGAGAGATCAGTTCCCCAGGAGAAAATGGTTGCTTTGGAGGGTAGACTCTATGGCATTATACCCTGCTGAGTCTTTGCACACCCCCCCCAAATGCTGCCCTCCACAGGATCCACCCCCAAATCTCCACGTATTTCCCTAATCAGAGTTGGCACCTGTACTTTCTCCTCTGTCAGTAAAAGCCCGTTCCACACCTATGTTGGCCTTTGGGAGAAAACTCATTGGGCCCAGTCCTGATAAGGTTGCCAACTCTAGCTGGGCAATTCCTGGAGATTTGAGGGATGGAGCCTGGAGAGGGTGAGGTTTGAGGAGGGGTGGCACCTCAGACAGGTACAATGCCATAGACTCCACCCTCCAATCCAGCCATTCCCTGATGGGGAACCATTGTTGCCAATCTACAGGTGGGGGCTGGAGATCACTCAAAATTACAACTGCTCTCTAGGAGGGAGGGGGGCGGAGATGGAAAACTAAAGGTAGGTTGATGGTTGGCTGGGAGGGAGATAGGGTTATCAACTCCAGGTTGGGAAATTCCTGGAGATTTAAGGGGTCGAACCTGGAGAGGGTGAGTGTTGAGGAGGGGTGGGACCTCAGACAGGTACAATGCCATAGACTCCACCCTCCAAACCAGCCACTCCCTCCTGGGGAACCACTGTTACCAATTTTGGGGGTGGGCTGGAGATCACTCAAAATTACTACTGCTCTTCAGGTAGCAAAGATCAGTTCCTCTGGAGAAAATGGTGGACTCTGTCATTATACCCTGCTGAGATTGCCACAGCAAATTGTCACTGAGTGCTCAAAGCTGGAGCACTCTCCCAGAGCCTCTTTCTATTTATTGTTGTATTTATTTCCACAATGGGCCTTATTCCTAGTTAATTAATAAAGTGATTTCTTATAATAATATGGATCCATTATTGGGAATAGCAGAGCACTTAGATAATCTTAGCTGCTAGAGTTAATGGTCTTATACCTCTGCACCTCAGTGCAAGGTCCATCCACTAACTGACTGAAGTACTATACCCTGCAAGCACTGCACATTTACTTGGGAGACTTGGGAGTAAGTCTAATTGAATATATAGGAACTTACAAGTAAGCATGCATAGGATAGCACTGACTCCGTATGGAAGTTTTGAATATTATAGGATTCAAGACTGAAAGTCAAACAACATAATATATAATAATAACAGGATGTGCGCATTAATCCATTGTCTGTCTGTCTGTGACAGGCATAACACCTCTAAAGCTAGGTAACTGGCCACTGGCTTCAGGTTGATTGTAGGAGTTGCAGTGGGAAACATAACAGGAATCAAAACATCCTGGCCCACGCAGTCCCCAGAAACCCCCACCTCTCTGCTTTTTGCATTGGAAGCAATGGTTTTCTCTGGAAGGCATAAGTCATCTGAAAATAAAGGTAGGAGCCTCAAAATTTGCTCCTAGCTTCGCAATGATGATGGGAGTTGCAGTGTCTAAAATGAAGGGAATCAGAACGTCCTGACCCAGATTATCTCCAGACCTCCACCCCTGCTTTTTGCCTCAGACAGAATAAAGTTCTTGTCCTTCTGTGGAGGAACGTGTGGGTGTCAGAGATACACAAATACTATGTTTGGACATTTCACCAGAAACATCAAAAAGGGGTGTGTGTGCAAGACTTTATATGCCTTTATCCTTCTGAAGGCCACAGCTGCTCACTCCATTCATTTAAATATTTATATTCTGCCTTTCATCTGACAAGTGATGCTCCCTATGTCAAGTGATGCTTTAAAAGTAAATTTTTATTATTTCTTGACAGTTACACACATATAATGCATCTTAAAACTAGGACTCTGCAAAACAGCTTGGCATATTTAAGTTCTAATTTGCAGGCTATGAAGCCAGGCTATAAATTTTGTTATTTGAATGTCAGCAAAGCTGTTTCTCAGAGGAAAGGCTCCCAACAACTACTGGAGCAAATAATTCTCATCAAGATTCCAGGCAACAGTGGTATGCAGCAAGCTCACAAAAGGCAGCAGTGCTCTCTGATTGCAATGTCATGCAGCAAACAAGAAAGACTTGCAGATATGCAGATGGTTGTTCTGAGTGGTCCTTGCAACATACTATGATCTCCCTGCCATGAGAGAGCCCAAAAGACAATCTAGTCCAGCCCCTGTTAAAAAGCTGGATGAGCAAGCCATTTACCCCATATGCCCATTAATCAACTAACAAACTCTGAGACACTGCACCTGGTTCCTGCTGAACCAATTTAATTGAATGAATCGAGGAAATGAGCAAAAGCACATGATGCAAGACAATGGAATTGCCACTGTCTTCTTCCTGGCAAATTGTACTTCCTGTTTTTCATTCTTATTCCTTCACTAAGATTGCACAAAACTCTTCTACCAAACTAAACAGCTAAAGTTAAAGAAAAACACTTCACATCTGTAAAGACTGATTCATATCAAAAAAGGGTTTATTATTATAACCTCAATACCAGATATACTATACTTTTTTTTTTGCCCAGGTGTTTTGCTGAGTAGTTATTTTGGTGCTTTCATGTTTGTAGCTGCTACTTCTATTGCTTTACTGTTATTTAATCTGTTTATTTACCTGTAGCTTTTATCTGCCATTTTAGTGATGCAATGTTGTTTTTATGTTTTAGAGTATTTAAGGGGGGATTAGATTTGTACTTTATTGATATCATGAGTCAGCTTGTGTCCTCTTTGGAGAGATTAGTCAAAAATATTTTAAATACATTTTAAAAAATCAAACTCCAAGCCTCACTGGTCAGACTCAGTTGAGAGTGTAGATCTGCATAATTAAGTATTCACATAATCTAGTTAAACCCAATGCTGTTGTCTTGTGTCTTCTTGAGGAGAGGCACCTGAGCACCTAAATTTGTGTGCTTAGAAAATGTTTACTGTTGAAGATGTTTGTAACTTTCTGTCCTTAATAAATATTTATTTACTTATTGTACCTATTGTACAAAATTTATACTCCACCTTTCTGCCCTCATAAAGATATTTTTAAAATGAAAACAGGAGAATACATAGCTACTGGGGGATATGGTAGTCTGCACAGGAATTTTCTGATTGTAATGTCTCAGTGTTCTTGGGAAGAAAGTTGTGGCCTTCTCCAGAGACATAAAATGGTTTATCTGTGGCTTGTATAGAATCCTATCTTGTTAACTTAATCTCCCAGCAAAAATTAAGCACTGTAAAGCTGCCCCCATTTCAATACAAGAGAGTTAACCATGTGATTATGGGAGCACTCTTAAGCACATCTGCTTGGAGGTCCCATTTTATTCATTGCAGCTTAGTGCCAGGAAAGTGCTCTTAGGATCCTGGGAGAAAGCCATTTCTGAGCAGGCCTGCTTAGGATTGCTCTTTAACTCTCCCATTTAAACCAACAGGACATAAAAGTGCTTAGCTTTGGCCAAGCACTTTAGCTGTCTGTCTGTTCTACATTTTGGAATGGCATATATCTAAACTTGAATATTTCTGTCTTTACATGATAAATGTTAATCACAGTCTTAAACTTTGACATCCTTCACCTATAACAATACCTAAGTCATGTCCCAGCACTGCCTGGCTAATGTAATCAGGCAGTGACCATGCCCTTTTCCAAGCACTTATTTGCTGAAATAGCCAGTTGAGTCCATAATTTTTTTCTCCATTAAGCACAGTAGTTTAATATTCTGGAGACAGAGCTGACACAGATAACTTGGTGTTTTGTTGAGGAGGAAATCACAGTGCACATCAAATGGTGCTTTCCTAGCTCCTGCTGCAGAGTTCCATCCTAATCTATTTCACAGTTTTGTTCCAGTACGATGCAAATTCTAATGATATTCTGCCAGGCTATCTTATGTACATTGCATTTGGGTGTTCCTGCTGCTAAGATGCAAGCAGATCAGATAAATCCATAATGCTATAAATCTTATTCACTCCTATGTTTTATTGCATTTCAAGAATTACAGAGGGAATTTGTTGCAGGCAATTTCATATCTCTTTTACAGTTGTTCAAAGGCGTAGAGCATACTGTTCCCTCTGAATACTTATAATGGTAGATTTTATGTGTCCCATTACTATTTGTCACTGCTGTTTATTTCCCTCGGGCAATCCCTTGAATGTGGAGGTCCTCCTAAACTACTGCCAACGTGGGAAGTTTGTTATTGGCCATCCTTATCTGTGTATTTCCTAGAGACTAATTGTCAAAATAAAACAAAATTCTCCCATTGCATGGGAAACCATGTTTCTGACATTTCCATTTGCTTGTCACTATTTCTTTCAGTTTTATCTTACCTGTAGTTATACAAGATGTGATGATCCAAAGATTGTTTAGACAAACAGTTCTTTCTCCAGTCATGCATGTGTGTGTGTATACAACTTGACCTCAGTTTGGCTGGGCTAATAAGTAATCAAGGGATCCCACCAGTGGACCTGGGAGCACAGCAGCATGCTACAGATTAGTCATCCACACTGAGTATATCCAGGGACCAGGACACCTTCACGTTCCTTCCTGTGGGTGATAAATTTACCCAAGAGAAACCTAAACTGTAGAAAAGATCAGCCAGTCATACAATGGGAGTTTAAGATTTTAAAGTGTTACAAAATCCAAGAACATCCTTTGCCTTTTGCTCTTCTTTACATTCTGAAGAATGGCTCAGGTTACATCATGAGCTGTGTCCTGGATCCATGAAAAGGACCTGGAGAACAGGAGACCCATGTGAAAAGAGGTATTGTGTAAATTAAGGCAGTACAAGAGAGATGTGTTTAATCCTTTTGAGCTGGCCTTTGGTGGAATTTGCATCATAATTATCAGGACCTCTGAACCAATGCTACACATTCAAATCTGTATGCCTTTCATCCTCTTTTCATTTTTTGAGTGAACCATTTTAAAGTGTCTGTGGCTTTTTTTTAACTGCATTTCTCACAAAGGCCCAGCTGTCCTCCAGGCAAACCACCTGTTTCTATTGCTGCCCCCCCCCCGTTGTTAAATAATGCACTTCTAGAGTGTTCTGAGGCTCAGGTGAAACCCAGCTTCCAATCCCATGAGATCTGGGGAGCAAATTCTTAGTTTAGTGGCAGCATCTACTCCATTCCTCCCCTTATCCCATGATTGTGGAGGCACAGTTCATTCCCCCACCCCAGACAAGTATTTGTAGGTTTAGCGTATACCACATTTATGTAATTTATATTAGAATTAATGAGTATTTACAGACACCAATCAAACCTGCTTAAAGAGCCAAATGTCCTAAAACCCAGTGAGAAGGAATGTAAGTATTTATTTTGTTAGGCTTCTATACTGCCGTCCCCGCAATGCAGGCTCAGGGCGGTATACAACAAATTTGTACAAATTCATACAATAAATTCATAGAAAATATATTAAAAACACTCTAAAAATATTAAACCAATAGCCGAATCCTAGTATCTACCTACATGGCACCAATAATATAAATTTTCAAACCACCACTTTATATTAGCATGGGGAGAGGGGATAAAAAGCAGCTAATGGGCCAGACCAATGTTAAAACTGTTACTGTCGTCAACCATAGACTTGGTAGAACATCTCTGTCTTGCAGGCCCTGCAGAATTGTAACAAATCCTGCAGGGCCCTGATGTTGGTAGGCAGAGAGTTCCACCAAGTTTGAGCCAGGACCAAGAAGGCCCTGGCTCTGGTTGGGGGCAGCTGGGCACTTTCTGGGCCAGGGACTTCAAGTAGGTGTTGATCTCCTGAGCGTAATGCTCTCCAGGGGACATATTGAAAGAGGTAATCCCATAGGTACACTGGTCGCTGACTGCTGGATGTGGTGCTGGATTCATACTTCACCTCAATATTGAATGCTGCAACTCAGTTTATTATTCCAAACTAGATGAATCATGCATATTACTCCTTTTCTGCAGTCATTCCACTGCCTGACCATCAGTTACCAGGCTGAGTTCAAAATATTGATTATCACATACAAAGCCCTTCATGGCCTTGGTCCTTCATATCTGTGGGACCACCTCTCTACCTATGCTCTCCTGCGATAGCTTTACTCATTGAAGCAGGGCCTCCTGCATGGTATCACTCTTCAAATGGACAAAATCAACAACTCCCTGTATTTGTGCATTCTCCGTTGCATCTCCCACCTTACGGAATGGCCTGGTTCACGAGGTCAGGAGGGTGCCCACCATTCTAGCTTTCCACAAACTATGCAAAACTGAATTATTCAGGAAGGCCTTTTTACATAGGTAATATGGTTGCACTATAACAACATGGTTTGGAAAGATGCTTTTATAAAGGGATAGGGCAGCACTTCTGGGGACAGGAAGAAGTGCTGAAACTCTCAAGAGGGAAATGAAGTTTTCAATCTGTATACTGAAAACTCATGAACCTTAAAACATTTTTAAAAGAATTTTGTTGAAGAGGTTCCAGAATTCTGTTCTGGCACGTTCCCCCAGAAAAAAAGGCCCTGGGATAGGGACTATGGACTATGCTGCCGTGTTTAGTACTTACTGTCTGTTGCTGTAAGTATGAACCTGCTATATAATTTCATGAATCATTTGATGCATCCTGTGATTGTTTAAGCTTTGTTTCAGCTCTGTTTCAGATTTCTACTTGTTTTCAGATTTCTTTTTTTTATTAACAATTTTTCAAGTATACAATAACAAGGTTACATAACACTTATGTTAACATAATTTTTTTACAGATATATCTCTAAAATAAAAACTTTGATTCAAACTTCACTGACAATATTTTTCAAAAGTATATCATTCTTTTATATTGAGCGTTATCTGGGATAATTTCCTTTTCCAACATAAAGCTTGTAACCAGATACCAAACCGCCACTACTTTTTATAATACTTATCTGGTGATGCATTAGATAAATTAAATGAAATCTTTTGAAAAATAAGAGGTTCCCAAATCTTATTGTACTACTGTGTAAGAGTCGGGGGGGAGGGTTATCTACCCATCTAGTAGCAATTAAAATGCATGCCATAGCCAATAAATTTGCTATTACTTCTCGGTTTATTATATTCTTGTTGTGTTTTGACCATTTTTCCAGAAAAAGAAGCTCTGGAGAAAAAGTTAAGTCATAGTAATTTATTTAATTTTTTAAAGTATTTCTAACCAAAATTGTTTAATAGTTTTCATATTTCTTAATCCTGCTTTTATTGCTTTGTTTATTGGATGACCCATCCTATTGGTTGTGTTTGAATTATGCTGTGTAATCCACCTTGAGTCTCAATAAGAAAGATTGACTATAAATAATGTAAATAAATAATAAATAAATTCACTACTTGTCACTCAGTGAAAACAATGTGTGGGAAAATGCCTGTTATTTAATTGAATGGCCAAAGTGTTCCATTGGAATGGCCAAAGAATCCAACAGGAGGATCAACATGAGCAAAAAGTATATAAATCCACTGACACTATGAAAACAATTTTATACATTTTATATTTAAATTTAACAGAACTCAAAATATTTTAAAGTATGTTTAAATGTTGATACTTTGGATTATCTAAATTTGAAATTTGAAATTTCAGTTAAAATATATGAAAAAAATTACTTCAGCCTCTTTTAAACTTCAAGATTTTAGCATCCAGTTAAAGTTTCAAATTTCAAATCAAAACGTAATCAGTTTGAATAAATGAAAAACAACTCCCAAATGTACTCAACCATATCAGAAGTTCTTTTTACTTTACTTCCAAGTAACTCTCTTTATGACTGGAGCATTAAAGATTTTTTATGTATTTGTTGTTGTTGTTCAGTCGCACAGTCGAGTCCGACTCTTCACGACCCCATGGACCAGACCACGCCAGGCCCTCCTGTCCTCCGCCGTCCGCTGAAGTTTGCTCAATTTCATGTTCGTTGCATCGATGACACTGTCTAACCATCTCATCCTTTACCGTCCCCTTCTTCTTTGACCTTCAATCTTTCCCAGCATCAGGGTCTTCTCCAGTGAATGCTCCCTTCTCATTTGGTGGCCAAAGTATTTGAGCTTCAGCTTCAGGATCTGGCCTTCCAGGGAACAGTCAGGGTTGATTTCTTTTAGGATTGACTGATTTGATCTCCTTGCAGTCCAAGGGACTCTCAAGAGTCTTCTCCAGCACCATAGTTCAAAAGAATCTATTCTTCGGCGCTCAGCCTTCCTTATAGTCCAACTCTCGCAGCCATACATTACTACGGGGAATACCATTGCTTTGACCATGCGGACTTTTGTTGGCAAGGTGATGTCTCTGCTTTTTATCATGCTGTTTAGGTTTGCCATCACTTTCCTCCCAAGGAGCAGGCGTCTTTTAATTTCATGGCTGCAGTCACCATCTGCAGTGATCTGGGATCCTAGGAACGTGAAGTCTGTCACTACTTCTACGACTTCCCCTTCTATTTGCCAAGGAGTGATGGGCCCAGATGCCATGATCTTAGTTTTTTTGATGTTGAGCTTCAAGCCCACTTTTGCACTCTCCTCTTTCACCCTGAGCAAGAGGCTCTTTAGGTCCTCTTCACTTTCTGCCATCAGAGTGGTATCGTCTGCATATCTGAGGTTATTGATCTTTTCCCCAGCAATCTTAACTCCAGCTTGTGATTCATCCAGGCCAGCATTTCGCATGATGTACTCTGCATATAAATTAAATAAGCAAGGTGACAATATACATCCTTGTCGTACTCCTTTTCCTATGCTAAACCAATCAGTTGTTCCATATCCGGTTCTAACTGTTGCTTCTTGACCCTTATACAGGTTTCTCAGGAGACAGGTGAGGTGGTCTGGTACTCCCATCTCTTTAAGAACCTGCCATAATTTATTGTGATCCACACAATCAAAGGCTTTAGCATAGTCAATGAAGCAGAAGTAGATGTTTTTCTGGTATTCTCTTGCTTTCTCCATAATCCAGCGAATGTTGGCAATTTGATCTCTAGTTCCTCTACCTCTTCGAAACCCAGCTTGTACTTCTGGCAGTTCTCTATCCACGTACTGTTGGAGCCTAGCTTGTAGGATTTTGAGCATGACCTTGCTAGCGTGTGAAATGAGTGCAATTGTGCGATAGTTTGAACATTCCTTGACGTTGCTCTTCTTTGGGATTGGAATGTAAACTGACCTTTTCCAATCCTGTGGCCACTGTTGTGTTTTCCAAATTTGTTGGCAAATTGAGTGCAGCACTTTAACAGCATCTTCTTTTAAGACTTTGAATAACTCAGCTGGGATACCATCACCTCCACTAGCTTTGTTGTTAGTAATGCTTTCTAAGGCCCATTTAACTTCACTTTCCAGGATGTCTGGCTCGAGGTCAGTGATTATACCATCGTGGTTGTCAAGGACGTCGAGGTCCTTCTTGTATAGTTCTTCTGTGTATTCTTGCCATCTTTTCCTAATCTCTTCTGCTTCTGTTAGGTCCCTACCGTTTTTGTCCTTTATCATGGCCATCTTTGCATGGAACGTTCCCTTGATTTCTCCAATTTTCTTGAAGAGATCTCTAGTCCTTCCCAATCTATTGTTTTCCTCTATTACTCTGCATTGTTCATTCAGGAAAGCCTCCTTATCTCTCCTTGCTGTTCTCTGGAAATCTGCATTCAGTTGGGCAAATCTTTGCTTTTCCCCATTGCCTTTAGCTTTCCTTCTTTCCTCTGCTATGTGTAAAGCCTCATCAGACAGCCACTTTGCTTTTTTGCATTTCTTTTTCTTTGGGATGGCAGTGAGTGCTGCCTCCTTTACAATGTCACAGACCTCTGTCCATAGTTCTTCAGGCACTCTGTCTATCAAATCTAGTCCCTTAAACCTATTCTTCACCTCTACTGTATATTCATCGGGGATGCGATCTAGGTCAAATCTGAATGGCCTTGTGGTTTTCCCAACTTTCTTCAATTTAAGTCTGAATTTTGCAATGAGTAGCTCATGATCTGAGCCACAGTCAGCTCCAGGTCTTGTTTTTACTGACTGAATAGAGCTTCTCCATCTTTGACTGCAAATTATATAGTCAATCTGATTTCGGTGTTGCCCATCTGGTGATGTCCATGTGTAGAGACACCTCTTAGGTTGTTGGAAAAGGGTGTTTGCTATGACCAGCATGTTCTCTTGACAAAACTCTGTTAGCCTTTGCCCTGCTTCATTTTGTTCTCCAAGGCCAAACTTGTCTGTTATTCCGGTTACCTTTTGATTTCCTACTTTAGCATTCCAGTCCCCTATGATGATGAGGACATCATTTTTTGGTGTTAGTTCTACGAGCTGTTGTAGGTCTTCATAGAACTGGTCCACTTCAGCCTCTTCTGCAGCAGTGGTTGGGGCATATACTTGGATTACTGTGATATTGAATGGTTTGCCTTGGATTCAGACCGAGATCATTCTGTCATTTTTGAGATTGTATCCCAATACTGCCTTTCTCACTCTCTTGTTGACTATAAAGGCCACACCATTTTTTCTACGGGATTCCTGGCCACAGTAGTAGATATAATGGTCTTCTGAGTTAAATTCGCCCATTCCTGTCCACTTTAGTTCACTGATTCCCAAGATGTCGATGTTCATTCTTGCCATCTCATTTTTGACCACGTCAAGCTTTCCTTGATTCATAGACCTTACATTCCAGGTTCCTATGCAGTATTGTTCTTTGCAGCATCGAACTTTCCTTTCACCATCAGACACATCCACAACTGAGCGTCCTTTCGGCTTTGGTCCAGCCGCTTCACTCTTTCTGGGGTTACTCGTACTTGCCCTCTGCTCTTCCTCAGTAGCATATTGGACACCTTCCGACCTGAGGGGCTCATCTTCCGGCGTCATATCTTTTAGCCTTTTGTTACTGTCCATGGGGTTTTCTTGGCAAAGATACTGGAGTGGGTTGCCATTTCCTTCTCCAGGGGATCACGCTTGGTCTGAGTTCTCTGCTGTGGCCTGTCCATCCTGGGTGGCCCTCCACGGCATAGCCCACAGCCTCATCGAACCACGCAAGCCCCCTCGCCACGACAAGGCAGTGATCCATGAGGGAGTATGTATTTGTACCAATCATAATTTAAATAATTTATGATGAGCTGATGAAAAATTACTTTTGGATTATCTTTTTCAATTTAAGTATATTTTCTCCTTTCATTATAAAAAGGAATAGAACCCTCTAGAGTTTAAAGGTGGGATAGCAATATATGAGGCCATGGTTATGTAAGGGAGGGATAATTTTATTACTACAGTTACATTTGTAGGATTTAAATATATGCATATGTCCTCTACTTTACAGATGTCCTTCTGGGAACTAAACTTGGACAGACTCAGAAAGTTAGCCAGACAGCTAAGTAAAGTTTGAGGTAAAAAGATTATCCCAATTAAAACACCATTTCACAATGTTCACAGTATTGTTGCACTCCCAACTTTGAACCACCTTGTATTTTGGACAGGATGATTTAACAAAGCAGTAAGCACCCTGGAGACAATGAATTAACCCAACCTCATACTTTTTAATGCATACAACTGAAAGGAAGTGCCTTCTATATATCTCCTTGTTCTACCTTACTCATTGATCAATGAGATGTCTCTAACAACATATGTGAACATTAATTCTGATTAACTTTTATTGCTCTGCCAGCACACTCTTAACTTTGCAGTCTAATTGCTCTTGTTCATCTGATTTGTTTTTGCAAACATTACAGCACCTGTCTACAACTGAGCAGCAACAAACCTTTTGTATGTTATGACTGCTGTGGACTCTGATTCAGGTATTCAAGTGAATCCATACTTGCTCAAATCCATCTCTGCTTAAAAGTACTAGATGAAAAGCACCATGAAATAAATGAGCAAAACATTCAAAACAACATTTCCTAGTAAGATTAATGGAAATGTACTTTGTTATGGCAAAAGGCATTGCATTAATATTTGCACATTATTTTTTTATCCATTTGTCAACCTTGATTCTAGAGTTAAAGAAATACAATAATTACCTCCTTCCAAATTTTCTGCAGGGCAATAAAGTACAGGAACTAGAGAATAGGAAACACCATGCACTTTTCCCTCTTTATATAACAAACACAAAAGAAATCAGCACCATTGTTTAAGACAAATAACTTTTTCCATGCATAGACTGAAAATGATATTTACATTCTTTAAGTAGGGTTTCTACCTTTTTCATACTGTATCTTTAACAACTGAATTTTGTGCAGATATTCAACAGGTGCACCTTTCCCCTGCCTCACAGCGCTCTCCTGATAATGTCTGAACTTTTGCCCACCACTTAACTGTTTAAAGCCAGAGCCTCTGCTCAGAAAGTTACTGACATCTCCATCTTTAATGCGACTACATGGTTTTTATTTTATTTTAAAAACATGACCTTGTATTTCATGCCTTCTCTCCTTATGAATCTACCTGTTCTGTAGCATAGGTGATTCTATGAGCCCGCGTGGTGCAGTGGTTATGGTATCAAACAAGGATCTGGGAAACCTAGGTTTGAATTCCTGCTCTGGTATGGAAGCTTGCTGGGTGACCTTGGGCCAGTCAGACATTCTTAACCTCACCTATCTCACAGAGCTGCTGTGAGGATAAAATGGAGAATGCGTTGGATCCCCACTGGGGGGAACGGTGGTGTATGAATGATACATGTATGCAACTCCTTATAATCATACAGAACAAAATGGTATGCAACAGAAACGTGTTCTAATTCCCTTGCGGTGTATGTCACTTGTAACTCAGCAACACTCGGCATATAAGAACTGAACAGTTGTCTATCCTGCCTTCTGTGGTATACTAGAAAGAAACAAATAACTGTTTTAAAGTAGCTGCTGGTATTTCTACTGGCTGCCAGCCAGCAATATTGATTTCTTTAAATTTTGTTCTTCTCAAAGGACCCCTTGTGTCTTGAAAAAGAGCTGAAAAGTCTTTAAAAAAAAAAGGGTTAGGGCTGGGTATCCACAACGTTTTAGCCTTATGAGCCAATACTTATTGTTTGTATTATGTTTGGTTTGAACAAATCTTTTGATCTCCCTGAGTTTTTTTCTTTTTTTCATGAAGTGACAGCCTTTTGGGCTTCTAGAACAGTGATTTCATGCACATTAAAAAGATGTCAGATATACTTTAAATATGCCTCCAGAAAATTCACTGAAAACATTGGTAAGTAGGAACAGGACCCTTACAAAGCTTGGCAAACACTCATTCCAGGCAAAAAAGGTCACTGAATAGGGTGTTCTCCCCAAAAATGATTGATTTAGGTTGAAGTCCTATCACAAAAGTACATCCTGCAAAAATCTATGGGGCTAATGGGATCTGAACTTGCTGAAACTAAGAGGAGAAATGATCTTGGGGTCATAGTAGATAACTCAATGAAAATGTAAACTCAGTGTGTTGCAGCAGTTAAAAAGGGAAGCTCTGTATTATGGATTATTAGGAAAGGGATTGAGAATAAAACTGACAATGTTGTAATCCCCCTATATAGATCTATGGTGCAGCCTCATTTGGAATACTGTGTATATTTCTGGTCCCTGTATCTCAAAAAGAACATTGCAGAGCTAGAAAAAGTGCAGAGAAAGGCAACCACGGCTGTGATCACACACACTAAATAATCCACTTTCAATCTGCTTTCAGTGCATTTACCAACTGGATTGTGCCAGTTCACACAATAAAATCCAGTTGGAAAATGCATTGAAAGTGGATTATTTAGTGTGTATAATCACAGCACAAGATGATTAGGGGGTTGGAGCCAATGTTCTTTCTAAGCTATGGAGTCCTATGAGCAAAAATTCTATTTTGTGAGCTGCTGGCATTAAAGTTGTGAGCAGGTGATTTGGCTACTGCATAAATTAGTTTGCTCTGAAGCCATCCTTCTTGAGCTAAGACAAAAAAAGGTGTAAGCCAGAGGCTAAAAAACTGTGAGCTATCTCACACTAACTCAGCTTAGAGGGAACACTGGTTGGAGCCCCTTCCCTATGAGGAAAGGCTGAAGAGTTTGGGACTTTTCAGTTTAGAAAAGAGACGACTAAGGGAGGACATGATAGAAGTTTATAAAATTGTGCATGGGATGGAGAACAAAGATAATTTTTTCTCCCTCTCCCAAAATACTAGAACTCAAGGGTATCCAATGAAACTGATGGGCAGTAGGTTCAGGATGAACAAAAGGAAATACTACTTTACACAGAAAGTGATTAAAATGTGGAATTTGCTGCCAGAAAATGTAGTGATGGCCTCAGGAATAAACAGCTTTAAAAGTGGATTAGATAGATTCTTGGAGGATAAGTTTATCAATGGCTACTAGCCATGGGGACTGAGGGGAACCTCCACATTCAAAAGCATTGAGCCTCTGAATTCCAGAGCCAGGAGGCAACATCAGGGGAAGGCCCTCTTCCTATATGCCCTGTTGTTGGTTATCCAGAGGAACTGGTTGGCCACTGTGTGAGACAGGATGTTGGACTAGATGGATTACTGGTCTGATCCATCAGGGCTCTCAGAAACCAAGTGGTTTGCATATCATGCAATAAAGGGTGTGTGTGGACGTGTCATAATTAATTGTCATGTGCATGTGGGGAAAGACTATATAGGACACAAGTTTCTCAGTTTTCTTCATAAAGCAGCTACACAATTATTTGTTCCCTGATAGTACATAAATACATTATCTGCCAGGTGAGAAATCTGCTTCACTATTAAGAAGTGATTGGTCAACAGAGGAAACTTTGTCTTTGAACTACAAAAAATACTAGCACTGGGAATTGAAAGCTCTTTGCTGTGTAGACAATAAAACAGTAATGAGCTATGGGTAGATGCTGCCCTTCCCTAGGAATGTCAGACTCATTCTCCTGAAACTAAAAAGAATAACATTCACCTTTAGAAGTAGAGAGACTCATTTCTAAACATCTTGTCTAGGAATATCTCCTGTTCTTGCAGTGGCAGATGCTCCAGAGGTGGCTTCCAATGTAATCAAAACTAGCAATCTTTTGCTATTCATTGTATTGTTAAAAACAAATAAACAAACAGGCAAACAGAAAAGGAAAGTATCAGCAACAACTGCCAAAACGAATAAAACAGCCTTAAATGGCACTTTAATGAAAGTTTGTTGTTGTTCAGTCGCACAGTCGAGTCCGACTCTTCGCGACCCCATGGGCCAGATCATGCCAGGCCCTCCTGTCTTCCGCTGTCCGCTGAAGTTTGCTCAATTTCATGTTCGTTGCATCAATGACACTGTCTAACCATCTCATCCTTTGCCGTCCCCTTCTTCTTTGACCTTCAATCTTTCCCAGCATCAGGGTCTTCTTCAGTGAATGCTTCCTTCTCATTTGGTGGCCAAAGTATTTGAGCTTCAACTTCAGGATCTGGCCTTCCAGGGAACAGTCAGGGTTGATTTCTTTTAGGATTGAATGATTTGAGTCCAAGGGACTCTCAAGAATCTTCTCCAGCACCATAGTTCAAAAGAATCTATTCTTTGGCGCTCGGTCTTCCTTATAGTCCAACTCTCACAGCCATACATTACTACGGGAATACCATTGCTTTGACCATGCAGACTTTTGTTGACAGGGTGATGTCTCTGCTTTTTATCATGCTGTTTAGGTTTGCCATCGCTTTCCTCCCAAGGAGCAGGCGTCTTTTAATTTCATGGCTGCAGTCATCATCTGCAGTGATCTGGGATCCCAGGAACGTGAAGTCTGATGAATGATGAAATTTGATGAATGAATGAATGTAATGAAAGTTACATGCATTCAAAACTCAAAGAAATCAAGCAAAGTGCTGTTAAGAGCATAGGACTTTGATCACATATTGTCTCCATATCAATCATAAGAGTGACATACAGAAGAGAGAAGGAATGGCCACTCTTGAAACACAAAGTAAAATATGTTGTAGAATTAACAATTAAAGTGACTCATGGGATCAATTTGAGTTGTACAGAGAGGCAGAGAGAGGTCACCCATGAGGCAAGGTGAGGTGGGGAGAATGGTAACCTCCCTACCTTCCCTCCACCCATGCCCATAACTCACCACACCCATGTCCACCCAAATAGCCAAAATAGCTAATGGTTTGTATTCCCAGTATTATCCAAAAGCAAAAAAGCAAGCCATGTATATCTTATAAAGGTAAAGGTTTCCCTTGCTCAAAAGCCAGTCAAATCCGACTCTAGGGGGCAGTGCTCACGTCCGTTTCCAAGCCAAAGAGCCAGCACTGTCCAAAGACTTTTCCATGGTCTTGTGGCTGGCATGACTAAACACCGAGGCACACGGAATGTTGTTACCTTCCCACGGAAGCAGTACCTGTTTATCTACTTGCAATTCCTTGCTTTCAAACTGCTAGGTTGGCAGGAGCTTGGACCAGGAGCTCACGCCATCATGCGGCACAGGGTCTCAAACTGCCAAACTACAGACCGTCAGGTTTGCAGCCCAGTGTCTTAACCTCTGAGCCACTGCAGCCCCTGTATGCCTTACAGGGCAGCCCAAACTCTCATAAGATTCTTTCTTTCAAAGTCTGGCTATCATTGCCAAGGCAGCCACAATGATGGCTGAATGCTTATGAGAGGAGTGAATCTCACAAGAGTTCACAGATCCCTATAGGGCATGCATGGCTTGCCAGACTAGATTTAGAGAAGCTTGGAGGAGTGAACAGGTGATAAGCGTTACCTCCTCTGGCTCCCTTAGTAGGTGGGAGTGTTGAGGTAGGGCAGGAGGGGGGGGCAATGAGCTGGAGAGAACAGTGACATGAGGTAGCAAAATACTTTGAGCTGCAACTGGGAAGTTATTAAAGTAGAGACAATGCTAGGGATGGGCCTAAACCTCGTGATTAATTTGACCTGGTTCGTGGTTTGTGAACTGAGACAGACTTGCACTGTTCAATTTAACTGTTTACAAAACTTCAAGGAAACAAGGGGGGACGGAATTCTCCAGCCTTGGAAACACCAATAGGAGCCCTCAAAACCTTAACAGGTACTGCCAGATGACAATCACTGAGTTCCCATTCTGCTCCATAGGCTCAGAAGACTATATATTTGTCAGCTCTACTCCCACCCTCTTCTTTGTTGGCTGATGAATCAAGAGAGAGGCATGGAGCTAGGAGAGCAGAGACATTGCTTTGCTTTCTGCTTGTGATCTGCTCTCTGCTGCTAGGGTTGGGGTGTGGACTCAGGGAACTGAGCGATACAGTCTCTGTGCTCATGCTGAGCACTGAGGCTTAGCTACTGAGTGCCTCCCCAGAGGACCCACATTTATATACTTCTGACCCTCCTGCTTGTGATTGGCTCTCTGCTGCTGGAGTATGGGTGTAGATAGGTAGACTCAGGACCCAGTCTCTGTGCTCACACTGTTGTGCAGATCAAAAGGGAGAGAGGAGAATGATATGAGCTGCTTTGGTCCCCACTGTGGAGAAAGACTGTACTTTTCCTAGGTAGAGGCTACAGGTTTGGGGGGACATGGAAAGCTGAAGTCAGAGGGGCAGATAAAGGTATGCCACTGATTGGCAGGGAAGGAGAATAGGCTGCCACCTCCAGGTTGGGAAATTCCTGGAGATCTGAGGGGTGGAGCCTGGAAAGGGTGGGGTTTGAGGGGGTCCTCAGACAGGTACAATGCTATAGACTCCACCTTCCATACCAGCTGTTTCCTCCTGGGGAACCATTGTTGCCAATCTCCAGGGGTCTGGAAATCACTCAGAATTACAACTGCTCTTCAGATGGCAGAGATCAGTTCCCCTGGAGAAAACAGTAAGTTCTGTCATTATACCTTGTGAGGTCACCACAGCAAATTGACGCTGAATGCCTAAGGCTGGGGCACCCACCCAGAGCCTCATTCTAGAGCTCATTGTATTTATTTCCACAACAGGCCTTATTCCTAGTAACAAAATAACGCAGTGGGGCTGGGACTGAAGGGCTGGGATAAAAATACATTAGAGGTCACTTCCCAAGCTCTACAGGAATGGCATCCTGGACAATTCCATTTTGCACATTTTGTGAAAAGACTGAAGTATGGGAGCCTTCCTAGTAGCCTTAGACAGACCATTCCATAATGTGGAAGCCACTACAGTGAATGTGTAAGAAGGGGCAGTTGCTGATTCCACCTGTTTGTAGAATAGCAAATCTTTACTTTGCTCCAATGAGTGAAAGTGTTCTAGAGGACCTTAGCAGGAGAGGCAGTCTTGTAGGAACATGGATCTAATGCCATTAGGGGCCTTACAGCTGATAGGTAGAACCTTGAATTGAGCCTGATACCTGATCAGTAACCACTGAAATGCGTGCCGAGTAGGAGTAATATGCGTCTGTACCAACTGGAGTTTCTGAGCTGTCTGTAGGGGCACACCCATGTAGTGTGTAGCAATAAACATGAACCACATTTTTGTGGTTTGTTTTGGTTCATGGTGCATGGCCAAACCACAAACCAAACCATGAACTGATACGAATCAGGAAGTTGGTTTGCAAACTGCAACAGTTGGTAGCAGTTTGTGACCTCTGCTTCCTGCACCCTGCTGCTTTTCGCAGGGAGCAGAAAGCAAAGGTTCTCTTGCAAAAAGTGGTGGGGAGCAGAAAGCAGGGGTTTAAATAGCTCAGAGACATTTAGATCCCTGCTTTCTGCTCTTCACATGACAATTTATCTTAAAGGGATGGCTGGAGGAATCAGTTTAAAACTGGGCAACCCTAGTCAGAGCAGAGTCTCCAGATTGTCACAAGCAATTTTAGAAGATGAATAATTATGTTTCTGTTCCAGTGAGAAACATTCTATTAGAATTGCTTTATTTTGAAGTTTTTAAAAAACAATTTTCAAAGCTAAAGCTGATTTACACTCCTGCATCTTCTTTGGGAAATCCCTACATGTGCTAAATAATGGATACAGATGCTCTGAACTCTTTGGAGGAACAGATAAGTGAACAATAAACAATATAAAAACTGCACTAATAATTTTTTTAAGTCGGTGAATTGGGGAGTGACATTTCTTTTCTGGTCTCTGTGCATTCTTCACATGGTTTATAGGTGAGGAATCGATATAAAGAATTGACATAGCTTGTTCCTGATGGGGAACATCAGCAACTAATCCAACAATCCTCCAGTGATATTTCAAAACCCAGTAGAGGAATGCAGCTGTTTCTCTGCCCATCGTTATCTGTATCAGCAACTTCAGCAAGAAATGGAAGGGATCACATCACAGTTGAAGCCAGGAGACAGCAAAATTAACTATATGGATGATACTGTCTTTCTTATTTCTGCTGATCTGATCCACTGCTATAGGGGAGCAATGAACATTATTGCCATTGTAACATGCTATCTAAAGCAGATCCTTCTAGAAAAAATATATATGAATGAAAAATGCTGAAGCTCAACCCACTATGATGCTTCTAAATGGAGGAAGCCATGAACAATGTAATCCAGAACTGAATTACATTCTTCTAAATCCATGAATTACAATAGATTCAGAATGGTGTAACTCTGTTTAGAATTGCACTGAAAGTGGCCTCAGCTATTTCAGAGTTACACTACTGAAGAAACCAAGTTTTTCTTTTGCTATTTGTGACCCCCTTCCCGATATATATGGGGCAAGTATATTTTGTTATGTAGGTTATATGGCAAGCATATCTCACAGTTGAATGGTGCTGAGGACATAATATAACAGGAACTTGCAAGACAGTTACACTGAAAGAGAGAGAGATGATAATTAATTTGCACCAGTGAGAGCATCAGTCAACGATAAGAAAAGGGTCATCTGCAGGTACTAATAGTATTTTATTTAAAGGCATAAGATAGGTCTCTCCTGCTAAGATAGCCTTTGCACCTGATACAGGTGGGGGGTGTCATCCACATTTCTCATCACTGAAACAAACGTTCCAATGCTACATTTCTTGAGACTTCAATTTGCTCAAGGGATGCTCAAGTACCTGTGCGTTATTGGTCCAGCCAGGGTCTGCTTTCAGGTTCAAAAGGTACTCAAGAAAATGCCAATTGCTTGTAATGAAAATGGTGCTTTATTAAAACCTTAACACAAGGTGTTCCAAATAATAATAAGAGAAGATATTGGATTTATACCCTGCCCTTCACTATCCAAAGGAGTCTCAGAGTGGCTTACAAACTCCTTTCCCCTCCCCTCCCCACAACAGACACCCTGTGAGGTAGGTGGGGCTGAGAGAGCCCTGACAGAAACTGCTCTTTTTAAAGAACAGCTGTGCCAGAACTATGGCCTGCCCAAAGTCATCCAGCAGGCGCCAGTGGGGGAGTGGGGTCTCAAACCCGGTTCTCCCAGATTAGAGTCCGCACACTTAACCACTACACCAAACTGGTGTTTGTATATAAGTGATATTAAAAAAAGCAAATCAAAGCAAAGGAAGTTGACAACATTCCTTCAACTGCTGGGGTCTCTAGAGCAACAGCAGATGAACACCTGGGGCTGTATATTTATGGGGGCGCACCTGCACAGCTCTAAGTCTGGCCAGAGAAGTCCGAAGGGTCAGAGCTAAAGGCTAGACATGGGATCCCCAACATGGTGCCCCGGAGGCACCATGGTGCCCACCAAAACCTTCCCTGGCACCCAGCAAGCATTTTCAGAATTTGATTGGGGCCAGGTGGGCTCCTGGGCAATAGGGCTTTTGGTTGTCCATTTGATATCTGATTAGCTGCCACTACATAATTGGTTTTATTCTTTCTGTTATGTCCTATGATCAGGAGCAAGAGCAGGCAGAAAGCAGTCAAGCTCCGTTCCTGAGAACAATAGGGACTAGGTTCCTAAGCTCACCAAAAGGGAGCCAATGGGAGCATTGGTGGCAGATTCAAACCCGCCAATAGGAATGTGGGGCGTCCCCCCACTTACTGTATATAGTTGGCCTCTGGCTGTTACTGTTTGTCTTTGTTGTGAAGTATGAATAAACGCGTCTTCTCTTATGTCGTCGTCTGAGTCATGAGGCACGGAACCCAGTACTTTATAGTGGCGATGAGGATGGGATCCAAACACCTTCCATGAGCAACAACGCAGACAACAAGGCCACTCACGAGCATCACGCCGCTGACCCCGAGAGGAGCACCGCACCACTCGCCGAGCATCGCATCACTGACCCCGAGAGCAGCACTGTACTGCTCGCAGCAACCGAATCGTCGGGCCAACCACACACCCCAGTCGTAGTCATGGCCACAAGTCATGGGAGACTGGAGCGCTTCGATCCCTCCCGACCGGAAACATGGGATGCGTGGGCCAATCAGCTCATCTGCTACATGGAGCTAAACGAAATATGCGATCCGGAGAAGAGAAGGGCACTCCTTTTTTTTTTTATGGTAAAACTCTCTTAAAAAAGAGAGAATTTTATTCTTTTTTTAAGAAAAAGGAAGGGTAGACAGATGGAGAAAGAAAAAGATGGAGTGAAATTTTTTCTGTTAGTGAGGGTTAGTTTAGGTTAATAACCAATACCATTTCGGCATCCATCATGGTTAGAAGATCTTCTTTTTAACTATTGCAAAGTCCAAAGTCCCTCTATTAATACAGTTAGTAAAGTCCATTGGGGTTAGTAATTAAACAGCTCCTTCCAGATGTTACACGAACAGTCCTCAAAATATCTTCTTTTTAAATCTCTTCCAATTATGGATTGAGTCCATTTTAACTTTGAAGTCTTCCGTTCCATCACCACCTTCCCCTGGGCTGCTGTCTTCTTCACTTGTCCCAATTTTGAGTGCTGCATCTTCCTCCCTGCTGGCGTGTCTCTTCAGAAGCTTCTGTATTTTAAAGATGAAATCAATCTTCTTTCTTTTCTCTTTTTTCTTGAACTTCTGGCCTTCAAATTTCCAGGGCTCCATGAACTCTGCAGATGAAATTAGATCTCCAGTATATTGCCTGCTATGTTCGACCTCCCCTTTTACTGGCAGAATATTTTCTTTTATAAAAGCGGAATAGGCTTTGGAAGCCTTATCCACCTCTTCTTTTAACTTTTTCGCTTCACTGCCAGTTAGGGGTGCCAAGACATTCGTCAAGGTAAATCCGAGATCTTCATTCTCATCTTCTTTAACGCCCTGGAAACCTATAATCAGATTCGCTTTCTGTTCAAACTCCATCATCTTTCTAGTTGTTTCCAATATCTGTTTCTGTCGACTGATGAGAACACTTTCCACTTTAAACAAAGTTTCGTTGATTTTCTGCAGTTGTTCCAGCAGGGGGCACAGTATCTCCTTTTCCTGTTGATTGACAGCAAGCTCTTGGGGGGGGCTGCCTGGACCGGAAGTCCCTCCTCTCTTCTCTTCCGGTGTCTGCAGGACTTTTTCCATTATCAACATTTTGTTTTTTTGTTTACTTTTCAAAAGTTCGTGCCGCATCCCCCAGGAAGCTAAAAGGATCGTAATCTTCCATGCAACCCCAACGGTACTTCCACCAACACTTTTTTTTTCTCTCTGCCCCCCTTCGCGCTCCCTTTGTAGATCTTGCTTCTCAAAAGTGGTGGGGACTCCTCCCTCCTCCCAACGCTTATACGCATACAGGGGGGCTCCGATTTACGCTTCAAAATAGATCTTCAACTCACGATTCGATGCTACTTCTTCTTTTTATGTTAAAACATAGCGCTGTCTTCACTCCTGGAAATCGGTGGCGCTGCTAAGTCCCATTATGGGCACGCCACAGCGGGGCCGATTGGGGCGGGGAGAAAGCCTCAATTTCCCGGCTGTCTGCCGGCAAAGAGGCTACTCCCCAAGCGCCCCCGGTTCAGAGCCTTTGCCTAAGGCTCACTAGGGTCTTTCGCACATGCGAAGACCCCCCCTAACTGTGCGTGGGCTAACCGCCTCCGGGAGCGCCCCGAGAAGCGGCCGCCATTCGCGACGCCGAAACCGAAACCAAGAGAAGGGCACTCCTGTTGAACTCGTGTGGGACCGACACTGTCCACCTCGCGAAGAGCCTCCTGGTGCCCCGCACGGCCCTGGAGCGTTCGTTCGGGGACATAATGGATGCCCTAAACGCCTATTTCAGCCCCAGGCCTACCTTCTTGGCCAAAAGGATGGATTTCCAGGGGCGCATACAGGCCCAAGGGGAATCCGCCGCCACCTTTCTTGCCGCACTGAGGGCGCTCGCTATGGACTGCTTGTTCCCCAAGGTGGAGGACAACCTGTCGACCCAGTTCGTGTGGGGGCTGATGGACTCCAAGCTGCAGCGCAAGCTGATAGGCAACTGGCAGCTTAACCTGGATGAGGCCATGCAATTTGCGACAGCACATGAGGCTTCCGCGCGGGAACGCCTGGCCTTGGCAGCCCATTTGATCGGAGCGGGTCCCAGCCCAGTGAACTCTGATACAGAGGAAGTCTACTCCCTCTGGCCGCAACCCCGCCGGTTGGCGCCGGCCCAACAGCCTGGCCGTGAACTGGCAAAGACCCTCAGCAACTGGACCGTCTGCGCCAGCTGTGGAGACGCCCATGGGAGGAAGACCTGTCGTTCCAGGACGCGATCTGCCATGGCTGTGGGATACAGGGACACCTCGCCAAGGTCTGCAGGTCCAAGGGCCCCCGGAGTGTGAGATCGTCAGCCCCGAATCACCAGACTCTGACCACCACACACGAGACAGCTGAGGAGGTCACCGATCTCTATCACCTCACGGATCAGCCGCTGCAGGTACTGCGCCTTCCCAACCCCAACCTCTCCTCCACTCCAAAGATCCAAGTGCATGTGCGGATCGAGGGATCCCCCTGCTGCATGGAGGTGGATTTGGGATCGGCGGCATCCATCATTTCCATGGACACCCTTAAAAAGCTTTGCCCGTCCGGGGGACCCCCTCTGCGTCCATCGCCGCTAAGCTTGGTGGACTTCCAGAAAAACCCAGTCCCCATCTGGGGAGTCGGCACCTTCTGAGTGCAATATCGAGACTTTGAGGGGGACCTGGACTTGGTGGTGGTGGAGGGAAATCTTGTGAGCCTTCTGGGGCGGGCGTAGTTTGAAGCCCTGGGCATCACAATTCAGGGAGTGAACAAATGCGGGCCGCAGGCCTGGGGTGAGATCTGCCGGGAGTTTCCCAAGGTATTTGACGGGAAGCTGGGTTGCTACAGAGGCCCCCCAGTGTCGCTACACTTAGACCCTACAGTGACGCCAATCTGGTGGTGCTTTCGCATGGCGCCCCTGGCCCTCCGCCCAAAAATCGAAGCGGAACTAGACCAGCTGGTGGCCCAGGGGGTTCTCAAGCCCATTCCGAATGACGATGGGAAACCCCAATCGTGACCCCAGTTAAGCCGAATGGGGACATCTGCATCTGCGCGTATTATAAGTGCACCATTAACCAGGCACTACAGGCACACTCATACCCCGTGCCCGTGGTGAGCCACGTATTAGCCACACTGGCAGGGGCGCTCATTTTGGGGAAGCTGGATCTTGCACAGGCGTACCAGCAACTCCTTGTGGATGAGGCCATGGCTGTGGCACAAACGATAGTGATGCACAGGGGGGGCCTTCAAAGTAAAGCGGCTGCAGTTCAGGGTCAGTGTGGCCCCAGGGATCTTCCAAAATCTAATGGACGATTTGTTAAAAGGGATCCCTGGTGTGACGCTGTTCTTCGACAACGTCCTCATCACTGCGGCCACCCCGGAGAGCTTCGCCACCCGCCTCCACACTGTTTTGGGACGTTTCCACTCCTCTGGACTGAAGGTGAAGGGAAAAGTGCCTTCTCGGGGTTCCGGAGGTGGAATTCTTGGGGTACCGGGTCAGTACGACGGGTCTACATCTGGCGAGGGACAAAGTGAAGGCCATCGTGGAGGCCCCCGCCCCAAAGTCCAAGGCGGAGCTCCAGGCATTCTTGGGCCTCATAAACTTCTACCACGCTTTTCTCCCACACAAGGCCGCCGTGGCAGAACCCCTTCACAGACTGCTGGACAAATCGGCCCCTTGGGTGTGGGGGTCAAGGGAGGAGGCGGCGTTCTGGGGGTTAAGACTCTGTTAATTTTGAATGCGGTGCTCGCCCATTTCGATGATAAGCTCCTCATGATTCTTGTGTGTGACACGTTGCCATATGGGGTCGGTGCAGTTTTGGGCCACCAACTGCCAGATGGGAGGGAAGTCCCAGTGGCCTATTACTCCCACACGCTGTCTCCCGCGGAGTGCAATTATGCACAAATAGACCAGGAGGGGTTGGCGGTAGTGGCGGGTGTAAAAAAATTCCATAATTTTGTGTATGATCGGCCCTTCATGCTAGTCACCGATCATAAGCTGCTCCTGGGGTTGTTCACAGCCAACAAACACCGCAGGTACTGTCCCCCCGGGTTTTACATTGGTACCTGTTCTTAGTGGGATATCAGTGCCGGTTGGTGCATCGGCCGGGCAAGGCGCTGGGGCATGCCGAGGCCCTGAGCCGCCTGCCACTGCTGCAGATGGGGGAGGACCCGGCCCCAGCCCCCACGGTGCTCATGCTGGAAGGGTTTCCACACATCCCCTTCAGGCTGTGGACGTGGCTGCCCGCTCGTCTCGGGATCCAGTTCTCTCCCGGGTCCTAAACTGGGTGGTGAGGGGATGGCCAGTGGAATCAGCAGGGCCGGAATTCATGGCATATAAACCCAGAAAGGATGAGTTATCCACCCTGAAAGGAAGTTTACTATGGGGGGACAGGGTGGTCATCCCGGTCCCAATGAGACAAGGGGTCCTTCATTCGTTACATGAGGTCCACCCAGGCATTGTACGAATGAAAGCTCTGGCAAGGAGCTACGTGTGGTGGCCCGGGATCAATTCGGAAATTGAAACCTGGGTCCAGGGGTGCACAAGGTGCCAGGAAGTCTGCCCCAATCCCCCGAGCGCACTGACACAGAGTTGTGAGTCCACCCGCAAGCCGTGGTCACACCTACATGTCGACTTTGCCGGGCCATTCCAGGGTCTCCTGTTCCTAGTAATGGTAGACTCCTACTCTAAGTGGGTAGAAATTAGTCCGGTGTCTACCACCTCGGCCAAAGCAGTAATAAGGGACCTACACAAAATATTCTCCATGCACGGCTTGCCGGACATGATCGTGTCGGACAATGGGGCCGCGTTCACATCTGCGGAGTTTCAAGCATTCCTCGAGAGGAACTTAATCAGGCACATACGCTCCGCACCTTTCCACCCAGCGACTAATGGCCAGGCGGAAAGAACGGTCCGCACGGCGAAAGAAGGCTTGAGCCACATAACAGATGGCGAATGGGAGTTCTGGCTGGCCCGCTTCCTCCTAACACAGCGCACCACCCCGAACCCTGTCTCTGGGCGATGCCCAGCAGAACTGTTGATGGGCCGCCGCCCCACAACCCTATTAGACCGGCTCCACCTGGACTGGGCCCCGGAGTCACAGAAGCTGGTCGAAACCTTCCTCCCGGGGGAACCAGTCTATTTTAGAAACTTCGGGGTGGGACCTCAATGGCTGGCTGGCCGCATTCTCAGACCCACCAGGCCAGTTTCTTATGAGGTCCTGGCCGACGGGGACCAGGTCCTACGAAAACACATGGACCAACTCCGGAGGTGACAAGACCCCAACACAGGTATAATGGCCCCACAACTGGAATACCCAGAGGCCGCCCCGGTACCCGAACATCCACAAGCACCGATAGCAGAACAAGAGCCGGAACGACCACTGGATGCCGGGCCGGGCACAGAGCAAGCTGAGCCGCCTCCACCATCAACACCGCCACCAGGAATCCAGGCTCCAAGTGTGGTAGGGCAACCGGAAGGGGCCTCCGCCAGTCCGACACTGGCCCCCCGAAGGTCGCTCAGGGAGCGGAGGGCACCAGCCTACCTAAAAGACTATGTCACTGGATAGGAGACAAACTATGAGGGGAGGGGTGTTATGTCCTATGACCAGGAACAAGAGCAGGCAGAAAGCAGCTGAGCTCTGTTCCTGAGAACAATAGGGACTAGGCTCCTGAGCTCGCCAAAAGGGAGCCAATGGGAGCATTGGCGGGAGATTCAAACCCACCAATAGGAACGTGGAGCATCCCCCCCTTACTGTGTATAGTTGGCCTCCGGACATTACTGTTTGTCTTTGTTGTGAAGTACGAATAAACGCGTCTTCTGTTATGTCATTGTCCGAGTCATGAGGGACTTAACCCAGTACTTTACACTTTCTCTTTGACTCTTCTTTCACAGTGTATTATTAAAGTTTACCTCTCTCATCCCTGGCACTTGGATTCCCCAGATTTTTTGGTTGTGCTCATCATGCTGTGTCAGAATTCAAAATGTGCCTGCAGAGTCCAAAAGGTTGGGGACTTGTGGGCTAGATTCTGTTCTCAGAACAGCTATAAACAAGAATGGGGCCAGCTAAGCACCTGTCAGCTACAGAAGATTCTCACGGTTCCAGGGTTTACAGCACTCCTTCTCTGCATTATGTGCTGATGTCATGGTTCCAGACACAGCTCTATCTATCTGTTTTGCCCAATATTAAACCCATGAATCTGCCTTATACTGAATCAGATTCTTGGTCCATCAAAGTCATTATCATCTGCTCAGACTGGTAGAGGCTCTCCAGGATGATGATGATGATGATGATGATGATAACAACAACAACAACAACAATAATATACTTTATCGTCATTGTACATAGTACAACGAAATTAAACTGCAGTCCTCTCGGTGATCCACAACCCTCTCAATGATCTACAACAATAATCATACACACTCACACTTAAAGTTCACATAACAACTGAACCACTGATGTCACCCAATCCGATTTCATACAGCATTTAAGGCAATGATGGCTCTCGAGTAAAAACTGTTTTTTAATGTTTGTCTTTGCTTTAATTGTCCTATATCTTCTGCCCGAAGGCAGCAATTCAAACAAGAAATGTCCAAGCAATTCTCAAACAAGACGGTACAATAGACTGATCACAGGCTAGAGGTCTTTCCCATCACCTACTGCCAGATCTTTTAACCGGAGATGCTGGGGACTGAACCTGGAAACTTCTGCATGCCAAACAGATGCTCTACCACTGAGCCACAGCTTATATATTTGTGAGTTCACAGGGAAGGACAAGATGTGTACAGTCATGGAAATTGTGAACAATTACCTATATCTCCTCTCCATGATATTGGTCTTCTACTTCTATCCCCACTACAGCCTGCCAATTTAGCTCACAACCTGTTCTGATCTGAGAGCTGATTAACAGATAGGCCAGGGGTCCTCAATGCAGTGCCTGGAGAGCACCATGGTGCCCACCACCTTTCCTGGTGTGCCCATTAAGTATTTTTAGAAAGTGGGTGAGGCTAGGTGGGTTCCTGCCCAGTAGGGCTTCTGATTGCCCACTGAAGACTTGATTGGCTGCGCAGATAAATAACATTGCAGCAACGGCTACCAGTACAATGTTGGTTTTATTCTCTTTCTGACTCCTCTGTCCCAGTGCCAAAGCTTCCCCAAAACATTGATGGGGGAGGCTGGATTAGAGGCTCACTTCTACTTGACCCCCTGATCAACTGGAAGCTGGCTTTTGATCCCCCCCCAAATGCTGCTGTATCTCAGCAAGCCTGGCAGGCAGCAAAGTTTGGCAGCAATGTTTCTGGCACTAGGAGATCCGAAGCCAATTTTCAATTGATTGGAGGATCAGATTTGTAGTCAGCTTCTGATCCCCTCCCCCCAAATTGCTGTCTCCTAGCAAGGCTGGGACTCAGCAAAGTTACTCAGGCAGGACACCTATAGGCAGAAATTTTTTAGGAGGGAAGGCAAATGAGTACAGTGGTGGTCAGCCCATCATTATTCATTTACTTTATTATTTATTTATACTTTATTAGTCATTTACCAATTTTCAATCAATGCAGAAAATGGAATTACAAAAAATGAAAAAAATTCTGTAAGAGCATGAGAGAATATACAACAAATCAATACTATATAGCATACACTGTGGCATCAGATACAGTCCTAATCTGTATTAGCTTTATAAAAATGACCTCCAAACAACTGTTTTACAGTTTGTAGAATTAAGGAAATGTAGGTGCCTTTCTTCCAGTTACTGAAACCTGAAACTGTAAATACAACTATCTATTCTCTATAAATCACTAGCTCAAGGCTTCTAATAGTGCCCTCCCCCTGTAAATGGGTAAGATCAGTAACTGCCCATACACATGTATTTTCTGTTGTGGTTCCCATTTTGTGGAATGGCCAAACTTTTTGTCATTCTGCAAACTATATAAAATGGCATAGTTTAGGAGGGCATTTTTATAAAGGTAATTGGGCTGTAGGATAATGGAATGGTTTAGGAAGGAGCTTTTGTAAAATGAACAGGACTGTGGGCTATAGGGATGGGCATGAACTGGATCACAAGCCAAAATTTGGGCTGAACTTGGGCCAGTTTGGAGCTCAGGATCCAATGATCAGGGAAAGTGCCTTCCCCAAACATTTAATGGACTTTTGTCTGGTTCTGTTTTGTTCGGGGCCAGCCTTTTAAACCTAACAGCTGAGTGGTGTGGGGTCTGCCACTCAGCTGTTAGGTTTAAATGGCTAGCAGACATTTAACTCTTTGGTTTTGCTCCCCACTTTGAAGGGTTAAATGAAGCCTCTTCCTGGGCAATCTGTGCCCCCTTTCTCCCAGTTGTGGCAAGCTGTGGCCAGGAAAGGGGGGAAAGGAAGTCCCCCCTTTACTCCTGGCCCCAGCAAGCTGTGGTTGGGAGAAAGGGGGAAGGGAAATCCCTTCCAGGATGGTCTCTGCTCCCTTTATCCTGGCTACAGCAAGCCGTGGCTGGGAGAAAGGAGGAACCAAATTTACCAGTCTGGTTTGGGTGGGGCCTGTTTGTGTCAATTCAGTTCAGGGTTCAGTTTGTGGGCTATCCCGAACCAAACTGCCCTTTTTAGATTTGTGCCCATTCCTAGTGGAATACATCACGGTATATTATGCATTATCTTTTTGCTGTATGTATTATCTTGTTCTTACTGCATTGCTTTCTACCTTTGGAATACCATTTTCTGTATTGTTTGACACATCATGTGTAATGATTTTGCTCTGTTTAAAATTGCTGTAATCCTAGTCTTATTGCATTGTTTATTAGATGTCTCATCTAAATGATTGCATTAACTTACACCGTATAATACATTTATTTATTTATTTATTTATTTATTTATTACTTCAATTTATACCCCACCTTCCCCGCGAGCAGGCTCAAGGTGGCTTACATTAGCTGGTACATAGGTACCAATAAGATTCACATAAAGTCAGTTAAAACAGTTGAGATGCAATTACAATACAGATACAATAAAATCATAAAATCATAAATTGCTGGCAGTAGTTCATACGTTACTTGACATGGCGTGCAAAAAATGCATACAGATAGACAGTTTCCCTGCTCTGCGCTCTCCCTAAATCACATGGTGGCGAAGGCCAAATATCAAAACCAGGGCTAGGATCTAAGCCATGCTTGTTGGTGGTAGTCGTGTGGGCAGCACCTTAGTTGAAAGCCTGGTGGAAGAGGTCCATCTTGCAGGCCCTGTGGAACTGTAGAAGATCCCACAGGGCCCTGATCTCTTTCGGGAGCTCATTCTATCAGTATGGAGCCACCACTGAAAAGGCCCTGGTCTTGGTAGTAGTGAGCCTGGCATCCTTGGGGCCCGGGAAGGTCATTCGATTTTGAGACCCCAACTGTAGTGCACTCTGGCGTATACACGGGGAAAGGCGGTCCCTCAGGTATTTCGGACCCTGGCCATATTGGGCTTTAAAGGTAAGTACCAGTACCTTGAAGTGGATTCGGTATGCTATTGGCAGCCAGTGCAATGTCTTCAGCACAGGCCAGATGTGCTCCCAGATGGGAAGGCTCATCAAGAGCCTGGCCATGGCATTCTGCACTAGCTGCAGCTTCCAAATTTGCAACAAGGGCAGATCCATATAGAAAGTGTTGCAGTAGTCTAGTCTCGAGGTGACCATCATGTGGATCACCGTAGCCAGGTCATCGCTGTTAAGGAAGGAACCAACTGCCTAATCAGCTGAAGATGGTAAAAGGCTGACTTAGCAGTGGCTGCCACCTGGGCCTCCATTGTTAGGGAGGCATCCAGGAGCACTCCCAGACTCCTAGCCTCTGGCGCTGGCACCAATGGTGCCCCATCAAAAGTTGGGAGTGGGAACCCTACCCCCGAACCACTTCGACTCAAGCACAGGACCTCCATCTTCACTGAATTCAGCTTCAGCCGGCTCAGTCTAAGTCAACCAGCCACAGCTTGAACTGCCCAGTCCAGGTCTTCTGGCCTGTAGTCCAACTGGCCGCCCAACATCAGATAGAGCTGGGTGTCATCAGCATACTGGTGACATCCCAGCCCATACCTCTGGGCAATCTGGGCAAGGGGCGCATATAGATATTAAATAGCATTGGGGAAAGCACTGCCCCTTGAGGCACTCCACATTCCAATGGGTGCCTCCTGGACTACTGCCACCCTTTGTCCCCAACCTTGGAGGAAGGAAGCAAGCCATTGCAGGGCAAGCCCCTGAATTCCCATGTTGGCAAGGCGGTGGGTCAGCAACTGATGGTCGACCGTGTCGAACGCAGCCGACAGGTCCAACAACAGTGCCGCCGAACCGCCCTGATCCAGATGCCTCTGGAGATTATCAGTAAGAGCAACCAGTGCCGTCTCCATCCCATGTCCCAGGCGAATGCCAGACTGGAAAGGATCTAACATGGAAGTGTCATCCATAAAGCCCTGCAACTGTATCGCCACTGCCCTCTCAATTAATTTGCCCAAATAGGGCAAATTGGAAACTGGCCAATAGTTGGCCAATTTGGCCAGGTTCAGAGATGGTTTTTTTAGGAGAGGGCGGACCATCGCTTCCTTGAGCCTCAGTGAGAAAGGCAGACTATAAATAAAGTAAATAAAATAAATAGTATCAGGCTGTGGGTAGGAGCCTTTTCTAGGTGAACAAACATAGGGTCAAGCAACAGTGGCATGATCCCTCAGGTGCCCACAGGTAAGGGATCCTTTCCATCTTCAGAGCATACACTAAAACCCTCCTTGTGAATAAGCTTCCTGTAGGGTAGCATATATTAGCGAAAGAAGAATTGTGCTCATTTACTTCGGGGCCTAAATCCCATATTATTTGTCCCCTGTCAAAAATAATTCCCCTAGCAATAAAAGTTCAACCAGACTATTGTGAAACACTGTCCTATTCTCTCTCTTTTTTACTTTCTTCTGCTATAACACCATTTTTATCCCTTCATTCCTTAATCTCATTCTCTGTATTCCAACATGATTTTACTCCCCTCACCCCTGCAGGTTTTTAATATCAGGATTCTTCAGCCTTGCTAACTACTAATCCTGTTCTAGACAATTGCAGGATTCATACTTTTTTACCTCAACTCCTTCCTTTTTTACATAGAAAATTTGCACTTGAAAGACATGTGACAGATTTCACACCAACTCCTACTGCTGATTGGAGGGGCATTACAAATGGTTGATGAGGCACCACCCCTTTTTACACCACCGTGGCTATGGGCCTGAGGTAGACTGAAAGTCGACCCCCCAGCTGATCCTCATTAGCTGGGAATCAGCTTCTGAACAATCCTGTTCAGCAGTTGTTTTCATTGTTCTGCCTAAGCTGAACAAATCTGTGTTCAGTTCACAATCTGATTGCATTGGACACAGTTTTTTGTTTTGCTGCCAGACAGGTTCACTGTGAATTTTGCAGTATCCCCCATTTGTGCATGGATGTCTGCACAGAAGTCAGTTCCAGTGAATATCCCCTCTAACTGAAGGGACAGAGGAAATTCAATATGACAGTTATCTCATATGTACTTCTGTTTATTTCAAATTTACTTGGAAAAAATGGCTATTCAGATAACATTAGGTGATTTAAAACAAGACTAATTATAGCTTTCTATATATAAGGATCTTTTTTCAATTATATCTCTGCGGAATTATTTTCATCATGCAATCTGAGTTATATGGATACAACTCTCCCCTTCCCAAACCAAGAAACACCACCCCAGCCATAACTGCCTAATACTAGCTTAACTTCATCTACAAACATGAAATCTGTAGAATTAAAAAAGCCAAAGGCTGCGTTCAGACGGCCAGTCAATCGCGCCATGAGCCCTCCTGAAATTTTATCCCGATTTTTTTAATCCAGCCTAGCACGACCAGATGCCCCCCCATGAAATAGCCTCACCGCGCGTTGTTCCCACCGTGATTTGTCTACACGGCATCCACCGAGGATTTTTTTAAAAAAAGTTTTGTACATTTGCATAGGCAAGGCTGCGCCTCCTTGGAGAACTGAGGCGATCGCGGAGGGTTTTCAGCAAAGTCCCGGTCCTCCCCCTTGCCATTGCCATCATGATCAATGGAGGGACTATTTTGCAAGTTAGAACAGTCCTTCCCCCCCTCCATCTCCCATTGCGGTAACATCTTGTCCCTAAAAGAAATAAGCATGAATATTACATTCCTCGTAGCGCTTATCGCTGAATGCGTTTCCTCGTTAAAGCGCACATGGGGTTTCAATTTTTTAAAAATCGCACACTAATGGACGGAAGAAAGTCTGCAGTTGTTGTGCGGGTAAGCGAAAACCCTACATTGAAACTGCTGCTTTTTAAATCAGGATTGGAGGCGCAGCAGAACGGGATGCAAATGGGACCGGAATATTTCCCAGATGTTTATGTCTGGTCGTGCATTTTTGATCTGCAAGGGAGTCGTTCCTATGGCAGATCAAAAGATCCGTCTGAACACACCCAAAGTAGTATAGTAGCTAGGTACAAATACACTCTTGGAAGCTCAGCCAGTTACTTTGGACATCACAATTGCTCAGCTAATCTATCTCACAAGCTTGTTGTGAAACACTCAAATTCTCCTTTGAGCTAAAGATGGGTGGGTTACAAATGTGATCTATAATGATAACTGGAATGTTCCTCACTTATTTTCTGTCCAGGGCTTTGAACCATCTTATTATTGTATATAATCATTATGTGTCACAGAGCAACATTCAAAGACCCTGAGACTGGAGCATTGCTGACACCAGCAGGCTGCCACTAATCAGCATGTTATGCCCTCTCCAGAGGGGAGATAAATAAAAGACTTCATACCAAAGTGCATAGATCATAGTAATGGCACTGGAACGCACACAAACCTCATCATAACTGACCAATCACATGGATCCTTTGTGCCCTTGCTGTTGCTAAAAGACTCATATTACAACAGTGGAAATACAAATGCCCGCTGCCCGCAATCTACTGCATCAAGGACCTTACAACCTTTTCAGCGTTTGAACATAAGCCATATAGATGACAATTTAGATATCTGAAAACCTTTTATAGATGCTTATCTGTAAGCTTGCCATAACTGTTGTATTTTCTGTACTATTTGGAAATTGCAATTAATAGAAAAATTTTAAATGCTAAAAAAGTAATAAAAAAGCAACTCACCAATCACGGCATAGTGTGCCAACAACACCCCTTATGAAAGGCAGAGATGGAAGACCCAATCAGCACACGCTTGCTGAAGCTATACCCCCTGGTATAAGCCAGTCACTGCCAATGCATAGAACACAATGCATAGAAGGAAGGGAACAAAGGGAACACCGTAACTATAGGCTTGAGTCCCTTCCTTTTATACCATGCTTAGGAAGGTGATAGTTGGCTGCATACTTAGTTGGCATTGTAAGCTGCTCTAGGACTTGGCAGGATACAGTTGGGGGCAGTTGCATTTTCTTTCTGGAAGTGTTTATGAAGATTTTTAAAGCTATGCCAGGGTTATTGTCAGCATGGCACAGGGCATGATGGAGGCTTCGGGAAGATTCAGGTGGATAACTGTGTTGGTCAGTAGCAATAGAACAAAATTTGAGTCCAGTCCAGACAGGCATAGTCAGCATCCTTTAAGACCGAGAAAGTTTAATACTGGGTATAAGCTTTTGTATGCATGCACACATCATCGGGTATTCTGGGTATAAGTTTTCGTGTGCATGCATACTTCACATGAAGCTTATACCCAGAATTAAAGTTGTAGGTCTTAAAGGTGCCACTAAACTCAAACTTTGCTCCGAGGAGGAAAGAGTTTAGGATGCTGACTATGCCTGTGCTCTGCCCCCAGCACACCTTCACTGTGGCCCACTTCTACTTCAGAGGAGCCTGGCTAGGTGCTGGTGGAAAATGCCATCAAGCTGTAGCCATCTTATGGCAACCCTGTAGAGTACAAGTACAAGTACAATACCTTTCTTGGCATAGTAAATTTAACATGACATTTAGGATCAATATATTGAATTAAAATCCATACATAAGTTAAAAAATAGATCCCCATAGAGTTTTCAAGGCAAAAGACATCCAGTGGTTGTTTTGTCATTACCTGCTTCCAGGGGTCTTTTTTTGGGGGGGAGCGAACCGGAGGGCAGCTCTGGCAGCTCAGGAGCCAAGCCCCGCCCCCAGCTGGCATCTGGGGAGTCTTTCAGGCAGCCGAATGTCAATTTCAGCTCCATTATATCCTATGGGCCATTGAAGTCAATGGTGAAAACATAGGGTATATTCTGGGGGCTGGAAAAAACTAACTTTTTCCCCACCATAGAGAACAATGGAGGGAATGGGGGCAACCTGTTTGGGGGCCCATAGAATTGGACCCCCCTGGTCCAATGTTCTTGAAACTTGGTGGGTATCTTGGGGAGAGGCTCCATAAGCTATTCTGTGAGTCTGGAGCCTCTCCCTCAAACCCCCTCCCCTCCAGCCCCCAGAATATACCCTATGTTTTCACCATTGACTTCAATGGCCCATAGGATATAATGGGGCCGAATTGCTGCTGGATGGAGATCCAGAGACTGTGTCCTTTTTCATTTTGCAAGTTGGAAAATTTGTGCAAAGATGGGGCTATGTATTCCCAGACGAAGAACAACAGGTGGAGTTTATCGCATCCAGATTCCGGGGGAGTGCGACTAGCTGGTATGTAGCCCTTCATGATCTGGAGGCAGCGGAGTTGGGGAATGTAGATGACTTCATGTGGGCCTTGAGAAATCGTTTTGAGGATCCGGGGCGGCCGAAAAAGCTGAAGCCTTCCTCCGCACATTCAGACAAGGCAAACTCTCAGTGCGGGAGTACTCACGGGAGTTTCAAAGGCATGCCGTGAAAATTCGAGACTGGACAGATGCGGTCTTGGCCCAACAATATCGAATGGGACTAGCCGTAGACGTCCGCAATAATGTCCTCAGCTCTCAGCAACCCCGCACCCTCCAGGGTTGGATGGAGGAAGCCGAGAAGGCCGAAAGTCGCTTACGTATGATGAAACTGGATCTATCTTTGGGTAACAACCGTCCAAGTACTGCGGCAGGCCAGGCCAGACCCAAACCAATGTCCACCCCAAGTGGAATGAGGGATCAGCGTATGCGACAGGGGCTCTGCCTGCGGTGTGGGGAGAAAGGGCATTTCACTGCAGCCTGCCCGAGAGGGGATCCCAATAGACCCCCACCACAAGAAGAGCCCAGAAGGTGGACAACCCCTACCCCGAGGAAAGGTACAGCAAAACCACGCAACACGCGGGCTCTTTTGCTAGCCCCGACCAAGCGGATACCTTGATGCTAGAGGAGGAGAGCGAGATGCAGGGAAATGAAATGGTCCTGTTTGTGAATGGCGCTACACAGCAGGACCCAGCACCTGAGGCGCCTAAACTGGTGAGCAATTACCCCTCTCTTCTTTGTGACTGTTCTGGTGATGAATCCCGCAATGATGACCCACATTCGGGTTCGGGCCTCATTGACTCAGGGTGCGGGAGGGATCTCATAAACCCGTCTATGGTTATGGGGTTGGAGGCAGCCGTGGTCCACTTGAAAGACCCAATAACTTTCACGCAGATGGATGGGTCTCCAATGAAAGAACCATGCCGATTTGAGACTGTTCCTTTAAGAATAGGCATTGGTGACCACTGGGAGCTACGCTCGTTCGTGATAGCCCCGCAAGCCCAGTTTCCCTTAGTGTTGGGTAGTCCCTGGTTACATGGACATAACCCTTACATTCTATGGGAAGAAGGGGATGTCCAATTTATCTCCCCAAAATGTACGGGACACAAATGGGACCCAGGGTGGGGAAATCCCCCATGCAATGAACCTCCTCGAGCTTGTTTAGCAACGGAGGATCTTAACCGCATCCCTGAGGATTACCAGTATATAACAAGGGTTTTTGAGGAGGAGGAAGCTGATGAATTACCCCCCATCGTAACTCCGACTGTGCCATTGAGATTCTTCCGGGCCAGAAGTTACCAAAAGGGAAAATTTATGCCATGAGCCCAAGTGAAAAGGAAGAACTGCGCCGTTTCATTGATAAAAATCTGGCCCGTGGATTTATTAGACCAGCATCATCTCCTTTTGCAGCACCTGTATTGTTTTGCAAAAAGAAGGATGGGGGCTCAGACTCTGCACGGATTACCGGGGACTTAACGCAGTGTCTGCAACTAATGCCTACCCAATGCCCCTCATCAAAGACTTACTGGCAGAGGTGGCTAAAGGGAAAGTGTTTTCGAAACTGGATTTAAGAGATGCCTACTTTCGGGTTCGCATCAGAGAGGGGGATGAATACAAGACTGCATTTAATACCCCGCTGGGGCAATTTGAATACAGGGTGATGCCCTTCGGGTTACAGGGGGCACCAGGGGTCTTCATGAACTTAATCAATGAAGTGTTACACCCCTATCTATTCAAGGGGGTGGTTGTTTATTTAGATGATATCTTGGTCTATACCCCGGATCAGGAATCCCACACTAACCTTATGCGTAAAGTACTGGAAAAGCTCTTAGAGCACAAACTGTTTGTCAAACTGTCAAAATGTGAATTTCACCAAGAGTGCATTGACTTTTTGGGATACCGCATATCCTCTGCGGGGTTAGAGATGGACCCAAAAAAGGTCCAGGATGTATTAATGTGGGAGCCCCCCAAAACCAGGCGACAGCTCCAAAGTTTCCTCGGCTTCGCCAACTTTTACCGTCAATTCTTGCCACACTTTGCCCAAGTAGCCCTTCCCCTCACGGAACTGCTAAAGACTAAGGGGAAGGGATCTAAGGCTTCGGCGCCAGGGGCCCCTTTGAATTGGACCTCACAGTGTCAGCAAGCGTTTGAACAACTAAAACGGTTGTTCACGTCTGAACCCATACTTGCACACCCTGATGAGACAAAGAAATTTGTAGTCCAAGTAGACGCATCGGACACTGCTATGGGTGGGGTGATTTTGCAAGAGAATGCTCAGAAACAGCTACAACCCCTTGCTTATGTGTCAAGAAAATTTAACGATACAGAAAGATTTTGGCCCATTTGGGATAAGGAAGCTGCGTCTGTACGTTTAGCATTGATCACATGGAGACACTGGTTAGAAGGGTCCCAAATACCTTTTGAAATCTGGACTGATCACAAAAATCTTGAGGTATTGCGAAAACCGCGGAATCTGAATGCTAAACAATTCAGGTGGGCTGAATTTTTTTCCAAATTTCAATTTACCCTTCACCATTTCCCAGGGAAAGCCAATCATCTGGCGGACGCTCTCTCCCGCCTTCCCCAACATTTCTCTAAGAGGGTCGAAGTACGGGAGTCTATGTTCACCCCGGAACAGTTAGTTGGGGCAGTTGTAACCCGGAAAGCCAAGCAAGCACAAACAAACCCCATCCAGACATTGACCTGGGAAAAACAATTTCTATCTGACATCACCCCACAAGAAACAAATGATTTACAAGCCAGAGACGATGTGAATTGTGGTCCGAATGGCTGTTGGTACAGGGGAAATAAAATGTTTGTCCCAGAAGCTACCCGATCCCAAATCTTGCAGACAGTGCATGACTCAAAAGCTGCGGGGCACTTTGGATATGTAAAGTCCTTAAGACTTCTACAACGTAGCTTCTGGTGGCCCCGAATGAAACAGGAGTTATCCCTCTATATACAATCCTGTCCAACATGCAATCGTTGCAAAGCCAGACCAGGTAAACCTCCAGGTCTCCTGCAGCCTCTACCCACCCCAAGTAGACCCTGGGAAGTAATCTCTATGGACTTTATTACTGATCTTCCCCCCTCTAAACAGATGACGGTCATTTGGGTGGTAGTGGATTTATTCTCCAAGCAAGCTCACTTTATACCATTCCCCAGTTTGCCAACAGCCAAAGTCTTGGCCAAAGCATTCCTTCAACACATTGTCAAGTTACATATGTTACCGCTCAAGATAGTCTCCGACAGGGGTTCCATTTGTTTCCAAGTTATGGTCTGAGTTAATGACTCTAATGGGTATTGAACGTGCTCTCAGTACTGCCTATCACCCTGAAACTGATGGGCAAACGGAGAGAGTAAACCAAACGTTGGAACAATACCTGAGATGTTTTTCTAACTATCAACAAGACAATTGGGTAGATCTACTGCCATTGGCGGAGTTTGCGTACAACAACTCATGGCACGCTTCAACAAAAATGTCACCATTCAAAGCGGCCATGGGCTATGATAGCCCCCTCTTCCCTTCTTAAAGCCTGTTGGACCTGGGGGACAGCTTCAGCATGGTGTAAAACTTTCCGCGATTCTTGGCCCCTGATTGTTGAAACTTTGAATGAGGCCAAGGCACAGTACAAAAAACAGGCAGATAAAAAAAGGACCGGTGGATGGAAACTGCAACCGGGAGACACTGTCTATCTGTCAACTAAGAACCTAAGGCTAGCGCAGCAATCCAGGAAACTTGCTTGGAAATATATTGGTCCTTTCAAAGTGTTGAGATGTGTAAATCAAGTAACTGTACAACTAGACTTGCCTAAATCTCTTAAAGCAATACATCCAATTTTCCATTACAGCCTCCTCAAACCTGCGTTACCCCCGACTAAATGGCACTGAATTTCTTTCATTCCCTCCTTTCCTTCTCTCATTTTCCTCTTTCCCTCCCTCTTCTCCTCTCTTTCTTTCTTTCCCACCTTCTTCTCTTCCCTTTTTTCCTCCTTTCCCTGTTTCCCTCCTTCTTCCCTCACTTTCTTTCCCTTCTTTCTTTCTTTTTCTTTCCCTCTTTCCTTCTCTTGACTCTCTCTCTTTCCTTCCCTCTTTTCTCCTTCTGTGGCCCAACTCTAGTGAGAAGGAGTTTAAACTTTAAGCCCCTTCTCTCTTAGCTCCCCCACCCAGGCCAGCTGGGGAAGGGAAGGGGGGGCTTTTGAAGATGCTTCCCCTCCAGGGGGCATGGCATATGCTAATAGCCTAATAGCTTATTAGCATACCATATGCTAATGAGCTCCTGCAGCTCTTTTTCTATGAAAAGACCTTCTGTGTAGAGACTCTGGACTTCCCTGATAGTCTCCCATCCAAATACTAACCATGGCTGATCCTGTTTAGTTTCTGATGGCTGACAAGATCAGGCCAGTCTGGGCTAGCCTGGAGTGTGGCTTAACATTGCTTTATCTTTGGGATATACCAGTGTTATGATGGTGTTATGCTTATATACCATCCTAAACTGTACAGCAACAGGGCTTAGGATGGCAGTAATGCTAACTTAGTTTGTCACAGATTCAGGCGGGTAGCCATGTTGGTCTGAAGCTGCAGATCAAAGTTTGAGTCCAGTGGCACCTTTAAGACCAACAAAGTCTTATTCAGGGTATGAGCTTTCATGTGCAAGCAAGACTGTACCTGAGGAAGGGTGCTTGCACACAAAAGCTTATACCTTGAATAAAACTTTGTTGGGCTTAAAGGTGTCACTGGACTCAAACTTTAGTATGTCACGAAGTGTTGTGTTTTAATGCCAGTTTGAAATGCATGTAATTTGCTGTGTTCATAGTTTGTGTTAATATCATCTTAATAACATTTTGCTCAGAGTGTGTTTCATCTTTTCTCATGGTTAGGCAAAACTGTATCTTTCCCTTCAGCAGCAGGATTTAGTGGTTTACCTGTGACGGCATGGGAAACAGGTATAATGAAAAAAAAATCTCACTCCCTCTGTATAACTGAATGGTAGTAAAAAAAAAAGAGGAGAGCCTGTAAAATAGTAGGAGGCATAATGTGTGCTAACAGAGAATGAGTGGATCAATCATTGGAAAAAGAGGTAGACAATAAAAATGGATGCAGGCTGGTAATAGCTTATTTGCCTTTCCTTTCTCAATTTTACAGGTATATCTTCAGTCATACAATTCATCCCTCACAAAGCAGAAGATAACAAATGGCTTAATTAAACAGTGTGTGTTTCTGGGGTGGAAGAGTGTCTTAAAATAAATAGTCCTTTTTGGCTGCCTCACAAGTGAGGCTTTTCACATTTCCCATGTTTCTGAGCTGAAGCTTTGTTTGTACCAGTGTTCTCGCCACATTTTATTTAATTTCACTTTTGTCCCCTGCAACCTCAGAAATACTCTTTGTGCACGCACTTACTTGTCTTGAAAACTGCATGCTCATTTTATATTCTTAATCAATCCTGATTTTGTTCAATGGGCCTCTGAAATCATATCCACCACAATAGAATCATAGAATCATAGAGTTGGAAGGGACCTCCAGGTCATCTAGTCCAACCCCCTGCACAATGCAGGAAATACAAAAATACCTCCCCCTCCACACACCCAGTGACCGCTGTTCCACACCCAGAAGATGACAAAAAACCTCCAGGATCTCCAGCCAAACTGGCCTGGAGAAAAATTGCTTCCTGACTCCAACATGGCGATCAGCATTTCCCTGGGCATGTAAGAAAGGGCCACAAGAACTAAGCACAGATGCAACCCTTCCTGCCCTCCCTCTAATGGTCTGCCTAAATTAACAGAATCAGCATTGCTGTCAAATGGCCATCTAGCCTCTGTTTGAAAACCTCCAAAGAAGGCGAGCCCACCACCTCCCAAGGAAGCCTGTTCCACTGATGAACCGCTCTGTCAGGAAGTTCTTCCTAATGTGAATCAATAGATATGATAAAAGTAGACAAGGGTTAGGGAAGGCCTTGAGACAAGCTGTGAGATGGGGCTTATGGGTCAGGAAGCAGTTGCTGAAAGACAATGAATCAAGTGGGGTTTTGCTACATGAGCAAGAGCTGGTCCAGAGCCCCAGTATGAAAGGGCTTATGATGGCGACTAAGCCCTATACTAGTGTATTCCAATGATACTCCGGTGGCAATTCCAGCCATGGCTGCACCAGTGGAACTGGTATGCCAGTACAGAACAGGCTGGTATCAGGGGCAATGCCATGGGAGGAGCAGGACTTAGTCGGCTACCTAAGCCCCTCCACCCCTGGATATACCCCCCTGCACTTGTACAACATTACACTTCCAGAAACCCTGATGTAGCTCAGATCTATCCCACAGTGCAAGGGGAGGGGGAATAAAACAGCTCCTCTCTCACAGCTCCTAGACTAGTCTCAAGCACTAGCACTGAGTCAGCAACCAATCATTCCCCTCAAGCAATCAACCACATGCATCCATAGCAGCCAATCACAGTCCTCCCAAACCCTAAATAAAGCCCAGCCAGAACATCCATAACACAGAGAATAGGGGATAGCTAGATCTCTCTGGTCTACACTTAGAGCACAGAAAGTTGGATCCAGACTAATGTTTCTGAGGGTACAAAGATTTTCATTCATGAAGTGTAATTTCCCCCTTCCCAGTAGCCTGAAATATACCCCCCAAATCCTGACCTGAGGGGTCTTCTCTCCTCCAAGAACAGGATTGCAGGAAACATTTTGGGCTGCCATGAGGTGGAGAGGCAGGAAATCCTTGCACTCCATGGGCAGAAATCCTTGCACCCACAGAAATATTTAATTTGGGTCCAACCCACAGCCTTGTACTTTGGGAACTGGACATAGAGGGCACTGTCAGGGTCCACTGGGATTGGGTCTGAGTCCACAGCTGTCACACCCTCCAGGATTGCTTTTACTTGGGCAAGTGTCCCAGGACAGAGCCTCAGAAGAGAGCAAGAGGAGGGAGTTTCTCTTCACCCATTTTCTACACTCTGCTCTGCCAATTACCTATTTCTCACCTGCCAGGGAATGGGTCTGGCTCTTCCTTTCTGGGTGCTCCTGGGCATGGCTTTTCAATGCTTCTCCCAGAGAGGGACACCCATGGGATCAGCCAGTCCTCCAACCCAGTCCTGGGGACAGGCCCCTGGGCCAATGAGCACTTACCTTGTACTGGTGAGCTCACTGACCTTTTGTCTGGGACTTTTTTAAAGACCTGGCTGCCTCGCCCACCCTCCTCTAAGCCTGCCTCCCTGCCGCTTTGTCAGAGCTCCCCGAGTCTCAGTGCCAGGGTCATCTCTAATAGGAATCTGGGTGGGTTGGTTTTTGCTGCTGAACATGCCACTGAGTGCTGGCTAGGTTCCTTCAAGCTGACTGACTCCTGAGTAGAGTCTGTCAAGCCCATGCCCTGCTGCGACCTGACAGATGACTTCCCCAGCCTCAGGGCTTGCTGGTGCAGCAGGCATTCGGTGAGGCTTGCAGTCCCCTGGGATACATGCAGGTATGGCGGTGTTGACCCCAGACAAGCACTTAACAAAAACTGCCAAGGAAGAGAATGTTATTGTTAACATTTACAGGTACTCCATGACAAAAGAAAGACACCAGAGGGGAGTCACTGTTCCCCCAACAGGCTATGCAACAAAAATCTGCTCCATGCAGGGAAACCAGTGTGGGGAAGGCCCAGCCCCCCTCAGGGGACTGCTGCAATCAACTTCTCCAGCTTCCTGTACTCACTGGCTGTATTGCCTCAACAATGCTGACTTCCACAACTGTTGCAAAGAATAAGGGTGTATGGTGGTGGTGGTGGGGTGATAACCGGCAGATACATTGGTAGTCCAATACCATGCTGCCACCGCGATACCATGCTGATGTCACTCCCCCCCCCCACAGGTGGAAGCACAACTGCAATTGGAGGTGGTGACCAGCCAGCCTACTCTAATCTGGGCTACTGCACCAACACCCCCCCCGGGTACCTACTGGTTTGCACGATCCTCATGAAGCGGCTGCAGCAGACAGCAAAGACGCAGCTCCACAGCATGCTGGCTCAGTGGCTATGCTGCCTTCTCCTCCCTCTGTGTTGGGGACCTCCTCTGAGTGGGAGGAGGAACCACCAGGGCCATAGCTAGCAAGGGGCCCATGAGGCGACACCCCCTCCCAAATTCACAATGTCCCCAAATCTGGACGGAGCAAGTGCTCTGCTTCCCAACTCCACCCCCAGCCCCAGCTGAGGCAGCAGGCATTGCGGCTCCAGGCAAGGGCCGGCCATAGCTGGGCTGCCCCTCCTCTGGACAGGTTACTGGCCTGCCCCTTTACTCCTGCACCCTGGGTAGATTTCTGGCAATTTCATCTGCCCTTACCTCAGCTGCCTGCAATCAGGAACCCCTTAATATGCCTCCTTTCCTATCCCCCCCCCATGTAGCAAACTGAGCACTTTGAGGCTCCCCAAATCCTTGCAACGGGTACAATGTATGCACATCAGCTCCATAAAATATTCATAGCAGAGGGAGCAAGAAAGCCCATATTGAAGCCATTTTTGCTGAGCTAGCTGTAGCCAAGGCTGTCTGTGCAGTATTCAGTGGATAAGTTTTGTTTCCCTGAATTTTGAAAATTTTCCGACTGACAGGAAGTTGTTTTTTCAAGACTACTAGACATGCCTTTGGGGAAACCACCATCAATTCTTTCTTCATATGCAACGGTCCAGTCTTTTCTACAGTTGAACATAGACTGAAGACAGTCACAAACTAAGAAGTCTTGAGCACAATCTTCAACCTCGTTGTTGGGCACCTCCATTCCTTTTCTCCCCCGCCCTCCTCCATCCAGTGCCCCCCCACCAAAAATGGTCTAGCTATGGGGCTGGGAACCACAGCCCCTGGCTAAGCACCACATGCAGAGCTTTGGAGGTCACTTGCTTTCTGCTGCCAGTGCAGAACATTGCTCCCTACTGCCTTTGTGGAGGCAGCCACCCCACAGCATGGAGTACATGCTGGAGAGGGGCTGAGGGCCGGTCCAAGGACAGCACAGGTATGCTTTTGCAAGGGGCTGGGGAAGTCTCTGTACGCTGAGCAGTCCTCCTATATTTGATAAGCTATGCAGCTTACATAAAGAATGGAAAAGGCCACTGGGGCAACTGCAGAAGGATGCCTAAGGCTCATCCCTGTGTTGCCAGTTGGGCGGGTGGTTATGGAACTACTCCTGAGTATGGAAGATGCGGATTCCATGGATCCTGGCTGCAGGTGGGGACTCTAGCCCACATCTGTGGAGGTTACTAAATATGCTAACTCCAGGACTCCTGCTGCTCACACCTCCAGTCTCCTCGGGCGTAAAAGAGGTAGCTGCTTTTCTCTGCCTCCCTACTGGTGTTCTCTGTGTGGACAATGACTACATGATGTTGGGAGATTCTGGCTGGATCTGAGTGTGCCCCTCCTAGGTGTCAGTAGCATGGTAATCCATGGCTGGTGGATTTGGCAGGCTTGCTACATATGCTGGTGTGATCAGTATGCAGTTTGGAGAGCCCTGCTGAGAGGTGTTTGTTTCATTTATCACACCTCAGCAGAATGGCCATAGGATACTGATAAATGGTTCCAGTAGTGTGCTGGTGTTATAGTGGCACTGGGGATACAAGATAGGACTACTCATTGGGAATGTGTGTAGATGAAGAGACACATGGCCACAGTGGCACAAAGGAAAAGAACACGGGTCTACTAGTGAAGAAGGAGAGGCAGGGTGGTAGCCACAAAACTTTGGTTCAGGTAAATCACCTTGTACCTATTTAACCAACCAGATGTCACTATGGAGGAAGAAAAAAACTCTGAAAGCACAAATGGTGACACAATACAGGGCATTGTGCAGACGGTGCTCTTCTCTGTGTGAATAAGAGAAGCAGACTGCATGAAGAACAGCTGCTGTGGACACAGCCGGAATTCAAAAAACAAAACAAAACAACTTCATTGGCTCAAAGAAAAGTGGGGTTATAAACTGCTTTCTTTCACTTTCTGTAATGCATTAACAACACAAGTACATAGGAAAGCAGTTCTCCCCAGAAGTAACTCAGTGGGGCTTATTCCAAGTAAAATGTTTTTAGGATTGTAGCCATGTAACTCAATCTAACCAGGGTTTTTTTTGGGGGGGGGGCCTTTAACCATAAAAGGCTACATTTGGGATTATCAGGGGACCTACATAGACAAAACCCAGTTGGAATAGATGCTATAATGAAGACAAGAAACACAGGGAAATTGAGTGACAAAGCTGGCCAGATCCAGCCCTATGCATTTTTAGTCAGAAGAAAATCTCACTAATTCAACAGGGTTTATTTCCAAGTAAGCCTACATAAGATCACAGGCTCTTCTTTACCCAGAAATATTTGTGTTTACTGAGACTTACAGTGCAATCCTAAAGAGAGTTACACTCTTCTAAGTCCACTGACTTCAATGGATTTTTGAAGGAATTAACTTTTTTAAAGATTGTACCATTAATGCTTAGTTTATGGTTAGTACTTGTGTTTGGAATTCCTTAGGCTAAAGTCCTATGCATGCTTACCTGGGTATGATCCTCACTGAGCATTTACTTCCAACTAAAGTTGCATAGGATGAGGCTGTCCATCTCTTTTCTAGAAATGCTACCAGTATCATGCCTATATGTTTGTTATAGGGGTGGGCAAACAGCAGCTTCCTGGTGGAGGAGTAGGCACATCCCGAGAGGGTTAGATTGGGACATCAGCAATGTGAGAGAATGGTTAAAATACATCTCCAAGCCATGATCCGACCTGTCCCCCTTGTTGTTGTTTGTAGGTCTAAAATGGGAGTCCAGGTGACAGATCTCTGACCGGTTTGGCCTTTAGCTCGACAGAAATACTAATTTACGACCAACTTTGTCCTCTCCTTCACAGATCAACTGTTTGTGTTATTTGCTCCGGATTTCCAGCACCGAAAGCGCAGCCAGGTAAGGCAACCATCCCGCGCATCCAGGTCCCGTGTGAAAGCACAGGCGCGTCTCTTTCGTAGCTTTTCCCGGCAAGTCGTTTCTCCATCCTGCCAAGCCGGCAGTCGGGAAGGCGTTAAGAAGGGCTCTCACGGGAGATGCGTTGCTGCAGCCTGCGAGGAGGGAACGGGCTTCAGGTTAACCACTCGCGCGTTCTTCTTCCCCTGGGAACGCGGCTCTTGAGACTTGCCCTTAGAAAGCGCGTTGACGGGATGCGACGCGGGGCCACCCCAGCGTGAGCGCGTCGGGGGAGGGCGGTCTGCGGGGGGCGCATTTCTGCTCTCGCCCGAAGCGGCCGGGCCGCCGTGCGCGGGAGGGGGGGGGCGCGGGAGAGGGCTCCGCCTATTCTCGTGCCATATTAATGTGCGTGGCCGGGGCCGAGGCTGATTGACTCATCTCGGTCTTCGCTTCCCACGGTCACTGCACACCTCCTTACTGAACGTCGCAGCGCCCGTACCAGAAGGCAGCGCTTCCACCCTGGGCGCACGCACACACACACACACACACACACACACACAGACCGGCGCGCGCGCGCGCACACGGATGGCATGCTGTGGCCGCGGCTGCCGCTGGAACTCTTTCCCCCATCCAAGGATTAGCCGCCGCCTCTCTCGCGGTCGCCCCGGCTGGGTTTGCCTTCTCCTGCCTCTCGGCAGCGTTGCAGTGCCTGCGTGCATCTCAAGCAAGGTAAATGGGGAGGAGGAAGGAGAACGTGGTCTGCTTGGCCGCCAAGGGCACGCGGGAGGTGGTCGTGGCGGGGGAGAGGCTGGCACCGAGCGAAGGGACTCCCCCTCTTCCCGCTACTGCTGCGGTTTCTGGAGGGTCCTTGTCTTGCTGGGAGAGGCAGGCTGGAGGGTCTGGCGTCGACGGGCGCCGGGTGGGAAATGGTTCTCGCGCGCGAGGTGGACACCCTGCCCAGTGGGTGTGTGAAAGGAGGGAAGCGGCTTTCCCGCCCAGCCACGCGCCTTTTAATCTCGGCGCTGCCTCTTCCGTGTATTGTTTGATCCGCTTCGCGGGAGCCTTTTTGGAGGGAGACTCAGGCAGGCGCGCGCCCCTCCCCCTCTCTTGCGGCATCCGTCACCCAGGCGGCCTGCCCGGCGGTCCCTCTTCCGCGTGGCTTCTCGAAAGTGCCTCTTGGGCGGCTCAACCGCCTCTCGCCTTCCCCTCGCCGCTTGTCCCCGCGGTTGGCGGCGGGGCTGCTCCGAGGCGCAGAACCAGGCTGGCTGAGCGGCAGCCCTTGCTGCTGGCTGCGAGTGGCTGGAGGTGCTACTGAGCGCTCTGGTGGTGCCTGCGTGCTTCTCGGCCGCTTCGAAACAGCCCACCTCCAGCCCTTGGTCGCTTCGGAGCCTTGTCAGTGCACCTGCCAGAGCCCCGGCTGGAAGGGAAAGCAGGTATTTGCCTCAGAGGTCGTGGGGGCTTGCAAACTGTTTGTCGTCTTTGGGATGCATTGTTTTATTTTGGCTGCATGGTGTGTGTGTGTGTCTTTTCCGTAAAGCCATGCTTGGAAATGCTACCAGAGCCTGACAAGGGTACACCCTGTATTAGAATGAATAGCATAAATGGGTACCTTGAAGCCAAGCAGTGACCCCCTTCGGCAGGACTTGTGGGGGTATGACAGATTACACTTTCATTTTGTTGAAGTGCAGCTGCTGGGAAACCATTTGAAGACGGAAAGAGGAGGAAATGAAGACGGCATTCAGGGGAACTGCACTGCTGTATTTTAATTTTATATTTTTTTAGGGAATGGGAAAACTCTTGTTTGAAAAAGAATGGTTGAAAAGACTAGGGAAGATGTCTGTACTGTTCTTGTTTTGGGTTTCCATCACATTTGTGTTAAGAAGTCCTGCCAGAGAGGAGTATTAATCTACAGTACCACTTTTAAGCTAAACGAATATCAAGTTTGAAGTTCTATGAAACAGGATAGGGTTGTGTGTGTCAGTCATAGCTTTGGGTCTGGTATCTATCAGTCTTCTAAGTAATTAACATAGTGAGATGGTGATAAATTTTATCAATTGTGAAATCCCAAATTAAGCCAGCCATGAAAAATTCCCTGAGAAATAATATGCTCAAGATATCTGGGGGGGAAATATATATAATTGTTGGTTATACCCTGCTGTTTGTACCCCACTGGATATAATAGCCAGTGATAAATATCACCTGTTTCTGGTGTGTGGCATTTTACTAGTAGGATTTTACTGTTTTTCTTAATTTTGACAGTAGGGGATTTGAATGTGCTTTGCCTTTTTGATCTTAAATGATGTGCTATAGGCAAAAAAGTGTGAATATGCTTACTAAGTCTTAGGCAATTACTGGTAGTTCTTGACACCTGATGGACAGCACACATCCCACTTGAATCTAGTTAGTTTCAGAACTACATAATTAGAATGTAAAATATGCAGGTTTCTGAATGGAGTCTAAGAAGTAGATCCTATTTTGTTTCCAAGTAAATAAATCACTCAGTGCCTCAGAAAAAATGTCATCTTTGACATGGATTGCTTACATAATTACATTTGATTACCCCAGCTGAGGAGAGACAACAGAAATGTACCCTATCAAACTGTATGCCCTTTCTGAATTAGGAGTAATGGCAGTGATGTAAGATGTAGACTAACTGAATATTAATAAGGATTTATTTTTAATTCAGATCATGGTTAGATTTTTGTAAATTTTTGCTTCTTCTTTTCAACTGTACTAACCTTTTTAAGGCCGCAATTGAATGTATATCAAAAAATATTGTACAGGAATGCTTCAGGAATAGCTGTCTAATTTTTGATATGAGATGAACATGAGTCCCTTCTATCTTATTGTAAAACACGCTTGCATGCTAATTCTAAAAAAGTATTAAGCTTTGGCCAAGTATATAAGATGCATCTGATTGAAGCCAGTGTGGTTCAGAAGTGAATAAGTTGTTATTAATAATGTATACTTTTCTTATTTCTCTAGCACTTCAGTGTTATCCATGTTTATTTCCAAAGTTAGATTTAGTGTAATTAACACAAGTAAACACAAGTCCATTTTACTAAAAAAGTTGTTTGTGGAGATTAAAAATGCTTTACTTCACAATAATTCTTGATGTGATGCAAACAGATTTAGGAAATTCGTTCGTGTGAGTGTAAAGTGCCCTCAAGTCACAGATGACTTATGGGGCTTTCAAGGCAAGTATAAAGCAGAGATGCCTTGCCATTGCCTTCCTTTCCAGAGCCTTTCTTGGTAGTCTCAGAAATTGGGGTACTGTTCCTTAATCTGTTCCTTCAAGCCTGCTGAATTCTGGATGAGCCCAAATCATGTTTGGATGAAATGTATGCTAAAAAGGTAATATATTTATTTTTATATATTAAATTTGTTAATCACAGTGCAGGACTCTGGGCGATGTACATTAATAACTTTTTCAAACAAGAAGGTGGCATATATTAATATGTACACAGTTTATATATATATATATACACTGTATATATGTGAGTGTGAGTGTATGTACAGATGAATTCAACCCAGTTTAATCATTATAACAGAAAGAATTTTAGGAAATAATTCAGTGTCATCTATCTTGGTGCAGGAGAAATAGTTTTAGGTCTCCTAAAATCCTTTAGGGCTCCTAATGTTTTCTTGTGCAGTTACAAGATGAAGTCCAAAGCACTTAATCATAAATAAAAATAATTTTATTTTAATGTTGATAAATTATTTTATTGATTTATTTATTTGGATTTATATCCCACCCTCCTCGCGAGCGAGCTCAGGGTGGGTTCCAACAATATAAAATACAGTACAACTAAAACCAGATTAAGAACAACAGTATAAAAAAACATAATTCCTAGGTACCATTTTACCTCAAATACCTTCTTTTATTGCTGGTGCAATTAGAGAATGTTGTTTTTAAAGGACTATATGGCAACATGTTTCTTCTGTGACCTGATCTAATAAAGCATGTATAATTGGCTTGGCAACATGTATGAAGGCATGCATTGTTGCTTCTCATATGCCTACTGGGTCCTGAGCAGTATTATTTAGACTCTGTTTCTTTCCCTCATCTGTACAAGTGCAATGTTTCATGCAGTTAGGGCCAGCCCCAGGTGTCTGGGCGCCCTAGGCAGGACAGCTTGAGGCGCCCACCCCACCGGGGATGCCGACTTCCTGGCGGGACCTGGAAACTGGGTGGGGTGGGGTGGTGGAGCGCTGGCTTTCCTGGGCACTCCGCAGCTGCAGGGCCCCCAGGCAAGCCGGGGAAGAGGCAGGGGTTACCCCCTTCCCTTCTCTCAGAGTGCCGGCTTTCCTGGACACTCCGCAGCTGTGGGGCATCCAGGAAAGCCAGGGAAGGTGCGGGGGTTTAAACCGCCGCCTCTTCCCTTTGAGCTGAGCGCCGGCTTGCCTTTGAGCACTCGCTGGGGCACTCTTCACTGGTGGCGCCGGTCGCCACCCTCGCCTTCTCTTGCTCCCAGGGGGGAGGGCAGGCAAGCTCTGCTGCCACCTCCTGAGCCCTGCCGGAGTGCTCCTCGCTGGCGGCGGTGGCAGTGGCAGCGGTGGCGGGGGGCTTTTCATGGGGGGCGGGGGGCAGTTTGGCGCCCCTGCGGGCCCGGCGCCCTAGGTGAGCTGGCCCTGCATGCAGTTCACCCAGAGAGCTTTTTGTGGTGATCCCAAAATTATGTTTAAACTGAAGATCCTCATTCCCTTGTGTTTTTCTAGCTTCTGGAAATAGCATAGAGTTTTGTTCACTATGTCTGCCATAGCTCTTGATCAAAGTACCACTCTGATTTGCCAATAAAGCAGCATCTCACTTTTTTGTAAGTTATGCGAGGCCATAATTGTTATAGAATGCTTATGAAGTTAGGATGAATTTTCTCTTGAAAGTACAGAACCACAGAAGGGACCATAGCTCAAAGTGCATGCTTTGCCTACAGGAGGTTCCACTTTTAATACCCAGCAGCTCCAGTAAAAACATCTTAGAGGGTCTGGGGGCCCTGGGACAGACCCCTTGTCCTTAGTCAAAGTAAACAGTATTATGCAAGATGGACTGATCATCTGACTCAATACAAGGCAGCTTTTATGTTCATATGGTTCCTGGAATTAATATGGAGAACATCTTATAGCCTCCCCCCCAATAGGTATGGCTACCTATGACTGTAAATTCAGTTTCGGTGATTATTTTCCAACATTACCATTTTGACATACAAACAAATTAGTAAATTTGTATCTTTTTTCCTGTTAGCCACATATGGTATCTCCTATTCCCTTCCACCATTAGATAGCTAAGGAGGGGAAAGGAACAGTGGCCATTCTACTCCTAGGCTGTTGTTGTCATCTAAGAAGTAGTACTTCCTAGAACCAAATGTTTTCAGAACTGTCGTTTTGCTACCATTTAAAAAAGGGCATGGGACCAAACAGGCCTTTATCTCGCACAGAAGTAGGCATGTGGTTCAGTGTATTGATTTTGCATATTTGGGTCCAAAACAGTGTTCCCTCTAAGCTGAGTTAGTGTGAGCTAGCACACAGTTTTTTAACACATTTTTGTCTTAGCTCAGGAAGGATGGCTCCAGAGCAAACTAATTTATGCAGTAGCCAAATCGCTCACTCACAACTCTAATGTCAGTAGTTCACAAAGTAGGATTTTTGCTCACAGAATTCCACAGCTTAGAGGGAGCATTGGTCCAAAGACCTGAGGGCAATGTTCTGTTATCACAGTAGGACTTTGATCCACAGGGCTTTCTCCAACTGTAATCCCTTGCACCCCATAAAGCCACTCCCTCCAAATTTATATATGTTTTGGAAATTAGTAAGAAACGCTAAAATTATCTTTATCCAATTATATAATAGATAGTTGAATACAGAACAGTAGGCTTAAGCGTACTTAACTCTATCATATAGTAACCATCATTACATCATTATTAGTAACCATTGTATAGTAACCATCATTACAAAGCAATGAATGTCTCAAAGGCCATATTTCCTAGCCTATATATCAGTTGTGCGATCTAGTGGAATGATTTTGTTCTTGTATGTTCCCACAGCTTTTAAAAACTGTCCTAGAGCTAGTTCCATCTTTTCCCTGACTGAAACTTGCATTTCTGCAAGTTCATGTAAAATGGAGTCCCTTTCTGTGTCAGGTCATCATTACTTCTATGGAAATAGGTCTCACCATGAAATGAAGGCTTTTAAATTAACTGAGCATAGGTTGTTGGAAAATTCATAGTTTAGTCAGTGTAGCTAAATCAAGGTTGTGTATATACACACACAAATTCTAGAAGTCTGCTTACCCAAGGAAATGAGTCATAAAATCAGGTCAGTAGTCTATAGACTTTTTCCCATTGTTGATGTAACGTGCTGAAGTAATGAGATTTTTATGCTTAGCTGTGATCTTCAAATATAATCATATGAAGTTCATGATGATCTTGGCTCAAAGGTTTAACATAAAGAGCATTGAGGTTAAAATAGACCCTTTTGACAACCTCTACATCATGCTCCAACTAGCTGGTTCTGCCTCCTTTAGGGAAACTGTTTCCTGCCATTAAGAAAATAATGAAATTAACCAAGAACGGTCCCTTTTACCTCAAATATTTATTGTACTCAATCCGCTAATCCAAGATCAAACAAGACGAATTCTGTTGACAGATCTATTTGTATCAACTGTGGTGTCTGTAGGTAGCTGGAGGTTATCAGTTTTTGAATTCGTAATTTGTGTATTTTAACCTGTACTTTAAGTTTTATTAATTTGACAATTATAACTTTATTATATTTTATTTTATTTATATCCCACCCTCCCCAAGGATATGCGGCTCAGGGCGGTTACAATATTGAATAAAACAGTCAATTTATAAAACTTAATTTAATAATAAAATTCCTCTATAATAACCAACAAATCACAGCATTTGAAAATTCGAATTTCAGCCTGCAGTGTCTGAGCAATCAAACAAAGAGAGTGGGCGATATCCTGCTGATACACCAACGTAGGTGGTGTGAGATGGAACAAGGGGGAATAACATAAGGCAGGATGAGACAGAGAGGTTGGTACAATTGGACACCGGCCACCTCAACCATAGGCCTGGTGGAACATCTCTGTTTACAGACCCTGCAGAATTGAAGCAAGTCCCGCAAGGCTCTGATCTTACTTGGGGGAATACTCCACCAGGCCAGAGCCAGAGCTGAAAAGGCTCTGGCTGAGGCTAAGCAGATGTCTTTGGGGCTGCAGACCACCAGCAGATGTTCATCTCCTGAGCAAAGCTCTCCGGGGGACATACTGGGAGAGATGGTCCTGCAGATATGTTGGTCCCAGACTGTATAGGGCTTTAAAGGTTAATACCATAACTTTGAACTTGATTTGGTACTCAACTGGGTGCCAATGTGAACATAAGAACATAAGAGAAGCCAGTGTTGAAGCAGGCCAATGGCCCGTCTAGTCCAACAGTCTGTCACACAGTGGCCAAAAATACCAGGTGCCATCAGGAGGTCCAGCTGTGGGGCCAGGATACTAGAAGACCTCCCACTGCTGCCCCCCCCCCAGCACTAAGAATAGAGTGCATCACCCGCCCCAGACCGAGAGTTCCTATCTATACCTTGTGGCTAATAGCCACTGATGGAGTTCTGCTCCATATGTTTATCTAATTCCCTCTTGAAACTGTCCATGCTTGTAGCTGCCACCACCTCCTGTGGCAGTGAATTCCATATGTTAATCACTCTTTGGGTGAAGAAGTATGTCCTTTTATCAGTTCTAACCCGACTGCTCAGCAATTTCATTGAGTGCCCACGAGTTCTTGTATTGTGAGAAAGGGAGAAAAGTACTTCTTTCTCAACCTGCTCTATCCCATGCATAATCTTATAAACCTCGATCATGTCACCTCTCAGCCGTCATTTCTCCAAGCTAAAGAGCTCCAAGCATTTTAATCTTTCTTCATAGGGAAAGTGTGGCTGTCAGAGCACCGGCTGTATATGTGCTCTGGCAGGTGTCCCCGTCAGAACACACACAGCTGCGTTTTGGACCAGCTGAAGTTTCCAGATCAACCTTAAGGGTAGCCTTGCATAGAGTTCATTACAGTAATCCATCCTGGAGGTGACCATTGCATGGATCGCTGTGACCAGATCACGGGGGAGAGGTAGGGGATCAATTGCCTGACCAGATGCAGATGGTAAAAAGCTGATCTGGCAACGGCCGTGACCTGGGCTCTTGCAGCTTGGTTGCTGAATTGTTTTCTGTCTTAAGTCTGGGGAGATAAGATGAGATACAAATGTTTCAAATAATAAACAAACTAAGGCCAGTAGTGCGGTTTCAGTTCCAAATCCAAGTCTGAAGCCAGATTGGTCAAGAAAGGTATTTCACCCATAAATTCCTGTAGTTGTCCTGCCACAACCTGGGCTGGTTCTGCACTAGGGTTTCCCCACTGCTAGCGCACAGCATACCTGCAGTTTCTACATGGTGCTGTGCTCTCTCCTAGCGTGGCTCTCGGGGCTGCTGGGGCTTTCTCCTTTATGATGGAGCAAAGAATACCCTCCTTTGGTCTGACTTAAAGGGGGAAAGGTGCAACAACTTCAGGTGGAGCTTCTTTGTGACACCTCTGCCTGCATCTGATCTGGAGGACAGTGGAGCTCATCACTGCTCATGTCAGGCATTCCGTCCCTTTTTAGCCCTTTAAAAGATTTTTTTTAAGTTTTTTTTTTTAAGCTCAATTTGCCAACAAATTTGGAAAACACAACAGTGGCCACAGGATTGGAAAAGGTCAGTTTACATTCCAATCCCAAAGAAGGGCAACGTCAAGGAATGTTCAAACTATCGCACAATTGCACTCATTTCACACGCTAGCAAGGTCATGCTCAAAATCCTACAAGCTAGGCTCCAACAGTACGTGGATAGAGAACTGCCAGAAGTACAAGCTGGGTTTCGAAGAGGTAGAGGAACTAGAGATCAAATTGCCAACATTCGCTGGATTATGGAGAAAGCAAGAGAGTACCAGAAAAACATCTACTTCTGCTTCATTGACTATGCTAAAGCCTTTGATTGTGTGGATCACAATAAATTATGGCAGGTTCTTAAAGAGATGGGAGTACCAGACCACCTCATATGTCTCCTGAGAAACCTGTATAAGGGTCAAGAAGCAACAGTTAGAACCGGATATGGAACAACTGATTGGTTTAGCATAGGAAAAGGAGTACGACAAGGATGTATATTGTCACCTTGCTTATTTAATTTATATGCCGAGTACATCATGCGAAATGCTGGCCTGGATGAATCACAAGCTGGAGTTAAGATTGCTGGGGAAAAGATCAATAACCTCAGATATGCAGATGATACCACTCTGATGGCAGAAAGTGAAGAGGACCTAAAGAGCCTCTTGCTCAGGGTGAAAGAGGAGAGCGCAAAAGTGGGCTTGAAGCTCAGCGTCAAAAAAACTAAGATCATGGCATCTGGCCCCATCACTCCTTGGCAAATAGAAGGGGAAGTCGTAGAAGTAGTGACAGACTTCACGTTCCTAGGATCACAGATCACTGCAGATGGTGACTGCAGCCATGAAATTAAAAGACGCCTGCTCCTTGGGAGGAAAGCGATGGCAAACCTAAACAGCATGATAAAAAGCAGAGACATCACCTTGCCAACAAAAGTCTGCATGGTCAAAGCAATGGTATTCCCTGTAGTAATGTATGGCTGTGAGAGTTGGACTATAAGGAAGGCCGAGCGCCAAAGAATAGATTCTTTTGAACTATGGTGCTGGAGAAGACTCTTGAGAGTCCCTTGGACTGCAAGGAGATCAAATCAGTCAATCCTAAAAGAAATCAACCCTGACTGTTCCCTGGAAGGCCAGATCCTGAAGCTGAAGCTCAAATACTTTGGCCACCAAATGAGAAGGGAGCATTCACTGGAGAAGACCCTGATGCTGGGAAAGATTGAAGGTCAAAGAAGAAGGGGACGGCAAAGGATGAGATGGTTAGACAGTGTCGATGCAACGAACATGAAATTGAGCAAACTTCAGCGGACAGCGGAAGACAGGAGGGCCTGGCGTGATCTGGTCCATGGGGTCGCGAAGAGTCGGACTCGACTGTGCGACTGAACAACAACAACAACAAAAAGCCAGGAATGATTAACTTGGGGGGCATTTTAATTTCTTGGGGAGCACTGAGGCACTGGCTAATTCAATTAAAAGTAATGTAATTACTGGCTTCTCAGCCCTCCACCCGGCCATCAACTCTGCCTGCCTTGAGCTTGGAAATCTTGTGCCTGCGTGGTCACCTTCCCCCAATGTAGAAAAGACGCTCTGGAGGTTGCTGCCGGGATGAGGAGGTGGGGCAGGGTTGGGGAGAGAAAGAACCGACTTCTCCTGGCTTGGGAAGGGAGGACTTGGCTGGTGGCTGTGGAGGGGATTAGGCTAGGAGGGGGCCCAGTCAGACTTCTAAGTTTCATTTTTAAAAGAGTCTTCCTTTACTCATGAACTCTATTTTCTTCGCACCTTTTACGTTAGCTCTCCCTGTAATGTGCACATGACCAGTCTGCAATTCTGAGCCCACAGGCTGCACTTTTGCTTTGTAGCACACCAAACTCCCCTCCCCCAACCAACTCCAAGTCCAAGTTTGGAAGAAGCCCGCTTCTTTGAGAACACACATCTCCTCTGAAAAGAAGAGTTTGGTACCAACTAAACACTGCCTCCCCCCTCCCAAGTTCTCTTTTGAGCTCCGGGAATCCTTCGGAGTTCAGGGTCCGCTGGCTTACCCCTGCGGAAGACGTGTGCATGGGCTTTTGTGCTGCTGCTGGGGGGGAAGCCCTGCAGAACTGGGGCTGACCTCCCATGCCTGGAGAGAAAGAGAGGCCTCAATTCAGCACATGCAAAGTGGCGGGAGCATCTGAAGTGGCACCCATGTGCCATATATTCTCTTTTCCTTTTGCAGGGAGGGGTGGAGATGGCAGGGGTGCACGGGGCTTCCAGCAGGAGGGTGCTTGTTGTGCTTGGGGAAGCCGTGCCGCAAAGCCCCCTGGAGAGAAAGAGAGAGAAGCCCATGCTGCGCAGTCGCCAACGTGGAGATGCCAAACACGGGCATTGTGCACCTCGGGAGAAAGAAAGGCAGAGCCAGGCACCTTTGGGGGACTCGAAGAAAGGGAAAGCTGGGGGAGGAGGGTAGCGTGAGGTTTGCCCTGGCAACAGCAGCAAGTGCAAGAAATAAGTTGGGGGCCTGGCCAGGTTGATAAATTGGGGGGGTCCCTGGCAGAAAGCCGGGGGGGTGGGCCCCGAAATGCCCCACTGTAGCTACGGGCCTGCCCTTCAGGTATGGGGCTTAGCTGTGTGCCTTGGCTTAACTGTTGGAGGGAGGGATACTGGTATTGCTTCTACCTGATTGATAGCACTTCTGTGCCAACATGATAAGCAGAAAGGGAATAGGGAGAGGCAGTACCAGCAGAGAGTGATGCACTCATGGAGGGTGTGAATGCCACCCACATGTGGTTCAAACCTGCTTGTAATGGTGGCTTTTTCTGCCTCTGTGTGAAAGCAGCTCTACTTAATCACTTTGCTCAAAGTAGATAAAAAGTTATATGCTCCTGTACTGTGGCTCCCTTTAACAAAAGAGAGCAACATTAGTTAAAACAGAATTTGGTAACGGGCAGTTGCCTAGTTCTTAAACATTGCAATCAGGATTTAAGTACTTTAAACAAGTGTAAGGATTTGGACATGCTACATGGGTATGTGTCTTCTACTCTTTGTACTGATATGCAGGGCCGGCTTGAGGTGCTTCTGCACCCTAGGCGGGCACAGATGCCAACCTCTCGGCGGGGCCTGGAGTCCCGCGCTGGCTGCCTCCTCCTCCTCCACCCGAGGGGGGAGGGGGAAGGCAGGCGAGCTGCGCCACCGCCTCCTGTGCTGGGCATTCTCCAGCGGTGGTGAGTGGACTCGCCACCTGCTCCTCCACCCGAGGGGGAGGGGGAGGGCGGGCGAAGTGCACCTCCTCCTCCTGCTTCCTGGCCAGCCAGCCAGGCATCCTTTTACTGGTGGCAGCGGGTGGCAGCAGCAAGTCCCCACTGGCCACTGCTATGTCGCCAAGGGGGGAGGGCGGGTGATTTGCGGGGTGCAGGAGCACCTCAGCCGGGGCAGTTTGGCGCCTCTGAGGGCTGGTGCTCCCTAGGCGAGTGCCTAGCTCACCTAGCAGGCGAGCCGGCCCTGCTGATATGCCATATCAGAAACTGCTTTTGAAATTTCCTCCCTTTTAAAATTGACTGGCTATGTGTTATGGGAATTTACTGTTCTAAAAACACTGTTTCAAAGGTAGCCTTTTAGGATATGAAACTATTTGTATTTCTTTGGATTTCAGCCTGTAAATGTATATAGTGCCTGTAATCTCTAGATAGTGGCTGCAATAACTAGATAGTCATCATTCTTACAATCATCAGTGTCTACTTTAGTACAGAAATGAAACTTCGGTTCAGTAAAGATCATAGAAGCAAGGTGGTACTAGTGGACAATTTATTAATTGCATAATCTTTGTGATTCAATATATGTCTGTGCTGAGTGTATGTTGTATGTTGTATTACCGGTGATTCTGAAATTACATGTCATGCTTCATAATGAGAGACAGGCACTAGCACTGTGTTAATGTAAGTACAAGTATTTGCGCAGAAAAGGAGGTTAGTCATATTGGCATCACTTGCCAGGTGCTTATGTAAAACCTTTGGCTGAGATAATCTGTAGTTTTGAAGTTGGCGGGCATCAACAGTGCTGATGGCATCCAACCCTATAGTTCTTTGCTTAAGTCTCCAGTAGCTACTGGAGTCTTGGTGCAAGAGTCTTGGTGTAAGAGCCTTGGGCCAATGTTTTGATGCCGTGATCAAGTGGCTGAGGTTAACGGTGCTGAATCTGCATTCTGACAACATGAAGGTTATGCTGGTTGGGATGGTGAAAGCATTCTTTGAATTGACCAGTGTTAGAAGAGTTTGGGATGTTCTTGAACCTAGATGTTAATAGAGAAACAGCCATATGTTCTCTCAGTTTCAGCTTGCTTCTTATTTGGATTCTACCAACTGAGCCCCAATGATCCATGCTACTGTAGATTAGACTACGGTAGATTAGACTACGTTAATGCAGCCTATGAGGAGATGACTTGGAGCAGGGCTCTTTTTGTAACAGGAACTCCTTTGCATATTAGGCGACACACCCCTAATGTATCCAGTCCTCTAAGAACTTACAGTAGCCCCTGTAAGAAGAGCTCTGTAAGCTCTTGGAGGATTGGCTACGTTAGGGGTGTGTTGCCTAATATGCAAAGGAGTTCCTGCTATAAAAAGAGCCCTGACTTGGAGGCTGTCATAGGTACAAAATGCATCAATAGCAAGGCTCTTATCTGGGATTGGCTTAAATAACTGAACTGGTTACCTGTTTGCTTCTTGGCCTAATTTAACAGTTATGGTTATTACCTTTAAAGCCATTCACAATATTGGTCCCTCATGCCTATTAGATTGCATACTGCTTCCTGGATTTTGGAAAACAGCAAGAACATTTTACTTTAAAGAGCTTTTTATGGAAGTAATTGTTGACAAGATAATATTGGGAAGGTTCAGCTTTGTTTCTTTTTCTATATATGTTGTTCTAACTCTTCTAGTTTGCTTTGTTATAAACTGTTGTAACTTATGCCTATGTGAGATGCCCTCTTAGGAAAGAAAGGATATAAATGTTTTAAATAAATATAGTATAATATGCTGTGGCTCAGGCCATTGTTTACAGCAACATAGAATCGAGATGTAGTGTTTGTTTACTGAAGCTAGCATTTTCATGGAACCAAAAGTTTATCTCCTAAGACCTAACTGTCAGATGCTTGGATGAGAGTTGGCATTCTAGTCATTTGGCCAGTTACATATTGTAAATTGGCTGTCTGTTATTTGACCATGGTTAATATTCCATGAACCAAAGAATACCAGTATGTGGGTGTCAGCTTGTGTTTTTTCTTTTATTATAATGCCAATTTAATGTAATACTGTTTATTAGCAAGGGAGTGAGAGCTGGTTGCTTCCTATTTCTGCAGCAGTGAGAAGAAATCATAGCAACATTTCTGTTGATTGCTATAACTGACTTGGTTTTTTAATACTTCCTTCTATTTCTACTTCAATGTCATACTTTTAGAAAGAAAATGTAACTGTTGGCTTCATGTTCCGTGATGAAAGCCCAAGAAAAGAGTTTTCAGTGAATTGTTCACATTTATAAAAACACTTTCTAAATTTATTAAACACTAGGAAGAAGGCCTGTTGTGGAAATAAATACAAAGGGCTCTAGAAAGAGACTCTGGGAGAGTGCCCCAGCTTTGGGCACACAGTGTGGATTTGCTGTGGTGACCTCAGCAGGATATAATGACAGAGTCCACCATTTTCTCCAGAGGAACTGATCTCTGCTACCTGAAGAGCAGTTGTAGTTTTGAGTGATCTCCAGCCCTCACCTGGAGATTGGCAACAATTGTTACCCAGGAGGAAATGGCTGGTTTGGAGGGTGGAGTCTATGGCATTCTACGTGCCTGAGGTCCAACACCTCCTCAAACCCCACCCTCTCCAGGCTCCACCCCTCAAATCCCCAGGAATTTGCCAACCTGGAGTTGGCAACCCCATCTCCTTCCCAGCTAATCATCAACCTACTGTTATCTGCCCCTCTGACTTCAGCTGACTTCTGCCCTCCCTCCCTGCAGAGCAGTTGTAATTCTGAGTGGTCTCCAGCCCTCACCTGAAGATTGGCAACAATGGCTCCCCATGAGGGACTGGCTGGTTTGGAGAGTGGAGTCTATGGCATTGTACCTGTCTGAGACCCCACCCCTCCTCAAACCTCACCATCTCCAGGCTCCACCCCTCAAATCTCCAGAAATTTCCCAACCTGGAGTTGGCAACCCTATCTCCCTCTCAGCCAATTGTCAGCCTACCGTTATCTGCCCCCTGACTTCAGCTTTCAATCTCCTCCCTTCTCCCTCCTGGAGAGCAGTTGTAATTCTGATTGATCTCCAGCCCCACATGGAGATTGGCAACAATGGTTCCCCAGGATGGAATGGCTAGTTTGATGGGTGAAGTCTATGGCATTGTACCTGTCTGAGGTCTCGCCCCTCCTGAAACCTCACCCTCTTCAGGATCCATTCCTCAGATCTCCAGGAATTTCCCATCTGAAGTTGGCAACCCTATCAGGACTGGCCCCAATGAGTTTTCTCCCAAAGGCCAAAACAGGTGACAGGACAGGACCAAGCTTGGTTGCCTACCAACAAGCACTGAGGGGAAAGTAGGGTTGCGAGCGCTAAGTAGGGAAATACCTGGAGATTTGGGGGGTGGATCCTGTGGAGGGCAGCATTGCGGTGATGGTAGAAGGACTCCGCGGGGTATAATGCCATAGGGTCTACCCTCCAAAGCAGCCATTTTCTCTAGGGGAACTGATCTTTGTCATCTGGAGATCAATTGTAATAGCATGACATCTCCAGGTCCCACCTGGAGATTGGCAGCCCTAGAGGAAGGTCAGCTGCACTGTAGGGGGTTGAAGAGAATGGTTTGATGGCCACTGGGCCAAGATTGGGAACAATAGTTCCTCAGGAGAAAATGGCTGGTTTGGAGGATGGAGTCTATGGCACTATACCTGTCTGAGGTCCCCACCCCTCCTCAAACCTCGCCCTCTCTGGGCTCCACCCCTCAAATCTCCAGGAATTTCCATATCTAAAATTGGCAACTTTATCTCATCCCCTCTCAGCAGCCTCTTCCTAGGCAAAATTCTGTCTTTCTCATTAGTGGGGAGCAAAGCAGCTTACTTCATTCTTTTTGGCTTTGTGATCTGTACAGCAACCCTGTAAGGTAGGTTAGGCAGAAAGTGGTCCAAAATCACCCAGGCAGTTTCCATAGGGATGCTCCTGCTGAACAGGAGCAAGCAGCCAGAGCTAGTGATGCCATGCCAGTCAGGAGGCATGAAGTCACCCGGAGAGTGCTGGCAGGCCTAGAGTTGCCATTGCCGACAAAGACAAATTGATGCAAAGGAGGATAGAAAAGTCTCCATATCTCTATTTTGCCTTTGATGCCAGCAGAGTGAGAAAATGCCGGAGGCTCTGGGTGGGTGCCCCATGGTAAATGCACCAAACAATTCCTGAAGATTTTCCAAAACACTACTGTGTTGATAAATCATTTCCTACACTCACAGCATCCCCTGCCAGAACACAACTCATCCCCAGCACTTTGAATTAGTACCAGAGCTTTGTGATATTCTGCTTGTGGTGTGATCTGTCTTTTTTATGGTGTGGCATGGTTGTGTTATTGGGTTTGTTTCTTTTGAAGGGGAAGTGTTGTGAGTGAGGACATATTTTACCTCAGAATACAACAGGTTGCATAAGCAACTGACAATTCCAACTGTCTTGTGGGGGAGGGGGAGTTTGAGGTACGGAATGGAGTGAAGTCCAATCAGCTTCCATATGCAAATGAGCTTGAAATGCTGGCCCAATCAGAGAAGAGTGGCCTAGGCTGCAGTGGGTGGGAGAAAACTCAGGCAACGCAGCTAGTGGATAGGGACAGTTCCTGAGTGACATATCAGGGAGCGAACTGATTTTGTGAAGCATAGAATCTTGCCAGACCACTACCCTTTTATATAATACGGCAGGATTAATGTTATAGTTTCATAATAACATTACCTAATTTTTTTTGAAATATCAGATTTGTTAGAGTATCTCAGTTAATTCTTTAAAGTTAATTCTTTAAAAATATCTTTTAAAAATTAGACCAGATTTGACTGCTTATCTTTCTATCCATATATAGACCAGATTGTTTAAAACTGTTGGCTTACTTTTTCCAATCTGGTAATGATTTCAAGATTTATGTAACATGTTAATTCCATAGTTACAGTTTGGATACAGAGAAATATCCCTTTGTAATGTGAGGGGTAAACTTTATTTTCAGTCACAATTTCAGACACTGCTTCAGAGAGCAATCACCTCTTCCTTCCATTTCTTTGAAAGAAAGCAGGGTCTACGTGAACATTCCTTTCTCTTTCATGCATTTAGGTAACATCTGAATTGGAAAGTTTTATTTAAAAATAATTCCATGAAGGGCACAAGGTGGCTAATAGTAAAGATTAAATAATTACACAATCCAAACATGTATTCAAGCTTTTTAAAAAATCCAGTTCATAGATCTCCTCAAAAACACCGTCAAAACTACAAAGACTATACCTCTTTGTTGTTTTTACTAGACTTGTCAGCAGCCTTTGACACAGTAGACCAGACCATCCTCTTGAGACATATGGAGGCTGAAAAGGGGATTAAGGGATGTGCTTTGGATTGGTTTCAGTTATTCCTTACAGGCAGAATTCAGAAGGTTGCTGTTGGGGACAAGTTTCCTAAAGTGTAAAACCTGCCTTGTGGGTTTCAATACATTCCATCTCTATGTGAAGCCCTTGGAAGAAATCATTAATTGGTTTGGATAATGTGTCATCAATATGCTGATGACAGTTCCGCATTTTTTTTTAGAATCTAAAATGTCTGGTGATACCACAGAGCTGCCATCCCCAGTGTGGTGCCTGATGGGTCTTTTGCTTAGCAGGGCTTCTGGTGGTCCATTGGAGGTCTGATAGGCTCTGCAGATTCTTAAAGAGTTGGTTTGGCAGCAGCTGCCAACAGAGCATAAGAATCTTCATTCTGTGACTGAAGGTATGTAAGAAAATGTTTTAAAACAGTATTTTAGAAGGCATGCTGTTAAACAGAGCTTCTTCATGGAATGCTGAATATTTATTGTTAGAGTTATGCATGAGTGGTTGGCTTGTCATCATTGTGTGGTTGGCTTGCCACCATGTGTCAGAATTCCAAAGGTGCCCATAGGTCCCAAAAAGGTTGGGGACCACTGCTGTAGAGCCTCAGAACACTAGAGTTGAATACCTAGTGGTAAATCAGTTGAACTCAGTCCTGACAAGACTAAGGTAATTTTGATTGGGAAGGCCAAAACCCTGAAGGACATGGGGTTTCCCACTTTTGAGGTGGTCTGTCATTTATTTGGTTAAGAGCAATGTTCCCTCTAAGCTGTGGAGTCTTGTGAGCAAAAATTCTACTTTGTGAGCTACTGGCATTACAGTTGTGAGCGAATGGTTTGGCTGCTGCATAAATTAGTTTGCTCTGGAGCCATCCTTCCTGAGCTAAAAGAAAAATCTGTGAGCTGTAGGCTAAAAAACGGTGAGCTAGCTCACACTAACTCAGCTTAGAGGGAACACTGGTTAAGAGCTATGGAATGATTCAGGACCCAGCTTTATTGCTGGGGAAACAATCTGCTGCAGATGTAAAAAGGCATTCCACCAACTCTACTTAACATCAGTTACCTTGACATGGCTGACTTGGCCACATGGATCCATGCTGTTGTGTGTTAAGTAGAATCTGGATATGGCTCCCACTCTGCAGACACACCAGTGGTTACTGATCCAGGTGCTAGGCTCAGTTCAAGATTCTAATTGTAGCCTAAAAATCCTTAATGGGATTGAACCCACATACCTGCAGGACCAATTCTCCTTCTGTGTTCTGCTATGACAGCTATGCTTATTAGAACAAAGCCTTCTGAAGGTGCCACTTAATGTGTGTGTTAAGTGCCACACATTGTATCATTGTATTATTAACAGTCATTCTCAGATCTCACAAACTGAGGGCCATGGGTTCCTTGATGGAATCAATTCACCAAGTTGGGACAACTTTTTCTAGCATGATTGTTTTTTTTCAGTGACTCTTGTCTTCTCATGATAGAACCAAATTATGATAGCAAACTTTAATCATTTTAGCTTCTAGGGAGAGTTCAGGCTTGATTTGGTCTGGAACCCACTTATTTGTCTTTTTAGCGTTCCACAGTATCCATAAAACTCTCCTCCAACACAACATTTCAAATGAATCAATTTTCTTCCTGTCAAGCTTTCTTCATTGTCCAACTTTCACACCCCATACATAGTAATGGGGAATACTATGACATTCACATGCATTCTCTGTTATGGAACAGGCTGCCTAAGGTTATTAGTAAGGCCCCCGTGTTCCTTTGTTTTGCAAAATGTTTAAACAGAATTATTCAGGAGGCCATTTTTCTAGAGAAGTAGACCTATGAGGTGTGATGTAATGAATCAGCTTGGGAGGTGAATTCTTGTGGATAATGTGTTTGTTCTTTCAGTCCTTCAGTCACAGCTCCCATTGAGTTATGTTGTTTTACTAGGAATCTTTGCCATTAGACTCAAATATTGTTATAATATTTTGTAATCCACTTAGTAGACCATACACTGAACATGAGCCAGCAGTGTGATGCGGTAGCTAAAAAGGCAAATGTGGTTTTGGGCTGTATCAACAGAAGTTTAGTATCCAGATGATGCAAAGTGATGGCATTGCTTTACTCTGCTCTGGTTAGACCTTACCTAGAGTATTGTGTTCACTTTTGGGAACCGCAATTCAAGAAGGATATAGACAAGCTGGAACGTGTCCAGGGAGGGCAATGAAGATGGTAAGGGGTCTGGAGACCAAGTCCTATCAGGAAAAGTTGAAGGAGCTGGGTATGTTTAGCCTGGAGAGGAGATGACTGAGAGGTGGTATGATAACCATTTTCAAGTACTTGAAGGGCTGTCAAGTAGAGGATGGTGAGGAGTTGTTTTCTGTTGCCCCAGAAGGTCGGACAAGAACCAACAGGTTGAAATTAAATCAGAAGAGTTTTCAGCTAAACATAAGGAAGAACTTTCTGACAATTAAAGTGGTTCCTCAGTGGAACAGGGCTTCCTTGGGAGTTGGTGGACTCTCCTTCTTTGGAGGTTTCCAAACAGAGGCTAGGTGGCCATCTGACAGCAATGCTGATTGTGTGAACTTAGGCAGACCATTAGAGGGAGGGCAGGAAGAGTTGCATCAGTGCTTAGTTCTTGTGGCCTTTTCTTACATGCTCAGGGAAATGCTGATCACCATGTTGGGGTCAGGAAGCAATTTTTCTCCAGGCCAGTTTGGCTGGAGATCCTGGAGGTTTTTTGTCATCTTCTGGGTGTGGAACAGTGGTCACTGTGAGTGTGGAGAGGGAAATATTTGTGAATTTCCTGCATTGTGCAGCGGGTTAGACAAAATGACTCTGGCGGTCCCTTCCAACTATATGATTGTATTATTATAAATATGCTAATTCACGTTACCATATTTTGTAATTGGATGACCAAATGCTTCTATTGTAGTTGTACTGATTGACTGAATAGTTTTATTGTACTTGTAATGAGAAAGGTGGACTGTAAATGAAATCAAATAAATAAACATGTATATTTGACTATAGGATGTCTCCTAACTCTTTTATAGGAATTCAGTATCCATGATTCTATAAAACAACTTCTGGATGCTTGGGCTTGGACAGTTAACATCTATGCACTCTACAGCATTGGTTGGGCAGGAGACACCTGCTCCAGATTTCACTGCATATGGGGCATGGGTGTATGTGCGACATACCAGTTCAGAAACAGGTGACTTTGTATGTTGCTAGAACTTGTACAAAATCAGATGTAGGAGGAAGAACTTGTTTCCATACTCATGGCTTTGAAATGCACTATTGCAAATCTGTATAGTTTAACTAGCCGTATATTTATTTTTGACGTGGTCTAGACAGAGTTGTAAGAGCTGAAGCAAAAGTTTCTTTAGAAAGAAACTGCTGACAAAATTGCCTGTATCCCTTGTAGTCTGATACGTAGATGTCTATTATTCACTTAATGCAGTTGTGAGGTCCTGGAGGAGAAATTTAGGCTGCTGGGCAGGAAACTCAAGACCAGGACCTCCAAGGTAGCCTTCTCAGAACTGCTACCTGTTCCACGCGCAGGGCCAGAGAGACAGGCACAGATCAGGAGTCTCAATGCGTGGATGAGACGGGTTTAAGTTTGTTAGGCACTGGGATGCTTTTTGGGACAAGAGGGAGCTGTACAAAAGGGATGGTCTCCACTTGTCCCGAGAAGGAACCAGGCTGCTGGCGCTCAAAATCAAAAAGGTGGCAGAGCAGTTTTTAAACTGAATAATGGGGGAAAGCCAATAGGAGATGAAAAGTCTCTGGTTCGCGATGGCTCATCTCAAAGAGATGAAGGGGTAGCTATTACTTTTGTACAAGGAAATGGATTAAAATTGTCCACTGAGACTGTGGCTAATGATAGGAACTGCCTGGCAAGGTCTCGAGGCAGCAAGAGGAAGGCTGTGGGCTTAACAAATGTGGGAAACTTTAAGTGTTTATACACAAATGCTAGAAGTCTCCGAGGTAAAATCGGGGAGATGGAATGCTTGGTGTTGGGGGGGAATAGACATTATGGGTATTTCAGAAACTTGGTGGGATGAGGAAAATCAGTGGGATACGGTGATTCCTGGTTATAAATTATATTGGAAGGATGGGGGGAAGGGTTGGAGGTGGGGTGGCTCTGTATGTCAGAGAGGGTATACTGTCCAGTAAGATTGAGAGGGTAAGAGAATTGGATTCGCTTCTGGAAATGCTATGGGTTGAAATAGTGGGTGCAAAAGAGGGTTTAACAGTGGGAGTTTGTTATCGCCCACCACATCAAAAGATAGAGGAGGATTATAAAATGATGAATGAAAAAGATAGTGGCTAGACGAAATAACTGTGTCGTAATAGGCGACTTTAACTACCCACACATTGACTGGGTCAATATGAGTTCTAGTCGGGAAAAAGAGATTGAGTTTTTAGACACTCTCAATGACTGTGCTATGGAACAGATGGTCACAGATCCTACCAGGGGAGAGGCGATCCTGGATTTGGTCCTAAGTAACACCCAAGACCTGGTGAGATGTAAAAATGATTGCACCACTTGGGAACAGTGACCATAATGTCATTGAGTTTAACATTTGTACAGATAGGGAGTTGCCCAAAAAGACTGACGCAACCACTTTTAACTTTAAAAGGGGTAACTTCTCTGGTATGAGGGGACATGTGAGGAAGAAATTGAAAGGAAGAGTGGAGAAGGTCAAAACCATTGGGGAAGCTTGGAGACTATTTAAAAAGACAATCCTAGAAGCTCAGAAAAAATATATACCGCAGGTTAGGAAAGGTACAAATAGGTATAGAAAAAAGCCTGCATGGTTCACAAATAAAGTAATGGAAGCTGTAAAAGGTAAGAAGGATTCCTTTAAGCGGTGGAAAGCTAGTCTTAGTGAGGTTGATAAAAGGGAACACAGACTATGGCAAATAAAATGCAAGTCTGTGATCAGGCAAGCAAAAAGGGAATATGAGGAGCATATCGCAAAAAACATAAAGGCCAAAAATAAAACTTTCTTCAAATACATTAGAAGTAGGAAGCCAGCCAGGGAGGCAGTGGGGCCCTTGGATGACCAAGGGGTAAAAGGAGTAGTGAAGGATGATAGGGAAATGGCTGAGAAGCTGAATGCATTTTTTGCCTCTGTCTTCACTGTGGAAGAGGAGAAGTGCTTGCCCACTCCAGTAGCACCGATTTCGGGAGGGGGTTTGAAAGACCTGAATCAGATTGCGGTGACAAGAGAGGAAGTCCTCCGACTGATGGACAATTTAAAAACTAATAAATCACCAGGCCCAGATGGCATTCATCCAAGAGTTCTGAAAGAACTCAAATGTGAACTTATGGATCTCCTGACAAAAATATGTAATCTTTCTTTAAAATCTGCCTCCATTCCTGAGGACTGGAAGGTAGCTAATGTCACTCCCATCTTTAAAAAGGGCTCCAGGGAGATCTGGGAAATTACAGGCCAGTCAGTCTGACATCGATACCGGGTAAGTTGGTGGAAACTGTTATTAAGGAAAGAATTAGTAGGCACATTGACGAACAAAAACTATTGAGGCAGACTCAGCATGGGTTCTGTAAGGGAAGATCTTGTCTCACTAACCTGTTAGTGTTTTTTGAGGGAGTGAACAAACATGTGGACAAGGGGGACCCAATAGATATTATTTACCTTGACTTCCGGAAAGCTTTTGATACAGTTCCTCATCAAAGGCTCCTAAGTAAGCTCAATAGTCATGGGATAAAAGGACAAGTCCTCTTGTGGATCAAAAACTGGCTTATAAATAGGAAACAGATTGAGTATAAATGGGAAACTTTCTCGGTGGAGGGTGGTAAGCAATGGGGTACCACAGGGATCAGTACTCGGTCCGATGCTTTTTAACTTGTTTATTAATGATTTGGAATTGGGAGTAAGCAGTGCAGTGGCTAAATTTGCAGATGACACGAAGTTGTTCCGGGTTGTGAAAACCAGGGAGGATTGTGAGGCACTCCAAAGGGATCACAATACAAGAACTCGTGGGCACTCTATGAAATTGCTGAGCAGTCGGGTTAAAACAGATAAAAGGAAATACTTCTTCACCCAAAGAGTGATTAACATATGGAATTCACTGCCACAGGAGGTCGTGGCAGCTGCAAGCATGGACAGTTTCAAGAGGAAATTAGATAAACATATGGAGCAGAAGTCCACCAGTGGCTATTAGCCACAGGGTATGTATGGGAACTCTCAGTCTGGGGCAGGTGATGCACTCTGTTCTTGGTGCTAGAGGGGGCAGCAGTGGGAGGGCTTCTGGTGCCCTGGCCTCACTGCTGGACCTCCGGATGGCACCTGGTATATTTTGGCCGCTGTGTGACAGAGTGTTGGACTAGATGGGCCATTGGCCTGATTCAACATTGGCTTCTCTTATGTTCTTATGTTCTTATGATCTGTTGAGGATGGGTGAGTGGGCATCAGCGTGGCAAATGGGGTTCAATGTGGCCAAGTGCAAAGTGATGCACATTGGAGCCAAAAATCCTAAATATAAATACATGTTGATGGGGTCTGGACTGGCAGAGACAGACCAAGAGAGAGATTTTGGAGTCGTAGTGGATAACTCAAGGAAAATGTCTAGACAGTGTGTAGCTGCAATAAAGAAGGCCAACGCTATGCTGGGGATTATTAGGAAGGGAATTGAAAACAAATCAGCCAGTATCATACTGCCCCTGTATAAATCATTGGTGCGACCTCATTTGGAATACTGTGTACAGTTCTGGTCACCACATCTCAAAAAGGATATTATAGCATTGGAAAAAGAGCAGAGAAGGGCAACTAGAATGATAAAAGGGTTGGAACACCTTCCCTATGAAGAAAGGTTAAAATGCTTGGGGCTCTTCAGCTTGGAGAAACGACGGCTGATGGGTGACATGATCGAGGTTTATAAGATTATGAATGGGATTGAGCAGGTTGAGAAAGAAGTGCTTTTCTCCCTTTCTCACAATACAAGAACTCGTGGGCACTCCATGAAATTGCTGAGCAGTCGGGTTAGAACAGATAAAAGGAAATACTTCTTCACCCAAAGAGTGATTAGCATATGGAATTCACTGCCACAGGAAGTGGTGGCGGCTACGGGCATGGACAGTTTCAAGAGGGAATTAGATAAACATATGGAGCAGAAGTCCATCAGTGGCTATTAGCCACAGGGTATTGATGGGAATTCTCAGTCTGGGGCAGGTGATGCACTCTATTCTTGGTGCTGGAGGGGGCAGCAGTGGGGGGGCTTCTAGTGTCCTGGCCCCACTGCTGGACCTCCTGATAGCACGCAATATTTTTGGCCGCTGTGTGACAGAGTGTTGGACTAGATGGGCCATTGGCCTGATTCAACATTGCCTTCTCTTATGTTCTTACGTTCACTTATCATTCACACAAGAACCCTAATGACAGCTTGCATTTTTACTCTCATAAAGGAGGATTGCCGGATCAGGCAGTTAATCTTGGACAGGAGCCTTGAATATAAGACCACTTTAATGATTATGAAAAGCAATAAACACCTAATTCTCATGATTGTGAATATGTCCTTTGGGCCTTTTAAAGTTCATAGGGAAAATGTGATATATAATATATAACATTTAAACATTTTATAGATTAGAGGAAAAGAATGTGAAATGGTAGGGCCAGAAAAGTAGTCATGCTGTTAGGCTTTTCAGATCACTGTCAAAAGTTACGTATTTCTTTTGAAACTGGTGAATCCGAAGTTTCTGTGAAAGTCTGGTGCAGTCAGATTAGTATTGTGTTATCCTAGATATCCCAGATACATTATATGACTTGGATAATTTTAAATCTGTAACTAATCCATCTGTATATATTTGGCATTGTACAAAGCTTTTTGAGACTTTTTATATACACGCAAGTGTGCCCTTGAACACCAGACTGATGTGTGCATTGGAATCCCAGTGATCTTGAGCCTCTGGAATGTTCATTTGTATGCTTTTGTCCTGCAAGTTTGTCTGATATGCCATAATCTGTATTTAGAAGGCTAATAGAAAGCAGTTATTGATTTCTTCCTTCTCACTGGATTTCTTTCTAGAACGGGCAAGATCAGAGGTGTCAAGCTCATTTGTTATGGGGACCAGATCTGATGTAAATGTCAGTTCATTGGGCTGGGCCATGTGTGCCATAAAATGTAATGCCAAATACCAGAGATATAAACTTTATATGGACAGCAGCTGGTAAGCTCTGAGTTCGTGTGTCCTCACTGCAAGGTCCCATGGGCTGGGAGGGGGGTGCAGAGGAAAACTCATGTGGGTGGACTGGAAAACCAGCAGTGCAGCACTGGGTAGATGCTCCCATGCCTCAACAGAAGATTGTCTGCAACCCCCCCATGCAAATGCTGATCCCTGTGACCATCTGGGATAGCATCTCCGGAGCTGCAGGCCAAGTGGATAGGTATGAATGCAGTTGCAGTAGCTCCCAACTTACCAGCCCCTGAAGTGAAGGGGTTCTGCTTGACTGCTGCGCCACGCTGTGCTGAAGCCACAGTTGTAGTGGCTCCGCCTCCCTGAGCAGACTCCTGTTCCCTCCCTTGCACCAGTTGCTTGCAGGCTGCATAACAGCCCTGGACAGGCTGGTTCTGGCCCCCAGGCCTTATGTTTGACACCTATGCACTAGACTTTACCAAATCTGGGACACCTACTGTGTTGAAAAAAAAATTCTTTTTCCTTTATGGAATGTCACAGACCTGGCTGAAGTAAATGGTGAGACAGAGAGCATCAACACATATAAAATAAATACAGGACCTCTATTGATTCTGGATGAGTGACAGAATACAGTGCAGAGTGTGGAGCACTGCAGGCCCATGGCTAAATAAGGAGGAGAAGGTGTGGAAGAAAAGACAAACGACAACACCTTGTGGAAGAGAAATGGCCACAGCTTTATTGATTACAGACAAAGGAGCATTGATGCAGCATGATGACAGATCCAGCATTTGGCAACCTGCCTGTTGTCTGACGAAACCCATCCTCCACTTTGCCTGCTGGAGGGTAACCGTGGAGTGGTAATCATGTGGGGATGGCAGCCACTGTGCCACCTGGTGGTGAGTCTGCAGACAGCCCCTAGGCTAGGTGTGCCACATCCTGGCTCACATCCAAGACCCCATAAGGGAATCTCCAAACAGGAGATTTAGACACACAGGCCCATCTCTCCCCAAAAGGATATGTCCCAATGCCCAAACCACCACAAGAGCAGGGAGGGAACCTCCTGCTCCCGCCAAAGTTCCTAAGCCTGCAACCAACAACCAAAAAAGCCAAATCAGGGAATGCTGTGGGTAATGCCCAAAGAACAAGGAAACACCATGTTAAAAAACAAACTAATTATATTCCAACTATTGGTAAGTAATGTCACACGTATGATGATGTGAAAGTGTGTTGGAATATCAGAATGCAGCGGATGTCTTGTTTTCTTTAGGTTAATAAACTTACGGCTAGTGATAGTATAGAAAACAGGGTATTTGATGTGGATGCCAGTTTGCCTGGCAAGGCGGGATATAAATTGAAAGTAATAATAAATAAATAAATAATAGTACCTTATAAAAATGTTTTTGTAATAAACGTTGTATAATGGCTGAGTTCAGACTGGCAATTTGCCCCGGTAGGGACCCGGGCCAGCGACGATTCAATTCTGGAGTAAATTGGGTGTTCACACAGGCACATCTGCCTGGCGTCCCCCACCCATAGCCAACCCGTGCTGTTGAGCTTCACTGCTGGATTAAAAAGATACCTCATAAAACTGGTAGCAAATCCGAAAGCCCGCGTGTGTCGCACGTTTCTCTGCTTTCGGGAAGTCTGAACACGCAGCCGAAAAGCTGGGAGCAACCCGCATTGGGCAGAAGGCAGCAGCGATACAATTGGCCATGCTCCGCTCTACTGCCGGCCAATGTGGTGCCGGCGCTGCGGGGTCCTCCTCCAATCGGCAAAATGCGCTTATGCACATGAGCGCATGAGCACTCATGCGCACATACACACATACACCCACAGCCGAATTAATGGGGAAAAGCCAAATACAGCGTGCCCCCCAGCGCGGCAGTCTGAACGCTCCTGCCCGGCTCCGCCCTGTATTTTCTGTCAGCGGCCCAGCTGTGTGAACGGGAAAACCCGTAACAGTTTATTCCGGGGCTTTTTTGCTATGACTGGCTACCAGAGCAAACTGCCAGTCTGAACTCAGCCAATGTCTCTGTAGGTAAAGTTGCATGGGTCCCTTTAAGGGATTACTGTGGATTTTTAACTCTGACAACTGATTTGATGTTGTGAATTAGTATATCAGCACAAGGGTTACAATGAGACTATCAAGCACGCGATACCCCATGGTAGAATGCTGCGATATGAGGGTGTGTTCCATTTCATTGAAGTCAAAAAAGAAAGAGTCCTGAAACAGATTTTATGAAGTTCTTTTTGTATGTTTGGGTGAGTGTTCTTTTGAATGGTTACAGATGGTTTTGTATATTGCACATTGGAAAGTTGTTTGTAATTGTATTCATGGCATGCTTTTGAAAATTGTAACTTTCAGCAATTCTTGAGGAAGAACAATTTTATTTATTTATTGCATTTATATCCCGCCCATCCCGTAAATGGGCTCAGGGCATATTATGTCATGTTAACAATACAATAAACTTTATAACCGATTATAAACATATGAAATCAGTAGTTGCAGCTTGCCATTGGGAGATTCCAGCCCATTGACGTAACTGGATCTGGCCAGTTTTCAGTGGGTGGGTGACAGCAACCTTGGGGAGGTTGCCACAAGACATCTGTGGCTATCCACTGAATTGCAGAGTAGATCTACGTATGCAGCCTCTCTTCCTCTCCATCCACTTGTTCTGGACTTGGGAGGATTCCATAGAAAGCATTGTTATTACATTTGGCTGTGTTATTTAACTTGTAGTTCTGAAAGTCTTTGTATTGTGATAACCCATATTAAGTTTTTGTTGTAACTTTACAACATTTAGTGATGAGTCTTTATGAGAAATATGCTGCATTCTGATCTTTCAGTGCACTGGTGAATGCATTGAATATAATTATTTACCATATTACTGAACATACATGTGACATTACGCACCAATATTTGGAATATAATTAGTTTGTTTTTTTAATGCCATGTTTCTTTGTTCTTTGAACAAATGCTGCAGTGCTTGGTCTTAACTGCACCCCTCCCAAAGGGTCCAGCATGAACGCTTGCTTTACCTTTGCCTGGGTTGGCTGCACACTTAGGAGGCATACTTGCAAATACAAAAGACACCCAAAACACCTTAAAGGTTGGCTATGAGGACTGAATTATTGTGCGATTAGTTGCACTGAAGAATTAATGCATTTGGAACCCTCTTTTCTCTCTTTTTTAAAAAAATCAATATTGTATGCCTGTTGCACCTGTGATGAATAACTACCAAGCCAAGGTAGGATTGCTGCAATCAGATTCCTATATTATAGTTGTAATTACTTAGAATATGTACACAAGATAAACCAAAATAACCAGCTCTTTTAACAAATGCTATGCGAGGCTACAAGAGAAATGCCCAAGCAGATGCACACAAGGCATGCACCCACCCACATGCAGAAAGTCTAACCTGAAGCTATGCATGCACCCACAAGTTGGGTAAATTTGATTTAAAGAAAAGCTGAAGCTCACGATAGCACACTACAAAGCAACTGGGAAAATTAAATATCACTACTAGAAAAATATAACTGCAGCTAGCTGCTTAAACACCCCTTATCTGATGGAGGTGGGAAGAGCCCTGCCCCAGCCAGCTAAGAAGAGGCCACGTGCACGCTGCTGCCACTGCTGGTCAGCCGCTCCAGGCACTCTGCCTAACCAGGTGGACCCACAAACAACCTCCCTCTCACTGGGTGTGAATGCTGGACAAAATATACTCAACTCTCAGCTGCTTGTCCTTGTGCCAGTTGGAAGTTGCTGCAGCCCAGTCAAACTGAGCTTTGAAAGAATGTGTCTCAGTGTACCCCAGCAAAAGTGTGGTCTGGGGAATCACATTAGGAAACCATGTGCCACCAGCCCTGCCGATAGCAGAGACCTTTGCCCTGATCAGAATGTGTTGCTGTGCTGCTGATCCAACTCATACTGAGCAGGGAAGAGCAAGAAGCACAGGGTTGCTGTGCTGCTAAGCAGAGCAGATCACTAAGAACTAAAAACCCAAACTGCTGAGGCACCCAGTGGCAGCGGTTTAAATGCCCAAATGCGGCTTTGATGAGGATCTTGCACTAGGAGCCTGCTCGTGCTGTTCTTTCTTCCTGAGCCGGCCTCCTTGCTGACATGGATGGTTAGCCATTGAATCACCACCGGGCAGCCTACCTCTTCTTTGGTCCAATCCATGTGGCCACTGATAGTAGCAGCCTCCTTCCTAGCTCTTTCCTGCCCCAGGCCACAAACCCAGTAAGTTGTGGCTGGTGCTGCTGGAGGAGAGAATCTGAGCATATGATGACAGAATTGAGCACAGGAATCTAAGTATATGAAGACAGAATTGAGAACCCTTGTTATGGACATCTCTTACTTGGATCCACTCCAACTCTTGTTGACAAATGCCATAATCCTGCCAATAGAGGCATTTGTGTTATTACAGTGGAATGAAACAATACTGCTTTTGCTCTTGGGAACTAGAATTTATAACAAAGCTAGACTTCTTGGTAACTACAGATGTTTGACAAAGGCAGAATACATTACATTCATAAAAAACCTATCATACAGATAGATTTGAGTTCATAATAATGTTTTTTTATTTTGAAGGTTATGATATATGTGCATTTCTTTTTATAAAATAGCCGCATTGTATCTTTTTTGACACCAGATATGATAAACCTTTTACCACTTCCAACAATACCTAATAATTTATAAGCCCACTTTAGGATGATTGTAGATGTGATTCATACTGTCTTTCATGATACAAATAAATTGGGTTCCATTTGTATACAGAATTACTATGCAAACCCATGACTGGGTGCATATTTTCCTTTAATGCACAAACATTTATTGGATGATTGAATGAAATGTATTTCTTTGTTTAGCTCTGCTGCGATGATATGAATGCAAGATAAAATAAGCAATCAACTGCCTTCATCTTTTCATTCTTAGCACTGGTTCAGAGTAAGTGGCGCTGTAGGGGAATAGTTGGTCCATCAGTTATGTTTAACAGGGGTGCCAGCCCCTCGACATACTTTATCTGCTTTACAACAGGGCGGTTAAAGATTGTATGCTTCCCAATAGTATCCATGCTGGGTTGAACAAGAGACATTCCTCATATCTACATAACCCAGTCACCAGCCATAGTTGTACAAGCCCACCCAGCACTTTACCCACTTGGCAAGCTTATAGAATTAGAGGATGCAGAGCCAGAGAGAAAAACCCAACAGTTGTTTTTTCCATTAGCTCCTCCCTTCAGTTGCATGCCTGTAGATGATCTGTTGATTTCAGTTTGTGTCAGTTATTAAAAATTTGGAACTGTACAACATTGTATGTTCCAGACTGGGAATGCATATAGAAAATTCTGCCAAAATGGTGTATTATAGGTATGCAAGTGAGTGAATGTAGGCCTCTGCTTCCCTTTTTTGTTCTTTGTTGGCTACTTGCTTTCCTTTATCCTTGCTTCATCTATCCCTTGGCTCATCACATCCATTGTTTCAGGCTCCTGTTGCTAGCCTTCTGCTTCCTGGAAGCAAATATTTATCTGTAATTGTTAGGTAAAATATTGAAAGCTTATAGCTCTATGTATGTGTAAAAATTTAAAAGACAGGCAAGCTTATTTTAATGTTAATTGCCTCTTAGGGTAGAAGTCAACTAGAGTAAAGACATGTTGCTAATTGAAGTAACGAGTTACATTAGCCATATACAATGGTGTTTTTTGAGTGTTTTTTTTGTTCCCCCCCATGCAATAATTAGCAGCCCCATAGAAAATAAATATTTAGGAAAAAATTATTCCATGGATCTTTCTTTTTCAGATACTGGCGCTTGTCAATGGTCAGTGTCAAGCATGTGTGTATGGTAGTATGTTTAAGGATTGTTCTTGTCAGGTTCTCCAGACAGATCATGCAACACAGGGCTTCTTCAGAAGACAGCGTTTAATGAAACAGTTCTAGAGACACATGTACAAGCTCTGTGCCAGTAATGATTTCTTACAGCAAAGCATACTAGGTTATGCTGCATTCAAACACCCCCCCCCCAACAGAAGCCAGTGATTATATTTCGTGTGCGCGGCAAGCCTGAGCAGGCAATGAAAGAAAACAACCAAAGACCCGTTAACTTTCCCAGCATCTGGGTTTCAGCCGCCTGAGACCCAAGGTCAGGTTTTCAGATAGGAAGCAAAGCACAAGTAGAGGCAGGGGAGAGGAGCCAGCTGCACTCCTCCCACATTCCATGTACATGACATCCATTAACATGGCAGGACTACCTGACAGTTCTTTAAGCCCAATTATTTATTGCCCCACTTCTTTATCTCTTTGACACTAAAGCTCTTCTCACTCTGAACTTGTTCCTCACTTTCCACTCCAGGCAGTCAGCTATTTGGTTCTTTTCTGCCTAAATTATTATTTGATATCTTTGGCCCTTGACATTTTATTTCTTGGCTTCTGTCTGCTGCAAAGAAAATATCTCTCTTACCTTGATATAGGGGAAGAATAAAAACTGATATGCTGACAATTAATCATACTAGAATCTACCATAGAACTGATTAAGATGTTTGTGGCACAAGCTAATAAATTAATAAAAGTTATATAGCAAGACTGTTTATGAGAATTTGTAATCAAATAATACCAAATTCTCTTTATTGTGTTGGCTTAGTCTGGGGGAGGTAGATTCTTAGTTTATAACAGTATCATCATAAAGGAATAGCAAACTCGGTCAGTTATAATGCTATTTTGTGCATTCATTAGCATTCTTTTGAAGGGATTAGCTCCATCTAAAATGCAAATAAATCACACCTTTTAATCTATAATCTATGGAACACGTCTGAATTGATCTGAATTCATTAATCTATATATGCATTTAGTTCTTAAATCATGACAAGAAACTTAGAAAAGGAAAGTGAAAGATCTTAGAAATGAACCAAAGAACTAAAATATTTTATAAAAACCTGATTGATACATCCTAATGAATAAGACCTTCTATAAGCAGCATTTGACATGGCAATTTGGCTGCTAGGATGTGTTATGGTGAAAGATATTTGAAAGGCAAACAACTACAAGTATGTAATATCATTTATAAGGCCTTGTTCAAAAACATTTAATTGTAGTTGAAATAGGCTTGACTGAACTTTGTAGTGCATGTCTGTGTTCCACTTGGATGGATACATTGGATGAATATTTGCATGTTAGGAAGAAATGACAGAAGTGTTGCAGTTCAGTGCACACATATCTCTGTGTTGTCATGTTGACTTGGTCCCTTTTAAGCAGTAGGCTCTCTAGCAGTGTTTTAATATACCAATTAACTTGGAATGTTGAGAGGTGAATTAAATATGTTCCATCTGTGTTTGAGAAATATAATAAAATGATTGAAAGCTTTGTCTTCACAGGTATGTAAAGCTAGCTGAAACAAATACGAAAGCATGGGATGGTTAAGGTTTAGAAGAAACAGTGTATATTCTTGAGCAGCTTTGGAAAGCACTGTAAAAGTTTTATGTTTAGAGTAGGTTTTGATTGGTAGGAACTGAACTATTGAGAGCTTGGAGTAAACAAAGCTACTAAGTACCTTTCCAATTTTAGGTTCTAAGTTGCTGGACAGCATTTTGTTTAGCTTTTTGGCCAGTGACTAATTTTCATTAGATACTTAATAAACATTGTTCTATGTACATGCTGTTGTGGTTCATAGAAATAACAACAATAATAATTTTGAACCACAGCAATAGTTCCCAGAATAGGAAGCTTTTATATATTCATAACTTGTGTAGGTGCTGTTTCCTCCATTATGTTGACGTATCTGAAATGCCTAATGGGAAAGAAGTTTGTTTGAACAGGACTGGACATTGTATGTCTCCTAATAGGTTGCTATTACAATGATCTCATTAATAGATCCAATCCTTGGCATACTTGGGATGCTCCATATCACACAAAAACGTTTGTTGTTCTGTGTAATTAGTTCTGTAATGTTATACAAAGAAAACTGAGTTGCCATCTTGAATTGTATCTGTTTTCATCTCCAGTGTCTGTAGGTGTTTGACAAGAGATAGAAACAGCATAAGTGAGTCTGATTTTTATAGTGGTTGAAAAATGTATTAACAATAACAGGATGGCATTTTAGAAGTGATATGTTTGTGAAACTAGTTATGGTGGATTAAGCTACTTTTTTGTTGTGAATAAATGGATTTTCTGTGTCAGCAATTAATGTAAAGTAATTTAATTTGACATATAACATGGGCCTCCACAGATTGAAATTAAAGTCTGCAGGATTCTTGGAAGCTTGCACCTGCTTGTACGAACCTTGCCCATTTTGGTTTCTTAAATTTTCTGTGGGAGGTTGAAAGACTGGGTATGGGGTACAGTAAATGCCTCCCTGACATAGGGGGGTGGTCATTCCTGCCTTTAAGCAGGTCATGGTGTGTCTACACCTAAAGAAACCTACTTTGGACCAAGGAGAATTGAATAACTATCATCCAGTATCAGATGTACTATCTTTGAGCAAGGTGATTGAATGGCTGGGCAACTTCAGGGATTCCTGAATGAAGTGGATTGTTTGGATCTCTTCCAATCTGGTTTCAGGCCTCATTATGAGACTGAAATAGCTTTGTTTGCCCTCGTGGATGACTTGTATTGGAAAATGGACAGGGGGAGTGCAATCCTGCTAATTCTCCTGGACCTCTTGGTGGCTTTTGATACCATCAATCATTATTTCCTTCTAAAAGAATACTGAAATGAGAAGGCCATGACCTTATGATGGGATGGCACGCATTCTTATGGTATGGAAAGGCCTCTGCACATAAGTACTTCAAACAATATTGGCTTCGTGCCTCTCTGCTGAAAGTTTGGGAAGTTATACATAAGCAACTTTTTACAAGGAAATCGAAATTGATTGCACCTTTAGAGTCATTCACTTTACCAAATACTTATGATGAGGAGAAACCAAGAAGATATCTGGACATTTTAGGCTCAAAGAATGAGCTGAAACCTCTAGAAGATTTATCGTAGTGGCAAAAAGCCCAAATAGAATCTAGATACACAACAGACAAGAAGATAGGCTTTTATGAGAACTTGTTGGAGATTGAGAAGATACTGACTGCTTCGGGTCAGAAATTTATAAAAAGAGCCTATACACTGGCCGAGGACAGACTGGCAATTTGCCGCGGGATGGGACCCGGGCTGACAACGACTCAATATCGGATTAAATGGAATGTTCACACAGGCACATCTGCCTGGCGTCCCCCACCCATAGCCTACCGGTGCTCTCGCGCTTCACTGCCGGATTAAAAAAACACCTGATAAAAGCCGACGCAAATCTTGAAAGCCTGCGTTTGTCGCGCGTTTCTCCGCTTCCGGGGAGTCTGAACGCGCAGCCGAAAAGCCGGGAGCAACCTGCGTTGGGCATGAGGCAGCAGCGGTGTGATTGGCTGCGCTCCGCTCCACTGCCCAATGCGGTGCCGGCGTTGCAGGGCAAAAAAAAAACCACGCCAAAATGCGCTTATGCGCACATACGCCCACAGCCGAAATAATGGGGAAACAGCGAATATAGCGCGCCTCCGGCGCGGCAGTCTGAACGCTCCCGCGCGCCTCCGTCCAGTATCTTCCGGCAGAGGCCCCCGCTGTGTGGACGGGAAAACCCGGTATCGTTTACTCCGGGTTTTTTTTGCCGCGACTCGATAGCGGGGCAAATTGCCAGTCTGTCCTGGGCCACTGTTACTCATTGAGATGATGCTAGATGAAACAGTTAAGGGAAACATGATTCAATGGGCCCAAAACTTAGGTCATAATATAGATTTAGAGCAATGGGAGCAGATGTGGAAGAAGAATATACAAATTACAAAGGCTGTAACTTATAAAGAAAATTTATGCAAAATGTTCTATAGATGGTATGTAACACCAGAGAGGTTGGCAAAATATGACAGTAAATGTTCAAATAAATGTTGGAAATGGGAAAATAAGGTGGGTTTGTTCTACCACATGTGGTGGTGTTGTGAAATAAGTAAAAAATATTGGATTTGGATTCATCAGGTGATCCAGAAGGTATTAGGAATTGCTATACCATTTACACCTGAGTTAATGTTATTGAGCATTTTACTGAAAGAGATTAATAGAGATGATTGTTATCTCATTGTATATTTAACTACAGCAGCAAGAATTTTGTATGCCAAATACTGGAAAATTACTCAGATTCCTAGAAGCAAGAATATGTACATAAAGTATTAGAAGCAGCTGAGACAGAGAAATTGACTCTATTGATGAATGGACTTTCCGATTCCACATTCCAGAATACTTGGGCACGGTTTTATAACTGGTATAATAACTCTGTGTACGCAAATACACTATAAGACTTGCATAAGACTAAATACTGTTATGTAGCCCAATAAGAGGGTAGTGAAAGGACAGGAGATAAACTCACTTTTTGTAAAGCCAATACTTAATGTATTTCTTCGGCATAGACAAGGTATTATGTATGAGTATACATTACCCCATTTGTGTTTTATGTTATATATGTTTGTATTGTACTGTTGTTGTTGTTCAGTCACACAGTCGAGTCCGACCCTTTGCGACCCCATGGACCAGATTACGCCAGGCCCTCCTGTCTTCCGCTGTACTGTATTGTATTGTTATATGTAGAAAAACTTAGTAAAATTTTGTCCTTTGGGGCAGTTAAAAAAAATCATGGTATCCTTCTGAATCAACCTTTGGCATTGGAACTGGGAAGCACTGTTAGGTGGTGATTTTCGTTCTATCTCAGAGATAGGTTTCAAAGTGTGGTACTGGGGGACTGCTGCTCAGCTGCTTAGCCTTTGGCCTACGGGGTTCTTCGAAGTTCTGTTTTGTTCAGTTCAGTTAGCCTTTATTGGCTAAAAATACCTTAAAAGAGGATTACTATAAAGGAAACACACATTTAAAATCATATAGAGCCATACATATAGAGCCGAGCATAATGTTGCATAAAACAGTTACATTTAGAAGATGGTGCACTTTTAAAGCATCAGGAAGGTTCATCATGTTGGTTAAGATAGGATTTAAATATCTAGAACGTATATCCACATAAAATTGACAATGCAAACAAATATGCGAAACAGTCTCAATGCATCCAGAGTTCCAGTGGCAAAGTCTGTCTGTATGTACTATGTTATTATATCTCCCATGCAAGATTGCAGATGGTATTACATTGAATCTTGCTAGAGAGAAAGCTCTATGGTGCTTGTATATGAAATGCCTCTGGGAGAGATCATCCGGAGATCTGGGCTGAGTTGCCATCAATATGCCGATAACACTCAACTCTATTTTGTGATTACAGTCAATCCCAAGGAGGCTGTGGAAACCATGAACATATGCCTGTAGGCAGTTATCATACAGATGAGGGCTAACAAGCTCAGATTTAATCCTGACAAAATAGAGGTGCAGTCTGGGGAAGGTTTGACCCAGGAATGGGGATATTTCCTGTTCTGGATAGGGTTGTACTCTGCCTAAAGGAGCAGGTTCATAACTGGACCTGGGCCTCCCATTGGATAAAGGTGGCAGTGGTGTCTTGGGGTGTCTTTCATAAACTCTGGCCCTTCCTAGGCATGAAAGATCTTGCCACTGTGATTCATGACCTAGTGACATCTAGATTAGATTACTGTGATGTGTTCTACATAGGACTGCCTTTGAAGACGGCCTAGAAGACTCAGTTGGTACAGAATACTGTGGCCAGAATGATGATTGCAGTGAATTGTAGAGACTGTATCACTCCAGTCTTGTTCCATCTACATTGGCCCCCAGTTTGCATCTGGGCCCAGTTCAAGGTGCTGGTATTGACTTTTAGAGCCTTGTATGGCACATCATACATTAAGGAACACTTGCTTCCATATGAACCTACCCACTCTGGTCAACTTTTTGATGCCTTACTTTAGGTGCCACTGCTGTCTGAGAGAGAATTAAATGAGATTGGAACACACTGGAAAAGTGGGTAGATGTGAACAAGATGCAATTTAACAAGGATAAGTGCTGAGTTCTACATCTGGTTAACAAAGATGTGGAACACACATACTGGATGGGGAATACGCTTCTGGGTAGCAGTGTGTGTGAACAAGATCTTGGGGTATGAATGGACCGTAAGTTAAATATGAGCAGCCAGTGTTCTAATTTGATCTTGGGGTGTATCAACAGAGGTATAGCATTCGAATCACAAGCTTATCATAGTCCCACTGTACATTGCATTGGTCAGGCTACACCTGGAGTATTATGTACAGTTCCAGAGGCCTCACTTCAAAAACAATGTGGACAGAATGGAGTGGGTGCAGAGGAGAGCAACAAGGATAATTAGGGGCCTGGAGACCAAGCCCTATGAGGAAAGGCTGAGAGATTTGGGATTGTTTAGTCTGGAGAAGAGGAGGTTGAGGGGGGACATGATTGCTCTCTTTAAGTATTTGAAGGGCTGTCACTTAGAGGAGGGCAAGGAGCTGTTCCTGTTGGCAGCAGAGGACAGGACTCGCAATAATGGGTTTAAATTAAGGACGGGACGGTACTGGCTGGATCTTAGGAAAAAACTTTTGTGCAGTAGAATCACCTCCTCAGGGAAGTGGTGAGCTTCCCCTCACTGGCAGTCTTAAGCAGTGGCTGGGCAAACACTTGTCAGGGATGCTCTAGGCTGATCCTACATTGAGCAGGAGGTTGGACTAGATGGCCTGTCTGGCCCCTTCCAACTCTGATTCTATGATTCTATCTGCCTCCCTCTGTCATTGTCTTCCACTGGTGGGTGAAGAGTTTTTCTGTTTTATTTAGCCTAGTCCCAGTAAACTCTTATTGGCCCTCTGCCCTGGTTGCATTGTATGTCTATATATTTTTACTTCATTGTTAAATATTTTACATATACATTTTAAATGCCATTTTAATGTTATAAATGTGTAATGCCTTGATTTTGCCACCTTGGGGACCCTGTTTGGGTGGAAAGGCAGCACAGAAAAGTTTTAAATAAATATTTCCCATACCGCTTCAATGGGGGGCGGGTTTTTTTTTTTTTTCAATTTTATTGAGAAAAATACTCAAAATAACATCCATCAATGACAAGACATCAACCAGTAACAGAACATCAACAAAGCATCAACAACAACAAAGTTGAAATACCTGTACTACAAGGCAGACTTCAATACTATCTTATATAAATCTTAATCATTACATTAATGAAATAAATTTGAAATCATGATGATTGCTAAACCACTTCAGTGGTTGCTTTGTCACAATAATGGCTGAGTTCAGACTGGCAATTTGCCCCAGCAGAACCCCATTTCAGCGATGCTTTAAAACTGCATTAAAGGGGGCGTTCACACAGGCACATCTGCCTGGCGTTCCCCACCCGTAGGCTACGCAGGCTGTTCCGCTTTCTTCCCGTGTTTAATAGATACCTCATAAAAGCGGTAGCAAATCCCCGAAGAGCGCCTGCGTCCCGCGTTTGTCCGCTTCCTGGAAGTATGAACGCTCCGCCGATAAGCTGGGAGCAACCCGCGTTGGTCAGAAGGCAGCAGCAGTTTGATTGGCCATGCTCTGCTCTACTGCCCAATGTGGTGCCGGTGATCCAGGGTCCTCCCTCAATTGGCAAAATGTGCTTATGCGCATGAACACTCATGCTCACATACACCCATACACCCACAGCCGAATTAATGGGGAAACGCCACATACAGTGTACCTCTGGGGCAGCAGTCTGAATGCTCCAGCGTGCCTCCTCCCGGTATGTTCCTGCAGCAGCCCGGGCTGTGTGAATGGGAAACCCCAGAACAGTTTGTTCCGGGGCTTTTTTGCCACGATTGGCTCCCGCAGCAAATTGCCAGTCTGAACTCAGCCAATATTTGTTATTTGTGTTTATTTTTTTGGCTGACTAAATTTTAAATATACATTGAACAATTGAAATCAGACAGGGCATTTCAAATATGTGTTCAAAGGTTTTTTTCTGTCCGTTACTTTACTGAAATATACCTCCATTAATATGGATCAATAGTATTGATCATATTTGAATAAAAATGACAATATTTGAAAGAATGTTTTTGAGAAAACAATTTGCAGTGGGCAAGTGGCAAGGGGGTGGAACCCAGCATCCATCTCAGGCAGGGGGTGGAGAAGAGTGGGCCACAGGAGCCCCACTCATTTTCATAAGCATACTCCCACCCACTTAAAAAGACCAACTCCTGTCATCAGATCTGGACACCTGATAGTGGGGAAGGGGTTTAAGCTGTCCATTGCCAAGGGCACTCCTGCATCACCCTGCCAGTGGTGGTGCAGGAGAGGGGGCCATCAGGGTGGGCTCAGTTGTAGGGGCATGCAGCACCCCTCCCAGATCCCCAATTCCCTCCTTGATGGAGCAGAAGTGGTCTTGGATTGGAATGACTGTCATTCCACTCTGGTCATTGTCATTCCTGTTTCAGAGGAATCAGTGCCCAGAGACTGTCATTCCAAATTCATTTTGTATTCATTACTTCCATGTGTAGTGATGTAGTTGTGATGTCTTGCAATGGAAACCATGCAAGTCATTTGTCGTTCCTGCATGCCAGTATATCCATTGGGCATAACCCCCAAACCCCACCCTCTCCAAACACATCAAGTCAGCCCGCTGCATTGGCTGTCCCCCAGCCATTGAGTCTGGGGTCCCCCATGATCTCCTGCCCCCTCAGTGTAACCTTCACAGTTGTCTTCTCCCTGCCTGGCAGAAGCACCCCCCTTCCTGGAGCAGATACACAGATACGAATTTTGTTCATTCACTCAATTTATTTCTGACCTTTCTCCCCCAAGTGGCTTACATCATTCCCCTCTCCTCTGTTTCATGCTCACAACAACCCCGTGAGATTGGTTAGGCTGAGGGTGTGCATCTGGCCCAAGGTCACCCACCAAGCTTTCATGATATACATGGGGAATAGAATATGGGTCTCCCAGATCTAGTCTCATGCTCTAATCACCACACCAAGCTGGCTCATTCACCCAGACTATCCTCTGGCCTTTCCCCTCTTCACAGAAGCCTGCAAGGGGAGGGAGGGAACCTGTCTGTGCTGCTGGGCCCCTCCTATGTTTGGCAGATGACTATGAACTGTGGGACCTGCACAACCATCCACAGCCACCCAAGGCACCCAAGAGCACTCCCTCTTAGACATGTCCTTGGGAAGCCCTCAGTGTGAGTGGCAGATGGGCTGGGGAGGGAGGGGGCTGAAAGTGATGTGGGGGGCCTGTCATGTAGTTAAAACCAAATGGCAGAGAAACAGTTGTGGCACAACACAGGCTTTAAAGATTTTTATTTTTATTAACATTCAAACTTGAAATATAACAGTTAGGTAAATAGCATACAGTAACCTAGTACATATCAACGTCTTGTCACATCTTTATCAACATAGCAAAACAATATAACAAATCACTCTGAATATTATAGCATTTCATGTAACTATGCTTAACACTAAGAAAATGTTTTAAGTAATGTTACTAGCCTTTACTTGCTGTTATAAAGTTAAAAACATAAACCATTAACTCTGTAGTTTCTAGGAAGTATACGACCTCGAACGCAGTGACTTGGCAACAGTGATCCATGCAATGGTCACCTCGAGATTGGACTACTGTAATGCTCTCTACATGGGGCTGCCCTTGTCTCAAATCCGGAAGCTGCAGCTGGTGCAAAATGCTGCAGCCAGGCTGTTGATGGGATCCCTGTCCGTGAGCATATCCAGCCTGTGCTTAAGGCATTGCACTGGCTGCTGATAGCATACCAAATTTATTTCAAGGTGCTGGTTCTTTCCTTTAAAGCCCTTTATGGTCAGGGACCTACATACCTGAGGGACCGCCTTTCCCCCCATGTTCCCCAGAGAGCACTGAGTTCAGGGGCCCAGAATCGACTGGCCCTCCTGAGTCTTAAGGAGGCCAGGCTGGTGACAACCAGGGCGCAGGCATTTTCTCCATCCTGGCGGAATGAGCTTCCAGAGGAGATCAGGGCCTTGTGGAGCCTATTACAATTCCACAGGGCCTGTAAAACAGAGCTCTTCTGCCAGGCCTTTGGAGCTGCTGCCACCTCTTAACAACTAGGAGGATAAGAAGCCCTCTTGCCACTGGAACTTATATTAACAGCCTATGCCAACCATTAGAAAAACACCGAAAGACAACTGTAGAAGACCTGTGAGCCGGCTTGGGAAATGAGAGTTGATGGTAGCCATCATGGACTTTATTGCAGCAAATCTAGCACTTACTATGGTATCATGGAATTGTAATTTGGTTTTAATACTGTTTTAATTGATTTTTTGTACTATTTTAAATGTTTTCTACTGATTTTATGTAAGCCGCCCTGAGCCGGCCCTGGCTGGGAGGGCGGGGTATAAATTTGAGAAAACAAACAAACAAATAATTAATACCAGAAACCAATTCTCAGTAAATCTGGAACAGTAAGTGCTAGAATTTATTTGTATTAGATTATGTTATCTCTTCTATAATAAAATATTCCCATATCTTATCATACCAGGGCTTTTTTTCTGGGTGAACATGTTGGAACAGAGTACTGGAACCTCTTTGACAAAATTATTTTAAAAATATTTAAAAGTTCATGAGTTTTCAGCACACAGATTGAAAACTTCATTTCCCTTCTGAGAGTTCTGGCACTTCTTTTTCAAAAAAAAAGGAAAGCAAAAAAAAAGCCCTGTATCATACGATAATGAAAGTGAGGTACTAATTTTTTCTATTTAGCAGCAATAAGTAATTTAGCTGCTACTAAGAGTGTTGTGATCAGCTGCTTTCTTATTTGCACAGATGGAAGGTCTTTCCAGTGATTCAGTAGCAACGATTCCAGAGAAAAGGTAAGCTTACAACCTGTCATCTTATGGATATACAATGCTACATCTTGCCAAAGTTTATTGATATAAGTGCTACACCCCACTTCAAGAGGAGGGCAGAAACAGTGGGCTGAGCAGAATGTGTGGAGGGAAGAAGGGACTTGCCACATCCTCAAGTTTCCCTGTTGAATCTCCACCTGCAGGCAAGTAAAACAGAGATCATGGCAACTGGCCATGAGTGGCAAGCCGGGCTCAGCCGTGGATGTGTTGTCCTGACAGAATTTGCAAATGCAGCCCCATGGGGTGGGGGCCTTGCTACAAAACTATCTTGAGGCGCATGATGGTACCATCCAAATCAGACTCACTTGTCCTGTGTTGAAGTGTTCATGGATTGCTGGTGATCCATCCACAACAGCACTGCAGCTCCTGCTCGAGGCTCTGATTCTGCAAGGAAATGAGTTAAAGGGTCACATGGCAAGCTGGTTCACCACATATGGTGGAGCAACTGCCAGACCCCCTCCCCAACCACAGACATACCCTGTCCTCTGCTGAGGGTGGGAATCAGGCAAATGACAGAGCAGTCCCCCTTACAAGATCTCCTGGAAAGCTTTCCTGGGAGCTTTACCCATGGCATGCCAGGGGCCATGGTGTTGGGTGGCTGTGGCTTGTGCCGACCCTGCATGAACTCAGTGCTGAGCTTCCGTGCAGGAGATGTTGTCATGGCACCTACTCTCAAGCAAGAGGAATGAGGGAGCAAATTTAGGATCCTTGCCTTTGCTGACCTGTCAGTGCATGGTTACCCATTTGGGACTAGCTTCCAACAGTGGGATACCTGTTAGGGTTCTGAAATGGGAGAGGTCAGCTACAGAATACGGACTTTGCTCTCCTCCTTGGGTGTTAGTGTTAAGTGCTTGCCCTGTAGTGCTAAGTGCCCTCTCTGTGCTTTTCCCACCACCAAAGTGCCTCACCACTTGCTCTAAGTCTGCATGGCAGGGAGCTCTGAGATAGAGTCCCACGCACGCATCATAAGTAATGAGTTGTAAGATCTCCTGGCTGAAGTTTTTGTAGGGTGCTGGGGAGGGGCTTGCTTGCCATGGGGAGGGAGGTAATTAGCAGAGCCTGTAGTTGGCATCCTGAGGTCCTCTGAGCCTAATTGGTGAGGCTGCAGCAGCAGGGGGACGACTTGAGTTTTCAGTTCAATTGGTGCCTCTGGGCCATGTCATGCTTTTTGTTGGCTTAACTTTCCACCTTTGGTGGGGGCAATCCCAGGCAGAAAGGGCCACACCCCTAAAACTGCCCATAGTCATGCCAGTGCAGGGGCCTACACCTTCGGTGTGCCAACAGGCGGCTGCGGCAGCCCTTCACCAGTGCCTGAGAGTGATGGAGCGAAGCTGGATACCTGTACTATTGTAATTGGCTTTTACGCTGGCGTATTTTGGACATACGCTGACAGAAAGATCAGTTGGCTCCCTGAGCACTTTTAGCCCATCCCTTAGGATTATGCTGTTAAATCTATTGTATCATTTTGAAGTGTTATACTTGAATCTTTTCAGATTTGATTTTGAGAATAATTACTGAAGTAATATTTTTATTATGGGCAGAATTGTTAAATATATATTAGTGTGTCATATAATAAAAATTAGGAGTTAAAAAGATGTCTTTCAAGAAGAAGCTGGATGAATATTTGTCAGAGATACTTTAGACTGGTCCTGCATTGGGCAGGGGGTTGGACTAGATAGTCTGTATGGCCCCTTCCAACTCTATGATTCTATTAAGAGTCTAACATTTTCCCCTTTAGGTTGATTCATTAGTCTCTTGTGAATCTTTTTTTACTGTTCCACATTATCCCTCCTGCTAAGATCCAAATTTTAAATGTAAATTTATTGCCTCATATCCCTTTCACCTTTTTCTTCCGCCATCATCTCTTGGAGGATTTTATGTATACATGTATGTGATAGTAGCACTTAGTATGTCCTACTAGAACTTTGATCCTAAGTATTTGTGCTGGTATAAATGTCTGTTGTCTAGTAATGTTCCACAACCAAAAAACCCACTCAAAAATCTCTTCAAGTTTTTATCGTTGTTAAGAAAAATCAGTTCTGAAGCCCACAGGAGAATGCCAGCCAACAGCAGACTTATCGCTCTCTCAGTTCCCAACTGGACTCTGGCCATTAACTATTGCCTGAAAAACACAGATCCTAGGAGATACAGATGTCCTAGAGCATTTGCTGTTGGCGATGCTCTAGAACTTCTGTTTCTAGAGCCAGTTTGGTGTAGTGGTTAAGTGCACGGCCTCTAATCTGGGAGAACTGGGTTTGCTTCCCCACTCTTCCACTTGCACCTGGCTGGATGACCTTGGGCAAGCCGTAGTTCTGATAAGAGCTGTTCTTGAAAAAGAGCAGTTTCTGTCAAGCGCTCTCTCAGCCCCACCTACCTCACAGGGGGTCTGTTGTGGGGAGGGGAAGGGAAGGGAGTTTGTAAGCCACTCTGAGACACCTTTGACTAGTGAATCTCCTCCTCCTCCAATCTCCTCCTCCTCCTCCTTCTCTTGCTCCTCCTCCTCCTCCTCTTCCTCCTCCTCTTCTTCTTCTTCTTCTTGGGCCCCACTAGATGTTACATTTTACATGAGTTCACCATGGGCACTTGCAGCCACACTTCTGCTGTGAGATCCCAGTGGCAACTCCATTTAGAAGCACCTCAGGGGCCTGATTCGGGTCAGGACCATGGTGTGTATGGGGGTTCTTGTCTTCCCCCCAAGCCATTTTGTTGCACAGGATGATATGAATTCTGTATCTAGACTCTGACAAAAGCCTGCTATTGTACCTAGAGTAAGTTTCGCTGAATGAAGTGGAATTTAAATACTGTAGGTCTACAGTATAGTCACTGCAGGTATTCATTGTAGATATTCAGTATATTAATATACGTGGTTAATTGTTGCCAAGTAGCTTGTGATTGATGATGACCCTATGAATTAATGCCCTCCAAAACATCTTGTTGTTAACTGCCTTCAGCAGGTCTTGCAAACCAAGGACTGTGGCTTGCTTTATTTGAGTCAGTTCACCTCATGTTAGGTCTTCCTCTTTTCCTGCTGCCTTCAACTTTTCCTAGCTTTATTGTCTTTTCCTGTGATTCTTGTCTTCTCATGTGATCAAAGTACAGTAGCCTCAGTTTGGTCATTTTCGCTTCTAGGGAGAGTTTGGGCTTGATTTGATCTAGAACCCACATTGTTTGTCTTTTTTGGCTGTCCACGTTATCTGTAAAATTCTCCGGGGGCACCACTTTTCAAAGGAATCAACTTCATTCCTGTCAGGTTTTTTCAGTGTCCAGCTTTTATACACATGCATAGTAATGCAGAATAAATACTATGGTACGAATTATCTTGCTCTTGGTCTCCAGCAACACATCCTTACATTTGAGGATCTTTTCCAGTTCCTTCATGGCTGCTATCCTCAGTCTCAGTCTCCTTCTGATTTCTTGGTTGTAGTGTCCCTTTTGGCTGATGATTGAGCCAAGGAATGGAATACCCTGAACCATTTTAATGTCTTCATCATCAGTCTTAAAGTTGTGTAATTTCCCAGTGGTCATGATTTAAATAAAAAATGAATATATGGGCTAGCGAATATTCAGAGCATCTTATATAATGAATATTCAGATTGTCTTATATAAAATACTAGTTTCTAGTATTCCATATTCTGTTCTGGCAGCACAGTTAGCAGAAAGCACCAGCAAGTTACCCCCACCATGTTGCATGCAGTCATCAATAATTTTCATCTTTATTAACATTATGCCTATAAAGATAGATAATAGAAGTTACTGCATTCTTGAATGTTTCTCCCCTATAAAATTTGCCTGATTTGAGATTGATCAATAACACCTTAGAAATTTGTCTGAAACAACTTCCTCAGACTCATGTGTGCTGTCTTCTATCATTTGTGTACCCATTTTTTAATTCATGGTAGGTTTTTCTTGAATCTTAAGTTAAGCACTTGCTGCCTGATCCAGAATGACATGCTCATGGAAAATTTCCATTCTTAGATTTAATACTAAAAATCAGTTCATATTCCTATGCACCAGAATACTTCTTTTAACAACTAGAACTATGTTTTTTAAATATAAGCCTTGGATAGAGCTCAGTACAGATTTTATATTTCTAGGTGTCCAAGGAATAGACACTGAAGTATTTCCAGCTACTAAAAACTTTCCTTTGAATGCAAACTTGCCTCCTGAGACTCTTGACAGAGTTTTAAAAATAATTCTTATTCTCCTAAGATCATCCTTGTCCCCTAACCTTAAATTCAGTTTTCTCAAGCATTGCTTAATTGTGCTAAAATCACATATATTTTCCATATTTGACTTTCCAGCCTACTATGGGGCTTAGTCTTCCAGTTTACAGTAGTTGGAAATAGAGATGCCTCTGTTCATTTTCTTTATGAGATACAAAAGAAAACAAAAGAAACAAAAGAAAAAGTCAACCAAGTATGGAAAAAGCCATAAATTGTAGGCCACAATCTGGAAAAATTAGCAGTAACTCAGGTGTCCAACAGGGTTTTTATGCTGTGCTTCTTAAACCAGGTGGTTCACAAGAACTCCCTGCTGAAACTGGACAGTTTTCAAAAGTTTGCTGTGATCTGGCATGAACATCTACTATTCAAAGAAGAAAAAGCCAACAAATTTTGTTAGTTATGTGCAAACCCTTGAATATGACTGAAGTAGTTATATAAATTGTGGCCATCATGTGGTCGTTGCCTCCTAATATCTAGTCTTACTTTCTTTTTTCTCCTTGGACAATCACTAGTACTCTTTACAACAGTAATATTTTAATTTGTTAGTTTAAAGGCACTTGAACCAATCACAGTAATGCCATTGAATTGAGATAGCAGCTGAAACACATTAACTTTAACAGCATGCATCATATTAAAAAGGCTATTATTTAATCATCTGCTATAAATACATAGCTCCAAAATAAAACACAAAATAAATAATTTAGTTATCTTTTTCTACATTTAATGACCCTGACAATTGACTACATAGAAATTCATAATTAGTACTCAAGTCTTTAACAGTACTAGTTAATTTTTTTAATGTTGTGAAATTCTATACTAGAATGCTCTCTTCAGCCCTCTGATATGTGTGGATCCATTCCAGAGAATTTAATTGTTGCTGCTATGGTGTGTCATACTCTCAAATGCCATTCTAATGGAAGCTGAATTGTTTATATGAAGTCCCACAAAGATTTAATAATAATGCCAGAAGCCTTTTTAAAAGTGACCTTTGTTTACCTTTGTGAATGTTTGTGACAGAACATTTGGACTCTAAGAAGCTGTATGTATTTTGATAATAGAAGAGTAATGTCACATGTTTCTCTACATTGTGGTATTTGGCTAATGGCCCTTTGATGGCCCAGCAAACTGTGTTTATCAGCAGCTCTTGACATTTTGCAGACTTCTGTTAGAGGTAAAATACTTTTGACAGCTATAGGGAACATAAAAGCTGGTCCAGCTGTGGATGTTCAAGGATTCATAGAAGTAAGCAATATCTTTCTGCGCAAGGGTGAAAAAGTTGTGATGTTAGGAGATATCTCACATATTGAAGAGGAAAGTAGCCACACTGGAGGTGGACTACAGTATAGTGGATAAGAGATTTAACCATTCCCCCCACATACCATTTAATGTACTCAGCTTGTCTTGATTAGTATGCTGCATGTTTCATCACAGGGTGAATAGTAACTGAGGTTCATAGAATCATAGAGTTGGAAGGGGCCATACAGAACATCTAGTCCAACCCCCTGCCCAATGCAGGACCAGCCTAAAGCATCTCTGACAAAATAGGGAAATGATGCAAGGGAAAGCGGTAAACTCCCTTCCCCAGTGCTATGCTCCTAATCTGAATATTGTTCCCTCCCTTCCTTTCTTATGTCTGCTATTTATCCCTAAAAAATTACAGGCAATCCATTCACAAATCTTTGTATATAACGTCTAATTTGACCCTAAATGAGCCATCTCAAATAGAATTTTCATATTGTATCAATTATAATGCTTTTAAAAGGTCAGTTTACGTGTTCAGTTTTGGATCAGGTGATTGCTTGCATGTGTAAGCCGGCAATTGGAAGCACTCAGACAAGAAGAAAATTGTAGCTATTTATGGATTTCCATCAGTAGGTTGAGTTGCCAACATGCCTGGAGAAAAATATCCTATCTCTTTAAATAAGAACATAAGAGAAGCCAGTGTTGGATCAGGCCAATGCCCCATCCAGTCCAAACTCTGTCACACAGTGGTCAAAAATACCAAGTGCCATCAGGAGGTCCAGCAGTGGGGCCAGGGCACTAGAAGCCCTCCCACTGTTGACCCCCACAACACCAAGAATAGAGAGTATCACTTGCCCCAGAGTCCCTATCTATACCTTGTGGCTAATAGCCACTGATGGACCTCTGCTCCATATGTTTATTTAATTCCCTCTTGAAGCCGTCCATGCTTGTAGCCACCACCACCTCCTGTGGCAGTGAATTCCATGTGTTAAACACTCTTTGGGTGAAGAAGTACTTCCTTTTATCCGTTCTAACCCAATTGCTCAGCAATTTCATTGAGTGGCCATGAGTTTTTGTATTGTGAGAAAGGGAGAAAAGTACCTCTTTCTCTACCTGCTTTATCCCATGCATAATCTTATAAACCTCGATCATGTCACCCCTCAGCCGTCATTTCTCCAAGAGCCCCAAGTGTTTTAATCCTTCTTCATAGGGAAAGTGTTAAAGGGCTAGACTGTTCACCCAGCAGTTTGTAATTCTGTCAGTAACTGTAAATTTTAAGGAAGTGCTCTTCTAAGAGGAATCTCTTTGGGCTCCTGGGAGAGGCCACATACAAGTGTGGGAGATTATAGCTTCTTATGATGGAATCACATAATGAAGTTGCAAAACAGAGTTCAGTTTGTAAGTAGGTGCAGGTCCCAACATTTTTCTTGCCAGTTAAATGTGGCATAGGACCTGACTTCCTGAAGAGCACTGGTCATAAGACACAACTTGTAGTAATTGGGAGAAGTAGTATATTCGTATTCTTCCAAGAAGACTAAAAACTTGAGATAAAGTGATTTAGGAGCAATCAAATCTGGTGTTTGAAAGCAGGGACCTGGGAGCCTTCACTGTGAGATATTTTATGTTTACTTTGTTTAAGTAAATAGTGTTTAATTTCTAGTGTTTTTAAAGTTTCATCTCTCTTCAAAGCATAGATCGACTATGGCTGCTAAATGGCTTAGGAAGTATATAATATATTTATTGCAAGTATTCATGATATATCTAGGAAACACAGTGCTAAACAATAAGGAGAACATAAGAACATAAGAGAAGCCAGTGCTGGATCAGGCCAATGGCCCATCCAGTCCAACACTCTGTCACACAGTTGCCAAAAATACCGTGGCATCAGGAGGTCCATCAGTGGGGACAGGACACTATTGCCCCCCCAAGCACCAAGAATACAGTGCATCACTTGCCCCAGCCTGAGAGTTCCTATCTATACCTGTAGCTAATAGCTACTGCTTGTGGCTAATAGCTACTGATTGACTTCTGCTCCATATGGTTATCTAATTCCCTCTTGAAGCTGCCCATGCTTGTAGCCGATGAAAGGAGATTGTTGATGAGGGTAAACTAAATGCTGATGAGGGTGAACTAAGAGCATAAACAGACAATTCAAGAGAAACAAGAGGGGAGCCTGCAAGCACTCCCCCACCATTTCCTCTTTCCCTTCTCTGAAAGCCCCTATAGCCTCTCCCTTTCTCCTGCTTCCTTCTCTTCTTCCCATCCACCAGCCAACCAACCTTTATCTGCCCTCTTCATCTTTCTCTCCCATTTGCAGCCTCTCATTGGGAAAACTCTGCATGGTGCTGGCTGCTGGGCCAGGTCCACTTGTGCGATGAGGAACTCACAAAGACTTGCAGAGAGCACCTCACTTTCCCCTCCTCATAAGATTTCCTCGGTTCCTTTTCCTAGCAACCCATATATCATCACCTTTCCTTGATTCCTTTTCTCCTTCCTTCTAACCAAGTAGTGCTTTATCTGCCTCCCATCATGAGCAATATTTATTTATATTCCACTTTTCTCCACAAAGTGGCTTACATCCTGCTCCTCTCCTTCATTTTATCCTAACACCTACCTGACAGGCTGAGAATGTGTAACTGGCCCAAAGTCTCTCAACAGGCTTCCATGGCAGACTGGGGATTTGAACCTGGATTTCCTGGATCCTCATCCAAAACTCTAACCACTAACCACTATGTGATACTAACTTCCATAGGGTGGGTGCTGTTGAACAATAGTCAGCAGATGGCCTTCAGTGTGTCATGCAAGTTGCATGTTATCAAGTTACCCTGTGGTAGATAACTGGGCCGGGCCCCAAAGAGTCCTTCAAAGATCAAAACAGCCCTGGAAAGGGCCTTGCCCCTCCCCTTGACCTTTACTGACAGAAACCAAGGCTTGAACACTGACAGTACTGTTGTAGCTGCCTAGCAGTAGCCATTGAAGACATTTGGTTCTTAAAGCTACAGGAGCTGCTTTCTATTATTTAGGGGCAGGTCTCTTTTTGTAGCAGGAACTCCTTTGCATATTAGGCGACACTTCCCTAATGTAGCCAATCCTCCAAGAGCTTACAGTAGCCCCTGTAAGAAGAATTCTGTAAGCTCTTGGAGGGTTTTTTTCCTGCAAACCTAGAGTTTTTCTCAGGTTTCTCAGGTTTATAGAAAGATCTGCCTGGTCTGTTCATGGCTTCAGTTTCTGGATTTAAGTATCCACAGATATTGAAAAGAGTATTCCCTACACTGATAAATAATATTATATTACCAGAAATATGGGGAAAACATTTTAGGGAACTGTATGGAAATCTGACAATGAATAACTTCCAGATGGAAGATACTGGTATCCTCCCAAAATGGCAACCAGTGAATCCCACAGATGTGAGCCATCTTATAGAAACCGTAAGGCTGGGCAAAGCCCCAGGTATTGACCTAATCACTCCTTAGCTAATAAAACAAAACTTAGATTGGTGGGTACCTGTCCTAGCAGCATTTACAAAAATAGACAATACAGGGAGAATTCCAAAAGATTGGGGGGAGGGAGCTGTTATTATTCCTATTTACAAAAAGGGCAACAAGGATGACCCTATCAATTACAGACCAATCAGCTTATTAAGTATTTTATGCAAACTGTATGCAAAACATCTTCAATGGAAACTCAAGGACTGGATCAAGCAGGAGAGATGCCTGGCCGATCAACAGGCTGGTTTTAGGGAGGGATATTCAACTTTAGACCAATGTGTGATCTCAGATCATTTGATTGCAAAATATTCCTCTAATTCCACAATGTCATTGTATGTGGCTTTTGTTGATTTAAAATCAGTGTTCAATTAAATTTACAGACCCATTTTATGGGAAAAATTAAAATCCATATCTATTGATAGACAGTTATTATATCTGATTCAAGCCCTACATGAAAATAACACCACATGGGTCAGATTTAGTCCCCAAGGTCATCTTAAGGCTGTATTTTGGCTCCTTTTTAACTTATATATCAATAACTTGGTATCTTAACTTAAATAACAGAGTTCCACCCAGCAAAGCTTGGGAAAATACATATTCCCGTGCTCCTAAATGCAGATGATGCTGTTGTTCTCTCCAGGACCCCTGTCGTATTGAGGAGAGCTATGTGTTCAGTTATGCAATACTGTCAGGACAACATTATAGAGGTTAATTATGCAAAGACAAAAATAATGGTCTTCGCACAAAACCCTGAAACTTTTTCATGGAATTTGAATACATAGAACAAGTTCAGTGCTTTAAGTATTTAGGTGTGGTCTTTCAGGCAACAGGATCGAACAATGCTCACATTGCTCATGTCACCTCCGGTTCCCAAAGTCTGCTGGAGCAATCTAGATTTTTTTCTAGATGAAAGGAAGTAGATGTGTGACAGCTGCTCTCAGATTATTCACAGCAAAACCATTAGCCCAACTCACATATGGAGTCCTGTTTAGTGTTAATTGCAATCAGATGGAGGTAACACAACATTTCTGAAAGGAATATTCCAGGTTTCTCCTAGTGTTACAAATGCTGCAGTTCAACTGGATAAGGGCTTGGTAACCGTGGAGGTCAGACTATGGATTGCAGCAATATCATACTGGTTAAAGCTAATTTCTCCCCCTAAAAGTCTCATTAATTTAATGTTGCTCAGTACTTGAACACCACCTTGGGCTAGACTGTTGAGTAGGAAGTTAGCTTCATATGGTTTATCGCAACAACTATTGTTAAGTGTGGGTTATAATCAAGCCAAAACATTGGTGAAACAGAATATTAGATTTGGGGGGGCGGTTATAAGTATTTTATTGGTTTTGCAGTACTATGGGGTACGGGGAGAGGGTACTAAATCCCTACCTCTAAATTCTACAGGAAACGGGAAAAGAAACTAACACATCACAAACTTCTGAAGTGGGGAAGGGAAACTAAAACCCTACCTCTAAGCATACTAATGGATATAGGGGAGGGTAGACTAACAGGGTGACATGATCTGGTTAAAAGGTAAAGGTAAAGGTTCCCTTGCTAGAAAGCCAGTCAAATCCGACTCTAGGGTTGCGGTGCTCATCTCCGTTTCAAAGCCGAAGAGCCAGCGCTGTCCGAAGACATTTCCGTGGTCATGTGGCCGGCATGACTAAACACCTAGGTATATATCCTTTTCACCTAGTAGTACAGAGATGTTGTTGCTTATAAAAAATTAACAAAGAGTAATAAAAAATTGCATTAGCTAACTGGTTGGCAAAAACTGCATTATCAACAGTTATCTTGGTTTTGGAGTCTTTTCTTCTTGTGTTTCTTTTTTCCTTGGGGTTTGGGAGCGGCTGCTCCTTTCTCTGATTCCGAAGTGTCTGAAGAACTATAAAGTTTGGGGCTATCGCTTGATGAATCCTGTGAGTAGGATTCTTCATCTTCTTCCTCCTCCTCCTCCTCAGTTTTGGATTTCTTTTTTTGTCTTGTGTTGGATTAAAGTATTGGTCCACAAACTTTTTTGCCTTAGGAACAGTGTCGATGTTAAATTCTTTATCTTCATATTTAAAACTCAATCCTTCAGGAAATAACCATCTGTAAGGCACTCCTTTTTTCTGTAGAAAGAGAGTAAGTTCCCTGTAGAGCCTCCTCTACTTCCTGACTTCAAAGGGGATATCCTTCAAGATTTTTATCTCTTCATTCTTGATTTTTAAAGGTTTCCCCTGTGTAGATTTCAGCATCAGATCTCTGGTAGACCATCTCGTGAATTTCATACATATTTCTCCTGGGAGTTTATTTTTATTTTTTTTTAGAAAATCTGGCTAAGTCCTGTAAGCCCAGTCCATCTCCTTCAGTAGTTCTTCCTGTTTACAATCCATTAATGGATCAAGAGCCTCTGCTAGAAGAGCCTTTAAATCTTCATTTTTTTCCTCTGGTATCCCTTGGAAATGTAGAATGTACATGGATCTTTCCAGCTGGAGCTGTGTTGTGTTTTGTTGGAGGATCTTTCTTTCTCTGCTTCGTCCGCTCTTTTGTTGATACTCTCTGTCTTTTTCCCCATCTTTTAAAAAGTTTTTTTTCAGTTACTGAGGTTCTTTTGTCCATTTGAGTCAATTGTTTTTGCAAATTGTCCATTTTAGTGTTGAGATTAGTCATCTTTTCCATTAGGGGGTGCAGTGCATTTACCAGCAGTGTAGACATGTCCGCTGCTACTTCCTGGTTCTGGGAGGGAGTCATTGGTAGGCTATTTCCAGCTGATGATTTTTTCTCCAGTCCCACCTTCCATCCTCTCCCAGCCATAATATCAACAAGAAGTAAGTTTCCCAAAACAAAGTAAAAGTTAGCTGAATTTAATCTGCTTTACGTTCTTATGCAGCTTTTGGTTTCGCTAGTAATCTGATGCGTTTAGTTTAACATAAAGTTCTTTATTTGTGCTTTAAAACCACCTTGCTTTAAGTGGGGGGTGAAGTCTTGAGTTTTCTCCCTCCCCCGTCGCTTTGCACTTAGGCACTTCTAATTGCTACCAAGGTTCTTGTAGATGCTTTAAATCACCTGAGCATTGCTTAACTCACGCTTTGAAGCCTTGGAAGTGTTTTAGAAGCATTTCAAAACTTTTGACCATGTCTGCTTGTCCAGCAGTCGTCTCTTGGCACCATACTGGCTCTGTGGCGATGGGACCTTTTGGGGAAGAAGGTGAGCCTCAATTCCTTGGCTGTTTCCTTGGAAGAGGCTCTCCTCAGCTCCCTAGGCTGAGGATCTCCTATAGAGATCCTGGGAGGGTCCGGGACAATCTCGGACCCTTCCCAGACCCTTCCCGTCAGCTGAGACTCAGCTCCCCCCCATCGGAGCGAGACGGAGTGCAGCTGAGGGGCAAAATGCTTAAACCAGAGTTCAGAATATTAGATATTGAGAGACAACATGATATAAATAGAATTTTTAAAATTTCTGTTTGATCTAAGTTCTATGAACAGGGTAACACCTATGTCGTATCTTTATAATTTGGCAAATTATGAACATAGGAAAATTTTTACATCAATGCGCTGGGATGCTTTGCCATCTGCAGTCCTTGAGGGAAGATATATATATATAAAATTTCATTAGAAGAACATGTATGTCCCTGTAGTCGAGAGAAAATAGAAAAACTAGAACATGTTATCTTTGACTGTAAGATGTATGGTAAGATATGTGAAGTTTATATATTGCCCATACTTTCTGCCTATCCGGGGAGACATAGAGCTCTACTTCTCTCTAAAATGCTCTCTGATAAGAGCCAGGACATACCATACAAAGTTGCTAAGTATGGTTGGCTGGTGATATCTACCTAATATACAGAGGGAGTGCCCCAATTCTGTTATTTATGAAAACTGTGACTTTGTATTTCTTAACACTGAAATTTATCTTATGATTGTGAATTTTGTTTAGTGTAACATTGTTTTATATATTTATACATTTTACCAACTATTTTTGTACTATTCTTGCTGATCTTGGATTGTAGTAATAAAATTTGAAAAGAGTATGCTTCAGTAGGATTCCAATTAGGCCCTGTTAGTATTGCTCTCAGTGTTGCATAATTTTAAAATTGTAGATACAGCTGCAGCCTTAGTTTGTGTCTATATCAGTGTTTTAGTGTTTTAGAAAACTCAGCAAGCTGTTTCAGACAGCATTCTCAGCTTTTGAATGCCTGCTTCTTGGGAAACTGTTATCTTAATTTTGTGGACATAGCTGAATTTGGAAGAGTTTTTGGCTAGAAAATGTGGATTTCCAAAGTCCTTCTGCTTCATAGCACAACCTGTGGGGTTTCTGAAAGAATTTAGGCCTTGTATCTTGTAGGCATTGTATGAGTTATATTTTCACATAATAGGAGGTGCAGTTTAAGAATTTCACTTAGGGTCGTGGTGGATAGAAATAGCCTTAGGTTTGAAATCTATGTATAGAATTGACTGGCACCATGTTAAACCTTTCTGCTGTAAAAAGTCCTGTTGAGCACACAAAATAGAAAATATCTATTTTTTATTTCAATGTTATTTTAGGTGTGTTTACTGTCTTATCAGCTACTTAGTAACATTTTTAAAAGTGATCTAATTAGAGAAACGAATAAATGCAGTTGACTCTCTCATATTTTGGCATATGCAGTATGATTTGACTTGGATGCAGCATGTGTTTATGAAAACCTGTTATTGTCTTCTGAGAAACAAAATAGAAGGCAGCCATGTGCTTCTATGATTATATTAGAGAACATTGTTTCAGTCCTCAATATTGTTGACCTTTGAATGTGTAAATACAGTTGATATAAACTGACTTGTCATATGGCTTCACTCCGCATGCTCTGAGATTTTAATATTTGTGTAGTGCTGTAAAAACTGCCGTTCCACTCAAAAAAGAAAAATATTTTATGCAAGCAGCACATAATATATAGTCCATCAAATACTGATGTCCTATTGACTAAGGTGACTTAGGTATTTCCCAGAATGTTTGCGGTAAGCAGTCTTCCCAGCAAAACAGTATGTCATTGTTTTATTCCAAGAAGGCCACTTTGTTGACTAGTGTAAATAGCTTGATAATAATAACAATTTTGTCTTACAGACTTGTAGTGTAGTCTGGTACATAGTTACTTTAAGTCTACTAAAATTAATGAGTTTAGATTGGAGTGACACTGCATAGGATTGCCTGAGAAGTTACCACACGAATGCTTTTTAAAAATGCAAACACATTGGAAGTACAATATATTCCTACTACACTAGGTACATTTGTGGTATTTCTATTAGAAGAAGGGAGTGATATAAACAATAGCACTAGCAGTTGTGATATATAGAAAACAATTATCTTCTATAAAATTAGCATAACTATCAATATTAAATGTGTTATAAGGGAAGTGCCTTTTATACATAGCTTGGAAAGATCCAGTATGCATAATGGGATGTATGTGAGCAGAAACATCTCTGTCAATATGCATGTTGGTGGTTTGAACTTAAAGCAATTTAATTATTTAGATCACAAAGGGGACAAAACTAGATTTAAATAATTGATTTAAATCCATTTCCACATTTCTATTTAAAATACTTCTAGGCTCCACAAATGGCCAACATTCTTCTTCTCCAAAGTGTGTGGAGTTTACATGTAACTAGGGGAAAGAAAGGGTAATTTCAATGCATTTGTACTGGGCTTTTGCAGTGAAAAGTAAGATGCAGTTTCCACTTTCTGTAATAGTCTAGTGGGAAGGGATATAAAGTACTACTTTCCTGGCATTTTATTTCAACTTGGATTAACTTCAGAGGAGAAACTCTCTTAATCCCCACTGAAGGAAGAAAAAAACATAAAGGAAAGTCATGGTCAAATTTACATAGGAACTTCATGTAACATCTGTCAATGTATTCCAGTATAGCAATTCTGACATCTGTTTCTCTGCAAGGCTCAGTCCATGAACATAAAGCATCAGGGAATCTGAGCATGTGCAAATTGCCTGTCCTACTCACTGAATAACCCCAAGACTCCAGCAGAAAGCCCTGTCATAAACTGCATAAAAAGCTGTTCCAGGCAGCTACGTTGCTTTTTCAGATGTACTTAGCAAATCATAAACATCTTTGCAGACCTTGGTATTTATATAACAGAAAGAAACACTGAAATTTGATAAAACACTCTGTTCATAGGTTTTGATTGAATATGAAAAGGATGTAATTGGTTTGCAAAATGAAATGGAAAGTTTCTGTCTCTTTAGGAATTTGTACTGTGAAACTCCTTTAGCGCTGTATAATATTTATATTTATTTAGCTATTCATACCCCACATTCCTCGACAATGGGAACCCAAAGCAGCTGACAACATTATTCTCCCATTTTATCCTCACAGAGACAGTCCAGTGAGGTAGGTCAGGCAGAGACAGAGTGACTGGTCCAAGGTCACCCATCATGTTTCCATGAGTGAGTGTAGATTTGAACCTGGGTATGCCAGACTGTTGTCCAACACTGTAACCTCTTCAGTATGTTCTGTCCCACCATGTGTGGGATAAAGGAGTAGCCATCTGGCAGAGTAGAATTGTAGCAGTCTGTTAAAATAATTTGATTTTTGACTAAATAGGGTCTTTTAATATATAGGACAAACAATCTTAATTATAAACATGTGTATACAATAGTATATAAAGAAGCATTATGTAATATTTGACATATACAACTTTTCAAGGATATGTATTTTTTAAATGTGAACAATCGTTATAATTAATATATTATAATGTGTTTGATTAAGTTATAAAGTTTAACTTAATATCCAGATATGCTGGTAGTTATACCTGCTGTTATACCTACTGTTATGAGACTGTTTCTGTCTAAATGATACACTTTCCTTTGTTTACTACAAAATTTATTTTCTAATTTCACTTCAGTTTTTTTTTAGGTCTCAGATTAGCAACAATTAAGATACATGTGCTAAGGTAGCATAGGAGGCAACAGTTTATAGCTCTTTCTCAGGTACCATGTATATCTGCAATTTTGCTTGTAGAAAGCCAAAGTTTATATACTGAAGTTACATAAAGATGCCAAATATGAGAAGTTAAACATGGATATATTTTATGTGGTTAAAGCAATAAAATGAGTTTAGGTTGGGCAGGAAACAAATCCCCAAAGGGTAGTGTATGATGCTTGCATGTTCTCATATAGTGTGATAACACCCTTAGCTCCTACCCACCCACCTGTCATCATCTTGTGGTAATCCTGCAGCCAGTTGTCGAAATAGACTGAGCATTCAGTCATTTATAAACACTGTGTTTTAAAACAGTTTTGCCTGGTTCTAACATTGTTTTGCAGATACATGTTTTTGTATAGCCTAATGGGAGTTATATTCCCTGCACGTGGCATCATTTAATCGCCTAATCCAGTCATCCATGATCCTGAAGGATAATTGATTTCACTTACTGGGCAGATGCAAAAAGAGTCACAAGAAATGAAACTCCACGGCCGCAGCTGTTGTGCAGCCACAAAATGGTTTGTCAGCTGTGGTGGCAAAGAAATTTGAAGCTGGGCTTGGCTCATAAACAATCATGGCAGACAGAGAAGTACGTTTGCCTGCCAAATATGTTAGTGGCTCCTCTACTTAAGAGTAGTACTTACAGTGCAATCCCAAGCAAAGTTACACCCTTCTAAGGCCACTGAAGTCAAGAAGGGAAGCTCTGTGGGAAGGGGGCATTTTTTGAAGTGGCCCATCCTTAAGCTCCTGTCCGTGGTTAAGTAGTTGTGAGCATGGTACATGCACTGGCGTTAAGTTCCAGGTTAAAAATGTCTTTCACAAACCATTTGATTTAGTATATGCAGTACATCGTTCAGTATAGTAATTTTCAGCCAATACGTAAATATATTTAGAAATGTAAAGTAACAGGAATGAATAATGGAGCATGAATTTAATTCATAAACCTTTAGGCTATATTCTTACTACATTCTCACTTACTTGCTGTCTGATCAAACTGAATATGAACTGAAATGGTATTCACATGCAAACATTTTAAAAAATAAAATGATTCATGAAAGAACTGTATAGTTCAAATTCCTCTTACTAGTTGAAATAATAAGAACATAAGAAGAACCCTGCTGGATCAGACCAGTGGGATTTTTTTGTTCCAATGTGCATCACTTTACACTTGCTGACATTGAACTTCATTTGCCACATTGTCAGCCACTCACACAGCTGGCCACTCTTCACAGTCAGCTGGGTTTTTCACCATCCTGAATAATTTTGTGTCATCTGTAGACTTGGCCACTACACTACTCACCCTTTGTTCCAGATCATTGATGAATAAATTAAATAGTACCGGCCCCAAAACTGATCCTTGTGGGACCCCACTGCTTTCTTTCCTCCATTGTGAGAACTGTCTGTTGATTCCTGCTCTTTGCTTCATGTCATTTAACTACTTTTTAATCCAGAAGAGAACCCGTCCTCTTATCCCATGACTGCTAAGTTTACTTAGGAGTCTTTGGTGAGGTACCTTCTTAAAAGCCTTTAGAAAGTCCAGGTATATAATGTCTACCAGGTCAACATTGTCTACATGCTTGTTCTCTTTCTCAGAGAACTCCAAAAGGTTAGTGAGGCAGGACTTCCCTTCGCAAAAGCCATGCTGATTTTCCCTCAGCAGGTTATTTTCTTCCACGTTCCTAATAATGCTTTCTTTGATTACAGTGTCTACTAACTTGCCTGAGACAGACATTAGGCTGACTGGTCTATAGTTTCCTAGTTCCCCTCTGGATCTCTTTTTAAAAATTGGTGTCACATTTGCTACTCTCCAGTCTTCTGGTACAGTGGCTGAATTTAGGGATTGGTTACGTATATGGGTTAGTAGATCAACAATCTTGCATCTGAGTTCCTTAAGAACTTTTGGATGTATATCATCAGGAACTGGAGACTTACTGGTTTGTAATTTCTCAAGTAGGTTTAGAATTTCATTTCTAGTCAACTTGATTTGCCTCAGTTCTCCATACATGATTATGAAATTGTGGGCATGTTTTTTCCCCACGGTATTTTCAAGCATGCAAGACAGTAGCCATTCTGAACATCTGGGTTTTAAAAACATCACTGTCATTAGTGAGTTAAAACTGAGGTATGAAATTCTGAAAGGGTAGATGTATTACAGTGCAATTTTATGAAGTTTTACTCCAATTATTGTGGAATAAGTTCTTGTTCACTTTATCAGATGTACCCTTGTGACAAATTAAAGTAACAGAATTGAAGGGCTTCTTTAGTAGAATGGTTGTAAGCTGAAGGATGGATAAGGCAGAGAGGTCAAACTTATTTGTTACAAGGGCTGGATTTTACATAAATGTGCTAGGCTAAGCCATGTGTGCCATAAAATGTAATGCCAGATACCGGAGATACAGACTTTATAAAAGACAGCACCTGGTAAGCTCCAAGTTGATGTATCCTCACTGCAAGGCCCTAAGGGCTGAGAGAGGTGCAGAGGAAAACCCACATGGGCAGACTAGAGAGCGAACAGTGCAGCACTGGGCAGACTCTCCTGTGCTGCCTGAAGAGGGGGCAAACCTCTTTCCCAGCTCATTTCCACTGCCAGTGCTGTGAGTGCAGGCCCAAGGGTAAAAACATGAAGTGGCTGGGTGTTGCAAGCTCCCCCCTGGCCCCAAACCACCATCGAAAGGGACTGGGAAGACACGTTGAACTATCCCCACCTGCAGAAGTAGGGGGGCTGTGGCCCAGGTCCGAGGCCACATGCATGGCAGGACCTGGGCCAAGTAAAGCCCAATAAGCTGGACACACCCATGTGGCAGTGGCCGCCTCCGGCCAAAGCCTTCAAGCTATCCACGGTGGGGCAGCGCTGGGGTCTCAAGACAGAGATTGTTGGCAAGCCATGCCACCCCATGCAGCAACAGCCATCCCAGACTAAAGGCTTCTGGATCATCTGATGGGGGAGCAGGTACCATGCACACAAGGCTGTACATATGGCAGAGGCCCTGGGCCACCCAGTGACCATTATAATCTCAGATCACTGGCACTGCCTCCCCATGAGTTGGGGAAGGTAGGCTTGGCCACCAAGCGACATACTTGGTGGCTAGACTAGGCCCCTGATGTGTGGAAGAAATTGCCAAAGCACAGCCACTGCATGGGGGAGGAGACTATGGCTGCAGCACTGTTCACCAGCAGGCCCCAGCAGACAATTGCAACTACTGATCTCCATGGCCATCCAGGACAGCATCCCTGGATCTGCAGGCTGAGTGGAGAGGCATGAAACCTTGTCTTGGAACCCTGAGCCAGCATGAATGCAGGCTGCCACTGAAGCAAAGGGGTTCTGATTGGCTGTTGTAGATGAGATTGTTCTGCAGGGCTGAAGCCACAATCAGAGTGGCTCTTGCTCACTCCCCCCCCTTCCCCAAGCAGTCTCCTGTTCCCTTCCTCACACCAGTTGCTTGTGGGCCAGATAAGACCCCTGGATGGGCCAGTTCTGGCCCTTGGGCCTTATGTTCGACACCCCTGGGATAAAGTGTTCCCTAAGGGCTATTTAGGCATTGAATAATCACAAACCAGCAGCTGCTGATGTTCATAAAGCATAGATATCCTAGGTGTTTGCTGCGTGGTGGCAACCAAGAGTACGACTGCTGTATTCTGCACCTTTTGAGATTTCTGTAGTGTCTTCATGGATAGCTCCACATATACTGTATTGCAGTACTCAAGCTGAGAAGTTAATAATACATATAAAACAGTGGCCAGGTCTGTGCTATCAGAAAAGGACCCAACTGGCAGTTAGTTGAGGCTGAAAATGTTTCCTGGACATAGCTGTTATCTGAGTGCCAAATAACAATGCTGGATCCAGGACCACTCCTAGCTTGCTAGTCTGCTTCTTAGGGGAGAGTGTGATGTTACAAAGAACAGGCATATCCCCTATACCTTGATTAGTAGATATGCCAGCTGTGGGTATCTTCTTGTATAGGTTTAACTTCTGTTTATTCACTCTAGTCCCATCCATATTGACCTCAGTCAGTTATTCAGTGAGGAAATGGATGGACATTAGAAGAAAAAGGACAAAATAAAGTAGTGTGCGCTCAACATACTGATGCCACTGACCATGACCCTGAATCTCCTACTGCAGGAGGGCATTGAAGGTGATCGTTCAAAAGGGGTAGAACAGATGTTGCTTATCTCCAGGATCAAATGTTACTAACAAAATTTGTGTCAGAGTATGAGCTTTCATGAGCCACTGCTCACTTGTTCAGATATCCTGCCACAACTTTTGCTAGTCTTTAAGGTGCTACTGGACTCTTGCTCTTTTCTACTGCTACAGACAAACATGGCTACCCATCTTGATTGACCTCCAAGAACAGAATTATGAACAGAATTACTGCAAAGTAACACTGCTTCCTCAAACCCAAGATGCTCCAGAAGGATGCATAGTGAATCACTAGTACTAAATGTCAGAAAGATTTAAGAGAATCAGTGGACTATTTCCATACTAAGCACTTACTTGGAAATCTCTCCCCTGATTTTAAGAGTTTGGAGGGAAGGAGAAAGAAATAGCTAGAAGTGGTTTCGTTTGGCCAGGCAGGTTGGGGGCAGAAGGAAAAGGATTTTGGTGATTGGAGGTGAACTACCCATTCTGTCTTTTGTCAGTCTAGTGCAGGCTTCATGGCTTATCAGTTGCCCTGCCTGCTTTCAGGAGTTTGCTGGTTCCAGTAGACTCTGCTTGTGCATTGCACTTGAACTAGCTTGTTTCTCTTAAAATGCATTTAAAAGAGGGGAAGCCAGGGATAGCATGAGGCCATATGAAGGCCATATATGGCAGAGACCTAGACTGAAACAATATTTTTGACAGTGTTATTGTATGGTCATACAATCGAGTCCGACTCTTCGCAACCCCATGGACCACATCACGCCTCCTGTCTTCCATCGTGCTCCGGAGTTTGCTCAATTTCATGTTCATTGCATCGATAACACTGTCTAACCATCTCATCCTTTGCCGTCCCCTTCTTCTTTTACTTTCAATCTTTCCCAGTGTCAGGGTTTTTTACAGTAAGTGCTCCCTTCTCATTTGGTGGCTAAACTATTTGCGCTTCAACTTCAGTATCTGGCCTTCCAGGGAACAGTCAGGGTTGATTTATTTTAGAATCGACTGCTTTGATCTCCTTGCAGTCCAAGGAGCTCTCAAGAGTCTTTTCCAGCACCATAATTCAAAATTTTTGACAGTAGGGAGATGGAATTGGAAGGCTAGGTTTTCCTGTTCTGTTACATATCCTGAGGAAGAGTCCCAGTTTATTCAGTCATGGAAGTTATTTTAGGTCAGTACGCATATGACTGAAAAGATAATCTGTTGTAATTTATTTGTGACTGAGTCAAGGATCACTGTAGTCATCTGAAAGGGGCATATATTCCAATCCTTTTTGTAAATTAGCCAGCATACTACTTTGATTGCCAGCCAGTAAAGAGACGTCAATTGAGCTAACTTTGGGAGAAAAATGAAGGGGACATAACAGGAATATATGCCAAAATTAACTATAAACTATATTGGGGACAGAAGAAAGAAAATGTTGTAATAATCTATAAAGGAAAGTGAAGAACAGCTGGTTACTGCCTTGTGCCCACCTTCAGTATTGAAAAATAACACCATTGCATGTATGCTTGGTTTATTTATATCTCAGTTTTATCCAGAAAGGCATATTTATACTAGCTGTATTCTAAAGTTCCTGAATTTTATATTGATCTCACTTCAGAGGCTGATGTATTACTGTAATTTTATTTAATTAGCCCTTGTATGATATTTTTGATACCATTGCATCAGTCAAGTTCTTTGTCCTGAGTTTAGATATTTTAGTAATATATTGAGAGAATTTTTTAAAAATAACACACGTTTCCTACAAATGAGTGCTTAATCTTCTTGGTTGAGCAAAAGTTTCCTTTATGTTGTCGAAGGCTTTTATGGCCGAAGTTCATTAGCTGTTGTAGATTTTCCGAGTTGTGTGGCCATGGTCTTGATATTGTAGGACCTGACGTTTCGCCAGTAGCTGTGACTGGCATCCTCAGAGGTATAACACAGAAAGATGGAGTACTCTCTATGTCAAGGTGACATAGTTTCCTTTGTTTGCACATAGGGCTTGTGTATATGTATGGGCAATTTCTGTAGGTTTGGCACTTGAGTTGCATTGACTCTTGAGTGGTACAAGGGCTGCAAAAGACAGGAGAGCTAGAAAAGGTCAGTTCCTTGAGTAGTTTTTTGGATCAATCACTTAATAGTAAAGAACTCGTAATGCCTGTGAACTTCAACACCAGCATGATTGCCAGCTACACTCACATCGCTTGACTCCCATGAGCAAATGCAAAGTAAGCTTCTGTTTGGAATGTCTTGATGGATATTGCTAAAGTTTGTGTTGAGCAGCTTTGAAACAGCCACTTATTCTTCAGGGCCAGGTCATTGTGCTTTTTGGTTGTTACAGTTCCTGTTATTAATCTCTAAACTGCTTGCCACAGTTGTCATTTCAAGAGACAAAAAAGAACAAAACAAATCTGAAATTCCCGCTATTATACTGTTCTGTAAGGCTATATACTCTGTGTCATAGTGTAATAGCACTAATATGCTGGAACCGATTGAAAAACTATGGAGGTATACTAGGGGGTGTGCATTCGGTATAAACCAAGCTGAATAAATACCCAAAAAACACTTTATCAGTATTTTTCAGCTATTCATTCAGCCGAACACAGATTAGAGATTCTGATTTGGCTACCGATATAGCTGAACCCAAATAAAAGCTGAAAAATTAGTTTTTTATTTGGACTCAGCTATATGGCTGGTGGGCTCCTTTGCAGCTTGCTGCAATGTAATCCATGCAATACATGAGTCAACTCTAGAGCAGCGAGCTCACACACCTTCTGAGTGAATTCACCGCTTTGGAATTGACTCATGCACAGCGCAGCTTGCAAAAGCCATTTAAAGGGAATGTATTCTCTTTAAATGGCTTCCCCCCCTCCATTGGAAATAATGGAGGATAGGAGCACCTTCTTTTGGAGCTCATAGAATTGGACCCCCTGGTCCAATCTTTCTGAAACTTGTTTTTTTTGGGGGTTCTTTAGGAGAGGCACCAGCAGCTATGCTGCAAATTTGGTGCCGCTGCCTCAAAAAATAGCGCCCCCGAGCACCAGATACCTCTGGATCTCTCTTTCTTTCTCTCTCTCTTTCTCCCTCTCTTCCTCCATATATCTATATCTATATCTATATCTATATCTATATCTATATCTATATCTATATCTATATCTATATCTATATCTATATCTATATCTATATAAAAGAACTGAGGTGATGGCAGATGAATGGCAGGGGTGGTGGTAGGAGTGTTGCAGTTGTTGACCTAATATAATTTCTCCACCTGTTTATATCATGGAACCATAACTCTATAACTTTTTTAAGCCTGAACCAATGAACTCTATTACAACATAACACAAGAAATATTGTTCAATAGTAGAAATAAAGGTATAATAGCATCCATTTTAATTTTTTTAAAGCCTGTAACCATGTCAAACAGTTGGAGTTGACAGCCACACTATGCCTTCTAACATGTTTGACGTAGCATTGTAATCATGGTGAAAGAACACATTCAGGTTCATTTGGATACATCTAAATAGTTTGCTGAACAACCTACTCCATCTTGTAATGGGCAAGCAGCATGTGAGCTAAACCTGCTGCTGCTTGAGCATCTCTGCATGAAACATTAAATATTTTTGGTCTTGGGAAACTATAAGCATTTTACTGATTAGTTTTCTTAGCTTCTCCTGGATGGAACATGTTGAATTGTCAGGGGGAGGAGAACTGAAATTATGGCTTGTCTATGTGAATGAGCTGCTGGAGAATCTTCAATCTCTTGTATGCTCTCCACTTATGAGACAATCTAAGTAGATAGTTCCACTCTCATGCTTGAGTTGCTACACATGAGGGGAAGAAGAAGGTCGTAAGTCCAGGGATCCCCAGGCGCATCTGCATAGAAGGCAAACAATGGTCTGTCATTATGGCTACACCAAGCCTTCGGTGGCTGCTGCGGCTCCTGCTGCTTCTTCTCCTTCTCCTTCTCTTTAAAACAAGCCCTGCTTATTTAAACAAGCATTGGAATAAGGATGCCACAGTAATTTGTTGGGTTTGATTTCTTATATTATTGTAGTTCTGTCAAGATGATAAATTGTCCCTGTTCCTCCTTATGCCTAACACCATCCAGTTTAATTTCTACTGTAGTGGAAAAGGAGAAATATTGGTGACTGGATGCAAAATGCCTGTTTATGCTGCTTGGAGGGGGGGGAAAGTAGATTCAGCTAAATGTTCAGTATCTTACACAATCACAAAGAATTGTGTGAAAAGGCTGCAAAGGACAGTGGTGAATATCTCCCTTTTGGTGAGAGGTTTTAAAACAGTGACAAATTTCAACTCTACAATGAAGGGATTTCTCCAGATTTTGGGGGGGGCACTGGCTTTTCAGTTTCATTTTTTGCCACAGTTTTCTAAGTTTAAACAAGTTGTATCACATCAATTAGTACCTACTTAAAAGACTGCAAAGATCAGTTTCAAAACTGTTTTGCTTGAGGTTGCAAAAAGCCACTGTCATTTAGGTGTGAAACTGATAGAGTTTAAACATCTTAGCAATTTCATCACTTTTGGGGGGAGGGGAACCACATGTCAATTTAATGGTTGCTTTTGTCAATCTTTGCACAGGGACTAGATGATTGCATTTAACATTAAACTTTCCAGAACCAGTCGGTCTACACATATGGTAGTACAAGCAGTGAGGAGAAAAAGCAGCTTGGTCATAGCAGTGGGGGGAAACTGGTATTCCAAAACTGTAAGAAAAAACCCCAAACCATTCTGGAACTCTGGATATTGGCAACATAAATTATTGTTTCTGTGGATATGGTGGATACTGACACCATGATGTAGATCAGAAGAAATCTCTGAAAATAGTACTGATCCTAAACAATGACCAGAACCGTGATCTGTTAAGGTTGGGTTGTTGGAGCTGCCTTTTACATCATGGAAACAACTCTTGCTTTTAGCAGCACTTCTAGTTGCTGATATATAGGGCATTCTGAGAATGCTAATGGTGAATATGTTCAGGTTTTCAGTGTGTTTCTAAAGTAGTTCACAGGAATGGATGTGGTTAGAGCTATGGATAGAAGTGATGAACTAAAATGACCGAATAAGACACTCTTTAGCACTGTGCAGTTCTTACTTTTTCTGGGCACATACCAGTCTTCTTTAACTGTTATTTTTTTTTTTAATTGACCAGGGAAGAGGAAGGGGGTCACACCAAAGCAAAATGAAGGTAAAGAAACAAATTGGTGCAGAGGGAAAATAATCTTTAATAATTGTACAACCCCTACGCATTTTGTGTACAGCTTTGTCAGGGGGAATCTGTGAAAGAATAATAATTGTTCACTATATATGAAGCAATAAGTAATAGATTTTGCATATGATTTACACAGCTTTCCTATGGGGAAAGGCTGAAGAGTCTGGGATTTTTCTGTTTAGAAAAGAGACAGCTAAAGCGGGAGGGGGCGCATGATAGAGGTTTAGAAAATTATGCCTGGGATAGAGTAAGTGGATCGACCAAACTTTTTCTTCCTCTCCCAAAATACTAGAACTTGAGGGCATCCAGTGAAGTGAGCAGTAGAGTCAGAGGTACAAAAGGAACTACTTGTTAATGAATGGTTAAAATATGGAATTTGCTGCCAGAGGATATAGTGATGGGCAAGGGCTTTAAAAAGGGATTAGTCAGTGGCTACTAACCATGGTTACTAAAGGGAACCTTCACATTCAAAGGCAGTAAAAGGCAGTGCCAGGAGGCAACATCAGGAAAAGGCCTTGGCTTCTTTGCTTTGTTTTTGGGGCTCCAGAGTAACTGTTGACCACTGTAGGTGACAGGGTGCAGGACTAGATGGACCATTGTTCCAGCCCCATGCCCAGAACATTTTTGTGGGGGGTACACTAAGGTGCCACGTGTGGAAGGTGGGGTTTGGGGAGGGGAGGGCTCTGCCACTGGAGACCAGTTGGGCTTTTCTGCAGAGCGCAGGTGGTGCATGCAGGGTCAGTGGTGGTTAATCCTCTCTCCAAGTCTTTTCCCCTGCAGCAGCAGCAGCTTGGATGATTGCCTTGCCTTGCCAGTGTCCTGCATCAGCCAGCCATTCTCTTCTTAGCCTGCTTTAATCACCGTGTCGGTGTCCCCGCAATCAAGGAGAAACACGCAGTCACCTGATTGAAGTCAGCTGGAGTTCAGAAGCAGCAAGCAAGCCAGGGCGCTTACAAAACAAATTATAAATATTAAGAAAAAAACTGAAGGAGTTAAGGAAAACTTCAAAAAAGCAGGCAGCATATCCTTCTGATTATAGGCTGCGGAAGAGGAGATTCCTCAGTGGGCGAGAGCAGTCATCTTGGAAATGACCCAGGAAGAAAAGAAGGGGAAATGGTCCCCTCCACCTCCTGAGGCTTCGGGTGATGGAGTAATGGCTGTGACAGCTGTCTACCCACACCAACAGCTCCCTACCTCCGAGACTTCGGGAGTCGGTGAGCAGGAGGCACAGCAAGTCAGGAGCGCAGTGGATGTGCAGGCATCCCAGGGAGGCTCCAGTGGCATGGGACTGGAGGAACGCGTGGAGCTGGTGCCCCCCCAGCAACACATGGCTAACGAAGATGGCAGCCAGAGGTGTCGAGCGGGTTGAGTGGTCGAAGCCCACAGGCTCCCATTCCCCACTGTGCCCGAAGAAGTTGGCAGCGAAGTTGGCTGGCAGGGCAGCCAGCAGCCAAAGAATGAAGAAGCGGCGCGGGAAGCAGAAGGGGCTGGCGAGATCCCACGGTAAGCTCATTCCGATGGGGGGAGGCACGAAGGGGAGCAGTCCCACAGGTGCCACCGGTCTGATCCAAGGGCACAGTTTAGGCCCCTGGGGAGCCTTTGGGGTGGCAGGATCATGGGGGCAGGTGGGCCCTTTACAGCCGCAATTCCCATACCAACCTCAGCTGGCACAGGGACCAAGAAGCATGGTGCATGCGGGCCCCTTGCAGAATCAGTCTTCACAACAACTCCAGCCATCACAGGGACCAGCCTTTCTAAGCCAACTCCAACAGGCACAGGTCCCAGGCCCCATGGTCCCAGCCTGTTCATGTCAGCCCGGGCCTACCTGGATGTGGCCTTTACTTTGGGGTCTCTGGCCAACTCCTCAATGGACACAGGGCGCAAGGAGCCTGGGGGATGGGGCGGCAGCCCCAGGACAGCCCCAGGACAGCAAGAAATCCAAACCTGGAGCCCAGGGGAAGGTCATCCTCAAGGGGCTCCAGGGGACGGAGAAGGAAGAGGCACCATTCTTCCTCGGACTCCAGGGCCTCATCTGGCTCAAGGTCTCCAGTCATTTCTAAGAGGCCTAGGGGCCACGAGGCACCCGGCCTACCTGAGGCTTCAGGGGACTTGGGGGGGGAGGACTCTCAAGCCGGGGCAGGGGCACAGACAGTGATGAGAGAAAACCCCAGAAGAGGGCACCTCCCAACCTGTAGTTCTGAGCAGGTGGAGATAGCTTCTACCATTACTTCCTTGGATGGGCATACTGAGAAAGAAGAAGGGGAATGGTCAGGGGATGAGGCTGAGATAAAACCTACCTCATCCAGGTTGTTCCAGGAGGAGCATTTCCAAAGACTGTTAACCAAGGTCATATCCACACTGAATTACCAGATGGAGGTGACAGAGAAGCCTAGATTGTCGGCAAATCTGGACCCTAGAGCATTTAAAAAGCTGGTCAGGGTGCAAACCTTTTTCCCAATTTCTTTGATTACATCATGAAAGCTGAATGTCCTGAGGGGGATTCCCTCTTGTCGGTCACAAAATGACTGTACTACTTACCAGAGGAGACCATGGAAGATCTGAAGGTGCCACTGATCAACGGTCCAGTGGTCGCTCTGCATTCAGGCACAGTGTTGCCCAGGGATGGGGAGAATGCGTTGAAGGACGCCATGGACAGGAAATATGAGACGCCATTGAAGAAGGCACATTAGGCCATGTCTCTGCAGTGGCTCTATCTAACTTCACTAGAGCCAACGTCGTATGGGCTGATTCCCTCCTACAGACACTAGAAGTTCCACCCCTGGATCTCATACAGGCTATACTCAAGATGAAGAGAGCAGTGGAGTTCACCTTGGATGTGTCTCAGGACAACATACAATTCTGCACCAGAGCACAGGCAGCGAACATCATAATTTGCTGGAACATATGGCTAAAACAGTGGAAGGTGAAGACAGTGTCAAAGAGTAATCTAGCCACAGAGAAGTTCTCTGGCAGGCTTCTATTTGGAGAATCAAATCTCGACAAGGTGCTGGTAGAAACAAGGGGGAAAAGGAGCCAATGCCATCGTCCTCCTGCCGTAGAGAGAGAGACTCGAAACACAGATCTAGTCACTCCTTTCATGGCTTCCACATCTCAGGTCAAGGACGGGGAGGAAGGGACTTCAAGACATAAAGACCCTTCAAGCATGGTGCCTGACCCAACACCAAGCAAGCACCGTTGTACAGAAACGACAAGGGCGCCCCATTTAAAAAACAGGCTGCATGACTATCACATAGGTGGCCAGCTCCAGACCTACCAGGACATCTGGAGCCTAACCACAGGAGACCAATGGGTGCTATCCATCATCTCACAAGGCTACAGAACAGAGTTCATGGGGACGCATGATAGACTTGGTCTTGTGGGCGAGGTTCCATGCCAAACCCTTACAGTGGGTTCTTCTCCTGTACCAACAGGGTATCTCATGGAAAAAACATTTCCTGGTGGCAATGCCAGATGGATTCCTGAGGGAGCTAGGATGGTGGACTTATCAATTGAATCTGAGCAAGGTTATCTCCTTCCTACACCATTACCATGTGATTATCACAACAGGCGCGAGCAAGAGGGGCTGGGGGCCCCCTCTGCGGGCATCACCTGGCTCAGGACAAATGGTTGGCAGCAGAGGCAACTTGCAGTATTAACTGGCTAGAACTGCAAGCAGTCAGGTTGGCATTGTGGACATTTGTACATCAGGTGAAGAACTGCCATGTGCTACTATGCACTGACAACATGACAACAAAGGCCCACATCAACCCGCAGGGAGGCACCAGATTGCAGTCCCTCTTCAGGGACGCAAGGAGCTTACTGCAGTGGGCGAAGAAGAATGTCACCAGTATCAAAGCAGAGCACCTAAAGGGTCAATCCAGTCTCCAGGTGGATTGGCTCAGCAGGGAGGACCTGGACCCAGGAGAGTGGGCCCTGAACAAGGAGGTCTTCGCCCAAATAGCCGAGAGATTCAGGGACCTGGTGATAGACGTGCTGGCGAGCTCAACAAACCACCAGGTCAAGAGGTTCCTGTCCAGATACCAAGATCATGCTGCAGAAGGAGTTGACGTGTTGTCCCACCAGTGGCCAGACGGTCTCCTGTATGCCTTTCCTCCTACAGCCCTCATAGGAAGGACACTCAACAAAATCAGGAGGGTGAAGGCAGAAGTTGTGTTCGTTGCTCCTCATTGGCCCAGGAGGCCATGGTTCTTGGACCTGGTGAAAATGTCTTCAGCGAGGCCATGGCCACTACCACAGAGACAGGACCTCCTACGCCAAGGTCCCATCCCTCACCCAGATCCAGTGTGGTTGCAGCTGATGGCATGAAAATTGAATGTGCACAGTTAGGAGATCTCGGTTTTCCAAGAGACATGGTGGACATTATGTTTCACGCAAGGAGGCCATCAACACGCCGCATCTATAATCACACTTGGAGGATGTTTTCCAAATGGGCCTGTGACAAAGGCATACAGCCACTGTAGGCCACAGACAGGGATATGGTACTTTTCCTGTCCGAAGGGTGGAAGATGAGCCTTCGGCCAAACATACTGAAATGACAGGTAGCAGCCATCCAAGCATGCCTTGAAGACCGGGCACAGAGGAACGTGTCTACCAGCAAATACGTGAAGAAGTTCCTTTTGGGAGCAAGCCATCTGGCTCCTCTGGTCAGACACAGGTTCCTGACATGGATTCTTTCCAAGGTGCTGCATGCATTGACAAAACCTCCATTTGAGCTGCTGAAGAAGGCAGAGCTACATTTCTTATCTTAGAAGGTGGCCTTCCTCATGGTGGTGACATCAGCCCGGATGGTGGCGGAATTGGTGGTGCCTTCGGCTAGAAAAGAACTTTGCATATTCCAGAAGGACTCGGTGACCCTTGGGTTGGACCCATCTTTCCTTCCCAAGGTGAATTCTGCCTTCCACATCAACCAGCCGATTACATTGCCTTCATTCTGCCCCACTACAAAGCACTTTAAGGAAAGACCTGGCACAAGCTGGATGTTCGGTGAGCACTACACATATACCTAGGGAGGACAGCCCCCTTTCAGAGGTCAGATGTGATGTTTGTCTCCTATGGGGCCCAGAACCAGGGAAAGAAGATGTTGAAGGCCACAGTGGCCTACTGGAGCAAGCAATCTATAGTCAAGGTGTATGAGGCAGAAAGACTTTCTCCACCAGGCCAGGTGATTGTGCACTCCACGAGAGTGGCAGTGACATCTGCAGCCTTTTCCATGCTCTTGTCAGTGGAAGAAATATGCAGATCGGCTACCTGGGCCTCCTTTTCCACATTTGTGAGACACCACAGGATAGATCAGGCAGTCTCTGCCAAGGCAGCCTTTGGCAGAAGAGTCTTACAACAGGTGTTGAAGAAATAATAATAATAATAAAAAAGCAAAAACCAATAAATAAAAACCAAAACCAAAACATGAAATCTATAATAATAATAATAATAATAATAATAATAATAATAATAATAATAATAATAATAATAATAATAATAATAATAATAATAATAATAATAATAATAATAATAATAATAATAATTTAAAAAGTAAAAACAAACAAAAACACAAAAACTAAACAAAAGGAGGGAGTGAGAGAACCCACCCTTGGGTACAGCTAACCACTTCCTGGATGACTCTTTAGTGGGGGAGAAATCATCCACATTCCACCAAGGAACAAGTACAGATATTTCCAGACAAAGGGTGGCACAGGAAGAAAGCACACTGAAAAAGCAGTGCAGATAAAGTGGCAAAAGAGAAGGCCGAGGAATGGAGAAGAAGCATAGAGATTGAACAGGGCTTGGACAGAACTGGAGAGGTCAGCCTAGGTCCCTCCAATACGAGCCATGCAACAAAAGAAATTTTCATAGCCTATCGAACGAGCAGAGACGTGATCTAACCACTGAAGAGAAAGAACCTTTCAGGTGGGTGCAATGTACCATTTTACTCCCAGTCTTCTGTTTCCCTTGCATATGTAATTTTAAAAAATTAATGTATAATAGTAATTCTTTACAAAGTATTATAGTTATATGCATTTTAATGGAAATCATAGCTGCTTTTCTTCCTTACGAACAGTTTTGAAGTGCCACAAAAACTTAATAAATTTGTTGTAGAATAGGTAATTGGTGGTGGCTTAACAATAGAGTTAATTGTGTTACCCAGAATTTAAATGCTCTTATGGCTATTGGAATTAGTTTTGGCCAAAGTGGCAATCAGCATTTCCCTGAGTGTGTGTAAGAAAGGGCCACAAGAACTAAGCACTGATGCAGCTCTTCCTGCCCTCCCTCTCATGATCTGCCTAAGTTCACACAATCAGCATTGCTGTCAGATAGCCATCTAGCCTCTGTTTAAAAACCTCCAAAGAAGGAGAGTCCACCACCTCCCAAGGAAGCCTGTTCCACTGAGGAATCGCTCTGTCAAGAAGTTCTTCCTAAAGTTTAGCTTAAAACTCTTCTGACTTAGTTGGAAGGGACCTCCAGAGTCATTTTGTCTAACTCCCTGCACAATGCAGGAAATTCACAAATATTTCCCCCTCCACACTCACAGTGACCACTGTTCCACACCCAGAAGATGACAAAAAAACCTCCAGGATCTCCAGCCAAACTGGCCTGGAGAAAAATTCCTTCCTGGCCCCAACATGGTGATCAGCATTTCCCTGGGTGTGTAAGAAAAGGCCACAAGAACTAAGCACTGATGCAACTCTTCCTGCCCTCCCTCTAATGGTCTGCCTAAGTTCACACAATCAGCATTGCTGTCAGATGGCCACCTAGCCTCTGTTGGAAAACCTCCAAAGAAGGAGAGTCCACCAACTCCCAAGGAAGCCCTGTTCCACTGAGGAACCACTTTAATTGTCAGAAAGTTCTTCCTTATGTTTAGCTGAAAACTCTTCTGATTTAATTTCAACCTGTTGGTTCTTGTCCAACCTTCTGGGACAAGAGAAAACTACTCCGCACCATCCTCTACATGACAGCCCTTCAAGTACCTGAAAATGGTTATCATACCACCTCTCAGTCATCTCCTCTCCAGGCTAAACATACGCAGCTCCTTCAACCCTTCCTGATAGGACTTGGTCTCCAGACCCCTTACCATCTTCGTTGCCTTCCCTGGACACGTTCCAGCTTGTCTATATCCTTCTTAAATTGTGGTGCCCAAAAGTGAACACAATACTCTAGGTGAGGTCTAACCAGAGCAGACTAAAGCAATACCATCACTTTGCATCATCTGGACACTATACTTCTGTTGATACAGCCCAAAACCGCATTTGCCTTTTTAGCTACCGCATCACACTGCTGACTCATATTCAGTGTATGGTCTACTAAGGCCACTAGATCCTTTTTGCACATACTACTGCCAAGAAAAGTCTCCCCCAACCTATAATTATGCATTTGATTTTTGCTACCTAATGCAGACCTTTACATTTATCCCTATTGAAATTCATATTATTTGTTTTAGTTTTCTAACCTGTCAAGATCATCCTGTATCCTGACTCTGTCTTCTACCGTATTTGCTACTCCTCCCAATTTAGTAACATCTACAAATTTAATAAGCATTCTCTCTATCACTTCATCCAAATTATTGATAACAGTGTTGAATAAAACAGGTCCCAGGACAGATCCTTGAGGCACTCCACTTGTCACTTCTCTCCAAGAACATGGGGAACCATTTACAAGCACTCTTTGGGTGCAATCTGTCAACTAGAGGCAGTATACCTCTGAATCCCAGTGCCAGGAGACAACATCAGGAGAAGCTCTTGGCCTCCGTACCCTGTTGTTGGACCTCCAGAGGAACTGGTTGGCCACTGCGTGTAACAGGATGCTAGAGCAGATGGACCGCTGATCTGATCCAGCATGGCTCTTCTTATGTTCTTGGTAAAGGTGTAACAGTGAGGTTACAAAATTAACAGTATCCCAAAATCTTTTGCTGGAGGCAAGTTATATCATTGGTTTTTGCACAATCCTGGTGTGTGCCCCCATTCAGCCTCTATTTCCTTTTCTGGCACTTAGAAGACAGTGGGTATCACATTGGACTGCTGTAGTGGGAGACCTGGCAACCTTACTCCTGAAACGGGATCTACATTAACATGCCCAATGTCTAAAGAATTCTTTGTCTGGGAATGTCATACAAAAGGGAACTTGTATGACACTGTGGCCGAGGACAGACTGGCAGTTTGCCCCGGTAGCCAGTCGTAGCAAAAAAACCCCAGATTAAACTATACCGGGTTTTCCCGTCCACACAGCGGGGGCCGCTGCTGGAAGATACGGAACAGAGGCGCGCAGGAGCGTTCAGACTGCCGCGCCAGAGGCATGCTATATTCGCCGTTTCCCCATTAATTCGGCTGTGGGCGTATGGGTGTATGTGCGCATGAGCGCTCATGCGCATAAGCGTATTTTGCCGATTTATTTTTTTTTTGCCCTGCAATGCCAGCACCGCATTGGGCAGTGGAGCGGAGCGCAGCCAATCACACCGCTGCTGCCTCGTGCCCAACGCGGGTTGCTCCCGGCTTTTCGCCTGCACGTTCAGACTCCCGGAAGCGGAGAAACGCGCGACGAACGTGGGCTTTCGGATTTGCAACGGCTTTTATCAGGTGTTTTTTTAATCCGGCAGTGAAGCGCAAGAGCACCGGTAGGCTACGGGTGGGGGACGTCAGGCAGATGTGCCTGTGTGAACGTTCCATTTACTCCGGTATTGAATCGTTGTCGGCCCGGGTCCCTTCCCGGGGCAAATTGCCAGTCTGTCCTCGGCCTGTGTATGGGAAAAGTAGTCTGTGGTGAGTTGGGGTTACATGGGCAGGCACTAATATCTTTTTTGGAGGGAAACAGCCCACCCTCTATACAGTGACACTGTCCTCTTGATGGTTGCGTGTATTGGTTTGGCAACTGAATGCTACTACTTGCACCACAATTCCCCATCACGCCAAGCTTAGCTGTGAAATAGGGGAAATAAATATTTACTGGTCTGCCAATGCTTGACACTATTTACGGCTAGTCACTTCTGAAGTAAATTGTGATGGAGCTTGAGGCACACACTCTACCCTTCCTTGGGAAAACCTTGGTTAACCATCTCTGCCCTAGATATACCATGAAGGAAATCAGAGATTATGGCTGCGGTCAGACGACTGGTTTAGCACAGTCTGGCCCTGCCTCTAATTAATTCAGTTTTTTTGTAACTGAGAATTTTGATCAGACATCTTACCTTTAGCCCGCTTCACCACACGCTCGCCCTGTGATCAGGTGTGGCAGCCACGGAGTGGGGCGGTTGGACAGCTTTTAAAAATTGTCTTTCAAGCATGTGCATAAATGCATATTGGAAGCAGCACTTCAGACTCCTGGCAGGATGGCAGCAGCTGGTGGCTGATGGGATTTCTGGAGGAGGCTGCTGGGATACGTAGTGCAGTGCGGGGGAAGTGTTTTTGAAACTGTGCTTTGGAAGTTTTTAAAAGAAAAACAGTTTTCAGAAGCTCTATGTGTGTGTGCATACTTGTGTGAGGGAGATATGTCTGTAACATGTCTGTAAAATATAAATGTGTGTGTAGCACTTCACAGCCATGGTGTGAATATGCAGTTATGCACATCTTGCTAATGGCCTCAAAAAAAAGAGAGGCCCAAACCAGAAAGGAATGTTCAGACTTCCCAAACGGCTTGAGAGCATGATGGATTGATCAGACTTCCAGAGATGCGTGGTGAGACCGATGACACCAGGAAGGACTGGACTTTCCCTGGTGTCAAATAACTCCGATTCAAAGACTGGTGAGAATGGGGTGCTGACACCTGGGGAACGGGAGACAGATGTTGCTGTCTGATCATGCATTTTAGATCCAGAAGGGAACAGCAACAACACCGTATCTAACAGCTTGTCTGATCACAGCCTGTAATATAACAATAAAATCTTTATTTTAGTGAGAAGTCTGCCTTATTTTTAATTTGTTGTATATTTATAACCCATTTCCCCCTCATCACCAAAAAAGAGGCCCCCTGAACTCAGTAGAGAGGTGATGACCCGCTTGACCTACAGCCTGATTTCCTGAAAATTATTCAATTATTCAATTATTCATTCAATTATTTTAGGACTTATGTGAACAAGGTATAGCCATTTGGCTTCTTTCATAAACACAGACAGTTCCTAATAATGAAAGTCCTCTTGTCCCCATTATAAATCCCCATTGTAAGTACTCTTGTCCCCACTATGGGTAGTGATCACTGGGAAGATTATCTGTCAGGGAAGATCATCTGACTTTAATCTGTTTGTCTGGTAGCACTACTGACTTTCTCTGTACTCTAGTGAGTCCCTTCTCCGTATTTAGCCCCAATCTACAAAATGTTATACATGACACATCTGAAGAGAATTTGTTAAAAAGATGATCACAGTGCTCTCACAGACCTTTCCCTTGCCTAAAAGATATGAACAAAGCAAAACATTCTTATATTCTTGCCTTATAAATCTTCTTACCTTGAGGGCTTGCAAACTGTTACTTCAGTATGCATACATATTCTTCACTGACCTAAATTGCAAGAGACCAACTTCAACAATCATTATGTAAAAACTAATTTTTAACACTGAGCTAGTCTAACATACTCTGTTACTGCAAATGGCTCTTCAGAAATAGACCATTACAGATGCATTGGGAAATCTGCCAGAGAAATAATTACTGCAATATTAGGTGTCATATTAACTTCAATATTATTCTCATTGTGTACCAGTAACCAAAATGCAGCCTCTATTCTGCATTCCTTTGTAGCACTAGTGGAAAAATTGATTCACATTTATTTCCCAGATCTGCAGTCCTCAGCATAACCTTCAAAAACAGTTTAACAAACATAATAGCAGATAAAAATGGATGTTTCTGCAGCAACAGTATTCACAAGTATTATTGGCTTTGCTTCCACAGAAGTCATTTAAGCTGTTTGGTACATCCATTTAATTCTGCACCCCAGAATTAAAAATGCACATTCTGGACCAAACAAATGAACAAACAAACAAATAAAAGGTCAAGAAATTGAAAGAAACCACAAAATTAGATATGGACGACATAGTTTTCCCAAGATGAGTTGCCAGTGATACATAATCTCAAAATAAGCATTTCAAATATGTTATTAAATTTACCACATTAGCAACGTTTTGGAAATAAAGACAGTACATGACTTGTTCACCAATTTTTTCAGTACTGCTTAAGGGGCAGGGCTGGTTTCAGGGGGATGGGAACTAAATTGCAGAGGCCCAAGTCAGCTTGAGGGTCTCTGAATGTGGAATCATGGTGCATTAGTTCATTGGGTGCCCTGTCCTGTTTACTTACACTATGTAATCTGCCTTGAGTCTCACTGAGAAAATTCTGTTATAAATAACATAATAAATAAATAAAATTCATTTTGCTTTGATGCAGTTCTACAGAGCAGCCACTAGGAGCACTTGGAAACCAGAACAAAGTAAGCAGCAGCAGTCCTGACTTCCTGCTCCTATTTGCTTTGTTTTTTAAACAGTGCTTTTTTCGTTTTTAGCCAGTTCTCCATGGCTGCAAAGTTGCAGTGAGGCTGAGGCAGACACTTGCATTTCATAAGATACTTTTAAAGCCCATCAACCAAGCCAGCACTGGAGCAAGGCAAGACCAGATACAATTGAGCAATGCCCTTCAAGGGCGCTTCCAGCTGCACCAGACAATCCCATCACTCATTCTGACAGTGAGTTCTCCTCCGTCTTGTTTGTTCTGATAGCTATTCACATGCATGGTATATTAATTTATTATAAATCTGGAATAGGGAATGTTTTAGGTGAATATCTTAGTTCCAGTTTTTATCAAATAATACTCTTAACTTGTTATAGACTTAGTTAAAGCACATAAGAAGTCTGAGAAGTTAGACACAAATTATAGTTGTCTGCTTAAGCTAGAGTATTATTTGATTTAATAAAAACTAGAACTAAGGCATTCATCTAAAACATTCACTGTTCTAGATTTATAACCACTAATACACATTAATACAGATTAACATACATGTGAAGGCTGGGGGGAATCACCTTTTCACTACTTTGATAGTGAAATCATGTGTGTTTGTATAAAGTCAGTGTAAAGATGATATGTCTCTTTCCATACTTTATGTGGCAGAGATGTACTTGGGCAATACTGATTTTCTTTTATAAGCTTATCAAATTGCCTGAGAGCTCTTTCTCTTGATGTGCCCATTGGTTTTAGATTAAACTACCATTGCCTGCATTAAATAAGTGATACTTATTGTTTTAATACTTCTTACTTTAAGTTTCCGTTGGTAAGCCATATGTTCAGTCAAAATCCTTTTAACTTTGAAATTATGTGAAGCAAAAAACTGAAATGACCTGTATCCAATTTTCAGTTGGATCACCTTGAGCAAAAGCATTACCTCATTTATTTGCCTCAAATTTCAGTCAGCCATTTCTCCTCAGCTACTTGTCTGTGTTGATTTGCTGTGCATAATTGTAAGAATATGATTGTTACCTATGACCTTGTTTGGAACAATTTCTTAGATGATAGTAGAAAAGAGTAAGAGTCCAGTAGCACCTTAAAGACTAACCAGATTTGTGGCCATTGGACTCTTGCTCTTTTCTACTAGTACAGACAGACTAACATCGCTACCCATCTTGATCTGTCTAGATGATAGTATTTATTTATTTATATAATGCAATCAATCAATATGCTTCTTCACTGGTCCCTGCCTTGAGGAACTTTCAATCCAGTGTATGTTCTGGTAGTGTATAGTGTACATGTTAACTTGCTGCTTATGTTAGTCCTATGTTTCCATGTAGGAACACTTGAGTATTATGTTGTTGAAGAACAATGTTTCTTTTTTTCTTATGACACATAGTATGGAATTAAAGTTTATTGTGACTTTCTTTAAAAGCTTGGTTTTAATATGTTTATGCTCATGATATGGAAGGAAATCAATATTCTTGGTACAGTCTTGTCCCAGGAATCTACTAGGAACATAAAACATACTTGCATGAATGAAACGGATGAACCTAAGCCAAGGACTTGTGGTTCAATTAGGACTACAGAGATAGTATCCTGGGAAATGGGGACCTTTGGCTTGTTATATATAGGAATGCTATGAATTTAGAAAAATAAATGCAATTGATGTTCAACAGTGAGTTGCTTGATATGCCAATTTTTGTGTAATTGAGAATCTCTTTTGATTGTGTTGATGAATTGCTCCCTGTTTAGGACAATACTGTGATTAGCTTTTGCATTTACATTTTGCATTAGTGGCAGCATACAACATGGTGGCTGGTTGTGTAGCTGTTGATCATACATGCTTGATTAGTATGCCATCACTGGATGTTTCTTCTAAAAAGCAAATAATTTAAATTGCATCACTTTTATGCCTATGCAGTTGATGGCATTCTTCCATCTCCTACACTTTCCTTGCTTTCCATAGCCAGGAACATTTCTCTTTTGTTTTTGTTTGATATTTTCAGCAAGTGTGGATTTCTGCAGCTAAGAGATCTTAGCCAGTTTAATTTCCAATTTGCATCAAATAGCAGCTGTTAGTAAGGACAGATGACAGAAATGGAGTGGAGGAAGGGTCAAATCTCCGTTCTTCCATACATAAGAGACAAAATTGAATCTGGGCACCTTACAGCTGCAATTTAAAGTTAAGTAAACAGCTGGAGATCTGTTCCTAGATCTCCTGTCAGTATATGTAGTTTGGCCATAAGTATATGTAATTTGGCCATAAGGAAAGCTCTTTTCAGGTAGATGATTTCTTTGTATATGAAACTTAACTAGATATAGTGTTCCAGTAAAACATCTGGAGATACATTAGTTGAGCCTGAAGTTAATTGTCACAAAAGTCCAGTGGCATGAAACAGTTCTGAATTTCTCAATGCAAAGCTTAGTTCTTAGATGACTCTGACACCAGGTGAGTGTATCAAAAAGTGAATACTTTATTGCAAAGGCATCAGTATCCCCAAACTGAGTACTATAAGCAAATGGGACATAGGGTAACAAATTAGTTCTGCAGAGAGGTGATTAGGAAATTTGTGGAATTTAAGGCACATCAGTAGAGAAGATGGGAGGCATTAGAGGATGATTGAAATCAGTGATGTGCTGAGAGGAGTAAGGGACTGCTATGCACTTTTCCTTGGGGTGAAATATGTAAGCATACTTAGCAAAAATGTATCTATATTGGAGCCAGTAGAATCTAGGGCAAAGATTGGGTAAAGTGGCCTAAGAGTAACCCAAACAGCAGCTCATGTGGCAGAATGTTTCTAGACAATATCGCCTCAGACTTTTTGAACAACAGAAATCAGGTTTGCTACTAAAATCTTTTCCAAACCCAGCAGGGGATTCTCAGTGAAATTCAATCTGGTCATATACATATTAATTCTGAGGTAAATCCCACTGAGTTTAATGGGGCTTATTTCCAGGCAAGTGTGCATAGGACTGCAGTCTTGAACATGTGAAATTACCTTTTACTAAGTTCATCCAGACTAGTTTTTTGTCTGCTCTGACTGGCAGCAGTTTTCAGGTTCTCAGTTATCATGCCAGCTATGCGTGATATGGACATGCAGGTATCGGAAATTGGGAACTTGAATGTAAAGCATGTATTCTATGCTATACATTGTCCCCAGCATTTATCTGGGGGAAAAACCCAAATCTAAAAAAGTGGGCTGTACTGTATGAATGCTTTCCACTAAATGGGTCTTCTATACGCCACAGAACATAATATTCTTTTGTAAGATTACAAAGTACAGCAAGACCAAACATGATTCAGGAGATCTGTGGCTGAATCTTCCAGGGTCTCTTATTTGGAAGCATACATGGGGGTAGGTAGCAGATTGGAACAGAACAGCGACTCTGATTGAGGCAGTGCCATTTCCCTGATCTAAGACTGTTTCCTCCCACTCCATGGTTACTTTCCTCCCACCCTGATAGTTACTCTGAAGGTGATTTAGGTTTGGGTAGTGGCAGGGAGGGAAAATTTATGTCAACTAGTCTTCAGAGTAACTGCCTCAGTCCAAATTGTGTGTGTTTTAAATAGTTTTACTAGTTTCAGAAATAAAGTTTACAAACAAAGACAGAGAGAAAAAACATTACAAAACACAGTACACAACAATAAACACATATTGGAGCTTATACTCTAGTCTCTGGTTTAGTTTCACATATTATTCTCGAATCTTACACATATGCACCAAAGTTTGTTGAAATATTAACTTGCATGAGTGTATTATACCAAAGTTCCAAGATACTTTTCTATCCATGTATATATTCTCAACTAGTTATTCTCAAAAGTTTCTTCTTTTTTATCTTGTAATTGTAAAGTCAAATTGTCCATTTCTGCTGCTTCTAAAAGTTTTTAAATCATTTCTTCTTTTATTGGGTTTTCTTCTTTTTTCCAGTGCTTAGCATACAGTATCCTAGCTATTGTTATGACAACTATTCCTCAGAGTAACTGCCTAGGTCCAAATTGTGTTTTTAAGAAGTCTAGAGATCTCTTCAGGAATTGTATATAATCTGATCTCATCAAATCTCCGAAGCTAAGCAGAGTCAATACTTGGATGGGAGACCATCAAGGAATTCCAGGGGAAAAGCAATGACAAACCACCTATGCTTCTCACTTGCCTTAAAATTCCACTGCTGGAGTCACCACCATCTGTTAAAACTTGTCAGCATTTACATACGTATGTAGGTACATATGTGAAGATCTATTAATGGCTGTTGTGCCACGTCTGGTTTGACTGACAAATTTACACATTTATGGAGAGCCACTAAGATGCATGTAAGAGGAAGACTGTTGAAATGTAAGGACTACAGGGTGTTAAAAAGCAGAAGAAATTACAGCAGCACTGGAAAAATATATTAAATTTCCAGGAGTCATTGTAAAGTTCCACAAGGGCCCTTAAAATAGCTAATATTTTTGTTCTTGGGCACCAGCATCAAATGTTGTAGATGACAGGTGACTTGGCTCCTTCCCTAGCCTTGCTCTTTAGCAAGCAAGGGCCATATCCAGGCATCTTACTGGCAGATGAACCATTGGAACAGTTTTTTGCAGAAATGAAACTATTTGTTGGTGACAGTGGCCAGGGGGTGGTGACAGTGGCCGTGGGGTGGGGTGTACTTCAAAGCTATAAGTGTGATCAGCATCCTTGCTTAGGAAAATTAAAGAGTGGAATCATTTAAAACTTATTAAACTAACGAGTACATGACATATCTAAATGGTAGCTCCTTGTAAGTTATTAGATATGATTTTGCTGCCATGTGCATGAAGATTTATATAAAGTCTGGTAAATCACAGGACTCCTCCTGCAAATCTGTCAGGATTAATTTTCTGCTCTGTGAAGCACAGCAAGTGAGACAGTGAAGCTGAATGACATTTTACACAGTTCGTGCTGCCAGCCTCTTCATGCCCGTGGCAGTGACTGAATCTACAGAAAGTGGGCTAACAATGGATCAGCAAAATTGATTGTGTAATTCTTTCTTGAGGTTTCTCTTTTTGGAACATTTGTCATTGTTGGACAAGCAATCAAGGAGTCTGGCTCATTATTTGTAATATCCACTTTATTTAGGATTCATGCTGTTTCTTGTTGACTCCTCTGATTGTCTATGAATTGAATCTAGAAATATATGGAGACCTTTGTGTATGTGTCAGTGGAATATGTAAATATAGCATGTTATAAATGCTATTTAGTTTACATCTTGGTGGATCAGGTATTGCTTATGACACTAGACCACTTGGTAATGCAGCAATGGCAGCAAGACATTCCATTACTGTTTATCATAGTGGACAGCTCCCTCTGCCTGGAATAGTAAGTGAGCACTTTAATTTGAAACAATGAGGTCAATCAGACAACAGCAATATGCAAAGTACAAGACTGTAATCCTAAATATCTTCAATTGTTAGGAAATTCCACTGAAATCAGTGCATATATATTTCCATGTGAGTGTGTTTAAGATCAAGTTGCTAATGAATTTTGTGCATACTTCTGCAGAAGTTTGCATGGACTAAATGATTGATGGGATTGTAATTTTGGATTTGCAAGACTTCTACATAATATTTTGCAGTTATTGTATGTTTTGATATGTTATACTTGATCTTAATAAACACTTCAAAAGTTAAAAAAAAAGATTTCTGGACTGAATTCCTGTGGTCAAAATGTTACAAGTTAGCATAGAGCAATTAGGAATGGCTGTAAGTGCATATTTTGCATCCAGTATATATGTTAAGAATCTAAGAGTATGGATTTGTGAATAAAAAATATGAATGTCAGTTGTTCAGTAACTGCTTTGATCACATCTATGTTAGATTACTGTAAATGTGGGGCTGCCTTTGAAAACTGTCCAGAACCTGTAATTATTCCAAAATGCCACTCTCAGGCTATTGCAAGGATCTGCACTGGGCTGCCGTGAAAGATCTGCACTGGCTGTCTGTTTCCAGCTACAACTGAAAGTGCTAGTTCTTAAGGTACTTGGGATGGGGTACTTGATAAATTGTCTCTTCCATTGTTCAAGGTTCCATTTGTATCCCCAAAAGCTGCCAACATATCAGGGAGACACCATGCAAGGCAGTGTTCTGAAACCCGCCCTGCACTGTAAAGTAGACCACCACAGGCGAGTCTTTAACATTCACAAGGCAGACAAATTACTCTGGTAGCAGTAGCAGTAACAGTAGCCCTCCTGGCCAAGCCACCCAAATGCAAAAGCACACCAAAATATAATTGATGAACTTTCTTAAAAGAATGTGCAGGAATATACAAAGAACAGTGAGAATAAAATAACAAAGGCTATATAATTTGTCCTAGATACTCACAAAACAATGGTTCCTTAATCTAAAGAGCACTTTATAAGGCACAGTCCAAAATAGTTTCAAAATTCTAAAATCAACAGGTGTCTGGCCATTCTGACTCACCCAATCAAAAGGCCAAGCCAAGCCCTCAAGCTATGGTAAGATCTCCAAGATGGTTAAGCACCATCCAACAGCAATCAGGAAAAATGATGACTGCACCAGTGAGCAAAAAGAAGAAGAGGGAACAGGATGCAAGGTGAAGAGTTTATTCAGCTCTTATGGATCCCTATGCATTTTGCATAAGCTTTCTCAGGAAATAAGTTTTCCAGCTTCTACCTTGAGCACTCCAGCCAGCCTCTTAAGATTTTCTTCCCAATTCCTTCCAGTGAGGTGTAGCGGTTAAGAGTGGCAGACTCTAATCTGGCAAACTGAGTTTGATTCCCCACATGAAGCCTGCTGGGTGACCTTGGGCCAGTCACGGTTCTCTCAGAACTCTCTCAGCCCCACCTGCCTCACAGGGTGTCTGATGTGGGGAGAGGAAGGGAAGGTGATTGTAAGCCACTTTGAGACTCCTTAGGGTAGAGAAAAGTGGGGTACAAAAACCAGCTCTTCTTCATCTTCTCCTGCTCTCTGTCCCTCTGCCTGCAGGTGGGTGGCAACCAATGAAAGGCACCTTTTCCAGTGGCAGCACCCCACCTTGGCATGTTCTTGTCTTTGAGGGTTTCCTGGCGCCTACTAAACTGTCTTGTAGATGCAAGGCCAAAACATTTATTTTTTACCAGGCTTCTAACTGAGGAGTTTCATCTTTTAAAGGTGTTTTATGGTTTGATTGCAGCCTGATAACTGTTTTATGGCTGCCCAATGTTATTTTATGCCGTCTGTATGCCCTTGGCTTGTTTTTAATAATCTGTTTTAATATGTGTATTTTTGTTTTCCTTATTTAACTGTACTTTTTAACTTTGTGAGCTGCATCAAGCATATCCTAGAAAAGTTATCTATGCATTTTCTAAATAAATAATAGGACTAATTTTCTAGTATTTTTAGAACATTACTAGTTACTACACTGAAGAAAGCTTTCTGCCTTGAAGATATACAACATTTAAGCCACTCCATAGCTTTTAGAAATGTGACTTAACAGAGTTAAACTTGATAGTTTGAATTGCAAATAACATGGCTGCAGTAAAAGCACAAGCCTGAAGTATTACATTTTCCGTTACGTGGAGTTGGTCTATATTGAGCTGGTTTTTATTGCTGCATTTTAATTTGTATGAAAACCCAAAATTTAGGCATTGCAAATAATTATATGGCAAGAATCTATGTATAGTGTTTATATAGTCATTAGAAAAAGACAATGTATACAAGAATATTGGACACAATCTTGTGTACATTGTACATGCTTAATTCTGTGTTGAACTGTGACCATTACCAATACTCCCTCTAAGCTGTGAAGTCTTATGAGCAAAAATTCTACTTTGTGAGTACTGGCATTAAAGTTGTGAGTGAACCATTTGGCTACTGCATAAATTAGTTTGCTCTGGAGGCATCCTTCCTGAGCTAAGACAAAAATGTGTGAGCTGGAAGCTAAAAAACTGTGAGCTAGCTCACACTAACTCAGCTTAGAGGGAACACTGATATTTCCACTTTTTTTCCTTGACAGATTACAAAATCAGCTTGCATCTGAATATATTCCATTTGTTAATCAGAAAGGTAATGTGCTTAAATACAGTCAAGCAATATTTTCTTTGCACCCCTTGCTGTGAACTAATTGCCTATGTAAAGCTAATTGGGCAGAGTACCTACACAAAAGAAATACATGAATAAAGCATTAGAATAAAATATTCAGACATTAATGCAACCTTCTTCCACTTTCTACATTTAAATTTGCATAAAACTTTGTAAAGTAGTCTCTAGTCTTCATATGCTCAAGTCCTTCCAGATGCTGTGTTTAAGTTACCATGAGAATTTCCTTTTTTAAAATGGCAGTAATTTAATTATGAGTCCTGTCCTGTATTTGATAGACAAATTTTTAGAAGGGTCATTCAGTGTTGGTATATTTATCTTTTTTGAAGGAGTGACTGTCAGTTTACTGAGTCAATGATGCATGTGGTTATAAAGGGAACACATTCATAGCAATATTATTTTTTAGTTGGTTGTTGGTTGTTAATCACTGTTGTACCACTTACTCTTTTAAAATCTGTTTTATATTTGTTTTACTATGTAGATCTGGTGAAATATATTATTATGTTAGTTATATTGTTTTATTATTTTGCATCATCTTTGATGGAGAGTTGATTTGCAGATATTTTAAATGTAGACTAGTGTGCTTTCATTTATCATACACTCTAGGCAGATGGAGGCTTTCCTAAACCTGCTAGACGATGAGAACCCAGGAAAAAAGAGGACACATAATGTCTTTGTTTGCATTCTTGGATTGTTCTTGTAAACATCATTGTACAAATTCCAGAGTCTACTTGGAACAAAAGGATGTTTTCTTAGCCGGATCAACTCTGCACAGTTGTCAGTCTCATTGGAAAAAACAGGTGTAAGTTAATAAAATTTTAATTACCAGTGAAAAAAGTGGCAGCATGCCTTGCTTTCTTTTAGAACTTTCTGAGAGAATTTGAGAGAGATATTACTTTTTTCTAAGATGGCACTTGCAGGACTGGTTTTAGTGATTCTGAGGCCCTGGGCAAAAGTCTGGGATAGGCCCCCAGAATCATGGCCACCCCCCACCTGAACCACCTCAGACTCAAAGGGTGGCCCTTGCCCTGTGCAAGTTGGGAGGATGTGCCAACCAGAAGCTGATCTGTCTGCTGCCCACCTACCCAAGCCCCAAAGACTCTTCTTCTTTCCCCCCATGTTGTGAGGGGGAGCATGGGCTGCTGCAGGGCCACCCAGCCTGGAGCCCATGAGTGGCCCATGGCTAAGACCACTGCTGTGCCCTTGATAGCCTCAGGGGAGGGCGGGATATAAATCCAAAAATAAATAAATAAATCTACAAAAATATTCATATTTAATATTTATTAAAATCTTTTAATAGTGGTTAATTTAAAATTAAATCAGTCTGTAGCATAATGTAATAAACCTGTCTACATACTTTTGTATTCTAGCTTGAGTGTAGCTATAGTTTTTCGTTAAGGCTCCTTTTTTTTTTGTAATCTTTCTCTCATGACCAGTTAGGACTATAACCCTTTCATGGTATAAAATATGTTCTGGAAGTACTTGTGTGAGTTCTTGGCAGTTTTGAGAGACAATGTGGGTCCTTGGGATTCTAGATACCTTTTATTTTCATTAACAGAGATACCCTTATTCTACGGTGTTCAGTATTTGTCTGCTTATCCTGAGTCTGTTTTAATCACAGAGATTAATTTCTAGGCTGTACATTTGAGCTTGGTTTGAATTATTCTGGTTGAATCATGAGCATCACATTGGAGTTTACAGACTGTAATGGCTATGCTGACAGGGTCAGTGGAGAAGGAGGAAGCATGATCGTATTAGATAGTTCTAAAGCTCCTCTAAGTTGCTATGTCATTTTCTACATAGTTATTGAAGGAAAAAACTATACAAACATTGTAAGAAAAAAGCTATCCAATGTAATTAATTCGGTAATGTTTGCAGCTCTGTGTTTTAGGATCTTTTAGGCTATTTTTATTGCTAAATGAGGATGATACTTCCTACTGGGTTGGAGGAGACCCAATAGACCATCTGCTGCCACAAAAGAATCTTCAGTACCTCTAGCATCCTGATAAATGCTTTTCTGACCTTCGTTCTTTTATAAACTTCCAAGAAAGGAAATTGCAGTTTGTTTCACTAAAAATCAAGCCCGAAGTATGTTAAACTTCATGTGACAGGTAGAGATTTGACTCATCACTTCTGTGTTTTAGTCAGAAAAGGAAAGTACATGGTGATAGCTAGACCTATAAGAGTTGATCAGACATCTGCATCCTAGCCAAATTCAGACTGTTGGTTATCACCTTTAAATTTCATCAAGACCTGGAACGCTTTCATACCTCTCAAACCACATCTCCCAGTACGCTCCCATGCACTAGTCTAGTTTTTCAGACAATCGTCTCCTGGTGCTACTTTCACCTAGGATGACCTGTCAACAGTTTGGTCACAGGATTCTCTGTGGTAGGTCCATTTCTGTATAATGGCCTGCAAGATTGAGTAACAGTAGGCACCTTCAACTTGCAAAGTTCAGGAAGTTGGGAAGACTGTAATATTGAGAGGGCACTGGTGAAATGTGAACTATTTCTTTGTGCTTAGCTCTGTATAATGTCTTTTAACTGTGTTTAACTATGCATTGGTTTTAACATGTTGAACACATGTCTGGTTCCTGAAGCTTTTGCTGTTTTGTTAGCCACCTTGCATTTGTGGAGGTAAGAAATAAATTGTCTGAGGTGGGTGGCAATCATGGAGATGGCTTTTTCCTTGGTGGCATCTCAGTTGTGGAACTTTCCTCCTATTCTGAAATTAGGGGCACCTAGTCTTTAGTTTTAGGTGCTATATTATGACTATTTTATTTATCCAGACTTTTGGTTGATTTGTATGTTGGGAGGAGGTTTGTGCTCTCCCCTTTCTCTATTCTGGTCTTAGATGCTGCTTTTATTGTAGATTGTTTTAATTTTTGATTTTTTTTGTGCAAGTCTCCTCAAACATTTGGTTAAGAAGCAAGGTATACACTTTCATTTGACCAAACAAATAAATTAATTGCAATAAGTCAAAGCAGGCCATTTGACCAGGCTGGGCTTCTGTAAGATTCTCAGGTCAGGACTGCTTCTTTATGCTGAACTACACTAAGGTTTTCATGAATGTTAATACCATGGCCGAGGACAGACTGGCAATTTGCCGCGGGATGGGACCCGGGCTGACAGCGACTCAATATCGGAGTAAATGGAACGTTCACACAGGCACATCTGCCTGGCGTCCCCCACCCGGAGCTTACCGGAGCCCTCGCGCTTCAGAGCCGGTTTAAAAAACACCTGATAAAAGCCGTCGCAAATCGTGGAAGCCTGCGTTCGTCGCGCGTTTCCCCGCTTCCGGGGAGTCTGAACGCGCAGCCAAAAAGCCGGGAGCAACCCGCGTTGGGCATGAGGCAGCAGCGGCGTGATTGGCTGAGCTCCGCTCCACTGCCCAATGCGGTGCCGGCGTTGCAGGGCAAAAAAATCGCCGAAATGCGCTTATGCGCATGACCGCATGGCGCTCATGCGCTCATGCGCACATACGCCCACAGCCGAAATAATGGGGGAACAGCGAATATAGCGCGCCTCCGGCGCGGCAGTCTGAACGGTCCCGCGCGCCTCCGTCCCATTTCTTCCGGCAGAGGCCCCCGCTGTGTGGACGGGAAAACCCGGTATCGTTTACTCCGGGGTTTTTTTGCCGCGACTCGATACCGGGGCAAATTGCCAGTCTGTCCTGGGCCCATATAGACTTCTTGTTATACTTGCTTTATAATAGCCATGTGGGAGCAAAACTTTCCATCTCTTGTCCTCTGTGGATGGTGGATGACTTGACATCCACAACCAGAATCAGGAGTCCCACAATGGCACTGTTTCTCAAGAGCACAGCTGTGACATGACTGGATCTCCTAATATCCTTAATTTTAACTAAAAAGTCACTGGGATGGCATTTGACTTGGGGCAATCATTAGAGCAGGGTACAAAATATTATCCCACCATTCCCCTTTCCCCTTCAGTGCTGTTTGCCAGTTAATAGCTCATGGGGAGGGTGAGATTTCTATTAGAACTGACTGGAAAAAGACAGGTTGAAACTGGATACCTTCCAATAGTTTATGTATGTGCAAAAATCAAGTGATAAAAGGACAAGTCCTTTTGTGGATCAAAAACTGGCTAATTAATAGGAAACAGAGAGTGCGTATAAATGGGCAATTTTCTCAGTGGAGGGTGCTAAGCAGTGGGGTACCGCAGGGATCAGTACTTGGTCCAATACTTTTTAACTTTTTCATTAATGATTTGGAGATGGGAGTAAGCAGTGAAGTGGCTAAATTTGCAGATGATACGAAGTTGTTCAGGGTGGTGAAAACCAGGGAGGATTGTGAGGCACTCCAAAGGGATCTGTCAAGGATGGGTGAGTGGGCATCAACGTGGCAAATGGGGTTCAGTGCGGCCAAGTGCAAGGTGATGCACATTGGAGCCAAAAATCCTAACATAAATGTACATTGATGGGGTCCAAATTGGCAGAGACTGACCAAGAGAGAGATCTTGGAGTCGTAGTAGATAACTCACTGAAGATGTTGAGACAGTGTGTGACTCCAATAAAAAAGGCCAGTGCTATGCTGGGGATTATTAGGAAGGGTATTGAAAATAGATCAGCCAATATAATATAATGCCCCTATTTAAATCAATGGTGCAAGTTCATTTGGAATACTGTGTACAGTTCTGGTCACCACACCTTAAAAGGGATATTATAGTTTTGGGAAAAGTACAGAAAAGGGCAACTAGAATGATAAAAGGGTTGGAACACTTTCCCTATGAAGAAAGGTTAAAGCGCTTGGGGCTCTTTAGCTTGGAGAAATGACAGCTGAGGGGTGACATGATTGAGGTTTATAAGATTATGTATGGGATAGAGCCGGTAGAGAAAGAAGTACTTTTCTCCCTTTCTCGCAATACAAGAACTCGTGGGCACTCAATGAAATTGCTGAGTAGTCGGGTTAGAATGGATAAAAGGAAGTACTTCACTCATGGAGTTTACTGCCACAGGAGGTGGTGGCAGCTACAAGTGTGGATGGCTTCAAGAGGGAATTAGATAAACATATGGAGCAGACGTCCATCAGTGGTTATTAGCCATAAGGTATAGATAGGGACTTTGGGGCAAGTAATGCTCTGTATTCTTGGTGCTTGGGAGAGTCAACAGTGGGAGGGCTTCTAGTGTCTGACTCCACTGGTGGACCTCCTGATGGTATCTGATATTTTTGGCCACTGTGTAACAGAGTGTTGGACTGGATGGGCCATTGGCCTGATCCAACATTGGCTTCTCTTAGGTTCTTATGTTCTTAAATATTATTCTGCCATCCATACACAGCTATCAGACTAATCTCCCCAAACTGGGGGAAGTCTTTACCCATATTCTCCTTTGAACATGCCCACTAGGCAACAGCAACTCATGTGGTGGAGCTAACATTAGTAAGCAATGGGTGTCATGGTAGAGTGACAATGGCAACGGCTTCTGGGAAGGGCACAATGCTCCACATTGCTGGTAAATAGCAATGTCCACTGCATTCATGTATCATCAACACTGTTCCCCTTGGTAACTATTTAATACTGTCTGCTCTGCTATGTAAATGGCTGATGCTCGTGCATGTAGCTGCAGGAGGTGATGGATGGCTATGCCTCCTCCTCAACTTCCTCCATTTGTGGTATTCATTTTATTATCTGGAGTTCTGGAAACTAGATGAAAGTGAAGAATGCTTCACTGAGAGTGCCATTTTGTATTTTGCCCTTAGATTGTGATTTTCCACATCTGTGAACTCTGAACTTTCAAACAATAAAGTTTCTGAGCCCATATTAAGTCTTTGGCATCTATATTCTGTGTGGGAGGAGGACAGTGGTCCCTAAATAATTGGGTATGCCACAATGAACACTGAGATAGCATTTAAAAACAAAGGGCACTTTTTGCAGGGTGCCTATTAATATCGAGAATATTAAATGTTTAAATATCTCACTATAGGTAAGAGAATTGGCACAGATTTTCAATACTTTAAAATTACTAAAATTATTTTGTCTTAAAGGTAGCGTACTTTAAGAGTGTAATTTGTAAGTTCCAGGGGTTTTCTTAGTAGCTCTATTTCTAACATTGAAGCATCTTTTCAATGTAATGTGTGGGAGCACTGAAGGAGCCGCTCTCTGCTGTGTAATTGTTATAGCCTTTTTGTGTGAATTATTCCATCCTGGCTTAGTCTTCAGAGTTACTGCTATCATTGACATGTTCCCTCTGAGGCTGTCACAGGTAATGTGGGAGGTGATGTATTTGAGCACTTTTCTTTGTAGTCTGTGCTGTTCTAAAGGCCTAAGATCCAACCACTAAACTTGCTGGAGGATGGAGAACCTGCAGATGTATCAATAGAGAGCATATTTTCCCCAGTGTAAACAAATTTTGATTATTTTTCTATGACCAAACATTTTTTCAGCTCTACTTAACTTTTAATTTAAAAAGAAATACCTTAATGTCCAAACACATACAAACCAGAGGGAAAACAAACCCCAAAAGCTGCATAGAATGTGTTGACCAATCTTAACATTACTACTATTAAACTTCTATAATCCTAATTTTGAGAGCCCTGCAAATTATTTATCTGCTTCTATATATTTGAGGATCCTTTACATATGGACTACTAAAAGTCAGTTACTCTGACCCAGAACTATTCTATCAGGTATTTATATTACTGCTTGTAGCGGACAGAGCAAGTAGACAGAAAGAAGTAATTCAGTAGTAGCTAGACTTGTTCAGAAGCAGCTAGACTTGACCATTGAGCATAATCTACAATTCAGTTGTGCTGTGCTTTCTTCTTCTAAAAACAGTTTACCCATTCTTTGCATCCTTTAATAACTAGAGTTAAGTCGTGAAGTGCATTGCAATCCTTGGTGTCTTATATTCTTTTGCAATGTGAGAAGACTCTAAAAGCTTGATGTGTTGATTGCAAATTGCATCTCTCTTTTTACATTGCTTTTTCACTACAGGGAATATTATTCTTGTCTGTAGAAAATTAGTTTCCTATAGGACTGATCATTTTCCTCATCCCCTCTGAAGACTATAAAGTAGTATATACTTGATAGGACACTTGGGAAGCAAAACAGTAGTGATTAACTGACAGTGTATCCTGTTGATATAACAAAAATGTAAGTAATTTTAGTCTGCACTATTCCAAGGGCTCAGTAGATACTGAAATGTTAAAAACAGATTAAAATTGAAAAACTGGAAACAATAGGCATCCTATCAACATATCTTTTGTAATATGGGTAAAAAGCTGTTCAAATTGGATACAAGTAGCTAGTGGCAATCTTCATAAAACAAGCTTGTGACCTATTTTATTTAGTGGCCTGGAGAAAAATGATGGGTCTGTAGAAGGTAGGAAGTAGATTAAATTGGCAAACATCAGTGAAGGCCAGTGCATATGTTACAAGTGTGCTATAGTAGCTGCCAAAACAAGCAAAAAATCTTTCCTCTGATCAGCTTCCATTTACTGTGGTAGCTTATAGATTCTGCCAATTTTAATTTATTGAAAAAGAAAGTTATATTCTGCATTTTATGTATTCAAGGTGACTCATATCAAGAGCCAGTTTGGTGTGAGAGCCAGTTTGGTGTGAGAGCCAGTTTGGTGTAATGGTTACGTGCGCGGACTCTAATTTGGGAGAACCTTCTCCGCTTGCAGCTGCTGGATGACTTCGGGCAAGCCATAGTTCTGTCAGAGCTGTTCTTGAAAGAGCAGCTCTTGAAAGAGCTCTCTCAGCCCCACTTACCTCACTGGGTGTCTGTTGTGGGGAGGGGAAGAGAAAGGATTTGGTAAGCCACTCTGAGACTCCGAGTGAAGGGCGGGGTATAAATCCAATCTCTTCTTCTTCTAGTTCAAATATAGCATACCTATAAAACAACCTAAACATAACATTAATTGTTATTAATCACTTAAAGCAGCAAATAAAATGCCAGACAATATTCCTGTTAAATACAGAAAATGACATCGTGTGTCGGTTCTGTTCCAACTAACTCCTCTTTGTCTTCAACAGTCTGCCAGTACAAACTATCACTGACACTGATTGTATGCTGATGTTGTGGACTAAAGATAGATGAGGCACAAGTGAGGGATCTGCTAGGAGTTGTGAAAGGCATCTTATTTTACCTTGCTCATTATTCCCCCACAATAATTAGAAGCGATTGTAGTTACATTTTAAACACTATTCAAGGAATACAGCAAGGAATATTATTATTGCTGTTCCATCCTGTAACAATACCAGAGGATCTTCCTAACTGGGATCCTGTATTGGAGAAGGATGTATGTAGCATGATTAGTTGTATGCAATCTGATAAGGCTCTAGGCTCAGATAGGGTCCCAAATGACTTAATTAAGACTAGGAAAGAAGGCCCGTTGCGGGAAGAAATGCAATGAGCTCTAGAAAAAGTAAGCAAGTAAGAGAAAAGTAAGGTGGTGTTGAGGTTCGTGGAGGCCTCATGCAGCGATCTGCCTGGCCTCTCAGTCGCTGGTGGTACGTCGTCTCTCTACCACAGTGGCTCCATTGTCCCATGGCCCAGCTGGCCCCATCCCTGCAGCCTCCCACATCAGCAGCCCTGCTACACTGTCCCCCCGCAGGAGGAGCAGTGTCACCACCCCTCCCCCTCCCTTTCCTCCCCATGGCCAGGGCTTGCGTGAAGGTGCAGAGCTGGCTCCGGAGTGGGCGGTACAGTGGGCGGCCATCCCTCCCCTCCACCTAGGCAGTTCCTGCCATGCTCTGACTGTGGCTCCACGGCTTTTCCACAGTCCTCCTCCTGCGACCCACTTCTCAGCCATTGTAAAGAGCGCGAGGTGGGCAATGGAGGCAGCGCGTGAGGCAGAGCGAGGTCGAGTGTCCGTCACTGGAGAGGAGGTCAGCCGGTGGGGCGGCATGAGGGGGGAATGCTGGGTCCGTGCGAGGACGACCGTGGTGGCAGCACAATTGGGCTGAGGCCGGCGGCCACTGGAGCATCTGACCCATCTGGCTGCTCCAAGGAGAGTGAGGCTGAGATGCCAGGTGCCGCCTTTGTGGGCGGGACCACACCAGGGGAGGCAGCGACGCAGCCAGTGGAGACAGACGCCCTGTGAGTGACAGACCAGGGCGCCAACCAATTCAGGAGCATGTGGAATGTTCTGGAGAGTGCCACCACCAGAAGGCTTTTATATATAAGGAGAGATTGGTCTTTTCTGATGGAGCAGCATATTAGCACCATTTTTTTCTTAGGTAAATTTGATTGGTGAAATTCCTGCCATTTTAGAAGCATTCTATAATCATTCCAATTTTCAAAAAAGGGAAATAGGTCTGACCCTGCTAATTATTGCCTGATCAGCCTTTTAACTTCTGTTGGGAAATTATATTCTTCCCTTCTGTAATCAAAGGTTAATGGTATGGATTGAGACCAATAATATTTGGGATGGGAACAAATTTGTTTCAGGAGAGGATGCTCCACCATTGACCACTGCTTAATTCTTTTCTGCTTAGCAGAAAAGTATACAGCTATGCCAAAGGGGAAGCTGTATGTGGCTTTTATGGACCTCAAGAGTGCATTTGATACAGTCAGCCAGACAAAGCGATGGGAGAAACTAGATAGCTCTATCAATTGATAAAAGACTACTCTGGTTAATCAAAATATTATAGAAGAAGAAGAGGAGGAGGAGACTGGATTTATATTCTGCCTTTCACTCGGAGTCTCAGAGTGGTTTACAATCTCCTTCCCTTTCTCTCCCCGGAATAGACAGGTAGGTGGGGCTGAGAGAGTTCTCTTGAGAACTGCCCTTGAGAAAACAGCTCTGAAAAAATTTATGACTGATTCAAGGTCACACCAGCAGCTGCATGTGGAGGAGTGGGGAATCAAACCTGGTTCTCCCAGATTAGAGTCCACGCCGCTAACCACTGCACCAAACTGACTCTACGCCAAATTGTTATACATTAATACTATTGCTCTGGTTTGGTGTGGTGATAAGGGGCAACTTTCATACAGTGTTAGTTTTGATAGGGGGGTTAGACAAAGCTTTTTGCTTGCTCCCCTCCTTTTTAATTTATATTTAGATGAACTGATGTTGAGCCTCACATCCCCTAGCTTCAAAAGAATTACAACTACTGCTTTATGCTGATGAATCTGTTTTATTTCTTGCACTGAGATTGGTCTGAAGAGACTTCTGAGATGTTTCTCAAATTACTGTTGCCCCAGCTTAAATTTGTAGTGAATAAGATTAAGCCTATTACTGGAACAATCTTACATTTCTTTTTCTCTAGGGAAGGAAGATATATTCCTGGTTCAATTCAGATGTTCAATTCAAAAATAATTTAACAGCTACTCTATGGTGTTGGTAACTGGATCTCAGTAATCTCAGGATCTAGTGATCATCCCCTTAGTCAGTTTTTGCATATGATAATGAGTGTCCCTTACAGTGTTTCAGATGTGTCTCTCAGAGCTGAACTAGGCCAAAAGTCATTGGAAGCTAGAGCAGGCTTAGTGCTTTTAAGGTTAAAATAAAGACTGTCTTTGCCGTAGAAGCAGATGGATTGCTGTTTTCTCTTGTCAAACAAGATGCTTATTACTCAGCATGAATGAAGACAATTGACACTAGATTACAGATGCTCGGACTTACATTAGAAGAAATTCTCCAGCTGGGTAAGGCAGAGACCCTCAATATTGTCAATTGTTGTCTTACCAAGCTCAATTATGATAGCATGATATCTTGCACTTGTAAAGTTTGTTCAACCCAATCTTTGGCATTTTATCACCTCAGTCCTTGCCGTCCTGTACCAGACAGTTAACGGTTCCTCATTATGCTAGGGCATTTGCTCTAGCTTGTCTTAATGCTAACCCTTCTGAAGTATTGTGTGGGAGGTTTTGTAATATTCCGTATTCAGATTGTCTTTGTTCGTGTAGCCTGGGTAAAATTGATACTTTATCTCATAAAATTCTGGAATGTTCCTTTCATACTGTTTTTAGGAATCAGTGGATTTTACCCCTTTTATCACATCTATCATTAAGTAATTCTCAAAGGGATGTTATTTCTATCTGATGCTAGACAGTGATCCAAATATAACCTTATTGATTGCTCAGTTCTTGTCTATAATAGTACTCTTTTAGTCGTGGCTCAAGATCTTTTGATCAGAGGAACTAGTGAAAAGGTGAGGGAACTGCAAAGACTTATGGGAGGCATCTATATCCTCCCCCCCACACACTATTTCTTCTTTTCCTTTCTGAAAGTTCACATAGCCTGTCACCTTTTCCTACTTCCTTCTATTTTTTCCCACCCACCAACTTATCCTTTATCAGCTGCCTATTTTCAGCTATTTTTATTATTTATCTCCTCCTCCTCAGTTTTATTGGCTAGTCTTAAGCATATTATTTATTTACTTCATTTATAACTGCCTTTCTCCACAATGGGGACCCAAAGCATTTTACATCATTCTCCTCTATTTTATCTTCACAACAACTCTAGGTTGAGAGTATGTGATTGGCCCGAGGTCACCCAGTGAGCTTCCATCTCAGATTGGAACCTGGGTTTCCCAGATCCTTGTCTGAAACAAGAACCATATCACACTGGCCTTTGTGAGATGGCTGCTGTTGAACAATAGCAGGCAACCAGCCCTGAGTGAGTCATGCAAGTCCTGTGGTAGCAAGTCATCTGGTTGCTACTGGGACTTGCCCTGATGAATTCTGCCTCAGAGGCCAAAACAGTCCTGAAAGGGCCTTCCTGCTCCTCTTCCTTTTGCTTACAGAGACTAAGCCTGGAAGGCTGACTATGCTGTTCTGTTTGCCTTCCCTTCTTAAAACTACAGCTACTACTTCTGTTATTTTGTTTTCTTTAAGCACCCATTAAAAAAATAGGTTTCAGATTTTTCTGCACATCTGGGTTTTTTCCAGAAAGATCTTTTTTGTGTTATCTGTCCATGGCCCTGTTCTCTGGATTTAAATATCTACAGATTTCAACATGTTGAATATTAGATATATTGATTGGTGGGACATTTGATAGTTGGTCTTTTGTAAGAGCAGCTTTACTACTGTAGGTAGTATGGTACAACTGGAGCTCATTTAATCATATGTAAGAAGAGTCACTTGTATTGGTAAAAGTGTGTGTGTGTGTAAATATAAAATTAAAAATTAGACACATGGCTATAGAGAGAAATGCTAAGAGGCACAAGTTATATAAACAAAGAAGCTGAGTAGATTATATCCTGGGAATCCTTAGGGGCTGATACAAAGAGAACAAGGGAGCATCCAGATAAAAGTAAGCCATTTGATAAGGTTCCCTGTGATGTTTTGATGGGCAAGTTGGAACAGCCCCTTGTCTGACTGGAGGGTAGTATCTACAGGGTGCTGCAGGGCTCAGTTTTGGGCCTAGTGCTTTTTAATATTTTAATCAATGATTCTAATGAGGGTCTGAAGGGATTAAATTTTCAAATGACACCATATTGAGTCAGGTAGCAAACATTTGGGAAGATAAAGATAAAATGCCATCAGACTTGGATACATTGGGAAAATGGGCAGATGTGAATAAGATGCAATTTAATAGAGATAAGGAGACCTCCAAAATATCCTGTCTTGGAAACAGAAGGCTTTGGCTTACTTGATTGAGTCCATGTCATGTTGGGTCTTTCTCTTTTCCCACTGCCTTCGACATTTCCTAGCATTATTTTTTTCCCCCAGTGAGTCTTGTATTCTCATAATGTGACCTAAGTATGATAGCCTCAATTTAGTAATGTTAGCTTCTGGGGAGCAATCAGGCTTGCTCTCTTCCATAAAACTCTCTTCCAACACCACATTTCAAATTAATCAGCTTTCTTCCTGTCATCTTTCTTCATTGTCATACATAGTAACGGGTAATACGACAATATGAATTATCTTGAGCTTGGTCTCCAGCAACAGGTCCTTATACTTAAGGATCTTTTCTAGTTCCTTCATGGCTGCCCTTCCCAGTTTCCATTTGGTTCTGAATTTTTTGGTTGCAGTTTTCCTTTTTGTTGATGATGGAGCCAAGGAATAGAAAATCTTTTTCAGTTTCTTCATCATCAGCCTTCAAGTTGTGTAACATAGAAACATAGAGCTGGAAAGGATCTCAAGGGTCATCTAACCCAACGCCCTGCAAAATGCAGGAAATTCACAACTGCTTTCCCCTCCATTCCCCCAGTGCCCAGTGGAAGGCAAAAAACCTCCAGGATCCCTGGGCTAGTCTGAAGGAAAGTTCCTTTCTGACCTCAAAGTGGCAATCGGCATTACCCTAGGCATATAAGAAAGGACGCAAGAGCCGAGCACTAACGCATTCCTTCCCTCCATCCATCTCATGATGTGCCTAAATTCACAGAATCAACATTGTTTATAGTTTAAATTATTATGGTTATCTCAGTCTGTGGAACATATTTTGCTTGATTGTCCCAAATTTTCAGCTCTAAGAGATGAACTGATTTCCCCTTTACTTAATCAGGACTTCCTCTCTCCAGAAGCAAAATCATCCTGGTTACTTAGAGACAAAGACAAACAAACTTCTCTGCATGTGGCAAAATTTCTAGCAGCTGTTGTCAAATCACATGACAGTTTTTGCTATAGCGACCTTTAAATTCTTCCATGTTTTTCTGTGGAATGAAGTTTATTGTGGGATGAGAGTTTGCTGTTTATGAGACTGGTTGCAAAAACAGTAAAGACAATAAATAAAATTATAAGCATTAGTTAAAATTCCTTGAAAGAAAGGAGTTCGATGGTATAATTTGTCTACCAGGAGGACAATAGTTTAATTTAAAGAAGGCTTGGGTCCAAAACTGTTGACTACAATTTGGATTTTACTTCATTTTTGTTGAGGATTGATGAAGTTTTGTTGTGCTTTCTTGACTGTTACAAGTAACATTTGTGGGAGCAGAGGATTTCACTAACCTCGAGCCACGGTTTGATACGTTAATAATACATAATTTGTGAAAATTATATGCATGTTTTAAATGTTGCATTAAATATATTTTGGAGTTTGGCAGTGCTCTTGGATGCCTTCTTAATGATGGAGGCCCAGGCAGTGGCCACTGCCAAGACAGCCTTCTACCATCTTCAACTGATAAGGCAGTTGGTTCCCTTCCTTGAACGCAATGATCTGGCAACAGTGATCCATGCAATGGTCACCTCAAGACTGGACTACTGTAATGCTCTCTATATGGGGCTGCCCTTGTTGCAAATCTGGAAGCTGCAGCTGGTACAAAATATGGCAGCCAGGCTGTTAATGGGTCTCCCTGTGCAGGAACACATCCAGCCTGGGCTGAAGGCACTGCACTGGTTGCTGATAGCATACTGGATTTGCTTCAAGGTGCTGGTCTTGACCTTTAAAGCCCTATGTGGGTTGGGGCCTGTCTACTTGAGGGACCGCCTTTCCCCACATGTTCCCCAGAGAGCACTGAGGTCGGGGTCCCAAAACCGCTTGAATCTCTACGGACAAAAGATGCCAGACTGGCCTCTATTAGGGCCAGGGCCTTCTCAGTAGCGGCTCCATACTGGTGGAATGAGCTTCTGGAGGACATCAGGGCCCTGTGGGACCTTTTGCAGTTCTGCAGGGCCTGCAAAACGGAGCTCTTCCACCAGGCCTTCAATTAAGAGCTGCTACTAACAATATCAAACTGGGATAGGCCCTTCACAACAACTGCATCTGCCTGCAATGTCAACAGTAACATCCTAAGGCCATACTTTCTGCAAAATGGGAGCGGTGGCGCAGGGAGTAAAATCACCTGCAGTAACAACTAGCGAACAGCCACTATGGCTGTTCGAGTCCCACCGCGACCGGGGTGAGCTCCCGGTCCTAGTCCCAGCTCCCGCCCACCCAGCGGTTCGAAAGTAAAAACAAGTAGATAAATGGGGACCTGCCTTTAGAGAGGCGGGGGGCACCCTCCCTTCTGGGGGTGAGCAGCGGCAGTTAAACTAACGGTGAACATCGGCGGTGGCAGAAAATGGCAGCGGCGGCAGCGGGCAGCGGACGGTCGAGGCCTGGCAGTGGGCGGAGCCGCGGACGAAAGCCGAGACGTGCGGACGGCGGGTGGCGTGACGGCACGATGGAGCCAGCTGAGTGCGGACCAAGAGCCGGGCCGACGCAGGCCTCCGCACTGAAAAAGGAAAAAAAAACCCGGCCGCGGAAGTCTCCTAGCCCAGGGATGGAAGATCTTCGCCGGGACTCGAAAGCCCGTGCCTGGAGCCCCGCCAGGAAAAAGAAGAAGAACTGGAAGCCCTGCCCTGCCCTGCTCAGGGTGCCGATAGGATGCCCCTCCCCCTGTAGTTGTGGCCCTAGTTAGGGAATATTAATACACTATGTAAACCGCTCTGAGACCCCCTAGGGGGTCTGAGCGGTATATAAGTTGAAATTATAAATAAATAAATATATATAAACATCATGGCTAAGAGCTACCGTCACTAGCACTTTAATTGTATTTACTTGTGAATTGAGTTTGTAACTTATATGAATTTTATGAGGTGTTTTGTATATAATGAATTTGTGTTTTATTGTATTTAATTTTTTAATGTGAAGCACCCTGAGCCTGCTTTGGCAGGAAGGATGGGATACAAATCGAATCAATCAATCAGTCTTTAGAGTCTAATAACTTGTAAAAGAATATGAACTTATGTAAAGCCTATCACAAGTTTTCTTTTTTGGCATTAAGATGTAGCTGCTAATGAGATCCTAATCAAGAATTACATCCCCCCCCCCGCCCTGAGTCATGAGCTTCTGGTAGCTCATTGGGTGCTGTGTAGTAGCTGGTGCAATCCCTTGAAAACCAGGCAAAAACTGCAAAAATATCTGCTCTAGGCTTCCCCTCACAAAACAGGGGTTTTCTCTGTGTTGATTAGGCCATGTTCTCTTTCTAGAACAGAACAAAAGCTGGGTGCATGATGATGCATGGGGAGCTTGGACTATTATTCTTTACTCAGATATAGCTCTTATTACAGAAAAGGTTATATATTCAAAGATGGTGGGGATTCAAAGATGGCGGCGGCGTTGGTGGGAGCGCTGTGCTCGCGCTCCTGTAACTGACCTGAGCTGAGCCGGGCTGGGCTGAATAACTAACAACTAATAACTATAACAACTATAAGAACTAATTACGGACAACGAACAACAAATCCTGAATAACAAATGCGGGAACCAGGCGATGCAGGCCGGGCAGAGCAAAACAAACACGCAGTACGCGGGCTCTCCCCGATTTACTACCCTCTGGAGATAGGATACCGGTACAGCATACCTGACTGGGTCTCCGTTGCCTCTGGCTGGGGCCTGGGCCTTGGCCCGGTGTTGCCGTTGCTGGCCGGGGCGAGCGGGACTGAGGTTGGCGAGCCTGTAGTGGTGGTGACCAGCGCCGGGCGTAGGCGGCGGCGGAGGGCTGGTGGCGGCCGGTGGGAGCGGCTGAGGCGACCACTCTCGGGCGGCCGTGTGCCGGACGACGATAGAGACGGCGACGGCGGAGGCAGGCCTGTGACGGCCGGAGGAGGCGCTGGAGGGGGTTCCCCCTGTGCTTGCAGCCTCCCCCCCAGGCGTGATGGGCGGCTGGCGGGCCTGTGGGCTGATGCAGCCGTGAGAGGGCTTGCGCCGGTCCCGGGGAGCATCGTGGGGGCTGCGGCAGGGAGCTGCTGGAACCGCTGGCGAGGTGGGGCTCCTGGTCTCCAACGGAGGGAGCGACGACAACGGTTGAGCAGCCCTCTGAGGGCCCGAGGAGGTGGAGGAGTGAATGGGAAGAGTCGGAGAGCCGGCGATGGGAGAGAGAGGACTGCCCCTAGTGGTGGGTCCGAGGAAGACCAGCACAGGAGAAGGTGGCGTGTCTCAGTAGCAGGCCCTTGGAATTCCAACATAGAAGCTTGGCTGGTAGAGAAGCGGACAGGGGTATTTGGTGTCCCCTGGCAGCTGTGGACTAGATCTGAGGACTGAACTGGACTTACAGCAGCCCTAAGTGTGGATGGAATGGTGATGAGCTGATGTACATTGTATGGTTGAAGCTGAATGCCAGGTAGATTACTATAGTCATATGATTAGGAGTGGATGGGGGAGAAGCACTTATTGAAGTGCTAGGAGATGGGCTGAAGTTAGCTTCTTGGGACCAATGTAATTGGACGTTGGGATAGGAAATTGCACGATTTTGTATTATAGTAAATTATATTTTTGTATTATGGTAAATTGTAATTTTGTACGACCAATTAATTGGGACGAGAACTGTTTATCTTGTACGTCAGCTAAGTCGGAGTTATTTGTGAGTCGGTAGGGTAATGGCCCCAGGAAGGAGAGCTGCTTGTGAAGGGGTCCCCGACAGTCTGGGGCCACGGCGTGGACTGGTTGGGGCGGTAACGCCACAGCAGCTGATTCCGGTGCTCTTGGGGAGGGGAAGGTATAGCGGTGGGTCCAGGCAATGTGGTAAAGGAAGGGCACTGAGAAACAAAAGGGCTCGGTGCCCTTCCAGCCTGCGACCCATCCCAAAGGTTGCCAGCAGTGGGGCTCGGATGAGTAAACCCCCTCCGTCATTGTCGTTGTGTAACGCCAGGTCTATAAATAATAAGACCATGGTCCTTCGGGACTTTATTATGGAAGAACAGGTAGACCTGGTGTGCGTGACCGAGACTTGGGTGCGGGATGGAGAGACTATAGCTCTCGCCCAGCTTGCCCCACCTGGATTCTCAGTCCTTCACCAATCACGGACGAGGGGACGGGGGGGAGGTGTGGCGATATTCGTGCGGGAGGCTTACTCCTTTAGGGCGCTCCCCTCACTGGAGATCGCGGGCATGGAATGTGTCGGTCTGGTGCTGGAGGCCGAGGAGAGTTTGGCGATCTGCCTGGTGTACCGACCGCCTAACGCACCGGACAGTAGCCTGCCGTCCCTGCTGGAGGCCATAGCAGGCTGGGCGCTGGAGCACCCTAGGCTTATGGTCTTGGGTGACTTCAACGTCCATGCCGATGACGCGGCCTCTAGCCGGGCAACGGACCTGGTGGCGTCCATGGCGTCGTTACGACTCTCCCAAAGTGTATCGACCCCCACGCACCAGGCCGGGCACATGCTCGATTTGATCTTCACGATGGGGATTACAGTGGACCGGATGACTGCTACGGCAGTACCATGGTCGGATCACTATGCCCTGAAGGCCCGTGTGAATGTCCCACCCCGACCCTGTATAGGCGGCGAGCGGATTTTGGCTCGCCCGCAGAGCCAAATGGACCCGATGCGGTTTCAAATGGCTCTGCGGGATCCGATGCCCCCTGGCGGCTTGTTGGATGAACTGGTGGAAGACTGGCATAGCCGACTTTCCACAGCCATCGATGAGATCACTCCCAGGCGCCCTCTGCGCGCTCGCTGTAGGCTAGCCCCTTGGTACTCCCAGGGGTTGCGGCTTATGAAGCAAGAGCTCAGACGGCTAGAGAGGCGGTGGCGCCGTGCTCGCGGCGAGGCAACGAGAGCATCTTATAGGACGTTTATGAGATCCTATGAAATGGCAGTCAAGGCTGCGAAGAGGGAATTCTACGCAGCTACGATTGCATCTGCAAGCTCACGCCCAGCCCAATTGTTTAGAACAATTCGGTCTCTGACAACTCTGCCACAGGGCAGACAAAACAGTAGGGAATTGGATATTGGCTGTGAGGCATTTGCGAGCTATTTTGCAGGTAAGGTCTCGGCGCTCCGCCGCGACCTCCCCGCCACACTTGAAACAGTGAGTGAACTTGAGGCCCCTTGCGCGTCTTCGAGCTCGGGTTTAGTATGTTTTGACCGGCTCAGTCTGGAGGAAGTCGACAGACTGCTAGTATCTGTGCACCCAACCACATGCGACCTTGACCCGTGCCCCTCCTGGCTTATTAAGGCAGGCCACGAGGGGTTTCGAGGTCCCTTGGGGGAGATTGTGAACAAGTCCCTCCTGGAGGGACGGTTCCCCGAGGCACTCAAGGAAGCGATGGTCCACCCTCTCTTGAAAAAAACAACTATGGACCCGGCGGAATTGGCCAGCTATCGGCCGGTGTCCAACTTGCCCTATTTGGGCAAACTGATCGAGAGAGCGGTGGCGACTCAGCTACAGGGCTTTCTGGATGACACTTCCATCCTCGATCCATTCCAGTCCGGCTTCCGCCCGGGGTATGGGACGGAGGCAGTACTGGTTGCCCTAACTGACGACCTCCGGAGGCATCTGGATCGAGGTGGTGTGGCGGCACTGTTGTTGTTAGATCTGTCGGCTGCATTTGATACAGTCGACCACCAGTTGCTGATCCACCGCCTCGCCGACGTGGGGATTCAGGGGCTCGCCCTTCAGTGGCTTGCTTCTTTCCTTCAAGGTCGGGGACAGAGGGTGGTTGTAGGGGGGTAGCAGTCCTGGAGGCACTCGCTGGAATGCGGGGTGCCTCAGGGGGCGGTGCTCTCCCCGATGCTGTTTAACATCTACATGCGCCCCCTCGCCCAGATTGCCCGGAGGTATGGGCTGGGCTGTCACCAATATGCGGATGACACCCAGCTCTATCTGATGTTGGGCGGCCGGTCTGACTCTGACCCCGAAGATCTCCACCGGGCTTTGCAGGCTGTGACCGGGTGGCTCAGGCTGAGCCGGTTGAAGCTAAACCCTGCGAAGACGGAAGTCCTGTGCCTGAGTCGGACCGGTCTGGGACTGGGGCTCCCACTTCCGACCTTCGATGGGGCGCCGTTGGTGCCAGTGCCGGAGGTTAGGAGTTTGGGAATGCTCCTGGACCCTGCACTAACTATGGGGGCCCAGGTGGCAGCCACTGCCAAATCGGCTTTTTACCATCTTCGCCTGATTCGGCAGCTGGTCCTGTTCCTTGACCGCGAGGACCTGGCCACGGTGATTCACGCAATGGTCACCTCAAGGCTAGACCACTGTAACGGCCTCTACATGGGGCTCCCTTTGGGGCAAATCCGGAGGCTGCAGCTAGTGCAGAATGCTGCAGCCAGGCTGTTGGTGGGCATCCCCAGGCGGGAGCACATTCGGCCTGTGCTGAAAGCGCTGCACTGGCTGCCTATAGCATACCGGATTCGCTTCAAAGTGCTGGTGCTTACCTTTAAAGCCCTACATGGCCTGGGTCCGGCATACCTGAGGGACCGCCTTTCCCTATACATGCCCCAAAGAGCACTGCGGTCCGAATCCCAACATCGCCTGGTGGTCCCTGGCCCTAAGGAGGCCATGTTGGTGGCCACTAGGGCTAGGTCCTTTTCAGTGGCGGCTCCTACCTGGTGGAACGAGCTCCCGGAGGAGATCAGGGCCTTGCGGGACCTCTTACAGTTCCGCAGGGCCTGCAAGACGGAGCTCTTCCACCAGGCCTTTGAGTAGGAGCCGCCACTCCACTCCACTCCCCTCCGCCAATGTTACTATCTTATGTGGTGGAGGGAGGGGATAGCTGCGACCAACATCATTATGACTAACACCGCCATTGGACTGAGTTGTGAATAACTGTTGAGCACCTTAGGATGGTTACTTTTAGAATGTTATCTATTTAATTGTTTTATATGGTTTTAAGTTGTTTTGTTTCTGGCACATGGTTGCCCCTATGTAAGCCGCCCTGAGCCCGTTCGCGGGGAGGGCGGGGTAAAAATGTAATAAATAAACAAATAAATAAATAAACCCCTGTCCTAGAGCTTTGTTAGATTCATATGACATGGAGATCCCACTATTATTACTTCAGCTTCACATTTCAACAACACAAGTCCATGTTGAAGGTTAGCATTAGCAAAAAGAATCTCTGTGTAGATAAAATCCTTTCTTGCAATATCTGTACCCCATGGATTCAGGTCTAGCTATTGAGAATATCCATTATAGTGTTAGAATGGATATTCTTTGTAGTTTTCTATGTAATCTGCTATGGAGGTTTCCAGTATTGGTCAATTCACAGTATTTTTAATGCGGTTAGTTTTCTGGGTGAATGGCTTCTTTTTCAGAAGCACATCTCAAGTGGCTGAGCGCATAGAGGTAATTGAACATCCCCTGTTTTGTGTGAGCCCCGGTAATGGAATTAAATGTCCTTTCTGAAATAGTAATTTGTAAACATAAGAGAAAATATAAAGCACATTTTATCGTAAATCAAAATTTGTTTACCTGCAGAATGTAATTATATTTTAAGGATATTTTGCTTTACATGCTGCAATTCATCAGCTGACCAGACTTAATGGGGGGAAAAACCATTTTCCTTCATTAGTGACAACAGTAGAAGCAACATGAATAGTGAAAGATAGACATAGCAGATCAGACAGAGCACTTTAATTTGGTTGTATACGGAGCTAAGGATAATTGGGTAGAAACACAATAGGGCTTAATTTCAGGAGAAATAAGTTGTAGAAGTGTATTTGTTTAGCTCAGTATCAAGTACTTATTGAGCTGTATTCCACAAATCTAATAGAAGTGGCTCTTTCTGTGTCTTTCTTTTCCCCAAGCAGCCCTCTGACTCCAGAACTGTTTCTTAGGTTCTTAGGTTCAGCCCTCCTTACTTCAATAAGGGGATTATAATGTTGTCCCACCTAGTTGTTGTAAGGTTTCTTGCAACAGTGTGCATGAAAGGAATGTTGGGCTTTTTAGTATTACAGAGCAGTTTATCTGTATATAGTTATTAGTCCTGTCCTCTCCCTAACAATAGTTTAAGACAACCTGTTTCTGAGAAGCCACCTCTCAGAAGAGGTGGACTTTTAAATCAGTGCTTCGACTCATCTTTAAAAATATTTGTAAATTATTCTGACCTCCTGAATGCCCCACTGTAGTTAAGCATGTCCATTTAATTTGATTCCATTCCATTCTTCTTCCATTTATTACTCTGAGTAATAATCATGAATATTAAAATATGTGACAAGCAAGTTGCATGTTACATGTTACATGCTAATGTGTTTGATGGTGTCTGTTTCCCTTTTTAAAACAGAGGAAGATAGTTTTGGAGGGTGGGAAGGAGAAAGCATAGAGAAGCTCCAAATAACTATCCTGTGCACAAATACGTTTTTTTTCTGAGTTGGATTGCTAATGTGTGAAATGCATGTTTTGAATTCCAGAAGGAGAAAAGACATTTGTTTGTTTGTATTTATATTCCACGCTCCCTGCAAGCAGGCTCAGGGCAGGTCACAACAGTTAAAATACTGGCATAGTAATAAATCCAATACAAGTACAAATCATAAAAAGTTAAAATTTCTAAAATCAACAAAAGATGACAAAAATCTCAGTTTCCAGCAACCAAAGGTACCTCCAGTGCTGGGCCTATGTTGACAAAAATAGGACCACTCAGCAGATGCCATAGTGATCTCTGCAAAGAGCAGTTCACCTGGACAATATAGATAAGAAGATAAGAAGAGCCCTGCTTTGGCAGACCAGTGCTCCATCTAGTCTAGCATCCTATCTCATGCAGTCACCAACCAGTTGCTCTGGAGGGCCAACAATGGGGCACAGAGGTGAGGCCTTCTCCTGATATTGCCTCCTGGCACTGGTATTCAGGTGTTTACTACATCTGGAGGTTCCCTTTAGTCACCATAATTGCCTTTTAAAGTTGTTTGTGCCTGTGGCCATCATTACATCCTTTGGCAGCGAATTCCACATTTTACTCACTCATTGTTTAAAGAAATATTTCTTTTTGCCCATCCTGATTCTACTACCCATCAACTTCATTGGATGCTCTCAAGTTCTAGTATTTTTTTGGGGGGGGGAGTTCTCTCTATCCACTCTCTCCGCTCCTCTATTTGAGGGCTGATGTGGAGTAGGGAAGTAATAGATAAAAGCTTTTCCCTATTAGCTATGCCCTCTGGAAGCAGCTTTTCTTAAATAATAAAAAAGTAAAGATGAGGCAGAGTTACAGTTGTTACTGTATTATAGTTATTAGTTTGTTTTGGTGGTGGAATGTGCCATCAGGTCACAGCTGACATGGTAAATCTTGTGGGATTTTCAAGGCAAGAGATGTTCAGAGATGGTTTGCCATTGTCAGCCTCTGCATAGCAACCCTGGATTTCCTTTGGATTCCCATCCAAATACTAATCAGGGCCAACCCTGCTTAGCTTCTGAGATCTGATGAGATCAGTCTAGCCTGGACCATCCAGGTCAGGAAAGGAATCTTAAAATTCTTGTGTTTGAATTACTTAAATCGAAATTCTTGGATGAAGACAAAGTTTATACTATCTTAAACACATATTTAGTGGATAAATGCACATCTCTGTTGGAGAGTGCCATCTGTGTTATGGGTGGAAAACAAAGTATTCTTACCTGTGAGTCTTATAAAAATGCAAATCACTGCTATGTTTAGAGCAGGCACTGGATGAATCTCCACAATTAATGTTGACAGTAGTATACAAAACTGCCAGAACAATCTCCACATCAGCTGTAACAGAGTATTATGAAGAATACTTGTCCACGGTATTCTTTTCTTGGATCTAAATGAAAATGAGGAAAAACCAAAGACTATTATAATACTCCATCAGTTTTTTCCTTTTCTTTTCAGGTTAGAAGTTTGTTTGAAAAACCAGAGCCTAGACTTGAATATATTCCTGTTAATCTGAATATACTTACAAATTTTCTTCATGTTGTATACTTTGCACTCCCAGAATTTTGTTCTTACTAACAGTATTATTCACAACCCGGTTAATTTGGAATAATGGCTCTAGATGATTTACACTATAAATACGTGGATTTCACTGGACTTTTATGACCAATGGATCTAGGTGCCAGTTTTTTGGCTTTTCTAATACTGAGACTGAAATACTAGCAAGTTTATTTCAGTTGTCTGGAGTTGTGTTTCTCCTAACCCATAAACAGAATACATGTAAAAATGTAGTGGACATGTTTGGTAGCAGTTTGTTCTTTCATTATTTGTCTGTTATCAATATAGGATGGGTTCAGTAGTTTGATGGAGGTGAATATTATAAATGATGATGGCAATATTTTTGATGATGGCAATATTTTTGTTGGCAATTTTTTTTGTTTCATTAATCTTTCTTCTGAGGTAGTTCACAGCAACATAGATAGGCTGATGAATCCAGATAGATTCTCCAGGGAGTTTCTTAATGACATGACGGGCACTCATCTGAAAGCTGTGGTTGATCTCTGGAATGCTAAGATGTCCCGTGTGTTTGACATGATTGTTCTTAAGCATCTTCTTCACTCCCCACAGATCCCTTTAGCTTCTTGGTCTACCTAGGAACTGTGGCTGATGACAGGATTATTGAGTGCAGGTGGAGGAAACTTCACAGTGAATTTAACCAAACAGGAGCCTGCTATCATGCCTACACTGTGGCAGTGGCAAAGTGTTTACTTCTGTGACTGCAAAAGCTCTTGCTTAACTGTTCTGTGTTAGCTTGAAAAAGCCAGTGTCAGACCCTAAAGAATTACTGTAAAGCAGGGGAGGCAACTTGCAGCAACTTCTAACCCAATTTAACTTCATCTGCCTAATTTCTTATAATTCCATTATGTTATTAAGAGCTCCATTTAGCTGATTATTGGCTCAAATATAGAAAGCAACTGGTTAACACACTAATTCCTGTGCCACCACTGCAAGGTGTAAATTAGTTAACAAATAAACAGGCAATGACAAAAACTTCATGTATGTTTATTTTGAAGTCATATTCTGATGTGAAGCAAGTGGTGCTGCAACGACATAATTAGGTGCCATGGCAACTTGGTGAATGGGGTTTGTCAAGACCTGTGTTAAATGACTGACCTGAGATTTGAACTAACTATATCTTGGCTAATACTTAGCAATTATGAGTTGGGGTGTGTGTGTGTTTTGACACATAGCTGTATTGTAACTCATCACATTTTAGAAAACCTTTGACATATGACTTAGTGAGTGATGTGAAGGCATGCATGCCTACAGTCAGAAAGCCCAGAAGCTTGAAACGAGGACCTATCCTTGGAAGATGTAGTATATGTTACTATATTTTACCATGAAAGCGATCCCTCTTCAGCCTTGGTGAGTATTGGGGATCCCCTAAGAGATAACCTGGTAAGATGGTAAGAAAGTGTCTCTGAACTGCCCAAGCTAGACATAAATACCAAGAACTTGACTTTTCATCTGTGCTTGGTCAATAGAGGAGAACTCTTATTGTTAGTTTCATATTTCCATTTTGAGATGCTCTTCTTTGTAGCCCTTCCTGCTTCTTCTTGTTCCACTGCTTCTTTCTGTTTGGTGTCTTTATCAGCCAGCTTTGGTGTTCATGCTTGGGCTAACTCTGACTCTTAACACTTGTCTCCAATTTTTCTTGGGAGATTGTTGCCTAATGGACTATTTTTATGGCTCACGAGCAGATTAGGAAGAAGTCAAGCTCCGGCAAAGTCAGACAGCAAGGTATAATCCTTAAATATGTTGACTTGTTTCCCTTTGCTACTCCAAAAGAGTGGGTTGTTCAAATCAGGCTCCTGTAGGATAGGCCTGCCATGGTAGCATGATTTCGTATGCTTACGTACTGTAGGGTTTGTACACTGAAGAACATCAATGAGAAAACCTCGTTACTTTTCTCCTGTAAAATAAGCAGAATTTTGCCTTTCCAAAAATATAGTGTTTGGGGGAGGCGTTATGTCACAAGGGGTTATTTCAATAGTTTGTTAATCCTCTTTAGCACACCTTTGTGTGATTTTTTGAAGTAGGATCAAGAATAAATTTAATTCTTACACTGTCTTTATAGGAAACAGGGAGCTATGGAAATGCACTTGGAAGACAGCCTAAGGTTCACAGTCAGCAAATAATCTGCTTCCTGTGTATTTACCACCAACACATTTTTATTGCTGCTTTGCTGTACTGATTAAAACAAACTTGAGTGTGTTGAAAATGAGAGATGAGGAAGAAGAAATTTTCAACTAACTTTGTTAGAAGGAATAAGAACTACTGACATGCCTGTTAGAAAATAGCTCCATATTTTCCAATTCAAAGTACTTAAAAATAAAAAAGCTTTGGTATTATTGTCTAAGAAGCAATTTTATAATTGCTTATAGAGAAATTATTTATTAATTAACAGTTAATTAACACTTGTTAAGTAGTACTTTTAATTAAAAGAACCTTATAATACATTGTTATAGCAATCTGTACAGCTAGAGAGAACTGAATAACAGCATCATAATTTGCTTGGTAAATGTATTCTCCTGATAAGATAAAAGATCTCTTGATTACAGATCTTAGATGGTTTTGAAACAAGTGGCCATTAAGAAAGATTTGGAATGATGTAATTATGTGGAATTTCAAAGTTATAATACTAGCAATATTTTAATACAGAGTTTTATAGGGTATTCTTCCTTGAGTTGAAATCTATTTCTTGTTGAGAGATTAAGGAGGCCTTTCAAGGACCTCTGTGGAGTTGTCATTACATATGTATGACTACCTTCCCCTAATTCCACTGTTGTGTTCTGTCTTTTGGAGTATCATGCCCTTAACTTTTTACTGTGAATGACTGTATGCCAGGATCAGTGAAGAACAACAGTCAAGCTATTAATTTAAATTAAACATACCTATAGAGACTGTAATTCAGCATGGTTTTTCAAGAAGTGCATTTCTCACCTAGTTTCACCTGTTAAAAACATAAAGAAGAAGAAGAAGAGTTGGATTTATACCCCACTCTTTACTCTGTGTCTCAGAGTGGCTTACAATCTGTTTCCCTTCCTCTCCCCACAACAGACACCCTGTGAGGTAGGTGGGGCTGAGAGAGCTCTTTTGAGGACTGTCTTGAGAGAACAGCTCTAAGAAAACTCTGACTGACCCAAGGGCATCCAGCTGGCTTCATGTAAAGGAGTGGGGAATCAAACCCAGTTCTCCAAATTAGAGTCCACCACTTTTAACCACTATAACAAACTGGCTCAAAGTAAAGAAAGTAAGCTGTGTTGTCAAAACATTGCCAGAGCATCTTGTGAAAGAAACCATGTTTTTATGATACAGCATTAGCTTGGCTTTTTAAAACAAATTACACTGAAGTCTATTGGGTGTTGTCATGTGTAGTCCTAGAGAAAATGGGCAAAACATATTATATTATAATTCAGTTTTTCTGAAATTGAGAATAGGTCTTACTTATATTATAATTCAGTTTTTCTGAAATTGAGAATAGGTCTTACTTATATTATAATTCAGTTTTTCTGAAATTGAGAATAGGTCTTACTTAAGGAACAGGCATGATGGAGTAGGAATAGTGTGCATGTGTTACATATGTAAGTGCTGTCAAGTTGCAACTGACCGCAAGAGGCTTTCAAGGCAAGTGAGAAGCAGAGGTGATTTGCCATTTGCCTTCCTCCACAGAGTCTTCCTTGGTGGCCTCCCATCCAAGTACTGAGACTGATGAGCTTGGGCTATACCACTCTGCCTTCTCTCCCACTTTATTGGTTGCAGGTCCATAAATCAAGATTTAGGGTTACCCAAAGTATGGGATTGTTAAAATGGAAGAGTAAGGCCATGAACTTCTGACTGCTATGGACACAGTTCCATTAAGCTGGAGATGAGGTTTGCAAGGATACTTTGGCCACCAAATGAGAAGGGAGCATTCACTGGAGAAGACCCTGATGCTGGGAAAGATTGAAGGTCAAAGAAGAAGGGGACGGCAAAGGATGAGATGGTTAGACAGTGTCATCGATGCGACGAACATGAAATTGAGCAAACTTCAGCGGACAGTGGAAGACAGGAGGGCCTGGCGTAAACTGGTCCATGGGGTCGTGAAGAGTCGGACTCGACTGTGCGACTGAACAACAACAACAACAACATGTAGGAAACTTTGTGAGTATGTGTGTATATGATGGAGTACAGAATATTTCTGCAGTATGATCCTTCCCTGTGTGGGTGTTGAATATGCACATGCCGGCATAACCATGCTAAAAATTTGATATCCTCTCACTATGCTACCTGCTGAGGGCAGAGGGACTCCTTGGAGTGTTTGCTGTGTATTCACAGGCACAACAGTGTAGTTCAGGGAATGGGAAGTCTGTGTGTACATCCCTTTCAACTCCCCACCTCAGCTCAATCAAGTTCAAGCAAGCTCTGAAGTTAAATAAAATGAAGAGAGGACTAGACAGGGATGGGGGAGGAATGCATAAATCTCTCAATTCTCCTGAAAGCTACCTGGGCATCTGCTGAAGCCATGAGTGTTGAGCCATGTGGGGATTTGCCTGCGTGCTGGCTATGCACGCACACAGGGAGGCATCATTCACCTAGTGGTTGACTAGAAATAGGCAATTGTACATGTAATTAGGGGTGTGTGCCTGGAAAAAATTGTATTTTTCAAATCCAGATTTTGGGGAAGGTATAATTATTGGTATTCTGGATTATTTGAGTCCTAAATACTAATTTGGTACCTGCATTTGGGATTTTTCAGGATTCTGATATTGTTTGGGTCCTTTTTTCCCTATGGGAAATCTTTCTATGGGGACTGGAGTATCTGTTTTTCAAGCAAATGGCACAGACTTTTTAGCTGAGCTGTTGCAGCCTGTCCACTAAAAAAACCACAAGTTTCAGGTAGATTGGATAATGGTATTCAATTCTGTGGGCCCCTGAACAAGGTGACCCCAGCCATTGTCCATTGTTTTCAGTGGGGGGGCAGATCACATGCTTTCTCATAGGCAAAGAATAGCAAAATACAAGAGCAAGCAAAGCAACCACTGGCCGAAAGCTTCCTTATGCAAACAAAAACAATGCAGAACTAGGGAATCCCAGCAGAACCACAGGCCAATGTGGCAAGCCTGATACAACCGATGTCAATCCAAAGCAAACCAACTTAAGCAATGGACACTATTGCAAAATCAACAAAACCAATTTTAGACAACAGAATCCAAGCCAAACCAACCTGGCAAGACAGTACCAAGACCTGGCAAGAAGACACTGGCACAGATACATTGTAAAACTGAAGAAAAACAGTCCTGGGAGCATTAAAATGCCGGCCCCTAATATTTCTGTGTATTCTGAATATTTACAGAATTTTGGGGGACTGATTTACCAGTATATCAAAAGATCCCAAATACCATCCGGATACTCAAATATATCAGTGTTTCTCAGGTATATTTAGGACCAGAAATATCTGCACATCCTTACATGTAATCCCTCTTTTATGCTTTTAACTACATTCTACTTAAAGCATTTAGATATTGTCAGTGTTTTGTTGACTTAATTCTTTAAAAAATAAAATGTTTTCTTAATCAGTTGATATAATTAGAGTTGCCAGTATGCTTGCCAGTCTCCGGGTGATCTCACAGAATTACAAGTGATCTCCAGGCAACAGAGATAAGTTCTCCTGTTGAAAATGGCTACTTTAGAGGGTGGACTCTGTGGCATCATACTTCTGCTGAGGTCCCTCTGCAGGCTCCATGCCAAATCTCCAGGAATGTTCCTAACCCAGAGCTGGCAACTCTAGTTGCCAACCTCCAGGTTGGGCCTGGAGTTCTCCTGGAATTACCACTGACATCCACAAAGATAATATCTTCTCTAGAAAATGGCAGCTTTGGAGAGAGGACTCTATATTATTACATCCCCACTGAGCTCCCTGCCTTTCCCAAATGAGACCTTCCCTAGGCACTGCCCCCAGATCTCAAGGAATTTCCCAATCTGGAGTTTGCACCCCTTGACATAATTGAACTGAGTGCATGACCTAAATGAGACCTGGTCTGTTTTGGATCTAGTTAACCTTCAAATGAAGTCCTCCTACCAAAACTATATGTGATTGAGTAGTAGAAGAAGAAGAAGAAGAGATTGGATTTATACCCCGCCTTCACTACTTGAAGGCGTCTCAGAGCGGCTTACAATCTCCTTTCCCTTCCCCTTCCCCTTCCCCTTCCCCTCCCCACAACAGATACCCTGTGAGGTAGGTGGGGCTGAGAGGGCTCTGGCAGAAACTGCTGTTTTTCAAGGACAGCTGTGCCAGAACTATGGCTTGCCCAAGGTCATCCAGCAGGTGCAAGTGGGGGAGTAGGGAATCAAACCCGGTTCTCCCAGATTAGAGTCCACGCACTTAACCACTACACCAAACTGGCTTTGGTCTACTATGTATGGTCTACTTTGGTCTACTATGTATGATCTCTTATGATTAGTGGTATTTATATATTGAACAGAAAAAATGTAGTTTTGAAGTAAATGTATAATCCTTGTTATGTATTTATATCTTAGAACCTTAAAAACAATCACAGTGTCATCTATGGACTTAGAAGGGAGTAACTCTGCTTTGAATTGCATAGTCAGTGCCTAGACTCTTTATGTATTTTGTTTTTAACTATGAAAGAGTATTAGATGTTATAAATACTGGGAGATATAGTTCCTGTCTCTAAGTGATTAGTCTAAGATAGTCTCCCATCAACTTTGTAAAGGATTCAGATTTCAATGTTAAGTTTCTTCCAGAAGTACAATTTATGTTGTTTCTTGTTTAACAATCTTTCTTAATAATGCATTTTTTACATCCTGCAGCCAAACTCATAATGTTGCATGCACAAACAAAAGGCTGGCAGATATAGGTCCCAAATGCCAAATAATTTCTCTTATTTGTTTTTAAGTGTCCCTGATTGTTGAGATGGGTTGTCTGAACTCCTTGCAGAGTATGTTAGTTATGCTCACAATTCATTTTAATAATGGCATGGGGGACATTAATTATTACTGTATGCTGATGAAAGCTTTGAGACCTGAGGCACATCAGGCATGTAAAAAGAGTAACAATGAAGAATATAATTATGGCCAGTAGAATGTTTGTAATGGCATACATAATGAGTGTAGTGTTGTTGAATAAATATTACAGCTTAAAGTATTCCATATACTGACAGCCTGCTTTAAGGTGAAGCAGGTTGAACTTTTTGCTTTATTCCTGCTTGTCAAAAGGGTAGGTCTGGCCATCTGCTCCCATATGAACCTACTGAGACCACTGCTTTGTGAGTCTTGCCCACCTCCTTCACAGGGTTACATAGGTACAATGGTGCCTTGTCTTTGGAACTCTCTACAGCTACTTGTGTGATGCCTGGCCTTGCTAGCTTTAGCTGTTACGTTAAAAGTTTTTCTGTTCACTCTAGCTTTGGAAGGTTAATTTTATTACTTCTATTTTGTTTTTTGTGTTTTCTGGGAGAGGAATTATTTCTGCTAATGGTTGGCTTTTGATAGTTTTATGTCTCCATTTGGTAGCCACCGTTTTTTGTGGGTATTTTTAACTAGGTTTTTTTTTACTTATGATTTTAGTGACTATCATGTAAGCCACCTTAGAAGCTTGGAGCTGAGAGTGTATGGGATCGGGCTGCATATGTTAATGAGAATATGGGTGAAATGTTATAAGAAATAACTATCTAAAACAAAGAAATCAAAGAAATGTTTTTACTGGGGGGTACTAGGGCATAGTTCCTTAGTTGCTACACAAATGCAGTCTTATTGTGCTGGAAGGTATGCAGAAGAGGATGTTTCTCTGCTCAATTATATATATATATATAGGGGGAGTGGCTATCTACATACATAGTCAACCTAATGTTAACAATAGCAGCAACTGTCTTTGTCATTTAGTGGTTAGAATGTTGTACTAGGAACAAGGACTCCCAGTTTCAAATCTCTCTTCTCAGCGATGAAACTAACTAGATGACTTTGGTACAGTCATGCTTTCTCAGTCTGAAGTTTGTTGTGAGGATATGGTGGAACAGGGAGAATCATGGACAGTAGCCTGAGATCCTTAGGCAAGGGGCAGGATAAAAATGCAATCATAGTGATAGTAGTAGTAATGTTAATCGTACTGTGTTAAATGCAGTTGGACAGAAGAAGTATGACTGAATGTATTTACAAAGCATTCTGAGTTTGAAATACAGTTAGAATAAACCAAGTTTTTTTTCCCCTGTGTGGAGATTCAACAAATATCTTGGCTTATTCGAAACTCTACCCTATCCCCAGCAAATAGCATGGTTTTCCCAAGGTCTGACGAGCTGTTGGGGTGGGCGGAGGTGGGTTACCCACAGCACTAATTTTTCTTTCATTTATTCCTAACTGCAAGAGACACTACGCACATACTTTAATTCATTGCTATTTTCACCTTCATCTGATAATAGAGTTTTTACTGTGAATTGACATTAACCGATTAGTCTGTCATTCAAGGCAGATGAAAAAGAGCCCAAGATGAGAAGCTGATTAGCTAATAAAAATAATATGTCCGTAAGTAATAGCTTCTAGAAAAAGTGTGTACATGGAGGGGGATATCAAGCAATTAATACATCCCAGTGTAATTTTGGTACTCTTTGGGGGTAAAACATTTTTGGTTAATAATCATTTCTATATATTTATATTGCCTATGTGCAAAAGATGTTAAACTTAAAAGAAAATAATCCAGTTCTTCTGTAATTTTGCATTTCTTTTATTATACCGTAGCTATAGATTTTGCACATGCTCCCATTCATTGTGAAAACATTCTAAAATCAAGTTGTATTTATTTATTTATATAAGTTGTAGTTAAAACATTCATATCCTGCTCAATGTGACTCAAAGTGAGCTTGCTGTTTTCTTTTTGCTTGTTGTTGTTCCTCCAATTTGTTTATAGCTGTTAGAACTGGCTGAGTGAGAATATTTGTGAGCTATTGTGCTACCAACATTAGTATTTTTCTCTTAGTTGATGTTCACAAACTGTATTCGTATGATATCACAAGAATGCTTACAAAACTAGCTTTAATCATAATCATGTCTGGCATATTCTGTATGATCAAGAAAAGTATGGTGAACATTTTGTGTGTGTACATACCAAATTTCAGCTTTCTATTTCTTATGGAGATATTTAAGACTTTGGTATCCATGTTAGTGAGGTGCAAATCATCTCCCTTTCTCTCTCTCTCTCTCTCTCTCTCTCTCTCTCTCTCTCTCTCTCTCTCTCTCTCTCTCTCTGATATTGAAATTGTATTGGCTTGGGCCGTATGACTCCTTTGCACTCAGCTGTATTCTGCAACTCTTTTCCATGAGAAAGTTTTCTTCTAATCAAGAGTCTGTCTACCTGCTTACCTACCTGCCTACCTACCTGCCTGATTTATTAGTCATCTTTCTACCTTATAGGAGCTCAAGTCAGCTTACAGTGTAAATAATAATAAAATACAATAAAATATGTGAAATATCTAAAAACCACTACATATATCAAACTATGGGTAGACAGAAGAACTAATCAAGTGCCATCATGAAAAAAACCTGTCTCTAGCTGCCTCCTAAAGATCAAAAGTGAAGGAGCCTGGTGCATCTCCTTGGGGAGGGTGTCCATAACCATATTATGGGGCTACCATTGAACAGGCCCTTTCTGCATACTGTCATGGATATGCCCAAAACTTAGAGGAACAGTTGCTGGACCTGACCAGAAAAGATCATAGAGGATGTTAGGGCACAAATAAAACTGGCCTCTCAGGGAAGTACGCCAAGAAGGGAGTCTAGAGACCCCTGGCTAACAGAACAGCCTGGGTAAGAGGAAGACAGCAGTGGGAGGGCAGCAGTTGGGGGGCACAGCAGTGGGAGGGCTTCTAGTGTCCTGGCCCCACTGCTGGACCTCCTGATGGCACCTGGTATTTTTGGCCACTGTGTGACAGAGTGTTGGACTGGATGGGCCATTGGCCTGATTCAACATTGGCTTCTCTTATGATCTTATGTTCTTAAATAGTAACATAATTACGTGGCCTTTAGATTAGAAGTGGCCTAATCCATTATCAGTAGATATAATTTGTTGAGGCCCAGGTACAGAAGCCTCTGAGATCTGCAAGAATGTCCAGCTTCACAGAAGTGAAGATATGGTTAAAAAATGAAAGTATTGGTGGAGGGCCAAAAGATGTATGAGAAACTTGTAATCATTATTTTTAAATAGACTTTAAGATAAAAGGTACCAATAATGAACTAAGATTTTTTATATATTCCAGGAAGTCGTTTTAAGTATAGGTAATCTTATACGGTGTTTGAAGTTATGAGTAAGGATGGGCACAAACTGGGGAAATGGAGGTTCGTCCCAGTTTGTGGTTCATGAAGTCCCAGTGAACTGGGATGAACCTCTCCTGCTTCATGAACTGGTTCAGTTAGTGAGGTTCATGGATCTTCCCTCCCTCCTTTCTGCTGGTGGTGGCTCCCCGAGGCTGGCAGAATAGAAGGGGGGGAAGATCTTGCAAAAGGCCAACAGAATAGAAGGGGGGAAGGTCTTGCAAAAAAGGGAGGGAGATCTTGCAAAAACATTCCCTTTAAATTGCTTTTGCAAATGGGCGCCACATGCAAGTGAAGTCCAAGTGGCGAGTTCACAACTTTCGGGTGACCTCACCACTTGGACTTCACTCAGCCATGGTGCCCACTTGCAAAAGCTATTTAAAGGGCTTCTCAATTCACTTGTGAGTCACACCACTGTTGTGGTGGCGGTGTGGCTTGTAAAAACCATTTGAAGGTATCCCCTTAAAGAGATTGTGGTCTCTTTAAAGAGACCTGTCTGCCAACACGAATCACATGAACCCACCTGGCTGGTTTGTGGGAGGTTCGTGGGACTTGTGAGAGCAGGATGGCACAAATCAAGGTTCACAAACAGAACCTGGTTCATGATGAATTTCAGTTTGTAATTCAGTTTGTGCCCATCCCTAGTTATGGGATAATCAGTTAGCCAAGAATGTATGCCTTTATCAACTGAGACAGTTAGCTATTGTAAGAATATGATTTTAAACTCCTATAAATATGGGAAGTTGCATTGATGGAAAGTTTCTTCTTAGAAGGGGCTTCTTGCTTGTAACCTGCTTACTTTTGAGGTAAGAAACTGTTATGGTCTTGTGTAATTGCCCTCCTTTAATTATCTATGCAACAGTGATAGATTGATTGTATAATACTTTGTGGATTTAGTCTGTGTTAGGAACATAATAGTTATGTTTTAATAAAAAGTTTAGAATAGAAGCCGTGATTATCTAATATTATTTACTTGACTACTGTACTCAGAATGAATCTATAGCATTACTGAGATGTATATCTGGCTAGAAGCTAAATGATCAGGTATAGGAAAGCTAGATGTCTGGGTTTCTTGTGTCTGAATCAAGTCTGACCATAGTAATCCAGAACAGTACCACCAGTTTAGAACAATAACAACTTCCTCAGAATTAGGTGGAAAAGTAGAACTGGGTATCACTTGTTTATTAGTGACACTTCAGCCCAAACCTCCTGATAATCTGTCCCAATGGCTGCATGTAGATATTAAATAGTATGGGGGGATACGATTGAACCCTGCAGAAACCCACCGGACAATAGCCAGGGGATAGAGCAGGAATCACCCAGCACTGCCTTCTGAGACTGGCCTGCCAGGACTTGAACTACTGTAACTACTGGACCTCTTGATGGCACCTAGTATTTTTGGCCACTGTGTGACAGAGTGTTGAACTGGCCTGAAACAACATTGGCTTCTCTTAAGGTGAAGCATAGGGTCATATACGGTTGTCAGCTCTGGATTGGGAAATTCCTAGAAGAGTTGGGGATGGAACCTGAGGGAGGTGTAGTTTGGGGAGAGGAGGGAGCACAGCAGGGATGTGATGCCATAGAGTCCACCCTCTGAAACTATCATTTTATTCAAGACAACTGACCTCTGTAGTCTGGAGATCAGGTGTAATTCCAGGAGAACTTCTACATGGAGGTTGGCAGCTCTAGAGTCTCAGGATCCAACCTAATCTTTCTATCCTGTAGAAAATATTCTTATAGTATTAGTTTTGGTTGGTTGGATAATACATTAAAAGATGTGAAATTTCTTTGTTTAGTATTTTGTTAGAAGGAAAGGCTGGAAGTTATATATATTTGTGAAGAAGGTATTCTAATCTTTGGGCCTGTCGTTAAAAATAGCTAATTACCAGGGAATAGTATGGTTTTAACAACAACATATTTGGAATATGTCCCCCATGACAGAAAATAATTGTCCTACAGTTGGAAGGCACAAAATTAACCAAACACCACCAACAACAATATATTGTCAAGCATGTAGCAGCTTGAATTGATCATAACTTGACTTTGGCTGTTTCTCTCAGATGACATGTCTGGCTTAGGTCAATTGCCCTGTCTAACAAGCACAGAAGACTCTTCATGGGAAGTTTCTGACCTCTTCAATAGCCACACTGATGAGGCTTTAGAGAAATAAATAGGTAAATTGCTATATTCTTGGCCATGACTTCCCAAGGCATCTACTATTTCTCAGAGTCACATCTTTAAAAAAAAACCAATCCTTATCCTTCACATTATAAAGTGCACCTGGTACAGCATTTCTAATCTTACTGTACTGTAAACAACATTGTAACCTGGCCACTAGGCAGGGCAAGAAGAAGATTCAAGAAAAAGATTCACATTTCAGTCCCCTGAATCTACTGACCCTGTCAAACAGAGTTTTTGACCATCACTCAGCTGGTACCGCCTACTTTCATCCTCAACTTCAGCAATAGACTAGCTACCTTCATAGGTAGGAAACTTTCACCCATAATTAAAAATGGTTATGTAATAGGATTTAGATATGATCAGGGGTCTTCTCTTCTCATGAACCCAACTTTGCCCTCCTACAACAAGAGGTTCTTATGATACACTAAAGGAGAAATAGAAAGGCTGTGCTCCAGCTATGCCAAACAGGTTTTACTCAAGGTACTGTCCTGTGGACAAGAAAGAGAAAGGAAAAACCCATTCTGGATTTTAAATGTTTATTCATGCAAGAAGATTCAGTGGGTATCTCTGATAGGCAGAGGAATAAAAGCCACCCAACAACAGGAGCCAATGAGACCAGAGCTCCAACAATTAATAGGAGCTGAGTGCTGTGAAGCAGAGAGGCAGTGAAGTCTTGACAGCTGAAAGTCATCAGAGATGAGAATTAGTTGATGGAAGTAGCTTTAAAGAATAGAGGTGTAAGAACTTATACAGTGATCAGATTTTTAATTAAGTTCCCCTATACTGTCAGGGTAACAGAGTGTAGACATTACTAAGTTATAGCAGGGTGCTGTTCCTATGTGTAAGAAACATAATAAAGCTTACCTGGAAAGGGTATGTTATCTGTTAATGTTTACCTCAGTTTGTGTTATAACAAAATTTATTTTGTTTGTTCATATTCCGTTTTTAAAATAGGGGAAAAAATCTTGTCTCTGTCAGTTGTACCTCACACTACAGCTATTAGCCACAGAACAAAATTCTATTCCAAAACATTATTCCTGCTGGTATCCCTGGTGCACTGGAGTGATAGGAAAGTAACAAGTCCTGGGATGGTATCTGGTGAAATGACAGTATAAAAGGAATTCTTCTTAGGAAATGTCACAGTTTTTTTTTTTTAATTTTCATTGTAAAAATTACAAGTTTTTAGGCCATAGACTGATGTAAAAATTATTCTAGATATATGCTGGGGGCTCTTGAGAAGAATAGAAGTCTGAAAGGGGGTCTGTGGAACTTGAGTATCATATACATAAAGACAGAAGTAGCCTGAGCACAGGGAATTATGAAAAGCAAAGACCTGTGATAAGAGCCTAGGTTTAGGAAAACAGGGACCCTAGGAAAGTAGTCAAGCAAATTGGATTACTTGATAAGGATATTTGGAGGAAACAGGATGCTGAGGAGGGAACTGAAATAAAGATAAGGTGAAGGCGCTGGACCTCTGCCCAATTTTGGTTGAGCTGTTCTTTTGTCTCAGAATGTATTGTGTGAGGAATGACTCACAGGCTTTGGAGCAGGAAGGAGCTGTTGACTGGAGTCTTGAAATGAGCTTTGGGCATTCATATTTGTTCCATCAGACACACATATACACTATTGGTGGTATGGGATATGGAAAAATAAAGTAGATGGAATTTAAAGTAAACGGTTTATAGCAAATGTTCCTGCTTTTTTCTTTTTTCTTTTTGCTGTGTGGATGCCACTTGGGGCATTTAATTATATTTGCAGACATTGTGAATGGATGGGCTGTGGCTCCGTAGTGGAGCACACGCGCATAGCCAGCTCGTCCACTAGGTGAGCTAGGCGCTCGCCTAGGGCGCCGGTCCTGCAGGGGCGCCAAAATGCCCCCCACCCCGTGAAAAGGCCCCCGGGCTGCCCAAGGCCGGCAGCCCCGGCTTTCCTGGGTGCCTCGAGGCTGCGAGGCACCCGGGAGAGCCGCGCCGCCGCCCCTGGGAGGGAAGGGGGGGCTTCTAAGCCCGCCCCTTCCCCAGCTGGGTGGCTGTCAGTCCGGGGAGGCCGCCCGCTTCCCTCCTCCCTCCTGCCCTCCCGCCGCGGGCCGGGGGCGCAGCCGGGCTGGGGCGCGGGGAGAGGGGGAGGACGGTGCCGGAGTCCGGGGAGGTGGGCCTGGCTGGCTTAGCCCGGGCTGCCCTGCCGACGCGGCGCCGCGCCAGCAAGCCCTCTGCTAGCCAGCCAGCCAGCCAGTGTACCTGCCTGCCGAGTGCGCAGCGAGGCGGGAGCTGGTGCCGGGGGACGCCGCGCAGGGTCCCCCCCCTTCCCGCCGCCCCCGGAGCAGCAGGCCTGCGGAGACAGCGCCGCCGCCGCCTCCCTCTCGCCGGCCGCCCCTGTGTCGCCGGCCGCCGGGCTTCTGCCGCTCCGCCGCAGCCTGCTGGGGCCCGGCCTGCCTGCGCGCTCGGAGCCCTTCGGCCGGGGGAACTCTGGCACAACGCGCAAACGCCTGCCTGGCGCGCTGGAGTGGGTAGAGCCCCTGGTGGGGCCTGGAGATGGCGGCGCAGCTCTCCCGGGTGCCTCGCAGCTGCGAGGCACACGGGAGAGCCACGCCGCCGTCGCCCCTGGGAGGGAAGGGGGGGGCTTCTAAGCCCACCCCTGGGAGGGAAGGAGGGGGCTTCTAAGCTCGCCCCTTCCCTGGTTCTCCCAGGTGCCTCGCAGCTGCGAGGCACCCGGGAGAGCCACGCTGCCATCTCCAGGCCCCACCAGGAGGTTGGCATCCCCGGTGGGGTGGGCGCCCCAGGCTGTCCTGCCTAGGGCGCCCAGACACCTGGGGCCGGCCCTGCACACGCTTTAGTTGCAGGAAGTCACTGACTTGGTCTGAGGCATCTCCAATAGTACTTGGCAAGACTGACCACTGGCTTGATGCAAAATAAATAACTTCTTATTTTTCCTTGCAAAGCCGGCTACCTATTTGGTTTTAGTACATAAACTGGACTTAGTGACTCTATTGATTACTTGAGCTGCAAGGACTGTGAAAGTATGATCCTGTTAATTCTCGTGGCCTTTAATTCTATTAACCACCTTTCCTGGGATACAGCGAGGAAATCTGATGCCTCTACCTCAAAAAACAACACCCCCTCAGAGCCACAGATACCCCAGATCGATTGTCCATTATACCCTATGGGAACCATTGACATAATGGTCCCCATAGGGTATAATGGAGCCAGAAAAATGTGAGTTTCCCAAATATTTACCAAATCCAAATACTATATCTGTATTGGGATTCAGAAATACTGGGAAATACTGATATTTTCTGGGTTCAGTAGACGTGGGATTTTCTCCAAGAGGATTTCTTTGCCCTTATTTTTGTTCCCTACCAGGAAGTGATCTATTGTCAATTGGAGATGCTGTCTAGATCTCCTGGAGGGGACACCTGTTTTATGCCACTCCCCCTTCCCTTTTCTCAGAAGGATCCTGATAACCCCCTTCTGGCCCAACCAAATATAGTTATCGGAGTTGTTTTTTGGCAGGGTCAGACTACATACTGCTCTGTCTGACTCTGGATTTGCTAACCTGGGGCCCATTATTGCATCATGACATTGGATTCCTTCATCTTACCACATGGAGGATTCGCTTTCAGGACTAAACTTTACCCCTGAGGTCCATGATATCCTGGTCAAGGCTAGGAAGCCTTTTACTAGATACTACTATTCCAGGAAGTGGGTCTAGTTTAAAAATTGAGCCACATCAAGGGGTGTCTTTCTGATTATATGCCCTTGCCCAAAGTATTGGAGTATTTGCTGTCCCTGTCTCAAAGAGGCTTGGTCACATTTTCAGTTAAAGTATATCTTTTGGCTTTCTGTGCCTTTCATGACTTAGTAGAGGGCTCTTCTTTGTTCTCCCATAAGTTGTCTCAACATTACCTTAAGGGGTTAGCTAATGTTTTTACCTGTTCATATAATTGTTCCCTAGTGGTCTCTCTCTCTCTAGTTCTTACAAAGCTCATGGGAGCACCCTTTGAGCCTCTGGATTCATGCTCATTAGCTATGCTGACCAGAAAGGTGCAGTTCCTAGGTGCAGTTACATCCGCATGATGGATGAGAAAGCTAGCTGCATTCAGGGCTGATCCCCTGCTTTCTGAAGGTCTTTAATAAAAAAGTGGTCCTCCACCCTAGTCTGGAGTTCCTAGCCAAGGTGGTCTTGAAATTTCATTTGTCTCAGGAAGTAGTTTTGCCTGTATTTTTTCTATCTCCTTCATCTAAGGCTGAAAAAGCTCTCCATTCATTAGATGTCAGAAGGGCCCATTTATACTATGGTGACAGAACAAAACAGCTTTGGGTTGACAAAGCTTTATTTATTTGCTTCTCGGGCCTACCGAAAGTGAGGGCTGCTTCTTTGCATCACTTTCTAGGTGGGTTGTGGCTGCCATCTGAGCGTGTTTTGAGGCCACAGGCATGTTCTGCCCTCTTGACGTTTTTTCTCAATCCACAAGAGCACAGCAGTCTTCAGCCACTTTTCATCAGAGGGTACCACTTGTGGACATCTGTAAAGTGGCAACTTGCTTGGCTGAAGACAGCTTCATAAAGCACTGTGCACTGGACCTGCAATCAAGCAAAGATCCAGATGTGGGAAAGGCAGTGCTTCAGTCTCTGCTCCAATGAGAGCATCACTCCACCTCCTCTTGGTGAGTAGCTTGCTAAAATCCCAATGTGGGTCTGCACTGAAGACTGAAGCTGAAAACAGAGATGCGCTTACCTGTAACTGTTATTCATTGACGTCTTCTGTGCAGACAGGGCCGGCCCACCCACTAGGTGAATTAGACTTTTGCCTAGGTTGGCCCCTGAGGGAGGGCGCCTGCTGCCTGCCCCCGCCAAAAGCCCTGCTCACAACTCATGCATGGGTGCCCATTGCTGCCCTTCACCATGTGCTCATTGCCGCCATCCTCACCTTGCCTCAACAAGCCCTGCTCAGCTCAGGCTGGTCTGCTCACCCTGTCTCCCTGCCTGGCCCCTCCATAGCCTCACCAGAAGCCACCCCTGCTCTGCTTGCCCTGTGCGCCTTGGTCGCTTGGCAATCTGAACTCGTGCACATTACCACCTGCCGTCTCAGCCCACTGCCATTCCTCCCCTGCGCCTCCCACTCACCGCTCCCCAGCAGCACATGGATCCTGCCGCTGCCACCACCGCCCAAAGCAGTAGCAAGCAGCAAGAGTGCTGCCACCTTTCTGGGGGGCCCAGCGTGGCAGCAAGCGGAGGGGGGAATGAAGGGGAAGAGTGGGGGAGTGAAGGGGAGAGTTTGGGAGCGGCAAAAGAAACCCTAAAGTAGTCTGGATAAAATGTAATCCGATTGGTTTTTCTCACTGGGTTGTGGATGGTGTCAAGTGCTTGTGTGTGTTTACTCGGAGGTAAGGGCCTCCCCAGGAAGTGTCCCGGGGGTTGTAGTGTGGTCTCATAGAGAGATCCCAGGCGAGGAAGGTCCCAAATCGGGGCCCAAGTCGGTGCCGTTTTCCTCATGTTTGGAGATGCCGAAGAGAGCACTACATTGCTGCGGGAAGGGCAGCTCTGGTTGAGTCGAGGAGAACTGAAGAGAGACCCACAATATTCTAGAGTCAAAGCAGAGCTTAACCCCCCCCCCCAAAAAAAAATTGCTGGTCTCTTAAGGGGCTCCTCAACTCAACGCCTTTTATGGCCGACCGATGGGGCTCCCTCAGGAAGCGCTGCCAGGGCAGCGATCGGCTCTCTCCGCTCAGTCTCAGTGCACTATCTGGGGTTCCACCCCACTTACCTCCTTCGGTGGCCTCTTTTGGTGCCCCCCACCGCCCCATACTAAACCCCGTTTTCTCTGGAGAGGGCTGGAATCGACGCCCAGCCGGGCTGCCGAAGAAGCAAGTAGGTCAGGGCGAGCCAACTTTGAGGCGTCTTGTCAATTATTGATCATCTCCCCGACATAATTCATGTCTCCCCTCCTCCTGGGAAAGGAAAAATAGATCCCTTCTCGTCAGTCTTCCCCGTTAGTGGAAACGGAAAGCCCGAGAAGGCTGAGAAAGTGCAGTAGGTCTCTAGGGTCCTGGGTAGAAGTCTTGCACATCACCTGGCCCTTCTAACTTGATATGCCAGGGATTGAACCTGGGACCTTCTGCATGCAAAGCAGAGGCTCTTCCCCTGTACTGTATTCTGTTCAAAACCAGGCTCCTTTCAAAAGTTTCCTAACAATGGGTGGAAGTCAAACAATGTAAGTAAGCTATGTTGGGTCCTCACTGGGGAGAAAGATGCATTGCAAATGAAGTAAAGAAGTTAAAGCAGGTGAAACTGTTTGCTTTTCTCTGCACATGAGGAAAAACATGCAAGGAAGGTTTTATTGCTGTAATTAACATTGGTGAGTATTGTCAGAATTATTCACTTCTTTTGAAATCAACAAGTCATGTTGGTGTTGGGGATGGACTCTGGGCCAAGAGAACTTAAGATGCTGATGTTCTTGATATGTGCTGCCCAATTCCAGTCCCTATGCCAGTAGAGTATATGGGCATTCTGCATGATATGTTGTGAGAAGGACTTAACTGCCATCCTAAATTGCTTCAGAATGGCATTAGGATTGTAAAATGGATCTTCCGGTAAATCGTTGGCAGGGGTGTACAGGTTTTTTTCTCTCCCTCACCCCAGTCCAGGAGTGAGAGAGACCAAAATCCCGCACAAGCCCAAGAGTATGTCTACACACACTCCAGGCTTACCAGTAGTCACTGCCACCAAGATCTCTTACATCAAGGCCCTCACCAAGGCTCAGCAGCAGAGATCTAAACTCCTGCCTGGTCTAGAGGACTTAGCAATTTTACCAGCTCTGTGTCAGGGCTGCAAACAATTAATTAGCACAGGGTAGTGGCATCACCAGAGCCAGCCTAGGCACCAGATTAAGCCTTAGAGTCAAGTTGCAACATAGGAAAGACGTCCAGATAATATTGATCAGATATCTTTATTCAGTGCACATGCATGCATGTATCATGAGACGAGCAAAGGCAGGAAAACAAAGAATATCTATAGCCTGTTCACCTCTAACTACACATAGCGGTATTCATAGTTACCAGTCATTCAGAGGTACTAGATAATTCAGTGTCCATTGCGTAACCATGGAATCTTGAGGATGAACCACATGATGGAAGATGGCCACCAAGACCAGCTTGGCTGCCTAGCAGTACAATTCCTTGTTGCAGGTATACAATCCAAAGGGGAACTCTCCCTCAGAAAGGAGCTCTTTTTCCAAGAAAACTTCTCCCCTCTTCCCATAGGGTGATCACAGTTCCCTCCCTTTCCTGTCATAATTGAATATGGCCATTTATCCAATCATGAGGGGGTGAAAGGGTGTGCCCAAATCTCTGGGTCTATGTGACTGAAGCCATGTCAGAGAAGCTTTGATGTATTAATATCTTGGGACAGCTGTGTCCCAAGCTTGGGAAGATGCCTGAATTTCTACTCTTCCCAGCAAAGGTATATGGATATCAGGCTTGTCAGCTGGCATGCCATCTGCCCAGGTGACAAAAGTCACATTGACATGTTAGCAGCTAGGCCATTTGGCCCTGACAGGAATAGTTCAGAAAAGTCTTTTCCTATACAAGGGGGTTTATTTGCCTGACTTAAAACTGTAGTTTACAGGCTAGCCTAAACTGATCAGGAGATTTTTGGGTCCCTTGGGTTCTTCATACCTCTGAGAACTATTAAAGTTGGTGTAAAACCTTGCTTTCAGGGTTGTTGGTTTTGACATAGGTTTTTTTTAGTTTTATCATGTTTAGATTTATTTTGCTTTGTCATTTTGTCCTAAAGGGACAATGGCTTTTCCTAGAACACAGTGATCATTAGTGACTTGCAAATGGAAACATTAAAGAGACTTAAATTTCAACATCACAATTAACAGGATTTTTCAAAATGCTTTGTGATTTGTGTTTTTCTGTTTGAGAGAGAAAATCAAAGATTGTATTACTTGTTCTCACAATTAAAAAAGAGAAATTAGCAATTTCAAATTTTGTGTTTTTCATTCTTCCTAAAATGCCTTTATATTTGAAAATTGGTGGGTGCATGTGGGGGGGGGCGCCAGAAGGTAGCCTCGCCTAGTGTGCAAAAAAACCTGGAGCTGGCCCTGTGTGCAGACCCACTTTCCTTCCCTCCTGTGAGCTCTCTTATTTGGTAAACTTGAATTTTTTTTCCCCCTGCATGTAGGCTTTTAAGAGTTCTCAGCAGACAAGCTGGAGCTGAGCTAAAAGGGGGCACCACTCCACTGGAGCATGTGACAATTTAGGTGGGTAAGAGCTGTTGAACCTGCTCCAGAAGGGAGGGGCACCCCCTCAGTTCCTAGGAAAACAAAAAAATTCCTGTCTGCAGCTGGCTTGCATGTGTACAGTCCCAATGTGTGTCTGCACAGAAGACATAGATGAACAACAGTTACTGATAAGTGTAACTCAGTTTTACTGCTCTGTTTCTGGGCTCAGTTAAGGATATTGGCATTAACTTTTAAACAGCCAAATACTCTTGAGTCTTGACTCTCTTTGGTACTACTTCTGTCTATATGAGTTCCTCTTGACATTAAGATCTATCCATCGATTCCTGCTCCATGTTCCATGGTACTTAGATTATGACTGATGTGAAGCAGAGCCTTTATAGTGGTGGCTCCAAAACTCCAGAATTCCTCCCAATCCTGAGATTAAGTTAGAACAATCCTTTCTTGCCACCCTTCCTTTTGCTGGAGTGTAAAGACATGTTCCCCTGACCTGGATAACGCAGGCTAGCTCACTCTTGTCAGATCTCAGAAGATAAGCAGCATCAGCCCTGGTTACTATCTTTTTTTTTTTTAAAGCCTCTCCTAAAAAGGAGAGAATTTTATTGCTTTTTTTGATAAGAAAAGGGTAGGGTATATAGATGGACTAAGAAAAGGATTGGAGTTAATTTTCTGTTAGAGTATTAGTTTTAGTTAGTACAAATACAGTTTTTGGCATCCACCGTGGTTGGAAGATCTTCTTTTCATCTACCGAAAGTCCAAAATAACTCTGTTAGTTAAATTAGTAAAGTCTTTTGGGGTTAGTTGTTGATCAGCTCCCTTCTGCCGCCTCACGAACAATTGCTATATCTTGGGATGTTTTCTTTTCAAGTCTCTCAGATTGTATGATGGGCCCTCTTTTGCCTTCTCGTCTCCCGCTCCGGCACCTCCCTCCTCTGGGCCGCTGTCCTCTTCGCTGCTTAACTCTGTCCAATTGGCGAGTTCTGCATCTTCCTCTGAGCTGGCGTGTCTCTTCAGAAATTCTTGAGCTTTGAAGACGGAGTCAATCTTCTCTCTTTTATCCTTGAATCTGAACGTAAGTCCTTCAGGAAAGCACCATCTGTAAATGGTTTGATGTCTTTGTAAAAATGTGGTCAATCCTTTGTATGCTTTCCTTTTCATACGAATTTCATATGGAACATCTTTTAAAGTTCAGATAGTCTGCTCTCCAATCTTCAAGGGCACCGCTGAAACTGCACGCAAAATTTGATCTCTAGTACGCTGCTTGATAAACTTGACAACCACTTCTGCTGGCAGATTATTTTTCTTTGTAAAGCTGGAATAGGCTCTATAGGCCATATCCATCTCATCCTTTAATTCTTGCGCTTCTCTGCCAGTTAGGGGTGCCAAGGCATTCGCCAGTATAGCTCTGAGATCTTCTTTCTCTTCTTCCTTTATGCCCTGAAAGCGGAGAGTCAGATTTGATTTCTCCATCTGAAGCATTAAAATTCTTTTTTCTTGCATATCTTGATGTTTTTCTAATTTGTTGACCTTTTCTTAATTTTCTTGGTGTCTTTCATTGAGACCAGACACTTCTGTGCGATCTCCTCCATCTTCTTTGCTGTTTCTGTTAATTGTTTTTGTTGACTGTTGAGAACACTTTCCATGTTGCAAAGGGTTTCGATGATATTCTGCATTTGATCCAGCAGAGGGCGCAGTGGCTCTCTTTTCTGTTGATTGACAGCCGGCTCTAGGGGGAGGCTGCCAGGACTGGAAGTCCCTTCCCCCTTCTTTACCGGCTTCTCAGGGACCCTTTTCTGCCCTGACATTTTTTTGTTTGTTTACTTTAACAAAGTTCGTGCTGCGTCACCCAGGAGACAAGCTAGCTTCTTAATCTTCAGTAAAACCCCAAAGGTACTTTCACCAAGCCGCTTTTTTGCTTCACCCCCCTTCACTCTTCCTTTAACAGTCCCGTTTTTCAAAGGGGGTGGGGATTCCTCCCTCCTCCCAAGCCCTGGTTAGTATCTGAATGGGAGACCACCAAGGATGCAGAGGCAGGCAGTGGCAAACCATCTTTGAACGTCTCCTGCCTTGAAAATCCTACAGGGCCACCAAAAGTCATCTGTGCCTTGATGGCAAAAAAAGAAGACATACTCATATCGTGGGTTTTTTTTCTTTTTGATTTTACATGAAAATCTTGGAGCTTAAACACAGTGTGTCATGATGGGGCCCCGGGGGCTGGGTGCAGAGGGACAGTCCGGTGCCGTAGTCAGAGAGAGTTCCAGAGATCAGCCAAAGGTATCAGTCCAGTCCAAGCAAATGAGTTTCAAAGCAGAGAGCAAAGCCGTTGTCAGGTATACCGTTAGCCAGAGGTCGAAGCGGAGTCCAGAAGCCGAGCCGAGATCAGGAGCCAGAAGAGCGTTCAGAGATGTGCTGAGGTCGGGAGCCAGAGAGTCACGACGAGACAAGGGAACGAGGATAGGTGCAAGGCGAGTGGCCTTTCGATGAGTTTGCCAGCACGGTTTGCTCACGGCTGGGGATGTTCGTAAATACTGTGCTGGCTTGTTAACTAATTAACCAGTCGTTGCCAGGTCCCTGCTCCGGTTAATACTCGGGGCTCATTGATCGTCGCCCCCATACACGTGCCTCCTTTCGTCGAGCCACCAAGTCTCTGCGCCTGCGGTCTTGCAAATGATCTGCACGTGGGGGCGAGTCGGGTGGGGAAGCATCCGCCCCAGGTGCTCGCTGTCTTGTAGCTGCGAGCTCATCCCTCCTAGCACTTAGATCCTCTGAGGACTCCGGCGCCTCGGAGGGACTTAAAGGTGCCGCGTCCCTGATCCCCAGCGCTGGGTCCGAGGAGGTCATGGCCGAGCTGTCAGGTGCCAGATTGGAGGTAGAGCTCTCTGGTGCCGGGTCAGGGGGTGTTTCCAAGCTCACGGCTGATCTTTCAGGCGCTGGATCGGGGGTAGACATGACACAGTGCAGTTTGACGTACTGGCTGTTGTGTACTGATTTTTGTAGTAGTGTAGGCACACTAGTGATTTATTTGGCTTCAGGCTTTATTGATTATTTCTCTTTGATCATAAACCTATTTTGCTGAGGCCGGACAAAAAAGTTGCTTGCTTTGCAAAAACATTTCCCTGAGAGGGCCTCTCTGTATAGCTGTGTATCACAGCTCATAGATACAAGTGGTTTCACTTCCAAGGTGAGAGCACTGAAGGCCTATTGTTAAAGTGGCAACAATGAGAGAACATTTCAGCAGGGAGGGGGTAACATGGAGGCTTGTGATGGTGCTGTTGGCCAGCCAACTGGAGTTGGGTGTAAGCTACCATTTGTCCATTGTGTTCTGTAAAAGGCAGGTGTCATCATGTAACGTAACTATGACCTGTATACCATGGGATCTGTAATAGCCAGTTAATATTTTGCTTGTAAAATGATGATGACCAATCAATGCTTTAATATTGCCCTGTATAAAACCATCTGCTTCCTGAAGAGAGGCAGAGAATGATTTGAATGCTGATATGCGTTCTCTCTTATTTGCGCAGATAGTAAAATAAGTACTTAAAAGTCTCCTCACTGATTTTGACCCCATTCTTTCTGAAGCACATTCAGCTTAGTTGTTTAAGTATATCAATAGTAATTTTAAGTTGTTTTATTACTTGTTTATTACAATAAATTGTAAATTACTGTATTATTATTACTTGTTTATTACAATAAATTGTAAATTACTGTGGGAACTGTTAGATTTGAAAACTGTTACAGCCACCATTTTCATGACTCATGACTACAGGAATCAACTTTTTTTTATGGGAGGATGACGACAAAGGAAAGATCCACAGTGCCTTCCACTGTCAGACTGCTGGGTCCAACTAAGCAGATTTAATGAATCTATGAAAAAGGTTATTTTCTAACAACCACACTTGTATTCATTCTGTACTTGAAATATATTCCTAGTCAGGGGTCTTTTTGTAGAAAAACAGCTGCATGAGCTCATTAGCATATGGCATGCTAATGAGCTATTAGACTATTAGCATATGCCACGCTCCCTGACATCACCAGAAGTGATGTCAGAAGGGGAAGCAAAAGGGGGGGAGGCATCTTCAAAAGCCTCCCCTTCCCTTCCCCAGCTGGTCTGGGTGGGGGAGCTAAGAGAGAAGGGGTTTAAAGTTTAAACTCCTTCTCATGAGAGTTGGGCCACAGAAGGAGGAAAGAGGGAAGGAAAGAGAGAGAGTAGAGAGAAGGAAAGAAGGAAGGAAAGAGGGAAAGAAAGAGAAGGAAAGGGGAGGGAAAGAAAGAGAAGGAAGAAGGAGGGAAACAGGGAAAGGAGGAGAAAAGAGAAGAGAAGAAGGTGGGAAAGAAAGAAAGAAAGAAAGAAAGAAAGAAAGAAAGAAAGAAAGAAAGAAAGAAAGAAAGAAAGAAAGAAAGAAAGAAAGAAAGAAAGAAAGAAAGAAAGAAAGAAGAGAAGAAGGAGGGAAAGAGGAAAAAGAGAGAAGGAAAGGAGGGAATGAAAAATTCAGCGGCAATTTGGCCCCATTATATCCTATGGGCCATTGAAGTCAATGGTGAAAACATAGGGTATAATCTGGGGGCTGGAGGGGAGGGTTTGAGGGAGAGGCTCCAAACTCAAGAGTAGCTGATGGAGCCTCTCCCCAAGATACCCACCAAGTTTCAAGAACATTGGATCAGGGGGTCCAAATCTATGGGCCCCAAAACAGGTTGCCCCTATTCTCTCCATTGTTCTCTATGGTGAGAAAAAATTAACAATGGAGGGAATAGGGGCAACCTGTTTGGGGGCCCATAGAATTGGACCCCCTGATCCAATGTTCTTGAAACTTGGTGGGTATCTTGGGGAGAGGCTCCATCAGCTACTCTGCGAGTTTGGAGCCTCTCCCTCAAATCTCCTCCCTCCAGCCCCCAGAATATACCCTATGTTTTCACCATTGACTTCAATGGCCCATAGGATATAATGGAGCTGAAATTGACATTCGGCTGCCTGAAAGACTCCTGGGGACGCCGGCTGGGGGCGGGGCTTGGCTCCTGAGCTCCCGGAGCTGTGCTCCGGTGCGCTCCCCCCCAACGACCCCTGTTCCTAGTACATCCCAGCCTTGAATCAAGACATGCAGCAGTATACATTCATTGTTTCTAACAAGAAGTTGACAGCACAGAAATTAAAGTAGTAATGACCCTGCTTTTTGCCGTGCTTACGTAAGCACTGAGGTTCATTCACTGAGAAAAATAGACATTAAAAGATTTGTAGTATCTCATAGGCTTCCTCCCCCCTAGTCAGAGCAGATATCCTGTGACTCATTTGTTAAGAGTATTGCATCCACAACTGTGTTTCACAGCTGATCATGGATAAGAAATGATGTCTTAAAATGACTGAATGTGCTTGCAGTATTTATGTCAGAACCAAGGGATGGTGACCTTTAGGTGCTGGAATTGCCAGCATGGGAGGTGGGGGTGGATTTGCTTTGAAGAAATGTGTTAGGTAACAGAGAGAGATAACATTATACAGCCCTTAATCAAGGCAGTCAGTCTGAAACTGGATTTAACTCTAGTATTTGGAGGAGAGAGCAACTGTAATTAGGTATAGGAAACAACTGAAAATTGAAAATTGCAGATTGAATTATGCCAGGAATAGTTTACTCTTAATTTCTAATTAATTGTTTTCTACCTGCATAGTTTAGTACTATTTTGAAATAACAGTATTTCAACATAAATATGACAATTTTAAAATATGAGACTGTAATCCCCTGTATGTTGAAGGGCAGTAAGCATCATGTGTTGAGCAACAATTCTTCCATAGTTCAACCCATGGCATTGCAGATAGTGCCAACAGTATACTCCAGTTATATATAGATATTGTTTGCCAGAATCTTTTGCAATTCGGCATTTTACTTCCAGTTCAGTTCTAGTTCTGCTTCTCCAACATTGTTTTGAAATAACTCCTGGACACTCAATGAAATTGCTGAGCAGTTGGGTTAGAACGGATAAAAGAAAGTACTTCTTCACCCAAAGAGTGATTAACGCATGGAATTCACTGCCACAGGAGGTGGCGGTGGCTACAAGCATGGATGGCTTCAAGAGGGAATTAGATAAACATATGGAGCAGAGGTCCATCAATGGCTATGAGCCACAAGGTATAGATAGGAACAGATGACTAATCAATTAAATTTAAATGAACTTGCACATTGCTAATACTCTGTGTGCTTTTTTTCAAATGCTGGAAGTGGTATGAGAAATTATTTAATGCACAAAAATGTCCATATTTCAGAGGAAAAGAGCATTTTTTCATACCTTATAGCCTTTACACAGCAAAGCAATAATAGTGTAAAAATGACAAATTTGTTCTTAACACTCACTGATTACCTGCCAGCAGTTAATCAACAAATGATTTAGTTGATTGGTCTACCAGTTAAATGTCACATTCTAGAAAGCTCTTTTAGCAGTTCCTTTTGTCTTTTCTACCCAGGATGATATTTAATACTGCCTTTGAAAACATATTTCAAAAGTGTTTTGCTATGCCATGTTGGCATATAGGCTAATTATCGCTATCTTAATGTGACTTTGATATTGTGGAGGGAATAACCCATATAGAGAAGTTTAATTTTTAAAAGATTTCTGCTGCATGATGGTAACACATTTAATTCTAGGGATCCTGCTAGCATATGAAAGCAGGCTAAGAAAGCAATGAAATATTCCAATAATATCATTTAGATACACACGCTGACTTCTAGCCTTAAATGCATTCTATCATATTGGACCTTTAGAGAAGACAAGTTCATAATAAAAACCATTTTTGAAATCTTACCATATTTGCTTGAAAGGAAGATGACCCTGAATGTAAGACACCCCCGTCCAGAGTTATATACAAAAAAAAATTAGTGGACATAACTGCATGCAAATGTATACAAATATAAGATGACCCTTTGTTTGTTTGATGACCTACTTGGGGAAAAAACTAGTATTGCATTGGAGCAAATACTGTAAAAATCATAACACTGACTTAAACTATCCGTACAAAAGTCCTGATTATACTCTTAAAACCAAAGACTTGACCAGGTTTTTTTCTAATACTTGATTTCCATCTTCTGTAGTGTCCATCAGTAAAATCAGTAAAAACATGTATTACATAAGACACAGTAGAAACTTGAAGGCAGTGTGGCTCACACTCCTTCATAAAACACTTGAGTCCTTATGATGCATAGAGCAATTGTCTTATTTCTCTGGTACAGGGATGGAGACGGAAGCCCTTCCACCCTCTAGGGTTCCTTTCTTCCCTGGCAGGGTCTTAGGAGGGCCTCAGACAGGCTAAGAGGAGGAGGGTTTGCTTCCATCCAGCTCCCTCTCTCAGGTTTGCTTATGTCCTCTCCTTTTGCAGTTTAGGGAATGGCCAAGCCCTTCCTCCTTTATCCATCCTGGATCCACCTTTTGAAGGTTCCCTGTGGGAGAGACATCCTCAGATTCTCCTTCCCTCTGTGGTCTAGTGATTAAGCCCTGTAGACTGTCAGGAGCCTCCTCTAAAGAAGCTTTCTTCTAGATTGCTTGGGCTTAGTAAGGCTGGGAGTGCCTCTTCCCTTTTCCGTTCCACTAGGTGATCTCCCCTGGATCTGGACTCCCTGCCTGTGCCTTCACGGTATTGTGCCGGATTCCACCCTGCCTCCTTTGCTGTCACAACACCCTTGGGCTCCTTGGCAAATTATTGGGCTGTTCCCTTAGCCTGGCTACTGCTGTCCTGTCCTTGCTGTCATTGTCTCCTCTGGCTGCTCTGATGCCGCAGTGTGCTTCAGCCCAGACCTGTAGCCACAATGGTACACAAAAGGGATGGGGCCCGCCCAATCATTTGTCATGCCCCTCCAATCAGCACTAGGGGTTGATGTGAAATCTGTCACAAGTCTTCTTCCAATGAGAGATGGTGTTGCCTTCTGTCCTCCTCCTCCCCTCCCAGGCTTTGTCAATAAGGGAGAGATTCTCCTTCCTCCCTCCCTCCCTCCCTTTTCCATTGAGGGAGAGAGTGTCTTTCCCTCCTCCCTCCCAGGCTTTCCCTTTGCATTTTGCTTCATGCACAAAGTAGTTGCTCCTGCTGTGCTCTGAAGCATGTGACACAGTCCTTTTCCTGCCTCAGCATGATAGCTCGTGCCAGTCATGGATTCTTCTGATCTGCAGCATTGTAGCACATTAAGGTAGAAATGGGTGGGGGTTTTGGCTCTATTTTAGCCTGGGTGGGGAGTGTTCAAAGGTGGTTGGAATCAGAGGGGGTGGGTGGCAGCAGCAGCACATCAGAGCATTTTAAAATAATTGTAAAAAGGTGATAATGAACTGGTGCTGGCAACAATTTTGCCTTCTCTTTTAACTGGGCTCAGCTGAAGAGGCAAAAGCCACAGACTTGTAGAAGGAATTCTGTAAGCATGAGCGTGCCATTCTTATGCCATCAGAATTCATAGTAAAAAACTTGAAAGAGGTGGCCCTGCTTCTGTATGAAGCTACTAGACAAGGCTGCCCTTTTCTCTCTGTGTTTGCTAGTGATACAGTTCTAATTCCTAAGAGTGGCTATTAGTGAACTTAGTATAAGCATGTTAGGTCATTCACAGAGACCTTAAAGCTTCATTTCTATTCAATCTCCTCTGTATAGGAAAAAAATGTTCAAGAAATGGTGTGTAGCAGTGGAAGAACATGATTCTTCACCAGGAGTGTGAGCAGTTACCATAGTAACTATCTATGTGGCCCAGCTTTTAACAATTTTTTTTTTTAAAGTTTAGGTTTTGTGGAGAATTCACCTGTCTCATAGGGGTCTCCTTTAGACACAAACCTGCTCTTGTTTTCACAGAATCTTACAATTTTCTTGTCTTTTTCGGAATGGACAAGAACCTTGCAAGAACCCCTGGTTGTGTCTTTCAGCCCTGGGGAAATAGAAAATCCACACACAAGAGGAGATTCTACCTTTACCTGGCATGCCAAGAAGTGAAAAGGTGCGCCTAAATCAATGTAATGTGTGAAGCTGTTATGTATTGTAATAAATATGTATGAGCTTGAAGTTTATGAAGGTATCCTAAAGTGAACAATCTGATTGATTGCTCTGAGAAGCAAGCCAGAGTAGCTGGAGTTGTTCCAGAGGGAACAAAATCTATTGGTTGTTACCTCTCTTTTCTCATTGGTTATTAACTTGTTTAAGGGCATGGTTACCATAGCCCAGATAGTTTAAAAAGGGAGCCTGTTGCTCCACTGTTCATTGTGTTGGTTTACTGCTGAGTTGAATAAAGCTGAATCACTAGTTAAGATCTGACTTATGTCTCATACTTAACCTTGGCGACGAGGATGGGATCTGGGTTATAGCAGGTAGGCAACCAACACCACTGCAGATGATCCGGAGATTTCTGGGATCCCGGCCACCGTAAACCTTCCCCCTGCCAACCCACCGCTGTCACTGGCTACAAGGATGACAGCCAGCACCAAGTTCGAGAAGTTCGAGCCAGAGCTAGAAGACTGGGACTCATACATTACCTGGTTTGAGTTCCACCTGTGGGCTAACCAAATTTACGAAGAAGCCACAAAGACAGTGACGCTCCTCAGCTAGTGTGGGCAAACCGTCTTCAACGTGGCACGATCCCTGGTGGCACCCGCAGTCATACTGACGGTCTTCTTGGCAGACATTAAGAGTAAACTACAAAGTCACTTTTCCCCTAAGCCCTCACAAATAGCCCCTTGTGATGCTTTTTATAAGCGAGACCAAGGGGCAAGTGAGTCAGTGGCTGACTACGTCATGGCACTACAGAAAGCTGCAAGAACATGCAACTTCCCCAACCTGGAAGCGGCGTTGCTCGGCCGACTGGTGTGCGGCCTGCGTGATGAAAAGCTGCAGCAAAGATTATTTGCTAGATCAGAGCTGACCTATGCCGTGGCTTATGCTGAAGCTATCACAGCTGAAGCAGCAGAGAGGTCGACCAAGGAGGTGCGGCAGCCAACCAGCCCATCCAGTCTTCGTGCCGAGAAGGCAGTGTACCATGAGTCTGCGAACAACTCTGAGGGTGAACCTGAGGACATCCACAAGACCAGAGTGACAAGGCCTAAGCGATGTACAGAGAAGACAGCGCCGAGGCGAGCCTGTGCAGGTTGTGGCGGAAACCACGACCGCAACCGCTGTTGGGCCCATGACCTAAAATGTCGAAACTGCGACAAGCAGGGCCATTTGGCCTGAGTATGCCGAGAAGCTATGAAGAAAAGGTCTCCACCATCGTCCCTGAGACAGAACCGGAGAGCGCGAGATGAGAGTCATCACAAACCAGCAGAATGCCACGAAGCTTCATGCTGTTCCTGTCCCACGACCATCTTGAACACTGGAACGCGGACAAAGAAGAATATCAGAGTGATGGTGCTGCTGGATGGAGAGCAGTGTGAGATAGAGGTCGACTCTGGGTCGGCAATGACCATCATCTCAACAGAGACACTGCAGCAGCTGTTCCCTACGAGGAACCGTCATTGTTTGATGAGCAGTCCCATCCATCTTACTGATTTCCAAGGTCGACACATTCCCATGGCAGGTGCAGTGTTGTTTGAGGTAGAAGAAGAAGAAGAGTTTGGATTTATACCCCGCCCTTCACTGCCAAAGGGGTCTCAGAGCGGCTTACAAACTCCTTTCCCTTCCCCTCCCCACAACAGACACCCTGTGAGGTAGGTGGGGCTGAGAGAACTCTAACACAAACTGTCCTTGAGAGAACAGCTGTGCCAGAGCTTGTGACTGACCCAAGGTCACATCAGCAGGTGCAAGTGGAGGAGTGGGGAATCAAACCCGGTTCTCCCAGATAAGAGTCCACGCACTTAACCACTACACCAAACTGGCTCTCAGGTACAGTTTAGGGAGTTCAGGGAAACACTGAGCCTCCTGGTTGCTAAAGGGCATAGGTCCAGTCTCTTAGGGCTGGACTGGTTCGAAGCCCTAGGTACTGCTGTTACTGGGGTAAATGAAGTGTGCCTAAGTAAACTGAGTGAAATTTATGTGGAATTTCCTGCTGTATTTGATGGGTCCGGTGCGCTCCCCCCCCAAAGACCCCCGTTTCAGGGCTATAAAAGAGCTGCTAGTCTCCAATAGCGTCCTCACTCACTTCAACAAGCACAAACCCCTGGTTCTTGCTGCTGACACGTCTCCCTTCGGGATTGGCGCCATTCTCAGCCACGTCATGGAAAATGGGCAGGAAGTGCCAGTTGCTTATTATTCTAGGACCCTGTCACCTGCAGAACGAAATTATGCACAAATTGACAAGGAGGCGCTCGCCCTGGTTGCTGGAATTAAAAAGTTTCATGATTTTTTATATGGGCGAAGGTTCCTGATGGTTACAGACCATAAGCCTCTGTTGGGACTCTTTGCGCCACACTGGCAGACTCCACAGATATTGTCTCCTAGAATGCTGAGGTGGACTGTGTTTCTATCTGCTTATGATTTTGACCTTATACACCAGCCAGGCAAGGCCATCAGATATGCCGATGTGCTAAGTCGATGTCCGATTCTGGGGGCAGCCATCGACCCTGCACCAGCCTGTGAAGTCCTGGCGATTGAAGACCTTCCTGAGCCTCTGGTGCACGCCTCGGACATTGCAGCAGGATCGGCCAAGGAGCCTACTCTGGCCCGGGTGCTCAACTGGGTGTGGAGGGGATGGCTGGTGCGCCGTTTCAAGGTGGAGTTCAAGCTGTACAGCACCCGACAGCAAGAACTATCAGCTCACAAAAGTTGCTTGTTATGTGGGAATAGGGTGGTGATCCCTCCAAACTTAAGAGAACGGGTGTTAGAGGCCCTACATGCCAGTCACCCAGGAGTTGTCTGTATGAAAGCTCTTGCACGGAGCTACATGTGGTTTCTGCGCATTGACCAGGACATAGAACACTGGGTCCAAGCTTGTCAACCATGCCAGCTCTCAAGGACTGATCCCCCACACGCCCCTATACAGCATTGGGGAAACACACATTGGCCATGGTCCCGCTTGCATATCGATTTTCAGGGGCAGGTATTTTTAATAGTCATAGATACTTACTCTAAGTGGTTAGAGGTTATTCAGATGACCAATGATTAGGGCATTAAATTGCCTTAGTGCAACACACGGCCTGCCGGACACCATTGTATCTGATAATGGGGCTCAGTTCACCTCCTCAGAATTCCAGGACTTTATAAAAATTAACATGATTAAACATATAACATCGGCTTTGTTCCATCCGGCCACAAATGGGCAGGCAGAGAGGATGGTCCGGACTACAAAAGAAGTGCTTTGCAGAATGACACAGGACAACTGGAACCAGAAGCTGTCATCCTTCCTGTTGCATCAACACATCATTCTGCAAACAGCAACGGGAAGGAGCCCTGCAGAGCCCCTTATGGGCCATCACCTGGCTTCGCTTCTGGACAGGATGCACCCTGACCTCACCTCGGATAGACCACCAAAGATGGAGGCATTGGACACGTCCTGATCTTTACAAGTCGGTGATGCAGTATTCGCAGGGAACTACAGAGAGGGCCACTTGTGAATTCCAGCCACAGTCAGCGAGGTCACAGGAATATTGTCCTATGTCATCCGTACCCCTGAAGGGAAGACATTACGGCGGCACATAGACCAGTTGCGATGGCGCTGGGCCGAGGCATGGCTAGAAGAATCTATAGTAAGCCCTAGCCCCCTTCCTAGACCAATTGAACATCAGAGCAATGAAGAGTTTTCTGGAACTAGGGACGTAGAGACCCCCATAGAGCTGAGAAACAGGCAGCAGTCCGACAATTCCGGTCCCTTAGAAACAAGCCCCCCATTAGAAAGCAGCAGCTCCAGGGGCACAGAGGCACAGCCTCATGCAGAACCATTAAGACGGTTGCAAAGAACCCGAAGCCCTCCAGCATACTTAAAAGAGAATGTTTGTTCAGGGATTGCTCCTTCTTAGGGGGGAGGAATGTTATGTATTGTAATAAATATGTATGAGCTTGAAGTTTATGAAGGTATCCTAAAGTGAACAATTTGATTGGCTGCTCTGCGAAGCAAGCCAATCAGAGTAGCCGGAGTTGTTCCGGAGGGAACAAAAACTATTAGTTGTTATCTCTCTTTTCTCATTGGTTATTAACTTGTTTAAGGATGTGGTTACCATAGCCCGGAGAGTTTAAAAAGGGAGCCTGTTGCTCCACTGTTCCTTGTGTTGGTTTACTGCTAAGTTGAATAAAGCTGAATCACTAGTTAAGTTCTGACTTACATCTCATACTCATATCCTGAGTCTATAGTGAATAGTGTGCTCTTTCTACAGTGAAATAGTGTGCTCTTTCTACAGTGAATAGTGTGCTCTTTACTACAATATAATACTAGAAATTAAAAACCAGTACCTCAAAATAAAAATTCTGAATGTGTACTATCAAGTAGACTCCCCCCCATTGCATTATGATGCTACTAGAAACTTGTTGATAAGTTTTCTGCAGGAATAATTTCAGAAGGCAACTCAAACTGCATATTCACCAGCTAAATGTGATCAGAGTCCCTGCACCCCTGCAGTAAGCTAGTCAAAGCAATATACTTTTGAGAATACACATTTGTTATATAGGTTGCATTTGTATATGTATTGATAGTGCTTAGTCAAGCAGGTATGAAATATATTAATTTTATTTTTTACTTATTGAAAGATTCCCTAAATGACTAAATTAATGTAGGAATAGTCATGAAGCTCTTTGCTGCCGTACTATTTTTTTGTGCACCTGTATACATAATGTAGGCATGGTGAATTATTGTTTATTTCTGAAATAGCTCTTTGGATTGTGCTCTTAATAAACATTTTGAACATCTACTTAAAGCAGCCTAACAAATTGATCTGTTGTTGAAGCATCAATTCTTTCATAGCTGTCTTGAATAGCAAAATGGAATACAACTTATTGATGTAAGGGACCCTTTATATGCAGCTACAGTGGCATGGGAGCAGTCTCCCTGTGAGCTGTTAGCTGCATGTGAATTTATTATGTTCCCAACTGTGTGCCTGATTCAGTTGTATGGGTATTTCCCATGCACTGTACTCATTTACTTTCAATAGAATTCTGATCAGGCAGGAAAAACCCATGTAGTTTGTCTACTTACATGGGGGCTTCCAGATGTTAGAGTAGTAGTGAGATATAAAGCCACTGACGGTCCTCACACACAAAATGCACGTATTCTCTCATTTACTTCTTTGCCCTGCATGTGAACTTCTCAGAGATGTATCATTTCTTACAATAAGAATGTTATTTTGGATTAAATCTTTGATCTGATCTACAGCATTTCTTGAGAGAAAACACATTTTCTTGCCACCATCCACAAGCATATCTTTGGGAACCACCTGAACATCAACAGACTTCAAAATGGTATAAGGCTTTCTTGAAATGGGAGAGACACGTCTTTGGCCATAACAAACATCCTAGTATCTCGCAGTGAAGGTTCCTGGTATATATGTACCTCTGTTTGGTGCAGTGGTTAAGTGTGCGGACTCTAATCTGGGAGAACTGGAGTTGATTCCTCCACTTGCAACTCCTGGATGACCTTGGGCAAGCCATAGTTCTGTCAGAGCTGTTCTCTCAAGGGCAGTTCTTGAAAGAGCTCTCTCAGCTCCATGTACTTCACATGGTGTCTGTTGTGGGGAGGGGAAGGGAAAGGAGTTTGTAAGTGGCTCTGAGACTCCGAGTGAAGGGCAGGATATAAATCCAATCTCCTCCTCCTCCTCCTCCTTTTGCTCGAGAGCCAGTTTGCGGAGCACAGACTCTAATCTGGGAGAAGAGGGTTTGATTCCCTACTCCTCCACATGTAGCTGCTGCTGTGACCTTGGGTCAGTTACAAGTCCTTTCAGAGCTGTTCTCTCAAGGGCAGTTCTCAAAAGAGCTCTCTCAGCCCCACCTACCTCACAGGGTGTCTGTTGTGGGGAGTGAAAGGGAAAGGAGATTGTAAACTGCTCTGAGACTCCTTCAGGTACTGAAGGGTGGGGTACAAATCTAATCTTCTGTTCTTCTTCAATATGATGTCTGCAAGGTTGCCTATTTTTGTAAAATTTATCAGAGTGCAGTAGAAATGCCATGTTTATTTTTCTTATTAGTAGACATCAGAGCTACTAGTCCTACCATGAAATACATTAGTTTTGCTTGTCTTTTTCTGTGTTATCCATTTAACAATTTTCTTTTTAATACAGCTTGCTAAAAGTTGGTAGATAAGCTTCAGGTAAATCCTGGTAATCCAGAAGACATGACTGTGGATATTTTACTTTTAGTAAAATGACCTTGCATAAACACATATAAATATGTTCATTACAATTAAGAGTATCATGGCACAAAAGACTGCTATTTACTTTTCTCAGGTCTGTCATTTTTCTATTCGATGTGAAATTCCTAAGATCTTTGTTTATTTTAAATTTCTTTTTACAGACAAACCACTTACAGAAAACCCAAGGCCATGTTGCTGAAGATTTGAAAAAGCTGTATGTTATCTTCATGGATACAAGCAAGTAGACAATAGTGCTTCAACCATCTGTTCAAACTTCTTGAGTCTGCAGTGGAAACATCATGAAAAGTAATGTAACTTCAGCAGATGGCCAGAGTTTTTTTAACCTGCACTTAACATCCAATTCCCTCCATCCCAGTCTGTGAAAATTCTGCATAAATTGTTAGCATTTACATTTGAAGGAATGTATAGGTAGAATAATTAATACCACAATGGTAATCCTGGAGACATTTTCCTCTAATCTAAAGAAAAGGGCTTTTAGAAGTGAAATGCCAATCTGGCCTGCCTTGTACTCCTTACCACAATAGTGCTGTCCTTAATTCATTTCTTCTTTAAAAAAGGTGAACAGAACATTATTTAGTAAGGTTTTGAACAGTAAGGTACAATGACCATAAAAGTAATTTTCCAGTAACAAAATCATTTTTTGGATTCTTGGCTAATGTATATTTTACTAGAGTATAGTGATTTTGCTTTCATTAAAATAAAATTATATAAGTATGAAGGGGTTTGAGTGGAAAGGGTATTACTTTACTGGGACAGGTAGATGTTTTCCTGACAAACTTTGTAGGAGAACAGCATTCCTGAACTCCCACTGTGTATTCAATTGATTGTATATATCCCTCTAAAATTGCCATAGTTCTGTGAAACTCAGTTGTGATTGTGGTGGGTATTATGATGTTTAGGCCATTTATTGGAGGTCTGTGCCTCAAGAGTATAATGTTCATTTGGAAGATTGATGGGATCTTTAATCAAATCACTGTTTCCCCCTGGAATTTTTCAAAAAGAAATCTGCAAAATAGCCCAGGTCATGAAGACAATTTAATTGGGTCATGTCCTGAACGTATTGGTCAGCAGATAAATTTAATGGACAGCTGCTGCAACTCAGTTCTTTTACAATATCTTTTGCCTACATGAAGAGCTCTGCTTTAATTTTGCAGAAGCGTTATAAAACTCTGTATTCTTTTTGGAATCATAGAAGGGCTAGAAGTGATTAGACATCCAGTCTCCTTTGCTGAGGTAGGAAAACATCCAAGCATCCCTAATTCGCTATCCAGATTACATTGTGGCACACATATAAAGCAGCAGGGACTAAACAATACCATTCTGGGCAGAAGGACAGTACATGTAGGGTAAGGATTTCAAAAGAAGAGTTGGGATGGGCAATGTCATATGCTATGGGGAACAGAATCTCAGAATTGTTGATTACAAGTTGCTATTTTGTTAGGGATATTCTAGAAGGTTTTGTATATATATGAGCAGAAGAAATATACAAGTGACATTTTAATTGCATAAACTCCCTCCCCTACTATATTGTAATTTATATGTGCCATCTATAGTAGGCAGGCAGCCATAGCTCTTACACCATTTAGGGCAGTCCTCCTGTCATTGACCAGAGGCCAAGACTTTTTCCATCATGGCTCTGTCTTTGTGGAATGGGCTCCCTGAAGAGGTGAGGGGGGTCTCCTTGGAAATCTTTACAAGGCACTGCCAGTCCTGTCTGTTTGCTGGGGCTTTTGAGGGGATTTAAATGGCAGGCTAGTTTTTTGGGGGGAGGGGAGGAAAGATTTGGAGTTCGCTATTTTATTTTTTGGTTTTAACTGAAAATGTTTTTAATGATTATTGTAAGCCTGTTTGAACCACAAGGAAAGGTGGGATATAACTGTTTTAATGCATACATTTATTGCAGCCTTCACATTGTATGAATATATACCTTTGATTTTTTAAAAAATAAATTTTTAATTTTAAAATACATCACATATATTAAACACAACACATATATTGAAACTATAAATAAAACTTATGAAACTGTGAAGTTAAGATGAATAAGCCCTGGTCGACCAAAAGGATCTGCTTATATTCATATCAACTCCACATAATTCTCATCATTCAGTAAAATGTCATTTCCCATCAAATAATGAATAACAGGAGACCACAATGCAGTGTATGCTAGTTTCTGTTGATCTGATCTGTTCAGTTGTGTATTATTATTCAGTTTACCTAAAATATAAAAGTCCCACAACTTTCGGAGCCATTGATCTATCGTCAGCATTTTTTTATCTTTCCATTTTGAGGCTAACAATGTTCTAGCTGCCAAAATTAGAGTTGAGGTCAATTGGTTGTGTTTTAGTACCTTTGATTTTTAATAAATTAAAACAACTCTGGTACTCTTGCAATATTTCAAAAGTATGACATTGCAACAGATGTGTGGTGAACATGCATGATGATTGTGATAATTTTGGGTGGAAGATGTTTTTAAGGTGCAATAATTGTCCACAGCTTATATGATAACCTGAAATCCTTGTTGATGGGCAGAGCTCTTTTTGTAGCAGGAACTCCTTTGCATATTAGGTGACACACCCCCTAATGTAGCCAATCCTCCCAGAGTTTACAGAGCTTTTCTTACAGGGGCTACTGTAAGCTCTTGGATGATTGGCTACATTAGGGGCGTGTCGCCTAATATGCAAAGGAGTTCCTGCTACAAAAAGAGCCCTGTTGATGGCCATGTTGAAAGTGAAAATACTGTGTACAGCTGATAAGTTTGTGTTTCAGATGTAGTTTTTTAGTACAATTGGTTGGTTGATCATGGTTGTCATGCTATGGCCTTGAACATTTGAGGCTTCTGACAGGCAAAATTTATTACCTGCAGCTTCATGCGAAATATATGTTGCTGGACTGTACCTCTTCAGGCTGCACTTGTGGAGTCCAGGTAATCCAGATTGCACATTCAAAACCAGTGTTACAGCAAGCTGTCGTCAGACACATCTGCATGGTATCTGCTTCTCCACAGTTGTGATGGATCCTTCCCCATACTCACTGTTTATTGTCAATTACACATGTTCTCCTATTCTGTCCCAGAGATATTCACCATTTCAGTTGTGTTCTGCAGTACTGCTGGCATGAAGACTCCCAGGTGCCAGTTGTGCCAGTTTCCACAATTGAGACTTTGGTGACAATGGCTACAATAGTTTCTGCCCTACAAATGGAAAGGGCTGTGTTCCTTCCAGAGCTGGGGGTTGGCGTTTGACAGACAAACATGGCACAGTGCTTGTGCCATATGCTCATTGTAGATCTGGAGACCTTCTTGCTCATCTTGGAAAACATCTGAAGAGAAAACCGATTTTCTTAAATGAAACTGTTCTGCTGAGGATTAATGGCTGCACATTTCATAAATGCTTTTGTTGTAATACTTTGCTTCATTTCAAACATAAAGGGGAAAGAAATATCTGTGCTCAGAATTGTGTGCTTTATCTCACTACAGCCACTGAGAGTAAAAAGAAAAAATGTAATGTTTTTATAGATAAATATTTCAAAAGATATCGCCTCATAATTGATTATTACCTCCCCCCCCCAAAGAAAAGAGTATGTGAGAGAGAATAGTTATAGATGTTGCTAAATTCATTGTACCACAATATGGGACACAGTCTTCTAAAAGGAGATATTTTCCCTTAGGGCTTTTTAAAGAATATGCATGTGACATGTCAAGCATTAGCTATGAAATTCTCAACAGCACTCTTCTCAAGAAACTAAGGATCACAAAATGAATGTTTCCACTGTTTCTTGCTGCATTGCCTGCAGCAATGCTGTGGAAAGTGATGAGCATAAATAACATGCAAGAGAAAAAGTACAGAAAATCTTGGTTGACTTTAAATTTCTGACCGTCTTCTTCACCATAATATATTTATTTCAAATTGAAGTCGAGTTTATAATGAATTCTGAATTTTATAGATGTATGACAGCAACATCATCCAGAATGCTGGATCAGAGGGAATGTAGAAGGGAAGCCCAGAGTAAGTCCATAGTTCCATGTTTTAACTTCAATTTTATGAATAGGTATGGGTAATTTTTCTGTGCATTTTACCTATTAATTATTTTTGTATCCTTCTCTTCCCCAGTCAGCTCAGTGTGATACACATCAGGTCATCCAGTTTTACCCTCCCAAGATCACCTGTCCTGTAAAACCTCTCAGGGCTGGGGGAAGAGAATAAGCAGAAGCATAGCTCTAGTCATAAAACAGTTCTTTTCTACCTTTTCCCATAATCTGCATCTCTCTGCATTTACTAAAAAGCTGCTTCTGAAGGTCAAGTTACCCTCAGGAACACTGTGGGCTGCAGTGCAGAGGGCTGTCTATTGATCTGGAAATCCAAGATAACCACACAGGTTCCCTCCTTGCCCAAGCAATGGCTTGCTTTGCTGTGGAATATGCAAGTTTTCAAATTACAATTTTTTTTTTAGTTTGACTTCGCAAACCATCAAGTGAAGATAACCTAGTTAAGATAACTGTCTTGGGAATGTTGTGTCTTTTAAAATTGTTTAGATAGGGAGGGTGGGGTACAAATCTGAGCAAATAAATAAAAAATAAATATTTATATTTCATATCAGAATTGCTATTTAAAGACTTGACAAGTCTAAGACATACTATGATGTTAATTATATATAGTAGTGTTATTATGTCATTAATACTTCAAGGAGGGGGCTGTAATGAAAGTGTGAAACACTAGTGTTAAAGTCTGGTGCCCTGCATGTCCTTATAGCTTCAAAACATAGCTTCATTTCCATAGCCACTTCTTTAGATGTCAAAGCACAAGCCTTCCTGTTATAGCTGAAGCAGGGAATAGGGTTTGGTGACTCCATTTCCAAATCTGTTATGATATTGTGAGCCAGCACAGTCATCATTAATTAAAGGTTTTACTTGAATTCAGTCAGTCTTTTGAATACCATACCTGAATATGATGATTTTTAAAGAGTCCATTTGGATTTATGGCAAGTCCAGAGGTGAACAGAAGAAATCATAAAATACTTCCTTCCTAATTTAACCATATTAGTGTTATCTTGTATTCAATCAATCTAGTTTAACTTACTTTTCATCCATTAGGTATTACTTTGTCTCATGAAAGATGTGAATGCGGACTATTTACTTATAATTTTGCTTTATCAGGATGTGTTACGAATAAGGCTATTTATAATTATACCCTGTGTCCACAATCCAAAACGAAATGGAATTTTGCACAGTGAAAGGGAAAACAAATCCTTATCATCTGGCTCATTCCACTTGTCATGTATAGCATATTGATACTATCTATATATTGGGTTAGAGAATGCATAGAAGTATAACCCCAGCTAGACCAGGGATCCAATAAATCTTTTTCTTTCTGGTGAATTTCCTTAGATGGCAATTTTTAGTCTCTCTGATTGCACATAGGAAGAAAAGTTTCATAGAGGAATATTCCACTTCTCTCTGAGCATTTCCTTTTGGAAACATCTTTTTTGTCTATAAGGCAGAGAGCAAGAACATACCGCATCTTTTGTTCTGCATCTTTTATGTATGACAAAACACTTGCCCTTTTACTCCAGCTGAGTTTAGCCCGGAACAGTAATTTCCCAACTTTGAGAGCCATCTTTGAAGATTGATTGTACAGCGTTATGTAATCAACTTGAGTAGTTTTTACTTTTCCTACTGCTGCTGTACTTATCCTGCTGTTTTTTCCTTTCTTATCTCTTTCCCCTTTCCCTAAACTTTCTCAATTGAAACTACAGTCTTAATATATACTTTATTTCTTATAGTCCTACTAGTGAGCAGATTATAGTAGAAACATTTTTTGTTGTCTGCATGCATTACATCCATTGAAGATCTCCCTTTAGTTACCTGAAATTAAAAAATAGCCACCCCTGAATAATATAGTCCCATTATGGCCACATTTATCCACAAGAGGGATTTAAAAACTATGCAAGCTTACTTGTTTTTACATTTTGTTTGCTTTCTAGTAACAGTGAATAGTATTATTTATTATTTTTTGTCTTTTTTGTTACAAGCGTTAAAACTGAAAAGTGTATAAGTGCCAGATTGGGCTGATGAAGGAGAAGTATGTGGGATAAAGAAAGATGGGTGTACAGGCAATGCATTTTCAAAGGTGCAATATGATAGTTCTACAGAATACAGATATTTATAGAATGACTGTTAGAGTCAGAGCTAAGATGTATCAGTTATCTGAAAGTAAGAATAGCTATGTGAATCTGTGTGTATAGTTTGTATTTAAAGCAATTGGCATTACTTATGTAATAGAGTCTGAACAAAGAAAGGATTTTTGTACCTCATGTAGGTAGAAATTTGATTTGCCACAGCATTGTTTCAGGAATGGTCCATTTCAAAACAGTTGGATATTCTGTTGACAGCCAATCAGTGGAAGCATTTCTAGTATGTTGCTGAGAGTATATCATTCCTATATATATTTCAACTATAAATGTTTCTGTATTTCTGCTCAACAGTGTCATAAAAGATAAAAACCTCATCTAACGTAGCCAAACAAGATAATAAGTGTCAGATTCAATTCTTTTCTCATTTGCCTCTGCTAGGTTTGGGATTTTGTGCAGATAGTGAGAAGGATAATTAACAAATGTCATTTTTAAATAACTGAATAGAGTTCATGTATCTAATTAGAATGTCACTTTATTTTTAGTTAAGAATAGAAGTTTTTTTCAATGGGCTCTCATCCAATTGCATTCATCCAGTGAAGATGGGATTGTTTCTAATAGGATTTTTTTCCTTGTGGTTTGCTGAGAGTATATGATGGTTCTTCTGTATTCTTTGTGAAGATGATCAGAAAAAAACCACAGTAAAACAAAATAACAGGGAAGTGTGTGTGCATTCTTTTGTCACTTGGCTATTTTTAGGGCAATCAAATTATTTCATATATGACTTTTCATACTCAGTAGCAAGGCCAGTTAAGCTTTGATTTTAGACACATGTGCATTTGACTAGCAAAAAGGAAAGAAAAATTAGAAATGTAGTTGAGCTGAAAGTTAAGTGGGAAAAGCGTACCAGTCTCCCTGCACTTAACCGCCCACCCTCTTAGTAAAGGGTCATGCTATAAGGGCACCATTACAGATTCTGAAATCTCTGTGAAAAGATACTTGACCAAAGCAGCCTCTAGAATGGAAATCAGTCAATTCTTTGTGTTTACTTTCCTTCCTACAAGTGCTGGAAAACATAGAGATTAAAGTTCTGCATCTGCATGGGATGTTGTCCCTTAATGATGCCCATGTCATTTGGATGAAAGGGGTGATGGAAAAGAAAGTGCATAAGGAGGGGGCTAACAAGTTCAATTACAGTAAGACTTCAGAGAGAAAGACATTCACAGATGCCTGTGCAGATTCTTATCCGTGTCTGATCCAATTGTATGTACTTACTCTGATGATGCATTCTTGGAGAGGAGGTGGGAGGGATTTACGTCTTATATTTATAGATTATTATGTTTCAGATATTTGTTTTGGAGGATTAAAAAAATATCCCTTTAGAAATCCAGTCATATTTATCTTGGTTATGCCAAGACATCTTGCATTTTCTGTGGGAGTAGGAATGACAAAAAAGAAGATAGTTTTCCTTGGCTAACAGCGTACGCACATGATCAGTTGTAAATAAAACAGGACATAATTGAATACAGGAACTACTTCTATTTAGATTAGCCCAAAACTATACAAATCTTGTATTATAAACAAATATGATACATCTAGGCTACTTAGGGATGAGTAGGATGATTGTACTAATTTTATTTATGTTATCAAAAAATGTTTGATTTCTTGTTACACTGTCTTCGATAATTTTTCATCAGCAGCATTCATGTTGTTTTTTAATCACCAGAGAACAGAGCAGCAAGAAGTCAGGAATCCTTCTGAGAGGTCATTCTTTTTGAAAACCCAGTATGAAACTGAAAACAAATATTAAAAAGGAAGTGATGAGAATACTGAAGAAGTTTATTTAATTTCAAGTTATTAGTTGTGCCTATGTAAATTGTTAAAACAGTCACAAGTTTTCGTTGTGCCCGTATAGTGGATGGTTGCATTTTTATGCCAAATAAAAAAATGCAGCCCTGTGATCTTTTCTATACTAATTAGAATTTGGAAGTTGCTTAAAATATCACTATGCCAGTACATGCCAATATTCTATTATCTATATAAACACCCGCAATAATAACAGAATTTTCCTTACTATTGAAGCTGTTTATATAGTTAATGGTATAATTAACAGAATATTCCCACATGGCTAGCTGTTTTGTTTGTTGTTGTTGTTGAGTTATAGTCGAGTCTGACTCTTTGTGACCCCATGGACCACATCATGCCAGGCTCTCCTGTCTTCCACCGTCCTTCAGGGTTTGTTTAACTTCATGTTCATTGCACCGATAACACTGTCTAACCATCTCATCCTTTGCCATCTACTTCTTCTTTTACCGTCAGTCTTTCCCAGCATCAGGGTCTTCTCCAGTGAGTGCTCCCATCTCATTCGGTGGCTAAAGTATTTGTGCTTCATCTTCAGTATCTGGCCTTCCAGGGAACAGTCAGGGTTGATTTCTTTTAGGATTGACTGGTTTGATCTCCTTGCAGTCTAAGCCATATTAGTCTGTCTGTAGCAGGGGTCATTTAATAGAAAAAGAGGTGCAGGAGCTCATTAGCATAACTCATTAGCATAACTTATTTGCATATGCCACACACCCTGACATCACCAGAAGTGTGTCAGAAGGCAACACCTACCACTCAGGCTCCACCCCCAAAATCTCCAGGTATTTCTCAACTCAGATTCAAACCTGGGTCTCCCAAATCCCTGTCTGGAACACTAATCACTACACAACGCTTCATGGGGCAGCAGCTGTTGAGCAGTAGCAAGTTATTAGCTGCCATGGTGGCCCTGATCAGGGCAGAAAAGCACAATATAAGTCTTGTACTTAAATAATAAATAAAATGACTCTCTTCTTGGGCATTACAGTCATTGCAGCTCTCTTTCCTCTACCTCATAAGTGCAGGGATGTGTGTCTGGAGCTGGATGGGAGAGATCAGTAAAAATTGCCAACAACAATCTGTTAGCCTCTCCAGGAGATGTCCATTTCCTTAGTCCTTTACCTTGCTTACCATGCAAATGCCCCCCAGTAGAAGCTTTCCTAAGTCCCTGCTCAGTTCTTCAGATCTGAAAAGAACCAGAGTCCAGGAGTATCTTAAAGACTAAGAAAAACTGTAGCAGAAGTGAGAAACTGCTCACTTCTTCAGTCACCCAGATCAGCAACACCCAGGGTTTCATTCTGCCCTAGAATGCAAGTAAAGGAAGGATGAGCCTCTGGGCATGCACAGAGTACACTTGCATCCTTCACTAAGCACACACACACGTATGCACACACAAACAATCCTGACTTCTCTGCCCTCCACCAGGGAAAAGGAGCTCCCAGTAGGGCAGAACGCCTGATCCAGCCAGGGCCAGGCTTTTTGCGCCCTTTTGTTGTTGTTGTTCAGTTGCACAGTCGAGTCCAACTCTTCACCCTAGGCAAGGCTAACTACTTGTGCCCCCCCCAACCAGTTTCAAAAACTGCAAAGGTTAGCTGAACTCCATGGAAAGAGAGGAGCAGAATGTCCCTCAAGACATCCATCTTCCCAACCAGCATTACTTCAGTCTTTCCAGGAATTTGTTTCAATTTGCTCACTGTTAGGCATTTAACCACAGCAGCCAAGCAGCAATTGAAGACCTTTTATTGCATCCATCACCAGGAGATTTGAATAAGGAGTTATATATAGCTGTGTATCATCTGCAGATAGATTATATATCTTGGCACATGGTGCCCTTAATTGTGAGCTGCACTGAGCCCGTTTGTGGGGAGGGCGGGATAGAAATTTAATAAATAAATAAATGACAGTCAAGACCCAAACTACAAATGATTCGGCCTAAGAGCTTTACATTAAGGGAGAAGAGCATGGGGGAGAATTGCATCCTGTGCTCCCCAAATGGATAACTGATCCCCAGAGGCCATTCTTTGGGTCCTAATCCTAGGGAAGGATTTGACCCACACCATCCCACACCCTCCCCTGCCTAATTCTGCCCTGGAGTGACCCAACATAAAGGCAGGGTCCACCATGCCAAAGGCAACAGAGAAAGCCAGGAGGAGCCTCAAGGAGGCTGGACCTTTGTCAACATTTTAAAACTATTTATTACATATTAAAACCACTTAATACCAACTCCCGGTCAAAAACACTGGATAGCCGCATTTCTCTCCTCCAGGACTGAAAAGCTGATACACTCCCCCCCCCCATGACTTGCTTGTGAGTAAACCTTTCCGGTGTCCGGCGGCAACAAGGCTTTTTTCCTTCTGTTGTAGATCTGAAGACCCTACCCCCGTATCTTTGGTGATTCAGTCGCAAAGCCTCCTTCCCTCCCCCGGAAAAAAACTTTTCCTCTTTCCCGCCCCCTCTGCCTCGCTCGGCCTCCCTAGGAAGGAGTTCACTTTCTTTAACCCTTTCAGTGCTGCAGACGAATGCATGAGAAAAGCTCCTTCCTGGCCTCTCCGCAAGGCACAGCACCCAGATCCCAACGGATGGGCTGGACTTCAGCCAGGCTGCCCTCAGCCATGTGCTTGGCTCCCCCCTTCCTCCAGCGCTCTTTGCAGCTGAGCGGCCCTTGAAGGTCCCCAAGCAAAGTGGGCTGTTGTGGGTGGGGTCCCTGTTGATCCCTGCTTCTACTACCTCCAGCTGTGCTGCCCTTGCACCTGCCTTCCCCGCCAAGCCACCCCTGCATGTTGGCGGAGGCCCCTCATAGTGGGGAATATGGAGAAGCAGGAGGAGGAGGAGAAGGGGGGAGCAGGCCCAGGAAAGAGGGCTTGTCGTTGGCCTCCGGTGGGCCTGGGAGGAGCCTGCACCACTCCCGGACTCTGCAGGTGACCTCGCCAAGAGGTGCTCCGGAGAGGCAGCTGCATGCCCCAGTGCAGCCTCACCACCACTGCCCCCCTCCCCAAAATCTCTCCCCCAAAGTGGCCATTTTTGTTTCTCCAGGGTGGCAGGAGGGGATTGGGTGGGCCTGTCTACTGCTGGAGCAGTGTCTGGCCTGTTCCGAACCAAGATGAGGCCTGGTCTGTAGTAGTAGAGCAAGAGTCCAGTAGCACCTTAAAGGCTAATAAAATTTGTGACAAGGTATGAGCTTTCGTGAGCCACTGCTCACTTCTTCAGATACAGCTGGAATGTGAGTCCGTCTGTCTTGTATATTGAAAAGTGGAGGGATTTCAGATGCCAAATGACATTAGCAGGCAAATGACAATAATACCAGGTTTGATTGGATTAGGCGTGATATGCAGAGGACTAGTAGGCATGGAGAAATCAGCATAGTTAATGAGAGGAAACCTAGGCCTCAGTCCAGTCCAGGTGAATGCACTGTCTTGAGCTTCATTATCAGTTGCAGTTCAGCAGTCTCTCCATCTATTCTTTTGTAAGAGAACTGCTAAATTTAAAAATTTTGTTTATTGTGTAAACTGTAAAACTGGTTATATGTTTGGTCAAATGACCGTTAACAATGAAGAATTGAATTGCTAATCTTAAGTCAGCAACTGAATGTCCTGGAAAGTTAAAATGTTCTCCCACTGGTTTTTGAATGTTGTGGTTTCTAATGTCAGACTTATGTCCGTTAATTCTTTGTTGAAGGGACTGGCCTGTTTGCCCAATTTAGAGGGTGGAAGGGCATTACTGACACATGATGGAACAGAAAACTATTTGAGTCCAGTGGCAGCTTTAAGACTAGCAAAGGTTTGTTCAAGGTATGAACTTTTGTGTGCACACTTCTTCAGATACAATGAAATGAAAATAGAAATAACAGTCATAGATATAGAGGGTGGGCAGTAAATTAGCATACAGAATAATGAAGATTTTTAACAGATTAAAAGACTAACATGGCTGCCCATCTGGATCTATCTACATGATGGAATACATCACATTAGAGGATGAACAGGAGTATGAACCTGAGATGGTATGGCTGATGTTGCTGTGTCCACTAATGGTGTTACTAGGATCTGTATGAGAGCAAAGTAGGCATCTTGGTTTGTTACAGGCCTTGGTATCAGAGTTCATGTTACTGTTAAGTAGTTTATCATTGTGGGTGAGAAGTTGTTTTAAGTTAGCAGGTTGTCTGTAAGCAAAGGACCCCAGTGCCTATGTGAGGGAAGTGTCACTATCCTGCATGTATTCTAGGTCGTTAATAATAAATCATTCAAGGCCAGCTTGCTACAAGACAAGCCTAAAGAAAATGATAGCACAGCACCACTGGTGGTCACCTACAGCTCACAACTCAAGCCAGTTCAATGCATTATTATTATTGCTGTCATTTGCCTGCTAATGTCATTTGGCATCTGAAATAACTCCATTTTGCAATATGTTAGACAAATGGACTCACATTCTAGCTGTATCTGAAGAAGTAAGCAGTGACTCATGAAAGCTCCTACCTTGCCACAAATTTTGTTAGTCTTTAAGGTGCTACTGGACTCTTGCTCTTTAACAGAATACTGGCATGCATGGCTTTACAATGGAAATGTGTTTAAGCAACTTCTGAATGTTAAAAAAACCAATTAATGTAGAAAAGAGTACAGTTCTGTATTTTGAGTTTACACAACATGGTATGTAAGCAATATAACTTCTCACTGAAATAACATGATGCATTTTGGCAACTGTGTTCCAAAAAATTCATCCACTGTACTATCTAATAATAATTTGGCTACCAGTTTTCACTCTTTGTTGTAAGCAGCCATACTTCTTAGTGAGTACAGAAGTAGCAATGTAGCTGAAGGGTTTATGATAATTCCATAAGCAGAGAAGTGTCTCTGCAAAGGAGAGATAAACAGGAAGTAATCCTCATAATTCCCTACTGATAGCCTATCCATCTATGGTATAAATTAGAAAGCCTAGAGATTAGAGAAGCTAGGCTGGGTGTAGCTCACAGCATTAATCACAGTATTAGGTCAGCAGTATGCTGAAATACTGTGTCTCTGCAGGTGATATTTCACTACGGGTTAAAACTGAGCAACACCACTTGAAATAAGTATTGATCAGCCGAACCACTGTGATATGTTTCTTCCTGGTTCATTTATTTCATGTATTGAATGAAACCTGTCTTGCATTTGTTGTTCCTGGTGTTCTTGAAAGTACACACATTATTCCACAATCTAGGAATTACTTGCCTTGGCATGAAAAAACATCACTCTGTTACAATAAGACTGTGATTTTCCTGAATCAATATACATACATTATTCGCATGCTATAGGCCACAGTGGATCTTTTGAGTATAAAACGGTTCTTGTAAGGTGTTTGTTTTTTTTTAAATTTATGCCCCAGTTTTCTCAATGGGGACCCAAAGCGGATTTAAATATTATTCTTCGTCTTCCATTTTTATCCTCACAGCAACTGCCCTGTGAGGTTAATGAGAGAGGGAATGACTGGCCGGAGGGTACCCAGTGCATTTCCATGGCAAAGTGTGAATTCAAACTTGGGTCTCCCAGATTCTAATCTGACACAGTAATCATTACACCTTGCTCATTAAATAAATGCAATGTTTTGTCCACATATTGTTGTCAACAGCAACATTTTCATTACATCAGTTTAAGACATATATATATATATATATATATATATATATATATATATATATATATAATATATATATATTTAAAATAATTATACAATCCAAAACATACTTTAATTCTGTATCCCAACTATGCATGTGCTGCTTGCGATGACCTCCATTTCATGATGACCAAAAATAAAGCAATTCAGCATATTTACTTGTACTGCAGGGAGATGTGGTCATGTGAAGAAGACAAGATGATTAGGTGATTCAGCCATGTCAAGGTCAGGATGAAAGAAAGAATAAGCTTTAAAGGATTATTTTTATCTTCTGAAATTACCCTTTTCATGCTGAGCACTTCCAACATAATTGGAGCTCATTATGTACATTAAAATTGAAAACGTGGTAACAGCAGTCAAGCAATCATGGTAGTAACGGTACAGCAGTGACAGGAAAAAGCAGACCATATACAGGGCAGTAGGCATTTCAAATGCTCTAAGCCTATTTTGTGGACAGATTCAATAGATTTTTTTATCTGAAACCCAAACTGACTGGTTTGTCTAACATGTGATTGGAGGATGCTTTCAGAATTATGTTACTACTTCTCTTTAAATTTTAGCCATCTGTTTCCCATTGCATGGTGCTTCTTGAGACTGTAAGGAAAAAACTGGAACTCCATTACTGATACTGAGGTATTAGCTTCTAGTCTTCACTGATACCCAGGAAGAGGAAAAGATGTATAGTTCTTTCTGTCACCTTTCATAGAAGAATTTAGTTGAGTAGGAGGAGGAAAAAAGGCTGCATCTGATACAATTAAAAATCCCAAATTTGCAGAAACCACAGTAAAAGTGCAAACTGAATACTATAGAAATATTATAATAGGACATTATATCTGAGAAAAAAATCCTGCAAAAAGCCCTGTTACTAAAAGTTATGTTTTATTGATGCTGATAAATCCAGCAGTGGGGTATTTTACAAGAAGCCATAAAAGTTTGCAAATTTGATTAGGCTTTGATTGTTATTTTTTGTTCTTCCTGAGGATCAGGCCCTGTCATACCAGACTGAAGTAGAAAATCTTTGTTTCCATGCATGTGATTTTTTTCTTCGTAATGAGAATTCTATTTCCATTTTAATTACCCTTTCCTCTTACTGGCCTTTCTCCAATGCATTTTCAGTTACTGTTATGTTTATCTTTCCTTAAGGGCTGTGGTTGTAACCTAACAAACTAAAAGGGGCAGAGGGAGTTAAAGGGAGCATACATAAAAGAAAATTAATATTCTTCAAAAGTAAACTACTGTATAACACTAACAATTGCTTCTTCATAGATTTTGTGCCAGGAGTGCACTAATGTCCATGCATAACTTCAGTGGCAGTCTTCATGATAGCCCACACTGCTGTCTGCCCCAACCACAGTAGCTGTTTTATTGCAAAGGGACTTTAGGAACAGACTAGAAAGGGAAATTGCTGAGTTGCAAGTTATTAAAACACTCAGAACAATGGAATTCCCAGGACTTAACAGAGATATTGGTTTCTTATCTCACTACATATGCTAACCTCATTCAACCTTTACATCTGTATTCTCACCAATTCCTCAGAAGGGTCATAAGTCCTCTTTGTTTTATTTTATTTCTTATTTGGAATAATAGATTAAAATAGTAGATTGCAGATTGTAATGTGATTAATAGTAGAATACAATGTAATTTGGAATGGTAGATTGGAATGTATTTCTTTGGTCTGGGACCAGGGGAGATGACTCTGTACAGCCAATCACCCCACATCAAAGAAGATGCTGCTGTAAGGTCACCTCCATGTCTGAGAGGAGCTGGATGGAGCCTAATGGCAGGGTCTCAGTTAATTACTCTCAGCATTCCACAATTAAGGATAGATTTGCCATCCATCTCCAATTTTGACATATTTATTTCCTTCACTATCCTTCCACTTCGATTAAACCCAAACAAGTGGTAACCATATAAACTAAGCTTGTTATTCTTGTTTGGTCTTTGAATCTGTTAAACGTCTTCATTATGCTGTGTGCTAATTTACTGCTCACCCTCTACCTATATGTATGGACTGGTAATTTCTGTTTCATTGTACTTGTGGAAGTGTTGCTCTTAAGGGTGTCACTGGACTTAAACTTTGTTCTCCCCAACCCTAGTAATTGGCAGCCAGTCTGCAGGAGGCCTGTGCATCTAGCCAAAGCCACTGCTGAAGTGAGAAGTGGTTAGCCCAGTCTAGATGTGTGGTCCTGTAGACATGCTGGTCCCTGGCTGCTTAGGGCCTTGAAGGTTAGTACCAGAACCTTGAATCTTATCCAGTACTCAACTGGCAACCAATGCAACTGGCGCAGCACTGGCTGAATGTGTGTCTGCATAGATGTCCCAATTAGCAGGCTCACCACTGCATTTTGTACCAGCTGAAGCTTCTGGGTCAGACTCAAGGGTAAGCCCACGTAGAGCAAGTTGCAGTAATCAAACCCGGAAGTGACCATTGCATGGGTCACTGAAATGAGGTCATGGGGGGAGAGATAAGGAACCAGCTGCCTGACCAGCCACAGATCAAAGGCTGATCTGGCAGTGTTGGTGACCTGGGCTTCCATTGAAAGGGAGGCATCCAGAATCACCCCTAGACTCCTCACCATTGAAATCAGTGTCAGTGGCATTCCACCAAGGGCTGAGAGTTAGATTCCCAAGATCAGGTATAGGACCTCTGTCTTCATTGGATTCTGTTTCAGCTGGTTTTGTTGCAACCAACCAACCATCGCCTCTAAAGCCCTGGGCAGATTTTCTGGGGCGAAGTCAGACCGTCCGTCCATCAGCAGATACAACTGGGTGTCATCAGCATACTGATGACATCCCAACCTGAACCCCGAGTTTAACTGGGGGGTGGGGTGCACATATAGATGTTAAACAACATTACCCCTTGCGAGATGCTGCATATCAGTGGGTAACACAGAGATACCCTCTCCCCCAGTGTCACCCTCTGTCCCCGACCATGGAGAAAGGACAGCCACTGCAAAGCAGTTCCCCAGATCCCTGCATCGGCAAGGCAATGTGTTAAAAGGTCCTAGTCGACTGTGTTGAATGCTGCTGTCAGATCGAGTAACAGCAGCAGTGCCGATTCACCTCAATCCAGCTGCCTCTGGAGGTCATCTGTTAGGGCAACCAATGTAGCCTTTTTCCCATGTCCAGGGCGGAAGCTGAACTGGAATAGGTCCAGGATGGAGGAGACACAGGAATTTCTGGAGCTACTCAGCAACTGCCATCTCAACCACCTTGCCGAGAAACAGAAGGTTTGATACTGGGCTGTAGTTGGCTAGGAACATGGCGTCTAGAGATGGCTTTTTCAGAAGCGAACTCACCACTGCCTGATGGCCAGGGCATTTGCACCTGGTTGACAAGGTCTGTTGATGACTGTTCAGTGGTCATCTGACTAATTTACCATTTGGCAGTCAGTTTGTGCGGGTTAGAATGCTGCAGTGAATGATGAACTGCTCTGCATGAGTGGTTTGACATATGGATGTAACTGGTATGGAGAATGATACAACACCTCATCCCCATTTAGCATGCATTGGCTCTGTTTTAGGGTAGATGGAATCCAGTGAGCTTCAGGAGGCTATTGCTGTATGACGGTTAAAATGACTTTTTAAGCAGCACTAGAGGTGCTGGAACTCTCTGTAAATATCTGTTGTTTTAAGTCAGGAATATAATTTTTTGTCTTTGATTCCTGCATTTTATTCATCCAGAAATCAATGAAGAAATGTCATGTGTAAGAGCAATACAAGTGACTCAGAAATTGCCAGATTTCTACAACTTGCATAAGAATTACTTTGCCAGTTTTAACATAAAATGTTGTCAGTTTCTTCAGATGACAACATGTAAGGAAGATTTTGTTGTTATTCCTGTAAGGTGTAATGATGTGTATAGTAGCAGGTTTTATTGAATGGAGGAATGGTTTGTTGGAAGAGTACATATTGCCAAACGGAGCATGCTTTTATTGACATTAAAAATAAAAACTGTAAGTAGTGCTTTGTAAGAAAGAAAAGCTATGCATTCACCATAGAGAGTTACCGTAGAAATAGTCATCTCAAATATCCAGGCATATTGCTAACAGATTCAGAAGAATGAGCTGATCAAAACTTTGATGTTTCTTGCCAATCTGTGGTGTAGCATAATATTTCCTTGGTGGAAAGGTATAAGTTATTTCCCCATCAATTAACATCTTCATTCTTTTAGGTGGCACCTACAAATGATGTGTATTTAGAAATGTGTCAGGAATAAAGGCCTGTATCTCTGGAGGATAAATTTTTTATTGTTCAACTTGCTGTAGCTAATAATTTCCTAGTGGTGGCTTACCAGTACTGTGGTTAAATGTAACACACAGTATTGATGCAAGAGGGCTGCTACAGAGAAATCTGCTTAAGGATTACATTCTTTCTTTACATGGATAATTTTCATGGGTGTTGTCTACTAAAGGAGACTGTTGACTGCAAAGAGCTGCCATCCATATAACTTATGTTTTGAAAGTGTTGAGTTCTGCTGTCTGAACAGTTAAATATACATGTTCCAAGATAAAGATTAAATGCAGTTGTAAAGATACATATGCCTATTTTAAAAAGTGGCAAGGCCAATTGCCAGCTTTCCTAGATAGTTGCTGGAAAGCTTTTACTATACTCTCAGTGAGGGGGAGGTTAATGCAGTGTACCATGACCCCCTCCCCGATCCTACCTGACCTAGCATGGCCTCACATGCAGAAAATATATTTCTCCTTGGTGATATGATTCCCCCTTCAGCTTCTCCCCTGTTAGCTCCTAAATGATACAGTAAGTAACATCCATGGCTTGAAGTGCCTTTACCACCTTTGGGTGATATATCAGCTGTCCCTCTTCCTGGAAAGAAACTGCTGTAAGAATTTTGTTATCTGGCACTTCTGTATCCAGAACACTCAGTTAACTGTCAAGCTCCTCCTGCTTATCCCTCTTACCCCTGTCTCTTCAGGTGTGCAGGTGTGACATACTCCTGTCTCCCCAGACAGCCAGTTTAGTGCCTCCAGCTGTTGATGTCCTCTGACAGGCAGTACTGCCAGTTGACGTCATTCTTAGTTGTCTCTTTCTCCCTCAGCTTGGCCAGAACTGTTGGGAGCCATCTCAGGTGGAGGGCTCCCAGGCAGCTGGCCTGCTTATCTTCCTGCTGCATGGGATGGTTCTGTGGCTTGTAGAGAGGCTGTCACATTGCAGTCCCAATAGGGTGGGGTTTGGTTGTTGTGGATTCCTCATTTCAGTCATCCTGGGGTTAGATGCTTGATGCATTGGCTGTGGAGCTCTCTTTTAAAAATTACTCAGTTTTAACACATTCAAAATGAGGTGGTGAGATTGTTAATGAGGACTCGGCACACAGAGTGCCAGGTCAGTAAATGCGAAAACAGATGCCATTCAGGAATTAATCCTGGGGTGAACAAGAGGGAATTGGATAAACATATGGAGCAGAGATCCATCAGTGGCTGTTAGCCACAAGGTATAGATAGGAACTCTGGGGCAAGTGATGCTCTGTATTCTTGGTCCTTGGAGGGGGGCAATAGTGGGAGAGTTTCTAGTGTCCTGGCCCCACTGCTGGACCTCCTGATGGCACCTGGTATTTTTGGCCACTGTGTGACAGAGTGTTGGACTGGATGGGCCATTGGTCTGGTCCAACACTGGCTTCTCTTATGTTCTTGTGTTCTTAACCCTCCCTGAGCCCTACCATGTTGGAGAATTTCTGGCCAGTCTTTAATCTTTCATTCTTGGGCAAAGTGCTTGAATGGATGATTGCTTTCCAGCTCCAGGGGCTTTTAGAAGAAACTGATTTTCTGGACCCATTTCAGTCTGTATCAATGTCGACTAGGAGGTTGTGACAGAGTAAAAGGACTTTATCTGCAAAAAAGCTTGTGAAAACCTAACAGCTAATAGATGAATTTCTAACTTTTTGGGTTGAGAGCTAGTTTGGTGTAGTGGTTAAGAGCTATAGCCTCTGATCTGGAGAAGTGGGTTTGATTCCCAACTCCTTCACATGCAGCCAGCTGGGTGACCTTGGGTCAGTCCCAGTTCTCTCAGAGCTGTTCTCTCAAGAGCAGTTCTTTTAGAGCTCTCTCAGCCTCACCTATTTCACAGAGAGGAGGAAGAGGAAGGGAGAGAGAGATTGTAGAGAGAGGAAGGGAAGGAGATTGTAAGCCACTCTGAGACTCCAACTGAAGGGTGGGGTATAAATCCAACTCTCCTCCTCCCCTCAGTGAGAGAAGTTAGGGATCTAATTACCCTAAACAGTTGTCCTGGGCAAGAACTAGCAGATGCAATGAAGGCTGTATTTTATTGTGTTTTATTACTGTTTATACTATAGGCTACCTTGAGTTCCTGTACAAAGAAATAAATTAAATAAATAAGTTGCTGGGTCCACCAGCTTAGTCTTGCTGCATGAGGAAGCAATTGGAAACCTGAGCTAAGCAACCCTGACACCTGCCCTTTGATTACCAGTGGGTAGCCATGTTAGTCTGTTGTAGCAAAATAAAACAGAAGCCCAATAGCATCTTAAAGACTAACATAGTTTTTTCCAATATGAGCTTTTCTGTATCACAGCTCACTTCACCCTCCTTTTGAGCCTTTAGCCATATGCCACCTGAGGGAAGATGGTATTCTGTGAGTTAAATACCTTCCTGGTCAGTAAGGTTCTGTGAATAAGGAACCAGTTTTCATTCTTCAGATTTAGGCTGCAATCATACACACTAAATAATCCACTTTCAATTCACTTTCCAACTGGATTTTACTGTGTGAACTGGCAAAATCCAATTGGAAAGTGCATTGAAAGTAGATTGAATGTGGATTATTTAGTTTGTGTGATCACAACCTGACACTGTTATTGGTAGATTTTAGGAACTTTTGTTGCTCTGAATTTAAGGAAGTGGTACAAGGTGCAAATAAGCATAAAGATTTGCCTCCATGTGAGTCACAAATAATAAACTTTCAAATTTTTAAAGTGTATTATCATTGTATATATGGCCAATCTTTTTGAGGGGAGAGGGGGGTTGTTACCCAAAGTGGTTGTGAGGGTTTCCTGAGTTTGTTGGGGAATTAGCCAGGAAAACCCAAACAATGTGAGAGGGAGTAATCAAGCAGCATCTGCACTTATGTTTATGGGGATTTTTCCCTCAGTAGAACTCTCAAAATGAACCAGGCTATGATTAATAAATGGTTTTTATTAAAGACAAAGAATAAAATCAAAAATTATTAATTGAAAAGCAGTATATGAACACATATACAATTTTAGAAATAAAGGTATTAGCTTACAGTGACAAAGAAGGGAACTTATTCCATGGGATTATATTTACTTATCCAAGGAACAAAGATCCAAGAACGAGGATGAGTAAAAAGAACCAGCGTCTCACTCCACGCAGGCTACCCAACCTTTGTGTTGGGGGTGTAAGCTAGTGGACACCGGGATACACACACACATTACTGAACAAAGTATGTCTGGTTATAACCCTTGGAGCATGATGTAATTGCTCCTAGAACAATGCTGTGATGGTGTGAATGAAACAATGTTGTCTGAACCAGGAAATTTCATAATGTTCCCAGGAGTTGCAAGTGCAATGTAACATTTATGTGAAATGTCTGTTGTGTTTGGTGACCTCTAACTGCCAGGACAAGACAACTATCACATAAAAGATTATGGATTAAAATGGTTTTACTAGGTTTTTAACTTAGGATGGCCAGGTAGGGAAAAGTCAGGAAAGGTAGGAAGTTGGTTACATTTACTGTCCTTTTTGAGAAATCAATCTTTGACATTGTTGGATTTAAAGAGGGAAGAGAACTGCCAAAAACCAGATCTTTGTACCTTTAGGATCAGTTTTTCAGACAGGCCTCTGGTCAGTATTTGATGACACATATTCCATGTCACTGTAGGATCTGTTTTGATCTCTTTTTTGCAGACAGGGATGAGTCTTGAATGAGTGACCCTGTGAGATGCTAAGAGAGGGAAGGTTGTTTGTGTCATCTGTTTATGGGTACCAAGCTTGTCCTTCCAAAGGAGGAGGGGTCCAGGCCTATTACTGCTAACAGTTTATTTCAGCAGATGGCTCTACAAAATTAAACATTTTTTTCCACATCAAAATTAGAGAAAATATGGCTGCAAGGCTATTTTGCATGACCTTTTGCAAGGCCTTTTAAAAATATTGCAAAACTTTACATGATCTTTTGAAAATATTATGAGACTTAAAAGATAGGTAGTGGTTTGTCTGCTTGCTTCTCCTGAACAAGTCCTAATGATGGCTGAATGGGGTTCCAGAGCAAGGCAGTTGTATTCTTGTACAACTACCAGTTGGCTACTCATAAATTTCCAAGAACTGTTGAGAAATTGTCAACACTGAGGTTGACAAAGAAGCAGTTCTTTAGCTATGTATTCATGTCTGGGACCAAAATTATCCAGGCAGTGACTAACCACAATTTTCAATCTGAGCAGAAAGAGCAGAAAGGCACCAGGTTTGACCGCATCTATAATGAGTTTCTGCTCAATAGCAGCATGTTCACTAAGAAGTGGCTTGGTAAGTTTCTCACTGACATCGTGAGAACAGGAAGACTCCCAGGGGAATTCAAGAAAGCAAAGATAGTTGCTTTTCTGAAACCTGGAAAACCAAAACATCTGGTGGAAAGTTAGAGACCTGTTTCCTGTCTGAGCTCCTCTTATAAACTCCTCAAGAGGCTAATTCAGAACAGAATCAGTAACAGAATTAACTAACATGTCCCTATAGAGTCAGCAGGATTTAGACCTCATCATGGTTGTGAAGACAATGTTCTCAGCTTAACAACTTTCATTAAGGCAGTATCAGAAGTGTCTTAAGACATCAGCATTTCATCAATCTGTCTGCTGCTTATGACACAGTCTGGAGGGATGATCTGTTGTACAAGTATTTATAAGTTTTCTCCTGCAGAATATCATTTCAACTCACATGCTAAGTGATAAAAATTTCTGAGTAAATATGGGTCAGTCAATCAGCAAGCAGAAGAAACTGAATAACGATCTACCCCAGGGCCCGGTCCTCACTACAGTTCTTTTCAATCTATACATCTCTGATGTTCCCAATATCCAGGAAGTTTGCTTATGCCAATGTCATGGCAATTGTAGTAAGGCACAAATCAATTGAAAGGACTAAGGAAATACTGACCTGGGGCCTTGAAATTTTGGCTGTCTACTACTGTAAATGGCAGCCTATCATAAGTCCAGGAATAACAGAATGTGCCTGTTTCCATCTCAATAACAATCTTGCCAATCATGAACTGAATGTCTACCTTAATAGCACTTGACTTATGCACAACTATACACCTTGGCATTACCCTGGACATGACCTTGAGTTATACATGTCATCTTAACAATTTAGCAGTGAAAATACACAGGCGAAACAACATTCTCCAAAAATATATAGTACAACTTCGGGGTGCATCTGTTACAACACTTAGATGCTCAGCTTTGGGGTTGGTGTATAGTACTGCAGAATACGGTGCTTCAGTGTGGCTCAACAGCCCCCATGTCCACAGACTTGATGTCCAACTCAGTACAACACTGAGAACCATCAGCAGATGTATTAAGCAGATGTTGGCTACCCACGTTGTGCCACATTGCTCCCCCACAACTCTCAAAGACAAGATGCTCTTCTTTATGAATATAGAAAGATAATTGAAAACAGAGAATTGCCTATCCACAAAGACATGGCTGCCACGGGCCTATCCAAACACCTAAGATCCTGACACCTAGGAATAAGATCTGCACAAATCCTGCAATCACAAAATTTCAGTCTAGGGAATTAATGGTTGTGAACAGTGTTCCCTCTAAGCAGAGTTAGTGTGAGCTAGCTCACAGTTTTTTAGCTACCAGGTCACACGTTTTTGTCTTAGCTCAGGTAGGAAGGCTCCAGAGCAAACTAATTTATGCAGTAGCCAAATCACTCACTCACTCACAACTTTAATGCCAGTAGCTCACAAAGTAGAATTTTTACTCACAAGACTTCACAGCTTAGAGGGAGCATTGGTTGAGAACATGAATGCAATCAGCCCCATAACTAACAACTTTTTGCTCAGGGGGCCAATGTTTTTCTTGGGGGGCCTGCCATTATATGTCTGTGCGGTACTGCCATGCCATGCTCATACTTCTAAATAATAACTAAATAATAAATACAATAAATAAATAATAATACTTGCATTAAAGTTGTGAGCGGGCAATTTGGCTGCTGCATAAATTAGTTTGCTCTGGAGCCATTCCTCCTGAGCTAAGACAAAAAGGGGTGAGCCGGAGGCTAAAAACTGTGAGCTAGCTCACACTAACCCAGTTTAGAGGGAACACTGGTGGGGACTCAGGCTCCGCTCCTCTTTCTGTTTGTCCCCTTGTCCTGCTGGGGATGTTTCTGGGGGCCCTTCTATGGCACAAGGGGGTCCCATCCAAATGGAGGGGGGGAATGTAGCCATCACAAACCCCTGTCTGGGACTGTTATCAGTTCAGCCCTGGGTGATATGCACATAAGTGCCATAGAGTCACAACTGATATATGGCAATCCCAGCAAGGGGCTTTTAAGGGAAACTTACCTCACAGGGTTGTTATGAGGATAAAATGAAGGAAGAACCAATATATGCCTTGGTCAAAAAAGACAGAGTAGCAATATAATACAAACAGTCTAAGCTGTAAGCAGAAGTGACAGGAGAGAGAGTGGAGGAGACAAAACTTTCAGCAAATTGATAGAAAAATGGTTTGCAAGTCAGAGAATCAGCAAAAAGCAGAGTATGGGGAAGGTGGATTATATATAATGCAGAAGGTGATGGTCAGATACAATTTAGTCCACATTAAAGAAATCAGAGACAGATCAGTTTTTGGTGCGTAACTAAGGCAACTGAGGTGTTACTGAGCGAGAAGATGATGTACCAGACATTGCATTCTGAAATCGAGGTTGGGAGGAACTTCACTGGGCCAGATGGATGTACCTTCTTGGAGAAGATCTGGTGGAGATCACAGAGAGCCTACCTCAGTATTCTAAGAGCCTAAGCTCTACTACTGCTGCTGAGGTGAAAGGGCAAGGCACCCTGCTCAGGTAAGGGGGAGCAGCTCACTAGGAAAAGGAATCCTGAGTGCATACTTAGAAGGATCTTATATCCTTTATCCCTCTCTTTGGCCATCCCAATATGTGCAGAGTACAGAGTTCCCATAGCTGTAATATTACCTCCTCTGCCTACAACATAGGAGGAACAGTGTATTGGTACAGCACTTCTCCTTTGCTCACAGATTGTAGTAGTATTTGCTATACAAGTTATATGAAATATGCCCCGGGCAGAGAGAGGGGGCTGGTTAGCCATAAACCATAAAACTGTATTCTTCCACCATGTGCTGGTGAAGGCTGTATATAGCTGGCATTTTGGATGTACATCTGAAAATTTTCTTATTACTGCTGGCATTCACAACTCATTCTACCTTGCAGGATCACAGAAGCTACCTAGAGCATACCAAACAGTAATTAGAGGCAATGTTATGATATAACTCACTACATAGAACGGTAAATATTTTTCAGTAACTGTATTATCTCCCCCAACACATAAATCTTCCAAAAGAGAGGTAAGGGGAATACCACTGGTAGAGTAGGGAAGGAAGATATGGGTTAGAAGAACTTTTAGATATCAGTATCCTTTTACCAAATACATACTTGCTAAGCCCAAATGAATAACCTTTTACAAAACTTTTCTGGTACATTACCACCCCTGTGTCTTTTTTTAATCTTGATAGGTAACCTATTCATCAGACAGAAGCAAGACCGTTCCTCCCCTCCAATATCATTCAGGTCACAAACAAGGCTTCTGAAGCAGTGACCTATGGATAATCAGCTTGTCCTATGTAGGGCTGTGAACTTTTCCCTTTCAGGGCTATTAAAATGCATAATAGACTGTGATATATTATTTATTTATTTATTATTTTCGATTTATAACCTGCCTTTCCTGCAGAAGCAGGCTCAAGGCGGCGTACAACAGGTTAAAATACAATAAAACATAGATGCAAAGTGCAATACTATAAAATTCACATAGCAACAATATATAAACAGAGTGCAGTTAAGTGCAGATGGAGATTGTTATCTGATGGTCCGGTGTAACTGAACCAGTATCCATAGTTGTTCTTAGTGCCACTAACATAAGGGCGATAACAATTCAGTTTTTAATAGCTCAATCCTCAGTGGCGGCTTCTAATCGAAGGCCTGGTAGAAGAGCTCCATTTTACAGGTCCTGCAGTACTGTAAGAGGTCCTGCCAGGGCCCTGATGTCTTCCGGGAGCTCATTCCACCAGTGTGGAGCCGCCACTGAAAAGGCCCTAGCTCTGGTAGCAGCCAATCTGGCGTCTTTTGGACCAGGAAGAGTCAGACGATTTTGCAACCTTGACCTCAGTGTTCCCTGAGAGACATACGGGGAAAGGCAGGCCTCTGACCATATAACAGGTGTAGAGTACCCAACAGGTGCTGCAGTGATGAAAAATATATTAGCCTTTTGTATTTCATTCAGCTTTTAGATGTGCAAGAGTCATGTATGAACAAAAAATGCTGGGACCTCCATGTGTCAAAGTTAGCATTCACTCCATCACTGATCTTGTTCAATAACAGAATAACAAGAGATCAGGTTACCAGGTGATCAGGAGTCACAGCCTATACCTTGTAGGTCTGAAGTGGTAAACAAGACTTCAGCAGCCACTCCCAGTCCACCTGGCTCACCCACACCCTTGCAGCGCCAACACTGTCAGAGATGCTTAGAGTTGCAAGAAAGGAGAAGAAGTGCAAGAATCATGACCCACTGTCAGCTGTCCATTGAAGAGATGAATGAGTAGTTTCAGGATAACTGCCAAGGAATTGGCTGGGAGTTTAGCTCATTCAGACTTGCCTATAAGTTCAGTTGGGAGAAGCAGCATTTTGTGGATGCAAGAAGTATATTTTGCTACTCTGCAACCTGGAACTGGACAACTGGCTTTTCTGGAACCCGTGACTTTGGACTGGATTTGGACTTGCTGCCTGGAACTCCTTGGCCCTAGACTGGACTTTGGTAAACCTGCACTCTGGAATACCTGACTTCTGGACTGGACTTCGGTTACTCTCTGCAACCTTGCATGTGACCTGATCTTCTGGACCCCAGCCTGTGCCTCCTGGAGAAGCTACATCAGTACAGTGATGACTGTCAGGAGTGTCTCTGTTGTCCTTGTGGCTACAGCTTTCTTTCCTTCAACTCTAGAGGTTTTCATTGTTATAAGCCACAGTGGGAATGGAGCTTGAGTTCTTTGCTTTGAAAATCCCATTGGGACTGAGAATCTGAATTTTGTCCATGACCTTGCTGCTGGAACATGAACAGTCATAATAGTGGATGTCCTCATGTGTCATAGCTTCATAATTACTGCCAGTAAAAAGTAAACTACTGTTGTGTTCTGATGACACCTCCACTGCACCTATGCGGGTAAGGTACCAGACAAAATGCTATGAAGGAAAGATCTCTGTACCTCCTCCCATACTCAATGCATACTCCCTGGGATAGATCTCTTTTGCTATAGCCTACCAAACACCACTGGTTTAGAGGGTAGTAACAGATACAACCAACTACAGCCCTCAGGTCTCCATTTAGAAAGGAGGGATCAAATCCAATAAAAGCCTAAACACATTTGCAGTCTGCAAACAATCCTTTGCCAGGGAAGGAAAACTGTCCCATTCAAAACATTGCAAAGCCCAAAGGCAAGAAACCTGCATGTACAACCTGCCAGCTCTCAAGAGAGATCAAGCGCTGCTGCAGTAGCAAGAATTCCAATTGTAAATAGTGCACACAACAAACGTGACATGGTGGCAATGTGCAGTACCATGCAGATTTACAGAAAATGGTGAGTCCCCTGGCAGCTCTGTAGAAAAGAGCCATGGAGTGGGAAACATGAGATATAGGCTTGGTTACCAAGTATGGGAAATATAAGTGAGGCTTCCACAGTTCTGTCATGATAGGGATAAGAACTTTAGAGTGGGAAAGGGGAGACATAGTGCATCAAGCTTATCTTTTCAGATTCTAACATCCTAACCACACAGCCAAAACAGTAAGAAGCAAAGAAATTCACAGAAGGGCCTTTCTAATTTCCTTCTACCCCTTTCAGGAATCTCAGACACATAGCTCTATTCTAAAAGGGCACTATTGAAGTTGTACTTCAGGGAGTAACATAGTTCTGCACACAAGCTAAAGAATCCTAGCAGAAAAACTTGAGATAGCTACATATGCATCTGAGACTGTTTGATAGGCTACCTGATTATCTGATGTAACACATTTATGCCCTTGAATTCCTATTATTTGTCCTGGCCCTTAATCTCATCAAAATATGATTCCCCCATGTTCATTTCCCATGTTCGTTTGGTTAATCACTTGCAGCTTCTTATTATTTTCCAGCAGAACATGTTATTAATCCCCCTTTCCTCCCACCTCTCGCTAAAACATAGCAGCCACCCCACCATAAACAAAATGGAGATTTTAAGCACATATATTAAGATTGTGTAATTCAAGGGGCTGGACAACAGGATTTCAAGCCCTTTCAATTCTATATAAATGACTTTATAGCAAGCGTAAAATGAGAGACATTTTAAAAGTATAATTGGCTGTTCTACTTTAAAATATATTTGTAGCACTATTTTCTCTGTAACCTATATATTTTTTAGGATTTCAAACTGTAAATCAGTCAATTAAAAATGAATGTTCTAGCAAATTTGTTTTCTGGATTCTTCTTTGTTGTTGTGACTTCTCTTTTGTATGTCAAAATACCCAAGTTGTCTGGAACTCCAGACACTATTACACTAGATCCTGTTAACTTTCTGAATCAGCTTCATGGTTGTAGTTGTAACTTTTAAATTGTTCCCATAGCTGTATTTCTTTGTTTCTTTTCTTTTTGCTCTGTATAGAAGCTTTTTTCAGTACCCTTTGTCTCTTGATCCTGTCCTTATCTAACCTGCGCCCCTGCGCCTCTGCCACCTTTCAGCTTCCTCTTATCCTGTGCACTATTTATGAACTGCTGAAATTTACCTTCCACATGTTCTATCCCTCTTTCATGGATCACTGCCTTGACATGGTGAGGGGGCTTGCATGGTTTGATGAAGCTGCAGGCTATGCATAGAGGGCTAACCAGGATGGACAGGCCAGAGTGGAGTACTCAGACAAAATGTGATCCACTGGAGAAGGAAATAGCAACCCATTCCAGTATCTTTGCCAAGAAAACCCCATGGACAGTAACAAAAGGCTAAAAGATATGACGCCAGAAGATGAGCCCCTCAGGTCAGAAGGTGTCCAATATGCTACTGGAAAGAGCAGAGGGCAAGTACAAGAAACCCCAGAAAGAGTGAAGCAGCTGGGCCAAAGCCGAAAGGACACTCAGCTGTGGATGTGTCTGATGGTGAAAGGAAAGTCCGATGCTGCAAAGAACAATACTGCATAGGAACCTGGAATGTAGGATCTCTGAATCAAAGTAAATTGAATGAGGTCAAAAATGAGATGACAAGACTGAACATTGACATCTTGGGAATCAGTGAACTAAAGTGGACGTGAATGGGCAAATTTAACTCAGAAGACCATTATATCTACTACTGTGGTCATGAATCCCAAAGAAAAATTTGTGTGGCCTTTATAGTCAACAAGAGAGTGTGAAAGGCAGTAATGGGATAAAATCTCAAAAACGACAGAATGGTCTTGGTCTGAATCCAAGACAACCCATTCAACATCACAGTAATCCAAGTCTATGCCCCAACCACTGATGCAGAGGAGGCTGAAGTGGACCGGTTCTATGAACACCTACAACACCTCCTAGAACTAACACCAAAAAAAGATGTCCTTATCATCATAGGGGACTGGAATGCGAAAGCAGAAAGTCAAAAGGTAACTGGAATAACAGACAATTTTGACCTTGGAGAACAAAATGAAGCTGGGCAAAGGCTAACAGAGTTTTGTCAAGAGAATACGCTGGTCACAGTGAACACTGTCTTCCAACAACCTAAGAGGCGACTTTACACATGGCCATCACCAGATGGACAACACCAAAATCAGATTGACTATATAATTTGCAGTCAAAGATGGAGAAGCTCTATCCAGTCAGTAAAAACAAGACCTGGAGCTGACCATGGCTCAGATCATGAGCTTACTCATTGCAAAATTCAGGCTTAAACTGAAGAAAGTTGGGAAAACCATTAGGCCATTCAGGCTTGACCTAGATCACATCCCTTATGAATATACAGTGGGGGTGAAGAATAGGTTTAAGGGACTAGATTTGATAGACAGAATGCCTGAAGAACTATGGACGGAGGTTCGTGACATGGTACAGGAGGCAGCAATCAGCACCATCCCAAAGAAAAAGAAAGCAAAGTGGCTGTCTGATGAGGCTTTACAAATAGCAGAGGAAAGAAGGAAAGTGAAAGGCAAAGGTGAAAAGGTAAGATTTACCCAACTGAATGAAGATTTCCCGAGAACAGCAAGGAGAGATAAGGAGGCTTTCCTGAATGAGCAATGCAAAGTAATAGAATTGGGAAGGACTAGACATCTCTTGAAGAAAATTGGAGAAATCAAGGGAATGTTCCATGCAAAGCTGGTCATGATAAAGGACAAAAATGGTAAGGACCTAACAGAAAGCAGAAGGGATTAGGAAGAGATGGCAAGAATACCCAGAATAACTATACAAAGAGGACCTCAATGTCCTTGACAACCATGATGGTGTGATCACTGACCTCGAGCCAGACATAACAGGAGTGCGAAGTCAAATAGGCCTTAGAAAGCATTACTACAACAAAGCTAGCGGAGGTGATGGTATCCCAGCTGAGCTATTCAAAGTCTTAGAAGATAATGCTGTTAAAGTGCTGCACTCAATATGCCAGCAAATTTGGAAAACGCAACAGTGGCCACAGGATTGGAAAAGGTCAGTTTACATTCCAGTTCCAAAGAAGGGCAACTGACAGAATTCACATTCCTGGGATCCAAGATCATTGCAAATGGTGACTGCAGCCATGAAATTAAAATATACTTGCTCCTTGGGAGGAAAGCTATGGCAAACCTAGACAGCATAATAAAAAGTAGAGACATCACCCTGCCAACAAAAGTTTGTATGGTCAAAGCAATGGTATTCCCAGTAGTACTGTATGGCTGTGAGAGTTGAACCATAAAAAAGGCTGAGCACCAAAGAATAGATGCTTTCGAATTATGGTGCTGGAGAAGACTCTTGGAGAGTCCCTTGGATTGTAAGGAGATCAAATCAGTCAATCCTAAAGGAATTAAACCCTGACTGTTCCCTGGAAGGCCAGATATTGAAGCTGAAGCTCAAATACTTTGGCCACCAAATGAGAAGGGAGCACTCACTGGAGAAGAACCTGATGCTGGGAAAGATTGACGGTAAAAGAAGAAGGGCACGGCAAAAGATGAGATGGTTAGACAGTGTTATCAATGCAATGAACATGAAATTAAGCAAACTCCAGAGGATGATGAAAGACAGGAGGGCCTGGCATGATCTGGTCCATGGGGTCACAAAGAGTCAGTCTCAACTGTGCAACTGAACAACAACAACAAATGTTCTATCCATGCAATGTATACTATAAGACACCCAGGAATGGTTTGCATAACTTTTATTTTCTGTTCAAGGGGACTACCGTGGCTCTAAATGTTTAGTGGTCATACTAGGAACATTGATCTAGGGCAATAAGGTTCAAACTGTAAACGCTGGATTTCAGCATTAACTCCAGATGTAGTCTGGGACCCAGTTTTCTGTTATTTTATGTAATCCATTTCTCCACATTTTTCCAAATGTACCTTCCCCCCCCCAAAAAAAATCTCTCAGTCTTCCTCTCATTAAAAAATGGCACAAGCTACTTGCAGTCTGGGAACAACCCAGTTGTGGGGATCATAATCCATCAGTTAATCTAGAGGAACTGTACTGTGTGTTCTATTCTCTGTATTCCCTTCACCATGTTGGCAACTAGCTTTTAACTATTGTAGTAAAAGCTGTGTAGCATATTGGCATGCACCCTTTATTGGTCTAGGATGCTTCCAGATGCTGTATTTGTCCTGAGAGGACTCTGCAACTATGGCTGGAACAGCCAAGTGATCCTCAGTAAGCATTCATGCTGTGAGAACTGTAAGACAATTGCTCATTACCAGCACTCACACTCCAGCCAGAACTGGTAAAAAGCAGTTCTGGCCTCCAGCAAAGCGTAACTGTTTATTTATTTAAAGTGTTCATCATCTGACAGTCCATTAAAAAATGCCTGAGGTAACTCATAACAATCTCTAAAAAATATGCACAGTCATTAAACACAGATACTAAAAAAATAGAACTTAAACGATCAGTTAGCAGCTGCAGGTAGTATAGGGCTGGATCCGGCATTCTGTGGCCACAAGGACCATGGATTTTTATTATTAGCTCACTCAAGTTCTGTACATCATGGAAACTTTCTTGCTGTTGGAAAGGACTGCAGTATGCATGGGGGTGTGTTTCTGACTACAACTTTGAAGAGGGGAGTTCCTGAGCCAGAGTCCTTTCTGGATGACTGGATAGAAGTCTCCTGAGGTGGAGTTTGGTGGTAGTACACTGTGCTTGCATATACTGGTATGTCCTTTCTCCAATGGTTCGGTACGTGGGACAGTCCTCACGCTTGGGATAAGCTCCTTCCTTGATCTCAGGGTCGGCTCTGGGCTTTGATCCAGGTGGGGAGGGGCTTATCCCCTGTAGGCTTCCCAGTTCTAGCCAACCTTGTATTGATGCAGGACGTGCCTGGGCAGTGCTGCATAGAACAGTTCAGACTGATGAAAAGAAGTCCTCGTTAGGACTCCTGCTGGCCTTACCCGCCTTGGGGAAGATGGCCTGCTCCTTCTCAGCTGAGGGAGCATGGTAGAGTCAGTGATGATACAGCGGGACGGGGCCAGAGGCTCTGTGACACCCCCATGAGCACGGATGACAACGGAGGCATCGGAAGATTATATGCTTGCCTGAGTTGCGGTAAGACCCTGCACCTCTCTTTTAACTTCCTTACTCCTGAGTAACCTTTCTCTGGGATGAGAGAGTAGATGAACGACCCTAGCCAGGGAATTATACATTATGCAGGGGGCAGGGGGACCTTTCCTGATACCCCAAGAGATAGCCCGGTGGCTATGTTGAGGAGATGGGGAAGGATTAGCCTAGGAATAGGACTCCTCCCCCCTCCTGGAGATAGATTGGGATGAGAAGGTTTCTGGTGGGAAACCGCGAATAGAATTTTAGTTTCATTTTGCGGTGCTAGCCAGGGGGTGGGGGGGAGCTAGCTTATAGGCATAAGTTTCCCCCGGAATTGACCCAGAACTAAACAGGTTCTGTTTTTTTCCTTTACTGAGAGGCTTAATTGTATCCAGTAAAGGAGAGAGATAAGAGTGTCTGGAAATACTGATGGGTTTTTTTGTTCAATCCTCCCCACAGGTTAAGGAAAATGACTGACAGGGCCAATCCAGGCAGGTCTCAGGACAGAGACAGTCCCCTGGGAGAACTAAATATCCCCAGATCATCGGTCTCTTTGTCATCACAGGACCTTTCTGTTCCGCTAAGCCAGGAAGCTAAGGAGACAGATAGGTCAGAGCTCCTGCAATGGTTTAGAGGAGAAATGCGAAGGGAAGTTAAAGAAATGATTCAGGAAAGGTTATTAAGCACAACTTCCCAGCAGGAAAGGGGCAGAGCTTCTAAAAGAGCCTGACCCAGCCAGAAAGAAGATTCCTCCAGCCCATTCAGGTCTCCTCCTAGACCTAAACAGAAGAAAATCAGGTCTCTGGTTAGGGAGCGTAGCCCTCTATTAGATACCAGAGATGATGAGTCAGAGTCATCCATTTCCTCCCTAGAGAGAGAGGAAGGAGAATTATCAGAGGAAGAGGAGGTTGTGGTGCTGGCAACTCAGTCTAGACTCTTTCCTCAAGAGCTTTACTCTTGCCTCCTGCCTAAGGTCCTAAGAACTTTAGATCTCTCTTCGAAACTAAAGGAGGAGGCTGAACAGGACTCAGAATTTCAGACAGGTACAGGTAAACTGATGCCTAAGATTTCTGTTTCTCAACCGGGTTTACCGCTCCCAGCCTACTTCTACAATATCATGAAGGCTGAGTGGGAACAACCGGCCAAACCCAAGGCTAACCATCATCTTTTCTCTAAGCTACACTCCTTGATGCCTGAAGCTAATAGAAAACTCAGACTTCCAGTAGTAGATGACCCTGTCACTAATCTGTACTCCAGTTCAGTGCTTCCCATGGATGCAGATGGCATGCCCAAGGAACACACGGATAGGAGGATTGAACAGGCCCTTCATAAAAACTTTGAGGCGTCTTCCTCTATCAAGGCTTTTACAGCAGGATCATTGTTTGCTAGAGCCGCATACGATTGGGTGCAAAACCTGGCCTTTGCAGATAGTGATGCACCAAAGGAATTTAAAGATGAGGTTAAAAAGATTGCTCTGGCTGCAGGCCCGTAGCTAACAACTTTTTGCTCAGGGGGCCCATGTTTTTCTCAGGGGGCCCACCACCAATGTTCCCTCTAAGCTGTGGAGTTTTGTGAACAAAACTTCTACTTTGTGAGCTACTGCCATTAAAGTTGTGAGAGAGCAATTTGGCTGCCGCATAAATTAGTTTGCTCTGGAGCCATACTTCCTGAGCTAAGACAAAAATCTGTGAGCTGGAGGTTAAAAAACTGTGAGCTAGCTCACACTAACTCAGCTTAGAGGAAACACTGCCCAGAACCTACCCCAGTCTTAGAACTACTTAAAAATCTGTTAAACCCCATTTAATAACTCACATTCTGGCGCGCCCCCCCAGCCAACCAATGAATGGTTGCCAACCTCCAGGCTGGGAGGAAGGGGGGTGGGTGCCTCATCCCCCCCCAGGGCCCAGCTTCAGAAGCGCCCGGCGGGCGCTTAGAGGGGCAGCACAGCGGCAGCGGCAGCAAGAGTCCCCCCTGGCCGCCATGCCTCCCCGCCTCACCCCCCCAGTGTCAGAAGCACCCGGCGGGTGCTTAAAGAGGCGGCACGGCGGCGGCGGGGAGAGTCCCCCCTGGCCGCCATGCCTCCCCGCCTCCCCGCCACCCCACGCTTCAGAAGCGCCCAGCGGGCGCTTACAGGGGCGGCATGGCGGCGGCAGGGAGAGTCCCCCCTGGCCGCCATGCCTCCCTGCCTCCCCACCCACCCAGCGTCAGAAGCGCCCGGTGGGCGCTTAAAGGGGCAGCATGGCGGCAGCAGCGGGGAGAGTCCCCCCTGGCCACCATGCCTCCCCGCCTCCCCCCCCAGCGTCAGAAGTGCCCGGCGGGCGCTTAAAGGGGCGGCACGGCGGCGGCGGGGAGAGTCCCCCCTGGCCGCCATGCCTCCCCGCCACCCCACGCTTCAGAAGCGCCCAGCGGGCGCTCAAAGGGCGGCATGGCGGCGGCAAGGAGAGTCCCCCTGGCTGCCATGCCTCCCCGCCTCACCCCCCCCAACTTCAGAAGCGCCCGGTGGGCGCTAAGGGGCGGCACGGCCATGCTGAATGTACTACAATTGTCAGCTAGGGTCCTAGCATGTAGCGTAACAGCAAAGAGGAATAACTGGCTTCGCCACTGGGAAGTAGACTCCTCGGTACAGGCGAGGGGGGCGGGTGCCCCCTTTAAAGGGGGTAACCTTTTTGGAGAAGGCCTAGATAAGTATTTGATAGAAGACAGAGAAAAGAAAAAGGTCCTTCCCTCCAAGAAGAGAGAATTTAAACAAAGGAAACACTTTCAGCCCTTTCAGGATCAGAAGAGGGGACAGAAACCCTCTTACTCCAGGTCATTCAAGGGAAAGTGGCAATCTAGACAATGGGGCAATAAACCATTTGCCTCTGGAAAGGGAGATCTCCCCTCCAACAGGCCACCAGAAAGGGGTAACTCAGCATGACTATCCAAGCTCACAGAACCTGCTGGGGATAGGGGGGAGGTTACAAGCCTTTGCAGTCCATTGTCATTGCTTGATGTCTGATTGGTGGGTCTTAGACATCGTGACACACAGATACAGACTAGAGTTCTCCACCTTTCCCCGACAGTGTTATGTGCAAATCCCAAAGATTCGCAATCGATTGAAACACACTCAACCCAAGGCAGCGATTCAACTGCTGTTAGAAATTAGGGCCATAGAGAGAGTTCTGCCCTCCCAGCGGCAGCGGGGTGTTTACTCAATATTCTTTTCTTTTTTTTTAGCAAAACCCTCCTAAAAAGGAGAGGAGTTTATTCTTTTTATAAATGGGAAAAGGTAGGGTATATAGAGGGATTAAGAAAAGAGCGGAGTGAGTATTCTGTTAATAAAGGTTAGTTTAAGTCAGTATAAATACAGTTTTTGGCAATCCCCGTGATTGGGAAGTCTTCTTTTCATCTAACAAAAGTCCAAAGTAACTCTGTTAGTGAGGTTAGTAATGTCCTTTGGGGTTAGTTGTTAATCAACTCCTTTCTGACGCTTCTCGAACAATTATTTCTTAGGTTGTCTTCTTTTGGTATCCCTCAAGTTGTAGGATGGGCCCTCTTTGGTTTTCACGTCTCCCACTCTGGCACCTCCCTCCTCTGGGCCGCTGTCATCCTCACTGCTCAAGTCTGTCCAAGTTGCGAGTGCTGCCTCTTCTTCTGAACTGGCGTGTCTCTTCAGAAATTCTTGTGGAGTCAATCTTTTCTCTTTTATCCTTATACTTGACCACTAGGCCTTCAGGGAAGGTCCATCTGTATATAGTCTGATGTCTTTGTAGAAAGGTGATCAATCCTTTGTAAGCTTTCCTTTTCATCCGGATTTCATAAGGCACATCTTTCAATATTCTGATAGTCTGCTCCCCAATTTTCAAGGGCACCGCTGAGACTGCACGCAGAATTTGATCTCTAGTACTCTGCTTAACGAACTTGACAACCACTTCTGCTGGCAGATTATTTTTCTTTGTAAAAGTGGAGTAGGCCCTATAGACCTTATCCATCTCTTCTTTTATTTCTCGCTGATCTCTGCCAGTTACGGGTGCCAAGGCATTCGATAGTATAGATTTGAGATCTTCCTTCTCTTCTTCTTTAATGCCCTAAAAACAAAGGGTCAGATTCGATTTCTCCATTTGCAACATCAAAATTCTTTTTTCTTGCACATCCTGATGTTTTTCTAACTTATTGACCCTTTTCTTTACTTTTCCGATGTCTTCCGTCGAGACCAAACACTTCTGTGCGATCTCCTCCATTTTCTTTGACGTTTCTGTTAGTTGCTTTTGTTTACTGTTGAGAACACCTTCCATGTTAGTTAAGGTTTCGCTGATTTTCTGTATTTGAACCAGCAGAGGGTGCAGTAGCTCGCTTATCTGTTGACTGACAGCAGGCTCTGGAGGGGGATTACCCGGACCGGAAGTCCCGCCTCCCTTCTTTTCCGGTTTCAAAGGGACCTTCTTCATGGCCGACATTTCTTTTATTTGTTTACTTTATCAAAGTTCGTGACGCGTCGCTCAGGAGACCCGCTAAGTCTTTAGCTTCAATAGCACCCCAAAGGTAATTTCACCAACCCTTCTTCCCTTCCGTCCCCCTTAGCTTTCATATATAAGTCCCGCTTCTCAGTGTGGGGGGGGGTCCCCCTCCTCCCAAACGCTTATTCGCTTACGGGGGAAGGGCTCGGGTTTTCGCTTCAAATTTAGACCTCCAACTCACGGTTCGCTGCTGATTCTTCTTTTTACTTTAATTCATGCCGCTGTTCCTCACTCCTGGTGGAATTCGGAGGCGCTGCTAAGTCCCATTACGGGCACGACGCAGCGGGGCCAATTGGGGCGGGGAGAAAGCCTCAATTTCCCGGCTGTCTGCCGGCAAAGAGGCTACTCCCCAAGCGCCCCTGGTTCGGAGCCTTTGCCTAAGGCTCACTAGGGTCTTTCGCACATGCGAAGACCCCCCCTAACTGCGCGTGGGCTAACCACCTCTGGGAGTGTCCCGAGAGGCAGCCGCCATTCGCAACGCCGAAACCGAAACCCCTCAATATTCTTTACTGTGCCCAAGAAAAACAGAGACACTCGAGCCATTTTAGATCTCAGGCAAGAGGAACCAATGCGCTGAGTTGCAAGTGGCCACCCGGCCTCATTTATGCTCCAATCCAGATCCTGCAAAGACTGATCCAAAAGTTTCATCTACAGGAAGCGGAGGTGGTGCTGATAGCCCCCTTTTGGCCATGGAGAGTGTGGTTTCAGGCCCTTCAGAGCCTATCCGTGGAGGACCTGTGGCCTCTTCCCCTAAGAGTGGACTTGTTTTCACAAGGTCTCATGAACCACCCATGCCCAGATCTACTCAAGCTCACAGCATGGAGATTGAAAGGGAAATGCTAAGAGAGTCTGGGTACTCAGAGGCAGTAGTATCCACCATGTCAGCCTCATGCAAAACTTCCATGAATAGATCTTATAATAACACCTGGCAGGTGTTTTACTCCTGGTGTAGCTCTCTAGACATAGATCCCCTTAGGGCCTCAGTCAGGGAGATTTTACACTTTCTACAAGATGGCTTGGATAAAGGTCTAAACACCAGCACTCTCAGGAGACAGGTTTCAGTCATTTTGGCAGTTAAAGAAGCAAGATATGGGAAGTCCCTACTTAGTCATCCCCACATCAAAAGATTTCTAAAAGGAGCATCATTATTGAACCCTCCAAAAGTCCACAGGTTTCCCACGTGGAACCTGAACATGGTGTTAAGGGCACTGTGCCAACTCCCTTTTGAGCCTTTAGCGTCATGCCCATTAAAGGAGCTGACATTTAAGACACTATTCTTAGTGGGCATCACATTGGTGCATAGAGTGTCAGAGCTAAGGGCCCTCTCTGTCAATAAGGAATTGTGTGTGTTCCACAGGGACAAAGTTGTCCTCCGACCGGATCCAGCATTCGTGCCAAAAATTAATTCCATTTTCCATAGAATGGAAGAATTGGCTTTACCTTCTTTCTGCCCTAACCCCAGACATGACAAAGAAAAGGAGTGGCACTGTCTGGACATTAGGAGAGCCCTGAGCTATTGCATTGAGAGGTTAAAACCTTGGAGAAAGTCGGACGTGCTTTTTGTGTCCTTCCGGAAATCAGCTAAGGGGAAACAGGTTTCCACAGCTACTCTTAGTAGATGGATTAAGGGATGCATTATCTTGGCCCACAAGGCTAAAGGGATGAAACCCCTGGAAGGGATAATTGCTCATTCTCTCAGGGGGGCAGCGACTTTGGTCATTTCCTACCGGTCATTTCCTACCTTAGAGACCATCTGTAGAGCGGCGACCTGGAAGTCAGTTCATACTTTCACTAAACACTATAGAGTGGATGTTAGCATCAGCAGAAGTGGCCTTTGGTCAGAGGGTGCTTCAACACACTCTGTAAATGGGGAATTTCCCTCCCTTGGGGCACTCTGCTCTTTTACGTCCCAATCGTGAGGACTGTCCCACGTACTGAACCACTGGAGAACGGAAGGTTTCTTTCACTTACCATGAAGCTTCCTTTCTTGGTGGTTCAGGAGTGGGACACCCTTCTTTTGGGGGTGTTCTCTCCAGTTTACAGAGGTAGTGATGAACCATGCTGTATTACTCTTTTTAGACGTAGTTAGGAAAAGAGGACAGTTTGCGGGTTCTTAGGTTAATCAGTTTTTTGAGTTTTCCCCATGTTCGAGGGAAAAGTTCTTCCTTCTAGTTCCTGTTTGGTGGACAAGGGGCTCGAAGACGACTGGGAAGCCTACAGGGGATAAGCCCCTCCCCGCCTGGATCAAAGTCCAGAGCCGACCCTGAGATGGAGGGAGGCGCTTATCCCAAGCGTGAGGACTGTCCCACTCCTGAACCACAGAGAAAGGAAGCTTCACGGTATGTGAGAGAAACCTTCTGTTCCATTGGAAGTGTCTAGACTGTAGATACTTCTGGTACAACATGCTTCTGTTTAAGCTCAAAAAGTTCCCTAAGCTATTTGTTGTTGTTCAGTCGCAGTCGAGTCCGACTCTTCACGACCCCATGGACCAGATTATGCCAGGCCCTCCTGTCTTCTGCTGTCCACTGAAGTTTGCTCAATTCATTGTTCGTTGCATCGATGACACTGTCTAACCATCTCATCCTTTGCCGTCCCCTTCTTCTTTGACCTTCAATCTTTCCTATTTACAAAGGTGCTAATAGACTTGGTGGCATATCTTACATTGCAGGTATTTGTTTTTACTCCTATCTGTATTATTTTTGGTTCATTGTCTCTATTCATTTATTTGTTGCAAAACAGAGAACAGTTCATGGTTCTGAACACAGTCTTGTCATGAGGTTGTTCCAGATGTTCCTGTCAGAAAAGGGAAAGAACAAGATTATAGCCTTAGCTGTACAGGTCAGCTGTATCATGACCTTGGCTCAACTCCTGAGTTTGATGGTATCTTGTCAGGGATGTAGTGACTGGACTGACTTCCATATGAGAATGCTCAGTGGTTGCTCTGATTCCTCTCCAGGATGAAACCTGCAGGCAAGTACATAGACTGTTTGCCCATTTCCAGCAAAGTAAGAGAATCTCTGAGTTAGTGGCTGAAAGACACAACCAGTTGCAATCTGAACCAGGTCCTCACAGCTGTTAATGGATCCTCCCATTTGAACCTGTGGCCTGATGCCATTAAAGGAACTCAAGATTTTTTCCTAGTAGCCATGACATTGTCTGGAAGAGCTGGAAACTCTTCCTTCTAATCTATAGTTGTTACAACCTATTGCCATGATCAGATGATACCTTGCTGAAAGCAAAGGTTATGATGCTAACTATAAATACACATTGATGGGGTCCGAACTTGCGGAGACTGACCAAGAGAGAGATCTTGGAGTCATAGTAGATAACTCACTGAAAATGTCAAGACAGTGTGCAACTGCAATAAAAAAGGCTGGGGATTATTAGGAAGGGTATTGAAAACAGATCAGCCAATATCATAATGCCCTTATATAAATCAATGGTGCGACCTCATTTGGAGTAATGTGTACATTTCTGGTCACCATACCTTAAAAAGGATATTATAGCTTCGGAAAAAGTGCAGAAGAGGGCAACTAGAATGATAAAAGGGTTGGAACACTTTCCCTATGAAGAAGGATTAAAACACTTGGGGCTCTTGGAGAAACGACAGCTGAGGGGTGACATGATCGAGGTTTATAAGATTATGCATGGGATAAAGCAGGTAGAGAAAGAGGTACTTTTCTCCCTTTCTCACAATACAAGAACTCATGGCCACTCAATGAAATTGCTGAGCAGTTGGGTTAGAACGGATAAAAGAAAGTACTTCTTCACCCAAAGAGTGATTAACACATGGAATTCACTGCCCCAGGAGGTGGTGGTGGCTACAAGCATGGACGGCTTCAAGAGGGAATTAGATAAACATATGGAGCAGAGGTCCATCAGTGGCTATTAGCCACAAGGTATAGATAGGGACTCTGGGGCAAGTGATGCTCTGTATTCTTGGTGCTTGGGGGGGTCAACAGTGGGAGGGGTTCTAGTGTCCTGGCCCCACTGGTGGACCTCCTGATGGCACCTGGTATTTTTGGCCACTATGTGACAGAGTGTTGGACTGGATGGGCCATTGGCTTGATCCAACATTGGCTTCTCTTATGTACCTTTCTCTGCAAAGGTGGGGGGACCAATTAGGATGGTCTGACTCCAGAGTCTGATTGCTCCAGCTGGTTTCCAGGTGGCTCTGGGAATTGTTGAAAATCTGGGCATTGACTCTGTAGAAGCCTTTGCATCAGCATGGAATGATGGTTTGCAGGTTATTATTGACAGGTCTCCTCCTTGGTGCTCTCCCCTGAGGCCCTTGGTTTACCAGGGAGCTGGAGACTATGAAGACAATGGTGTTGCACCGCTGTTTGCCCCGACACTATTGATCAATTTCACACCCGAAGCCGCGGGGCTGCATTTTGACCCGCGGCTTCACCCGATTTCCTCCGCAGTTTCGTAATCCTGTTTTTTGAGGATTACAAAACCGCGGAGGATATCGGGCGAAGCCGTGGGTCAAATGTAGCTCCATGGCTTCGGGTGTGAAATTGACCAATAGTGTCGGGGCAAATGGCGGCGCAACACCAAGGCAGCTGTAGTGGGAAATCAGCCTCTGTGTCATTGGGAAACCTGTACTGAATCAGAACACATTATAAAACCCATTTGAAAGCCCATGAGTTGCCAATAGTGGGAGCAAAGAAAGCTTCCTTCTACCATTGCATTGGCTAGATTTCATTGCTGTTGATTTTGTTAGATCTGTCGGCATTTTATATGGCTGTCCCTGAAATTTGGGGGGATTGATTACAATCAATAGATGTGATAAAAGGGACAGGTCCCTGTTGATTTCATTATCTTCTTGTTGGCAGGAAACAATTTCCATAGGGGAGGCAGAGTCAGCTAGTTGGGATCTGATATGTGGGGTGGCACAGGTATCCATTTTATCTCCAATGCTCTTTAACATTGAACTTTCAGCTAAGATTATCTGGACCTTCAGAGTGGCTTGCCAGTAATATGTGAATGACACCTATCTTTACATCTCATTATGTAAGTCTCTGGGAGTATCTGTGAAGAACATGCCCTGGGCTAGTGTCTTGAGGCTATGGTCAAGTGACTGAGGATGAGCAAAGCATAATCTAGACGAGACAGAAATAATGCTGGTTGAAAAGAGAGGGTATTTGGTTGTATTTGACTGGCCAACTTTATATGTGTTTGAACATCAAAATATGGCTTATAAGGGGAAGGGCAGAAGGTCTTGTATGCTATTCTGAGGTACTTGGTGGAAGGGTGGAATAAAAATGTGCTAAATTATTTAAAAACCTTCCTTAGTATATAGTGAAGAGCTTGGGGTGCTCTTGCACCCAGCGTGGTTGATAGATAAACAGGTGATTATGTTTTTAAAATAGGCTATTTCAGTTGCATCTTGCTCATACACTAGTCCTAGATGAGATTACGGTAATGCACTCTGTGTGGGGGCTGCCTTTCAAGATGTCTCAGAAGCTTCACTTAGTACTAAATGCTGCAGCAAGACTCCCATCTGGAGCCAGGTGCATGGAACATACAACACTGGTGCTGGGTTGACTGTGCTCATTACCTGTTTGTTTCCAGGAACAGTTGTTATAGCATTTAATCTTTAAATTCATTTATGTATTTCTTAGCTAGTTTACTAATTTAGAAAATTTATATCCCAGCTCTCCAGAGACTTACTTGAGGCAGTTTACATCTAATAAAACAAAACCATTAAACCAAACTGTAAAAAACATGCCAACACCAGTAAAACAAGCCAGATAATAATAAGAGCATAAAATATGTATTGAGCAGCCTTGAGTGATTTAGATAAAATAATCCTTGGGCCAGAAGCAGAGTGTATGCTGTTTAAAAGAGAAAAAAACCCTTCATTAAAAGCTGTGGGGAAAAATGAATGTTTCAGCCTGGCACCTAAAAGAGAGTAATGTAGGCACCAAGTGAATCTTACAGGAGAGGGCATTCCAAAGGAGAGGCAGTACCACCTGAAAAGCCCTTTTTCTGGTCACTATCTACCTCACATCTGAAGGCAAGGGCACAAAGAACAGGGCTTTGGAAAAGGATGTTAACAGGTGGGCTGGACAATATGGCTGTACCTTGGCACTAAGGAATTTAGGGTTGTAAAAGTAAAACCCAGCACTTTCAACTGTGACTAGAAACAGATGGGCAGATTCATCCAAGTACAGATCTTTCAGCACAAGAGTGGCATGACGCCTGTATCCAGCACCCGAGAATAAGCTGGCTGCTGCATTTTTGACCAATTGAAGTTTCTGAACAGTTTTCAAAAGCAGCTTCATGTAGAGTGCATTGCAGTAATCTAACTTAGATGTGATCAGATCATAGATCACTGTGGTCAAATGACACTTTTCAAGGAAGGGCTGTAACTGGCATACCAGCCAAAGCTAGTAGAAGGTGGTACATATCACAGTGAAAACTTGAGCCTCCAGATGTAGGTCAGGATCTAGCAGCATCCTCAAGCTATGAGCCTGCTCCTTCACTAGGAGTGCAGCCTCCTTCAGGACAGTCTGACTCTTCAGTCCTAAGGCAGCTTTATCATTGCCCAACAGTTCCTCAGTCTTGTGTGGATTGAGCTTCAGTTTATTTGCCATCATTCATCCAATTACCTTCTTCACACACCTGTTCAGGATTTCCACTTTACTACCTAGCTCAGCTGATAAGGAAGTAGAGAACTGGGTGTCATCTGCATGTTGATATCACTGCACTCCAAATCTCTGGACTATCTCTCCCAGTGACTTCACATAAATGTAAAACAGCAAGGGAGACAAGTGTTTCCATGAAGACTCCGTAGCATGAATGCCACAGGGCTGAGCAACAATCCCAGCATTACTTTCTGTAAACGGTCAGCCAAATGAGATAGAGCTACCAGAGCACACTACCCCTGTTCCCAATTCAGCCACCCTCTCCAAAAGAATGCTATGGTTGATGGTATCAAAATCTGCCAAGACATCCAGGAAAATCAATAGAGATGCATTCCCCCTGTCACTCTGCCAGTGAAGACTGTTAGGTTGACCAAGGCCTGAATCCAGATTTAAGTGAGTCTTTATAGCACAGGGACCTCATATTTAGCAAACTTCGTTTCCAAGTATATTCCCATATGCAAGTGGCATTCTTCATAGTGCCTTCTGCTGGTGGTACCTGCTCTCAGGACTCATCTTCGAAGGGGGTGGATAGGGATTGGTTTGACCAAAACAGTCCAATCATCAAACAGTGGGCTGGAGGTGGGTGAGAGTGGATGGGAAAAAGAAAACCGACAGAAACATTATGCGTGAGGAAAAAGCTGACTCAAAATTGGTTTCCAGAAAAATTTCAGTGTACAAGTGTTCTCAAAAGAACCGGGGGGGGGGGGAGGGACAAAAATCTAAAGTGCAGACTTGGACTTCTGGGGATGATGGCAACGTCCCTTCCAACTGGCAACTGTTCCAGAGAGGCACCACTAGGCTTTGGAAGGTGGTGGAGGGGTACCATGGCAGCATTCTCTCCAGCTTGTCTGCCCAGGGCTCAGCTGTTCAGTGGTGGGCAGGCCACAGCAGAGACCCAAACTGTGGCAGCTTGGTCCTTTAACTTCCAGCCCATCTTGATAGCTAAAAAGAGAGCCTTGGAGGGTGGTAGCAACAGGGGATGGCATTTTGACTGGACTGAGGAGAGAGAAGCTCAAGGGGAGGGCAGTGCCTGGTAATAGATGCTTGGAAACTGGCTCACATCTCTTCATGGGGGGAGTAGTAGTAGTAGTAGAAGATTGGATTTATACCCTGCCCTTCACTCGGAGTCTCAGAGCGGCTTACAAACGCCTTTCCCTTCCCCTTCCCACAACAGAGACCCTGTGAGGTAGGTAGGGCTGAGAGAGCTCTTTCCAGAACTGCCCTTTCAAGGACAGCTCTGACAGAACTATGGCTTGCCCAAGGTCATCCAGCAGGTGCAAGTGGAGAAGTGAGGAATCAAACCCGGTTCTCCCAGATTAGCGTCTGCACACTTAACTAGTACACCAAATAGGTCCTTGTCCTGGAAGAGGATGGCAACAAGTGTGAAATGTACTCATATTGTGAGACAGCAGGAAGGAACATGTCTATGAGGAGAGGCTCCTTAGTAATGAGACGTGTCGGAGAGAGTGGAGGTGGTCTGGGCTGTTTACCTGATTTGCTGCCTCTCACTTCCATGAACATTTGGGCCTAGTGAACCATGATGTGGGACAGAAGTGCCAACACCCAACTACCTACACTGTCTCAGGACAACTCCTTTAGATTGGTTACCAGGTTGGATGCAGATGGCACCTTCACTTTACCTCCAGTCAAGAGGCCATGTAAAACATTCTTATTTAAAAAAACATTTATTTTATTTATTTAGAGAATGTATATGCTGCCTCTCCAGGACTGGCTTGAGGTGATTTACACGTAAAAAGAAGACCATAAAACTTGAAAAATTATATTAGTAATCAGTATGAAATACAAGCCATTAAAAACAACCTGGGGCATGAAAACACCATAAGGCAAGCATTGAGCAGCCTAAAAATCCACAAAACATTCTTCAGGGTAGAACATAGTGCGGACCGAAAAAAGGTAAAACCCATTACTTTTGTTTTGACCTGGCAGCTAAACGACAGCAAGGCAGGTGCCAAGTCACCCTCAGTGGAGAGGGCATTCCAAAGGCAAGGTTCCGCAACTTATAAAGAAAGTCTAACATGTTTTATTCTGCTTGTGGATTTAAAAGTGGGTCATATTTATGCTAATTTTTTATTAGCATTGGATGTTTTTAACGACAGAAACTAAATACAACTTTCTAATTTTTTAAAAAATATGTTCCTCATAATTTCTATCCGTGAGCGTTTGCTTTATTTTCTTATATTGTTCTTTGCGAGAGATTTGCCTATCGTGAAGCATCCTATGTCCACCTTTATTTTAAATTAATTACTCAGTGACTCATTTTGGTTTGCCTTCATCAGGTGTTACATCCCAGCACTTCTTAACAGTCTTATGCAAAAAGAAATCAGACTCCTTAAATGAGAAGAGGTTTGTTATGAGGTGAGCTACAATGCTGTCTCTGAAATGCAATTTGTTCAGCCAGTTGAGGTGATTCAGTCTTTGTGCATGGAAGGTTATGTAAATGCTAGGGGAGCAGTCAAACTCCTCTGCAGTAAGAATTCCAAAGTCCCATCTTTAATATTCTAAAGAGAGGTTATTCTTAATCCACCAACTCCTGGTGGTATTCAGTGAATCTGAAACACTGCTAAAACTTCAGATAAGCTGGATTCTTGTCTTGTGAGAAAACAATACAGATGATGGCCTTAGGTTTAAATAAGGTCTGACAATGTATGCAGAAGGCATACTTTCCTGTTTAGCTGCAAAACAGTGTTTGTCTAAAACAGTGTTAATATTAAGAAGTGTTGACCTCAGATCAGGATGTTTTAGTTAGAGTGTCCTTGAAGATAACATAAATGTTTTGCCTCCCCCACCCCCCAAAACCCTGCAAAGATTCTAAACTAATTAAGGAAAGAGACACAGAATAGTAACATGATGAGGGCAGACAGGGTGTAAATAAAATTAATAAAAAAATAAGTAAACCAAACCAAGACTCAGTAACCTGAAAATGATCAAGGTTAGGAATGAGCAAAAACTGGGGCTTTTTTTCTGTCATAAGTATTAATGTCAGTAATATTCATATACTAGGGAGCAAAGCCCGTTGTGGTGGAAGACAACGGGCCCTAGAAAGGAAGGGAGGGAGGGTGAAAGGGAGAGAGGGTTGGAGGAAGGAAGGAAGGAAGGAAGGAAGGAAGGAAGGAAGGAAGGAAGGAAGGAAGGAAGGAAGGAAGGAAGGAAGGAAGGAAGGAAGGGGGAGAAGAGTGAAACAAAGGAGAGAGGAAGAAAGGAAAGGGGGGGAAGGAAGGGAAGAGGGGTGGAAAAGGGCTTCTCTAGGCCTACTGCCCCCATAGAAGGCCCACGGGATAGTGTGAGGGGGCGGAAAAGGGCTTTTCTGGGCCTATTGCCCTCACAGAAGGCCCAGGGGATGGTGTGGGGGGCGGAAAAGGGCTTCTCTGGGCCTACTGCCCCCACAGAAGGCCCAGGGGATGGTGTGAGGGCGGAAAGGGCTTCTCTGGGCCTACTGCCCCATAGAAGGCCAGTGGATGGGGGCGGAAAAGGGCTTCTCTGGGCCTACTGCCCCCATAGAAGAAGAAGAAGAGGAGGAAGAGATTGGACTTATGCCCCGCCCTTCACTGCCCAAAGGCATCTCAGAGCGGCTTACAAACTCCTTCCCCTCCCCACAACAGACACCCTGTGAGGTCGGTGGGGCTGAGAGAGCTCTGAGAGAAACTGTTCTTGAGAGAACAGCTGTGCCAGCGCTGGCCCAGGGGATGGTGTGGGGGGCGGAAAAGGGCTTTTCTGGGCCTACTGCCCCATAGAAGGCCCAGGGGATGGGGTGTGGGGGCGAAAAAGGGCTTCTCTGGGCCTAGTCCCCTCATAGAAGGCCCAGGGGATGGCATGGGGGGGCGGAAAAGGGCTTCTCTGGGCCTAGTGCCCCATAGAAGGCCCAAGGGATGGGGTGTGGGGGGTGGAAAAGGCCTTCTCTGGGCCTAGTCCCTTCATAGAAGGCCCAGGGGATGGGGTGTGGGGGACGGAAAAGGGCTTCTCTGGGCCTACTGCCCCATAGAAGGCCCAGGGGATGGGGTGTGGGGGATGGAAAAGGGCTTCTCTGGGCCTAGTCCCCTCATAGAAGGCCCAGGGGATGGGGTGCAGGGGATGGAAAAGGGCTTATCTGGGCCTAGTCCCCTCATAGAAGGCCCAGGGGATGGCGTGCGGGGGACGGAAAAGGGCTTCTCTGGGCCTAGTGCCCCATAGAAGGCCCAGGGGATGGGGTGTGGGGGACGGAAAAGGGCTTCTCTGGGCCTAGTGCCCCATAGAAGGCCCAGGGGATGAGGTGTGGGGGATGGAAAAGGGCTTCTCTGGGCCTAGTGCTCCATAGAAGGCCCAGGGGATGGGGTGTGGGGGACGGAAAAGGGGTTCTCTGGGCCTAGTCCCCTCATAGAAGGCCCAGGGGATGGGGTGTGGGGGGCAGAAAAGGGGTTCTCTGGGCCTAGTCCCCTCATAGAAGGCCCAGGGGATGGTGTGCGGGGGACGGAAAAGGCCTTCTCTGGGCCTAGTGCCCCATAGAAGGCCCAGGAGATGGGGTGTGGGGGACGGAAAATGCCTTCTCTGGGCCTAGTCCCCTCATAGAAGGCCCAGGGGATGGTGTGTGTGTAGGGGGAAAAGAGCTTCTCTCACTTGCCTCAGCCTTGAGTGCCTGTCCCTGCGCCCACAATCCAGACGGTCCTCTCCTGTGGGAGGACTGGAGCAGACTGAGCCAAACACACTGACTGGGGCTGACGTGGGCGGGACTTCGCCAAGCAGCCAGTCAGCCCTGGCCAGTGTCTTCTGACTGCCAGTTCTTGAGCCGAATCAATTATGGCAAGCATAGAATCCTGTGAAACCAAAATTCAAATATTAATAAGGACAGGATCCCAGTGTTATAGCAGTTGACAGCCACTGGTATATTCAGTTCTGAATTTATACAGACTTTTGAGAAATGTGGCTTAATGCAAAATGAAAAATACATACTTTTGATACCTGAAGATTAGACTCTTCTGTTGATTGTGTTCAGTGTAATTATGCTATTCCAGTTTCTGTGGTTTATAATTACTAACAAATTGAATGGATAACATACCTGCCATCCAAAACTGGTATAAGCTCTAATTGCATCAAAGACACTTGTATGTTAATGTAAAGTTAGAGAAATAGACTTCCAATGTGTAGTGATACAGGACCACCTGTTCAAAATGGCAGGAAACTACAGTCTAAGGCTGAAGAGGGTATAAACCAATGGAACCATCTCTTACATATGAAGAACGGTAGTAAGTAATTCTGCACAGTAATTATCTTTGTTAGCTAAGTTAAATAGTCTACTTTTACCTGCTATAAACAACTGGTATGGTTTGACAGCCTAGGTAAGAGTTCACAACATTAATTTCTTTCTCCACTGTAAACTAGTTGGGGCTTATTCCTTCCAGTTGTCCTACTAGAACAAAAATGGCCACTATGCTGGAACATAAACATGAGAAAATCCTTTCCCCATTGTTTGGATCTTGTGAACCATCAGTGGAAGGTGCTGGTGGTCATATATCTTTCCTGCATTCTCCACCCCCACCCCCCCACCCCATTTTTCTGTCCCCAGGAAAGTTTATTCCTGTGGTTACAGGGTGCATGTAGATTTTTGTAGACTAATAGCCATGCGAGTCAGAAGGCTACAGTGGGGAGAGGAGGGAGAGGATGAAATCACCATTTCAGCCTTGTCTGTTAGCTCAGCTGTACTTATTGAACAGGAGATCGACTTCTCTCCCTTCTTCCTGCCCATTGCAGCCTCCTGATCGGTCCTGTCACTCTGAGTTGGGAAGGACTACTGGGAGGAGGGGAATGTGGGAAAGTTCCACAGTCCTTGTGCCTGACAATCAAGGGATCCAGCCCATTCTCATTTTGTTTATGACTGCCAGGTTTGTGTATTCTAGTACCAAAAGTTTCATTGGGCAGGGGAGAGAAGTTGTTAAAGAAATAGATTTATACCAGTTGATGTTTAGATACTAAAATATATATAAATAAAAGTAACTCTTCATTTTAGTATGCTTCTATTTTGTTTAACCCCCATTTCAAAAAGGAATACATTTAAAGCAATTCTTAATTGTACTTTTGTAGTGAATATCAATCAGTAAACATTGCTGTAATTTGGGTTGAAAAGATCGATAAACAGAAGTGAGACCTAGATACATACCACTGACCAAAAAAATCATATTCTAAACATAGGAAAGCAGGATCAGGGGGGTAGGAATCTGGCTCATGTTCGAAAGACAGAAAAATCTGCAGCAACATAGCAGTATGGTCTAAATATATTACCTTACTTTTTCCTTCAGATAGTGAAAATGAGTTAATATTATGGGGCAGCTGTTCCCATATTACACATTTTAAGCTTAACAATAAACTTTCATTCTTACTGAAAAAGGCTTATCATATCACAAGAGTACCATCTCTAAATCCTAAGGTAAACAGAAGAAAGCAATTATTTCCTCTTTTGAGTTGCTGATAAAGATGCACTTACAGAGAGCTAGATAAATGAAAGCAATCCTCTATAAAAATAGCCATTTGACATTTGAGCCCAAGCTCTAAGACTTTTGGGAGGGGAAAAGCATGCCTTACAGTAATTAAAAAGGCTTTTAGTACAAAATAAGTTGAAACTGCCTTTTATTTTCTCTGAAGGGTAGAATATTCAGTATCGGGTGATATAACTCCTACAGCCATCCAAGAAAAAGGATACATGACATGTTGTGCTCATTCCTGAAAGGGTGTCTGCTTGTAGCTTGTCAAAGGTAGGATTGAGTCTGCCATAAGAACATAAGAGCCCTGCTGGATCAGACCAATGGTCCATCTAGTCCAGCATCCTGTCTTACACAGTGGCCAACTAGTTCCCCTGGAGGGCCAACAACTGAACATAGAGGCTGAGGCCTTCCCTCGATGTTGTCTCCTGGCTCTGGGATTCAGAGGTTTAGTGCCTCTGAATGTGGAGGTTCCCCTCAGGCATCATGGCTAGTGGCCATTAATAGATTTATCCTCCATGAATCTATCTAATCTCTTTTGGAAACTGTTTATTCCTGTGGCCATCACTACATCCTCTGGCAGCGAATTCCACATTTTAATCACTCTCTGTGTAAAGTAATATTTCCTTTTGTCTGTCCTGAACCTACTGCCCATCAGCTTCATTGAGTTCCTTCGAATTCTAGTATTCTGGGAGAGTATTTTGTCAGCGCTCTCCACCCCATACAAAATTTAATCTATATATCTAATTCCCAAGTGGCCCCCTGTGTGCGGATATCTAAATCCGCACATCGGGGGCACCTGGGGGGCAGGGAGATTTTCCTGCGCATGTGGGGCAGTCCCCACGTGTGCAGAAAAATCTAAAAAGTTTTTTAAAAAGTAAAAGAGCCCTCCCTGCGCATGCGCAGAGAACGCTCTACAAACTGCCTCACCGTTGCCGTCACGCCATCATCAGGACAAGGGATGGGAGGGCGGGAGAAGGTTTGGCGGGCCAGCCGGCTGGCCTCCCCGCCACCGCTGCCACCCTGCTGCTTGGAAGGAAGGGAGGGGGAGGCTTGGCGGGCAGCCGGCCTCGCCACTGGGGAGGGAGGGTGAAGCTTAGCGGGCCAGCCAGCTGGCCTCCCCGCCGCCACCGCCACCGCCCTGCTGCTTGGAAGGGAGGGAGTGGGAGGCTTGGCGGGCGGGCCGGCCTTGCCGCTGGGGAGGGAGAGTGAAGCTTGGCGGGCCAGCCGGCCAGCCTCCCCGCCAGCCGCCGCCGCCGCACTGCTGCTTGGGAGGGAGGGGGAGGCTTGGCGGGCTGGCTGGCCTCAGAGCGCGGTGTGGTTTGCTGAGGTCTGCACCGCCTTCATTCGTTTGTCATGGTCGAGGGGGCGGCTCTCCCCCCCATCTCCCCCCACTCACCCCCGACCACCTTCTGGACTGCGAAAGATCGCCCCCCACCACCACCCATGCAGGGGGCTTTTTATAACACTAAATTGTAGACTGGGGTGGTGGGGGTGGCGGCTCCCCAGGCTGATTCCGGACTCAGAGCGAATTCACCATCAAATATTCACGGCGCTGTTGAGGGCGGCGATGGACTTTTAAACGATCTGCCCCTCTCTTGGAGACAGACCCACACAGCTGATGGGAACGAACCCCTCCGTGCCCAAAAGACTACTGCTGCTGGGAAGGGGGAAACTTGTGGCCGGCCTCGCCACCGCCACCCCCGCTGCTGCTGCTTGGGAAGGAGGGAGGGGGAATCTCGGCGGGCTGGCGGGCCTCACCGCTGCCGCCGCCGCTGCTGGGGGGAGGGAGGGGGAAGCTTGGCAGCCGGAATACTCCCTCCCCCCGCGAGTATCGCGGGTCCCGCCTCTTGTAAACCTCTACTGTGTTCCCGCCCCCCCCCTTCCCAGCTTTCTCTTTTCTAAACTGAAAACTCTCAGACTCTTCAGCCCATCTTTATAAGGAAGGTGCTTGAACCCCCTAATCATCTTGGTTGCTCTCCTCTCTTCTTTTTCCAGCTCTGCAACATCCTTTTTGAGATACAGTGACCAGAACTGTACTGCCATTCGCTCTTGTTATGAGGTGGCAGGGACACCTTTCCGCTGGAGGTGACCGTGCACTCCACTTGGGCACAAGGTTCCTCGGCTGCTTTCCACAGGAGAGTTTCCATAGAAAGGGAGACATCTGCAAAGCTGCGACTTGGTTTGCAGAAGATATATTTGTGAGGCATTACGCCTTGGGACCTGCAAGCCAGAAGGGATGCAGATGTGGGAAAGTCAGTCCTTCAAACTCTATACCAGTGAGACCTGCATCCCATCTCCTCTGGTGCATAGCTTACGAATGGTCCCAATTTGGGCCGGCACTAGAAGACAGAAGATAAAAACAGAGTTGCACTTACCTGTAACTGTTGTTCATCAATATCTTCTGTGCAGACACACATTCCCTTCCTCCTTCTCCACTGTGAGCTCTCACATGATTTCATTGTCATGCAGGCAGTCGTGTCAGCCTGTCAGGAACTGAGGGAAGGGAGTGTCTGCTGCCAGAGAACGTGATGTCTTGGGTGAGCAAACTCACACATTGGCTCCAGAAGGGGCAGGGCTCCTTCTGTGTCTAGAACTCTAGTATTCAGATGTTCACCATAGTCTTTTACTGGCATATTTCTTGCATTTTAATCAGTAGTCTAGCCTTTTTTTAGCTTTGTGCTAGAAAAAATGCTCTGTGGCCAGGCCTGTGCAAGTGCAGTCTTAATGTGTTTCTGCACAGAAGATGTCAATGAACAACAGTTACTGGTAAGTGCAACTTGTTTTCAAACCCCATTAACCTATGCTAGAAGTTGGGATTTTTTGCCCCAATGTATTCACTTTACACTTACCACCACTGAACTTCATTTACCACATTGTTGCCCACTCCTCCAGCTTGTGAGGTCCTCTTGGAGCTCCTCACAGTTAGCCTCGGTTTTCATCATCTTGAATAATTTTATGTCATCTGCAAACTCGGCCAGTACACTATTCACAGTTCCAAATCATTCATAAATAAATTAAATAGTACTGACCCCAAAACCGACCCTTGTTGGACTTCACTGCTTACTTTCCTCCATTTTGAGAACTGTCCACTCTTTACTTCCTGTCATTTAACCAGTTTTTAATCCAGACAAGAAGCTGCCCTCTTATCCCATGACTGTTAAGTGTACTCAGGAGTCTTTGGTGAGGTACCTTGTCAAAAGCATTTTGAAAGTTCAAGTACATAATATCTAACAGGTCACAGTTGTCTATACACTTGGTCACTTTCTCAAAGAACTCCAAAAGGTTGGTGAGGCAGGACTTCCCTTTGTAGAAGCCATGCTAATTTCCCCTCAGCAGGCTTTGTCCTTCCATGTGCCTAACAATTCTGTCTTTGATTGCAGTTTCATAGGAATACTATTGCATGCTGCAAGTTCAACATTTTGTCCTGCAACTATGAAATATAAGATATTATGTGGTTATAGATGTATAAAAGTAGTTTTGAAATGAGAGTAAGAAAGTGATTGTGATAAACTGGATACCATAATGCAATTTAAATTACTTAGAGCCTAATTCAGGCAAGATCTGAGTACTCCTCTCATGTAGCAACTCAAGCTACGTGTGAGGAACACATGTTGGAATATACTAGCAGTGTTCACTTCAAAAAATTCATTTTAATTTTGGGTCAGGCTGGCTGCTGCATTCAAAATAATGGCCCTTTAAACTTTATGAAAGTGTTCCAAAAGCTTGAGGTTGTAAGATCCCTTGAAGACTTTATATTGTTATACATACATCCCTTGACTCAACCCTTGGTATCTGAATAAAAATGATGGCTGGGAAAAATTGTTAGAAGACAGCTGACACTATACTTGCAAAATATGGTGCCAGAACTATGTGCAACATTATAGATTCCTGTTCAGAAAAGGAAATAAGTATTATTGTCTTTCTGTTTATCGTTTTGAATATTATTTATCTGGAAAATGTATGTTTGAATCATTTTTAAAGCCTTTGTTTCAGAATCTTTTCTCTCTCATTGCTCTTACTCAGAGTTGTGTCATTTCCATTAGAAGTAATTGCTGATTCATGTTAGAACTCCAACTAGGGAACCTCAATCAAGCCAAACTTTCTTTATTGTTCTGATGAGGCAATGCTGATTAAATAAGGGTTCTTATAGTTTGATATTTTAGAATTCTCCAATTCATCATACATTTTTGGTTCTACTTGAGCAACAAATCCCAATTAGGAATGGGCCAGACTAGACTCCTACAGGACTGATATCTCAGTTCTGCTCAGTTTGTAATTCACCTCACCTGTTTAATAGCATTTACTTCCTTTGAAAAGAGATTCTACAAGTTGGGGACAGTCAGTAGCCAAGGTGGAGACAATCAGTAGCCTGTATAGTCTCAAAAATTTTCATTTTGTTCAAACACAAGATTGCGAAGGTGACTGTGCTGTTACCTTAGAAATGGCAGTCTGCTATATGTCCTCTTTGCACACTGATGAACATCTCATTATGATGAAACCAATGATGTTCAAGATTATTCCTGTCTTTATAATTCCATTGACGTATTTGTGGCAAAGAAGAGATGTGTTCGATAGATATGATGAAATCAGGGCTCTTTTTGTAGCAGGAACTCCTTTGCATATTAGGCGACACACCCCTAATGCAGCCAGTCCTCCAAGAGCTTGCAGAGCTCTTCTTACAGGGGCTATTGTAAGCTCGTGGAGGATTGGCAACATTAGGGGTCTGTCACCTAATATGCAGAGGAGTTCCTGCTACAAAAAGAGCCCTGGATGAAATTATATATGTATGTGCAAGCTATGCCTGATGCAGTGCACAGCATGATTCTTAAGGACAAAAAAATACAATGAGAAGTGGCCCTAAGACGGTGCTGTGAGTGAGAGTTTGGTAACAAATTTAAACAAATGGAACTGCACAAAACATATATTTAAATATTGGCATAGGAGTGCTGGTTAAAAAAAGTGATTGGATAAATTTGTGAAGATAAGCTTACCATTGCCTGTTAGCTGTGACAGTTGAGAACGTTCAAATACACTACTAAATCTATGACTAAAAAAGAGAAGTGCAGTAATTCTTTTGCTGAACTTGTGAGCGTCCATTTCCATTTCATCTCTACTTGAAATGGTGTGTTAGATGAACTTTTGGCTTACTTTAAAGTAATTGCTCTTATAATATTAAAATGAAAATGAAACTTATGTTCTAGGACTTGGATCCAGTGATGCTTGAGCATAAAGTAAAAGGTATTTAGTGCAGTTCTGCTTACACAAGCAATCGTGCAAGGGCTGCAATAGCATCTAGCACTTCAGTATAAATTTTAGTAAAAACAGTGTGCATATGGAGCAATGGGATATATGATTCACGTATTTTTATTTATGTTATTGTTTTTGGAATTGTATTGGAAGAAATACCTTATGCTGTATTTCTTGTTCACAAGGAAGATAGCCAGGAGTAATATTAGTGCTTCTTCTTACATGGAAATCTTCTCTGGGATTGTACCATCATTACAATTTTTTAAGACCTAAATACATATTTTTTCCAAATACACTCCGAAGCATCAGATTTGCTTATTTATTGATGTTGTTTCTTCTTGCCAATGAAAATAAAATATATTTATTTATTTATAGCAAGCTAATTGATTAAAGTAGACTTTACCTTAGTTAAATCCGTAATTGAATGTAAACAACCAAAGCTGCCCCTTATACTCCCAAGAGACATGCTCTGTTGTGGCCCAGTGATGTCTGGATTTATTTTTGTTAGCAGATGATCATGATGGACAGAAATACTGCAGTTTGCCAATTTCACAAGTGTTTGAGGCTTATTCTTTGCATAAGATCTAACTGTATTTCTAAGCTCAGAAATGATGACCTTGGCCAAAGAGGAAAGTGTTTTAAGAAATGAATAAGCACCATTTGGAAGATGCTTTCCACTTAGCCATATTATCAGCAACCCCTTAAAAAACATAGTACACCTGATGACGAATAAACCATTGCCTGAGAAAGCCACATTACAGTGCATCTCAGTACGGTAACCTGGATTATATCCAAGTGGGTATGCACATGAAAGCTTATACCTTGAATAAAGTTTTGTTGGTCTTAAAGGTACCACTGGACTCAAACTTTGTTCTTCTGTATTATATATTTGTTACTGTAGTGTGATGTTTTTTCCTTGAGTTCCTGGACCCCATGGATCCCCTCAGTTTCCTCTCTTTCTTTGGCTTTTGCCACTTTAGTCCTTGCCAAAATAGTTTCGGCTATGTGACAAGTACAGCAACAAGAATAAATTATATTAATGCACAGTTATATGTCACCCTGAGCTAGTTTCTGGAAAGGTGGCATGTATATTTTCTAAATAAGTAGTATAACTTTCATTTGTTGTTCAGTCGCACAGTCGAGTCCGACTCTTCGCGACCCCATGGACCAGATTACGCCAGGCCCTCCTGTCTTCCGCTGTCCGCTGAAGTTTGCTCAATTTCATGTTCGTTGCATCGATGACACTGTCTAACCATCTCATCCTTTGCCGTCCCCTTCTTCTTTGACCTTCAATCTTTCCCAGCATCAGGGTCTTCTCCAGTGAATGCTCCCTTCTCATTTGGTGGCCAAAGTATTTGAGCTTCAGCTTCAGGATCTGGCCTTCCAGGGAACAGTCAGGGTTGATTTCTTTTAGGATTGACTGATTTGATCTCCTTGCAGTCCAAGGGACTCTCAAGAGTCTTCTCCAGCACCATAGTTCAAAAGAATCTATTCTTCGGCGCTCGGCCTTCCTTATAGTCCAACTCTCACAGCCATACATTACTATGGGGAATACCATTGCTTTGACCATGCGGACTTTTGTTGGCAGGGTGATGTCTCTGCTTTTTATCATGCTGTTTAGGTTTGCCATCGCTTTCCTCCCAAGGAGCAGGCGTCTTTTAATTTCATGGCTGCAGTCACCATCTGCAGTGATCTGGGATCCTAGGAACGTGAAGTCTGTCACTACTTCTACGACTTCCCCTTCTATTTGCCAAGGAGTGATGGGGCCAGATGCCATGATCTTAGTTTTTTTGATGTTGAGCTTCAAGCCCACTTTTGCGCTCTCCTCTTTCACCCTGAGCAAGAGGCTCTTTAGATCCTCTTCACTTTCTGCCATCAGAGTGGTATCGTCTGCATATCTGAGGTTATTGATCTTTTCCCCAGCAATCTTAACTCCAGCTTGTGATTCATCCAGGCCAGCATTTCGCATGATGTACTCTGCATATAAATTAAATAAGCAAGGTGACAATATACATCCTTGTCGTACTCCTTTTCCTATGCTAAACCAATCAGTTGTTCCATATCCGGTTCTAACTGTTGCTTCTTGACCCTTATACAGGTTTCTCAGGAGACATATGAGGTGGTCTGGTACTCCCATCTCTTTAAGAACCTGCCATAATTTATTGTGATCCACACAATCAAAGGCTTTAGCATAGTCAATGAAGCAGAAGTAGATGTTTTTCTGGTATTCTCTTGCTTTCTCCATAATCCAGCGAATGTTGGCAATTTGATCTCTAGTTCCTCTACCTCTTCGAAACCCAGCTTGTACTTCTGGCAGTTCTCTATCCACGTACTGTTGGAGCCTAGCTTGTAGGATTTTGAGCATGACCTTGCTAGCGTGTGAAATGAGTGCAATTGTGCGATAGTTTGAACATTCCTTGACGTTGCCCTTCTTTGGGATTGGAATGTAAACTGACCTTTTCCAATCCTGTGGCCACTGTTGTGTTTTCCAAATTTGTTGGCAAATTGAGTGCAGCACTTTAACAGCATCTTCTTTTAAGACTTTGAATAACTCAGCTGGGATACCATCACCTCCACTAGCTTTGTTGTTAGTAATGCTTTCTAAGGCCCATTTAACTTCGCTTTCCAGGATGTCTGGCTCAAGGTCAGTGATTATACCATCGTGGTTGTCAAGGACATTGAGGTCCTTCTTGTATAGTTCTTCTGTGTATTCTTGCCATCTTTTCCTAATCTCTTCTGCTTCTGTTAGGTCCCTACCGTTTTTGTCCTTTATCATGGCCAGCTTTGCATGGAACGTTCCCTTGATTTCTCCAATTTTCTTGAAGAGATCTCTAGTCCTTCCCAATCTATTGTTTTCCTCTATTACTTTGCATTGTTCATTCATTGCACTTTCATACACAAGTGCAAAAGTTGGGTCTGATTGGCATGGAAATTCTATTCGCTAGGTCCAGAATTTGACTTCATGTGGGAAAGAATGATGACATCTACCCACAAAGAGCTATAAAATTACTTACAGTTACACCTTAACAATTTGCGGTGATCAAACAATACCATCCTGACTTCAGTATGTGCCTACCAGGGACTCAGACAGGAAGGCACTGCTTTGTCAAACCATATAAACCTTGCAAGTGCCTTTAATCTGACAAAAGGATAAAGAGAACTGGATAGCTATTAATCACCCAAGTGAGCTGGCAGTGGTCCATTATCTTGATGCAGAACTCATATCCTGCCTGGCTACAAAAAAACCTGTCTGTAGTTAAAAGGACTGAGGAAAGGAGGTGGTAGTTGGCTTCTTGACAATGGCACCCCCATTGAATATCGCTGTGTTACACAGTGAAAACTTCATGTGATTTGAAATACTGATTTTATTATGCAAGTAATATGAAAGCACATGACTAGGTTAGAACAGCAATAGCTACATTCAGCATAAATGGTAGAAAGTGCTCTGTACAATACAAGTAGTCTGAGCACGGATACATTCTGGTTTGCTTCTTGATGTGATCTATTAAGGGGATGTGAATCTTGCATTTAATAGAGAGAATATGTATACCACCTGGTGGTGAAAATACTGCAATGGTGTTTTGCAGTGTGTTCTTGAAGAAAGGCTTTGGAGAAAATATCTTCGAAAGAAATATAGCAAACAGTCAGACATTTCTATAATAGCATTATGCTCCCTCCCCTAGTTGAAATCAGATAAAGTATTCTAGTTGCATATATTTTACAGCATTGATAAATTGATTCCAGATGTTAAGTAAACTTAGAATTTTGAGTCGGGGCAGAGCAATCCTGAGGACTACCATGGTGAGGATGGATAGCCAGCAGTGCAGCTGATGCACTGCTGGTCCATTCCTTATGGATACTCTGCAGGGAGAAATAACACACCCACCCACGAGGCACAAAGGGCTTAGCAAGCATGCCTAAACCCATACTCCAGCAGCACCCACCAACCAGGCGACAGAGCCTGATGACATCCAACTGAGTGTCACATAAAGGCGCAGCCAGCATAATTCCTCAATCTTGCTACTGCCACTCCCCATCTCCAGAGAGCCAGCAGACAGGGAGGAAAGACCCAGAGAGGTGCATGGTCTGAGTGCCCCCCCAAGCCCGGCAGGACACACACCTGCTGGCAAGGCTCTAGCTGACAGCAAAAGTGCTGTCACATGCAAACATCTCTGCTAAAAGCCATAATCACCCTTCTCCTGGAAAAGTAAAACAAAAAAGACACCCCCCCAAAAAAAATAACAACAAAGGCCAGGCTTGAACCCCCAGCTCCCACATTCAAGGCTAGCATCCTATCCACTAGACCAAAAAGGCAGATACATGAGAAGCATGCCATCATGCAGTAGGACTTCACTGCAGCCCTGACATCTCTACCAGCTACATGGGTCCAGGCAGAGAACATTGCAAAGACAGACGTGGTTCAGAGAAAGGGCACTGGGATAACCAGCATGAGCTTTGTTCTCCCCCTTGGGTGTTAGTGCTACATGCTCCCTCAGTGGTGGAAATGCCCTCTTTGTGCCTCTCACACCACAAAAGTGTGATGTCATGCATTCTAAGTGTGCATATGTCAGACTTCTGAGACAGAGTCTTGTACTGCATACCCTGTGGGACATCCTGGCTGGTGTTTATGTAGTATTGTGGAAACTGATTGGATGCAAGGAAGGGGTTTGGTCATTGTCGGGGAGGGAGGTGATTGGTTGTGTCTGTAGTTGACATCCACTGCTACACCAGGGCTTGTGGGTGGGATCACTCTTGTGTGGAGTCTTTTGCCTTTTTTGTTGTTGTATGGGTATTTATGGGCCTACACCATCATTTTGCTAGTCTAACTTTCTGCCAGTTCTGTGGGTATTCCCAGGCTGGGGGGGCTTAGGGAGGTAAATTCTGCTATTCCCCTGGGTCCACCCCTTTCCTCACTGGTGCAGCATTTTCACCAGTGTAGCTCCATGCCACTGCCATACCAGGGATGGTCTGCTGACTGATGTGGTTCACAGCCAAAGATGTAAAATTTCTGGAAATTTTGAAGCCATAGGCCCAAAAGGAAGCTTAACACTGGGAGTTTGTTATCGCACACAAGATCAAAAGACAGAAGAGGATTATAAAATGATGAATGGATTAAAGATAGCAGCTAGATGAAATAACAGTGTTGTAATAGGTTATTTTAACTACCCACACATTGATTGGATCAATATGTGTTCAAGTCAGGAAAAAGAGATTGAGTTTCTAGACATTCTCAATGACTGTGCTAGGGAACATAAGAACATAAGAGAAGCCAATGTTGAATCAGGCCAATGGCCCATCTAGTCCAACTCTCTGTCACACAGTGGCCAAAAATACCAGATGCCATTAGGAGGTCCAGCAGTGGTCCAGCAGGTGATGCACTTTATTCTTGGTGCTGGGGGGGCAGCAGTGGGAGGGCTTCTAGTGTCCTGGCCCCACTTTGAATTGTGCCCAGAAAAAGACTGGTAGCTAGTGCAAGCTGGGGATGGTCTTTCAAGGTGGGAATGATATGCTATCTGAATGCAGCCCTTGATAATAGAATGGCTGCAGCATTTTGTACTAACTGAAGCTTCTGAACAATCTTCAAAAGCAGCTCCACGTGGAGCACATGACAGTAATTTAACCTGGATGTGATCACAGCATGGCTTGCCATGGTAAAATCTCACTTACTGAGTAGCATTTGCAAACCAGCCAAAACTAGTTAAAAAGCACTATGAACCACAGATATTCTGATACACTCAGCAGATAGTCTGATACCCTGTCTACTTTCAAAATACTGTAAAAGCCATTTTGGAATTGATTTTTGTGCTGATTCACACATTTCAATTCCTCATGTCCCATATGCTGTGGTCCTTTTGATGAGGTCACTGTTAGAAGGTCTCAAGCAAACAAAAAAGTATGTATTGCTCTATAGCTTCTCTCTTGATTACTAACTTAGAACCACATGAACATATTGATTCAAATCTTATGGTAACAGCATAATTTTATAGAATGCCTTTTAATCTATAAATACCTACAATGTAATTTAGTACCATATCTTGAATCTCTAGCTTGTAAAGCACAACAGAAACGCACTACTGATATTGAGACAGGTCCAGCCTATTGAGTCATTCCTACATAGCAAATGTTCAAAGATATTTATGATAAAATTATTTTAATATTTGCATAGCAGGATGAGAAGGAAAATCAGTTTATCCATATGCTTGATGAAAAGTAGATATTTTAATTAATTGGATTAAACAGCAGTCAGTATTTGAATAATTAAATGTTCAGGAATTTGAGTTAATGTTCTGATCTTGGATTTTTTTCGAAATAGGTGCTTTTGTCCTGAAAAATAAAAATAAATGTAGAACTAAGATTATTTTGCTAGCTGATGCAGTGAAGTGTTTCCATGTAGCTTGTTTAACTTTTCTGAGTCCTATCTCAGCCTTGTCACAATTTGGAACTTGATACAGGACCTTAAAAGAAAGTTGCATGAATTGTCATAATGTATCAGAGAAATATTAGGGACCATGGTGGCTCAGAGGTTAAGACACTAATGTTTCAGACCAGAAGGTCTGTAGCTTGGCAGTTCGAGACCCTAGTGCCACGTGGCAGAGTGAGCTCCTGTCTCTGGCGCCAGCTCCTGCCAACCTAGCAGTTTGAAAGCAAGAAATTGCAAGTAGATAAATAGGTACCGCTTCCCTGGGAAGGTAACAGCGTTCTGTGCACCTCGGCATTTAGTCATGTCGGCCACATGACACGGAAACATCTTCAGACAGCACTGGCTCTTCGGCTTGGAAACAGAGACGAGCACTGCCCCCTAGAGTCAGATTCGACTAGCTTTTGAGCAAGGGAAACCTTTACCTTTACCTATCAGAGAAATATTACTGAATTTTAATCTGAAATACATAAAAATTTTCCACTCATTCTGAGTGCTTTGCTTGAAGTATTTAGTCAATCTACAAAATTTACCCAAATGTCTTGGGTCAACAGTTACCCACTGGTGCAAATGACCATTGTTACAGCTTCTATTCATTCAGTCAGTTTTTGTGCTGACTTTCATCTCTGGGTGAGTCTGCATTTGGCATTGGTTCCATATTTTCTCAACACTGAGGTAAAGGTGCAACTGAAAACCACATTCAAATACCCAGGGGCAACACCATACTGACTGCGAAATTACCCCTGAACGGCAATAAATCTATGCAGAAGGTACCATAAAACCCGATGATCAAAGAAAGTGAAAGTGGCATGCAGTGTAGAGGGTACTGTAAAATCTGATGATTAAAGAAAGTGAAAGCATGCAATGCAGAGGAGAATTTCTGTTGCAAGGTGGGTTTGGTAAAACAACAGAGGGAAAAGCCAATGCAGAATCGCCCTCTGTCTGTGGGCGCCAAGGTAGCTCACAGTAATTACAAAATTACAATTTAAAACACTTCTAAACCACACAAAAGGACACAATTTAAAAAGGAGAAACAACCTGCTATCATTAGTCTTCTGGAACAAACTGTTTTGTTTTCTCTGGAAGCTTTAAAAAGAGAGTCCCAGCCTAACCAGTTGGGAAAGGAGTTCCACAACTTGAGGGCATGTCAGCAATAGAGCAGGCATATTTATTATGTAGTGTTTCAGTAAGAACTCTCTAGCAGCTTCATTCTGTAGAAGTGTCTGAACTGTATTCAAGGACAGCCTAACATAAAACATGTTGCAATATGCATGACTGGGACCAGATCCACTTGATATTCCAAGTCTCCTAACACTGAAAGTGAAATTGTGTCCCAGTGTATCTCATTAATGTTATCTGGACTCACATCAATGTGTTGAAGGAGACACTGCTGATTATAATTTTAGAAAATTCCCTAAACATAGTGACTAAACATTGATCTATGATTATGATATGATTTTTAGAGTAGAACAGTAGGACATTCACTCCATGTTCCCAAATGATAAAACTGTCTTTCCACCTGTTAGTGGCAATCCTGAAGAAGATAAACAGCTTATTAGGCTGATGAAAATCACCAATATTTTCTGAGAGGATATTTGCCATTAATATGAACCATCATATATCCTTTCAAGTAAAATTAAGCAAATACAGAGCAAACATTCCTGTCCCTGTGATCCTGTAGCAGTTTGGACCCTTTAATGACCTGCTGGCACTGCCTTGAGCAACTGATATTGGTACCAGGCCAAGAAATGGGAAACAGGACAGGGGAAAGCTGCCTGTTGGATCAGCTTTACTCCTGGTCTCCCACAAGACTTTCTCTTCTTGTTCCTTCATTTGAAGGAACAGCTGGACATGTGTGGCTCACTGCACTAGAACTTAATAAGGAGCCAGACTGCTGTCCATTGTGAAGGGTGGTAGACTGGGGGAAAGTGTTACCCCTACCAGCTTTGAGTTAAGAAGCTGAATAGCTGATTTTAGTATTTTTTTGGGGGGGGATTAGTCAAATGGTAGGCCTCAGCGAGAGATGGTATAATAGCGGAGATCTTGCTACCAATGTTTACAGGGATTTTTTTTCTTTATAAGAGCTCTTAATAACCAGTCCAAGGGTACAACAGAGAATGTTTTATTAAAGGATATTTAGGGATTATAACACACAAGCAGCACACATGAAATCTACACACATAGAAGATCTATGGAAATAAAAAGAGTAGCAGGATAATAGTAGGGGTTGAGGTATCTTTCCTGGAGACATTTCCTGGAGACATCCGTGAAGAAGGAGAGACGGTAAAAAGACCAGCACTTTGCTGAGAGGAAGGACCCTGTATACTGTGTGTGTGTTAATGGGTGCATGAGCTAACACAAACAACGTACTGGAGTTGTGCTGGGCTAGTCATACCCAAAAACATGTCCAGAGGGCTTGCTAATGTGAGGTATCCCTCAGAACAAATAACTGATGAGATTAATCAGGGCTATGATGGAATTACTTGGGGTAAGACAGTGCAGCTTTGGAAACATAATAACGAGTTCCCAAGTCTGAACAAAAGAGGCTGGAGGTTCTCTTCTAGATGCAAAGTACATGTTGGGATGGGTTCCTGATTAGTTCTCCAGGGGGTTGGAAGACCAATGGATTGTTAATTTAAACTAATCAAAAAGGAAACAATACTGCTTGATGAAGCACTCATTCTTGGGGTGTGGGTAAGGAGTAAAAGGCAAGACTTTTCATTATCAAGAAAATGTCAGAAGGGAAGATGAGATCAGATTGATGGGATTAGCATTTGAGATTGAAAGAAGTTACTCTGGGGCAAGGCCAGTCCACTGTCCAGAGTATGCAGATGTTGGCATGGGGGGGAGTCACAGCTGTCATGGCAAGATCACATGTACTTTTGCCAGGGTCAAGTCCTAGGCATAATTATATGGCCTGCTAGTCCTGTAAGTTGCCTGGTATATGGACTCCTGGGGTACCCCTATGGGATCCATTGGTGGTTGAAACAACCCCTCCTGATGGACAGGGGGTTGGTATACTTACAAGAGAGGCTGAGGAGAGAAGGAGAAATAAGATGGCAAAAACTCTCTCCTTTCTTCATATCTCAGACCCTGCAGGCCCCAAGGAGGTCTCAAGTTAAGGATGACAGAAGGAGATTCTCCTGACAGATGAAGTGTGGACAACCCCCAGCCTCAGATATGGGAACAAAATGTCTAGTATAATTTCCATCCAATCTGAGCACGTGAACATCATTACCTTGGGAGTAGCAAGGTGATAAACTGAACTTGTCCATTTCCTTTATACTGTTTTAACACTATGTAAAGGTTCCTCGCAATGTTGACTTGCAGTAATACAATGGCAGGTACACTTTTGTCACTCTCTATCTTCTAACCTTCATCTTTTTAAGGCAACATAGATTATGGCTGTGTTCCAGACTACTTGTGGCCCATTCCTCTTGTTCTCTGTACTTCCTTAATCACCTTTAACCTAGTCTAATTTAAGACTGTCTCCTTGATTGTCAGTACACAATTTGTCTTGCTTTTAATACAGCTGTGTTTTGGAAGGGGGGTATTAACTACTTGAACCTAGTCCTGGGCTTTTTGTAACCAACTATGAACCTGAAAAAAAAATCTTTCCTCTAACAGTTGGATACAGTTTGTTATAAGCCAATAGACTTGTATTTGAAGACTATTTCAGCTATAATTGAAAGGATTCTTTTCAGAGTTTAGAATGCAACATGATTTCCTTAATTTTTGCTTAATTTTACTTTTACTCTCGCAAGGAGGGATGGGGGGAAGGAGGAGGCTTGTCACCCACTGGATTTGACCCCACTGCCGCCACTGTGCTGTGCTGTGTGAGCCAGGAGGAGTGGTGGGCATGGAGAGGACGAGCTCAATGGCTGTGGGGAAGCAACGACGACAGTCAGATTAATTTCCTCCTGCCATTGTCATCCGGTGTCTTAGAATTCCAGCTCTGGCAAGTGAAGGGAGAGATTTCCTGCTGTTTCCATGGGATCAGGACTGGCCCATAGCTAGCTGGGAGGGAAGGGGGTCTTCCTGCATCCAGCTGTGGCTGAGCAGGAGGGAAGAGAGAAGAGTTTTGAGAAACTGGCTGTGGAAGCAGGAAGACCTGGTGCGGTTGCATGGAGGCCACCCCTCTCCCTCCCCTCCTGCTGGGCTGCAGCTTCAAATTTTGCCTGCGTGAAGGATGTTGCCTTCCTGGAGGATGTTGGACACAGCTGTGGGGGCATAGACCCCCAAGCCCCTGGCTACAGGCCTGGTCATCACATAGTGACAGGCAATGGCAAACCACCTCTTAATGTCTCTTGCCTTGAAAACCCCATGGGGTTGCCATAAATCGGCTGCAACTTGATGGCAAAAAAAAAAGACATGTGTCGTATGAATGGTGTTTTTGAGGGTTGGTTTTTTGATGGATGAAAAAGTTTTGAATGGGTTTTAGGAATTCATTGTTATGAGTTGCTTTTGGAGAGATTCTGAATATGTGGAGCACTTAGGTTATATCTGTGCACTGTTAGAAGGGTAAGAGAAAAAGGATAATTGTCTGTGTAAAAATACTGTTCTGATAATTACTTGAACCATAATACTGTGTTGTTCATTTGTGGGTTTTCAATTGCATCTAAGGAAATTATAGCATTAAAAGACTAAAGTTTGTGCTATGAGTCATGCTGACCAACAGAGTTCAAATTCAGTTGGTTACCAGAATAATTAACTGGTTTGACTGTGGTTTGAAGAGCTATTCTGGTCATATTAATTATAGACATGGAGACTAATGCATTTTTTTTGAGGTAAAGGTATGAGGGTGTAGTCAGATACAGCTGTGTGTGTTATACATATGAAACGGTGTGGAGAAAAAAATTTTTTAGTAAGTATATTGCAATTTCGGGGATCTTGAAAGATTACTAGTGCCATAATGCAGACCCTCAGTATTTACTCAGAATCGTACCTTGTGTTTCACACAAATATAAGATGTTTTATTTTGGGAACCACAGAGCTTCCTCATTCTGATTTATGTGTCAGGTAGGTAGGTGACATCTCCGTCATATTAAAGGAGAATTGATGGGGAAATGATAATTTTCAAGGGGCCAAAATAGACAGCACATGGGAGAGAGGTAAACAAACTGTCTACTAAGTTTTAAACTGAAAAAGAGCATGATTTCAATGTATAAAAATGGTTGAAGGAGGAAGCTTCTTAACCTTTTCGTTCGACCATTGCCCATCACAATTTCCTTTCTCAATGTATTTTCCTCTCTTCAGAAGTGCCGGTAGTGGAGATCTGTTTCTGTACTAGTTAGAAAGAAGTGCAGCCTCTTGTGATGCTTCTTCATTTTTAAAAACCTCAGGAGGCTCTTCACATGTCTCTTACATATTTTCACCATTGGTCACAAATCCATGGGGTTCTATTTATTTATTTATTTTTAAAAAAACTATCCTGCCTTTCTGCCCAAAGATTTTCAGGGTGGCTCACAACAAATTCATGTGTGTGTGTGTGTGTGTGTCAGATTTTTTTTAAAAAAGAGCTACGTGATATCCACATATTTGATAATGCTCAAGTTCAGCAGAATCTTGAGGACCAATAAAATTTTCCAGGATGTAAGCTTTTACGAGTCAAAGTTAACTTCTTCAGATACGTAATATGGAACACAGCCAAGGCCACCTGTGCCACCATTGGATCACCTTTGGCCGGCCTGGCAAACTTGGAGTGCCCCCAAGCTGCAAAACTTTGAAGGGAGAAGCCTTGCCAGAGCAACTCTGAAGGCAGTCCTCATTCCCCAGCCTAGGCCGCAAAACCTAAAGGCGGAGCCTAATGGACCCCATGCCCCCAAAGAGTGGCGGTGCTTTCTGGTGCTCACTGTTTCCACTTTTCCTCATTCCACACTAGCCTGCCAAGTGACCAACCTAAACAATGGCTCCACCCCTTAAAAGCCATAGTGTCACAACAAACAATATAAGGTAGCTGAAAAATGCCTCCCTGGCAAGCCAATCCCAGGAGGGCAAAAAAATTCCTACCTGGTCCTGAAAACAGCAACCAGCCACAGTCTACACTGCCTAGAGGGTGTGTGGGTGGGCTGAGCATGAAGTATCAAGAGGAAGCAGAGGGGCAGAGTTGACCCATAAATGCCTACCCTGCCAGGCTCCGACCTGGTGGAACTATCTGCCAACTTCCAGCAGGACCTGTTTAACTTAATGCAGTTCTGCAGGATGTGTAAAGCAGAGATGTTCTGCCAAGCTTTTGGTTGAGGACAGCAACATTTTTCCATCATAGCTAGCACCCTCTGCTTTTCTTCCATCTTGCCCACTTCACAACACAGAAGAACAGTCCAGAGTAGGTTTTAGATTAAATTATGGATGCCATTTGGAGATTATCAAATTTGGGGTGATTGATCTGCTGGTTTTAATCTGTATTTTTTGTATGTTTTTAACCTCTTGTAAATCGCCCAGAGCCCTGTGTACTCAGGGATTGAGCAATTCAGAAATTTAATAACTAATAATAAAATAATAACCATTCTGCCCCTGACTCCACAACGTATGTATCATTGCCTCCTCCTTCCAGGGTAGGCAAGGCAGGCCCCCACCTGCAAGCATCGTTGACTCCGCAGGTGGGGATGAGCTGACACCCCTTCAATGATAGTGCTGTGTCTGAGACAATACAGTGTCCTGGGTTGTCAGGGTTTTTAAAAAAATTAGGCAGAAGATTGAAAGGGATTGCTTAAGGTTCCTGTGATATATCAATATAGATTTGTTTCTGGGTATGTGTGGGTAATCTATATATATAAAAGAAAGTCCCCTCACCGTAAAATCAACGCCCAGGCCAAACCACTGGACCTAGAAACACGAAATTCGGGGAGAGCGCTACTACCATGGCATAGATGCTCACTAAGAAGAGATTTTTAGAAATTCAACCCCTAAAGGGGTCAAAAGGGGTAAAATGTGCTCCCTCCATTGATTCCTATGTGGCTGCCAGGCTGCTGCCTCCTTGCACCCCCCCACTCTCTGATTGGTCAGCTGCAGAGCTCAGTGTTCTGAGGTAAAAAAAAACCCAACAGTTACGGGAGTCTGCAGGCAGCTAATGACAGTTGAGGAAATCAGGAATAGCCAACAACCACCTGTGAGGTGCAGTAATGCTGCTGGCCCAGCCTCTCTGATGGCTTCCAAAACGCTCCCCTCACCTCCTACACCTACACCTACACCACGAGGGAGCCCGCCACAGCAGTAACGCCTTAGTGATCCTGCCAGCCCCACCTCCACAGTGGCTTCTAATACTCTTCCCCCTCCCCCTCCCCTCCTACACTGGACAGGCAGCTTCCAGGAGGAGGCAACTTAGGAATACAGCAAAGACATTTGCACATCATACTCCTGCCGGGCACTGAGCTGCGCAGGCCAAGTACCAGCAAGATCTGCGTATGAGCAAAACAATCCAGGAACAGAAATAGAGAGGCCATCAGTTTTATGGAAGGTGGCAGGAATAACAGAAGACTGCTCCTTAAATGGACAGTTCTATGTTGCCTGCTCCAGAGTGAGCTCATCAAGCAGCCTGGTGACCCTAGCACCTGAGGGCAGAACCACCAATGTCGTCTACAGAGAGGTCCTTCAGTAGAGAAAAAAAAAAGTATGTATGTCTCACTTCATTTTTTACACTGCAGTCTTCTCCACTAGAATTCCTACAACAAATGTCACATTTCAAACTTTACATCATCGGTATTATAACTGGATTTACGAAACTTAACTACCGTAGCAAAGCACGGGTATCAGGCTAGTTTTTTTCCTAACCCACTTCAGTTCTTTTTGGTATTCCCAAGGACCGTCATTTGTAAAAGTAGTATTAGAGAGTTGTCTTTCAGCCTCTTTGGTGTAGTGGTTAAGTGCGCGGACTCTAATCTGGGAGAACCGGGTTTGATTCCCCACTCCTCCACTTGCACCTGCTGATATGACCTTGGGTCAGTCACAAGCTCTGACACAGCTGTTCTCTCAAGGACAGTTTCAGTCAGAAGTTCTCTCAGCCCTGCCTACCTCACAGGGTGTCTGTTGTGGGGAAGGGAAGGGAAAGGAGTTTGTAAGCCGCTCTGAGATGCCAAACTCTTCTCTTCTTCTTCTTCTCTTGAATATAGTCTGATCAGTCCATGATGACAACTGCTTGTCATCTTCTTTAATCATGATATCTGGATTGTTTCTGAAGCTGCTTATTGCATTACTGTTGGCACATTTGAGATTGTGTTGTAAGTGCTGACGTTCACTGATCATGTCAGCTTGGGCTTGACTGCAAAACCATTCTGTGTAGAGATCTAGTGTGACGTTGTGACTGTTGGAGGTCCAGGCAGAGTCCTTTTTCCTGTAGCATTGGATGGATGTCAGTTGGTGTCAGTAAGCTGGAAAGATGGCAGTTGTTCAGCAGAAGACTGAATCCATTAGTAGGTTGGAGAGATGGCAGTTGTTAAACAGAAGACTGTGAATTGTTAAGTTGTGAAGAATCTGTCTGTCTATGGTCGGTCCCAAGCCATGTTGAAATTACTCATTCAACACAGGTCACAAAAAAGCCTTCAAGTTGCCACAGAAATGTATTATCTGTACAGATCTACATGCATACATATAAATACACCTACACACACGTATATGGAGTCCATCTGGCATGTAATGTGAGGAAATAGGAAATGTCTTTCTATCAAGAATACAATTGGTGGTCTTAAATTATCTGAGTTTAAATTATTGGTGACCAGTTTCACAAGAGTTGTTGACATTTCCATCCACAGCATAGCTTTTTCAGGTGACACTTATCCATTAGTCCTTACCTGGGGATCCTTTATCAAAATTTCTAAAATATAGAGGAACAGGAAGTTGGCACAAAAATGACATATTTAAGCAAATGAGAAACCAGTATAATTGTTGCAGAATTCATGTTTGAAACAATTACTTAGTTATTGCTCTCTTGTTTTTGTGATACATTTCAAGACGAGTTAGATTTTCAAAATGGCAATGTGATTCCATCACTGCCCTAAACTGCTGGAGCAGCAAAACAGAAGAACATACAGAATATCTTCTTCAGAGCACTGAAGGGAACAGGAAGCTATGTTCCTTTTGGAATATGGTTTATCCTGCGTGCTGACTTAACTTAGGCTGCCTGTATAACCCGCTTATGTAAATGTAGTGCCTAAATGTTGCAAAATACATGCAGTTTTTGTTTGTTTGTATTTTCTCCCTAAGTCCAAGGATTAATACAGGTTTTGGTCCTGGTCATTTAATTGTGCCACCATATCAAATTTTTATTTGTTTCCCCTGAAAGCTGATGAAGTTGCTCTGTATGTGAAAGGATTGTCACAAAACTTTTAGTACAGAAAAATCTCATTGCTGAAGTGACTTTTAAGGCTGACTGATCAGTTATTTGCAAGACTGTTTGGCTTTTGGGGTTTATATGGTAAGTTTTAATTTGTTATATTTTGATTGCATTTCAGGACAGACAAGAATCATATCTCAAGTAAAATCTGTGTTAAAGACTACATAACTTTCATCTCTTTAAGTATCCAGCAAGTGAAAATGGAAGACTAACTACAGGAGGTATAACATTCTTTTTAAAACAGTGTTTCAACTATATTTGTGTTTTGTCACTGCATAAGTTTAGAAATTTGATAGAAGTTTCTGCATAGAAAAGTCTGAGGAGATCTACTATAATAGAGGCCAGAAGAACTACATCCCTGGTCATTATTCGAAATCAGACTGAGACTTGCATTCCACAATCAACTGGATGCTTTAGGAACATGTGTCAAATAATTATATTGTCCTACAGTTGTATTTATCACCATGCAATTGCTATTTGTTATTTTATTTTAATTTTTCATATTGTGGTAGGTTCAAAGAAGAAATAAATGTTTGGTGTTCCTCTCATTCTTTTGAGTTTAAGTTTGTGATGTTGACAATGTGTCTCATAGGTCATTCCACTCATTGCACCATGTTCCAAACATCTGCTTCCCAGTAAAGCAGCTAGTAGGGTCATAAAACATAACCATCTGAATGTACTTTTCGCAGACTTATACAAATTCAGTCTCTTAAGAATCAAGGACATTTAATTTTATATGCATTCCATTCTACTGCCAGTCAATAAAAAAAATCAGCATTAGATGTGTGTGCTATTTTGCCTTAGAGAATTTTGTTGGTAGACAATGAGTTGCATTTATCAAAGGCACTGTTTGACAGTCTCTAGAGCATTCCTAAGACTAATTATGTTATCTCGCTGCCTAACAAGGTCCAATAGATCTTCTCAATTGACTGCAAAGATACCTTGGTGACAGTAGGATTGCTGATGTTGATTATGTTGTGCACAGAAATAAAACCTTAAGCCATTAGTAATGAGTAATATAGGTTACTGTTGGAACACAAAGTGAATATTGTTCTAGCTCTGAGAGCCTGAAGGAAGCAACTGAAAACTGCCTCCCTAAAGCTGATTGATCTCCAACTGGTTCTTAATTTGTAGTCATTATTTCCATGTGAAGCTTGGCCATCAATTTGTGAGTCTCCATACCTCTTTTAGTGGCCACCAATTACAGATTCATAATGTGAGGGTTGAGTAGTAAGAGAATCTAAATGCTACAGGCTAGACAGGGACTAATTGCCATGGGGAGGCCATTTTCAGGACCATCACCATGGTAACAGTAATCTGTTCCTCAGCCCCAAGTTTTTGCTAAATGTTTCACAATGTGTCTTTATTAGGAATAGCAAATATTATGGAAAGAATACATTCAGTTATTTTAGAACTATTTTGTGCATAATTCCTTGTACTCCAGTGAAAGTTGTTAGGTGAAAGCACTGCAGTTGGAACCATCTATTATAAACTTTATTGGAATGATGTGGAGAATTAGGAAAGTGTTAAATCTAGTCCTCTTTTAGGACTGACATTTAGAATTTGTAATTTAACATTAATGGTTTCAGTAGATCAGAATTATAGTTGATATTGGAGTAGGCTGTGATATTGGAATGATACTGGAGTGGAGTTCAAGGAGTGGAGATATGTGGAGTGATATTGGAGGGGAGTTCAAGGACCTGCGGTGGCTCAAGTGGTTAAGACGCTGAACTGCAGGCTGGAAGGTCTGTAGTTCAGCAGTTCGAGACCCAAGTGCCGCATGACAGAGTGAGCTCCTGTCTCTGGTTCCAGCTCCTACCAATCTAGCAGTTCGAAAGCAAGAAATTGCAAGTAGATAAATAGGTACCACTTTGGTGGGAAGATAACAGTGTTCTGTGCGCCTTGGCGTTTAGTCATGCCAGCCACATGACCACAGAAACATATTCAGACAGTGCTAGTTCTTCAGCTTGGAAACGGAGATGAGCACTGCAACCCTAGAGTTGGATTCGGCTGGCTTTTGAGCAAGGGAACCTTTACCTTTTACTAGCATTGTTCAACTAAGTGCTGGCCATGGAAGAATAACCAGTAGAGCAATGTAACAAGGTACTGATAATTAAATAAATATTCCTTTTCCAGTATTGCTATGACCCACACCTACACATTGGAGGTGCTATGAATATTGCAAATCATGACAAGTTTGATGAGAAAACATTTTCTTATCCAATTTATATGGATACGTTTCAGCTTGTGGAACCCAAGGAGGTGGATTTATATGGATACCTTTGAGATCATGGAGGCCAAGGATGTGGGCAAGATCCTTGGAGAGATGAGACCTACCACCTTTGTTCTTAAATCTTGGCCTTCCTAACTGATAAAAGCTGCCAGAGGGGAGCTGGCTGAGCGGATAAGAGGTATGGTTAATGCTTACTTGAGGGTACAAGTTGTATCACTCATGTTCAGGGAGGCAGTGAGTAGACCTGTTTTGAAAAAAACCCTGTAAGCCATATTAAGTTGTAGAACTTCCAGCCATTCTCCAGTCTTCCATTCTGGGGCAAAGTGCTTGAGTGGGTGTTTGTCAGCTTCAGAGGCTCTTGGAGGGGACTGATCTTCTTTATTATTTTTTGTTAATTTTTTATAAGCAATAACAGCCCTAGGTGACAGGGATATATATACCTATGTAACCAGATTGTGTCACCTTGTTAGTCTTCCCTTCCCTATAACCATTAGTTGGCTTAGAGTTAGGGAGGTAGTCTGCCTCCCCCATTCCAGTAGTTTGTGTTGTATTAGTTTTCCCTTCCCCATTTCCTATAGAATTTAGGGGTAGGGATTTAGTAACCATTCCCCAAATCCCGTAGTACTGCAAAATCAATAAAATACTTATATTAAAAAAAGACTTTTATTTCTTTGTCCTTGATTTTCAAGGTAGCTCCGTTTGTCGCTTTAAGTATTCGATCCCTCACTTGTCTTCTGGAGAATCTCACCACAACTTCCCTGGGCAGATTTTTTTTCCTTATGTATTCTGAATATGACCTGAAGATCGTATCAATTTCACTTTGTAATGTATCTGTTTTCACATCTGCAGTCGGGCCCAAAGCATCACACATGGTCTGCTTCAGATCCTCCTCCTTCTCTTCCAGGATGCCTTGAAATCTTAGGACATAGCTTTCCCTTTCCATTTGTAGCTGTAACAAATGGGATTCATTGGTTTGTCTCTTTCTCTCCATTGTCTGCAGTTGTTTTTGAAGCTTCTTGGTATTGGTACCCAAGTCTTTAAGTTCTTGCTCCATTTTTTCTGTTTTTTAAACAGTCTCATTCAGTTGGGGTTGCTGTGCATTGAACTTATGGTGTCATCCCGTGACTTGTTCCAGCAGAGGTCGCAACACTTCAGTCAGCATCCTTTGAAGCTCTGTTGTTGAGTCCTGTCTAGGGATAGAACTCACTGGGCTGGCATTTCCATCCAGCGGCTTAGGTTTCATTTGCTTAACTTTCTTGTCCCTCTGTGGAGTCGCCATGTTAAGAAATTGTTTACTCTTTAGAAAAGTTATCACAGTCTCTAGAACTCTTTAAAAAGCCTGGTAAGTCCTTACAAGTTCTTTATTTTAGTCCATCTTGCTTCTACAAACCCCCCCCTTAAGTCCGTGGTTAAAAATCCGTTTGTTTTCTTCTTATTGGGGGAGAGTTCCCTCCCCCCCTCGTTTTTTAAGGGGAGGTTTTCAGCTAGATCTTTGGTGCTTCTCGCTTTCACTTAGACTCACATTTCAATGATAAAGATGCTTTCATCTACTTTTAGCTGGTACGCTTGGCCACCAAACGCTTGTCCCGGTGTGTGATCTTAGTTCCTTGCGGATGCTCCATGACAAGCCCTTTGGGGCATGGAAAAGCCCCCATTCACTGGCTAGTCACCAGAGGAAAAGCTCTCCTAGCACCCCATGGCTGGGAGCCCAACACAAGGGCTCCAGGGGTGGTGCAGACTATCGCACCCCCTCCCAGCCACAGGCACTGGCACACGGCTCCCGGGAGATCGGGAAGCCATGACCACCATAGCAGACACCAAAACCGGAAATCATCATAGAGACTATTGAGAGAATAAACACTATGATCAGTTGGAGTCTACTGAACCTGTAAGCAAGGATATTAGATGTATATACTGAAAATATCCAGATCTCACCTTCTCTCCTGAGACTCAGAAAGGCTATCAAAGCAACAGGAAGCTATTTGATTGCACCTAAAAGCACAATATAACATTCCACCATGATAAAAGGCTGCAAGGAATGATGCACTGAGTAATTGCCGATAGGCAGCTGTATTACTGTGTCTGGGTGCTAAGGCACCCGGCCTTGCCAGCCCTCTGGGAACAGCTGGAGAGTCCCCAGGGGAAAGAGCTGTATTTATCTGAATGTTTTCTTTGCAGTTCCCAGTCAGGGTACTTTTATGTGGGTTCAAGAGGCTAGGCTTACAGGAGGAAGTAGTCAGTCTCTTGACAGTAGCTTTTGATATTTCATAAGGCTGGGAAGGAAAAAGTGTGTGAGGCTTGTGTTTTCTGATCTCCATGTAAGATCCAAAGCAGAACTCTCCTGTTCCCCTCCTCCTGGTGAGATGTGGAAGCTTCCCCTGCATTTAGAGTTTCTGCAACTAGTCGGGGGGGGAATAGGGATGCCAGCCTCCAGGTGAGACTTGAGGATCTCCTGTAATCACAGCTGAGCTCCAGACTACAGAGATCAGTTCTCCTGGAGAAAATGGATGCTTTGAAGGGTGGTCTCAATGGCACTGTACCATACTGAGGTCCCCAACCTCTCCAGGCTCCACCCCTAAATCACCAGGAATTTTCCAACCTGGAGCTGGCAACCCTACTCCTCCGCTGATGGCCAGGTGGAACCTGGCAACCATACAGGAAAACTGCATCAGATATTACAGAGAAGCAACAAGAAGAGGAAGTAGGAGTCTCCATTTCTGTTCTGTATTGTGTAATTTCTAAAGCCACTGTGAAAAGCAATGGGGCGAAGCTGTTTAAGGCTTGTTAGGTCAGTACTTGCATCTTAAATGTATTGTATTTATTTCACTTACTGGTCCAGCAATCCCATGAACAAAACCAAGCCAAAATTCGGTAAAACCATTCAGTAAAACACATTGACTACATAGATGTATCTTTAAATAGAATTCATTGTAATTTCTCCCACAAAACAAGAATAACTCCCCACTCAGTCTTCACACCACGTTCAATAGATGTATTTATTTGCATCTCAAATGCTAGTCTCAGTTGCTTCTCCTCCAATATTCAGTGTCTGCTTTTTTCATAATGTTTTCAAGCCTAGTGTGAATGTTTATTCATTTAAATATGTGCTTGTTGCTTACTTTGGCGGAGGGAAACTTCTGTATAGCATACTGCAAAGTTGTTCTGGGGATGGGATGGCACCCAGCCTGGGAGGGACTCAACAAGGTGATCTTGCGACCCCTGGAGCTTATCTTACCTGAGCCCTAGGAAAGAACAGATCACATGGACATCAGCATGCTAGGCCTGGTGAGTGGCTGTGGCCACAGCAGCTTCAGTCAGACATGAGTCAGGCTCCCAGCATGGCCCGCTATCAGTTGGGCACCTCTGGAGCCAGAGCGGAGCCAGCAACCCGGAAGTAGGCAACGTAGCAGCACGCAGGCCACCCAGGGCGCAGGAAGATACTGGCCCACCCTAGAGTTGGAATGTAGAAGGCAGCATTGAGAAGGGCAGGGCAAGCAGGGACGAGAAGGTCAGAGTGGGAAGGAAATGGGGGATGGGGAGACAGGAAAGAGGGAAGGGAGACTGGGAAAAGAAAGTCTGGGGAGGAATAAAAGGCGGGAGGGTGCTGAGGGTTGGGGAGGAGAAGACACTGGGGTTCCTGCTTATTACAGACATGACCTACTGAGGGACTGCGAGTTGGCAGTTGCTAATTTGGTTTTCCATTAAAATTCTCTCTCATGTGATGAGTCTTTCAGGACTCTTTTTTCTTTCATTGTGTCCTATTAGTCATTAGTCATATTTTTTCTCCCTTGTCTCATATGTTCTTCAAACTATTTGTATATAATAGACCAGATTTTTAAAAGTAACCACAAATGGGGGGTGAGCATTTTTTTAAATGGCTCAATGTTTGAACTTCAATTATAAGTTGGAAGACACAGCTAGGCACATGTTAACTCCTGTTCGGTTCAGTTGAAATTAAACCCATAATTGGGAAAGGATCTCAGTAAATGGTTGTCTGTATTCATTAATTGTCCCCTGTGCCTTGCTTTCCTATTACTTCCTAGCTTGGCACCTTTTTATAACATTGGCTGTTTCCAGTCCAATTTTGTCCAATATTGCTACCAATTGTTTATCCATTTATTTGCTGAGAATCCAGATGATATTCATCCCCAATCAGAGCATTCCTGTATTGCCCTATTATTATCAATTTCCCCCCAATTGTCACTTTTTAGTGATTTTTTAAAAATCCACTTCAGTTGTGCTGTGATTGTTTCAGGTGTGAACTGAATATAGTATGATTGTATCACCTGTTATATTAGAGAAGTTGTTTAATCACATCTTTCCATCTGCTGTGGCAGTGATTCTTTACCAGGGCCTATTGGCTAATGTCCATGCAACTCAAGGTTTCTTCTGAATGCATGCTTGAGCTTGTTGTATGGTATGTGTATATCATAACTGTGGCTCTGGTCACACTGCAACTGACATGCGCTTTGTTCCCGGTTTATTTAAATCGGGAACATTTTTATTCGCATTGGGTTGTCTACATGCAGCCAGCACCTCTTTCCCAGCACCTACTTGCCTACTGCTGCGCCGTCCTTCCAGGCGATCCTGCCGGCCACGGGGAGGCTTGGGCGGCTGCTGCTCCTGCCGACACTTTGGGGGGGGTGCTGCCGCCGCCGCTGCCGCCATTGACCCACGAAAATAGGCTCCGCTGTCTCCGCCATCCTCCTTGCCGGCCCCATCCAGGCTGCCATAGCCCCCACCTCTCGTTCCCACCTCCAGGGCCATCGTTGTGCGTTTTTTTTTTTAAAAAAAGCTTCTGGTTTGAGCGCTTGACTAAACATGCGCTTAATAAATCCATTATTAAACTTTAAATGGATTTATTAAGTGCATGTTTGCTCAAGCGCTCAAACCGGAAGCTTTTTTTAAAAAAAAACAACACCCAAGAACGTTCAGACGGCCCTAATCGCAATCCTTGCGAGAGAGGGGCTGTCCACATAGGCGAAATCGCGCAATCAAAGCGGAAGTGCCAGGAAAACACTAGTTTCTCCAGGGGTCAGGAAAACCCGGAAGCATTGCGTGAGTAAGCCCGCTTCGTGGCAGGAGGCGGATTGGCTCGTGTGAACGTGAAACTGACATGCGCAAGTAAACAGCAGCTAATCCTGATCAAAACGGCAGTGTGACCGCACCCTGTATCTTAAAAGTTTTCCTGCCTGGAGGCCCCCCTCCCCTTTGTAGTTTGGAGGACATTTATAAAGATGATATAAAGACATACATAGAGGATGGTATGAATTAAAGGTTAAGAACTTCTCCTCTGAGGCATACCTATTTCTGCTATTGTTCAACAAAATATTGGTGAAACTTCTAAATTTAATAGCAGATTCTTTAAAACCATTCTGAAGCTCACAAAGCTTGTCAGTTTCATTGGGCTTGTTCAGAGTTGTGAGGGAAAAAGCATTTTTAGTTTCACCAATGCTTTAAAAATAGCAGGATATTACAAGCAGAGAATCCTCAAGGACTAGCAGGGAATATCTCACTTCCCCTGTTTTCCTCTCCCCACACTATTTCCTTTCCCTGTTCTTTAGGCAGCTCCCATATCCTCTCCCCTTTCTCTGCTTCCTTCTCTTCTTCCCACCCATCAACATTTCCTGTGCTCTAGTCTTCATCTTTATTTATTATTTATTTAATTCAATTATCCCATGGCTTTCTTCCCACTGGGGACCTAAAGCAGTTTATCTAATTCTGCTCTCCTCCATTTTATTCTCAGAACAACTCTGCAAAGTAGGTTAAGCTGAGTGAGTGACTGGTCCAAGATCACCCATTCATGGCAGAGTGGCAATCTCCCAGATCCTGGTCTGACATTTATCATTTTACCACACTGGTCTTCATGTGGTGGTTGCTGTCGAATAGTAGTGAGTAGGGGTGTGCATTTGGTAAAGCTAAACTGAAAACCCGCCGAAAAATGCCTTTTCGGCATTTTTTGGGTATTCAGCATATTGAATCAGATTCCCTGAGCTGATTTGACTGCTGAATACTGAATGATGAAACCCCCCTGAAAATATTCGTTTTCCGGCTTCTTTGGTATTCTCGAATATGGGCTCTGGGAGGCTTTAAACTCCTTCTTTTTCCTGCCGTCTTTGTCTCTTTCCCACCCTTTGTTCTGCTTTCCAGGAGGGAGGGGGAAGAGGGATGGTACAGACAGCCAGTCACTGCAGTACGTTAGGAAATGCCATTGCAGCTTGCAAGAAAAAAACGGGAACACAGCCAAATCAGTAGAAGGGAGTCAAAACACTATGTATCCCTAAACTGCTCTAAAAAAGAAAGTTCTATTGAAAATATCTAAAAGGCCAAGCAAGAATGATAACAATAAATTTTACAATCAACATTCCAAGAATGTTGGATTGTAAAATTTATCGTTATCATTCTTGCTTGGTCTTTTAGATATTATTAATAAAGTTTTCTTTTTTAGAGCACTTTAGGGCTACGTAGCGTTTAGCCTCCCTTCTGTTGCAACTTGCAAAGCTGTTGTTGCTGCTGGCTTCATTTGATGAAGCCCAGCTACTAGCTTGCTGCTTTCCCAGGGGAGGAGCACTGACCAACAGGATCTGGCATACTGCTCTTTGGCCAATCACAGAAGTTTGTTCTTTTTTGAAATTCTTCTGTGTATGCCCAGAGAGCATAAAAGCAGGGATCTCTGGCTGGTTGATGCCATTCCTACTCCTGCTGCCGAGAGAGCTTGGGTTGGAGAATCTGTGGCACATTGCACTGGTTCAGCTGCTGCCCTTGCAAACATGCCCCCAGAGATCCTCAGATTTGACCTGAGTCCTGTTGGGTTTGGGTGCTGACTGGCACTGGTGGGAGGGCACATTGCACTGGTTCTGCTGCTGGCCTTGCAAACATGCAACCCAGAGGTTCTAAGATTTGACCTGAGTCTTGTTGGGTTTGGGCACTGACTGCCACAGTGGCACTGGTTCTGGTGGGCAGGCACATTGCACTGGTTCTGCTGCTGGCCTTGCAAACATGCCTCCCAGAGATCCTCAGATTTTTCCTGAGTCCTGTTGGGTTTGGGCACTGACTGCCACAGTGGTAGTGGTTCTCGGGGAGACATTGCACTGATTCTACTACTGGCCTTGCAAACATGCCCCCTCACACCACCACACCTCACTTACTTTCTAGTGCAGAGATTCTCTGGGGGACACTGCTGCCTGCCTTTTCCCATCCCCTTCCATAGGAAACAATGGAGGATTGGGGGCACCCTCTTTGGATGCCCCTAGAATTGGACCATTAAAATTAATGAGAAAATAAAAGCTGTTTCAAAGTCTTTTACCATCCACTCAGTAATAGGCTTAAATATATTATAATCTCATAAAAGTTTATTTATTAATTAAATTAGATTTACTAGGCTGCCCTTTCCTACGAGGAGGGTTCAGGGTGGCTTACAACAAATGATATACAGTCTCATACAAACAACATTAAAACAATTCCATAAATAACAGTAGGTAAAACAGTATATATACAATGTATAAGATGGCAGAGAAGTCCTCACTTCCCAGCTTTCTGGGGGGAGGGATTATGAGGAATGGGAAATTATATGAGAGTGCCAGAAGAAGTCCCATCACTGTCCTCAACCAAAAGCCTGGTGGAACGTCTCTGCCTTACATGCCTTGTGGAAAGGTTGCAGCTCCCATAGGGCACGGATGTCCTCCGGCAGAGCGTTCCACCATTGTTTGTGTATGTTCTTTCTTTAGAATACTATACCTGTAATCCCATGCATGAAAAAGCCCTGGCTCTGGTGGAGGACAGCTGGACTTCTCTTGGGCCAGGAACCACCAGCAAGTTCTTATTTACTGAGCGTAATGCTCTTCCAGGGGCATACTGGGAGAGGCATAGCTATTTTCTGTGGCCCATAAAATCCAGTAAGCAGAAATAGCAACATAGACTTGAACCTAATTGTTACTGATGACTGTGGACATTCCTATAGAGGGATTCTTTCTAAAAAGGGTAGAAGTGACCTCAAGAACTATCGATTATGGTTCTGAGCAAGAAGTCTTCAGTTACCAAGTTGTGCATGAAGAGGAGGGAGCATACAAGCTGAAGAATTTAGGTGGTTTGTCGTTATGACTGAAAGCATGACATTACAGGAATTTCTCCTGGCAATTATGATCATGTTGTACAACGACTACATGGCACTGGCTTGACTGAACATTAACAAAGTTAATTACAGAAATTGTAGGGGGAAAAGAGAGAAAATGGTTCCTGTTCGAACTAATATGTATAGCATTATGAGGCCTCATCCAGCCCTTTCTATAATTCTCTTCCTGTGTCACACTTCTTTGACTCAGTTTATTGTTCTTTTTTGACCTGACTGTTAACAGACATTTTATTTTTAGATTTGAATTTTTAGATTTGGTTCTGCATTAGCATGAAACTGCCTTATACTGAGTTAGATAACTGGTCTATGTAGCTCAGTATTGTCCATGGTGACTGGCAATGGACCTTCATGAGAAACATGGGATCCACCAGTGAGTAATGGCATCATGGTTCTTTGGAGGTAGAGGTTTGGTTATTTTGTGTTATATGTAGTAGTTTTCTTGACTGTTTTTATGTTGGTGTAGTCAATCTATGTTTTAATTATTGTTTGTGTAGTCTTTGTGACAATTCTTTAGTGAAGAGCTGTCCACTCATTAGGAAACATTTTTTCAGAATCTATCCATTGTTTCTTATTTTTGCAGCATGTTTACCTCTTCCTAAAATATAGTAGCAAAATATCATATGAACTAGGGTCATATATATTGCTCAACTGCTTATAAAATCTGAGCATTGCTGGTCTTTCACAAATATAAAATAAAATGTTCTCACTTTATGAAAATCACAAATATAGTCTCACTTTATAACCTGACCTGTGCAAGCAATCTTCAGGTGAACCGAACACTTTTTTTTCACCTACACTGAACTGTCCCTTCTGTTGTGATGCTGCAGTCTGGAATACTCATGAATGCCAGACATCTTTGGAACAAAGCAAATGTTTTTTATGATTTAGTAAAATCCTTAAAGGGGCCAGTGTTTTGAATTCATTATATAAATTATTTGTGACTTCAGATACCTTGGCTGCTCTATTTTAGATCTTTTCAACTCTGATTGTACAAGCAATCTGACAAACACAATACTTTTGTGGATTGTTGGGGCTCTGACATTGCTGTGGTAGCTATTTGTCATCTTAAAGAACCATATATCACCTTCAGAAGGAAAATTATACTGACGAGATTGCTGCAGTTTTCATTATTACCATGTAGCTGTTTTCCATGGGCCATCAAGTTGAGCAAAGGAGATGTAATAACATGTATTGGAAGCAAATTGCTACTGATGACTGTTGAATATTGTTTGTGTTTCTTGTTTAAGCCACAAACAACCAGAAAAAGGACAAGTGCTGTAATTATGAACAGAACAAAGTTACTGCAGTTAAGGTATTCTATGAAAATGATATTAGTGTTAATTTGTAAGGCATATATGGGTGGAGCATTAATTAGAGGCCATGGAAGAATAGAATAAAAGAAAAAATGTGAAGGAAATAGTAAATGAAAGGATTTATTTAAATGTATATCCTGCACAGTAGTAGCCCTTAATAGCCCAGACTAGGCTAATGTCATCAGACCTCAGAAGCTATGCAGGGTCAGTAATTACGTGGGAGACCACCAACGAAGTCTGGGATTGCATTGCAGAGGAAGGCAATAGCAAGCCACCTCTGTTCATCTCTTGCCTTGAAAACCCCATGAGGCAGAACTTCATGGGATCTCCATGAGTTGGTTGCAACTCGACAGCACACTTTACCTTACTGTATTCCTCACTCTAAGCTTGAGTCAGCTAAATTAAAATTAACTCTATTTGTACGTAACAATGCTAATAATCCGTGCTCTGTTTCTGAAGTGGTTTGCCTCTATGTGAATATTTTAGCTTTGTACTGTTGTTAGAAGCATATTCAGGTGTGCAGTGTTATTCACCCTGCTCCTTGTATAGAATGTCTTCAGCATTATGAGATTGGAATATATGAACAACCTTCTGCACTTTGCTTAGTGGATAGTGGGGGAGGGGGTTTGCAATTGTCATTATCATCCAGTAAAGTTTGCTGTTGCAGAGTCCTTAAGCAAGTATTTATTCTTCAAATTGTATAGGACTGAGATGTCAAAATATAGTTTCTTATAATAAATAGTATTTTACCTTATGTCATATGCTTCAAGACAGTCCAGAGATCTTTCCTTTTTGGAGAAAAATTATATAGATCAATTTTGTATTGCAGCTACACTTTCTGTGTAACTTTCAATTCATAATACATGTTGATAGATTGGATTTCTTAAATGATCATGAAAGGGCATTGGCTTCATAGATGCTTCTGTAGAGAAAAAAGACAGTCCTGCTTATGAAATACTACTTATTATACCCAGGGGTCATTTTGTAGAAAAAGAGGTGCAGGAGCTTATTAGCATAACTCATTAGCATAACTTATTTGCATATACCACGCCCCCTGACATCACCAGAAGTGTGTCAGAAGGCAATACCCACTGCTCAGACTCCACCCCAAAAATCTCCAGGTATTTCCCAACTCGGAGCTGGTGAGCCTACCTGGAGAAAAACTGCTTCAAAACCACAAAAGCACAAAGCAAATTTGTAGCAGGGGATCAGCTTTTGTGAGCCACTGCTCTCTTCTACAGATACTTCATAGCTGAAGAAGTGACCAGTGACCCAGTTATGAACAGAGGCTACAGTTCCCACATTTGCATCCTCCTCACTTGCTACCTACATGTAATGATTGATGACTGTGTTTCAATGTATCTGAAAATGAGTGCATGAACACGAAAGCTTATACCCAGAATTAAACTTTGTTGGTCTTAAAGGTGCCACTGGACACAAACTTTGTTCTATTGCTTCAGACCAACACGGCTACCCACCTAAATCTATGCAAACCAGAATTATTCAAGATGGCTCTTCTACACAGACAATAGGGTTACACTGTACAAAAGACTTCACAAAGTTACTTGAACAAATTATTAGGGTACACCCAACACCTCCTGTCCACACATGATTAAGGTAGGATAGCAGCTCAATGTTTCATTAGCAGTGGTACTTAAGAATATCTATTCAAAAAAACAGAACAAAGTTTGAGTTCAATGGCACCTTTAAGACCAACAAAGTTTATTCACATGAAAGCTTAGACCCAGAATTAAACTCTGTTGATCTTAAAGGTGCCACTGGACTCAAGCTTTGTTTGGCACATTCTGTGTTTATTGACTGTTAACCTTTATTTCAGCTGGTTATAGCCTAACTCATTAGCTGAAAGAGAGAGAGAGAGAAGAAAGGAAGGAAGGAAAGGAAAAGGAAAAAATATAAAGAAAGGGACAGAAAGAAAGGGAAGGAAGGAAGGAAAGGGAAAGAAACGGGGGAAAGGGAAAGAAAGAAATAGGGGAAAGGAAAAGAAAGGGAGCAAAGAACTGGAAAGAAAGGGAAAGAAAATGAAAGCCTCTGTGTATGTTTGCTTTCCCCAAGTTCTAAATCCCCCCACCAGCAGTTAAAAAGGAGCTTGAAGGCTTACATTTGAAATGTCCCCCTTTGGCTGTGAATTCCCAGGCTAGAATACTCACTCAGCCACCCGTTCTCAGGTCCATTCAGCATATAAAAACGAAAGTGAAACAAGAGCTCCAAGAGGACCAAACTAAATCACACAGATATTAAGGGAAGAGCAGACTGTTCCATTACATATAACTTTGCCATCGGCTCCAACAGGCTTGGGGGTGGGGAGAGGCTGAAAGGGGCTTGGATCTCTTAGATTCAAGCCCCTTTCAGCCTTGCCCTGGTCTCCTGCGGGCTTGGGGGGGAAGGCTGAAATGGGCTTGGATCTCTTAGATTCAAGCCCCTTTCAGCCTTGCCCTGGGCTCCCGCAGGCTGTGGGGGGAGAGAGACAAGCCTGAAAGGGGTTTGGATCATGGATTGAAGAGGAGGCAGGGAAGCCAGGGATTTAACCCCCTCCCCCTGCTGCAGCAGGCTCATTGGAGAAGGAAGAGGAGGCGGGGATTCATGCCTGCCTTGCCTGCTTGGTCTCCTCCAGGTGCCCAGCAGCCGCAGGGCACCTGGAGGAGCTCTAGCATGGAAGCCAGGAATTTAATGCCCCCCCCAGTCTCTCCGCAAAAGTGGAGAGGCTCAGGAGGAAGGCAGACATGTCTGCCTCCGTGTGCTCCCTGTCTCCAGCTAACCTGCTGGATCCCTTAGTGAGCCCACCAGTTTACAAAAATAATCAAGAAACTTCCAGAGCGCCCCCTGCCCCCATGGCCTCAGTGGCCTGGCTGCTGTCCCCAGCTGTCTCACCCTCTCCTGGCCACCACATTCAGGCCAGAGTCTCGCCCAGCCTGCCCCTGGCCCACCGAGGGTGGGGGCGACCTGGAGAGGCCCTGACTGACACCCCAGGCTGGGACACACACCCCCGCTCTCTTGAGGGCTGCGGATGGGACCTCCTCCCCTAGAGAGGCCAGCTAAGCAGAAGTGGTCCCTCCCACCCCCTGCCCTGGTGCAGCCTGGCAGGAGAGGCAGAGAAAGGTGGCACCAGGGGGTGCTCCTTGGGGCTGTTGGGGAGGGAGGAGGAAAGGGGCTCCGAGCCGGTTTCCTGGTTCCCACTCCAGGGGAGACGTGGCCCGGGCTGGGGTGGGTGATGGGCTGGAGGTCTGCGCTTTGGGGGGGAGGGCAGAGGGCCCCTCCTTCCTTCTTTTCTTCCTTCCTCACCTGCCAGTCAGCGCTCCTTAGCCAGCCTTTGGCTGCTCTCCATCCAGGGGAAGGTGAGGCCGGGTCCCCGGGGCAGTGAGGGTGGGGCAGCTGAGGTAGGCTCCAGGGGTTGGTGGGTGGGGACTCGGATCACCCCTCCACAGCTGGCAGGGGCCTCAGGGAGGCCACCGCAGCCTCCCCCCAGCAAGCAGGCCAGGCTGTAGTCTGCTCCTGCGCCATAGAGGGCCAGGTCCGAGTTCCCCTCCTCCTCCAGATGGGCTGTGGGGCTTGCTGCGACGGGACAGCCCCTTCTGGCTCCAGCCCAAGGGGCTCCATGCTGCCCCGGGGCCAGGGGGGCTCAGCAACAGCAACAGCCTGCCTCCCTCATTCCAGTGCCCAGCGGCTGTCAGGCTCCCTGGCCCTCCATTGCACCCGCTGCCTCCCGGGTGCCATGCCCCAGCCCAGCCTCCCCACACTCAGCCGAGGGCAGCTGGGCCCCAGGCATGCGCTACTGGGGGGGCGGGAAGCCAAGCTGAGCATGCCACTCTACCACAGACGCTCCGCTGGTGTGGTGCTGTTGCTGCCGCCTCTGGGCATCCCCAGCCGGCACTTTACCTCCGCGCTCCATCCCCCGGGGTCAGGGGGCCTTTTGGTGGGGGGGGGCGAGTGCAGTTCGGTGCCCTAAGGGCCAGCCCACCCTAGGCAAATGCCTAGTTTGCCTAGTGAGTGAGCCGGCCCTGGCCATGTGGGTCATAAAATGTAATGCCAGGTAGCAGAGAGATAAACTTTATAAAGGACACAAACACAAAGATTATTTTTGTTACTTAAAATAAAAACATGTTTAAAATATTAGCTCTGTAAGTGGCAAACCTACTTTTGGTTTATTGACATTCACCACAGAAATGAGTCTAGGACCCAGATTAAGACATGAAATGGCTGAGTGATTAAGAGAGTCTGGTGAAGCAAGCTATGATGCAGCAGCAGCAGAAATGGAAGCAGGAGTCAGCCTGTTCCACTGCAGGCCTGATGGAAGCCCTCCAGGGGCCTCATCCAGCCCCCGGGCCACATGTTTGACACCCCTGTACTGGAGAGTATAGCTGTCATCTGGAGGCCATTATTTGAAAGGACAAAGTGATCTTAACATTAGTTTTAATTGGTTGTTTCAGTAGTTTCAGTAAACTTTTTAGCATGGCAAGATGAAGGTTGAAAATTAGGGTGAGAAATTTGTGTATCCCACCCTGAGCTATTTGGAGAAGGGGAGAGAATAAAATCATAATAGATTTCTAGATCCCACTTCCCATTGGATCCAGGCAACCCAGGGCTCTTTTTGTAGCAGGAACTCCTTTGCATATTAGGCGACACACCTCTCATGTAGCCAATCCTCCAAGAGCTTACAGAATTCTTCTTACAGAGGCTACTGTAAACTCTTGGAGGATTGGTTACGTTAGGGGTGTGTTGCCTAATATGCAAAGGAGTTCCTGCTACAAAAAGAGCCCTGCAGTCAACTGTGACTAGGGCAAAGGTTATGGAATGGATCTTTCCCAATTCCTCCTTCAAGTGTAGTCTCATGTGTCTTCCCCCCAAGCTGCTCCTGTGGCATGGAATAGTAGTGGAGAACCAGTAGATATTGCTGACCTCTTGTGTGAGTTCTTGCCCTGTTTGTGTCTGCTGATTTCTTCTTCCCAAATCCCAGCATAATGTATATACTATATAAAGGGTCTCTCAACACTTTAGTTTGGCTTTGGGGGTCCGCATCGAGAAGGGGGAATCAGTTTTCTGGATCCAAGCCATAGTTTATTATATTAATATGATAGTCTCTCAGAATGTGTCACACAGACACTATACCTTGTAGGTAGTGGCTTGATAGTGATTCAGCATAGGGATGGGAAAACTGTATAAACTATCTTGGATCAAGGAGGAGTTTTTAACACTTGTTGATTGATTTAAGCCTTTGGTCAAGGTTTGAAAGCTAGCTTTCATATTTAGAATTAGTGAGCAGTCCTTTATTTATGCAGTCCTGTATGATCTTGTATGTTATATTCCTTGCTCCAGCTATGTCCTTTCCTGGGTAATAGTGACCAATTTATTTAGCAAATCAATGTGAGCAATATCTTTTTGTCTGCTTATTGGCAGACTAAATAACTAATCTAACTCTATATTGTGGAGATTTTCTTAATGTTTTAATTGTACCAAGAATAGAGCAGAAAGGGAATGGCAAATGGGTTGCTCTCTTTCAGCTTTGTTTCTACTGTGCAAATAGTCATTTGAACAAATACCCAGTATAAAATGAAATTATGTCATTTCTTATTAGATTATCTAGTTGAACACCAGAGCATATTTTGGATGCCAGCAGGTATTTAATTAATCCATTTTATTATTCCTTTTGTCTTTTGGCTGCTGTTTCTCAGCATGTCAGGGTAAAGACAGATGTAATAGTCTAAGTAAGGGAAAGGGGGGGTTGAAGTACATACATATTCATTCAATTCCAGAGCATTTAGTTTCTGGTTCAAAGCACTTCACCACAGTTAGAATCTTATGTTTATCTACATCCTCAGTTTCTAGGAACAGAAGGTCTGAATATTATGATAATATATTGTTTTGGTTAATAATGTTTTGGTTAAAAAAATAAAATAATCTGATGACCCAAAGGTCTTAAACAACATAAAACACACTAATACTGCCCACTAGTTCCACCCTCATGTTGAAGCCACTACAGCCAAAAATTTTGTCACAGCCAGTGTTATGCCAAACTGAGTATCAGCTAGCAAAAAGACTGGGCAAGCTGAAGTAGCACCAGATGCACCCCCCCCCTCTGCTGCAAATTCCACTATCTTATGTGGTAGAGGGAGGGGACAGCTGATTGAGATCTATCGGGTCCCGCTGTGACCAACATTGCTGTGATTAATACCATCTAATGCCATCGGATTGAGATGATTGAATAACTGTAGAGCACTTTATGATGTTTTGGAATGTTTTAGTGATTTTATATGTTTTAAGCTGTTTGTTCTTGGCACTTGGTTGCCTCATTGTAAGCCGCCCTGAGCCCGCTCGCGGGGAGGGCAGGGTAAAAATGAAATAAATAAATAAATAAATAAACCATCAGCTTAATCTAAAAATCTGTCAAAGGGGCCACCGGTATGTAGTCCAAGAAGATGTGAGCCAGTGTTTCAGTTTCACCAGATCCACAAGGACACAGTCTATCTGAATAAGCATCTACCCAGCAAAACAGCAGAGGGAAAAGCGTTTCACCTAGCCAAAAGAAAAGCTCTCTGATATTCAGGGGCTGAATTGATAAAAATAAGATGGAAATGTGGAAGGCAGCACAATAGCAAAAAATGATGTAGAGCACACTCTATGAGCCATAGCAAGGGCCAACTGGTGATCTATTGTCTGCAGTGCTCTATCCAGAGATAGCCAACAGGTAACAAAAATGCAGGGGACAGCCCCAAACTATGGAATTTAAATTCAAGATTGAGTGTCCATTGTGAAACATAGCAATTGGAAACCAGAAGAAAGCAAAACAAAACCTTGAGGAAAAGGTGGGCCAAAGGAACTGTGAAGAGGAGGGATGGGTGAGCAATAAGGGGTGTGTGTATATGGGCAGAGTGGCAAAGAGGGAGTGGGTAGGCAGAGCAGTGAGAAAAGGGGCTCTTGCGGCATTTTTAAACCACTTTAAAATGGCCACAACACTCCGGTGATATCACATCACGTTGTTTGGACTAGGGGAGTGCAAAAAAATCACCCATCCCCCCAATTTGGGTCTACTGAACCCAAAAAATATGATGTTCTGAATATTCCCAAATACCAATATCATTTTTTAAATATTTGGGAAACCCGAATATTTGGGAAACCTGAATTTATTCAGCCCCATTATACCCTATGGGGACTGGCTGAGTTGCACCACAGCAGCAGCACAACTCTGTGAGTGAACTCAGCAAGCATTTAAGTTTAAATCTCTTCTGAGTTCACTTGCCGAGTTTCACCGCAGCAGTGGTACAACTCAGTTACTGAACTCAGAAGGCATTTAAAGAGACCATGGTCTCTTTAAATGCCTTCTAGCCATGCCTGAATAAAAGCTGAATAATATCAGCTTTTATTTAGATGTGGCTATTTTGGTAGCCAAATACAGATGTCTGATGTGTATTCAGTGAATAAATACCCCAAAAATACCGATAACAGATTTTCAGGTATTTATTTGGCTCGATATATACCGAGCACACATCCTAGTTTGACCCTCACTGTCTCTATTTCAGTAACCCAGTTTCATACCTAGTGGTACACATTTCAGTAACCCAGTTTCATTCCTAGTGGTACACTTAGCACTCTGTTTCAGATGTAGGTTTCCCTTTATAGCTATTATTATATGGAGGATTTAAAAGAATGTTATCTTAAGGACAACTATATAAAGTAATAGTTGGCTACTGACAGAACAATTCAGAAGAATAACATTGTGCAGCATATTGACTGGATGTGATGGCTAGGATTAAACACACACATAAAGCCTTTGTTGTTATTTGGTTAGTTTACAATGGAGATAAGAAGCTACTTATAGCTCTTACCCGATCAATAACACCCATTGATGGACTGGTACAATTTAAACACGCACTTTTGGGGTCTGGGAAAAATTCTTTTTGACAGTTCAGAATTGTTTTGTCAGCATTCTTTGAATGCAGTGAATCTATAAAAGCCTCTTGATAAGAAAGTGCATTTTAATAGCTAGTTGTTCTCTTCCAGACCTGACAATCACGCACGCTTTACTTATTGTAGAAGAGAAGTGGCAGGATGTATAATGATTTGTCATTAAAAGAATCATATAGCTGTTTCTTCAAAAAGTTCTCCGTGGCTGATTGTAACTTTCCAATTCATTAGGGAGACCTGGAGACAAATGTATGGTTTTTTTTCTAGAGCTTACAGTATCTTAATAAATTTTAAATGATCACTGATACTAATAATATAATTCCTAGTAATACTTAGCATATATAGAGGAATGGGAGTGAAATCTGAGAATGCTTCATAAAATTTCAATAACATTTACAACAACCCCATTAGATATGTAAGTATGCCACAGCCATTTGTGGCTTCTTACAATAAATCAAGCATAATTTTCTTTGGTTAAGTATAAATTTAAGAGATCCCCTCCCCTCCAGCCTGTATTCAGTTCTCATGAGTGATGACAGAAAATGTCTCTCAAATGATGTAAAGAGGCTTTATTGGGGTAGGGAGCTTGGGGCCCAAGTAAACCCTCCCCCAGCTCACAGGCTGTGTTCAACTGCACTGTTTCCCCTATGTGTCTGGATGTTGCTTACCACCTGTCATACAATTAAAAAGACATGCACTTATCACAGATTATTCCAGCATATATGTGGTGTATCCACAATGCTTTTAAATGGTCTTAGAACTTTATACAAACGTATTGTGTGTGAAACATCTCCCTAGTTTTTTCTGGATGAGGGAATATTAGAGGCTAGTCTTCTTCCATTACAAGGTTGTGGCCTGGGGCTCCAATCCATGCCTCTCAGGAAACACTTTCTTAGAGGAACAGTGCTTCCATCTATTGATGTCAGTGCACTTAGAAGGATTTAATTCTGTTTAGGATTGCACTGGAAGTCACATAGGATGTGATGATCATGATGATGATTCTGTTGAATTTCCTGAGCAAACTTAAAACCTTGTTTGACCCAAACATTACGATTGCTTTTTTCTGTAATTTATGTTGTTTAAATATGCTTGCCTATGATTTGGTCTTTTTAATCTGAAAATATGTGAAAGCCATTAGATTCTGCAAAATGTAGAATTCTAAGAAGTCAGGGGCCCCTCTGGGTCAGCAACATTCATCTGTAACATGGAATAATGTATGATCTTTCTCAATAAATGTGAGTGCCTTATCTTTGATTTAAATTTGTATTCTAATATTGTGTATAATGTATGAGAAGTGTTGCTTGACTAGGCTTACCAGCCTTGTCTACTGCATTCTTTTACAGAATCTAAAATCCATGTATAACTCGGGCTGCAAACTCTGCAGTGTGCAACTGCTCTGATAAGAAACTTAAAATCATTCTGTACAAGCCTCCTGATTATCAACTACTAGTCAGCCAGTATTCTTTAGCAAAAAACCCTTAAGCAGTTATAGACTTTGAGGCTGAAAGCTGGCCTCTACCCCACCTTATGTGAAACTGTCTTCTTGCTGTCCAGTAATGAGTATATGAATACTGCTGATGGGAAACCTCCTGCCAAAACCAGTTTAGATCAGAAATATGGTCATTTCAGAATCAAAAAGAGGCCTGTCAAGGAGCTTTCTACAGTAACCCAAAGTGTTATTCAGGTCCTTTGAATTATATTTTGTATCTGGTACTTCCGATCGGAAGTGAGATCCATGCAGATAGGAACATTTGTTGTTCTTATTTGTTCTGTAAACTTGTGGAATGAAACTAAAAATATCAGTGATATTTTCTACTGGATGTGAACTAACCCGTAAGGGGAGGTATGATAATAGACTCATTTGATAGAGAAATGTATTCTCATTCCCATGTGAATATAATTGGTGGCATGCTTCTTATTGCAGACTCTGGCCGCGATCACACACAGAATTAGCCCCACCATAGGCTGAATGCCAGGTGGATTTTAAGTGCGCAATCAGACGCAAACATCCTGCATCCATGGGCAACCCTTTGTACTCCGCTGCAGAAGCAGAGTAAAAAAACACTAGGGAAAGTCTGGTAGCAAACGGGTTTGCTATGGGCCAGGAATGGATTTTCCTCTGCGTGATCATACCAGTGCACTCTCATGGCATCGGGATGGTCTGATCGGGCCATCCCGACTCCATGCTGTTGGTTTTCCCCCCATTTCAGTATGTGCATCATCGCACACTGCATAGGGAGCACTCAGTGTGGAGATGCGGATCATTGATCCCCTGTTGAAGTGCACTGGAAGCACACAGCAAAAAAAAGATTCACCCACAGTTTGTGTCTGATCAAGCAGTGACAGGCTGCCCCTGTAGCTCCCAGGGACTGTGTGATCACGCAACTGTGGGTCAAATTACTCTGGAGCAAATAGCCTTGCTTCCCCCCCCCCCGTGTTATCTCGTGCGTGTGACCACCACCTCTCTTTAGTGTCTAAGATAAAATCAGCTGAGTGAAGTTGAAAGCTTTTAACTAATTTTGGAATTAAACAATAACAACAACAACAACAACAACAACAACAACAATAATAATGTTGTGCCCAGTGTTATAAGTTTCTAATGGCTATCATATATTTTAACTGTTTTTATAGATTTTATAGATTTCAATACTGTAAGCTTTCTGACTATTTTAAAATGTAAAGCAGGGTATAAATATTATTCTCTCCACCCAAAGAGCTTCAGGAAGACGTTGTATCACATCCACTTGCAAAATCACTTTTCTCAAAGTTACTTTGTAATTCTGGAACTGAGCAACATGGGCTATTTTCACACAGGGATTTTTCACACAGGGTGGCATGTGCCCCCACTTCATTTGACAGCTTTCACATGATGCTGGGTTCTCTTCAAGCAAGGTTTGTGGGTGGGCCAACTCCAGCTGGGAAATTCCTGGCTATCATACACACAATGCCATAAGATAATTATGAATTATTAGTCCTGGAGATTTGGAGATGGTCCCTGTGAATGGAGGAATTATGAGATGGATTTCACCTAGAATCTATGGTATACCATAGAGTCTGGTTTCTGAAGCTGCCATTTTCTTCAGAAGAAATCTTTTCTGTAGCCTGGAGATCAATTGTAATTCTGGGAGAACTTCAGGCTGCACCTGGAGGTTGGCAGCCCTACATATGGGGCCCTTGGAGAGTTCACTATTAAGCCCAAGCAAAGAAGTTTGTAAAAGAGGAAACTGCACTAGAACATAAGAACATAAGAGAAGCCAATGTTGAATCAGGCCAATGGTCCATCTAGTCCAACACTCTGTCACACAGCGGCCAAAATATACCAGGTGCCATCAGGAGGTCCAGCAGTGGGACCAGGACACTAGAAGCCCTCCCACTGCTGCCCCCTCCAGCACCAAGAATAGAGTGCATCACCTGCCCCAGACTGAGAGTTCCCATCTATACTCTGTAGCTAATAGCCACTGATGGACTTCTGCTCCATATGTTTATCTAATTCCCTCTTAAAACTGTCCATGTTTGTAGCTGCCACCACCTCTTGTGGCAGTGAATTCCATATGTTAATCACTCTTTGGGTGAAGAAGTATTTCCTTTTATCTGTTCTACCCCGACTGCTCAGCAATTTCATGGAGTGCCCACGAGTTCTTGTATTGTGAGAAAGGGAGAAAAGTACTTCTTTCTCAACCTGCTCAATCCCATTCATAATCTTATAAATCTCGATCATGTCACCCCTCAGACGTCGTTTCTCCAAGCTGAAGCGCCCCAAGCGTTTTAACCTTTCTTCATAGGGAAGGTGTTCCAACCCTTTTATCATTCTAGTTGCCCTTCTCTGCACCTTTTCCAATGCTATAATATCCTTTTTGAGATGTGGTGACCAGAACTGTACACAGTAGTCCAAATGAGGTCGTACCAATGATTTATACAGGGGCATGAAGATACTGGCTGATTTGCAGAAGGCAGAATCTCGGGAAGGAAAAGCAAAGCTCTGGTGTTGCCCTTCTAGGCAAGTATCTGGGAGACCCAGGTTTGAATCTCCACCATGCCACAGATGCTCACTGGGTGATCCTGGACCAGTCACTCTCTCACAGCCTACCTCACAGGATTGCTGTGAGAAATAAACAGACAAAGGGATAATAATGATTTAAGCCACTTCAGGTCTCAATGGGAGAAAGGGGAGTATAAATATATAGAAAACAAATAAGTTAATCTATCAGGTTAGCCCAAAGTTATCCAGTGAGCTTCCAGGGTGAATGCACATCAGAACACAGGTCTCCCAAGTCTTAGCTTAACATGATACTATACTGGCTCAAAAAGTGATCATGTAAAGTTATTCCAGCCTCAGTTCTTAACTAGCAAGATGTGTGGGAATTTCTCTGACAGTGATGGTATAAATGAAATGCAGAAATGGTTCTTTTGTCTATACCCTCAGGGCACAGGGTAAGCTATAAACCACTAAAACTATTCTACATAGTTTTTCTTGACTCTGCTAGGATTGTGGTAGTGTATCACTCTTTGCTACCACCAAAAAGCCATATTCACAGTCCTGCTTTAATAATAATAATAATACTGATGGTGATGGTTATGGTGATGATGTCATAGGAAACTTAAGCATCATGGGAAATATCTGTGTTTGTATGGCATAGACACATCTTATAGTAAACCTTTAGCTTTTCCCCCATTTATTTACTTATTTATTTATTTACTTCTCCCCACTGGGGATTCAGAGAGGTTTACTCATTCACCTCTCCTCCAATTTATCCTCACAACAACCCTGTTCGAAGGTAGCTTATTGCCTGTACATTTTGCTATTCTGTCTTTTTAAAATATCAATATTTCATTGCAGTCATTTAGATGGCTCCTTTTTGTGTGTGTGCAGTCAAGTCACAGACAATTTATGGTCACCCCTTGGGCCTTTCAAGGCATTCAGAGGTGGTTTGCAATTGATTGCATCTGTGTAACAACCCTGGATTTCCTTGTTTGTCTCCCATACAAATACTAACCAGAGCTAACCCTGCTTAGCTTCTGAGATCTGACAAGATTGAGCTATCCTGGGCAATCCAGATCAGGGTACAGCTCCTCTGCATAGTTGTAATAGTATGCACATTCGCTTGTGATAGTATTGAGATAAATGATGTCTGTCTGTCTTGCTAGTCCTTGCAATTCTGTTATAACAGATTAAGGCTATATAAATGGGTTGCGGTTCATACAACTCCAGGGTGTTTTATAGTGCAATCCTGTGCAAAAGTACCCCAGTCTAACCCATTGATTTCAATAACATTGAAAGTACTGATGTAGGTTGATGCAGTGTCATAACATTCTAGGTCCAGTTGAGTTATCAGTCCAGCACTATAAGCACACTAGTCCTGGTGCTGAATTTACAAACAGATTTCACAGTGGACTGTACTAAAAAAAATATCAAAATTTCAGAAAAAAGTCAACCATGGAAAATATTGAAGGACAAGAATAAAAGTAGGTGTTACCTGCTATTGCCCCTCCTCCTTCTCCATTGCTATGCTATGTATGTTTAAATATTTATACATACTATATTTTAAATGTGTAAACCCTAAATGTTTACTGTTGAAATGTTTAATGTTTGGTGTTTGCCACCTTGGTGACCTTACTTGGGTGAGAAGGCAGCATAGAAATGTTTTAAATAAATAAATAGATTCTGATATCACCATTAGGACATAAAAAATGGGGTACCCACAAGAACTTCTGGGGGCATCTCATTTTCCCTGGTATTCCTCCCCTACTGTTTTCTCTTTTCCTTCCCTGGCAGCCCCATGACTTCTCCCATTTTCCTGCTTGTTTTTCTTCTTTCCACCTGCCATCCAGTCTGTCTTTATCTGACACCTGTCTTTGGCTTACCCTCCTTTCCTCCCAGTGTCATATTCTCCCTGGCAAACATGTGGCTGAGTTTCACAATGGCTTCTGCTGGTGCCAGACTGGGTCTTGTTGTGCTGTGAGTTCCGCCAGTGCCAGGTCAGGTCCAGTTGTGCCTCAGCCTCTGTCGGGCTGGATCCAGTTGCATGGTTGCCTCTGCTGGTGCCATGCTGTACCCATTCACATGGTGGCCACTGCTGGGGCTACACCCAGTTGTGCAGTGGCCACCACCACCATAGCAAGCCTAATTGCACAGTGGCAGCCACCACCGAGCCAGTCTGAATCCAGTTGTGCAGCACCCACCTCTGATAGGGCTGAGCTCAGTTGCACACTAGCCACCATTGCCAGGCTGGATCCAGGTCGGTACTGGCTGCAACTACCAGGACTGGTAAGGGTCAGTTGCATGGCAACCTTTCCTGCTTTACCCAGTTGTGCAGTGGCTACCCCCAGTGGGCCTGGCTCAGTTGCATAGTTGCAGTGTCAGATTGTATCTAGTTGTGCATTGGACACCTAGCTAGGGCAATGTGGATAGTGAGTCTCCAGTGGTTGTCTTTGAGCCTGTCTCTTTCAAATCTTCTTCCATCAGGAGAATGATAGGGGAGATGGGTGGGACTCTTTCCAGGGCTCTTCCAGATTGCTCACTCCATGGCTTTGCTTTACAGAAACCAAGGCTTGGAAGGTTCAGCAATATTGTTGTGGTTACCCTGCAACCTCTAAAATGGTGACTGAGGGCTCAGTAGGTAGTCTTTTATTAAAGCTATGGACATCATTTCTATTATTTGGGGGAGTTTTAGTCCCCCATTGTGCAAAATTGGGACTTCAGGTTTGTAGAGAAAATTCCCTACCTGTCCCTACTCATTTTGTGAATCTATTGATGGCTCGATTTAAAGTTAACTGTATGATAAATACTTGTTGATTGTGGTACAAGAATTTAATTCCCACTGAAATCTAAACTCGAGAAACAAAGGAATTACCCAAGGAAATATGAATATGTTTTTGATCAGGCTGTTGGCCCAGAATAGGGAACGGCACAGTGATATTTCTTTATTCCCCTGTAGCTGTTGTTTGTTTGTAGAATCCCACTTGCTATCCCATTAATGTTGAAAGCCTGTACTGGCTAGGCATTCGGATATTCCTGAGCCAAAAATATACCTGAAAAATAATCTATTGACATTTTTTATGTATTTGGCATCCCAAATATATCTTAGAATGTTTCAAGATATTGAAAAAATGGGCCCGAAAAGTCCTAGGAAATATTCAAGATTAACCAGGAAGGTCAGGAGCCAGCACTGAGGGGGGGTTCCTCCCATTTTCCCTTTGTTTCTGTGTCTCCTAAGGGGTTTCTGTGGGCTTGCAGACTGCTTCTTGTCAGTTTCAAGTTTGCTTGTCAGTTTCAATTTTTTTTTCTTTGCAAAGTCTTGGATTTGTTTTGTTGTGATTCTCCAGTTTGATATTAGTCCTGTTGAGCTTGTGTTGTCACAGTGACATTGGGTTCTGCTGGGTATCTGTACATTGCCATTTGTTCTGTTGGGCTTGCAAAAAAAACCCTTCCCAGATTTGTTCTGCTGTATGTGATTCTCTGAATTCACAAGCTGCTTGCAGTGCCACAGTGGCCCTGGGTTATGCTGGGCATCTGTACATTGCCATTGGGCTTTCAGAAGTGCCCCCCAAACTTGAGTTTCCTTTGCATAGATTTTGTGCTTTGACATCACTTCTGTTGGGCTTGCACTGCCACAGTGGCCCTGGGTTCTGCTGGGCTTCTGCATATTGTCATTGGGCTTGCAAAAGTGTCCCCTCCATTGACTTTCCACCGCAGAGATTCTCTAGTATGACATTACTTCTGTTGGGCTTGCACTGCAACTGTGGCCCTCAGTTCTGCTGGGCTTCTGCATATTGCCATTAGTTCTGTTGAGCTTGCAAAAGTCCCCCCACCTTTGATTTTCCACAGCAGAAATTTTCTGGTTTGATTTTGGTTCTGTTTGGCTTGGCACATTGGCTTGTGGTTCTGCTAGGGCTACTGGGTTCTGCAGTAGTTCTGTTGGACTTGTTGGTTCTCAGTGCCATCATGTTGCTTCTGACCCTAATAATTATTGACCTCCAAAATGTCCTATCACTAACAGCCTTGCTGACTTCCTTTATTGAGTCAATTCATCTCATATTGAGTCTTCCTCTTTTTCTGTTGCCTTCAACTTTTCCTAGCATTATTTTTTCCAGTGAGACTTGTCTTCTTATGATGTGGCCAAAGTACAGTAGCCTCAGTTAAGTCATTTCAGCCAAGGATTAGTAGATCTTTAATGATTTCAATTTCCTCTACTAGGAGTTTAGACTCTCAACAGAGCCAGCATGGTGTTGAGAGTGAGCATGGTGTAGTGGTTAAGAGTGGTGGATCTAATCTGGAGAACTGGGTTTTTTTCTCTATTCCTTCATATGAAGCCTGCTGGGTAATCTTGGGCCAATCACAGTTCTCTCAGAACTCTCTCAGCCTCACCTACCACACAAGGTGCCTGTTGTGGGGGTGGGAAGGGAAGGCAATTGGAAGCCATTTTGAAACTCCTTAGGGTTGAGTAGAGCAGGATATAAAAACCAACTCTTCTTCTTAAACGCCTTGATGTATCACTCTTACCTTTTCTAACACACTCTAACCTCCTCACCACATTAAAGTGTGTGTCCAAGAGGGGACTGACTGGAAACTATGAATTTAATCACATTTTGTCCAAACAGAGTGAAATTTAATTTAGAAATGTGATTGGCATGGATTCATGCGGGTCTGTTATAACTATAGGGAGTTAGTAATTGTCCTATAATTGGTAGCAAGTTAGATTGTAGTTTGGGATGGGCACAAACCGGCTCACAAACTGAAGTTCATAATGAATTCTGAGTGGTTCATGTTTGTGGACTGAAGTTTGTGGCACTAAACCAGCACAAACTTTCCACAAACTTTCAAGCTGTTTGTGGCAGTTCATGAATAGATACCTTTCCAGACAGACTATCTCCAGTTAATCAAAATGTTTACCAAACTTCAAAACAGCATAACTTGGAGGGCATGTAGAGAAGCATCTGAGAGTGGTCCCCTGTGAGTTTAATGTGTCTAGCTTGCACAAGATCTGTTCTTTATACTCCTGAACCTGCACCTGTCATGTCCCCAAAAAGCACTTTCCTGGGGTAACCTTCTTTGGGGGCCCATAACTCAGACTCTGTAACTCCAATGTTCACCAAACTTGGAGGGCAGGTAGTGGAGAGTCAGCTGGAGACACCCTGTGAGTTTGGTGTCTCTAGCATGCCAGGGACCCGTTCTACTACTTCATGAATTTTGCAAACTGAACCAGTTGGTTTGGTGGCTAAAAGTTCATGACAGTTCATGGTTTGCGAATGCTACAAACCAAACCAAACCAAACTGTATTTTCTTGGTTTATGCCCATTCCTAATTGTAGCCACACACCATTCTACCCTATCACCAAACAAACTTAAATAACACAGAGAGGCAAAATACTTGTCTATTAACAGGCCTGTTAGTGTTTGATAATTTAGTGGATATTAGCCACCTGTGAGGTAAATAACTGATGCTGATTATACCTGCCTCTGACATGCTGTGGAGACACTCTTCTTCTCTCCTCTGCCCTGATATTTAACACATTATAACCTCCTCTGCGCATATATACCAAGGAAGAATCTATGGTAAACAAAAAAAAGAATTTTATTTCCTTATAGGGGAACAGAAAGGTTTTGTTGTTCAGAAATAAATGCATACAATTGTTGCTGTGGGAGAGACAACTTACATAAACAGTTGTCTAATGGACAAGTTGTTATAAAGATAGTGAGCCAGAAGCTGTCCATCTACCATGTGAGGTTAAGACAGACAAGTTTCCATCATGTTTTCCAACCTAATCTATAATTTTGGGAGCTTTCACCACACAGACCTAAATCTGCATCTTAGTTTCCCTCCTCCCACCTCAGAAGACTAAGTTTGAGAACTTCCAAGACGGTGTGTGTACCTGCCTAGACTATAGCACTAGACCCAGTTTGTTTCTTTAAGAAGATAGGCTACAAGATGGAGCTACTTCTAACCTGTTTGTCAGAAGGTCTGGACCCTGTATGAGGAGAATGATGGTTGAATGTTCCTTTTCTTCTCCCTCTGATGCTTCCAAGGGCCCTGATTAGCTGTCTCTGGCTTCTCTGCACAACAGAGTGAAAAGGGAATTGGCTGATAATTGAGAAGGGGATGGCCTTAGCTCTGTCCATCACAAAGTTAGGTTTTAGGTAAGCATGGACTGACCTGTGTTGATGCTTGGGTAAGTTGGTGGAAACTGTTATTAAGGAAAGAATTAGTAGGCACATTGATGAACAAAAACTATTGAGGCAGACTCAGCATGGGTTCTGTAAGGGAAGATCTTGTCTCACTAACCTGTTAGTGTTTTTTGAGGAGTGAACAAACATGTGGACAAGGGGGACCCAATAGATATTATTTACCTTGACTTCCGGAAAGCTTTTGATACAGTTCCTCATCAAAGGCTCCTAAGTAAGCTCAATAGTCATGGGATAAAAGGACAAGTCCTCTTGTGGATCAAAAACTGGCTTATAAATAGGAAACAGAGAGTGAGTATAAATGTGAAACTTTCTCAGTGGAGGGTGGTAAGCAGTGGGGTACCACAGGGATCAGTACTCGGTCCCATGCTTTTTAACTTGTTTATTAACGATTTGGAATTGGGAGTAAGCAGTGATGTGGCTAAATTTGCAGATGACACAAAGTTGTTCAGGGTGGTGAAAACCAGGGAGGATTGTGAGGCACTCCAAAGGGATCTGTTGAGGATGGGTGAGTGGGCGTCAACGTGGCAAATGGGGTTCAATGTGGCCAAGTGCAAAGTGATGCACATTGGAGCCAAAAATCCTAAATATAAATACACGTTGATGGGGTCTGATCTGGCAGAGACTGACCAAGAGAGAGATCTTGGAGTCGTAGTGGATAACTCGCTGAAAATGTCTACACAATGTGTAGCTGCAATAAAGAAGGCCAACGCTATGCTGGGGATTATTAGGAAGGGAATTGATAACAAATCAGCCAGTATCATCATGCCCCTGTATAAATCATTGGTGCGACCTCATTTGGAATACTGTGTACAGTTCTGGTCACCACATCTCAAAAAGGATATTATAGCATTGGAAAAAGTGCAGAGAAGGGCAACTAGAATGATAAAAGGGTTGGAACACCTTCCCTATGAAGAAAGGTTAAAATGCTTGGGGCTCTTTAGCTTGGAGAAACGACGGCTGAGGGGTGACATGATCGAGGTTTATAAGATTATGAATGGGATTGAGCAGGTTGAGAAAGAAGTACTTTTCTCCCTTTCTCACAATACAAGAACTCGTGGGCACTCTATGAAATTGCTGAGCAGTCGGGTTAGAACAGATAAAAGGAAATACTTCTTCACCCAAAGAGTGATTAACATATGGAATTCACTGCCACAGGAGGTCGTGGCAGCTGCAAGCATGGACAGTTTCAAGAGGAAATTAGATAAACATATGGAGCAGAAGTCCACCAGTGGCTATTAGCCACAGGGTATAGAATGAGAACTCTCAGTCTGGGGCAGGTGATGCACTCTATTCTTGGTGCTGGAGGGGGCAGCAGTGGGAGGGCTTCTGGTGCCCTGGCCCCACTGCTGGACCTCCTGATGGCACCTGGTATATTTTGGCCGCTGTGTGACAGAGTGTTGGACTAGATGGGCCATTGGCCTGATTCAACATTGGCTTCTCTTATGTTCTTATGTTCTTATGAAAGAAAATTGTTGAAGTCTGGATGGAATCTCTTAAGAGCTTCCTTCCTGTGTGTTCAGATGATGAAAATGCCACCAAGAAATCAAAAGTACAGATTGGAGCTAAGGAAACATTGCTCTAAGTCATCCATGAAAATGTTTGCATATTTTGGTGCCATGCAGGCAACCCAGGATACAAGCTGTTCCCAAATCTGAAACAGTTGTGAGGACAAAGTGTATGTTCATTTAAGAGAATAAATTCTGAGAGACTGTTACCTAACTTAAATTTCAGGTCTGATGATAACTTTGACTCTTCTCCCTTTCTCTGTCTTGTTCCAGTTTAAACAACTGTGTACTTTTTCTGTTCTCTGTTGCCTGCTGGTTTAATTTCTAAGCAAAGCCTCCCTTTCATCTCATTTATGTTAGGAGTGTAGACCTACTTCTCCTCTGTCTAGAGTTTACAGCTAATTCAAAACTGAAATTTCTGTGCAAGTCTGTTGGATTTCTGCTCTACTTCTGCAATTTCTTATGCCCAATCCAGTTTAAAATATTTAAAGCATTTTATAAGAAGGGGTTTGGGGTTTTTTGGTTTTAAAACTGGCATGGTAAAAGACTATCAAATTAACTTTAATAATTAATATTTTCTTTTAGAGGAAGCACCAGTCTTTCTGTTCAGTCTGTCTGCTCATTCATCTCCTACCTCCAGGGCAAAGAGCTACTTATTTACGCTTCAATAATTTTGTGTAGCTCACTGAAAACAAACACATATTAAATAAATTCATTCACAGATTATTTCAAGTACATAAAATTGCTAATTTCAGAGGGTAGCCATGTTGATCCTTAGTAGAAAAGTTAGAAAAGGGTCCAGTGGCACCTTGGAGACCAACAAGATTTCCAGGGTATAAGATTTTGAGACTCAAAGCTCCCTTCATCAGGTAGAATTGCTCATCGCTTCCCACTGTCTTTTCTGCTCTTTTCTATAATGAACACTGTGTGGGTTTTAATACGTAAGTGCACACAAAGCCTTATCTGTTATCCTTCAAAAATGTGCCTGTCAGAGTTCACTTCAGCTTAGTATATCAGGCAGATTCTACTCAGGGGGGAGTTTCATGGTGGTCATGTTCCTAGTGTGATTCTTGCTGAATTTATACTTGCAACAGTGATTTCACATGACAGATGGTAATTTGGTTTTTCACCCTTGTTAGCCGTGTTTTCCCTTTTACACCACATGCAGACTGTATTATCTCCACCCTTGAAAATTGTCATACAACCCCAGTCATGATTCTCTGCCCACTTTTTAGAAAAATCACATGCATTTGCATAGTGTTGCTCCAGAACAATACAATGTTTAATTAATGTTAAATGCTGGAAGGTACTGGGTGTCTGGTTGTAGTCATTATATTGAAATTAGGAATAAGGCCCATTGTGGAAATAAAAACAACGAACTCTAGAAAGAAGCTCTGGGCTGGTGCCCTGGCCTTGGGCACTCAGTGTCAATTTGCTGTGATGACCTCAGCAGGGTATAATGACACAGAGCTTACCATTTTCTCCAAGGGAACTGATCTCTACCATCTGAAGAACAGTTGTAATTCTGAGTGATCTCTAGCCCTTCCCTGGAGATTGGCAAAAATGGTTCCCCAGGAGGAAATGGCTGGTTTGGAGGGTGGAGTCTATGGCATTGTACCTGTCATAGGTCCCACCCCTCCTCAAACTCCACCCTCTCCAGGCTCCACCCCTCAAATAGCCAGGAATTTCCCAGCTTGGAGTTGGCAGCCCTATCTCCTTCTCAGCCAACCATCAACCTACCTTCATCTCCACTTCTGACTTCAGTTTTCCATCTCCTCGCCCCTTCCTCCTGGATAGCAATTGTATTTCTAAGTGATATCCAGCCCTCCCCTGGAGACTGGCAACAATGGTTCCCCAGGAGATGGCTGGTTTGGAGGGTGGAGTCTATGGCACTGTACCTGTCTGAGGTCCCACCCCCTTCTCAAACCCCACCCTCTCCAGGCTCCACCCCTCAAATCTCCAGGAATTTCCATACCTAAAGTTGGCAACTTTATCTCCTCCCCTCTCAGCAGCCTCTTCCTAGTCAAAGTTCTGTTTTTCTTGTTAGTGGGGAGCAAAGCAGCTTACTTCATTCTCCTCTTCCGCTTTGTGATCTGTACAGCAACCCTGCAAGGTAGGTTAGGCAGAAAGTCTGGGACTGGTCCAAAATCACTCAGACAGCTTCCAGAGGGAGGCTCCCGCTGAACAGGAGCAAGCAGCCAGGGCTAGTGAAGTAATGCATGAAGTCACCCTGAGAGTGCTGGCAGGCCTAGGGTTGCCAACAAAGACAGATTGATGCAAAGGAGGATGGAAAAGTCTCCATATCTCTATTTTGCCTTAAATTGATTTTGATACCAGCAGAGTGAGAAAATGCCAGAGGCTCTGGATGGGTGCCCCTTGGTAAATGGACCAAACAGTTCCTAAAGATTTTCCAAAACACTACTCTGTCAATAATTCATTTTCTACACTCACAGCATCCCCTGCCAGAATGCAACACATCCCCAGCACTTTGAATTAGCACCAGAGCTTTAATAGCTCTCCAGCTGTCACCTGGTATTCCATGGAAGAAATGGATTGTTTGGAGGGTGGGGACTATGGTATTGTATCTGTCTGAGGTCCCCCTCTTCCTCCTGCTCAGACCCCACCCTCAGCAGGCTTCATCCTTAAAATATCCTGGAATTTTCCAGCATGGAGCTGGCAACCCTATGTCCTTTCTAGGCAACCATCAGCCTACCTTTATCTGCCTGTCTGTCTTCAGGTTTACATCTCCCCACCCCACCCCGGGCAGCCTCTGCATAGGGAAAGGGCAGTCTTTCCCTGCAGTGGGAACCAAAGCAGCTGACATCATTCTCCTCTCCCCTGTATGATCCACACAACAGCCCTGTGAGGTAAGTTAAGGTAGAAAGTCTGTGAATGGTCCATAATCCCCAGGCAGCTTTTATAACATGAACCTGGGACCTGCACACCATCCTTTGAAGTGCTCTCAGGTACATATCTGTGGCAGTAATGGGGTGACTGCTGGCACCTTTTCCTATAATTTTTTGCCCTGTGGTATTCTGCTTGTGGTATGATCTGTCTTTTTTTGTGTTGTGGCATGGTTGTGTTATTGGGTTTGTTTCTTTTGAAGGGGAAGTGATGTGCTGTGAGTGACAACATATTTTACCTCAGAATACACCAGGTTGCATATGCAACTGACAGTTGCAACTGTCTCACGGGTGGGTGGGTGGGTGGGGGTTGAGGTGCGGAATGGGTTGAAGTCCAATCAGCTTCCATATACAAATGACCTTGAAACTCTGACCCAATCAGAGAAGAGTAGCCTAGGCTGTATTGGGTGGGAGAGAACTCAGGCAACACAGCCAGTGGATAGAGACATCTTGTGATTGACACATCACGGAGCGAACTGATTTTGCTGGGCATAGAACCTTGCCACCCCAACTGGCTTTTATATAATAAGGAAGGATGACTAATCAAGCTCCTAATGCTGGTGGGAAGAGGAGAAGCACTTCAGGAATTTTTCAAGTGCTAACAGAGGGAGCACTAAAGTAATATTTCAAGTTGCACAGAAAAAGACTTGCCACATATGGTTGTAGTGTAGTAACAGTGCAACAACATTGCCCTGACCTTCCCAATAAGAAACCTCAATAGTGTTGGTGTCAGCAACAAAAACAAGGAATTAAACCCCCCCAAATGATGACCATATAAACTAAGCTTGTTATTCCAGTTTGATCCATGCATCTGTCAAACAACTTTAATATGGTGCATGCTAATTTGCTGCTCACCCTCTTCCTAGACGTATGGACTGGCAACTTCCATTTCAGTGTATATGAAGACGTGTCCATGAACAAAAAAGCTTATACCTTGAATAAAACTTTGTTGGTCTTAAAGGTGCCACTGGACTTGAACTTTGTTCTTTTCCAACACTAAAGGCAGTTAGGGATGGGCACAAACCCATTCACAAATCTTAAATTTGTGATGAACTGGGCCCAGTTCATGGTTTGCGAACCTCATGAACTACATGAATCTCCCACAAACCTTCCAGGTGGGTTTGTGTGGTTCATGTCAGCAGATGGGCACGAACCAGGGGAGATTCATCACAGTTTGTAAGACCTCACGAACCACGAACTGGGATGAACCTTCATTTTCCTGGTTCGTGCCCATCCCTAAATGCAGTTCACTGCAAAAATGCAGAGAAAGGAAGTACAGGAGGCATTTCCTTTCATCCCAACACAAGACTTACCTTCCAGAGATATTAAACAGATTGTCTCAACAATGTCATGTCGAGAAAGATCCCCCCCCATTTTTTAAAAAGTTTTTAGCAGGAAAAGGAGCTGTTTCCAATTTGTGCAGGAATAGATGACATTGTGTCAAAAATGCACATGACTAGAGCTGCTAAAACGGAATAACCACAGGACTCCTTTATGTTGAAAGAACAAAACAGTGACCATCTGCATAAACTGATTGATAAATAAGGGAGAGGACAATGGTTTTAAAAGCAGACTGAACAGTCACCTCACAGACTGAACAGTTAGCTTTGCAATATCTGAGATGAGAAATAAAAGTGGGAAGTTGGGTTAGAATTTTGTATTACAAAAAAAAAAAGATCTCTTATAATATTAAAAGCATAGTCAAGACAATGTCGCCAATGGGTTGGATCCAGCTGCTTTTTTCACAGTCTTACTAATTCCCCTAATTACTGCAGTCGTCATTCCACATGACTTCTCTCCATTTAGATCCCATAATTTTTGGTGGTGTTCCATTTTTCAGCAGAGGAAAAGCTGATTGGATCCAATCCACTGGCTTTAATTAAACATACAAGACCTACAGAGTTGGATCTACTATCTTCCTTTAAGATAGGAAGTATTCCTTCAACAGAGGGAGGCTTATTCTGCTGAAGCAAAGTTCCTCACTTAGAAGAAAGGAAAAGGCATTGAATTCAACCTCTTGAATACTGTTAGAGCCTCGCTAGTGATTAATTTGTGTAGGTATTGTGTTTGATCCATAGACTACCAAATTCAGTTTGCTAAAGAAATACAATTTGGGGTTGGACTGTGACTCAGGGATAGAGCATCTTCTTTAGATTTAGAAGGATCTCCTTTTTTAAAAAAATGAATTCAGTAGTAGGTGATATAAACGATTTTGTTTTGAGAACTTGAAGAGCCACTGCCAGTCAGAGCTGACAAAACTGAATGTGATAGATCAGTGTTCTGACTCTACTATATAAGGAACATTCATGTGTTCATAGTTTCTAGGTAACTTCCTTGTAATTTTTGCACTGTTATTTGTTTTAATGCAATTTTGACTCAACAGTTCTATGTAGAATCCAGATTCTTTCACAGAATACTTATTCATGTGAAGCATGGTTTCTTAAAAGGGGAGGGGGCTCATTGAAATATGTTTGAAAATATGTTTCCAGAGCCTTTAGTAATATATCCTGTGATGCATTCCCTTCATCCATTGAGACTGCCAACTTGTATATGCAAAAGAATGCATAGAGGGATGGCTCCTTCAAATGAAGTCAGTGGAAAAGCCATTGTGAGCAAGCCTACTCCTGTGCATGCATCATAACTTTCATACTCATTATTACTGGTATAGAGGGTAGCTCCTCAAAAAGTTCCTAGTTTTAAGATACGACATTTCTGTGCTTAAATCAATTTTTCTCTCAGTTTCTGGGTAGGCTGCCCTCATATTGCCCTCCACTTTTTATGTTTTATTCCATAATTAGGGAACAAAAACTTTACAAAAAAGTAAAATATTTTTTTATTTTTATTATATCATATAGCTGCACTTATTTTCATATTTAGTCTAGTTTATTCTGAGTGTGCAGTTCAAATTCTGAGTTGGAATCTGAGCCAGTTTATGGTTTCTCAACATAAGCTTCTTTTAAAAAATAAATAAAGGAAAGTAGAATCTGGAGCAAACTGATTTTGAGACAAATGGAATTGAGAACAATGGATTTCAAAAAGGACATAGCTTCTTTGTAGGTTTTGAAAAATGTTCATTCACACAGCATGCCAAGAACATAACCCCTAATCTGTGGTTTTCCTTTGTTGTTTCTTCACCTCTGACCCTCAGCATCACTGAACATTTTTCAGCTTTTCTTTATATCTTTTCTTTGCTTGGCTTAATGCAGCATCACAAAGTAGTTCGACCTGATTGTACTCTACCAGAGCTATCTTCAAGAGAAGATTGTGATATCTAATAAGACTCAGCAACCTGATGTCAAAAATCAGACGGCTGGATAGATAACTATATTGACAGAAAGCAGAAGCCATGTCAGAGCCTGAGGCTATGCAAGTTCAAAAGTATTAGACAGCCAGAAACATGGAACAAAGCCATAAACAAAGAGAAAAGACTGGTGAAGGAACATATCCAAAGTACCAGCGTACTTGGCCAGTTTAAGCCAAAGGCACTCAACACATAAAACAGAAGGCATTGAATTCAGCTTCTTTCAGCTTCTTTCTGATCTTTTCATGGAGAAGGTACTATTTAGGAATATGGGAAGGGCTGGTAGCAGCCAACAGGTCATATTAAGGGTGACTTTATTTATTACCAGATTTATATCTTGCCCATCTATTTTAAAATAAAGGGCACTATACAGTGAAATCCATACACAATTTCAACATGAAAGCAATCATCAGTGAAATTTATCCTGATGGAACTCCTCGTTTGCATTCAAGTCCAGCCCTTTTGCCAGGTCACCTTTGTGTTATTCCAAGCTGAGTAGTTCTGTGCTGTGCAGTACTGATTGTACAACTGGGTCATGGCCAGATTGTGCCTCAATAAATAAGCTTCGTTTATAACTTATGTGCTTGCAAGCTGCAGCCACTTCTGCATCTGCACAGTAAGAGTACAGAACCTTCTTAATCACCATTAAAGACACATATTTCCCAGGGTCATGTTTGGGTTATTAAATCAGAGAATCACCCCTCTTTGCATCTGCCCAGTTGCATGATGTATATACGGCTCATGAGAATATGCATAGGAGAATGTATGCATTTAAATTAAATGTTTAGGTCACCCTTCCCTGCCAGCAGGGCTCAGTATGGCTTACAACAGAAAGGAACATACAGTAAATAATGAGAAGTTAAAATCCTACAATGAAATACATAGTGCATCCACCAGCAATAATTCAATCCATTCCAAGATGGCGAGAAAATTTTAGATTTCACACACCTTGGGCTGTTTTTTGGTGGGGTTTTTTTGCAGAGAATGGACAGTATGAAAGTGTCAGACTATATGCTATACCATCACTGTCCTCAGCCGAATGCCTGGCAGAACGCCTCTGCCTTACATGCCCTGGGGGAAAGCTAGCACGGACGTTCTCCGGTGGAGACTTCCACCAGGTAGGGGCCAGGGCTGAAAAAGCCCTGGCTGTGGTTGAGGACAGCCGGATCTCTCTCAGGCCAGAGATCACCAGGAGGTTCTTACTTCCCAAGCGTAATGCTCTTCTTGGGGCATACTGAGAAAGATGGCCGTGACGGTATGTGGGTCCCTGACCACTAAGGGCCTTAAAACCTGCACCTTGAACATGATCCAGTACTCCACTGGAAGCCAGTGCAGTTCATGCAGCACAGGTTGAATATGTGCCATCTGAAGAGTCCCTGTAAGGACATGCGTGGCCACATTCTGGATCAGTTGAAGCTTCCAGGTCAGTCTCAAGGGTAGGGCTGCATAGAGTGAGTTATAGTAGTCTATCCTGGAGGTGACTGTTGCATGGATTACTGTGGCTAGGTCAGAGCAAGACAGGTAGGGAGTCAGTTGCCTGACCTGGTGCAGTTGGAGAAACGCCAGTCTGGCAACCTTTTTGACCTGGGCCTTCATTGATAAGGAGGCATCCAGAGTCACACCCAGACTCCTGATGGTCGATGCTAGTGTTAGGGGCACTCTGTCAAGAGTCAGGAGTTGGCAACCCAGCCATGGCTCCCTCCCCAGCCACAGAACCTCCATCTTACCAGGATTCAGTTTCAACCAACTATGACCCTTGGCTAAATTCATGGGAATAGTGTCCGGTTAGCCACCCATCAGCAAAAATGTGCTTTTGCTTATTAGGACCATTTGTCTGCCTTTCCTTTTAGTGTGATCAGCAAAGTCAATTGTATATGTTCTCATAACTCTGAGGGTTCTTGTTGTAGGTCAAGGGTCCCCTGACTTGTTGAGCCTACAGGCACTTCTAAAATCTTTATCTAAGTGTAGTGGGTGCCAGCATAAAATGGACTGCTTCCACTTGGAGGGTTTGCTGTGTCTTATTTGCAGTGCTGTTTTGTCCTCCTATAGTTCTGCTTCTGTGTCTTCCTTCAATCTGTTGCGGTTGTTCCCAAACCTCATTTGATCTTTTGTGAAAGTCAAAGCACTCTCGCACACTGTGTGGAAGAGAAAGTGCACATTTTTACAGCTCCCTCCCACATCATTGCTATCCACTCATGATGTAGGCCATTCTTTGTCCAGTTTGCCTGACTTGGGTATCTTTGTGGGAGAAAACTTTTGCCTTTCCATTCATAAATGTATATTCCAAAGCAAAATAACAATTGTTGAAGATTTGATTAAAGATATAATTTATACTTTCCTCCTTTTATGTATTTTACATTTGTATGGGAAACAGCTGTGAAAACATAATGGCTACAGTTCTTCAGTACACCGTTAAGATTCCTGTTCCTGGTGTGATTGCAGATCTAAGTCCATCTGAAGAATCTAATCAGTGGTTAAGCAGAAATATCTCTTTCTTCAAAATAACCTCTCAGCAGATTGTCAGGACAGCATAAAGCTTGCAATGTTTTCTACATATGCAGTTTAACTTTCTGTATGGGGAGGGGGGTTCAGAATGGCATTATTCCACTGACCAGAGCTCCAGACTCGAAATAACGAAGGAGGGAGTTGCAACCACTTTGTTCTTCTTTGCCTCCCCAGTTCTCTGCTCCATAGTTGAGAGAGACTTTGGGATCCTCCTCATTGTCAAGTAGCACATGCCCTGAGGCTGCTGTCAACCTGGAGCTGCTCTGGAATCAGCTGTTGAAGTGGCAGCATCCCTTTAAAGGGGATCAGTTCTTTGATAGCCTCCAACTTCTTCCCCACTCCTTATAGGTCCCAGATAAGTCCATGGTTCCTCTGTCTGCAGGACCGGTGCCAGGCATTTTTGCACACTAGGCAAGACTACCTTCTGGCACCACCACCACCACCCCATGCGCCCACCAATTTTCAAACATAAATGCATTTTTTTAAATTATATTTATTGGGTTTTATAAGCCTATATCATACACATAAACAAGCTCATTAACAAAGTTGAATACATATCATTGCTTATCATTGCTTAGTACCACACTTCTTTTTTTTCTAAACAACACAGAAAAACATATCTAACATATCATATCAAATCTGTATTGATTAAAAGTTGACATTTTTATAGCTATTGAAATTTATCTGAACTTCCCCTAGCATTTATATCTATAGCTCTATCAATATATACTATTCTTCTTCTTATCCCTTCTCCTATGTCTTGTCAGTTCTGTGTATTTAGGAAGAATGAAAAACACAAAGTTTGAAATTGCTAATTTCTTTTTTTTTAAATTGTGAGAACAAGTAATACAGTCTCTGATTTCCTCTCTCAATCAGAAAAACACAAATCACAAAGCATTTTGAAAAATCCTGTCAATTGTGATATTGAAATTTAAATCTCTTTAATGCTTCCATTTCAGGCACATCAGAATCTCATTTGTGTGCCTTTTCTTTAGCAAATTTTGTCACCAATTCCTCCACTGACACTAAGTGCAAGAAGGATCCTTAGAGCAACAGAAACATTACAGACACTATCCTGGAGTTTTTGTTGAAGTATGAAATACTCTTTGTGGTGGCATTTCCTTACAGGCATTTAATTTGAGAGACCCTGTTTGCATACATGCAGTGATATTTTGGCAATTTTAATTTTGTAAAAAATGATGTTAATGCACCAAGTTTTGCATACGTTTATGCATAGGTGCATGGTAGGGTCTGATACCTTAGGTACAAAACAGACTATGAATAGGTCCATTGAGCCCCCTGAGATTGCTTATTCTGTAGAATGTACTCAACTGGCATATGCCTCTACCAGATTAAGCCATGGTGTCTATGTCCTCAGTTCAACAAAACTAATGTTAGGGGAATCTTTGTTATCTACTTAAATGATTGCCAAAGACCAAACCAGCAAGGTCCACTTATTATGCATATCACTACTCCCCCACTCATCCCCTCTAAACCTTCCTTCCTAATTATGAGATTAACATGGAGCTTTAAAAATAAGACATGTACAGCTAAACACAGCAAGAAACACATTGCCACAAATACAGGTGTTAAACATTGCAAAGGCAACAAGAATTGGAAGCAATCTGCAATTCAACTTCTAACAAATGAATTTTTAAAAGCAAGCACTGTAACTCTATTGATTTCTTCCCTGAACGACTTCTGACTCAAGGCCCTGTATCTCTGTAACAGGCTATCAAAAAAACAGGTTTCCCTAATCTCAGTGTTACTAACTTCTCTACAATTCAAAGCTACAATAAGTAGCTTTGATCAGCCATATTATTTAGAAGGTATCACTGATGGGGCCTGCTGGCATTTCCGTGCACAAAAGTGGACTTTTGCCCACTAGCAAGACTAGCAGCATGTAAGTAATGGAAAGGAGGCATTGAGCTCCCACTGAACTGTCTGTCCTATTTAAAGTAGTCTGTTCAATTTCCTGCTTTCACACAGTATTATTGACACCCATTCCTCTTTCTACTTTAGTATACAGAAATACCAATTCCCATACTCTTAGTAGTTGGAAATTCAATGTAGAACCTTGCTTAAGGTTTTGAATTTACAGTCCTAGCTCCCATGGCCACTTCTGAAGTACCCCCTAAAGAGTCCCTAACATACTGATTAAAATGGCAATCTGTAAGCAGAATGTGATAGTATAGTATCACATAAATACATTATAGTCTACACAGGTTAAAAGGTAGGCCACTGAATTCTGCACTAATTAAAGCCTCTGAACAATCTACACTGGAAAGTTAACTCACATGTGTTCCTCCAAGGATTTTTTTTTCCTTCCCCAAGCAGGGTTTTTGAGTCAAGTTTGAACTACATTCAAAGAGAGCTTACACAGCATAGCATTCACACCTGCAATGTGAAGGCTCTCTGGGCCAGGCCTTCTCAGGTGCGTGCCCCTTTACTCACCAGCAGCAGCCAGCAGAAAGGGGGGGGAGGCCCTGATCTTGCAAGAGCAAATCACAGCCATTGCAGGAATTTTCAGATTCTTAAATCCCATCTAGCCTGATCTCAGAAGTTTAGCAGGGCTGATCCTGGTTAGTATTTGGATGGGAGACAGGGTTTCTACGCAGAAGCAGGCAATGGCAAACCATCTGTGTTTCTTGCCTTGAAAACCTTAGGGAGCATTAGAATTAAAGTTCCTTTCCACTGAAAGATTCAGGATCCCTCCAAATAACATCATTCTTAACTGAAAACCACTTACCTGCTGCAGCCTTCCAGACTGAGTCTCTACCTGCCGGGCGCTTGCATAAAGGGGGCAGGGGTGGCAGCAGACTGGTTCCCCCTACCTGAGGCGAAGCTGCCAGGCGTGGCAGAGCCTGAGCAGGGGCGGTAAAGCGGCTGGCGTGGTCTGAGCTCCCTTTAGGGTCTCCATAGGCGTGCCATATCTCACTCTTCTCCTCAGGAACATTTTGTAGACTGCAGCTGATGCCCACCCTTTTGAATTTGCAATTAATCTTACAGATCTCACTGGGATGAGGTGAAATAAGGGCATTCCCTCTCCCTTTCCCAGGAAGTTTCTCTTGATCAACTTAACTTACTTTTAAAGGGATCAACTTAATCGGCTTGAATTCACACCAGCTGTCTGTGTGTCGGGAGCCTAGGAGGGGCAAACTATACTTGGAGTGCAGGTGAATATCCCCCCGCACAGACACAGGTTGTTTTTTAAAAGGGAGGCCGGAATGGAGTGGTGGTGAATAGTCTCATGAACCTTTTACCAGCCAGCTTCTGTCGGCTGAAAATCGGCCCTCCTCGGCTGCTTTTCTTGGCGTGGGCAATGCTGGGGGGGAGGGCTCCTCCTGGCCTGATGCCTTGCTCATTTGCTCTTGGTTGCTGCATCCCCTCTCTCACTGTGCCTGCATCTCTTCACTGGACAGAGAGCTGCAGGCACAGGAAGGAGATCAGATTGACTAGTGATATCTGCTGTCTGCCCTGTCCGTAAAGACTGCGCCAATCCAGGCACAAGGCCTGGCATGCAAAGGCAATGCACAGCAGAAGATCCAAGTGGTTTACTCCCAAGGAACAAATGTACAGCAGCTCCAACATGGAGGTGCTGGCACCAACCTCAGCCCTGTGGCGACTGTGTTGGCACCCTGCGGTCAGAGCACTGCATGCAGAAAGCCCGATGCCACCCGCCCATGGGAAAGTGCATAGCCCAGGCACGCTCCCCCACCTCGGCTCCTTGCAGAAGGGGGCAAAAGATCCTGCACTCCTCGAGGGAAAGGGCAGCGGTGGCAGCACATTCCTCCAAGAGCCTCTCCCCACTAGCCAAGCGGTGCGAGGTGGTGGAGGGGAAGGTGGCATCAACACGGCGCCCCTGTCAAGCTGGCACCCCAGGCAACTGCCTAGTTGTGTCTATGGGTGGTCTGTCCCTGTCTGTCTGTGGGACTCTGTGGCATTGGTTGTGCTTCATATGAATTATTTATGTTAATACGTAGTCTTCAAAATAAAAGAGAGAGATAATTTCAGTGAAGCTGCCTAAGAGGTGACAGGGCAAAAAAGTTGTTTTATAACATCTGAACATAGAAAGAGTAGTAAAAGCTGGGATAGTGTACTGAGCAAATTGTGTTCTTGGCATTGTGAGTAGCTTCTATGGGGGAGTCCTGTATTCTCTTGTCTCAGGAGGCAGATGGACAGAAGAGCATGGCTTTTGTACAAATAGAGGACACAGCTCATCTTGCCAACTCCATCTGGTGCTTCCTATGGTTGGTCAAAGGGTGAGGGGATGAAATAATTTCAAAATAGCACTTATTGATGTTTAAAGAGCTTCACATATATTTATCTCAGTACAGTTCTGTTTTATTGCTACCTAATCTTAGAATGTTATACGAGCTTGTGGAAGAGAAGTTTCACTTTTGTGTTCCGTCCGTGACCAAACAATCTGACTTAAAGCAGGAGCATCTTGATATTTGTAAAACTAATTAGTGCCATTAGGGAAAATCATCAGTGCTAGAGACATTGGAAACACATTGGTAGAGGTCAAAAGAGCTACAGACCCTTTGACATGCTAAGTGTTGTTGTTTAACTTTATCATCAAACACCAGAGTTTCATGTACAAACTATGATTTTCAAAAGTGACAACTACACAACATGGAGAGCTGTTGTTTGAGAAATAAGCATAATGCCCCATGGGGCATGTAGAACTAGTTACTCATCTTCAAACCAAAGAGTTTATTACTTTCACTTTTAAAACTTTCAGAGTCAAACTAGATGTGACATGAGAGATCTGCATTTTTTTGTAGTTCTATGCTTGATTTTTTAAAAAACAAAAAACCTTCCATTTAGTTAATTCCAGCTTGGGGGAAGGAACTATTGGATTGGGAAAGCACTACAGGAAGAAAAAATATTTATTTGTTTATTAAAATTTATCCCTCAACTTTCCTTGTGGTTCAAGGCTGCTGATATCTCCTCCCTAAGTATCATTTCACCCTGAGCTGGTGTGATGAACAGCACCTTTTAAAAAGCCTCAAAGTACTGTACAAACAGAGTAAAGGTATGTGGAAGGTTAATTCTTCATAGAGCCAGAGAGCCTTGAGTAACAGGCTGCTCTGAGAAATCTGATTGGACAGCATCAGCTAAGCAGACACAGTCCTGAGAGAACTGGATGCTGAGGAGAGTTAATCAGATTTTTGCCTTGACTGGAAAAAGTCAGAATTCTGCCTTGACTGCCTTGACTGAGAAAGTCTGATTTCAGCCTTAGCTGAGAGTGGTTTAACACAGACAGGAGAACTGGGGGAAAGTGGCTAGGAGGTTTGGGAAGTGTACAGAGTTGAACCTACCCAGTTGAACAGGAAAATACCTCTAAAGACTACAGAGATCCCTGGACTGGTGTGAATAAACTTCCTGTAGAGACCTAAAGAGTTAGTAAAAAACTGGTGTTTCAAGAGAAGAAACTGAAAAGAAACTCTCATTAGCCTGTACATAAGAACTAAAGTCTGTGCAAAAACTGGTTTTACCTCAGAAATTTCAATCCCTGAATTCACCTGACCTTTCCCCTCTATGTCAAATAAAATGTTTTGTTTTTTTAAAAAACATCTCAAGTACCATTATCAGTGGTTTATGTTAAAGAGGACTCCTGATTCTTCCCTCAAGTTCCTGGGCTGTGCCAAAAAGCCAAAATACGTGACCTATCAAAGGGTGGGACAGCCAGACTTCTTAGCTAAAAAAAAAAAGACATATTATGTGGGCAGTTCAGTCACAGAGGGGAACAGAAAAACAGAGGGAAAATTTTGCCTCTGAGGGAGGGAAGAGGAATGGATCTGTCACACCCGGATATCACAAGCTAGCCCAATCTTGTCAGATCTCAAAAGCTAAGTAGGTTTGGCATTGGCTAGTATTTAGATGGGAGACCTCCAAGGAATACCAGGGTTGTGACATGGAGGCAGGCAGTGGCAAAGCATCTTTAAATGACTCTTGCCTTGAAACCATATGGGGTCACCATAAGTCAGCTGTGACTTGATGCCCCTCTCAAAAGCACCATTTCCCAAATTTCAAAAGCAGTTATTGGGGACATTAGTAAAAATATTCTAAACTTTTAAGTTTGAAGGTAAACTGTGTGAACCTTCCTTAGATTGCCTTTCAAGTGCTGAGGGAACTGCATTTGTGGTAAGATAACTATGTGGCATTAGGGTAAAATAATGGAGCTGCAAAGGCCTGTGAATTTGGATTTGGGAAACCCCTACAGCTAAGTTGTAGCCTGAAAATCCAGACACTGTCATAGATTGGCATGACATGGTAAGAAAGACAAAGCAAATCAGTGATCACAGGAATCATGCGTTAGATATGACATTAGCAAGCAGGATTGGAAACTATCACATCACATAGCCATGGCTTATATCTGGCAATCATTTGCAAAGAAGCCTGCATCTGTCAGAAAACACACTGTCTACCACATCCCCAACATTATTTGAGATATAGATAATGACCTAATTGTGAACATCCAGCTGGGTCTTGTGTTTCTCAAAGAAGCATTGTCTCATGTGGTGTCCAGCAGAACATTTCTGAAATTGAAAGGACTTCCAGAAGTATAAGGTTTTGCTACTCATGAAAACATTCTTAAAAAACAACAACCTTGTGCTCAAAACATTTGAATTGTGTTTGTGTTGTCCTTTACATTGATTACGATGATTAGTGACTTGGTTGGAAACCAGGTGCTTGCACAAAGGGTGTTTTCAAGTTCATTCAGCACATCCGGTCCCTTAAACCACAGCAACTGAGTATGCCATTTGTGCTAATATCCCTCCTGTGGGCTCACTGAATGCTGTGCTCTTCATAAGCAATGGTGTAATGTCTCTTGGTCTGCAAATAAAGTCTAACAGAATGAAAAAATGGTCTAAAATTTACTATGTTCAGAAACTGTACATTTTGTACAGTAGTCTCTAAGCCTTGTTCTAAAACTAACTAAGGTCATGTGATGTTACAAAATGTTGCTAACCTTGCACTAGCAACCCCTGGGAATTTGGGGGAGATGGAACCTGGAGAGGGTGAAGTGTCACTGACAGCATAGGAGCAGGATGTTGCTTGTCATGGGCTGGGAATTGGTAAGCTAATGTAGAGCAAGTCCACAAACTACCACTTTCCCAACAATGTTAAATATGAGGGAGTGTGTGTGTCTCTAAATTATATACTCTAGCACTACAAATGGACTCTGCATAGAACAAATACTAGAGTGTGAAATCTCACATACCCACAGAATCGTGGGTTTTTTCTTTATTGTTTCTTCCCACCATCCCACCATTATTGCGATAATGAACCAAAATTAAAGCACAGGCAGCTCTCACATTGGCAGATTCTAATAAGATTCATAGTGATTAAATATGCTGCATTTGCTTTCTCATTAGTTACAGCTTTTAAGACATATGTTTTTCATTGTATCTAAGATTTACAATAGTTAAAATGTAAATAAGAAAAAATGAGTAAATGTCAAACATTGTGGAATTGTTGTGTCTCATGCTGTGAACTGATAGTAAAAATCATAGCATATGTACTTGATTTGCAACAACATTATGTATGATAAAATATTAACATCTTTAGCATAAAGACTGTTCCAAGCATGTCTGTGTTTAGGCATCTGAATTTCATTGTTTAGGCATTTGAAATAAAAAGCTCCCTTAGAGTAGGTCCTGTGTAAACAAATTATAAGTTAGGGTTACTTTTTTTAAAAAAGTGGTACCTATATTATACTGTAATAAAAATCATTGTTGGTGAGGTCCTGCTCTGCAATTAATTTGGGATTAGTTTATCACTATTGTTAATTTTTATTTTTGTTATTATCTATGATTATTCTCAATGCTCATTTGCTATAGTTATAATGTCAGCAATAACTTTGGCTTGATACTTTTGTTAAATGAGTTATTTGTATCCCCAGAAGCTTAGAAGAACAGACACAATATCTGTCTCTGAAAATGAGAGAGAGAGAAAGGAGGAAGAGAATTACCAATCACTTAACATAAGATAAGTTTATTTGATTATTAAAAAGAGTGACGATTCTGCAGGTTGAGTAAATACTGATCTAATCTGAGAATACACAAAGACTCAGGCAAAATCTTCAAAGGCAAACTTAAATAAAACATAAACATCAAATCAGAATTCCTAAATGGTACAGGGGGCATTATTCCAGAACACCAGTATGGAACTTGTTTTCCAACCTGCACACCTAGGGTTGTCAGCTCTGTGTTTGGAAATACTTGGAGGTTTGAGTGTGGAGCCTGGGACCAGCAGGGTTTGGGTAGGGCAGGGACATCAGTAGGGTGTAATGCCATACAATCCACCTTCCAAAGCAGCCATTTACTCCAGGAGAAGTGGACTAAATGTTTTAAATAAATAAATAAGCAATTGTATGTAGTCTGTAGATCAGCTATAATTCTGGGAGATCTCCAGCCCCCGCCTGGAGGTTGGCAACCCTATGTACATCCCTAGTCTCCATGTATAGACTATTTGAACACTGGCACTGAGTAACACTACTGATTTCCAGTGGGAAATGGAAGCAATCCACTCACCTGGTCAGGTGGACCAATCTAAAGTTGCAGGGAAACCTTTCACAGTTTGTTCTGCTAGATGGGTTGGCTTTTGTAACCGTCAGTCTTTGGAGCCTCCATGTTTAATCTTCATAGGGTTTTATTATCCTCTCTACCCCCTACCAGCTCTTTCCAGAAGCTGCTGTCGGACAAAATGTTTCATCATACTCACTAAGGAAAGAAGAGAATTAGAGTGAAGTGGCTGGCTTGCCACCATATCACTCCACCTTGCTTCAGTAAATGGGCCAGGCCGTTTAATCTGGAAATTGCTACCAACTGTCCAACTCAAAACAGCCTAAATGGAAATCAGGTAAAGCAATCAGCATCATGAAATCCTTCTCTCCTCTCCAACTTTACTGGCCCCCAAGCCTGGCTCTGGACATGTTTTCTGACAATGGGACAAGCTCTCTGGTGTCTTTCTTCATCTCCCTATACATGACCACTGAAGGAAGTAGTTTCCAAGAACTGGGTTGGCCACATCCTAGAGACATATGAGGAGGAGGCCAAGGGAGTGGTCAAGTCATGCCTTCCAACTTGTTCTTTTCCTTTTATAGTTAAAGATGATACAGAAAAAAAATAACATGGTACCCATTACTAAAGAGAATGATAAATATTTCCATGAAGTTCTAAAATCATAGATGATGCTGGTTCACAGTTAATATAAAACAACAGAGGGGTGAGATGAAGAGAAAGGGAAGAGTATATCTGTGTAACTTAAATGCGTAATAAAGAGAGAGGCATATGTTGAAATTGAGTAAGAATAATATTTAGCACTTTATAATGACCAACGTGTTTCATATACATCATCTTGTTACAATTTTTACAGTTCTGTAAAGTAGCCAAGTATTGTTCTCTCTATTTATACTTACATGCAAATAGAGAGTTCATGCTTGAAATATCAGATACATTTAGTTTTCACTTGCTCAACTCATCTTCCTCTTCCATACTAAAAATGAGGTTGTTACTAAAATCAACTAGGAAGTTCCAGTTATCTTTTTGTAAGTTCTGATTATCATACACAAATCAAGAACTAACTTTCTACCATCTGAGTATGTCCCTTTGAAAACTAGAAAAGGCTTAAAACTAATCTGTAAAAATCAAAAATGTTTTTCTGACCCTTTAAATATCATTGACCCAAATAATATGTGACATACCGCAAGAAACACAGGGACATAGGAACAGGCCCATCGCTAGGATTTTTTAATTTGGGGGGGGCTTTAAATAAGTCAGGGGGCACCCTGCTCACACCCCTGCACACTCCCCCAAGGGAGCACTGAGGCTGGATGGGAAGTCAGGGGGCTGGGCCCCGAGATGCCCCACTGTAGCTGTGGGCCTGCATAGGAACATAAGAAGGGCCCTGCTGGCCCTAGCCTGGATAGCCCAGGCAAGCCCAATCTCGAAAGCAGGCTGGCCCTGGCAAATTTTTGGATGGCTATCAAGCCACTTCTATGAATGTCCTCTGTGCCCCAGTAGGAGTCGCCAGAGGTTGCTATGAATTTCAAGCACAGGTACACACACACCTGTGCACACCTGTGCAAGAAGAGTCCTGCTGGATCAGACCAATGGCCCATCTCATCCAGTATCTTGTTTTACACAGAGACCAACATGATGTTGCCTCCTGGCTCTGGGATTCAGAAGTTGACTGCCTCTGAACGTGGAAGTTCCCCATGGCTAGTAGCCACTGATGGATTAATCCTCAATGAATCTGTCTTAATCCCCTTTTAAAGTTGTCTGTTCCTGTGGCCATCACTACATCCTCCACAGCGAATTCCACATTTTAATCTCTCTGTGTGTAAATAATTATTTCCTTCTGTCTATCCTGAATCTGCTGCCCATCAGCTTCATTGGATACCCTTGAGTTCTACTGTTTTGGGAAAGGGAGAAAATGTCTCTTTGTCAACTCTCTCCACCCCATGCATAATTTTATAAATCTCTACCATGCCCCTCCAGTCATTTCTTTTCTAAACTGAAAAGTCCCAGGTTCTTCAGCCTTTCCTCATAGGGATGGTGCTCCAACCCCCTAACTATCTTATTTGTCCTCTTCTGTACTTTTTCCAGCTCTGCAATGTCCTTTTTGAGCCATGGTGACCAGAACTGTACACAGTATTCCAAATGAAGCTACACCAAACATCAATACAGGGGTATTTATAATATTGTCTGTTTTATTCTCAGTGACTTCCCTAAAAATCCCTAATACAGAGTTTGCCTTTTTCACCAGCACACTGGGTTGATACATTCATTGAGCTATCCACTAGGACCCCAAGATCTTTTCCCCTCTCAGCAAGTTCAGACCCCATTAGCCTATACTTTAATTTGGGATTTTTTTGTCCCAATGTGCATCATCTTACACAACTGCAGTTATTTTGATAACAATAAATCTGATAGCAGAAATTAGATATCAAACAATGCAGCAAAATATGAAGAAATACACACACCCATATCAGGATACCTGATAAGATACAGTGCCAGACAACCTATAAAAAGAACAATATGTTCTTTTTATAAGTACAAGTCACAGTGAACATTTCTTGAAAACTTTCTTCTGATAGTAACTTGCCAAGTATTCAATTTAGTTAATTGAGAAATGGATTTGTGTCATTAAGATCTATGTACATATAAAAACAATACCATGCTGATCTAGAGAGACTTCCGTCCGAGGAAAATCAGCAGAACTCCAGACAAATAGCTAAATTCTGCTTGCAGCTGGTAGAATTCCACAATAAAAAGCCTCAATCACCCTTTGCATGACTTATAGTTAGTTTAGTTCTAGACATTTCATAGTTGTTATGATATAATGGACTGTTAATTTTTTACTTTTTAACACTTTAATGGTTTTAAGGTTATATGTCTAAATATATATTTTTGGACTGAAAGTTAATCTGTTTGTATCTAACGAATATGTATTATTTTGACAAATGGTCTTTGACCATAAATAAACATCATTCATTCACAACACCATGCCAACAAATGGCAACCACCCACCAGCATCTAATCTGCTATACATTAGCAATAACATCAGTGTAAAGTTCAGTTCCTTTGACATTCCCATATTAAGATATTGCGATGCTACTGACCAACAGCTGTTTACTGTATCGGACTTGCTTCTAGTACTGGCATTTAGCAGTATCAAAACTGTTCCCATAAACATACATATGTGATCCAACTGTGTTTTATGAGCTGTGAAAGAACTGATACAGTTATGACTAACACTGCATATACTTTCAGATCTGTCAGTTGTTGAGTCTCTCTATACATTACTGAGTACACAGGATAAGTCTGGGCCCCGACACTGTGTTCAACATAAAACAATCACAAGTGAGTTGTATATTCTCCTCAGTTTCTTCATTTGTGTTCCATTAGGAACAGGACCATTGTGTACATAGAGAAGGGGCCTTCCCTAGTACCATTTTTCCAGCATGAAACAGTCCCAAGGGGGTGCTGTTGGGCCTCTTCAGGAAACTCACGTGTATCCTTGGGAACATTTGGGTTTCCCCAGATAATACACCTTCCTCCCAGCTGTTTCAGATTGGGAAAATGGTGCAGAGAGGAAAGATCCAATAACTCTTTATCCCTGTACACAGCAGTCTTGATCCTAATCTCATGGCATATGTTTATTGAAAATAACCTATGTCATGTACGATTGCATTACTTCTAGCACAGACTGCAGACCCAGACCCAACCTGCATACTTTGTAATGTGTAAGGATACATTGTGAGTGTGTTTTATTTCACTTTTATTCTACAATAGCCAACCTACCAAGAGCTAGTATAATGTAATTACTATGAAACTGAGTGAGAAAACAAGAAGCCCTTTGTTTGACTGATCACCTTTGCCATGAACTCATGAGTGGGGCTTAGGCCTTTCTCAGCCTCAGAGCTGCAGAAGCATTTCAACAGCAGCAGTGCAAGAATGTGACCTGAGCCAAGCTGACCACCATCAATTACTGCAGTAATGGTCTGTGTTTCCTCACCCATGTTGTATCTCCTGTCCTGTCTCTTTAGAAGCTTCTCATTCCCTAATGTTTTGCACTTTGTTTTACCAGACTTAGTGTCCTTATAACAACCTTCCAGTTGGTTAAAATGTTAAAGGCGGGTTTTAGAATTATTTCTGTTGTGTCTCTGGTTGAGATGGTTTATTGATCAAAATACTGGTTGTGGTTTTTTATTCTTTTCATGTGATAAAGGCTAGGCTCCTTTTACATTTTGGTAATCAGAGGCAAAACTATTCCTGTAGAAAAATGATGTGGCCAATTATCACGCAGCCTCTGATTTATACTTTCTGGGCAACGAGACTGAGACAGCAGTAGTGTCTTCTTAGATAACTTGTCTGCTCTATACCCTTTTCAGTCTGGCTTCAGACCAGTTTATGGGACAGAGACAGCTCTATAATACTAGCCTTAGCTGAGTGAAGAAAAAAGGCCAAGCCTCTCTATTGTTCTAACTGGATTTATCTGCAGTCTTTGATATAGTAGATCATGCCATCTTGATGAGGTGCTTGGAAGTAGAAGTAGGTATCAAGGGATGTATGTTAAACTGGCTCAAATTTATTTATTTATTTATTCAATTTATATCATTTCTCATGCATTTGATTTAAAGGGTTGCTATTGGAAACCACCTTTGTTAGTGTGGGATCTATCTTATGGGGCTCTACAGGGTGCAGTTCTATCCCCTATGCTTTCCAATCTCTATGTAAAACCCTTAGGACAAATCATTCATAGTCTGGGGGGTGGTTGTCATCAGTATGTTTACCCAGCTCTATATATCCTTATCCAAATCTGGTGATGCAGCAGAGGTCCTGAATTGCTGCCTGGATGCTGTGGTTAACAGGCTAAAAGTAAAGAAATTGAAACTAACACTGACAGAGGTAATGCTGGTTGGGAAGGTGGAGGTCTTGAAGAACTTTATTCTCCCTTCTTTTGATAGAGTTCAGCTGACCCTTGGTGACTCAGATAAAGGCATTGGGGTTATACTAGATCCAACTTATTACTGTTAATGCTGCAAGTTAATGCAGCTGCAAAAAAAAAAAAAGCCTTCCACCAACTCAGCCTAGCCTGTAAGATGGCCCCTTATCTTGATATGGCTGTTCTGACCACCTGGATCCACACCACAGTAGCACTGAGACTAGACTACTGTAATGCACTGTACGTTTGTCTCTCATCAAAGTCCATTCAGAAACTCCAACTGGTTCAGAATGCCACAGCTTGGCTATTATAAAGAGCGAGATAGAGCATGCATATTATTCCCATTCTGCAGACTCTCCATTGGCTACCTATTTGTTATTGGGCTTGATTTAAGGTATTGGCTATCACATACAAAGCCCTTCATGGACTTATCCCCTCTTATGTGGGATTGCCTCCCTCGATGCTCCACCATGGCAGCATTGCTCATGTTAGCAAGGGCTTCTGCAGGTGCCATCCTGCAAATGGGCAAAATCAACAACTGCCTGTTTCTCCATTGTGGCTCCCATTTTATGGAATGACCTGCCCAAGGAGGTCATGAAGGTTCCCATTCTCCTAGCTTTCCACAAATTATGCGAAACTAAATTATTCAAAAGGGTTTTTCTGCACAGATAATAGATTGCACTTTACAAAATAGTTCACAAATGTTCTTGGACTGTGATCTATACGGCTGTGTGTAACTTACTGTAAGTAGGATCATATTATGTAATTTTTTACCACTTCATATATCATGTTAATCCTTATGCTATGCTTCAGTTCTTTCTAGTTGGTTCCAGACTTTTACAATCCTAATGCACTGTTTATTGAACATCCCATTTTGTTGACTATATTGATTCACTATGTGTGAGTCCCTATGAGAAAGTTGGACTATAAATAATGTAAACAAATCCTGTCCTATTATATAAAAGGGTAGTGGTCTGGCAAGGTTCTATGCTTGGCAAAATCAGTTCGCTCAGAAGCTGTCAAATCTGGTTTAATTTTTAAAAGATATTTTTAAAGAATTAATTTTAAAGAATTAACTGAAATACTCTAACATATCTGATATTTTTTTAAAAAAATAGGTAATGGTATTATGAAACTATAACATTAATCCTGTCCTATTATATAAAAGGTTAGTGGTCTGGCAAGGTTCTATGCTTGGCAAAATCAGTTCACTCCCTGATATGTCACTCAGAAGCTGCGTTGCCTGAGTTCTCTCCCACCCACTGCAGCCTAGGCCACTCTTCTCTGATTAGGCTAGCATTTCAAGCTCATTAGCATATGGAAGCTGATTGGACTTCACTCCATTCCGCACCTCAAACTCCCCCCCCGCAAGACAGTTGGAATTGTCAGTTGCTTATGCAACCTGTTGTATTCTGAGGTAAAATATGTCCTCAATCACAACACTCCCCCTTCAAAAGAAACAAACCCAATAACACAACCATGCCACACCACAAAAAAGACAGATCACACCACAAGCAGAATACCACAAGGCAAAAAAAGCTCTGGTACTAATTCAAAGTACTGGGGATGAGTTGTGTTCTGGCAGGTGACGCTGTGAGTGTAGGGAATGATTTATCAACACAGTAGTGTTTTGGAAAATCTTTACGAATTGTTTGGTGTATTTACCATGGGGCACCCACCCAGAGCCTCCGGCATTTTCTCACTCTGCTGGCATCAAAACCAATTTAAGGCAAAATAGAGATATGGAGACTTTTCCATCCTCCTTTGCATCAATTTGTCTTTGTCGGCAATGGCAACCCTAGGCCTGCCAGCACTCTCCGGGTGACTTCATGCCTCCTGACTGGCATGGCATCACTAGCCCTGGCTGCTTGCTCCTGTTCAGCAGGAGCATCCCTATGGAAACTGCCTGAGTGATTTTGGACCAGCCACAGACTTTGTGCCTAACCTACCTTACAGGGTTGCTGCACAGATCACAAAGCCGTAAAGAATGAAGTAAACTGCTTTGCTCCCCGCTAATGAGAAAGACAGAATTTTGCCTAGGAAGAGGCTGCTGAGAGGGGATGAGATAAAGTTGCCAATTTTAGGTATGGAAATTTCTAGAGATTTGAGGGGTGGAGCCCAGAGGGGGTGAGGTTTGAGGAGGGGTGGGACCTCAGACAGGTACAGTGCCATAGACTCCACCCTTCAAACCAGCCATTTTCTCCTGGGGAACTATTGTTGCCAATCTTGGCCCAGTAGCCATCAAACCATTCTCTTCAACCCCCTGCTGTGCAGCTGACTTCCCCCTAGGGTTGCCAATCTCCAGGTGGGACCTGGAGATCTCCCGCTGTTACAATTGATCTCCAGATGACAGAGATCAGTTCCCCTGGAGAAAATGGCTACTTTGGAGGGTAGACCCTATGGCATTATACCCTGCTGAGTCCTTCCGCCCCCCCAGTGCTGCCTTCCACAGGATCCACCCCCCAAATCTCCAGGTATTTCCCTACTTAGAGCTCGCAACCCTACTTCCCCCTCAGTGCCTGTTGGTAAGCAACCACGCTTGGTCCTGTCACCTGTTTTGGCCTTTGGGAGAAAACTCATTGGGGCCAGTCCTGATAGGGTTGCCAACTCCAGATGGGAAATTCCTGGAGATTTGAGGGATGGAGCCTGAAGAGGGTGAGGTTTCAGGAGGAGTGAGACCTCAGACAGGTACAGTGCCATAGACTCCACCCATCAAACTAGCCATTCCATCCTGGGGAACCATTGTTGGGGGCTGGAGATCAATCAGAATTACAACTGCTCTCCAGGAGGGAGGGGGGAGGAGATCGAAAGCTGAAGTCAGGGGACAGATATTGGTAGGTTGACAACTGGCTGGGAGGGAGATAGGGTTACCAACTCCAGGTTGGGAAATTTCTGGAGATTTGAGGGGTGGAGCCTGGAGATGGTGAAGTTTGAGGAGGGGTGGAGTGGGTCCCAGACAGGTACAATGCCATAGACTCCACCCTCTAAAACAGCCAGTCCCTCATGGGGAACCATTGTTGCCAATCTCCAGATGTGGGCTGGAGACAACTCAGAATTACAACTGCTCTGCAGGAAGGAGGGCAGAAGTCAGCTGAAGTCAGAGGGGCAGATAACATTAGGTTGATGGTTAGCTGGGAAGGACATGGGGTTGCCAACTCCAGGTTGGGAAATGCCTGGGGCTTTGAGGTGTGGAGCCTGGAGAGGGTGGGGTTTGAGGAGGCATTGGACCTCAGGCAGGTAGAATGCCATAGACTCCACCCTCCAAACCAGCCATTTCCTCCTGATTAACAATTGTTGCCAATCTCCAGGTGAGGGCTGGAGATCGCTCAAAACTGCAACTGCTCTTCAGGTAGCAGAGATCAGTTCCTCTGGAGAAGATGGTGGACTCTGTCATTATACCCTGCTGAGGTCACCACAGCAAATTCACACTGTGTGTCCAAAGCCGGGGCACTCTCCCAGAGCCTCTTACTAGAGCTCATTGTATTTATTTCCACAACGTTCCTTATTCCTAGTAAATCAATAAATGGTAGAGCTAAACATCCCACCCAGCAGATGTGCACGCCCATGCATTCATACTCCCCTTACAAAATCCTTTTTGGACAGGGGGAGAGGTTTATTATAGGACTCATGAATTCTAAAAATATCAGTTGTCACCCATTCTCAGTGTGTTCTGCCTTTTTCCTTCCAAAATTTCTTCACAAGCATCTCCACACCTCTAATCATCATCTTCTGTCACCAGCTCTCCCCAGGCAACACTTGTTCCTGAAGCTCCCTACTCCTTAGCATCTATAACTCATTACTGAGTGCTAGTGTCTGCCTTCCAAAATCAAATCAAATGCAAAAACAGTTATACCCTATTTTGCCAGCTCCAAACATTCTTAAAGTCAGACTCCTTCTCCACTGGCAAGAGGCCACTTTCCCCATCCCTCTTTCTCCTTGACTTCAATTGCTGCAAGATAACAAATCTCATAAGGAAATACTTCTTTGTCTTCATTGTTACATGCAGTCCCACATTCGGACTGCACATACACAGACTGACTGCACAGAGTAAACTGGTATTCAGAGTAAACCTTTGAATACCAGTACCAGGTGGCAACATTTATTTATTTATTTGTTTGTTTGACTTTTACCCGCCCTCCTGCCGAGATGGCTCATCAGGCCTCAGACCTTTATGCCCTGTTGTTGTCTGTCCAGAGGGACTGGTTGACCACTATGTGCAATCAGATACTGGACTAGATGTGGGCCACTGGTTTGATCCAGCAGGGCTCTTCTTATGTTTTTATGTTCTTTGCATTTGCATTTATATTTGTAATGGAATGAGAGAAAAGATAAAACTGAAGCATTTAGTCTCTCTTTTTCCTGTTATCCTTTATTCTGCTAGGAACATTGATTTTTGCTGAGGTCAGTAATACGTACAAAATGTGGAAGATGTGCCATCTAGGGTTGCCAGGTCGGATTTTTCTGTCAGTGGCAGGTGGAAGGGAGTCTTCCAGGAGTGGGGTGGTGCAACGTCTGTGCTCATGATGTCAGCACATGATATATCTGTTCAGGGGTGGGGCTTTTCCCACCAGTCAGCTGGGAACCAGTGTTCCCTCTAAGCTGAGCTAGCTCACAGTGTTTTTTTAGCTTCTGGCTCAAAAATTTTTTTCTTAGCTCAGGAAGGATGGCTCCAGAGCAAACTAATTTATGCAGTAGCCAAATTGCTTGCTCACAATTTTAAATCCAGGAGCTCACAAAGTAGAATTTTTTGCTCACAGGACTCCACAGCTTAGAGGGAGCATTGCTGGGAACCCTAGTGCCATGGGCCATATTAGGAACTCCAAGGCTGCAGTCACATACACTAAATAATCCACTTTCAATGTACATTCCAACTGGATTTTGCCAGTTTACACAGTAAAATCCAGTTGGAAAATGTACTGAAAGTGGATTTAGTGTGTGTGACCACAGCCCAAGAGCCTGATAAGATTCTTGGACCTTGTGTGAGACAGACTTGTATTTAAATAATTATTTATTTAGAATATATTAATCTTGTCCAGCCTCCAAGGTGCCCAAGGTGATATGCATTTTACCCTCTCAACAACCCTTTTAAAGCTGTGAGAGAGCGACTGGCCAAAGGCCTCCCAATGAGCTTTAATGGCAGAGTTGGGATTTGAACATAGGCCTTCTAGGTCCTAGCTCACTATGCTAGCTCACTACATTGAGTTCCTGGTTTGAAGCAAGCTTATTTCTGCATTTGGCTATCCTGTCATTTTAAAGTATTAACCAGTTTACCCAAGTCATTTATCTGCATAGTTGCATTAGTATACAAATCGGCTTGTGACCCCGTTGAAACAAATTAGTTATGTCTGTCCTGCTCGGTTGCTTGTCATTGCAATTCTTTTACAACAGTTTACTGCCCTGTAACTGAGTTGTAGTGTCATCTAATTCCATTTTGTTTGATAGTAAAGTCCTATGCAGAGTTATTCCAGTCTAACCCACCAATTTCAATAGGCTTAGACTGAAGTAACTGCACTGGACTGAATTGTGAAAAGATGTGTTATGCATTAAGATGGCTGCGACCACATGCGCCTGGCCATGCAGTCGTATGGACCTACGGACCTTCGGTCTTAGACGAGTGGACACCGCAAATCCTAGGCGTGGACCAATAGGAGCGCTAGGATCCCACAGAGAACCTATAGTTACCAGGGCCATGTAAATAGAACCTATCACAGGAGTTGGGGGTGTGATGGGTGTGTGTGCCGACTAGAATATAAGCTGGCTGGGGACCAGCTATTTTTATCTTCGTTCTGATGTAATTAAATACTTGAGCTGATTTCACTATGCTGAGTCTCCGACCTCAGTACTTTTCAAGATGGCTCTCTATTTAAGTGTTTCAGTATGTCAGGCCATGGTATGACATCTGTTCAGTGGTACTTGTAGAATCTGTATTTAAAAAGCATTTTAAAAAAATAAAGTGTCTAAGCCAAAAATGCACAATGCACTAATTAATTATTATTCTTGCTTGGTCTAAATAATGTTTTAATTAGATACCAGATGATGGATATCAGATGGTGTGTACTTTAATAGACAGTGTATTGCATACTAACCTGAAGGGCTTGAAGGCTGTGGCCCTTCTTTGGTCATTGCCATCACAATGTTACAGTTTCAGGAAGTCTCTTTTTTTTTTTTTTTTTTTTGAAACAAAATTTTATTGGAATATATTCAAAATTGTTAAACATCGTTACCAATACAATTTAAAAATTACATCCCATCCCCCCACCCCCCCCAATAGGCTTCCAACACTGCTAATAACAAAAAAGAAAAAGTTAAAAGGTAATCAAGTTTAGACTTATAACAATCGACAAACCAGGTAACATAATTCTGATACATAAAAACCTGACTTTTTCAAACATAGTTTCCAATAAAGGTACAGTACAATCAAGTGTTCATTTCATTTCTCATTCAGTTTCAATACAAATCAAGATTGTACATTTTTCCTTTCATTCTATATTCAGTTTCCATATACAATTTCAGGCCTTCCCAGTCTTTTAGATATTGTTCTGCCATTTGTCCATTTAGTTTTTTCGTCATTTTGTCCATTTCGGCTAAAAACAGCAGTTTCCTTAACCAGTCTTGTATATCTGGCACCTTCTCCACTTTCCACTGTTGCGCAAAAGCCATTCTTGCCGATGTGATCATATACCGTAGTAATGTCCTCTTTTCTTGTGGAATTTTTTCCATTGTCAAACCTAGGAGAAGAAGTTCTGGACTTTTCCTGATAGGAATTTTAAATATCTTCTGCATCTCACAATGTACATTTGACCAGTATACTTTTGCTTTATCACATGACCACCACATATGATAAAAAGAACCCTCTGTTTTTTTACATTTCCAACACTTATTACTCAAGTTCTTATCCATACTAATATTAGCAATCTTTTTTGGTGTCATATACCACCTGTACATCATCTTATACCAATTTTCTTTTATATTAACACAGGTTGACATTTTAAAGGCTTTTTTCCACAGAAATTCCCATGATTCCATAGAAATTTCCTTATTCATATTTATGGCCCATTTTATCATTTGCTCTTTAACAGTTTCATCCAAAGTATATACAGTCAACAAGGTTTTCAGTTTCAGGAAGTCTCCAACAGAATGACATACAAAGAGGTTAGGACCAAATAGGGGATCTATCCTTGTTGGTAAATCCAAGTCATCTTTTACAAATATGCATACTTAAGCAATAGCAGCAGTTTACTTCGTTCATTTGTTCCATGAGAAATTTTAAAAAAAATATGTATACACAATATAAGATGGTTTATAGCTAAAGAGATATTTAGAATTGGATGGTCATAAACCACTTTTGTTTCAAAAACAGCATTATTTGCCTCTTACTGTTCAGTAGTTGATCAACAGCTGTCTTTCATGAGCAGAAGGGTATGTCTGATGGGGTTGGTATTTACCCATGTCCTCCATGTCATGTTCCATACTTTCCCTCCTTTCAAGAGACCCAGTTTGGAGCATTCAGCTGGCTGCAGCAGGAAGAATGTATTCTGTGCATTTTGTTCCTCTTGTAGTCCTTCATCTGGAATATGTGCATTATTCTCCCACCTCAGTACCCAAAGATATATAGTTGGAGGAACCAAATTCACTTGTACTTCCTCTTTCACCCATTCATTAGAACATTTGTCATTTCCTCTGCCAATGGGCCTGGACTCCACAAAGGAAGTCTGCAGAGGAAGGCAATGGCACACCAAAAAAGCCCCATGGATGAGAAAGTTTTATCTTTTTTTTTTTTTTTTTTTGGGGGGGGGGTGGGGACACTGAACAGAACATGAAGATTTTTCTCATCTGGCAAATGTCTTTGAGTCTCTGTCACCATGAATATATGAAAACATTCCTTGTGGGGATCTCTGATCTCCAGGCCTTTGACTTCTATATCATGAGACATATGTGAGAACTTGAATCTGGAGAGTTGTGTTTGGAAAAGAGTGAATCGCCCGAGCAGGAGAGGAAAACTGCATGTAGGGCAAGTCTAAGATTAGCATACTGTTCAAGTAAATAAATGTTTTGGAAGGGTCAGATCTACTATTACATTCTCACAATGTCAGCACCCTGACATTTGATGTGTTGTACAAATACTAATCTGGGGATTGAGGCCACAAGATGTTACAACCAGACTGTAAAACTAGTTAAATAAGAAATTTATTATGATTGGAATAGTTGTTATCTCACTATTAATAGAACTTGAAAAAACATTATTGTGCTTCTAAAATTTAAGAAGTAACTTTTATAAGCATAGTATCCTTCCTTCTGTTTTCATAACAAAGGGAGTAATTGAGAATGTAAAAATGAATTAATACTAATCTTTAAAAAGAAATTAAAACTGTAACTGCATATTCAAGTATTCCGGTAAACCTAGTATTATTAATTTGCAGACTAATTGCACATTTTATTTTATTTCATAGACATCAATTTGTAAAGCTGGCAAAAATGTCCTCAAAACAATGTAATCATTATGAAAACTTAAATACGATAATACATACTTGCTGGCTTGCCTTCTCTCTTTTGTATTTATAAGAATATACTGTTTGGCAATCATTCTAATTGTGAGAAAAATTATTGAAGGCAGAGGAAGCCTGTGTATAATTTAATAGTAAATAAAGAGGATAATAAAAAGTTAGATTCCCATTACTATATCTGACAAACTTGGGTGGTGATCTTAAAAATTCAACACTGAACTGTTAAAATCTCGACAATTCTAATAAGACCTTATATTCTGTTTACTTTGGACAATCTCTTCTGAACACTGAAATGGAATTTTTTAGTATTTATGACATATCTGGCATTATGGAAGCAAAAGAATAAGCATGCTGGCAAGGCATGAGAAAACCATCTGGGTCTTCCTAAACTTTTACACTTGACTGTAGGATCAGATCCAGTTCAAGGGCAATGTAAAGACCATGCAAGCATCACTGAAATTCTGACAGCAGGAAAGTTATTGGACTCATGTGGTGAAATAGCCATGTGGGTTGGGAGGTTCCGTTGGTGAGTAGAAGCAGGCAAAGTCACTCCCTTCTTTCTCTTCTGTCAGTGGAGCTCAGCTCACAGAAGTTACAGGAGGGGGCAGCCTCCTGACCCATATATCTACCACTGTACAACTTTCCCAGGGTCAGAAATGGTTGCTGGGTGAAGGGTAATGCTGTTAGTACTTTTCATTGGTGGATTGCAGGATCTAAAGCAGTGCATAGTTTAGGTTTATTTTTGTATGTGATTGGGTAGATAAGTATGAATGGAATTTAGCAGCAAGTAAACTGAAAGCTATAACTTCTGAGAATTCTTTCTCATTATCTTAGTTTTTAATTTGTTAGGTGTATGTCTTGCCTGGACTCCACAAAGGAAGTCTGCAGAGGAAGGCAATGGCACACCATCTCTGCTTAATTACTTGCCTTAAAAGAACCTTGATGGGGTCATCATAAGTCAGTTGTGATGGCACTTTATACACACACACGTATCTTGCCTTTCTTCTAAGTCGTGTATAAGGGGTTTCTTGTCTAGACCCTGACAAATTTAGATTGGCTGTAAAAAGTACTGGAAGCGGCAGCTCAGCATAGTGATTCAATCAGCTCTTTATTAGGTTACATCAGAATAACCCTGCAGAGGCTGGCTTCAAGCCACCTTTTATTCCTGAATTCCCCACACCCAAACCACACCCAGCACACACCCCAAACACCATGATAGGTTCTATTTACAAGTCCAGATTGGGCTACTTTAGGATCCGGGCTAGCCCATTGGTGCGCCCTTTGGATCCACCGTCTCTATTGTTTTCTCGAATGAAGCTCTGGCCCTTTTCGGACCGCATGGTCAGCCATGTGGTGGTAGCCATCTTTTCTCAATACATTACAGTCTGTTCTGTCTTAGCAGCTGGCTCCAGGAGCTGGCTAAGGACTCTTCCACAGCAGGGATATCAACAGGAGCTGGAGGCCAGGATCTGCCCTTCCAGCTGCACTAAGGTGCATGTTAGTCTGCAGTTCGCTGGTCTTAGTTTGCAAGTCTATGAATAGGTTGAACCAGGAAGGCTCTCTGACTATGCCTAGGGCCCTGAAAGGAGCCTCACCTGTTCCTGAGCTTCTTCCAGCTAGGGTTTGATGGAGGTTCAGTCCTGCAAGGAACTACGTGCACCAAAGCAGTGATCAGGATTGGCAGCAGAAGCAAGAACCACAATTCTTCACCACTGTGCTGCCCCTTCATAGACCTTTTGTCTGTGCAACTCCTGCTGTGGGGGGGAAGAACCTGGAGTGCTGATGATCCTAGGGTCTAAGCCAGTAGGGGACAGGGGCCACTGTCTGGCAAGCTGGCAGCTTCTTCTTCAGCTGAGGGTTCAGGAACAAGCCCTTCAGCTATAGTCTCAGAGTCCAGAGGCTCTGGGTCCAGTCCTGTAATGCTGGGCTTCACTTGAACTCCCAGATCTTCCTCCAGGGTGGTCCCTTGGTCCTCTTATTCATCCTCTGAAGAGTCTGTTCTGGCCCATGAGGGCTCCTGATACTGGCTTAGCTTCTGTGTTAAGGATTATTTTTGCTTCAGAAACCGAAGGTCGCCTGTTCTTTCTTAAACAAGATGCTGACTATTCTTGATGGATGAAGACAGTAGATGCTAGGTTAAGGCAGCTAGGGCTTCTAACTGAAGACATCTTCTTGCTAGGTATGGCAAAGGCCCTTTCACTTGTCCAGCATTGCATTATGGAGCTGGATTGCAGCAATACAGTGATTCACTCATGCAGGATCTGCTCGAGTCAATTCTTTGGTATCTTACCTCCTCGGACTCTGCCATTATACATGAGACACCTAATGCCTCCCTGCCTTGTTAGGGCATTCGCTTTAGCTCACCTTAATGCCATCCTGTCTGAAGTATTATAGGGGAGATTTTGTCGTATTCCATATTCAGATCAACTTTGCCCTTGTAGTCAGAGTAAAATTGATACTCTATCTCACTAAGTATTGGAATATCAGTTTTTTAATCGCTTTTAGGAACCACTGTATCTCATCAGTTTTAACATGTTCTCCATTTAATTAACTCCAGGGGGATAATATTCCCTACCTGATGCTAGACAGTGACCCAAACATAACCTACTTGGTCACCAAATTTCTGTCTATTTTCCTTTAGTAAATAATGTATTATTCTTTTCGTCATTGTTCAAGATTATCTGATCATAGGAGCTCTGAAAAGGAAAGGAAATGTATGTACCTGTAATAATGTGTCTTTTATCCTTCCCTGTCTCATTGAGTGAACACACAACAGAAGTGAGGGAGCATTGCTCAGTGGTAGGTCATCTGCTTGCATGTATAAGGTCCTAGGTGCAATCCCTGGCATCTTTTGTTAAAGGATCAGGTAATAGTGATGCAAAAGACCTCTGCATAAAATCCCAGAGAGCCACGGCCACTGACCTTGATGGACCAATGGTCTGATTCAGTATAAGGCAGCTTCCTGTGTGTGTTCACCTATGTGACCGCTGCTTACGGCAGTGATACTTAGGACCCACATGTGGCTCTTTGACATGCCACCTATGGCTCTTCTGAACATTGTTCCCCAATGTGACACCTGCCCCATGTTCCGAGAAAGTGGGAAATGTTATTTTCCCAGTGAGGCTTCTGTGCTTTGTACTAGGGAGATCAAGAAGGCTGCAAGGGAAGTAAAGAATGCTCAGGCTTCCTATAGCAGAAGCCTGCTCTGAGCCAGCTAGCAAAGTGATGTACCCTTAACTTTCTCTGTCTTCTTGCTCTCTCCCCAGCCTGAAGCAGAGTAGTTTTGGCCATCTTTTGCTTACCTGAACAGTGAGCCTCATGCCAGAGAGAGAGAAAGAAGACAGTGAGGGAGCAAAAGGTCCACAAGTTCAGCATGCTCAGAGGTACTCTTGTAATTGAAAAGGTTACAGTTATATGTTTCATATTAACAGTTATATTTTATATTATTATGTGTGTGTATTTGGTGGGGTGGTACACAGGAGCATACAGACATTATGTGGCTGTCTTGGTTGATGATAACTCTGAATGTGGCTCTCCATGAGCCACAGCAAGTACCACTGGCTTATGGATACTACCTTGTGCTTCTGTGAAATGGAATCATCCAAAGCTGATGATTCTATCCCATCAGAGAAGATGTGGCCCCTTCCTTATTTCTAGCATACAAATTTTTGTCTTTTGACCTCTCAAACTCCCTATTGTAATCAACCATGCTGATAAAAAGATAGTAGCCTGTATTCTGTTGTTTAGTTCTGAAGCCAGAATTGTGGGGTAGTCACTAGGTTCCTTCCTCCTACTGCACTACCCCCACATTGCCCCCATACTGCTTCTGAGTATCCACTGACCCTCCAGGACCAAAATAGTTGGGCTCAGTAAGCTGAAGTAGGATGGGGGAATCTGCAAAAATCCCCTTCTGCTTCCAAACACAGATACGCAACTACACAAAACACAAATACATATGTAACAGATGGTCTTTTTAAATATATCCAGTTGGTTTTATATTAAGTTCTAATATATGTTATATGGTATTTCAATGAGAGAATCACAGACACAATATAAATGCAAATAATAATTTTGAAATTGATTAGTATGTGTTTATTTCATACTTTATATATTATAAACAGGGGTCTTTTCGGGGGGGAGCGCACCGGAGCACAGCTCCGGGAGCTCAGGACCCAAGCCCCGCCCCCAGCCGGCGTCCCGGAGAGTCTTTCAGGCAGCCAAATGTCAATTTCAGCTCCATTATATCCTATGGGCCATTGAAGTCAATGGTGAAAACATAGGGTATATTCTAGGGGCTGGAGGGGAGGGGGTTTGAGAGAGAGGCTCGAAACTCACAGGATAGCTGATGGGGCCTCTCCCCAAGATACCCACCGAGTTTCAAGAACATTGGACCAGGGGGTCCAATTCTATGGGCCCCTAAACAGGTTGCCCCTATTCCCTCCATTGTTCTCTATGGTGGGAAAAAAATAACTTTTTTCCCACTATAGAGAACAATGGAGAAATGGGGCAACCTGCTTGGAGGCCCATAGAGTGGACCCCTGGTCCAATGTTCTTGAAACTTAGTGGGTATCTTGGGGAGAGGCTCCATCAGCTATCCTGTGATCTTGGAGCCTCTCCCTCAAACCCCTCCCCTCCAGCCCCAGAATATACCCTATGTTTTCACCATTGACTTCAATGGCCCATAAGTATAATGGGGCTGAATTGCCACTGAATTTCTTTCATTCCCTCCTTTCCTTCTTTCTTTTTCCTCTTTCCCTCATTCTTCTCTTCTTTCTTTCTTTCTTTCTTTCTTTCTTTCTTTCTTTCTTTCTTTCTTTCTTTCTTTCTTTCTTTCTTTCTTTCTTTCTTTCTTTCTTTCTTTCTTTCTTTCTTTCTTTCTTTCTTTCTTTCTTTCTTTCCCACCTTCTTCTCTTCTCTTTTTCCTCCTTTCCCTGTTTTCCTCCTTCTTCCCTCTCTTTCTTTCCCTCTTTCCTTCCTTCTTTCCTTCTCTCTACTCTCTCTCTTTCCTTCCCTCTTTCCTCCTTCTGTGGCCCAACTCTCATGAGAAGGAGTTTAAACTTTAAATCCCTTCTCTCTTAGCTCCCCCACCCAGATCAGCTGGGGAAGGGGAGGCTTTTGAAGATGCTTCCCCCCCTTTTGCTTCCCCTTCTGACATCACTTCCGGTGATGTCAGGGGGCGTGGCATATGCTAATAGCCTAATAGCTCATTAGCATACCATATGCTAATGAGCTCCTGCAGCTGTTATTCTATGAAAAGACCCCTGATTATAAATATAACCTACTTGGTGCTGTTGCTTTAGTGTTCAGACTAGTACGCTGTGGTCCTTCTGTCTAATTTGTCTGTCATAGCTAGGCCTGTAACGAGCCAAACTCAGGGTTCTTCAACATAATCGGGCTGGACTCCTGCAGAGGTTCAGGAACCAGATTAACAGGCATCAGAATAAATGCTTCTGTTGTTTGTTAGCAATGTTGAAGGCCCAAATAAGTCATATTTTGAAGATTTTCTGTACACATTCCAATACCAATTATATCTGTCATGAAGAAACACATTGCCTGTATCAAGAAAATTACATTTTTAATAATGCCATCAACACCAATAGAGCTTTGTGAGGGAGGGGCAATGTATCATTACCAGGTGAGGTCAGGCCTCACCTGGATTACTGTGTCCAGTTTTGGGCACCACATTTTAGGAAGGATGTTGACAAGCTTGAGCGTATCCAGAAAAGGGCAACCAGGATGGTGAGAGGGTTGGAATCCAAGTCTTACGAGGAAAGGCTGAAAGAGTTGGGTATGTTTAGCCTGGGAAAGAGAAGACTTAGAGGGGACATGATTGTAGTCTTCAAATATCTGAAGGGCTGTCATGTAGAAGGTGGAGCAGATCTATTCTCTCTTGTTCCAGATTGCAAGACTAGATCTAATGGGTGGAAATTACAAGGAAGTCATTACTGGCTAAATATCAGGAGAAACTTCCTGACTGTAAGAATGGTTGAGCAGTGGAACAGACTGCCTTGGGAGGTGGTGGATGCTCCTTCGTTGGACTTTTTAAGCGGAGGCTGGATACCATCTTTTGGGTATGTTGTAGAGCTATCTTTCGGTTACGCTCCTGCAGAGTGCAGGGGGTCGGACTAGATGACCTGCAAAGGTCCCTTCCATCTCTAACATTCTATGATTCTATGATTATCAAAGTTTATCATTTTAACTCTATTTATAATAGTTGGAATAATTAAAATATTCTCTGGTTGTAATGTACTGTTCTTTTGAAAACTGGAATTTCCTTTTTAAAAAAGAATATTAACTGTAGGTTTTGATCAGTCCTGCTTAGCATTATTTAGAACATAAAATAAATTACTGCAGAGAGAGGAAGAGTTTGACACTTGGGAGAATCCAGTTATTTGTAGAAACTATGTTGAAATTAAAACCATACTTCAGTGTGATGCATTTCTGTATAAACAATATAAGTTTTATATTTTAGCTGAGTAAAAGCAATAATGCAGCACACACATGTAAATTATCTTAAAGAAAATTTACTAAGAAATTGGGAAAGGGTACATGAGAGGATAAAAAACAATAAACAGCCTAATTGACTAGCTACATCTTATCTAGTCCATGATGGATTCTCAGTTCTGAACATAGAACAAAGGGAGGAAGAAGAAACCCCCCAAATACCTATGTGCAGGATGTCAGGTAACGTCACCAAAGTATTGATCAACCAATAGCCAAGCTAAAGGTCACTTCATTATGAAAACGATCTCTGTTTTCTGGCAGGAAATGCGTGCATCACAGCTCATTGGTTCTAAGCTAACTAAGAACTAGCATACACAAATAAACAGGTTAACCAGGGTTTATTTTTTCCCACCAGAGAGAACCATGGAGGGAATAGGGGCAACCTGTTTAGGGGCCCATGGAATTGGACCCCCTGGTCCAATGTTCTTGAAACTGGGTGGGTATCTTGGGGAGAAGCTCCATCAGCTACCCTATGAATTTGTTTGTTTTTTTGGCAAAACTCTCCTAAAGAGGAGAGAATTTTATTCTTTTTATAAGAAAAGGAAGGGGTAGACAGATGGAGAAAGAGAAAGGATGGAGTGAAGTTTTCTCTGTTAAAATGGGTTAGTTTTAGTTAGTGTTTAGTACCGTTTTTCGGCATCGATCATGGTTAGAAGATCTTCTTTTTAACTTTGCAAAGTCCAAAGACATTCTGTTAATACAGTTAGTAAAGTCCATTGGGGTTAGTAATTAAACAGCTCCTTACAGATGCAGCACAAACAATCCTTAAGATGTCTTCTTTTTAAGTCTCTTCCAATTATGGGCTAAGTCCTTTTTAACCTTGATGGCTTCCTTTCCTTCACCTCTTACCCCTGGGCTGCTGTCTTCTTCACTGCTTATCATAATTTTGAGTGCTGCGTCTTCCCTCACGCCGGCGTGTCTCTTCAGAAGTTTTTGCATTTCAAGGATGTAATCTTTCTTCTTTCTTTTGTAGCTTTCAGATTTCCAGGGCGCCATAACCACTTCGCAAAAAATTAGATCTCCGATGTCTTGCTTGCTATGCTCGACCCCCCTTCTACTGGCAGAGTAATTTCTTTTATAAAAGCGGAATTGGCTTTGGGAGCCATATCCACCTCTTCTTTTAATTCTTTCGCTTCACTGCCAGTTAGGGGTACCAATACATTCGCCAAGGTAAATCCGAGATCCTCTTTCTCTTCTTCTTTTACGCCCTGAGAACTTAGAATCCACGCTTTCTGTTCAATTTCCGTCATCTTCCTTGTTGTTTCCAATATCAGTTCCTGTCGACTGATGAGAACACTTTCCACTTTAAGCAGGGTTTCATTGATTTTCAGCATGTGCTCCAGCAGAGGGCGCAGAATCTCATTTTCCTGTTGATTGACAGCAAGCTCTGGGGGGGGCTACTCGGACCGGAAGTCCCTCCTCCCTTCTCTTCCGGTTTCTGCAGGACTTCCCCCGTTGTCGACATTTTGTTTTATTGTTTACTTTTAAAAAGTTCGTGCCGCCACCCCCAGGAAGCTGATAAGGTCGTAGTCTTCTATGCAACCCCAACGGTACTTTCACCAACAGTTCTTTCTCTCTTCCCCCTCCGCGCTCCCTTTGTAAATCTTGCTTCTCAAAAGGGGTGGGGACTCCTCCCTCCTCCCATACGCTTAAATGCTTGCGGGGGATTCAAATTCACGCTTCAAAATAGACCTTCCACTCACGATTCGATGCCACTTCTTCTTTTTATATTAAATCATATCGCTGTCTTCACTCCTGGAAATCGGTGGCGCTGCTAAGTCCCATGACGGGGCACGACGCAGCGGGGCCGATTGGGGCAGGGAGAAAGCCTCAATTTCCCGGCTGTCTGCCGGTAAAGAGGCCACTCTCCAAGCGCCCCCGGTTCGGAGCCTTAACCTAAGGCTCACTAGGGTCTTTCGCACATGCGAAGACCCCCCCTATCTGCGCGTGGGCTAGCTGCCTCCGGGAGCGTCCCGAGACGCGGCCGCCATTCGCAATGCCGAAACCAAAACCGCAGCTACCCTATGAGTTTGGAGCCTATCCGTCAAACCCCTTCCCCTCTAGCCCCCAGAATATACCCTATGTTTTCACCATTGACTTCAATGGCCCATAGGATATAATGGGGCCGAATTGCCGCCGGATTTCTTTCTTTCCCTCCTTTCCTTCTCTCTTTTTCCTTTTTCCTTCCTTCTTCCCTTCTCTCTTTCTTTCTCACCTTCTTCTTTTCTCTTTTTTCCTTCTTTCCCTGTTTCCCTCCTTCTTCCATTTCTTTCTTTCCTTCCCCTTTCCTTCTCTTTCTTTCCCTCTTTCCTTCCTTCTTTCCTTCTCTCTACTCTCTCTCTTTCCTTCCCTCTTTCCTCCTTCTGTGGCCCAACTCTCATGAGAAGGAGTTTAAACTTTAAACCCCTTCTCTCTTCGCTCCCCCACCCAGACCAGCTGGGGAAGGGAAGGCTTTTGAAGATGCCTCCCCCCTTTTGCTTCCCCTTCTGACATCACTTCCGGTGATGTTAGGGGGCGTGGCATATGCTAATAGCCTAATAGCTAATTAGCATACCATATGCTAATGAGCTCCTGCAGCTGTTTTTCTACAAAAAGACCCCTGAGGTTAACTCTTTCATAACTGAAGTAGTTAAATTTGCAAATTCCGACAATGAGCATCAATGACAAATGAAGGCTCTTTCATTGTTTTGCTTATTGTAAGTGGCAATCACATTTCTCTCTTTTTTATGTACAGCTTTCTCCACATGCCATATTTTTCCATTACTGAGAGCCTAAGCAGACACATTCTGACCTTACTGAAGGGTCCCCAAATTTAAAGGCATATCATTATCTTTCATCCTAGTTACTTAGATGAAATAATGAACACATCTGACCTTCTGAAGAACACATCTGACCTTATGTTTAAAGTACATGTAATGATCAGTTCCATTATTATAGCTCTTGATGGTTGGGGGGTTAGGGTTTAGTGCAAAGGAGTTGTGATCAACTGTGGGAAGATCAGGGGAGGAGAGGGTCTACAAATAGCTGCTTTGAGCAGATCTTGAAGAGGCAGAGTAGAAATTTTCTAAACAACTCAAAAAGCTTAAGCAAATAAATGGAGTCAAACAGGCCTTCCCTCCCCAGCACTCATCTTTCTTTCGATTCTAGCCTCTGAACCTTCTTTGTGTTAAAAGAAATCTTACCGTTGCTTATAGGTTGAGCCTGATGAAACAACATTTTATTGTAGTTTTATGCAGGATTTAATTGGATGGCCACAGCGTTGCTGTTGAAGTCCATGCATATTGCTGCAGTAAAGTAGGCATTACCCTGTATTGTTTTCCAAGACGTGTCTTGCCAGGAATAATAACTGTAATATGAGCTTCACTTTTTATTAAGTTAAATATAATCTTTTAGTTCTATCTTTCTAGGTAAGGATAGATTCTTAGAAAATTGCAAATGAATAGACATAAGAGATAATTGAACCCCCCCCCCGGATAAAATGACAAAAAGATCTGAATAGAAAGAACCATAAACATAAAGTATCTGCATGGCAAATATTGTGAAAGGAACTTTGGAAGCTAAACAAACAGTCTAAGGATGGAAGAGAATGTCAAAGATGGCAGCACTTCAGCCAGGAACATTGGCCTCTGGGGCCTGGTGTTCTGGGCTGCCAGCCAGTGATTCTAACATCTGCCTGTAGCTTATAGAGCTGGAGACAGACAGTGGCTGTTGACTCTTATAAAGTTGGTTGGTGAACTTCAGATACTTCCAAAACAGTTGTAAGGCCTTGCCAGAGCTAGTAGACGGTGCCTACATAGTCTCCAGTTTTCTTACTCTAACTCCTTGGCTGTAGCTCCTGGTCTTGTCCTGGTTTTGGATTTTCATGTTCCCATTCACACTATAACTCTATTGGAAGGGTATCCTGGTCATTGTATTGACTGTTATTTCTCAGTCTTCCCTGGTGGGTTGGTCTTACTGTTTCTCTGTCTTAAACAGGATAAAACAAGTTGGCATTGATATTCTGAGCAATGTGAGTAGATACCCCTTCTCAGTGCCTAGATCTGTATTTAGCTGTGAGACACACACACCCCACCCTCCCTCAACAACTGCTGACTATGGAGGTTATCATAGGGAAGGGAGGCGGCAGCCAGGCTGTGGCATCCACATTAGCTGAATTCAGTTCAGTTGAGAATCTCATTTATACTGATTTTTTATTGCTAATTTTGCAGATCTTGATTCCTTTGAACCACATTGGGAGTTAGTTTTTGGTCAAAGATCAGGTTAAATATGGCCAATAAATTATAAAATATAATACATAATTGCACTGGCAAGATTTGGGGGGGGTTGTTTTGTTTTTTTGGCCCCCGAAGGGGATTTTTTATTGCTTTTTTATAATAGATACTAAAACTACAATGAAAATAAGGGAAGGGGAACTAACAACTAAGGAGAAAGAAAAGTAAACCCACACTAAACTAAAAACCCAAGAGTAGGAGATCCTTATCCCAGTTAAAATCTATGTTAGTATCAAATTGTTAGCAAAACAATGTATACTGTGAGTTATTATCTATCTCTGATCTGAAACTAGTTGGTTACTTGTTACGGGAGAATTCCAGAGCATCCCACAGATTCGCTTCATAAAGGCAATTTTCGGAGTCCTTCTGCCTTTACTTAGGCTTTCTATCTCTAAAAGCATAAGTTGGTTTTCGGGCAGCAGCACCTTCTTCCGCGGCCAGGTCTTTGTCCGTCTCCGATGGTGTGGAGCCACTCGAACCAGTTTCACCGTCTTCTTTGGTTCCCAGATGACGTTTCAGGAATTCTTTAGCCTTATACATGGAGTCAATCCTCTCTCTCTTATTGTGCAGCTTAAAGATGACCCCTTCTCGAACCGCCCATTTGTATGCAATTTGATTACTTTGGAGAAAAAGTATTAAGTCCTTGTAGCTCTTCCATTTTTGGTGAATTTCAAATGGAATGTCTTTTAGAGTCTTAATGGTAGCATTTCCCAGTTTCAGCGGAGTTGCTGATGTGGCTTTTAAAATTGCATCCCTTGTTTGTCTTCTTGAAAATCTGACTGATATTTCTCCAGGTAGGCTATTCTTTTTGGTGTAGTTTGAATACACCCTATACGTTGCTTCCATATCATGCATTATTTCTTCCGCTTTCAAGCCTACTACTGGTGCTAGGATATCACCTTCTTCAAATCTTCCTTCGGTGTTTCAGGAACTCCTTGGACTCTGAGGATCATATTCGCTTTTTCCATTTGCAGTAACAACAGTCTGTTTTCCTGATGATTCTGTTTACTCGTTACTTGATCTACTCTTTTCTTCAAAGTCTTGTTTTCAGTGTACATCTCTTTCACTACTTCCATCGTTTGCTCCATCTGCTTAACTGTTTCTGCCATCTGGAGCTGTTGCGCTGCAAGAGTCTGATTGAGAACAGTTAACTGCTGGTTAATACCAGCGAGTTGATCTATAACAGGCTTGAGTGTATCCACTAGTAGTCTCTTGACGTCCATTCCCTCATCTTCCGGTCTTGGACTTTGACCGCCGGTAAGTTTTGGTTTTGTTCCTTTCCTCCCTGCACTCAACACCTTGGTCGATTGTTTACAAAAGCCAACCGCTATTTCACCACCTCCGAAAATCGCTTGCGTTATAAATTCCCTCTGGTAAGTGTCTCAAAACAAGTCAAACGCTCAGTTTTTCCCTTCCCCCTCTCTTTTTTCTGCTATTCGCCTTGCTTGCTGGGGGGGGATCCCTCCGCCCGCTGTTGACCAAAGATGGGGGGTAAGGGATTTCCAAGTTACTTTCAAAGTTCGGTTATATCCAACTCACGTTCATTGTCGGCCACTTGTGGCCTTGCTTAAATCTCCGCCAGTTGCTCGATCTCCTTCGCTTGTTCCGGCCAGCCCGGCTAGTGCCATTCGGCCACAAAGCGGTAGGACCATCAGGGCAAAGGGGCGCCTCAATTCACCGGCATTCCGCCATTGAAGAGGCTACCCCTTCAAAGCCCTATGGCATGGAACCCTCACCAAGGGTTCTGTTGGGGGGCCACGTCAGTAGCTCCCCTCCGGACCGCTGGTGTGCAAATCGCTCCCCTGAGCCTCGGGGAGAGCGACCGCCATCACCATGCTACAAACTGGGAGTCCGCAAGATTTGGGTTTTGATTAATTGAACTATTATTCAGGATGTCATTTTCAAGCCTTTTTGAAGTACTACTTGTCCCCATTAAAAATTTTCAATTTTTCCAAATTAATCTCGCTTTAATATCAAATTATATTCCATCTATGTAGTTAACATTTTACAGTAGAGAAGGGCAGGCTGTTTTTTTCTAGAAGCCATGTAATTTTTTTCAAGAGCATGGAGAACTACCAGTCACAAAATGGATGGAGCCAGACACCAAATGTGGTTTGCTGGGTGGATCCAGTCACAAAATGGTTGCTTGGTGGCTAGATCCAGTCACAAATTGATGGCTTCTGCAAAAATTACAGTGTTTCAGAGTAAGTCTGCTGTGCATAGATGGAGAAACTTTTCCTCTGCTGTTTTCCCAAAGCAGACCTCTACCCCAGCCTGTAACATGCCCTGCAGGGAAAATATATATAGTTACCTACATATTTTCCCTGAAGAGGCAGATAAAAGCTGGGCAAAAGGCTCAATAGCGTGCTTTTTCTGATCCAGAGCCAGGATGTGAGTGTGCACTAGGCTTGCCAGCCCCCAGGACCGGGTGGGGTATCCCTCAGTTTCAGGGGCTTCTCCACACCATAGGTCAGCTGGCTGGTGGGGGGAAACCCACCCCAAAGAGGGACATCGCTATGTGACATCCCCAATGCGATGACATCACCTGGAAGTGACATCATCATGTTGGGGACGTCATGTGGGGACGCTTTGCTATTTAGTTTCACCCAAATACCAGAGCATCCCCATATGATGTCCCCAACATGATGACATAACTTCCGAGTGACGTTATCATCTTGAGGACATTTCATGATGTCCCTGCTCACCCCTAGAATGCCTACCAAATCCCCCTGCTGGAGTGACAAAGGAACATAGCATCTAGTGCTGTTGTTATCCCATCCAGAGCAAAGTTACGTGTGTGTGTACCCTCTTTTTGCAAGAGACAGAACAAGGAGTCTTCTGTCCACCCTGTTTTACAGGATCTGCCAATATAACCAGTTGTATAATCATGTGCATCTTTTTGGATACATCTAAGATAGTTCTCTTTTCTTACTAATAGTTATTGAAAATACCATTTTGTTCTCTTTGGAAATGTCATATTAATTTTTTACTGTGTACAGTGTGATGGGGAAAAATGAAAGGGCTATATTGAGATACATCTCAAAAGAAAATACAAAGCAACTATTAGAAAAGTAGCAGTTTCTTTTACACCATAGAAATGTACTTGCTATTTAGGAAGATGATTTCATCTGTTGATCAGATAGAAAAATGTAAAATTATGTAATTTTCTCATATTTTCATATCAAGATATACATACTTACCAAAACCCTTTATATATTTTCCCACAACCTGTCTTCGACCTTCTTAATATCTGCCTTTTTATTCTTTCTGCCACAAAGTCTTATAAGTACTAGATAATAATATTTAGCATGTCTATTAATCTGACTGTATATGTTCTCTGGGCTCCATTGAGGACACTGACCTTGATTCATTTTCGTTCCTTCCTCCTCACTGACGCTACTTGTCTTTCAAATGGCACCAAAGGTAGAGATCACTTGTAGCTTCCCAAGTAAAATAAGAAAAGATATGCAAGATCAATGGGCTGTTGAGCCCAGGATCCATTTGGACAGTGGCTGTTTTGATAAAGTCCATTGAGGTGTACAGGAAATCATGGGATAATTATGAAGTGATTTGTTCCAGGTCATTTACAAAACTGTGGAAAATTTGGGATCACAAAAGCATGAAGTTGCATTCCATGAGCAACTTGTTTAATAGCTAATGAAGAACATAACCTTTAAGGCTGTGATCCAGAAATCTGTGTGCTGCATCCAATAGAAGTTTGGTTTCCTTGAGTTTAAAAACAACCTTTGGTAAATACAAAAAATATTTGTATACATTACCAGTCCCATCTTTGAAACACGGAGAATGTAGGATATAAAATATTTTATTAATAAAATACAAAATTGCCAAACCCCCTGTTTGCTTACTTAATTCCTGACTGCCCCCCCCCCAAGCTAAAATAAATAAGTCAGCAAAGACATTTTATGATCTATTTTCTGGGTCACTTGTACGACATGTTCCATTGAGGCACTTCACAACTTGATATTTTGTTAGTTTGTATCTTTTATTGTGCAAGGAATGATATCCCAAAGTTTACATTTAATTCATCACATTAAGTAATTTTTACAACATCACTTTAGCACTATGCTGTAGGGTTATGCAAAAAAAAATTGTATTTTTATGATTTGGGCCTATTGGACCCCAAAAATATTAGTATTCCTGAATATTCCCAAACACAAATATCAATATTGTATTGGGATTTGGGTAAATATCTGAGAAACCTGAATATATTTGGTTCCATTATCCCCATAGAGGATAATGGAGATCAGAAAGCATTTAAAGTTTAAATGCCTTGAGTTCACTCACTGAAGCACTGCAGTACTGCAGCACAACTCAGCAAGTTGAGAAGGCATTTGAATTCCCTAACAGCCAGGTAGGTGAGCACCTGCTGTTAGGCTGACATGGCCGCAAGTCACTTCATCTATCCATTTCGCTCCCTCCACTTCCAAGTTGGGGGGAGCAAAAGGGATTGATAAAATAGCTTTTAGCCATTTATATCCAACACTGGGGTGGGTGAGCCTGTCTGCTGATAGGCTGATATGGCTGGAAGCCAATTCATCAATCCCTTTTGCTCCCCCCCACTTCCAAGTGGCGGGGGAAGAGAAAGGGATGAATGACCTCACCTAGAATATTGTGTTCAGTTTTGGGCACTACAATCTAAGAAAAATATAGAGAAGCTGGAATGTGTCCAGAGGAGGGCAACAAAGATGATGACGGATCTGGAGACTGTCCTATGAGGTAAGGTTGAAGAAACAGGGTATGTTTAGCCTGGAGAGGAGATGACTGAGAGGTGATATGATAACCATCTTCAAGTACTTGAAGAGCTGTCATATAGAGGATGGTGTGGAGTTGTTTTCTGCTGCCCCAGAAGGTTAGACCAGAACCAACAGGTTGAAATTAAATCGGAAGAGTTTCTGGCTAAACATTAGGAAGAACTTCCTGACAGTTAGAGTGGTTCTTCAGTGGAACATGCATCCTTGGGGGATGGTGGGCTCTCCTTCTTTGGAGGTTTCCAAACAGAGTCTAGATAGCCATCTGACAGCAATGCTGATTCTGCAAACTTAGGCAGATCATGAGAAGGAGGGCAGGAAGGGTTGCATCAGTGCTTAGTTCTCGTGGCTCTTTCTTAGATGCCCAGGGAAATGCTGATCATCACTTTGGGGTCAGGAAGCAATTTTTCTCCAGGCCAGTTTGGCACAAGATCCTGGAGGTTTTTTTGTCATCTTCTGGGCAGGGAACAGCAGTCACCGGGGAAGTGGAGGGGGATATTTGTGATTTTCCTGCATTGTGCAGAGGGTTGGACTAGATGACCCTGGAGATCTCTTCCAACTCTATGATTCTATGAAATGGCTTTTAGCCATTTAAACCTAACAGCCAGGTGGGTGAGCCCATCCACTATTAGGCTGACATGGTTTGAAGCCAGTTCATCAATCCCTTTTCAGGGCTCTTTTTGTAACAGGAACTCCTTTGCATATTAGGTGACACACCCCTAATGTAGCCAATCCTCCGAGAGCTCACAGAGCTCTTCTTACAGGGGCTACTGTAAGCTCTTGGAGGATTGGCTACATTAGGAGTGTGTTGCCTAATATGCAAAGGAGTTCCTGCTACGAAAAGAGCCCTGCCTTTTATTCACCCCCTGCCAAGCCATGTCAGGCTAACAGTGGATGGGCTCACCTGCCCAACTATTTGATTTAAATGGCTAAATTTTCCTGTTTTGTGCCCATCCCTAATTCAGAAGGCATTTTGAAGTTTAAATACCTTCTGAATTCACTCACCAGGTCATACTGCCACTGTGGCACAACTCAGCAGATTCAGATTTATACTTTAAATGCCTTCTAGCTGTGCCTAAATAAAAGCCGAATAATATTGGCTTTTATCCGGGTGCAGCTATTTAAGTCAGCAAATCAGAATTTAGATTCTCTAATCTGATTTGGCAGAATGAAAACTTGAAAAATACTGATAAGTTTTTGGGGGTATTTATTCAGCTTGGTATATACCGAGCATACACCCCTGCTCTGCTCCTTGTTTGTTTATTTATTTTAAACATTTTAATGTCACCTTTCCATCCAATCCACAGGGTGGTGAACATGGGGGGGGAATTAAAACATTTGAGCAATTTAAATATATTTACAATTATAAAATGATTCAATTAAAACACATAAACAATACCAGATGGAGGGCCAATAACCATTATTGAGGATATGCCAGACAAAACAAAACATTTACCTGCTGGCAAAAGACACTGATAGAGGAAGACCAATGAATTTCCCTGGGGAAACAGTTTTCGTGCGACAACCACTCATGTAGCTTCAGATGGTGGAGGCAATTGAAGCAGGGCCTCTGAAGATGACTAGAGTGCATGGGCAGGTTCATATGGAAAGGAATGGTCCTTAAGTTTTGTTTTAGTCTGTTGCCAAATATGTATACTCATGCTTTATATTTTACACGTATATTTAATATTTTTCACTGCAACCCTAAACAGTTACACTCTCCTCAGTCAACGGGCTTAGAAATTGTATCTCTCTTTAGATTGCACTGTTTATTTAAAAAAAAAAAAACAATTTATTAATGGATATATTTCACATGTTCCATATTATATGAAAAGCAAAATAAAATACATATCCTTTTCGTTATACCCCTCCCTCCCCAATACAAGGCTTCCCGCAATGCTCTTACCCCCCTTATAATCTTTGTTAAACATTTACTTAACTAATCCTTTTTAACCTTCATTATCATGTAACGGTAACACTCTAACAATAAAGTCATTTTAAAATTTCTTCTTAATAACTGTCAAAACAAATCAAGTTATTCTTCACATCCCAGTTTTTCCCCAAATAGTCTTGAAAGTCTTTCAATTCTTCAAAAAAATTTTCATCTCCTTCGTTGTTAAGCTTCCTTGTCAGTTTATCCATTTCAACCATAAACAACATCTTCTTGATCCATTCCCATGTTTCAGGTATCTTTTCTTGCTTCCAAGATTGTGCATAGGTCATTCTGGCTGTTGTAACCAAATACCATAACAATGTCCTTTTGGTTACATTACTTCTTCAAATTTATGACCTAACAATAAAATTTGTGGGTCTTTCTTGAAAGTACATTTCAAAATTTTCTGTATCTCACTATGTATCTGAGTCCAGTAGCTTATAGCTTTATCACAAGTCCACCACATGTGGTAAAATGACCCTTCTTTCTTTTTACATTTCCAACATTTGTTAGACATGCTTTCATTTATAATAGCAATCTTTTTCGGAGTCATATACCATCTGTACATCATTTTATAACAATTTTCTCTGACATTAACACAGGTTGAAATTTTCATTGATTTTTTCCACAAATACTCCCATGATGACATAGTTATTTCACTATTTATATTAACAGCCCACTTTATCATTTGTTCTTTTACTGTTTCTTCCTCAGTATACCATTTCAACAAAACCTTATACATTTTTGAAATCATTTTTTTACCTTTTTCAGCCCATATTTTTTCAATTTCATTATTTTTCTCCCTAAAACCATATTTTTTCTTATCAGTCTTAAATAAATCAAAAATCTGTCTATAGTTCAACCAGTCATAATCAAATTCAACATCATCTCTATTTTTTATCCCATAGTTTCTCCCTTCCACTTTCAAAAGATCCTTATAAGGTAACCAGTCTAAACCTTGATGTCTGGAAAACGGTTTGATCACTTCTGCCGGCACTATCCAGAGTGATCTTTCTTCTGGGAAGAATTTTTTATATTTCATCCAGGTTTCGAACAGTGATCGTCTTATATAGTGGTGTTTGAAGAATTTGTCAATTTTTGACTTTTCATACCACATATATGCATGCCATCCAAATTTATTATCATGACCTTCTAATGCTAGCAATTTCATGTTATCAAGATTAGTCCATTGTTCTAGCCATGTTAAACAGACGGCATCATAATAAAGTCTTAAATTTGGTAGTTGAAGTCCTCCTCTTTCCTTTGCGTCACATAATATTTTCTTCTTTCTTAATTGGACCATTAAGCATTTCTTTAATTTGTTGTCCCAGCTCTGGTACTGCAATGTTATCCAAATAATTCCTGAGCCTCTGTGGGTCAATACCTTTCCTTCTAAACAACTTTGCATAGTAGTTAAAAAAACTCTTTTTAGGCCATTCAAGTCTATGATGTCTTTTCCATCTTGCGTTATCTTATTTATATTGCACTGTTTAGACTGATATCCTGAAGATTATAGAATTTTGGAAAAACTAAGCACAAAAGCTGTCAAAAGTGCATGCAGACAACAAAATATGAAATTCCTCTGGAAAACATTTTAATGCTAGAGGCTAACAAAATTTATTCCAGAATAAGCTTTTGTGAGTCAGAATGCACTTTGTCAGATAGTTTAAACATACATCCATTCGGCCAATGTGTTTATTTTTAAAGCTGAAAATAACAGAATGGTGAGGGAAGAAGGACGAGATGTTAAAAAGAGACCAGTTTAACAATCAAAACATAATGAGTTGATTACTCCCTGCCTTTCTGTTATTTGCAGCCTTTCTGTTATTTGCAACATCAGCATAATGGATGTACACCCATGCACTGAGTGAAGTGAGCTCTGACTTGTGAAAGCTTAGGGAAGAATCAATTGTGTTGCCTCAAAGGTACTGCTGGACTTCTGTTTTGGTTTGCTGCTACCAGGCTAACATAGCTACCCTCCTGGAATTACCAGTTTAACTATAACTTTAAAATGCAAGCCAAGCAGAAATGTATTGAAATAGGTTTAGGAGCTAATTTAGAAAACACTCATGGTCCACTCTTCTTGGTACACTCTTTTTTTCAGCTCTGGCTCTGGCCTGGTGGAACACTCTCCAAGCAAGATCAGGGCTCTGCAGGACCTAGTACAGTTCCACAGAGCCTGTAAAATGGAGATGTTTCAACAGGCCTTTGGTTGAGGTGGTGGGTGTCTAATTACATCAGCCTCCCCTGGTCTACCCTGCCTTGCACCTATGCCTATGTTGTACTTGATGATGGTTTTACCCACTTACCCACTACATGGTCCATCTTGAGCATGCATACAGATAGTATTTGGGAGCACTTATTAACCATGCCTGATCACCATCTTGTGAGTTAACATTGTGGAATCATATTTTTGATTTTAACTGTATTATACTTGTCTGTTGTAACCCACCCTGAGCCCCGCTGTGCAGGGGAAGGTGGGATAGAAATCCAATTAATTAATTAATTATTGAACAGCCTTAGAATGTCAGAGGGGTGTCCCAAACTCATCATTGCTTTCTTCTTTGAATTTATCTTCAGAGTCAGCATGTCTGCATCCAGTTGTCATAGTTGAGCATCAAAGATGCAGAATATCTCAGAGAAATAAAAATAGTGAAGGAAGCCATCCTTGTACTGATGGCAACCACTCCAAATCTCAGCACATCCCAGGATCATGGGCAGCAACTTCCAATTGACACCATCTAGGATCAACATCAAAAACCAAGCAGAGCCAAAGAATGGCAGTTCTGAAAATGCTTGTGAGGCTTTATATTCTTGCCACAAATATCTCATCATCTGTGGTCATTTCAATATGCAATATGATTGACAAGATAGAGTTGTCAGTGTTAATCCTGTAGGTGTAGTGTCAATCTGAGCCACATACTACTTTCACACTATATCCATTTTGAAAGCTGTTTTTCAGTCTGCCTGAAGCTTGAAACTGCCCACATATGGATCCACTAGTACAGACAATTTAAAAGGAAATTCTACTGTACACTTCTATGTACATTTCTATGCAGTGTTCCTTCAAATGTTTAAAGATAAGCTTCAATAGTTAACAAAAATGTCATACGCAGGTAACAAAGAACATGGGATAAGTAAAGGACAGTATTGTTTCTGATGTCCCCATCAATGTGAATATGGTCAGGGAAGGTACATAAGCAGTATCCTAGATGGAACATGATCTCTGTTGCTGACTTATTAGAGGCACTCCCTGTTACATACTAGTGTAGAGCAGTGCCTAAGAGAATGAACTGAAATCTGGAAAATCCTCTGTTCAGATTTTTGGCTTTGTCACAAATTCATTAGATGGGTTCAGGCAAGCCCTCCCCACGGTCTACAATTGCCTACTTTATAGGGTTGTTGTAGGGATTATGACAAGATAATGTGTGTTAAGTGTTTTGCACATTCACATAAATGTTTAATGTGTTGAAAGTGGACAACAGGCATTATGGTTAGTTTCAAAAGTCTGTATATATAGATGCCTTAGGGAGCTCTTTGACATTATGAAATACTGAATGACCCTATTTCTATATATGCCAAGTTACAAAAGATTGGTTCACATGTATGCTGAAGAAATACACTTTTAAGCTTGTACGCTCCCTCTTTTGTCTCCTCCTTCCCCTTCCTTTCAAACTCTGTGGTTCAATTTCACTTCAGTGCAAATCATATCTTGCTGTTATATCTGAATGGGCAAGGTGTGGTTTGCACGGGGCTTGAAGCAGTTTGGCCGTTCTGTAATTGAATACAAGGGCAAGCCATAGTTGGCTCATTTGGATAGAATGGAAAACTAACATAGAAATAACAGATGTGATTGATGGCACAAGACTTACCATTATTTGGTGTGATGTCTGAACTAACACTAAGGAGCAGAAAATAGACTTTGATAGCCAGAAGATTTGATGTGGAGGCACAGGTGAGAAGCACATATCCTACCACTCTGCTGAGCAAAGTTGGAGCCTTTCCTCCAGCCTAATAAGCCATGCTCCAACTTGTGACTATTCTGCTGCTTTAAATATCAGCTCTAGATTACATATTTCTGTAACCCTCTGGGTTTAAATTTACACTGAAGCACATGGTATAACATAATGGATAAATTAGGAGGTCCCTAATGGAAATCTTGCCTCTGATGTGAATTCACTAGTTGGCTTTAAGCTATTATCTCTCTGCCTCTCTCCGATCCTTGTCTGCAGGGTTGAGGCAGTTATACCAGCCTACTTCACATGATTCTTGTATGTCCATTAGAATCACTTTAAATTTGCTGTGCACATAATGATGACTGTTTTGTTACCTGAATTCCCATACTGTGTCACCATTATCTGTTGATGCACAGTTTTGATGATTCACCAAAATTTTGTGTGTTTATTGACATCTGGCTCTTTTCCTAGTTTTGATCCAAAAAGCCTATTGAAGAGAATGACAGTCTTTCATCTCACTGTTTTACCATGAGTTTCAGTGGGCTTTCAGTCAGAACCAAAGGAGAGGAAGGAAAGGCTGTCCTTAAAAACATGCTTTTGTGCTCCTTTACAAAGAACATTGGTAGCTGTCCAAAATTAATAATGGATCAAGTTGTTCTCTCTGATGAAAAAGTCATATGTGCATTAGTAGAAAGGGATTTTTCAATTCATACATAGTCTCCAATTTACTATAGCCCTTGGCTTTCCTTTCTGGACTTCAAGGTCTGACATCATGCATTGCTGCTCGGTTTAGGAAAAGAGCAATGAGTTGTTCTTTTTCTGCCCTGTGAACCTGAAAGCCTCCAGCAGTTTACCATTTGCCTTCCTTGTGCCTTTCCTAACTTGCCTGAGATATTTAAGAGTGTACTTTACTTTGCTTGCTATTTCCCATCTTCATCCATGTGTGATCAGAAGAGTATAGTTAAAACACACTGGACATAATTAACAGCCTTTGTATGTTTACTCAGAAGTATATCCCACAGAGCTAAATAGCACTACTCCACAGTAAATGAATATAATATACTTTATAATATAATATACTTTATTGTCATTGTACATAGTACAATGAAATTAAAAGTGCAATCATTTCAGTGATCTACAACAATAATCATGTGCGCTCACACAGCCATTCACAACTGCTTCATAGCTCCCCTAAAGTTCACATAGCAACTAGACCACTGATGTCCCCAGTTCCAATCTCATGCAGCATTTAGGGCAATACTAGCTCTTGGATAAAAACTGTTTTTTAATCTATTTGTCCTTGTTTTAATTGTCCTGTATCTTCTGCCCGAAGGCAGCAATTCAAACAAGGAGTGTCCAGGGTGTGATGAGTCCTGCAAAATGTTCTTTGCCTTTTTCAAGCATCGAGAACTGTACAGTTGTTCCAGGGATGGGAGAGGGCAGCCAATGATCTTCTGAGCTGTGATGGTAACTCTCTGGAGTGCCTTCCTATCCGCAGCCGTACAACTGGCAAACCAGGCACAGACACAGTATGATAAAATGCTTTCTATTGAGCAATGATAGAAAGACGTCAGTGTTTTCTCACTCAAGTTGTTTTTCTTTAAGAGTCTGAGAAAATAAAGCCTCTGCTGGGCCCTCTTCACCAGAGCAGTGGTATTAACGCTCCAAGTCAAATCTTGCTTAATGGTCACTCCCAAAAACTTGAAAGTAGCCACCCTCTCCACACATTCTCCGCCTATAAACAGTGGCTTAATTTCCGTTTTGTTCTTCCTGTAGTCCACCACCAATTCCTTGGTCTTGGTGGTATTGAGAATCAAATTATTTTCCCCACACCAAACACAAAGCCGTTCCACCTCATCCCGATAAGCAGACTCGTCGTTCCCAGAGATGAGCCCCACCACAGTGGTGTCATCAGCAAACTTGATGATAGTGTTGCTGGGGTGAGTGGGGGTACAGTCCTGTGTGTAGAGGGTATAGAGCAGGGGGCTCAACACACAGCCTTGTGGAGAGCCGGTATTCAGGGTAAGGACTGTGGACATATGAGACCCTACTCTAACCCTCTGTGGGCGGGCTGTCAAAAAATCCAAGATCCAGGAACATATGGAACTGGAGAGTCCAAGGCCCTCCAATTTGTGCACTAATCTATGTGGGAGGATGGTGTTAAAGGCAGAACTGAAGTCCATAAACAACAGCCTCACATAACTCCCCGGCTGCTCCAGATGTGACAGAGCAGTATGGAGAGTGGTAGTGATGGCGTCCTCCGTGGATCTGTTTGCCTTATATGCAAACTGGTGACTATCCAGTGTGGATGGAAGGCACAAAATGATGTGACTATGTACCAATTTCTCAAAACACTTCATCACAACCGGAGTGAGTGCAACTGGTCTATAGTCCTTTAGGCTGTTAATTGTAGACTTTTTGGGCAAGGGAACAATAATTGAGGACTTTAGGCAAGACGGAACAATAGACTGGTGTAAGGACCAGTTGAAGATCTTAGTATGGACCCCTGCCAACTGGTCTGCACATTCCTTCAACACCCATCCAGTGATGCCATCAGGTCCAGCTACCTTCCTCGGATTCACAGACCTCAGCGTACGCCTCACCTCATGCTTTTCCACCCTAAGGTAGGAGCCACCGTGGACTGATGACTGTAGTGTGGCTGTTCCCGGTGACTCCACATCAAAACGGGCAAAGAAGAGGTTAAGCTCCTCCGCCAATGAAGGGTCTCCATTCACGGCAGCAAAAGTTGGTTTATAATTAGTTATATTCTGGATCCCTTGCCACACCTGCTTCATATCATTTGTGTTGACATTATCCTCAATCCTCTGCCTATAGTCCATCTTGGCCCGTCAAATACCTCTTTTCAGATTGAAGTCTCATTGACTTCAATATTTCGGACAGAGCTATGCACCTTTTATGTCCCATTGATTACACTGAGCTAGATTTAATCACATAGTTGATAAACATATTTATTTAAGTATTTATACTCCATTTTTCTCCGTGGGCCTGCTGTGAAGAAAAGTGGGGTATAAATAAATAAATACATGTATCAATTATTTGATTAGATTTGGCTCACTAAAATCAATGGGACATAAAAGGTGCATTAATGCTGATTTCAGAATGTTGCAGATCATGGGGAGGAGGTTTGTGTGCAGTCTCTTCCTCCACACAATTGCCCTCTACAGATGACCAGGTCCCACTCTTCCTCCCTGCATGGTGAGTGTCGACACAGGGGGATCTGTACTGCCCTAGTATGTAAAGTAACTGTAGGTTTGAATGGTCATAGAGAGGCAGATTGACTGAATGTTTCTAACAGGAGGTACAGCCTCATGGGGGAAGGGGAAGTTCTGCACAGGTTGCTCTCTAAGGTTCTTATCCTAATAATAAGTAAATATCTGTTTGCTTTCACTGTGCTTTTTCAATGCATATTTGCACATAAAACAAATATTGCTAAGATACTGAATTTTTCTAATATTGTCTCATCCAAAGAAAATTATACCCAGCAGGTCAGCTCTCTGAAAATTCCTACCAATTGGGGAAGTAGTATAACAAAACATGCACACAAAAAATCCCAACTGCCTCTGTAAAAGAGAGATATGCTCTTCAAAGAGGTCTTCAGGTAGAGCTGCCAGATCCCCCCCCGACCATCATTGGCGGATGGGGAGTAGGATTGCCAGATCCAGGGTGGGAAAGTCTTGGAGATTTGGGAATGGAACCCCAAGGAGAACAGGGATCTCAGTGGGGTACAGTGCCACAGAGTCCACCTTCCAAAGCTGCCGTTTTCTCCAGGGGAATTGTTCTCTGTAGTCTGGAGATGAGCTGTAATGCCTCGGGGATCCCTAGGTCCCACCTGGAGGTTGGCATCCCTAGTTTCAGGTCATATGTTTTTACATTACTGAATCACAGGAGAAAAAAGAATCATTTTTTCAATATTTTGAGTTTCAGGACCTCATATATAAAACCTCAAGAAACATTGGCTGCGGTCACATGAGCAATTCTCACCAATATCATTGCATTACCTTTGTGGATTTAAAGAGCATGATCAGACAACAACATCTTCCTTCCATGCCCCAGTCATTGGCACCTTGCTTTGTCTCGCTTTGGAAGCAGAGTAATCAGGCACTGGGGATAGTCTGGTATTTAGGGATGCCAGTGCTTCTGTTCCACGTTTCTGGCTGTTTGAACTACTCTCTTGCGAAGTCAAGCCATTTGGGAAGTCTGAGCCTTTCCTTCCATTTCCACCTCCTTTTTTCTTTTAATCAGGTAGCGATGTTTGCATAAGCACATAATTGCTCCTGGCTTCGTCAATCACCTTGACCAAGTAGTCATTCTGGATCGGGGGTCCCTGGGGGAGATGTTTTTGAGCAACAAATCTCCCCCTCCAAAAAACCCCCACCCTCTCTCCTATTTTTGCATCAGAGTCTGAGATCACCCCACGATTGATATAAGGGTAAATGCACTGAAATTAATTGGACTACTCTCATGTAAATCTGCACTTTAGAGGTGAAGGGAAGGAGGTTGAGAGGGGCTGGAGTACTTGGCAGAGAGATTGTGGAGCTGTCAAAAAGGAGCCATAGCTGTCAAAAAGGAGCCATTGAATACATGCTTATGCGCAGGGGTGAAAGAAATAAAAAAAGAATTCTGCAGTAATCTAAACAATGGATCATTGGGCAAGCACACAATGAAGCCACTGCAAGGTGAGATGTCTGATCAGAACTTCCTGCAACTATTTAAACCGCTGCAAATAGAGGCACAGCCAGATTGCAGCAAATCTCCAGTTTGACTGCAGCCATTGTCTGCTGAGCTGACACCAAAATAGAACAGATTTTGATTCTAGTGTGAGGAATGGTGTTCCTGGCAGAGCTACAGACCATTCAGTTATCTGGAGCCTTCTTTTATCTAATTGGTCAATAAGACCACAAATGAATTTAAGTTCTGTCTGCAGAGACATGAGTTGTTTGTTTATTACTCCAGTCCTCAGTGTATTCTCTGAATTGAGGCTTACTGATTTAAATAGACTTCATATTTAAGGTCAAGGTTCCAAAGGCACAAATAGAAATTCCTTGCTTAGGGAGGCCATTCTGACAAAGTTTAAGAATCCATTCATTATTGTTTTTAATTCATTAATGAAACAATTAGTGTGGCTCTTGTATTTCTTATTAATTTAAAACACAATGTTTATTTATTTATTTATTTTATTGGATTTATACCCTTCCCTCCCCACTTTACAGCAGGCTTTGTAGTTCTGTGGTGTGAAATGATTACTCTTCTGCAACTAAACAGACCTTCTAATGTTCCCTGAACTTATCCTAATTTACAGTTCTGGCAATAAACATCATTTATATACACCCTAGCATTTTGAATATCTTTCAATAAGGCTGAGATACAAATCAAATCACAACAGTCCCAAAAAATGATTAAGAAGAAGAAGAGGAAGAGATTGGATTTATACCCCGCCCTTCACTACCTGAAGGAGTCTCAGAGCGGCTTACAATCTCCTTTTCCTTCCCCTCCCCACAACAGACACCCTGTGAGGTAGGTGGGGCTGAGAGAGCTCTCTCAAGAACTGCCCTTGAGAGAACAGCTCTGAAAGAACTTGTGACTGACCCAAAGTCACACCAGCAGCTGCATGTGGAGGCATGGGGAATCAAAACCAGTTCTCCTAAATTAGAATCAGCAATCCTAACCACTACACCAAACTGGCCTTAAAAGACTTTTGGGGCTTTGACAGCTAATTTAACAAAACAAAGATGTACCATGTCCTTGAGTTGAAATCATACTGTGCTGTTGCTGAAATTATGTCTTCAGCTCTGTGCAAAAGCAGATCAGTGATCAGTTTCCAAATGCATGTGCCAGCCTTAAAATAATTCTTCCTTGGCCATTACAAAGTAATCATCACATGCCAATACGTATGTGTATTTAAGAAGTACCTTTTAATCCTTCTGACCAGTGCAGTGGTACAGATTAAGTCATTTTTTGTCACCAAAGAGTGGCAAACGTATGTGTACTCATAACAGAATTCAGATTAGTAAGACTGCAAGCCTCAAATGGCTCGCTCTGTAGTGGTACCACCGGCTTCAGTTATACTTTTATGACACTACTGTAGAGTGTTATAGTGATCTCATCAGATTTGTCTGAATGTTTTATTGGATGGTGTTACAGTCCTCCCAAACTCCAGCTGGGGCATGGGGTTTCCCCAAAATTACAACTGATCTACAGATAACAGAGATCAGTTTCTCTGGAGAAAATGGCTGCTTTGGAGGGTGAACTCTATGGCATTAAACACTACTGAAGTCCCTCCCCTCCCCAAGCCCCTCCCTTCCTGGGCCCAACCCTCAAAATCGCCAGAAATTTCCCAGCCAGGAGCTGGCAATCCTAGTTGATATAATTTGAAACAGCTCTGTGGGCCTGGGAAACTAAACATTCATCCTTTTTCAAGGAAGAATCTTGTATAAAAATTTCTCTAATTTTTACAATTTTATGTCACTGAAATCAAATTGAAAAGTTCAACCCTCCCTATTATTAACAAACAAAAGAAATTCTTTCTTTCTGAAGGCACATCTCTTATCAAAGGAATTAGTACTCTAGAATACAGACCTCTTATTAGCAAGGTAGTGCTTTAAAACGTTCAGTGCTACAGGGGATGCCTCCAAGATGTTTTTGGAAAGCATCAAATGAGAATAAAGGATTTAAATACAACATGCTGCCTGAATTGCTTGTGATGGCTGCAAGAGCAATTGCCAAGGCATTATTACGACTAAAAGCAATTCATTTAGGTTAACTTTCAAGCTTACATTCCCAGGAAGAACAGAATGAGAAGTGCAGCTGTGGTGATCATAGCTGACATTTTTAATAAAGAGAGCTGTTGAAACTCCAGTGTGCACTGAGAGGAAACAAAATACTGCAGGTACTTCAAAAAGTAAAGAGCATTATTTAGCCAGAGGCATGAAAGCAAAGGTGAAATAGCATTTTATCAGCATCAAAGCATGATGTGGAGGAAACTATTATTGCTGTGCTCTTATTTAATCACCCTTAAAAAACACAGGAATAAGACAAAATTGCAACTAATAACATGGTGTTTTGTTATTCCTGAAATTAAATTTTGCAAATTCTTTAAGATGTTTAAGTTGATTTTCCCCCTTTTATTGCTTTATATTTATTTCTTAGTTTTTAATATTTGTGTTAGCACTTTATTAATATTTTTTAAAAAATGTTCATGCTCATTAGGCTAGTCATAAATACACAAAAAGAACTTGATAATTCCATGTTAACACAAATTATGAGATGCTTTGAGAAAAAACCTTTGAGGGCAGGAGAATGTATTTTTAGATATATAAGAACATAAGAGAAGCCAATGTCGGTTCAGGCCATTGGCTCATCCAGTCCAACACTCTGTCACACAGTGGCCAAAAATACCAGGTGCCATCAGGAGGTCCAGCAGTGGGGCCAGGACACTAGAAGCCCTCCCACTGTTGCCCCCCTCAAGCACCAAGAATACAGTACTTCACTTGCCCCAAACTGAGAGTTCCTATCTATATCTTGTGGCTCATAGCCACTGATGGACCTCTGCTCCATATGTTTATCTAATTCCTTCTTGAAGCTGTCCATGTATGTAGCCACCATCTCCTGTGTTAATCACTCTTTGGGTGAAGAAGTACTTCCTTTTATCTGTTCTAATCTGACTGCTCAGCAATTTCATTGTGTGCCCATGAGTTCTTGTATTGTGAGTACTTCTTTCTCTACCTGCTCTATCCCATGCATAATCTTGTAAACCTCTATCATGTCACCCCTCAGTCATATTTTTTCCAAGCCAAAGAGCTCCAAGCATTTTAACATTTCTTCATAGGGAAAGTGTTCCAACCTTTTTATCATTCTAGTTGCCCTTTTCTGCACTTTTTTAATACTATAATATCCTTTTTGAGGTGTGGTGACCAAAACTGTACACAGTACTCCAAATGAGTTCGCACCATCAATTTATACAGCAGCATTATGATACTGGCTGATTTGTTTTCAGTTCCCTTCCTAATAATCCCAAGCATAGCATTGGCCCTTTTTTATTGCAGTCACAAAGTGTCTCAACATTTTCAGTGAGTTATCTACTACAACTCCAAGATCACTCTCTTGGTCAGTCTCTGCTAGTTCAGACCCCATCAATGTGTATTTATAGTTAGGATTTCTGGCTCCAATGTGCATTACTTTGCACTTGGCCACATTGAACCCCATTTGCCACGTTGGTGCCCACTCACCCATCCTTGACAGATCCCTTTGGAATGCCTCACAATCCTCCCTCATTCTCACCACCCGGAACAACTTCATGTCATCTGCAAATTTAGCCACTTCACTGCTTACTCCCAACTCCAAATCATTAATAAACAAGTTAAAAAGCATCGGACCAAGTACTGATCCTTGTGGTACACCACTGCTTATCACCCTCCACTGAGAAAATTTCCCATTTATACTCACTCTCTGTTTCCTATTAATTATCCAGTTTTTGATCCACAAGGGGACTTGTCCTTTTATGCCATGACTATTGAGCTTATTTAGGAGCCTTTGATGAGGAACTTTATCAAAAGCTTTCTGGAAGTCAAGGTAAACAACATCTATTGGGTGCCCCTTGTCCACATGTTTGTTCACTCCCTCAAAGAACACTAACAGGTTAGTGAGACAAGATCTTCCCTTACAGAACCCATGCTGAGTCTGCCTCAATAGGTTATGTTCATCAATATACTTACTAATTCTTTCCTTAATAACAGTTTCCAGGTACTCTGTTGTGTAGGTACACTGCTGTATTCACAGCTTCAGCCCATAGGCTATTTGGTAGCCCAGAATGTATAAGCATTGCCCTACACATGTCCTGGATTGTTCTATTCAGCCTCTCAGAAGATCCATTTTGTTGAGGCAAGTGTGGATAGACACCTTGTGTCCAATTCCTTCAAGTTCCAGAAATTCTTTAAATTCAGCATTGCAGTATTCTCCACCTCCATCAGTGCGTAAGCTTTGAAGTGCTTGGCCAAACTTGTTTTTAATTGTGGCCACATAACATTTGAATTTATTCAGTGTCTCATCTTTGCTCTTCATCAGATACACAAAAGTATATTTTGTTTTACTCTGAGTAAAAGTCACAAAGTATTTGTTCCCACCACAGGATGGTGCTGGTGGATCAACAAGATCACTGTACACAATCTCTAGAAACTTCATTGGGAGGAGTGGACTTGCCAGTATACTTTGGAGCAGTCCCTTTTGCTTTGAGACACACGTCACATCGCTCCTTGGCTTTGTCACAATTCACAACAGAGATTCCACATTCCTTCAACAACACACTCTGCATACTCCAATGCACAAACTTCATATGCCATGCATACAAGCAATTCTGATGATTGCAAGAACCATTGCCAGTCTGATAAGCTTGTCTCTCAGCAGCATTAACAACTTCAGATTTTTCACTGACATCCACAAGATAATGAAATCCATTTCTCTCATCCTCTTCAAATTCAATTCCAGGCATCTCAGCAACAATCTTACTTCCTTGCCTTTTCTTAAGCAGCACAGTATGATCACTGTCCATAAGCCTTTTGGTTGAAATCAAATTATCAGCTGCTTCAGGAACTAGAGCCACATACTGTAAATTAACATCTATCACTTCTCCACTCGTAGTGAGGAGTTTAATTGTCACTGTTCCAACACCTGTAACATGCAGCAGCTCTTTGTTGGCTTGAAACACCTCTGGCCTATTATTAGTATCAAGTTCAGAAAACAATTCCTCATATTAGCAAATGTGCATGCAGGATACAGAGTCAACTAAAAATATTTTCTTATTCTCATCATCATCATCACAAATCCTAAAAGCATGACCTCTTCTGTTGGCAGCATGGAAATTTCCATTCCCCTTTGTCTGTGGTCTAAAGCCTCTGCCATAATTCCCTCTTCCACTGGAAGTCTTTCTTTTAGTTTGAGCATGTCCTTCAGTGGCCTTTTGTCTGGCATCTGCTTTAAATTCACAATCTCTGGCATTTCTAAATTCACAGTTTCTGACCACATGATTTTCACTACCACATAAAAAAACACTCAATTTTCTTTTCCCTTTTAAATCTGCGCCCATGTTTCAAACTTAGAACAGACATCTCATTGACAAAACATCCTCATTTCTCCTTGAGTCATATTCCTCCTTTAAAACCATCAATAAATTTTCAAGCGTTAGATCCTTTTGATACCTTAGGGTCATAGCCAAATTTTTGTAACTTTGTGGCAGACCTCTGAGAATTGCAGCTATCATATCTATTTCATCAGGGATTTTTTCCAGTTCCTTAAGTTTGTTATAAATGCCCATTAGTTTACTCAATTGCTCGGGCAAAGAGCATTCTCCTTCACTTTAAAATCAAAGATCTTTGTCTTCAAGTAATAAATCTTACTGGTAGTTTGCCCTCCATATTTCCTTTTCAAGAATTCTGTCATTTTCTTGGAGGTTTCTATAGTGTGTAGATTAGGCACATCATGAAAATTTACTGATCCTAAAATCAGGTTCTTAGCATAGCCATCTTGCTTCTTGAAAGCACTTTTCTCTGGCTTATTGTCTGGGGGGTTCATTGTTAAGACATCTTCAGCTCCATACATCTGTAATTTCACTTTCAGGAAATTTTCCCACCAATTAAAGTTGTGTGGGCTTAATCTTAATGGAGCTAATTCTCCAGAAGTTTGGAATGTACTCACAGAATTTGAAGACGCTGCAGCTGGGGCTTGGGCTGTGGAAGATGCAGCTTCACTCATCCTGGTAGGCTCTCAGTAGGGACTTGCAGGGTTAATTCTTTCTTTGCAAGCAATCAGCTGGAGCCGCAGACTGGAAACAATCAACTTGGCTTTACTCATCAGCTGCAGCCTCTCTCCGTGGAAGCTCAAAGCGCGCGAAGAAAAAAAACTTCAAAAAGGTTTCTCTGACCTGCTCCTTTGGCAATATGCTATCTGGTTTAGGCAAGATTTCTTTAATCAGCAAGAATTAAAGGCATCAGTACCTTTCTCAGCTGCAGTGTTGCATGGCAGGGAGAGTAGAGAAAAAAAATTGTCCATTTAAAATTCAAGCCTCTAGCTGCTAGTCAACCCTTAGTTTCTCTCTCTCAATTCAGTGAGCATTTTAAAAAAAACAACCTGTCACTGCTACCAAAAATATGTTGGGAAAATAGTCAAAATGCTTAAATATTCAGAGGTTTTGATAGATCTTGCTTCACTGAATGAGGAGGCTTTTCTTTCTGTGTTTAAAAAGCTTTATTTCTAAGGGTAAGGGTACACAGAAAGCCTACAAAATAATAAACATATCTAAGAGCTACATTTCTACCAGCTTACTTCTCAAAGCATAGTTACACACTTTTAACAGTAATGGAGAATCTCTCCTTCTCGACCCCTAGAAGGAAGTCACCTGAAAACAGTAACCAATCATTGTTTGTAAACACATTCAGATTCGTGGGCTTTTTCCACATTGGCTGTCTGCCAGGTTTCCCTTCCAGGTCAGTCTAAACGATAGCATGCAAGGTAAACAAGTTATTCCTATAATGACTGGATTGTGAGACCTTGCAAACACATACATTTCCAACACAACTTACCTGGTATCGACATCAGACTGACTGGCGTGTAATTTCCTGGATCTCCTCTGGAACCCTTTTTAAAGATGGATTTTAGCTACCTTCCAGTTCTCAGGAATGGAGGCAGATTTTAATGAAAGATTACATATTTTTGTGAGGAGATCCGTAAGTTCACATTTGAGTTCTTTCAAAACTCCCAGATGCATGCAATCTGGGCCTGGTGGTTTATCAGTTTTTAAGTTGTCTATCAGTTGTAGGACCTCCCCTCTCATCACCTCAATCTGACTCAGGTCTTTCAACACCTCTCCCGATATCGGTAGTTTTGGGCAAGCACTTCTCATCTTCCACAGTGAAGACAGAGGTAAAAAATGAATTCAGCTTCTCCGCCATTTCCCTATCATCGTTCAGTAATCCTTTTACTCCTTGGTCATCCTTTTACCCCTTTGGTTTAATCGCTCTTCTGATTTCATTCTTAGAGTACTCTTAGAGTAAAACAAACAACTGAGGAGAAACAGTCTCCCACAAGAAAAGTGTTTTTGCCATATATCAAAGGAATCACGGATCAGATGGGAAAACTTATGAAAAAACACAACCTACAAACAGTATTCAGACCCACCAGAAAAATACAACAGATGCTATGATCAGCAAAAGACAGAAGAGACCCCCTCACTTCTGCAGGAGTATACCACAGACCATGCAGTTGTTGACAAGTTTACATCGGGACCACACAGCATAGCATTCAGACAAGAATAAAAGAACATGAAAGACTCTGCAGACTTGGCCAACCTGAAAAATCAGCAGTGATTGAACATAGCATAACCCAAACAGGACACAGCATTTTGTTCCAATACATTGAAAGACTAGACAACACTTCCAATTACCATGTCAGATTACACAGGGAAGCCATTGGAATTCATAAATATAAACACAATTTCAACAGGAAAGAAAAGAGTTTAAAAATAAATAGGGCTTGGTTTCCTGTCCTGAAAAACACAAAATGTTCGACAGCTGGCAATAGCACTACAGATAAGATTAGAGTTTCAGTAGCCATTCTACACACAAAAGAACCTCCTCAAACCTCCTCAGGAAATAATCCATAGACAAAAGAATCTCCTCAGGAAAGCTCCTCCATTAGCATGTTAATAGCCTGGAGAACTACACTAGATAATTAACTCAGACCTACCCCACCTTCCAGGGTAGAAATAAATTACTTGCCTATCAGTTTTCTGCTCACCTTGACACAGAGAGTACTTCATCTTTCTTTGTTATACCTCTGAGGATGCCAGTCACAGCTACTGGCAAAACGTCAGGTCCTACAGTGCCAAGACCACAGCCACACAACCCAGAAAATCTACAGCAACTAATGAACTCTGGCCATGAAAGCCTTCGACAACATATGGGTATCACTCATTATTATAACTTTGCAACTTTTCCTCCCTACAGAGGATCTGAAAAAGTACCTTAGTGTGCTATGTCACTCTGATCTGCCTTACTTGAAGGAAATTACCATTTGTAGCTGACAGCGATGAGTATGTTTCACTGATGGGTTCAGGTTGATCTTTGGCACAGTTCTGCAGGGCTGGAGCAGCCTGAAATGCAGCTGAGGGAATCCTTTGGCACTGCATCATTTATTAAACTGGAACTGGCAGAGTTTGGGTTGTTGTGGCTGCCAGGTACTTTAAACTGACTCTCTACAGGATGAAAAATACAGTGCTAGTGCTAGGCTGAGACTGCTTGTACAGCCTGTGTGTGGAAGGAATGCCGCTCCCTCTCTGTGGGGTGTAACTCAAGAAGATCACCCTGTTCTACAATTAAGATGTTTGGAGATTGTGGTGAACTTCCCTGTGTCCATTCTTAAAACTGTGGCCTGCTTAAATCTAGTTATGCAGGGGTGGGTAGGTATTGTTAATTTATTTATTAACCCAAAGTTGCTCACAGCATTCTCCTCTGTTTTATCTTTACAACAACCCCATGAGGTAGGTTAGATTCAGAGTATGTCATCCAAGGACACCTAGCAAGCTTCCATGGCATAACAGAGATTCACATCCTAGTCTAATACTCTAACCAGTACACCATGCTGGTTAATACTGGAAGGCAGGGGTTAATACTGGAAGAGGAGGGGAGGTGAATAAGAGCTTGTATGGAGTAGTATGAATTGTTTCTCAGAGCTGCCCAAGTATGGTATCTTGCTTCCCAGATCCTTCTCATATTCTTGTAGTTCTGCGAATGTAAATTTTAAAAAGTGCAAAACCCACTTCCATACTGGTTTTTCTTTGAATCAATATTTATATTTTGTTTTATCAGAAAGGTAGAGATCATCCTCTTCACATTGTTTCTAGGGATGCTGAAATACCCACCAGCTCTGTTCATTTCCTGTTTTGCCTTTGGTGAAAGGACTGTTCATCTGTTCTGTTAAGTATGAGCCTTAACAAGGTAGTGATTTCAACAAGTGATTTCAGCTTTATTTAACAGCAAACAAGTCGATCAGACAACACACACCAGTGGAGCACAGCTCCCTTTTTAAATAATCCGGGCTGTCAAAGCCACGCCCATATTTCAGTTAACAACCAATCAGAACATTGGGATAAAGACCAATGAGGTCTGTTCCCTCCATAAAAGTATATACAGTTCTTATTGGCTACTTACAGAGTTTCACAGAAACAACCAACGGGTATGTCGACTCTTACAATCCCTTTTACTGACTCAAGCTTAACAAGAAAATACATAGGTCTGATTCGAGAGTCAGAACATAACATGTGCATTGACCAATTCTGTATGTTTCTTTACCATATTATTTCCTGACAGTGCAATAGAGCACAGTTGGCTTTTTGTGCATGCACACTCTCACACAGTCCAATTAGTACTAGCCCCCCCCCCGGTTGCCCTGCTGCTGTACTTGGCAGGCCATCACTTAAAACAACAGTTAAATCAATCATATGAATCAGTCATAAGTAAATGTTTGACTAAGTAGTATGTAGTGACATTAATGACTGCTGATCTGTTTGAATCGTCAGTATTTTTGCACATCTGCAGTTTGGAAGTTGTTTAGTGCTAGATGGACTGGACCCAGTAAGAGACTTATGTCTGATAATCACAGTTGAACAAGGAAAATACAGCTATCAAACACAGTCAACATGAAATTTGCTGAATTCTTATCTAGTTTCCCTGGAACCAGTATCCATATTTTATCAGAAAGGTTTATTCTTAGCTTCAGTATTGCATTTGAAAAGCTTCTTGACACTGACCTATTTAAGTTTCTATTGATGAAAGCTAACAGTGTCGTTCCCTCAATGATACAGAGTCACATCACATATCTGTAATAAACAGAGATTAAAACCTTATGTCCCATTCTTTTTCCTCAGGTCACTCAGTGTTTTTTTATTTGTTTGTTACAGTCTAAGCTCCTCTGTTTTTAAAAGAAAAATGCATCCTTATTAGTTTTAAAATGTACATATGGTCACTTATTTGAAACTAATGGTGTACAGTCATAAAATAGAAAGGAACACTTAGTGATACTTTGTTCTTCATAAATCATTTCTCGTACTGAACAGATTCCATTGTATAATAAAAGGAATTTTCCTCTTGGATTCTTACTAGATACATTCATTTAATCAAATTTGCCATGTTCCAGATTTTTCAATTTGTTTCTGGGTTTTTTTTTGCCATTTTTCAGCTTTCCCATTTAAAAGCAGCTTCTGATATTGCTACAGTTAATACATATAATATTAAATCAATACATCTACATCTGCTTTGCAGTTTAAATAACCTAGCAACCTAGCATCCAGATATAACTGTTATTACTGCACTTGATCTTAGCCAAAAGGCCAAGAACCATTATTAAGTACATTATGTTCCTTCTGAACTTTACAAATTTTTATCAGCATTCAAATGCCTGGCGTGAGAAAAGGGTGGGATAAAATATTTCAATAAATAAAACAAATGATCAGTAATTGTGATAGTGGTCTGAGTATTGTCTCTGCTTTTCCAATAATATACAGTTATAACATTTAAAACCTTATAATACCATCTGCATAATATTCACCTTTATATTGGAAGTAGTTTTGCACTTGGATTATGGAGTGTTAGGTAAGATTGCTATATATCACATAATCCAAGATTCCTTTCCTAATTTTTCCTATTTCTTTTTACTATTTCCAGCTCTGTTTCACCAACATTGAAAATGGTGGATTTTCAATAAAAAAAATAAGTAATTGGCATTGCTTCCTGTATTTGCTTTTGGATTTTCAGAAAATTGGTATCCCTTCAAGTGTATGTATAGATGTGTGTGTTTCTGTATCTATGTATTTGTGTGTATAAAGTTAATAAAAAATCCTATTTGATCAAAATCCACATAGTGATATATAAAGATACTAAGACAAGAAACCATATAGATGCTGATGTTTTATAGTTTACATTGAAAAGTAAAGTAAGGTAAAAAAAGGGGTTTTCCAAATCTGTGAATGTGTATATCTGTAGGATCGCTTCCCTGCTGTCCTGTCCGGTCCTATGACTGAAGGGGTGTGTGTGTGCCTTAAGTGACATCAAGTTGCTTCCAATGTATGGCGACTCTATGAATTAATGTCCTCCAAAATGTCCTATCATTAACAGCCTTGCAAAATGAGGGCCGTAATAACTATTTAACTTAAACATAAGAAAAATTGCAATTTTTTTTATTATGTTGAAATGTATATACACTGAAACATACCAGAAGAATATTAGGTTAAAAATGTCAAACAGTAGTAAAGTGAGGAGGAGACATTTAATGGACTTACTCATCAAAGGAAGTGCAAACTCCTATAAAAGTTTTTAAAACTATGTTTCCTGGAAGTGGTAGGTTATCAGCAGATTTATATTTTTTTAAAAAATAGTTTTTACTGATTCTCACTTCAGTTTGTAGCAGCGTGGATTTGATTTCTGACTAGTCAGTAAGACGATTTAAATCATGGTTTTTTCTACATAAAGGCTCATTCTTACTGGTCTTAATACTTACAACACAGATGAAGGTTTCATTTTCATATAATAACTTTTCAGGTTAGTTTTAGTTATATCAGAAAATTAATGACTGGTTATTTACCACATGAAATAGATAATTATGAAACTGTTGCAAGGTGAACTGTCTCTGGTTTAGTAGGTTAATCATTCATATTTGGACAACTTTTCTGCTGTTCTTTGCTGGAAGGAGAAAAATAATAACAATAACCATTTAAATTGTTTTATTTGACTAAAACAATAACATTATGTAGCATATGTATTCCTGCATATGCTTAAACATCCAGGAGGATGCACTCACAAAGATCTCAAGATTTCTGGAGTATTCTGCCCCAAAAATTTCACTTTCATTTGTACTGCTTGTCCCTCCCTCCTCAGCTTAGCTCTTAACATCTCCTCCTTATCCAGACCTATTCCACCCCAAACAATCTTCTATTCATTGAACTTTTTGAAACTTAGCACTTAATGGATAAGGGGTTGATTCTGTATGCATAGATTTGCAGAGGACCAATAGGACTGAGGTCTCTTAACTCTGTATGTTTATTTTATGTGTGATCTCTGCAGACACAAATTCAGTTTTGAGAACCATAAAACCAAGCATCTGTGATAACTTCTAGATAGAAAAATTGCCCAATACACTTACAGAAACCTCTGGAAGAGCATGACATTGTGAATGGATTAATGGAATTCATTTACCAAAAAATTTAAACATTGAATGAATATACAGCCTCATGCTAAATAATTAAAAACTAACCTTTATTTCATGATGAGTAATCTTTGTACCATAATGTATCTTAAATAGAAAACTATCTTTAGATAGATTTTTCCTTAAAAAGCATTTTATTTTAAAAATCCAATTTAAATTAAAAAATCAATTTTTATTTTTTTTAAAAAGCATTGATTTTTATCCACCCTGGTTTGTAGTAACAAATATATGAAGTTCTACAACATCCTGAATACCTAGTATTATGAAACTTATTTAATTTATGAGATAACAGTGGTTTCTCATTGATTTACAAGTTTCCATGCTAGTAGTTTACTAGATTTTAAGAACATTTTTAAAAATATATTTGTTTAGAAAAAAAATCTTTTCAACCTTGAGAGCGTTAAGGAAATATAGTTTCTTGGCTTCGCACTCTGTAACATTTTAATAACTTTCTAGAGCATAAACATTTACTTTTACAAACATTCTAACTTCTCTGATCATACTCTTCTTGCTTCTCTGTTTTCAAAAAAAGAACTATATTCTCATTTACAATTTGCTATTGCTATCAAATATTTTGTAATAAAAATTGCATTTGATTACCACATTTGAATATTGGATTTTCATACAGAAGCCAGCTGTAAATTATGTATGGTGGCCCCAAGAGACAAAAAGGAGAAGAGGTGTTGTAAGTCAGATCTGAAGTGGAGAATAAAAGGGGGAAAGATGGCAAGGCGCAGGATAGGGTTTGGGAAATATCTGAACAGGGCTAGGAAGGGAGGGAGTGGGACGAAAAGCATGTTGCCTAGGAGCAAAAGGACAAGGAGACAAAGAGAGAAGAAGAAGAGAAGAGATTGGATTTATACCCCGCCCTTCACTGCCCAAAGGCGTCTCAGAGTGGCTTACAAACTCCTTCCCCTCCCCACAACAGACACCCTGTGAGGTAGGCGGGGCTGAGAGAACTTCTGACAGAAACTGTCCTTAAGAGAACAGCTGTGCCAGAGCTTGTGACTGACCCAAGGTCACATCAGCAGGTGCAAGTGGAGGAGTGGGGAATCAAACCCGGTTCTCCCAGATAAGAGTCCACACACTGAACCACTACACCAAACTGGCAAGAGAGGGAGAAATTGCTGGGGCAGAGTTCTGAATGAGAAGAGAAGGGGAGGTAGCAAGAGACAGGGACAGAGATGAGGTAGAACCAGATTAAAACCAGGGAAGGGGGACTGAAAGAGAATAGTCTGAGTATTTTCAGGAGTTGCTGTGGTGGAGGGATAGTCCTGGAGTGAAGCTGAATCTGCAGTACTGTGAAGAGCTGAACCTGAAATGCCAGTCAAAAGGGAGTCCTTAAGTGTGTAAAGTGCCATCGTCACAGCCAACTTTTGGCAATCCTGTAAGGTTTTCAAGGCAAAAGTCTTAACAGAAGTGGTTTGCCATTGCCTACCTCTGTATAGCAACCCTGAACTTCCTTGGTAGTCTCCCACTGAAGTACTAACCAGGGCCAACCCTGCTTAGTTTCAAGGTCTGATGAAATCCAGGACAGCCTGGACCAGCCAGGTCAGGACAAAGGAGAATCTTTAAATTCTTAGAATTTGCACCCTGGGTTCCTGGCTGCTTGAGTTACTTTGAGGGGGATGCTAATAGGGCAGCAGAAAACATTATCCTGTTGATTAAACACTTGATCAGGTTACCAGGCAGTATTTTAAGATACATTCTTGAGGGGAAAGACTAGATGCGGGGACATCCCATAGAGTTACAAAACAAGACCTTCATTAAGGGATAGATTCAGGTGGGTAGCCATTTTGATCTGAAGCAGTAGAACAAAGTTAGAGTTTAGTGACACCTTTAAGACCAACATAAAACTTTGTAGGTCTTAAAGGTGCCACTGAACTCAAACTTTGTTTTGACTAAGGGATGTATCAGTTTCTCACAGAAATCAGGCTGTCATCATGAAATGGCACTGTGTTTAATTCATATCATGATTCTTTGGTTTAAGTTAATATGGACTTTCCCCAAACCTCAACTGTATAATCCCTAGAACTGTAGACAGCTCTGGGACAGTGTAATGGTTGATTATTGCTATGATGTGCCTTATGTTTGTAGCCTGAGCTGAAGGAGTTGAGATCTCTAGCAGATGTTAGTGTCTAGACTCCTAGGTGGACTTCAGCAAAGGTCCTGAAAAAACAATTGTTACTTTTCAATCATGTATTTATTTTTGTTCTCCTTGACTGTAAGCTGTGCAGAGTGCTGACTTTGTGCCAAAAGTCCAATCACTAAGTTTCCACATGGCTGCTCCAGTTTCTCCAGATATGGGACCAAATGATGTAGCCTCATGCTGTTCTTTGGATATATATCTGTGCCCCTTGCTGAGGCTTATGTACACCTGCTGATGCACCATAATTGGCTGAGAAGTTAGGCAGGATGCTATCTTCCACTGTGGCTGTGGAGGAGAAGATTTAATATATACAGCATCACTAGCAATCCATACTTTATAAATCCCCTGTAAGAATTTGTCATTTCAAAATCCTTTCTTGTGGGCCTCAGAAGCTTAATAGACTTGAAATCATCAGCTCAAGGTCAGCTTACTCAATTTTCTCATATTTTACCTGATCAATCCACATTATGTTTCCCCTACAAATTCATCATAAGAAATAACTTAATCACATAATCATAACATTAAATGCCTTATTAACTTCTTTAGCTATTTAAGATTTCAGTCAAATTACACCTAGATGTTATGTGCCTATTTAAACACAACACATTCAGTTTCTTCTATCCAATAGGCCATAAAGAGTTGAGTTATTAATTCTGTAGTTAAATGTCTATGCATATGTTCAAATGAACTGCATTATCTTCTGCTTCTGGAATGCAGTGGAGAGCATTGGGTAAAGCAGCTATAGTTCAAGTAATACTCCTTATGAAAAGTTACCTGGGGTTTTTCTTTGGAGGCAGAGCATTAGCAACTCTGACTCTGGTTGCTTCCACACAGCAAAGATTCTCTGTGTGGCTCTCATTTGTGCTGCAAATGTCTCTGCATTGCTTCCTCGTCATTATTTTTTCCCAGTCAGCTTCCATGATGTCCAGCATCCACTTTTTAATGCTGGGGTAGTGCAGAGAAGATTTTCTTTGCACTGACGGTTGGTACAATACACCCCATTATAGATTAAACATATATTCCACCCTGGATTTTCATAACTGAAAAGCAGCTGCATGGGTGGGTGTGGAGATAAGGCTGTGCCTAGTGACACCAGACAAAGCTGCGGCTGTGAGAAAGTGACACGTGGGAGTGTTCTGAGAAACTGCCTAAAAGTGCCAACCAGAGTGAGTTCAGTTGCTGTTTGCTCTGGAATCAAGTGACTGTTTCAGATTAAAGTTTGTTGGCCACTCCTAAAATCATGGCTTGTACATGACTTGCCAAACAGCTTTAACCTGCTATTGCAGATTCTAATTTGGCAGCTGCTCGTGAAATACAGTTTGTCAGTTAGATGCAATGCCAAACCATCATTTGAAGGGTGTCATTCATGTTTACATCATATTTTGTACCAGTTTAACTGTCATGGCTTCTTCCAAAGAATTTTGGAGGATATAGTAGAGATGCTTTACATGAAGATAAATAAAAACAACAGTATCCATTTTAAAACATTAAGAATATAAAATAAAGGTTCAGCTGTTTTGCTTTCACTATGCAATTTTTGCTGAAGCTTGAATCTAAACTCTGTGAACAGCATCTTCTGAAAGCAATTAGTAATACTTAGGAAGAGTGCAAATCTATGCAGAGCCAGCGTGCTATAGCGGTTAAGCTAGGAACTGGGAGATCCGGGTTCTAATCCACACTACCATGAACCTCTCTAGGCAACCTTCAGCCAGTTCTTTCAAACTAATCTGCTTCACAGGATTGTTGAAAGGATAAAATGGAGGAAGGGAAAATGATGAATGCCATCCTGAGCACTTTAGAGAAAAAAATGGGATTAAAAAATTAACAAATAAAATAAAGGAAAAGGCAAGAAAAGTGATAGATATAGCCTATTTAGCTGCCTATACAATCCTGATACTTGTGGCAAAAGCATCACCATAGGCTGGACTTCGTGGGATGGACCATCCCAAGGAGAACAAATATGGATCATAGATAAGGTTGGAGATATCTAACATACTAAGGGAAGGCAGACAATGAAGTGAAATAAATGCCCATCACTGGTACATTTTTCCAAAACATGAAGAGGAATCAAAATATGTACACAGTACAACCCCTACCTCCTGTTGTTACGGGCAATTATCCTGGCTCAGGAACAGAAGGAAAGGAATCTGGACATGGTAGACCCATGTTTAACCTGGAGCAACATACTGCCTTTTAAAAGGAATGTGTAGAAAATACCATAAATCCAATGGAAATAACACTGGGAGAAAGCTATCTGTAATAGAAAATACAGTATGATGAAGCTCAAAGTTTAGTAACTTTGCTCAATATACCAAAACGTGTAATAAAATCTGTACGGTTCTTAGAAACTACTCTACATTTGTATAGAATTTTTCAGCTTATTTTCATCTTCTGCTATTAATTTGCATCAAAGTGTCACATCAAGAACTAGATCCTTTCCTGTACAGGAAAAATGGTCATCTACTTGCTGTGGTATTAAACCCTGCTTCACCAGACCTGCATTTACACTAACAGATACGGAAAATGAGCTTTTTAATGTGACTGTAACACTTAAGTCTTTGAGTGGGTACAGAATGGATGGAAAAGGAGGTACTGAGGATTTGCTGCTCTTAGAAATAACTTGGGGACTACAACACCAGCATAATCTCCCCAGTACTTGGGGAGGGGGGGAATGGACAGTTATGAGGCAAGTAGAGAAAGTTTGACTGCTTGATCACTCTCACCTCCTCTTAAGCTGTCACTTTAGCAGCTGAGACATGAAACTGTGATTAAATGATACATACTGAAATTATGAGTAGAATTGTGTAATTACTATTCCAACTTTGTATGTTTATCTTTCTCCTCAAATCATTATGTAAAGGAATGAATTAAAGACTTCTCAACCTTTGCAGTAGAAGCCCTTAGCTTATAGAGCCAAAATAAAATCCAGTGACGTTACCAAGCAAACCTTATTCAGTCATCTATATTTGGCTTCTTTTTAAATTCCATTCGTTGCCATGGCAAAGTAAGCTCCAGTGATTTTTTTTTTCTTGATTCTGGCTAAGAAGCTTTTCTTTATGTCCTTTGTGATACACAATGGGTGCACAGTATACAAATTTAGCATTAAGGGAGAAGAACACAGGAGGAGAAGTACAGTGGAACATGTTTAACAACAGGGCTGTTCCAAATATAGCCTTTCAAAATGCAACAAACTTAAATGATTATAAGCAAATTCAGGCACTCAGGAAAAGGATGTGGCACCATCCAAGCAAAAAACAGAATCATTTCATAGGGATGGTGGGGGATCATGTTTGCATGTCTCACCCCACCCCCAAAAAACCCTGCCTGTGGAGAGCTAACATACCAAGGAAAGTCTTAACTCTCTTACTGGTTACCTCCAATAATTCACAGATTTCTGTGTGCATTGACATTTTGAAATGAGGAAATATTCAAATCTCATACTGGCTTTCTGAAGTACAAAACCTAGAAAACAATACCATGTGCTTTCTTTACCTTAAGGCCACTTCACATTGGAAAAACATAGTTTTTTTCATGTTTCATGGGCAAGTTGACCATGACCAAATGGCAGTTCTTGTCAGTGTATATTCTTATTGTAACTGTTTTAAATTTATGTTTTGGATATAGATGTTATGTTCTAGCATATGTAATATAGATACATGCTAACACCACAGTATATGAAGCAGAATAAAATTACCTACATTGCTGGAGAAATTACTCTGTAAGTAATGCTCCACCCTGACCTGGATGGCCCAGGCTAATCTGATTTCATCATATTTTGGAAGCTAAGCAGAGTCGACCCTGGTTAGTACTTGAATGGAAAACCACCCAGTAAATCCAGGGTTGCTATGCAGAGACAGGCAATGGTAGACCACATCTGTTTGTCTCTTGCTTTGTAGACCCTACATAAATCAACAGCAGCTGGATGGCACTTCTACCACCAAGTGATGCACTAGGCAAGAATTGTAAATTTCCTCTGTTGCATAACAGCAATATTTTCTCTGTTGCATAACAGCTTCAATCTAACATGTCAGTAAAACACCTTTGTTGATGCTGAGGGAAGTGATATATTCAATGAAACTGAATTGCACCTAATTGTAGTACAGTGTAGCTGAATTCACTTGATGATGATGGAATATATTAACGAAAGAATGAAGTCCCAATCTGCTACCACAGCCAGTGAGAGCTCAAGAAAAGCAAAGAAGATTCTGAGAACATGGCTTTCCTGGAAATCTATCCATGTTCCTGAGATTGGATGTCTTCAGTTCCTTCTCACAAAGTTCAACAAGAACTCTTTATTGTAATGGGGTGGATGCTAACTCTGTGCTACAGCTTAACCAAACAAAGTTTGAAGCTTTCCTCCAACCTGAGGTGCCTTCTCCAATTTAAGTTGCTCGTCTTCCAACTGTCTTCTCTTGGAGGAACAGCTGCTTAAGTTGCAGGAATATTCTTTGGGGCAAGGTTGGCTCTATACCAATTAATGTATTTTGTATCAATGAGTTAATAAAATTTAAACTGTTTATATTTAAATAGAGAAATGACACTATTTTTTTAAAATGCTGCCATCAGTTTTGAAAGTAAAAATTTCTCTGCAAACGTTTAGATTTGTTCAGAAACATTGTAATTGAAAGTGGGTGTCTGTAGTCAAATGCCACTCAATTTCAGCAGATATCTTCTTTTCATGTCTCACTAATAGCAGTTTATCGACATTGTTTTCCTCTGAGGATAAGTGAGGCAGATTCAGCTCTGATACCAAAGGCCCAAAGTGATACTTTATGGAGCTTTCATCTTGCGAACTCTCTGTTTTCAGTGAATCCTGCAAATCCAAAGTGAGAATGCTTAGAGTTTAACCAGGCTGTGAAGGTGATTTGCAAGGCACATCTTGAGATGACCTTTAAAAATCAATATGTCTTCACTGATATAGTAGCTTTTCACTGGTCTGACTTGACAGCACTACCAATTCATGTTCTTTATACTTGGGAAACTTCAAGCAGAAAAGTTGAAGGTGAGATTCACATGATCTGCAGACATAATGCTTGAAGCTGTTTTATGCTCTTGCCATTCTACTGTGTGAAAGACCAGCAATGTCGCCTCCCCCCATTGCATTTATCCAAATTCTCACCATCAAAAACAAACTTGCAGGAGGATTTTGGAAAGCCCCAAATCCTTTGATTCATCTGTTACGTTTCGCTCCTTCCATAGAACAAATCATTTGGAAAAGAGTGCTTCACGATACCATGGCCCCGCTCTGGGTAGCTGTTTACTCTTTACAGAAATGCCAAGACTCAACATCATATCTAAATTGGACCCCTGAGTAGCCTCACAAGGGTGTTATTCTGGGCAAAGAAATGTCTAAATAAGCATGGCCTAAACCTTCTCTCTTGGCTGCTTGTCCGTTCCCAAGTGTCTTTTTCACTTGTAGGGGGAAATTTATTTAATTGTTTAGGAAATGCAAGCTGCTTCTCCAGAGTCTAGCATGAGGCAGTTTACAAGTAAATGCAATGCCATAAAAATAGATAAAGTCCCTGTTATCATTTCCCTAAGGGTGAAAAAGCAGCTTTGGAACACATCTTCTTCCCATACTTGTGAGCAGGCAGCTATTCTGAGTGAGAAAGTGGATGAGGAGAAATGGTTGAGCAACCCCTGTCCCCTGTTTTTAAGGAAGAGGAAAGATATTTGCAAATGCATGTAGGTTGGGCTTCAGATGGAGCAGAGTCACTGCTTGTGCATTCTGTGAGTATCATCAATAGGGAGGGGCAGGAATGCGGGGAAATCCAGGTTCATTTCAATTTGTGATTCGTGGAGCTGCACAAACCACAAACCTTCATAGACCTCCCCGTTTACCAAGCCGGTTCATTTCGTGAGGTTCATGATGCAGTAGAATGCCCCCCCCCCTGTGGGCTAGAGATGCAGTGGGAAGAGGACTGCATGCATATCTTGGGGTCAGCTTCTCCTGCTGCACAATTTAAAGCATGGCATGGGAGGAGAAGCCATGACAGTCAAGATCTGCCTGCAGCCGGGAGAGCCCTCCCTGCCGCATGTGGATTATGAAGTCAGCTTCTCCTCCCGTAGCATGGTTTAAAGTGTGCCACGGGAGGAAAAGCCATGACAGTCAGGATCTGCCTGCAGCCAGGAGACTCTTTCCTGCCACACACAGATCCTGGGGTCACCTTTCTCCTGGTTGTGTTAAGCTGTGGCCAGGAGAAAGTGGGGAGGGAATCTCCCAGGAAGGGCCTCCCTTTCTCCTGGCTGCGGCAAACCATGGCTAGGAGAAAGTGGGAGGGATCTTCTGGGAAGGGACTCCCTTTTTCCTGGCTGCAGCAAGCCTCAGACAGGAGAAAGTGGGGGGGATCTCCTGGGAAGGCACTCCCTTCCACCTCTATCCTGGCCCCAGAGGCACTTCACCCCCACCTTGGGCTACCTGGCACAGCCCCTTTAAATAGGGAGCAGCTGAGCCAGTGGGAAGAGACCTCTCTGCACCAGCCCAACTGTCTCAGGCTACCTGGGGCAGCTACTTTAAGTGGGTTGTGTGAAAAGGCCCAAGACAGCTGGGCTGGCAGACAGGAAGGGGTTAAGTACCTTCCAGGGTGCATTTCACCCTTTCCTTTTTGCTGGCCAGGAAAAAGCATGGCCAGCAGAAAGGAAGTGGTGAAATGCCCTTGGGAAGCATTTCACCCCATACTTAACCTTAGAGTTTTCCTCACCCTCCCTGCTTCAAAGCAGCAGAGAGCAGAACTAGAGGTTTTAAATGGCCCTGCCATGGCAGCCAGGATCTGCCTGCAGCTGGGAGAGCCCTCCCCCAGCACATAGATTCTGGGGTCAGCGTCTCCTCCTGCAGTCACATGCAGACCCATTTCAGCCTAATAGCAGGACTGGTGTGCCCATCAACTGTTAGATTGAAATGGCTGCAAGCCATTAAATCTGCACCCCATTTTGCTCCCCCTCCCCTCGAAATGGGTGGGAGTGAGAGGGATTGCTGAAATGGCTTGCATCAATTTCAGCCTAACAGCTGATGGGCACACCAGTCCCGCTGTTAGGCTGAAATGGATGCAAGCCATTTCAGCAATCCCTTTCTCTCCAGAGAGCTAGAGGAGTTGCTGAAATGCCTTGCATCTAGTTCAGGCTAACAGCTGACAGGCACACCAGCCCTGCTGTCAGGCTGAAATCAATGCAAGCCATTTCAGCAATCTCTCCCACTCCCCCTGTTTCCCACCATGAGCTGCACGAACCTCCTAAAAAAAACATGGAGGGTCATGGGAGGGTCGTTGATAGGGATGAGCATGAACCTTGGTTTGCAAACCATGACCCAGTGATTTTTGTGACAAATGTAGGTTTGTGATGAGGTCTGTGCCCATCCCTAATCATCAACTGAAATATCAAAAGAGGATGTCCTCTGCCTCATTCTGTGTTGAAACTTTTCCTGGTAGTCTTCTTTTCAATAGATTCCTTTCTGATGTTTTCTCATCCAGAAATCCTGAAGGGCCCATTTCTGCCTCTTGCAAAGTAAAATTGAGCTTGTTCTTATCCTTCCCTGGAGAATTCTCTCTGTTGATTCCTGTGCCAGGTTCACTCTTGAAATGTCTGCCTACTTAGCTTTCTGCATAGACTCTTGGAAGAGCACACAAGGAAGGACTAATGAGAGAAGCACTTCATATCCAAAGAGGACCTAATTGAGGAAGAATCTGAGCTTGCAGTATAGGGAGGCAAAGTACAGGTGCTTAACTAGGAAGGGACTTGGTATTTTATGAGGCAGCTTCTCTGATATATGAACATAAAAATATTCCTCAAAAAATCATGAGCCTTACAGTTGAATCATGGATACTGGCAAAGAACAAAACCCTCACAGGTTTGTGATTCAGCTTATTTTCCCAGTGAACAGATGGTTGATGCAGTTTTAATAACAAATTTTGTACTGTGAATCTTTAGTGAAGCAATTCAGCTGTATGAACAAACTACCATATCAATTTATGGGATCCTGTTAGTGAAGACTGAATAAAATACAGTTCAGTGTCAGCAGCCTGTTCATGCACTTACCTAAAGATGGAATGGAGTGCTAAATATGAATAGACCATTATATGTTATTTCACCTAAATTCCAATTGACAAACTGATCTGAGAGATTTTTTATTGACCTCCTCTTCTTCGTCATACATGTAAAATAACTTTTTATTTATTATGATGATCTTGTTTTAGTTGTTTCCAGGGGAAGAATCCAAAATACAATTTTATGATCAGTTATTCAGAATAAAAACAGTAGGACCTATTTTTTCCTGAAAATTAGATCCTTGCTTTAAGGGATTTTTAAGGAAGTTGTGTATTTTCTCTGTCTGTGTGCTTTGTAGTAGCGAATACAGGCTATTAAGAAGTGATAACAAAAAGTTCTCATAATTTGAAAATGCTAGGGTTGATGCCCAGTCTCACACAGGAAAGCAAAGGAGAGGGATTCCCTGCTTCAAACCTGGCCTGCTGCAAGTGACTCCACACACACACAAATGTGTAACTGTATTGTCCTAGCATGCCAATTGGAAGAAGTGGAAGATTCAGTTTATGTCCTGAGGTGGAAAACCTAATAAGGGTTCTAAGCAGAGCAGTGTTTGCAATATACTGTACCCATGTTTATTATCCTTTGGGGCTGCTTGTACAAAGAGCTCTTTTCCTAACATTCTCATCTCTAGTGTTCTTTATGCGTTCTAACTAGAGGTGTGCGCTTGGTATATACTGAGCCAAATAAATACCTGGAAAAATGAGTATTTTTTAGATATTTATTCAGCTAAATCAAATGAAAGAATCTGATTCAGCTACCAAAATAAAGCTGATATTATTCTGTGTTTATTTGGGCATGGCTAAAAGGCTTTAAATGCTTTCGGAGTTCACTCGCCAAGTCATGCCACAGCGGTGAGTGAACTCAGCAAGTGATTCAGAAAGCATTTAACGTTTAAATGCCTTCTGAACTAAGGATGGGCACAAACTGGGAAAATTTAGCCATTTAAACCTAACAGCAGGATAGATGAACCTGTCTGCTTTTAGGCTGACTTGGAAGCAGGGGGGAGTGAAAGGGATTGATGAGTTGACTTCCAGGCATGTTGGCCTAACAGTGGATGGGCTCATCTGCCCCACTGTTAGGTTTAAATTGCTAAAAGCCATTTCATCAATCTGTTTTGCCTACCCATGCTTGGAAGTGGGGGGAGGAGTGAAAGGGATCGATGAATTGGCTTGCAGCCGTGTCACCCTTATAGCGGGTGAGCTCACCTGTCCAGCTATTAGGGAATTTGCTGAGTCATGCCACTGCAATGGTGCAACTCAGCGAGTGAATTGAAGGCATTTTAAGTTTAAGTGTCTTCTGAACTCCATTATACCCTTTGGGGATAGTATTGAAATTTGGGAATATCAATATTTTTCAGGTCCGTTGGACCCGAATTGGAAAACTACCAGGTGGTGTTTTTTTTCTGCACTCCCCTAGTTCTAACTATGGATAGCATAAGGGCAGAGAGTTGTAGCACCCAAGTCTTTCCTTGCACAACTGTTTTACGAATAGAAACAAGAGTTAAATTGCTAATAAGTGTTAGGGGGTGATAAATTAGTGAAACAACATGGGACTGGAAGAATTAAACCCCTCTCGCTTTACCTTCTAGACCAAATCAGACCCAGGTGTTCATATGGCTGCAGTTATACTTAAATACTGGTAGAGTATTTGACCATTTGTTTTCTCACTTCCACATCCATTTATTTCACCTTCCTAGGGCTTATGCTCTGCCCCTACCCAGCACTACACTCTCCTCTGCCAAACATCTTCTCTGATCTTCTGTGGGATTTTTTTATCCAGCCAAGTTTGTCTTTCACTTTCCTCAAACAGTGTGCATTTTGTTCACATTGTGCTGCTAACATTTTCCATGACAGCAGTTCATAAATATTATACCATTATCTTCAATTGTGAAAATGTAACTTTGCCCTTCAAAAACATTATGAGAAAATCATAAGAAAATACAAGCAATCCAAAGTTATTTTTATTGGCCTCCTTGTTTTAGGTATTCAGAATTATCCACTCTCATATTTTCAAAAATTTGTCCCAGTCCAGTCATTGCACTGTCCCATTAAGTACTTTAGAGCACTCTACTGAGACTCTACTTTCCTTTCAGTGTCAGGATTTTCTGTGCCTGTGGGTGTATTTTATTCCCTGACATTGAATCAAATAAGGCAACCTCTCGTTTTGGTAGGTAAAAAGGTAGAAAATCAGCCTGTGTGACAAATAGAATTTTAAGCCTCCAGACTGTAATCACCATATTTAGTTGAACAGTCAGCCAGTTGAAGTAAGCTAAAAAATGAAAGATTTCACATATACATGGAATGTTAAGTTTCCTGAGATATATGTTTGTTGATTCAAATCAAGCGCTTTTTATTTGTTTCCACTTTATGCTTTCCATAGAAGGGTTTTTTTTCTCTCCTTCCAGTGATTTCATAGTTCAAAGAAGGTTAATGGCCATAACATAAGTTTCATTTAGAAAGGATATTACATGTTTATCATAAGAGCATAAGAAAAGCCAATGTTGAATCAGACCAGTGGCCCATCTAGTCCAACACAATGGCCAAAAATACCAGGTGCCATCAGGAGGTCCAGCAGTGGGGCCAGGACACTAGAAGCCCTCCCACTACTGCCCCCCAGCACCAAGAATAAGTGTATCACCTGCCCCAGACTGAGAGTTCCTATCTATACCCTGTGGCTAATAGCCACTGATGGACTTTTGCTCCATATGTTTAATTCCCTCTTGAAACTGTCCATGTTTGTAGCTGCCACCACCTCCTGTGGCAGTGAATTCCATGTGTTAATCACTCTTTGGGTGAAGAAGTACTTCCTTTTATCTGTTCTAACCCAACTGCTCAGCAATTTCATTGAGTGCCCACGAGTTCTTGTATTGTGAGAAAGGGAGAAAAATACTTCTTTCTCAACCTGCTCTATCACATAATCTTGTAAACCTCAATCATGTCACCCCTCAGCTGTCGTTTCTCCTAGCTAAAGAGCCCCAAGAGTTTTAACTTTTCTTCATAGGGAAAGTGTTCCAACCCTTTTATCATTCTAGTTGCCCTTCTCTGCATTTTTCCCAAAGCTATAATATCCTTTTAAAGGTGTGGCGACCTCAACTGTACACAGTATTCCAATTGAGGTCGCAACAATGATTTATACAGAGGCATGATGATACTGGTTGATTTGTTTTCAATTCCCTTCCTAATAATCCCCAGCATAGCATTGGCCTTCTTTATTGCAGTTACACACTGTCTAGACATTTTCATTGAGTTATCCACTACGACTTCAAGATCTCTCTCTTGGTCAGTCTCTGCCAGTTCAGACCCCATCAATGTGTATTTATATTTAGGATTTTTGGCTCCAGTGTGCAACACTTTGCATTTGGCCACATTGAACCCCATTTGCCACGTTGACGCCCACTCACCCATCCTCGACAGATCCCTTTGGAGTGCTTTACAATCCTCCCTGGTGTTCACCACCCTTCGTGTCATCTGCAAATTTAGCCACTTCACTGCTTACTCCCAATTCCAAATCATTACTAAACAAGTTAAAAAGCATCAGACCGAGTACTGATCCCTGTGGTACCCCACTGCTTACTACCCTCCATTGAGAAAGTTTCCCATTTATACTCAGTCTGTGTTTCCTATTTATAAGCCAGTTTTTGATCCATAAGAGGACTTGTCCTTTTATCCCATGACTACTGAACTTACTTAGGAGCCTTTGATGAGGAACTTTATCAAAAGCTTTCTGGAAGTCAAGGTAAACAACATCTATTGGGTCCCCCTTGTCCACATGTTTGTTCACTCCCTCAAAAAACACTAACAGGTTAGTGAGAGAAGATCTTCCCTTACAGAACCCATGCTGAGTCTGCCTCAATAGTTTTTGTTCATCAAAACAAAACTATCAGCAGTGTCCTTTGTATTTAATGACTTTATATTATCTGAAACTAAGATCACATTCCATATTTTTACAGTATATAAGAAAAAGGCAGTGTGGCAGTTGAAAGACCCCCAAAATCCTAATAACCTCCAGAAGACAAACAATTATGATGTCTGTTCAGAGATGTTTTTATTTTAGATGAGATTTCCTTTGATACAAGCATGTAGTGATATTCAAGAAGATTTATTGATTAAATATGTCTGCTGAAGATTGTAGCAGTAGCCAATTTTAATCAAATTCAGACCTGTTTAATTTTGTTATCGTTTAAAAACTAAAAAGTCTCTTTCTTAGATGTTGCTGCCTTGAAGAAGATTATTTTTTATTCTGAAACCCAATTTTGTGAAGAAGAGTTGTTATCCTAATCTTGAAATGCTGATTGCTTTAAAATATACTAAATGTGTATTTTGACAAGTTAGTTTTGATAAGAAGATAGCAAACTGTGACATATAAATTATCAGAATAAAGCACTCCTGTGTTAAAAATATGTACACTTGGATCATGCCATCCCAGTGTCATTTAGATTGGCCATGTTTCTGATTCCCACATTTTATATAGTACAGATAACAGGTAGAGATACTTGAGAGTCACAGATACACTAAAGTCTTCAATTGGAATCAGTGATATTGATTCACTTTGTCTGATGGAAATCCATTATTTCCCTTCATTTTAAGAATGAAATGATTTTTATATAATGGTTATAATTTTAACAAATTCTGTGGTGTATTTTATTCTCCTGTTGTTCATCGTCCAGAGCCCTGTGAACTCAGGGATTGGGAGATTCATAAATTTAAATTATTAATAAATAAAAATAATCCTACTGTTATTGCTTAATCTATAAAACTCCTGATAATGTTTATCTATTTGTTAATTTACAGAAGGTTAGAATATCATTCTTTCCTCCTCAGTTTTATTCTATCCTGTGAGGGAGATTAGGCTAAGTGTAACTGGCCCAAAGTCACCCAGGGAGATTCCGTGACATAGTGGGGGATCAAAACTGGGTATCCCAAATCCTAATCTGACTTTCTAAACACTACACCCCCAAAAAAGAGGCGGGGAAAAAACTAAACCAACCAAGCAAAAACCTCCAAAGGAAGTTTAGAAAATTTATTGAGGGCCAAAACTTAAAAACATGAGTAAGTATAGACAAAAGAGTATTTATTTCAAAGATATTTAAAAACCTTGTAGGGGCCCAAGTAAAGCCTCACATTGTCCCTGATAAAGCAATTTTACTTGCACTCTTAGGACCTAAACTGGGAGGTGCATATTGGTACTGATATTATTTCCAGTATATACAACTACTTCTGACACAAGGCCAGACATATTTGTGGCCCCAAATCTTTTGGTGTGTCATTCCATACCATATTGGAACATTCAATTTTTGGTCCTATATTATTAATTGTTTATTGCCTTACATGTGTTACAGGGACTTTGTTGCTTCATGTATTTTGTAGTTTGTACTATTTGACCTCTGAAGGCTCTTGTGACCCAAAACATGTCAGGTCATACACTGTCCTTTTTGTGCATTTGTCACTTTTAACATTTTATAAGGCTTTACTTGGGCCTCTACGAGGTTTTTATATGTCTTTGAAATAAACACTCTTTTGTCTATACTTACTTGTGTTTTTAACTTTTGGCCCTCAATAAGTTTTCTAAACTTTCCTTGGAGGTTTTTGCTTGGTTTTTCTAAACAGTACACCACACTTGAGTATTTAACCAAGGCTGAATACCTTCTAATGTCTTTGTTCTTTCTAACACAGATTCATCCTCTGCTACAGAACATTCTTCAGCTCAGACAAGCAAGATTAACTAAACTCACCAGATCAAAAGTCAAAGTATTGACCTCTACAGATTGCTACAAATGGCAGGTTTGTGCCCTTTCAATGTTGGAGGTTTTCCCCCTCATTCTGGCCTGTTGCAAGTTGTTCATTTAGCTGTATGATTTAAAATGAAGAACATTTGGCTAATTAGGAGGCAGCTGTTCACTTAAGTAAATGACTCATAGAGGGATATTTATGGTACATAACTATTTTTCCAGCCTGTAGAAACTTTAAAAGAAAAACGAAAAGGGGAGCAGATGTTTTGCTATAGTATCCAGAAATATGTTACCAGATAGTGAATGTTGAGTCCTACTTACTTTTCTTTCCAAACATGATAAAAAGCAGGCTGTCATTACAAAGGCATGCTTTGGTTATACTTCAACCCCTTCATAACCATGTATTTTATATAGCTCATCATCTCATAATTTTGTGTAATGAAAAATTTATTGCCCGCTATATTGTCGAAGTTCAAGAAGCGCAATGCTTTTCCTTACTCAGCAGGGAACTACATTTCCAGTTCACAGCTATTCTCAATTATTTTACTTCATCCTTTTGAAGTGGCCCCATGCCTCTGGAACCATCTCCCAGAAGAAGTCAAGAGGGCTCCTGCTCTCCTGGCTTTATAGCAAGTTGTAAAAGCACTAAAATAGAACTATTCCAAAAAGGTCAGGGTGGCAGCCTGAGCCTGAACAAAGAGAAAATGCCCTGCTATTGTGGGCATGTGTCATCTTAGTTTATTATGTTTTTAAAGTGCTGTTTTATAATTATTTGTTTCATTAAGTTATTCATACTGTGCTACCTTCCTTGGGTCCCAAGATGTCTGGGAGAAAGATAAAAACAAACAAACAAAGAAAGAACTTGTTAAGGTATATGATCCAGCTTGGTTGATTTATATGGAAGTATTATTTTTTAGATTGAGAGTCTCATGTGCAAAAGGTGTTGCTATGTATGGAGTCATTGGCTTGAATCTGTCTTCGTTTGTCTGGGAATTTAAAGTACATTCTTGATTGTGAAAGAATGTATTGCTAGCTGTAACTGTGATGACTTCTTTTTGGGGGGTTACAGTGAAGTGAATCCCTATATCTACTCTGAGTGAGGCTGAAATGATTGTTTAGGGGGAGTACCTGTTTGATTATCAGTCTTCCAGGTATTATCTTTCCCAACTTTGTAACTGAAAGTTATTTGTTAATATATAGGATACTAGGAATAAGGCCCGTTGTGGAAATAAATACAACGGGCTCTAGAAAGAGGCTCTGGGAGAGTGCCCCAGCTTTGGGCACTCAGTGACAATTTGCTGTGGCAATCTCAGCAGGGTATAATGACAGAGTCTACCATTTTCTCCAGAGGAACTGATCTTTGCTACCTGAAGAGCAGTAGTAATTTTGAGTGATCTCCAGCCCACCCCCAAGACTGGTAACAATGGTTCCCCAGGAGGGAGTGGCTGGTTTGGAGGGTGGAGTCTATGGCATTCTACCTGTCTGAGGTCCCACCCCTCCTCAACACTCACCCTCTCCAGGTTCGACCCCTCAAATCTCCATGAATTTCCCAACCTGGAGTTGATAACCCTATCTCCCTCCCAGCCAACCATCAACCTACCTCTAGTTTTCCATCTCCTCCCCCTCCCTCCTAGAGAGCAGTTGTAATTTTGAGTGATCTCCAGCCCCCACCTGGAGATTGGCAACAATGTTTCCCCATCAGGGAATGGCTGGATTGGAGGGTGGAGTCTATGGCATCGTACCTGTCTGAGGTGCCACCCCTCTTCAAACCTCACCCTCTCCAGGCTCCATCCCTCAAATCTCTAGGAATTGCCCACCTGGAGTTGGCAACCTGATCAGGACTGGGCCCACTGAGTTTTCTCCCAAAGGCCAACATAGGTGTGGAAAGGGCCTTTTACTGACAGAGGAGAAAGTACAGGTGCCAACTCTGATTAGGGAAATACCTGGAGATTTGGGGGGGTGGATCCTGTGGAGGACAGCATTTGGGGTGTGTGTGGAAGGACTCAGCAGGGTATAATGCCATAGAGTCTACCCTCCAAAGCAACCCTTTTCTCCCGGGGAACTGATCTCTGTCATCTGGAGGTCAATTGTAACCGTGGGAGATCTCCAGGTCCCACCTGGAGATTGGCAGCCCTAGGGGAAAGTCAGCTGCACAGCGGGGAGTTGAAGAAAATGGTTTGATGGTCGCAGGCACATCTCATTAGCCAGCCAGCCATGCTGAAACTAAGCAGGAGAGAGAGCCTTTTTCCATTTGTTCTGACAGGAAAGTGGCTGTTGGGGAGAGGGTTATGGGTGGGGGAGAGGGTTATGGGCGGGGGAGGGGGTTATGTTGAAAGTCCTTTGTTTTTTTACTCATAGAACCAAGCTTGGTTGCCTACCAACAGCCACTGAGGGGACAGTCCCTCACAGGAGTCAAGAGAACTGTCTTCCTCAGGAGAGAGAGCTGTCTGCCAGGGGGAGTGGGTGGGGAAGAGGAGCAGACCCAGCACCCGGCCAATGGCACGCGAGTACTCTTGAGTGGTGGCTGATGGGCCAATGGCTGAGATTTGGGGGGTCGAACCTGGAGAGGGTGAATGTTGAGGAGGGGTGGGACCTCAGACAGGTACAATGCCATAGACTCCACCCTCCAGACCAGCCACTCCCTCCTGGGAAACCACTGTTATCAATCTTGGGGGTGGGCTGGAGATCACTCAAAATTACTACTGCTCTTCAGGTAGCAAAGATCAATTCCTCTGGAGAAAATGGTGGACTCTGTCATTATACCCTGCTCAGATTGCCACAGCAAAGTGTCACTGAGTGCCCAAAGCCGGGGCACTCTCCCAGAGCCTCTTTCTAGAGCCCGTTGTATTTATTTCCACAACGGGCCTTATTCCTAGTATGGGGATGGAGATAATGATTTTTCCCCAGGAAAGTCCACACTTACATATACTGACATCCCAACACTAACAAAAAGAGTTCAAAATGAGATGGAAGAATGAAAGAAGAGATGGTGTTGGGGATAGGTAAGTAAAGGAAGTCTGGAGGCAGGGTAGGTATGGAGTAGAGCTATCTAGATAGCATATTTCAAAACAGACTAGCTTGAATAAAGATGAAAGAAGATGGGTAGCCATGTTAGTCTGCCTATAGTGGTAGAAAATAATCCAGTAGTATTTTAAAGACTAGGAAAATTTGTGGCAGGATATGAGCTTTTGTGAGTCACTACTAATGTCTTTTAGTAGACTTGATGTGGCTGGATTTTCTGTAAAGATAGTTCATTAAGTTGGTTGTCGATGCTTCTGTGCCTGTCTTCTACCCTCTATTCTTTTTCAAACTGCATACTTGTAAATTAACATGTGTGATATAAACACCCCAGTGTTAATTCAAATACATTGATTCAGTCTGTTGGTTGTTATGACACATGGCTTGAAAGAAAGGGACTGCAGGGCTTATTTAGGGATAGAGCATGCCTTTGAACCTGGAATTTCTCTCCCTTCCAATGCTTGCCTTGGAGTGCTCCTTTTTGTTGCAAGTGGCTGATGAGCTCAAAGGCAGAGCTCCAGCGAAGAGGAAAGAAGGCCATGCTTTTCTGGCTACATTTTTATTTAGACACTTAGAGGTTAAAAGAAATACACAGTCTTGTCTAATCATTTCCAACTGACTATCCTATGTTGTACTGGAGCATAAAAGCATTTTTCACTGAGTGAGCAAAATAAGAGAGCGCTTTGTGGTGAAGATCTCAGATCACTCTAAATTATTAATGAAAATAGATAGGATTTTGAACTGTGGCACCTCAAGTAAGAGCCTAAAAATGTAAGTGTTTAGTTATTATGTAAGAGTTGGTTTAAAGGGGGGATCTTCTTCTGATTCATTCTCCACGGTCTTCTGTGGGAGGTTTGATGATCACTGTTCAAGTATGCAATTGACGTTAGTGCTGCTATTTCTGTTGGAAACAGAATCTATGCTTGGCCCAGCAAAATCAGGAGAGGAAGGAGATAAACATTCTTGTAGGTTTTAAAAAAGGAAATGGTTGAAAGAAGGGAAATGCTATTGATCCTGGTTTCACAGATCACATACAATGTGATTACAGCATTTTTTTTCATATTCATTATAAGTCACAGCAAAACCCCAATCACTTTGTATAAAATATTAGGATTTGGAAAGAGACTAAGGCAGTGGGAAGATGGTTCTCTAATGACATAACTAGATATGAAATGAACAATTTAAAATATTTTATGCATGTATTATAAGAATATAAATTCAGATGTACTAAAGTCTCTAGTTTCATTTTTCAGTGAATCTAATGTTTCTGCCTTAGAGGAATCTTTGAGAAGAGTATATGATTTTGGCCAGTAGTCCAGCCCATGAGTTGGGGTCCTCAGATGAGTTATAAAGACTACCCACTGAGTAGCCCTTGTGGATTTGCCATCCTGCTTCTTTGGAGGGTCTGGGGTGTCATTACAGTTATGTATTTTTGCCCCAAAGTAGTTGGCATTTATATACTGAAATTGGAACCTTTAATTGTGCCAGGAAAACAACAGGAAGCCAGAGCATGCAGTGGATACATAACTTATTACAGAGGCATGTCAATGCATCACATGCCTGCTGAACCTTACAGATGTTGTGGGCAGTGCCCCAAAACATATATTACAAATAGTTTAATCTGAAGATTGAAGTATTTGATGAATAGGGCTACAGGCTTCTTCCCAGTGTAGACAGGAAATTATCTGAAGTAGGGTTACTTACCTCTAGGTAGGGCCTGGAGTTTTCCTGGAATTACAAATTATCTTCAGACTGCAGAGATCAGTTCCCTTGGAGGAAATGGCAGCTTTGGAGAGTGGGTTATATGAGATCACATCCCTACTCAGCTCTTTCCCCACCCCAAACTCCCCAGGCATCATCTCCAAATCTCTCAGAATTTCCCAAGCCAGAGTTGGCAATCTTAATTTGATGACATGTTCCTTTCTTTCTGGTTTTCTTTCTGCTGGGTCATTCAATATTAATTCAATCCAAAATCTCAGGCCATGTCAGCTTACCAGACTTTGCCACCATCATATGAACATTATCATCTCCTATGCAAGTGTTGCTGATTTCTAATTCTCCCATTCTTTTGTATATTCTACTTCTCCTAATAATGACTTTGATTATCCCATGCATAGTCTGAGCACTAAAACTGAGCTCCCCACAGATAAGTTAGATATTCAGATATGCAAGATTACCCAGATATTTTTAAAAGAGTTGTAAATTTTAGAAAAAAAGAAAATCCATCCCAGAATGGATGGAGCACTGAGAATGCCCATTTCTTTCCAGGAGCCATAAAATGCTGAGAGCAGAAAATGAAATTTAAAAAAAGGGAATCCTCTTCCCTCAAAAAGTGAGAAAATTAGCTGACTGATACTCAAGGCTTGGGAGCCACTTGTGGCTCTTTGACATGACACCTATGGCTATTCTGTGTCTCAGTGTGGGATCTGTCCCATGTTTCTGGAAGTAGGCAAGGCTCTTGAGACTGATACGTGATTCCAACCTTGAAACAGCTGCTGCTGGAGGAACAGGTGAGCTGCAAGCCTCCATGTGGCTGTTTAGGTTAATTGTAAGTGCAAATGTAACTCTCCACAAGCTGTGGACTGTGTACCACTGGTTTAAAACATCTTGGTTAGAAGATTAGTGTGTATTTCTTGATCCCAAACCCTCTCCTTGAATATAAGAACCCTAGAAGAGCCTAGCTGGATCAAAGCAGAGGTCCATCTAGTCTATCATCCATTCCCGATGGCTGACCAGATGCTCCTAGAAGATCCACAGCAGGGACACAGAAGCCAAAGTTTGTCTGGCCCAGTATGCCCCCCAGTATGCCCCCCAAACATAAAGTTCCTATTCATCCATTAATTCATCATGGCTAATAGCCATTGTAATACCTATCTTCCATGAGTGCCTCTCACCTTCTTTTAAAGCCATCTGCTAGTGGTCCATCGCCATATAATGTGACACTGAGTTCCAAAAGTTAATTATGTACTGTTTGAAGAATTACTTTATTTTGCCTGTCTTCAATCTATTGCCCGTCAATTCAATTGGGTGTCCCCTTATTTCTAGGGGAGAGGCTCTTGCTAGCCACACTCTCCACCCCATGTATAGCCGTGGCTGGTTGGCTCAGACTGATTCGGCTGAAGCTGAACCTGGCGAAGACGGATGTCCTGTGCCTGAGTCGGGACGGTTCAAGGGTGGGTATCCCACTCCTAACTTTTAGCAGGGCACCACTGGTGCCAGCGCTGGAAGTTAGGAGTTTGGGAGTGCTCCTGGATGCCTCCTTAACAATGGAGGCCCAGGTAACAGCCACTGCTAAGTTGGCCTTTTATCATCTTCGGCTGATTTGGCAGCTGGTTCCCCTCCTTGGCCACGACGACCTGGCTACAATGATCCATGCAATGGTCACCTTGAGACTAGACTACTGTAACGCTCTTTATGTGGGGCTGCCCTTGTCACAAATCCAGAAGTTGCAGCTAGTCCAGAATGCCGCGGCCAGGCTTTTGATGGGTCTCCCTAAATGGGAGCACATCTAGCTTGCACTGAAGGCACTGCACTGGCTGCCAATAGCATACCAAATTTGCTTCAAGGTACTGGTATTGATCTTTAAAGCCCTATATGGCCAGGGTCTGACATACCTGCGGGACTGCCTTTCCCCACATATACCCCAGTCGAGGTCACAACATTGACTGACCATCCCAGGACCTAAGGACCCCAGGCTTGCTGCTACCAGAGCCAAGGCCTTTTCAGTGGTGGCTCCATACTGGTGGAATGAGCTCCCGGAAGAGATCAGGGCCCTGTGGGACCTTTTACAGTTCTGCAGGGCCTGCAAGACGGAGCTCTTCCACCAGACTTTCCATTAGGAGCTGCCACACCATTACCACCAACATCTGAGGTTATGGGCTGGCTCTGGCCTGGAGATTGTGCTGTACCATCACACTACGCTGAAGACCATTAAGCTGGAAACAGCTCTTAGTATACTATATAGTATGATATCTTAACTACCATCACTAGCATTTTAAGTACTGGATTGTTTTAATGTTCATGTTCAAATGTTTTAATTTTGTATATGGTTTTATGGTACTAGTACCAATTAATGTAAGCCGCCCTGAGCCTGTTCGCAGGGAGGGCGGGATATAAATTGAATAAATAAGTAAATAAGTAAATAAATAAATAAATATTTTATGAACCTATATGATGTGTCCATTTTAGTTTTCTTTTTTTCCTAAAATAAAACCTAACCTGGTTGGTCTTTCCTTGTAGGGAAGACATTCCAACATCCTGATCATTTTTGCTGCCCTTTTCTGCACCTTTCCCAGTTCTAAAGTACACAGTTTAGCATGTGGTGACCAGAGACAGAAACAGCATTTTGACAGTTCTAACCCCTTTGGAATTAAAGTAGTCCTGGAAAGCACTGATAAGGATGGTGGGGGAGAGTACATTCTCTACCCTTCAATAATACCTCTTCCACATGCATTTTCAGCTGTGAACAGGGTGGGCATTACTTTTCAGAGGATGTGTACCTTTAGAAATACATTCCCCAGTTCTAACTTGGCCCCTACCCCAGGGTGCTACAAGTTTTCAAGTGGTCTCACAGCACTGAAGCTAAAAGAGGTCTGGTAGGAGAATTGATTGGGTCCTAATTTTACTGCCACCATCCCAGGATCCTTTTAAATTGCAAAGGGAACAGAATTATATATAGTATGTAATAATAGTATATAATATCCTGAAATGGTGGGAAAAAATTGGGTCAGATGATGTGTGCCATGAGGTGCATGCCACCCAAACCCAGTTTCCTCACCAAAACTTCCCCATATAACATGTTGATGGAAAGATTTTTTTTTAAACCCTATCTTGTATTGTACTGCCCACCTAGCCCTGAACCTCCACAGTCTGGGCAATTGCTCTCAGGTCTAAAAGTCACAGCTGAGGTTCAGACTAGATGAACAGGAAGCCAGTCTCAGAGCTCAGCCATATCATGCTACTTCAAAACAGACCAGACCCCCGCTCAAATTGTTAATCCATCTACCTTCCCCCCTGTGATTCCTTTATATTGTCATAAATCAAGCAGAGTTTTAATCAAGCAAACACATGGAAGGCAGAATATTGAGGCAGAATATTGAGGCAGGCCATTGGCTTACCCAGCCCTGCATTGTCAATCCTGACAGGTCATAGCCTTCCAAAGAGTCAGAGAGAGGATTTTCGTAATTGTACTGCCCATCATGCAGACATTATATTTGGATTCTGAAAGTATTGATTAAATCAGGCATTAGAGGGCAATATAACACAAGTGAAAGACTGCCTTTCTGAACACTCTACCAGGGTGGCACATGTCACAGTCGCTAGTACATTGCTGCAGCACACCCACAGTCCAAAGTGTAATGGCAGTTCTGACTAATTGCAGCAGTTTTTTTTAATATACTTGGCATAAGCACGAACAAGAAACTGCTTTTGTTAATATCCTAACAAAACTGTTTGAGAAAGCTGTGCCAAGGAAAATGTAGAGAATAATTGATCTGCAAAATACATCCTGAATTCCTAATTTCTTTCTAGAAGTACATTTTTGGGAAATGGTTTGAGAAACAGTGATTGTAAATTATGTGTTTGTAAAATAATGTGATTCATAAACCCAAACTTACCCTGACCTTGGTCCTCCTTGCGGTTTGAAGAAATCAAATCATTCCCTTCACAACAATTTGTTTCCTGTAGGGTATAATCCAGCAAATACTACTGATGTTCAACTTCTATTTATTTCAGCAGTACTATATAGTGTTTGTAACTCTCCATTGTTAGTCGATATATATTCACCTGAATTCTTAGACCATTCCATTGACTCCTCCTGAAAAGTACTGAGTCTGACACATGTGGAGATCTGTCCTGGAGTGGTTGCCATGACTTCCTGGTCAAAGCGAGAGTGGTGTCCTGTGGAGCATTGCACAGTGCGGTGCTGCTCGTGAGCGGTGGGGGTCGCGGCGGCATCCTATAGATCAGTGCTTGTCGGGAAGCAGGGTCTGGTCCGCTTATCGGGATCCCACCTTCATCGCCAGTGAAAAGTACTGAGTCTGACGTATCATTGAGTGGTTTCAGCTCATACTTTTACTAAGTGATTTCAGAAGATACAGACATACAGGGCAAGCCCCGCGGGCTGCTTACATGTACAACAACTCCACCCACACACACCCATATATCTGTGATTGGCTATTTACATAATCCCATCTCTGATTGGGTTCCTTTAGGATCCTGGGCAGCCGATAGGCTGTTACCAGGATCCTATGTGTCCATTTTTTCTTAGATCAAAGCTCTGGTCACCTCGCTGATCACGTGTGCAGGAAAGCCACGTGCTTGGTCTAAGTTAGTACACAACACCTCCCTTATTGTTCCATTCCTTTTTTATGTGACAGGTTTCTATGACCATCTTGATTCTGGCTCTCGTTTGTACAGCTGCTATAAAAATTTGAGTCACTGCCACCACCTCAATACGCTCTTGTTTCGCTAATGGTATAAGAAGTTGGTGTGATGTAATGGTTAAGTGTGTCACACTAGGACCTGGGACAACTAGATTAAAATCTCTGCTTTGCCATAGAATATCATGGGGTAGGGTGGGGCCTGGAGATCTCCTGCTTTTATGACTGATCTCCAGACAACAGAGATCAGTCCCCCTGGTGTCAGGCTCCTTAGTCAGGTCACACAACACAGGGCTTCTTCAGAAGACAATGTTTAATGGTGAATCAGAACTAAAGACACATACTGCTTGTGTCAGTAATGGCCACATACAATAAGGCCTTCTAAGTTATATTACATTCAAGCCAATGAATACATTTCACACACGTGGGCAAAGCAAGTGGGCAAAGCTAAGCACAACATTCTAGAAACCATTGGTTACCAGTGTAAGACTCCAGCAGCTGGAGAATACAAGGTCAGAGACCTGATAACAGACAGTGAGTAAAAGCACAAAGGATGGGAGTCTGCAAGTACTCCCTCAGCATTCCATTCACATTACAGAGCTACCTGACATCTGGAGAAAATAGCTGCTTTGGGGGTGTACTCTATGGCATTATACCATGCAGAGGTCCCTCCCAAACCCTGCCCTCTCCAGCTTCCATTCCCCAAATCTCCAGGAATTTCCCAACCTAGATCTAGCAATCCTATTGGGTAACCATGGGCTCCAGTTGGCACCTGGAGATCTCCCATTATTGCACTCAATCTCCTGACAACCAAGATCAATTCCCCTGGAGAAAATGGCTGCTTTGGAAGGTGGACTCTATATGGTATTATACCCTGCTGAGGTCCCTCCCCTAACCCCGCCCTCCTCAGGCTCCACCCCCAAAATCTCCATGGGCCTATCACACTCTGTCAGCCTAACCTGACTGGAGAACAATGTGATAAGCTGCTTTGAATCCCCATTAAAGAGAAAAATGAGATATAAATAGAAAATAAGAAAAATTAAGGATGAGCACACCTGCACACTCCAAAACTTCGCCAGCTGGGCTGTCTCTCCCCCTGCACCCCTCATCTCTCTCAAACCAGATAGTGTGGTCAAGTAGCCAGGCTCATGAGGAGATTTTCCTGGAACTACAAATTATATAGTCAGATCAAAGCTTCTAGTTAAGCAGTTTGATTAGATTCAGAGAAGCAACATTTAAAAAGGGAATCTAAGGTTCAAATTATCTATATATTTCAAAGCCAGGCAGGTATAAAGTTTCAAGCACATACATATTAATGAGGGCCATCTTAGTAGTTTCCTAAGAAGCTGATATTCTTTCCTCCTGAGCAAAAGTTTTCTTTTTGAACCCCTCCCCCATGTGCTTAGTGAAAGGGAGAGGGATGATAAGGATCACTAGGCCAATCTCCTAGTTGGCAGAACAAAGAAGTCTGCCCTCTGATTAGGATTAGAGAGCCAGCATGGTGCAGTGGTGAAGAATAAGAGACTCTAATCTGGAGAACTGGGTCTGATTCCCCACTCATCCATATGAAGCCTGCTGGGTGACCTTGGGCCAGTTATAGTTCTCTCTGAACTCCCACAGGTGTCTGTTGCAGGGGGAGAAGAAGGAAAGGTGATTATAAGCCACTTTGCGATTCCTTAGGGTAGAGAAATAAAAACCTACTCCTCTAAGATGACTCAATGGTAGAAGATTTGCTATGGTCAGGTGAAGAAACTGACATTACTTTAGGGTAGAGGGATCATATGAAAAATGAGAGGAGACATATAAACAGTCAGCTTTAGCCAGTCCCTAGACCAAGGCACTCCATAGCTCAGTGGAGTCCAGGAAATGAAGTGGGGTATGCAGATCTTCCTATAATTTTACAGGCACTTTACCGCTACTCCCCCCCCCATTAGACACTGGTAGTTAGGAGAGCAAAGACACAGAATAGATAATTGTATAAGGAGAAAATTTCAAGTTTCCTCTCCTGTACTGGGTCAGTCTTTGGTGTTATGCATATTTATATTAAGATACAGTTGTATGAGGGGGCAGACAAGTTGGTTTCTGTTAGATTCAGAGGGGTAGTTTAGATCAACAGGAAAGGTGGCTGCTAAAGAGAATGTTGCATAGCTTAGAAGACAGTCTTCATTACCAACTCCAAACAAAATTCTTACTAATTCATTGTACAACAGTGTTAAGAATTAAGATAGAGATATCAATTCTTTCTCAAATAAAGATCAGGCACACTAAGGCTCCAGCTATATGTAACGTTTTTATTCTTTGATCATTTTAAAGGCATTTATTTTCTTTCCCAAATGCAGATGCTGGCTTTGATTTTTCAAGGGGAGACCAGTATAGAGACTTTTAAATGTTTTCATTCTTTCCTTTTCCCCTTGGCAACTTGTATGCACACTGGAAAGAATACTGGAACCCACAGATTTTGCTGAGTAGGGGTAAAAGTGGTTCTAGGATGGCTTTTTTAGTGTGACAATGGCATGGAGAGGAAAGCACTTTCCCTCTCTACTGTTCGCCCCCTCAGAAAAAGTAACAGCAGCTGCTGCATTTGGAAGATGAAAAGGAAGGAAAAATGTAAGTGATCACAGAAATAAACTTAATGTGTGTGAAACTATCAGATAGAGCAGAAGTCTACTCAGACAGTATTGTTTGAGTAATATAGATGATGAGTAATATAGATGATAACTTACCAAGTATTAACTTAATGATGCTGCATGTGTAAACACCTGGTAAGATGGGGGCACTGCCTTGCGTTTACAACTGATCAGAAATCTGGGAGTCAATGGCCTATTATGACGTGGTGTTTTGCCTCACTTTCACTATACTTGTCTGTCAGGTTTTGTTTGTCATTCTGCATTCCCATCACTTTCACTGTGCATGTCCATTTTTTTTTTTCATTATGCATTGCTTTTCCTCCTTTCAGTGCTCAGTTTGCTTTCCATTCACTGTTGGCCCATGTTTCTTGGGAGTGCTTTTGCAATGGGTTTTCCTCGTACTTTGCTTCTATGCTAAAGTCAATTCAAATACATACCTATTGCTTCAGATTCTTCCACCCTGCCCATTTCCCGCCCCACCTAGGCCACTCCTACGTGCACAGAGAGGTTGTTCTTCCAGCTCCTTATTGGTCAGTTTCATGCTGGGCATGTTTTTTTTGAAACAGGAGATTCTTCAGTCTGTGAGTAGACAGCTTGGCAGAACATGAATGGCTCTATCCCCTTCACTGGTGTTCAAGCTCCACTATTGCTTAGGTTTACTGTCATTAAAAAATAACTAACAAGCATGTTGAGTCTAGGGCTAGATTGCTGGAGACAAAATCATTGGCAGGGAATACTTTAAAAGTGTGGCTAGAAATAGTGTGTGTGTGTGTGTGTGTGTGTGTGTGCAGGTGCGTGCATTGTTACACATTTTAGAAGATCTGTGCCACACTCTGAATTAACCAAAGGGATTCTATTGACAGACATCTAGGTTCTTGCATTCAAAGGATCCATCACTTATTTGGAGGGATGGGGCAATTTTTTTGTCTCTCCTTCCTGTGATAGATGGGCTTTTTAGAGCCATTTGAGAGCTAGGTAAAAAGTTTCCCCCCACACACTTGTGCATTCTCTTACACTCCTCCTCCCCCACACACTGAAACCAGCACAAGGGGAAAAGGTGCTCTCTGATGGAGGTCTGTCCATGGTAATGGTCTTCTGATGACACACAAAAATAGCTGTTTACAGTAAATGGAATAAATGCTGGATGGTTTAGAAATAAGATTGCCACATCATTACATTCCGCTTGTTTTCAATAGGTTGGTTAGATCATTGTGCTCGTTTTGCCAAGGTCATGGGTTCGATCCCTATGTGGGCGAATTCTTTTTTCCCCCTAGCAACCTATACAGCTTGTTAAAAAAAATTAAATGTAAAACAATGAGGCACCATTTAAATCTTAGGCTTGCTTCCAAAGACTGAAAAGTGTGTTTTTTTAATTGTAGCTGCTTCCAGAGACTGCCAAAATGCCCTCTCCAAACCTAAAGCTTTGAAAATGTTGGTCGGAAGCAACAGAACAAAGTTAGAGTCCAGTGGCACCTTTAAGACCAACCAAGTTTTATTTCCATTTATTTATATTTACATTTCGTTGTGTCTGAAGAAGTGTGTGCACATACAAAAGCTCATGTCTTAAATAAAACTTTGTTGGTCTTAAAGGTGTCGCTGGACTCTAACTTTGTTCTTGTTATATTATATTGTTTTATATGGTCGTGTAAGCTGCCCTGAGCCAGCCTGGCTGGGAGGGCAGGATAAAAATCTAATAAAATATAAATAAATAAATGCATAATAGGTTAATGAGAATAGTATACCTGCCTTCACAATGTAGATGGACAGAAGTTTCAGGATTATGCCATGTACTAAAGAGCATCACTTGGTAAATGATTGGCCAAGTGCAGACTGGCAGTTTGACCTGATATAGGCACATTTCAGAAACGTTTCACAAACAGATTAAAGGGTCGGTTCACACAGGGATAGCTGTCAGGTGTTCCCCAGCCATACTCAACCCATCTTGTAACGCTTTCCTCCCGAGTTTAAAAAGTACCAGGTGAAAGTGGTAGCAAACCCTGGAGAGCACGTTCATCCTGCTTTCCAGAAGTGTGAACACAAACAAGCTGACCCAGTAGGGATGCCACAACTCCCTCACACTTCAAACTGCCAGTCTGACCTCAGCCATTGCCTCTATTCACTGTTGGATCAATAGCATAAATAAAGTCTATCTGACAGGACAGTTTTTAAATACGCGTCATAGGAACATAGGCTCCTCGTTGATGGGGGACAGCTTGAAGTCAGGTGGTCTGCACAGTTTTAGTCTCTTTAGCCTTGCTAATCTGGAAATACTGGAAGTGTGAAATGGCCATTCATGGCTGTGTCCTTTTTAACCTTATTACTACAGCACTGGCCGAGACATTCCACCCACTGTTCACACACTTTTATGTTACTTACCCTACCACATATATTTCTCACAGCTTTTAAACATGATTTAAAATAAGCAGTGCTCATTTGTCCAAGATTTATGGGAATGTTCATGGGACATTGGAACTGCAATTAAGCATACCACTCTGACAAACATAAATTAGTACCCCAGCAAATATTGACATTCTAATTCAATTTGGTTGTACTTGAATTCGATTATGCATTCATTTGCTTGCATAAAAATCACTGAGCTCACAGAGGTCTAAATTTAGAAATCCAAATCAATTAAAAAGTTTGAACAACTAGCTGTATCTTTCTTTCACAAGTACTACTTGTGTTTGATTTGAAGAAACATTGTAGAATGAAAAATGGATTAAGAAGTTAATCAGAATATTAATTATAGTATAATTCATATAGAAAATTATTGGGCATTCCAAGTCTGTTGCTACCCAGTGGAAAAGTGCTTCATACCCTGCGCCTTCTCAATAGAATATCAAAAGCATAATGGCAGTAAAGAAAACAGCCAACACTGCAATAACAGCGAGCAGTCCCCCAGTCCCTGTCAACATTGTCACCACTCACCAATCACATATGACTCCTGAAAATGTTTCCACATTAGCCATACATAGAAGTCACCAATCAGCATGTGGTGACAGTGGAATACTATGATATTACATTACATTACCTATTAGTATCCCCTTCCACACATCACCTTTTGCCAAGGAAGTCACTAAGGCAATGAAAGGGGGGGGAGACTTGCATTCTAATGATTCAGCTATCCGTCAGTTCCATAGATGAATGGGTTGAAGACATATAGCATGTAGTGAGAAATCATGGTCAAGTCCTGCTGTAGGAACAACGTTCCACAACTTATTCATCAGAAGTCAGCATATACTGAAGCCCATGTTCAGAGAAAGAATGGAAGCTACACTGAAGATAAACCCAGTAAGCTGCCTGGAAACATAGTGGGAAAGAGCAATGCAACAGCTTCCACAAGAAAATCTCTTCCTTTTAGGTAGCATATCAGACAACCATGATTTTAGATGGAAAAAAGGAGGCAGCAGGAAGAGAGCCCATATTTACTGCTTCATAGAGCAACTCTTCAACCACAAAGCCATGGGAACAAACAAAAGAGAAATTCACAATACTTCATAGTGTTCTTGTTAAGTATGAGATTCAACAAAGGATGCAGCTTCAAGTGATTTCAGCTTTATTAAAGAGCAACTGTAAGTCAGGAACACACAACAACAAGGGGAGCACAGCTCCTTCTTTTAAACTCTCCGGGGCTGACAAAGCCACACCCATAACAAGTTAACGACCAATAATATTGCAGGGATAAAGTCCAATCAGAGACGTTCCCTCTTAGATACATTATCACACAGTGATTGGCTAATTGCATAGGTTTCGCAGAAACCGACCAATAGTAATGCGACAGCTGAGGAGCCATATTCAGAGTCAAGCTTAACATTGCAAAGTATAGGCTTGCTTTACAGTTTAATACACAACACTTCTAGAGTCTTGACTCTTAACACAACCCCTACCCATGCATGGAGAAATCTCAGTCATATAGCTTGGTATAAAGAAGCCATGTTTAGAGCTGTAGCTCAGCAAAACCAGTTTCAGTTCCAAGAAAAAGGACTCTGAAAAGTCATATGTTCAGCATCTGAGGGACTACTGCTGTAGCTTGTCAGAGTAAGTGTTCATTGGCCACATTAGCTGTCTGCCTCTTTTGTCCCTGCACACCTTTAAGTTTACCCAGCTCCCTATGTCCCATCCAGCCATCCCTCTAAATTAATTTGATTGACAACCTCCTGGAAATTTTCTAGATGTTATATATTAATTCCATTTCCTGTGTCCATGGGATATATATTTCCAGGCATTTTTGGTCAGTTCTCTGAAAAGGCTGATTGTTTTCAAATTCCAATGCTCCAGAAATGCTCGGAAAGCCCCAGTTCAGGGGAGCATCTCAGCCATTACTACCCTCTCACTGTCTCCCCCTACTTCCCAACCTTCAAATTATGGGAGGAAAAATACAGCTGGGAGGATCTGCAGAAGCCAAGTTGTATGCCCAGATTTCCAGGTCTCTGAAACATTAGCCCTTTTCAGTTGTTAAGATTTTGGTGTGCCAGCTTCAGACACTAGTCTCCTCTCAATGTGTGTATTCACCATTTTGTATGAGTAGGGCAACACATGCATTTTCCAGCTTCAGTACACACAATCTGAACCCCGTTTTTTTAGGGTACTTATTGACTGTACCAAAGTTGAATAATATATGAACAGTGAATGTGCAGAGATGTGGAATGGTATAGCATAGCCCAATCTCATCAGACCTTAGAAGCTAAGCAGAATCATTACTTGAATTTTTTGGATTTAAAGTTTTATTAAGTTTTAAGCATAACACATAAAAGAAAGTATACACAAAAAAAGAATTAAGAAAAAGAAGAAAAAAAGGAAAAAAGGGAATCTATGGCTAGTACAACTTAATTATCTGTTCATCCTCTCTATACGTGCATAAATAAAACCCTCTCTTTTATCTATAATTCTTTTATATTAATCTTAAGATTCATAGATTATCAGATCATTTTTTTCTGTTTTGTGCAAGAAGTTCATCAGGGGATTCCAATTAGCTATAAATTTAGTTAATATCTTTTCTCTGGTCAAGGACGTCAATTTAGCCATCTCTGTGCAAGTTCCATCATCTTCACCATTCATTCTTCTATTGTGGCTATCACTTAGGATTTCCATTTCTGAGCATATAATAGTCTTGCTGCCGTTGTTATATACAAAAATAAAGTTCCATGTGTTCTTTCTAATTGACAGCCCATTAATCTCAACAAAAACCCTCTGATTTCAATTGTATGTTCACCTTGGGAGCCACTTGTGTATGTATTTGTATCCAAAATTTTATAGCTTTAGTACAAGTCCACCATAAAATGTCCCTTCTTGCTGTCATTTCCAGCACTTATTTGGAACATTTTTATACATTTTAGCTAATTTTTCTGGAGACATACACCATCTGTACATCATTTTATAAAAGTTCTCTTTTAAATCAGTACTTAATGTAAATTTAAGACCTTTTCAATCACATATTTTCCATAGTTCCAACTGTATATTATATCAAAAAAATTTAGCCCATTTTATCATACAATCTTTTATTTATTCTTCCTCTTTATCAAATTTCAACAATAGTTTATACATCTTTGCAATAACATGTTCATCATTCTTGCATAATTCTGTTTCAAATTTTGTCATAAATTGTTGAAAACCACAAAATCTCTTATCTATTTTATACCTTTCTAGTAGTTGCACATAAAAGAACCATTGACAATTATACCCTTGCATTAGCAGATCTTCTCTTGATTTCATTTTACAATCTCCTTCTGTGAATTCTAAAATGGCAGGGTACATTAGCCACATGTTTGGGTACCATCTCTCATCTAACACATCCTGTGTTGATAGCCACAAAGGTGTCTTCCGACAAAGCCTAGGCTTTCCATATTCTCAGAATGGCATGACTAACAACATGATTTATAAAATCAACATTAACCTTTACTTTATCATACCACAAGTAGGCATGCCAGCCAATCTTAATTCATGACCTTCCAGCTCCAACAATAGTTTGTTTCTCAGTGAAAGCCATTCTTTTATCAACACCAAGCAACAAGCAGCAAAGTATATTTTTAAATTAAGTAAACCTAATCCTCCTTTCTCTTTTGCATCTTGCAGTACTTTATACTTAATGTGTGTTTTTTCCCTTGCCACACAAATTTAGAAATACCTTTTTGCCATTGTTTAAATGACATATCAGTTGTCAAAACTGGTATTATTTGAAAAAGAAACAACAATCTTCAGTCATTACTTGAATGGGAGACCACCAAGGACGACTTTGCAAAAGAAGGCAATGGCAAACAACCTCTGCTTAATCACTTGCCTTGAAAACCCTATGATGGTCACCATAAATCAGCTGCAACTTGGCAGCACTTTATATACACACACACACACACACACATACACAGTGAATATGCATATTGAAACGAACATGCATAGCCACTTTCTTGGAGAGTAGGAGTAGGAGCAACAAAATCATAACAACTGACAAGGGCTAAGAACTTCTGAGCATTTTTAAAATCCTGATTATCAATGGAAGTTCAAGAACTGTAGGGTTTTTTTAAAATTTCTTCTGATCTATGAGTCAGGAGGAATAAATAACTCCTCTTCCCAGTGTTCATATCAGCAGCAACAGCTTAGAAACAGCTTAACTTTAGCTTCTCCTGCCATTTTCTCTCCAAACTTAATACATTTATGAAAATGTAGGAAAGGAAGAGATGAGAGAAACCAGCTCCTAAGAGATCTAGCAGCAAAACTATCCAAGCTGAGATAAAATTAGAAAGGGAGGGATGCTGGTATTTTAGATTTGTAAACTACAACAATTAGTTTCCAAGTTTCTTTTTCCCAATATACTGCTCAACTATGTTAATTATCAAACCAGTATTAACCAGAGGAATAGTAAACTGTGGATAAGCTCCAGTCTTTGAACCATTTTGGGGTATATTGGCCTGCTTTTACCATTTTGTAACACATTCTAAAGACAGTTTAGGTAAAGAGTAAACAGAGTGGGATGGTCCCTATCTTCTCATTCATATTAATACAGAAGCAGCTAGAATAATCAAAGCCTTTACTGAACAGCAACAGTAGTGGAATGAGTTCTGAAATAACATGGGGGAATGCATATGCTGCTTTGGGTCCCATTTGGTAGGAAAACAAATTAAAAGATAATAATATCTTGTTGAAGGCCTTCACAGCCAGAATTCATTAGTTGTAGATTTTCCAGGCTGGATGGCCATGATCTTGGCATTGTAGGGCCTGACATTTTGCCAGCAGCTGTAACTGGCATCCTCAGAGGTATAACACAGAAAGAAGGAGTACTCTCTGTGTCAAGGTGAGAAGAAAAATGGTAGGCAGGTAATTTATATCTACTCAGGAAGGTGGGGTAGGGCTGAGATTATCTTGTAGGAGTTCCCCAGGCTCTGACATGCTAACAGAGGAGCTTTCCTGAGGAGGTTCTTTGCATATGGATTGGCTGTTGAAATTCTAATCTTATCTGTAGAGCTATTGTAAGACGTAGAGTATGTTGTGTTTTTCAGGAGAGGAAACCATGCCCTATTTATTTTAAAACTCTCTTCTTTCCTGTTGAAATTGTGTTTATGTTTATGAATTTCAATGGCTTCCCTGTGTAATCTGACATGGTAATTGGATGTGTTGTCCAGCCCTTCAGTGTCTTGGAATAAGATACTGTGTCCTGTTTGAGTTAGGCTGTGTTCAGCCAGTGCTGATTTTTCAGGTTGGCCCAGTCTGCAGTGTCTTTCATGTTCTTTTATTCTTGTCTGAATGCTACTCTGTGTGGTCCCAATGTAAACCTGTCCACAACTGCATGGTATGCGGTATACTCCTGCAGAAGTGAGGGGGTCTTTTCTGTCTTTTGCTGATCATAGCATCTGTCGTATTTTTCTGGTGGGTCTGAATACTGTTTGTAGGTTGTGTTTTTTCATAAGCTTTCCCATCTGATCAGTGATTCCTTTGATATATGGCAAAAATACTTTTCCTGTGGGAGACTGTTTTTCCTCAGTTGTTTGTTTTACCTTTGGTTTAATTGCTCTTCTGATTTCATTCTTGGAGTAGCCATTTGCTTGAAGTGAGTGGTTTAGATGGTTTAGTTTATCACTGACAAAGTGCGGTTCACATATCCATCTTGTGTGGTCTACTAATGTTTTGATTATGCCTCTTTTTTGGCAAGATTGGTGACTGGAGTTTTTGTGTAAATAACGATCCGTGTGAGTTGGTTTTCCATAGACCTTGTGACCTAATTGAAGGTTAGCTTTGCGGATGACCATGATATCTAGAAATGGGAGTTTACCCTCGATTTCTTTTTCCATGGTGAATTGTATGTTGGGGTGGATCTTGTTGAGGTAGTCAGTTCTACTTCTCCATGGCTCCAGACTGGAATCAGACTGTAGGTTTGTGGGGTGCAGATTCTAATGCTGTTCTTTTCAAAATGTTCCATGTAGAAGTTAGCTATAACCAGGTTGAGAGGGCTTCCCTCACTTCTGCAGGAGTATACCACAGGAGTATTCTGCAGGAGTATACTGGACTCACCTTCCCCCATTGCTAAGGCAGGCAAGCCGGGGAAGACCCTGTAAGGAGCATGGAGGCATTTAAATGCCTCCCTGTGACTTCCCCAGCCCACCCGCTAAATCAGGCAAGCCAGGGAAGCCTGCTGAGGTGGGTGAGCCAGGAAAGGCCTGGAAAGAGTGGGGAGGCATTTTAAAAGCCTCCCTATAATTTCTCCAGCCCGCTGGTCAAAGCGAGGGGAAGGAAAACTGTTTAAATTTAAAACACTTTCCCTTGCTTCTGGGGCTCCTTCATGGTGCGACTTTAATAACTTTAAATACCTTCCCTTGGCTGGGGAGTCACTTTGTCACCCAGTAAAAAGGATTCCTCGAATGGATGCCAAATATGCTCCTGCAGAGTGCAGGGGCTTGGACTAGATGACCTGCAAGGTCCCTTCCAACTCTAACATTCTATGATTCTATGATTCGGGGAGTCCCTGTTCGGCCAGCTGAATCAGATTAGGGAATCTTATTCGGCTTTCAGCAGGCCCGAATAATGCCAAATAGGCACTATTTGGTTTGTTTTTCCATTAGTCTGAACCGAATGCACATCCCTAATAGGAACGATTGCTTAGGGGTCCTGAGGCACAAAGCAACTCCTGTCCAGCAGAAGGTGGCCCCAGAGATCCAAGCCTGGCAACTGTTTGAAAGACATGGGTCAGGGACCTTGGGGTGTGTGTGGGTGCAACATCACTGATCTCGCTACATCACTTCTGGGTACAACCTCGCTTTGAGTTTCCACCAATTCCTAAAGATACCCTTTATCACATCCAGGTTGGACCTGAAAGTAGGGATGGGCACAAACTGGAAAAATGTGGTGTGGTTCATGGCAGATCAATGAACTGAACTAAAATGGCCTCATACAAACCAAACTGGTGCATTAAGTCCAGGTTGCAGCAGATTGGAGCCTGCCCCCCTCCGGCATGCTAGAGACTCCAAACCACAGGGGATTTCCAGCTGACTCTTCTCTACCTGCCCACCAAGTTTGGTGAGGATTGAATTTAGGGGGTCCAAGTTACAGCCCTCCAAAGAAGGTGCCCCCAGAAAAGTGCTTCTGGGTGAATGTCAGGCACACCTTCAGGAGTGTATAGAATGGACCATGTGCAAACTAGAGGCATCAAACTCACAGCAGACCTTCCTAGGATGCTATCCTACATGTCCTCTAAGTTATGTGCAGATTGGACTTAGGGGGTCTGAGTTATGGGCTGGGAAGTGCTGGGGGCCTACCAGTGATGTCAGCAAAAGCAGGAGGGAGTTGGGATGTGGAAGGGGGTGGATGCTTCACCACCACCCTCTGAATCAATGCCGTCAGAGTCCCCCCTTCCAAACAGTGTTAGCAACTGATGCTGTTGGGAAAGTGCCAAAAGCTCTTTCATGTCCTTTGTGAGCCCCATGGATGGAGCAGTGGAAGGATACTCCAAGACCCCTGCTAATGATGTGCTGGGGATGTCCTTGGGGGGGCTCTGTTTGGTGCCCGATGGCAGGGCATTCTGGTGCATAGGAGGATGAGGGCTTCTTCCCCCCATGACAACCATTCCTTCCACCCACTCTCACACTCATGGCACTGAAGCCCTGAGACCACTCCTGAGTCCTGACACCCAGCCCAAACCGCAGCCCAGAGAGAAGATCACAAAAAGGAGGGGGTGTATAAATGTAGCCCCTCAGCCAAGGCACCCACCAGCTAGGTCCCATTTCTTGGCATAAGCAGAAAGGCTGGGTGGTGGACAGAGCCCTGAGTCCACCAAACACCCAAAGCCCACCAGCAGAGAGAGAGAAGATCACAAAAAGGAGGGGTGGGGTGTATAAATGTAGGCCCTCAGCTGAGGAACCCACAACAGAAGCTAAGCCCCAATGCTCGGCATGAGCAGAAAGGCTGAGTGGCGCACAGAACTCTGGCCCACCAAACACCCAAAGCCCAATAGCAGAGAGAGAGAGAAGATCACAAAAAGGAGGAGTGAGGTGTATAAATGTAGGCTCTCAGCTGAGGCACCCACCAGCTAGGCCCCACTGCTTGGTGTGAGCACAAAGGCTAGGTGGATTAGAGCCATGAGTCCACCAAATGCCAAAAGCCAACCAGCAGAGAAAGAGAAAATCACAAAAAGGAGGAGGGGTGGATGAAATGCAGGCCATCTTCAAAGGAACCCATAGCAGAAGCAAAGCCCCTCTATCAGAAAGGCTGGGTGGCACACAAAGCTCTGGCCCAGGAAACACACCCCAGTCCAGAGAACTGATCAAAAAATGGAGGTGTGAGGATGATGGGTGTAGAAATGCAAGCCCTCTTCACAACAACCCATAGCAGAAGCGAAGCCCCACTGCTCAACATGATCAGAAAGGCTGGGTAGCACAAATGGAGCAAAAAGCAATCCCTGCCCAGCAAACTTCCATCCATCTTTCAGTATTCCAGTCCTCTCCAACTTGCTGCAAAACCCAACAAAGGAAGGCTGGGCTGCAGCTTGGGCTTTATATCATTTTCAGATCCCATAGACCCGGATGGGAGCTCTGTAATGGGCAGCCAGCAGTGCCTGTCAAGCTTTGGAGGGGCCCTATTAGTGTTTCCAAGGCTGGAGAGAATTCCACCCCCACCGTTGCCTTGGAGTTTGATTGATCAATTCCAGGCTTACTGGGAAACGTATCCATTTCCTGAAGTTGAGGAAATCTTTGTGATGCATGTGCTACCACAAATATAACTTCATGACCTCTGAGCCAGCCAGAGTTTGACACGAACTTTGCTTCATGTGCTGGTTCTTGCCCAGCCCTACTTGAAAGTGATAAAGCAACTTTGGCAGTCTCACTGGATTTTTTTTCTCCCACCACCACTCCGTTCCTTGGCATTAAGGGAACTTCATATATTACATTTATAGGTGTACTCTTTAAATGCTTCACACCTAAAGTGTGACTTTATTAATGTAAGTCAATTGTATAATGTAAGGTAATGTAAGGTATAATTGGCAGGCAGTATCCTATAAGTTCCTGTTAAATATACATTTGGGTATCAAACATGGTTTTCCTCTGTGTAATATGTGAAATGGGCCTTAGATGCCAGCATTTAACAGTAAGTAGCTTTCATTTGTCAAGCTGTGTCGTGTTTTCCTTATCAGGATGCTGCAGTTCTGTTTGTAAGCCAATAGTTACATCACTGGAAAGCATCTGGGTGCCAAAACAAAGAGTGGCCATTTTGTGAAATTCTACCGCTGTCCCACTTCTGAGCTTGAACCTTCCCAGTTTTGTTGTGCTTTAAAGTGTTTAATGCTTCTCCTTTGGGGAAAACATCATATTTTATTCATCTGTAGCCTCAATATGCTGTTTCACAGGCTCTTTCCAAAGCTAACACAGTCTGTAATACTTCAGTTGGAGAGCAAGGTTTTATAACGTATGAGTCCGCTCACTAGAGAGATTTTTAAGTGACATTTATGCCTCTGTATGAATTTTTGCAAGGTGGTGTTCTAGAATTTTTACTGTCTTTAAGTCTAATAAAAGTGTCATACGGGAATTTAAGAATGCTAATTATCTACTGCTTTTATTAGTTTGCCTGCTTTTCTCTCTCATAGTTGTTAAAAAACAAAATAACCATATGAACAACTTACGGTGGGTTGGGAAGATTATAGTGGTGTGTGTAATGCAATAATGTTACATTGTTATTACATTATTGGGCTATTCACAAGTTAGAGGATTGTGCCTACTGGCCCTGCTCGTTTATAGGTTTGGCATAACTTCTGAAGAGAGCCAATGGATGCTCAAAGTCTATATAGTCAGGAACTCTGGCAAATGCTGGTCCTGTAACAAGATTCCCCCATAACTATAATGCGAGAAAGATTCACTTCAGTAGATCATTAGCTTCCTGATTCCCTAGCCTGGAACCTCAGAAGCCTAGAACTACAGCAGCACAGTTGCCCTGTGGTGCTGACAGCTGACATTTGAAGTTTAAGTGAGCAGGAAGCAGCTCATGCCATCCCAGAAGTAGCACAAGGTAGTTTATTTTTCCTTCCATTATTGTGTGGGAAAGGTTGGGAGGGGATGTTCATCTCTTACTCTCCAGGATACCATAAGCAAGATATTTCAGCAGGTCTATTTGCCCTTCCCAATCTGATTTTTTTTTCTCTTTATCTGCCACTCAACATAATGAACAAGCCGAATGCTTGTTGGGCTGCTATACTGGGTTTCTGTCTTGTTTTATGTTTAAAAACTAATATTTCTGCATAATTTGGAAGTCCCCTGAATTTGCAGTAACCCCTGATTTCTCTTTCGACAGTTCCATGTCATCCCTTATTGAGGGCCACTAAGTTTGCTATGAGAAGAAATTACTTACTTAAGTGAATTACAATAATTATCTCCTAATTGTTGTTGTTGTTGTTCAGTTGCACAGTCAAGTCTGACTCTTCACAACCCCCTGGACCACATCACGTCAGGCCCTCCTGTCTTCTGTCATTCTCCAGAGTTTGCTCAATTTCACGTTCGTTGCCTTGATAACACTGTCTAACCATCTCATCCTTTGGGGGTTTCGGTTTCGGTGCTGCGAATGGCGGCCGCTTCTCGGGACGCTCCCGGAGGCGGTCAGCCCACACGCGGAATGGGGGGGTCTTCGCGTTTGCGAAAGACCCTAGTGAGCCTTAGTCAAAGGCTCCGAACCGGGGGCGCATAGGGGAGTAGCCTCTTTGCCGGCAAACTGCCGGGAAATTGAGGCTTTCTCCCCGCCCCAATCGGCCCCGCCGCGTAGTGCGTCCCGAATGGGACTTAGCAGCCCTGCCGACTTCCAGGAGTGAGGAAAAGCGGATGAATTACCATGAAAAGAAGATATGGCATCTAATCGTGAGTTGAAGATCTATTTTGAAGCGAAAATTAAAACCCCCCCGCAAGCGGATAAGCGTATGGGAGGAGGGAGGAGCTTCCACCCTCTTCAAAGAAGCGAATTTTTAAAGGAAACGCGAAGGGGGGTAACAAGAAAAAATGTTGGTGAAAGTACCGTTGGGGTTTTACAGAAGATTGCGGCTTTAGTTGCTTTCTGGGGGATGTGGCACGAACTTTGAAAAAGTAAATAAAAAACAAAATGTCGATGCTGGGGAAAATCCTGCTTAGAACGGAAGAGAAGAGAGGAGGGACTTCCGCTCCAGTCAACCCCCCCAGAACTAGCTGTCAATCAACAAGAGACTGAGATACTGCGCCACCTGCTGGAGTTAATCTAAAATATCAATGAAACGCTTTTAAAATGGAAATTGTTCTCATCAGACTATAAAAACAAATATTTGGAATTAACAAGGTTGATGGCAGAAAATGTATCGATGTTAAAGTTCCAAGCTATGGATGAAGAAGGGAAAGAAGATCTCAGATTTATTTTGACGAAAGTCTTGACACCTCTATCTGGCAGTGGAGCGAATAAATAAAAAGAAGAGGCGGACAAGGCTTTTAAAGCCTACTCCGCCTTTAAAAAAAAAGGATATACTCTGCCAGTAGAAAGGGGTGTTGAGCTTAGCAAGTAATGGAGATCTAATTTCAACCCGAGTGTTAATGGAGCCAACGAGAAATGACTGCCAGAAACAACAAGAAAAAAGAAGCGAAAGAAGATGGATTAAAAAATTTCTGAAGAGACATGCCAGCACAGAGGAGGAAGCAGTACTCAAAATTTGGATTTTTGAAGAAGACGGCAGCCCGGGGAAGGAAGTGACGGAACGGGAGGCATTAAAGTTCAAAGGACTTAATGATAATTGGAGAGACTTAAAAAAGAATTTGTTCGTGTAACATCTGAAAAGATTTGATTTAACCCCAGTGGACTTTACTAACTTTACTAACAGAATTGATTTGGACTTTGTAAAGCTGAAAAGAAGATCTTTCAACCGTGATGGATGCCGACAACTGGAAGAAAAAAAAACTAACCTTTACTAACAGAAAAAAACTCACTCCGCTCTTTTTTCTCTTCCCATCTGTCTACCTTACCCTTTTCTTATAAAAAATAAAATTCTCTCCTTTTTAGGAGAGTTATTTAAAAAAAAAAAAATAACCATCTCATCCTTTGCCGTCCCCTTCTTCTTTGACCTTCAATCTTTCCCAGCATCAGGGTCTTCTCCAGTGAGTGCTCCTTTCTCATTTGATAGCCAAAATATTTGAGCTTCAGCTTCAGTATCTGTCCTTCCAGGGAACAGCCAGGATTGATTTCTTGTAGGATTGACTGGTTTGATCTCCTTGCTGTCCAGGAGACTCTTAAGAGTCTTCTCCAGCACCAGAATTCAAAAGAATCTATTCTTTGGCGCTCAGCCTTCCTTATAGTCCAACTCTCACAGCCATACAGTACTACTGGGAATACCATTGCTTTGACCATAAGGACTTTGGTGGGCAGGGTGATGTCTCTACTTTTTAATATGCTGTCTAGGTTTGCCATCGCTTTCCTCTCAAGGAGCAGGCGTCTATTAATTTCATGGCTGCAGTCACCATCTGCAGTGATCTGGGATCCCAGGAACGTGAAGTCTGTCACTACTTCCATGACTTCTCCTTCTGTTTGCCACGGAGTGATGGGGCTGGATGCCATGATCTTAGTTTTTTTTATGTTGAGTTTCAAGCCAGCCTTTGTGCTCTCCTCTTTTATTCTTAGCAAGAGGCTCTTTAGGTCCTCTTCACTTTCTGCCATCGTCTGCATATCTGAGGTTGTTGATGTTTTTCCCAGCAATCTTAATTCTGGCTTCTGAATCATCCAGGCCAGCATTTCACATGACGTACTCTGTATATAGATTAAATAAGCAAGGGGACAATTTACATCCTTGTCGTACTCCTTTTCCTATGCTGAACCAACCAGTTGTTCCATCTCCTGTTCTAACTGTCGCTTCTTGACCCTTATAAAGGTTTCTCAGGAGACATGTGAGGTGATCTGGTACTCCCATCTCTTTAAGGACTTGCCATAGTTTGTTGTGATCCACACAATCAAAGGCTTTATCATAGTCAATGAAGCAGAAGTAAATCTTTTTTTGGTACTCTCTTGCTTTCTCCATAATCCAGTGAATGTTGGCAATTTGATCTCTAGTTTCTCTACCTCTTTGAAAACCACTTTGTACTTCGGGCAGTTCTCTATCCACATACTGCTGAAGCCTAGCTTGTAGAATCTTTAACATGACCTTGCTAGCATTTGAAATGAGTGCAGTTGTGTGATAGTTTGAACATTCCTTGGCATTGTCCTTCTTTGGGATAGGAATGTATACTGACCTTTCCCAATCCTGTGGCCACTGTTGTGTTTTCCAAATTTGCTGGCAAATTGAGTGCAGCACTTTAACAGCATCATCTTTTAAGACTTTGAATAGCTCAGCTGGGATACCATCACCTCCACTAGCTTTGTTGTTAGTAATGCTTTCTAAGGCTCATTTGACTTCACATTCTGGCTTCAGGATATCTGGCTCAAGGTCAGTGACTACACCATCATGGTTGTCAAGGACATTGAGGTCCTTCTTGTATAGTTCTTCTGTGTATTCTTGCCATCTCTTCCTAATCTCTTCTGCTTCTGTTAGGTCCCTACCATTTTTGTCCTTTATCGTGGCCAGCTTTGCATGGAATGATCCCTTGATTTCTCCAGTTTTCTTGAAGAGATATCTAGTCCTTCCCATTCTATTGTTTTCCTCTATTACTTCGCATTGTTCATTCAGGAAAGCCGCCTTATCTCCTAATACATCATCATTATTAGGTCAAATATTGAAAAACTTAGCTTTACAAGTTCTGCACTACAGTCCATTACTGAAACTCTTCCATCACCAGTCAATCAAATTGTTTTGTTTGCACAACACATGGTTATTTTGGAGAGATGCAGTGTGAGAATATGAAAGGCACATTATATTGCTAGGCTAGAAATTGAATATTTTTTGCACTGACCATTGCGGCCATCGAAGAGCTATGAATGAGTTACCTGGCTTGGGGAAAAATAGAAGCTGCTCTTCAAGTTAAGAACTGTTTAATTTCATGAGTCTGAAAAGTCTGGTCTTATACCATTTTTCTTAAGAAATTCCTTTAGGAGTGCAGAGCATTAAAGTACCATATAATGCTGAATATATTTTTGTGAGATATATACCTATGTGTTAAGTGAAGGTTATATGCTTTTACTACAAGGGAAGAAAGTAGGGATGCCAGTCTCCAGGTGGGACCTGGGGATCACCTGGAATTACCATTCATCTTCAGACTACAGAGATCAGTTCCCTTGGAGAAAATGGATGCTTTGGAGAGTGGACTCTATGACATTATACCCCATTGAGGTTCCTGTTTAGGGATGGGCACAAACTGAATTACAAACCTAAGTTCATCAAGAACCAGGTCTGGTCATGGTTTGTGAACTTCAATTCATACCATCCTGGCCTCATGAGCCCCCATGAACCTGTCAGGTGGGTTTGTATAGTTCATGTTGGCAGACCTGCTGGTGCTGGGGGCGTGGCTTGGAGAAGGCATTTAAAGAGACTGTAGTGGCACGACTCAGCAAGTCAACTGAGAAGGCAATTAAATTCCTTCCCAGCTGGAAGTGATTTCAGCAATCCCTTTCATTCCCTCCCACTTGGAAGTGGTGGGGGAGGAAAAGGGATTGCTGAAATGGCCCTTTAAATGCTTTTGCAAAATCTCCCTTCTCCATTTTATTCTGCTGGTTTTAGGGAGTTGCTGCCAACAGAATCAGCTCCTATTAGAGATCAGGGCCCTGCAGGACCTTCTACCATTCTGCAGGGCCTGCAAAATGAAGCTGTTCTGCCAAGCCTTTGGGTGAGGTGGCAGGTGTCCATCTCAGTTGGCCTCCATGTTCTAGTTCCCAACTCGCTGAAAGGGCCCATTTGATTCCATCTTGAGGCCTCAACAGATTTATATGAAATTGTTGCTACCTGTGCAATTTTATTGTTTATTGTTTTAATTATTTTAATGTGATTTTATTGTAACAAGACTTGAACTTAGTTTTTTGTGATCCACCTTGAGCCCACTTTGGGGAGGGCAGAATAAAAATCTCAAAAATAAATAAATAACAGACAAAGGAGGGAGGGAAGAACTATGAATCTCATGAACCAAACCTCCATTTTCCCAGTTCGTGCCCATCCCTGTTCCTGTTTAACAGCTGATCCAAGGGGAATGAAACTGACCAGAAGTGGCAGCTTTCCTTTCCTTCCCCAGCCTCCTCTCCACTGCAGGGGGGTGGCTGGGAAAGGAGAGAGAGAGAGAGAGAGAGAGAGAGAGAGAGAAGGCATGCCTTTGCTCTCTTTTCTTTGCTACCCCCACCCCACACACTGTTGGTAATCTAATTAAGTTCCCCTCTCCCTACTCCCCTGCCCCAGTTCCCTGGCCCCTGACCTACCAGCCAAAATTTTCTGACTTCAGGGCTGTTTGCAAATGAGCATGTTCTTACATTTCCAACTCTGTTTGGTGTCAGTTCGCAAGTAGTTCAAGATCCAGGGCCATGAAAAAGACTGTTGCTCCACAGTGGCCACAATAGTTGTGATTTCTTGCTGTTGATGCTGTTTTAGTACAAAAAAAAAATCAGACTTAATATTTAGTACATTTAGGCTTAATATAATAGGAAGTCTTAAATGTTGTATAGTGAATGATGCAATTTTAGTGCCATTCTTTATTGAAGAGATTAGAGTGCATACAATTGATTAAATATGCTTCTAAATTAAAATTAAAAGGAAGTTTTTTCAAGTGTTAGTTTTTAAATCATGGTGAGAAAAACAGCATTCTCTTATGTAATGGAAGTCATTCTGTTTCTTGCTTTCCTTTAACCATCTTGGCAAAAATGTGAAGATTATAAAAGAAGAGAGGTCTAAAAAATAAACCAAGCCCCTATTCATTTTATTTGTTTTGAAATGAAAATGTGATAGTCAAAATGAAGGAGTTCCATTGCATTCAGTTCCATTGCTTTGAGTCAAAATCACTTTTATAGCTATGGTCTTATCATCCAATTTGCCAAATACCAGAGAGATAAGAGGAAAAAAATCTGGATGCTATAGCAGGATCTAAAAAACACATATTCAATTACCATTAACACTGAGGAAATATTTGCACCTTCAAGTTGATCCTTGCATGAACAGGGTATAAAGAGGGGTCATTGTAAAAAGGAAATAATATTAAACATGAGATAGTAAATGGGAATCAATCATCAAGGCAAAACAGATCTTTTATTTTGGTTTGTGTGATTAGCCAAAGAAATCGAAATTTAGGAAACATCAAGCGATATAAAACTGGCATACTAGAAAATTTCACATAATCAAATAATAAAAACTGCTTTTATTTCTGCTGTTTGTTTTGCCCTTGATTGCCTATGAAAATAAATCTTCTTTGCCTTTCTGCAAAGAGTCCTGTGTTCGAGAGCCTGTATAATCTTCCCACATTCATTTCAAACCTACTAGGCACTTCTGATCTCTGACTATAACTAGAGAATTGGCAGTTTAGCATCTCTATTGGTTATCGGGAATAAAGTAAACTAATGTCAAGGTGCTGTTGTGTAGCTGCTAAATCAGTGTCTTCCCAGCTGCTAGTAAAATTTATGGTAAACCATACTATTTCAAATACTGTGAAATCATACTAGAATCATCACCCTCTTCAACTGAAGAGTATTTTATTCCATCTGAAAGTGGCATTGAAGAGGCAGTGACTATAGCAAAGGACATGGTCATGATGACATCTTTAGTTTCTTTTACAAAATGATCTTCTCTTAAGATTTTCCTGCTGTGTTTTAAACTGCTGTCCTTTTTATAACAATGGTGGGTTCCTGTTTTAGAAAGTACTGTACAATACTGTAAGTGTTGGAAAAATGGAAATACTTCTCTTTCCTGCTGTCTGAGTCATATCCTGCATGGCACTGGGTTTCATTTCATACTTCTTGTTAGACATTATAGGTGCAGTGCTGATCACAGTGTGAAATTTTGTGTAGGCTTAGCATATGCCAGAGATTGGTTTTATGCTGATGAAATGCCAACATTCACATCTGTTCTTCAGTTGCCGCCAAGTACAGATGCTTTAGGTGAACATCAGTACTATGGATTGTATAAAATCTTGCTTCTTTAAAACGGGTTTCGTGGATGCCAACTGGAATGAGAGGGTTGACTACAGACCTGAGAGCAGCTGATGTCCAGCCCTGACGCAACCCCGCCCCAGCTGAGGACAGCCAGGGGGCCTGATTTACCCATGCAAGGAAGGCTGGGAGAGGGAGGTGGCCAGGAGCCAGGCAGATTGCTCCAAGACAGCCAGGGAATCCCATCAAAGAGAAGGCACCACACCCAGCCAAGGAGGAAAGGAAGGACTGAACTACAGAGGTAGCTGATAGAGAGGAAGCCAAGAAGAAGCGAGTTCTGGGAAGGAAGTTGTGTTGTAACTACCTTTCCATCCTATTCTGAGGCCTTGGGAGGTGGCCTGGCCTCCAACAGAATGGCAGAGAGCTGCAAACTTATGGTGGGATGGGAGGAGGCTCACAGAACCCTGGAATTGCAGGTAGACCAGAACACCCCCACCTCTCTACTCCCTTCTGCCTTCACCTTTTATCCCTAGATGGATCAGGTATGATAGTCACTGCCACCACTCCTGACAGGGAGTAATTATTGTGGAAGAAAGATGAAGGTCCCACACGAACCCCATTTCCCCATGTTCTAAGGTCTCTTGTAGCAATATGACAGACATAATGGAATCCTGTCCTTATTAATATTTGAATTTTGGTTTCACCACATTCTATGCTTGCCATAATTGATTCGGCTCAAGAACTGGCAGTCAGAGGACACTGGCCAGGGCTGACTGGCTGCTTCGCAAAGTCCCGCCCACGTCAACCCCAGTCAGAGTTTTCAGCTCAGTCTGCTCCAGTCCTCCGACAGGAGAGGACCGTCTGGAGTGTGAGCGCAGGGACAGGCCCTCAAGGCTGAGGCAAGTGAGAGAAGCCCTTTTCCGCCCCCCCCACACACCATCCCCTGGGCCTTCTATGAGGGGACTAGGCCCAGAGAAGGCCTTTTCCGCCTCCCCACACCATCCCCTGGGCCTTCTATGGGGGCAGTAGGCCCAGAGAAGCCCTTTTCCGCCCCCCACACCATCCCCTGGGCCTTCTATGGGGGCAGTAGGCCCAGAGAAGCCCTTTTCTGTCCCCCTACACCATCCCCTGGGCCTTCTGTGGGAACAGTAGGCCCAGAAAAGCCCTTTTCCACCCCCTACACCATCCCCTGGGCCTTCTATGGGGGCAGTAGGCCCAGAGAAGCCCTTTCCTGCCCCCCTACACCATCCCCTGGGCCTTCTATGGGGGCAGTAGGCCCATAAAAGCCCTTTTCCGCCCCCTCACACCATCCCCTGGGCCTTCTATGGGGGCAGTAGGCCCAGAGAAGCCCTTTTCTGCCCCCTACACCATCCCCTGGGCCTTCTATGGGGGCAGTAGGCCCAGAAAAGCCCTTTTCCGCCCCCTCACACCATCCCCTGGGCCTTCTATGGGGGCAGTAGGCCCAGAGAAGCCCTTTTCCACCCCTCTTCCCTTCCTTTCCTCCCTTTCCTTTCTTCCTCTCTCCTTTCTTTCACTCTTCCCCCTCTTCCTTCCTTCCTTCCTTCCTTCCTTCCTTCCTTCCTTCCTTCCTTCCTTCCTTCCTTCCTCCAACCCTCTCTCCCTTCCACCCTCCCTCCCTTCCTTTCTAGGGCCCGTCTTCCACCACAACGGGCTTTGCTCCCTAGTTACTGATAAAACTATTCAACTATGATTGCAAGCTTATGCATTTGACAGTATGGCTGCAGTCACACACATGAAATAATCCACTTTCAATCTGCTTTCAATGCACTTTCCAACTGGATTCTGCCAGTTCACGCAGTAAAAATCCAGTTGAAAAGTGCACTGAAACTGGATCAAAAGTGGATTATTTAGCGTGTGTGACCATAGCCTATGTCTTACTTTATTTATTTATTATTTTCCATTTATATCCCGCCTTGCCAGGAAACTGGCTCAAGGCGGCATACAGCATTAATATACAATAAACATTAAATACATTAAAGTACAATAAAATACACATAAATAAGCTACATAACATAAAGTGCTAATAAAAGTTGTACAAATGATGGCAGCATTCAGTACATAATCCCATGATGGAAGGCAGTGTATCATGTAAGCCAAAGTGCGTTCGCTGGCTCATTTGTCAGTAGCAGCTCCTAATCGAAGGCCTGGTGGAAGAGCTCCATTTTACAGGCCATGCAGAACTGTAAGAGGTCCTGCAGAGCCCTGATGTCATCCAGGAGCTCATTCCACCAGTGTGGAGCTGCCACTGAAAAGGCCCTGGCTCTCATAATGGCCAACCTGGCTTCTTTTGGGCCAGGGAGAGTCAGGTGGTTCTGTGTCCCTGACCTCAGTGCTCTCTGGGGCACATATGGGGAAAGGCGGTCCCTCAAGTAGACAGACCCCTGACCATATGGGGCTTTAAAGTTCAAAACCAGCACCTTGAAATGAATCTGGTAAACTATTGGCAGCCAGTGCAGCGCCTTCAGCACAGGTTGGATGTGGTCTCGTATAGAGAGGCCCATCAACAACCCGGCTGCCACATTTTGCACTAGCTTCAGCTTCCAAATTTGAGACAAGGACAGCCCCATGTAGAGAGCATTGCAGTAGTCTAATCTCAAGGTGACCATAGCATGAATCACTGTTGCCAGGTCATTGCATTCAAGGAAGGGAACCAACTGCCTAATCATCAGAAGATTTAGTGGATCTTCTGAATAAACACATAGAATTAGGTTCATTCTCTGACTTTTCAACTTTATCATTATGAGTCTTCCTATTTACCTATGTCATATAGTCCTAATTATATTCATTTTTCACTTTATAAACGATCTCATATTACTTTATGGTAGTGCAGTCAATTTGCAGTGGACTCATGGCGACCCAGCAGGGTTTTTAAGGCAGGAAACTTTCAGAGGTGGTTTGCCATTGTCTGCCTCTGTGTAGAGACCCTGAGCTTCCTTGGTGGTCTCCCATCAAAATAGTAACCAGGGCTGCCCCTGTTTAGCTTCTGAGATCTGACAAGATCAAGTTAGCATGAGCTGCCCAGGTCAGGACATAACATTACTTTATACATACAATTAGGGAGCAAAGCCCGTTGTGGTGGAAGACAACAGACCCTAGAAAGGAAGGGAGAGAGGGTGGAAGGGAGAGAGGGTTGGAGAAAGGAAGGAAGGGAGGGAGGGAGGAAGAGGGGGAAGAGTGAAAGAAAGGAGGGAGGAAGAAAGGAAAGGGGAAAGGAAGGGAAGAGGGGCAGAATGGGCTTCTCTAGGCCTACTGGGCCCATAGAAGGCCCAGAGGATGGTTGGGGGGGTGGAACGGGCTTCTCTGGGAATACTGGGCCCTGAGAAGGCCCATAGGATGGTGTGGGGGAGAAGCGGGCTTCTCTGGGCCTACTGCACCCATAGAAGATCCAGAGCCCTGAGAAGACCCAGAGGGTGGGGAGGTGGAACGGGCTTCTCTGGGCCTACTGCCCCATAGAAGGCCCAGGGGATAGTGTGGGGGGCGGAAAAGGGCTTCTCTGGGCCTTCTGCCCCCATAGAAGGCCCAGGGGATGGTGGGGGAGCAGAAAAGGGCTTATCTGGGCCTTCTGCACCCATAGAAGGCCCAGAGGACGGTGGGGGGGTGGAAAAGGGCTTCTATCAACTGCCTCGGCCTTGAGTGTTTGTCCCTGCGCTCACTCTGCAGATGGTCCTCTCCTGTTGGAGGACCGGAGCAGACTGAGCTAAAGACACTGACCGGGGCTGACGTGGGCAGGACTTTGCCAAGCACTGACTGCCAGTTCTTGAGCCCAATCAATTATGGCGACCATAGAATGTTGCGGAACCAAAATTCAAATATTAATAAGGGCAGGATAATTATAATCATCATTTTAAAAAATGGAAAATAATGATTGCTGGAGCCAGACATCATGTAATGAGTCTCCAGGGATTGCTACCTTTTACCAGTTCATGCAGTTTAAGCAATAACAGGAGCCAAATGGGAAGGTGAAAAGTTAATTGTAAGCTGTTGCCCATCATGTGATAACTGTGACTCCAGGGATGAAGCACACAGTATTTGTACCACTTATTTGCCACTGGCAACTTTTTAGAATTATTTACAAGGATGGTAAATAAGTTGTTAGTAGTTTACTAAAGGGGCAGATTGCTAGGCTGCATTCATCTAAATGACATATTGGCACTCATCTCAGCATAAACCCACAAGAAACCATTCCAAGACAAATTACTCACACTGTAGTAGATACATAATCTTCCATTGTCGTCATCTTGGGTTTTTTTGTTTTGTTTTTTGTTTTTACCAGCCATGGGTTCCTGGAATTAGATCAGGGCCATTTTACTGGTGTTTGAAGCCGTTCCCCTTCAAACTCAACCCCCTTCCCCAGGACCTGAACTTTTCACCCATTCTGAATGCCATATTTCATACACTTGGGAATAGTGCTTCTTAAAACTCATTATACTTTGGCTGCTCATGCTCTTGCAGCATCAGGCACCGGGAGAAAAAGGAGAAAAGAAACTGAGAGGACCAGAGAGAGGACTCTCCTCTTGTTCCACAGCTTCTACCAGTTACTTCTGGGGAAAGTTAACGGCCTAGGGAAGCAGCGAGGATTCTTCTTTGGCTTAGATTATTATTCAAACTAGGGAAGAACTCTCAGGATGTAACGCTTAATTTAATTTACAGGTGAGATTATGAAGGTTGTTTTCTGAGCCTGGTAATTATAAATTTCAGGACCATTACTAGTCATGGACTAACCATATCATATCTCATTTGGCCTTAGGACAACTAGCAAATAGCAGGTGCATGCCATTGTATTTGGTTCTTCAAACACTTTTGTCTTTGTTGCCACTACATGTTCAAGTAGGCAAGAAACAATCCCTGTTCTAGCACTGCACAGTAATCTTGGAACTGATTTAAAAGCTCAGAAAAATCATAGGGTATAGGAAGCATGGCTTTACAGAATGCAGGAGGGAAACTGGTGACCATGTCTCAAAAAGGACATTGCAGAGCTGGGAAAAGTACAAAAGAAGGGCAAGCAAGACAACTTAGGTTGAGGAAAATCTGAAGAATGTGGAGCATTTCAGTTTAGAAAAGAGATGTATAAGAGGGGACATGATAGAGGTTTATAAAATTATGTGATCTGAAGAGAAACCAGAGTATACTCTGATGATGATGATGATGATGATGATGATGATGATGATGATGATGATGATGATGATGATGATGATGATGATGATGATGATGATATAAAATTATGCACAGGGTAGAGAGAGTAGACAGACCAAACTTTTTTTCCCTGTCCCAAAATAATTTAATTTGGGATATCTAATGAAGTTGATTCTGGACAGACAAAAGGAAATACTTTGCTCAGTAATTAAAATGTGGAATTCACTGCCAGAAGATCTAGTGATAGCTACAGACACGGACAGCTTTCAAAAAGGATTAGACAGATTCATGGAGGATAGATCTATCAGTGAATACAGCCATGGTTACTAAAGGGAACCCCTACATTCAGCGTTAGTAAGCCTGTGAATAGCAATGATGGGAAGCAACATCCAGGAAAGGCCTCTGCCTCTGTGCTTTGTTATTGGCTCTCCAGTGTAACTGGTTGGCCACTGTATGTGAAAAGATGCTGGACAACTGGACTCATCCTGCAGGTGTCTTCTTGACTGCATAACTAAATACCCTCCACTTAATAAAACGTTCTGTTCATAGAAAACTAATATTTTTGGATATCAGTTATACTATATTCATTCTCCCTGGCATTCTAACTTTGCATGTTTCATTTCAAATGTATAATTCCCTGTTTGCTCCGTGAAGTGGAAAGGCAAGAAAAAAAGGCGAGGGAGTCTTAACCCAAACAAATGAATCAATACCTGAAAGGTTAGTTGCATACAAAGTAAAGGGCCAGTGACTAAAAACTATAATTATTTCTCACATAATGTCCAAAATATGTGTATTTATTATCGATTAATATTGTGGTACAACATTTTGGTACATTGGCTGTGATCAGAGTGCATCTTCTGTACCAAAATAGAAAGGCTTAACAATGGTAGTATTATTCAGGCATATATACCTGACCATGACACAAGGTGATAGTCTATGAGGCCTCACCAGTATTCTTAGACCTTGCGTTAGTTGATTGAAACTATAAAACTCATTTTTTGTCTTATTGTATCATTGAACTTATATGTACAAATATTGCTTGACCACTGAAGAAGGCCACTTTGGTTGAAACACATCTGGTTGCAATAGGTCCCACTTGTGTGTATTGTATACTTTTATTCTGTATTGAGGCTACAATTCGTCCCATAATTGTTTTAAACTAATTAATAATAAATTCATGTACTTTGACATTATTTAAGTAATAATTTTATTTTTTAGTCATTGGCCCTTTACTTTGCATGCAACTAACCTTTCAGATACTTGATTGCTCTGTGAAGTTGCACATCCCCATGAAGATTCTACTATACTATTCTTCTGAATGCATAGGCCATGGGTTACTTTAACTGCAGCCCAGTGACTCTTAATTCCTATTGAAGATGGGCTAATCGGTAGGTGCAACTTTGGTTTCAGGGAGCTCTTGTCCAGGAGGGAGCCAGTTTAGGGTTGGGTAGAGCTTAGTGGTAGAGCATCTGCTTTGTGTGCAAGGTCCCAAATTCAACACTCACCATCTCCAGTTAAAAAGATCATTTAGAAGGTGATGTGAAAAACCTTGACCTGAGACTCTGGAGTGCTGCTACCAGCCAGAGTAGACAATACTGACTAGGGGTGTTCAATTGGTATTTACCGAGCCAAATAAATACCTAAAAAATACCTTATTGGTGTGGGGTTTTTTTGGTACTTCCTAAGCCGAATCAGATTCTCTTATCTGTATTGGCTACCGATGTAGAGAATCCCGATAAAATCTGGTATTAATTGGCTCAGTTCAGCAATACTAAATCATGGCTTCTCTGCAGGGCAGGAGAAGCCTCCCAGCCATATACAGATCCTTTGCAAGCCACATCACAAGTGAACTCAGAAGCAATGAGTTTACCTTTTTGGTTGAACCTGCCACTTCAGAGTTCACTTACAGCATGGCTGAGTTGCAAAAGACATTTAAAGGGATGATTCTTTTAAATGCATTTTGCAAGCCTCACTGAGTGAACTCTGAGGCAGCAAGTTCACCCTTCTGGGTTCACTCATGGTGTGGCTCACAAAACACATTTAAAGGGACTGTCCCTTTAATGCATTTTGCAAGGTGCACTGTGAGTGAACTCAGAAGGGTGAGTTCACCCTTTTGAGTTCACTCACAGTGCAGCTTGCAAAATACATTTAAAGGGACCATCCCTTTAAATGCTGAAATGAAAAATTCAACAATCCTGATTATTTCCTGTGCTCGCTTCAGCAGCACATATACTAAAACTGGAAACTGATTATTTCCTGAATTTGAATATCATACCATATTGGGATTCGAGAACATCGGGAAATACCAATATTTTTTTGTGCACATCACTAATATTGACCATGTAGATCAGGGGTTGCCTCAGTATCAGGGAATATCAAGCATGTTCATGAGTTGTCCTGTCTGAAATCTTAAAACAGATGTTTCTAATTAACTGTTTAGTCCACATTTTCCTGAGCTTTAGTGCTTCCCTTTTTACACAGTAGAGAAGAAAAAGTAATAAAATGGAAGAAATTTAATAAATTGGAAGACAAGATGAAAACAAAATCTAGTGAATTTGAGAATAACCAGAAGACAACAAACTTGATTTGAATTTTTTGAGGAAGTATTTGATATCAGTGATTTATTTTTAATAATGGACCAAATTTATTAGAAGGTCTGTCATGGGTCCTGGCTCTGCTGAGGCTGACTATTCCTCAGATGAGGAAGAGGCATGGAGCAACCAAGCCTCCTCTGGAATCAGCCCAGAAGAGGAACCTTTACTAGCACCTGAGGGAGAAGAGGCCCCAGCAGCTGCACAGGAGGGGCAGCAAGGCGAAGAGACTGAGGTGCAGCCAGAAGGAGAGACTAATCCAGAGCCTGGCCCAGACACAGGGCATGTCAGCATCTGAATGTGCAAGAGAGATGGAAGAGTGCCAGACTACAGCTGTTGCAAAGACAACATGAGGGGCTGTGAGTCTTTGCAGGTTGACTCCCAGGGAAGGGAGGACCTGGTCATAAACACCCCCGCTCACCTGCTTTGGGATAGAAGCAACCGTGTGTGTAGACCTGATCATGGCTGTCAGCTGCTGCTTCTTGCTCCTGCAAACTTTGACTCATTTCCTGGCTTTCTGACCTTCGACTCTGTTTCTCGGCTTGCTTTTGAACTGCATATCCAGCTTCCAGTGAAGGGTATCCGTGGTGACCAGCTGGATTCAGCACAAGGTCAGATGAAAGGGAATGCCAATGAACTCTGAAGGAATTTTTTTTTGCTGCCAAGAGACTGGCAGTTACTTGGGTATTTAAATTGTTAACACAATTGATTAATAAAAACAATTTATAGTAGTTATATGAAGCCATTTAATAAATTACCACTCTTTGTGACAGAATTCATTATTAACTCTGCTCTTAATATAATTGCTTAATTATTGATTGATATTTGACAAGCTGAAAAACAGGTTGCTTACCTGTAACTGATGATCTTCGAGTGGTCATCTGTGCAGTCACACCTATGGGATTATGCTCCTGCGCTGATCTGAATCAGTGGTATACAAAGCTCACAACAGGATTTTCACACCTCCATCCCAGGCATGTGCAGGAACCCCACTGTGCATGCCCAATGGGGTGGGGTGCAGACATCCCACCAGTTCCTTCTGACCACTGTCATGTCAATAACAGGAGAAAAGTACTGAAGCAACAGCAGTGGGGAAGGACGGGCAGGCGGTGTGACTGCACAAATGACCACTCAAAGATCATCAGTTACAGGTAAACAACCTGTTTATCTTCTTAGTGGTCTCTGTGCATCACACCCATGGGACATTGAAAAGCAGTGGCTCATCTGGAGGTGGGTGCTGTCGTAAATTCAGTGCTCTGCTGACAAAAGGACTAAACGACCAAGGTCCACTCTCTAGTGTTCACGAACATCAACCGCATAATGCTTGCTGAAGGTGTTCAGAGTAGACTATGTCGCAGCCTCGCAAATCACCCACAAGAAAGCACCCTTCAAGAAGACTGTAGACATAGCCATGGATCTTGCGAAATGTACTTGCACAGGCAAAGGCAATGGGCATTTAGCCAACAGGTAGCACAGCTTAATAGTCTCAACAGTCCATTTAGAGAGATGTTGTGCTGAGATCTTGTGTCCTGCTGAGCGTCCGGAGTAAGAGACAAATAAGTGATTGTCCCTCCTACTCGAACATGTCCTGTACAGGTAAGAAAACAGTGCTCTCTTAACATCTAGTGTATGGAGGAGACGTTGCTGATCATCTTTCGGGTTAGGAAAGAAGTTTGGCAAAAAGATCTCCGAGCTGAGGTGGAACTCGAAGACCACTTTAGGAAGGAAAGAGAAGTCAGGCACCATTCTCACACCATCTGGCAGGAAGACAAGAAAAGGTGGGTCATGATGAAGGGCTACGAGTTCGCCCACCCTCCTGGCTGAGGTGATGGCAACGAGAAAGGCAGTTTTCCATGCTGCATGTTTCAGCCCGTAAGTTGCCATAGGCTCAAAAAGTCTCCCCGCCAGATGGCACAGCACCAGCAGCAAGTCCCACAAGGCAACCGGCGAATGGATTGGTGGATATAAGTGGAGGAGACCCTTCAGAAATTTCTTTGAGACTGGGTGAGGGAAGACAGAGAAGCCCTCAAAACCAGAATGGTAAGCAGAAATGGCTGACAAGTAGACTCTGATTGAGGAGTGCAAGAGGCCTTTCTCGGCCAGCGAAAGCAAAAATTCTAGGATCCGGTCAAGTGTGACAGAAGCCGGAGACACGTCTGAGGGCTGTAAGAAGGCCAAGAAACAAGACCACTTCCCACTGTAGGAACATCTTGTAGAGTCCTTCCTGGCATTGAGTAACACCATAGTGACTCTATCTGAAAAGGATAGTTGTCCACGAGATTGGCTGTTAACTTGAGCTTGTGGACATCATGAAACAGAAGAGCTCTGCCCTCCGCTAGCAGCAGATCTGGCATCAGTGGGAGTGGATGGCAATCTGTCAGAAAAGGTGCCTTTGTTGTTTCTCACTGAATCCATTGTTTTATGTTTCCTACCCCGCTTTGCGCTTGCGTAGCTATGCAGGCAGAAACGTGGGAGCTTCTTCCCTGCCGCTTTTCCTTATCACGGTGGCCTTGAATGTAGGCTTTGGGCTATTCTTGTTAAGCTGAGAATTTTCCAGTCCTGGGAAGGCAAGGGGAGGGGGGAGTAGTCTCCCGCTCATTAAGTATTTCTCCCGCCGGGAGTTCCCGCGCGAGTGCTCAAGTTTTATTCGCTAGGCGCTTCATTGCATCACACTATAAGTTGGCTTGCTTTGCTTCGCCCCCATTCCTGACAATGACCTCCTACTGTGGGTTTTAGCAAGATAATCCTAATAAAACTTTCTTTGTGCAAGAATGACTGGATCTACTTGATTTCAAACCTGACAGAAATTGTCAGGAATCCTCATCATTCCCTCACCGTCAGTTTCCGCCGTCTACCACGATGAGCGGAGCGGGGAAGGAGCCACGGGCACAGTCCCGGTGATTACTACTTCGGGAGCCTCCGGTGCAGTTCCAGCTATAGCTACTGTGGGAGCCACGGGCACCGTTCCAGTGACTACTGCTTCAGGAGCCACGGTTCCAGTTACTACTGTGGCAGCTCCAGTGGTTACTGTTCCGACCACCACCGTTGTTCCGGTGACTACAACTACAGTTTTGGCGGCACCCATACTCTACTCAGCAGCCGGGGTGGCTACCCCGCCATCGATTGGCACAATTGGTGCTCCGTACACACTCCCGATCTACAGCCCGGCCGGGCCTATACAAAGTCAGGGAGGTGCGGTTCCACGAACCTATGTGCCAGGAGTCCCAACACCCTGGGATAAAGGGGTGACTTATCGCAGATCACGCGATTGGACTAAGAACTTGTTGGATACTACCCAGACCACCTGGACTATGCCGGGAAGCCAGAGCCGGGACAGCCTTTTGGATCCCAGAGGTAGTTTTGGGCTTCCCCAAGGGAGGGTGTCTCGGGGATCTCCCAGAACGGGATCCAGCCAAGATACTGATGCCCGCATGGATTCTATTCAAGACGATACTCGTCGGCTGGTAAGGGATATGAGCAAACTAATGCAGTCCCTACCCCAGATGATGGACCAAGCAATTCGAGCCCATCCGTTGACACAACCTAGACCGGCACCCGCCCCGGCGCCACCGTTGATACCGGGACGGCCACCTCCTGCTCCTTCGGGCCCGGGGCCGGGCCAACCAGTACCACCGGGTCCAGGGCCGGGCCAACCAGTTCCCCCAGGGCCGGGGCCGGGCCAGCCAGCCCCAGCCCCCCCTCCACCGGTCGTCCCAGCGCCAGGACCTGGGCCAGGGCAACCAGGACCCATCCAGCCACCAGTTTTGCCTCCGCCTCAACCCCCTGCTCCTGCACCCCTCATGCAGCCGGCTCCGGTACCGATCGTGGCGCCAGCCCCCCCGGTAATCCGCCCCAAGGACATGCTTGAGATCACATTTGATGGGGATCCAGAGACTGTGTCCTTTTTCATATTGCAAGTTGGAAAATTTGTGCAAAGATGGGGCTATGTATTCCCGGACGAAGAACAACAGGTGGAGTTTATCGCATCCAGGTTCCGGGGGAGTGCTACCAGCTGGTATGTAGCCCTTCATGATCTGGAGGCAGCGGAGTTGGGGAATGTAGATGACTTCATGTGGGCCTTGAGAAACCGTTTCGAGGATCCGGGGGCGGCCCAAAAGCTGAAGCCTTCCTTCGCACATTCGGACAAGGCAAACTCTCAGTACGGGAGTACTCAAGGGAGTTTCAAAGGCACGCCGTGAAAATTCGAGACTGGACCGATGCGGTCTTGGCCCAACAATACCGAATGGGACTAGCCGTAGACGTCCGCAATAATGTCCTCAGCTCTCAGCAACCCCGCACCCTCCAGGGTTGGATGGAGGAAGCCGAGAAGGCCGAAAGTCGCTTGCGTATGATGAAACTAGATCTCTCGTTGGGTAACAACCGTCCCAGTTTTGCGGCAGGCCAAGCCAGACCCAAACCAACGTCCACCCCAAGTGGAATGAGGGATCAGCGTATGTGACAGGGCCTCTGCCTGCGGTGTGGGGAGAAAGGGCATTTCGCCGCAGTATGCCCGAAAGGGGATCCCAATAGAGCGCTACCACAAGAAGAGCCCAGAAGGTGGACAACCCCTACCCCGAGAAAAGGTACAGCAAAACCACGCAACACGCGGGCTCTTTTTGCTAGCCCCGACCAAGCGGATACCTTGATGCTGGAGGAAGAGAGTGAGATGCAGGGAAATGAAATGGTCCTGTTTGTGAATGGCGCTACACAGCAGGACCCAACACCTGAGGCGCCTAAACTGGTGAGCAATTACCCCTCTCTCTTCTTTGTGACTGTTCTGGTGATGAATCCCGCAATGATGACCCACATTCGGGTTCGAGCCCTCATTGACTCTGGGTGCGGGAGGGATCTCATAAACCCATCTATGGTTATGGGGTTGGAGGCAGCCGTGGTCCACTTGAAAGACCCGATAACTTTCACGCAGATGGATGGGTCTCCAATGAAGGAACCATGCCGATTTGAGACTGTTCCTTTAAGAATAGGCATTGGTGACCACTGGGAGCTACGCTCGTTCGTGATAGCTCCGCAAGCCCAGTTTCCCTTAGTGTTGGGTAGCCCCTGGTTACATGGACATAACCCTTACATTCTATGGGAAGAAGGGGATGTACAATTTATCTCCCCAAAATGTGCAGAAGACAAATGGGACCCAGGGTGGGGAAATCCCCCATGCAATGAACCTCCACGAGCTTGTTTAGCCACGGAGGACCTTAATCGCATCCCTGAGGATTACCAGTATATAACCAGGGTTTTTGAGGAGGAGGAAGCTGATGAACTACCCCCCACCGTAACTCCGACTGTGCAATTGAGATTCTTCCGGGCCAGAAATTACCAAAAGGGAAAATTTATGCTATGAGTCCAAGTGAAAAGGAAGAACTGCGCCGTTTTATTGATAAAAATCTGGCCCGTGGATTTATTAGACCGGCGTCATCCCCTTTTGCAGCACCTGTATTGTTTTGTAAAAAGAAAGATGGGGGGCTCAGACTCTGCACGGATTACCGGGGACTTAACGCAGTGTCTGCAACTAATGCCTACCCAATGCCCCTCATCAAAGACTTACTGGCAGAGGTGGCTAAAGGGAAAGTGTTTTCTAAACTGGATTTAAGAGATGCCTACTTTCGGGTTCGTATCAGAGAAGGGGATGAATACAAGACTGCCTTTAATACCCCGCTGGGGCAATTTGAATATCGGGTGATGCCCTTCGGTTTACAGGGGGCACCAGGGGTCTTCATGAACTTAATTAATGAAGTGTTACACCCCTATTTATTCAAGGGGGTGGTTGTTTATTTAGATGATATCTTGGTCTATACCCCGGATCAGGAATCCCATACCAACCTTATGCGAAAAGTATTGGAAAAGCTCTTAGAACACAAACTGTTTGTCAAACTGTCAAAGTGTGAATTTCACCAGGAGTGCATTGACTTTTTGGGATACCGCATATCTTCCGCGGGGTTGGAAATGGACCCAAAAAAGGTCCAGGATGTATTAATGTGGGAGCCCCCAAAACTAGGCGACAGCTCCAAAGTTTCCTCGGCTTCGCCAACTTTTACCGCCAATTCCTGCCACACTTTGCCCAAGTAGCCCTTCCCCTCACGGAATTACTAAAGACTAAGGGGAAGGGATCTAAGGCTTCGGTGCCAGGGGCCCCTTTGAACTGGACCCCGCAGTGTCAGCAAGCGTTTGAACAACTAAAACGGTTGTTCACGTCTGAGCCCATACTAGCACACCCTGATGAAACAAAAAAATTTGTGGTCCAAGTAGACGCATCGGACACTGCTATGGGTGGGGTGATTTTGCAAGAGAACGCTCAGAAACAGCTACAACCCCTTGCTTATGTATCAAGGAAATTTAATGATACCGAGAGATTTTGGCCCATTTGGGACAAAGAAGCTGCGTCTATACGTTTAGCATTGATCACATGGAGACACTGGTTAGAGGGGTCCCAAGTACCTTTTGAAATCTGGACTGATCATAAGAATCTCGAGGTACTGCGAAAACCCCGGAATCTGAATGCTAAACAATTCAGGTGGGCTGAGTTTTTCTCCAAATTTCAATTTACCCTTCACCATTTCCCAGGGAAAGCCAATCATCTGGCGGATGCTCTCTCCCGCCTTCCCCAACATTTTTCTAAGAGGGTCGAAGTAAGGGAGTCTATGTTCACCCCAGAACAGTTGGTTGGTGCAGTTGTAACCCGGAAAGCCAAACAAGCATCAATGAATCCCATCCAGACATTAACCTGGGAAAAACAATTTCTAACTGACATCACCCCACAGGAAATAAATAATTTACAAGCCAGAGACGATGTGAATTGTGGTCCGAATGGCTGCTGGTACAGGGGAAATAAAATGTTTGTCCCAGAAGCTACCCGATCCCAAATGTTGCAGACAGTTCATGACTCAAAAGCTGCGGGGCACTTTGGATATGTAAAATCCTTACGACTTCTGCAACGTGGTTTCTGGTGGCCCCGAATGAAACAGGATTTATCCCTCTATATACAGTCCTGTCCAACGTGCAATCGTTGCAAAGCCAGACCAGGAAAACCTCCAGGTCTCTTGCAGCCTCTACCCACCCCGAGCAGACCCTGGGAAGTAATCTCTATGGACTTTATCACTGATCTTCCCCCTCTAGACATATGACGGTCATTTGGGTGGTCGTGGATTTATTCTCTAAACAAGCTCACTTTATACCATTCCCCAGTTTGCCAACAGCCAAAGTCTTGGCCAAAGCATTCCTCCAACATATTGCCAGACTACATACGTTACCACTCAAGATAATCTCCGACAGGGGGTTCAATTTGTTTCCAAGTTATGGTCGGAATTAATGACTCTAATGGGTATTGAACGGGCTCTCAGTACTGCCTATCACCCTGAAACCGATGGGCAAACGGAGAGAGTAAACCAGACGTTGGAACAATACCTGAGATGTTTTTCTAACTATCAACAGGACAATTGGGTTGATTTATTGCCATTGGCGGAGTTTGCGTACAACAACTCATGGCACGCTTCAACAAAAATGTCACCCTTCAAAGCTGCCATGGGTTATGACAGCCCCCCTCTCCCGTTCTTAAAGCCTGGTGAGAATGGGGGGAAAGCCTCAGCATGGTGTAAAACTTTCCGTGATTCTTGGCCCCTGATTGTTGAAACTTTGAATGAAGCCAAGGCACAGTACAAAAAACAGGCCGATAAAAAAAGATCCGGTGGATGGAAGCTGCAACCGGGAGACTCTGTGTATTTGTCAACCAAGAACCTAAGGCTAGCGCAGCAGTCTAGAAAACTTGCTTGGAAATATATTGGTCCTTTCAAAGTGTTGAGATGTGTAAATCAAGTAACGGTACAACTAGATTTGCCTAAATCTCTTAAAGCAATACATCCAATTTTCCATTACAGCCTCCTCAAACCTGCGTTACCCCCGACTAAATGGCAAGCTGAGATGTCGGCTCCTCCCCCCTCTGATGGTTGACGATGAGGAGCACTATGAAATTGCTGATATTTTGGACTCTAAGATTCTTCGTGGACAACTCTTGTACCTTATTCAATGGGTACACTTTGGGCCCCAACACAGGGAGTGGGTGAAAGTATCTGATATCAATGCACCTGATCACCTAAATGACTTTCACACTCGATACCCTTATAAACCTGGAGGGCCCTTGTTCTCTCCTTCCTGAGTGGTGGGCGGGTGGTATTTTGGGAAGGGCAGAATGTCAGAAAAGGTGCCTTTGTTGTTTCTCACTGAATCCATTGTTTTATGTTTCCTACCCCGCTTTGCGCTTGCGTAGCTATGCAGGCAGAAACGTGGGAGCTTCTTCCCTGCCGCTTTTCCTTATCACGGTGGCCTTGAATGTAGGCTTTGGGCTATTCTTGTTAAGCTGAGAATTTTCCAGTCCTGGGAAGGCAAGGGGAGGGGGGGAGTAGTCTCCCGCTCATTAAGTATTTCTCCCGCCGGGAGTTCCCGCGCGAGTGCTCAAGTTTTATTCGCTAGGCGCTTCATTGCATCACACTATAAGTTGGCTTGCTTTGCTTCGCCCCCATTCCTGACAATGACCTCCTACTGTGGGTTTTAGCAAGATAATCCTAATAAAACTTTCTTTGTGCAAGAATGACTGGATCTACTTGATTTCAAACCTGACACAATCCTTGGTCAGCGAAAGGAGGTTGGCAAGCCAAGGTTGTCTCGGCCACCAGGGGGCGATCAGAATGCACCTTGTGTGAACCTTCATGAGCTTTTGGACCATCTTTAACAAAAGCTGCAGAGGAGGGAACATGTACAGGAAGCTGTTGTTCTAAGGGTAAACAAGCCCATCTCCCAAGGCCTCAGGATCTCGTGCCCCCCTGCTGCAGAACAGGCTGCACTTTGCATTGTATCAGGTGGCAAACACATCTATGTGAGGCGTACCCCACTTTTTGAATATGGGACGTAGGTAGGTCCAGTTCAGTTCCCAGTTGTGGCGCTGAGAGAGACCCCTGATGAGCAAATCTGCATGCCCATTAGCACTGCCAGCGATGTGTGAGGCAATGGGAAAAATGTGCCGAGGTATGTACCAGGCCCAAAGGTCCAGAGCCAGGTAATAGAGACTGTGGGGGATGTTCCTCCCTGTCTGTTGATATAACTGAGGGCTGTCTAATTGTTGGTCAATACAGCCACGCAGTTCCCCATGAGAAGAGGCTGAAAACATTGGAGGGCCAGCTTGATTGCCAGAAGTTCCAAAAAAATATGTGATTTTTTGAGGTCAAGGCACCGCACCTGTGACCTACGGAGAGGCCTTTGAGGTGGGCACCCCATCCCCACAGGGAGGCATCGGTCTTGAGGGTGAGACCAGGAGTGAGGGGATGGAAGGGGACACCCTGTATCAGGTTGTCTGCCAGTGTCCACCAGAGAAGGGAGTCACGTGCTTCTTGTGATGGAGAAAGATGAACCGACTGGGTCATTCGTAGGTGCTTGAAGTGCTGTAGGAACCAGAGCTGAAGTGGACGCATTCACATTCTGGCGAAGCGAAGGACTGCAGTCGTAGCTGCCATCAGGCCCAGAAGGTGTTGAATTTGAAAAGCAGACAACATGCCTTGGAGCCGAATCTGTTGTGTAAGAATGGTTAGAGTGAGGGCTCTGTCCTGGGGCAGAAAGGCTTTGTCTTCCATGGAGTGGACTATGAACTGTACTCTCTGAGAAGGAATCAGCTGCGATTTCTTGTGGTTGACCTGGAGACCCAGGGAACAAAGGACACTGAGGGCTTGGGAGACCTGTTGCATGAGAAGGTCCCTGGAAGGCACAATGAGAAGCCAGTCATCAAGATATGGGAATATCATCAGGCCACAGAGGCGAAGATGTGTCACAACAACTACCATCATCTTGGTGAAAACATGTAGTGCCATGCTGAGGCCAAACGGTAGACTCCTGTATTGGTAGTGTCCACCTCCTATCGCAAAACGGAGGTATTGTTGATGGGAGGGGTGGATGGTTAAATGGAAATAGGGAACATCGAGGTCGAGAGTGGCCATCCAGCAACCCCTGGACAGGAGAGGTAGAATGACCTGTAGAGTTGTCATCTTGAATCTCCGGTATTGTATATAGGTGTTGAGGCCACGAAGGCCTAAGATCGGCCTCTGCCCGCCATCCCTTTTGCGTACTTTGTATGCAACGACTGCGGAAGACATTGTTTGGAGAACATGTCCAAAGCATGTTTGGAAGAATTGATGATCTGCTTAGACAGGAACAACCCTTCCTTTTGCAGCCTTCTGGCCTCCTGACATTTGTTATCAGACACCTAGGCCAAAAGATCAGTAAAACGTTCCCAGAGGGAATACTGATAATGGCCCATGCAAGCTATATAGTTTGACGTTTTAATTCCCAGAGCTCCAGCTGAATAGAAACGTTGACCGAATGAATCCAACTTCTTGCTCTCCGTATCAGAAGGTGTAGCAAGGGTATGTTTACTCTTCGAGGAGGATGACACAACCATGGAATTGGGTTTAGGATGATATGGAGGAATTCAGCCTCTGTCTCTTGGACCTTATACATGTGATCCAGGCACCTGGAAGACTGGGGTAGAGGATGGTTTATCCCATGGTGCCCTTGCTGCCTGGAGGAGGACAGTCAACATTGGGAGGGCAACTTATATGGAGGTATCGAGTTGTACAACATTGAAGACAGCATCTGATACTGAGGGTTGGGGTTGGACAATCGACAGTCCCAGGGAATGTGCCATCCTCTTGACTAAATCTCCATATGAAGATTTAGATTTCTTCTGAGGGAGAAATCAGAAGATTGTCAGACACTGTAGGCTCAGGGGAAGAGTCCTCAGGTGAACTGGGTTTTTCTGAATTGTCAGTGCTGGAATCGGAGTCAGAAGATCTTGAAGGTGATCCCGGTGCCGATAACAAGGGTACGTCATCCCTTCGGGCAGGAGTACCAGATATCAGAGCGGTTTGTGATGGTAAAACGGTTCCGGGGGTTTGGGGAGAATGTGAACGACATGACCCACGGTCCCAGTCCGATTGTGGCCTAGGTGTCAGCCATGGCATCAATGTCGACATCGGGTAGGAGCTGAACCAATAAGGCGTGTGCTGCTGATGGTCCCATGGAGGCAGCACAGGTGGATCAAAGTAGGTCGGGGAGTGCGGTCTCAACTCCCCTCTGAGTGAATAGGAGAGCCTGGGTCTGGCATGACGATACTCAGGGCACTCCTCTGATCGATATCGATGCTCCCCATGTCTAGGGGACCTAGAACAATACTGAGAGTCCAGTCTAGATTGATTGCTTGCCCAAGAAGAAGCTGATGGGGAACGATCTCTATGAGATCGGCATGGGACAACCTCCTCAACCTCTGACAGTAAGATCGAGATGGGTCCAGCATCCAAGGAGACCTCTGATACCAGGGGGTTCAGCTGCCGAATGGGTGAGTCCAATAGCTCAATTGGAGGTAATTGTTGCATTGCAGGCAGCTCTGGTGCAGGAGGGTGATCGATATCAGGTTGCGGCTGCTGAGAAGGGGGCCATGCAGAGCCCTTTTGCATGTTGACATCGCTCACTTTGTGAGACTTATGTGGTGCAGGAGGGTGATCGGTATCGCGTTGTGCCCACTGAGAAGGGGGCAGTGCAGAGCCCTTTTACACACCAACACCGCTCAGTTTGTCAGACTTATGTATGGTTTGGGGGTTTTTTAAAGAGAAGATTTCTCCTTCTTGTGCTTATCCCTCTTCTTCTTCTCAGCCAGCGTAGAGGCAGAGGAAGCCTCGTTCGGCACTGAATGTTTAGAAGAAGACGTTCCCATGTCCGATGTTGACTTAGGGCGGAAAGGTGGGATCAGTGTTGGGGCATCTTTCGATGTCAACGGAAGTGCCATCGGTTGAGAGTCCGAAGGGGTCTGAGCAGCCATCTCCCCTTGAGGCAAAGGAGCCAATGCAGACTCCCAAAGTGCCACTTGAAGTCTCACGACCCTCTTTTTGTGGGTCTGGTTGGAAAACCTCAAGCAATGGCGGCAAGTCTCTGGACAATGGTTCTCTCCAAGGCAAAGAATACAAAGTGTGTGGCCATCGCTGAGGGCGAGTTTGCTGCCACAGCCGACAAACCTTTTAAAACACCCCCACTTTTTGGCCATAAAAAGAACACAATGGCACAAGAAAAAGAAAATTTCCCTCAGCTGAGGTGAATAAAAAAATTACCTCGGGGGGGGTACCACCAGAGGCAGCGGCAACCCTCAAAAAGGAAATGATCTGCTTTTTAAGTCTTTTTAGTAAAGCGAAGGAAAAAATTAGAAAGAAAACTAATGGACAAAATCCCTCGTGAGAGAAATAACACTTCTTCACTGACCGGCAGAAACAAGCTGTTAAGAGCGCAGTGGTCAGAAGAGAACTGGCGGGATGTCTGTGCCCCACCCCCTTGGGCATGCGCAGTGGGGTTCCCGCACATGCCTGGGATGGAGGCGCAAAAATCCCGTTGTGAGCTTTGTATACCACCAATTCGGATCAGCGCAGGCACATAATCCCATGGGTATGATGCACAAGACCATGAAGAAGATCTTATATTTTGCATCCAGAGAAGTGAAGACTTCTGTTTATCCAGTCTGGTGTAGTGGTTAAGTGCGCGGACTCTAATCTGGGAGAACCAGGTTTGATTCCCCACTCCTCCACTTGGACCTGCTGATGTGACCTTGGGTCAGTCACAAGCTCTGGCACAGCTGTTCCTGAAAGAGCAGTTTGTGTTAGAGTTCTTTCAGCCTCACCTACCTCACAGGGTGTCTGTTGTGGGGAGGGGAAGGGAAAGGAGTTTGTAAGCCACTCTGAGACTCCAAGTGAAGAGCAGGGTATAAATCCAATCTCCTCTTCCTCCTACTCCTCCAGTGGGATTTCCCACATCCTCCATGCTCCTCCCCAGAAGATCCAGGATACTATCTAAAATGGGATAATGTGTTGTGGAGGGCTGCAGTTTAAAGGGAAGTCAGCAGAAATTTGGCACAGACTCTTGCAGTGAAACAAAGTGTATGGGGGTCAGCCAAAATTAGACATAAAGGAGAGTCAATGTCACCATTTTTAAGTTTTTCAAAAACTAAGTAAATCTAGGGGGTTTTTATATATGTAATACCTGAGCATCAGATACTAGATTAATAACACATAGATATATAAATTGTACTTCAAATAATTATCTGAAAAGGAAATTTAATGAATCCTGATCAAATATAATTGAGAACTTGGCAGTTAATTATGTAAGTGCAATGCTGTAAACAGTCAGTAACCTAGGCAACCAAGTGGGTTAGCTAAGCAGTAATTAGTGGAAAGCAAGAATTACAGTATAATTTGTGTGTGAACACATGCAATAGGGCATGCCTGACCCTGAGGTAAGAAGGCAAAGACTGAAATATGTGGGCTGTGGTGAAAACCAGGGTAAAATACAATTAATATTTCCCCTGCATCAGTATATCAACATTTTCTCACCATTCCCCCCCCCCCAATATTATTCTGTTCTAGCTGCCTGGTGGGGAAGGGAGCCCTGCCTGGTGGGGAAGGGAGCAGGATAAAATTGAATGAATAAATAAATAGTACCAGTGTTTGGAAGCATCAAAAGCAGGATCTGGCAAAGCTAAAATTTCATCATTTATTTTAAATAATTGGTTTAACAACATTTAATATGATTTAAAAGGTTAATTCATTATACAGATCCAGTAGGAGCAGGACTACCAAGAGCCACCATGGGCCCCTGGACAAAGATTCCACCTGCCCCCCCATATGACCCTGATCCAAATCAGCTATCATAATGAAACAAATAGTTTGGTGCACTGTTACCATGCATCATCTATATATCTTTTTCTCAAGTGTGGGCCCATCTGCGGATATCTAAATCCACAGATCTGGCCCTCAAATAAAGAAAGGAGATTTTTCTCCAAACTTTGCAGAAAAATCTTAAAGCTTTAAAAAATAAGGGAAGGAAAGTGTGGAAAAGATGTAGAGAAATCAAGATGAGAAAGAAAGGTTGTTTTTATTTTGCTATACCACACTAACAGGGCTGCCCCTTTGCAAGGTATATATGCACAGACAAAACTGTGGAGTTGGGTGGAATGAATGAAAGAGGTGACTTGGGTGACAATGACCTTATTAGGCAGCTGCATCCTGGTAATGACTGTAGCAACAATGAGCAACAAAGCTTCAAAAATCCATGAAGAATAGTGTCAGCTTGACACTATTCCTCATGGGTTTTTGAAGCTTTGTTGCTCCTCAGAGGTGTAAAGTGTTTTTGATGTTTAATGATAAGCTCTAATGTAGAATTATCAAAGGACAACTGCATGAACTATACACTCTAATGAAGAAGTGAAACATCTGAGACTACATCAGATTAATGTTAGTAGTAGTTCAATTTAAATTGTTTAAGGATTGCTACACCTGTGTTCCATGACTTTTGAAAACATTGGTCTGGTTCAAGGTTTATAACTTTATTGATACTATTGTTTAAAGAAGATCTTTTTTCACTTTGGTGACTTCATAAATACACATCCCAGTCTTGTAATCCATCTTGTGATTGGTTTATGTTATTGTATTTTTTTCATTATGTATGTATGAAACAACAGAAAATTGGATATTAGAATACTTATGAATCTCTCCTTATATATAATTGTCACTTGGGGTGGCAAGATTCCATGCGCGGCATAATTTGTTGGCTCCCTGTTGTGTCACTCACCCCAAGTCCGTATCAATTGGTTGCTTGTTTCCCTCAGTCCCGCCCACACAGCCTCCAGCCACACTCTTGCCCTCACTCTCCAGGGAGCCATCCAACGGCATGGATGCTCCAGTGGCTGCTCCTGCGGGGAGGCAGGACAACAGCCTCACATGGCCTCGCCATGGCCTGCTTGCTCCCTCTGGCCCCAGCCCGAGCCAGCCTGGCCACTGCCATTGACATCGCCTTCTCCCTTGCCAGCCTCCATGCTCCGCCTGCTCGCCCCTCCCTCTGCCACGCTTGCCACCTCCACTCACCCTGGCTATGATGGCAGCACCAGGGGGGAAGTCTGAGGTGAAGGAGCATGGGGAGGAGCGCCAGGCAGGCAGGAGGGACAGAGGCAGCCAGCGGCAGCACTGTGGCCACCCCAGAAATAGAACACACCGGCTGGGGATGTGGGCGGCAGAACAGGCAGACGGCGCTGATGGGTGGGGAGACAATTGGGGGCCTGGGGGGGAGACAGTGGAGGTGAGAGCATCAGCTCCCTGAAGGGGTGTGATGAACAGAAAAGGGACGGGGCTGACAGGTGGACTGCCACGGAGGCAGCCCACAAGCCACTGGATGTGCCAGTATCTCCCCTGCACTCTCTGAAAACCCGTTGGGTGCCATGGACGCTCCAGCGGGTGCTCCAGCAGGGAGACAGGAGGACGGGCCTGCCTGGACTCATCGCGGCCTGGTCGCTCTCACCCGGCCTGGCCTGTGCTGCCCTGCACTGCCGCCACCTTCTCCTGAGGCAGCTTCCCTCCGCAGCCTGTTCGCCACTTCCTCTGCCATGCTCCCCGCCTCCACTCTGCCCGGCCATGACACCAGCAGCGCGAGGGCAGCTCTATGGTGAAGGGCCACAGGGAGACACGGCGGGCAGCCAGGAGGAAGGGAGGTGGCCAGCACCGCAGCTGCCCCAGACGGGGCACACTCCAACCAGGGACGCAAGCAACACTACGAGGCTGCCGAGACAGGCAGGCACCACTGACGGCAGGGGAGAGGGTCGGGGGCCTGGTGGGAGACAATGGAGGGGAGACCTTTAGGTCCCCGAGCAGCCACACATCTGGATAAACCGTCACGGGCCTCAGGGCCAGACCACAAGCCACTTGACTTGACGGGGGGAAACAATGCCAGTCCATCCCATCATGCCTTGCCAACAGGCTCCCAGTGGGGGGCAGAGAGCAGGGAGGGGCTCTGTCTGCTCGGAGACAGCCCATCCATGGGACTGCTGCTGCCTCATCCCCTCACTCTGCCACTCATGGCATCTGGGGAGCGGAAAGAAAGGGGGGGTGGCTCCACGTCTATCTAGGGCCCATTGTATCGCTTCCACAACGGGCTTCGTTCCTAGCATTTCATAATACAAAAACAAAAAAAATTAGACTTAATATTTGAATATTTATTGTTAAAAAAGCATACAGCATTTAGCTTAGGCTATTAGATTAGTTATCTATTTGCAGGGCTGTTTTGGGACAGGAACACACAGGAATGGAGTTCCGGCTGGCTCCAGAGTTGGCCACACCCAGCAGGAACTCATTAGTATAATAGGCCACACCCAACAGCAGAAACTCATTAGGATTGGCTACATTAGGGCTGTGTGGCCTAACATGCAAAGAAGTTCCTGCTACAAAAATAGCCCTGGGTTTTGACAACAAACAAGGTAAACAGAATAAGAAGCAAAAGGTGGAGGTAGCTGGATGACCACACTTCTGGTACCATGGGGGTGAGGCCTAATATGCTAATGAGCTGTGCTGTCATGGGTGTGACCTAATAAGCTAATGAGTTCCTGCTGGGCTTTTTCTACAAAAAAAGTCCTGTCTGTTTGCAACAACATTTGCATATTTGATGGAAAACTTACAGTAGCAGACTGCTCCCTGCAGCACAGCAGATCTAGGGGCTGGCTTCTCTTGTAGCTCAGTTTAAGCTAGGCTGCACAAGAAGCCAGTCCCAAGCTGAGCTGGTGGGAACAGTCTGCTTCTCCCAGCACAGCTGATCCTCAGGATGTTTTCTGCAGTCTTTAAACTGTAAAGGGACTGAAGTTGAAGCCTGACAAACAGCTGAGAGGCAGGAGCAGTCTGCTACTGCCTCTCCACTATTTTTGGATCTACCGGTAATTCTGGAATATATCTGAGATTTTGGGGGGATTTTGTTTTGTTTTCCTGAGAAAACCCAGATACATTTGGGAAGCCGAAATACACCCCATAAATACCAATAAGGTATTTTTCAGGCATATTTTCCATTTGGGTAGATCCAAACGTACACCCCTAGGTGGCATGATCCATTTAAATGAGTTCTTGTCCTGACAATAAATTATCTGTATATTTATTTACATTTGTGTTAAGCCTGAGCTCATTTTTCATTCTCATACAAAAAAGACTTTTTTTCCATTGAAAAATTTCCATTTGATGAGTGGCAAGAGAATAATAATTAACCAAAATGATGTTGTATATTATAATGGAAACAACTGGCATGTATGGGGAACACCTGTTTTCATGGTGTGCAGTCCATAGTGATGGAGATTTAATCCATTCATGAAAAAATAAACTTTCATAAAATCCAAACACAGATGGCCACTCTTACAAAATGCCATAGCAACATCTTCTATAAAGAATGTTTAACTTATCTGAGAACTGAATGAAAGGAACACAGAAGTCTGTTTGTCTACTGTGTCTTCATTCCAGAATCCCAATTGTTCTCTTGTCTGAATGATTTTGTGTCAGGAATTTCATTATGTTAACTCTCTTTTTGAAAGTTCAATTTTAAAAGAAAGTACAAAACAGAATTCTCTCTTCCTGAGTATCTGCTTAAATTCATCAGAATGCAGAGTAGGTATGTTCAAACAACTTCTATCATAGTTTAGAATGTCTCTCTTCACCAAAAGTTGGTCCCAAACTCTTTCAGTTAACTTCTCTTTTTTAGAACCTAGGAGAAAGGACAGGAAAAAGACGGGGAGTAATAAGGTAATAAGAGGGAAATGATGTTAAATCAGTACAGCAAATGCATGGAACAATATCATTTCTGATAAGGAATGCCCCATTGAGCTCAAGAATAGGACTGTAGGCACGTAGGCATTTAAAAGCTTTCTGTTTTTATTGTTCAGCAGCAAAATGTTAATTACTTTTTCCATACTTATTTGACCTATGCTTTCTCATTATATGTTTTGTAAATACAAATAATTTAAAGCTGTAATTGTAAAGGTATTTAAAATACATAGCTTTGTATTATCAAGCTTTTGTTGCTGATTGACAACTGTGAGACCTTTCCACACCTCAGTGCTGCCGCTGGTTCTCGGCGAGTTGAATCCCCAGCTGTACTTTGCAGCACCCCTTCCACAAAAGGGCATTTATTTTGGGGGATTTTTTCTTGAATTCGGATCTGAGCTTTCCCATGTGTACCAAGGTGTTGTGCAGCCATGCTGTCATGTACTTTGTCAATGACAGAACCTCCTTTTTTTGCACATGTGCAATAATGTTATAACATCATAACTTTTTTTTAAAAAAAAAAGCCTGGATGTAGCATGGGGAACAGCATGGTTGCTGCCTGTTGAAGAATTCTGGTGCCCAGGTAACTGCCTGGGACCCACTAGAGTTCAGTGTGTCAGATTAAGATTGGCAAGCCCCTGAATCTTCCCAGAGAGAGACAAACAGGACAATTGCTTTACATTGAAAACTATTTATTGAACCTTGAAACCATGCTGAATAAAACCCCAATAACATACAGAAAACCAAATACCTGAAATAGTGCAGTGTATAGAATTCAAAGAGGAATATATTCCTGTCTCCCTGCCAAGACCCATAAAAGGGGATGTTGACATGCAGTCCTGAGCAAAGAAAGCACAAACCATATATACTGGTTTACAATCTATAGAATCAAGTGCAGGTACCAATTAGGAATGTGACAAGAACTGGACCCCGTTGGCAAGATGAACTCTGCCTGGAGTTACTTTGTGAGGTCAGAAGGATCTAGACAACCTCCCTGTCAAGGAAGAGTCCCGGAGCCACATGCATTGATTATCTATGTGTTTAGACTAGAGGCTGGTACTATTGACATGAAGAATGTAAACTATGCTCTGAGTAAAGTGCACTAGCAGGTTAATGCTTTGCTTGGAAAAAATACAGCCCTTAGTTAGACTGTAAAGCCTCGTGGGAAAACGGTTCAGAAAAGTGAATTCAAACTGAACCACAAAAATGGCCTAGTCTCACCTTAGAAAACAAAAATTCAGTCTGTGTCTCACAAAGGAAGACAAGATTATCCTCGAAGCTCTCCTTTTCAATGACAACAAAAACTACAGCCCAGACCACAGTATATTATACATGGACATTGGCAATCTTAGCTATGGGGCAACTGGGACAGCTTCCCCTGACCCTGTTCTGGGAGCAGCCCAAGCACCGTGCAGCTTCTGCCCTGCCCCAGCATGAAATGAGGAGCAGGGACAGAGGAGGTACTGTGCTGTGCCAGCCAGCCCCAGCCACTGCCAGGAGGCACAGACAAGGCAGGACCCCAGAGTTAGACTGGGATGTAAAGAGGTGCAGGGAACTGTGCAGCTCTTGCTCAGCTATTCACCCACTGAGCCAACCTACCAGACATCTGAGAGGAGCAGGCCTGGCCAGGGTTAGTGGCTGGCTAGCAGAAAGTGCTTTGTAGTGCCCCATCCTCCCCCATGTCCCAGGCTGACTCTTGCCAGCAGAGAAGGCCCACCTTGCTTGTGCAGCCAGCTGCCTTGGCTGCCTAGTTATCTTGCATCCCATGCTTCTTCTTCTCACCTGCGCATGGCAGCTGCCACTGCAGCGAAAGCATACAAAACAACTCACAGGAAGCTTACAGGGCTGTGGCAGCATTGGATTGCAGCATAGCTAAGGTGCTTTCTCTCTGTGTGTGTATCCTTCCTTCTGCACTGTTCCACCTCTTGCTGCCTATCTCGAGCCCAGTTTTTTAGCTCTCCTGAAATTTCGAGTGTTTTGGTTTATTTTAGGTATTCTTGACCCAAAAAGAAACAAGAAGTTTAAGCATCATTTCAGTTTAGGGATATCTAAACACACAGCCCTGATTTCTATCCAACCCTTCCTTCAATGAGCTAAGGGTGTCTTACGCTATTCTCCTCTTCATGTCCAAACACATCTCTTACAAACAAACTTCTGGTATGCAACTCATTCATAAGTCGAGAACTTCCTGAATCACTACGGCTGCCCCTCTAAACATCTATTAGATACACTAGAAACAGATGCTTGCAAAGGAATCTATTTCAAATTATAACAGAAATTACTGCATAGTGTATTGAGGACTTGCCTTTGATTGTGAAAAGGCACCATCAGTTTAGATCTTACATTCCTGTAGTTTTCTTCAGTTAAATTCTAGCAGATCTATTGTTTATTTCATCCTTAATGGTCAATTACATTTCAGTCATAATAGTGGTTTCCAGTAACGGAAGATGGGAACAAGCTTGCTTCATGTTAAACAATTGGACAGAATGCTTCCTCCATATCTCCAGCCCTGTAAGAGCTAAAAAACAAAGAAAGAAACACAAGAAACTGGATACCATGAATGAGCACTGGGCAACACAGAGTCCAGATTTTAATTGAAACCATGAGTCTTTTTAATGCCATTTTCTGTTTCCCCATGCAGTTTTAAAGAGGCAGCAACCATAACGGACAGACCAAAACAATTCACCATGACAGCCTATCAAAACTAAAGAAAAAAAAAAGCATGTTCATCTATTTATTTATTTACTTACTTACTTCATTTAGACCCCACTTTTCTCCCCAGTGGAGACCCAAAGAAGCTTACATCATTCTCCTTTCCTCCATTTTATCTTCACAACAATCCTGTGATATAGGTTAGGCTGATAGAGTGTTACTGGCTCAAGGTCACTTAGTAATCTTTCATGGCAGAGTAAGGGTTCAAATCTGTCAGGGAGGCTGTGTCTGGAAGACAATAAATGCCTTCCTGAGGGAAGGGGTGGTCACCCGTCTCCTAAAACACCTACTCTGGACCTAGGAGAGTTGAATAACTACAGCCCAGTCTCAAATGCACCATTCTTGAGCAGGGTGATTCAGCAAGTGGTGCCTGGGCAACTTCAGGCATTCCTGAATAAACAAATTATTATGGTACTTAAATAGCCTTGGTCATCCTGGTGAATGACCTATGCCAGGAGATGAACAGGAGAGGTATAACCCTGTTTATATCCCTGAACCTCTCAGCAGAGTTCAGTACCATTTATCATGGTATCCCTCTGGACTACCTTTTGGGGTTGGGATTGAGATATACCATTTTGCAGTGGTTCTAGTCATACCTTTTTTATGTTGAATTGATGCTTTTTTCATACCGTGAAGGTTTCAGAGTGTGATGCTGGGGGACTGCTGCTCGCTTCTTGGCCTCTGGCTGCAAGGTTTCATCTTGTCCCTCATGCTTTTTAACACCTATGTGAAACTGCTGGTACAGGTCACATGGAGATCTGAGCTGAGCTGCCACCAATTTGTGGTTGACACTGAGCTATGTCTCCTGCTTCCGGCAGATCCCAAGGGTGCTGCTGGACCCAGGGCTCAGCTGGATAAACAGGTGGCAGCAGCAGTCAGATATGCCTTTTACCAGGTTCTGCTGGTGATCCAGTTGTGGCTGTTCCTGGGCAGGGAAAGATCTTGTCACTCATGCCCTGGTAGACATCTAGATTAGATTACTGCAATGCATTCTATGTGGTACTGCCTTTGAAGATTGCCTGTAAGCTACAGTTGGCAGAGAATGCTGCAGCCAGAATGCTGACTGCACTGGGTTGTCACTTCAGTCATGTTCCACCTACACTGTCTCTCAGTTTGTTTCCAGGCCCAATTCAAAGTGCTGGCATTGACCTTTAAAGCCCTATATGGCTTGGGGCCAGCATATTTGAGGGACCACCTACTCTCAGATGAACCTACCCAGCCACTCTGGTCATCTTCATAGGCCCTTCTTCAGACCATCTGAGGCCAGACATATGGCAATACCAGGAAAGAGAGTTTCTTGGTCATGGCACCAAAACTTTGGAACTTATTCTCTACAGAGATACATTTGTCTTCCTGTATTGATGTCTTCCATTGTTTTATTTTTTCAGCATTCCCTCACTAAGTCTTATTAACCCTCTTCCTTGTTTGTGTGTTTTTATGTGTTTATGCATTTGTATGTTTTATGTAATTATTTAAAATATTTTTCTATATTTATATTTTAACTGCTTTTTAATGTTTGGAATGTTTTAGTGTTTTATTTGCTATCTTGTGGACACTGAATTGGATGGAAAGGGGGCATTTAACTGTTTTAAATGAATAAATAACTGCCATTTCTGGATAACTTTGTACAGTTTTTAAAAGCTGTATTGAATAGGATATTCAGATTCAGCACAGCAAAATAACTTTTCAGGATTCACAAAGGGGCACAGTTGAGGCATATAATTAAGGAAAGCTACTTCTCCTTTTTAACTAAGACTCTGATCCTTGAATTCTAAATCTATGCAAACGAGGCATTGTGGACAACATATCACCTAACATCTACATTTGATCAACAGTCTAGGATTAAATGAAATATTCATCTATCTATTTCTGGTCTTTGAGGCAATAAAATTATATTTCACTTTATTACAGTGAATAATATTTGCAATTTTTGTTTGACTTTCTGCGAAAGTATTAATATACTAGCATAAGGCTAACATTCAAATCTTGATCAGAGGTAGGTAGGATCACTCAGCAGATATATGAAATCTAGTAACTGAGTAAAAACATATGGCAAATTGTCTTTCAGATCAAGGCTGTTTAAAAGTGATGAATAACTTTTATCTCCTTTTCACCTTTCTGCTACTTACAAGAAACATGTGCAATGTAAATAAATAGGTTGACTATAAAGAATAGCTAGAAGTTGCCAAGACTTTGTGGAACTGGTGAAAGGAAGAAAGATGGGAAGAAGTGATCCTTTATTAAAGATAGATTTCTGCCATTGATCACAACCAAGTTGACAAGATATTAAAGTACAAAGTACATAGTACATAGTGATGGTGCTGGGGATTACCTAAAGGAAAGATAAATTCAGAGCCAGAAGACTCTTGAACATGTTTGATGAATAAGTATGCCCAGTTGAACATGAAAAGCATTAACTTTGTGTGGTTCCCCCCCACCTTTTTGTATTGAGCTGAATGCATTCTTCCTGAGCTTGACTGCATTCTTCTGTATTCATATGGACTGTTGTGGAACAGTATTTAGGGGGGAAATGTAACCAGCAAATAAAAATTATATGATGTTGCTATAATACAGTTGTTGATTGCTTAATTATTGATACTGCATTACAGAAAAAAAGAAATTCCTTTTAAGATATAAGAAGCTCCCTGCAACAAGTTAATGTAGTCCATGCAGTTGGCTATAAATATCAGCCTCCTTCCAAAATTTCCTGGTTTTTGGCTCAGTTTCTTTGAAATGTACTATGAAAATGAGACTTGGGCTTATAAACTTCTTGCTCTTTCCTTGCTTTCATGATTTTGCTCTGAATTCTTGATTAGTCATGATGGCAAAATGTTGTTTGAGCATTCCATTTAAAGCAGAGCTAGATTTGAGTCCAGTAGCAGTTTAGAGACCTACAAGATTTTGGGGGCATAAGCTTTTGAGAGTTTGACTCTCAAAAGCTTATATCCGAAAATCTTATTGATCATAGAATCAACAAGGGACCTCCAGTCCAATCCCCTGCACAATGCAGGAAATTCACGAATACCTCCCTCTCCACACCTGCAGTGACCGATGTTTCATGCCCAGAAGATGACAAAAAAACCTCCAGGATTGCTTCCTGACCCCAAAGTGGTCTCTCTAAAGTGCTACTGGATTCAAATTTAGCTCTTCTACTGCAGACCAACACACCTACCCAGAAGAAGAAAAAGAAGAAGAATTAGATTTATACTCCACCCTTCACTCGAAATCTCAGAGCAGCTTACAATCTCCTTCCCTTCCTCTCCCCACAACAGACACCCTGTGAGATAGGTGAGGCTGAAAGAGCTCTGAGAGAACTGTGACTGACCCATGGTCACCCAGCTGGCTGCATGTGGAGGAGTGGGGAATCAAACTCAGTTCTCCAGATTAGAGTCTGCTGCTCTTAACCACTAGGCTAAACTGGCTCTCAATCAAGTACTATGGCTGTGTTTGGGGCCATACTCTGTCAATACTGTTGTCACAGCAAACTATGGCTTTCAGGAAATGAAAATGAAGGCTCACACAAGGGGTGGTACAATGCAAGCCTGAGACTTGGCTCTGATCTTTCAAACCATGGTTTAGAGGGCTATCGGAACTGAGATTTTTTCATACTGTTTTGCCAGCATTCCATCCCATTCTGTGTGCATTCTGTTGCACTTCAGGATGCCTTAAAAAACAGGCTGGAGAGAACAGTTGTGCAAATGAAGAGGCTGGCCCGTAGCCATGGTAGTACGTAAGCCCTGCTCCACAAACTGAGGATGTCAGATGCCCCCAGACACCCGCACCCCCCTCCCGTGTGCCTAGCCCAACAGCAGCAGCAGCGAGTCTGGGGAAAGAAAGGGAAGCCACCATGTAGCTTCTGGTCAGTTTCACTCTGACAGATCAGCTGTTAGGTTTAACAGCTGATTGGAGGGAAGTGAAGCTGACCAGAAAGTGGCAGGGCAGCTTTCCTTTCCTTCCCCAGCCTCCCTTCTGCTGCCAGGGGCTGGAAAGGAAAGTGCCCTGCCCCCTTTGGTCAATTTCACTCCCCTGCAATCAGCTGTTAGACCTAACAGCTATTCCTCAAGGAGTGAAACTGACCAGAAGTGGCAGGGCACCTTTCCATTCCTTCCCCAGCCTCCTCACAGCAGCCTTACTGCTTCTGGTTCGTTTCACTTCTTGTCCAATAGCTGTTAGGTCTAACAGCTGATCGGAGGGGAGTGAAATTCAAATCAGGTTTGAAGAGCTGCAATTCATGTTTACTTTATTTTTTTATTTGATGTTGTATCTGTTCTATAAGCAAAAAAATCCTGGCTACAGGCCTGTGACGAGGTAAGGCTGGCTATGGTCTCACTAAGTCCCATTGTATCTTTGGGACGTAGTAAATGGGCAGCAGTCTGGGACACCACAGGAAAAGAACAAAATTCTCAGCACTGAGGTCACTGGGACATGGAATATGTTTAACCTCCTCACATATACACTCACACACAACTCAGTTGTGTCACTGAATACTCTAACTTTCTCCAGTACCCGTAAATGGCTATTATCCATTGCTGTGGAAGAAAGCATATTGGGGACATTGTTTTACTAAGGAAAAGATCGACCCACCATATGTACCTCCAGGTTCACTACAGTGTGTTTGTAATTGTAACATTTCCCTTCCTCCTCCCTGCACATTGAGCCAGGCTTGAGAGAGGTTGGGATATTAATCCTGACAAGACGGCTTCTGAGTTGGGAGGGGAGGAATGAAGCTGGGCCTACTGTTCAGTTCAGGGAAATAACACCAGGTTTTAAAATTAAAGCAGTGCTGTACCCATAGCAATGATAGAGGGGAGGGTGAGGATAGGAGGCTGTGAGAGAGGACTAGAGCCTGGACTGGTCCATCCTTCACCTGCCAATTTTACACATCTTTTGCTAGGGGAAACATGCAAGACCCAACTTCTGGATATGGTCATGATTTAGTAGGACAGATATTATCTCTGAAGCAGTCTGAAGTATTTTTACTTACCCAAGGTATTTTAGAACGAGGTGAGTTTAAAATTTAGGGAGATTTTGAAAATAACTATTGTACTTATCTGTTGAAGACAGAAATCTACAGGTTGTGCTGTCAGCAAATTTAGAATTTGCTTGTCTTTTTTTTTTTTTTGGCAACATCGTATGCCCAGTTGCCAGCTCTGGCTTCTGAAATCCCTGGAGATTTGGGGATGGAACCCAGGAAAGGGCAGGGTTTAAGGACAGGAGGAACTCCAGTGGGAAATAATGTCATAGAGTACATTTTCCAAAACAGCCCTTTTCTCCAGGTGAACTGATATCCGTGGCTTGGAGATCAGCTGTAATTCCAGGAAATCTCCAAGCCCCACTTGCAGGCTGACAGCCCTAATCATATTTAATAGTAAATTACAGTGTAAATAGAATGATCCTACATACACTACCCTAAGTTTCTTGGAAGAAGAGCAGAATTCAAATGTGACAAAATAATTCAATCAGGAACACAAAACAGTCCTGATTGAAGATTAATTAATTCACTAGTTCTAATATGTAGCTGTACTTCTTTTCTAGGGCAGCATTATTCTGACTATCCCCAACAGAACATCTTTGAGAATGATCTGTATCTAGGTCTAATTTTACTTTCATCTTCTGATGCAAAATGAAGTTGGACTAAAGTAGCATCTGACACAGTTGTCATCCTTTAGAAATATTGGTTCCATGTTGTACAAATTGAACACTGCAATTCAGCGGGTACAAGCCAATGAAAGTAGACTTCCCTTAGGTTTCATAGTTATCAGTGCAGTTCAAAGCACTATAGATTTCAGTAGTGGTCAGCTTTCTTGACAACACCTATTTAATTTCTGTTCCAGTTTCTACTGTTTACCTTGATTATTGTTATTTATACATAGATGTTCATTCAAGAAAGAGCTTGTACTTTTTATATATTTCTGGTGTAGCTTGGAACCTGGCAGAGCTTTTAATTGCTTCCTACTCATGGTAATTTTGTTGTAAAGAATATGTATGTACAATGTATTGTGAAGACATTCCCATGGTAGCTATAGTGCTGGCTTGCTGTATCTCCCGCTTAGAGACTTCATAGAGGCCATCCTGAAATTAGTGAGCACCAGGTGATGCTTAAGAATGAAGGCTGCTTAGCAGACATGAAAATGTAGATGAAATGTAGGTGTAAGGGCACCTTTTCAAAACCTCATCAAATCCCAACAGCCAGCCACAATAAAATTCTTAAAACAGCTGAAGGATTCTGAATGCACTAAACACCTGTCAAAATTTAAAAGATTTGCTAGCCTTCTGAAGATAGTAAGGGATAGGTCTGCCACACTTCTTTGGGTAGAGTTTTATAATGAAGATGTTGCCACTTTAAAAAGCCTTGCTTCTTGTATAAGTAAACACAACATCAGATAGTGCTGCCTCTTGGAACACCAAAAATGTGAAGAGGTCCTAACTGTCACAGCTCTTTTTGTAGCAGGAACTCCTTTGCATATTAGGCAACATACCCCTAATGTAGCCAATCCTCCGAGAGCTTACAGTAGCCCCTGTAAAAAGAGCTCTGTAAGCTCTTGGAGGATTGGCTACATTAGGGGCATGTGGCCTAACATGCAAAGGAGTTCCTGCTACAAAAAGAGCCCTGCTAACTGTGATACAGCGCTCTGTTTATTATCCAGCCATTTTAATTTGCAGTATGTTTCAAGAGAATGCATGCAACTGGTGAGATTTGATAGTTGGTGAGAACAGTGTGCAGTGTAACAGGCCAGTTGTTTCTTTTGCTTTTCATGAACAGTACTTCCCTAAGAACATAAGAACATAAGAGAACATAAGAACATAAGAGAAGCCAATGTTGAATCAGGCCAATGGCCCATCTAGTCCAACACTCTGTCACACAGCGGCCAAAATATACCAGGTGCCATCAGGAGGTCCAGCAGTGGGGCCAGGGCACCAGAAGCCCTCCCACTGCTGCCCCCTCCAGCACCAAGAATAGAGTGCATCACCTGCCCCAGACTGAGAGTTCCCATTCTATACCCTGTGGCTAATAGCCACTGGTGGACTTCTGCTCCATATGTTTATCTAATTCCCTCTTGAAACTGTCCATGCTTGCAGCTGCCACGACCTCCTGTGGCAGTGAATTCCATATGTTAATCACTCTTTGGGTGAAGAAGTATTTCCTTTTATCTGTTCTAACCCGACTGCTCAGCAATTTCATGGAGTGCCCACGAGTTCTTGTATTGTGAGAAAGGGAGAAAAGTACTTCTTTCTCAACCTGCTCAATCCCATTCATAATCTTATAAACCTCGATCATGTCACCCCTCAGCCGTCGTTTCTCCAAGCTAAAGAGCCCCAAGCATTTTAACCTTTCTTCATAGGGAAGGTGTTCCAACCCTTTTATCATTCTAGTTGCCCTTCTCTGCACTTTTTCCAATGCTATAATATCCTTTTTGAGATGTGGTGACCAGAACTGTACACAGTATTCCAAATGAGGTCGCACCAATGATTTATACAGGGGCATGATGATACTGGCTGATTTGTTATCAATTCCCTTCCTAATAATCCCCAGCATAGCGTTGTCCTTTATTGCAGCTACACATTGTGTAGACATTTTCAGCGAGTTATCCACTACGACTCCAAGATCTCTCTCTTGGTCCGTCTCTGCCAGATCAGACCCCATCAACGTGTATTTATATTTAGGATTTTTGGCTCCAATGTGCATCACTTTGCACTTGGCCACATTGAACCCCATTTGCCACGTTGACGCCCACTCACCCATCCTCAACAGATCCCTTTGGAGTGCCTCACACTCCTCCCTGGTTTTCACCACCCTGAACAACTTTGTGTCATCTGCAAATTTAGCCACATCACTGCTTACTCCCAATTCCAAATCGTTAATAAACAAGTTAAAAAGCATTGGACCGAGTACTGATCCCTGTGGTACCCCACTGCTTACCACCCTCCACTGAGAAAGTTTCCCATTTATACTCACTCTCTGTTTCCTATTTATAAGCCAGTTTTTGATCCACAAGAGGACTTGTCCTTTTATCCCATGACTATTGAGCTTACTTAGGAGCCTTTGATGAGGAACTGTATCAAAAGCTTTCCGGAAGTCAAGGTAAATAATATCTATTGGGTCCCCCTTGTCCACATGTTTGTTCACTCCCTCAAAAAACACTAACAGGTTAGTGAGACAAGATCTTCCCTTACAGAACCCATGCTGAGTCTGCCTCAATAGTTTTTGTTCATCAATGTGCCTACTAATTCTTTCCTTAATAACAGTTTCCACCAACTTACCCAGTATCGATGTCAGACTGACTGGCCTGTAATTTCCTGGATCTCCCCTGGAGCCCTTTTTAAAGATGGGAGTGACATTAGCTACCTTCCAGTCCTCAGGAATGGAGGCAGATTTTAAAGAAAGATTACATATTTTTGTCAGGAGATCCACAAGTTCACATTTGAGTTCTTTCAGAACTCTCGGATGAATGCCATCCGGGCCTGGTGATTTATTAGTTTTTAAATTGTCCATCAGTCGGAGGACTTCCTCTCTTGTTACCGCAATCTGATTCAGGTCTTTCAAACCCCTTCCCTATTACACATCTGTAGATGGTTTTATGAATCATAAACCATTCAATTAAGTAACAAGGTATTAAGCAGGAGTTCTTAATGTTATGCAAAGTCTCAGTAATAAATCCCAGAATAGTACTGGTAGTTTATTTGCCCAGTATCCTTCATGTGCTGTTGTAGTAGTAAGATGAGAAAATGTTGTGTGTACATTTTTCAAAAACAGAATTAGTAACAAAGAATTTATGTAATGAATATGCCTCGCCATTCACAAATGGATCACAAGAAAACTTCTTATTCATTATTCTAAATTATTCACAGGTTCTATTACTTCCATAAGTGAGTCTTAATCTATTTCATTGAAAGCATTCCAAGCTCTGAGTTCTGTGAATTTTGATGTGACATATGAGTCATATGTTATGCAGGGTTCTTTGTTACTTAACAGAGTGACTTTAGCTTCTAGAACCAACTTTCCATAACCAGTACCTCTTACAACTTTATGCTTTCAGTGCACATGCATTTCTGTAATGAATATTTAACAGAATTTTCCTGAAAGGTAATGTAAAGAGCACCAAAACAAATGTGTAACATTATCAGTAACTGGTTCTGTTTGAACAAAGTTTATTTGCCTTTTCAGGGAAGCAACTGATGTAAAAACATTCAAAATTACTTCAAACATATAACTTCCAAATTTGAAATAATTTATATTACTCAGTGACAGCTATTTATAACTGAAAAGGATAATGGTGCAGTAATTGAAATGGCTGTTGCAGGTTTGCTCTGCAGTTTTATGCAAAAAATAAGATCCACACCACAGTGCTTCAAATAATATTTCAGTAATACCTGTGACCTCCTCTTGCAGCATTGAGGTTTCAGCTCCATGCCTGTGAAAGCTGCCGCTCTGAAGTGGAGTCACATGAGATGCAAGGGTCTACTGCCAGAAGAAAATATGCTCTCTCTTGTATGTGCGTGGAAATGTAGAAAATAAATTATAATATCTCATTATTTTTACTAGCTGATCAGTAGCTAACATAACTCATTATATTTCACTGGTCTCAATCCAATGTACATTTGATTCTGTCATTGATTGTAATTTTTCGTAGTGCAGTCCTAAACTGAATTATGCCCTTCTAAAACCATTGACTTCAGCACAGTTAGAAGGGTGTAATTCTGCCTTGGATTGCATTTAAAGCAGCTTAACTGCACAATATAGTAGCCTTTATCAGTAAAGCCAGACGTTACACAGTATATTTTGGACTGTTTTGTCTTTAGTTTATGAGATCTAATTAAGCTTGCTTCAGAATTTCAATAAATTCTTCCTGAATATTTCAGACATTCTTCTAGAAATTTGACATTGTCTTAGTGTGAATGGGAATCCCCCAAAACATAGGTTTAATTTGGATTTATCTAGTAAGGAGGATAATATAAATTAAAATACTTTGAAATAAAAATTAAGCCAGATTTTAATGCTTAAAAAAATCAATCATAGTGTGAAAAATAACCTCTTAAAATGAAATCTAAACTGAGTTCAAACATACTAAATCTCTTTAAAAAGAATGAGAGAAACTCAGGGGTCTCTTGGGGGGGGGAGCGCACTGGAGCGCAGCTCCGGGAGCTCAGGAGCCAAGCCCCGCCCCCAGCTGGCTTCCCGGGGAGTCTTTCAGGCAGCCGAATGTCAATTTCAGCTCCATTATATCCTATGGGCCATTGAAGTCAATGGTGAAAACACAGGGTATATTCTGGGGGGGAAAAGTACTTTTTTCCCACCATAGAGAACAATGGAGGGAATAGGGGCAACCTGTTTGGGGGCCCATAGAACTGAACCCCTGGTCCAATGTTCTTGAAACTTGGTGGGTATCTTGGGGAGAGGCTCCATAAGCTACCCTTTGAGTTTGGAGCCTCTCCCTCAAACCCCCTCCCCTCCAGCCCCCAGAATATACCCTATGTTTTCACCATTGACTTCAATGGCCCATAGGACATAATGGGGCCGAATTGCTGCCGAATTTCTTTCATTCCCTCCTTTCCTTCTCTCTTTTCCCTCTTTCCCTTCTTCTTCTCTTCTCTCTTTCTTTCCCACCTTCTTCTCTTCTCTTCTCTTTTCTCCTCCTTTCCCTGTTTCCCTCCCCCTTTCCTTCTCTTTCTTTCCCTCTTTCCTTACTTCTTTCCTTCTCTACTCTCTCTCTTTCCTTCCTTCTTTCCTCCTTCTGTGGCCCAATTCTCATGAGAAGGAGTTTAAACTTTAAACCCTTTCTCTCTTAGCTCCCCCACCCAGACTAGCTGAGGAAGGGAAGGGGAGGCTTTTGAAGATGCCTCCCCCCCTTTTGCTTCCCCTTCTGACATCACTTCCGGTGATGTTAGGGGGCGTGGCATATGCTAATAGCCTAATAGCTCATTAGCATACCATATGCTAATGAGCTCCTGCAGCTGTTTTTCTACGAAAAGACCCCTGGAGAAACTTATCTGATTTCTAATGAAATGATTAGAACTATACATGTAATATGATAGTATCTAGACAGGACTAGAAAGTCATCACAGAGTCTAGGATTCAAGAGATGCCATCATGTGCATCAGCATCATCCAATATGCCCTTATGGGTGGTGGTGTACTCCTGCTTTGTATTTTCAGGCTTCCCAAGCTTTGTGATGTGTTCTGTTCTTAAATTCTTAATATTTATGTCTCTACCAGCCAGGCAGCGTTAACCATTATTTTCCATCTCGTGAGGAAAAACTTTTGCCCAATAACTATTATCTCTTACAGCCCAATTATATTTATTTGGAAATTGTTCTCACCTCACTGTGCAATGCACATGGACTATAGCAGCAAAGGTTCTGCATTGTGTTCCTATGATGTACAAAACTAGTATGTTTTCATTGTTATAGCAACTTTAGTAGGGATTCTGGGATACTGCCTGGCTCTTCTGGGAGCTTTTGCGGTAGGGCGTGGGACAGATGTGACATTGCACAGTGTGTTGATGTCAGATGTGACTGTTTTCATCTGGACATGATGTTAGCTTGTTAGCTGACACACTGGGAACTCTATGGTATTACTGCATTGCACAATGTCACTTCCATCCCCACTGTTCTCCCACCAGCCCTAGAAGCATCAGTGAGAGGGAAGGCCCAACAGTGGGAGAGTGCTGCCCATCCAGAGGAGGCAAATGGCATGCCTAAACCCCAGGTAGCATGCATGCTTGTTCACAAAACACATACATTTCAAAATGGGAAGCTGGATTTAAATCACCCCTTGTCACCCTCTTGGTGATATAAATTATTATTTAAATCGATTCCCCCTGGATTCCAGGATCTGCACAGTATGTGCACAGAACACCCTTAGCACCTGCTTGTTCCACGTTTTATTCTACTCTAACTGCAGCATGAATTGAACAGATTGGGAGCTCAATCTGTTGTTTGAAGAAGACTTCAAACTTTGCTTAGTGGAGTGGTAGAGTATAGGCCTTTATTTGTTTTTTGGTACTGAATAAAGTAGGTGATAAACAAATGCAGTGTAGAAGTATAGGTTAAATAGCAGTGAGGCATAATTTTTAATAGGCTACTCATGTTAGAACTTTAACTGTTTTATTCTTCTCATTCATATTGAGCTGTGTGGGCTGAGAAGCATCTTTAGCTCATGTTTCGTAAGTGAATAGATTATATATTTAGCTGTTCATCTGTTCTTTGCATAATGACAGAAAATTCACATTCCCACTAACTTCAGAGCAGTTTGGATGGCCTTGTTGCTAGTTTCTTAAGAACATAAGAGAAGCTATGTTCGATCAGCCAGTGGCCCATCCAGGCCAACACTCTATGTCACACAGTGGCAAAAAAATCCAGGTGCCATCAGGAGGTCCACCAGTGGGGCCAGAACTCCAGAAGCCCTCCCACTTTTGCCCCCCAAGCACCAAGAATACAGAGCATCACTGCCCTAGACATAGTGTTCCATCTATACCTTGTGGCTAATAGCTACTGATGGGCCTCTGTTCCATATATTTATCTAATCCCCTCTTGAAGCTATCTGTGCTTGTAGCCACCTCCACTTCCTGTGGCAGTGAATTCCACGTGTTAATCACTGTTTGAGTGAAGAAGTACTTTCTTTGATCTGTTCTAAACCTACTGCACATTAATTTCATTGAGTGCCCATGAGTTCTTGTGTTGTGAGAAAGGGAGAAAAGTACTTCTTTATCTTCTTTATCCCATGCATAATTCTGTAAACCTCTATCATTCTTCTCTCCTCAAATCTGATCCTGAGCAAATTTGAGAAGAGTCACTCATGTCTTGCATGAAAACTGTGGAGCAAGTAAATCAAAAGACAGCTTGAGTGTTCATTCGCTATCTAATGACCTTTATCTGAGAAATCTCACTCCCTATTCTTTCTGTAGAAAGTGCTGTTGTACCACACAGTAAACAAGAGCATCCTGCAGATCCTGTGGAAATAGTCCACAAACAAAGCTGTAGAATCAACCATAGAATTGCAAAAAAGGTTCCATGGGGAAGCAGGAATCAAGAAGCCTCTTTCTTTAGTTCTAGACATATCTCCTGATTTGTATGCATTACAACATCAAGCATATTACTGGGCAATGAAAAGCTTGGAATATAGCTGTTAATTGTTTTCAGTTGTAAGCTGATATACTTTCCTACTGTTTAGTCCCTCAGTGCATGGTTTGTAGAGTTATACAGTATGTACAGTATCTTTGTGTACATAAAGTTAGCATTGCTCTCAAGAAAAATCCAAAGAAAAGAAAATGCTTTGTCTATCCATGCTTCTGGGAAAATGCATCGAGAAACTATACAAAGTCACATTTCATGCCCCTTCCCTTTGTTGCTTGAATTGAACTGTTTTCATCAATAATTGCCTGTGGTCAAAGGCTGATCTTCACCAGATGTTCTACTAAAAACACAATGCATGTGACCTTGGCAACAGTAGCAAGTGCAAACCTGTATACATCTCTGCTTTGTGGTGGCCTCAGTAGTTGACAAGTTAAGCCACATTTACATGGAACTAGATATTTGACTTACAAACCCATTATTCATTTTTTCTGCATTTGTTTGTATAGATATATTAAAATATTTCTTTATTTAGTACACTTATATCCCACCCTTCCTTCATGGAGCTCAGGATGGCATACATTCATCTCCCCTCCTCCATTTTATCCTCACAACAAATTGCTTGTTTTTATGTTCTTATATTATTTTCTTACATTATTGTAAACTGCCTCAAGCAGGTCTTAAAATTACATAAATAAACCCTGTGAGATAGGTGGGGCTGAGACTGGCCCAAGGCAACCCAGTGAGCTTCATGACACTGTGGGGATTTGTACCTGGATTTCTCAGCTCCTAGTCCAACACTTGAACACTGAGTTATCTCTCATATTAAGTGGAATTTGGGCATGAAAAGTAAGGCACAAAAAGTAGCTGCGGTATTTTGCATACTCTGGAGGGGATTCTCAATCATCACATTACTTTGCATAGTCCATATACTACAATTACATCACAGAATAGACATATATGTGCTATTGTTTAAAGCTAGAGCAGTAATGCAATCCTGTGTAGCACGCTGTTTAGGATAGCACAATATTGTTATTGATTATAAAGAGCCTACTATTCTAACATTTTCATAAGGATCAAAGGTATGCAGTGTGGTGTAGTGGTTAAGAGCAGCGGATTCTAATGGTTAAGAACAGCCATTGTAATGTAATGTAACGAGCCATTGTAGTGTGATATAATTGTTAAGAGCAGCAAACTCTAACCTGGAGAATGGGGGTTGATTCCCCATTCCTCCACTTGAAGCCAGCTGGGTGACCTTGGGTTAGTCACAGTTCTCTCAGAACTCGCTCAACTCCACCTAACTCACAGAGTGTCTGTTGTGGGGAGAGAAAGGAAAGTCAGTTGTAAGCCGCTCTGAGACTCCTTCAAGTAGTGAAGAGCGAGTTATAAAAACCAACTTGTCATCTTCTTCCAAATCAAATCAGGTGTTAACACTTATCACAATTCGCCATTTGTATTCCTAACTTCTAAAAAAAATGTATGTTGTACTGGTAGCTGTACATTTAATTGATTTACCATTGATCTAAATATGCCAGCACATTTCAGCAAAGTAGAAGTACCTTAATACTTTCCATCTTTGAAATGGTATTTGGATGTAACTCGTGTTAATTGGGTGCTAGATAATGTCTTGTATAATCTCTGCTATTTTAGTGAAACTTCCTTAAGGATGAATTTTGCATTAGCTAAAGAGGTTCTGCAACCTCTGAGCATTAAATCAGTGGGGCTACTTGTGCTCTTAATTATGTGTTCTATAATCCTCTGAAGAACAACAGCCTGATCCAGGTTTACGCTTCAGAATCAGGACCAAAACTTGATTTATTCCCCTCTGAAATAGAATCTGTAAAGTTATTCAGACAATACCTCTGAATTTTTCAAAATAAAATGTTTCAGCTTCTGACTGAGAATAAGCATTCAAATAAGGAAAACAAATATAATGACACAGTGGCCATGGTCACACCAGTGGTTTGGCACAATATGGTGCCACCTCTAATTGAACCGGTTGAAAGTGTTGTGGGGCATATCAGCCACACAGCACATCCTGCTGTGGATTACTCACGGAGGCATCCCATGGTAAAGCATCCACATTATTGCAGCACCTCAGCCACAGAGCGCACTGCCAAAATATATTTCAAAATGCACGCATGTGCATAAGTGTGCATGCACACATGTGTGCACATGCACTCATGCGTGCGCATGTGCATACAGACAATTTAAAAAAAACAAACCACCTCCCAGTGGCAGAAGGAATCTGCAGGTTCAGACTGGCTGGCCATTCATCAACAGGTACAGCTGGGTGTCATCAGTGTACTGGTGACAGCCCAGCCCGAAACTCCACACCAACTGAGCCAGAGGGTGCATATAAATGTTAAACAGCATAGGAGAGAGGATTGCCCCTTGGGCGACCCCACACACCAAAGAGTAGTGAAGTGACACCCTCCCTCCTAACACCACTCTCCCCCCCCGATCCCTGGAGGAAGCCACTGCAAAGCTACTCCATGAACTCCTACATCGGCAAACGCCTATATCCTATGTCATAGCATGAAAAGCTGAGGAAAATATGTACTCACAATGCCATCCTAAGAAGAATAATGAAAAAAATGTAACATATAAGCGAATATTTTCCAAACCATGTATACAATTTTACAGTGTTAAGAATGTTAATAGTGCATAAAATGACACTGCTGGTGATAATTCTTAAGAGTCATATTCGCCATATAAGGGAAATCCATCTCTTGTTGCCCAGCAGTTTTTACCTTCTCAGCAGCATGCTTAAGTAGCAGATCTTACTGTTACTTAGTAACAAGTCTCTATTCCTGTTTTGCTCATCTGGTATTTTTGTCTTAATGCTGACTAAATAATTTTCAAAACCATGTTCTCTCAGTATTCTCATTTTTCTCCATATGTGGGTGTTCATATGTTATGTGCTCTCATAAGTATGTATGTACTAAAACATACCGATTTTTTCCTGTACATATCATCTTATCTTTTCAAATTCCTGTTTGCATTTAGGAGGTATCCTCTTGTGCAGAAAACCATTTGTTATGAAATTTTATGGATGTTAATTCAGTTAAGTTTAATGGAGCCACAAACTTGATTTTAATCTGGACTTGAAATGAAAAGTAGGTTTTGTCGCACCATCAATCAGAAAGAATGTCCATAAAAGTTCTTTTGCAAATGGCCTTCTGCAGCAGAAAGATACTCTGTAAATACAAAGTTTTATTTTAGCATCACCTTCTGCTAGAATGATGTACATGCAATGGGATGCATAACAGACAAATATTCAGGGCTGTTACTTGGTAGTAGAGTGCTTGCTTTGAATGCAGAAGGTCCTAGGCTAGTCTCTGGCATCTCCAGTTAAAGGATCTCAAGCAGCAAGTGTTGTGAAAGACCTTTCTCTGCCTAAGGCATGGAAGAGTAGAATATTCTAAGCTAGATGGACAGATCGTCTGCGTCAGCATGAGGCAGCTTCATGTTATATGTTATTTCTAGAATGCTTAGCAAAAGGTCATCTGGTCCAAGACTTCTGCCCACTGACAGGGTCCTATTCACTTCATTTGCACATCATTCCTCTGGCATAAATCTGACCACAATGTGCTACAAAAAGAGGGCAAGAGTTGTCAAAGTGCAGCACACCAAAAGGATAGCAGAGTTGAAATCCTTCTTTTAAATGCCATCACAATATTCTTTAGCAATACGTTTGTGTTACATGGAAGAGTACTTGGATCTGCTCCTGCTTTGAGAGTTAATCTCCCCCACAAATTTCCCTAGTCTTTTTCTAGGGGGGAAAAAGAGAGATCCCCATTTAATTGGGTCTTTCTCAATTAGCAAGGTTAATCAAACCATCCGTGTGTTGATTTAAAAGTCTGGAGTCTACACTTGATCTGCTGTGTGTACATATACACAAGCAAACCAATCAGGAATGCTGAATACAAAAATTCCCTCACAGTTGTCTACACAGAAACAACTCAGACTTTCAGATCAATTCATGGAGGTCTGTAACATGGAAAGGATACACATTCCCAGACAGTAATGTATGGAGTCTACTCCACATTGTAATATTGGATTAGAATGTGAGAGTCTCAAATCAAAAAAGTTTTCTGAGCTATGAAGTGACTGAGTGGCCTTGTCAAGTCACCAGCAGTCCCACCCTAAGCAGAGTTATAGCTGCTTAGTTAATCAGTGGGCTTAGAAGGGTGTGACTCTGCTGTAGGTCTGTTTATCATGCCTCACAGGCAGGGGTCTTTTCATAGAAAAACAGCTGCAGGAGCTCATTAGCACATGGTATGCTAATGAGCTATTAGGCTATTAGCATATGCCACACCCCCTGACATCACCAGAAGTGATGTCAGAAGGGGAAGCAAAAGGGGGGGAGGCATCTTCAAAAGCCTCCCCTTCCCTTCCCCAGCTGGTCTGGGTGGGGGAGCTAAGAGAGAAGGGGTTTAAAGTTTAAACTCCTTCTCATAGAGTTGGGCCACAGAAGGAGGAAAGAAGGAAGGAAAGAGAGAGAGCAGAGAGAAGGAAAGAGGGAAAGAAAGAGAAGGAAAGGGGGAGGGAAACAGGGAAAGGAGGAGAAAAGAGAAGAGAAGAAGGTGGGAAAGAAAGAGAGATGAGAAGAAGGAGGGAAAGAGGGAAAAGAGAGAAAAGAGAGAAGGAAAGGAGAGAATGAAAGAAATTCGGCGGCAATTCGGCCCCATTATATCCTATGGGCCATTGAAGTCAATGGTGAAAACATAGGGTATATTCTGGGGGCTGGAGGGGAGGGGGTTTGAGGGAGAGGCTCCAAACTCACAGGATAGCTTATGGAGCCTCTCCCCAAGATACCCACCAAGTTTCAAGAACATTGGACCAGGGGGTCCAATTCTAGGGACCCCCAAACAGGTTGCCCCTATTCCCTCCATTGTTCTCTATGGTGGGAAAAAAGTTACTTTTTCCACACCATAGAGAACAATGGAGGGAATAGAGGCAACCTGTTTGGGGGCCCATAGAATTGGACCCCCTGGTCCAATGTTCTTGAAACTTGGTGGGTATCTTGGGGAGAGGCTCCATCAGCTACCCTGTGAGTTTGGAGCCTCTCCTCAAACCTCCTCCAGCCCCAGAATATACCCTATGTTTTCACCATTGACTTCAATGGCCCATAGGATATAATGGAGCTGAAATTGACATTCGGCTGCCTGAAAGACTCCCCGGGACACCAGCTGGGGGCGGGGCTTGGCTCCTGAGCTCCCGGAGCTGTGCTCCGGTGCGCTCCCCCCAAAAAAAAGACCCCTGCTCACAGATTTGTTGCATGAATTAAATAAACTGGAATTATAAAGTATACTGTATACTTAAAATCTAAAAACAGTTAACTAAAATGTAGACTTCCAGTGTTGTAAAGTACATCACATGTCCAAATTCTCATATCATGAGGAATTAACATGTCATCTTTTGTTTCAAAGTTGCTTATAGGTTATTGCTGATCTTAGATAATAGGCTTCATAATGCTGATTTTGGTCAATAAATTCTGCTTAGTAATGCCTGACTTGGTTCCATTATAGTGAGCCTCTTCTAGCATTTTGGTGTTACAGTTCTAGCTTTTCATTGTGTCATTCATGTGGCTTTTTCTATGCTGTTACCTTTTCCTTTCTTTAAAATATTGCTTTTATAATCTGTATTTAAGTTCATAGCAAACAGAAGTAGTAGACTTTATCATCACATCTGTCCTTTGGAACTGTGTTTGACAGCATAGTCTGTAAGTCAGATTTTGAATGACTCTGGTAATAGAGTTGCTTGCTATCACTTCCCTTGGGAGACTAGCTATTCCATAGCCGAACAGATCATGTTTGCAAAGGAACTGGTAAAGCTGTAATATATCTTTGCAAAACTGCCAGAAACAGTAAGTATTCTGTAGTTGACAAGATTCGAAGCTTCATTGTGGGAATTTTAAATGCTTTTAAAGGTTTTTCAAATCCTGTTTCTGTTTGGGGAAACTGCTGAGTTCACTGACTAATCCAAATAATATTCCTCTATACTAGGTCTCTTGCAAATACATATTCATACATTGTTAAAAGCAATGGGTGCTTGAAGTTCTAGCAATTGTAGTATAACATAGATGCTGTATAGATGGTGCTTTCTATGTACACGTTTACAAGCCATAAACTTCTTATACAGTGCTACACTGCAATATATTATCATCCTAACACATCAAAAGGCTATGTGTAATCCAGATATCCCACACAGCAGCCACTGATACTGTGTAACCGATGGTAGGAGTTATAGCACGGTACAGCAAAGACCCAGCAGCATGGGATGCCCTACTGACAGCCAGTGTGTTGCATAGAGGCTTAACCACACATTATGTCTTTCTCTGGGTTCATACAATCAGTTGTTTGCTTGTAAGTTCCCAGGCACACAAAGCCCAATTAAGATTGAGACCATGGGATACAGGGAGAAGGTGCTTTTGCTTTCCCACCGGCACTGTTTTTGGACCTGAAATGGCCCCATGAAGCTAATAATCACCACATTGGGGGCTACGGGTGTTTTGATGGGGTGCACAGATATTTCCCCAGTTGGGCAAGCAGCACTCCACTGGGACCATTTCAAGTGAGGAAAATGTCACCAAGGAAAAATGTATACTTCTTCTCTCTGCACCATCTTGATTTTAATTGGGCCTCATATGCTTGAGAGCTGAGTTCCTTGTAGGGAACATGCAAGCACACATGTGACTGATAGTCCTTACCTTAGGACTGTGTTTCAAATAATTAGGCCCAGAGTTTTGGCCTAGGACCTAAAAGTTCCAGATTCAAATTACAACTCAGGAGTGAAGCACCTTAGAAGGCTTTCCCTAACCTGTCAAACTGGGTTGTTTTGAGGATAAAATGGAGAGGAAAACTTTATACATCATCCTAAGCACCTTGGAAGACGGGTAGAAAAAAATGTGTGTGTGTGTGTATATATATACATACACACACACACATACATACACACACATACTAGACATCAAACCCCGTTGTGGAGGAAGACAATGCACCCTAGAAAGGAAGGGAGGGAGGGTTGGAGGAAGGAAGGAAGGAAGGAAGGAAGAGGGGGAGAGTGAAAGAAAGAAGGAAGAAAGGAAAGGGGGGGAAAGAAAGGGAAGAGAGGCAGAACGGGCTTCTCTGGGCCTACTGGGCTCATAGAAGGCCCAGAGGATGGTGTGCGGAGGCAGAACGGGTTTCTCTGGGCCTACTGGGCCCATAGAAGGCCCAGAAGATAGTTTGTGGGGGGCACAATGGGGTTCTCTGGGCCTACTGGGCCCATAGAAGGCCCAGAGGATGGTGTGGGGGGCAGAACGGGGTTCTCTGGGCCTATTGGGCCCATAGAAGGAGCAGAGGATGGTGTGTGGGGGTGGAATGGGCTTCTCTGGGCCTACTGGGCCCACAGAAGGCCCAGAGGATGGTGTGGTGGGGGGCCGGAAGGGGGTTCTCTGGGCCTACTGGGCCCACAGAAGGCCCAGAGGATGGTGTGGGGGGGCAGAATGGGGTTCTATGGGCCTACTGGCCCTATAGAAGGCCCAGAGGATGGTATGGAGGGGCAAAATGGGCTTCTCTGGGCCTACTGGGCCCATAGAAGGCCCAGAGGATGGTGGGGGTGGTGGAATGGGCTTCTCTGGGCCTACTGGGCTCATAGAAGGCCCAGAGGATGGTGTTGGGGGGCGGAATGGGCTTCTCTGGGCCTACTGGGCCCACAGAAGGCCCAGAGGATGGGGGGGAACAGGCTTCTCTGGGCCTATTGGGCCCATAGAAGGCCCAGAGGATGGTGTGGGGTGGTGGAATGGGCTTCTCTGGGCCTATTGGGCTCATAGAAGGCCCAGAGGATGGTGTTGGGGGGCAGAATGGGCTTTTCTGGGCCTACTGGGCCCACAGAAGGCCCAGAGGATGGGGGGGAACAGGCTTCTCTGGGCCTATTGGGCCCAAAGAAGGCCCAGAGGATGGTGTGGGGGCGGAACGGGGTTCTCTGGGCCTACTGGGCCCATACAAGTCCCAGAGGATGGTGTTTGTGAGTGGCTGAACGAGCTTCTCTGGGCCTACTGGGCCCATAGAAGGCCCAGAGGATAGTGTGGGGGGCGGAACAGGGTTTTCTGGGCCTACTGGGCCCATAGAAGGCCCAGAGGATGGTGTTTGTGGGTGGCGGAACAGGCTTCTCTGGGCCTACTGGGGCCATAGAAGGCCCAGAGGATGGTGTGGGGGCAGAAAAGGGTTCTTTGGGCCTATTAGGCCCATAGAAGGCCCAGAGGATGGGGGGCGAATGGGCTTCTCTGAGCCTACTAGGCCCATAGAAGGCCTAGAGGATAGTGTTTGTGAGTGGTGGAACAGATGGGGGCGCGGAACGAGGTTCTCTGGGCCTACTGGGCCCATAGATGGCCCAGAGGATGGGGGGGCGAATGGGCTTCTCTGAGCCTACTAGGCCCGTAGAAGGCCTAGAGGATAGTGTTTGTGAGTGGTGGAAGAACGGATGGGGGCGCGGAATGAGGTTCTCTGGTCCTACTGGGCCCATAGAAGGCCCAGAGCATGGTGTTTGTGGGTGGCGGAATGGGGTTTACTGGGCCCATAAAAGGCCCAGAGTATGGGGGGGGCAGAATGGGCTTCTCTCACCTGCCTCAGCCTTGAGGGCCTGTCCCTGCGCTCACTCTGCAGATGGTCCTCTCCTGTCAGAGGACTGGAGCAGACTGAGGCGAAGACACTGCCCTTGGCTGACGTGGGCAGGACTCCATCAAGCAGCCAGTCAGCTCCGGCCAGCATCTTCTGACTGCCGGTTCTTGGGCCCAATCAATTATGGCGAGCATAGAATGTTCTGAGACCAAAATTCAATTATATATAAGGAAAGGATATTTCAATTCTCTCAGTATTTCAATCAAATATTTCAATCGCTCTCAGTGGCACCAATGATTCTTACATAGGATTTACTTATGAGCCCAGCCACGCATAGGGCTTGCCAGATACCTCAGCTGCCTGTGTTAATACTAGCAAGAAGAAGGGAGGTAAAAGAAGGAAGTGTCAGCACAGCAGGGCAAGTTTTAGGTCATGCTTCATATTACTGTTAGGAAGCTACATTTATCAGTCATTAAACTGTAACTGTTATGAGAGAATAGCTTTATAATAAGGGTGGCAGTCAACTGTAACTCACACTCCAAATGCTGCTTTGCTTGGAATATTCTTCTTCAGATAATGGCTCACTATGTGCTTCTGTCCTTCATGTTTAAGAAGTAGACATTTGTTTAGAAGGAAAGCTCACTCATCTGCAAGCAAAATATGACTGCTGTGGTTCTCTCCTGTTCTGCTCCAAATGATAAAGGCCATGACCCCTAAGCTGAGTTGGTGTGAGCTAGCTCACAGTTTTTTAGCCTCCAGGTCACACATTTTTGTCTTAGCTCAGGAAGGATGGCTCCAGAGCAAACTAATTTATGCAGGAGCCAAATCGCTCTCTCAGAACCTTAATGCCAGTAGCTCACAAAGTAGAGTTTTTGCTCACAAGACTCCACAGCTTAGAGGGAGCATTGGCTCCCTCGGTTTGCATTCCAGGGTGTTCATCTTTTAGCATGTTATAACCAAATGTTGCATGCCTAATGAAATCATTTTTGCAGCCTTGATGCGTTAATAAATCCTAAGCCATTCAAGGATGCCATAATCATCATCATCACCATAAGCCAAATATACATATTAATTACTACAGCATTTCATATATTTCTGTTTTCAATTTTTCTAGGCTTTTCTGGGTGATCTAACATAAACATAAATATTCAGATGACGTTGGGATATTTTTCACATCCATGATGAAAGGATTATCTGGCAGTCGCAGTCACCATCATGGGGTTGCCTGTGAACCAGCGTGTGATTCTCTGGTACATCACTCAGACAGGAAGCCATATTTGTTAAATCCTGTGGACCATCATCCTGCAGATCACTCTTACTACACTCAGAGGAACTCTTTTCAGGGAGAATGTATGGTTCCCTACAATGATCAGATTGCTAGCAGTACATTCCCACGGAGACATTACAATTCTCATAATGAGCTTAAAGATGAGTGCGCTTTGGTGCCACATGGAACAGCCAGTAAAGCTAATCGCATCCCTGCCAATCTATTGGACCAGTTTGAAAGGCAGCTCCCTCTTAATCGAGATGGCTATCATACCTTACAGTACAAACGGACTGCTGTAGAACACCGTAGTGATAGTCCAGGAAGGATCCGCCATTTGGTTCACTCCGTTCAAAAGCTGTTCACAAAGTCTCATTCTCTTGAAGGCCCATCAAAGGGCAGCATCAATGGAGGCAAAGCAAGCCCTGAGGAGACACAGACTGTGAGGTATGGCAAGCGCAGCAAGAGCAAAGACAGGAGGTCAGAAGGAAAATCCAGATCTAACGCATCAGGATGGTGGAGTTCAGATGACAATTTGGATAATGATGTCTGCATTTATCATCATGGGCCAAGTGGAGTTATGACTATGGGAAGATGCCCTGACCGTTCCACTTCTCAGTACTTTATGGAATCCTATAACACTCTTAGTGAACATGCTGTGAAGCCATCCAGAAGCAATAATGATGTCAAATGTTCCACCTGTGCAAACCTGCCGGTAAATTTGGATGCTCCATTAATGAAAAAAAGCTCTTGGTCCTCTACGCTGACAGTGAGCAGAGCCCGTGAGGTGTACCAAAAAGCTTCCATGAACATGGACCAGACAGTGGTGAAGTCCGAAACTTGTCAACAAGAACGGTCTTGCCAGTATCTTCAGGTACTGTATATGTTATTAATTACATTACTAATACTTACACTTCCTTCCTCTTTGAGATGAAACTGAAAATCAAAAGATGATGGTGGGAGTCAATCCAAATACAAATTATGAATAAATCTACATTTTGGTTGCTAAGATTCAGTGTTTCAGATGAATGCATAGAGTGAGGCACTGGTTTGTTTCTTTTTAACAGGTTTAAAGGAACAAGAGCTCTCTGAATAATTTGGGGGGATTAAAAAGGCACTCAAGGCACACAAAACAGCACAGCGGGGTCACAAGGGAACTGGAGGTAGTAAAGCTTTCATTTAGCATTACAATATCAATGAACCTGATATTGCCAGTACAGACATTCATTAGCTTCTGTAATCTTAGGATTTGCTTTCAGTTTATTATTTTGTGATGAAAACTTTGAGACCCTTTGAATACTTGGCTATGTCATAGCGTTTTATACACTATGAAACCAAGCTACTATCCATTTTTCCACATACAAAAAACCTCATGTAATAATTACATGAAATGGCCAGATTGGTGTATCTAGCTATTGTTCATTCTTTTTTTAAAATAGCACTGACTGGAAAATGCAAAGTTGAAAGACTGAAATTATTGAATGTTCTGATTATACTCTTTAAGAGTACATCACTGGCTCCCTCACAAGCTGTTTGCAGTTAATAAAGCGTCACTATTTTTCACCAGTATTGTATCTTTAAATGTCAAGAATCAGATGTCTGCTCTTGGAGCTATCATACTGCCGGTGAATGTTTGTGGCAAGAACGTGGATCAGAAAATTAACACAGTTTCAGTCTTGCAAGATCTCTGGATTGCTTTTTATGCATTTTATTTTGAAGCAGATATGGCACATCTGACTGTGCATGGACAGTGGAGTAATGTCAAACAAAGAAGAGAAAAAACCATGAGGAAAAAAGAGGTTTGATCAGAAAAAAAAATTTTTTTTTTAAATAGTTGTCTTATAGCTGTGCAATTCTGTTTACTGGCTGTTTAGTTCTGTCTCTATACATTGTATATTTCAGACTAGTTTTCTCTTGTGGTTAGCTTTATGGGACATTGTGTGTTCACATTTTGGCACTTAGTTTATACTCATGTTAAAAAGGAAGGTTTTACTACACTGTTAAGGAGACTACTTTAGTTATAGCACAGACTATTCATAAATGAAATGGGGGGGCAAGTTTTGAAGAGGCTCTTTTTGTAATATTATATGCATTTTACATCCATTTAAATCCCAATTGACAGGAAATTCTGAATGTCCAATATCTGTTTTGACCAGCACGTGCCTCTGTGTGCATAATAGATCCCTATGCATAACAGACTGGGGAGACTTAAGATGATGCAGTTGTAAAGAGCCAAATATTATTATTGTAGCAGGAAAGCTGGTTTATTTTTGAGTGTCATTTTGTAAGCGTCTTCTTTTTATTTTGTTAGTTTTTTTAAATTTCTAGGCATTATTAGCTAAAGAGCTCATGACCCAGTATGTGACAAGGTGGAATGAAGACAAGTGCAAAAAAAATTGTGCCAAGCTCAGTGCTGCATGAACCCCAGCAGAGGGACTTTCAGATAATATTTAATTGCCAGGAATAGATTTCTGAAGTAGAATTAGAGGGCATTATCTGTGTCTGCTTGGAAAGCTGTCCAGCATTTTTTCAATACGGCTAAATGGCTATATGTATTTACCTTGCTGTCTCTCTGTCTAGATTTTTTAGTAAGTATTTGCCAGATTTGAAGGAATGGCAATACTTCAGGATGGTTAAAAAAACGAAAATTAACGAGAAACATATCTTAATGACATTACAATTAGTACTGTCCTTATTAATCCTGAATATCAGTCAGATAAAAGTGACGAATTGAAGAGGTGGTATAAACCCAGCTTTCTACCGAGTCTTTAAGTAGCAGCTATACTGAATATACAAAGTGTACAGGTTTAAACACTCCTGAATATTTCTCTCACTTTATTATGCCATATTTACACATAATTCTTTAACCAGGAGGCATTATTAATTTGGGAAATGGTTAGTTCATATCAAAGGGAGATTCTAGTGAGTTCCAAAAATGTGAATTCAGACCTCATTGTTGAAAATGTCAAAGGAATATTTGAACATTGTTCATCATGGGTTTTACAGAGAGAAACAATGCAGAAGTTTAAGAGGGTGTGACTTCTTTGCTAGAACCAATGAGCCAGTTCCAGTGGTGGAATCTCTTTAATGGGAATTACAGGAATCACTGGACTGTCTGCTTCTCACTTTGCATGGAAGCAGGAATGTACACTTACCAAAGAAGATCTTGTTAAGAGTGTTAAGTGCCACCCGCTTGTGACTACTCGGGTCCAGAATCAGAAAGCAGAAAATAATTCATTCTGAGTAGGATTCCTCTTCTGAAGTGGGGTAGCGTAAAAGTAGGAGAATAGTAAGAGAACCTGGGTTCAAAGCACTACTTGGCTGTGAAGCTCACCAGGTGACCTTGGTCTTGTCACACACTCCAGGTAACCTACTTCACAAGTCTGTTGTTAAGACAAATGGAAATGGAACCAACTCTGAGGTCCCTGGATGAAGGAAGGATAATGAATAAATAAGGATAGCGAATAAATATCTTCTGCCACATCCATTCAGCCTGCCAGTAACTATGTGAAAGATGGAAAGAAATTCCAGGCTTGATATGGAACACCGTATCATTTGTGGCTGCACATTAATAGGGGGGAAAATCTTTTTACAAGGAAATCTTTTTATATCTCGGGGAGGGCAGGATATAAATCCAAATAAATAAATAAATAAATAAATAAGGCAAGCGGTAAAGTAATATCACACTTTGGCTTTGGAAGCAATGAATAGGACTGGTTGAAGTAGCAATGGGCAGGACCAGGAGGCTCACTACCACAGGTGCTCCACACTTCATAGTGGGAGCAGCAGAACACAAGTCTCTCTTGTTCCACGGTCTCCTGTCCCATGGGAAAGTGGGAGACTAAAGAGCAAGGGGCCCCAAAGCAAAGCCCCACTTTCCACTGGATGGGGATGTGTTGGAAGAAGCAGCAGAATGCAAACACACCACTGTTTCTTCCTGGTGCCTCTTCCATTGACCAGGAATGGGATGTGGCTCCCCACTGGACTTCTACTGCTGTTGCCCATGTGAGCACTAAGTGAGTAGTAGTGGCAGGTGGTATGTGAGTCAGGGTTTGGTGGCATTACCTCTCCTGCTGCATGAAGAACAGGAGAGTAATTAGGTAAGTAAGCAGCTGGGCAGATGAGTGGCCACTCACTGGATGGATGCATGACCTGGCAGGTGGCCAGGCAGGCAACTTCCAAGGTAGATGTCTTGCTGGCCAGGAAAGGCAGATAGACAAGTGAGCAAGCCCTCTCAGTGTTTATTCAGAAGAAAGGTTCATTGAGTTCATGTAATTGTGCTTAGGAAAAGACTGTGAATGATAGGAGCAAGCAGGCAAAAGGGTAAACGAGCAAGGGAGGGGTGCCTCCTAATCTGCAGAGACAGGTCCCATGGAAGGCACAACTGTGGGCTTGGAGGGCTGCAATATGGGTTTGGTGGTCCTTGTGTGCTCCCTGTCTAGGGCTAACCAAAATTTGGAAATGGACCTGAAAATGGGAATCAGAAAGCTCTTAGGAAACCTTACAGAATAAACTACAGGAGAATCTACTAGAAACTAGATCAGTAGACTAGTAGGAAAATGACATTAGGAGAATACCTAGTTTAAATTTAAGAAACCTGAAAGCCCTATGTTTCTGATGCTGTCCACCCATAGGTATATCTCTTCTTAAACACTGTATTCTCCCTACCCCCATTTTGAATATAATTTTGGACTTGGTCTTTCCTGTTGTTCCATGTTTGGCAATGTTATCCATGATGGTTAGGTGGAATAGCTCTCCATCCCACCTTCTCTGCTTCCCATCATTGTGTTTCCATTGTGGTAGATGGAGCAAAACATGGAACTAATCTCCTTCTAGGGTAGGGGGGATGGAGTTAGAAAATGGGTTGAGAAATATCCCATCCCACACTACAAGCTTGATGTGCCTTAACTAGTCTGCATATACCTGTTTCTAACATTCTGTCACACTTTAGCACAACTGCTATACCATTTAGACATTACAGCAGGGGCATGAGATCTCTTTTTTTGAAACTGTTTCACCTGGTGTTGCTGGTAATGTTTGTAGGCCTGGCACCATGTAGACTGGGAAAATCATAGTAGTTCTTTCCCATGCAGTTGTTGCCCTGTTAGACCTGAAGGACCTGGGTAGGAAGGAACCATGTCTTGGCTCCACCCAAACTGTTACTGTAACAGCTAAGAGGTGTCTAAGAAACAAAGGTGGAGGGGAGGATAGTGAGCAAATAGCTGTTCAGACCAGCTATCTTAGCTATCAGTGTCCTGAAGAAAATGAACAAAATAAATAGGCTACAATCTGAGGCAAAACCTCTTCCAAGTAAGTACATTAAAACACTCGAGAAGGGACAAAGTCTGTTTCTCACTTCAGCCCCAAACAGCACTAGGGACGCAAGGAAAGTTTCCGTAGCGTAGTTAATGCTTTCCGGAGAAGGCATGCCATTTTGGATATTAATGTCCTAGAATCATAGAATCACAGAGTTGGAAGGGGCCATACGGGCCATCTAGTCCAATCCCTTGCTCAATGTAGGATCAGCCTAGAGCATCCCTGACAAGTGTTTGTCCAGCCACTGCTAAAGACTGCCAGTGAGGGGGGAATAACTTGCGTGGGCCCTCAGAGGTTGCTTTTTTTTTTTTTTTTAGTCTGGATACAGGCTTGGAAGGGAGCACAATACTAAGGCACAGTTTCCCAGCACAGACAACAGAAGGTGAGAGGAAGCATCCAGCCAAGTAAGTAAGCTCTTAGCATGAGGTCAAACCACCCCAGAAGCTAACCAATGCAGGCTGATAGCCAGTCTGAGCATGTGTTAAAAGAACCATATTGTGTGCATATATCAGCACTGAAACTTTTTCAACATAAACTGTTATGCAGACATGTTTACATGATATTTCCACTAGTCCCAGTAGTGGATGTTTTACTGTGATGGAAAACTTTATTAATGTTTCTGAATGTGCTGGGGAGAGAGAAGTGTGCAAATCAAAAAGAAATTATTTAAACAAACCAAGAAAACATTTTTGAGTTGGTGTGAAGTTGCTGTGTGGAGTGGGTAGCTCTGAACTCTTTTGTTTTTATTGTTTTACTCATATATAGCAGATACATATACATCTTAGATCCCTTCCAGTCCGGTTTTCACCCGGGTCACGGGACGGAGACGGCACTGGTTGCCTTTAGAGACAACCTTCAGAGGCATCTGGATTGGGGCGGATTGGCAGTGCTGTTGCTGTTAGACCAGTCAGCTGCATTCAACACAGTCGACCATCAGCTACTGATTCACCACCTTGCCAACATTGGAGTCCAGGGACTAGCCTTGCAGTGGCTTGTTTCCTTTCTCCAAGATTGGGGACAAAGAATGGCGCAGGGGGATCAGCTGTCCCAAAGGCACCCATTGGAATGTGGAGTGCCCCAAGGGGCGGTGCTGTCCCCGATGCTTTTTAACATCTATATGCACCCTCTTGCCCAGATTGCCTGAAGGCATGGACTGTGTTGTCACCAGTATGCGGATGACACCCAGCTCTGTCTGCTGTTGGATGACCAGTCCGACTCCAAACCAGAAGCTCTAGACTGGGCATTACAAGCTGTGGCTGGTTGGCTTAGGCTGAGCCAGCTGAAATTGAATCCAATGAAGACGGAGGTCCTGTGCCTGAGTCAGAGCTGTCTAAGGGCAGGGATCCTGCTCCCAACCTTTGATGGGTCACCACTTGTGCCAGCACTGGAGGTTAGGAGTCTGGGAGTGCTCCTAGATGCCTCCTTAACAATGCAGGCCCAGGTAGCAGCCACTGAGGGACCACCTTTCCCCATATGTACCCCAGAGGACACTGCGATCAGGGACCCAGAATCTGCTGGCTCTGCCGAGCATTAAGGAGGCCAGACTGGTGGCAACTAGGCCCAGGGCTTTTTCAGTGGCGGTTCCACTCTGGTGGAATGAGCTCCCAGAAGAGACCAGAGCCCTGTGGGACCTTTTACAGTTCCGCAAGGCCTGTAAAGCAGAGCTCTTCCACCAGGCCTTTGGAGCCACCACCGCTACCAGCTCTACCACCAAGAACTGACACCTACATTGCTGGATCCCTGACCTGCTGGGACCCTTAAATACCACCTGAGCCGATCACCCCAGGTAGCTGAAGAAGACCAAGGAGCGGACTGTAAAATGAGGAAATGTTGCTAGCACTTTATTATGCCTTGGTTTTAACATGTGTTTATATTAACTGTGATTTTATTCTGCTGTGTTGTTGGAAGTTTATTCTGTTTGTAAGCCGCCCTGAGCCGACCTAGGCCGGGAGGGTGGGATAAAAATCTAACAAATAAATAAAATAAATAAGTGCTGCATTATGTCTTTGCCTATAGGGAGGAAAGATGGGGGGGGGTCATCCCTGGTATAAAAGACACTTCAGGTTGTTGCAAATAGTGGAAATGCATACATCTGTATAAGGTATCTTTTTGTGTACCTTAAAGCTAAGAAATGCTTCAGTTAAAGCTTTGGACAAATGGTGCACTTCAACTGCTCTGCTTTATGACTTGGCTAGGGATGCTAGGTGTCTGATGTTGTCCCAAGCAGTCCGGTATTATCTGCCCAGGAAAAAAACTGAGGAAATACCAGATACAAATGTTCAGTATTTTTAGAGTTGAGAAGAAACTGGGCTTGGGAGGCATAGCCAGCTGGCAGCAATGGCAAAAGGCAGCAAAGTCTGTCCTCTGCAAGGGCCTGGCCCAGTTGCAGGAGAAGAGGAGAGCAGGGCTCTGCTTCCCTGCCCCTTTCTCCCTCTTCTTACAAGTGAAGGGGCTCAGTGGAAGAGCCCCTGCTTGGCATGCAGAAGATCCCAGGTTCAATCCCTGGCATCTCCAGTTAAAAGGATCAGGCAGTAAGTGATGTGAAGGACCTCTGCATGACACCCTAGAGAGCCACTGCCAGTCTGGGTAGACAATACTGAGCTTGATAGACCAGTGGTCTGATTCAGTATAAGGCAGCTTCATGTTTGTGTTCCTGTGTGAAAGTAGGATTCATCAGTGGCTGGGAGCAGACAGCCATTCTCTTTTCTCCAACATACTGACGCTTCAGCTTCTCCTTCTGCATGCTGAGAAGCATGTGAGTGTGTCTCCCACGTTCCACCATCTCATGCAGGCCGCCATCATTGGATACACCTGCAGTCAGTTATCTCCCACAGCCAGAGCATTGAATGGGAAGGAAGCTGAAACAGCCCCATTGCTGTCACCACTGTGCTCCAACTGTAGGGGGCTACCTCTGAGCCTTCCCGTGGCCCCTGCTGCTTGCTCCAGCAGTCTACCTGAAGGAAAGTATTGGTTCCCCAGGCATGACCTTGCTAGTTGGATCAAGGTGAGCTGTTGCTACTGCAGTGGCTGTTGGCAGAAGTTGAACAGGAGACTTCTACAACATGAATATCACTGTGGCCAGGAGAAGAAGGAATCCAATTGCGCCCCAACCTGCTGTGTGCATGGCAGAGTGGGGGGTGACAGGGGGGCAGCCAAGGTTCAGGAGGAGGGGAGAGAAAGCTGGAAGAAGAGCCATGGGCTGCAGTCCTCAGAAAACAAATGTAGTTTTATTTCTATTGGGGGGAGAATTCTTAGCCCTAACAACTCCAGCTGTCCCACTGGAGCTCTTTGTTTTTTCCACCTGGAGGCTGGCATTCCTAACTTAGAATGTTCCTGGCAGTCCAGGCATAGAATGAAGCCCTGTTCTCCTGTCTACCCCCTCTGCCATGCAAGACATTTGGAGGCAGTTCTGAGGAGCCAGAAATGCGTTCTGGAGAGTGCCATATGCAGGGCTGTTTTTCCAAAGATGCTTTAAAAATAGTTCAAAGGTAGCTGGTAAATTTCTGCAACTTGACAAAATAGAAGTTTAAGGGCAAAACTACCCTTAGATTTATACCAGTCTGGGGGAGCCAGGTTTCAGTCCCCACTCACTAGGTGACCTTCAGCCAGTCACAGACTCTCAGCCTAACTTGCCTCCCTGAGGCAGCAATCCCAGGTAGGACTTCTCAGAAGTAAGTCCCCAAAGTAGCCCTAGAGTTTGCCTTTTAATTTTTGTTTAAAAAAAGAATTGCTGGGTATTGCATTTGGGGAATCATCCACTTCTTCACAAACAAGTATGTGGACAGAATTGAAACAGAACAAATCCAATCCCATAGTAATTCTTGGACTATTTGTTTACTGGGAACTGAAATTATTAGTATCATCCATGCTTAGGTCCAGTGTTTAAGAGGTAAAGAGAGCAATCCAGTTTCACCAATATTATGAATATCAAGAGGAAAGTCTGTGTTCCATTATTAGAAGCATCATGATATAAAGATTGTGGAATCAGTGAAAAATAAATTAATTAGATCTGTATTAGCTAATTTGAACCTTAATAATCAGATCAGCAGTCTTCAGTCTTTTGCCTGTGAGGTATTATGGCCTGTTGTTTCAAGCTGCACATCATAGATAACAGTACTTTGCCAAAGTTATTCCTATTAGAAAAAGGTCTGGTTAAAATGTTGTCACTTAGTATTTGATTACAGAGAACATTAAAGATGATTGGCCAACCTGGCTTTTGGTAGGTATCATAGAAATTTAATCCCTTTGCAGACAGGGCTCAAATTATATTTGATGTATACAAATTAGTGATGCAATAGGATCTCCTGGATAGAACTGTGACACGAACCTGCTGGTCAGTTAAGATCCCCTTCAGAGGCTCTGTTTCATGTGCGCTCACCTGAAGAGACAGGGTGTGGGACTGTTGTCTTGACTGTAGGGCTTTGTCCTCACAACAATGCTGAGATTTAGATTTAGGTGCCTAGCATAAACAAAGGAGTGCTCTACTTTTAATTTATACTGATCTATTTTTTTACCCTTGGTCTTGCTACTGGTTTTCTCATTCTTTGATTCTTGGTACTTTGTATGAATTGTTTTCATTCACATTTTTGGAAGCTGCCTCAGGAGAACAAAAGGTAGCGGTTGAGAGTATAAAATAGGGCTGCCAGATCTTGCAAAGCACAAATATAGCAAGGAGGCCACCCTCTCAATGATGAAGCCCAGTGTGGTTAGACAATGGATCCCCTGTGTCTAGAGGCAGAGCTCAGAAGTAAAGAGGTAAAGAAAACAGAAAATACCTTTTGTATAAGGTACACAGCTTTCCATATGCATAAGTTCCCAATAAACAATACATGTGTACATGATAGCAGGTCAACACAGATAACATGCCATAATCCAGATTCCTGTTCTGCCACAGGTGAGTGAGGCCACAGTTAGTGATATACAAGCAAGGGACCCGCAAGACTCATGAGGGGAATCCTGTCCTTTCCTCCCCTCCCTTGCTGGGCTTCCCATTCACTGGATAGCCCGACTGCTGCAAAGCAACCACTAGCACCTGTTGGGCTCACCAAGGGCTGCCTGGTGGCAGTGGCAGCAGCAACATCTCCAACTCCTCTTTCTCCTCCCACTCACCTGCCCACATGCCTACCTACCTGGCTTATGCAATGGTGGAAGTGGCTTTGGCTCCTCCCTCCACTCCCTCTGCCTACCTACCCACCCAACTAACTCATTTAAAGACTCCAATTCCGTCCTCTTTCCCCTCTGCCTGGCTGCCTCCTCACCTGGCTCAGGTGGGAGCAGCTGCTCCCTGTCCCTCCTCCTCTGCCAACTTCCAGCCCATTGGGATACTCCTTTAAATACCTCTCTTTGGGGGGAATTAAACCTCCCTTCCATTTTTGTTTATTTATTTGTACTTCTCGTATTTTCTCACAGACCTGGGATGTACCCCAGGTCTTCAGAAGAATACGCAGTATCTGAACCTGGCACTCCTTTGTTTATGCTAGGCACCTAAATCTAAATCTCAGCAGTGGCATAGAACACATTCTGGAAAACAGTTAATCCTTTTTATGGATAAGAAGTACTGAGGCTGACTGGCCCTAGTTGGAAGGAAAGTTAGTGACTCTGTATCAGAAAATTCAGCCCCTCTGCCTGAAGGCCAAACGTATATGAGTTCACCACAGAAAGTTGCAATCCATTGAAGCTGTGAGCTCCAGAGTGGGAACTCCATTTAAAAGTACCACAGAAGCATGATTTGGATCATGACCATAGTGTGGGAGGTGAGCTTCCCACCTTCGCCTTTACCATGTTCTCAAGCTGAAATGGTCCCCGTGTGCCCTAGGCTGCAGTCACAAGAACAGCTTGCACCAATATTGTATCTCTGTGGATTTAAAAAGCCCAATCAGACAGCAGCATCGTTGCCACCCCACTCTGCCCCACTTTGAAAGCAGAGTAATCAGGCACTGGGGAAAGTCTGGTGTTTATGGATATTAGCACTTTCAGCTCGCATTTCTGGATGTCTGAACTCCCCTGGTATGAGCTCAACCCAGTCGGGAAATCTGATCACTTTGTTCCATTTTTACTCCTATTTTTTTTTTAAAAAGTCAGTTAGCAACATGCGCATAACCAGCAAGCTTTCAGCAGTCCTCTGAGGTGGGGGGCAGAAGGGCAGGCTGAGAAACCTCCTTTGTCTTTTTTCATGCCGGTTCCTCTGCCTACAGCTTTGCAGCACACAGGGTAGGGAAGGGGTATATTGAAAATATGAGTTTTTTCAGAGGGGGAGGCAGCCTTTTCCAGCTGTCAAAATGGAACGAATAAGCAGTTAATGCAAAACACAAATTAAAAAAAAGAAGGTACCTGACCACCCACTCCGTGGTTGCCCCACAGCAATAATCTGAATGGTTGACCACAGGGCAAACACACAATGAGGTTGCTTCAGGGTGTGCTGTCTGGTCACCCCTTCCTGCAATGATTTAAACTGCCAAATCACACCAAGCCTCCAGTGTGATCACAGCCAAAATCTGAATCAGGCTCCAACAGCACTTTTAGATGGCTTTTCCATTGGGAACTCACAGGTACAATATAGTTTCAGGTCCCCATGGTGGAGTGGCATATGTTGCAATGTGTAAGTTGGCACAGACCTGTTATGCTGGCTTCTTCCAGTGGCTTCATTCTGGTGGCCAGATTGACACTTTTTGCTGACAATAGGGTTACCATTTCTGAGTTGGAAAATTCCTGAAGATTTGGGGGTAGAGCCTAGGGACAGTGAGGTTTAGGGAGGGAAGGGACTTCAGTGGACCATTTTCTCCAGGGGAACTGAAGTCTGTTGTCTGAAGATCAGATATAATTCCAGGTGAAGTTGGCAATACAGGGCAGGCAGGTGTGTGGTATGGAGCCATATTTCATGGAGATTAGAAGGCTGCAGTGTGGGAGGACAGAGGCAGGAGATTTCTGTACTTCTCTTGGAAAATTTAGTCTGGATAACACTGAAGGTTAGAAAATTGTAATCTCACCAGTTTTATTATGATGTGGCATGTCCTGTGTGATGATGAAGAGCAGAATCATCATAGTAGTTTTTTATGTGAATTACACATTTGCTGGAAACCAGCCGTAGACAATCTACAACTCTTCTTTTTTTAATGGCCTTAATGGAAAACCATTTTGTGCTGCAAAGTTAGACAAAACTGTGCCATAGCCTTTGGGAAGACACACTTGCCTTGTACCTATTATGTATACTCTTTATTATTATGTATTTTCGTTGTATTGAACAATATTTATATTGCTAGCCCTGGAAATAGTCATTCTAACTTCAACCAAGACCCAGTCCAAAAAAAAGTTCCAAGCTGTTCCAAGGATTCATTAAGAACCTTAGTTTATTCTTTATTTTGGATCCCTTTTGTCATGTTGTGATTTATTAGCATTCTTTCATTATTTTAGTGAACTTTTTAATGTTGGCTCTCAATGTCTATGATTATCCATTGTCATTCGTTAATTAAGATTAAAGTAATATTGTAGTTTAAACAGCAGGCTGACATGCATATAATACATCGCATGGCAGAAACTGATAGATAAATGGTTTGTATTGCTGGTTATCATAGAGCAGTAAACAATTTGGGCTAACTTCTAGCTACCATAGCTTGCCTTGAACTGTTAATACTGATATATAAAGGTCTATTCAAAGATATAGGTCAGATGGACTGGGTAAAAAGTAGATCAGAATCAGAATCCCAGAAGGCAAAATTAAAGTTTTGAAGAAATCTCAAAAAGATGAATGAGCTTTTAAATTGGAATGTCCTGCATAGTTTTGTAAGAACTGCAAAAGCTACTATAATAGCAATACTGCAGTTGGAGACAGTTCACAACAGCCCCTGCTTCTTGAAAGTGATGCAGGCAATTGTGTTGACTTTTCTGAGATAAGAGAGAGAGGAGGGAAAGATTTACAGTTGCCAAGTCCTACCTGACATCCAGCGGGGGGCTCTCGGATTCTTCCTGGTATTGTCTGCTAACAGATGCGATGTTATATGTCGAGGTGATGTTCTAGATTTTGGGCAAAACTCTATTTTTTTTGCGTACAAAACCATAGACTTTGCCCAAAAACTAGAGTGTCACACTCAATGGCGGTGACACAATTACATAACTTCTGGGTGATGTCATCACTCTACAACATCCCTGTTCGGCAGTGGGGCTTCCTCCTGGCTGGCAGCAGACTGAAGCCCTGAAAAGGGGGAACCTCTGCTGAGACGTGAGGGCTGGGAAATCTAGAAAGATTGGGGAAAGGAGAGAAAAGAAGTGAGAGAGACAACAATAGAGTCTAGAAACAGGCCTTTGATTGTCTGTAATTTAAACTCAGTGTGCTAGGAGAGCTTGGAAAGAAGGGACTGTAGAGGTTATTATACTTGTCCTTTTCTATGATGGAATTGGTAACTAGAGAAAACTGTTTAACCGTTAACACTGAAACTAGTTATTACTTAGGTAAAGGTAAAGGTTTCCCTTGCTTGAAAGCCAGTCGAATCCAACTCTAGGGATGCAGTGCTCATCTCCATTTCCAAGCTGAAGAGAAAACACTGTCCAAAGACGTTTCCATGGTCATGTGGCCGGCATGACCAGGGCTTTTTTTGTAGCAGGAATGCCTTTGCATATTAGGCGACACACCCCTAATGTAGCCAATCTTCCAAGAGCTTACAGTAGCCCCTGTAAAAAGAGCTCTTTGAGCTCTTGGAGGATTGGCTACATTAGGGGTGTGTCGCCTAATATGCAAAGGAATTCCTGCCACAAAAAGAGCCCTGGGAATGACTAGATGCCAAGGCGCACAGAACGCTGTTTCCTTCCCACCAAAGTGGTACCTGTTTATCTACTTGCAGTGTCTTGCTTTCGAACTGCTAGGATGGCAGGAGCTGGGACCAGAGACGGGAGCTCACTCGGTCTTGCGGCACTTGGGTCTTGAACTTATTACTTACTAGACTATAATGGCTGACATTTCCCTGCACCATTAGACTTTCTGTTGTTTTTAGCATGTTAGTGTGATTTCTGGACCTCACAAGGTTAGTCCAGAAGCAGCTTACTCTAGAGCAGGGCTATTTTTGTAGAAAAAGCCCAGCAGGAACTCATTAGTATATTAGGTCACACCCAACAGCAGAAAATAATTAGCATATTAGGCCACACCCCTGACAGCACAGCTCATTAGCATATTAGGCCACATCCCTGTGTTACCAGAAGTGTGGTCGTCCACCTTTTGCTTCTTATTCTGTTTACCTTGTTTACTGTCAAAACCCAGGGCTTTTTTTTGTAGCAGGAACTCCTTTGCATGTTAGGCCACACACCCCTAATATAGCCAATCCGAATGAGTTTCTGATGTTGGCCTATTATGCTAATGAGTTCCTGCTGGGCGTGGCCAACTCGGGAGCCAGCCGGAACTACATTCCTGTGCGTTCCTGCCCAAAAATAGCCCTGCTCTAGAGTGCCTTCAGCATTTCCCACCAATCCTAGTTATGCAGGCATACTCCTGTTTTATAGTCCCACTAAGCTACGTAGGCATCCTGTGAGCTACGTAGGCATTATGAGACATACTTGAGCTTAATGTGTTAAGATTCTCATGTAAAGTGTACCACCCATGTTATGCACGGATTATCCTCAGTCAGTCACAATTCATAATTGTCAGGCATTCACACATGCCTTTTTAAATTCTTGGTTACATGAATTAAGAAGTTCATAATGTAACAGCAATCAAATATATTTAGGTGGGTAGCTGTGTTGGTCTGAGGCAACTGAACAAAGTTTGAGTTCAGTGGTAATTTAAAGAGCAACAAAGTTTAATTCTGGGTATAAGCTTTTGTGTACCACAAATTAAACTTTGTTGGTCTTTAAATTACCACTGGACTCAAACTTTGTTCTATAGCAATCAAATACATGTGCCTGAAATATATTTTGACATATTTCTATACATATTTAAAATGTGAATATGAGCAGCAGGCATAAGTGGTACTGATTATTTGTGTGGATAATTATATATAAATGATAAAAGAATCTAGCCAGAAGACGTGAGGAAATGAATGGTGTTAGTAGTGGTACACAAAGGATTGCTTGAAAACCCTAAACTGCATTGGTTTGAAGATCTGCATGAAGCATTGTTCTTCAGTTGTGTAATTTCATTTCATTAAGTATTTGCATACTAATAAAAAGCTCTCCTAAGAAGTCTCCTGTTGTGAGTGATGGCCAACCACTCCCCCCTGCAGCCCTGGTGTTTACTTTCAGGAGTCACCCACATTTGTCTTTGCAAAGCCCAAAAGGAGCTTTAATGTTCTCAGCTGCAATAAACCATAACAAAAACTGAGATGAATAATGAACTTATTATGCTATAAAGACAATCTGTTTGCTTTTTCGCCTTACAAGGTAAGCTCACACCAATTATAACAAAAGGAATTTTTAAGAATAAAAGAAATTACAGCAATAAAAAACATTAAGATCAGTTTATTTTACATTTCATCCAGCAAGCTGAATGTGTGCTGTAATGTAAAAAACTATCACTTCATGATGTTCTGTTATTTGCTTTATTGTTTTTTTTTTCTTTATTTGAAGATCTACACCGTTCTGTTCCAAAAACTCAATGATAATGGAAGGCGACAGTAATTTTTAGCTGTGTAACTACTTAGTAGATGTTTTAGCAGTAAACCAAAGTGAATTAGAGGAAAGGCAGACCATATTCCTTGCACAGCTAAATATTATTAAGGGATTGATTACTGACAATATGTATTTCAGTTATGTGTCTGTTGTATGAGCACAAAACATAACAAATACTATTTGAGCACAATGTACAGAATTTCCTTAAATATTTTTTCATGCATGTAAGCTGTATTATAGATCTTCAGTGCATATATGTATGAAAGGATTTTTCAGTGGCTTGCTAACTTTCTTTTGGGAAAAGGGGAACTATCTTTATATTGAGTGAGACCTGCTGGTTATATTAAGCTGTATATTAGCATATTAATTCTGTATTGAATTAAAAATCTCTACAGGAAGGCTGCACATCAGTTTATATTAATGATCACTTAGAAAGGCAGGTTAGTCTCAGTACTGTTGTATTTAACAAGCCTGTGATTTAAACAATGTTTTAATTAAAGAGACAGTATTCATTTCTGGAAAAGAGAGTACTTTTTCTCACATGCTTTATAATCTTTATTTTTCCCAGCACAAATATAGTGCCCTCTTGTAATGCAGGGTGATTTATTTCATTCATACTTTAATATACTATTATTAACCCTTGGCAGAATACATTAATGAGGAGTAAGGGATATTATTATAATCTCAAAAATATGAATTTACAATTAAATGGCTTGGTTTACCTATTTGCCCTTTAAGGCAGCTGTCAATATCTTAAAAGGTCCAGATTTAGAATACAAAGGAACCGATACGAAGACAAGTAAATGGCCAAGACCTGAAGCTTGATCCAGGATGAAAACATAAATTATAGTTGGATTCAAGAAAGCTGAATATCTGTTCTGTTATGCAATAAGCAAATACGTTGAATTTGGGGGGGGGTATGGGACTAGCTGGCTGCTGTGATACCTCTGATAATAACTGGTAACTGCATAGCCCTTCTCAGTAATTTGAGAAGTATTCCTGTAGAGCTGACTGGCAAACCTACTGCATGAGCTAGTGAGAACCTACAGAAAGAGGGATCCTGTGTCTGTGGATGAAATAGCATATTTTGTTAAATGGATGAGCAGCTGTAAATCTGATTAGGTTACCATCTAAACTGGACCATCAAACCAAAGATTCCTGAAGACGGACAAATGTTAAGAATTGAGAGATGGTATCCATTTGAGCAGAGTATAACATCTCATTATAAAAGCAGATGCTTCAGAGGAAACTGGATTACTAGACAGTTTGAGACTGTAAATACAGGCCCCAGATCATATTAATGATCTTGAAAGCTATGTATTGTAGGAAATTTCTACCTCGGCTTCAGTTGGGAGGGCGGGGTAGAAATTTGAAGAACAAATAAATAAAGTGGAAGCTAATTGAGTCTTGGATGGATTTGCAGTTCATTTTAAAAACTGATGAGCCCAAACCATCTTTCTGTACTACCAGCAAGGGCTTCCGGTGGTGGATATTACCTTGGATGGAGCTCTTTACTGAGAAACAAAGTCTGTATGATTTTAAAAGGAAGGCCAAAAGATTGATGGTTTGTGGTCGAAGTAGCATATTTTGTTGAGTTCATTACCAATTCCAAATTGGGAAGGAAGGGATTATGATAAAAATTGTGTTTTTAGTATGTTTTAATAGGTTTATGTGTTTAGTTGATTAATCACCTTTTGATCAGGTGGGGGAAATCTCATGTCAGAGATTTTAATTTTTTGACATTGTCAGACAGAATGCTTCTTCTGCAATAGGCTTTTCTGTATTTACATTTTCCTCACTTGTAAATTCCTGCTGCTTTGGGGGGGAGGGGTCTGTTTCACTCATGTTCTGCTCCCTCTGGTGGTCGATTTGATATTACATTGGTTTGTGTCCAGAATAAAAACCCGCAGTTTAAATCTGCAGGGAGATATGCCAGACATAGAGGGAGCAAAAGATGGGTAGAACAGAAAGAAACCTCAAAGAAACAGGAACTTATAAGCAAGGAAAGGGCAAATGCAGAAAAGTCCAATGATGCCTGCTTGTATAATCTCAAAATAAAATATGCCCTTCAAAATTACTGCATTTTGCATATGCAAATGTATGCAATTTTTGAATAAATCAGCATTATAACTTTAATTGATCAAGTTTTATGTTCATTTATTTTCTTCTGTACCTACGTGTCTCTTCAACAGGACCCTAAGTGGTTTATAACATTACCTTCTTTTCAATTGTATCCCCCACAACAACCCAGTCCCAACAGAGTCTACTTTTAGGGTAACATTATACTCTCAGTATGCATTGGTTATCTACCAGTCATTCAGGCAAACTTTGTACAAGATTGTTTTAATTTGTGGATATTACAATAGCACATATGGCCTGTATACTCCATCATTTATGTAAAATATACCTTATACATTTTTTAAGAAACTGTGATTGGCTGCGGCTTCCCATTGCATGCACTTTATATTGGCTTTACATTTCAAACCAAACAGTGCCACTTTTTCCCCACCCTTTTTCACCATGCAATCTTCCTAGGAGGTTTTTTTTTTTTTGCATCTCAGTGGTGCTGCTATAGCACTAATATAAGTGCTGTATTGGTTTAGTGCTATCGTGCTCAACTTAGAACATTTAAAAGAGTTTTAAGGAAGATCATGCAGCGAAAGGGGGGGGAGCGGCATTGTAGGAAGTGCTGTGGGCACACCACAGTGATTCAGAAGTGCAACAAAGGGGTAGAAGACGGAAGAAAGCAGTTTCCCTCAAAAGCAGGGCTCTTTTTGTAGAAAAAGCCCAGCAGGAACTCATTAGCATAATAGGTCACACCCAACAACAGAAACTCATTAGCCTATTAGGCCACACCCCATGACAGTGCAGCTCATTAGCATATTAGGCTACACACCCCATGTTACCAGAAGTGTGGTCATCCAGCCACACCCACCTTTTGCTTCTTATTCTGTTTACCTTGTTTGTTGTAAAAACCCAGGGCTTTTTTTGGAGCAGGAACTCCTTTGCATGTTAGGCCACACAGTCCTCATGTAGCCAGTTCTAATCAGTTTCTGCTTTTGGGTGTGGCCTATTATGCTAATGAGTTCCTGCTGGGCGTGGCCAACTCGGGAGCCAGCCAGAACTCCGTTCCTGTGCATTCCTGCCCAAAAATAGCCCTGCTCAAAAGTGGCTCAACCACACTTTGCTAACCCGACATAAGTGGGTTTGTAGAAACAGGTAAATAAATTTCAGTAGCAGCCAGTTACTAAAACAGGGCTGTCTGAAATGACAGGAAAAACCCATTAGCAACCAGTTACTAAAACAGAGGCAGTTTGAAAAGGGCCATTAGCTCAGTAATGTACTTTTTTCTTATGGAACGTCTATAATGGAAGATTGTCTTGAATGAATTGTAGAAGCAGTGTATAGGCCAGAGCTGTAGGTGCTTCTGATGATTACATCATCTGAAATTCAAAGGGACCTGCCTTGAATGGCTTCTTTGAAGCTAATAGGGCAGGTTCTTGTTCCACTGCAGCCACACTGATCCTGTCATCAGCTTTTTCTCTTGGCAAAACTTAACTGAACATGTAAGAACATGAGAAGAGCCCTGCTGGATAAGACCATTGTTCCACCTAGTTCAGCATCCTGTCTCACACAGGGGCCAATGAGTTCCTCTGGAGGTCAACGACAGGTCACAGAGGCTGAGGGCTTCTCCCAGTATTGACTCCTGGCACTGGGTTTCTGAGGTTGACTGCGTCTGAGGTTCCCTTTAGTCAGCATGACTAGTAGCCACTGATAAACATATCCTCCATCAATCTGTGTAATCCCCTTTTAAAGCTTTCTATGCCTATGGCCATCACTACATCCTCTGGCAGGAAATTCCACATTTTAATTACTTGCTGTGTAAAGAAGTATTTCCTTTTGTCCATCCTAAATCTGCCGCCCATCAGCTTCACTGGATGTTCACAAGTTTTAGTATTTTGGGAGAAGGAGAAAAAGTTATCTTTTCAACTCTCTCCACTCCATGTATAGTTTTATAATCCTCTATCGTGTCTCCGCTTAGTTGTCTCTTTCCTAAACCTAAAAGTCCCTGACTCTTCAGCCTTTCCTCATATGGAAGGTGCTCTAACACCCTCATCATCTTGGTTGCCCTCCTCTGTACTTTTTCCAGCTCTGCAATGTCCTTTTTGAGATACGGTAACCAGAACTGTACACAGTATTCCAAATGAGGCTGCACCATAGATCTATATAGGGATGTTTTCAAATTGGCCGTTTTATTTTCAACCCCTTTCCTAATAATCCCTAACATAAAGTTTGCCTTTTTCACTGCTGCATCACCTCACATTTACCACCATTGAACTTCATTTGCCTCATTGCTGCCCACTCACCTGATTTGTGGAGATCTTCCTGGAACTTTTCACAGTTATCCTGGGTTTTCACAATCCTGTATAATTTTGTGTCATCTGCAAACCTGGCCACTACACTATTTTCACCCTTAGTTCCAGATCATTTATGAGCAAATTAAATAGTATCATCCCCAACACTGATCCTTGTAGGACCCTATTGCTTACTTTTCTCCATTGTTCCTACTCTTTGCTTCCTGTTATTTAACCAATTTTTAATCCTTAAGAGAACCCACCCTCTTATCCCATGACTGCTGAGTTTACTCAGGAGTCTTTGTTGAGGCACCTTGTCAGAAGCCTTTTGAAAGTCCAAATATATAATGTCTGCTGGGTCATTTTTATCTATATGCTTGTTCACTTTCTCAAGGGTCACGATCACATGCACAATTAGCTGCGCCATAGGCCCAAATGCCGGGTGGATTTAAAGGGCGCGATCAGACACAAACATCTTGGAAGTGCCCGCACCCATCGGCAACCCGTTTTGCTCCGCCGCAGAAGCGGAGTAAAAAGACACTAGGAAAAGTCTTGTAGCAAATGGGTTGCTATGGGCCATGTACAGATTTTCCCCTGTGTGATTGCTCCAGTGCACTCCCATGGCATCAGGATGGCCTGATCAGACCATCCCGGCTCTGTGCCGTTCCCCCCGTTGGTATGTGCATCATCGCACACTGTATAGGGAGCCCTCAGTGTGGAGATGCGAATCATCAATCCCTCGTTGAAGCATACCAGAAACATATGGCAACACCCCCCACCCCCAAATCACCGGCAGTTGTGTCTGATCATGCAGTGGCGGGCTATGCCCGCATTTTCCAAAAACTGTGTGATTGCACAGCTGCGGGTCAAATTCCTATGGAGCAAATAGCCTCATTTCCCCCCCACACTTTATCTCGCACATGTGACCATCATCAAAGAATTCCAAAAGTTTGGGGAGGCAGGATTGATCTTCCCTCAGCAAGCTTTTGTTCCTCTATGTGTCTAATAATTCTATATTTTATTATAATTTCTACTAATTTGCCAGGGACAGAAATTAGACTGAGTGGCCTGTAATTTCCTAGTTTCCCTTTGGACACCTTTTTAAAAATTGGTGTATCATTTGCTATTCTCCAATCTTCTGGAACAGCAGCTGTATTTAGTGATAGGGTTGGTAGATCCCAGTTTGGGTTAGAATATATGGGTTAATAGATCCCAGTTAGTAGACCCCAGTTTGCCCAGGGATCCTGGAGGTTTTTTGTCATCTTCTGGGCATGGAACAGAGGTCATTGGGGATGTGGGGGGAAAGTATTTGTGAATTTCCTGCATTATATAGAGGTTGGACTAGATGACTCTGGAGGACCCTTACAATTCTATGATTCTACGATTCTAACTAACTCACGTTTGAGTCCCCTAAGAACTCTTGGCTATATGCCATTAAGATCTGGAGACTTATCAGTTTTTAATTTCCTGAACAGGTCTAGAACTTCATCTCTCATCACCTCAATTTGACTCAGTTCTTCAGACTTCCTTCCTGAAAATAGGGTCTGTGGCATGGGTACATGACTCACACTTTCCACAGTGAACATAGAAACAAAAAATCATTAAGTTTCTCTGCCATCTCCCCATCTTCCTTCAGCAGTCCCTTTATTTCTTGGTCACCAAAAGGCCCAACTGCTTCTCTGGCTGGTTTCCTGCTCTAGATATATTTAAAGAAATGTTTATTGTTTGTCTTGATGCTTTTAGCAACCTGCTCGTCAAATTCTCTTTTTGCATGCCTAATTATTGACTTACATTTCTTTTTCCAGAGTCTGTGGTTCCTTCTGTTCAATTCCTTACACTAAATCTTCTGCATTAAAAAACAATCTGTTTTTGCTCCACAATCTACCAGTTTGGTGTAGTGGTTAGGAGCATGGACTCTAGTCTGGGAGAACCAGCTTTGATTCCCCACTCCTCCACATGCAACTGCTGGTGAGACCTTGAGTCACAGGTTTTTTTAGAGCTGTTCTTTAAAGAGCAGTTATCAAAGATCCCTCTCAGTTTCACCTACCTCACAGGGTGTCTGTTGTGGGAAGAGGAAGGAAAGGAGATTGTAAGTCACTTTGAATGTAGGGTGGGGTATAAATCCAATCTCCTCCTCCTCCTCCTCCTCCTCCTCCTCCTCCTCTTCCTCTTCTTCTTCCTTTTTAAAAAAGAGGTTTATTATGGAAGCCTGCTTTTGAATCAGTTTTCATTTGATCTTTTGTAGTGACTACTTAACTTCCAGTAAGCATACAGTTGTAAATATGCTGTTTGGTTATGAAAATTGTGTCCTTTTCTAGATTATCTTTTGAGTTGCACTTAATGGTAAATAGTAGGAGCATTAATCATTTTTGGTGGCTAGTGGTAACTTACACCCTCCTGCCTAAGGGAAGAAGTGGTTGAAGAGAACAAATGTCTCTAGGTACTTGCCCATAGGTTGAAAGGACCTGGCCTTATCTCCAGTTTGATTAGTGGTTAAGTGTGCGGACTCTAATCTGGGAGAACCAGGTTTGATTCCCCACTCCTCCACTTGCACCTGCTGGATGACCTTGGACAAGCCATAGTTCTGGCACAGCTGTTCTTGAAAAAGAGCAGTTTCTGTCAGAGCTCTCTCAGCCCCACCTACCTCACAGGGTGTCTGTTGTGGGGAGGGGAAGGGAAAGGAGTTTGTAAGCCACTCTGAAACTTCTTTGGATAGTGAAGGGCGGGGTATAAATCCAATCTCCTCCTCCTCCTCCTCTTCTTCTTCTTCTTGTGTGTTTGTGGTATGAGAGTTGGTGGATATATGAATGATGTTTATTTGCGGTCAAGGACCATTTATCAAAATTCCACTTCTCCCATCGAACATGGGCAGCACCTGTCTTCATAAGGTAACTTTCTTTATTTTCCCTCTAGAAGTTTAGAAGGAACAGCCACACAACGAGCCAGGGTAAGAGCTCTTCTATAGGATGGGACATCCAGATAGGTCAAATATTTAGCCATATTCATTACGTATCTGGAGTCATTATGGGCCAGAAAAGAAGGAGCTCAATTTACATCACCTTGGCGCTCTAGATCACAAATCCTTTGTTTTATTATACTTCTTGCCTGTGTGCTGTTTTGCTCCAATAAATCCTCAGGCGAGAGTCCCATTTTTTCTAAATTAGTCTTGGTCATTCAAATCCATCTTGGGTGGGTATATGAGAGAGGACTTTTTTTCACGTGTGACCTCCAGGCTCTGGAGAATCTGGCCTTGTTAGCTCTCGTTCCTGGCCTTCCAGAGGCTAGACATACCTGTTTTAGTTTTCTAGATCTTTGAAGAAGGATATTAATAGACTTTCCCAATTTCTGCTTTGATTCTTCATTAATGTTATATTATGCTTTTATCTTCCTAGCTGATGAGAATTTTCACTGCAGCTACTTTTTTTTGTTCTTGCTTCTGAAGGAGGGAATTGAAATGTTCAGCTGTTGCTAGTGGTTTTGTAGTCTTCTGTTTTATTGTTTTAATCTGTTTGCTGCCTTGAGATCTTTTATAGAAAGGCAGGACAGAAATGCAGTAAATGAATGTTTTTTGCAGTCTTGAAATTCTTCCAGAAAGAGGAAAAATGGATTGGAGCTAGATGTAGATGGATACTAAGTGGTTTCTGCCTAGTAGAAGTGGCTCCTAGGATGATGATATTGCTTTAGGTCTAGTGCTATCTTCATGGGTATTTTGCTATCACTTGTACATTAAAAAAAACAGTTGTTACAAATGGCTTCTCAAGTCTGCAGAACTCTTTCTTCACAAGAAAACTTCTTCGTGCAAATAGAGACTTCCCCCATTCCTTTCTTTAATAAAGAAATGCTTTACATATGCTGTGGGGAATCCCCATTGTGCAAGGTCTGGATCCTACTCATTAAGTTATGCAAGTATTAATCTTGCTCGCATATTTGCTGTAGTTTCTATATAGTTGTTATTAAATGGAGAAAGAAAAAGAAGATTGGATTTAAAAGTGTGTTTTGCTTATGGTATAGGTTCCTCAAGATGAATGGTCTGGATATACTCCACGTAGCAAAGATGATGAGATTCCATGCCGGCGGATGCGGAGTGGCAGCTATATCAAAGCCATGGGAGATGATGACAGTGGGGATTCTGACACTAGCCCGAAGCCATCTCCAAAGATTGCTGCACGAAGGGAGAGCTATCTCAAGGCCACACAGCCATCACTTACAGAACTCACCACCCTCAAGTAAGACAATTTTAATAATGAGCCATGATTATAACAATTAAGACAAGATCATAAGAATTCTGCACTTGTACTTGGGAGTGACCAGGAGGGAGTAGGGAGATACTGATCCTAGATGTGATTGTATTGCCAGCTCTACATGTGCATGTATATGTACAGCTCTTTCATATTTGGGTCTTATGTCTACCCCACCCACTTCCCATTTCTGCAAGGAGATTCTCTGCCACATTCTGAAAACCATATATGCAATCTATGGCTGAGGACAGACTGGCAATTTGCAGCGGGAGCCAGTCGTGGCAAAAAAGCCACAGTTTGTTCTGGGGTTTCCCAGTCACACAGCTCGAACTGATGCGGGAGCATACCGGGAGGAGGCACGCGAGAGCGTTCAGACTGCTGGCCTGGAGGCGTGGTTGTAAACAGCTTTTTCCTGGTAAATCGGCTGGATGCCTATATGTGTATGAGTGCATGAGCACATGAGCGCTCATGCGCCCATACGCACATAGGCATTCAGCCGATTTCGGGAGGATCCTGCTGCACCAGCACCACATTGGGTGGTAGAGTGGAGCACAGCCAATCATATCACTGCTCCCTTATGCGTAACGCGGGTTGCTCCCGGCTTTTCCACATAGTATTCACACTCCCAGGAAGCGGATAAACGCGGCATAAAGGCACTCTTTGGGGATTTGCTACCACTTTTATGAGGTATCTATTAAATGCGGGAGCGAAGCGGAACAGCACAGGTTGCCTACAGGTGGGGAACGTCAGGCAGATGTGCCTGTGTGAATGCCCCCTTTAATCTGCTTTTAAAACGTCACTGAAATGGGGCTATAGCGGGGCAGATTGCCAGTCTGAACTCAGCCTATGTGTATTTAACCCAGCAGTAGCATGAGTCAACAATTTGAAGTTAGCCCAAGTTCTGTTTGTTCTAGTTCTGGAAGGCCTTAACACCACCTTAATTCCACCAGTTCAAGTTAGCTCATTATCTTTGGGAGACATTTAAAATACCTTTAGTATAAATCTTAACAGGCTGTGTTTATCATATATCATTCTATTTTTAAAAGTGACAGGAAATCCAATTTATTACTTCTGGGTACAATGTACTCATTGTACTCTCTATTAGAAGTTTATGTTATTTCTGTTTGTTTACATTATTGTAGTCCACCTTTCTCACTGCAGGCAGATTACACAATGTCAGTTATTGCAGTAGATATGATAAATTTAGTAATCAGTGTAGCTGGACTAGGGTGACAGAAATCTGAAACAAAGTATAAACCTAAAATGCTTATGGTAAACATAGAATGTTAAAGAGTGCATAAAATGGTATTACATAAGTAGAACACAGAGACAGAAACTTCAAGAATAGGGATGCCAGTCCCCAGGTGAAAGCAGGGGATCCCTGATTTTTAGGGCTCCCCCCAGACACCAGCCAGCTGGCCATGGAGGAGAAGCCCTGCTCCAACAGTTCTCTGCGGCCCCACTTGAAAAGGGCAGGCTCTGTGTGTGCCTGCCATGCAAGCAGTGAATTTGTGGCTTGCAAGGTGGGCACCTGCGGCACTCGCTTCTCCTCCAACCATTTAAAGGGAAGGTTCCCTTTAAATGGTGGGGGAAAGCAGAGGAGTGTGCATGCATGGCGCTCCGTCCCTGACATGATGACATCACTCTGTGTGACATCATCACATTGGGGACAGCCCCACCCCCTCCCAGCACACACACCCAAATTCCCCCGCCGGGGAGTAGATTGGACCTGGCAACCCTATTCAGGAAGCTGAATATATTCTTTATACCCTATACCTTGGTTCTTTGTGATTCATCCTCTGTCTCCTAAGATACTACTTATTATTTGTGGAGAGAGGTCTGTGGCATGGAGGCAAGACATATGAGGGAGGAATAGTGCTTTTGTTACATCCACTGCTCTTTAAAACTGTTCAGTTGCATGCCAAAAATCTGTGTAGAGTTTCAGTCTATACAGATACTTTCTCAATAAATACAGCAAGTCCATAGCACATATTCCAGATGCTTGAGACTGCATGGCTTGAATATGTCCAGGAACTGATGGTTACGAAAACTGCCCAGCAAAAAAAAAGTTGAATGTGAAGATCATATATTACCACAATAATATCATTACAAAAATTGTCACACTGGAAAAGGGAAAGGAAAACATTAACAAAATATGAGCTCTGTTCTTCTGGTTTGCCTGTATGATGCAGTTCACCTAAATAGTGCTTAAATTAAATTCTATTTTGATTATTAAAATATTCAGTGGCAGGCATTCTGTCTTTTCCAGACATTGTATCAAGTACCCTATCAGTAGTCTTCTGGTTTATGAAAGTGCACTTGTTGAACAATGGAAAAACAGCTATTTAAGCACACCACAGACTGCACCTAGAACAGACGTTAAAGAGGTCTGATATGCTACAGCAGTATATGTGGTTGCCATGATGCACTGAGTATGAGGCAAATAATTTTCCATAATATTATTCACTTGGAACTGAGACAGACTTTTTGGGGAGAGAATTCTTTCATGTCATTGTCAAAGACGCCCTGGTATATCCCAAAAACTGAGAACCTCTCCTGTTGATCTCGACAGGCCAGTTCATATGCAGCTCCAGTAACTTATTCATAATGTTTCTTGAATTCACTAAGAATGTATCCCCAAAAGAAGTAATTGAATTAATGAAGCATTACTGTGCACTGACTGCAAGATCTGGAGAGAGAGAGAGAGTGTGTGTGTGAATTGTTTGGCACTACCTTGCACAGCCTGTTTTAAAATGTACAAATTAGCCAGAGGAGAAAAGAAATCATGTTTACCTAAAAGGGAACTGACAGAATTCTTTCCCCCATTATTTCTTTCGCTGTGTAGGATTTTTTTCCCATCTCACAATAAACCGAGCCCTATATATGTCCAAAATCCATGATTTTTACCTCCCACATACAGTTGTTCGTGTTCATTCTCTTCTGGGCAAAGGGTGGGAGGAGAGAGAGTTTTATCATCAATGTTTCTTTTTATATTAGTAGCAAGATCTGAATATCAGAGAAGCACCATGACCACCTTATGCAAGAAGTTTATTTTTTGGTTTCTCCTGATACTTCTTTCCTTGTCCTGCCTTGCAATCTCCTCCCACAAGCTGTTTTCCATGCCATGGTTTCCATGTGGTTACAGAACATGTTTTGAACATTGTGGTTAAAATTCTGAATAAAACACAGCTTGCTGTGATCATGAAATCCACACCTCCGCTGCTCTAAACCCATTATTCTATGAGGAAGTGAGATGCTGTTTCTTCATTTGGCAAAATTTCCCTGTGGTTTTTTCCTTAAAATAATGTATAAGGAAACAAAGCTGTTCTAACTGAAATATACATTTCTCCCCGATACTTAAAAAATAAGTTACCTTGGAAAAAGAAAACTATAATGATTTTAAATAGATGAGCAAAGCTTGTTAACCCGTTTTAAGAAAACTGTGACCCAAACTATGGCTTCATTGTCCTGAATGAAGGAGTTCTTACCCTTTTTTGTATACAGAAATGTAAGTACAAAGACAATTATGATTTCTTATGCCTTCTAGGATACAATGTACATGCTAAATAACCAAAAAGCAAGCTTGTATTCTTTCATACATTGATTGAAAGGAAATCTGTTGAATATGCAGAAACCATAGATTTGTTATCAGCAGGCAATCTGTAAAGATCTCAACATACACACTCCATATATTGGAGTTATTTTGTTCAAATTCAAGTTTATTTCCATCAGCCGTTGCTCATGATAGAGATAAAAAGAACAAAAAGGAAAAGGGAGATACAGCAAAGGGAGCAAAACAACATAATGATAATAAAAACAACTGATGACATGACATCTAATCCGTGGCAGGGGTTTTTGATTATGCTAAGGAATCAGCTGATTGACTGTGTTGTTACTTTTTTATATTTATTGTGCAATGAAAACTCAAGCTTTTGAAGGTCAGACCAATTTTTTGCCCTGCAGCATCAAGGAGGAGAGAGCATTCTCTCTTGATCATTTCCCTTTCAGCAGCTTCTCATGGTAAATTCCCAAACTCCAAAACTGGTTGTTAAATTCTCTCAACTGGGAAGAGCAGGGAGAGGCTGGCAAGAGAAAGTGGAACTGACCAACAAACCCATCTTCCTGGCCAGGGGCTGTTTTCTACAAAGAAAGCATCAGACCTGAAACCAATATTAACAGGGTCTGATCTAATGAATACTTAAATCTACTGTTCTGGTCAGCATACAAAAGTTAAAGCATTTTGTAAGCACTGCAAATGGAATCAAATGAGTCAAGCCCTCGTGCTCATGAGCCTATCAGTAGATAAAAGCAATATGTAACTTCCCAAAGCCTTGCCCTTATTTATGAGGGGTGGGCAAGACCAAGGCTGCAGGGGCAAGCGAGTAGATCTGCTCGGATCTCACTACCACCATCTCTCTGTCATAAGTGGGGCTCGGTAAGTGTTTTGCAAGTAAGGGTCGTTAGACGCAGTGCAGCATTTGAAAAGTTCCCCCTAGAGTCAGTTTTGATTGGCTTTTGAGCAAGGGAAACCTTTACTTTACCTTTAAGATGTAAGGGTTAGTGTTGGAGGAGGAAACAGAAGACTCGGGTTAAAAAACCTATTCAGCCATGAAGTTTACCAGATTACCTTAATTTCAGATGACCCTTAATTCCAGATCATTTAGTTATTTAATTGGATCATAATAGCATAGTTTAAAGTACTCATCCCTATGAAATCCTGCTGCTTACTGCCATCTATTGCCATGTTCCCTCACCCCCAGTAATCTTTTCCTTAAACTAAAACACATCAAATGTTTAGGATTAGTTCATAGGGAAGACAGTTCGAAGTGGGCAGCCATGTTGGTTTGAAGCAATAGAACAAAGTTAGAGTCCGATGGCAGCTTTAAAACCAACAAAATTTTATTCAAGTTTTATTTTGTGTGCACGCACACTTTGTCAGACGATGAAATGGAATTAAATATCACAGTTGTATATATAGGGGTGCCGTTAAATTAGCATGCAAAATAGTGATTTTTTTAACAGATCAAAAGAATGACAAGCTGTGTTTCTGGTTATCATCTGTTTGTGTTCAACTGGGCAGAATTTGGAATGGTAGATTCAAATGTAGTTCTCTGTTTTGGGGACAAGGAAAATACTCTAGATGCTGTAAAATTCCCCTCCGTGATAGAAAAGTGATGGAGGGGGTCTAAGGATGGGATTCTCACAATTTAGGACACATCAATCTCCAGTTCAGATATATTTATTATCTATGTTGTCCCCCCCCCCAGTTGAACTGAAACAGATGATAACCAGAAACCCAGCTTGTCATTCTTTTGATCTGTTAAAAAAAATTCACTATTTTGCAAGCTAATTTAACAAGGTAAAGGTTCCGTTGCTCGAAAGCCAGTCGAATCCGACTCTAGGGTTGCGGTGTTCATCTCCGTTTCAAAGACGAAGAGCCAGCGCTGTCCGAAGAAGTTTCCGTGGTCATGTGGCCGGCATGACTAAACACCAAGGCGCACGGAACACTGTTACCTTTTAACAAGACACCCCTATATATGCAGCTATGATATATAATTCCATTTCAGTGTCTGACGATGTGTGAGTACACACAAAAGCTCACACCTTGAATGAAACTTTGTTGGTCTCAAAAGTGACATTGGACTCTAACTTTGTTCATAGGGAAGACAAGTTTGAGGTGGGTAGTATGATGGATCTTCATTCCATGCATATCTGGTGATGTGAGCTTGGACTCAAAAAAGCTTATACTCTGGAAGATTTTGTTGGACTTTAAGATGTTGCTGAACTCAAATTTTGTGCATAAGGAAGATGCCTCAACTCCATTTTCCCTGCAATTCTTCCCCCTCCCCTCCCTATCTTCCCTTAGCAATCCTTGTGCTGCCCAAGAGTCCCACTGCCTCCCTGAATCGTTTGCAGTTTCTGATGGGTTTTTTTAAAAGACTCCCTGTTTGTCTTAATGTTTTTAGCCAGAACCTGGGTGCTCCTTCTCATTCAGCTAATTAGAGGAAGGGTGGGATAAAAATCTAATAGATAGACAATTCACACATCAGGAGGGGAGTGGGGCAGGCTATAAAGCAAGACCCAAGTTGATCAAGCCTTATTAAAATTCTAATAGTAATTTGGAAACCAAGGCACTTTTTTCAGTTCTCTGTTTCTGAAAGATAAACAGTAAACTACGTCTCCATGGAGATGCTGCTGTATCTCTTGCCCAACAAAATGCTAACTTATACACATTTAAAGTATATTTTTTAAAATCGAAAACCTGAGATGATGAAAATTTTTTCCTCAAGGTTTTTTTTTAAACAAAACAAAACATGAGTTTAAACACAGGCATACATCTTCTGAAAACATGCATGTGGGCAACAGGAACATGTTGCTGACATTTTCCAAATGTTGTAGCAGGCGTAGCATTAACATATAGCTTCAAAGGAATGCATTTGTGAAATTACAACTTTTAGAGGCAGGATATTTCCCCCAAAGTCTTAAATTCATGCATATCTATATGTTGTGTCACTATATAGCACTTTCTTTTCCCTCTTGTCATTTTAGAGTTTTAAAAGGTAGCTTTAGAAATAGTTGTAAATAGTCTTTGCTTGTCACAGCTGTTATCCTGGCATAACTTAATACCTGAGAAGGCTACTGCTTGTGCTCCCCAAAGCTATGCCTTTGGCAGGCTATGAGTCTAGCCAGCTGTAATTCCTTTTGTCATCTATGAGCGCTTTCAGCCACATCCAGAATAATGCCTGAAACCTCATTTTTATTTTAATGAAACTGGATTGGCAGCCATGTTTGCTTTTGACTGTATGAATTTGCAGTTTGACAGTGATATACTCTACAGATAGCATGTTCAAATAATGACTATAATATAAAGTAAGTCTCTTTTTCATATCAGCCATATTTTCAGCAATAAACTTTTGTTTTGCTGCAAACCTGAATTATATCCTTTTTTATATATATATATATATATATATATATATATAATTTTACCATTTAAAGGGGATATCTGATGCCCTTCTAGAACTAATCCTGGTTCTGTTAGGTGAGCACCAAGCAATACTGGAAACCAGTCCCAGGGCATTATCATGTTTTCACACAAAACCAACGATAATGCAGCCTGTGTTAATTAAGCAGTACCCTGTCAAAATCACTTCTTAATAATATTCAGGCTCTTCACTCTTTTTGACAGTATTTAAGAAATGTAATTAAGGGTAAAATAGCTTTCGGGACTTGACTGTGTGTGTTATTTCCTATTTGCATTCCTAAGTCAAAACTATAGCAACATCTCCTCTGATATGCTATCATAATTATTGTTTCTGGACTGTTTTTCCTCAGTACTTTATGCAAGGTTAAGCTTTTAGGTATGGATTGGTGTTTATAATAACTTCAAACTGGTGTTTATAATAACTTGGCAAGGGCCCAGTGCTATCAATAATGGAAGTGTCTTATTAAGACTTACCACAAAAAGATCCTAATAATGATACTTCTTATAATATTGTTGTTACAAATTTTTATTGCATGTGGCCAAAGGCTGTTACAATCTTAAATTAATAAAATGTAGAATACAGAGAAGGGGGGGGAAACAACAATAAAAAACTAGATAAAAATTAATAGGGAGCTCAATGAAGATATTTGGCTCCAAAACACAACTCAAGCAGCAACAAATGAGGCCTTGAGCATGGCTTTGGCTTGGATCTTCATGGCAGCCATTTCAAAGAATGAGACCATACTGGTGACATGCTAGTTTGTTTTGGCTACAAGTAAAATAATATTCTCTGCCACTGAACCCAGGTCAAGTCTAGCTGCCGCAGAAAATTTAGGCTCCAAATAGAGAGGACAGGACAAAACATAGTAAGAACAGTCCTCCAGTTCTAGGACTTCACAGAAGCACAGGTGCTGTGCAATAAGTTTTCAGGTATAACAACCTGTTAACACAGCCACTGGAATAGTTTGAAAGCAGATGGCTGTGAAGCCTGTTCTGTTGTAATACTGAAAAGATAAGATGTTTAACAATCCTTTGCATTTGTACAGTATTTTCTATGTTCAAAGCACTTTATACACGTTGGCTCAGAGTTTGTGATGGGCCTGTATCTGTTAACTGTTAGGCTCACATGCTCCCACCACCCTTTCCTATGGTGTGGAGCAGCAAGATTAAAAATAGAAGTCTCTAACTAAATGTGACTGCTTTGACTGATAGACTAATCCCAGTAACTGAGATTCTTAACCACAATTTAATCTTCAATTGTAGCAAATCAAGCAAATGGAAGATTAAGCAAGTACACAAATCTTGCAGTTAACCAGAATTGTCCTCATTACAACCAAATTCCAATTGGTGTATGAATGCTGACTGCAGTTCTTGATTGACAGGCCAGTAGTACTAATCCCCATATTGCAGATGGGAGGCTGGGTATGAGTGTCTTTCTTAAAGACATCTAGTGATGTCTAGTCAGAAGCAAGATTTGAACCTCCCAGATTACAGATCGTTCTCTTTGTTAGTACCTGTAATTTTAACAATGAGGGCTCAAAGGTTTTATCCATGTTGTGGTTTCAAGATAACCTGGGTATCCAAATAGGTATTCTCAGTCATATTCTGTAATCTAACTAGTACATCATTCAGGCTGCCTCTCCATATATTTAGTATTTTGCAATGCCTCACCCAACACAAATCAAATTCTGGCTCACATCTGCACTGAATCCTCCTCCAAGAAACCAGGGACAGAATAAGAACAACTACTGAACTGTCCCCAGTCACATGTTGTCTCCCTTCCTGTCAAGTGTGTATGCACATACACTTGTATAGGTTATGTATCTCATTGAGGGGTCCTCCAGATGGACAGAATAAGCATCACCAATTTTTTGTGTCTTGTTTCTACAAAAGTGTTATTGCTCATGCATTAAAAAAATCCAAAAAAACTGTTACCTATGAAGGTGTTCATGCCCAGCACAATTCAAGAGGCATTGCCTGTAGAGAAATATATATGTGTACCAAAATCTTGGCACTAGTTCTTGTATTTTGTTATGCATGTGCATAGAAAAGCCATGAGAACTTTAAAACATAATTCAGGAAGGTTGCACATCTAGCTCATAAGGATTCCCTGCTGGATCAGACAGTAGTTCATCTATTCCAATATCTGGTATCACACAGTAACATAACAGTTGACCTGGAGGACCAACAAAGAGTGCATTTAAGCCAAGGACTTCCCTAATGTTGCCTCCTAGTGCTGGTCTTCAGAGGCCTACTGTCTCTGAATCTGGAGGTTTTCTTCAGTCACTATGGCTAGTATCCACTGGTAGACCTATTCTTCATGAATTTGTCTAATCCCATTTGACAGCCATATACTGGTGGCTATCACTACATCCCATGGCAGTGAATTCTATAATTCAATTGCTCATTAAATTAAGAGGCACTTCCTTTTGTGTATCCTGAATCTGTTGCCCATGAACTTGTATGGATGCCTACAACTTCCCCTTATCCCCTTATCAAGAGCCAGTTTGGTGTAGTGGTTAAGTGTGCGGACTTTAATAAGGGAGAACCAGGTTTGATTCCTCACTCCTGCACTCGCAGCTGCTGGATGACCTTGGGCAAGCCATAGTTCTGCCACAGGTATTCTTGAAAAGGAGCAGTTTCTATCAGAGCTCTCTCAGCCCTACCTACCTCACAGGGTGTCTGTTGCGAGGAGGGGAAGGGAAAGAAGTTTTTAAGCCACTCTAAGACTCTGAGTGAAGGGTGGGATATAAATCCAATCTATTCTTCTTCATCATCCTCTTTCAAAAATACCTCCCCTTTTCCTAGTCCAACATGGACTTCTTTTGGAACTGAGCCAAAGAACTCATGCATTTTCAGTGAATGTCAGTGTTATGTAAAACTAAAGGGCTTGAAACGCTACAGGTATAGATTGATTTCACTATGTGCTACCATCATGGAGAATCTATGAAATTATACCTGTTAGAGAAGGCTACATATTTCAATGGTTGCATACAGACTATAGTTTTCTGATACATGAAAGAGATACTTTCATTTTTTTTCCTATCCTAAAGAGGTTTGTAGATTTTGGTATTATTCATCTATTTTTACGTTTATTCCATCTTTACTACAAGGAGCTCAGGGTGGCATAGGTGGTTCTAGTCCTCACCCATTGTACCTTGACAGTAACACAATGAAATGGTTAGGCTGGAATGACTACCCCATGGTTACCTATGATCCACATAGCAGAGTAAGGATTTGCATGAGATTTCCCCCATTATTAACTTGGTATTTCAGTAATTATTACCATGGCTGCCGAGGGGGGGGGCGGGGAATGGAGAGACAAAATTTGGGGGGGCCAAGTCAGCTGGAGGGCCCCTGAAGCTGACGTCATGCTTTATTCATGAAATGTATTTAAAAGAAAATTTTAATGCAGTTCTTATTGCAGTCACTAGGGGTGTAGGGAAGGCAGAGCACAGTAAAGAGTGGCATCTGACTCTGGGGCTTGGCCTTTTTGCAGTGTTTACCACAAGGCTAGAGGAAACCCTTGCTCTCAAATACTCTAAACCCATCCACCAAGTCAACACTGGAGCAAGGCAAGACCAGCCAAGACGAGCTGCAGTCAGTGCCATGATGCAGCTTTCTAACAAGGTCTATAATTTCCTTTTTCTTTTAGCTCCATCCAGCTCCTTCACAAGCTAAATCTTGCAAAGAGGTAGCCTTGTTAGTTTGTGGTAGCAAATTTTTTCCAAAAAACCTTTTGTCTTTTCTTACATTTCTCTAACTCCTTTCCACACTTTTCTCTTTCATTTTGCTCTCTTTCTTTCATGATCTGTCATTCATCTATTCCCACTTGTAATTTTTCTCTTCCCCCCTCTTACTTTTCAATCTCGGCTCTTCCTCACCCATCCTGGTTGGCAACACAGAATATATTTAATAATAGTATAGCAGCACACCTTTGTTATTATTATGAACAGAAGGAGGGAGTTATTATTTCCCCATAATCAGTGGAGTAAAAGGATGCTTCCCTCTCCTCCACCCTTAACATGCATAATAATAAATGTTAATCTGCCTCAGTGGTAACAAATGAGGAACAGAGTTAGAACTTATTTATTTAGTTCCTGTATTTATAGCCCACCTTTCTCCCCAAGGAGGACCCAGAGCAGCTTACGTTGTTCATCTTTGGTCTTCTGTGCATTCCCACATCGGGAACTGTGCTTGCACAGGCCAACCACTGGAGGCTCTCTACAGCTCTTTATTTCCTTATAAGGCCCTCAGGGGGAGCCATTCCATGACAGGAGAATGTTCTTTGACCAGCTCCTGCAAGGAGGAGGAAGAAGAAGAACTAGTATAGTTGTGAGGAATAGCTGGCCTGGTGAGGCTAATCCTGCAATGATGTCGCAGAAACCCCTCTTTAAGAAGTGCTCACAATGTGGGTCGAAAACCAGCTCAGCTGAGCATACTTTGTGCCTTTTTTGTTTGGGTGAGGCCCATAACACTGCTGCCTGTAAGACCTGCTTGCAGTTTACACCAAAAGCCCATGTAGACAGGGCTGCAAGACTCAAGACAAGCCTTTAGGAAAAGGCTCTAGCAGGTCCCTCTCAGTTAGCACCAAGTGAGCAACCACGGCATGCCTCCCCATCAGCCAGCAAAACGCAGGCAGAGGCAACGGTTTCGAAGCCCTGTTCAGAGACTTTAATTCTGTCACAGAACCAGATACCCAGGACCAACCAGGAGTCCAATCCAAACAATACAGTTCCTCAGAGCTACCACAACCAAATGTAAAAACAAAGCTCCAAAGCCCAAAGATCGCTCAAATGTTGACTCGGCATCGGCACAAGGGAAAGTGACAGAATCTAGAGCATCCAGGATGCCATGGACCGCATCTCCGCACATCTTGATTGTTGATTCCATCTCGGAGGGCAAGATTGAACCTAGTCATGTGGGTCACTTCAGTGCGAGCCCCTTCAACCTCCCAACTCTGTGGAAGTGTTCCAGGCCTCCACCTCTGTGGCATGGGTTCCAGTGCTATGAGACATCTCTGAACCCAAACTTCAGAGAAGCATGGCAATATGATGGTCCTTGGGAAATGGAAAGGCCAGACATTTTGGGTTCTCCATCTGGATGATATCTCATGCAGGGATCTGTACGAGGCTCACAAACCGGTTCTATCGGAGGTTGGTTCCAATGCGCCAATGGAACCATCCCCTTCCAACGACTTGGGCAATCCAGACCCTATCCCACCTATGGAGGACCTCCAGCTCTATACAGAGCAGATGGACAGGATGGCCAAGTCACTCAATCTGTGGAATTGACCTCAAGGGTCTTCCACACCCACACTCTTCCAGGACAGGCTGCATGGCTTTATGCAGGCCTGGAGGGCAATCATGACAGACTGGTGGGTCTTGTCCATTGTAAATGATGGGTACTGGCTAGAATTTTGGCAAAGGCCTCCCCTGCAATACCCAAATGAGGCACTTGATAATGTTCTTCCCAAACTCCAGCAAAAGATAGCTTCACTGTTAGAAAAGGGTGCAATTCAGCAGGTCACAAAGCTTGACCCTATTACAGCTTTCTTTTCTTGTTTCTTTCTCATGCCTAAGAGGGACCAGGGGTTTCCACCCTATTTTCGATTTAAGGGTTGTTAATTTTTTTCTTAATGTTACAAAGTTTAAGATGTTGGCAATTTCTTCTGTTTTGAAAATGTTGGAATTAAACTGTTGGTTTTGTGTGTTGGATCTCCAGGATGCCTATTTTCATATAGAAATCCATCCGGGCTGTCGCAGGTTCCTGTGCTTCATACCACCAAATTCCTTATCAATACACTGCTCCTCCCTTTGGGCTTTCTACGGCCTTGAGGGTTTTCCCTAAATGCTTAGCAGTAGAGGTGGCACACCTTAGATCAAAAGAATGCCCTGTATTCCTGTACTGGGATGACTGGCTGGTCACCGCATGGTCCAGGGAGACGCTAGAGATGCAGATGGACCTTATTGTGAGGACATGCCAGAGTCTAGGGCTGGTGGTTAATCAGAAAAAGTCACATCCCCAGCCTGTCCAACAGGTGCAGTTAATTGGAGCAGTCCTGGATTCAACCAAGGCTAGGGCATTTTTACCCACAGAAGGATTCCTTTGTATCAGGGCAATGGTAGAGAGCTTAAGGCATAGCAGGTTCTAATCAGTCTTATTTTTCCAAAAGCTTTTAGTGGTCATGGCATCCACTGTGGCAGTAATGCTGCATGCCTGGCTGAAGATGCAGCCCCTACAACAATGGTTCCTGCAGAAGTTTTGCCCTGCAAGGCACTCTCAACATGCCAGGTTATCAGTGCCCAGGCCCATTGTCCATCGGCTGTGCTGATGGTTAGAGGAAGGTAACCTACTGAAAAAAGTGTGCTTTGCAAACACTTCACCTCGGCTTTTATTACCACAGATGCCTCCCTGTTTGGGCTGGGGGCCCATTGGGAGTTTTTTCAGTAAAGATGTTTGGTTTCGAGGGGAGAGGACATTGCATATCAATGTCTTGGAGTCAAGAGGTATTCGTTATGCCCTGACCTCCTTTGCAGACGTGATCAAAGGGAAAGTCATGTAAGTCTTGATGGACAACACTAGTGCTTATGTGAACCAGCAGGGGGAACATTGTCTGCAGTTCTATGCAAAGAAGCTGTTCACATTTGGGAACTGGATATTTGCTGAGGGACATCCCTGCAGGCAGTCCATGTCTCTGGTTTGGACAATACCAGGATGGATGTGTTGAGCATAATGGGTCAATAGGACCAAGAGTGGACCCTGGAAGAGGTCTACGTTCATCCAGTGTTCAAGGACTGGGAGTTCCCAGAGGTGGACTTATTTGCCATAAGGCACAACTCCAAGGCTCCCAGTTTTTGCTCTAGGGCAGGGGTAGATCTCCTCTCACTGGGCGACATCTTTTAGATCAGGTGGACAGGTGCTACCTTCTATGCTTTTCCATCTCTGCCACTTATTTCCTGAGCAGTGTTCCCTCTAAGCTGAGTTAGTGTGAGCTAGCTCACAGTTTTTTAGCCTCTGGCTCACACAGAGAGAGCCAGTTTGGTGCAGTGGTTAAGTGCACAGACTCTTATCTGGGAGAACCAGATTTGATTCCCCACTCCTCCACTTGCACCTGCTGATGTGACCTTGGGTCAGTCACAAGCTCTGGCACAGCTGTTCTCTCAAGGACAGTTTGTGTTAGAGTTCTCTCAGCCCCACCTACCTCACAGGGTGTCTGTTGTGGGGAGGGGAAGGGAAAGGAGTTTGTAAGCTGCTCTGAAGTGCCTTTGGGCAGTGAATGGCGGGGTATAAATCCAATCTCTTCTTCTCTTCTTTTTGTCCTAGCTCAGGAAGGATGGCCCCGGAGCCAACTAATTTATGCAGTAGCCAGATCACTTGCTCACAACTTTAATGCCACTAGCTCACAAAGTAGAATTTTTGTTCACAAAACTCCACAGGTTAGAGGGAACATTGTTCCTGAGTACTAACAAAGATCAGAGACAAAGGGACTCATAGTATTCTAATAGCCCCCTTTTGGCTGAGGCAACCGTGGTTTCAGTTGCTCCTGGATATAGTGGGGGGGTGGGTAACTGTGTTCACTTCCCACAGATGGCAGACCTGCTTCACAATGGTCCCTTACGTCATCATGAGGTGAACAGGTTGCAGTTGACAGCGTGGCTTCTCACTGGCTCCAGTTCCAACTTTCAGAGGGGGTCAGTAATGTACTTCTGAATGCTTTTAAGGCCTCAGCCAGAAGGTCGTATACCTTTAAGTTGTCATGTTTTGCTGCTTGGGCAGTCACTGAAGGAGTAGAACCAAGGGAGTGCCCACTCCCCTTGGTATTCAATTACTTGTTGACACCGAAGGAAGCTGGACTGGTGGTTTCACCGATCAAGGTGCACCTGGTCACCATCTCCAACTTCCATAATAAGGTCCTAGGGAAAATGGTATTCTCCCATCCAGTGTCTAAAATCTTCTTGAAGGGTTTGCTTAACCTATTTCCCACGCATTCTTCCTTAGTATCACAGTGGTCTCTTTCTGTGGTGCTTTCCGAGCTCATACTGGCCCCTAGGAACCTGTAGTTTAGCTCGTTTGTCCTATAAGGTTGCTTTTCTCATAGCAGTAACTTTGGTGAGGTGAGTGGGAGAGCTGACTGCCTTGAGGGCTGATTATCCCTTCCTGAAAATTCAACCAAGCGATGTTTTACTCAGGCCTAGCATGCAGTTTCTCCGAAATGTGGTCTCAGACTTTCACCTAGCCCAAGATATAGTTCTCCACATATTCTTCTCTTCTCCAACACTGGATTCAGAGAAAGCATTACATACACTGGAAATAAAAAGGGCTTTGTTATTTTTAATTGGATAAGACAAACCCCTTTAGGAAGACCCACATGCTTTTTTTTGTTTTTCAGGCACCCTAAAGGGTAGGGTTGCTTCAGCACAGACAGTTCCCAGATGGGTTGTGTCAGCCATTCAGTGGGCGTACCATCGGCTGGCTCTGCAGTGTCTGCTTGGATTGAGAGTGCATTTGACTTGGGCCCAGGCTGCATCCACCTCCTTAAGAACATAAGAGAAGCCAATGTTGGATCAGGCCAATGGCCCATCCAGTCCAGCACTCTGTCACACAGTGCCAGAAATACCAGGTGCCATCAGGAGGTCCAGTAGTGGGGGCAGGACACTAGAAGCCCTCCCACTGTTGCCCCCCAAGCACCAAGAATACTGAGCATTCCTTGCCCCAGACTGAGAGTCCCTATATATACCTTGTGGCTAATAGCCACTGATGAATATCTGCTCCATATGTTTATCTGATTTCTTCTTGAAGCTGTCCATGCTTGTAGCTGCCACCACCTCCTGTGGCAGTGAATTCCATGTGTTAATCACTCTTTGGGTGAAGAAGTACTTCATTTTATCTATTCTAATCCAACTGCTCAGCAATTTCATTGAGTGCCCATGAGTTCTTGTATTGTGAGAAAGGGAGAAAAGTACTTCTTTCTCGACCTGCTCTATCCCATGCATAATCTTATAAAATTCGATTATGTCATCCCTCAGCCGTCATTTCTCCAAGCTAAGGAGCCCCAAGCCCTTTAACCTTTCTTCATAGGGAAAGTGTTCCAATCCCTTTATCATTCTAGTTGCCCTTTTCTGCACTTTTCCCAATGCTATAATATCCTTTTTGAGGTGTGGTGACCAAAACTGTACATAGTACTCGAAATGACATTGCACCATTGATTTATACAGGGGCATTGTGATACTGGCTGATTTGTTTTCAGTTCCCTTCCTAATAATTGCAAGCATAGCATTGGTCTTTTTTACTGCAGTCGCACACTGTCTCAACATTTTCATTGAGTTATCTGCTATGACTCCAAGATCTCTCTCTTGGTCAGTCTCTTCCAGTTCAGACCCCATCAATGTGTATTTATAGTTAGGATTTTTGGCTCCAATGTGCATCACTTTGCACTTGGCCACATTGAACCCCATTTGCCACATTGACGCCCACTTGCCCATCCCCGACAGATCCCTTTGGAGTGCCTCACAATCCTCCCTGGTTCTCATCACCCTTGTGTCATCTGCAAATTTAGCCACTTCACTGCTTACTCCCAACTCCAAATAATTAATAAACAAGTTAAAAAGCATCAGATCAAGTACTGATCCCTGTGGTACCCCATTGCTTACCACCCTCCACTGAGAAAATTTCCCATTTATACTCCCTCTCTGTTTCCTAGTAATTAGCCAGTTTTTGATCCACAAGAGGACTTGTCCTTTTATCCCGTGACTGTTGAGCTTACTTAGGAGCCTTTGATGAGGAATTTTATCAAAAGCTTTCTGGAAGTCAAGGTAAACAACATCTATTGGGTCCCCCTTGTCCACATGTTTGTTCACTCCCTCAAAGAACACTAACAGGCTAGTAAGACAAGATCTTCCCTTACAGAACCCATGCTGAGTCTTCCTCAATAGGTTTTGTTCATCAATGTGCCTACTAATTCTTTCCGTAATAACAGTTTCCACCGACTTATCCAATATCAAAGTCAGACTGACTGGCCTGTAATTTCTCAGATCTCCTCTGGAACCCTTTTTAAAGATGGGAGTGACATTAGCTACCTTCCAGTCCTCAGGAATGGAGGCAGATGTTAATGAAAGATTACATATTTTTGTCAGGAGATCCACAAGTTCACCTTTGAGTTCTTTCAGAACTCTCAGATGTATACCATCCGGGCCTGGTGATTTAGCAGTTTTTAAGTTGTCTGTCAGTCGTAGGACCTCTTTTCTCATCATCTCAATCTGACTCAGGTCTTTCAACACCCCTCCTAAAATCAGCAATTGTGGAGTGGGCAAGCACTTATCTCCCATAGTGAAGGCAGAGGCAAAAAATGCATTCAGCTTCTCCGCCATTTCCCTATCATCCTTCAGTATTCCTTTTACCCCTTGGTCCCACTTCCTCCCTGGCTGGTTTCCTGCTTCTAATGTATTTGAAGAAAGTTTTATCATTGATCTTCATGTTTTTTGCTATATGCTCCTCATATTCCCTTTTTGCCTGCCTGATCACAGGCTTGCATTTTATTTGCTACAGCCTGTGTTCCCTTTTATCAACCTCACTGAGACTAGCTTTCCACCGCTTAAAGGAATCCTTCTTACCTTTTACAGCTTCCATTACTTCATTTGTTAACCATGCAGGCTTTTTTGTGCCTTTCCTAACCTATTTGTGCCTTTCCTAACCTGTAGTATATATTTTTTCTGAGCTTCTAGGATTGTAGTTTTAAATAGTCTCCAAGTTTTCCCAATGGGTTTGACCCTTTCTACTTTTCCTCTCAGTTCCTTCCTTTACTGTGTCTTTCTGTGCAACTATCTATTTATACAAATGTTAAACTCAATAACGTTATGGTCACTGTTCCCCAGTGGTGCAATCACTTTTACATCTCTCACCAGGTCTTGGGCGTTACTTAGGACCAAATCCAGGATCGCCTCTCCCCTGGTAGATTCTGTGACCATCTGTTCCATAGCGCAGTCATTGAGAATGTCTAGAAACTCAATCACTTTTTACCAACTTGAACACATATTGACCCAATCACCTATTACGACACAGTTATTTTGTCTAGCTGCTATCTTTAATTCATTCATCATTTTATAGTCCTCCTCTGTCTTTTGATCTGGTGGGCGATAACAAACTCCCAGTGTTAAGCTTTCTTTTGGGCCCACTATTTCAACCCATAGCATTTCCAGAATCGCAGGGAAGTCAGTATACTGGTTCGCCACCCAGCTGTCTACCTGCCTAAGGATCGAATCACTAACTACCAAGAGCCCCCCTCCCTCCCTTGCCCACAGCATGGTGCCGTTTCCTCTCAACCCTCATTCTCCCTGACAGCAGTGGGGCTGCCATATTCAGAGTGGGACATATCTAACAAGTCCCCAAGAGTCTTCTGGAAGGGGATGCCTCTTGGAGACATCTGTCAAGCAGCAACGTAGTTGTCAGCTGACACTTTTATTGGGCATTACTCTGTGGGCATAAATGTTAGAAAGGATTCAGCAATTGGCAGAGCCGTGCTACAATCTCCTGACGATTAGTGCTGCAGTACACTGCTCCAGAGAATGGAAATCTGGACTTTCCAAGAACACTTGTGGAAATGCCAAATGGTAGCCATTTACTCCTTATATAGGTTGGATCCCATCAGCTTCCTGCTGGCACAAGAGGAAGGAGGGGTGATCTCAATTACCACAACCCCTCATGACACACAGCTTTTTGTTTTTGTGGCTCCCCCAATGCCTAGTATAGCCTTTTCAGTGAGTCTCCTGGGAGAAGGGAAACACTGGGAATGACCTGCCAGAAAGCTGAGAATCCAGCTTATATTTAGGGGAAATTAATTATATTGAATACTTAAGAACATGCTGCAAAGGTATCACTCAATGCCAATGACGTCTCTTTTAGGACTTTAAAACATTATGTTTATTTAAAACAAAACCAAAAAACCTCTGAGACATTTACTTTAGACATTTTGCAATATCCTTGTCTTCACTTTTCAAATCACGAGGCTGGATCACACAGGGAGGATAACGTTTTGGGACTGCTTGTTCAAAATACCATTTTGTTCTTTTCATCACAGGCAATCTTAATAGCTTCCTCTTCCATAAAATAATACACTAAGGTTAATTATAGTGCTCGAGCATCACAAGGTATCGTTTCCTTGCCCAGCATCTGTCACATCTGAAAAAGGAGCACCTGGATTGAGAACAGTTTTGATGTAGTATAAAACTAGGGATCTGGAAAGAGTGATAGAGTAAAAGAGCTTCAATTGAAAAGATTTTGTTTCTGTTTCTATCTGTACTGCAAATCTCCCATGTGACACTAAGAGAAAATTGTTATATTCAGAAAATTTATATCCACCTGTAAAATACAGTGAATGCCAGTTTGATTTGGGCATGTTATGGCACTTGATTTGCTACTGTCAGAAAGAGAATTTAACATTTTTGTGTATTGTTATTATATAGAGTCCTCCCATAATTTCAGTTTGGTTTATATAATCTCGATGAATTGCAAGAATACAGTTTGCAACCATTATTCATTTCATGTTTTACTGATTGTAGAAATAAGCAACAATAGCAATAGTATGATGCATAAAGGATATTTAAATATTGCCCTGTAATTTTATTTAGGAAGCCATTAATAGACCATTTCTTCACTCAGAAAAATCCTGTTAGAATCAAGGGTTTCACATGGTAAATTGCTACTCATGCATCTGAAAGACAAATTATCCTGATGAATGAAAAAAACGAATTAGAAAGAATAGAAGACCTTGAAGAAGTGTGTCAGTCCGTATCAGTTCCTAACAATATTAATGAAAATTATGCCTAGTAGTTACAAATACATATTTTGTTACATATTGATGCCACATTGTCCCTGATAAGGCAACTTTACTTGCACTTTTAGGACCTAAACTGGAAGCTGCATATAGCTGCTGATATTATTTCCAACTACTTCTGACACAAGGCCAGATATATTTGTAGCTCCAAATAGAAATGTTTTGGTGTGTCATTCAATACCGTATTGGAACATTCCATTTTTGGTCCTATATTATTAATTGTTTATTGCCTTACATGTGTTACAGGGACTTTGTTGCTCGGTGTATTTTGTACTTTGTACCTATTTGACCTCTGAAGAAGGCTCTTGTTAGCAAAAATACATCAGGTTATACGCTGTTCTTTTTTATATATTTGTCACTTTAAACGTTTTCTGAGGTTTTATTTGGGCCCCTTCAAGGCTTTTATATGTCTTTGTAATAAACACTCTTTTGTCTATACTTACTTATGTTTTTAACTTTTGGCCTTCAATAAGTTTTCTAAACTTCCTTTTGGGTTTTGGCTTGGTTGGTTTAGTTCCACCCCCCTCTTTTTGGGGGGTTACAAATAATATCTCAAGAGTTTTGTGCTCACAGAAATACAAAAGGGGCACCTAAAAAGTTTTCTCTCTCTCTCTCTTTTGTTTTTTTTTGCAATACAAATTAAACTATGCAAATATAAAATTACATAACCTACTGTGATTCCATTTGAGTTTCATGAAAATATTGTGAAGAGCCCAGAGACCACCTGGAAATGGTGGTCACACTCGTACCAGGAGCCAAAGAATTGAATATCTTCTCCTGAAAGTCAGACAGGGCATCTGCTGTGGCATCACCCATCCCAGACCATCACATTCTGTAAACTAACAGAGCAGAATGATATTCCTCAGCAGAAGGGTTGCCATTCCCCAGTTGGGAGTAGGGGACTCCGTGGTTTTGCAAGCTTCTGCCCACTGCTGGCCAGTTGGCCATTGGGAGGAATCCCACCCCCCCAAACAGCAACTCACTGGAAATAAATGTGATGTGCTTATGTTACCCAGAAGTGACGTTGGCACATTGGTGGGCAACACTCTGGTTGTGGGGCAACACTCTGGTTGTGGGGCAAAACTCTGTGGTTTGAGGCTGATTTTACCATAGAGTTTTTCCCAAAAACCAAAGTGTTGCCCCTGACGTGCCTACGTCACTTCTGAGTGACGTAGGCACATAGCTTGACATCATTTCCTGTTACCGAAAGATCACCCCATCGCCCCACCAGCATTTCTGACAGACCTGGCAACACATACCTGAGGGACTGCCTTTCCCCATATATACCCCAGAGAGCACTACGATCTGGGTTGCAACATCAATTGACCATTCCAGGCCCGAAGGATGCCACACTTGGCCAGGGACTTTCCTGTGGTGGCTCCACACTGGTGGAATGAGCTCCCGGAGGAGATCAGGGCCCTGTGGGATCTTTTACAGTTCTGCAGGGCTTGCAAGATGGAGCTCTTCCACCAATTAGGAGCCACCACCCACTACCACCAACATATGTGGCTATGGATTGGCCCCAGCCTGGAGAAAGCGCCACACTATTGCGCAATGCTGAAGACCATCAGTTGTATGCTATACAATACGTCATCTGAACTACTGAGAGACAACCATCAGCACTAGCACTTTGCTTACTGGACTGTTTTAAATGTTTTTGGAATGTTTTAGTCTTTGTATGGTTTTATGGTACTGGGTACCAATTTTGTAAGCCGCCCTGAACCCACTTGTGGGGAGGGTGGGATATAAATAGAATAAAATAAATAAATAAACACTTAAGTCTGTGTGTGTTAGGGTTGTCAGGTCTCTCCTGGGAACTGGCAGGGACTTACCAAGAGAAAGAGAATGTCCCAGGTGATGCTCTGGTATTTAGGCAAAAACTCTATGCTTAAACCAGCTTCTATCACAGAATCTTTGCCCAAATACTAGACCATCACCCAGAAGTCACTGGCATGATGTCACTTCTGGTGTGATTCCAGCCACATGGCCTGGGCCTTCCTCATTCTACTAGTAAGTATCCTTGCCAGCCAGCTGATCAGCAGCTGAGGGGCAGGGCTTGGTGGCTGGGGACCCCCTCCTTAGGGTTGCCAGATTCTCTTCTCTCACCAGCATGGGGTTGGGAGGAAGCTCTCCAGGAGTGGGCAGTGGGGCAACATGGGCACGCATGATGTCCTCAGTGTGATAACATCACACGGAAGTGACTGCAACATGCCAGGGATGCTGCACAGTGATGCTCTGGTATTTGGGGCAAAACTCTATAGTTACCATAGAATTTTGCCCAAAATACCAGAGTATCACTTCTGCGTGATGTCATCATGTCAGGGATGTTACGATGAGTGGTCACTATTGGGGGCAGGGCCTCCCCCTGCTGGCTAACTGGCCAGCGGGGGGGCAGGAGCCTGCCAAATCAGGAGATCCTCTGCTCCCATCTGGGGGCTGGCAACCCTATCCTTTCTCCACCAGGGAGTCTGGCAACCGTACTGTGCATATTTAGACATACTTTTTGAAACTCATTCCAGAAACCTGTTACAATAAGTTTTCCACTGCTGAATAAGAAAAAGCATCTCCTCAGCTGTGTCTTATGTGTTTTGTAGATATATTGTTTTCTGGCAAAGAGTTCCAACCAATGAAAAGCATCAGAAAAATGTGTTCTTTTACAAATGTTTACAAACAAAATGTATATTAATGTAAAACCAATCAAATCTTGCCAGCTAATGACATCACTGAATGGCTGTAGAGTTGAGCTCAGAACTGGATTCAGTTATTAACAAAGCTCACAATTTGGATCTAGGTTATTTTGTCTTATTGTTAAATAAAATTAAAACAAGATGATTAGGTACCAAGGGCATCTTTTGTCTACTTTTCTCATGCTCTTTTTAAAGTGTGATCTTCCTCTTAAAAGATTTCCAGTGGGGTTGATAAAACAATGCATGGTCCACGCTGCCAAAATTGAAAGAGAGCTAGAAGTCTCCCATGTATAGTGCCTGGGAAATGGTAGTGCACACTACAGTTTTTAATTGTCTGATTGTGAAGCAACAATATAGAAGGCAGCATTTTTTATATAATAGAAGGAATCTTTTAAAAAAAACCTGAAGCAAGTTCTTAAGAAGAAAATATAAGTCTGTGGAAATTTCTAGCCTTCCAACTTTCTTTGAGGTGACACCTTTCCCCACGGTGCAACTTTATGTAGTACAAACATAGCAGCAATACAATTACTTCTGTCCAATAATCCCCATAGGTGCCTGCTGACACATTGCCCACCAAGTGCTCTTAGAAAGTCAGCGGTGCCAGCTAGGGCTTTTGTCCAATAAGGCTTCTGATTGGCCATTGGATATTCGATTGGCTATATAGATTTTTTAAAATGTTGCTTTGGCAACAGTTGCCATCACATCACAAACATCTTCTCTGTGTAACTGAAGGTAAGCCATGGCATCCATTTTGTGGCTGGCTCCACTTTCTGCAACAACCATTTTGTGACTGCGCCCACCACACCGTACCAGAATTTCAAAGGTGCCCACAGGCTCAAAAGGGTTGGGGACCCCTGTGCTAGAGAAAGCACCTTTCCCATTGAGGTCACACTAATTTCTTTTATTACTTAGCTAGGAAGGCTGCTTGAGGTCCAAACTCATGCTATCTGTTCAGTTATAACACATGGATTATGTTCCTGTAGAACATAATAGAAATACACTTTCTGTGTAGCTCTGTGATTTGTCTCCCCTTAGCCTTTCTTTTTTCAGGTAAAGTCACGGGATGGTTTCAGACTGAGTGCAGACCTACTTAACCTTTTCCTTGCCAGCCATCTGCGTGCTCAAAATCAAGCCTCCCCCCCCACCCCATATCCTTAATCTCTTGAGGAGAAAAGCAGGAGAATGTATTTGAGTAGCTGGCAAAGAAAGGACAAAATAAACCTTCATCTCCTCCCTCCCTCACATGCACTCCGCTCCATCTGAACCCTCCTGCAGTTGCTTTACCTGATAACAGGAAGTCCTAGAGTCTTGGTGGTTTGTTTTTAGGCCTTATTTTTCATTTTCTTTTTGACCATCTTCTCCTTTCCTGCATATCTTTCAAGTATCTCATCTTGTAAGACATATTCTGCATTTGTCAAAGTTTGACCTGCTTGCTGAGTGTTGACAGGATGAGCAGTTAAAAGATATGAGCAGATGGGACTCTGCAAATCCAGTGAGGGAAGACAGAACAGATTTTAAAGGTTAAACAAAAGTGTGATGTTCCTGTTTCAGGAATGGTTTTCTCTTTGGATACTTTTAGACAGTATGTTTGTAACTAGCTGCCACAAAGGACACCCACAACAATGGGGTTATTTGGACATATCTGAGTCTTAATAATCCACATTAGATGCTTGATTCCCACATGCTTGTCACTGGGCCAAACATCTGGCTACCAAGTACTACTTCAGAAATTAGTCTTGTATTTGTTTGAGCAGCAGTGGGTTGTTGCTCAAACTCTGTTTGTAGTAGGATTGCCAGGTTCCCCACCTGACCACCAGTGGGGGATGGAGGGGTAGGGTAGCCAGATCCGGATTGGGAATGAAAAGTACTGAGGTCGGAGACTCAGCATAGTGAATCAGCTCTTGTTTATTGGATCACATCAGGAACGAAGGATACAAGGGCCAGGGAGTGCCTGGCTTATATTCGTGCCCCGCACCACACACACACACACACCCATCACCCATGATTGGCCTTATTTACACATCTACAATTCAATAGGTCTACTTTTGGATCCGGGCGAGCCCATAGGTGCGCCTATGGATCCAAAGTGGCTTTTGTCTTTGGAGTGAAACTCTGAGGTTTGTGGACCGCATGATCAGGCCATGCGGTGGTGGCCATCTTATTCCAGTTCATACACAACACCCCTCCCCCCATAGTTCAGGCATTCCTGCAAACTTAATCCTTCAAGTACTCAGGGTGCTGCCGTTCCTGAGTTGATCTGCGCAGTTCTGGAAGAGGATGGTTGGTTATGGGCTGGGCCGGCTCTGGAGCAACTGGTGGCTCGGGGGCTGCTGGAGGTGGAATGTTGTCGGGGCGTCCGGGCACGGGAGGTGCCCTGGTGGGGGGACCCTCTGCTGCCTCACTGCTTGGTGCGCTGACTTCCAGTTCGGCATCCCCATCTCCTGGTTCCTCTAGGGGCAGTAGCCAGCAGCGGATCTAGTCCACGTGTCTCTGCAGCAGCTGTCCATCTTCTGTGGAGACCTTGTAAGATAGGGGTCCCATCACCCACACCACTCGCGCAGGGATCCAAGGCGGCCCATGTGCATAGTTACGTGCATACACGGGGTCCTCTAGGAAGAACCCCCGTGGGGCCATCTGTACTTCCACTCCCAAGGTGTGGTCTGGTGCTCGGTCCAGGTGCAGACAGTTCAGCCTGGCCGTCAAGTGCCTGCCCATGAGCATTTCCATGGGAGAGTGGGCTGGTGGCGGTGTGGGGGGTTGTCCTCTGTCCAAACAGGAAAGCAGCAAGCCAGTAGTCCCAGTCCCCCTGGACGATCCACCGCAGCACCTCTTTCATGGTTCTCACCATCCGCTCCACCTGGCCGTTCGTGGCCGGGTGAAAGGGGGCAGAGCGGATGTGCCATATCCTGTAATACCTTACGAAATCCCCGAACTTGGCCGACGTGAAAGCCGCCCTGTTATCGGAGACCAGTGTGTCCAGGATGCCATGGGTACTAAACACCTTCCACAGTGACTTGATCACAGCCCGGGACAACGTGGAGGTGACTGGGATGACCTCGAGCCATTTGGAGAAGGCGTCCACAAAAATAAAGATTTGCCCCTGGAACGGGCCAGCAAAGTCCAGGTGCAAGCGAGCCCAGGGCTTGCTGGAGGACTCCCATGCACGCATTCGGGCGCTGGGGGGGCTGGCCGGGTCTCTTGGCAAGTCTGGCAGTGTTTGACTAGGTCCTCTATCTCCCTGTCCAAACCCGGCCACCAGACATAGCTCCGTGCGAGAGCCTTCATTCGCACGATTCCCAGGTGGGTCTTGTGTAGCACTGTGAGCGTGCGGTTGCATAGGGGAACGGGGATCACTACCCTACTACCCCACAAAAACACCCTTTGTGGGCAGGCAACTCATCCCAGTGGGATGAGAAGGCTATGAAGTCTGGGCCCACTTTCCCCATGGGCCAGCCCCTCCCCACCCAGTCCAGCACCCAGGAGAGGATGCGGTCCTTACCGGTGTGCTTGGCCACTTCATGTACCTGGATCAGCCGGTCTGGCAGGTCCTCAAGCAGCAGGATCTGGTGAGCCAGCGCTGGGTCCGGGTCGCAGCTGGGAAGAGGGAGGCAACTCAGGGCATCTGCATGGCCCATGGACTTTCCCAGCCGGTGCATCAGGCTGTATTGGTAGCTGACTAGGAAGATTGACCAGCGAAGTGCCTGAGGCAACATCATCTGGGCGTCTGACGATCTGGGGCCAGGAGGCCCAAGAGTGGCTTGTGCTTGGTGAGTACAGTGAAAGGGCAGCCATAGAGGTAATAATGGAATTTTTTTACCCCTGCCAACGCCTCCTTATCAATTTGTGCATAGTTGCGCTTGGTCGATGATAGGGTCTGGGAATAATAAGCCACCGGCACCTCGCGCCCGTCTGGGAGCCGGTGGTGGCCCAACACTGCCCGCACCTCGTAAGGCAAGGCATCGCATGCGAGGACCACAGAAAGGGACTCATTGAAGTGAGACAAGACAGAGTTCAAGACGAGGAAGTCCTTTACCACTTGGAAAGCCACGGCATGCCGTGGGCTCCAAGCCCATTGAGCCTTTCTATCTAAGAGGCAGTGGACGGGCTCGGCCATGGCTGCCTTGTGTGGGAGGAATGAATGGTAAAAATTAAGAAGGCCTAAGAAGGCCTGCAGTTCCGTCTTAGAGGTTGGGGTTGGGGCATCCACAATAGCCTTTATTTTGTCCTGGGTTGGATGGATGCCGCATGCATCGACCTGGAACCCAAGGAAGTCCACACGAGGCACCCCAAGGATGCACTGCCCACAAGCGATCCGCGAAGACGTCTTCTGATGACGCCGAGATCAGAACATCATCGAAGAAGAGCTGTACTCTGGGAATTCCTTTGAGCAAAGTGTCCATTAGATTTTGGAATATACCTGGAGTCACACTCACCCCAAATTGCAACCTCCGCACCTTAAAAACCCCCCTGTGAGTTACAATTGTCTGCACTTTGACCGTGGCATCGTCCACCAGCAACTGCCAGTAGGCCTGTGCCAGATCCAGCTTACCAAAAATTTTGGCCCCGGCCAGGGACGCAAACACATGGCTGACCACCAGCACAGGATACACATGGTCTTGCAACGCCTTGTTAATTGTGCATTTATAATCTGCACAAATTCTGATGTCCCCATTAGGCTTGGCTGGGGTGACGATCGGTGTTTCCCACCTCATGTATGGGACCAGTTCCAGGACCCCCTGGTTGACCAGGCAATCTAGCTCTGCTTCGATCTTCGGTCAAGAGCCAACAGGGGGTGTTGACTTTTTAGGCGGATGGGGTGCACCGCCGGGTCGAGCTCCAGGGTGACTGGCGGCCCAGAGTACTTTCCGAGTACACCGTTGAATACTGCGGGAAATTCTTGGCATACATGACTATAGTCCCCATGGCCTACACGGTTTATCCCCATTACCGCCAGTCCTAGGGCGTCAAACCAGGTGAGGCCCAGTAGGCTGGTGAGAGGGGCCTGTACCATGACCAGTTCCAGAAGCCCCTCAAATGCTCTGTATTTCACCCTGAACTGGCCCACTCCCTGAACCGCTACTGGGTTTCTCTGAAAGTCTCTTAGCTTGAGGCTGGTAGCCTCTAGTGGAGGACCCCCGTGTGGGCATAACCACCTGAGGGTCTCCTCCGAGATAATGGACAGGGATGATCCCGTGTCTATCTCCATTTCACAGGGGGCGCCCTCTATCAGTACATTTACAGTCAATTAGTGGGCAGACCCCTGGGGCAAGTAATGTACCTGGTTCTGATGAATGGTGAAGCGGTCCACAGTCCCTTGATTCGTGGAGGTGCCCTTGGTGTTCCATGAACAGCAGGTGATGTGCCCCTGCTTCCCACATGTCCAGCAGATGGTCTCTCAAAACCTGCAGTTCTTCCTCTCGTGCGGATCCACGCAGCTGGCACAGAGCGCAGACCCGGGTCCCTTGGCACCATCCTGGGAAGCGGTGCAGAAGGCCAATGAGTGGGTGGGGGCAGTGCTCAGCTCCTTGTAAGTCGCGGTTTCCAGTGTCTTTGGCACGACGAGGTTCTGTGCCAGCTGGATGGTGCCAACGCCGCACGTGCTCAGCAGCCACAAATTCTTGAGTTCCACATCAGTTTCTCCCTGAATGTTTAGGAAGTGTTTCAGTTGGGCAACCCAGGCCCCCCCAGTACTCGGGATGGATAGGGTCGAATGCCAAGAGGTACTGTCCTGGAGCAGAAGCCATGACTTGGTGTGGTAGCAGCGGTGCAGGAGCCGGTTGCGATGACACGGTGGCTGGGGTCTGCAGTGCACTGGTGAGAGCAGTGAATGGCAGGGAGTCCTTGGCCTCCATGGTGGTTACCGATGCAGTGCTTGTGGTTGCGGTGGAGTCAGGCTTGCTCAACAGGATCCCATCTTCGTCGCCAGTGAAAAGTACTGAGGTCGGAGACTCAGCATAGTGAATCAGCTCTTTTTTATTGGATCACATCAGGAATGAAGGATACATGGGCCAGGGAGTGCCTGGCTTATATTTGTGCCCCGCACCACACACACACACACCCATCACCCATGATTGGCCTTATTTACACATCTACAATTCAATAGGTCTACTTTCGGATCCGGACAAGCCCGTAGGTGCGCCTACGGATCCGAAGTGGCTATTGTCTTTGGAGCGAAGCTCTGAGGTTTGTGGACCATATGGTCAGGCCATACGGTGGCGGCCATCTTATTCCAGTTGGTACACAACAGGGAAACTCCTGGAGATTTGAGAATGAGCCTGAGAAAGACAGGGACCTCAGTGGGGTACAGTGCCATAGAGTCCACCCTCCAAAACATCTGTTTTCTCCAGGGTACCTGATATCTGTAGTCTGGAGATGAGCTCTAATTCTGGGGGGTCCTGAGGTTCCACCTGGAGGCTGGCATCCTAGTTTGTAGTCTGTATTGAAGCAGTATACTTCTGGCTCAGGACCATTGCCTGAATACCATGGTTCCCAAGAATATACAAGTTGGGCATCCTTGCTGGATAAGTGTGCAGGTGTTCAGAATCGGTGGATCCTTGCTGGATAAGTGTGCTGTACTGGTGTCCATGACACAGATTCATTTCACATTGCCATAAAGTTGTTGTAAATTTACTTACAGATTGTGGAGAAATATTATTATTTAAAGTGTCGCATTCTTCTATTTATTTACTTCCATGCTCACTTGCCTATATACAATGTCTATATTCCCACCTTTTTCCTGAGCAATTGAGCTCCCAATAATATAAATTACAATAAAAACGGTATACAATCACAGAGATGTAATCAAACAGTAAAACAACAAATATACATTAAAAGCATATTAATATGTTTAAAAATACCCAGCCAGTGCCTTTCCTCAGACTAAGATTTTTTTCAGGCAGGCTCTTTAATCCATTTTGGTATTTGATGAAGAAAGTAGGTGGTTGCATTTCAGACAGGCAGGCTTTTTAAACTGTTGCTGATTCTGATAACAAATGGATTTTTTTAGTATGTCTTTTTAATATGCCCACCTTGATTTATCTTATAGGGCAAGTGTTTTGTCTTGTTTTTTTAATGAAGCTTTGATCCATTTTTTGTGAAACTTCCCCCCCCAAATTCCGTTGTGTGTTTGCATTTCTGAGTCTCAGGAGATGCTATCTGAAACTGTTTGTAGAGTTTTGTAATGAGCTTTATTTTTCCCGCCCATTTTTAAAAACTGAAGCAGTTTTTCAATATAATGATATAACAATCTCTCTGTATAATAATTGTGTTTTGGGTGGCACTTTGCGGCTCTCCCATTGACTGTGCAATGCACTCCCTCAGCCATTGGCCCATCAGCCACCACTCAAGAGTACCCAGCTGCTGGGTCTGCTCCTCTTCCCCTTCCACTCCCCCTTCAGCCACTGTGCCCTGTCAGAATTACTGGCAAACGGCTTTCTCTCTTGACGAAGATGCTTCTCCTGCTTGCCTCCTGTGTGGGACTAACTTTTCCCTCAGTGGCTGTTGGTAGGTGTAACAAACTGGCAGTTACCTGTGTTTATAAGATGGCTGCCATGTGATTGTTTATTTAAAATGTTCCCCCAAAAGGTTTAATTGAGCTGTAGTTCCAGAGAGGGGCCTGCAGGGGTATCACTCACTAGGTTGAATGGGGCTTCCTCATCTGCTGGCCTACAGTTCCCAGCTGCTCCAAGGCCAAAAAGTGCAGGAAAAGAGGGTCTGTCCCAAGGGGCAGGGCAGCATCAATATAGACTCCAGCCCATCCAGGGAGGAGGCAGTCTTTGTCCTACAAGAGGTTAGGAAACCCCCCTGCTGGCCAGGTGAGGGGTGGAGATCACTCAGAATTACAACTGATCTCCAGGAGGGAGGGGGGAGGAGATGGAAAGCTGAAATCAGGGGCAGATAATGGCAGGTTGATGCTTGGCTGGGAAGGAGACAGGGTTGCAAACTCCAGTTTGGGAAATTCCTGGAGATTTGAGGGATGGAGCCTGGAGAGAGTGAGGTTTGAGGAGGGGTGGGACCTCAGACAGGTACAATGCCATAGACTCCACCCTCCAAACCAGCCATGTCTTCCTGGGGAACCATTGTTGCCAAACTCCAGGTGAGGGGGGGAGATCACTCAGAATTACAACTGATCTCCAGGAGGGAGGGCAGACGTGAGCTGCAGTCAGAGGGGCAGATAATGGTAGTTTGATGATTAGCTGGGAAGGAGATGGGGTTGCCAACTCCAGGTTGGGAAATTCCAGGGATTTCAGGGGTGGAGCTTGGAGAGGCTGGGGTTTGAGGAGGTTGCCACAGCAAATTGACGCTGAGTGCCCAAGGCCTGGGCATTCTCCCAATGCCTCTTTCTAGAGCCCGTTGTATTTATTTCCACAATGGGCCTTATTTCTAGTGTATTGATAAAGCACAAAATGGAGAGAGAAGAATAAAAAAACTTTTCAGGTGCCACGGGAAAATGCAGGACCCTCTGAAATTCAAAACTGGATCCAAATGTACTGTGCATATAGTTTTAAGAGCCCATCTGAAAGGGCCCCCTTTGAAACAATTTCTTTCACCATGTCTGGGACCCAGCCTGATTCAAAGTCTTTGTGTGAAAGTGCCGTAAGACTTCATTGCCCTTATTAGCATCTTAATATGGGATGGCCTCGTTTGCTGAATGACATGATTAGAAATTACTACACACCGTTTTTGCTGCTAGTTAGATTAATAAATGTGTGTGTTTCAGTCAGACAACCAAGTAATGTTTTGTAGCTGTTTTGAATCTCGCCATGCATGGGCAGCTTTCTGTTGGGGAACCATCAAGCTGTAATAGCTGGTGACTCAGCATTAACATGGTATTACCTACCTCGTATTTTACTGTTGTTATAATGGAAGGCACAGTGTCAATTTCTCCATACAACCAGAGGCTATAATCAATCATTTCTGTTCATAGATGTGTACAGCCTGGCAGAAACTCTATCTTATATGAGGCTGAAAGTTTCTGTGCTCTGAAAACAAACTTTGCAGCCTGTATAGACCTGCACTGTGAATCAAACTTGATGCAGTGAATTTGAGAATCTAGACCAGCATAATTATTTAATGCAACCCACTTTCCAGCTTATGTAGGCCATTTTATGTCAGTTGTATGTCTTTATAGCTGTCCACCACACTGGGTTGCAGTAGAAGTTAAGACTTCAAAGAAATAAAAAGTTATTGAATATGGATAGTTGAATGAGAGAAAAGGAGAATGCTCGGGAAGTGCTGAAGTTCTCCAGGAATTATCTGTGAATCATTAAGAAGTAAAGATTCTGATAATTTTATTACACATGCACAGAGAGAAAAATATCTAACTACAATGATGGTAAAACTTATCTGATGACTGAATAGCTCTTTACAGGTTGGTTTACTGTGTGTTGTTTTTATTGCCCACTGCCTTAAAAAGTGTTTTTTTACTTGAACTGCTGACAGTCCATCAGCAAATGGGTGGGCTAGATGGATGGATTGACTTGATGTAAAGCAGCTCCACATGTCTATAAACACTGACAATTTATGGCTATCTATCTGAGGAAACTGGTTGCCAGTTTCCCTGTTCCAGTAGGTGATGTAGTCTGTCTGAACTGAAGCAAACAAAGACAGACCTCACTAACAAAAGAAGTTCTGAGGCTCAGCCACTAGACTTACTGACCTTCCCTCACATATCTTCTGTGCAACTGACTGGAGTTGGTGTTTTGTGGGATATTATAAACTATAGACTTGGAAGGTGATGCTCTCTTGAGACTCACCTGGTCCCTACCTTACTTTCCTTTAACTGCCAGGCCAAAACCCAGATTTTGTTGAGAGATTCCATCTTTTAAAGCTGTTTTTATGATCTGCTTCTGTCCTGAGTCCTGTTTTATGGATGTCATGTTCAATTGCTGAGTGAAGTTTATGCTGCTTTTATGCCCTGCTTGGTTTTTTACTGTTAGTTTTATTACTGTACTAGGAATAAGGCCCGCTGTGGAAATAAATACAATGAGCTCTAGAAAGAGGCTCTGGGAGAGTGCCAGGGCCTTGTACACTCAGCGTCAATTTGCTGTGGTGATCTCAGCAGGGTATAATAACAAAGAGTCCACCATTTTCTCCAGAGGAACTGATCTCTGCTACCTGAAGACCAGTTGTAATTTTGAGTGAACTCCAGCCCTCACCTAGAGTTTGGCAACAATTATTACCCAGGAGGAAATGGCTGGTTTGGAGGGTAGCATTGTAACTGTCTGAGGTCCAACCTCTACTCAAACCTCACCCTCTCCAGGCTCCACCCGTCAGATCCCCAGAAATTTCCCAACCTGGAGTTGGCAACCCCATCTCCTTCCCAGCTAACCATCAACCTACCGTTATCTGCCCCTCTGACTGAAGCTGACTTCTACCCTCCCTCCTGGATCTCAGTTGTAATTCTGAGTGATCACCACCCCTCACCTGGAGATTGGCAACAGTGGTTCCCCAGGAGGGAATGGCTGGTTGGGAGGGTGGAGTCTATGGCATTGTACCTGTCTGAGGTCCCACCCTTCCTCAAATCTCACCCTCTCCAGGTTCCATCCCTCAAATCTCCAGGAATTTCCTACCTGGAGTTGGCAACTCTATCTCCTTCTCAGCCAAGCATCAAACTACCTTTATTTCCCCCTCACTCTTCAGCTTTCCATCTCCCCCCCAATCTGCAGCCTCCATGGTGCTCTGAAACCCTGACTTCCACGTCACATTGGCTGTCATGGGGGGCATCTCAGCAGGGTATAAGGCTACAGAATCCACCATGTTCTCCAGGGGAACTGATCTCTGCCATCTGGAGAGCAGTTGTAAGTCTGAGTTATCTCCAGTCCTCACCTGGAGATTGGCAACGATGGGTTCCCAGGAAGAAACAATGGTTTCCCAGGACGAGGAAAGGTAGTTTTTCTCTGCAATGGGGACCAAAGCAGTTGACATTATTCTCCTCTCCCCCTTTTGACTTGCACAACAACCCAGTGAGGTAGGTTAGGCTGAAAGTCTGTGACTGGTCCAAAATCACCCACTCAGTTACTACAGCAAGAACCTGGATCTAGCAGACCCTGCTCTGAAGTACTGACTGCTATGCCTAGGGTAGCCAACCTCCAAGTGGAGCCTGAAGATCACCAGGTATCACAACTGAACTCCAGAAAACAGATCTCCCCCCCCAAGAGAAAATAACTGCTTTGGAATATGGGCTTTATGGCATTCTGTTTAGCTGAGGCCTCTCCCCTCCCCAAACCCTGGTGTATCTCACTCCTTAAGTTCACTGCCACCACTCACTGAATTGTCACTGCCCTATTTGGAGATGGAATCCCCAATCTTTGGGGGATCCCTGGAAAGTTGGCAGGCTGAGGGTCCAGCCTTTCCTTGCTTCCCTGGGCTACTCCCTCCCTTTGGTATTGTACAGAGTGGGGAAGTCTATGTGGTCAGACCACAACACAGATTATTAGACGAAATAATAGAATTTATTTATTTACACAATTATGGCTGAATTTCTACTGCCTCCCAGGGTGTCCCCACATCTCTGGTGTGTGGCCTGGACAGGCTGGTCAGGACAGGCAACAGGAGCCTTTCCTAACCTCCTGGGGGACAAAGACTGCCTCCTCGCTGGATGGGCTGGAGTCTATATTGATGCCGCCTCGCCCCTTGGGACAGTTGCTGTTTTCCTGCACTTTTTGGCCTTGGGGCAGCTGGGAACTGTAGGCCAGCAGATGAGGAAGCCCCATTCAACTCAGTGAGTGATACCCCTGCAGGCCCCTCTCTGGAACTACAGCTCAATTAAACCTTTTGGGGGAACATTTTAAATAAACAACCACATGGCAGCCATCTTATAAACACAGGTAATTGCCATTTTGTTACACCTACCAACAGCCACTGAGAGAAAAGTTAGTTCCACACAGGAGTAAAGTGTCTTCATCAAGAGAGAAAGCTGCCAGAAATTCTGACAGGGCACAGTGGCTGAAGGAGTGGGCAGGGAAGAGGAGCAAACCCAGCACCCAGCCAATGGCATGTGAGTACTCTTGAGTGGCAGCTGGGCGGAACTCAGGCAACGCAGCCAGTGCCTAGGGACACCCTCTAAGTGACAGATCAGAGAGCCAAAGGCTGAGGGAGCATGTGGAATGTTCAGAAGAATCCATGACCAAAACACAATTATATATAAGGACAGATTTTTTTAAACTTTCTAAGCTGACATGAACAAGTCTCTGGGAAGATGGCATATACATTTTCCAAATAAACAAATATATGGGGAAGTATAGCTTCATTCTGAAGTTTCTTCTTTCATGAAGAGATTTCATTCTATTTCTCACAACTGTGGTTATCTACGTTACCTTCTTGGGTACAGAAGCATTTGTTTCTACCTTATGGTTTATTCCCCCACTCTAGGTGCCTAGAGTTTCCTCATCACATTTATTAATAAGAGGCTTTACCGGACACTGCTTGTGGGGAGGGCGAGGTAGAAATCTAAATAAATAAATAAATAAATAAAATTTTTACTTTTGGGTAGTGTGTGTGTTAAAGTGCCATCAAGTTACTTCCAATTTATGGCAGCCCTATGAATTAATGATCTCCAAAACTCCCTGGTATTAACAGCCTTGCTCAGGTCTTGGAAACTCCAGTCCATGGCTTACTTTATTGAGTCATTCCCAATGCTTACTGGTATTCTCCTTATAGCCTAAGGGTGTTTTTTAGCTTTAAGAATATTAATCCTTTGGTGATAGCCATAAATAAGCAGCAGAGACATCCTTTCCCGTTGCCCTACTTCCATCATTTGAATGGATCACCATCTTTAATATAAGCCAGCAGTCTTAGGCCACCAAGATCAAAAGGTTTCAGGTATGTGTAGGTAGCACAGGTGTCCATTTATGCTGTGGGGGAACTTCACAAATGAAACCATTTGACCTGAGTTTAACAAAAGGAGACTGCTTTGGTTACTCGCTTTATAGCCAATCCTGTTACACCTGCACTAAGCAGCAATAAAGAGGTGTTTGATGAGACAGGTGACTGAACTTTTTTTTTTAACTAGGCAGTGCTTCAAAATATTTTTGTTTAAGGGGGAGAGAACCGTTTTCCATCTCTAACAGTACAATCCTATGCATGTTAGGCTATAGATTTTTCACATCACCTCTTATCCTTAACTGAAGATCCTGGTGGTTGAATCTGGGATTCTCTGAATGCAGTGAGCCACAGCCCCTCCTTTGCAAATATCTCTGGTCTCCTTAAAGAGTTAGAGATTCCCAGCTGCAAAGAGGAAAGGCTTCTGATAAAGCAAATCCGTTTGATTGCCATCAGGTATCTATTTCTCCCCCAAGTCCTTCAGGAATTTGCTTTGTTTGTAAACAGTTCAGTCTGGACTGTTACACACAGAGCAAATTCCTGTAGTACTTTGCCTCTCAGTCTGCCCCTTGTGATTTCCAGGATAGTACTGAGATTGTTTAATGGGATTTTTCAGAATGTCTTCTTCTGCAACTGCACTCATCTTTGTATGCTAAAAATAGTAGAACAGTGTCTGAAATTGATCATACTTCAGACACTATTTATTCTTCTCCTCTGGAAAACAAAATATCGTGGGATTTTTTAAAGTCAATTTATTTTTGTTCTCCAGCTTTTATCTCTTTAGAAAATGGTAACCATTGCCATTTCCTTGTATTAGATTAAAATGCCTACTGCTCTACTTGTCAAGCATCCATGGAACTGAGCACTTCAGTAGTTATTATCTCAAGAAGCCTGGCTTTGGATGGTGCTGTCAATAAGTGTAATGCAGATGATGCCATTATGACAGGCTTCATCTTGGAATTAAAAGGAAGATGACTGGGGCAAGTGAGCTGGCATGACCCATTTCCTGTACTGTGCTGAGTTTATAAATGGCCACGGGTTGCTTGTAATGTCTTCTTCTTTGAGTCTCTGTCTACTCATTTTGCAAAATATTGTCATTGCCTATCAGAGACAAGAAATGTAGATATGATGGAATGACTTCTTCCTGCTTTTTTCCCTTCAAGGATATCCAGTGAACATTCTCCAAAACTTCAGATCCGGAGCCACAGTTACTTGAGGGCAGTGAGTGAAGTGTCAATCAATAGGAGTTTGGATAGCCTTGACCCTGCAACTCTGCTTACTTCCCCCAAATTCCGTTCCAGGAATGAGAGTTATATGAGGGCCATGAGCACTATTAGTCAGGTGAGTGACATGATGCAGGGCTTAGAAAACAAAGTCAACATTAGTCTCCAGCCTGCTCCGATGACCATAGAATGCATGTAAGCCCTGAATTGTTTTTCAGTGAAAACAAAGAAAGAAAATAATCCTTTGCATAATATTTTGAAGTGTTTAGCTATATTTAAAAAACAATTTTATCACACTCTAGTGTGACTGAAAAACCTGAAATATAAGAGCAAGCGTGGTTCTTGATTACTTTGACTACAAGTAGCAGAGGGCAGGTCTAGTCAGCTCCAGCGTTAGCTCTAAGAACTCTTTCTCCCATAAATGAATGGTTGCTCTTTGCATCTATCCCGAAAAGGAAAACAATTGCAATAAAGGCAGAGGTTGCCTCCTACCCGAACATGAGGAACCAGCCCTCTTAAAGAGAGGTCATGTACACTGTACCCTGCTAGAGGTCCTTGCACTGTACAAGCTTTCTCCCTCTCCACACACAGAGACCCTTCTTTGTGATGGGCATTTTGCTAGTACTTGAAAAGAAACAACACACAGATGCCCAATCTGTACTAATTCCCATATCTGTCTATTTCCATATGGCTGAGGCAAAATGTTTGTTTGTTTTATTTGTAACATTTATATACCTTTGTGCTATCCAGAGACCAACTCTCCCAGGTGGGTATTCTTTAAAAATTATGTGGTATAAAATTGTGCTCAGTGCCTTCACATTCACAGCAAAATATTGCTGAAAAGAAGAAGCTATGGTAGAGTTCACAGCTCTTGCTTATTCTTGAGATTTTATGGATAAATCTTGTAATACTGCTGTATATGGTAGTAAGTTGCTAGACCTATTGTCAATCCTCAATCTTTTGAGAGACAACAATATTACTTCTAACTCTCCAATGAAAGAGAAAGACTTGGAAAGACAGGCTGTTATACTTCAAAAGTCAAAAGGGAAATAAATGGATTCAAAAATATTTTTAAAAGAACCATATCCTCAGACACTTTCTCTATCTGGGGAGGCTGACACATGGTTTCTGCGAACTTGAAATTGGCAGTACTAAATGAATTCATTCCTACTGCACCAATACACCCACTGCTGGAGTGGAATGCAAAAGCTTGAACGCCAGCTGGCACAAAATGCGGTGAAGAGAGAGAGACACAGAGAGAGAGAGAGATTTTTGTTTAAGAAACCTGAGCAATATCACAGTAAAAAGAAAAATGTTGCTTCCTCAGTGACCATGCAGAGTAATACTTTCCTGCTAAACCAGAAGCCACTTGTGAGTCTGTAGGACCTTCAGGATGTGCTTGTGAAGCTTCAGTCTTGCTTTTACAGACTGTATGTGACACAGAAGTTGACTTCCATTTTGTCTTTGAATAGAACTGCTGCTGCCTTTGTACCCATTGTTGATTGGACTTTGGAAGCAAGTAGGGCTGATAGTTGCAGCCTCCACCCCACCCCCCTTTATAGTGCTATAGTGAAGTATTATCGTGAAATACTATAGCACTAGTGAAGAATTGTGGAACTCTACAGTAGAAATTCAACAATATACCTTGCATTAAAAAAACCAGCTTGAATAGTCAAGGTTTTTATTATCCATGATGCTTCTTTGTGTGTATTCTTATTAAAACTGATTCTATATGGGCCCTGACCTGGATAGCCCAGGCAAGCTTGATCAGATCTCAGAAGCTAAGCAGGGCCCCTGGCAAATACTTGGGTGGGAGACCTCAAAGGAAGACCAGGGCCAGGATGCAGAGGCAGGCTATCAAGCCACTTCTCTGAATGTCCTCCATTTCCCAGTAGGAATCACCAGAGGTTTCCAGGCATGGGCACACACACATACAGATGCAAAAATACCCCCCAAACCCTGATTTTAGAGGGCTTTCTGTACATCAACATCTACATTGTTGTGCACATAACACATTCGTATACTTGGGGATTTTGTTGACATGCGTGGTATTTGAATGGTATTTTGAGTTGTACCTTTTAACACATTACTTGATATAGAAGTTTCTACTGCTTTGTACTTTTTTATTGTTTAATAAAGGCCTGACTCTTTTTCTTTATGTGACAGTTTAATAATTTAATAATTTTTGGGTTACTACTATCACTAGTTAACCCCTTATAACCTACCCAAATATCTGAAATCTCAATGGGTCCTAGCTGAATATTCAGGGTTCTTTCCTTTAGATTTACCATTTACATCTAAACTAGACATTATGGGGAAAGTGTGGTTGTCACCAAAAATATAACATCATGTCTCATTCCTTCCTACTTCCCCTTTTGGAGCTTGTATCATGACATTCTGCAGTTCTTCACCCTTGCTTCATACCATAGAAAAGTGTGGAATGTCATAACATTACTGCATGGATAAATTCTAATAGACATTATGGAGGCAGAAGGTGGAAATAGATATGAAGCAGTCAATTTCAGCAGCAGCCACATAAGAACAAGTTCCATCTGCTTCCCAGTATTCAATTAATTGACAGAGGTGTGGCAGAAGAAGGCGTATGCAGTCAATTAAAGAAACAGATATGCCCACATCATTAAACTGTGCCCCCAACCTTACAAGGAAAAGATGAGACTCAAAACAAACCTAGATTGGTGTGTTTTGCAAAGAGGCAACTGGAAAGGCATGAGCCGGTGTAGAGTGTTTGGCTTGAATGCTAGGAACCAAGTTAGCCCTAAAAGTCACAAGTTAGATTTAGAAAGCTGCTGACTTTGCAGGTAAACCTACTTTAGAGGCTTGTTATAGATTGGGAAAGGCTGTGATACAAATGTAAAAAAAATACTGTAAGCGTGACAAGTAACATTATTACTTTGGGAGAACATATGTGGTCACCTTTCTTTTAGCTGGCCACTTTCCTATCTCTGTTGTTAATTCCATTTCTATTTCTTTGTTTAATAACTTCTTGCAAGCCATGTTTTGCCATTTTAGAAACCATAATCTATGTATCTTTAAAAACTTTTTTTAAAAAGCTTTTCTTATCTCACTAAAGATCATATTTGAAATTTTGTTCCCAACAAATAAGGATTAAAATTTACTCTCCTTTTATTTTATTAAAACTGACACTGATGCTGCCATGTGACTTTAAAATTTGAGGCTCTTGAAAACTAAGGAGCATCATAACAGGTTTCATGTTGCTGGTTCTACCAAGATAGAACTTCTGCAGTTGGCCAAAGCAGTTTTCATTATGTTCTAGAAACTAAGGCTGATTTCCCACTACAGCTGCCTCGGTGTTGCGCCGCCATTTGCCCCAATACTATTAGTCAATTTCACACCCGAAGCCGTGGGGCTGCATTTGACCAGCGGCTTGGCTTCAGGTGTGAAATTGACCTTGTGTCAGGGCAAACGGCAGCACAACACCGAGGCAGCTGTAGTGGGAAATCAGCCTAAGAGAGCAATTCTAAGCAGGTCTTCTTGGAAGTAAGTCCCATTTTATTCAGTGGGCTTACTCCCAGGAAAGCGTTTTTAGGAATGTAGCCTGAGAAATGTAAAATTGTTAAGCTGAATATTCATTGGTGCTTGAGCACACAAGTAGAGTTCCAAAGTGTACATAATCCTCCTATGCCAAGAGGAAGTATCCTCTTTAGCTGCTTGGTGATGCTTTATCATGAGAATTTAAGGTTTTGTTCCTTTCCCCTTTGGCTTTAGATAGTAATGCAAGCTGGACTGTACTGCTGGATTTAATTAACCTGCATATTGTTTGCCTGCAGGTGAGCGAGATGGAAGTAAATGGTCAGTTCGAATCAGTCTGTGAGTCAGTGTTCAGTGAACTAGAGTCTCAGGCAGTAGAAGCCCTGGATCTGCCAATGCCGGGCTGCTTCCGCATGAGGAGCCACAGCTACGTCAGAGCCATTGAAAAGGGCTGTTCCCAAGATGATGAATGTTTGTCGCTGAGGTCCTCCTCTCCCCCACGCACAACCACCACTGTGAGGACCATCCAAAGCAGCACTGGTGAGTTACAAAATAAGAAATCAGAGACAGGACAAAGAAAGGGATGATCTCATGCTCATTGCCAGGGCGGCCTGTACAGTCTGAAAGTGTAGCCCTCCATTCACTCCATTTGGACTACCATTCAAGCACACACTGTGGAGATAGGTAAAGTCTCTGGTGAGACTGTGTGTGTGTGTGCTTGTGTGCTGGAAGAAGTGAGCCAGTCTGAGTTTCAAAGAGAGGGAGGTGCCAACAAAGTTTGAAGTCTTTTGGGTTTGCAATGGAAACAAGATTAATGGGAAACCATGGAGAGATAAAGCTGTAGTGTGAAGTGGGTTATGACAAATATGGATATGTGAATATTTCACTGAATTAGCATGTATGGCTCTATTAAACTTTTCTTAAATATACAGTAACCTTTTTGGCAGCTTCCTAGAAATTTATCATTGCCATAACTCAATCTTTGTTAAGGTGAATTCCCAACAGTTCTTCATTCTTTTGGCATGCCAACATGGTGCAAGTTTTCTGAGTACCCACAGCTACGTATACCATTCTGGACTGTTTTATAATGGTCCTATATGTACTGGTGTGTATTAAGTGCCTATCTTAGTAAATTCAGGTTTGAGCTTTTGTTCTTGAGGTAGATAGGAGAAGAAGATGGCCTTCTGGGTGGAACAGTAGTGCAAAGTGGTTCTCACACCTACTGGGGAAAGAATAATAGAGTAGCAAGTTGGCTTTTATTCTGTTCTGTTCTCAGCACTGCCGGCATGCTTTTTATATGTAGAAACTTTTCAACACAGAATGTTCCTGACAAAAAGTCCCAGCTTGTCTAAATCGGGCAAGTCAGTGGAAACAATGCGACTTCATACCAAACGAAGATCTAGCCACCATTTTTCCCAGGTTAGCTGTGGGTTTGCAAAACATATACTTACGAAATTTCAGGCTAACTTTTGTGGCGAAACTTTATCTTTCCTCCCTGAATTCAAATACAAATGTTGAATTTATATGAAGTGTACAGCATGCAGTAATAACTGCATTTGTGTTGCAAGCATTTTGTAAGAGGACTCATGGGGGAGGAGAAGTCCCTTCCCTGGGGTTTGCTCCACTTCTCTCCACCCATGCCAGCTTCCATTTCTCCTGCTCTTCTCCATGTTACCTTCCTGGCTTTCTTTTCCACCCCTTGCAGACCCTGTGAACTTTCCTCCACAGCCTCTCCCATCCTCAACTCCTGCTTCCTGTCTCACCTCCAAAGGGAATTAAATGAAACGCCAAATTTGTTTCAGCAGCACTTAAAGCCCATGTAATAGTTGCTAATTCAGATTTATGGTAATTATCAGGTAGGTCAGTCATTCCTTTGATTAACAGTGACACTGGTTTGTGGCTTTCTACTCTGGGTAATAATTCAATTTTAAATTATATTTTGAAATTACAGTTACACCTGATCTTATATGATTGTTAAAATGTCTGATCCTATCATTTCTAATCTATGGATTTTTTCCTGTATGTTTTAAATATTTCATTTCCTCTTATGTGTCTAAAAGCCAGTGTGCAATATTGTTTAAAAGTTCCAAGGTTTACAAGTATACCCCATGAGATCTTGATTGCAGTTTTGGATTGCCTATGTAATGTTGTCTGGGGCTGCCAAGGCAACGCACAGTGATCACCAAGCTCTCATAAGGCACTCTCATGAGATGTTCACTTTTAATGTTTTATTTAATCCTCCCCTTTTTAAGTTTTAATTTTTTTCTCAAAACCTGGGTGGTCATCTGGATTTGCCAAAATCTACCCTAACCCTGGGTGGCCCTATTAGTGGATTTTTTTATCTGGGTGGTGGGGGCAACTTACAACTCCTAAATATATGACAAGCAGGGAACCCACAAAGAGTTGCAAGCGGTATCTTGTTTTCCCCTCCCCCACTTTTTCCTCTTACCTCCCCCTGAAAGTCCCCACAGCCTCTCCTTTTTCACTGCTTCATTTCCCCCTTCCCACCTATCAGCCAGTCTTTATTTATCTGCCCCCTGCCTCCACCTTGCCTGCCTCTCCCTAGGCAAAGCCTAGACCAGTTGTACTGCTGCCAGTGGTCAGGCTGGACCTGGTTGCGCAGAGCTGGCAGCCAGGCGAGACCTAGTTGCTCAGTGCTGTGTGCACTGCTGGCCTGGGCCTGGTTGTGTGGTGCCAGCTGCACTGCCAGGCAGGACTCAATTATGTGTTGCTGGCCAGGCTGGGCCCAGTTGTGTGTGTAGTAAGTCTCCAGTGCTCGCCAGCTGCCAACTCTGGGTGGGAAAATTCCTGGAAATGTGGGGGTGGAGCCTGTGGAAGGCAGAATTGGCAAGGGGCTAAGACTGCCATAAATCTACCCTCCAAAAAACAGCCTGTTTCTCCAGAGGAAATTATCTCTGTAGTCTGGAGATCACAAGAGATCTCCAGGCCCCCCTGCAGGTTAGCACACCTAGGAGGGACATAGGACCTTTGCAGGGCTGTTCTGGCCTCTGAGGCCTCTTCCCCGGGCTTTGTTTTACAGAGACCAAGGCTTAGAGGCACAGCAGTATTGTAGTTGCCAAGCAATTGCTAAAATGGCCACTGTGTCAGGTCAGTTTTAATCCCTCAAAATATTTCAGATTTTTCTGCAAAGCTGGGATTTCCATCAGGATGATAGAGAAATCCCCCTATGTCCCTAGCTCCATTTTGTGGTTTGATTAATCATATCCTCTATAGCATGGTCTGGAATACAGTGATTATAACCTTCATTCAGATATCTAGCCTGTATAAGCACCAACCTCCCACCAAATCAGGGGATGGGGGAAATGGGGAGAAAGTCAATTGATGCACTGACATCACTTCCAAGTGAAGACCCAGAAATGACATAATTGCATTGGGCAACACTCTAGGAATTCCCCAAATCTCTGTGATGTTGACCATAGAGATTCAGGAAATTCTTAGAACATTGCTTGACATGCTTCCAGGTCTTCACTAGGAAGTGATAGCACTGCATCAAGCAGTGTCTTTTTCACATGTACTGTCCCCCCACCCCACCCCAAAGTCTTCTGGGGTTGCTAGGTATGTACCTGTCAAAGCTACCTGTATGTCCCCATTACCAGATCTGAAAATATTTTGTGTGCATCAATTAATTTTATTCCAGAGTTAATTAGGGGGAATGCACATAAACCCTCTCATCCTCTTAGGGCCCATAGTCCTCCTCTGGAATCCTCATGATCTCTTCAGTGGCAGATGTAGTTGTTCATCAGGCTGGGTTAGTTATTTGCCCCGGTAATGTGGTAGCTGCTAAAAAACAAAAGTTCAGATTAATCGGAGAGCTTCATATCACAGTAGTAATATATGTGAGTGCTAGTTGCACAATTTGGCTTAATGGTGTAGTTTCTTCCCACACCAAGTGCTCCAGAAGAAGATGAAACGCTGGCGTGGGAAGTAGCTGAACCACAAGCCTGGTGCTTCTAGACATGACTGCTGTGATGTGGAGCCTTGACTGTACAGAAGCATTTTTTTTCCAGCACTTACCTCATTGCCAAGGAAACATACTAACGGAGCTTCTGTAGAATTGCTACTGGATGCCTGCTTGGCTTCACTCTTCCTAGGCCAACTTCTTTACAAGTAAGGAATGGAAGGTTCTATGTTTGTGTGCATTCTTGAATTGCTGATTCCCTGTAAGTAAGTTCACAGTGAAAAGGAAATGATTTGTGAACATTTATGAAAAAGGATTTGAGTTAGCGCTCATGCAGTGGATTCTACCCATACTAAAACAACATGAACACTCTGGGAATGAAGAGCAGGGAAAATCTGAGGGGAAATTGGGAGGGGGAATGAAATGCCGTGTGCAAAATAACTTACCAGAAACATCGATCATAGGGTTGCCGGGCTCTTGTTTGAATATGAAATTTGTTCCCTTAAGTATGCTGAGAGATGAGGCAGCTGCTATTCCTGATGTCTTGTTCTTCCACTAGTCCATTTCCCTGTCTTCATCCACAGTGAATACAGGACAAGGCAGGATAGAGAGACTACTAGAAGAATGAGCAAAGTTGTCTTGACAAAATTAAGATGTTAGCCTGGTCTTCAGAAAAGGACTAGACAGCCTAGTCCTGTCCCAGATTTAGAAAGAGGTTACAGATTATGAACTGTGTGAAACATTGTGACATCTCTGCTTACAGTTAGCAAGGTCTATTATTAGATTCAAATTAATGCCTTGTGGTAATTTTCAGCAAAAGGCCATTTTTCATATTAAAATGTGTTCTATGTCTGCATCTTTAGGCAACAAAGAACCTGTGAAACATCCATTTCTTATATTCACACAGAGCTGTTTATGATGTCAGTTGGACTGCAGTCATCACCCTAAACAGTTGTAATAGACCCCTGATTGGAAACGGGAAATCATAAGCTCTTCTCCAGGCTACTGAGTGGGATGGGGCAGTCACTGCAAACGGCCGGACCAGAACATGGTGCCTCCCGGTCCCAGTGCTGAGAGGCAGTTTAGTATGCTGCTATAGCCAGTAGTATCAAAGGCCACTGAGAGATCCGGCAGAATTAGCAGGATCACATTTTCCCCCTCTAGTTCTCGGTACAGGTCATCTATCAAGGGGCAGTCACTACAAATGGCCAGATTGGAATCATATAAAGCTTTAAAGAGTAAACTTATAATACTGAGCTGTGCTCAAAGGGAACAGGAAGCCAATGCAGTTTTTGAAAAATGAGTTTAATATTCTCCGCTGCCTAATCTCAGCAGTGTGGCAGCTACATTCTGAACCAGATGTGATTGCTTCGAGTACAGCCTCGTGTGGCCTGCCGCAGTACTTTTGACTAGGAGTATCAAAGGCACACGGTGTCAGATCATAAAGGCCAACAGTTACAAACACAATTGCTTTTTTAATCAGTTGGAAAATAAAGTTGCATCACAGATGGACGAACCCGGGTATCATGTTTTACCATTACAGTTGCTTCTGTCTTTGTATATCTTGGTTTGCCTTGTTAGCGTTGGCAACTTTTATATGCTTTAATACCTGTACTGACATGCAGAAAATTATGCCCCTTCCCAAATAAGCATGTGAAGTTTTTGCCATTGATACATCTATGGGCTAGTGAATGTTCAACTATTACATTTCTGCTGAGGAGTTACAGGATAAAGGAAGCCTGCCAAAAAAAAAAAAAGTTGGCATCTTTAAATTCTGTCTGGAACTCCTGTCTGAGTATCCAGCTACAGCTATGAATTCCAATATTGTTATGATCTACATTACTTCCGCATAATATATACAGCATCAGCAAAATGCAAGCAACTGTTTTGTAACAAACTGGGGCTTGGTGTGAAATCCTCTGAGACCTTCTCTTGTCAGCTTGATTGACGAGTTGTGTTGAATGAGCTGCTCAGTAGAATTGCAAGTTTAATCTTTTCTCTAAGCCCTAAGCGTTCAATAAACAGAATTGGAATGAAGTTCAGTACTCACAAGACACTGAACTAGACCACTCATTTCCATTGTGCTGTGTTTTTCTGCTTACTTTTCTCTGTGCACAGCAAGAAAGTATCCATCTCGCAATGGAATGAAACCTAGATTGCTATAGCATTCAGAATTTCTGCCACTAGTTAGATTGGGTCCTTTTTCCATATGAGATGGTATCCCAGCATGTAGGTTAACGTCTCACAAGCTCATCAAAATAAAACATATATGGAAAAAATGTTCAGCCATGATAAATGACTGAATGATTCTCCCTTTTTCAAGAACGAATAAGAATATAAGAACATAAGAGAAGCCAATGTTGAATCAGGCCAATGGCCCATCTAGTCCAACACTCTGTCACACATTGGCCAAAAATACCAGGTGCCATCAGGAGGTCCAGCAGTGGGGCCAGGACACTAGAAGCCCTCCCACTGCTGCCCTCCTCCCAGCACCAGTATTCTGGGAGTAAGTAATCCCATGTTTGGGTAGCTTGGTTGTCTATATTATCCTGCCAAATAGTAGCAAGGAGAATTTTACCACAAACGTGCAGATAGAATGGTTGTCTGTATCCACCCAGAACTGAATCAAAATTATGCTAGAAATTAAAGTTCTGTATTTGTCTAACTAAAATAGCATGGCACTGAAAGAGGCTGTCTATGCCAGGAAACCACTCCAAACTGACATGTATTTGCTTTCAAAATGGACAGGATTGTATTGCAGATCTCCTGAAGTGAGAAATGTTCACCTCCAATCTATCATGATTTGGTGCTGTGGAATCTAAAATAGAATGACCTTTCCAAGGTTACCTCCTCATTAGTAAGAAAGAACACATTTTGAAATGTAGTTTGAAGCAACTGTATAATGAACCCAGAGAGCAGATCATATCTCGGACTTACATGAAAAGACAGGAGGAGCTCAGGCATGCAAACACTTTTGACAAACAATTTTTCAGCTTCTTCTGAATCTGTCTTTAATTTTTAGCCTTACTTTGAGTGAAAGGCTAAATGAACTATTTCATGCCCAGTCTTTCCTTGAGTGTTCCGTATGTTTGCTACCTCTTTCATGGTGCAGGTGTGAATGTTGATTGTAACTGACAATCATAGGTCAAACCTGAGATTCTGAACTCTTCCTAATTTACCAAAAACAGCATTATTTGAACTGCAAGCTGTGCCTCTTTAAGGTGGTATCTATCAGTAATTGTTAGTCCTTCCAATAGGGGTTTTGATTGGTTCATGAAACTATTTACACTATTTCTTCTTGCATCTGTTTGCATTACTGAAGTTCAGTTGGGACAATCCTATGATTTTCAGCAAGCTTTTTGCTTTGCTGAGGTCTTTCTCCAAACACCTGAAATCATCCCAAGGGCCTGTATGGACCTCCTTTCTCCTGTTCCCCGAGCAGCCAGATAGTTTCCATGTCTGTCCAACAACTCTCTGTACTCCAAAAGAGCTTAAAGTACCTTTGTTTCAGGATTATATGGGAGAGTATAGATAGTCCCCCTGTTTCTGAAATACTCATTTCAGAGAATGAAAAACCAGAGATATAGACACCGGTTTTCATAACCTTTTTCCCAAGGAGGTCTTCACATATGCCAGTTCTTATAACTACAGTATGAAATTTTGACATGTATCAATGAACCATTGCAGGTCAAACATTTTTAGTGGTCACTTTAAACATTCATGAAAACCAAGTGATGGGATACATTTATGCAGTAATCAGTATAATTTCTCATGGAACTCTTATTTCAGAAATAAATTTCCTTCCTGTGGATATAATTCTTACAACCAAGTTGCTTTTCCATTTCATCCTTCAAGAAAGACTTTTTAATTGATTTTGTTGACCTTTATGTTTCCTGTTCCAAAACAGAACACTGTGTTCAAGAAAAAAGTGTTTCATTGATTCCACATAATGGCATTTCATTTTCAGTTACTATTACAGGCTTTTGTTGTTGCTCTTTTGAAATTATTGCTACACACATAAAAGACTTTTCCTCCATTTGAGCTACATGCAGTGCCTCAACATGTCTTAAAATCAGCCAAGAACCACCCAGTTCATGAATTCTGAAGCAAACTGAGCATTGTATATACGATGAGATAGGAAGGTAGCAATCAACTCAGAAAGGCAGTCATTTCCTAGAGACTTAACAGTAGACACAGCACAAAACCATGTTTCTGCAGAACAGAATGTCTTTACGCCTTTTTGTTTTTAATGGTTCAAGGCCAGTGTCCACAGTGATAGCAGAATTAATGTCTTATTAGTAGTTTAGGAGTGGATGTCATTGGAGAGAAATAAATTGTGGCTTCAAGATATTCGTAACTTGTTCCTATAAGGTCAAAGTAGTGAAATATGCTCTCCTCAAGGGTGTCAAACATGGCTAGAACTGGCCTACCCAGGGCTGTTATCTGGCCTGTGAGCAGTGCTAATGGGTAATGGGCAGTGGAAGTGGGAGGGTGGGCATCAGGGATATACTTTAAGGAAATACTGTAAGAGTGTTAATGTTTTAAGCATGTTTGTATTTTGAGTAAAAAATAATATTGTTAATTGGGTTTGCCTGTGTCTTTCATAAAGTTTATATCTCCAGTACCTGGCATTACATTTTATGGCACACATGGCACGGTCCGACAAAGTTACATTTATGTCAGATCCGGCCCTTGTAACAAATGAGTTTGACACCTCTGTTCTATATGGTCCTGCCTTTGAAGACTTCTCAGAAACAGCACTTGGACTAAAATGCTGCTGCTGCTCTAAAACATCAGATAGTTTATCTTTTGTATCTTAGTATTGTGTTTTCAAGTACAATCTCAATGGCCTGAAACAAGAGAATCTAAAAAACTCCTCTTCCAGTTCGCCAAGTTCACCACCTGAAGCCTTTCTCCAGATTCCCTACCTAACAGAGGCAAGGTGGATGGCAACTAAGGAGAGGGGTTGTTCCATGGTGACATTACGTTTGTAAAATAGCCTCCCCCAGTGTTATCTTTTAGATGTCATGTAAACACATTTTGGTTACATGTAGTTTTTGGTTATGTTGCTATATTGTTTATTTTGCTGTAACCCCCTGCCTATTGGTTTAATTTGATTTTATGGATGGTTTTTGTATCGCTGTTGTGCAGACTGCTGATTTATCTTGTGCCACTCTGACCTGGATAGTCTAGACTAGCCTAATCTCACCAGATCTTGTAAACTAAATAGGGTCAGCCCTGGTTAGTACTTGGATGCGAGATCAGCAAGTAAGTCTAGGGTTGCTACCCAGAGGCAGGCAGTGGCAAACTACCTCTGAACGTCTCTTGCCTTGAAAACTCTACAGGGTGGCTGCAACTTGACAGCAAAAATTGTTTATAATTGATTGTTTTTATTGAATTGTTTTAATGTTGTTGATGGGGGCCTTGGAATTTTTAGACAGGATGGATAGATTAGACAGACAGACAATTTTATTCAGTGTTTTCTACTGCCTTTGACTCATGGTTTACAAATAGTGTATGCCATGCCCAGCTTAAATTCTCATTGTGAAGATTTGCAACCACCAAAAACATGCTTAATCAGATGTTCTACGAGCACATTATTTATGTACATTCAGTAATCCCCCTGTGTCTCAGACAGTGCAAACCTATATCCCACCCAGACGATCTAACCTATCACTGATGCATCATTGCTTTCCCTTTTATTTTTCACACTCCTTTTTCAATCCTAAGCCTGTATCAGGGTCTTCGTTCTACCAGGTTGGGGTAACCTGGGCTGCTGGTTTGCTTTTACCTGAGCTTTGCTTCTTCCCTTCTGTAACTATGAAGGTGTGTGGTAATGGACATAGTCCAGAGGGTGGGCCCTTCCAGAAAGTTCTAAATATATATCTTTGATTCCTGCATTTTCTCCTTCCATTTCCTCATGCTATCCAAAAGAAAGGATGGGTGTGCAGAGCACTCAAGCACTCATGGCAACAGGATGTTTCTCATCACCTTAAAACTGGTAGTTATTTTGCATTGGCTAAACAACTCTCCTCTGCTCAACAGGTTAGAGCTGTGTTCAGCACAGAGGGGACAGTGGGCAAGTATGCATTATGCAGAAAGAGAACTTCTGTTGCTAGCAACCCCCAAACGCACCACCCACCAATGAAGGCAACAGGAAGCATCACCACCTCTGTTGGCAAACACCAACTCCCCCTGCTCCATTTGTTGCCACTGCTAGCCTGATTGTTTTTCGTGACTCATTTTCCTTCCAGAGTAAGAGCCAGGTCATATGGCAACAGAACAAACAGTAACTGGAAGCTGAGTTCTGCTTTGGATAGGTGAGTATTATGGCAAGGACAGTATTAACTGTTCCAAATGGTGAAACCCCCCAATTGCAAACATAAAAGGGATGCCACTGGGACAAATGGGAAGCTAGATCAAGGCAAATGAAGCGGAGAGAGCATCATCTCTCAGTTGCTTAGCAATCATGAATAAAAACTGCACAGGAACCACGTGCAGTGCTACCCATTTTCATTTCCATCCGCTTGTCTCTCCACAGGCAGCCAGTCATCATACACAGAAGCAAGGGTGTTACCAACCACCAGGGCCATGGAAATGATAAGAGAAGCCTACAACATCAGCAGTGACCCAACAGAGCAGAAGTCAGCTGTTGCTCTGTGAAGCTGTCATCTTTTTTGTTCTAGTAGAGGTCTTGAGCCTTTCCAGAGAACATGACAGTTAGTGTATGTAAGAGCTGCAGCTACAGCCCATATACAGGTGCAGTAATGGAAGGATAGGCTCCTCTTGTTTCTATATCATACAGACTCTAACAGTACAGGGGCTGTGCAAAGCAACAACAACAACAATAGATATTTCTGGGACTAGGTGCTTCTGTGATGCACAGCAGTCATAGCTCCACCACTGATGCTGTACAATAAAAACTATAATACTTCTAAGCTGTGTCTGTTTTGATAACTGTTGTCAGATGGGGAGCTTCTTTCTCATATTATTCATCTCAGCTGCCTTCATAACTCACATTCCAAAGGGAACCAGTGAGGTGTCCGTGACCACACCCCAATAGGACTGAGGACCCCCATTCTGCCTTCTTGACTATCCTTGGAACACCCTCAGAGGTGGGGTCCCAGCAGCTCACTGTTCTTCTCATTCTCTGTCTCCTTCCCCTTCTCCCAGGTGCTGCTGGTGTGACAGTAAATAATCAGTGAGGGACAGGTGACAAACTGTCAGTGAGAGTGGATAGCAAGGCATTCTAAGTTAATCATGAGCATCATCCTAATGAACTTGGTGAAACGGTGGCTGGATGGGGTTAAGGAGTTCTCGGCAGACAGTTTCCAGAACCAACACTGGAAACTGTCTGCCATTGGAGGCCTTGATCATCCCAATAACTTTGTTGGTTCATGTGCCAGATATTAGCAATCACATTGTTTTGTCTCAGATACATGAGTGGCTCTTTATAACCAGCGACTGAATCTAGGATTTCTTATATGTTTGCTAATCCCACCCACTGAGCTGAGGAATTACATAAAGCCCCTACATGCTTGGCTGTATGGCTTGGAGTCCTGGACACGCTACAAGAATCAGAGAGGGAAGGGAGCATATTTATAGGCTTGGCCTCTGGAAGTTCCCATCATACCTGTTCATGTGGCTCTGTGGTTAAGGTATTCCTCCATGATGTGAGAGTGCTAAGACTTTAATACCAGTGTTCCTCTCTCTATCTACATTATTGGTGACAATCAAAAGCTGACAACCATGCTGCAATCTCATTTGTTACTTCCTCAGGTTCCACATTTCCCCCTGTATCGTTCTTTTCCACTGAGCTTCCCAGCAGGTCAAAATTTTGCTTCGGTGAATTTGTTGTGTATGTGTGATGGGGGACATCATACCTGGGGTCCATGGGGACCCTAGTCACTGCAGAGTCACTGCTTCCTGGCACAGGTGGTTTTCCTTTTCAGTTGACAGCTCTAGATACCTGAAGGTGTGGTTATCTTCGCCCACCTCAGGGTTACAGTACATTACAAAGGAGAAGAGCCACAGCACTGCAACCTGCCCTTTTGCCTAGGACCCTCCCTGAGACCATTTTTCTCCCTATCTGGCGGCTGCTGCATCCCCCTTCTCCCCCTGGCTGGCTTTGCATTCCTTCCTGCTCCTGTGCCTTCTCTCCAGCCAGCAGCCCACTCCCATTTCCCTTTCCTCTCTTTTTGTACTCCCAGTTTCACACCTGGCTCCACCCTCCTCTGTTTCCTCCTCTGCATAGCCACACCCTGCCTTAAGACACCTGGGCCTAGAAAGCCATTGTTCCTCCATCTAGGCTTGCTTGCTGCCTCCATACCTTTTGAGCTTCCCTAGGACAGACTGCCAAAGCTGCTCTGTTGCCAGGATGTCATGGCTGCCCCTGATCCCACCCTACTCCATCCAGGTGAATCCTGCTACTGGGCCCAGGGGTGTGCTTGCCAGGCAGGCCATTGCCAGGTAGCCTGCCACAGTAAGTTCCATTCTTCATCATCCATGTCACTCCTTTCCCTCTCCCTTGTAAAGAAGAACAGGAATAAACTGCTTTAAAAGGGGATTAGATAGATTCATGGAGGATAGTGGCTACTAGCCATGGTGACTAAAGGGAACCTCCACATTCAGAAGCACTAAACCTCTGAATCCCAGAGCCAGGAGGTAACACTGGGGGAAGGCCTCAGCCTCTATGCCCTGTTGTTGGCTGCCCAAAGGAACTGGTTGGTCACTCTGTGAGGCAGGATGCTGGACTACGTGGACCACCGGTCTGATCTAGCAGGGCTCTTCTTATTTTCTTAACTTGCTAACCTTACACAGAAGCATTATGAATGTGTTCTGTGCAGTGTTATTAGCCTCGTCTCATTGGGCTCATAAGGATTTCAACCCTCCTCATGGAGATTCTCTGAATTCTGCTTGATAACCTCTTGACCACTGGACTGTGGTCCTGAGAGTGGAGGTACTATAATCTGCCCCGATAAGCATCCTTGTGTACATACTGAACCTACTGATGTTAACCTGACACCCCTGCTGTTAATGGGTACCTCTGTGCATAGCTAATGCAGGGGCCTAGGCAAGCAATGTTATAATTGGTATGGGATCATTGTAATACTATTGAACTTGCTGCTGGGAATACATAGGATCATAGCCACAATATACCAGTATATTGCAGTCTCCAAGCACAGTGGGAGTATCCCTGTAGAACCTGCAAACAAGATTTTTAAACAACAGAATCTTCTAATTGCTGAGGAAAAAAAATCCTGAACATTTTAATAAGTGGATTTAATATCCTCGCAGCTCCCTTAGTGCTTTCCCACACCAGAACAAGGCAACATCTGAAGCTATTGCTGCTTCATCATGTCAATAATTCCCATTTCAGAGTTTGCACATCACATATTTATTTGCCTGATGTAGTACACATTATCAGATTTTCAAATCTCTTATATATGTATTTATGCAAAAGTCTATAGTACTAATTGCTCCAATGAAGCTGTTTTGGACTACCGGGTACATGTATTATTAAGCAGTTCTCAGAACAAACATTTTCATTCGGCTTTATTATGCTATAAAGAAAAAACCCAGAGGAAACCCAAGAAAAACAATCTTCGCTCTAAATCTCAGAAATGATAAGTGTATCCCACGTTTCTTCCTTGGTATTGTAAAGCACCGCAATTTAGGACACAGTGTTGTACACCAATATCAACTGAGGTTTTTCCCCCCAGTTCCCAGCAATAAAAAGATATAATAGGTGGTGAGGCTGTTTTTTTTTTAATACTGCAGTGAGGAAATCCTCTAATATTATTGCTTGTGGGAGAAAATATAGCTTAGCTATTTGTGCTGGAAGTTGTCCCTAGTTAAAGTCATAGTAGGCAGACAATAAAAATGATTGCTTGATAGTATATTCTTTCTTTTGGCTGAGAGTTCTACTGATCTGAAGTTAATCTATCCTTCAAAACAATATGGCATGCACTGAAGAGAGTTATGTCATCTGCGATAAAATAGAATTCTATTAAGCTGGGGGGGGCAGAACTGTGGCTCTGCAATAAAGCATTTGCTTTGCATGCAGAAGGTCCCATGTTCAATCCTCTCAAGATAGCAGACCTTGAGAGACCTATGGTCTGATTCAGTATGAGGGAGCTTCTTAAGTTCAACTCAATAAATATTCAGCAGGAGAACTTCTTGGTTTCAGTTTCAACTGGGAGGATGTGAACAGAAATTTCTATCTTCAGTTTTCCCTTTTTCTGAAAAATAAAAACAAAAAAATTATTTCCAATTCTTTATTATTGATATTAAGAATGTTAGTTTAGTTACTGCTTTTCATTATCTTCTCTAGCCCAGACCTGGATGGCCCAAGCTAGCCCAATCTCATCAGATCTCAGAAGCTAAGCTCGGTCGGCCTTGGCTAATATTTGGATGGGCAACCTCCAAGGAGTGCCAGGGGCATGACGCAGAGGCAGGCAATAGTAAACCACCTCTGAAATGTCTCTTGCCTTAAAAACAAGTCTAGCTCGCCACCTAATGGTACATAATGCTAATGAGCTAGAAATTCTTACTGCCAGTCTTAGAATCCCCTGGCTGTACATACAGTGCTATATGATAATTATTATTATATTTTCTATTGGTTTCATTAGGTAACACATTCACAACTTTTTGTTTATCAAGTTTGACCATATGTATCCCTCGCCCAAGGAATTTATCACCCTAATAAATTTCCTTGCAGGAAACATTCCCGTTTTATAGACAATTAAAATCCCTACTTGTAGAGCAGACACAGAGGCCTGACAGCGCTGGCACGTGAGTTACTTCTTTTTCCTTTCCTGGGATCCGTTAAGTGGGAAGGTGATGCGGAGTTGAGCTTTACACAAAACCTGAGCATGTGGATATAGGGAACGAAGCTCTTAGCTTACTGTGTTTGCTTTCAGCATTTTCCTCAGGCAGGCTGGAAGGAAAAGGTTTCAAGAACTGGAGTAAGACACAAGAGGGGATGGGGTTGATCTCTCCTAAGCCACACACTTTTGCTCTTTTTAAAAATAAACCCATAGCCAGTGAAATTCCCTGGGGCGAGTGGGGTCTCTTCAACTCAGGCTAAAGGGTTAGGGTGATTTCTATGGGGAAAACAGTCTAACTGCCTTAACATTAAAGACATTGGAAGTTCTCAGACTTTTGATTCTCCCTGATCCCTCACACCTGATCTGATGTGGCCGTGTGCTTCATGGACAAAGAAGCACTGGCCTCCAGACCACCTTCCAGTCTGCTCTGTTTCTTGACCTCCAGAGCATAACAACATGCCACCAGTCACAAGAGAGATGTAGTTTCTGCCTCTATCCCCTTTTCCAGTCTTCAGCACCTCCAGTATTTAACGAAGGCATCACTGACATCTCTCTTGCTGGAGTACAGTGGAAATCACCTTCCAAATCAATGTGTTTAGGCAGTGTCACATTTAGGCTAAAAAGCAGTTAAGGCAAAGCCCTCAAATTCTTTATTTCTTTTTGCTAATTTAGTAGGGAGGTTTTTTTATTTATTTGGCAGGGTGGGTGAAGTTTCTGGTGTGTGCACGCGCACGTTTAATTTGGCTGTTTTAGAGAATACACTGAGTATCCTTAGCTACCAGCTGTACAGGCTTGGAACACAATTCGCTTGCACCTGTTGTTAAAAAGACATCCCACCCTTTAGCTGCAGGTGGTTTTAGAATGGGAAGCAAACTTGTCAGAAGAGTAAAGCCTATTGAGGCCACTTTCTGATAACTCTCATAAATCTAACTCATCTAAATATATCAGCTGTGACTTGCCCTAATAGAAGGTTGAAACTCATAGTCAAGTTAAAGCTTCGACTTGGTACATTGCCAACAATTCTCCTTGGAACGTTGTTTTATTACAGCTTTTGCCAGTATTAAGTTCTTAGGAGTCTCCTAATCTTTTAAAAAACCCTCATATTCTTACTCTGTGTAATCCACCTTGAGTCCCAAGGAGAAAGGCAGACTACAAATAACATAAGTAAAATAAATTATTTGGCATAGTGGGCCTTTGTCACGTATTTTCTTTTGCATGCGGTACATTCTAGTCTGTATTCTGTAGGCTAAATCTTTGAGTATGAAGCATCGTCCCACAGAGCAAATGGCTGCACTACCTGTGCTTCCATCCTCTTCCAGTTCCGTCAAATGATTAATGTTCCCAAAGCTATGCTTTATATATCACATGAAGGATCTTGTGAAGCACATGTGAGGCCATTCATGCAGAAGGCACAGTGGGATGGTTTCTGCCTCATTGCAGCTGTGTACCAGAGACAGCTTAACAGGCAACAATACCTTGAGCCCTTTTCAGTCATTACGATCTTGGTGCTCCCTTCTCCTGTGCCAGCAAGCGTGGGCTACGTGTGATCCTCTCAATGTATATGTTTGCCATTTTGTGTGTGCCATTTTGTGTGATAAGAACACCTAGTGTATTTTTCATCTTGAACACAAGAAGCTGCCTTGTACTGAATCAGACTGTCAGTCCATCAAGATCAGTATTGTCTACGCAGACGGGCAGTGGCTCTCCAGGGTCTCAGCCAAAGGTTTTTTGCATCACCTACCACATGATCCTTTTAGCTGGATACTCCCGGGATTGAACCTGAGACCTTCTGCATGCCGAGCAGATGCTCTACTGCCGAGCCACACCCCCTCCCTTCCCCTTCAGCAAACACAATTGCAACCAATTTTTTTTCCTATTGTATCCCAATATAATATGCACTTTGCCCTATTCACATGAATTAGTATATTGCAAGGATCACATGTGGAGGACTGCCTCAGCACACAAGGTGGGAGCACCAAAACTGTGATGACTGTAAAGGACTGTTGTCTATGATAATGTTTATGATTCACAGCAACATCTCTGATTGAACCTACATGTAGATAGGAAATGAATCTGTGTTTGTAAAGGGCAGTCTGCTATGCCAAAGAGCCAGTCTCCAGCCTTGAATCATTCTGTGAGGACAGCTACCAGAGCAGGGGCTGACTGGCAGGCTTCTCCTGTGCTTGTGATTCACTGAAACACGGCTAACGTTTGTTGTAAAAATACTATATTAGGGTTTATTGGGCTCTTAGCTCTTTGTTTAATATAAAAACATTTCCCCCTTCAGAATTTCACTTTCTTTTTATGATGGCATCTTTATTTACTGTTTTCATCCCTTTCCTTTCATTTTGTGTGGTAACCTGAATGTTTAATCTTTGTAACAGTAGTCTTTAGTTCCTAGGATTTAATATAACCTGTAGGGTAGCCTGAAACTACAATCCAATAATGCCCATGTCAAGGTTTCCTTTGAAATGACAGTTGCCTTGTAGGCAGAATGTAGACAAGCACAAAATCTTTTTCTTCCTCTTTCCTTTGTGATAAGGAGAATGTTAGTATATTACTCTGATTCAAGATGGCCAGCCTTAGGCATACCATCCCTGAAGCGAGCCATACAGGTGCAAATGTTTTCCCAAAGTAAGTGGGAAATTTCTAATGCCGGCAACCTCAAACTGAAAGAACTGTTCTTTCAGAATTCACTTGATATAGAAAAATTCACCAGACTGAATTTTCCATAATAAACTGAGAAAACATAAAGACATTGTAAAGGTTGTGTTTAAGCCTAAAGTGTATTTCACATAAGATACAATATTAGGCACTAATTGTACACAGAAGGATATGACTAATCTGATGACACTTACATAGCGCAGTAATACTCCAGTAATGTTTGAGGTTTCTTACTGAGCCTTTGTGTTCTAACTCTGCTGTAGGCAATGTAATTCCTAAGTATACTAATTTCATACCCAACCATTCAAACGTACAATACTTAAGAGAAAACTTTAGAATTAGTCTTACCCCAAAATTTAATCACAAGCTCCCCCCCCCCCCATTTTCCTCTTGTAATGCACAGAAGCTGGTGACATTACACGGGGAAAAGAGAGGGTTACCTTATGAAAATAAAGCATTGTATCCCACTGCTTTAACCATGGTTCCCCAGAGTGGTAAAGATTCTGTAACAGTTTTAAAGCACTGTTAGTTTAGTTTAAAAAGCACACAAAAATGCAGCATAATCTTTAGAAGTGTTGAACTGCAGACTACATAGGTGCTCATCACCTCTGTTAATTATAATTGAATGTTATGAAAACCAATGAAGTCACTGAGGGCATAAAGGAGGAGTCTCTTTTGACTAAATGTGCATGGCTCTGATCAATGAAATTGACCAGCTGTCCCTCATTCAGCATCCCCCTTCCTTTTGGGATGAGGTCTGATGGATTGTATAATTCTTCCATTATGTGATTGGAACAGAATTCAGCTGCAAAATCACAACTGATTCCTGGCACTGAATATAATTATATCAAGTTGCGCTTAAAAGGGTCAATTATCCTTGGTTTCTTGAGCTTCTGTTTTCTCTTTATCTGATAGCAGTCTGCACTGCATAAAGCTTTGCCAATAACTTGGCTGGCAAAATCCCAAAATTTGATTGGCTTTTCATTGAAACGAGTTCCTGAACAAGATGCTACAAATGCAGTGTAATTAACAGTAGTCTTGCTTCTACTCTTAGATTAGAAAATGTTGGGACTGAGATAGACATCTGAAATCAGGGTAATCTAGCCTGTTTTATATCTCAGCCTCTCAGAGGGGAAATGACATAACTTTGTAATTGCACACAGAGCTGCTAAAGAGAATTTTTTCACATCTCTTTTGAATGCCCAGAGGCATAATCCTCTTCTCAAGGATGTCTCCACTCAGTACTGAGGCAGAATTAACATGCATCTCTTTATGTGTAAAACTAAATAGCTGCCTAACATGAAAAAAATCGGAAAGTGTATTTATTAATGGTATGTGAGCTGGCTAGTCCCTTTATGCATGAGGAAGGCAGAGTGAGAATGGTTCTTCACATGCAAAAGAGCTCTGTGGATTCCCAAGGATAGAATATTGTGAATGCTGCCCACTAATTAGTAATCAAAAAATAATAAGACAAACAATAAAATATCTTTTTTTAAAAAAAACTGGGGAAATTATATCTATGTCACTTTGCAAAACATTTTAGCATATAGAAAGCATTTATTCTGAATCAGAATAGTGGGGGGGATCATCAGCAAAATTAATACTGATACTTTGCAGTTTCACATGAGCATTTATAAATAAGTTGTTTCTTTCAGAATTATACATTTTCTTAAAATATTGTTTATTATCCAGAAAGAAAAGAGGTTTGGAATAAAACATTTCCTAACTGTGAAAAATGTTTTGACAATCTTTATGCTGATGAGAAGACCTTTTTTGTTAGGAATGAAAAGAAAACAACATTGCAGCTAAAATTAAAGAACATCATCTGCAGCTATAATGGGTTTGACACTGAAATAAAAAGATCCAGATCATAGTCTTGAATTTACTGCTGTTGCTTAAACTATTTTGAAATTGTAAGCAGCCCAGTAGGTCTGAACACTTCAAACAAAATTAACCCAGCATTGGTGCTGCATACTGCATTGGAAAGCTAGTTACCACCAGCTGCTACCATAATGTAGAAGATGAAGTCAGTCTGATGCTTGTGTTTCACGACCATCCTCCTCCTAGCCCTGCTGTTTGTGTAAAGAGGATGTAGATTTTCCTCCCTAGTTACTTCAGTACTCCAGAAAATTGGCTTGTGGAGTTCACAGGTATTTTGAGAATCCTTATCCCAGTCCTAAACTGTAGTGTAGTGGTTAGTGTGTTGGACTATGATCTTTGAGACCCTTCTGAAAGCCCACACAGCCATGAACCTCACTACATGAAGTCTTGAGTAACTTCCTCTGAGTCCAGCTGTGAGGTTATACTGCCCTGAGCATAGTATTCCCTGGTACTTTCTTATATGTAGGCATGCTTAGGATGGTAGCCTGACAGTGCAATCCTAAAGAGTGTGATACTTTTTTAAGTAGACTGAGGTCAGTTGGCCTGTCTGCTCACAGGGTACCGGAGCCACATTCCTTCCCCATGTGTACTTAGTGCTTAATCCCTTAAAAAGCAAAGAAAAAAAGAGGCAAGGATCAAATCAGCTGGAAATAAAACTCTCTGATCCTTCAATCCCAGATCTGTGAGGATTCTCTGTAGTTACTCAGACTTGACAGAAATGTGTATTACACCTGCCCAGGCCCTCTTTAACTCATACTTCTTGCATTTCAAGTTGACCCTGAATACTGAAAACAGATGCTGGAGTTGAGCCTCCCTGGCTGACCAATGTGTGAACCTTCCTTAGACATTTTGGGTTAAAAAAGGGGGAAGTAATAGGATGATCAGTAATTAAGAGAAAAGAGCTCTGCACTAAGACTTCGAGGCTTTCCAGTCACAACAAAATTGTCATTCAGTTGGTTTCAGTGAGTGGGAGACACAAAGCAGATTAACCTGGAACTGTAGCTGTTGGTGGATGAAAGAGAACATGCAAGCTTTGGACACTGAAAAAGGCCTCACCCTCCCTGACTTCACAATCATTATTTTGTGCTAATATATAACTATTTTGATACTGTGGCTGGTATGAGAATAAAAACAGTCTCTGGGTATTTGTGGTAATTTTATTAGGTTGATTTGGCATAGACAGCATCTTTTTTTTAATTCCAGGGTCTCAGTGAAAATATTTCTTTTAATGTGGGCATATTTATTTCTCTAGTTCCATTTTGATTTCATAGAATTCTTGCAAGGAAGAGAACAGGGTGAAGGACTGAGTTCCAAACTACACCATACATTTGATTCCAGTTTAGCCATAGGAGGTTTTTGGTTAGGCAGTTGGCCCGAGCTTTTGCAAAATGGTTCTGTTTTTTAAAGAAATCCCTTCACCTATTTATGTCTCAAACAAGTCTTTTTTCGGGTGCTGAACATAATGAAGTAGTACAATCATTAAACACTAGAGGGCAGTATTGCTCTTTTGAAGAATTTTAAAGCTCTGGTTTGGGGACTGGATTTTGTTTCAATAGGATGTGTACTCAGTTTCCCTTGTAGAAGGACAGAGGTTAACTAAGAGCCAATCTGCATTTAGCATTTGCTCAGTTGTTTTACCAAACCCATACTGGAACAGAAAAAGATGCAGTTCAAAACCACATTCAGCTACCCCGGGCCAACACCATACTGACTGCAGAGTCACCCTCGAATGGCCATAAAAAGGCCATAAATCTATGCAGATAGCCACCATAAAACCAGAGATCAAATGAAGTGAAAGCAGCATGCAGTCTGGACACTGCCATAAAATGCAACAGTCAATCAAAGTAAAAGTGTAGATGGGAATTTCTGTTCCAGTGTGGGTTTGGTAAGACAGCAGAGCAAATGCTAGATGCAGATCGGGCCTTAGTTTCCACCTTGTGTCCACATGATAGAGAAGACATGGCAAATTCCAGTACCTTAAGCATGTATATTCATGCTTTACATACAGACTCACATTATACCTCTACTATTTATGTTTTTTGTTGTCAGCCTTTTTTGCTCAAGGCAGATTACATATGTTTTTTGTTGTCAGCCTTTTTGCTCAAGGCAGATTACATATTGTAAGTCAGTGTAATCAACAGGCTAAGGAGACATCTAATAAACAGTGCAATAGGGCTAGGATTGCAGAAATCTGAAACAAGGCATAAGTAGTAAAATGACATGTTAAACAATGCAAGAAATGGTATTATATAAGTAGAAATATAATACAATGAGAGAAACATAAAAGCATATAGCAATAGATAATAAATTAGTAGTATAGCCCACAGTACCCATTCTGTCTATCCAAATACCTTCCTCATCAAAAGTGTAAAAAACAAAAGCCTCTTTTATCACGACCAGCTAAAATAACACAAAATAGTGTACAAGCTTTTGAGTCCTCCAGAAGTCTTCATCAGGTTGGATGTTAAAAAGGAAGCAGGAAGGTCTTGCAGGCCCTGATCTTTAGATGATAACAAAGGGGCAGCCATGTTAATCTGTTGTAGCAAAGTAAAACAAAAGCCCAGAGCATCTTAAGGACTTTGTTTTTGCTGCCAAGTCACAGCTGACCTACGGAGATCCTGTGGGGTTTTCCAGGCAAGAGCCATTCAGAGGCGGTTTGCCCTTGCCTGCCTCTGCATTGCGGCCCCGGACTTCCTTGGTGCTCTCCCATCCACTTACTAGCCAGGGCTGGCCCTGCTTCGCTTCCATGGTCTGAGGCGATCAGGCCAGCCTCGGCCACCCAGGTCAGGGTGCCTTAAAGACTAACCACATTTCTTTCAATATGAGCTTTCATGAGTCAAATAAATGTTGTTAGTCTTTAAAATGCCACAGGACTCCTAAGGCCTCTCATCTGTGTCCTGTGTAGAATGCCAAGCAGATTTAAATAGCTAACAGTGTTGGGTGAAGCTAGTATCAAGCTGTTCCTTTGACCTAGGAAGAAGAGGAGGAGGAGGAGGAGATTGGCAGCCTCCAGTTGAAAATATAAACATCAGTCAGTATTGCAAATGTTTTCCACACAGGGTCTGTGATCATACGCACAATTAGACCCAACATAGGTGCGAATGCTGGGCAGATTTAAAGGGTGCAATCAGACAACAACATCTGGGGAGCACCCTGCAGATGTCAGCAACCCATTCTGCTCCAGGGAAAATCCAGTAGTAAACAGGTTGCAACGGGGCATGGACGGATTTCCCCCGTCTGATCGCTCCAGCGTGTTCTCATGGCATTGGGATGGTTTGATCAGGCCATCCTGACTTCATGCCATTGCTTTTTTCCCCCTTCACAGTATGCACATCATCACATACTCCATAGGGAGCCCTCAGTGCAGAGGTGCGGTTCATTAATTTCTCATTTAAGCGCATGGGAAACAAATGGCACAAAAAAACCCGACTCACCCACAGTTGCGTCTAATCACACACATTGACGGGCTGCGCCCACAGCTTCAAAAGGAGGTGTGATCATGCAACTGAGGGTCTGTTTTCTCAGGAGGAAATTGCCTCACTCCCCCCCCCCCATTTTTTCTGGCATGTGTGACCACACCCAGGAACAAGCTTGCAAGTTTGTTGCTGAAGCTATCCATACAGGACAGCAGCAACAGCGCTTCCAGTGGCAGGTTTCCCTGAATTTTCCCTGCCGGTACACCGTCCCCCAGCCATCCTGCCTCCCAGGACCACAGGGGCTTTAGGGTTTTTTAAAATGAGAAATTGCATATCATTATTTCATTATAACATTAGATACATGTTATGACAATATATATGTCAGGTTCTATGAATTTCTAACTTTCCTGTTTTAAAAAAGAAAATCTTTAGCCCATTTTGTTGGGGAAAGGCATAGTTCTACAATGAAAGTGGATAGATACTTTTAAAAAATCTGATACACACTATATATTGTCGAAGGCTTTCACGGCTGGAGTTCATTTGTTGCTGTAGATTTTCCGGGTTGTGTGGCCATGGTCTTGGCATTGTAGGACCTGACGTTTCGCCAGTAGCTGTGACTGGCATCCACAGAGGTATAACACAGAAGATGAGCCTTGACACAGAGAGTACTCCATCTTTCTGTGTTATACCTCTGAGGATGCCAGTCACAGTTACTGGCGAAACGTCAGGTCCTACAATGCCAAGACCATGGCCACACAACCCGGAAAATCTACAGCAACTACTGATACACACTGTTATAACAACAGAATGACATTTGGATTTTCCCACCCAAATGGCAGCCATCCAGGCTTTGCTGCAGCCCTTCCCAAAACTGCACAGTGCAGTAGATTTGGGAAAGACTGGAGGAAGAAAAAACCCAGGAGGTGCCCGAATACACCATGATGGTGTGGAGGGGAAAAGAAACAGTTCCCCACAGTATCAAACCCAGAGCAAATAATCCATGTGCAGAGGTTCTTTGACTACAAGCAGAGGTTTTGAGCACGTGTAGTTTGTGAAACTGCCTTAAATCTGTGATGAAGACACTTTGGCCTGTACCAGGATTTAGTAGGCAAAAGAAATATGGGTAAAGTTCTGCAAGAACCCTTTGAATTTTTTTGCTTAATATGCACAGGCTAAAACAAGGGTGCCAAAGGCATTTAATCTGCTGCTTATAACCCACAAGCCTTTTCTGACAAAGCATTCTAAGTTTCTTACCAGATTGGCCCTGAAACCTCTGTTTGACGTTAGTCAACAATACATTGGCAACTCCTGTCTTTCATCTTAGTTGGTAGGTATTTATAGATTCAAAGGCCTCTTTGAAGCCCCTTTCAATTCCAGGGGTTTCACTGGAATGGGTTGAACAGGTTTGAGTATGTGTTGTTTTAGTTAAAATGCTGTCTCTTTACACAGAAACAGTTTCTGACAGTAGTTAATAACCCTGGTGAACCTCCAGAGATATTAACTGTGATAATGTGTCACTGTGGTTATTAAGTGAAGTCATAACGACTGTGATACAGGGAAAGCTTTCGGTGATGAAAGATCTTGATTAACACTGCTGGTGAGAGGACAGTACTATGTACACACACAACTTGTTATCATTACCATTATAATTCTTTGGCATTAATTCCTTCAAGGGAATGTGTCATTCTGATTCTTATCAACAGTGATAAGTCAGTTGTGGTACTACTTTTACTCATGCATGTCAAACTTGTGACATCATTTTTTTTTCTGGATGTATTTTTCCCATAGTGCCTCAAACCTGAGCAGAGGAGAAATTCCCAGGAACATGAATATTTAGACAATCTGTCATAAGCAATAATGTTTTTGCTACATAAGTTTGGATCTCTTGGAACAGGCAGGTTTGTACTTTCTACATACAGCCAGCATGATATAGTAAAGAGTGTGTTGGGCTAGGATCCGGAAGGCCCATATTCCAATCCCCATTTTGCCACAGAAACTCTTTCAGCCTAACCTACCTCACTTAGTTGTCACTATGAGGATAAAATGGAGGGAGGGGTGATGCTGTAAAATGCTTAGGGTCCCCTTTGGGGAGAAAAGTGGCATATAAATACTACAAATAAAATAACTTTGGAATGTGGTCTGTATTGCCATGCTCCACAGGATGATTCTAAAATTTATCTGATAATAGATGGAAAACAAAGAAGATTTTTGAATCATGACTATCTTACACCTCAAAAATGATATTCTCCAAGTTTACATGGGACCTATTCAGATTATCTTCCACTGCCCTGGGATTCCCCCTGGGGGGAGGGTGGATCTGGAACAAACTAGAGGTTAGAATACCTCCCCCTTGCTCCCCTCATTGTGGGTGAATAACAAGTGAACTAGGATACCTTATTGAGTTAGATAGCTCTGAACCTGGAAGACGAAAATCACAAGTTTAAAAGTAGGCTCACTGTACAAAATCAGACAGTTTGCCTGCTATAATTCAGTCTTGCCACAATTCAGAGTATATGAAAAAATAAGGGAAGTGGCTCTTTGAGAAAAAGAGATGCGGAAGGTGGGGGGAATAGCCACAATTACAGATTCTCTATCCACACCTTATCACAGTCGCATTATTCTATACTAGGAATAAGGCTGTTATGGAAATAAATACAACAAGCTCTAGAAAGAGCTCTGGGAGAGTGCCCCAGTCTTGGGCACTCAGCATCAATTTGCTGTGGCAACCTCAGCAGGGTATAATGACACAGAGTCCACCATTTTCTCCAGAGGAACTGATTTCTGCTACCTCACCTGGACATTAGCAACAACGGTTCCCCAGGAGGAAATGGCTGGTTTGGAGGGAGGTCTATGGCATTGTACGTGTCTGAGGTCCCACCCCTACTTAAACCCCACCCTCTCCAGGCTCCACCCCTCAAGTCTACAGGAATTCCCAACTGGAGTTGGCAACCCTATCTCCTTCCCAGCCAAGCATCAACCTGCCGTTATCTGCCCCTCACTCTCCAGCTTTCCATACCCCACACACACACCTGCAGCCTCTACTGTGCTCTGAAGCCCTGACTGCTATCTCACATTGGTTGTCATAGGGAGGCCATCTCAGCAGGATATAAGGACACAAAGTCCACTGTTTTCTCCAGGGGAACTGATCTCTGCCATCTAGAGAACAGTTGTAATTCTGAGTGATCTCCAGCCCTCATGTGGAGATTGGCAACAATGATTTGTGTAGTTACGGCCCCACTGCTGGACCTCCTGATGGCACCTGGTATATTTTGGCCGCTGTGTGACAGAGTGTTGGACTAGATGGGCCATTGGCCTGATTCAACATTGGCTTCTCTTATGTTCTTATGTTCTCTTATGATTCCCCAGGAGGAAAAGTACAGTTTTTCTCTGCAATGGGGACCAAAGTAACTTACATCATTCTCCTCTCCCCCTTTTGACTTGCACAACAACTCTGTTTTACTGACAGAACCAAGCTTGGTTGCCTAGCAATAGGCACTGAAGGGAAAGTAGGGTTGCCAGCTCTTAGTAGGGAAATACCTGGAGATTTGAGGGGGAGGATCCTGTGGAGGGCAGCGTTTGGGGAGGGGAAGGACTCAGCAGGGTATAATGCCATAGGGTCTACCCTCCAAAGCAGCCATTTTCTCCAGGGGGACTGATCTCTGTCATCTGGAGATCAATTGTAACAGCAGGAGATTGGCAACCCTAGGGAAAAGTCAGCCACACAGCAGGGGTTTGAAGAGAATGGTTTGACAGCCACTGGTCCATCTCAGTAGCCAGCCAGCCATGGCAGAGATAAGCAGGAGAGAGATGTTTTTACAGTTTATTCTGACAGGAAAGTGACCAAGCTGGTAATGGGCAGGGGAGGGGGTTACACTGAAAGTCTGTGACTGGTCTGAAGTCACAGCTTCCACAGCAAGAACCTGTGTCTGGCAGACCCTGCTCTGAAGCACTAACTGCTATGCCTGAAGATCGCCGGGTATCACAACTGAACTCCAGACAACAGATCTCCCCCCCCAAGAAAATAACTGCTTTGGAGGGTGGGCTCTATGACAGTTTGTTTAGCTGAGGCCTCTCCCCTCCCCAAACTCTGGCTTCCATAGACACAGAATATCCAGGAATTTCCCAACCTGGAGCTGGCAACCCTAGTCAGGACTGGCCCCAATGAGTTCCTCACAAAGGCCTGGAAAGGGTTTCTGAAAAGTACTGAGACTGACGAGTGATTTCAGCTCTCACATACTTTATTAGTTACAGAACAAGACAACCTAAGCCGGCTCGCAGGCCGGCTTTTATTCCCAAGTGAACCCACACCCCAAAACACACAACACCCGTGATTCGCTATTTACAGTAATTGAGTTATCTGGGGCTCCCTGATTGGAAGGAGGCGAGGAGCCTACATTCTATTGTCTTACGGAACGAAGCTCAGGCCCTTTGCCTGGCCGCGTGGCGGACTGGTACGAACTGGTCCAGGCACATGGCTGCCCCGAGTCCATATTTCCCCATGGATACACTACACCCCTCCCCCCTTGGTCTGTGATGCACCCACACACAAAGTCCTTCAAGTAGGCCAGAGGCTTCCTATACCTTGTGGAGCATCGGAGAACAGGGGGTGCCTGTGTCTGGGACCTGGTCGGGGAGCCTAACGGTACCGGTGGATAGGGAGCGGCCGTCGTGGCATCGTCCGCAGCGGTCAGGGCTTCGGGCGACGGGACGATGGGTGCTGCAGTGGCGCCTTCCACTAGGTTGTGTTCCCGTGGTGGAGGTCTTGGCTCTTTTCCCTCCTGGGGTTCGGGGACCGTGAAATCATCCAGCTCTCGTGGCATCACCCATGGTGGCGGTGAAGCACTGTACCATCCTCACAGGAGACCTCGTATGAACGGGCCCCCCATACCTGAACCTCCCGTGCCGGCACCCACGGGGGGCCCGCTGTGTAGTTACGGACATACACCGGGTCCTCAGGGAAGAACCCTTGGGTGGCCTCCTGGTCCTCCATCCCTGGCTCCCATTCCGGGGCCCTGTCCAGGTGCAGCCTGTCCATGCGTGTCATGAGGTGGCGCCCCAGGAGGAGTTCCACCGGGCTTCGCCCCGTAGTGGAGTGCGGTGTGATGCATTGTCCGAAAAGGAAAGACGCAATCTTGTATTCCCAATCCGGGAAGTCGAGCCGCCGTAGAGCTTCCTTGGCCATCTGGACCATTCTTTCCACTTGGCCATTTGTGGCGGGATGGAACGGTGCAGAACGCATGTGCAGGATCCCATAATAAGCAGTGAAGTCCTGGAACTCCCGGGAGGTGAAAGCGGTGCCGTTATCCATGACCAGCATGTCCGGGAGGCCCTGGGCACTGAAGATCCGCCACATGGCCCTGATGGCGGATTTCGAGGAGGTAGATGGTACCGGGATGACCTCTAGCCACTTGCTGTAGGCGTCAACTAGTATAAAGAAAATCTGCCCCTGGAACGGCCCCGCAAAATCCAGGTGGAGCTGGGACCAGGGACGATGGGAGGACCCCCAGGCTCTCTCTGGAGCTCGCGGTGGATCGGGGCGTGAGGACTGACAGGGCTGGCATCTTTTTACCTTTTCCTCGATGTCCACCAGACATAGCTCCGTGCTAACGCCTTCATGCGTACTACTCCCGGGTGATGCTCGTGTAGCGCCTCCAGCACCCGTTGCCGGAGCGGTGCCAGAATCACCACCCTGCCTCCCCATATCAAGCACCCCTTATATGTGGAGAGTTCAAGTTTGCAGACAGCGAAAGGGGCGAACTCGGGGCCCTCCTTAGCCACAGGCCACCCCCTCCCCACCCAGTCCAGGACACGACAGAGGACGGGGTCCCGGGCCGAGAGCCGGGCCACTTCCTGCACATGGACCGGCCGGTCAGGAAGCGCCCCCATGAGGGCGACCATGTGCTCCAGGGCCGGGTCAGGGTCCATGACGGCCAGGGGGAGGCAGCTAAGGGCGTCCGCATGCCCCATAGCCTTCCCAGGCCGATGGGTGAGAGAGTATGCATATCCAGATAGGAAAATGGACCACCGCAGGACCCGGGGGGAGACTATCTGTGGGGTTTGGCGGTCTGCGGATAGGAGACCCAGGAGTGGCTTGTGGTCTGTTATGATTTCGAAGGGCCAGCCATAGAGATAATGGTGGAATTTCTTCTCCCCAGCCACTATCACCAGCGCCTCCTTGTCTATTTGAGTGTAGTTCCGCTCCGGCGAGGACAAAGTTCATGAGTAGTACGCGACCGGGACCTCCCGGCTGTCCAGCAACCAGTGGCCCAGGATTGCCCCAACCCCGTAAGGAGAGGCGTCGCATGCGAGGACCACCGGAAGCGACTCCGTGAAGTGGTGAAGGACCACGTTCGACACCAACAAGTCCTTGATGCCCTGGAACGCTGCCTTGTGTGCCAGCCCCCACTCCCAAGGCACGTTCTTGTTGAGAAGACGGTGGAGTGGCTCTGCTACAGCCGCCTCGAGGGGCAGAAAGGAGTGGTAAAAGTTGAGCAGGCCTAAGAAAGGCTGCAATTCCGCCTTGGAGGAGGGAGGGGGGGCCTGTGATGGCTTTGACCTTGTCCTCGGTGGGGTGGATACCTTGGGCGTCCACCGCAAACCCCAGAAATTCGATGTGTGGTACCCCGAGGAGGCATTTCTCTCGTTTCACCTTGAGCCTGGCAGTGTCGAACCATTGAACGACCTGGCGGAGACGGTCAGCGAAGGTAACTGCATCTGGGACTGTGACGATCATGTTGTCTAGAAAAGATTGGACTCCTGAAATGCCTTTAAGAAGAGAGTCCATGAAAGACTGGAAAATCCTGGGAGCCACACACACCCCAAACTGTAGCCGCGTGACCCGGAAAGCCCCTTTGTGTGTCACGATGGTCTGGGCCTCAGCGGCGGCAGTGTCAACGGGTAGCTGTTGGTAAGCCTGTGCCAAATCGAGCTTACCAAAGAACTTGGCCCCCATCAGGGAAGCAAGGACGTGGCTCACCACTGGGACCGGGTAAGCGTGGTCCTGCAGAGCCTTGTTCATGGTGCACTTATAGTCTGCACAGATCCGCACCTCCCCATTCGGCTTTACCGGCGTGACAATAGGGGTCTCCCAGCGTGCGGATGCGACTGGCTCTAGCACCCCCTGCTTGACAAGCCAATCAAGCTCGGCCTCAATTTTGGCCCTCATCACAATGGGAGGGACCCAGGCCTTGATGCGGATGGGGCGGACGGACGGGTCCAGATCCAGGGATATGGGGTCCCCGGTGTACCGTCCTAGGGTCTCATCAAACACTTTTGGGAACTCCCGGCAGACAGCCTCCCAGTCGGCTGCCCGGATTTGGTTAAGCCCCAATATCTGGAGTCCCAGGGGCTTGAACCATGAAAGTCCCAGCAAGCTGGTGAGGCGCCCTTCCACCACCAACAGGTCCAGCAGCCCTGAGAAGCCCTTGAACTGGACCCGGAACTTGCCCCAGCCATGGACTGCCACAGCGTTTTTATTAAAGTCCCGTAACAGGAGACCCTGTGGCTTGTGCAACCAGGGTCCCCCCTTCGGGCATAGGTTGCGAAGGGTCTCGACCGAGATTATGGAATATGATGAGCCAGAGTCAATTTCCATCCGGCAGGGGGACCCCTCAATCAGGACAGTCACATGCACCTTGTCCAGACTGTTGCAGGGCAAGTTACATACCAACTGGTGGTGGTTGACCGAAACGGTGTGTAGATCCTCTGCGTCGATCTGCGCCATGAGGTTCGTCCATTGCCCCTTGGAGCGGCAGACCTTCTCGATATGTCCCGATTTGTTGCACGACCAGCAGATTGCGGTGCAGAACCAGCAGGTCCGACACTCATGTGCGTTGCTGCAGCTTGCGCAAGCTACGGTGGGCTGGAGCTTGGCCTCTTGGGTTCGGTGAGGTCGTTGTGATGGGCGTCGGTGGACCTGGAGTACCTCCTCGTCTTCCGAGACGTCGAATCCCCGCGTGGCTAGTGTGCGGTGGACCGCCGAGCCGGGCCGGTCTTGGTGGGCCTTCTCATAAGCTGTGGCCTCCTGGATGACCTTATCCAGGTTGAGGTCGTTGTTGCTGGCCAGTTTGTGTCGCAGCTTGGGCTCGTGGAGGCCCATGAGAAACTGGTTGAGCAACGTGTCCGAGAGGCTTGGGAAAGTGCATCTTGTAGCCGCCCGCCAAAGGCTCGCCAGAAAGTCTGTGGTGGACTCGTCTGGCCCCTGGACCCTTGCGAAGAACCCCAGCCGCTCTAGGAACTTGGTGGGCTTGGGTGAGAAGTGGTCCGTTAGGGCCTTCACCAGCACTGCATACGACTCCTCCTTGGTGGTCCTGGGGTTGATGAGATCCCGCAAGAAGAGGAGGGTGTCGATGCCGCAGACACTGAGGAATAGGGACTTCTTTTTTTCCTCTTCCACCACATCATGGTAGCTGAAGTGGTTCTCCAGGGTCTCCAGCCAGGAATCCCATTTATGAGGTTGGGAGATATCGAAGGCCTGGAGGTGGACGGTAGGCGCGGCCATCTTACCTCGGGTGGGCGAGCGGTGGTGTGAGTTGCAGGGGGTTGCAGTGGCCAGGTCTGAGCTTTGAAGCCAGGCGGAGGACGCACTGCTCTCGGGGCCAGTGGTGAGGCTCGGGAGCGGTGCAGGGAGCAGCAGGCTCGATGCAGTGCTCGGAAGCACAGCTTCGGTTGTGGTGAGCGGTGCGGTGCTGCTCTCGGGGTCAGCAATGCAATGCTCAGGAGCGGTGTGATGCGATGCTCTTCTTCATGGTCGTTGTTCATGGAGGGAGTTGGCATCCCACCTTCGTCGCCAGTGAAAAGTACTGAGACTGACGAGTGATTTCAGCTCTCACATACTTTATTAGTTACAGAACAAGACAACCTAAGCCGGCTCGCAGGCCAGCTTTTATTCCCAAGTGAACCCACACCCCAAAACACACAACATCCGTGATTCGCTATTTACAGTAATTGAGTTATCCGGGGCTCCCCAATTGGAAGGAGGCGAGGAGCCTACATTCTATTGTCTTACGGAACAAAGCTCAGGCCCTTTGCCTGGCCGCGTGGCGGACCGGTCCGAACTGGTCCGAGCACATGGCTGCCCCGAGTCCATGTTTCCCCGTGGATACACTACAGTTTCCTTCCTTTGTCTTTTTACTACCAACAGCCACTGAGGGAAAAGTTAGTCCCGCAGAGGAGCCAAGCAGGAGAAATGTCTTCATCAGGAGAGACAGCTGTTTGCCAGTTATTCTGACAGGGAACAATGGCTGAAGTGGTGGGGAAGAGGAGCAGACCCAACACCCAGCCAACAGCACACGAGTACTCTTGAGTGGCAGCTGACAGGACAATGGCTGATGGAGCGCATTGCACAACCAGTGGGAGAGCTGGAAACAGCCAATACGCTAAGAGGATTATTATATAGAGATATCTCTGTGGGGTACTGAATGCAGGGAGGCAGGACAGACTTGTTTATCCTACTGGAGGGTTCAAAATGTACACACAAAAACTGGCCTGGAAGGTCTGCAGGATCCGTAGGGAGAGTCTTTCTCTAAACTCTGCCTCTACCATAGTGTCCTCTGCACAAATTCAGTTTTCTTTTTTACTCTTAACAGTCTTCTTGGCTATAAGGCTTAGAAGAGGAAGGCAAAAATAAAAGTTGAATGAATAGCTTCAGATAGCTCTTTTACCACAAGAGAGCAGTGCAGTGCAAAGTGGAGTTTGTACATAACATGTAATTCGCAGAGAACACCCACTCTTAAGAAAGTACTTACTGTGTGAATCATATTAAATCCTGATCTATTGCCAAGCCCATACTTGAATTTTTCTTGAGATATGTTATGAGTGGAAGATTCTTTAAGAGAGAAGAAATAAAACAAGCCTTTGGAATACAGATGTTTATTTTTTGGCCTAGCAGCACCTTCCCTGACCTCTAAGAGGCATGAAGAAACGCAGCATTAGCAGCTGGGCATACTGAGCTCTTTGAACTGAGACTGTGGCATGACTTCTGTGATGTGGTTTGCTTTTACCTGAAAAACTATTTGTTGCCTTTGAAAGTCCAGAATGCTAAAGTGACACCAGCCGTACTGTAAATTCTAGCCAGTTATTGCAAACTTTCAGCTTCTCTTGAAGAAGGCTTCTTTCTTTCTTTTAAGATTGCAGACATCCACTTGGAAGGACACGAAAGAAATATAAAGCTTCTAAAATGCTCAAATGGGACATTCTGTATGAGTGTGCAGAGTCACCTGTTTCCCATATGTTTTCTTATGTTTGTATTGCTGATAGCTGTCAGTGAATTCCACGTATTCTATATAAAGTGAGAAATATGGTTGGAGTAATTTGCATGCTGTCACAATTGTGAATTGCTCTCATATTTCACATCAGAATATCTCCTAAGATCCTTACCAGGTGGGGTGGGGTGAGGCACTTTGTTGCAGTGCCTCTTCAATGAAAAAGTGGGATTAAATGAAGGAATTAAAATCTTCTACACACATTTGAAAATCTGTCGGCCTCCTCGTATGAATATGTACTCAGAGGTGAGCCCTGCTTTGTTCAATTACCTCTATGGTAGAAGAAAAAAAGAGTTGGTTTTTGTACCCTGATTTCCAATACCTTGAGGAGTCTCAAAGCAGCTTACAATCGCCTTCCCTTCCTCTCCCTACAACAGACACCTTGTGGGGTAGGTGGGTCTGAGAGAGTTCTGAGAGAACTGTAACTGGCTCAAGGTCACCCAGCAGGCTTCATGTGGAGGAGTGGAGAATCAAACCCAACTCTCCAGATTTGAGTTCACCACTCTTAACCACTACATCACACTTGCTGCAGTGTCCTATTTTAGTCCTAGGTGCAGTCCTGTTCACGCTTGCCTGGGACTATTGAACACAGTGAGATTTACTGCTGTGATGTAAAACAAGCTGATTTAGTCTTCTTCCCAGACAGCCTGTCAGATTTCCTAGCAACTGCTTTCCATAAAAAACTATGTCAGGTATTTTTACAGTTGTGTTCATTTGGGTCTCATTGTCTTTACAACAAAAATTGTAGCCATTTTTCTTCTGAATGTAGCGGGGGGGGGGGTGTTCCTCCCTAATCAGTGTACTATTTATCTGCTATCTTGGTGGTTGCAATGCAACAGCAAAACTTTTACCAGTGCAGTTCTTGCAAATTTATGTTGCAGGCCATAATGATCAATAGCAGACGCAAAACACTTTGCAGCTCCGCTTGGTGTCTGTTAATTTCAAACAGTAAATAAACCACCCTGAAGATGCCTCAGAAGTTGCTGTTTTCTCCTCCCAGTTCTCTCTCTGTGTGTTTAAACAACATGGCAGAAAGCCAACCTGTTACTCCAACCTCCACTTTTGCAGCAACCCAGGCAAAATAATATGAATGGCACCAGAGTAAGGCTTGCTTGTTGACTTCCAAGATACCAAGGCATGGTATACAGGTCTGCATAGCAATTCTCTCTCTCTCTCTCTCTCTCTCTCTCTCTCTCTCTCTCTCTCTCTCTCTCTCTCTCTCTCTCTCTCTCTCTCTCTCTCTCTCTTTCACACACACACTCACAGCCTTTAAAAAAAAAAAAAAGAGGTGCCGGAATTTTCAAGAGGGAAATGGTTTTCACTCTGTATACTGAAAACTCATGAACTTTTAAACATTTTTAAAGGAATTTTGTTGAAGAGGTTCCAAAACTCCATTCCGGCATGTTCCTCCAGAAAAAAAGCCCTGCTCTTGTATATTCTCTTGTTTTAAAAACTGGTTTGCATTTCTGTATCTACAGTTCTTGTTCTATAAACTTGGTTCTTCCCCAGGTAATACCTATTTCCCCACATGTATTGTTCATATCCCTGCAACCTTTTCAGTTCAGTTCATGCCACTGATGACAGGGGCTATTATTTATGAAATAATGTCATGATAAAGTCACTTTAATCTCCAAATACCTTCATCGTGTTCTTAAACTTGGTATAAGCTATCATCACTTTCCCTCAGAAGAAGCCTCATGGATTGCTATAGAGTTGGGGGCTCCAGGCTGTCACCTGTACAAAGATGAAATTTATTTTTTCTATCCCCTCTGGAAGAAAAGGACAATGAAAGTGTGGGTTGAGGCATTTTTGGATTTCTTGCACCTGTGCTCTAATATGGCCATTTTTCTGGAATGCATTGACATTAGCTGATTATGTTTAGGGCAGTGTCTGTGTCCTTTGTGGTGCTTCAAACAGTGTAAAAAAAAAAGCTCACTGGTTTGATTCTTAGGCAGATTTATTTCAAATTCATACGAGGTTCATATTCCCCAAAGAATCCTGGGAGTTGTGGCTTGGTGCAAGTTCTGAGAATTCTCTAGTCCTGCCCACAAAAAACAGCTCCCAAGGGGAGATGGGATGACTGTTACCTTAGTTTCAGTGGAGATGGGCCCTTTGTGACCTTCCTTCCCAAATGCGAATATGCAATTTACAGTTGACTGGCATTTTTGCTGTGTCCTGCTTCTATTTGTAAAAGGACCATATACCAAGCTCAGTCCACAATAGCACACATGCACCTTCACCCTTTCTTTTCCTGGGCAGTGCCGTTTAGGAAATACCGCTCTAAGCAGCCCAATGAGTTTGTCTCTCTGGCTTTTGCTTGCACTACTGTATCCATACTGAGATGAGTATAGTCTCCAGTTTCAATGTAGGCGGTCTGTGATTCACACCTTTGATGTGTTTATTAAAATGGCTTGCATTGTTCTCTTGAAACACACCATTACTTATAAGATTGTGATAATCTCTTTATAATGTGCATTTATGTCTGGAATTGGAAGTCACATGTTATTAAATCCTGCTATAACACCCACTGAGATTATCCACAAAATCAGTCTCTTTTTACCTAGCATATATCTGCTGCTTTCAGCCTGAGCAGTTTATCCAGTCATGGCATTGCTGCTGTACATATAAAACAGCTGGATGAAGTCACTGATGTAATAACCACTTACTTTATAACAGACCTCATTGCTTTCCAGATGAGAAACCAGAGCAGTGTAGTAGTGTTTTTGCTTTTTTTTAATTTGAGAAAACTTTTGGGCATAGAAAAGGCTGCAGGATGCTATTTTCTTCAGGGATTGGGAAAGTTTCATTAAATGTCTGTCCTGTGATCCTCTAGCAGGAGAAGCGCTAGTGAGGGGAAACAGACTTGAACTACTGGAGGAAAGGATATGACTCCTGGCGGCAAGCCCAGGCTTGGTCAGTAGATCAAAGGCTCTTTGCTTGGCTCACAGTGCAATTGGAAGAGCAGCTGCCCAGTAGCTTGTCAGCATCCCTATTCCCTGTTCCTTTCCTCCTGGCGGCAGCCAGCTGGTTCTCTTCCCTTCCCACATAAGCTATTAAATTGTGTCTGTATCTTGCTTCTGCCGGTGCTTGCCTTTCTGCTCTTCAAAGGGTGCTATTAATGCAGTCCCACATTCATTTCTAAAGGTTTGTGCTGTGGCAGCATTTTTTATGGCCGGGCATGTCCCAGAATGATGTTTTTATTTGATTAAATGCAGTCAGATCCTTTTGAGCCTTTAGACCTCCCTTCATTCATTTCAAAGTTCATAGCCCACCCCTCTGAAAGTTCAAGGCAGCATACAGCCAGTCATATAAGGCAAGGAATTGGAACACTCAACACCAGAGAAGTGTAGTCTTGCATGGCCTGTAATATGACTTTCAGTAGAAATTCCTTTACCTCCTCTGGTAGATTGTTCCACAGATTGGGATATGCAGCTGAGGAGATGCTGGTCCTTGTGGCTGCTCCATGGAGATGTATGGAGGAGACAATCAGCAAGTCAGCTGGAGGTGTTTGTGAGCTCATACAGGTAGAGGTGTTCTGTCAGCTATATTAGTTCCAGGTAATGAAAGGTTTTATAAGTAAGAAATGAGCATCTTGAAATGAGCCTGGAATCAAAACTGATGCCAGCGGAGTGGTTTCAGAACAGAATATAAACAATGCCCACCTCATTGGTGGGCAGCATTTTTACACCATTTGCAGGTTATGTGTTGTTTTCACGGCTGACTCCACATATAGCATGTTGCAGTGATCCAGTCTGGAAGCTGTAGTGGCCAGTCTAGAATCAGTATGGCCAAGTCCACCAGGTCTGGAAGAGAGGGTAATCGATGAACTGGTTGTAGTTTAAAAAGGCACTCTAAGTGCCAGTCAGTCTCTGTCATAATAAGGCTGGGTCCAAGAATTTCCCAAAGGCTCTTCAAAAGTGGATCAAAGAGGATTTTCTGTATTCCATCCAAAAGCCATTCCCCATCAGAATACTGTCACTGACAACTAGCATCATCTTTGTTTTATCTGCATTCAGTTTCTGCTTGTTCTCATTCATTCACTTGACCACTATGTTTAAACACCTACACGGGGCAGAGAAGGCTGCCTCAGTCTGCTTAGCAATAACAGGTGCCATTTATTTATTTAGAAAATGTGTGTGCTGTCTCTCCAGCCCTCTTTGAGGAGGCTCACAACTAAAATAGTGAAACAAAAAGCAACCCAAACAGCCGAATAACAAGTTGATTAAACAAGACAAGTCAATAAAATAAAAAGTCCATTAAAACATGCTAATAAAACAAGCTAGTGCTTTAAAAACCATAAAACCGGGCAGTCTGCAGTGATATTGATAAAAGAATGAGCTGTAAATCACAAAGGTGCCATTTCACATACCACCTCTTTAATGAACTCTCTCAATCTCAAAGTTCTGACTGATCTTGACAGGCCATTTTCATACAGATGATTCACTCTCCAGTGCTGTTGGAAAGTAAGGTCTTTCCTGGTTTCCTACAGCCTCAGGATGCTTCTGCAGACCTCACAGGTTTTCCTTGACTTTTCTGCAATCTTTCCTAAACCTGTGGCAGCCATTCCCCCAGCCTCACATGCTACCAGACATCTTCTTTGAGGCTTGTTTTTAATCAGCAGTTGTCATATTGATTTAATGGTATGTCCATTACCAGTTTAAACAACAAAAAACTTGGGAAAAGCCCCCCCACCTGTAAGTCAGGGGGGCGGTGGCCTCCATGGGGACTGAGACATGGAAAGTATAGACTGAGCTGCCATCTGGAAGCCCTGCTGCCAATCTGCTATATTGACAGCTGCAGCAACACTGGAGATTCCATAGAAAAGCACTGCTATGTGGAAAAGTCAATGGATAAATAAGAATGGAACTAAACTTTGTGGGATCCAACATACCCGTTCAATGTAATAATGTTTAAAAACAATGTTTCTACAAGAAGGGACCATGAAGAATGATCAATTACAGGCCTACGGGGCAGGATCCAAGCCAGCATTCTCTTTATGTTTCAGTTCAGTTCTGTCCCTAATTTTTTATTACTGGCCTCACTTATTGTGAGCTACAGCAGAGTAAAAGAAAAAAATGTAAATCAGGAAGCTCCCATGCTGAAAAATTGCATCTGAAAAAGAATGGTATTTTTTCAGATTTAATTTCAGGAATGGCATAAATACTGGTGTTTGGGGGTATTCTGGTCCTCTCAATACCATTTTGGCATTTGGGTTCAATTTTCCCAGATTCCAGAATTATTCAGGCTCTGTTATTCCTCATGGGGGATGGGCAGAAGCTGATCTAAATTTCAGGGGACCTTGTACTGTATGTCCACTAGAGACCTACCCAAGTTACATGTGATTCAGACCACAGGGTCCAATTCTACAGGCCCCTGAGCAAGGTGCTGCAGCCATCCTGCTTGTCTCCATTGTTACCTGCTTTCTACAAGCAAAGCCAATTCTCAAACATACAAGAGTAAGCAACCACTGGCCAAAAGCCTCCCAGTGCATACCAAACCAGCAAGCCCAACAGAACTCTTGTAAAACCAGAAAATCCCAGCAGAACCATGGGCCATAGGGCAAGCCCAACAACTAGTATCAAACCTCTGCAGCCAAGCAAAACCTAGTGCTAGTATGGCAGCAAGCCCAACAGAGCCAGTGTCCAGCCAGAGAATCCAAGTCAAACCAACCTGGCAAGCCAGTTCCAAGGCAGCCAGCCAGACATGGCATACTAATGTGTCACTACTGTGTCACTTCCCCAAGGACAGCCTCAGGAAGCAAGACGGGGGGGAGGACCCAAGTTCTCGTCTCCCTGCAGTCTGTCACCTATACCATCACAGACTTGGAGGAGCCTAGAGACAGAGTTGCAGCTGCCCTTGCTCACTAGTGCCATTTCTTCCCATCCCTATAAAGAAGAAACACAACAGCACTTCAGCAAGTATGAGCATCATGTTAGACACTTCTGTGGGCTTGTTTTAACTGACATACATGTCTAATTTCCTAACATCTCTTCTGTGCCAATGATATGGGGAGGGGGTTCTTTGCAAGAGTGGCAAGAACAAAATTTTGTTACTGTATTTATTTAGTTTCTGCCAGAATAGTGCCAAGAGGTGTAAGGATTCAGTTGACTGGGTGGTTGTAGTGTTTTAGAATGCAATTTGGAATGTTGATTTTATAGAGTGCTGATCAAATTAGACAACTTTCCTGCTGTTTCTTTCTATTTCTGAGTGTTAAGTCTTGGAAACTGTTTTTCTGTGATTCCCTAAGACAAACTAAGAGGATGTAAACACAAATATGTGCTCCCTTTACTCACTTTCAAAATCCAGGACTTTGAGAATGGCAAGTTCACCTTCAGGTAGACCAACTGCTCACCCTCCAAGGGAGCAGATGTGAGTGGTGTGAGATGACAATGTCACCTGTCTCAGATAAAACATGCTCACTCTGGACGCTCATTGGTGGGCACAAGAGAAGCCTCTGAGCCACAAGAGAAAGGCCTGGCCAGTAACTCAACAGATCAGTGGCATCCAACTCACAGGGGTGAGATAAGTAATGCCTCACCATTGTGTCTTCCGAAGCTTGGCTCTTGTGCATTATATTCCCACTGATGCCGACTGTTTCCTCAATGGCCTCCATCACTATGGGCATCTCAGGAGTGACCATGGGGAGGACCCTGCCCAGAAAGAGAGGTGGTAGGGTAGCAGCAGAGCCGCTTTCCCTCTCCACCACTCGAGGCAACATGTCCCTCTTGGCCTGCAAACACCACACCCTCTGAGTAAGGTCATCTCTCCAGCAGATGAGCTGGCTGCCATGCAAGGTGAGGCTGCCCTTGAAGCGTGGGTCACACACAATCACCAGCAGGCAGACCTTCTGCTCAGTGAGAGGTTCCAGGGAGGAAATGATGCCCGCTTGCAGCCTCTGGATGTAACAACTGCTAGAATAACATCTACATATCCTGCATCTGGGTCCAGAAAGGTGGCCATCCTCCCCTGAAGATCAAGGGAATGAAAAGACCCAGGCTTGCCATGTCAGATGAGAGTGCCGTGGTAAACTCCTTTAAGGACCTCCACTGTCTGGAAGACAGTCAGCCACTCCTTGTTGCTGAACGGTCTGTCCCCATGCACAATGTCAACCTCTGAGGCCATCTTCTCCAAGGCACTCTTCTGCTCCAATAGATGCTCAAGCATAGCGCAGGTGGAGTTCCAGCGAGCATTAACATTGCAGATGAGGCTGTGCTCTGGCATACCTGTCAGTGCCTCCTTCTGACAAACAGATGGGAAGAGGCTGACGGTAGTGTGGGTGGATGAAGGCCGGCCAGAGTCATAGACAACTTGCACACACCAGCCAGGTTGGTGCTATTTACACAGTCCTTATAGCAAAGTATTCACAGTTTCGACTGACAAACTGCTTCACCAAGGGGGGTTTCGGTTTCGGCGTCACGAATGGCGGCCGCTTCTCGGGACGCTCCCGGAGGCGGTTAGCCCACGCGCAGTTAGGGGGGGTCTTCGCATATGCAAAAGACCCTAGTGAGCCTTAGGCAAAGGCTCCGAACCGGGGGCGCTTGGGGAGTAGCCTCTTTGCCGGCAGACAGCCGGGAAATTGAGGCTTTCTCCCCGCCCCAATCGGCCCCGCTGCGGCGTGCCCGTAATGGGACTTAGCGGCGCCACCGATTTCCAGGAGTGAAGACAGCGCTATGGTTTAACATAAAAAGAAGCAGCAGCATCGAATCGTGAGTTGAAGATCTATTTCGAAGCGTAAATTGAAGCCCCCTGCATGCGTATAAGCGTTGGGAGGAGGGAGGAGTTCCCACCCCCTTTGAGAAGCAAGATCTACAAAGGGAGCGCAAAGGGGGGCAGAGAGAAAAAAAATGTTGGTGAAAGTACCGTTGGGGTGGCATGAAAGACTACGATCATCTTAGCTTCCTGGGGGATGCGGCACGAACTTTTCGAAAGTAAACAAAAAAACAAGATGTCGATAATGGAAAAAGTTCTGCGGACACCGGAAGAGAAGGGAGGAGGGACTTCCGGTCCAGTCAGCCCCCCCCAAGAGCTTGCTGTCAATCAACAGGGAAAGGAGATACTGTGCCCCCTGCTGGAACAATTGCAGAAAATCAATGAAACTTTGTTCAAAGTGGAAAGTGTTCTCATCAGTCGACAGAAACAGATATCTGAAACAACTAGAAAGATGATGGAGTTCGAACAGAAATCGATTCTGATTCTAGGTATTCAGGGCATTAAAGAAGAAGAGAAAGAAGATCTCGGATTTACCTTGACAAATGTCTTGGCACCCCTAACTGGCAGTGGAGCGATAAAGTTAAAAGAAGAGGTGGATAGGGCTTCTATAGCCTACTCCGCTTTTATAAAAGAAAATACTCTGCCAGCAGAAGGGGATGTCGAACATAGCAGGCAACAAACTGGAGATCTAATTTCATCTGAAGAGTTTATGGAGCCCTGGAAGCTTGAAGGTCAGAAGTTTAAGGAAAAAGAGAAAAGAAAGAAGACGGATTTCATCTTCAAATGACAGACTGAAGAGACACGCCAGCAGGGAGGAAGATGCAGCACTCAAAACGGGGACAACTGAAGAAGACAGCAGCCCAGGGGAAAGTGGTGATGGAACGGAAGACCTCAAAGTTAAAATGGACTTAATCCGTAACTGGAAGAGATTTAAAAAGAAGATACTTTGAGGACTGTTCGTGTAACATCTGGAAAGAGCTGTTTACTTATTAACCCCAATGGACTTTACTAACTGCATTAACAATTGGACTTTGGACTTTGCAATAGTTAAAAAGAAGATCTTCTAACCATGATGGATGCCAAAATTGGTATTGGTTATTAACCTAAACTAACCCTCACTAACAGAAAAAATTTCACTCCATCTTTATCTTTCTCCATCTGTCTACCCTCCCCTTTTCTTATAAAAAGAATAAAATTCTCTCTTTTTTAAGAGAGTTTTACAAAAAAAAAAAAAACTGCTTCACCAAGCAACCTGATACCGTACTGGCATACAGTGGTATATACAGCACAGACTTATCTACACATGGATCAGTCCAAATATCCAATCAGCACAGAGATGCTGAGTCACTGAAGCATCTGCTGTAGGCTGATGCAACATGTCCAGTCATGTGACCTCTGACTGTCACTTAGATCACCATGATCTGTCTAGCAGGCATTTCTTGTGCACATGCCGACAGCGGCACCATGTTAGATTTGGAATTCTCTGCAGAACCAAAATTCAGGACATCCCTCACCACCAAGTGAAGGAGACAGGCTGCACAGTAAATGCACTTCAGAACCACAGCCTGTGCTGCTGCCCTGATATCTGTGCCATCAATCACTAGTAGCCCATGGAGAAATCCCTGCCCCTCCAGGCCACCATGTCAATCTCATTCCAGGACCTGTGGGTGCACTTCATCCAGTACCATGGAGCAAAAGCTAGCTATAGCCTACCTGGCAGCTCTTCTCACACTGCCTACCACTGGTTGTCCCACGCCCACCCAGAATATCCTTGGATTGCCACCAGTGTGCAGTCAGAAAGAGGTACATGTGCTGTGACTGAGGGCAGATACAGATGTCAGCTGTGAAGTTCGCAGATCTTCCATAATTGCTGGACAACTATGCCTTCACATGATCCCTGGCATCCCTATACAAGGAGTACACCATGGTGCAAGCAGGGATCATGTACCAGGATAGGCATCTTGGACCAGCCTGCAAAACCCAACATCCACAATAATGGAAAAGGGCTGCCTCTAGAGCAATCATGTCAGCAATTAGGTGAGTGACCCTCTTCCCTGCCCACTGATGCCCTCCCCTTGGCACCCTATTGCCACCACTTGAAGAGACCAGTAGCCTTGGAAACCTACTGCTGGGTGTCCAAAAGGCTTGGCCTGGCCCTGTTTCTCTACCAGGGTAGGCAAGCTGCATTTTTTTTCCGTTGACCCCTTTTCAGCAATATGGGATAATAGTGGTTAAGACGCTGAACTGCAGGCTGTGGAAGGTCAGTAGTTCAGCAGTTCGAGACCCGAGAGTGCTGCATGATGGAGTGAGCTCCCATCTCTAGTTCCAGCTCCTGCCAACCTAGCAGTTCGAAAGCAAGAAATTGCAAGTAGATAAATAGGTACCACTTCAGTGGGAAGGTAACAGTGTTCCGTGCGCCTTGGTGTTTAGTCATGCCGGCCACATGACCACGGAAACATCTTCGGACAGCACTGGCTCTTCAGCTTTGAAATGGAGATGAGCACCACAACCCTAGAGTCGGATTCGACTGGCTTTCGAGCAAGGGAATCTTTACCATTACCTTTAATAGTAATAACCCTAGTAAGGAGATATCGGTCTGTACCTGTGCAAGTTTCTTTGTAAAGCTGATGGAGTTTCATTCCATGTGGCTTAATGTGGTCCCTTCCGTGAAGATAGATTCAGGTGGGTCCACCTGAATCCCAGAAAGGGTGACTAGGGGAATGTTTGTGGAATGATCTGATTACTCTCAGGACATTATAAAGATAATGTACGTTATATATGAACTCTTCATCCCAGCAACATTATATCATTCACTTTTTAAAAGCAGGGGCGTAACCCACAGGAAGCTGACCCTGCACCACGTGTTGTGGTGGGAAGTGCCATCAGGTCACAGCTGACTTCTGGTGACCCCTGTTGGGTTGTCAAGGCAAGAGATGTTCAGAGGTGGTTTGCCATTGCCTGCCCCTCCAGGCAGCGACCCTTGGAAGTCTCCCATCCAAATGCTAGACCCTGCTTAGCTTCTGAGATCTGAGGAGACTGAGCTAGCCTGGGCTATCCAGATTAGGCATAGCTTCTGTTTAAATTAATGGGGGATTTGAGTTACTGTTTGCATTAACCCTAATACTTTCATATTCTGGCTAGTATTTAGGGGTAATTCTGTAAGCCCAATAGTTTTTGCTCGTTAATTCCTGCCTCTGCTGTGTGGGCTTCTAATGCTCTTTCCTCTAGAGGAAGTTGATTCCACAGTGGGTGTCCTGATATTGCATTGCTCTAGAAAGGAGGAAAACTGATGAGGGAAAACTTCAGCGTAAATTTGCAGCTGTTTCCTGTGTGTGCTCAGGGGATGAGAGCAGATTCCAAAGCCAAGCTGAAATTGTTCATTTCTCCCAGTACAATGCGCATCTTAAAGTGAAAGGGTTTTTTGGCAACTGTAAACTTTTTTAAAAAATGAAGTCTAAGGTTCCATTGGTTTATTAAATCTACTGTGCATGCAAATATATGTGCAAACAGAAACAAGTTACATTCTGGCAGACTTGAATAACTGTTTATTTGATTACAGTTATGCCCTTGACTTTTCCCCAGATCATGAAAAGCTCATCTGTATATTTCACTGTATGCTTTAAAACCCACTGTGACAGGATAAATTATTTTCTGAAACTAGAACAATAGGCATTAAGTCACTTTGAAATTTCTGGGGGTGTTAATGGCTTGGGTTAGTTACAGAGAACAGAATTAGTTATTTCAAAACAGGACTTGCAAAGTTTAGCACATGTAAAACTGAATTACACTGCCAGAGATATTCAGCATGACAAAATAATACATTACCATGCTTCAGTGAATTTTCTAATTTCAGGTTTTGCTTTTGATCTTTTTGCCATTGTGTTCTATGCAATACAGGCTTTTAGTGTGTAAATTGATTGTGTATGAAGTGTGTGAACATGCATGTACTTCAGGAAAAGTTCAAAGATATATTCATATTAAATAGTAGAACGTAGAGCCAACTAACTTCAACAACCTCTTCTGAGGACTTCCTAATGTTTGGCTTTTCTTCTGATGAGAAACTGGTCCAAGCTACTTCATAATATTAAGGCTCTATCACTACCTACCTCAGTTTTTATAATTTCCTTTTTTCATTTTACTTTGATTTTTGTTTTTCATACATCCCTGTCCTCAGTTTCTTAGTAAGCCTAGGCACAGAGATGACTTGTTAGCCCAGTGCTTGGCCACACTGGCCTATACAACCCCCCCGCCCCCCACAACACACAAGCCACCTATTGAACCCTCAGCTGCCCTCCCTCCAACGCTTCTCTGGACAGGAAAGGAGGTTGCTTGTTCTTGCCAACAAGAACAGTGCTGAAATACGGAAAATGCAGTGACATGCTGCTCCCCTTATCCCTCTATGATATTTGTCGGGAGGTGGACATCTAGCTCCTGCCTTTTCCCCTGGATCTCTTTCAACAATATCTGGCAGCTTCCCACACTGAAGATCTGATACCAAGGAGATAGCACTTGGTTCCAGAAAGCCAGTGATAAGTGGGACAGTTTACATGCAGATCCTGGGGACTCTGACTTCACTTGAGGAGCTGCCCCTAGGCAGGGGGCCACTTCCAAGGCAGGATCATCTCCCATCAACATGAGTGGAGAGACCCAATCCGATGCCCTGCCAGTCAAATAGTGAGTGCGGATCCTTACTAGCCACTAGACCCATCTGCACACAGCCCTGTCATTGATCAAGAGTTACTAGAACCCAAAGTTGAATGCAGGCTGGATAAACTGTATAGTGGCAAAAGGATTTGGTGACTTTACTACTGAGCTCCTAGCTGACTTCTCTGTGGACTATATAGTCTATATTTGACCAGAGCTATGTTGTGGTCTGCTGCAACCTGTCTCTAGGCCACTAAAATGTGGATGTCAGATCTAAATGTAATCTCTCCTCTACTCTGTTCCTAGGTGGCAAACTTTCTGGGTACTCTGTCAAAGATGTCCTCATTGAAAGGAAAGACAAAAAGAAAGATCTATCTACTGCTCCTCAGAAACAGGAGCACAAGTCTTACAAAGGTGTGTCCCCCTTTCATCCCCAGGTGACTTTTCCAGTGTGTGTGGTTGGGGCATAGCAGCAAACCTTTCTGGAACTGGGGACTTTGAACAACCCAGTTCCAAGATTCCCAGGCTGCTTCAGGGCAGCAGGAGTAGGCAGGCAGGGCACCAACTAATTGCATGACACCAGACCATAGCTTGTGGGAGATTGCAACCATTTTTTAATGTCTGGGAAACAACCCTCACAGACAAGGTCAAAGCACTGTTCCCAAACTTTAGCAAAGTTCTAAATGAGATATTTGCTAAAAATGAAGTAATAGAAGGAGTTCCAGAATTGGAGAGATATTCCAGATGCAAATGACTAAACTGTACCAGTGTATAAAATCAGTGAAAATCCTAAAGAGGCAAAAATTAATCAGGGCAAGTATAGAGATGGAATCAAAGTCAATACATCAAAGAGAGTAACTGACTACTGAAAGATGATTCGTAATAGTTGGGTATGAAGACATAAGTTACAGTTAACTCTATTTGCAGCAATTGTCCCTATGTACAAGAGACAGTCCCTAGTTTCCAGTCTCTATTCTTGATAATCACCATCCACTGTTTCATCTCTGTTATGCCTTTTTGATTATCTTCATTAAAATGTTGTTCATGTGCTAGTGTTGTTATTCCCCGTAGGATTCAACTCCTTCCCTAGCATTTCCTTGAACTTACATTTCTGTGCAGGTGGATGAATACATCTTGCATCCTGTAGACTCAGGACTTAGTACCATGCAGCACAGCCTGCCTTTTCACATGTTCTTGTCTTGCCAATGTGGGATAGGCTATTGTAGTATAAACACAGTGGACACTACAGTAAAGCCTTCAGCAATGCTGATGGCTTTGTGGGGCTGGGCACTATTCTTTCAGATGAGAACAGGAGTTCTCATCTGAATCATCCCCATTTTCACCTGTGAAATATTGGACAGCATATGACTTTAGGTTCGATATAAATAGCTCAAGCAGAGTTTAATAAAGATAGAATTAGGAGATTACAGTTTTCAATTTGTTACCTGCTGTATGATTTTATAGGATCACAGAGTATCTAGTCGAACCCCTTATTCATGAAATCCTAAACTAGAGTATTGCTAGCCTCTGTTTCAATACTCTGACTCTAAGAACAGCTCACCATCCCCATGCTAATTGCTTCCATTGTTGAACTCTTACCATTAAGACTTTGCCCCCTAATACTCATCTGAAACCTACCATCCTGTAATTTAAGACCATGAGATCTAGTCTGGTTCTGTGGAAAGGGAAAAGTATTTGTATTTTTTCTGTTCAGGTGCGTAGCTCTGTTGGTCTGAAGCAATAGAACAAAGTTTGAGTCCAGTGGCACCTTTAAGACCAACAAAGTTTAATTCTGGGTATAGGCTTTTGTGTGAAGTGTGCATGCACATGAAAGCTTATATCCAGAATTAAACTTTGTTGGTCTTAAAGGTGCCACTGGACTCAGACTTTGTTCTGTATTTTTCTGTGACAGCCCTTCAAGTATATGAAGTGTGCTATCATATTTTCCCTTCTTCAAGCTAAACTTATGAAGTTCCTTCCATCTTTTCTCATAAGAATTGTTTTCCAGACCCATGACCATTTTTAGTTTCATTCTCTGAACCCATTCCAATTTGTCTGTATCCCTGGTAAAGGGCTGTTCCCAAAACTGGGCATAGTGTTCCACATGAGGTCTGGCTATGATGGAATATGTCGAACTTGGATAGTCCACTTCTGTTAATGCAGCTTAAAATCACATTAGCCATTTTTGCAAACACATAACATGCTGACTCATATTCTGTGTCCTATTGACTGTAATCCTGTGGTCCTTTTCACATGTACTACTGCAAAGACAGATATCTCCCATCCTATAGCTGTGTATATTGCATGTGATTCTTATTGCCTTAAATACAAAGTATTGCATTTGTTTCTGTTGAATTTCCTTTTGTGAGTTTCAGCCCAGTTTTTCAATTTATCAAAGTCATTCTTAATTTTATTTTTTCTAAGGTATTACTTATCCTTCCTAATTTTGTGTCATCTGGAAATTTGATAAAGATTCCCTCAATCTTTTTATCTACGTCACTGAAATGTATCAAACACAGAACACAGCCCACTCAAAGCTTACCTTAAGAATGATAAAATACCACTGAAAAGCCCTCTTTTGGCACCATCCACCTGATGGTAATATGTATATCATCAGTTTGCTGTTAGCAACTTATAATTTTTTAAAGATTGATATAACAACTGCCTTCATAATCTACCCACAGATACTTACAGGACACTAAATTATGGATTGCAGTTTCACAATTGGTGGCAGTATAGTGTAAGAATATGTGTCTGGCTCACAAAATGTATGCCACAATAAATTCATTGGTCTTTAAGATATCATAAAACAGCATGTTATTTTGGTTCTAAAATACAGTAATTTACATCTCATATATCACACAAAGATGCCAATACTACCCTGAAATTCTGTAGTCTGTGAACCCAAACAGAGTGAAACTCCTTTTCCCACAGCCAACTAAATGATGGACACACCTTTGTATCTTTATCTGATTCCTTTAAGAATAATGCATGCACAGCATTTATTTCTGCCATTCAGGTAGAAGGTTTTCATAGAGGAAAAAAATCCTTTAACCCAAATACTTTAGCTCAGTTAAACAGTTCTGTTTGCCTCTGTTATCCAACAGGCCAGTTAGTACATTTCAAGAGGAAATAAAAGACCCAAATGGGTTAGGTGATATCTTTTATTTGAACCAGGTCCTGTTGAGAGGGCTGTGCAACAATTCCAGTTTCACAACCCTTACAGAGAATAACATGGCAATACAATACCTAATCTTAGATGGAGCTGTTTGAGCAACTGGCAGTTTGCAACAGGTCTCTTTCTTGAATCACCATGAGAAGTGTGCCTATGCTACATAAAGGTTTGCTTTTCTTCAGTATTAAACTTACTTTTGTAATGGTAAAGAAAGCATTAGTTTCAAATATGACTTTCCTGAATTGGCCTGACCTGAATCATTTTATTGAAGGAGCTCAATGTTTGAATGAGAAACAGTATCAGAATTATATTCACCATATAAAAGAGCTAAACAGAGTGTATGTTCTACAATTATAAGGTACCTTAGTGTACATAGGGACACTGTACTGTGGACTCAAATAGTTTAGGGCTTTGAAGGCTAAAGCCAGAACCTCGAACTTGGTCAGGCTACATATAGGAAGCCACTGTAGTTGTTTGAATATTGGTAAAATATGTACAGCGTTTTTTAAACATTGGTGAAATATAATCTTGTCTGGTAGACATCTAAAACCTGAATCGTATCTGGGGTACATATATTCTTAAGCTAGACAGGGATAACAATATTACTTTTTTTTCTGACTTTCTGTGGTTTATATTGGTCTGCCATAAACTATACACCAAGTTGTAAAGGCTTCCTGCAGTGTTACTTTTCTCCCTTTGAAAAAAATAAAAGAAACTGCAAGGGAAACAATGAAACTTCTCTTCAAGTAATTGAATCCATCTCACACTGATGTCATTGCACTGCAGAGGCCTGCTGTGGAAATGGTACATCCATTAATATGCAGGAAGGTGATAAATACTATCATTGTAGAGAGAATATAAGAAGCAATCTCCATTACTATTGTTCACAATCAAAATAATTTTATGTGCCACTGGTATGTAAACCATTTTAATCCCATTAAATACAGTGGAGCTGGCACCCAAACCAGTATTCATTTACTTAGAGATATCCCATGGATTTCTAAAGCACATACTTCCAAACAGAATTTCAGCCTAAAATAGTTAGTGTAATTTGTGGGTCATGGTGTTTAGCTCACATTTGAAAGGTTCGCTATTAAATATAGACTGAGATTCCCCCCACCCCTTCCTGCTCTGGTATTAAGCCAATACAGTACAGAAGAGATTTGGACCAACCGGTGTTACCAAATAAACTGCCTTTCATTCAATCAGGTCAAATTTACTGATAATGATTGAATTCATTTAAGGTTCTTAATTGATAGGAACATTTTCTCACTCACTGTTACCCAAATCAGCCCCCATGTCAGCCCTGTCATGTCAACCTTGTCATTTGAAGAGTGTTTCCTATATTCCCAGAGTAAAAATGGGCTGTTAAACCTGCTTATACATTGTTCCTAGCATGTCACAATAAATTTTCCAGTGAGAGAAAGATGGGAGGAATAGAAACATTCAACCAGGAACAAAGTTTGAGTCCAGTGGCACCTTTAAGACCAAAAAAGTTTAATGCTGGGTATAAGCTTTCATGTTCATGCACACTTCATCAGGTATAAGCAGGAAGTTATTTTATTGATTTAACTGAAATACAGAATAAAAAGGGGGGAGCAAGACTGTGAAATTGAACTATTTAATGGAGACAATACGGCAACAATTTACATATTGCTAACCAGTAAAGACCACTCAGTTTGCACAATCTAAGACTAGATACCCCATCACAGTTACTTTTAATCCCAATTATATTTCTCCCATATGGACTGTTCCAGAGAAAACCACCCCAGGGTAAGATTTTGAAGTGAAACGAAAAAGGGTCCCTTTCCAGGACAGGATGCTATGGGAAGGGACTGGCTGGCAGTAAATCTGACTGACAGCAAATGGAGAAAGCTAAGAGAGCTAACAGGAAGAATTGGAGAGTGAATTCCAGGAAGGGAAGAATGAGACAAAGAGAAAATCTACTGCACCTTTCTTGACAAGGAACGTGCTGGAAGAAGGTTCTGGGGCTGAACCAACTGCAAGAAATGAAGGCTAGAGATGGAGAGCCCTTATCCTAACCTGAACTTTCCTCAGCTCCAGTGGAGGAGCTCAGTCACTGTCCCACTTTGGTGCAGGACTAGGATCTGTGATGGCATTGAAACAAAACTGGAATCTAGTCGCCCATTGATGAACATTCTTTGAATCTGGGACCCCATTGGAACTGTGACAGTGAAACCGATTATGGTACAAGGGACACTTAAATATGCATAGGCAATATGCCCTGGATAGATGAGAACACGGACCTGTAGTAGTTTGGAGAGGGGGAAATTGTCCTTGTACCAACTGGGAACTGCCTGCCTTTACAAAGAAAATTTCAATATATTGATATTATTTTAGAATTGTGAAGTACTGGCTTCTGTTGCAGTACTTTTTTGATGATTTTTCTTTCAGAGTTTCCCAGAAATTGTGCTGAATATTTCTTTAAATTCTCATTTGAAAAAGTTAGATGTACCACTGCCCAAAAGTATAACAGATGTTATAGTTCACTCCTTCCAACTCAACAGTGCCTGTTCCTTTAATAAAAGAGAAAAAAAAACATTTCCTTTTATTATAAATGATCAAGGAAGCTCAACTTCTAAAAACAAGAAGCCAATTTCTGTAGCTTTTTAGCATTACAGATTTCTGTAAGGCATTCAAAAAACATTGAAATGAAATTCTTCCCCCCCACACACACAACAACAACTTTAGCTGTTGGAATGTCAACTGTTCCTCTAACTAGTAGGTCAAACCAGCAATTTTCCGTTTTCTATGAAAGATACTATAACGGTCTAGTTAATAACGCACTGGACAGATGTGGTGATACAATAACGCACGAGACAGATGCAGCCGAATTGGGACTCATGTCCATCTACAGGCTGCCATCTTTAACGTGATTGGAAGATCAAGTCTGTGCTAAGCACTTTAATTGTAATAATATGATTGTTTTATCTTGTTTTTATCTGGTTTTATATGTTTAATATACTTTGGCACATACTGCCTTTAAATGTAAGCTGTCCTGAGCCCATTCATGGGGAGGGTGGGATAGAAACCCAATAAAATAAAAATAAATAAATAAATCCAGCATTTCATGTTACCTACAAAAAGGCATCAGATAACTAGTTTTTGAAATGTGAAAACAACATAAATACAACAGACATTACCAGACCTGTTACGAGGCCCATCCCAGTTTTAAAATGTACATTTGTAACCTTGGAAATGGTACTCAAGATCTACAGTATCATTGTGAATAATTTCTGTATACCTTACACATCAGGAATGTACTTCAAAATATTTCTCTACCACCATCACCTGAAAAATAAAAGAAATAGATCTGTTTTAGTGTAGTGAATCAAGCAAAAATAGTATTAATTCACTATTGTCAAGTAATACCTGCACAGAGAGACTATACTCCATGTTTTATCTATTCATTAATCAGTTACGTGGTTAAAAATCAAGGCGATTGTTCAGCTGTGAAGTCTTTGAGCAGCAGATAACCCTGATATTATTCAAGGAGAGAAATGTAACTTGAAGCGCTGTAATAACAAAGTCAGCACAGAGACTGCTTGTGCATAGTTTGCACTAGAATCAGCACATTTTGTTTCTGAAGTACTTCATAAAGTGGATCTGCCCTCAGAGAGCCCTTCACACTCCATTACATGACCCAGGTTAAAGGCATTTCTTTTATTGTATCCAGGGATGTGTGTTGTTCAGAAAAGCTGCAAATACTTTTCACTCTCATCTCTTTAAGCGACAAAGTTGGCCTGCAGCCTCTCAACTTTCAAATATCCCAGGACCCCCAGCTCCCCCCTTGTCTTAATCCTTTACTTTCTGAAACAATACAGTTAGTGACTTGGCATTAGCCAAAGAATTCAGACAATAGGCGATTCTGAGCCCTGATTTATTGGAATGGTTTTTTATCTGTGCCCTGTGGTGATTGTAAATGAATTGTCAATAGGACTTCTTTCTGTGCAAATGGCATTCAATCTGATAGTTAAGGATTTGTCACCCTCTAGGCAACTATTTGAAACGTATTTGTTTCATGGCTAATTGTATTTTTTTCTTGTTTAGAAAAAGGAATAGGATTGACTCCAATGATTAATAGAACTAACAAATTAATTTGCTTATAGGATAAATAGATTAAATATTCTTTACAAAACTGAGATTTTCAATATAAGGTTTCTTTTACTTTCACTTATACAAAACACACACACACAGTGTTCACAGTCAAACCTGAGCATGATAGCAGGGCAAAAGCTATTTTTACAATATTGTCCAAGCTTTTCTTCTTGTGTTTCTTTTGTTGCAACTGCTTTTCCCCTCATTAAAAAGCAAACTGTTTCTATCAGCTGTAATGGTGTTTAACTGGGAACTGACTGGGTTTTTTTCCTTAAAGACTAACAAAATTTGTGGCAGGGTATGAGCACTGGTGAGTGAGAAGTGAGCAGCGACTCACAAAAACTCCTCCCCTGCCACAAATATTAGCCTCTAAGGTGCTACTGGAGTCTACTAACACGGCTACCCATCTTGATTTTTTTCTGTAATTGATAAAAAGATCAGCACTAGAGAATAGCAAGATATGCTTTCTGAGGATTGCTAGATAACTGAGCACAAAGCTTGAGGAAGAAACCTTTCGAATTTTCTGTGTTGGTAACTCTGAGCCCAAATCGTAAGCCATGTTAAGTGGTTTCAACGTGGGCTTTTTTGCCCCAGTTTGCATCCCAACTGCAGCAGCTTATTTCCAAGCTTCCATACAACTTCATTACCCATCTGTTTTCCTTTTGCAGTTTCCACTTGCATTGTGTCTTTTCTCAAATCACCTTTGCTCTGATGTTTCCTCCTGGTGCACAGCTAAAGCACATTTGCCTTCCATCTAGAAAATATGCTGTGCTTCAAAATGCACTGCTCACATCTCAGTGCTGTCATTTTGTGTGGCAGTCAAGCCACTGAAACCTATTATTAAAGGTACATATGTAAAGTGAGTTGGTGGTTTGATAGGACTCTTTGAATTTTTAGAATGTATTTTGTTATATCATTTAATTAGTAACAATCTGTTGTTTGTTATTACCGTGCATTTCTTTTGGGGGGGTGTTTTAATTCTTTTTGGCACATGCAATGAACTGCTACCTAGGAAGGTCTCTCTAGAGAAGCTAACAAACCAAGGATGTTTCTCAGTTATCTCATGGGCCAACCAAACAGAGGAGTTCCCCTGACAATCCAACTAACCCCTACAAGTTCAGGGATGGGAAATCAGTTGTCCAATCATGGAAAACTTGGTGGGGGAAGGAGCCAGTGCGTCATTACTACCTGGCAAATAATCTAGAAGCATGGGTAAGGGAATGAGTGCCACAAGGACACTACAGGAACAAGAAAAGAATTAATTAAGGGACACTGTAGAAGCTCCCTTGTTACAGCACTTCATTAGGAACCACAGTAGTAAAAAAAAATACAACTGAATGCTGTTGAAATAAGAGTTGCCATGTGGAAGACTCCTTTAACTATAAAAGTAACCTCCCTTTCTTTTACTGCTAGAAATAATCCTGTACAATTTGCTTATTTGATTTTTTGTGAGTTTGTGTGTGTGTTCCTGGAAGTCATGGTTGACATCTAGCGACCCCTAGTGGGCTTGGACATTTCAGAGAGGGGCTTGCTGTGTTGCCTGCCTCTGCATCCCAGCCTTGGTATTCCTTGGAGGTCTCCCATCCAAGTACTTGCCAGGGTCCGCCCTGCTTAGCTTCCAAGATCTGACAAGATCAGGCTTGCCTGGGCTATCCATGCCAGGGCCTGTATAATTTGCTTATGATGACCATTCTTAACATTTGGAAGCTACTGCCGCCACCACCACCACCCCCCATCAAACAAGTCAGTATTTCTTACTGATATCCTAGGCACCAACCAAATACAATCAAGTTTTTGAATTTTGATCCCTCCCTTCTAAGCTTGTGGTACCTTCTCCCTCCCCTCCACTTCATCTTCAGACCAACACAGCTACCCACATGAATCAATCTGGATGTGATCACACCTTAGATCACAGTGGCAAGATCACATATTTCTCTCTATCCGTATTCTTACCACACAAAAATATGGGGGGGGGTCCTCCTCTCTCTCTTCCCTGTGATAAAATTCTCCAAATGTGGGTCAAGTTCGATTGTCTTTTTGCCCCAGTCTTAAAGGAGGAGTATCTTTAAGTTCTGTGTAGAATATTAAATATACAATTACTACATTAGCTTCCAGGCAGCTGTTCTCTTTGTTACTTCCATGCAAGGATGTTGAATTCCTTGACTGGAGAGCAAATATGATATAGTGGGTAGAGCACTGGTCTCAGTTATGGAGAACAGTATGAAGCACACTAAATAGCCTTGGGCAAGTTGCTGGCTTACAGCCTAATCTACCTTGCAGAGGTTATATCTGCTAAAATGCCTCTCTGACATCATTGCAGGAAATTGGCAAGGTACAGGTTATGAAAAAATGAACACATAGAATGCAAAGTAAATGAATAAATCAAGGACTAGATTGCTGTGTCCTTTAAGGCTTCAGTGTTCCTATTCTCTTGTGGCATTAGTACAGTGCCAGCTTGGTGCTAGCAAGGTAGTTAGTGGGACAGTGGTCTGGTTCTTCTTACTTCTACAACATTCCTGAATGCATTTGAACAGTTGATAGGCCAGTCCAAGGTATGTGAGTGTGTTCACATGTAATCATAGTTTCACTATCATTGGTTTGCCGCCCAGTCCCACTGGATGGACAAATGCTCCAATGAAACTGGTAGACCTCCATGCAGGATGAACTATGGAAAAGAACTGTGAACGAATTTTAATTCTTCCTTTCCCACTAAAGCTCTTAGTGATCTAATGTATGGGGGGGATATATATATATATATATATATATATATATATATATATATATATATATATATATTCTTCTTCAAAACATTCTAGAAGTTGTTCTTTTCCATTATGAATAGATCAAAGTAGCACAGAGAACAGGAGGCATCTGGACATTCACTTGCTTGTGGGTGTTTTTACAAGTAACTGATCATAAGAATGCTTTTTAGTGTGAAAGGCCTAAGTAGTGAACATAAGAACATAAGAACATAAGAGAAGCCAATATTGAATCAGGCCAATGGCCCATCTAGTCCAACACTCTGTCACACAGCGGCCAAAATATACCAGGTGCCATCAGGAGGTCCAGCAGTGGGGCCATATTGTTAAAACAGGACAGAGAGAATGCTTTTTCAATCAAATGTACAGTCCAGCCAATGCTTTTTATACATTCAAATAACAGTGCAGGAAAATGCAAAAACTATTTTAAACCTTATTTGTGAAAACAGGCTAACCTATACTTCAAGTGCAGTTTCACTGATTAGCTGAGATAAAAATAATGCACAGAACTGGCAGGATTGACAAACAATCCTTTGTTTTATCTAAGTGTAATGACTTCACAGCATACACAGGGGAAAAAAAATAATAGTTTGCTTTTTAGATTATGCATAGATTTCTGTAAGCATACAGACCTCAGTTTGCTTTATGTGTGAATAACTGAGATCATTTTAGAATCACCAGCCAGCTTATTATAAAACCTAGTGCAAATCAGAGTGGTACAGAGAAGTGGCACAGAGATGGAACAAAGAATTCTGAGCTCATTTTCTGAGTATTCAAAAGCCTTCATATATGCTGTCAGACAATTTAGGCCTATTACCCTCATGATCTAGATGGGAGTAAGGATCAAAGGCAGTGGATGCCTGCACTGTACCTTTTACCTCTGCATTGTGGATCTGGCACCCACTTTTTCATGTGTACGGAAAGCAGATCCTGGCAGCCGAAGGAACTCTTGCCTCAGAGTTCCAAAGCAGAGTTCGAAATAGAAGGTGAATGATGCCTCCTCTTTCCCCAGATTACAGTTGACAGTTTGAAGAGGATCTGTGGCTGCGTGGAGGAACACATATTTTGTACGAGGATCAGGCAGGTTCTCAGGCAGTAAGCCTGGGGAAAGGCCTCCTCTGCCTGAGAGTCTAAAGAACTGCTGGTGGTCAAATAGTGAATTAGTCTGACTGAGGGGGTGTGGCAGCTACCTATGCACTGAAGCTGACCCCAGCAAGCCCAGTGCAAACAGGCTGAGACAACATCCTAAGGACAGAAATCGCTGTGGGATGACTCTCAGCAGCCAAAGAACGACAAGTATTCTTGAGCTCCCTGAGGCAAGGATCTAAGCATGAGTAAGAAAGTTTCTCTGATTCAGGATTTCATAGCTTCTTAGACTTCTACTACTCACATTGGCCTGTCCACAAACAAGACTCACAACGCTCCTAGAAACAGTCCATCAGAACAAGGATGTTGGAGAGAAGTCAGCAGATTCCAGAAGTGTGTGTGCATCTTCTGTGAAAGGTCTTGCTGCATCTCTTACTTTTGCAGGCACCCATCACATGCATGATGATGGGCATATTGCTAGTGTAACAATGCTGTCATTCCTTCCTTCCTTTGTTTACTTCTCCTTTAATCTTTTGCCAAGCTTTGTAAGTTGAGGCCTTAACCATCTTTTCCTCAGCTACTCAGCTGAGAATTCTGTTTCTTCTTTGCTAAACTGAGAATGTGGAAGAAGGAAATCTTATGTCTGTCTTGTTGTTTCTCCTTCCCTGTGGCTCTACAAATGTGCTTATGTCACCCAAATTTCTCAGTTTTATTTTTCAGTGTCACCCAATTCTTAAATAACTTCAGTCTGTGACTGTGAGATCGTGTGTTTTTTCCTTTGTTTCCTAAACAATGTGTGAGAGTTAAGAGTCCTCTGATATTAGAATATTTCATACAAACTCTTGGTATTAAGTGAGCCTGGAAATATTTTACTCTTCTACTTCCTTCTTTATTTGATGGCTGACACTCCTTGTTCTAAATTCCTGTCCCATGACTAAGCTGTTTGGAAACTTTCGCTGCTAAAGAAAACTCCCTCTGTTTCCCCTTTGGGAGAAATATTCTACCATCAGGTAAAGTGTGATACAGAGTTCCCATTAAGTCATCTTTAAAACAAGGAAAGGTTAAAAACCAATGTTTACATTACTGAAACTCAGTGAAGACTAATGTAAACCATAAAAGGGGAACAATCTTCTATGGGTTTTTTCAGCTCTGGTAAAACATATCTGGTAAAATGCTTTCTGTAATCCATGCAACCCAAGAAAACTAAAGGCAGGAATGCAAGTGTAAGTTTGCTTAAGGGGTCATTTAAAAAAAACAAAAACAGTTGGCCAAGCACTCTGCCTTCTAAAGGAGTTTTACCAAATTCACAGTGGTTGCACCAGTGCCAACTCCTCTCATTACATGTGTCCTCTTGCTTTCCCCCTCCTCTCCTAGCTCACCTGGAACAAAAAACGTCAGCAAGGAGAGGAGGAAGAGAACACCCATAATAGAGATGGCCTCTTAAATTAAACCAAATATTCTACATAAGGACCAGAGTTGGATTAGCCATACTTATATTCCAGTGTCTGCCAATAGCCATTGTGGATGATGTGCTCTTGTAGATGATACACCCATCATTGTCCCTGCTCACATTTCCTCAGTGTGATCCCTGAGACTCTGGAGCTTTGGAACAATCTTAGTGCCGCTTTAATCCCTTTCATTCCCCAGTTTTCAACATGCTGTACCTAAAACATAGGGTCAATTCTCTTTCTCATGATAAACAATCTGGTCAAGTAGGTTATCCTTATTCTAAAATGTATAGGTAAGGAATTGAGGCTAAATGGTAAAGACTTGCTTGAGGCTATGCACCGAGCTGGAATTGATTTCCAAGTCTTTTGAGTATCACATATGGATCTCTGTCCCTAAATCTACATGGGAGCCAGACCGATGCTGCTTGTTTCAGCTGAAGAGTTCTGCTGTAAATTGTTTTGACCACAATTGCCATAGTCTCATCATGGCCAGAACAGGAATGTAGAATTCTCTTCTGGGCTGATTTAGCACGTTGCCTTGCAGCACTTGGCAGTTCCTGTTGGCCCTGGAACAAAAAGTGTCTGAGTATCACATTTCTTCTTGCCACTTTTTGTAAAACACTTTTTTCAAAACCTTGCAGTTAACCATAAAACGAAATGCCTTTTTTAGAACTGACAGGTTGCCATGTCTTAAGTTGCTAGGCTCTTGGAGTGTTTGGAAATAAAACTGAGGCATGAAGTCCACTTGCTCACCACAGCTGAGACTCTTGAAAACTCCCGTCAGTGCTGACATTTAGAAGCATGTGTTGCAGGTTGTGGCTTTGTATTGTTTTGTTGTAGTTTCAGCAAAGGAGTGGCAAGAAACTTACATCATTTCCAGTAACGAAAAGCCTGAGGCTTTCTTTCCCAAATGGTTTGCATTCTGTCTTCTGGATTTGGTACAGTCTGTACAAATGTGACTCCAGGAAAGAAAGGTTTTTGCATTAACTTGTTTGAAACAACCGTGCTTTTGTGCCTTTCTCCTCCCTGCCTCCTCATTTCAACATGTAAATTCACTGTACTCTGGATTATTTAAGAGACATAATCCACATCCTGTAGCGTTACTGAGAGATTCCCAGGTAACTCTCTAGAGCTAAAGTAAAATTACTACCCCAGCATCATCATCCATAAAACCAAAAGAAGGTAAAATTTAGTATTGAAATGTGAATCTTGGAATGCATATGAATCCTGTAACATTGCATAAAGCATGCTACTTTCCAACACAAACTTGCAGTCCTCTCCCAGATAGTAGTGGCCAAAGATTGGTAGGGTTGCTCTGTTGTCAGTTGTATGATATGCTTCTGGTAGATATGCAGAAGTTACTTTCCCTCATCAGCATTTTTTCCACTTATTTAATTTTCATATAAAATGAAAGTAATTCTTCAGCAAGTCATTTGTTGTTCACATTACTAGACTGAACATGGACTTTAAAGAAAGGTGCATCTTGGATTTCCTAACAACTGAACATAATTTGGGATTTCTGATTTATCCATTCCTGAGCAGCTACATACAGTTACCAAAGAAGTAGAAAGATACAATTTGATGTCACTATGTTAATTCCAAATGGATTTTGGTTCAGTAAGCATGCTCAAAACAAAGAGACTGAACACTGGAAGTTAGCTACATTTTATGTGGCTAGCACAGATGCCAACCAATGAAAGCAATCTCTGATAAGCAATTTTATGCCTCAAGATTATTGTTGGTTGGTGATGGTAACACCTGTTAGATAGATGTCATGCTTGAATTTTTGTATCTTTGAGGGGTTTGTTTCCTTTTTGAAAGCTTTCCAAGTTTTATCAATACATATCTTTCCAGATTACAGTGTAGAGTAGTCACTATGCTAATGTGCTGTTTATAGCATTGCCAGTCCCCTGATGGGGGCAGGGGATGTGGCAGCAGGAGAAGAACTTTTTAAATGGCTATTGGCCTATGATGTCACACCTTTTTAGGAATAACAGGGAACTCTTATGGTAAAAAAACAGAACTTTGAGCAATTCCTAGATAGGATTGATATCATGATATCCCCCTGCATGACTTTCTGGGTGCCTGCTCCACAGCATGCCCCTTCGCTGCCCCTAGGGCGCAGAACTCTGAGGGGTGCAGCAAGGCCCCTGCCACCACTGCCTATCCGCCCCCAGCATGGCTTTCTGGGTGCCCGCTTTGTTGCCTCCACCTCCTCCTCCAGCGTGTTCACTGCAAGGCACACACAAGAGACAACCTACACCGGCCCGCCATTAGCAAGTTCAGTGCCCCAGCCAGCCTCCTCCGCCATGAGCAAGCAGGTGCCAAAGGCCTGGCTCGTTCACCTGCCCCCCGTACATGCAGACGGGGGAGTGCGGGGAAATGGACAGCACCGCTGCACCTGGTGGCGGGTGAGCAGGCGTCCCGCTTCGCCGGTCCTCCTCATGATGAAAAGGGGGGAAAGATGAGCACAGCTGCAGGAATGGGCTGGCCTCCCTCGACACTTGGTGGTCCTTTCCACCAATGCCGCTCCCCCCCACACACAACTCTTCCCACCTTCGGCTGACCCAATCCAGTGTTTTAGCATCCGGTCTCCACTCCCACAGAGGCAGGGATTGGATGTGGGCTCTCCAGATCACCACCCCCGGCTGCACTCCACAGCTCTCTCCTGCCTCCAGCCCTGCCCCCAGAGAGCCATGCCGACCACCCCACCAAGAGAGCACTGGGTGCCTGCCAGGGAAGGAGGTCACCCTGGGGCTCTTCTCTCCCTCCACAGCCATTCACAGACCAGCAGGAATGGGGCAGTATTATTTAAAATTTAAAAAGGACCAAACAAAATAATACATCGTGCAAGCTCTCATGTTCTCCAGAACCCTTCACGAGGCTGGATGTTTAAAACACACACACTTTGTCTGCTGCCTGTGTAGATTATGTAGCTCTGTGGTGAGGGGGGCACCACAAGGCAGCCTCGCCTGGGGGGGCACCGCAAGCTAGCCTCACCTAGTGTGCATAAAAGCCTCGGGCCCTGATTGTGTGGCTCCTGGCAGGGCAGCTGGGGAAGCAAAAAGAAGAAGAAGAGATTGAATTTATAACCCACCCTTCACTACCCAAAGGAATCTCAGAGCTGCTTACAGACTCCTTTCCCTTCCTCTCCCCACAACAGACACCCTGTGATGTAGGTGGGGCTGAGAGAGCTCTTGACACAATTTTTTTCAAGAACAGCTCTTATCAGAACTATGGCTTGCCCAAAGTCATCCAGCAGGTGCAAGTGGAGGAGTGGGGAATCAAACTCGGTTCTCCCAGATTATAGAGTCCGCGCACTACACCAAACTGAGGTGTATGCCTCCCCAATCGGTCTTCCCTTCCCCAGTCAGTGTTCCCCTTCCAAGGTAGGCTTGAGGCAGGGGGGAGCAGAGGAAAAAAACAACTTTAACTTTAAATGTGTTCTGAAAGGCCCCCCCCCATCCTACAAATATCATTGGACAAATAAATATCATTATCAATATCTATTTTACCCCTTTTGTTTTTATTTTTGGCAATCTTATTTAATGTTAATAAAAAGCAAATTTACATATTTTTCTGTAAAAACATCTGTAATGTTTGTTCATGTCATGCGGCTCTCAAACATCTGACATTTATTGTATGTGGCTCTTATGTTAAGCAAGTTTGGCCACCCCTGATCTATAAGAATATGAGTAGACAATAAATTAGGAAATAATGCGATTCAATTTGTAGCTGCTTATATACTGTAGCTTCTTGGATCTAAGGTACCTTAAATCAGAGGAGTTTCTTAATTTTATTTATTAATTTCAGGGATCTGTACCAAGCCTTTCCTGCTTTCCAGGTGTCCAATCAAAACATCCTGCACACTGTAAATCCCTGTGCCCCCAGAAAAGCTGCAGCCAAGAGTCCGAATATCACAGGATGCAATACAGGGGGCTGCAGTGGGAATCCCTTCTGCAAATTCTCCTCCATCCATGGCTCTTGGGATCCCAGCCATCATCTTAAAGACATGCACTAAATATACATTCATAAACCTCTAAGTGAATTGTGTGCCCTTTCACTTGGAAAATAATAGTCTTATAATGGTAACAGAAATTCACATTCACTATCAGATTGTTCATTTACATTGTGGGGTGCTTTTAACATTAGGAGCCAAGCTTTTCAACCTACATCTTAATCTGTCTTTCATTTTTTTCTAGTTTCCTCTTGCATTACCACATATAAGAAGACACCACCTCCAGTCCCACCAAGAACTACCACCAAACCTTTTATCTCTATCACAGCGCAGAGCAGCACAGAATCTGCTCAGGATGCCTATATGGATGGACATGGGCAAAGGGGAGATATCATCAGCCAGTCAGGACTTAGCAACTCCACAGAGAGCTTGGACAGCATGAAGGCATTGACTGCTGCTATTGAGGCAGCTAATGCGCAGATTCATGGCCCTGCCAGTCAGCATATGGGTAACAACACTGCCACCGTCACCACCACTACCACTGTTGCCACAGTTACTGCAGACGACAGAAAGAGGGACCACTTCAAGAAAAACAGATGCCTGTCCATTGGAATACAGGTATAATAAAACACAGGGACTGAATTATTGCTAAGCATCTTAGCTTGATACTTAAGAGTTGTTGTTGTTTTACCTGTGGAAAAGCTATGATGCCCTTCATTTTTGTTACTTTCCAGTTCCTCAAGTTTCATTAATTAATCTTAAATACACCACATTTAGTGAGGCTTCTGGCTGTTTATTATTCTGCTTATAAGAATTAAGCATGCAGAAGCCTAACCTCTGATTTATAACCCAGCAGGAGTCAGGAAAACATGAATGAAATCACTGAAAGAGAATGTGTACAACAATGATTTACACTGCACTATCGCCAGAGAGATGTTTTCATCCAGTTTAGCTGAATTGTCACTGCTTATTCATGCATCACATAACAACTGTTACTCACTTGAATGCAGAAGCATTGTTCTGCTTAGCTGTTAAATCAGCAGGGAGGGCTCAGGGATAAGATCTGTCTGATTTATCCCTGTCTAAAATAAATTAAACCTTGATCTGATTCAAGAGTACATGAACTAGCATTTTCTCTGAGGTGGCAAGCTTTAATTGGGGAGGGGGGCAGTTTTCACTTGGAGTTGCTTTCAAATAAGAAACCCCACTCTACTAACTGTGAAATCTGAGGTGGAAAAATTGTGCGACTGAGCTGTACCATATCAGTTCCTTCATAGTTGAATCAAAGCTTTATTACATTGGATGTAGTGGAAGTAGAAACATGCCAAATAAAGCTTAATTAAAGCACAGGGGAAGGAGCTATAGGTTTCTATTCTATATTAGAGATGAAATTATTACCGGCTCCCCTCAGTTACTCTCTCCCAGACATGTGCCAAAGTTGTCTTAATGGAAAACAAGATTCCATTTATATGAATAATGCACTTTTAGTTAAGTCTGTGTTCTCAAAGTCCTATACACCAATCAAAGTTGAAGCAGAGCTAAACAAGGACCCAAAGAAGGGTTTCTAAGGCTCCAGAGAGCAGGAGCAAGCCCGGGAGGCTATGAGTCTTGTGCAGTAAAAGAAGAAGTGGAATCCTTGAGTTTGTTTGGCCAATTTCTGAGGAGCTTCATCCAAACCAGTAACCTACAGCTTATTCTTATTTTTAATATAATTGTCAGTAACTCTGCCCCGGCCTGTGTTTTCTTGCTTTTTTCTGGTTTTTACAGTATTCATTCCAAAAAAAAAATCAGTGTTAAATATGGGAAGGAACTCATCTCAAATCAAGACAAGTTCTCCTACCACTTTTTTAAATGAAACAAGATGCTGTTAGTTACTCGTCTGCTGGATTTTGCTTACTGAACAAAACAATATTTGCTGGGCAAACTGATGTTACCAGCCCAAAGTTTTATGTTGCAGTGTGGTACATGCTACACTTAAACTAGCATACACAGTAATCCAGAGACTATTGTTGATGTTACAACTATCCAGACCAGCATGTGTCTAAGGAAATAGTAACAAAGGAGGGATATGAATGGTTGTGACCCTGACACTCCCATCTAGAAAGGTGTGTGGTGGGCACAAAAGTAGCAAGATTTTGGGGTCATATAACAAAAGATTGATGTTGTAACTCCTTCCCAGAGACCATGCTGATTTACTGTGTGCCTTTTCTATCTTGTGTAGGGGGAGGGGGCGCATGTTACAGTTGTTCTCCACAGGGAAGAACTTGTATTGACAATTTTCAGTCCAGACTGGTCCTTTGACCAAAAAAAGGGGGAGGATAATAGAAATGGAGTACTGTACAGATAACAAGACCATACTTGGTAAGATGAACTAATTACACAGTTAGTTAAAGGTTAACTTTCTCAACAATAAGGACAACGGTATATAAAATGCAGGGAATAACCACAATGTAATGAGAATTTATTACTATAACAAAGGGGATTGGGCCTTTTCAAAACTAAAAAAAAATAGTAATGTAAGATCATTGAAAACATGACAGGAACATGGCGTACATGGTGGGAATAATAATATGACAACTCCAGCAGTAAATGAATTATCTGTGTAATACCAGACTCACCTGTTTTGTAAGATCTTCTACAAGTACCTGAAAAGATTTATTTATATATATGGAAAATGTGTATGCTGCCTCTCTAGACTTGTTCAGGGCAGATTACACAATAAAACAAAACCAAGCAGCCAATTAAAAACAAATCGTATCAATAAAACAATTGAAGGCAATAAATAAATATGCCGATAAAAACAGCAGATAAAAGCAAGCCAGGGCATAAAAGCACATAAAACAAAGCTACCTGACCACTTTGGTCATCTTCTGAGGCCCTGCTTTTGGTGCCCCTGCTTTCTGTGATCAGGCAGGGTGTCAACTCAGAAGAAGGCCTTCTCATTTGTGGTACCAAAATTTTAGAACTGTCTCCCCGGGGAGCGTTAACAATCTTCTGTTGCTGTTTCCACCAGCAAGTGAAGACTTTGTTTCGTCTGGCATTCTCTTGGTGATCCCTACTTCCTGCCCTTTTTTGTCATTTTTAATATGTATATTTTATTGTATTGTTTTTGTTGGGTTTTTTGGCCCCCCCGTAGGGGATTTTTTATTGCATTTTCTAAAAACTATAGACGAAAGAAGGGAAGGGATAACTACATACTATGGGAGAAAGTAAAAGAAAACCCACTAAAATCCCAAGAGATGGTGGTCATACAAACTGCTTCCCCATAAAAAGAATGGCTTTTGCTTCTTAATTAAGGCTTACAAATATGAAACATTGAATGCAGTCATCTATTAGCCTTTTAAAGTCTGTGACTTGAAAACCTCCCCCCTTTTGACCTTAATAAAGAATAAAGTAAGCAAAACAAGAGTCATTATACTACTTTCAAGAGATTCAGAGCGTAACAACTAGCCATTTGTTCATTTGTTCTTCTTCTTTCTCAATCTATGGCCGAGAACAGACTGGCAGTTTGCCCCGGTAGCCAGTCGTAGCAAAAAAAACCCCGGATTAAACTATACCGGGTTTCCCCGTCCACACAGCGGGGGCGCTGCTGGAAGATACGGGACGGAGGCGTGCGGGAGCGTTCAGACTGCTGCGCCGGAGGCATGCTATATTTGCTGTTTCCCCATTAATTCAGCTATGGGTGTATGTGCGCATGAGCGCTCATGCGCATAAGCGCATTTTGCCGATTTTTTTTTTTTTTGCCCTGCAATGCCGGCACCGCATTGGGCAGTGGAGCAGAGCGCAGCCAATCATACCGCTGCTGCCTCGTGCCCAACGCGGGTTGCTCCCGGCTTTTCGCCTGCGCGTTCAGACTCCCCGGAAGCGGAGAAACGCGCGACGAACGTGGGCTTTCGGATTTGCGACGGCTTTTATCAGGTGTTTTTTTAATTCGGCAGTGAAGTGCAAGAGCACCGGTAGGCTACGGGTGGGGGACACCAGGCAGATGTGCCTATGTGAACGTTCCATTTACTCCGGTATTGAATTGTTGTCAGCCTGGGGCCCTTCCCGGGGCAAATTGCCAGTCTGTCCTCGGCCTATAACTTGTTTTTGGGGCTGCCGCCCCCAATGTAGAATCTAAGTCCTCGTCAGAAGATGCCACTGCACCCTCTTCTTCGCTTTCTTTGGTGCTGTTGTCTTCTGTCCCTTCTCCTCCTTTTTCTGGCCGTCTGTGAAGATGCAAGAACTCCCGTGCCTTTTCAACAGAGTCCACTTTTTCTTTTTTATCCATAAATTTAAAAATTAAGCCCTCAGGTACGATTCATCTGTAAGCAACGTTTTTCTCCTGTAAAAATAAAATAAAATCTCTATATTTCCTTCTTTTCCTTCTTATTTCAAATGGAATATCCTTCAACACTTTTATTTCTTTGTCTTTGATTTTCAGAGGGGCCCCATTTGATGTTTTTAGAATTAGATCTCTCACTTGTCTTCTAGAGAATCTCACAATCACTTCCCCAGGCAAATTATTTTTTCTTGTAAATTCTGAATACGATCTAAAGACCGTATCAATTTCGCTTTGTATTGTCACTGTTTTTAAATCTGCCAATAGGGCCAACGCCTCACACATAATCAGTCTCAGATTCTCTGCTTTCGCTTCCAGGATCCCCTGAATCTTAACACGTAGCTCACCCTTTCCATTTCCAGCCGCAACAAATGGGATTCGTTAGTTTGTCTCTTTTTCTCTGTCAAACGCAGTTGACTTTGAAGCTTCTTGGAGTTGGCATCAACCACTTTAAGCTCCTGTTCCATTTTCTCTGTTTTCTTAGCTGTTTCACTGAGCTGGGTCTGCTGTGCATCTAGTTTCTGATGCAATGCAGTGACTTGCTCCAGCAGAGGTCACAATGCTTCCGCCAGCATCCTTTGCAGCTCTGCTGTCGTGTCCTGTCTAGGAGCAGGACTCGCTGGGCTTTTGGCATTTCCAGCAGGAAGCTTAGCTTTCGTTTTCTCTTTCTCGTCCTTTCATGTCAGCACCATGTTGAGAATTTTGTTTACTTTTTAAAGAAGTTATTACAATCGCCAATACTCTTTAAAAAGCCTAGTAAGTTCTTACTAATTCTTTATTTTAGTCCATCATGCTTTTATAGCACACACCCCTCCAGTGCAAAGTAAAATGTTCGATTGTTTTCTTCTATGCAGGGGAGAGTTCCCTCCCCCCCTCGCCTTTTGAGAAGGGGTTTCTGCTAACTTCGGTGTTTCTCGCTTGTACTTTGACTCACAGTTCAACGTTATCTTCGCTTTAGTCACTTTAGAAGCTCACACGCTTGGCCACCAAATGCTTGTTCTGATGTGCATGCCTCGTTCCATTCAGACGCTCTATGGTGGGACCTTCAGGGCATGGGAGAGCCCCCCTTTACCAGCCAGCCACCAAGGAAAGGGCTCTCCTAGCACCCCATGGCAAGGAGCCCAATCAGAGAACAGGGTTTGAAAAGAGGATTTTAGCTGGTGGGTGAACAATATGGGAGGAGGGAGTCCTTTAAGTACCCCAGCTCCAAGCCATATAGAACCCTAAAACCAGCAATTTGAATTGTGTCTGGAAAGAGCCAGGCAGCCAATGCAGATCTTTCAGCACTGGGGTGATACATTACTCGTCTCCAGCCCCTGAGAATAACTTAGCTGCTATATTCTTGACAGCTCTGACCTGAATAGCCCAGGCTAACCCAATTTTGTCAGATCTCATAAGCTAAGTATTTGGTCAGTATTTGGAGAGGATACCACAAAGGAATACCAGTCACCACACAGAGGCAGGCAATGGCAAACCCCCTCTGAACGTATCCTGCCTTGAAAACCCTACAGGCTTGCCATAAGTCAGCTGCAACTTGATGGGCAATGCCCCCTCTAAGCCATGAAATCTTGTGAGCAAAAATTCTACTTTGTGAGCTACTGGCATTAAAGTTGTGAGCAGGTAATTTGGCTACTGCATAAATTAGTTTGCTCTGGAGCCATCCTTCCTGAACTAAGACAAAAATGTGTGAGCCAGTGGCTAAAAAACTGTGAACTAGCTCGCACTAACTCAACTTAGAGGGAACACTGATTCTGGGCCAACTGAATTTTCTGAAGTTTTCAAAGGTAGCCCCACATACAGCACATTACAGTAATCTAATCTGAATGTGATCAGAGCATGGATTGCCATGGTCAGATCCTGCTTTTGGATCTGCAGCTGGCATATCAGCCAAACCTGACCAATGATGCTACATGCCATGGAGGAGACCTGCACCTCAAACCTTAGGCCAGGATCCAGTAGTATCCCTAAGTTATGAACCTGTTCTTCAGGGGGAGTGCAGCCCTCTTGATAACAGATGACTCCCTAGTCTTTGAGTGGCTTCATCATGAATTTAGTCAAGACACAGTAGATACATGAATCTAATTGGTACAGTCCCAAGTTTGCACACAGTTTAGACAATCTATTGCAGAGAACCTTAGGCACAGCTGTAGATAAGCATTCAGGGAAAGTACTAAAGCACAGATTAAACCCCAGGGAAATGTATGCATACCCTCATTTAATGCTGCTTGTATTTGGTTACTATTTTAGGTTGATGGTGCAGAGGAATCCACTAGCCCACATGAAAACAGAGCAACCAGTAAGTTCCAATCCATAGGTGTTCAAGTAGAGGAGGAAAAGTGGTAAGCAAATATTAATTTGATATTCTTTAGTCCACTAGGGTGGATTCTAACCCCCCATCCCACCACGCCACTGAGCAAAGTTTGAAGCTTTTTCCACCTGAAGGAACCTTCCTCCAACTTAAGTGGTGCTTAAGTTGGATAAAGGCTCCTTACATTGGAGGAAGGCACCTTGGAGGATAGTTAGATCCACCCCATCATCTGTATCAATGGTTGGTATCTTGATTGGTGAAGGGAGGGTAATATAATTGTGATGCTGAGGGGAGCAATCCAAGACCTGCCTGTGCACTGCCCTCTACACACATTCAGTATTCTAATGTAGTTGCAGAAGGAGATGGATCAGTACCTTAGGCCGAGGACAGACTGGCAGGTTGCCCCGGTAGCCAGTCGCAGCAAAAAAAACCCGAATTAAACCATACCGGGTTTTCCCGTCCACACAGCGGGGGCCTTTGCTGGAAGATACGGGACGGAGGCGCGAGGGAGCGTTCAGACTGCCGCGCCAGAGGCGTGCTATATTTGCCATTTCCCCATTAATTCGGCTGTGGGTGTATGGGTGTATGTGCGCATGGGCGCTCATGCGCATAAGCGCATTTTGCTGATTTTTTTTTTTTGTCCTGCAATGCCGGCACCGCATTGGGCAGTGGAGCAGAGCGCAGCCAATCACACCGCTGCTGCCACGTGCCCAACGCGGCTTCCGCCCGGCTTTTCGCCTGCGCGTTCAGAAGCGGAAGCGGAGAAACGCACGACGAACGCAGGCTTTTGGATTTGCAACGGCTTTTATCAGGTGTTTTTTTAATCCGGCAGTGAAGCGCAACAGCATCGGTAGGCTACGGGTGGGGGACGCCAGGCAGATGTGCCTGTGTGAACGTTCCATTTACTCCGGTATTGAATCGTTGTCGGCCCGGGTCCCTTCCCGGGGCAAATTGCCAGTCTGTCCTCGGCCTTAATTTCTGATAGAAGTTTCATGTATGCATTTTTGCTGCACTCAAGCAGTGAGGCCTTCTTGTGATTTTAAAAAAAATAAACCACGCAACAAATGTAGTGCAAGCCCAGTGTAGTCCTTCGCAAGTGCAAATGTTATTTCTTCTTTAAAAATGAGGCAGTATGACTGTTCTCATACCTTCTTTGAAAATGTATTTCTAATGCTCACAAGAATAAATTCAAGAAGTGTTGCTGCCTCTGGGGTCCTATAAAACCATTATTTTTACAAATACTTGTCAGAATGGTAAATGTGGATCATTTGGTGATAAATGCAAAGGAACTACAGTTATTGAGCAGAAAGGTAAATTGTAACTCCTCATGAACTTCAGGAGAGGACTGATTGATGAAAACTTGCATCTGAACTGTCAGAAAAGAAGTTTATTGAGCACACAAAAGACTGATCATTGTAATTAAGATATTTCATGCTTATTGTTAACATAGCAGAGCAAATCTGTCTCTTACAAGAATTTGCTTATACATGAGCTGCTACATTTTCCTCACCTCAAAACACAAACAGGCAGATACAGTGCAAGGGATTGGGTTTTGTGGATCCCTCCCTGTTCACAAGTTACAGTGAACTGCATGTACAATCCATATACGGCATATACTTGCTTTTTCTTTATATGTCCTTTGAGTATAGGGTTGCCAGGTGTTGGAGATGGGTTTTCCTCTGCTGGCTGGATATGGGCCAGCAGATCAGGGGGCCTAAAAGTTGGCAAACCCCCACCCTCCCTGGAGGATGGCAGCCCTAATTGAGTAATTCTCATACTACATTCAACACAGGTACCACTGAACATGTGATTTAAATCCCACATTTATCCAGGAACTGGTCCCCGGTTTCATTTGTAAAGTGAACACACATTGGCCGAGGACAGACTGGCAATTTGCCCCGGTATCGAGTCGGGGCAAAAAACCCCGGAGTAAACGATACCGGGTTTTCCCGTCCACACAGCGGGGGCCTCTGCCGGAAGAAACGGGACGGAGGCACACGGGAGCATTCAGACTGCCGTGCCGGAGGCGCGCTATATTCGCTGTTTCCCCATTATTTCGGCTGTGGGCGTATGTGCGCATGAGCGCTTGAGCGCTCATGCGCTCATGCGCATAAGCGCATTTCGGCATTTTTTTTTTTTTTGCCCTGCAACGCCGGCACCACATTGGGCAGTGGAGCAGAGCACAGCCAATCACAGTGCTGCTGCCTCGTGCCCAACGCGGGTTGCTCCTGGCTTTTCGCCTGCGCGTTCAGACTCCCCGGAAGCGGAGAAACGCGCGATGAACGCAGGCTTTTGGATTTGCGGCGAGGCTTTTATCAGGTGTTTTTTTAATCCGGCACTGAAGCGCGAGGGCTCCGGTAAGCTCCGGGTGGGGGACGCCAGGCAGATGTGCCTGTGTGAACATTCCATTTAATCCGATATTGAGTCGCTGTCAGCCCGGGTCCCATCCCGCGGCAAATTGCCAGTCTGTCCTCGGCCATTGGCTCTTTCTTGCAATCAGATATATGCATGCACATCTGGCATGGATGGATATTTGTACTCAATTTGATATTTATCAAATAAGTAAATCTCTTAGATATCCTTACTGTTTCACTAAAGACATTTCAGTTTGAAAGATGGGTACTGAGAGGGCCAAGTGTACTTCCCCGAGGAGGTTGTTCCATAATTGTAAGGATGCCACTGAGAAGGCCCTCTCTTGTGTACCTACCAGAAATTATTGATCTTACCCTTTAACTGGATTTGCTAGGAATTGAACCTCAGACCTTCTGCATGCAAAATACCCATTCTACCACAGAGCAGCTGCTTTTCCTTAAAGGGTCAGTCACAGTGCAACCCCAACTGAATCTCCCTTGAAAGAATTGTATTTATTCAGTTTACATCCTGCCTCTCAGACCTATGCAGCACTCAAGAAATCCCCAATGGGTTTCACAAAATTACTGACTTAATTCCATCATTTGTTTTTTACTGCTCTCTCAGTCTAAGTTGCTGGCTATTGCTTTTGATGTATAATGTATAAAAAGACAACATTAAAACACAAACCATCAATAAGAATACTTAATAATAATAATAATAATAATAATAATAATTATAATTAGCTCTAAATGATAACGCCAGCACAATAGTAATATAAAGTCCTACAGCTTAAACATAGGTACTTGGAAGTCAGTTTTAAGGTATGTGCTTAATTAGCCTACCATACAGTCCAGCTCTCACGAATGAGTCTCATTGATTCTGACAGAGTTCATTGATTCTGGCAGAGGTGTGCTTGCAACTGAAGCTTTATGGTACAATCCTGACATTGCAGCCTATGCCTCTTGTCTTCAATAAGTTTAGTAGAACATAGCTCTACATAAGATTGCATTGTCAATCTGTGCTCTTCTTGTCAGCCAACTAAGAACTAGGAGTGCTAAGAAAGTTAGAATCAGGTCCCTGACTACCCAAAGCAAGTCTTTTCTACTGCTAAATCGCTTTGCTTCATGCGTAGCTGAGAAGAGACTGCCTTTCAGTTACTTCAAATGAAGAACTTCAGATATCTCAGCAGCTTGCAGATCTGTCATCAGCTGAAGTTGCCCCAATAAAAAGTATCACATTACCCATTTTGTCTTTCTAATTCTCTGGGATCAACCCAGCAACAGCCGTCTGTTGTGACCTGTAATGAAGCAGGCTGAAATCCTCACCAGCACCGTTGCAACTTACCATCTGTAAGTTCGGTTCCATTCAAAATGTGTTTGATTCAGCCATAATCCAAAACGTTCATATAAATTTGTATATAATTTAAATGTTAGGGCAACAAGGTAGTCAGTATATAATTAGTACCATCAAAGCCATCTGTAAGTTGTTCAGCACCTGTTGCACAAAAGAAAATCTCCTTTCACTAAAAATGTAAACAAGGTTCTCAAAATGGACACAAAAGAAGCAGCAGAGAGATGAATTGGTGCAAATAAGCCTGCTGTTGCTGTTCAGAACAGACTCTGCATTGTGCTCAAGACAGGTTTAGCCAGTCTGTGGTTTCATGGTTTTGTGCACCTTAGGCCAGGTAACTGTCATAGCTCTCAGAGGCTGTAATTATTATACTTTGTGCCTTTAGGGCAGACGTGAACACAAAAGCATGCAGGTTTAAAGTATAAGAAACAAGGAAACCCCAGGGGATTGACAGTGTTACCTGAAGAACTGTTTCTGAAAGATTTATGAAACCCTCTCTTGTCCTAGACTGTCTAAAGCTTTTGTATCTAGAACATAACTTGTGACCTGCCAGGCCAAATGCAGCCCATCAGCCATACTTTGTGGGTGCAAGAGACTTAATAAACCTTCTGTTCTTTTGGTCTGGCAGAGAATACAAAAACGGACGCATCACTAAGCACTTCGCCAGTCCCCATACATCTCTAATAGGCAGCATTTGACTCAGTGGGTCACCAGTTCTACAGGGCGGAGCCACTTATAAACTGTTATGACTCACTTTTAACCATCCACCCTGCTGTGTGCAGAATTATAAAGCTGTGAAGCAAAATTCTAAGATATGAGGACCTGATCCCTTTTTTGGGGCCAACTTCTACACTTGTAGGACTCAGCTGCACAACTTGTGGCTCACTGAATGACAAGTGATGTATTTTGGCCTGTCTAGTGACTCCCATGGTTTAGCAATCTCAGGGAGGTAGCAAAATGTGCCCCTGACTCTTAAGGATGTTTGTGGTTTGTTCCTCAGAAGTAGTCATGGGTAGACATTAGCAAGTGCTGTTGCATAAATATACTATGGATATCAAAACGGTACCTATGAAGACATTTGTTGAACTCTTAGTCCTTTGAGGTTTTTAAGTCTGTGATGGTTTGAGATCTTCAGTTTTAACTTTCCACTGTGAGATCGTGCTTCTTTTCAAGATATGTATATTTACGTGGGTCAGTGCCAAAAACAGTCCACCCAACAATGTTGTACCATAGCATTGTCTTGACAAACATAAGGACACATAGAACTAGGTCACTTATCATTATATGTAATAATGTTGAACAAACCCTGTCTTCTGAGACTAGCTTAGCCAAAAGACTTGGTAGGAGGGTGTGTTTCTGCAATTTTTGCCAAGTAATGCCTCTGGCATTGTATCATCCTCACCCCCTCCCCAAGAAAGAGGAATGTGGGGTTTTTTTCCATTTAGCATTCAGAATACATAATACTATAATGTGTATGTATGCTAAGAGAGAAGCACATGCTATTCTTTTTTCCAACCTGGGCATTTATGTCAGGATCCTCTTATAATGGGTTCACACACAGAGATGAATGAGGTTAGAATGACCTGAATGGCTTCAGACTGCAGGAGAAGGACTGTAACACTGAAGTTTCCTTGTGGTAACTCTACACACCGCAGTGACAAAGGTTTTATCCCCTTCTCTTTGCTTGCTGTCCTAGTTCACTATTTGTAGGGTGCTTTTGAAAACAATGAAATTCCCAAGTGTGATCAGCAATGTGAAGCAGTTTGATCCAGTTTACTCCCTCCGATTGTCCTCCTATTTATGTGACTCAGACCTGACTCTCTGAGACACAGTTTGTGAAATTCAAAGGGTCATTGAGAAACATCAAAGATCATATTGTATAAAAGGCACTGAAGACTTGTTGTTACAGAATCTCTAATATTCACTGACACAGCATACTATGTATGGATCCCAAGACTGAGTGAAGGAGTGTGAAGAACGCAGGTGTCACAGACAAAAAAAAGATCAGGAATATTCAACAAGTATTGCAGAATGTCAGTGCCAGTGGAACTTGCATAACTGACTTCTGTGCTTCAAAACTTACCCTGTGTTTTTCAAAACATGCCACAGCATGAAAAATATTTCAGTCTTTGCTGTTAAGCAAAGGAGGAACAAATCCTGAGTTTGTATATGCAATGGATGTTGGCTGTGCCCAAAACATCTTTGTTGCCAAATATTCTTTTTCTGATCATCTACTGAGAGCCACCCCTTCTCCACCCTGTGTCCTCATTTGTCTTGTTTGTAACTACAAAGATCCCAGATCCCTAGCCACTGTTCTTTTGCCCTGTAAGATGAGCCTTTGAAATCTGTCAAAACTCCTTTTCCAACAACAACATGAGTCATGCACTAAATGATGTCAGGCTTTCATTTGGCCATTGATCACCATATCATTTCACCAAATAATAAGCCTTGGGCTTCATTTGTGCTGATCCCTTTAGAGAAAGGGGATAAAACCTTTCTCACTGGCTTCAGCAGCACTGATACTTAGAGAGAGAGAGAAAGAGAACTGACAGACGTCTCCCTGGCGGGCTCCTGTTCCCAGAAAAAGGCCATGTTGTATACTCTCTCCTTTCCTAAGCACTGTGAAGTTCCGAGATCTGTTTTCTTTGGATGAGATAACATCTTTGTCAACAGACTTAAGGCATCTTTATAACATTTGTGTTATTTACAAGTAGACAGAGACTTCTGTGAGGTAGCACATCTACTACTTCACATCGGATCACTAGAGAGAGAAAAAAATAACCCAACATTCCACAATGTCTCTCTTTTTAAGTAAGTTGCATCTCTCTCTTCCTGCTGCTTTGTCTTTTCCAACTAAAATTTCTTCTCACACAAATTGATGTCTTCCCCTCAATTGGAAGGGTGACACCTTCTTTAAATACTTCCGGGTCCTTGCAAAAGAAAATGAAAAAGTGATCTTGATACCATCTTCTCATCATTAAAGGGGGGGTTGTCCTTTTGTCATAGGCCCTGATTCCCACCAGGGTTTTTTGTTTGTTTGTTTTTTGTAGGGCAAACCTTAGTTATTCACAGGGCTTTTTTTGTAGAAAAAGACCAGCAGGAACTCATTAGCATAACAGGCCACACCCCTGACAGCACAGCTCATTAGCATATTGGACCACACCCCATGTTACCAGAAGTGTGGTCATACAGCGACACCCACCTTTTGCTTCTTGTTCTGTTTACCTTCTTTGTTGTTAAAACCCAGGGCTTTTTTTTTAGTAGGAACTCCTTTGCATGTTAGGCCACACATCCCTAATGTAGTCAATCCTAATGAGTTTCTGCTGTTGGGTGTGGCCTATTATGCTAATGAATTCCTGCTGGGCATGACCAACTCAGGAGCCAGCCGGAACTCTGTTCCTGTGCATTCCTGCCCAAAAATAGCCCTGGTTATTCATCTGTTCACAATAATCAGATAGCCAACTCTGAACCAGTTTACAGTTTCAAGCAAAATTGACAACGGCCAACACATTTTTTCATGGCTACTTTCTTCTCCTCTTGATTGTCTTTTTTAATTAACAAAAAATAAGAACTTTATTCCCCATTCTGGCCACTGTTGATCTTACACACATGTAAACATCAGAATTCCATTACAGAACAAAACTGTGTTCATATCATTCTGTTGTTATGCAGTTAAAATGGAGAAGACGAGAGATCTGATGCAGCCCTGAATTCCTTGGAAGAAGTGTGGGATAAAAATGTGATGGAGATTCTGCCTTAGAATACTTTAGGCAGTTGAGGCAAAAGGAAAACAGATAATGCTTCACATGTTACTCAAATTTATCCTGTGTTCTGTGTCCAGAATTAGGGAAGCCATAGAAAAAGTACACAGAATGTTCCAAGCAGAATAATAATATGGCATTTCATCCAGGAACTCCAAACTTGTATCTGCTTGACATCTGCATAGATGCAGACCCACAAGAACTTTGGAAATAGAGGCTTTGCAAGACAGACTTCACTTCATTTGCTCACCTTGTTCCCCCATCTGGCTTGTGTGCTTCTGACAGGGTATCCAGACCTTTTAACCCTTCCTGGCCCAGCTGCAAGAGTTTCATTTTGCCTTACCATGAAGTATGGAGTATTTCCCATGTATACTGCTCTGTACCCTTGGGTGCACATCCAAAACCTTTATGGCCCAATTCAGGATATCTAACTAGCCATTTGCCTTACCATACATGGTAGGTGGGCAAATGTTTTTTTGTTATTCTGCCTATCTGTCTCCATAAAGGAAATTCATCTTCTCCTAAGATCTGAGAATTACTGCATTCCCTAGGTAAGAATATTTCTTTGAGTTATCAAATCAAATAGGATTGCTTGCTCTACTTGCTCTAGGATTGCCGACTCCAGGTTGGGAAATCCCTGGAGATTTGGGTGGTGGAGCCTGTGAAGGGAGTGAGTTGAGTAGTGGAGGGAGGGAGTTGAGTAGTGGAGGGCATAATGTTATAGAGGCCAATTTAACAAAGCAGCCATTTTCTCCAAGGTAACTGATCTCTGTAGATTGGAGATCAGTTGTAATTCCATGATATCTCCAGGCCCCAACTGGTGTTTGGCAACCCTATCTGCTTCTCTTTATCATAACACTTATGAGGAAAGGAGAAAGGTTCATAACCTTGAGGGTTCCTCAAGCTCATTGAGGGTTCCTCAAGCTCATTCACCCTTCTCTATGATTGGTTAGCGCCAGCTGCCAGCTGAGGAGAGCTTTCTAAAGTCTTGTCAGAGGGATTCAGTCATCCTTTGAACTTTGGCTTGGCAGTTGCCAGTCAGGAGGAGTGTGTGTGTGAGGGAAACAGACAAGTCACTTGAGAAGTGAAGGGACACAACTCCTTGCCCTTCCTGTGTACCAACACATTTGAGGAAAAGTTCAAAAATCATAACTTAAAGTCTAAGTGTTAGCCCTAGCTGACTGCTGTTTATTCAAAGTCTCCATAACTGGGGTTTAGGTTTGACAGAAGGGACTGGACAGGAGGTTGGAAACTGCCAGTCTAGCCAAACAGAAAAGGATTATCACTCCTGGAAAGAGGAGGATATTTCTTATTCAGTTGTTCAGAGGGTTTGACTCAGAAGGGACCCCTGGCTTATGTGAAAAGGGAAATGGTCTTAGACACCTCAAAAGTGAAAAGGGGAAATTCCACAAAGGAATTATTCAAATATATGAAGAAAGTACTAACTTCTAAGAAACTAGAATAGTTTTATGAAACTTTATTAAGACACATTGTTGCTGGAAGAAGTCTCCAAGACAAATAAACCTTCCACAGTTAAGAACTGAGTCTCTAAGACTATACATTTCAATTATACTCTGTTGCTTGTTCAAAATATTTTCATTTGTACAATCAACAACAGTTACATAAGAACATAAGAGAAGCCAATGCTGAATCAGGCCAATGGCCCATCTAGTCCAACACTCTGTCACACAGTGGCCAAAAATACCAGGTGCCATCAGGAGGTCAGGGGGCCAGGACACTAGAAGCCCTCCCACTGCTGCCCCCCCCCAGCACCAAGAATAGAGTGCATCACCTGCCCCAGACTGAGAGTTCTCATCTATACCCTGTGGCTAATAGCCACTGATGGACTTCTGCTCCATATGTTTATCTAATTCCCTCTTGAAACTGTCCATGCTTGTAGCTGCCACCACCTCCTGTGGCAGTGAATTCCATGTGTTAATCACTCTTTGGGTGAAGAAGTACTTCCTTTTATCTGTTCTAACCTGACTGCTCAGCAATTTTATTGAGTGCCCACAACTTCTTGTATTGTGAGAAAGGGAGAAAAGTACTTCTTTCTCAACCTGCACTATCCCAACTTCTATCTCAACTTCTCATCCCCTGCCCTATTTCTGATTCAACTGTGCCTGTTAAATAAAATCAGCCTTTTTGTTTTAACGTTACTTCATGTCAAGTGCCATTTCCAAAGGGTTTTATAAAAGGGCTCCTGCTGAGTTACAATAAATCTCTGGCCTGGGCAAAAACCAAATAACCTCTATAACAGGGTGGGACATGCAGAAAGTAATAATTCTATAATTCAAACACATTGCACGTTACTAAGAGCCTGCTCAGCCAAAGTGGGGAATAGTGTTTTGGCAGAAAAATCTGCCTCATAGAGAAGAAGAAGCAGGGGTCCGTCATACCATCTTCACACAGTTCCCCTCTCTTGCTCTTATGATGTTGTCAGCTGTGTTGGAACCATTTTATTGAAAGTGCAGTATAGAAATATTTTTAAAGAAATAAAATGAGGTGGAGTGGGAATATTGCCTATGTGGATTCCATCGTGTGCTTTCTGAAAGAGGGTCTGTGTCGGAGAAGGTCTTGTATACTGCCTTTTAGCCTGCTTAAGGCACACAACAAAAATGTGTTTTCAAGAAGATCCACAAGAAACATCTTTACAGTCTCACCTGAAAGTAATCACATGGAACACCTGCTGAAATCAATGGGGCAAATGAGCAGGATTGCAGGATTATAGACATAAATTAATCTAAGAATCATATACCAAGAGTGCCAACTGAAAATCTTTTGCAGATCTATGTTGACATTACAAGTTGCTTCATTAATGTTCCTTTAAAAGCACTCAATATTCTTAGTGCTGGCATTCTGGCAAGTCTGGGGGGGCATAAGTAATTTTATACACTTCTTGTTTTCATCCTTTTATCTCTGAAAGGTATCTGCCCATGAACATCTGTCTCTCTTGTCTAAGCCTTTTATTTTTTATCCTTCAGTTTCCGCAGGTTCACACGATCGAATAGTGTTACAACAGCTGTTCAAGCAGACATGGATTTCCATGAAAACTTTGAAATGTCCTTGGATCCTCAAGAAGACAATTCATATCCTGGGCAAATATCAAGACAGTATTCTCGAGACGCAAGCACTTCCACTGTTAGTATACAGGGCTCAGGAAACCATTATCATGCCTGTGCAGTGGATGATGACTTTGATGCAGATTTTGATCCTTCAATTTTACCTCCACCGGATCCCTGGATTGATTCTATAACTGAAGACCCAATTGAGGCTGTTCAAAGGTCAGTGTGTCATAGAGATGGACACTGGTTTCTGAAACTTCTTCAAGCAGAAAGGGAGCGTATGGAAGGTTGGTGCCAACAGATGGAGAGAGAAGAGCAAGAAAACATCCTGCCTGAAGAAAGTAAGTAATTCAAACAGTAATAGGTTTAGAGAATTTATGTAGTCATTTTTCATCTGCCTAAGGGGCACAGTAATCAGAAAGCTGAAACATCTGTAATCCTCACAAATTCCCTTGTCTGGTGCCAGTTTTTGTGTGCAGTTTCTAATTTCGTATCATAATAAGTCCAGATGGGTAGCTGTGTGTGTTTGCTGTAGCAAAATTAAACAGGAGTCAGTAATATCTTAGAATAATATGAGTCAGAGGTCTCCTCTCTACTACTGTAGCTTGTTTGGCATAAAAAGGATAGTTCTCTGAGGATCCTATAGAGGAAACAAAAGGGTACACTTTAGAAAGGAATGGCAGTATCTATGGCATAATTTCATGTGCCACAAAATTAAAATCAACTTGTGAAATAGATTTTAGGTAATCAGACTGAAATAGATTTAACATTTACTGTGATATGTTGCTGTGCAGCTCGAAAAGGCTCACTGAAAACATCTTTGGGGATATTACCACTGACTTTGGCCACAGCCACACAGAATGTTTTTCCACATTGGTTTCTAAACAAAGCACCAGGGATGGAGGGGAGCATCCACACAACTTTGTCCTCTGATGGTACACTTTCCAGGCTGTTGTGTCCACAGAGAGTCCCTAGCATTAGGCCAAGATTGGTCTGGGAGAACAAAAGGACACAGGATCCTACGCCCACCAATAGGATCCCTGGAGGGAATTCAAACCCACCAGTAGTAGGAAGGAGGCAGACTAGGAAGGGTTTGGGAACCCATAAATTCAGGACATCGCGGGCTAGGGTTGTTGTTGTGTACTTGTGCCAATAAACAGAGCTGATCACTATGCTGCAATGAGCATCCAGCATACAACACAGGCACTCCCTGTTCTTGGTATATTCCTTCTGAAAGGATGTAGTCCAGCTTTCTGGAGGGTGCACAGTATCAAAGCCACTATCTGTATAAGCACCATTTTCCTCCTGTATGCCCCTTGTTGCGACCATTTTCATAACTCTGCCTTTGGAGGTCTTTGTGAGACGATACACCTTTCTCTTTATATCTCACAGTCAATGCTCCCTCTAAGCTGTGGAGTCTTGTGAGCAAAAATTCTACTTTGTGAGCTACCGGCATTAAAGTTGTGAGCGAGTGACTTGGCTACTGCATAAATTAGTTTTCTCTGGAGCCATCCTGCCTGAGCTAAGACAAAGATGTGTGAGCCAGAGACTAGCTCACACTAACTCAGCTTAGAGGGAACACTGCTCACAGTGAGAAGGGCTACAGACCTGCTTTTAAAATGAAAGCTGCAAATTCAGAGGAGCTAGCAGATAGTGGCAATACATTGTTATAATGTCGTTATACTGCAGCAATTGTTGGTTAAAAATACAAATAGGCAAGGGGGAAATGGCAGCTGCAGGGGGCTGAGGCAAGGGAAATGATGCCTGTGCAGGCAAAACCTTTAAAGATCACATCAAAGCAAAAGACTATATGGCCCATTCTGCATCTAGCATTTCCCCCGTTGTTTTACCAAACCCACACTGGAACAGAAAAAGTGTGGCTCAAAACCACATTCAGATACCCCGGGCCAACACCATACTGACCTGCAAAGTCATCCCTGAATGGCCATAAAACAGCCATAAGTCTATGCAGACGGTACCAAGAAAACTGAGAGATCAAACTAAGTGAAAGCAGCAATCAATCAAAGTGAAAGTGGCAGTTTCTGTTCCAACGCGGATCTGGTAGAACAGCAGAGTGAATGCTAGATGCAGAATGGGCCTGTGTTATGTGGCTACTCAACAAGCTGTGCTCCAGTTTGGATGACAAACAGAAGCAACCAAAGAAAGAAAAAGAGAAACTTTTTTAAAAAAATCTTCATACTGTTTGTTCTCAAACTGCTGCAGGCCTCAAAAGATCATGGCCTTCATCTTGGGAGTCCTGAAACGTCTATAATCCTGTTAGCCTTATCCTCAAAGGTGTCAAGTTCAGTTTCTAAAAATTTGCCATTCAGAAATAGTCATAAGACACCATAGAAATATGGTTGCTTGTTGACTTTTAGCCAGTCAGTTATTCAACTGCTTTGCCCAGGTGTTGATTGTGCAGTTGAGGACCTTGGTATGCATGCAACTCCTGCCTCAGAGGCTTACTCATCAGATTACAAACTAGTAAAAAACCCTGCAGAGACTGATGTTTCCTCAGTGCCCCAGCAGCTGAGAGTGCGGTTGCTCCCCCAGTTTTTTAAAGTAATATGATACAAACTATTTTCAGACAATGCCTTCTTGTATAGAACAGCTGTCTAGAAGAGATGGGTCAGGGCTGCTTGACAGGCTTGTATGTTTCATAGGCACAGTCAGTATAATCTAGCTGAGAATGAAGCTGCCAGATGGAGTGGAAAGTTTCTAGTTAGGAATGCAGTTTGCTCCAGCGCAGAACAACAAGCTAGGGCAGTGATACTCACTCAGTGGATCGAAGGCACATGTGGCCGTTTGACATGCCACTTGTGGATCTTCTGTGCACTGTTCCCCAGTGTGGCATCTGCCACATGTTCCAGAAAATTGAGCAAGGCCATTGACTGTTGTGGCTTGTGCTAGGCAAGTGGATCCCACCTTGGAACAGATACCACTGGACTGAATGGAGGATGTGTAAGCTGCGAGCCTCCCTGGGTGACGGACCTCAGGACAGGGATGGAAATAAAGGGCATGTCCTCTGCAACAACCTCCCACCCTTTTCTGTAGCCTCTGCACTCTTGTCCCAGCACCTGGGCAGCTTTTAGCTTTTAGCATTTGTCTTTTTAAAATTCAGTCTAACAAAGAGTTCTATAGAACCTGAAAGACTGCACAGCCTTTTGTGGCATAAGCCCTTCCCCATACTCCAGGCACAAAAGATAGCCCTAGGTGCTTGGAGGACTCAACTAATTTAAAAGGTTATAATAATATATTTAATATTAATATATGTACAGTTGCCAACTCTGGGTTGGAAAATTCCTGGAGATGTGAGGGTGGAGCCTGGAAAGTTTGGAGCGCTTGGGGAGGGGAGGGACCTCAGTGGGGTACAGTGCCATAGAGTCCACTCTCCAAAGCAGCCATTTTCTCCAAGGGAACTGGCCTCTGTTGTCTGGAGATCAATTATAATTCTGGGAGATCTCCAGACACCACCTGGAGGTTGGCAGCTATAGTTATATGTCATATTATTGTGCCTGTGTGTGTTTGGTGGGGTCATGGATAAGGCCTACAGGTTGGGGTTGCCAGGTCTGTTAGAGATGCCAGCAGGGGGTGGGGAGCTGAAAGCATCAACCCTGATGTGCCGACATCATCAGAAGTGATGTCATGTACATCACCCAGTAGTGGCACAGGCATGTCAGAGGGCAGCACTCTGTTTTTTGGGCACAACTCCATGGTAAAACAGCCCTCAAACCATAGAGTTTTGCCCAAAAACCAGAGCATCGTCCCCAGCGTGCCCACACCGCTTGCGGGTGACATAGGCACACTGTGCAATGTTGCTGGGGGCGGGGGAATTTGCTCACACCAGCCAGTTGGCCAATGGCGTGCAGGAGCCCACAAAACCAGGCAATCCTCCACCCCAACTGGGGAATGGCAGTGCTATCTACAGTTGTCACATAGCTCTTTCTTTGATAGTAAGAGTATAAGAAGAGTAATAAGCAAATTAAGGCCAAGCTTCTGTACCAGCTGTTGAACACAGGTCAATGCTGATTCCAGTCTACAATTGCTGCATCAGTGTTAGAACACACATTCCCCTCTGAGATTGTTGCACATCTGAAAGTGTGAAGCTTAGCAAATGATCAGATTTAAAAATGGGCTCTGATTCTAGAGTGTGTGTGCCCAGAACAGCTGGATCTGTGTGTTCATAACATTTTTAACAGCTGAAACAGCTTCTAAAACAATCTTTGGTGAAAATGGGAAAGCATGTGGGGTGAGTGGCTAAATCCAGTGTTCTGAACAGCTGATCACTAGGATTTTAGCTTTGTTTAAAGGGGCAGGCCAGCTGTTGGATTGTAAAGAGAAATAACGTATAGAGCACCTGCTTACTCGCACGGTTCTCCATCCAGCTAGAGGTACGTGCACAGATGCCCACTTGTCCTCACGTGCCTCTTAGATGGGCTGTCTTAATGTTTTATAACTATACCTCCTCCTCACAGATAGCATATTTTTGTTGAATTAATTATACCTGTGTTATTTCTATATTTCTATAAGATTCCATATGCACAGGGCACATCTGAATCACACTTTTCTCTTCTTTTTCGGTTCACTTTCCTGCTCTTCCCCTTGCTACTGATGCTTCCTCCCACAAATGCATACAAGAAACAATGCTATAAAGTTACAGCCCTTATCCCTTTGTTAAACCATCCTCCCCAAACAATTCCAATTTTACAACAGCCCTACTCTCTTTATAGAAATGCCTTCCTAAACACATTCTTCATACATGTCTTATCGGGGCATCTGGAGGCCTTACTGGCAAAAACCGTGTGGACAGATTTTGTTCCCACTGGAGTGGAGTCTCCAAATCTCCAGGGATTTCTGAACCCAGCATTTGCAGTCCTAATCAATACTAACATCTTTACCTTTTTGATAGACTTGTCCCAGTTTCCACATTTTTTTTCTTTTCTCTCTTCCCCCTGCAGTATCCTCCACCACCACCACCACCACCCAATTCTGTTATGTTGTAGTGGTATTCTCTGCTAGCATAACCACAGACTGCCTGTTTTCATGGCATATCAAATCACAAGGCCTTGGCTATTGTGGCTACTGCAATACTAGTAACATACAGGATAGCATCAGCATTCATCTCAAGTTCAGCAGGGAAGTCAGTTTTAAACAATCACCAGTGACTAAACTGGCTGGGATCAAAGCATTCTTTCAGTTCCCCCACTCAGTGATTCTGGAATATTATTGTTTCTCAAGCTTATTTGCAATTGTTATTTGCTTATTTGCAATTGTATGACCAGCACCACACCGCCAAGAAGCTCTGTTTTCCAGTAACACATTTTACCAGCGCAAGCACCCAAGCGATCTTTATTTTACACATAAAACCTCTCTCATGGCAAAGTTGAAGATCGGCCTCTGTCCTATCCCCCCATCCTGCTTTTCAGCTTCTCAGATGCCTTGTGAAGTGTCAGATGGCCCAGCTCCAGCTGAGGCAGCTGTTCTGAAGTAGATGCAGTGGGAAGAGTTTTCATAACAATGAGAACCACATGAAAGCTCTCAGAGTAACTCCACCCCACTATTGAGGGCTCCTTTCAGTTGAGTGGTTTGCACATTGGGCTGAATAAAGGACTAGACACACCAAGGGGTACGTTTCCAGCACAGTGTGCAAGGAATTAGACACGCAACTCTTACGAACAATAATGGCAGTTGTGTATAGAATTCCCTGCACGGGGCACTGGGTGCATTCCCCTTCAGTCTTCCAGCCCCCAGTTGTTTCCTCTTAGTGACGATGTCTGAAGCCTGGGAGCAAACTGAAAAGGTTGGTCTGAGTTTGAATATGCTTAGGACTTTTACCTATTTGTTCACCAAGGCTGAAATAGGCCTCCCTTCCTGCAGTTTTTTATACAAGGCTAAAAATTAGCCCTAAATTCTGGCATTATACAGTCTCACTATAAAGCTTATTTAGGTTATTCTGTGTGTACTGTATTCTTTACTGTTCAATTTAAAAACACCTTTTTCCATACACCCATATGTAATTCTAATTTCTAATTTCATCTTTCAGCTCACAAAGACTTAGGGTCTGGAAATCTAGGCTCCTTAGGGCTGTGAGTCCTGTCCTCTGAGGTAACAAGCAGTAACAGATATTACATTGGCCCTGATAAAGCGATTTTATTTGTACCCGGCCTTAGGACCTAAATTGGAAGTTACATATTGGCACTATTACTATCTCCAGTACATGCAATTGCTTCTGACACAAGGCCAGATACATTTGTGGCCCTAAGTAAAGGTAAAGGCTTCCCGTGCTCGAAAGCCAGTCGAATCCAACTCTAGGGTGCAGTGCTCATCTCCATTTCCAAGCTGAAGAGCCAGCGCTGTCCAAAGATGTTTCCCATCGTCATGTGGCCAGCATGACTAGACGCTGAGGCACATGGAACACTGTTACATTCCCACCGAAGTGGTATATATTTATCTACTTGCCATTTCTTGCTTTCGAACTGCTAGGTTGGCAGGAACTGAGACCAGAGATGGGAGCTCACTCCGTCATGTAGCACTCGGGTCTCGAACTGCTGAACTACCGACCTTCCAGTCGGCAGTTCAGCGTCTTAACCATTGAGCCACCGCAGCCCCATATTTGTGGCCCTACAAACAAACAAAAATTGTTTGTCATTCAATTCCAGAGTGGAACATTCCATTTTTGGTCCTATAACAATTGTTTACTGCCTTACAAGTGTAACAGGGACTTTGTTGCATGTTGTATTCTGTACTATTTGACCTCTGAAGAAGGCTCTTGTGTGCTGAAATGCATCAGGTCATATATTGTTCTTTTTTGTGCATTTGTCACTTTGATTATTTTATGAGTCTTTATTTGGGCCCTATAAGGTTTTTTTGGGAAAATTTGTACTTTTGTCTATATCTATTGATGTTTTAAACTTTTGTCCCTTAACTAGTTTTCTAAACATCCTTTGGAGGTTTTTACTTGGTTGGTTTAGTTTTTCTTCCCCTCTTTCTGTGGGTGGCCCCCTAGGGGCCAGCTGGACAGGATAAGTATTTTCCATGGCAGGCAGAGACTCATCCAGTCTCAACAGTGCTCCTTAAGACTTATTGTCAGAAACAAGTCCAGATAGGTTTACACATAAGTGCAGTTCCCTTACCCATCCAATCTGTCCCTTTAAAGCCTTCAAGGGCTAAGCTGCACCTCTGCCATGGATCAGTTCCCCCAGATCTGACCAAGTCCAGTCCTCCTATCCGGCCCAGGGTTATGGCTCCTCCTCCTGGTTCTCTCTCACCCTCTCAGTTTGCCTTCCTCTTCTTCTCTGTCACTCATCCTTCCTTTTTATTCCTTAGGTTCCTCCCATTCTGGCCAGGCCCAGCTCCACCCCCCCTTCTCTAAACCACATTTCTCTCTTAACTCCTGCCTTGCCTTGCACCCACCACAGCTGGGTTTGTGCAGGGCTAGCCAGATCCTAGGCCTGCCAAGTGGTGGATCTCCGGTGCCCTGGTCTCATTGGCCAGTGCTGCTTTGAGTGGTGGCAGGGGGGAAACAAAGGGGGGAGCAGCCTCATGTACTCACCAGAAGTTGATACAGGAAATGACAACAGTAGCTCTTAGAAATAGCCAGAAATTCTGTGGTAAAGCCACAAAGATGTTCCATAAAACCATAGAGTTTCCACCAATTCCTGCAGCTACCTTTGTCATTTCCTGTAACAACTATTAGGGATGCCAGCCTCTAGGTGGGACCTGGGGTTCCCCGGTATTACAGAGAACAGTTTGCCTGAGGGAAACAGATGTTTTGGAAGGTGAACTCTATGGCATTGTATTTCACTGAGGTCCCTGTCTTCTCCAGGGCCCCCCCCCCCAATTCTCCAGGAGTTTCCCTACCTGGAACTGGCAACCCTACTCCCCATCCCCTGCCAGTGGCCAGGGAGGACCAGGCAACCCTAATACTTCCAGTGAGTATACAAGACTGCTTTTTTTAAAAAAAAATCTCCAGTGATGCTCTGACACACACACTCCTGCAACCCTTCTGCTGGTTGCCAGGCCTGCTGGTTGCTTGGCCAGAGCCCCTTGCTGCCTGCTGAAACCTCAGGCAGGGGGAAACTCCTGCCCCTGCCACTCTGCTCAGCAGCTGATTTACAAGGGGCAGTCTCTCTCCTGCTAGAGCTGCTGCTGGCATCCTGGATGGCATCCCACCTTGGCTTGGAGCAGCTGCAACCTTCAGCCCAGTAGCTCAAGCCTCCTCTGGCCTCTGTTGCTGCCTTCTTGTCACATCTGGTCACCTCCTACCAAAATTCAAATTTCAATGTTTTTTTACCTCATATCTCTCTGCTTCTCCCAACTTACATCACTAGGCTTACAGGCTTCTGATGGGCATGTTCTATATGTCAGAACTTTTAATCCTAAATATTTGTGCTGGTGTAACTAGCTGTGTGTCATTCAGCTTTATACTCAGCTTTAAAAAACTCTCAGACTCCTCTTCAGATTTTGCTCAGTGAAGGGGGGAAATCTACTCTGAAACCCCACAGGAAGACATTAGCCCACTGCAGTCCTCTCCTTCTCTCAATTCCCCACCTGCCTCTGCCCTTCAGCATTTGTACAAATGACAGTCATTTTTTTAGAAAAAAAATCCTGAGAAGCCCTAGAATATCCACCCTCTGTAACCAGTCTATGACTTTTATTTCTTCAGATTCCCTGAAGCTGGCAGGGAACTGATCTTTGTAGTCTGGGGATCAGTTGTAATACTAAGAGAATTCTGGGCCCCATCTTGAGGCTGGTAACCTTAACTCCAGCATCTGCAGCATTTTGTGAGGAATCTGAAAACACCACTCTCTCTTTGCATGCTACATGCACTTTCATCAGTAATTTCTTACAATGCCCCTAAAATATAGTGCCCCAAGTGACCATTTGGAATGTTTGTATAATTGGCCAAGCTCTGAACTTTGATACTTTTGTGAGTGTCCTCATAAATCTTATTTCTTACCATTCTTTTTTAGAGCTGTTGGAGGGCAGGAACGCATGAAACACTGTCTAGCTAGGGACATTAATGCTTTGAGTGTGTGTTCTGGAGTCAGTGATGCACATTACTTGCACTAATGTTCACTATTTATGATTTTACAAGTTTCAAAGGGGCTGGTATGTTTACACAAATCCAAGCCACAAAAAAGACCAAAGGAGATCCAATCAATATGAAAAAAAATTACAATCAATACTAGTGGAAATCAAAATAAAGAAGAGACACACATAAGAAAAAATCCTGCTAGGTCCAGTTTTTCACATCATTCTATCACATCTTTGATGACATAAATTTGGGATGTGAACAATTGGGAAATTATCTATGGTGCATGGTAGCTCTTTGTAACCCATTTTAAGAGAGGTAATAACAGGATAGAGTTTGTTTGTAACTACCAGGATAACCACTGGAAGCAGAAGTTCATCATTTTGGCTTTCTTTCTTTCTTTCTTTCTTTCTTTCTTTCTTTCTTTCTTTCTTTCTTTCTTTCTTTCTTTCTTTCTTTCTTTCTTTCTTTCTTTCTTTCTTTCTTTCTTTCTTTCTTTCTTTCTTTCTTTCTTTTTGCATTCCCCACACTGGTAAATTGAGTTGGGGGGCACCTATGTTCATGAGAATGTATATTTATTTTTAAAATGGCCTCTGAATGTTTCATAATAGTGTCAGTGCTGGGATCTAAACTGGTGGTTTGGATGGTTAAAGGTCTCTAATTTAGGCCCCACCTTGAGGATGGTAACCCTGTCTCCAAATGACTTTGTAGAGGTATGAGGTTGGATCCTGTGGAAAAATCTGCAACCTTGTGGGGTTAATTTTTGCTGATTCCCCCCCATCCCTTGGCAGCCTTCCAGTTCCCCCTTCCAGTGCTCCTGGGGGTCCCTTCACTGGGGTATTTGTGCCAAAGTGGAAGTGGGGGAAGCAGGAAAGTTACACTTCCATGCACAGAATTTAAATGGGATCTGAGCTAGGGTTGCCAACCTCGGTGGGGCTCAAGTTCTTCTGGAATTATAACTGATCTCCAGACTGCAGAGATGAATTCCCCTGGAGAAAACAGCCACTCTGGAGGGTGGCCTCTGTGGCATCACATACTTGTAGAGCTCCCTTTTCTCCTCAAACTCTGCCCCTCCTCAGGCTCTACCCCCAAAGCTCCAAGAATTTCCCAGCTTGGAGTTGGCAGCCCTAGATCCAACCCAATGAGATTTCCGATACTGATTTGCATGTTAGTATCCTGGCAGAGTCTAACAGTCTTTTCCTATTATTTTTCTTCCTTTTCAGTTCTAGGTAAAATTCGAAGTGCTGTTGGCAGTGCTCAGCTTCTCATGGCTCAGAAATTTTACCAGTTCAGAGAACTGTGTGAAGAAAATCTGGTATGTGATACATATTATGACCACAATTCTATACTTGTAACTGAGGAAAGGTAATTCGGAAGATAATTCTGCTTACAACCGAAATATCTCAGGCTTTCCTAGACAGTATATATGCAGCTGATTTCAAAGAATGTCTTGATTTTTCACAAATCTTAAAATATTTACTGCTGTTAAAATAATTAAAAACAACTGATAGACAGATTTTTCCCGTTACTTTTCCCTTAAAAATGCCTTGTTTTTAAGAGATTCATTTGTTCTATGGGGTCATGTGTAAGTAATGCCCTACAGAAATACGTCTCCTCTCTAAATGTATGGGTTTTTTTGTTCTGGAGATGTAAGGGAAAACATGCACACAGTTTTTATTCAGATTACCTGGGAAGGAACGCAGGAGAAGAAGCTGCAAGAAAGCTTAGGCCAGGTTAGTTAAGCATTCACTGATCAAATTCTTATTTCCTCTGTTCCATAACCTTAGTCCCTTTCCTTTTTTCTTGTTTGTTTCTCTGCATTTTGATGTCCCCAGTGCAAACTAAAAAGCTTTGGACAGAAAACTGAAGTGAACTTTTGGGGTTGTTTCCTCTGTTAGCAGAAGCAAATTTGCCTCAGGAGTAGGCAGAGTCATAGAGGACAGGAGCAGAAAAATTAATCTCAGCCTGATATTTTTAAACAATTAATTGCAGGCTACCTTGCTGCAACTTGCCAGTGAGAAAGAATTTGTGCCTTTTAGTATGTAGAAAATTATTTTCACTCACCACTGAGAAACCGTAGCAAGCTCATGTCCTCCCTTCCCCAGAATCTAGAATTAGTTCTATAGGATTAAAGAGATGTAATGCTCAGGGAGGTTTAAACTGTAAAACTTCTCAGAAAAAGAAGTATTTCACTATGGGCCTGGTTCTCCTGATCCTCCAGTAACTCCTATTGCAGCTGTGGAAAACCCTTTCATTTGAATGAGGGCAGCCAATAAAAAGCCCTGCCTTACAATGGCCCCGCCAGGCCCATAGCCAAGAATTTCTATGTCGGGGTGCATTTTAATTTTCTCAGGGGGGACTGAGGCACTGTCTAATTCAGTTAAATGCAATTTTATTAACAGAGGCACTGGCATTAATTAGCTCCCTGTTCTCTCCACCCTTTTTTCCCGAGGGCAGCTCACCCTACTGCCTGCCTTCCTCTGGGGGCAACTGGCCGACAGCAACTCAGAGCAGTACGTGTCAATCAGGCCTTGCTCTGGGAAGGGGGTAGGGAAGTTAGGGGCTCTGTGAGGCGCTGACAGGGCGTCGCTGCAACCAGACACCTGAGACCCCAGACAGCCCAGCGAAGTGTGTGAGAGAAAGTGTGCCTATGTGGATGGAGGGGGTGGCGGGGGAGTGCGCACAGTGCCAGATGAAAGCCTGGGCATGCAGACTGCCAGCTGGGCTCTCTCCTTTCACCTGCTGTACCTTTAAGATCCCCCAATGGCTGTGAGAAGGGAGGCACCAATGCCAGTCCAGCAGTAGCCATTTAGTCCTGCCACTCAGACAGACAGACAGAGGCAGAGCTGGGAGACCTCAGGATTTGCCACCCAAAAGCCTCCCCTTCACAGGGCCTGGGTGCCTGTTGCCTGGCTGCACTCCGAGGGACTGGGCCATGGAGCGACCCCTCAAGCCTCTCCACTCCTCTGAGTGCACACGGTCCCATAGATTGCCGTTCCTGGCATGTGCCCATGGTAGCTCAGAGCTCGGTCTGTGCTTTGAAGACCCGAGGAGCACCTGGGAAGTGGTAGATATCCCCCTTTTCCCCAGGGATATCCACTGCCTGGCATCTTGTAGGGGAGTTCCCAGCAGTCCTGCATCTTGCCAGAGAGTTGGGGGGGGGGCTGGGCTGAAAGGACGTTGTGGGGCCTTGGCAGGAAGTTGGGGGCCAGGCCCCAAAATGCCCCACTTTAGGTACAGGCCTGGGCCCCACCCACTTTCTGAAAAGTTGGTAGGTGCCAGGGCAAATATTGGCAGGCGCCATGCCACCCACAGGCACCACGTTGGGGAACTCTGGTCTAGTATATGTGGAACAATGGAGCAAGTGAGTGTGTGCGTGTCTGTGTGTGTGTGTGTGTCTGTGTTGGTTGGGGGGGTTGTGTGTTTTGCTGATATGCTTCCAGTAAATAAAGATCAGCTAAAGAAGTCTGATCAGCTGTCCTCCCTTGAAAATTATTCTGAGCATTTTGAAATATCTTGCCCGTATAATAAACTTCTGATCTATTCTACAACTACATTTGATCTCAGACCTTGATATATTTCTAGTTATGTGCTAATGCATTCTGTGGGTATTTGTAATTGTGGTATTAATTTTTGTATTTATTGTTTGTATTTATTGTATATATAGTATTATCACTGCAATTTTTAAAATTATATTTGACAATATAATGTGACTGTGTCATTACAGTTGCTAGCTATTTGAAGGGGAAACCTTCATGTACCTCTGGGTGGGTGGTTCTCCCTTTTCCTCTTTTCCTGGGGGGGCAGGGTTGTGTCCATATATCTTTATAATGGCAAAGCATCCAGTTGGATTAGACACGCAGAAAGAAACAACTGGCTGTTTAACTTTACCCATAAAGAGAGTTTTACTCTCCACATAAGTAGCCACTTTTCCATCCTTTCTAAGGGTGTACTTCTGCTTCAAACTGAACTGCGAGTGATTAAGGTAAAATGTGCATGAACATGGCTTATTGCTTTGCCATGCAGCATGTCCCTTACTTCTCCGTCTTTCCCCTGCCTTCCCACATGGAGCATTATATAGAAATCTCTTATTAGAAGCTAACCCCAGCTACCTGTGACACACAAATGCAAGTACACAGGTTAACCATAGTTAGTTTTTCCCCCTCACCCATGAAGAAAGATTGCAAGGGTTGTTTAAACTCTGGTTAGGGAGGAAGAGAAACTAACTCCAGTTAAGCCATGTACTTGCATTAATAAGTTTCTAAACAGGATACTTTATTACATTTCATGTGAAAAGGAAGGTGGGAGGGACAAGGTTTGTGTGCAAACCTGGTACCAGGGCAGGTTTGTACACATTTTAGCTTAACAGTGGTTAAGTTCACAATTTGAATGCAAATTAAGAGTTCTACATAAAGTACACTTGCTTATGGCTGCCTCCAGTAAAGGACATGGTCCATGTTTGCAGTGATCTTGTATGCTTGTTCCACTTCAAATTTTTCTTGGTGTTATTTTAACAGCAGTGATTGAGATTATAAAAGCCAGGATCTACTCTGGGTCTACATCACACCAATTTTATTTTTTTTTACACTTTGGCAGATGGAGATTCCTGTGAATCTACTCATGGGTAGCGTTTTGCACATCTTATTTATTTCAGGTGGCTTTCTAAGCTGGAGTACCATTGAAATCAATCATTTCTAAGTCCCATTCATTTCCATCAGGAGTTAAACATGTGCTTAATCCATCTTCTGAAATCATTTCAACTTTACCTTTATTGGATTATACCCGTAATGCTGGGTCTCAGCTGTATTTATCAAGTTGACATTTAGGCAAGGCTTTATGCATAATCGGAGTACAAGCAACAGAAACATGACCAATGAAGTTTCATCCCAAAGCACAGCATTTTAGGCATATCAAAAGAAGCATAAAATAGCATTGTGACTAAAACTTTGACCGAGCACCATACTAAAAGAATGTATAGGTTATATATAGATTGAAAAATCACTGATATTTCTTATAGACACAAGTTGCCCGCAAATAGTATTGATCACACAGTTAGTGAAGCAAAACATAATTAACTCTGAATGAGTCAATTGTCTCCTTTTATCAAAGAATCCACTTTGAAGTTGAGGTTCATTCCTGTGGTAAACTCTGTACAGATTAATCTGAAATCCTAATGATACTGAACACCAAATCTGTCTGAGTGAAGAGAAGTTATAGTTTATTGAACATAATTAACCTGTGTCTCAACTCCAGGTGAGTCTAATACAACAGTTCATTAGTTCAACAGTATCATTAGACTGAGGCAAAAAGTAATAAGGTTTTTTGCAATTCTTTCCAAAACAGTTTCTGAGCAAAATATTTTCTTTCATGGCTTCCCCTCCCCTTTTTTTCCCCCCTGTTGTACAGAACCCTACTGCACATCCGAGACCAGCCTCCCAGGATTTAGCAGGGTTTTGGGATATGTTGCAGTTGTCCATAGAAAACATTAGTATGAAATTTGATGAACTTCATCAGTTAAAGGCCAATAATTGGAAACAGATGGATGCGCATGACAAGAAGGTAGAACATTGTCGATTTTGTATGCTTCATTTAAAACCCTGCACAAATACTGGACAAATTAAATAGGCTCTGAATACAGCACTGACGTTTAAAAAAACGTGAATGGAGCTCATATCAGATTAACTTCATTGTAAAAAATGTTTACATATTAATTACCTGGGATATTATCTGTAATATGTTTTGGACATATTTTTAAACCAAACTTGTTTCTGTGACTTGAATAATGGGAATGTGCTCATTTGTTTTATTATACTTAACGTATAATCATATTAGATAATCAACTGTTGGAAGGAACTGCCTCATATATTGGTTCTTAAATTAAAATAAATAATATGGTCAGTCGATAGTACTGCCTAGCGTAAGAGTTCTGTTTACTACTAATGCACTCTGGAATGTGTAAGCAAGAACTTTAGGGAAGCGCTGTAATCATCACTGACTTGGTAACCAACCCCCATCCCCACGGATAACTTTGTGGGTATTCTTCAACCACACCATCATAGAAGTTACATGGTAAACCTCTCATGTCATTGCTTTTGGTTTGATTTCTTAGAAGGCAATCTCATAACTGGGTTCACCTCACCTATTTCATTCAATATAATCTAGCTGTGGAACATTAAATAGATTGGCAAATAATGTTCTCTTGCATTTCTAAGTGTAAACTGGATTTTACTTTTTATTGTGCTTTGACACAGCTTTGTTTGTTTGTTTGTTTTCAGCCTTTGTGTCAGGAGCAGATATTTGGGGAAATGTAGTAGCCATCTTACATCACCACACAACATTAACAGACACATAAAAAATGGGACCCAGCTCAGAAGAACATCATTTAATTTTCTGGGCCTGCCCCCGTGGCATCAATAAGAGCAGGAGGAAGTTTTAAATATTTAATTTGAAATAGAAGTATTCAGCCGATGTAAGAGATCTAAGGATGCATCAGTTGGCAGGGGGAAGAGGAAGAGGGAATTTGAGAACTTCTTTCTACAAACTTTTCTTCCTCTTCTCTTCCAGAGCCCAGAATAGTGCACCCAGGGGAGGGAGGCTGGAGATTTTGAAAAAAACTGAAATTCCTGAAATATTTTCTCCCACGACAAAGTAGAAACTAATGTTTCTAACCCTAAAATATTTAATATACTTATCCCCTTCTATCCTTAATAATGTTTCATAATGTTAGCATTATCTAAAATCTAGAGCAAGGTTAACATATTGAGAAGATTATTTAAATTTGAGTAAAATTTCTGTTTCCAGAAGTAGAGGAAGAACAAAGTAAATAGAATTGGAAGCTGCAGATTCTTTTACAGACAGGTACTGACTAATCCAGACAAAGTTTTAAATCATCTTTGCCTTTCATAAGAAATGCCTTTCATTAAAAAATGTGCCAGTTCAGTGTCATACTGTGAACAAGCTCAGGGAGACCTTGCTCTCCCTTTCGTCTCCTAACAAGATGATCTGAAGCTGCCCTTGTTTATTTTTAGTTATAGCAAGTTTTGTCTACAATATCTGCATACTGCATTAATGCCTGTTTTAAGAAATGAAGCTGGTGCATTTAAGCACAGTATTTTGAAAACTCATTTGGATTTATTAGTTTCATAACTAAGGGGCTTGTCTATATTCATATTTTGTTTTTGAATCAAAATGATATAAGCAAGTGGAGTAGTTATCTAATAAAGGTGCAAATATTTCAATTTTCACAAAATGTCAATTTTGTTCTGAAGAATTGGGATTTCCTCTTATATCTTTAGTATTTCCATGAATTTGTTTGTTTCATGAGACACACAAAGGAGAGGAAATAAGGGATGAGGAAGAATCTTGGACTAAGTTTAACTGGATATTAGCATGTCAGATAGTCTCCTACTGATTAGGGTCCACACAGTAACCATGATCTTTTCTGCTGCTGTCAAACAGCAGTCTGCATTCTTTCTGGCAAATAATAAAATGGATCTCTTAAAAATATTCGGAGGGAGACACAAAAACCATGCAGCCTACTTAACTTTCTATCCATAATGCCCATTTTTAAATGACATATTCAGGGGAGCCCTGCAGAATTCCTGAAGTAAAACATCACATTTTATTACAGCATAGTCTTTGCAAGTGGCCCATCCTTTTCCTTTCCTTTTTTCTGAACCAAATTTCTACTGCAAGGCCCTCTCAGCATTAAATCACAGATGATAATGCAACACCATTTTCCATTAGGTGTCGAGAGATCTTGTTGCATAACATGTTTTATTACCAGTATTAAGAAAATATTATTTTACTGATAAAGGCCCCATACAACAAAAAAGAAAAAGGGGTATTTCTACCACATGTAATGTGTACATAGAGGCTCTGTGGTACACAGTTACCATAGCATTTAGAGTTTATGGGTGTATTTAGTATCTTAAACCTGAGGTTCATTTTTCATACTTAAAGACAGTGTTTGTGAATTTATGTTTTTTTATTTGTTCATCTACTCTTCAGCCTTGAGTAAATAGCATAGATCAACCTTTGCATTTTGAAGAAATGTAACTTTTGAACAAATCCTGTTCAGTTAAAACGCTCTAACGGATTGAGCAATGAAGCTGTTGCCATCAACACTGAGAAAATTAGAACCTAAAATGAAATGTATGTAGTGTAATGGAATGGACAGTCCCTGCTCTAAGAAAGCACAGTCATAATGGGAGGCCGTACAAGATTAGGGACTGCAGACATGCACTTTGCACTGAAGCATCCTACCAGGCCAAATGTAACATACATTTTTCTCTGAAGATATCCCTCTTCTGAATTTATATATATATATATATGTATGTATATATATATGTGTGTGTGTATATATATATATAGATATATATATAAGTATATATAGCATGTATATATAAGTTTTCTTTTGTTGACCATGTTATCTTTGGATGCCAAAGTGATGATTAATATATGTTCTCACAATGACTCCTGAGTCCCTGCCACTAGGTTTTTTGAATTTGTAATTAAAATGTAAACTTCTGGTGCTGATTGAGCACGATGCTACAAAGCTTTAAGAAGCACTTTTATGGCAATAGCCAAAGAATGGATTATGTGAGCTGTTACCCAAATCAGTCACTCAATTCTAAGCACATATTGTTTTAAATATATATACATATATATTGCTGTGATAACTTACATCAGCCTGCTAGCTTATATGGTTGTGAAATATATCCGTAAATCCTCAGTGTTGTAAGCCCATGTAGTGTTGTGTATGTATATTGTATATAGGGGGGGACTTCATTATGTGTGTGTCTTTCATACCTTTTACACACTATTCTAATTCAGTAACTTGAAAAAGAAATCCCAAAACTTTTATTAACACTAGGTTGATGGGTTGCCTTCCTTACATAGCTGCCTTTTGATAGCTTAGATTTATAACTTTGTATTAGTTTAAGCAGTGGTAGTGTATAAGACACTGTCCTTTCTAATTCCTGGTATTAGGAAGAGGAGTTCCTCAGAAGGAACCACATGCAATGTTAGCTGTGGGAGCTTCAACCCTTTCAACACCAGGCATGTAGCTGAAACACCATGCCCTGCAGAACTAGCACTGCTATCAATGCCACCCTTTTCTCCCTTAAGAGACCATTATTTTATGAGTCTAGGAATGCAAAAGCCAGTTCAATGAAGAACAAAGTTCAGATAAGAACTAACAAACTTTAGGTAAAATGTGTATTTTAACTACTGACCTATTCTAGTACTTTTTTCCCACCCCATTTTTTTAATTTTGTTTTTCCCCTAAGAAGCTGTATAATGTCATTAACCTTCTGCTTTGATCAGGAGAGAAGGGCTCCTCCTCCAGTGCCAAAGAAGCCATCGAAAGGTCAGGTGCCACTCATACGGGAACGCTCTCTGGAGAGCTCACAGCGTCAGGAGGCCCGGAAACGGCTGATGGCTGCCAAACGAGCCGCATCTGTCCGTCAGAACTCAGCCACTGAAAGCGCCGAAAGCATTGAGATTTACATCCCCGAAGCCCAGACCAGGCTATGAAGGGATCCAAGCAAGAGGACTCTTGATGGCAAGAAATATCTCTTGTATAATCTGCCCTTCTAGGTCCATGCTCACAGACACCAATAAGTATTTGTATGTCCCCTCCTTTTATCTCTCTCCTCTCTCCCAATGAAGTAACACTTCTGTGGCGTAGTTGTCAGTCCTCCAAGAGATTTTGCTAATAATCCTTGCTTTCTTAAGGTTTGCCCATGTCATCCTAATGCTTTGTCACATGTACTGATGCTACCACTTTGCCTCGTGTAAAGACTCCCATAAAACATACAAATGCACTCTCTCACTCTCTGTCTCACTCACACACATTCTCACTCTCTCTCACTCACACACATAAACACCTGTACAGTAGATGCACCAATTAACTCATCCTTGGTCCTTAAAACTAGTCTGTTATCTAGTGTACAGCAATATTCAATTATACGGTGTTTTGGAGATCCAGTATTGCAGGGTAAACTAAGATTCTGTTGTCTTCCTCATTAAGAAAGAAAGGAGCTCCAGCTCAGAATCCCTTCTTCTTATGACTATTGTTTTTTTTTAAAAAAAGATGGCACTCCTTATTCTGATCCTCAGAATCATAGCTTCTCACCTGGCAAATTGTAAGGTGGTGGGGAGCTGTGGCTTGAGTAAAAGATGAAGTGAATCTTGCAGCTGAGTTGTACCTGTTTCCATAGAGAGAGCCCTGCAGCTGCATAAACTGCCTCGTTTTTATGTCCTCAGCCTCACTTTAGAACTTTTTTTTATCTGCAGAAGATTGGAAAATCAATCTTCCAAGGAATAATGTATTTTGGAAAAGGCAATAAAAGGATAATGAAGTGATAAGATGCAAAAGTGGCTGAAGGAATATTTTTGTCCAAACTAACTAATGAGAATTTTAAAGACTGTATTATATTATCAATTCCTGTTGTAACATAAGGATTACATCATGTTTGGGTTTTTTTTCTTCAAAGTACAAAAGTAGCCTTGGTTTTGTTGATGTCTTAACTTTGGTAAGACTCAGATATCACGCACGCATTCACAATCATTTGTTGCTGAACTGCTGTAAATGAAATATGTGTTTGCACACTACAAATCGGACTGCTTACATCATATGCTTCACACCTGAGTGTAAGTTTCTCCTTTGGTCTATTCTTTAAAGAAAGAAAAGACTAAATTTAACAAAATCAAAGGATTATCACAGATCATCAGCTGGTGAGAAGAGTTTCTTCACTGAACAATTTTCTGTAGGGAACTATAGGCTGTTTTTAATTAAGAGCAGTAAACAATCCACTGGAGTAAGACTGGTGGGAAAGCTCTCTGCCTGTGCCATCTTCACACCAGCTATCATGGGAGCAGAGAGGACAACAGGTTCCACAGAGTTTCAGAATGGCATCCAGAGGCATCCCACTAGTATGCACTAGGAAGCAGATTTTATATGAGCCCTGACCACAGATCCACCATAGGACTAGCAGATTGTGCCTTTGTGGAGCTAGTGGGTTCACTCACAAAGCCTGGTCCACATCCTACTGACAACACCACTACGAGGCTTTCCATTGACTCAAGTGATTATATTTAGGGTCTGAGCCATCTGTAGTCCTTTTTCATTGGTGTTCTCTCAGATGCCATATTAAAAATCCAAGTCTGTTTGTTCTTTGAAGCATCCTTTTTCTTACCTGGGCACCCATGTTGAACATGGCAGGTTGTGGCCCTTACTTGTCACAAGACTAAGGGAAATCTTTCTGTGAACAAGAGATGCTTCATAACAAAGTATGGATAATGTATACTTTGCATCTCACCAGAGGTGGCTTTCAGTGCCCTCGCTCCTGATTCAAAACATTCCAACTGTGGAAACCTTAATGGCATGGTTGGCATAATTGTATAGTGTACATCTCAAAACATCTTCAGTAACCTTCAAAAAGGTGACCTTTTTTGGAAATGCACATTAACAGGCCATGCCAGGGCACTTCACATAACACAGCATCGTAGGCAGGTGCTACCTTTAATTTTATTCAAGAACTTAGGAGAGGTAATGGGTTCAGGCAAGGAAAACTTTCATAAAACATTTGTAAAACCACTAGAAAATTTGCTACCTCTCAAAGCCATTGATATACCCTAGCTGTGTGTTTATAAACAGGGCACAAGATATCACTGCTGTGTTTTACAAGTAAAGGGCTAATAATTTAATATTTTAAAGACTTTTAAAACTGAAGGATGAAAAATCCAGTATAACTCGTCACATGCATCACATTAAGTGAACTTGGCAAAAGTCTGATTTGCAAGGATTCAGCTGCATTGTATTTGCTAGGGGTTTTTAAATTTTATTTTAAGAATATGTTTCACTAAACTTGTAGTAGCAATGAAGGCTCACACACTGTTTGCAGTCTACATAGTGCCAATTGCCACCTTTAATCATACATAATTATGATATGTATTAAAGAGATTTGGGAACTCATTTGTATAAAGAAGTACAGAGCAGCAACCAAAAAAATTGGTTTTGCGGCTAAATTGCTGTCTATTTGAACTTCTTTGGGACAGAAGTTAAGATTGGTTGGCAGGCTGTTGCAGAATAATTGTGTCAGGATTATGCAATAAATCTGATAGCTTCGTATACTGGGTGCATATACACAGGTACTTACTAGTAAGATCCAGTGCTTGTCTTTGGGCGTACACCTAAATGAATACAGTGAGGATCTGGGGCCCAAAATTTGGCACATGAGGATAGTTGCATTTATATGTCACAAATATTTTGGGTGTGAATTGTAAAAGGCTTTGTTATTAGTGTGAAGTCTAGTAATTCATACAGGCTCCATGCATGAGCTACTGCCTGGTGTTCTCGCAAACCCAGTTGGCAAACAGATTCCAAACCCTTGCATACAACACAAGCATGATGTCATGGTTTGTGAGATTGCACTAGCACATTGGACAGCAGTCCCATCCTGACAGTTTCTTTGCTGGCAGAGCACACTTTTGAATCAGGCAGCCTTATAAGAGAATGTTGACTCCCCGGGGTTGCTATTTATTGACTTCCTGACATTACCTACCACCATGCAAACATACAGTGATATATGTAGAGCATAATCCAGGCAAAGTTAAGTGCTTTGTGTCCCATTAATTTCAATGGGAGAATTAAGCAAGTGCTTGGAACTCTTCCACTAAAACAAATGGGACTAAAAACTGCTTGGCTTTGGCTGGATTGTGCTCTTTACTATTTTAATTAATTTGTGTCTTTTTAAAAAGCAAACAAACCCTAATCTGTTTAAGTGAAACAACTGTTGTTATCAGTTTTTGAGGGCAGATCTGTTGGCATTTCCTGGGTGATGGGATATTTTAAAAAAATGTTTGGTTTTGGCCTCCTACATTGAAAGTTTAAAAGTATTTATTATATTTTTGCAGACCTTTCCATAAAATACTCTTTAATCTTTTTGCAATGACAGATGAAGTAATGGATTAAACATTTTCATATTGAACAGGTATATAGGAATAAGTTATTTGTAATATATTCCAATTTATTTATTGGGTGTTCCCTTGAGGTTCTGATGTGCACTATCACTTTAATTTAAAATTTATGTTTGTGAATTTACTGTTTGGTTTTTCTAAGTTATAATGCATATTTTAACTAGAATGTAAATCACTGGCATACTCACAGTCTACCTGCATTCCCAGTCATGATAATAAGTATGTTTTTGATTTGCAAAACTGGTATTCAACTTGCAAAGCCTGTCCATGGAGGGTATAAAGAGATGGAGAGCAATGTATAACATATTGAATGGGGTTTTCATAGGATTATCTACAGACCTGGTGTGTGGACAAAAAATGTAAATAGATTACTGTTTCCCATAATGTAAAAAAGAGCAAATTAATAAAACAATAATGCACTGCTTGTAAGAGCTGTGACTTTTCAATACAAGTTCACAATTCCCTCTTTGCAAGAAGTGGCCCTGTTGACTGGATTGAATGCAAAAGTAAAAGCAGAAGACTATTACTTTGGAGAAATTATAGCATAGAATTTCAGACGAAATCTTCAAAGATTTATATATGCAGCATCACTCACATGATCCATCCTGGTGAGTTCACTTAATGTGAACACTTATGGGTATAGTTATTCAGATGTTCAGTGTTTACAGGATAGATGCCCTGATTCCTAGAAATATTTCAAATGTTTTTTGAGATTGATGACAACGTACAGTGTAATCCTATGCAGAGTTACTCCAGCCAAAGCTAAGATTGGAGTAATTCTGCGTAGGATGACACTGTTAATGGCTAAAGGGGGGCAATTTCCACCAATTAATTCCTCCCTCAGCAGCCCAAATTGCCTTTTGAAATACTGTTCATGTGGGACAGAAGCCCCTCAGGAATAGTTTAAGAAAGAAGTGGAGATATATTGCGGAGGGGGGGGAAGTGTCAATTAAAATCACCCCCACCTCTCTGGAGCTCTATAAAGTATCCAAACCAATACTACTGCCATCTCTGTTTTTTAAAAACTCGGGGAGTGGGCAAGCTGTTCATGCAACTGGAATGCCATATGCAGTGTTCTCTGTGCCATTGTCTTTATTCAAATGGCTGCACACTATTAACTGCATGTATCCTGAGCACAAACTAGAATGTACAACGCATATTCTGCCAATGGATTTTTTGAAATTAAAATCAGCCATATCGATGGAGGGATAGCAAGAGGATGGCTGCTCAACCCATTCCCCTCTTGCCATGTTTGTGTGTGTAATCAGTCCAGCCAGATGTTTTTATGGCCATGGGAGAAGGAGATATGGGCAAACATATCATTTGCCCTGCAGGTAGAAAAGCATTCTGGGGAGCAAGGATTTTGTATGAAAAAATAGCAGAAGGGAATGCTTAGAAACATTTCTTTGCTCAGACTGGTAGCTACCCACAACAGTTTTTCATTTAAAAAAAGAGAGAGGCAACTATGTTTAATGTCTGGTTGGCTCTAAAAGAACTCAGACTATAGATTAGTATTACTAATATCCTGATCATAGTTACTATTTTAGTCAATTCCCCCGCCCGCCCCCAAAAAAGGATGAGAATGTATATGTCATCCTTGACCTACAAAGAGCTTTATATTGTGTATCTCTCTAAATAAGGACAACCTTATGGTAATTTTTAAAGACTGGGAAATTGAAGTTAAGAGTCAGTGATTTACCCAAGGTCATCCAGTGACTCTATGAAAGAATAAAGACTGAGTCGCTCTCAGTTTCAGTTTCCAGGTCTGTAAAATGGGAATGTCACAGGGTTTGTGTGAGTCCAACATAAATAAACTCTTTATATCTGAAGACTGAAGGATTCATTCTTATCTGTTTGATTTAGACATTTAGCTTTGTTGTTATTTGACAAAGATACTCACTGTTGTCATTATTCTTGCTTAGGAGACAATAAAAACCTTCTGAAGGGTTCTGCTAGCTGATGAAATTTTAGCTTCCAAAAGACTGAAAACTACATCTTAAGCAATGGTGCATGAGCTCCATTAGAATTGGCTAAGTGTTTATGATCATTCACTGTGAGTGTTCAAAAAAAAGTATATTGTCTGAGAGTTCTCTCCCAGCTTGTGAGTGCATGCGTGCTGACGGTTTTGCACACATTCACATTATCAAATTGCCTCCTGAGAATTATAGTTTGGTTTCACAGACCACACTGAAGATCCAGTTGGAGTTACCAGCCATTGCTCGAACCGACCGACCAGTTCTGCTTTGCAGAATATGTGCTTTGCTCACTTGTGGATTTGTAAATCCATCTTGTTTTGTTTTTTAAATTATAAATGCCATCCATTGAGCATTGATTCTCCATCTACTTATTCTGTGGTAGCTCTCTGTATTTAATGACGGGCATCCTGACTTTCAGTCTGGCAGGTTCACAAGGTTGCTTACAGTCAAAATGAAATGGCCAACCAGTGAACAAAATCAATAATAAAACAATGTGAAAAACTGGTTTTTGAAATTAACAGTAAAAGAGGTGATGTGTAGGCTTTAGCCTACAATCCTGTAGTGTTAAACTAATCTGGGTTCACCACTTCTTTTACACATGAGAAACCAGCAGTGTGAAGCATTCTGGGCTCTTCAAAGTTTATTCCCCAATACTGAGCAAAACAATAAATGATGTTATTCGCTGATGTAAATATTGTTTTGCATAAATATGTATTAGCCATCTGTATCTCTGGGCAGGTTGCAACATTGTATAAAATAGTAACTATATCCCATGACCTCCAAAACAGGAAACCCAATCTTTGTGCAGTTTAAATGCTATGGTTGCTAAAGTGGCCTTTTGTTCTTGGCAAATAAGGCAAAGATTTCTGCAAACTCACTATCATAAACTTCCCCCCTGCTCCACATTATGGAGAAGCAGGAAAAAAGTGACAACAGCATTCATATCTGCATAGGACAAAGCCAAAGGGCACCCAAGCCCACTCCAAGTAAGTTCCTCGTGTGGCACAGCTGTATTGCACTGGGGAAGAGGAAGAAGACTGCTAAATTAACTTGGAAAATGGCTGCTGGACCACTGCTTAGCGTAGGGTTACCCTCCTCTGTTATTGAGGTGAAGAGACAATATGTCTTCTTGGATCACTACTGAAATTTGTACACTTCAACCATTTCCTCAAGACAGCAACTCCTCCAGGGAGCTATAAAATGGACATACTACAGAGAAAACCACCCACCTTTTACCTGCTGACACAAGCCAATTCATTCTTCCAATCCAATTTGTACCAAAAGGATTTAACTAGTTCCTGTCTGCTTCAGTCCCAGCTATGGTAAATCCCCCTATCACAATGATGCTTTCATGCCTGGGGGAAAAGCAGTTTAGTTCTGTATTATCTTCTTTAACACCATCGTATGCATACAAATTAGTACCCCAAAGAAGCCCCATAGAATCAAACAAAACCACTTTCCTCCTTTCCCCTTGCAGTTTCTAGAGGATTGCAGAGCCAGATCAAGGTGAGAGGTAGGTTCTGAGTGAAATGTACTTGCAGGCTCATGGAAGAGGAGCATATATTATGTTTTGCTGTTTTACTATGCATGCTTACAATGGACAATAACCCTTAACCTCAGTCTCCTTTTCTCCATTTCACCCTCACAATACTACCAGTGAGGTAGGTTAAGCTGAGAATATGTGACTGGTACAAGGTCACCCAATGAGCTTCCGTGGCAGAAAGGGGGTTCAAACCTGAGTTTCCCAGATCCTAGTTGAACACTTTAACCACTACACCATCCTGGCTCTCAAATGTTAAATACAAATCTTAAATACAACTATCATAAAACAATTGCAAGACAAATGTTCTATGCAGACACACAGCAATACACATATGACAAGTACAGACATGCAAAATCCAAGAAGAATCAAAAGTCCCAAAGGCACATAATGTCAGAGCACCCAACCATGTAGCCATCAATACAATAAAAACTATATACTATAATTATCATCCATCACACAAAGTTCTGATGAACATGTATTTCACCTACACCTAAGAGACAGCAGAGACTGCTCCAGACAAAGATTTCTCAAGAGGGAATGGCAAATCAGTGCAAACTATCAAAAAGACCCTGTCTCAGTATTCATTCACCTAACCTTTGGAGGCAGATGACAATCAACTGTTTAACAGATTCACTTAGGAGAAGCAATGATCCCAGTTAGCAGCAATGGCTTTAGTTAGCAATTATTAAAGCACAATCATTTTGTCTCCTGCCGGTTTTAGCCTCTGCAGTTCAGTTTACCCAGATTTTCAAACTTGCTTAGAGCTGGTTTTCCCAATGCTTTGTACATGTAGGACTACCAATAGGAATAACTGTGAGGAGTGTTAGCATACACCCCAATACCTTCAGCGTTGTTTAGAACCAGAGGTTTTTGGCTACTGAGCAGGGACTTTTGCCAAAACTTCCATAATATTTTGCCAGTAGGTGAAATATTTTATGAATATTTCAGTAATGTTTTGCCAGTTTTCCTTTCCCACCTATTTTTGCTACTGCATCTCACACAGTTGAAAGTTGACTCTTGCCTTCCACCACAGTGGATTAGATTAGGGTTGCCAGGTCTGGTTTGGAAAATACCTGCAGGGTTGGAGGTGGAGCCAGGAGAGGGTGGGGTTTGGGGAGGGGAGAGACCTCAGCATGGCTCAATGCCATAGAGCCCCCCTTCAAAGCAGCCATTTCCTTCAGGGGAGCTGATATGTCAGCTGGAGATCAGTGGTAAAAGCGGGAGATCTCCAGGCCCCACCTGGAGGCTGGCAACCCTAGATTAGATACTTTTATCTTCCACCAAGTGTAAGCTAGCGTTCTACAACCACAATGCTCTGTTGCTACACTCACTGCTGTTAGTGTTTTTGCCTTTAAGTTGTAGAATTAAACAGCAAGTGCAGAAAAACTCCACACGTTTGGTTAATGTTTAAGCAGCTGCTCTTCATGAATTGTACTTTGATCTTACATGCTATGTGCTGCTGATGAAAGCAGGTTTTATAGGTTTCTGTTCCACCAACAGTTCTTTTCTTTAGGAAAGTCAAGAACAAAGGATCTTAGCACCAGAGCCAACTGCCACCTGCCCTGTCTTCCAAGGCTAACCAGTAAACCAAAAGAAAATCAATAAGTTCTGTTTGCGGATGACTCATGAGTAGTGTGGGACAGGATACAACCCTATCCTTATAAATGAGATACAGTTTCCAGTAACAGCATCTCATGGAATAAAGTCCTTTATTGCATTTGGTGTTTAAGTGCTCCTGGTTGGATCCAAAGAGCTATAAACAGAAAGAAAATCAGCAACTAGCTCTGTTCTGCAAATGTTTGTACACATTCATTCATGCAGAGGTGTAATAGGCAGGCTCTGTAGCAGTTCTTGTGCTTCTACAGCAGCTGGCACAAGCGGACTGTACTTTTTCAATGTAGGTTGACTTTGCTGTTGTCCAGCATCAGGTCCCTTCATGAACAAAACACGCTTTCATGTGCAGTAGATCTAACCCATTGAAAGACTATTAACTTCCACATGAATTGATTGTTCTGTAGTCAAAAGGACAAATGGTACATTGTGGAAATATTTTGCATTCAACACTCTTGCTACCATTACATAAAATGAAGGTATGGTAGCTGAGCAGTCTGATCCAGCTTTCTTTTTAAAATACGGATTTGCTGTAGTCTGAAACAGGATGGCTGCTATGCTGTATGGGCCATGGTATACTGAAATAAGAAACAACCCATTAAAATCTAGATCTTCCTTAAACTAAGAAGCATCTGGAAACCTTTGTCAATCAGATTTCTAGCTGTCATACCATCCACTGGCTCCAGAGATATTTTAATTGGTGTGTGTGTGTGTGTGAAGAGTCATCAAGTCGCAGCTGACTTATAGGTTTTCAAGGCAAGAGACTAACAGAGGTGATTTGCCATACCTGCCTCCATATCATGACCCTGGTATTCCTTGGAGGTCTCCCATCCAAATACTAGCCAGGGCCAGCCCTGCTCACTTTCCAAGATCTGATGAGATCAGGCGCGCCTGGACCACCCAGATCAGGGCCCTTTCATTGGAGATGCTAGAAACTGAATCTGGGATCTTCTGCATGAATGAGGGAAATATGGTTTATACAGGGGTCATTTCCTTAAAAAAGAGGTGCAGAAGCTTATTTGCATAACTCATTTGCATATGCCACACCCCCTGACAAAAGGGCAGGGATGTTTAAAATGAGTTATGCAAATGAGGGGGGACTTTTTAAAAAACCCAAGTCTCTCCGCAAAAGCGGAGAGGCTCAGGGGGGAACGCTGCAGGGCACCTGGAGAAGATCATGCAGGGAACCCAGGGATTTAAAAAAAATCTCTCCCTGAGTCTCTCCGTGGGCAGGGGTGGGGCCTGGGCTCCTTACTGCTGGAGCTCCAGCAGGAAATGACCCCTGGTACCACTGACCTGCACCCCTTCCCTTTTCTTCCCTTTCTATTGCATACTCCTAAGATAATAATGGATCACCCTTTAAAAGTATGAGAATCTTCTTATAACTTCATGTTCTGCAGTATGATTTCTTATTGACTGCAACATCCAGCTGCTTGTAAAGACATTATGCTACAATGATTCAACATTAGATACTGTTTTGAGGATTCTGATTACATGTTATTTATTTTAAACTGTGAAAAGAAACCTATTCGAAAGACAAATATTTGAAAATCTAACTGGCTCATGTAACAACGCATACACAACTGCTGACACAGTCGTTAGCATTATACTTCTGAAGCCAAACCTGGTAAGATGCTGGGAGTCCCATGACTGGTGCTCCCAGTAAATTTTTATGGAGTGATCAGGAATGTGAGAGCCAGGTTCTGATCAGGATGTGGGCACTCTAAGGGCATCTGTGTGTTTTCCCTTTAGGACCAATAGTAGCTTATTGCCATAGGAAAAAGGGAGAGGAGAGTCTTAAGCCGCCTCTTGTACTGAGATCCCAATCAGAACTGCACACCAACATGCCTGACAATTGAATGTGCAGGAAAAACACAGGGAGCATCAATAATGAAACTCCCAGCGTCTTCTCTGGCTTGGCCACCAGTTAAGTCTTCAAAGCAAATTATTTGGCCTTCCATTATTGATACTGGCTTTACAAAGTGTCCCTTGGGAACTACATTCAGCATAACAAGAATCTAATAATTCAAAGCATGAAACAACAGTAGAAGATCTGAGTGGCTTCAGCTGGTTTCTCTGCTATGCTAGTGATCCACTTGTGATTCCAAGAGCAGTTTTCTATCTCCCGGAACTATGACAGGGATATATATGTGTTAGCCTCTGGATGATCACAACACATGCAACTGTACACTGACAATGTGAGCTCATCATTGATGAGGAGCACAGAAAACGAAAACATAATTCTCAGCAGGAGAGATGATTTGTGCAGGGGAAGTGAGAGGTAGGTAATAGGTAGGGTGGGGTGGGAGGGAGGAACAGTTCAGATTCTGAGAAGGAGAAAGTCTCATAATTTCTTCTTCTTGTTGTTGATAATGCTTAATGAGCAACAGACAGCATGTTCCAACAGAATTCCAGTTTTAACTCTATTTGCTTTTCTTTTAATTCTGTAAAATCCACAGATACCTTGCTAAGGTCACTTCTGCCCCTTTTTAAAATCCTCACTGTGGGTTGGGGATGCTAGTCAGATAGTGGTTTGAATGAGGGAGCTTTTTGTACACTTTTGGGGGGCGGATCTTATCTATTCTTTCTAATCACATAGGCTTTATTGATTTTTCAAACAGTATAAAAACCTGCAACACCCTTTCTTCAGAGGTGGAAATGGAATAAAGGTTACTTGAGAAGAAAATGGCCATCTGTCTCTGGCATAGACTGCTCAGAGGGACACACAGTTCTGCCTGGCTCAGGGCCAAACTACACATGACAGCATCCTTGTGGCAGCCGTTTTAAAGTCCAGATGCTGTAGCATGGTGGGCTGAGGCACTCTGGTTTCCATGTCCTGTGCCTTATCAAGTGTCACCAGCTACACACACACACACACACCCTGCAGCTGTTTTAGCACTTGAAAAGGGTGGGGAACAAGAGCACCATGACATGGGCCCAATTGGGCCCTCATGGCATTTTTAAATCACTTTAAAATAGCAGTGGCATTCTCATGGCAGCCACAAGGATCCTGTCATAACTAGTTTGGCCTACAGATAGTTAATTGACAGGTGGTCAGTTTCACTGGAACACAACTGGTATCAGACAGCTACTTCGGGTCTCTTTATGATGCTGAGGAATTCTTCAGTTTTTAGACTTGAGAAACTGAACAGAATTTCAGGTATAATGCCACAAGTTGTGCAGAAGCCTGGTTCAGATCTCATCACAGCTTGAATGCCTAGCTAGCCAGAAGCAAGTTTTAGCTGCTCTTCCTCACTAGTAGTCTATGAGGATGGTACTATTACCTCCTCATTCCCTATTACCACAGGATTATATTTTTTATTAAAGACCATGCAAAATATCACCTAAGCAAGGTTTTACTTCCCTAGAAGTTATTAAACATACTACAGAATGAGGGCAGGGAAGACCAAAAATAAATTGTCAGGGCATGATGGAGAAGCCACTAATTTGCAGTTTGAATTGTATACAGAATGGATAACAGAATTCACTAGAATATATGATGCTGGATACAAAATATGTCTCAAGATGCAACAAATGCTGTTTGGACACAGAAAGGGGGCGTGCCTCTCCTGGACTCTGAACAACTTACACAAAGTACTTTCTTAGACCACTGTCTCCTGTGAAGCTGTTGCCCCTCACTTGAAATTCTTACACAAATTGGACACAATCAGATTTTGACGCAATAAGGACTGCAGAAAGTAGCCAGCTCTCCTTACAGGTTTGCTGCACACTGTTTAGGTTTTTTTCAACTTTGTTAATTCATGCACAGTCCATACCCAGTAACTGGATCATCCATTCCTTTGACTGGATCTCATCTATGCTTTGCAATGTGTCCTGGGAAACTGGGCCTTATGGCCTGGCTTTGCAATACCTTCATCCCCTACCCTTGTTCTGCTTGTAGCTTTGGATTGTATATGTATGTGTATATCCTCTTGAATCAATCTGCAAACTAAATATAACACTTCATCATAGGAATGCCAGCCTCCAGGTGGGATCTGGGGATCCACCAGAATTACAGCTTATTTCTGAACTACAGAGATCAGTTCCCCCAGAGAAAACATATACTTTGGGGGGTTGACTAGGGCATTGTACTCCACTGAGGTTCCTGGCCTCTCCAAGCTTCATACCCAAATCTCCAGGAGTTTCCCAAGCTGGATCTGGCAACCCTACCCCCCCCCATCCCCTGCGAGTGGCCAGGGGGGAACCAGGCAACCCTACTTCAAGAAAACCTAGGCAGCAATATTTTCATACATTTTAAAGTTCTAAAAGGATTTCCTACCAAAGCTGTGTTTGGTAGCTCTGTCTTCTAGGCCAACCACATAGATCAAGTTAATGTATTCCAAGACACTAAAAAACAGACTTTCCTTTCCTACCATTTTCACCAAGAGATCCTGTGAAACTTTCCTGGAATACATGGAACCATCAGTTTTGTTTAATAATGGCCCTTTCTGCACTCTCCTTTTAATCCATTTTCACTGCAGTGGTGTCCTCCAAGCAATTCTGCACTAAAATCAAATTCAACCTTCTTTTTAATCCAGGCTTTTTCCCCATCCTAGACTAAAATCAAGTTCAGCCTTCTTTTTATTCCGGGTTTTTCTCTCCATTCTGCCTTACATTACTTCCTTTCAGTGGTCAGCCTGGTTGCGGTGTGCTGTTGCCACTGGTTACTTGGATGCTGTTTTGCTGTGGACTTAAATTGCCTTGACTGAGAAAATCCAGAGTGGCAGGCAAATGCAGAAAGGTTCTGGGGTTGTTCTGTATGTGTGTGCATATGCCATATTCTCACTCCAGGACTGCCCCAGCTCCCCATTCCTCCTGTGTAATAATAAAACAATGTTGCACTTACCTATAACTGTTGTTCACTGAGTGGTCTTCTGTGCAGACTGTGGCAGACCAGGCCCACTCTGACCTGCAGGCCCTGTTCTGCCCACCTACCCCTAGACATTGCCAACTCCTGGAGAGACTTTCCTCTTGCTTCCACTTGGTTAACTCACCTGCCCATCTGGGGAAATTACTGGCTAGGAGAAACAGGGCTCCTAGCTCCCATCCACACCCAGAGGCCCTGCCTCTATGTCTCCCATTACCCAGAGCCTGGTTACCACAGGGTGACAGGGTGAAATATACTTTTAAAAAATACAAATTCTGTTATGCTGTCACATAGATATGTGAAAATGCCAGAAAATGCAGCAATGGAAGCCAAAAAAGCTAATAAGCTTAGTAAAATAAGGAACAACTAAAGACTAAGAAAGGCAAAGGGAAATTCAATCAGTAATATGAAAAGGGGTTTTATTTATTTATTTATTGACTTATTTACTTACTTATTGGATTTATAACACACCCTCCCCTGTACAACGGGGCTCAGGGTGGGTAACAACAGTGCCTGTAATATAATATTTATACAATTAATTAAAACAATGTATTCCATAATATTAACACTAACAGATGGTGCTTAAAAAGAGCGCAGCCTGATGCCACCTATCCAGGGGGGAGAGTAAAATATCTTACCACTAATCAGGGCCATTTCCTGCTGCAGCGCCCTGGGGTGGCACTCTGGCAGTAAGGAGCCCAGGCCCTGCCCCCCTGAGGGGGGGAATTAAATGCCTGGCTTCCCAGCCCGATCTTCTCCAAGTGCCCTGCAGCCACGGAGCACCTGGAGAAGATTGGGCAGGGAAGCCAGCTATGTCTGCCCACTCCCCTTCCCTCTCCTGCCAACCCACCACAGCAGGTTGGCTGGAGAGGGGAAGGGGAGGTGGGCAGACATGCCCTCCTTACTCCCTAAAGAAGAGAGAAGGGGTTTAAAGTTTAAGCTCCTTCTCTCTAGAGTCATACCACAGGGGCAGGCTGGCTGGCGAAGCAAAAAAGGAGGGAGGCATCTTCAAAAGCCTCCCCTTCCCTTCCCCAGGTGGGCTGGGGGTTGGGGGGGAAGCGAAGCGAGAAATTTTAAACCTCTTCTCTCTAGAGTCACACCACAGCAACAGCACAATCTTTCCATTGTATTCTATGGGGCCATAGAATACAATGGAAAGATTGTGCCGCCCCTGTGGTGCAATTCTGGAGAGAAGAGGTTTAAAGTTTCTCTCTTCACTTCCCTCCCACCCCACCTTGGCAGGTCAGCTGGGGAAGGGAAGGGAGGCTTTTGAAGATGCCTCCCCCCACCTTTTGCTTCCCCTTCTGACACACTTCCGGTGATGTCAGGGGGTGAGGCATATGCTAATGAATTATGTTAATAGGTATGCTAAGGAGCTCCTGCACCTCTTTTTCGATGAAATGACCCCTGCCGCTAATCACATGGAGGAACAACAGACACAGAATGGGTTGGGGGGGGGGAGCAGCCAATCTAGGATGGATACCATCACTGCCTCAGCCATAAGCCTGGTGGAACATCTCTGGTTTGCAGGCCCTGTGGAACTGCACTAGATCCCACAGGGCCTGGTTCTCCCTGGGCAGAGTGTTCCACCAGGTTGGAGCCAGAGCTGAGAAGGCCCTGGTTCTGGTTGAGGACAGCCAAATGCTTTTTGGCCAGGGATCACCAGGAAGTTGTCTTTTGAGCATAAAGCTCTTTGGGGGGTATACCAGCAGAGGCAGGCTCAAAGGTATGCCCTGGAAGGTTGTTGCAGTGGTTGTTGTTAATTATTTATTATTTATTTGATTTATTAATCACCCAATCCCAATTTACGCCAGGCTCTGGGTGATGTACAAAGGCAAAATGCCATAAAACCAATACAAATTTTAAAATCCGTATATAGTCAATAAGATAAAACCAGAATGAAAGATCCCTGTTGGGGATTTATATTTTTCTGTTCCCATTCTGGGCTGCCCAGCCATTTGGTGGGGAAGGGTTACTTAAACAAAGTATATATAGAGAAGGAGAAGGAAAGAGTGCCAGCCAGTGCAACCAACCATTGCTGCCCTCAGCCAAAAGCCTGGCAGAACATCTCTGCTTTACAGGCCCTATGGAATTGCACAAGGTCCCACAGGGCCCTGGTGTCATTCAGCAGAGAGTCCCATCAGGTTGAGGCCAGAACTGAGAAGGCCCTGGCCCTGGTCAAGGACAGCCAAACATTCCTGCACCAGGGATCACCAGCTAGTCGTTATCAGTAAAGCGCAAAGCTCTCCTGGGGACATAGCAGAGAAGTTGGTCCTATAGGTAGGTTGGTCCCAGTCTGCTCAAGGCTTTAAAGGTCAGGACCAAAATCTTGAACCTGACCTGGTACTCTACTGGAAGCCAGTGTAGCTGGCACAACACCGGTTGAATATGTGCCGTCCATGATGTTCCCATCTGGACTCATGCTGCCACATTCTGAACCAGCTGAAGTTTCTGGATCAGTCTCGGGTAGGCCAGCATACAGCGAGTTACAGTAATCTAGCCTGGAGATGATTGTTGCATGGATTACTGTGGCTAGGTCAGGGCATGACAACAAAGGAGCCAGTTGCCGGGCTTGTCAAAGGTGAATACGGAGGTATCCAAGGTCATGCCTGAACTCTTGACAAATGGCGCTGGTGTCAGTGGCACCCCATCAAGGGTTGGTAATCTAAACTCCAATCCTGAAAGCCCCTCCCCCCAGCCCCAGAACCTCAGTCTTCAGTGGATTCAGTCTCAGTCTGCTCTTTTTAGCCATCCCACCATGGCCTCCAGTCCCTCAGCCAAATTTGACGGGGTGGTAGTCAGCCGGCCATCCAATAACAGATAGAGCTGGATGTCATCAGCATATTAATGGTACCCAAGCCCAAAACTCCTTGCCAGCTGGGTGAGGAGGTGCATATAAATGTTAAATAACATTGGGAAGAGGAGTGCTCCCTGAGGAACCCCACATAATAAGGGTTGCCTAGAGGACGCATCCTCGCCTAATGCCACTCTCTGTCCCCAACCCTGGAGAAATCAGGAGAGCCATTGGAAGGCCACCCCATGTACTCCTACATTGGCAAGTCAGAAGATCATGATCGACTGTGTCAAATGCTGCTGTGAGGTCAAGCAACAGCAGCGCCAACCCACCTCAATCCAGCTGTCTACAAAGAGTGTCCATCAAGGCAACCAGCACAGTCTCCATCCCATGACTGGGGTGGAAGCCAGATTGGAATGGATCCAATGCTGATGTGTCATCCAGGAAGCCCTGGAGCTGCTCGGCTACCACTCTCTCAATCACCTTACCCAGAAATGGTAGATTTGAAACTGGGTGGTAATTGGCTGGATCTGAAAGATCCAATGATGGTTTCTTCAAGACTGGTACAACCACAGCCTCCTTAAGACCTTCCGGAAAGATCTCTGTCTCCAGGAACTGATTGATAATATTCATCATAGGGCCTCATAGTCTCTCATCGCCAGCCTTAACCAGCCATGAGGGACACGGATCAAGGTGGCATGTGGTCGGCTTGACAGCACTGTCAACATTAGCAGGCAAGAGCAGGTTGAAGGAGTCAAAAACTGAATCTGAAGACAGCCAAGGAGCCTCCAGTTCACATACTGTGTCAACATTGGCAGGTAAATCACGGCAGAGCAATAATCTGTGAGAAAGCTCATAAATGCCTCAGAGCTAATAGCCAAATTTCTATGTCTGTTTTGGTGCCTCTCAGTGAGGGACGTCAAAGATCTAATCACCCTAAACAATTGTGCTGGGCAAGGGCTAGTGGATGTGATGGAGGCTGAGTATAATTCCCTCTCTGCAGCCTTCACCACCATCTCATAGCTCACCCCCTAGACAGGACAGGGCAGAGATGCACAGCCAGGTCTTCAAAACCAAGTGATCTGACCATGGTACCTGATCCTTTGAAATCTAGGTTGCCCTAGAAAGGATTAACAACCACCCATCAAAAGAGCAGGGAAAAACAATGTAGCAGCCTCACATGGGCCTCCCTAATTGCTGTGCATTTTGTAAAACAGCCAAGGCATAATCCCAAATGAAGGTGAATGGTGGAATTCTACTACTGGGAGCTTCCATCCACAATGGCAGAGGGACTATTTGCAGGAACAGTAGAGATCGGTGAACATGACAGTCAAGCAAAAGTTTAGACTATAAGACACATAATTAGGTGATCTGGGCATGATCATAGGCCTTTTCAAGTGCACACCTTAACACATAAAAATCATTCAAAATCACACTTTTTCTGTCCAAGGGATAGTACTGAACTAAATAATCTAATTCATGGGAGACAGGCAACCTCCACTTAGAGGAGAGGTGGGGAAGACTTTGGGTCTGGGCCCACAAAGAATTGTGAAAAGTATTGTCAGACAGGAGACCAAATACTTCCCCCCCCTCTTATAGAGTAAATTACCATACAGGAAAGATGAAAGAATTTAAAGGATTTTTTACTAGTCCAGTTATCAGAGACTTTTTCAGTAGGAGGTGCCAAGGATGGAACCTAGAATCCTGAACATGGGGAAAAAAGTGTGCACAACCCTGAGACACCACATTATGTGAAAGAGGGGAAAAAGAGGTGGAGCCTCCCTTTTCCCCCCCAGCACCAATTCCTATCATGGACTAGTGCTGCGCAGTGTAAAAAGACTGACCCAGATTAAAGGAACAGATTCATCATGTACATCACCAGCCTAGGCTGTAGAAAAGTGTAAGAGTCCAATAGCACCTTAAAGACTAACAACATATATGGCAGGGTAGGAGCTTTCATGAGACACTGCTCACTTCTTCAGATAAGTGAGCAGTGACTCATAAAAGCTCATACCCTGTACTTAGTCTTTAAGGTGCCACTGGACTCCTGCTCTTTCCTACTGCTATAGACAGACTAACATGGCTACCCATCTTGGTCTATCAGCATAGGCTGTGAGACTTGGTGAGCCAAGCTGCCTTCAAAGGGGATAGTAAAAAGACCATATTAACCTGTTGATTTACAACTTAAAGGGAAAGTGCAGTAGAGAAATTCCGCTTCCCATCCAGGTTAAGTTTATAGCACTCATACCTGCAGTGGTTGAATTAGAGATGAACTCGCCCTCATGAACCGCTGCCTTGACGTGGCAAAGGGGCTTGCATGGTTCAATGAGGCTGCAGGCTATATCGTGTAGGGCCACCCAGGATGGACAGGCCAGAGTGGAGAACTCAGATAAAATGCAATCCACTGGAGAAGGAAATGGCAACCCACTCCAGTATCTTTGCCAAGAAAACCCCATGGACAGTAACAAAAGGCTAAAAGATATGACGCCCGAAGATGAGCCCCTCAGGTTGGAAACTTTCCAATGTGCTACTGGGGAAGAGCAGAGGGCAAGTACAAGTAACCCCAGAAAGAGTGAAGCAGCTGGGCCAAAGCCGAAAGGACATTCAGCTGTGGATGTGTCTGATGGTGAAAGGAAAGTCTGATGCTGCAAAGAACAATACTGCATAAGAACCTGGAATGTAAGATCTATGAATCAAGGTAAGCTCGATGTGATCAAAAATGAGATGGCAAGACTGAACATCAACATCTTGGGAATCAGGGAACTAAAGTGGATGGGAATGGGCGAATTTAATTCAGAAGGCCTTTATATGTGGTGTGGCCTTTATAGTCAACAACAGAGTGAGAAAGGCAGTAATGGGATACAATGTCAAAAACAACAGAATAATCTTAGTCCAAATCCAAGGCAAACCATTCAACATCACAGTAATCCGAGTCTATGCCCCAATCACTGATGCGGAGGAGGCTGAAGTGGACCGGTTCTATGAACACCTATAACACCTCCTAGAACTAACACCAAAAAAAGATGTCTTCCTCATCATAGAGGACTGGAATGCTAAAGTAGGAAGTCAAAAGGTAACTGGAATAACAGACAAGCTTGGCAGGGCAAAGGCTAACAGAGTTTTGTCAAGAGAACAGGCTGGTCATAGTGAACGCCCTCTTCCAACAGCCTAAGAGGCAACTCTACACATGGACATCACCAGATGGACAACACCAAAATCAGATTGATTGTATCATTTGCAGTCAAAGATGGAGAACCTCTATACAGTCAGTAAAAACAAGATCTGGACCTGACTGTGACTCAGATCTTGAGCTACTCATTGCAAAATTCAGGCTAAAACTGAAGAAAGTTGGGAAAACCACTAAGCCATTCAGGTTTGACCTAGATCACATTCCTTATGAATATACAGTGGAGGTGAAGAATAAGTTTAAGGGACCAGATTTGGTAGACAGAGTGCCTGAAGAATTATGGATGGAGGTTCATGACATTGTACAGGAGGCAGCAATCAGCACCATCCCAAGGAAAAAGAAATGCAAGAAAGCAAAGTGGCCGTCTGATGAGGCTTTACAAATAGCAAAGGAAAGAAAGAAAGCAAAAGGCAAAGGTAAAAAGGAAAGATTTACCCAACTGAATGCAGATTTCCAGAGAAAAGCAAGGAGAGAGATAAGGGGGCCTTTGTGAATGAACAACGTAAAGTAATAGAAGAAAACAATAGAATGGGAGGGACTAGAGATCTCTTCAAGGAAATTGGAGAAATCAAGGGAACATTCCACCGAACCTTGGTTTTACTGATCAAAACGTTTGTACAATTTTATTCTTATTAACCTTGTCCTATCTTAATAGTTTTACCATCTGGGTACTATTTGTTTTTGTAATTTATTGACATGGTAATTACTTGTAAGTAGGGTTGTATACCGCTGGCTGTATGCTGTGACAATAAAATTCATTCATTCATTCAAGGGAACATTCCATGCAAAGCTGGCCATGATAAAGGACAAAAACAGTAAGGCCCTAACAGAAGCAGAAGAGATTAGGAAGAGATGGCAAGAATACACAGAAGAACTATACAAGGAGGACCTCAATGCCCTTGACAGCCACGATGGTGTGATCACTGACCTCGAGCCAGACATCCTGGAGTGCAAAGTCAAAGGTAGCTGAGATGATGGTATCCCAGCTGAGCTATTCAAAGTCCTAAAAGATGATGCTGGTAAAGTGCTGCACTCAATATGTCAGCAAATTTGGAAAATGTAACAGTGGCCACAGGATTGGAAAGGATCAGTTTACATTCCAATCCCAAAGAAGGGCAATGCCAAGGAATGTTCAAACTATCACACAATTGCACTACTCTGAGGAAGAATTCAGATTCTAAGTCAAGAAAGGTAGCTAGGTCATGCTCAAGATCCTACAAATTAGGCTTCAGCAGTACATGGATAGAGAACTACCAGAAGTACAAGCTGGGTTTCAAAGAGGTAGAGGAACGAGAGATCAAGTTGCCAACATTTGCTAGATTATGGAGAAAGCAAGGGAGTACCAGAAAAACTGCTTCATTGACTATGCTGAAGCCTGTGATTGTGTGAATCACAACAAGCTATGGCAAGTCCTTAAAGAGATGGGAGTACCAGACCACCTCATGTGTCTCCTGAGAAACCTGTATGGGGGTCAAAAGGTGACAGTTAGAACCAGATATGGAACAACTGATTGGTTTAGCATAGGAAATTGTATATTGTCACCCTTCTTATTTAATTTATATGCAGAGTACATCATGCGAGATGCCGGCCTGGATGAATCACAAGCCGGAATTAAGATTGCCAGGGAAAACATTAACAACCTCAGATATGCAGACAATACCACTCTAATGGCAGAAAGTGAAGAGGACCTTGCAGAAGAGCACAAAAGTTGGCTTGAAACTCAACATAAAAAAACTAAGATCATGGCATCCGGCCCCATCACTCCTTGGCAAATAGAAGGTGAAGTTATGGAAACAGTGACAGAATTCACATTCCTCAGATCCAAGATCAATGCAGACAGTGATTGCAGCCATGAAATTAAAAGACACCTGCTCCATGGAGTCGTGAAGAGTTGGACTCAACTGTGCGACTGAACAACAAAAGCTATTTAACTTATAGGCCATCAAGAACAATAGAGATAACCAATGGAATCAAGCATATATTTGCTAAAGGATTGTAGCAGAGGCTGTAATGTCATTATGGTTTGCACATCAGAGACTTTGTCCCATGGGGCAGCTGTTTTGCATAGAAAAAATAAGATGTCCTTTAAAAAGATGGGTATGGGGTTTATTTTACTTCCTAAAAGGGACTCAGAGTGCCTTACAATATTTCATACTTTTCCATTCCATTATCACCAGAACCCTACAAGGCGAGTCAGGTTGAAAGACTGTAATGGCCCAAGGTCACACACAAGGTCTCCCAGATCCCATCCCAGCACTCCAACCACTATACCACACTGGCTTTTGCTACAAATAATGTCTCATAAGAGTGACTCAAGAGACAGTCTGAAGCCAGTTGAAATAAGAGCTCTCTCCCAGAAGCAGCCCTGAGACTGAGGATCCTGGGGAGAGTCAGTGCCATCCTCTGGTAGGAAGAAGGGAGTGTGTGAATACATGAAACCGACAGAGTGAAATTTCTTACAAAAAGATTGGGCCTGGAGGTGCAGGTTTATCATTGTTATTGAAAGCAGTAGCCACAAAGGAGCCACAAAATAATTTATGGTTCCGAAGGCTATTGTGATGGATTGCTCAGAAAAGCAGGTTTTTAAAATGCTGCTTGGGACAGAGAGTCAGGGAGGTTATGAGTTAATCTTCCCTGGAAAGAAGAGCTTATGTGATTGGCTGCTCTGCTTGTTCTCTGATTGGCCAATATCAGCTTAGAGAGGAAATAAAATAGTGGATTTGGAGGGAAAAGATTAATTCATCTTTTGAGTCACTTTTGGTCTTTGTCTGAAATATAATGTTTGGATCAGTAGTCAGATGGTTTGGCTTCTGAGGAAGAGACTTTGGAAGTCAGTGAATTCTCTCAGGAAATTGTCAGAAGAGTACTTCTATAGAGAAAAGAAGAGGGACTCCATTGTCTAAGATATATTAAAACTAATCTGAGGGAGAATTCAGATTCTCAGTCAAGAAAGCTACAACACTGCTTTATACACACATATAGTACTGAAAGAAGAATTTGGCAGGAGGTTTTAGAGAGACAAGCCAAATAGGAAAAGGAGTTATTGCTTCTTAGGAACAAGAAGAATTTCTAGCCAGTAGGAAGGGATTAGGAAGAGAACCCTGTGATAAAGAGGAAGAGCTTAAACACCTCAAGAGTTACTGGAAAGCTATAATATCTAAAGGGAGAAACCTAAATTTCTGAAGGGAGAAATCTAGAAGCACTAAGACAAAACCATTCTCTAAGAAACTGTATTTAAGATTCTGTGTAGCAGCTGGAATATATAATAAGCAAAAACCTCTCTTGTATGTTCAAAAACCTCAATTGTTATATATTAGAAGGTTTTACCTCCGCAACCTCTATACCTTGAATCCTCATATTTATATATTCCCTGCCTGTTTATTAAAATCTTTATTCTGAAAGTTAATTTTGCCTTACATGCCGTTTCATGAGGGCATTTTAAAACAAGACAACTCCTGTATTCCCTCTAGTTCTTGTGCTGGGACGTAAGTCTAAACTAATATCTGTCACAAGGTGGGACAGTTAAAGCTTATAAAATGAAGAAATACACGCTACTGAACGGCAGCTCAGTCACTAAGGGGAGCTAAATATATTTTTGGTGGGACAATCTGCCTGGGAGTGGGGAAGCGTCGGGGTCTGCCATGGAACCAAGAGCAGAGACGAACTGCTCAGGCTTGCTTCCAAAAAGCATACTTGCTGATCACTTCTGAGTTCCCCCATGGAGATGGCAAAAGTAAGCCTTGCCTGTGCTTAAAATACCTGTGCTGAAAAGCCCTTTAGGGTTAAGTGTCTGTGCTGAATGACTGCAGCAAAGTGGTGGTCTGAGACTGCTCTGTCACTGTGTCAGCCTTTAGAACTAGGCATTAGCAAGAAGGCTTGGAGCTGAGATCAACAGAGAACTGGTTCTCACCTTGGAACCAAGGCAGTCCCAATAGAGTGAGTGGTAAAATAAAGTTCAACAGGCTTTACATATAACTAGTCTGTGGTCTCCCAACACAACTAACAACAAGAACTGAAAACTCCACCCACTTTAGCAACTTTCCAGGTGCTGAAGAGGTCCAAACAACCCCAACTAGAGGGCACAATACCCTTCTTACACATAACAACTTGCACAAAGAGCCACAGAGAATTGCAAGACTCTATTAACACATGACTCCAAGGATTTCACCTTGAAATTAAAGGGAGCCAGCAAAAGTTTCTTTCAGTCAGGCGTATCTACACCCAGGGCTGGCCTCAAGTTTTTCTGCACACTAGGGAAGGATACCTTCTGATGTCCCTCTCCATGCACCCACCAATTTTCAAACATAAATGCATTTTAGGAAGAATGAAAAACACAAAATCTGAATGATCTTGTAGAACTGTGGGGGAGTAGAATGGGCTGTATCCCTAGGGGAGCATTCACTAGGTTTGCTAACTCCAGGTTGGGAAATACCTGGAGATTTGTGCAATGCCTGAGGAGGAAAAGGACTTCAATGGGGTATAATGCTCCAACTTCAGACCAGCATGGCTGCTCCTCCCAAGGTGCAAGTCCTCCAACTACTGCCTTTTGAAACTGGCTTTGCTACAGGACTGAGACCAGGGCTGGACTGGGAGGAAAGGTTGGAGGGGTAAAGAAGACCTGTGGGGCGGCAGAGGTGGAAGAGCCTGATCCACAGAAGACCCAGCGGGGCTCAGAGGGCATTTCTCTCAGCCAGGGGCTGGCACCCATTCCTGCCCCTTGTCTCTCGGGCTCCCTGGGAAGGAGGGGGGATACACCCCCTTGACCCAAGTTCTGGTGGGAAGGCCCGGCTGAGCAAGTCCATCACCTCTGTGTTCCTGCTGGTGACCTTTCTCTCCCACTCATGGCCACCCCCTGTACCCTCCCCAGCCCCTTCCAACAAAGCTAACCACCTCCATGAGACCCAGCAGTCCAAAGGGGCCTTCTGCCACCATCTCCAAACATCGCTTGGCTGAGATCCTGCAAAGGCTCATGGTGGGGAGGGGGAATGAGCCACCTGCCAGTGAGTCCTCCCCCCAACCTGCCTGCCGGGTCCTGGCCTCCACTTCTCCTTCCCCCCAGCCTCCTTCTCCTTGAGGGCATCGGGGCTGAGCCAGCACAACCCTCTGACTATGGAGCAGGGCCGGCGGTGGAGAATGGCATTCCCCACCGGGTGGACAGGCAAGCAGGCATGCTCTGGGCAAGCCCCCATGGCCGGGCATGGTGCACACTGGGGACAGTGGGTTTTTCTTCCAGCTGGCCTTAGGGAGTCTCTGGCATGCCCGGGAGGGCGGCTGAGGTGGAAAGAGGTGAGGGAGCGGTGGGGCAGCAGGCCAGCATGAGGGATGGGGCAGCAAGCCAGTAGCAGCCCTCTGGGGGGAGAAGCCCAGTGCGAACCTGCACCAGAAGCCAGTGCACAATGGCAGGGGGTGCCCAGGAGTGCCGTGTTGGGGCTGCTTCGTCGAACGGCCAGCATGGGACTGGGTGACTGGAGGGCAGCAAGACAATCAGTGGCTCCAGCGCTCTGGGGGCCCCCACGTCACTGCGCCACTCCACTGCCTCCTTCCTCCCCCTTGCCCTCCCCCTCCTGCACTGCTTTTCCCTTCGCCTCCAGGCAAGTCTTCCCTGGCAAACCCTCCCTTTTCTGAGGGAGCTTCTCTGTGCCCTCTGATGTCTGTGCCCCTAGGCGGCTGTCGAGGTTAGCCTAGTGGTAGAGCCAGTCCTGTCTACACCTTTAAAAGAGGCTTTCATCAGGCCACACCTCCAGGCTTCTGGTCAGGTTCAAGAGAAGCCAGGGAAGGGGAGAGATTCCTTCAGTCAGGCAAGCCACAGCTAAAGAGCCGTTCTGAATTGGAGTCTCTGTCAGGCAACACCTCCAGGTTTCTCCCCTCATAGCGGACAAAGTCAAGGAGGGGGAAAGTGCCTTTATTCAGGCTGGCACACAAATGAAGCCTTTGAAAAAGAGCTCTTCTGAGTCCAGCTCTATCAAATCATGCCTTCAGGGGAAACTGGTGGCAGAAAGACAGACAGTTCTGTTGTCTAAACCCCTAGGCAGTTAAGGCACAGAGAATGGCTGTTTAACAGTACCATTCTAAAGCAACAGCTGGCCCAATCCTGAGGAAGCCACTTTTGAGACATAATGACACAGTGGAAATCCAGAAACATTTCTTCTTTAAATGTAGTTTATGCTGCAATAGAATGAATATTAATAACAAAAAGAAAACTTTTGAGAGAAGCAAGTCTCAGCCTCAAGAATGAGGTGAGGAAAAAACAGAGACAAGCAACGGAAATCTCTGCATGGTGGCAAAAAGAGAACTGAGGGAGTAGCACCCCACCTCCTGGTCACATGATCCTTTTGTGGGAAAGCACCAGAGGGAGGAGGGGCGCTTCTAGTCTACTAGAAAACTTTGGAAATCTTTTCCATGGCTGGGCTGTGCACATGTGTGCCTGCACAGGAACTATGATGATGAACCACATATAAACATATCAACCAACTCACCCAAGGAACAGCAGCTAAAGAGTTGAGGAGATGGTGTACTCATGCTCTGTCTCTGCACAGCTTGCTGCTGGCACCCCACTCTCCTTTCCCTTCATCGTGTCAGTGGAGACAGCCCTAGAAGCCATGCTTGGAATGAGCATGATGTTGTGTGCAAGCTCCAAACAAAACCAGGAATTTCCAGCTACACATGGAGAGCAAATGTGGAAGCAGCCTCTGAGTATGTTGCTGTGGCACTAAGCAGAAAGTGAACTGAATTTATCCCTTGGTGTAATCTGTATGGACAGATGGGTTTTTGTTTGTTATCTGCAATGGCAGACCTTGTTGGTTTCCTATGTGTTCAGAAAGAGAGAGAGAACACCTTACTTTCAGGGCAGAAGCAATCCATTCAAAAGAGATGCTATACTAGCTGAATAAATGATTAAATATGGTTTCTGATCAAAAGGAGTATCTTTATAGAAAGTATTCAAGCAAAGGAAGATAATAAAGTTGAATCCATTTAGGAAGCAATCCATTAGAAAAGGAATAACTACAGATGCTGGTGAAGCTGATGACTGTAGATGTACCCCTGTTGTTGTTTTTAAGTAGCTAGCTGCAGCTAGCTGTTTGGTACCAAATCCAGAAAATACCTCTCAGTCCTACAGATTTTGTGGATTTAAAATTCCCTTTCCTCAAGCACAGTACAACATTACTGGGTTGTGGACATAAGAGAGTTCAGCAGCCACATGAAGTAGCTGTAGAAATCAGCAACATCACACTGCCATTTATGTTACTGCTTTCTATGCTATGGAGACTGTCAAGGAGTTCCTTGGAACAGTGATTGGAGCTATGGCTCCGTGGCAGAGCATCTGCCTTGCACAGGGCAAGTCTCAGGTTCAATCTCCAGCATCCCTAGTTAAGTGGATCAAGCAGTAGGTGATAAGAAAGACCTCAGCCTGAGACTCTGGAGAGCTGCTGCCAGTCAAAGTACACAGTGCTGACCTTGGTAGACAAATGGTTTGATTTCAACATAAGGTGACTTCACCTAACCAGCTAACACAGAATCACCATATACGCAGAGCTGTACCTTTGCCTAGAATAGCAGTCCCTGTATAATTGATGAAGATGAAAAAATAGGGAACCAAGTTATTCCATTGCAAAATTTAAAAAAACAAACAAACCCATGTGCTACCTTTTATTAAGGCAAACCAAAATAACATTGTGCAAACTTTTGGACACAAATAAATTTTATTCTTATACTGGAAAGATTCTATAAAATCGGAAAACATGCATTTTCAGCACAATAAACTGTTCAGGAAGATGGCACTATGTCAATAGCATGTGAAATGCAAGAAACATGGAAAATGGTAACACATTTGTGCATTATACTTCCATGGGGCAAGAGATGCTGGGAGGGAGCTATTTGCAGTGGGGAAACAACAGTGTCCCACCACCACTCCTGAGCACATTGGAAAGTGGCCTTTTGGGTTTTTAAAAAATGACTACTGGGCTATCATTATTACACACATTAGCAAATAATGTGTACTTTATTTATTTATTTATTTATTACACTTCTACTCCGCCCTCCCCGCAAGCGGGCTCAGGGCGGCTTACAGTAAGGCATCCAAGTGCCAAGACAATATCTTAAAAACATATAAATCGGTAACATTTCAACATCATAAGTGCTCTATAGCTGTTCTATTATCTCAGTCCGATGGCGTCAGATAATAGTTTAAACAGAGTGATGTCATGGCGAGGTCTCCCTCGACTGCCCCCTCCCTCTACCACATGAGATGGTAACAATTGGCGGCAGAGGGGTGGGGGCTGGCGGCCAAAGGGAAAGGGAGCGGGAAAAGGAGCGGCGGCTCCTACTCGTAAGCCTGGCGGAAGAGCTCCGTCTTGCAGGCCCTGCGGAACTGCGAAAGGTCCCGCAGGGCCCTGATCTCTTCTGGGAGCTCATTCCACCAGGTAGGAGCCGCCACTGAGAATGACCTTGCCCTAGTGGCCACCAGCCTGGCCTCCTTAGGGCCAGGGACCGCCAGGCGGTGTTGAAGCTCAGACCGAAGTGCTCTTTGGGGCATATACGGGGAAAGGCGGTCCCTCAGGTATGCCGGACCCTGGCCATATAGGGCTTTAAAGGTAAGCACCAGCACTTTGGCCCATGCTTAGATGGAAGCCTGGAATGATACATAAATATTATAATAGAACTCTAGAAACCAACCGCTGAACATAGCTACAAACATGGGCATGAAAATTATAATGCATTACTGTCATTTCACATTATGATAAGTACAAGCTTACAAATCAATTAACAGATTTTTGCAAGCTTACAAATCAATTAACAGATTTTTAAAGTTAGTTGGAAACCTGTTTGTGAAAAAATGACTTTTGGAATATATTATATTTTTGAGATTACAGGGTTGGATCCAGACAAAAAGTTTCATCAGCAGAATGGAACTTTCAGACCCCCTCTCTCCCAGTGATCTTCACAAAATCCTGCTCATGGGGGACAGAGGTCCCTATGATACAACACAGGAGGTGGGGTCTACAGCTGGAAGGGGGAAATGGTGGGAATTTCCAGTTTACTCTGCATCCAACCCAATCTATTCCTGAAAAATGTTTTAAAAATCTTTGTTGTAATATATTATGAACTGAAAGGGTAATCTAGCCCAACCCCTAATCAATAAAGGAAATCCATACTAAAGCATCTCTAGCATTGTGCAGACCATGCATTAAATGACCAGGGAGGGAGGGAGAGCAGGCACGAGTGCAAGGACTCCACCTCCCCACAGTCATTGAGTCACCTGGGTTGCCAGGTCTCCCACTTCTTCCCACTGCCAGGTCTCCTCCCCACTACTGCCTGTTTCCATTCAGATGAGTGCTGGGGGGGGGGATAAATGGGGGCAATGCAGCCATTGATATATTTGGGGTGTGTGCAATAATGTCACTTCTGGGGTGACTGGAAGTAATGTCATTATGTTGCCTGGGACACACTAGCAACCAAAACTCGATGGTTAAACCATATAGCTGAATGCTAGAGCATCCCTGGTGACACGATGATGTCACTTCCAGCCACCCAGAAGTGACATCATCACCCCCAATGACAACACTGCATGTCCAGAAAGTCTCCCACCCACAGGCTGAGTCTCCCACTGGTTGCCAGCCTTGTGCTTCCAGCCTCCTGCCAGCAACCCTACTGAGTCATCTTCATGGTGTGAACATGAGGAGGAAGTGTCTGTACATATGTTCCCTCCCCATGATTAGTGATACTGATTTTTTAATAGTGCTGAGAACAGAGAGGGAGTATATACTTCTGCCACATGTTTGCATTTTGTAGATAGCTTGGCAATCAAGCAGAGGCAGGGCAGTGGAGGGGCCAGTGTACTCATACCTGCTGTCCCTCCCTGCATGGTCAGTCGACATGCTGATGGGTCATCTGTACAGGGCAGTTGACAGATGACTGCCCAGCTTCTGTTTGAAGACTGTCAGCAAGGGAGAGCCTACTCACACTATTTCTGAACCACTCTTACTATTTGAAAATTTCTTCTAATATTCAACCAAAATCTTGTTGTTGCTGTCAAGTCACAGCTGACTTATAGCGACCCTGTAGGGTTTTCAGAGCAAGAGGCATTCAGAGGTGGTTTGCCATTGCCTGCTTCTGGGTCATAACCCTGGTATTCCTTGGTGGCCTTAACGTCCAAATACTAGCCAGAGCTAACCCTGACAAGATCAGACTAGCCTGGGCTATAACAAAAATCTGCCCTCCTATCATTTAAACCCATTAGATCTAGGTCTTCTCTACATAATGGAGTGCAGAGCTGGCAGAATGGATTATGTACTTCATACTGCAAGGGAGCGATACATTATTTTAAATTATTTTATATTAATAAGTTTTCTCTCAATAGACAACCAGCACAGCATGCAAAGTGGCTGACCTAAACTTTTATGATATGCTAATATTTTTATTTGCAAGGAGTTTTTATAAGGAAGAGAATTTTAAAACTATATCTCCAACTGAAGACTGAAGTGGTACAACTCAATTTGCTCTCTCAAAATTCTACCATTTCATTCTGCTACATGTGTAGACCTGGCCCTGGTTTCACTCTTTTAGCCTCTGGGTCACCAGAAAACATCTTTTTCCCTCATGGGGTCATGTCTCCACCTGTTTTTTTTCTTCTCCCCACAAAATATACCACTTCCCGCAAGTTTTTCTTGTAGGAATTATTTTTCAGGTGCCCAGCCATCATCACTGCCATTCTTTGAATCTGTTCCAGTTTGTCTACATCTTTCTTAAAGTGCAGCACGTAGAACTGTACTAGATGAAGTCTGGCTAATACAGAGTAATACTTCTTGTGACTTTAATACTGTGTCTGGTAATGCAGCCTAAAATCATACCCCCTCCTTTTTGGTAGCTGTATAAAACTGCCAACTTATGTTCAGTTTGTGATTGACTGCAATCCCAAGATACAGACTGAATTTATTATACAGAAAGGTGCCATCATATGAAGTTTAAAATGGAAAACCCCTACTAAATCTATTCTCTATTAGAATTAAAAACATTCAGAAATCCAGTTTGGACTAGACAATAATTTGCCAAGAAGAAAGCCCTGAAGGTTGTGATTTTGTGTGCAGAAGGAAGCCACTAGCATCTGAACAAACACCCATGATCTCTATCCCATTAGAGAGAAATGATCTGCCATTTAAACCTGGTGTTTTTTGGTGTCTGGAGTCTGATTCCAGTTTAGAGTTTTCTTTAACAGAAGAATGTTAACATGCAAAATCCAAGAAGATTTTACCTTCTGGTATAATTTTTTAAAAATGCATTGCTCACTGGATCTGTGAACATCCTGCTTGCTTTTGGATCAGAGCTGTTTCCTGACAAATACTTCCCAGGGGAGGAACAGAAGGACGGGACAAATATGTATTACCCTGTTCGTATTGCCAACAACAGCAGTGGCATTTCCTCCAGTCTGGTGTCTTCCCTAATTTTGTTTTAGTCAAAGGCAACTGGGACTGACTGTATGAAACAATGACCAACCTCTTCCCATGACAAGAACCCTGAGAAATAAGAGCTCATTGTCAGAAAGGTCAATAATTATTAGTAAGTATGGTAAATAGAAGGAAAGCTGTCGCTTTACTAAAGGTTAACTGGACTTTGCATTTTCAATGGATCGGGTGAGTGTGCCAAATTTCTCTTGTTTTGACTTACCAAAGGAAATATGAAGTAAAAATCCCCTAGTGCATAAGTCATTTTAATTTACTGAATATATTGCTAAGGAGCAGACTAAACCAGTGTAACAGGACCAGAAAATAAGAACCTGAGAAATCAGCCAACAAGAGACTCAAAACAAGGTCTTTCCCCACACTGCTATAAACATTTCGCTCTGCTGGGAGTCAAATAAACTATCAAGAAATCTGAGTAAACCAAGGGCTGTCATATTTTTCCATCTTAAAGGGCTGCACAATTGCTGGACTATATAGCTGGAACAATGACACACAAGATCTGCAAAAGTTCCTTTCTTTTTTTGCTGTCAAGTCACAAGTGACTTATGGCAACCCGATAGAGTTTTCAAAGCAAGAGACTTTTTTTTTTTTTTTGCAAATAACAATTTTATTTTTTAAGTATTCAAAAAATACAAACACATTTTAACATAAGGAAAACTAAACTCAACAATCTACAACTTCCATCATTAAAATCGTGAACTTGTCAAGATACAATATTCAATCTTAATAGCAAATCGTTTACTAGAAGAAAGCAAAATCATTGTACTTCTGTGGTAATATAAAAGTCTTAGGTTGATGTGTTGAGATATAATCAAAGAAAATGTACCATTTTCCCAAAAAATTATTAATAAGAGTAGGGGTATCTTGCGACACAATTTGCGTTGCTATTTTGTCTGACACAACCAAGTCCCACACCTTTGTTCTCCACTGAGATATTGTAGGGATTCTGTTTATTTTCCAATTCGTAGCTATCAATTTTTTAGCAGCCATTAGTAAGATTGAAATGACTTCCTCTGATTGTTTTGACAAATGCAAATCAGGCCAGTGATGTAATAGAAGTGAAGCTGGAGTGTTAGGATTTGTATATGTAGTTATTAACTTGATCTCAGTAAATACGTTGTTCCAAAATAAATTAATCCTAGGACAGGCCCACCAGCAATGCACTAGATTTCCTATTTCACCACACCCTTTCCAGCAAAAAGGATTTGATTTAAATTTACTTTTAAAGAGGCAATTCGGTGTGAGATACCACCTCGAGTAAAGTTTAAAATGTTGTAGTTTCAAGTTTAAAGCTCTAGTATTAAACATGCTTGAGGACCAAATATGGCCCCATTGTGTATCAGTAAATGCCAGCCCCCAATCTCTATGCCAGGCCGACTGAATTGTAGAGAGCTTGGACCAGAGTTTTTCATTCAATGTGTGATAAATTATTGTTGTTAATCCTTTAGTTTCATGACCTTGTTTTTTCAAGAATCCTTCAAAAGGAGTCAAATCTCTATTAACTTCAGACTTATCCCTAAAATTCGTCAATACGTGATGTAACTGAAAAAAGGATAACCAAGTAAGAGACGTCCCACATTTTCATTCTATTTGTTTCTGGGTACTGATTCTGCCGTTAAAAAGGAAGTCACAAATCCTGAAGAAGCCTTTATTGCGGATATCAATAAAAAAATTATTATCCAATCCTGGTGGAAACCAGGGTTGGCCAAATAAAGATGTTAGAGGGGATACCCCCGGGGCCAGAGTATTTCTGAATTTAGACCATAATTGTAATGTATGTTTTAGAAATGAGTTGCTTAACTTTGATAGTGCTTGGTTACTTAAATTATTCCAAATGATGTCTTGGAGATAATTTGGTATAAATTCCAGTTGTTCAATGTAAAGCCAGGATTAATTCGGGAATGCATAGAATAGTAGTGTATATTACGTAGTTGCGATGCATAATAATATTTCTCTAAGTCAGGCAATCCTAAGCCTCCAATTTGAGAGGGTTTGGTCAAAGTGGTAAAATTAACTCTAGCTTTTTTACTGTTCCAATTGAAATCTGATAATAACTTTTTCCATTGATGGATATCTTTAAAAGGGATAGGCACAGGTAAGTACTGAAACAAATATAGAAATATGGGAAAAAATATTGTTTTAAAAATGGTGACTTTTTCTAAAAGATTTAAGTGCAGTTTTTTCCAGTTAGTTACTGTCTCTTTAAATTGATTCGTAAGGAGATTATAGTTAGCCTTGTAGAGTTCTGAAAAATTTACTGGAATAAAGATTCCTAAATGTTTCCATTTGCTTTTAACCCACTTAAAGGTAAACTTTGATTTTAAATATTCCATCTGTTTAGAAGAGAAATAAATCAGGTATATTTCAGATTTCTTGTCGTTAACTGCAAACCCTGAGATTGTACCAAAATTATGTAGATGTGTGAGTAGTGTTTTTAAGGGGTTTTCAGTCTGTGTAAGATAAAATATTGCATCATCTGCGTAGAGATCAATTTTAAAATGTTCAGAGTTTATATGAACTCCCTGAATTTGTGGATCAGTTCTAACAGCTTGGGCTAAAGGTTCAATAGAGAGGGCAAATAAAAGAAGGGAGAGGGGGCATCCCTGTCTAGGTCCTCGATTTAACTGGATATCATTAGAACGGTAGTGGTTTACACATATCTGTGCCTTTGGGTTATAATAAAAGGCTTGTATTGTTTTTCTAAAAACAGGACCAAAATTCATTAGGGAAAGAAGCTCCTGTAAATATACAGGTTCCACCCTATCAAAGGCCTTTTCAGCATCTGTTGAAAGTAAAACAGATTGAATTTTGTTTTTCTGACAATAATTAATAATGTTTAGGGTCTTGCAAACACTATCAGCAATTGAACGTCCTGGCATAAAGCCTGATTGGTCTACGTGTACATAGTTTGTAATTATCTTGTTAAGTCGAGAGGCCAAAATAGTGGATAAAATTTTAAAATCATGATTTAGGATAGAAATAGGTCTATAAGATGAAGGTAGTGTTTTATCTTTTCCTGGTTTAGGTATCACGATAATACGCGCCTCTGGCCATGAGGGAGGCATATTTCCGGATTGCATAACATAGTTTAAGGTAGTAGAACTGGTTGAAATTTTTTTTAAAACTCTATCGGGATCCCATCTCTACCAGGAGTTTTGTTATTTTTGATTTTTGATAAGGCTTGAGTTACTTCCAAAAGAGTAATGGGTTGGTCTAAAATTTTTTTATGTTGATCAGTTAGTTTAGAATTAAAATTGATTGAGTGTAGGTAGTCTTGAATTGATTTTCTATGAGGGTTCTCTGAGGTATAAAGATGCTGATAGTATTCACAGAACACTTTTGAGATCTTGTCAGAAGTTACTTGTAAAGGACCTTCAGAGCCTTTTATTGCATGCACCAGAGTAGAAGTCCATTTTTGAACTACTCTATGTTTAAGTAATTTTACTGATTTAGATGTTTTAGTGACATATTTTTGTCTTAAAAATAGTAATTTTTTTTTGAATTTTAGAAGTTTCCAATAACTCCAATTTTTTCCTTTCCTGGGTTAGTTTCTTCAAATATTTTCCCCCAAAATTGCATGTGTTTTAATTCTAATGTTTTTATAGAGTGTTGGAGGTCTGAAAGTAATTTCTGTTTTTCTTTTTTACAGTAAGAAGCTAGAGAGATAAGATGTCCTCTCATCACAGCTTTAAAAGCGTCCCACACTGTGGATGGGCCAACTTCTTCTGATGCGTTGAAATAAAAATATTCTTTAATTCTAGCTTCAATTTCTTTGGAATAATTTTCGTTAAATAATAAAAATTTATTAAGCATCCAATTGGGTCCCTTTCCATCATCAATGTGTTTTTTAAAAATTCCTGTAACCCAGGCATAATCAGACATTATAGTGTTACCAATGTCTGAAACTGAAAAATGCGATAAAAAAGAGTTAGATATCAAAATGAAGTCAATACGCATATAGATTTTATGTGTATATGAGTAAAAAGTATATTGTCTTATCCCTGGGTTTAAAACTCTCCAAAGATCTGTTAGATTATAGAAGTCTAAGATTTTGGCTAACTCAGTAAGAGAAGCTGTTTTCTTTTGTTTTTGTGATCTTGGACATTTATAAGTGCGGTCAAGGTTTTGATTTATAATATAGTTTAGGTCACAACCTATCATGACTTCACCGTGTTTGAATTCCATCAATTTATTCAGAACTTCTTTCAGAAACTTAAGTTGGTCTGTGTTGGGTGTATAGATAGAGACCACAGTTAAGGGATCTCCTTCATAGAAACCCTTAAGAAACAAATATCTTCCCCTAGGATCTATTTTTGAACAGGTATATTGGAATGGAAAATTTTTAGATAAGAGTATTGCCGTACCTCTGGCTTTAGGTGACCCAGCTGCGTGAAACTGTTGATTGAACCAAAATGTTTTCAATACTTGTTTTAAAGGATTCTTCAGGTGCGTTTCCTGTAAACATAAAATGTCGGGCTTTTCTTTGGCCCAAAATGATGAGACTCTATACATTTTCTTTTTGTTATTCAAACCCCTAACGTTCCAAGTACAGAATTTATAAGAGTGAGTCATGTTGAATATTGTTCCTATGAACAAAGAAAGAAAACAAAACTACACTATATTAAACACTCAAACCACTGGCAAAGCTTTGCCAGTCTAAATTTTCTTAGTAAAACTAACTTAAAAAGCTAGACTAATGTGCAAATATTAAACTTATATAAAAGAAATTTGGCACAAAACTACCGTATTATCAATAGGGTACACTTCCTGTATACACTATAAAGGGTGACTATAAATGTCTCCCCACCAGGAAGGGCTCTAAATGGAGGAGAAATGTAAATTAAACTATGGGCTATCCCGCCTTACTCCCTTCAGATATACAATTAAAAGGAGATTAATATAGAGAATACAAAGAATACAGTATGACTAACATAATGAGAAGTCAAATGTTTCTTCCCAATTGTCATGGTTATGAGTTCAAATGTTAAAGATCATTTAAAATAATTATATATATTCAAGAAAACATTAGAGTGCAAAAAGAAAAACATCACATTTCGACAAAAAAATGATTTTGATTCCAACTGGATATAACCTTAAATTGCAACATTACAATAAATTCAAGCATTGCTTTTTCAACATGTATATAAATTTAACTTTACTGGATAAAACAAGTGTTAGTTAAGACTAATAAAAGTAGCTCCGTTAGACCAAAGTGGATTGTTCTTCCTCTGGAGTAAGCTGTATTTTCAAGGCTGACAAGAGGGCTTTTCCTGAGCTTACGTCTGTAGCTTGGTGAAGAACACCATTTCGATATACTTGAATATCCGAGGCTGGACTCCATCTGAATCTGATATTTGCTTGAAACAATTTGGTTGCAAATAGTTTAAGACTTCGCCGTTTATCAAGAGTTTCTGAAGATAAATCAAGTAGTACTTGAATTTTTTCTTCTTTGAATATTAAAGAGCCCTGAATTCTGGCTTCTCTAGTACTCTGTCCCTTGTTTTTGGGTAAAGGAATTGCGCCATGATATCTCTGGGTCTGTTTTTTCGTGCTGAAGCTAGAGGGCCCAAGCGGTATTATACTTTTAGTATAATTGGCCCCTTACCTTCCTCCATGCCCAGGACTGATGCCAGCCATGTTGAAATAAACTGAGCAGGATCTTTCCCTTCTTCCACGCCTTCTTTAATCCCTCTAAATTTGAGGTTCAATTGACGCCATCTGTGTTCGAGCAAAGCAATACGAGTGTTTGTTTGTTGTTCTGATGCTTGGATGGTTTTAAGTTCTTCTTGCAGAGTAAGCGTTAATTCAGCATTGTTTTCAGCGATTTTAGCTGTGTCGTTTAAGTCTTTTATCAATTCATTCATTTGAGATTGGAGTGGCTGTAGAATCTCAGAGACCAGAGAAGTAAACTATTTTAGTAAGTCCTCTTTTAGATCGTATAAGTCCTTTCTTGTGATTGGAGTGTTGTCATTTCTCTCTGGAGTAGTAGACACATCCGGGCTTCTGGATGCCATTTCGGGAGTTTCAAGTTGTTTAGGGCCTGCAGGCAAGCTCGCTGTGTTCCGTGTAAAGTATTTCTTAACCAATGACGATTGCTGTGAGGATTTTGCGTTTTTCCCTTTAGAGGGTTTTCCCATTACTTTTAGTCATTTTCCAACGTGTTGTATGATTTATTGTTGGTTTTAGGAGGTTCTAGGCTAGGAGCGTCTTTAGTTTGCATCCGCCATCTTGCGCGGCGCTGCGCCCCCCCCTCAAGGCAAGAGACTTCAGAGGTGGTTTGCCATTGCGTGCCTCCATGTAGTGACCCTGATATTCCTTGGAGGTCTCCCATCGAAATGCTAGACAGGGCTGACCCTGCTTAACAGCCCAGATCTGAGGAGATCGGGCTAGTCTGGGCTATCCAGGTGAGGGCAAAAGTTTCATACTTCATCTGTAAAATATGTCATTCCTGCAGGAAACAAAGTTCTGGGCGCCAATCCATCTGGAAACATCTGATCTGGAAGCCCTTCCCCTAATCCCTCTGTAATCAGGGGGGATTCTCTGTGATGAAGTCAGTTGTAAGGAAAATTCACTCTGAAGCTGCTCAGATGAATTTTCATTTTACATTGGAAGGTCCAGGGTGAAACCTGGAATTGAAACAGATACTAAAGCTAAGCCCTGGCCTACATGGAACCCCGGGGCAGCAAAAATCTGCATAATAGATTTGCCAGACATTACTGCAGCTCTGGAAAAGCAGCTCCCACAGTGCTGCAGCAACATCTAAAGGGGCCATTATACACACATTATTTTCTATGCAAGCTGACATCAGGGGAAGTTTGAGACTATTTATATGGATGAGAGAAAAGTAACTGCCTTCTTTTCAGTGAGAAAGGTAAGCAATATACATGAATTATAGCTAAAAGCAGTTTAATAAAATGGGAGGAAATAGCAGAGTTTGCTTTGCTTACTGCAAATGTGAAGGATTATGCCAAACAACCCAAGGGCAGACCAGGAAGTTTACCTGGCCCAGGAACAAGCCACACAAAATTACCCTTGTAGTTCTGCCAGCCAGCCCTGCAGGAACCACTCTGCTCAGACCCAGCCAGTAGCACTGAAAATGGGCATCAGCTTACCCCTGGCCTCCTGGATGCCCCAAAAATCGTCCTATCCTTTTGACAGAGAGAATACACATACACATTTGGCCACCAAATGAGAAGGGAGCACTCACTGGAGAAGACCCTGATGCTGGGAAAGATTGAAGGTCAAAGAAGAAGGGGACGGCAAAGGATGAGATGGTTAGACAGTGTCATTGATGCAACGAACATGAAATTGAGCAAACTTCAGAGGACAGCGGAAGACAGGAGGGCCTGGCATGATCTGATCCATGGGGTCGCGAAGAGTCGGATTCGACTGTGTGACTGAACAACAACAAATACACATACACAAAACAACTATTTGATTTTGTGATGTTATGGCTTACCTACTTTTACTGGCGTACAGATTATTCTTAAGCAATTTTCTTTGTTCTTGTGTTTGCAGTTTATATATATACAGGGGTCTTTTTGGGGGGAGCGCACCGGAGCGAAGCTCCGGGAGCTCAGGAGCCAAGCCCCGCCCCCAGCCGGCGTCCCGGAGAGTCTTTCAGGCAGCCGAATGTCAATTTCAGCTCCATTGTATCCTATGGGCCATTGAAGTCAATGGTGAAAACATAGGGTATATTCTGGGGGCTGGAGGGAAGGGGTTTGAGGAGAGGCTCCAAACTCACAGGATAGCTGATGGAGCCTCTCCCCAAGATACCCACCAAGTTTCAAGAACATTGGATCAGGGGGTCCAATTCTATGGGCCCCAAACAGGTTGCCCCTATTCCCTCCATTGTTCTCTATGGTGGGAAAAAAACTTACTTTTTTCCCACCATAGAGAACAATGGAGGGAATAGGGGCAACCTGTTTGGGGGCCCATGGAATTGGACCCCCTGGTCCAATGTTCTTGAAACTTGGTGGGTATCTTGGGGAGAGGCTCCATCAGCTACCCTGTGAGTTTGGGACCTCAAACCCCTCCCCTTCAGCCCCCAGAATATACCCTATGTTTTCACCATTGACTTCAATGGCCCATAGGATATAATGGGGCCGAATTGCCGCCGAATTTCTTTCATTCCCTCCTTTCCTTCTCTCTTTTTCCTCTTTCCCTCCTTTTTCTCTTCTCTCTTTCTTTCTTTCCCACCGTCTTCTCTTCTCTTTTTTCCTCCTTTCCCTGTTTCCCTCCCCTTTCCTAACTCTTTCTTTCCCTCTTTCCTCCTTCTGTGGCCCAACTCTCATGAGAAGGAGTTTAAACTTTAAACCCCTTCTCTCTTAGCTCCCCCACCCAGACCAGCTGGGGAAGGGAAGGGGAGGCTTTTGAAGATGCCTCCCCCACTTTTGCTTCCCCTTCTGACATCACTTCTGGTGATGTCATGGGGCGTGGCATATGCTAATAGCCTAATAGCTCATTAGCATACCATATGCTAATGAGCTTCTGCAGCTGTTTTTCTACGAAAAGACCCCTGTATGTGTATATATATATATATATATATATATATATATATATATATATATTGCTGATTGGAGTTGCTGCAGAATTGAAAAATATAGTTTCTTACCTTTCAGGTAGGGATGGGAGCCCTTTTCAGCTCAAGCCTCACAATAAAAATATCCAACGAGGTGGAAAACTGAAGTTAATGTGCATAAGCCCGAAAGCCAAGGATTTGGATAGTCTGTGATCCTAAGATGAAAAACATTCTGAGGAGTGCAAGCACTTCGCATCAGAGGGTAAAATCAGTACAGATCTGCAATTTTGCATTGCTTGTGTAAAACGGCTTCAAAGACAAGAGCAGAAAATGTATCCATATCTAGCCTTTGCATCCCCCCCACTCGAGCCTTGGCCTGATTAAACAAACAAAAAATGCACTAAACTTGAGAACTTCCATCTCATTTCTAAACCTATTTCTTGAGGTCTAGAAATTCATTTCCATTATGTAGAGGTTCTCAATAAACATTCTCAGCCACATAAAGCAATTACAGACAATAGAATGATAACAGTACTAGAAGGCAAATGTTACTGCTTTAACTGTAGACAGAGACTTAATACTGGCACAGCATCTCCTTAAGTAGTTTTATCCAGATTTGCCTGATGCAAAAAAGAGAGCACTCCTAAACAGGTCTAATTAGGTCTATTCAGTGGGACTTACTCCCAGGAAAGTGTCTTTAGAATTGTACTGATAGACAATGGATAGGCTTGTAGCTTCATTGCTTGCATTTCCTGCATCACCAAGAGTCTGTAGAAATAAAACGCTCCTTTTGTTCTTACAAAAAGAGTTTGTCTTTTTTGATATTGTCTTAATACTAAAAGTATTACTTAAGACTAGTGTGCAACCACACTGCAATTCAAATTACTTTAATTCCGTTTGAAAATTGCTTTAAATAATTTAGCCAATTGCTGGGCTACTGTTTCTCCACTGATCTAGCTTCATCAAGATTGCCTCATGAGCATAATCCAAAGAAAATTAGGGATGCAAATATCGCGACAAATGTGTCTGAGAGTTGAATTTGCCATGCTTGAAAATGTCAATCAGAGGTGAGCCAATCACCCGGCCTATTTGGTTTCTTCCCAATAGTCATGAACACCTGCCAAATAGGTTTGCATTGGGTTTTTGCAATACTGTTCATGTGCAAAGATGCTGTTGATTCAAACCAATTGGCAGACAGCAACAGGTAGGATTTTATTAAAGCAAAGCACTTATTTGTGGCCAATTTGTCTATTTAAAAAATTGCCTGCTCAGTGGAGCAGTTACACAGCAAGGATGTGGTGGCAATAGTCAGGCTATGTGAGAATTAGCATGCGTAAAAAGCCAACTGCACTGTACTGCATGGCTAGGAAGTAATACAGTGAAGCAAGATACTGAACAGCTACAAACAGTCAAACTGATCATCAAAAAATCAGCTACCTGTTACCAGTTTTCTACAATCTGTCTTAAAAAATCGTGTGGTAAATGTTCCTCCCAGTGCATGAAGGGAAAAGGCGATTCAAAAAAGGTTTGCAGAAAGAGCTGCGAGATATTAACAAGGGCTGCCAATGTAAAGATGAGAGAGAGCTGCAAGCGGCAGATAGACAGGGTAACATGAGGAACAGAGATACATATGGTGGAAACAAAGATAAAGCAGCAGAGCAACTTGTGAGGAATGGAGAAGAAGAAAGGGATAACAAGTTTCAAGGCAGAAAGACCTTAGTGTGTGGAAAGAGAAAGGGTGGTAACTGAGAAATAAGGATACAGATTGGTTGCAATGCAGAGACAGTTATGTTCAAGACTGTCCTAGCACGAGCAGGAGACACTTCCGCTTGCACAGTACCAACCCACCCTCAGTCCTTCATGGCTTTGCCACTTGAGATGCAGGTGTGATGGAACTGCAGCTGACAGGATAAGTGGGAAGAGGAAGTGCTACAAAGCGGAAAGAGAGAAGAACTTACACGTGAGTTTAGACAGACCTGTGATGGCACAGACAGCACATATTGTAGGATGCAGAAAGAAAAATAGGATTAGCAGAGACAATGGGTTGAAGGAAAACCTGAAGTAAAAATTGCATAGCTATGCATGCATGTTTTTCCGACTTAAAATCGTAAAGCAATTATATGGAGTAAAACCCTATCCGTTTGCGGAGGCAACAGAATGCACACAGTAGTTGTCCGTAATTTTGTCCTTCAGTGGTACTTACTTTGACTCTCAAAGGCCGAGTTCAGACTGGCAGTTTGGCCCGATATAGGCACATTTCACAAACGTTTCACAAACGGATTAAAGGGTCGGTTCACATGGGCACATCTGTTAGGTGTTCCCCAGCCGTACTCAACCCGTCTTGTAACGCTTCCCTCCCGAGTTTAAAAGATACCAGTTGAAAGTGGTAGCAAACCCTGGAGATTGCATTCATCCCACTTCCCAGAAGTGTGAACACAAACAAGCTGATCCGATAGGGATGCTCTTATGCGTATGAGCAATTATGCGCATAAGTGCATATCGTCAGATTCCATTACAAAAAGCCACTTACAGCTGCGCCTCTGCCAGATGTGGGCCAACACTGTGAACGCTCCCTTGTGCCTCCTCCCCGGAATGCTCCTGCATCAGTCGGTGCAGTGTGACTGGGAAAACCCGGAACGTGTTTTTTGCCACGACTCCCTCGCGCTTCAAACTGCCAGTCTGAACTCAGCTAGAGAGAGCCACATTCACAATTACCATCAACCAAAAGAACTACATGACAACTGTATACCCTGTGCATTTCCCCAGGCACACATATACAATAATATAACTATTAAATATATAAAAAGAACATTTACAATCACCAGAGTACCTCTAAGAATGTAGGGTGGTCTCTCCCCATGCGCTGAACTTTGACAAGCCCTGATGTATCTGGACTGATAGGAGAGACTTCTGTCTTCTCACTTTCTCCTTGGCATGAGGCACAGTAGCCCAAGTGAGAGAGTGAGAATGGTAGCAGACCCAAGAAGACCAAGCTGGTTATGAAGAAAGGGGAGGAAAACCACCCCCATTCCACTGTGGCCAGCTTGCCTGTTCTCTCTCTTTATCTGTGGCTAGCCTGTTCTCCTCCCAGCAGCTGCCATGGGGCTGGGTTGAGAATTCAAAAGCTGCAGAGAACGGTGAGCTGGAAAGGACAAGCCCTTTATATCCATCCCTGGCACAAGACCCATAGCTCAGGGAGGCTTGTGGCTTATACAACTTCCAGTCCCTAAGCCAGTGGCTGTTTTAAGGTGGGAACCAGCTGCCAACCACAAGCCCTGCCATGCAATGTCCTTTCTTGGAACTTGAGGCAGGTGCCATACTGGGGAATAGTGCTCAAAGGGTCACAGCCTAAAATGACTCCAGAAATATTTTGCCAGTGGAGTGCTCTTTGTTCCAGCAAATGTAACGATTAGGGCAAAAAAAAAAAATGCCTTGTGACCAACACAGAACTCCCAGTACACATGTGGTTTGACAGAACCAGGGTAGCACATTGTTAGGTCCTCACTGACAAAAGGCAAGTCCTGGCACTCCCTACAGCAACAGCTTTAATAAAACAGGAAGCAGTGCTCCTCATAGGGGCTTTTTCTGGTTCTCTTAGTTCCAGTAGCATAGATTTTAAGCATCCTAACCTACTTTCAAACACAGGGCATCTGAGCCAAATGTTCAAGGGGTGTTTTAAAAATTCCTGCTGGGTGGTATATGTGTATGTGTGGGTTGTCTATATCGCAGTTCAACAGCCTGTTTTCCAAGACAACAGTTCAACAAAACACTCAATGTGAATCAAATGTTAAAGAAAATACTTTATTACATCATGAAAAAAGTATAATCATCAAAATTCAAACTTCTTTAAATCTGAAATTTGTTTTAAGACAGCCTGTTGGTATATTTTGTTCCACATGGGAATGATATGAAGACTAATCTTGTTACTAAATATTGCACAGTCTGAATGAAACAATGAAAACAATAACGAAAAAAATCACATGACCTTGGGAACCATCTCACATTATGAAAAACCTACTAAGAAACATTTATTATAAAAAAAGAAAAAGAAAACCTTTTTGTTTCTACAGTAGCTTTACATTTATAACTCTAGGAATGACCATATTCCACTGAAGACCATTTCAGGAAGCTTCATCTCAGCAATCCCTTGTGCAAATAAGATTAATTTTTAAAAAATGCAGTTAGTCTTTGATATCATGTAGACAATTGCCACATATTTCTATTACATCCCTGCCAGGGGAGAAGAAAAATAAAGTAAGGGAGGATTTATGCCATGAGTTTTGCCTGCAGTTCCATCTCTGCTGCCTGTTTTAGAGCAACATCCACCAGGAGCTGAAACCCACTAAAATCCTGATTGAGGTCTGGAGGAGTAGGAGGAGGAGTGTTGAAAAACCCACTCTGTGCATTTGTACTCATTTCCAGTTTAGACGCATCTTCGTGGTATATAAGAGAGTGGTCTGTGAAGTTGGTGGGTGAGGCCCGCTGCAGGTCTTCCAGGGTCTGACCTGCACCAGCTGCTTGACCGAAATGGAAAGGAGAATCTTTCAGTGCAGTTACTGTGGTGTGGCATATGACTGATGGTCGAGCCAAAACAGATGCTGGGGAAGAAGGTTTACAAGTCTTGTTTGGTCCTGGGCTACCAGAAAGGTAGGAGCTCTCAATCAGTGGAATGCAGTTTTTTGTGCCTACAGAGAATTCCACTGGGCTGCCATCAGCCATCTTGGTCCCTCTTCTTGAGATGGTGAATTGATTTGGATCCTTCCCATCCTTCCTCAACATGTCAGGTAAAAGTCTGCGTCGTGCATTGATGAACCAGTTGCAGACCTGAGAATACAACAACATCTTAGTTTCTGCCTTTGTTCTCACTTCCAGCTGCATGCCATTAGAGTTAGTTCAGTTAAAATTAACCAGTCCCTTCAAAGCAGTTTCCTTAACTGTAGGACAAAAGAAAGGCTGGCAGACAAGCTCCAGCACACCCACTCAGGGCCCTTTCCTTTTCTCCTGCTTCTCCCCAGCCCTTTCTGCTTACTGAAGTGCCTCGGGACATCTGAAGACTACTTAGCCTGAACCAATAGGCTTAGCTTTCAGCCCTGTACATATGTTAAATTATTACCCTTTGTTCATTACACTTGAGTTAATTAACAACAGAAAAATGTTGCCCTGTGAAAGAGTCACTCCTCCCACAAACAGTTACTGATTTGCCCTGTTCAACTGACTGTGTCAATAAGCAAAACATTGGATTACCTCACAGAAATTTGCCCTTGTTTGAATATCTAGCCAGTTTCCTGGGCAATAAAGAACAGCTCAACAGTTCTCTGCTTGTTTACTGTGTAAGGTAGGTTTCCCCCTCCCCCTTAGGCCACTGTAGCACAGAAAACTGCTCCAACGATTCTACTAACTACAAGATGATTTAAAATGGTAAAGCCAGATGTACATTAGCAAAGTGGCCACAATTTTTTGCACACAAAATACATTTTACCCATTTGTGATTTTTTAAATATGAATGGCTTATCCAACTGCAATATCCAAAGCTACAATAGTAAATAATTATTTTTAAAAAGCAGACAATGAATGGACTTGGAGGACAGATACAGGGTGCCTGTCTTTGTGTATTCAAAGTTTCTTCTGCAAGGCAGAAACTTACTTTTACAAAACAAAAGATGCTTAAGGAATTAACCCTTTCCTCTTCAGCCTGCTTGTGGCTCCCATACTCCAGACTACTTCCAGAGCTGCTCTGAACATGTCTACATTTCATTTTACATGTCTACATTTCATAATCTTTTGCAAGAGACAGGATTATAAATTTCACCTCTTCCTTACTGGCAGAAAAGGAAGCAAACAAAAACTAAACAACATGCCCAGAATTATGCCCTGTCACAGGGAGAATGGGGAACAGAAACCAGATCTTTTATTTATATGCTAAGGCAAACAAAGGAGTACAGACACATGCCGTGTAGATTTTTTTCAGTTACTTGGGAGGGAAAACACTCCTTACACATGAAGGCACTTGGGGATGTATCTGAAAACTTGGACTGAAAACTGTTGCATTCAGAGCTTTTGAAAAGTGTACAGATATTTCACGTCTCCACCATTACTCTGCTCTTCAGAGCCACCAGAGTCATCATACTGGCTGTGCATACCTTGTAAATGAGGGTTTTAAAATAAAACCACATGGTGCTCAGAGAACGCATTACACTGGTACATGTGAAGGGAGAGCAGCTTGTGAGTGACACGATCAAAAGAATTTCAAATTCTGTGGGAGAGGAATGCATGCCCTTTGTCCTGAATAAGATCAGAAAAATAGAGAACCAAAGCTCTAAACAGAGATGTCACCTCAGCCAGTCTGTAGTAATACCCGGAACTCAAACAGCACTTTTCAAAATAAAGAACTAACCAGTCTACAACACCAAACAACACTGTTTTAAACTTCCACCAGCACATTCTTAAATACCTGTAGTGTGGAAAGGTGTGTCTGTCGTGACAGTAGTGCCTTTTCTTGTTCTGAAGGATAGGCATTGTAGCGGTGCTCGTACAGCCAGTCCCGAAGAATCTGAACCGATTCCTTGGGCAGGTTACCCCGTCTCCTCCTCTTGACGGAACTGGCAGAAGAAGACAGGTCCAGGGGGATATCCATACTGTCATCATCATCTGTCTCACTGCCTGAGACTGCAACAAGAGCACCTGTGATAAAAACAGAACAGTCTCGTCACACTACTGCCATATCCATGCATGCAGTATTTTACTATCCGCTTGCTGCATTAAAGCAAGGTGATGTACACACCAGACAGGACCATACTCCCTATCAGGTGTACAACACTGGAACTAGTGACCTGCATTCTGGGGACAGGGCTCCGTATTCATAAGTGTACCGGTCTCCTTAGCAACCAGCCACCTGGCCACATACATACAATAGCTTGCATCATTTGCCAGGATTATATCAAAGATTAGCCAGCAACAGCTGATGTTCATCCAGCCCCTCCCCCTCTTCAAATCTAAGTGTCTCTTGGTTAGGCAAGAAGACAACAGATGAGAAGGATAAAACATGAAACGTGTTGAATTAGGCATCAGTGCTATTCCATCATATCTACATATCTAAATACTGTTTAGTATTTTAAACATAACCTGCTCTTCCCAAAAGACTGACAAAGGATGGTGAGAGATGTTCAAGCAGGTGTAATCCTGGCTATGGGATTTCATATCAGTATTTCAGTATGATTAAAAAAAAAATCATACTAAGCGTACAAGAAGGGAAAAAAGCATGTGCCTGAAAAACAACAACCAGGTACAGAGTAATTTCATACTCATTTCATTTTTCTAGAGAACCAGTCATGCCCCATATTTCCTGTCTACTGATGCTTTCAAATTGCCACATGCTTATTCCATTTATGTGATATGTTTATGGGATCTTTCCACATCTCATGAAGAGTCTTATTCACAAGCCACTCAAGAGCAAACACTTGGAACTTTAGCTGATTTATTCCCAGAGAAGGCAATGGGCCCATCCAATGTATGTGCCAGAAAAACTAATGCAGTACTTATCAGATGAGACACTGTACTGGTGCAACAGTTGGGATGCTTCATCCTAAACACTTTTACACTGGCACTGCAAATCTAAGGAGTGGGTCATGAACCTCATTATATCTCAGTATTCAAGTTCAACTCACTTATGTTAGTTTCATACAGAAATCCAGCACAGTAACTACTCTATTTAAAACATTTTTATATGATGATCTAAATGATCCATCTGCAACTACATTCTGTAATAAGAAGTATTAATATGTTAATTTTATGCAGACTGATTTGGAAATGCAATGCTATTGACTTCACTAAGATGCACTTCCAAGTACATGTACTTAACGTTACAGTCAAAGCACCTGAAGAAACAAATCAAATAGCACTGTAGGCCACTAGTGAAAACTTGTCTTGGCTGTAAGTATATTAATCCCACCAGAAATTTTAGGAATCCTACCAATCACATGAATCTCTTACAGCAATTGAATCCTCATGGTTTCACACAGTGCATGGGATTGCATCACACCCAGATCTCCTTGTGGTGGCAAAACACAGTATTGCAGAGGTAGAGGTAAGCCAGTTGTGTAGAGGTTAGAGTGTCAAATTGGGATCTGAGAGACACAGGCTCAAATTCCCTCTCACCCATGGAATCTTGCTGGGTGACCTTCGACCAATCACACACTCTCAGCGTAAACTATCTCACAGGGCTGTTGTGAGGATAAAATAGAAGAGATAAGGGCTCTGGTCACACTGCAAATGACATGCGCTTTGTTTCCGCTTTGTTTAAATCGGGAACATTTTTCTTCGCATTGGGCTGACTAGATGCAGCCAGCCCCTCTTTCCCAGCACCTGCTTGCCTACTGCTGCGCCATCCCTCCAGGCGATCCTGCTGGCCACGGGGAGGCTCGGGTGGCTGCTGCTCCTGCCGACATTTTTTGGGGGGTGCCGCTGCCGCCATTGCCCCACGAAAATAGGCTCCGCCGTGTCCGCCATCTCCGCCATCCTCCTTGCCGGCCCCATCCAGGCTGCTGGAGCCTCTGCCTCTCGTTCCCGCCTCCAGGGCTGTCTTTGTGCGTTTTTTAAAAAAAAGCTTCTGGTTTGAGCGCTTGACTAAACATGCGCTTAATAAATCCATTATTAAACGTTAAATGGATTTATTAAGCGCATGTTTGCTCAAGCGCTCAAACCGGAAGCTTAAAAAAAAAAAAAAGGAACAAAGAGCGTTCAGACGGCCCTAATCGCAATCATTGCGAGAGATGGGCTGTCCAGATAGGCGAAATCGTGCATTCAAAGCGGAAGTGCCAGGAAAACACTTGATTTTCCACGGGTCAGGAAAACCCGGCATCATTGCGCGAGTGAGCCTGCTTCGGGGCGGGAGGCAGATTGGCGCATGTGAACGTGAAACTGACATGTGCAAGGAAACAGCAGCGAATCCCGATCAAAACAGCAGTGTGACCGGACCCAAGAATGATATACACTGATCTGAATACCCACAGGGGAGAAGAGCTGGGTATAATTGAAGTACATAAATACATAAATAAAAGAGGAGCTTCATAGTTAGGAACACGGAGGAGAGGAGTGGAACTTAATCAGAATCCTATGCTCTCTGAGGGACTGGTTCTGTCCTGATGGCAGCATAGCAGTACAGATGCAAAGAGAAGGTGTAAACTAAACACTTCCGGTTGAATCAATGGAGGGCTCCAGGCAATGGTATCCACTCTGCAACTACAGAGCCATGACAGTGGATAGGATACTTACCAATTCTGTATCCAGTCAAAAGCAGAATACAAAGGGTATAGTCTGAAAATTCAGCTTGCATGTAAAGATGTGCAATATGGCCCCTGTCTACAGATTTAGGGCATGCAATAGGGATTCGGGTGATGGAAACTTACTGATGAAAGGAATGATGAAACTTTGTAGAATCAACAAACATCCACCAAGCAAAGTAACCAAAGAGATATGACGGATAGATTAACAACACTTGTTTTCCCAGAATCTTCACAAGCACCCTGCTTCAGGAGCCCATTTGCTAACACCCACCAAAAAATAAAGAGATATTTTGTGGTATTTTAAAGTCTAACAGGATTTTATTTCAGTATCAGTTTTTGTGGACTAGAGCTCTTTCTTTTGCCACCCCTCTTCAACTGACACCGGAAATTGTACTCCACTCCTACTATTGGAGTTGCATGAACATCTTCCCACGAGGATAACAGGCAGGGGGATGCAAGACAGTGAAAGACCACGCTTCAAATTTGACACCTGCATTTCCTCCATCCTGCACTGACCCCCAAACCCCTCCAAGAAAACATAAGGGGGTCTGGAACACTCAAATGTCCATTACCACCAAGTCTCTCCTCCCTACCCCTTGCAGCTTGGGGTGGCTTAACAACTTTCCATTCCTCAACAAATGGTAGCGGTGTCTCTCCTTGCACAAGGGACATAGGACAAGTGTGTGCTTAACAGAAAGTGAGCTCTTACCACGCAGCAATGAAAGCTGTTTTCTCCATTTGCCATCTCTGTCACTGAACAACAAACATTCCACTCATCTTATTACCATGGATGGCCAAACACTTATGATTCATTCTGCACTGCAGGATCAGAGAGTCAAGGTTGAAGGAAGCAAAAATAAAAGGCAGTCAAAATTCCCTAATGTAAATTGGAAAGTATTGTTGCTACAACTTCCTCAACTTCCAACTGAGAAAGGTCCAGCCTAGACACTAGAAGAGATACTATTGGGAGGAATTAGTGTGGAACTATACTCTGAGGCTATACTTCTACAGCCTTCTTTCTCAGATACTCATCCCCATACTTCTCTTGTACGCCAAGCCTATGCCTTTCCCTTGAAGCCCCTTCAATAACTGGCTGCAAGGCTACGGTTGCTCTCATGCATCATGCAGGGGGACGAGGAAGGAACAGTCTGACTCCCTTCTCCCTGAACTTGTGTCTGTAGGTCTAAGGTGCTGCTCTCCGGGAAACCAGCTGCCTCTTCCTTTCCCCATCACTTACCCCCCCCATAGGCTATACCTCAGAAACCACATTTGGGTCTACCCTGGTTGGAATCTGAACAAGTAAAACAGCAAGCACAACTGGACAGGGCAATCCAAGGGACAACAGAGTTCTCCCTTAGGGTTATTACCCTTTCCAGTTGTACTTGGTATTGTAGCTTTCATTCTTCATCGTGCACAAGAACCAACTCATCTCCCTGACTAAATGCTGGCTCTCCTTACCGAGACAGAGACAACAATTCAAAGAAGTTGTGTGTGACGTTATGGAGTTCATCTGTGCGAGTACACTTAGCAGGCCTCAAACCCTTTGTGGAGATGTAGGGTTGCAATTGTCAAATGTACATGCATCATGGCAAACAATGTCCTGGGGTTAGATCGTATGGGGGTGTGGTTCAAAGAAGCAAAAGAAGACAAGTCAACAAGTCTGCACACATGTTACGCAAGTATTTACATGACAGGTCCTGCCTTGAGGTAAAACACTCATGCTGAAATATTTTAATTGGCTAGATCAGGATATTACCTTAAAAGCACGTTGAAAAGCAAACAGTGTTAAAAAGCTGAACATTTATAGTGCTTCCTTTCTAGTGCCTCCCCCCAAAAGGGGGGGAAAATGAAGTCAAACTCCTCTCCTTCCCCTCCCTTGAATATGAAAACAAACGTCTGCAAAGCTCACAACAGAACAAATAAAATTAAAGCAAGAACAAACCAGCAGTGCCGCCTGCCCTTTGATCTGCTTACTTATTGTGACATGTTCCCTCTGCTAAGAGGTTAATGATACAAAACAGGTTTTTGCTAAACAGAAGAAAACTGCCATGCAGCTTCTCACCAGCTAGTGGGCTCTTTTCCATAAAGAAGCACCAGCCCTTTGCATTGCCAGCAAGGAGCCCCCCATATCTGCACAGAAGCTGCAGCAACAGGCAGCTGGGAGAAGGAGAGCCATTCCTGGTGTCCAGAGCAAAGGCCACATTTGGTGATCCCATGGCTCTGTTTGCACTGGAGCATTTGTACAGATTACAGGCTAGCTTTGGTTTTTCCTCTTGTCAGTAATCAGACTGTGCTTTTTGATTTCCTGTTTTAACAGGGCACAGTTAAGAAGCATCCTGGATAGCCTCCCAGTCTCATGTGTTAACTGTTACACTCTTCTGGGGGTTTTCTTCAAAACACTCAGGTCTAGATATAGAAGTTCTGTCCTGTTTTTAATGAAAACTACTTGAAATCGCTCAGTGATAAATTTAGAGGAGACGCCACAATTTCAGTTTAAGAATCTAGTGTACTTCAAGTTTATCTGAAATAAAACAAAACAATTCCCCTTATGGGAAACAACAAATTTTTTGGGGGGTTTGCTGTCAAGTCACAGTTGACTTATGGAGTTTTTCAAGGCAAGAGGCTTTCAGAGGTGATTTGCCATTGCCTGTATCTGTGTAGCAACCCTGGTATTTGGTGATCTTCCACCACAATACTAATCAAGGCCAACCCTGTTTTGCTTCTGAGATCTGATGAGACTGAGCTAGCCAGTTCTCAAATTATGGGGAAAAGCTGGAAAAGGGCTTAGGCTCCACCCCCTGACTTCCTATTCTTAACTAGTGCTAATCTTGGACCTCATAAAGCCTTCTAAAAGACCCAGCCACCATCAGACTCACCCACCATCAGGAAAGGGAATTCCCCCATCCTAGTGTCCCATTTCCATCACCACTCTGGGCAGCAGCAGAAGAAAAATAAAATTAAATTAAAGGCATGATGTCACTTCCAGGAAAATTCAGAAGTGACATCACACCTCTTTAAGAATTTTCAGAAGCCCTATGGTAAACCACAGAGTTTCTAGCAAGTCCTACAAAGGACTGACAGCACCTCTGGTTTCCTCTTCAGATGGTGTCATGATGCCACTGACAGCTGCCCCTTCCCCAGTCTCCCACTGGTTGCTTCTGTTCCAAAATATGAGTTCCAAGTCATCACTCTGGTTTGAGTACTACATCACACTGATATAACTTCAGCAGTTGCAAGTACATGAGGCCTCAGATGGTAGGCCCTATTCAAATAGCTTGAGGTGCATCATTCATGCCTCTGTTCTCAAGGTTTCGTAATATGTTATGCACATAAAAAATATAATTTACAGCTATGTGGACAGTCCATCAGGTATAAAGTATGTGGTAACAACTAGTTTTTGGTTTAGCTTGCATATCTCAGCTCTAAAAACCATTCTAGGCATACACACTATGTGACAGCTTGTCAAAAAGAATGTATTTGTGTTGGCAAGATCAGATGTCTTTATATATAAATGAAAAGATTTCATCTTCTGTGTAACAGAAAGAATAGCGTCATACTGTTATGCATCAGACCACACATGTAACAGATGTAATGGCTGAGAAATTAACACCATGACTGGCACATGTTAGAGGAAACTGGATAACTCCATCAAAAAACTGGCCAGATAAAGAGCTGTCCCATTAAAAAAAAAAAAGAGTACTGCAAGGGAAGTTGTGGAAACCAGATGCTCTAACTAAAATCTACAAGGATAGTTTTCAAAGGCAGAACCAGCTTTTTGCCAAAAATGAAATGTGTTAGACTGCTTTATCCACAAATCTCTCTTTGCATATTTTTGAAGCTGTGGTTGAGTTGTCTGTGCTACACTAAGGCAAAAGATTTCCAGACTCACCTACAGAGTTTACTCTAGTGTATATTTAAATTACATGTGCAAGTTTCAAATTAGATCTAAATATGTAAGATAATAAGCTTCCTAAATGTAAAGAAAATCCAGTCCATCTTTTTTCGTTTAAAAAAGAAGTCTCCTAAATAAAGAAAAAACTGGGTTGTACAGACTCTTCACAAATGTAGGCAAGGCAAAACAAAGGAAGATCTCAAGCCTGCAGTTAGCAGAGCACCTAAAAACACATGAAAGAGGTTACCCAGAGTTAGTTCCCAAAATAATAATCAATACTGTGAGAAATAGGGGCTTCCTTATTGTCTCCATAAATCAGGGAACATACATTCATAGGCTGCAATCTATTTAGGACTATGATTCATGCAAAATTTTACAATCAACAGATTTGGTACCATTTGTGTAAATAGGATAAAGTATGATGTGTCAGATTATACACTATATAATCTATAGGGACAACATGTTTGTGAGGAAAAAAATTATTTTATATGTTCTAGTTTTTGAAGCAACTGACACCCCCACAATATAACTCATTGTTTGACTTCAGCCCCCCCATGTCATATTGGTGTTAAAAAAATTAGAAACTAGAAGCAATCTCCAACTGGCACTCCAATCCAATCCATTAGTTTCATTGATGATTACTCCCAAGTAAATGTTATTAGGATTGTAGCGTAAACAACATTTCAGATTTTCAAAATAAACAACATGAGTATGTGCAAACTAGAAATCAAACCTTTAAAAGACACAAAAGCAAGGAAACACTTTTAAAAGTTCAGGCATCTGCAAATTTTTCTAGTTTCCATTTGTCACATGTTGCTTAAAAAAAAGACCAACAGATCTTTTCATCTGAGGAGGCCTTCTATGCATCATGACATCTTTCTGCACTATCTAAGACTTACAAAGCACCTAGAGTGACTTTTCCTCAGTTTAAAAACAAGATCTGACAGCAGTTACACTTATTTAATACTGGAGGTGAGATACAGGAACAGCTAGAGCTATGTATGAAATTTTATGTCTAAACACAACACATACAGAACAGCTGCCCTAGGGCTGGAACAATGGAAGCAGCAGACAGGAAACCAGCTCCCCACCACTGTTCAAATAGAGGGAGTAGAGGAATGTTCTAAAAATAACTACTCTAATTCACTCTGGAATTTTATTTATTTATTTATTTAGGCCCAATAATGCTACTTATTTGTACAAACTATTACACTCAGAAACTGGGATGTCTTTAGCCACCGATGGTTGACCTTGGTATGCAATAAATGTTGTCTAAAATCACTCATGAGGACACAAAATGTTTGGGCAGAACAGAGTTATAAGACCTTTGTCCTTAATCGTATTCTCTTCATCTGTTGTAGGCTTCCATTACTCCTTTACTATTGTCTAATTATACTCTTTGTATGAAACCAGCTTCCTTTGTGCCTTTTGCATTCAGTTCCAAAGCTCCCTCAGAAAACTACAAATTATGTTAACAGAGCACTTTTACACTGCAGATAAAGAACTCAGAAAGCTGAGAGCAGATACAAACTGCTGCAAGATTCTTGGCAGGAGAGCAGACTGTTTGAATACAAAGCACTGCATAGTAAAGCATTGCATAGTTAAGGAAAAGTAGTTTACAAGGAATATTTGAATGATTTTTTTCTTTAAAAATGTAAAATTAAATCAACTGTCTTGGAAATGAAGTTTTATATAGCAACTTTCAATGTGAAAAAGACTGAAACAAGAGCTTAATTTTGTAGCTGGCTACTGGGCAAACCACCCTAAAGTTCACCCCTGCTAACAATGGCAACCCTCTTGTTACAAAGGGAGAGGGAAGCCCCCTGTCAAACAGTGGAATAAAACGATTTCTAAAACTATCTTTTTCACCACAACTTTTTATTCTGGGTGTAAAAACAGTATATGAATTTGCTTTTATTCTCCTTTGTCAAAGGAAAGTGTGTTTTTATGAGACTAAAATATGAAAAAGTACACTCAAAAGTTTTTAAAAGCATCATTTTAAATGGCTCCACCCTGTTTCATTACCCCCCCCCCGTCCGAAAATCCAAACAAAGAAAGTCCTTTTGCCACCATGCTCAAAGAATGGTACTGAGGGTTTTAAAGGGAAAGGGGGCACTGTGAGAAAAGTTTTCGGTTCCTTGAAAGAGAAAGTTTAGTTTTCAACAACAGAGAGGGAAAGAATGAAAGAAAATGAGCAGGTTTAAATAAAGAAGGTGTGTGTGGGGGGGTAGAGACAAGGAGAAGAAAAACTTTGCCCGGACACAAAGCAGGCAGTTTGAACAGGTTTTTGACAGGGCGCCAGCAGCATGGAGATGCGACAGCGTCCACACAGACAGCAGCCGCTCTCATGTTTTGTCTGGGAGGGAAACCTCCTGAACTGCCCTTTGGGACACAAAGAAAGATAGGATCGGGCTTAGAAAGGGCGCGAGGTGAGCCCCCCCCCCCAATATCTTCCAGAAACTACACCGGCGAGGGTGGGGGGGGCAGAATGTCTGGCGCGAGGCTGCCACTCTCTCCGCCTCCCTCCCAACAATTGTTTGGCAACACCACGAGGCAGGCACAGCCAGAGAGTTTCTTCCACCGAGGAGAGACAACCGCAGAGAAAAGCCTCTCCAGAACCTACTTGCCTTTTTTAGTTTTCATCTCGGCCCCTGGAAGTTCCGCCTGTCAATAGTCGAAGATTCCTGGCTTTCTATGCAGAAGGGAAGGAGGAAACTCAGGAAGGGAGAGCAAGACCAAGGAGGGGGGAAGCAGTTGTTCTTAAACGGCGTCCAGTGTGTTGAACTGACAGTTTTCTCTGTCTCCGTCGGCGCTGGAAGTAACTTGAGAGGGGCGCTCACTCCGCTGCGTCTCTCTTTGTTCTGTAACTTGTGCTTGGCGAAGTGAGGCAAACGAGCGGCTGCCTCCTCCGCCACGAGGTGCGCCCTCCCCCACCTCCCAGCAATGAGTAAGCGGGAGAGTAACCAGGAACCAGAGCCGCCTTTGCCGCCTCGCCTCCCCTCCCCCGGCTTCTCCTCCCCTGCTGCTGCTGCCTGGCAGCTTGTGTGATTGACTCTGTCAGATATCAGCGCCCAAATGAACAGGGGAGGAGGAGGCGCGAGCCGCTTGCTTGCGAGGCAGTCGACGGAGTGCGGGGGGGGGGGGGGAGCTCCGGGCCCTCCGCTCTCTTCCTGCTTTGCTTCTCCGGCCGCCGGTTGTTCACTAACTCAAGAAAAACTTGGAGGGAGCTGGACGAGGGCTTGGCAAATGCTCCCGGGCCGTAGCCCGCTCACTCAGGCTGTGGTTGGATGAGCCACTCCTAAGGGACGGGGGCTAACGGGGCAAAAGGAACAAAGGCTAGCAGGGCAGACCAGTGCCGCACCTGTTTACTCCGAAGAAATGCAGTCAGCTCAGTGGGGCTTACTCCTTCGTCTGGGTGTTTTGTTTTCGGACTGCCTCGCGAATCAGAGCCGCACTTCAATGGACTTAAAAGGGGGCGACTGTTTAGGAGCGCGCTGTGACTGTGAACGCTGCCTGCTAACTCTGCCTTCCCTTATCAAGCCCCCCGCCCCGCACTAGAACGGGGTGCGCGCGCGCGGAGTCTCTCGCCTCCTGTTGTGGGATTTTTTTGCTTTTCTTTTCGTGTCAACTGTTGCAGCTGCCTTGTGCTGTTGCAATTCGAAAATTCCTGGCACGCTGGGGGGAAGGGGGGAGCCAGACGCTGTCATACATCATAGGCTTTGAAATCTATCAGTCATAGTGAGTCTGCAGCAGCGGCACAAACCCTGTTTTCTCTTCGCTCGAGCCGTTTTAAACTACTGTCGCTTCTGGCTTGGCCAGAAACGGGGTCAACGAGTTGGGGCGACTCCTCCAGCTCGTCTTGCTACTTAACTACGGGGTTTACGTTCTGGTGCCACATCGCAGATGCATGTTTCCCAGACTTGCGTAAAGGTGGCTGCGCTGCAGCTCACTGCTTACTCCAGAGTAATTTTTACTGAGTCTCCACAGAATAGTTTCAGGTGGGGAGGCCGTGTTGGTCTGAAACAACAGCAAAACAAAGTTTGAGTCCAGGACACCTTTAAGACCAAGAAAGTTTTATTCAAGGATAAGTTTTCGTGTGATGCACACTTCTTCAGATAATAGTGAAACAGGACTTTGTCAACCATTGCATATGGGGGGTTAGCTGCTTGGAAGGGCTAATTAAGAGTCAAGATGCATAAATAACTGGGCGGTTACAACTGAGATTGGATTAAGGCGGTTGGTAAGATCTGTGAATGGCAGTAAATCAGCATACAAATACAAGAGTTAACAAACAGATGTGAGAACTGAGTTTGAGTCCAAAATAGGTCTCCATAGAATACTAGACATAGACCACTGCCAAAGTGCCACATGGTGTGCAGCCCGGACTCAGTCACTGCTTTTCTCCGAAGCAATCCCAGTGAGGACTCCAAGTAAATATGTTTTGCCTTAATGGGGCTCAACTGCAAACGCAAAAGCGATTCAGGCATCCGGCGGTAAAGTCCCTTGGAAACCAGTCTGAGAGCTCAAGCGGCCGAAATTCCCCCTCACCCCCAAGCCACGTGCTAATTCAAAGGCGCAGAGAACGGCACCAGAAGGAAAATCACCATTACGTCAGGCTCGCCAGTTCCACCAGTCAGTGTATGGGGGTGGGGTGGGGAGATTCACTCTGCCCTAGACCAGTGGTTTTAGGTAGGTTTCTTTCCACCTTCCCCACCCCCGCTTTTTAAAACATGAATGCTGTTCGCTAGTCTCGACTCCAGCGAAGCGTTCATTCAGAAGGGGAGGGGGGATCTCGCTCATGTGACTTGACAGCAAATCTCTCCTGGCTGGGCTCCCTCGGGCCGGTTGAGTCAGCACGTGGTTTTGCAAAGTTTGTTTTGCTCTAAGACAACGAGACGGGAGAACTAGCCGTGGCTCTACCAGAGGGGGGGTTGTTTTGTTTCGAAACTGGCTTCAGCCGGAGCTGGCTCCTAAACGGAGTCCTTCATGCAAGACGCGGCTTCCTCGTTCAGTTACAGAAAAGGAACGATTGTGTAAGTAAAGAGGCTTTTGGCAGCTTAAGTGTCCTTTCTGGTAGGGAACTGAATTCAGTTCGGAAGGAAGAAGCGTATCGAAGCAGCAAGCCCGATCCCACTAAAGTCACTCTCTTGCTTAAGCATGAGTCTTTTGCATTTCCTGGATTTTGTTTGGAAAGTGATGACTAATATGTAACTGTCAGGCAATAATTCACGCCTGCCATCAACGCACTCCCAGCCTTACAGCGTGTTCCCTTGTGCGGTCTATTAAACAGCCATTGCTTAATGGCGAGCGAGACACCCCTGGCTCATTGCAGGCCGGCTGGGAAACGCTTTCGGGTCACTAAGCAGTCAGCTGTCCCGTTTGGAGACAAGGCAGCACAAATACTTCGTAGTTTCGCTTCCGGGGTGGGGGGGGGGACCCGACCTACGCGTGTTTATCCGGAAACGAATCCTCCTGATTTAGAAAGTTTTATCCTACACGTGTATGAGTTTGTGTCCCAACTTCCATGTGTCCCCTTGCAGCCACAATGCTCAAAGTGCGTCCGGGAACTTCTTTAAGGCTAGGTCAAAAAACTCCTCCGTCAGTCCCGTTTTGCAAATCGGCTTGTACTGTCACGACCAGAGATCATGTGGCAATTATAGGGAAGTCCTGCATGCTTCAACAAACGTACACGGTCATGAACCCTGGAGCGCCGCGCAAAGGTTCACATGGGACCAGCCTTTCACACCTCTTCTCAAGATTAACTCCCCCGGCGCCCCCCCCCCCAATTCTAATGTGTTCAACCGCTAATTCCAGCGGAGAACCCCTGTTCAGTCTGTGGCAGCACAAAAATGAATCTTGTGACACCTTGAGGACTAGCAGCTTTGTTGAAGTATAAACAGACCACGATTCTACAAACCCACGAAAGCTGAAGTCACACTAGTCGTCGAGGTGCCACAATACTCTTTTTGCTTTTTAATCGCTGGAAACAATTCGCTTTGAGAGCTAGTTTTTTCCAGTTGCAAATCGGTGTAAAATCAGGTTTGCTACATCGACCCGGATTTTTCTTTAAAAAGCGGTTACATTTTGGAGTCGATGACCTATGGAGCCAGCTGTCACTGTGGGAAGAAAGAGACGGATGCCCGTTGCATAATAACATGAACACGAGGCCACGACGTTTCCTGGTTTGGAGTTCTTTTTTTCCTCTTGCGCCGCAAGCCTAGGCGGTGCTTTCGCTGTAAGAAGTTGCTTGTCGCAGAGATTGAGTGAAGGACGGCTCACATCCGGTGAGTGTTTGTGTGAATGACGAGCTGTGCGGAGCACCTCCCCTGCAGCCGTGCTGAGTCACTCCCCAATCCCACTCGCGGCCAATGCGGAGGAAGAAGGAGACCCGACCGGGGAGGGGGCGGCACCTCGAGGCCCAGCGTGCCTCGGAAGAAAGCCTGGCCGGGAAGGAGGTCGGAAACTTCTGTTGGGCTGCTTGTTCCGGGCCGTGGACCTAAAAGCCGTGTTCCTTGACGCTGTTGCGCTCATTGCCCCAAAGGCGTGCACGACGCGGCTCTAATTAGGAGTCAGCGCCGCAGATTGGCGGCATAGCCAATCTCCCAGATCTGGAGGACCTATTTAGATACTTTTAGGTGGGTACTGCGGTTCGAACGAGCGACCAGGCGACAAATGTGCTCGGATGCAACTGTTTCCCTATTTAAAGTGCTCGTTAGTGATCTTGAAAGGTTCAGACTGGGGAAAGCGTTTTTGCACGTCTTTGTTGGGGGAAAAAACCTGAACGAGTTTCGTTTATAGGGCTCGTGGAGAGTGAGTCATGGAATAGCTATCAGGTAGATTCTCACCCCCCCCCCCCGCGCTGTTCAGTCTGAGCTTGTAGCTCCGGTGTCATTCACCCCACCTTTTCTTAAGTAATCACATGCAATAACATTCAAGGAGAGGCAAACATAATACATACCAAGAATAATCAAGCAGCTGACTCTAAAGCCGAGCCAAAAGCAGCCTTTCCATTTCTGCATACATTTTAGCCGGTTCCCGTAGGTACAGCCTCTTGTGCAATTTGTACATACCATAGTAAGTGTGGTATGTATGTATAGGGAATGAATTTGTCAATTGCAGTGCTCAGTTTCTGAAAAGGAAGGAGCTGAAGTTGTGCCATCTGCTGAAATCCCCACTGGTTAACTCAAAATGTATGGTGCCAGGCTGTAAATACTTTCTGATGAGCAGAAGATATTGAACGTGCCAGAGGCGTTCTAAAAAAATTATTTTTTCACATACTACAAAACTGAGCTATGGTGCTGAAAATAGCATGAAATCAGGGGCTCTGGGAGTCCAGTTGAACTCCAAGAAAGGGAAATTGAGGTGTAAAAGTTAATCACAGAAGAAAAATCAAATGTAAATTCTACTTCCAACTTAAAGGTTTTTTTAAAATTAAAAAAAATTGGGACTAGTGCCATCTTTGAAGGGTTTAGCAGGCTTTTGTGGTGCAGAGCCCAACTGACCTGCGAGTTTGTGGTGTTGTAGGAATTGGGAAAGGTGAGTAGTTAACCAAGTTCTGAAAGGAAGAGATTGACCTGATGCTGGAGTATTGCCCCAAGATAGGTAGGTGGACTCCATGCTTGCTGAAAAGAAACAGGTTCTGGAAAAAACAAATGCAAACTGACAAAAAGAACCTCTAGAGCAGATTGCTAAAAACATTAAACCAAACAAAAACATTTCTTCAAACGTATCAGAAACAGGAAACCAGCCAGGGAAGCAGCTGAGCTGTTGGATAACAAAGGAGTGAAAGGATCCCTTAAGGAAGAGGGCAGATGGTAGAGAAACTGAATAAATTCTTTGAATCTGTTTTTACTGCAGAAAATGTCGAGTGCATACTCCACATCAGAACCACTGTTTTGGGGAAGTCTGTCGGAAAATTGTCAGATATGATGAGAGAGGACGTGCTGGGGCTGATGGAGAAATCCAAAACAAGTCTTTGAATTCAAGCAGGAATCATCTGAAGGTTCTGAGAACAGATGTGAAAGTCTTCTAAGCACTGTTATGTAACTTTTCACTAATCTTGGTCACCCTATTAGAAAACTGGAAGTAGCAAATGTAACACTGATTTTTTTTCAAAGGGGACTCTAATGTCTGTTCCAGAAAAATCAGAAGAAACTTTTTTCAAAGATAGACTTTTTAAGCACACAGAGGAACAAGGCCTGAAGGAATATCTGCGAAGGGTCGTCCTGACTTCACCAGTGTTTTGGTATTGTTTGAGAGGATTAACAAGTAAACATTATATACACCCCGGTCACACGGGCGGGATAAGGCGGTGGGGAGGCGTGGCTATTTGCGCCATCGCAGTTTGATCCACGATTATGCGATCAGATGCGATGGCGATGCAGCGGGGTGTGGTCAGTTGGCGCCAGCAGCAAAGATGATGGCCGGAAGGAAAAGCCACGCGCTAGCGCAATCACACCAACCGCGTCCATCAGCAGCCCGTGGCAAACTGGTTGCTAGTACTTGCTTGTAGGTACTTTTTAACTGCGGGTTTTCGGCGGGAAGCCACGGGTGTGCTACACTTGCCAGATGTGGCGGTGTGATCGCTCACGGATAATCCGCCCAACATCCATAGCTCTCCTGCAGCAAATTCACCGTGTTACCGGGGCCATACTTGGTCTGTAAAAAGCATTTCACAAGGTCCTTCACCTGAGATGCCTGAGTAAGCTTAGCAGTCATAGGAGAAGCCAGGGATTCCCAACATGGGTGCCATGGCACCTGCCAACACCTTTCCTGGTGCCCACCGAGCGTTTTTAGAAAGGGGGGCAGGCTAGCTGGAGCTTTTGCCCACCGGGGCTTCTGACTGGCCATTCTGATCAGCGGTGCAGATTGTTTAAAAGTTACTTCAGCAGAAGCTGCCATCACAGCACAAGGATTTTTACTGCGTGAGTGAAAGTAAGCTGTGTGTAGGCAAGGAAATGTTTTTAAACATGGTGTCCATTTTAAAAAGCATCCTGTTCAACAGAGCTTCTGCCTTAAATGTTGAAGAATTTCTATTGGAGTTACACATGATCACATTCTCTGATATTTTGTGGTTTGGTTTGCCACCAGTGGCAGCCATTTTGTAGCTTTGTCTACCACCCTGTCTCAAAATTTCAAAGGTGTTGTCAGAAAGGTTGGGAACCCCTGGGATAAAGTGATAGGTCCTTATATGGATTAGAAATTGGTTAAACAACAGGAAGCAGACAATAGCGTAAATGGGCTGCTCTCACAGTGGAGGGAAACAAGCAGGGAGGCCTCACGAGGATTGGCGTTGTTTCATGCTATTTTATTTGTTCACAAATGATCTGGAGTTGAGGCGTGTGTCATCTACTGGCTGAATTTGTAGATGATACCAAATTATTCAGGACTGTGTAATCTAAAACCAGTATTGAAGAGCTCTGAGAGGATCTTGCCTAGCCAGGTAAGTGGGAAACAACATGGCAAATTTAGGTAAGTGTAAGTTGGGAGCAAAGAATTCTGTTTTTAAAATATATATCAGTGGATTCTGAACTTGCAGTACCCGAGAGGGAAAGATTCGGGGATTGTATTGAAATAGCTTGATGAAAATGTAGATTTAGTATGTGACACCAGTGAAAAAGCATATTCTATGCTGGGTTTATTTTTTTAGCAATATAGCATGCTGGGGATTATTGGAAAAGGGATTCAAAATAAAACAAGACAGTTTTGTAATGCCCCTATATAGATCTATGATGTAGTCACATTTGAAATGCAGTGGACAGTTCTGGTCATGGTAGCTGAAGGAGGCGGGGGCAGATCTGGAATAAGTGTAAAAGAAGACAAGCAAGATCGTTAAGGGGATGGAGCACCTTTCCTACAAGAAATGGCTAAATAATTTGGGGTATTTCTGTTTAATGGCACTAATGTAATTAACAGAGCCAATTTAAGTAGCAGGTTAATTAAATTAGTTGTGGCCCTGAAGGTGCTACTGGACTGGAATCTTGCTCTCCTATTGCGAATCAACACAGCTACCCACCTGAAATTATCTTTAGAGGAAGGGTGGGATAAAAATGTCCTTAATAAGTAATAATAAATAATGATCTATGAAAATTTACTTTAGAATAAAACCTTGTTGTCTTTAAGGTGCCAAAAGAGACTGGTTTGTAATACTTTTTGATTAAGAAAGACCAACCAGGCTTTTGAGTTGTCCAGAATTCTTCTCTTAGGCTAGGTGCTCCAAAACAAAGAAAAGAGGGATGGGAGGAAAGATCCTCCTTCTTGTGACTTGAGAGTTTTGGGTACCTGCTCCCTTCTTCCATGAAAAAATAACTCTTCATTATTAGATTCAAGTGACCCTCACTTTTAAAAAGCTAGTTCCTAGTTTTCATAAATCTTTGCATGAGAAAGACTGACCGCAAATTTAATTCCATAATGGCAAAGTATGTAATTGAGTTACCAATTACAGGGAATTGCTTGTAGCTGCGTTCCTCCCTCTTCTGCAGCCACCTTAGAAATTACTCCTTTCTGGACTGGAAGGAAGCCACTGGATCCATGCTGTTGTGCAGCTGCCTCCCCACGGGTAGAAGCTGGGGAGCAGCATCAGGTGACTTCTAGACCCAGGAAACTCTTGCAGCGTGGATGTAGTCCGGAGGGCTGGCCCAGCAGCTCCAGGTCAAGCCTCATCAGCACTTGAAGGAAACCCACCCCAGAGAGCTTTGCCTGAGCAGAAGGGCGCCCCACTCCCCGCCAAAAAAAGTGCCCCCCCGCTGCCCTAACCGGGTGCCCACTGCCGCCGCCGCTAGATCCCCGCCCCCTTCCCGGCTTTCCCGGGGACTCCGCAGCCACAGAACCCCCAGAAAAGCCGGCTCTGGGAGGGAGGGGGGTGGCTAGACCTCCCGCCCCTTCCCGGCTTTCCTGGGGACCCCGCAGCCGCGGAGCCCCCGGGAAAGCCGGCGCTGAGAGAGAGGGGGCGGTTAACCCCCCCGCCCCCTTCCCGGCTTTCCCGGGGACCCCCGCAGCCGCGGAGCCTCTGGGAAAGCCGGCGCTGGCAGGGAGGGGGGCGGCTAGACCCCCCCGCCCCCTTCCCGGCTTTCCCGGGGACCCCACAGCTGCGGAGCCTCCAGGAAAGCCAGTGCTCTGCCGCTGCCCCCCAGTCTCCAGGCCCCACCAGGAGGCTGGCATCCCCCATGGGGGCGTCCCAGGCTGTCCTGCCTAGGGCGCCCAGACACCTGGAGCCAGCCCTGCTCTTACATACTTAAATGAGGCTGCATGTTTTAATTAAGGTGTGTTGGTTTGTAAGACAAAATGGAAGCTGGGAGGATGGGCAGTGGTATGCCTCATGTATGCACATTGATGGCAAGGAGGCGGGGCAGACTCTACAACTTGGTGGGGGCGCTGAAGACTCAGGAGAGGGCGTTGCCCCATACACCCCATGCCAGCTATGGCCCTGGTGCCAGGTCAGACAGGTGTTCTTCCATGAACATCAATCTTATTGAAATAAATTTAGTTCATTCTGCTGTTTAGTCCTGTAACCTCAGACTTAACAAATATCATGAATGGGATCCACATGTACAATTGGTACTTCCATTTTTATTGAAGATGAAAATCTCTAGTATTTTATTTTCTCTATATATATTTTATTTATAATTTCTTAGCTATAAAATCCAAATTCTTACACACATTTTAAAATCAGTTTTATTCCTAAAATATTTCCCCCCCTAGCTAAGTTATGACAGATATTGTTTTGCCCAGTTGCAACTATTGCTTACTAACATATCCATAATAAAGTTTTTGTTGCTTAATTTCATAAATCTAGTGCACTTAAATTAGGCATGTCAGCTAATGAGTGGAAACGCCATCAAGTTGCAGCTGACTTATGGTGACTCCACAGGGTATTCAAGGCAAGAGATGTTCAGAGGTGGTTTGCCATTGCCTGCCTCTCTCTGTGTGGCAACCCTGGGCTTCCTTGGTGATATCCCATCCAAGTACTAACCAGGGCTGACACCACTTAGCTTCTGTGATCTGATTAGATCAGGTTAGCCTGAGCTATCATGTCAGGGCAACACTTTAGCTACCCCATCAGCATTAAAATGTAAGAATGGCCCTGCTGGATCAGACCAGTGTATCATTTAGTCTAGCATACTGTTTCACATAGTGGCCAGTTAGGCTGAAGTGTGAACAAGCAGGCCAAGAGACCAAGGCCATCCCCTGATTTTGCCTCCTACCACTGGTATTGAGACATTTGCTGCCTCTGACACTGTACAGTTTCCCAACCGTGTACCTAGGGTTGGCAGCCAGTGGCAGGAGTATAGGGGGCAGGTACATGGGCGGCTGGTGGGTGACAACATGGAATCACTTCCAGAAGTGATGTCAAATATCTCTAGGGATCTCTGGAAACTCTGTTTCCTAGAGCTGATTGACATCACTTTCAGGTTTTTTCCAGAAGTGATGTCAGACTGTCACCTGATAGTATTTTTGGTACATGGTGGGAAATAGGACCTGGGGATTCCCTACCTCAGTATGCAACTGGTAAGCCTCCCTACACCTGCAATAATATTTAGCAGGATTCATTTAGATAAAATTTCAGATTTTTTTCAGCTGCCAGCTGCAAAGCTCTTTCTTATCTTAACATCTTCAACTGGTCTCCTAGGGGATGGGTTGTTTCCCTGTAATTCCAAAGGGTTAGTCTGTTGCAGCTCTCACCTGGATGGCCCAGGCTAGCCCAGTCTTGTTAGATCTCATAAGCTCAGTGGGGTCAGCCCTGGCTAGTATTTGGATGGGAGACTACCAAGGAATGCCAGGGTTGTAACGCAGAGGCAGGCAATGGCAAACCACCTTTGAATGTCCCTTGCCTTGAAAACCCCATGAGTTCAAGAAATCTTATGATGGGATAAAGATGCCACAAGATTCCTGTTTATTTTTACTGACTTGTTCATGTCTACACAATGAAATTATACAGTCACACAGGATTCTTGCTAGCTAACACATTTCTTACAAAGGACTTCTACAATCCTAGACTCGCTGTTCAAAGTGACATTTGTGGCTATGTTAGATTCCAGATAAATTTGGTCATATTATATACATTTTGTATAAAATTTGTTAATTTGTTATTGAACCACTATATAAATAAAAATTATAGTGAGTTCTGGAAATTACTTGCCCGTATAAGAAGAATGTCCTATTTGGTGTGAAGACTGTAGAACTTGTAACATAGGGATGAACTTTCATCTAGCACAGTATGTGTGTGCAGCAGTGTCCTCTGGTGGACATTGTTTGCACATTAGTGGTCTAAACCGTAATGCAAACATTTTCAGTCAGACTTTCTCTTCACCACCCTTTTATGGCCAAGCTAGTTGATACATCAGAAATTCTTGATCCTTAGCATGCCAGCTGTGAAATTAGTCTTGACAGAATTAATCTCCATTTCTCCATTCCCTTTTCCTGGTGTTGATCTATCCTGCTGAGGAGGTATTTGACCCAGTAAGGAAAACTATGTATTCTGCAAGTTTTCCTGCACTATTTAATGTTAGGGATCTACATGGTTAGGTACCTGCTAAGACTGCATTCACTAAGTGATGAACACAGAGTCTCCTAGTTCATAGTGGGAGGAAAGTTTATGAAGTGGAGTAGCCATTCTCCTATACTCCTTTCAAATCCTCCTGCTCCTTGGAACATGAGTACATTAGGTTTTGCTTCTTCCCGAAGTCCTTCCAGATTATCCCAGGTCCTGTGACGCCATGAGGGCCCCTGGAACAATTTCTCATTTCCTGTGACTAGGGGAAGATAAAAGAGGATGACTCTTGTGCTCAGAACAAAATGCATGGCTTATATTTGTAGATGTTTAAATGGATGAGGGATCTAGTCACAGATGTTCACTATTTCATCTATGTTCACTCTCCATATGCCTTGAGATACCTGTCCTTGCTACCTTCCTTTCATTTGTTTTATTCCCCACTCTGCTTTAGGGCCAAAGTAGACAGTACATTCTATGCATGTGATGCCAGCACTAGAGAGGGGGGTTACTTTTTTCAGGCATCCTTTTCCTAGGGAAAATTGACCCCCATTGGAGGTACTGTTTACCCAAGGAGGAAGAATATATATTTTCTGTATGTTTCCTCTGTCAGGAAAAAGTGTAGCCTCACAGGTATGTATCAGGGCAGGGGTTGTGGCAGAGGTTTTGGTCTCTTAAAAATGACTGTCAGAATCAGCCTGGTTAGGTATTTGCTGAGATCCCTGGCCTGACATAGGGCTCACTTCTAATGGGTGACACTCCCATTTCTCCCTGATGGCACCAGAGCCGACAGCTGCCTCTTCCAGGACAGGTACTCTGTCCAGTTGGCCCAGAAGCCCATGCAGCCTCTCAATTTTTTGCATGTGGTCTGCCACCTTCACAGCTTCCCCAGCCTCTGTGGTTCTCTGGGTGGTCCTGGCCATCCCGTGTGGGAGACAGAAGCAGAAGGACAAGATGGCTGTTCAGATCATGCTCCTCAATCATGGTCTTCCAAAAACTACCTGTGAACGAAAAAGGGAAACAAACTTAACCCTGAAACCTAGGATCAAGAAAAAGATAAGTCAAAGAGAGTAGAGGGCCAGCAATTAAAACTTATAATATGTATAATACATAAAAATACATTTATTTATTTTTAAAGAATTAAAAAACATATAGGGGCCCAATTACACCTCATATAAAAATTCCAAAATCATACCCACAATGGACTTGACCTGATGTGTTTTGGCCTGTTTAGGCATTCTTCAAATTGGCTTCTACCATAATACAATACAATTATACAGCATGAATACAAAATGGACCAGAAAAGAATTGTTCCAAAGTGAAATTACTAGGCATAGAATAAAAGTATAAACGAGGCCTCCCAAGATCCAATCATATGCCAAATGATATTTCACTGATAATAATTTCTGATCCAGAAAGTGCCTTTCAGTGATTGTTCAGTTCAAGCCAAAAGTGTCCTCAGCAAAATTAAGCAAAGAGCACTTTAAATTGTATTGTTTATTATGTCAACATCTCCTGGTGATCCCTGGCCCAAAGGACGTCCGCTTAGCCTTGACCAGGGCCAGGGCTTTTTCCATCCTGGCCCCCACCTGGTGGAACATGCTCCTATTGAGACCAGGGCCCTGTGGGATCTTACTCAGTTCCGCAGGACCTGCAAGACAGAGCTGTTCTGCCAGGCCTTTGGCTGAGGCAGCAGGCATCCACATATGCCCCCCCCTCGAGGTTGCAGTCTCCCACCTACTGATAACCGGCCATACCTAGTTACATCAATGGGCTGGATTCTCCCTATGGCATGCATGACTTAATTTTATATGTTTTAATGTGTTTTAAATTTTATTGTATTTATTGAAATGTGACCCGCCCTGAGCCATTTTACAGGATGGTCGGGATATAAATGCAATAAATAAATAAGTATTAATATATTCAGCATTACTTAAGCTCTCATGTTTTCTTTCATTTTATGCTATTTATTATTATTCATGATTATTTAACATTTCATATTTATATTAACATTAATGTACTATTTTTAATTTATCTGATCCTTACATATCATTACAGAATTTAGATTCAGTCATTAATGCAAATGTCTTTGTTTATGTCACATTTCATGTTCTGTTTCATTGGTTTGATTAAGAACATAATAACTGAGAGAAGCCAATGTTGGATCAGGCCAAGGGCCCATCCAGTCCAACACTCTGTCACGCAGTGGCCAAAAATACCAGATGCAATCCAGCAGTGGGGCCAGGACACTCAAAGCCCTCCCACTGTTGTCCCCCCCAAGCTCCAAGAATACAGTGCATCATTTGCCCCAGACTGAGAGTTCCTATCTATACCTTGTGGCTAGTTGCCAGTTATGGACCTCTGCTCCATGTGTTTATCTAACTTGAAGCCGTCTATGCTTGTAGCTGCCGCCACCTCCTGATAATGACATTTAGGGTGGACTTAGCTGCCGTCACCTCCTAAATGATGACATTTAGGGTGGATGCATTATAATAAAAGATCCAGAGGAGGGAAATATAACATGCAGAAGTTAAAAAAAATGGAGTTATACTAGGTATATAGGAAAAGATTCCAAAGAAGAGAACAGCAATAGTAGTAAGGTAAAAGAGGCCAAATTAGGCCTCAGTAAGAACAAAAGGTGGGAGGGATCAAGAGAGAGAAAGATCTTGGAAGGCAGTTGCAGTTTGCATGAGGGAGCAGGCAAAAGAAAGGTAGGTTAACGAGACTGGGAGAGAAAGAGCATGTGAGTGCTAGGATTCTGTAGGCAACCACCAGAAAGAGGAGGATCACACTGGCACATATAGATTGGGAAAGAGAACAAGGAGGAGACCTGAGAATGAGAGTGAAAGTTGACTTTTTAAGAGCAGTAGGACTCACAGGGAGCAATCCTAAATCAATCTACTCAGAACTAAGTACTATTTTTTAAAGTGAGAATTACTTCCAGGAAGGTGCTTTTAGGACTGCAGCCACAAAGTGCAATGGAGTTGGTCTAATAAAATATCTGGGCATCTTCACCATTTCCTTTGCAGTAACACTGGGATTAGGTTAGTAAAATGGAGCAATCTATTGGATAGAGCTATCAGCAGTAGCTCTCTTCTGTGTTTTAGCCATGGGTCACAACAGGTAAGCACAGAAACAAAATACATAAAGTCACACAAAACCTGAAACAGTAAAAATCGTATTTCTAATAGAGAAAATTACTGTAAGGTACCAAAATATAGTTAGGTATTATGAAGGTTATCCTGTTTAATGGTGTATAGCCCTAGCCCATTATCAGATGGTTTTATTATTTGTTTGTTTTACACTGGTTGCTTTATAGCTGGTTTAATGCTTTAATCTCTGTGTCCTCTAGATTGCCATCTTACAGTCTATTTCACAACTTTGTAATGACCGATGATCCCAAGTAAATCAGTCATAGTGACTGATTGGCAATACATTCATTTCCTGTTTTGGCAAAAGGCCATAGTCTGTGTAATGCACTTGGTATTAGCAAGTACACGTGGAGCAGCTACCACAGTCTTGCAACAGCAGAGGGAAAAAGAGGGGTTTGGGAACATTTGTGGAAACAGAACAAACAGTGATGTGCCAGTTCCTTAGCTTCCTCAAACTCACAAACTATAGAACTGTATGTTCTGGTAGCTTCCCTCAAAAACTGAAATCATTAGATTTAATCTAAGACAAGTATCTGCATTTCTCACTATGCAGCTAGCAATATCAATAATGTTCAAAACCTTGTTGAAAATTAAACATGATATTCCAAGGAGCAATCTTGATCTTAGACAAAAATGTCATGCATTTCTAAATACGGACATCTTGTTAAACATCTCTTCTGTTGGATCCCGGTTTTGCTGTAAGTGTCCTTGACCTTGGAGAAAAAACTTCAATGAGAAATCATAATGGCATTCTCTGGCTGACCCTCTGCATCTGTAATTGTCCAGGTGAACTAAACATGATCTGCTCTACTAACTTATGAGAGACTTCCAAAAATTTGGGTTTATGTTATTTAATAGATTCAATAGATGCAGATGCATCTTTCTTTTCACAAGTAAATACAGATCACAGATCTCAGATCTCAAAATGTTGCTGATACATAATGCAGCAGGGAGATTCCTAAAGTGCAGTACTACACCAGCTTTGTGCTAGTCCCATAAGGTTTGTACCACTATGTATCAATAGTGAGACAAGAATGGGGGAGACTTCATTTGAGAAACCTGTTGCACATTCATTGGGTTCTGACTTCATGCAACTGTATCCATGAAAACACCCTGGCTTTCATCTTGGGGTTGGAACCCCGGCTTGCCTCATTCACAGAGTGTGGCTGTAGCAATTCAGTAGCGAAGATGGAAATGCAGTTTGTGTATTTATCCAGAGACACTTTCCTGAGTGAAAAGTTGCAGCAAATGTTACTGCAATTGCTGATTTGGTGAACAGGAGGCAGGGACGGTTTTGATTACTCAGTGGGGAGAGGAATGTTTGAAAGTGAATGTGCACACACAAGGCACATGCACAGGTGGGCAGCAGAGCCATGTAGCACATAAATAAAGGAAAGACGCATCTGCCCCCTAGCTCCCTGGCAAGGGCCTGGAAAGGCTCACAATCTATAGTTTTGTAAGCCTGGGACACAGGACAGCCCCACATGTTCACTGAATGTGCAAGGAGGGAGAATGGGAGCAAGAGCACTGGTACCATCTTGCCTCTGCAGAATCACCTGGTTGTCTGCTGGGACAACTGCATGGAGGAGGAGGTGGCTGCATGAACTCTCCCTCTCTGCTATCTCTCCTTATAAATATTTATCTTTTGGTTTCGCAAGATTCCATGTGCTCCCATTGGCTGTAAAATGCCCTCCCTCAGCCATTGGCCCATCAGCCGCCAGTCAAGAGTACTCGCGTGCCATTGGCTGGGTGCTGGGTCTGCTCCTCTTCCCCACCCACTCCCCCTGGCAGGCAGCTCTCTCTCCTGAGGAAGACAGTTCTCTTGACTCCTGTGAGGGACTGTCCCCTCAGTGGCTGTTGGTAGGCAGCCAAGCTTGGTTCTGTGAGTAAAAAAACAAAGGACTTTCAGCATAACCCCCTCCCCCGCCCATAACCCCCTCCCCAGTGGCCACTTTCCTGTCAGAATAAATGGAAAAAGGCTCTTTCTCCTGCTTAGCTTCAGCATGGCTGGCTGGCTAACGAGGTGGGCCAGCGACCATCAAACCATTTTCTTCAACTCCCCACTGTGCAGCTGACTTTCCCCTAGGGCTGCCAATCTCCAGGTGGGACCTGGAGATCTCCCACTGTTACAATTGACCTCCAGATGACAGAGATCAGTTCCCCGGGAGAAAATGGTTGCTTTGGAGGGTAGACTCTATGGCATTATACCCTGCTGAGTCCTTCCACACACACCCCAAATGCTGCCCTCCACAGGATCCACCCCCCACCAAATCTCCAGGTATTTCCCTAATCAGAGTTGGCACCTGTACTTTCTCCTCTGTCAGCAAAAGGCCCTTTCCACACCTATGTTGGCCTTTGGGAGAAAACTCATTGGGCCCAGTCCTGATCAGGTTGCCAACTCCAGGTGGGCAATTCCTAGAGATTTGAGGGATGGAGCCTGGAGAGGGTGAGGTTTGAGGAGGGGTGGCACCTCAGACAGGTACGATGCCATAGACTCCACCCTCCAATCCAGCCATTCCCTGATGGGGAACCATTGTTGCCAATCTCCAGGTGGGGGCTGGAGATCACTCAAAAATACAACTGCTCTCTAGGAGGGGGGGGAAGGAGATGGAAAACTAAAGGTAGGTTGATGGTTGGCTGGGAGGGAGATAGGGTTGTCAACTCCAGGTTCCTGGAGATTTGAGGGGTCGAACCTGGAGAGGGTAAATGTTGAGGAGGGGTGGGACCTCAGACAGGTACAATGCCATAGACTCCACCTCCAAACCAGCCACTCCCTCCTGGGGAACCACTGTTACCAATCTTGGGGGTGGGCTGGAGATCACTCAAAATTACTACTGCTCTTTAGGTAGCAAAGATCAGTTCCTCTGGAGAAAATGGTGGACTCTGTCATTATACCCTGCTGAGATTGCCACAGCAAATTATCACTGAGTGCCCAAAGCCAGGGCACTCTCCCAGAGCCTCTTTCTAGAGCCCGTTGTATTTATTTCCACAACGGGCCTTATTCCTAGTCAATGATATTACAAAACCAACGTTGCTGATCACAGGGAGGGAGAGTTTGTGTGGTTGCCCCTGCAGACAACCAGACAGTTGCACAGAGGTGAGTTGGACCAGTGTTCTTGCTTCTGTTCTACCTCCCTGCGTGTTCAGTGTCTAGAAGCTCCAAAATTCCAATTCAAGAATTTCTAAAATTGGCGGAATCTGTAAGTTGATGGAAATCCTTTTGTCCTCTTTCTAGTAGATGAAAGAACAATGATCATATTCTAGTCATAAAGGATGAGCCAGTCAGATTAATAACATCACAGCATTTTCAGGATGACCAGAACTCACCATTCATAATTGGATTTAAAGATGTTGCTAGGAACACTGTTTTCTCCAAGAGCTTTAATGTTTGATAATGAGGCATCTACTTCTGCACTTAATACAGAAGGCCATAAATCATTGTCAAGAAGATTGCTAGAAGGATTCAAGGAAGAATGTGGAAGATAACTAGAAAATAGTGTCCGCTCTAAATTAGAAACACTGGATATTATTATTGTGTGTGGTTGGAGGGACATATGTTGCTAAGTGGCAGGTATGGGGAGGGAATTTGCATAGTCTCTCCACCAACCTCTCACTCATCTAAAGGTGCAGCCTCTGATCTTCTGTTGCCTACACCCAAAGTAGGATTGTGTCCTCAGACTTTGTCTAGCTATACTCATTTAGAACCCACCACAAAAGTCCAAAGAATTCTTGAACCAGTAAGCCCCCCCCAGATGTTTTCTATGTAACCTACAATTTCTCAGGTCTAGGGATGGGCTCAAAGTGGTGCATAAAGTGAAAGTCATTGTGACTCACAGTGCTTTGTGTGTCATGAACAGCTGCTTCAGGCGATTGCTGACTCGCTACATTCTGCTTTGATGAGTTGTGATCCTTCTTTGGGCCAGACAGCCTGGTGCTGATCAATCAACTCCCCAGGCAGTGGGGAGGAGCTTACTTCCGGGTTGGGCTGTCCACCTTTGGAGCCCACCTCTGGGTCAGGCTGGCCCAACTAAGCTCCTGGAGTGTGCTCTGAAGACTTTTATAGGACTTATATGCCTTTATATGGGCAAGTCCTTATATGAGCAGGCCCCACCCAGAAGTGGGCTCTGAAGGCCTATAAAAGCCTTCAGAGCTCACTCTGGGAGCTTAGTCATTTTGGGCTGCCTGACTCAACTGTGCTCTGAGACTGAGCCCCAAAGGCCTGTCAGACTGGCCTGACCTGGAGGTGGGCTCCAGAGGTATTTAAATGCCTTCAGGGCTTACTTCTGAGAGGGGCTGTGGCCCCACAAACTTCCTTAGGCACAAACCAGTTTGTGCAATGGAGAAGTTTATGGACATTCATGGTTCATGAAAACCATGTACCTCAATTTTTTCTGGTTCATGCCCACCCCTGCTGAGGACCCTTATATTTTGATTATAACTCCAATTAATCACACTGAAAGTTACTGAAAGGATATACAATTGTCTAATATCATGGCCCAACAATCAGTGTTCTCTCTAAGCTGCATGCAAGAGCGACTGCTCATTAACACAGAAAGCCCTGCTCAGCACCAGTCTTGCATGACCCATTGCCCTTTTTAAGATCACAGCAGTTATATTCTGCTCAGGATGTGAACTGCTCTGCTCAGTGGTGGTGGGGAATTAGAGGGAACAGGAGTCTTTGAACACCTGCACAGAAGTTGTACCCCTTCTGCTGCATACAAACGGTTCCCTACCCAGACTGTATTCACTAATGATTGGAAGTAGCAGTGGCCAGTTATGCATGCTACTGAATTTGGGTATTTTTCTCCTGTACAGCACCCCTTTGCATAGGCAGGGGGGCATCTAGGGGAGAAAGTTGGGTAGCTCCTGCCAGCAATAACTTAATGCCATCTGGGCTGTGTTCATTTTCTGCTCTGCTTGCAGGTGCCCAGCCTGGGTATAATCAGGGACAGAAGCTCTTGTACCACAGCCAAAGGCCTACATTAGCTGGCCAGTGAATGAGGACCTGTCCTGGATGTGTGTGTATGTCTTGTTTTTTAAATTGTAGTGTTTAAATTGGTTATTTTGTATCTGGAAACTTCTGTAAGTCGCTTTGGGTCCCTTTGAGGAGAAAAGCAGCATAGAAATGGCCTGATAATAGATAAATTATGTATATACAGAAGCATATCTGTCTGTGACAGTAATTGGGTTACTATAGCCCTAGAACCAAGGACCAATAAAAGTCAGATTGTAGATACTTTCAGAAGTTCTGTTATGGTATCATTTAATTTTTATGTGGAAAATTAGGAGGAAGCTCTAATCTGTGTCCTCAAGCAAACAAGCACTTAATGCTCATTAAGATACTTGCAGAGCACAGTGATGCTATTTTGCAATAGAAAAGCACAGTAAAGTTTGCTTTTTCACAGCAAGGAAAACTTAAAACAAGTGTGATAGACAGTAAATGGTTAATGCTGTATCCTGGTCTGAGAACCTTGTGTGGCAGGGGATTCAAATGGATTCTTCATTTGAGGGTGGACAGTTAACAATGAGAGAGTGAAGCAGACTGTGAGAGGATCAAGAAGGATCCTGACAATGGATAAGGAAGGAAATGAACTTGTGTGACTATTCCTGCCTTCACCAGTTTTAGTGTCTGTGAGACCAAGAAAGGTTATGCTTGTCTAAGTGGAGACTGCCAAGAAATCTCTCCTCAAGTTTTAAAGACCTGTCTGAATAACAGAAACAGTTACTTGTTTATGACAAATTATGTGGTGGTTATTTTTATACAGTTACCTCATTCCTGTTGCCTGTTCACCTCATAAGATGAAAACCAGATTCCTACCTGACCATTTCCCCTCAAAGTGAAATGAAACAGATTGTTACTTTTGATTTACCATCAGCCTCTTGTGTGCCATTATCAAACCATGACAAAAGAAGGATCTTAGTTAAGGGTGTGCCCTTCGTATAAACTGAGCCAAAAAATATAGGGTATTTTATTTATTTATTTGATTTATACCCCGCCCTCTCCGCCAAAGCAGGCTCATGGTGGCTTACAAGGCCATTGGCAATAAAACATAAAAACAATAATATCATAAAAACACATAGTATAAAAAATAGAAGGTGCTGTATATGGTAGGATGGCAGGAACTAGTTGTATGGCTGGTATTTGGTCCTGTGTATGTCATTCTTCTGTATAAGTGATCACCAAGGAGACTAGTGATTTGGCTATCCAAAAATCAGGATTTTTCAGGCCACCAGATAGCTGCTCTCAGTCCCTTTAAATGCATGCCTTGTTTTTTCCTCCTTTGGAAACAATGCAGGGGAGGGCATCTTCGTCTGGGGCCCATAGAATTAGACTCCCTTGGTCCTATCTTTTTGAAACTTGGGGATTTTCTTGAGAGGCACCAGCAGCTATGCTGCAAATTTAGTGCTTCTACCTTAAAAAACAGCCCCCCAAGCCCCAGATATCCCCCGTATCAATTCTACATTGTAGCCTATGGGGACCATTGATTATAATGGTCCTCATAAGGTATAATGGAGCCCAAAAATTGGCAGTCCCAAATATTTCCCGAATCCCAGTACCATACCGATATTGGGATTCAGGAATATCCGGGGGGGAGATATTTTTGGGTTCTCTCCCTTTAGTTCCCTAGGCTGGGTCAGCATTTACCAGTATATGTTTAAGTGACTGGGTGGGACAGCCAGAGAAAAAAACAAGAGATGGAAAGGGGCTGCTCAGCTAAGAACAAGATCAAGAGAAATCCTGTGAGGGAGGGCGAAATCGACATTATAAGCTCCCTGGGTATATTTATAAATTGTTACCAGATGCTTAACAATATTAGTTAATATATGCAACTAGTTTTAGAGGCTTAATCCAGTTGCATTTAGGTGCAGTGCCTGCATACAGAAGAATTCAATGGAGTTCAGTGAAGCCTTGTTTCTTCTACCTCTCTTGTCAACATAAGTATGTAAATATAAGGGGGACATATATGGAATAAGATGAACACAGTTGCCATGTCCCCATTCAACCTGCCTTTCAAGACCTTCAAGTTACACTCCAGCTCATAAGCAATTTTCATGATACATGGAGAAGATATAGGAAATGCACATCATCAATATATTCAATTCTGAACATGGCTCCAGAATACAGATAAAAAACCTCCACACAATAGAGCTATGTGTACAGAGAAGGGGGATTTTTTCCCCAACAGACCCAAGGGAATCCCCATGGCTGCAAAAAATCTAAAATCCAAACAACAAGAGGAAGAAGGTGGGCATAAAAGTTAAAGGGGAAAAGTAAGCAATGCTGCAGCATGTGGTTGTAGCAAGATGCAAGAGGGCTAGGGGAGCCCCTCCCATTTCCAAGCCTCCTGCTGCACCACCCAGCTGATGGAGTGTGTTGGCCTGAGTTACTTTCTCCTTAATTCCAGTCCTATCAGCTGACCAAAAGCAGCAGTAGTGGCTTGAAGCACAGGACACACTTCTGACTTCATATCCTGCATGTTATTTGTGCCGTTTCTGGCTGCCAAGAAAGTGAGCAAGAGGGGAAGAAGTGATGGGGGATGGGGTGTACCCTCACTTGTGGCTTCTTGAAGGTCTTTCTTGTTGTATTTAATTCTGAACTGGGCTTTAGAATTGTGGATCAAAAAATTCATACAATGGAGCCAGGGAAGGACAGGAATGAACCTGAGGGAAGCACCAGGTTTGTAGAAAAACAGATTTTTTTAAAAAAAAACCCCTCTGAGTTAAAACTCCAAATAATAGAAGCAACATCTGTACCTTTAAGAAATAAATGCTTACCAAGATCTCAGTGACTATTTTGACGGGTGTTAGTCAACCATATAACAATATTGCCAGGCCTTTGGGAGCCATGTACGCAAATTGGTAGGAGACTGTTGAACCCAGTGGCACTCCTCTATGCATACTTGCTGTGCCTATGCTTGCCTGGATCAAGCCTTAGGAATATTAGTAAAACAACCACTGATGAAAGCAGAAGCATTTAAAGTACAATACAACTAATATTTTGTTGTTTTAAATGGACTGTTCCAGAATAAATTTGAAGAAGCCTAGTCCCACTGAATATAATGGGTGCTCCCATTTCAGGACACTACAAAGCCATACAGCTTCTCTGGAGAGCCATTCACTCTTTAATGTTTGGGTTGTACTTGTACATTTTTCTTTTATTCCACAATGAGAAAGTAATATGCATACATAAGCAATTCCCTATGCATTACTGCATTATCATTATGTTGCAAGCACTTATTTGCAGCTCTGTAGTTCGTTTTGATCCAACTACATGGTGGGGGAGAGAAATCCTGCCTTTCAATTTAAGTCATATGGAAGTACCTTAGATACTGAGCCAGAGAGCTCATACCCCCACATGACATGACTTAGCAAACTGCTTTCCTTCTCCCCACCCTCAGTCCAGTTGTAACATGGAGAACAATACCTTAGAGGTTGGTTGTAAATCATCACAAGATTTTACGTGAAGCCCTTTGAGTATCTGATAGTGTGCTTGCAGATCCCTGTGAAACTGGTTCCAAAACTCCTCTTCGTTTTGAAAGCACTTTGTCATGCAGCATGGTAGGTTGTAGTGCTGGAGGAAAGAAGCCTTAAGCCTATGTTGCCTTACAAAACTAGGTTTGCTGGCCACCATAGCTGGCTTAAGTAGCCATCTCTGTACTATCAAACTGATTTAGAAAGGGGTCATTATTCACATATTTTTAAGACACTCTATTCCAGGGGTGGCCAAACTCACTTAACATAAGAGCCACATAGAATAAACATCAGATGTTTGAGAGCCGCAAGACATGAACAAATATTACACACACATTTTATTGGAAAATATGCAAATTTGCTTTTTATTAACATTAAATGAGACTGTCAAAAATAAAAACAAAATGGGTAAAAAAGAAAGCAAATAGACGGGGGAGGAAGGAAGGGAGAGAGAGAGAAAATAGATGAGGGAGGGGGGAAGGGGAAAAGAGAGGTGGAAAGAAAGTAAATAAATGGGAGGGAGGGAGGAAGAGGTGGAAAGAAAGCAACTTTAACTTAAAATGTGTCCTCCAATCCACCCCTGGGTTCCCACCTGGCTGGCTGGGCTAGAAGCCAGCCAGCGGTGGGAGGGGGCTTTGAGAACACATTTATAGACCTAAAGTTGCTTTCTTTCTCTGCCCCCCCCCCACTTCAAGCCCACCCAGGTTGGGGAACACTGGCTGGGGAAGGAAGACTGGGGAGGCATGCCCCCCCTTCACTTCCCCAGCTGCCTTGCCAGGAGCCACACAATATATGTGAAAGAGCCGCATGTGACTGTTTGCAAGTGGATTTTGCCATTTCACACAGCAGAATCCAGTTGCAAAGTGCATTGAAAGTGCATTATTTACTGTGTGCTACAGGCTCCCTGACCCACACAGCTGTTAGTCTGCACAATTTCCAGGCTTTACAGGGTTGGAAGGGACTGCTGGGGGAGAGGAACATAGCAAACAACCATGTTCTTTCTACGGATGACTTTGCTGGATGCTGCCCTATGATTGCAGCTGGCAAAAAAACCATAAGCCATTTCATGTTAATTTTCAAAACCTACACTAAATAAACTACATGATATCTCTTGGGTGAAAAAAATCATATAGTATGACAGAGTTGCCACAATGCATATCTGACTCTATTTCAAGGGTAATGAGAACAAAATTCTGCATCAAGGAGTTAACACACTTTTGGAAACAGTTTAAAAATTACTAATTCCCATAGCCCCAGGCCTACATTACCAACATTTAGGAAATTCCCAGCTAAGAGTTTGCAAATATACCATACGTTCTGTGGTTGTTTGTCTACTTATATTCCCAATGTATTTTGTTTGAATGGTAAGTGCAGGTATTCTTTTGGAGTTAAAGCCGCTCATAGGCACATACATACACATGAAACAGACTAGATAAATTCAAGAATGTAACTTATTCTGACATGAGAATGCTTTGCATATAATATAGATTATAATGCAATTTAAATTACAGCATAAAGTTAAGAATCAATGCCAGTATAGCACTGTAAAAACTGTTGTTTGAAGTATTTGCTACAAGGTTTTGGAGTACAAAACTCAAAGGTTGTAAAAAGCATGAAACCACAGCAGCTGTTAATTGCATGTTCTTCAGACTGAACTGCCAGGTGTTCATAGATCTTTTCCATCTTCCCCTTCCTCAGCAGCATCCTGAGATTTCCAAAAGATGGTACTTGTAATCACAGTCCACGGACTAAGTTCTGTGAATAAGGAGACTCTGGTGGTATCCCTCCTTACTTTCTTCTTGTGTTGGCAGCCTCGTATCAGTAGAAACTCTGCTGGCAAGAAGGTGGTTGTGGGAAATAGCTGTGATCATGAATACTCTTGCATTTGTGATACATAGAAATCAACTCACTGAGCTCACAGTATAGTGGAAGAATGTAAATAGCCATTGTCATAACTATATAGGTATACAGATCCCTATTGCTCTATTTTCATATCAGCATTCAACAACAGGAACTATAATCTCTGTGGTCATACAATAGTATCATATCAGAAGTATTTAATGTATCACTGTAATTGGTCTACTACCTTAGGGTATGCTGTATGGAACTTCTGGTGTGCACAAAAAAAGTACAGAGGAAGAGAAACAGGGAGTGATAAATGTAAAGTTTGGGTGATACAGAATTTTTCACATATAGTTTGCCCTAATCAAGCTAGTCTTCTGAAAACTGCCTCAAAATCGGCTACAAGATTAGCATGCACTGTGTCTTGGTGCTTGTATGTTTGACAGATACAGGTTGCCCACTGTACCCAGTATTAGCACAATAAAGTTCAAGTATGACAAAAATAAAAGTTAATAGAAATAGGAACAGATGATACACTGAAGTGCACATCTACTAGTCTCATTGGGCCTTCCCCTTCCTACAGGGGTCACCTGTGCCCTAGCTTTTTGTCTGCAGGAATCCTCCAAACTCTTGGTACAGGGAGGCAAGGAAGAAATTTGCTACCACAATTGTCTTTTACCTACATAACCATCAGATCCAGCCTGTAGTTTATCACTCAAATAAAAATAGGCAAATATAAACTGAGTAATTACATGTATGCCTGTTCATTTCTACTGTTCAGAAGTTTGTAAAACATTTTCATTTTCCTTCCATAAATTCTTACTGCTTTTCAAATAAAAAGTAGGTCTTTTTATCAGACAGCAATAAACCTGTCAACAGGTTTTAATAAGAAAAACTTATTGCATATTTGGCAAGCAGCCTTTCAAGAATGCACGGCTATGAAGATCTTGCTGACATTTCAGCACCATGCACCAGAGTTGCCATGGCATAAGTGAGCTGACAAATACATCCTTAGGGAGAAAGAACTGGCTGTGTGGTCTGAAATGCAAAGCTATACTTAAAAGGACAAAGACAAGGTAGATAGAAAGGGAAGAGGACAGAAATGGCAGTCAACGTGAAATGTCAAATACAAGCCTAACAAAACTTTGCACCCTAGTTAAGGCAAGACGATAAAATTACAGGGGCCAATGAAAAATAGAGGCAAAAATCTAATGGTTTACGCACGTACACTCCAATTTACTCATAGGAATGCAGGTTCTATGAGGTATGAAAAACCTCTTAAAACCACCATATCAGAAGACTTTTAACACTAAAAAGCATTTGAACAGAACAGTGGCACACTTGAAAAGAAACGAAGATAAACAGGGCTCAGTATTAACATTCATGTTGCATTTTCAGGCAAGGAAGAAGATTAATTATACTCCTTACAAACTCAAGTCCCAGGGCAGCCACATAAATTAACCTTATGGTTATTGTGGACTTTGCTCACAGCAGTACACCCAACAAAGGAACTGTTTTGTACAAGTCCCAGAAAGTCTACAAATGTCCCTACACAACAATTGTGGTGAAGAACTCCTGCATTTCCCATAGAAATCAATGTGTGGAGCTGCCTTCCAGCTTGTGTCTCTCCCCAGTTCTCATGGGAGACCAGCAGCATTAGAATGCTTTGGCCATTCAAGATGGCATGGCCCTTGAACACCCTCTCATACTACAGCCAGATGGACCAAAGAGCTCACAATAGGCCTTTCCATCTCCTTTTATGTATTTTCAGAGATGGGAAGGGATTGGCATCCGAGGCAGGGAAGGAATGAAGTGGGGAATAGTGCAGCAAGTTTAGCTGGTTGGCCTATTGAGCAACAGGATCTAGTAGGTAAATTAACCGTAAAGCAGCTGGATTAGGGATGGAGAAGAAAAAAATATTCACCTTGACAGGCATTTGATTTCCGTCAAAAAAACCCCAGTAATACCCTTCCAACAGTGGGCTGTGGGGAAGAAAGAAGCAATGAGCTTGTCACCATCAAGTTGCAGTTGCTCTTTCATCCCCATTCTGCACAGCTACTGAAGAAAAAGCAGCTGAAGCATGACAGTGATGGAGACCTGTAGATCCATATAAGCTAACAGTGCTCAGCATGGCCACTGGCCAGGCCTCTGGCTCTTTGTAACATAAATGAAGCTACCATTATTAAGTGTTAACAGAGACAACCATTTTTAACATTGATACACACCTCCTTAATATTAAGGTGTCTGTTTTCGCTTAGGAAATACATGTCCTAATTCTATACACAATCATGGATAAAATGGCTAACATGCTAAAAAGCTTTACACTAACTATGCAGCAACCAACCACAGCCTCCTCACCCCCACCCCGAGACAGTGCTCATTAACTAATGGTAGCTCCTCTAAAATTTAGACTCTACTGTCAAGACAGCCATGCTACCCAAGTAGAAAGTATGGGAGCCTGTATTTTTGGACTGTGTAGACAAAAGTGCAAAATGGAATGTGAAAGAGCAGTTTTGTTTATGCCCCAACAGTCTCTCCCCATACAAAAAAATTCCTTATATATTTTGGTTCTATAAACTCTAATATTTCATATCCTGTCGTTTAAAGAAAGGATAAGCTTTGTATAGTTAAATACTTCAAATAAACTCTCATGCTTCACAAGGCAGCATTTGAGGTATTTTATTGATATAGCAATCTTATTTCAAAATGGCATTATTACAAAATGTAAAAATCCAGCTAAACCAGAAACACTGAGATTTTTTTTCCCTGGGCCTTCTGAGTCATTGATCTTACCCTCCAAATCTCACAAAATAATCTCAATCCCCATTATCAGCCTGATTACACAGGTGCAAGATGTGCCAGAATGGCCTGGTATAGATAAATACATCAAAGGCAAAAGCTGTAAAAGCTAAATGCATGCAACAGGTGCTACCAGGAAAAAACCCTCAGATAACCGCAAGTGAGATCTAAAGAGAATTGCAGAGGCAAGAGTTCTGTTTCAGTCATCTTTGTCTTTTGCTCCATGTTTAAGGATGCGTGTGAACTCAATGTAGTTGAAATTGCCCTTTTTATCAATTGGTGCCTCTCTAAACAGCTCATCTACTTCTTCATCTGTAAACCTGTCTCCCATTGTCGTCAGCAACTCTCTCAGGTAGTCTTCCTGAATGAAACCTAGAAACATAAAGCATTAAAAGCCTTTACTGAAAAATAAAGCACAATAAAGTCATACATTAGCTGGGTTATACCATATGAATTGTTTTGGGAGCTCTCATTATGATGAAATAGAAACACTGAATTAAACACCCTGATTTTGAAGTCTGTTTGCATTAAATACAAACGGACGAAGCCTCATGCTCCAGGACTACAAATCAAGTGCTGGTGGAAGCCTGATACCAAATTAATAATTACCATTTCCCCTTGGAGATGACAGCATTGTTCTTTTATCCTGTGGTCACATTCTGCTAAACAACAATAAAGTGCTTCAGATTCCCACCAGGTTAAAAAGAAAAAGAAAAAGAAAGAAGACTCCACAATTAAAAAGAACTGCAATTTAATAATGGCTTGAAAACTCAAAATCTAGAGGTCAGCATTGCTGAAAATAATTTATCACAACTGGGAGACCACAAGGACTTGCAGGGGGCATCTCATTTTCCCAATTATCCCATTCAACACTATTTCTCCTTCCCTGGTAACCCCCAAAGCCTCTGCTTTTCCTACTTCTTTTTCTCCTTCCCACTCACCAGCCAAACTACCTTTATCTGCCCCCCATTTTCAGCTTTCATTCCTTCCCTACTCCTAGCAGCCTCTCTTTGGGAAAAGTCTAGCTGAGTTGTATAGTGGCTACCAGGCTGCGTTCAGTGGTCTGGAGGCCATGACTGTGAAGTCTGCTTCCTTCTTTCCTGCCCACCTACCAGCTGGGCTCGGTTGCAACGTGGCGCTTGCCACTGGGTCAGGCCAAAGTGTGTGGGTAATGAGTTTCCAGCAGTCACCACTTGGCCTGTTCCTGGTCGAGCACTTCTCATCAGGAAACAGTGCGTGTGGAGGCTTTTCTAGGACTGTTTCAGCCTCCCAGTCCACTCCTGCCCCAGCTTTGCTTTACAGAAACCACGGCCTGGAAATACTGTGGTTGACCAGCAGCCCCCAACAACCACTGAGAGTTCCAAAGGCATTCTTTTCTTGAAGCTACAAGCACTGTTTCTGTAATTTCAGGGAGTTTTTCTGCAACACTGGGATTTCTTTCAGGCTTGCAGTGTCTGTCCACAGCTCCATTTTGTGACTCTATTGACCATATCTGCCATGGCATGGCTTAGAAATATTTGTACCAAAACCCTTAGGTTATGTACTCAGATTGTATTTGAAATGTATTCACTACCCCAAGCCTAGTCCCATGATCTGAGCTAGTTCAATATTCCCCAAAGACTACACCACTGCATATAGTATGTATTATCTGCTTGCTGTATGTATTATCCTGCTCCCCTGTATTGTCTTCTACCTATGTAATACCGCTTTCTTCACTGTTTAAATCACATCTAATATGCAGTAATTTTTTCAAAGGTCTGTAATCCTACACCAATTGCACTGCTTATTAAATTGTCACATCCTGCAGATTGCATTGGCTTTACTACGTGATCTGTCATGATGCTCAGGCAGAAGGACAGACTATAAAGAAATAAATAATCCATGTTTGTGATGGCAGAAGTCAGTGTATTTCACTACACCCAGAGCCTGTAACAATGATTTATCCCAAACACCATTGGCATTTGTACCTCAAGCACACCTTTCTGTGTAGAGGTGAATGTTCTCCAGTGAAGAGCCCATTGTTTTCACTGCCCTACAGACAAACTGCAATATTTTCTGGATCAGTTTATCAAAACAAATAACAATTCCCCCCCCAATAAGCTAGCTTGGCTGGAACAAAAACAGACTCCCAATCTCAAAATCAGTAGATTTTTTAAGGAATTGTAAGCACCTCAATAATCAATAAACATGCCCAAGTATTTTCTAAAGGGCAATATTGTTGAGCCAATTCTCTATGCATTCTGCTAAAAAAGTTATATCTTTACCTCAGCATTTTTGTTTACGGGTTTTAACCATAATTATTTTCCCAGTGCAGGATTACAGGTGAACATCAAGAAGACAAAAGTATTAATGACTATGGGGAATTATGCAAATTTAAGGCTAACAATGAAGAAACTGAAATTATTCAAGATTTTCTATTCCTTGGCTCCATTGTCAACCGAAAGGGAGACTGCAACCAAGATATCTGAAGGATAGTGAGACTGGGAAAGGCAGCCATGAAACAGCAAGAAAAGATCCTTAAGTGTAAGGATGTGTCACTGGTGACCAAGATCAAGATAATTCATGCCACAATATTCCGCTTTACCATGTAGGGATGTGAAAGTTAGACAATGAAGAAAGCAGATAGAAAGAAAGTTGATTCACTTGAAATATGGTGTTGGAGGAGTTTTGCAAATACCATGGACCACCAAAAATAAAAATCAGAGGGCTAAGAACTTTAAAAGAGCCTTGCTGGATCAGACCAATGCTCCATCTAGTCCAGCATCCTGTCTCACACTGTGGCCAACCAGTTCCTTTGGAGGGCCAACAACAGGGCATAGAGGCTGAGGCCGTCCCCAGAAGTGGTGTTCTCCCTTCCTAAATCTGGGATTTAGAGGCTTGGTGCCTCTGAATGTGGAGATTCCCCTCAGTCACCATGGCTAGTAGTCAATGATAAATTTATCCTCCATGAACCTATCTAATCTCCTGTTAAAATTATTTATTCCTGTGACCATCACTACATCCTCTGGCAGCGAATTCCACATTTTAATCACTCTCTGTGTAAAGTAGTATTTTCCTTCTGTTCATCCTGAACCTACTGCCCATCAGCTTCATTGGATCCTCTTGAGTTCCAGTGTTTTGGTCAATTCTCTCCACCCCATGCCTAATTTTATAAATCTCTATCATGTCCCCCCTTAGTCATCTCTTTTCTAAACTGAAAAGTCCCAAATTCTTCAGCCTTTCCTCATATGGAAGGTGCTCCAACCCCCCTAAGCATCTTGGTTGTCCTCCTCTGTACTTTTTCCAGCTCTGCAATGTCCTTTTGGAGATATGGTGACCACAACTGTACACAGTATTCCAAATGAGGCTGCCCCATACATCAGGGGCATTACAATACCAGCCGTTTTATTCTCAATCCCTTTCCTAATAATCCCTAACATAAGAGTTTGCCTTTTTCACCACTGCAACACACTGGGTTAATACTTTCACTGAGTTATTCACTACGACCCCAAAATCTCTTCCCCTCTCAGTCTCAGCAAGTTTAGACCCCATTAACCTATACTTGAAGTTGGGAATTTTTGTCACAATATGCCATCACCTTACACTTAAGAACACTGAAATTCATTTGCCACATTGTTGCTCACCCACCCAGTTTGTGAAGGTCCTCGTAGAGCTCTTCACAGTCAGCCCTGGTTTTCACCATCCTGAATAATTTTGTGTCATCTGCAAACTTGGACACTACACTACTCAGCATTCACTCCAGATCACTGATGAATAAATTAAACAGTACTGGCCCCAATACCGATCCTTGTGGGATCCCGCTGCTTACTTCCCTCCATTGTGAGAACTGTCCCCTGATTCCTACTCTTTGCTTCCTATCATTTAACCAGTTTTTAATCCGTAAGAGAACCCATCCTCCTATCCCATGACTGCTAAGTTTACTCAGGAGTCTTTGATGAGATACCTTGTCAAAAGCCTTTTGAAAGTCCAGGTATATAATGTCTACCAGGTCACCGTTGTCTACATGCTTGTTCACTTTCTCAAAGAACTCCAAAAGGTTGGTGAGGTAGGACTTCCCTTTGCAGAAGCCATGCTGATTTTCCCTCAGCAGGTTTTGACCCTCTGTGTGCCTAACAATTCTATCTTTGATTACAATTTCTACTCATTTGCCTGGGATCGACATTAGGCTGACTGGCCTGTAATTTCCTGGTTCCTCATTGGATCCCTTTTTAAAAACTACTGTCACATTTGCTACTCTCCAGTATCCTGGTACAGTAGATAGATTACATATACAGGTTAGTAGCTCAATGAGCTCACATCTGAGTTCCTTAAGAACTCTCAGGTGTATGTCATCAGGATCTGGAAACTTACCAGTTTTTAATTTTCTCAGTAGGTCTAGAATTTCAACTCACGTCACCTCAGTTTGGCTGTTCTTCAGACTCCCTTCCTAAAAACGGGTTGTGGCATGGGTATGTGCCCCACTCTTTTCACAGTGAACCCAGAAGCAAAAAAGTCACTGAGCCTCTCTGTCATCTACCCATCTTCCTTTAGCAATCCCTTTATTACTTTGTCATCCAAAGGCTCCACTGCTTCTCTGGCTGGTTTCCTGCTCTGGATGTATTTTTTAAAAGTTTACTGTCTGTCTTGATGATTTCAGCAACTCGCTCAAAATCCCTTTTTGTGTGCCTAATTATTGACTCTTTTGCCTGAGCTTGTGGTCCCTCCTGTTCAATTCACCGGGGCAGACATTTCACTTTATAAAAGAAACCTCTTTACTTTTTATAGCTTCCTTGTGTTGTTCTCAATCAAATCAAGCCTAAACTCTCTCTAGACACTAAAATGACCAAATGGAGGCTATCATACTTTGATTGGGAAAAGACAACAATCACTGGAAAAGACAATAATCCAAGGGAAAGTTGAAGACAGCAGGAAAGGAGGAAGATCCAACATGAGATGGATTGACTCAATCAAGGAAGCCATAGCTCAGTTTGCAATAGGACATTTTGGAGGTCATTAATTCATAGGGTCACTGTAAGCAATTTGACAGCACTTAACACACACATTTTCTCACCCCAGAACAGCTCTTCTACCTAAGTATTCTATGTGCAGCCTGTGACTTCTGTTCAGTCCTGCAAATCTGACCCTTTGCAAGCAATAATGAAGGCTGTGCAGTCTTCTCTTTCGTGCTTGCCCCAATAATAAAGTCACACACATCCCTGGCTATTTATGTTGACTACTTGTGCGAATTTTCACTAACAACAATCTTCTCAACTCAGAATCTTGTACCATAAAAATGTGTTGCCAATACTTTACTGGAATCCATGTTATATATTAATCATAAAGAATTCAAGAAAGTTCATAATAAAGATCCAAAGGAAAGCACTCTATGATGGTACCTGTTGCTTCTTCATCAAAGCAAGCAAAGGCATTTCTGATTACATCTTCTGGATCAGTGCCATTTAGTTTCTCTCCAAACATTGTCAGAAACATGGTGAAGTTTATTGGTCCTGGGGCCTCATTCATCATGGCATCTAGGTATTCATCTGTTGGATTCTTTCCTGCAATCAGATATTCAAATCTTTAAAATCAGATAATATATGATATGTCCTGTTACAGAATCAGCTTTTTGAAAAATGTTCAGCTGTAAATGTTAAGATTAATAAAAATTTCTGGCACTGAAAGCATTAGAAAAACTCAGGTAAACCCCCCCCTTTTAGTAGCTAATGGGAAGCATGCATAACCATTTACAAGAGGGGGAAAACATTACCCAGTGAAGCAAGCATATCATGCAGGTCTTCTTTATCAATGAAGCCATCTCTGTTTTGATCAATCATGTTGAATGCTTCTTTGAATTCTTGAATCTGTGACTGGTCAAACATAGCAAACACATTGGAAGTTGCCCGCTGGGGGCGCTTCTTTGTGGTCTTGGTCTTTGCTCTTTTGCTCGACATATTGGCTGTTGGATTCTAGGAGAAAAAGAAAATAGTCACTGGTTTCTATAGCCCAGATAAGAAAATGACATACCAGGGAAATACTTGGGTCTACAAAGCTATTATTTCTGTATAAGAACTCCTAATAAAAGACAGCTATATTTTAAATGTACTGGTTTATTACTGCAAGGAGACTTCTGGAAAAGTGCACTAAAATAATAAAACAAGATAAATAGTACTTGAATTTTTTTTAAAAAACTCTTAATTTGTTAAATAGCTAACGTGATCTAATGGCTAAGGCATTATGTTTCGATGTGGGAAAACCAAACTCAAAACAGCTTTATCAAGAAATTCACTGAATGGACTTTCATGCCTAAAAGGTAGTTCTCAGCTCTTTAGAGAAAGTATGGGACTTAAATGTTAAAAAAAAAAATCTCTACAGAGTAGACACCTTACCCAGGCCTGACAAAACTAAGATTTTCAGCCATACTAGATGTCTGAGACACTGTCAGGATACCCTCAAAACTAGACTTAATTCCCACATTTTATGGGACAGAAGACTCCTTGCATTTCTTAGAAACAGTAATTCTGACTACTTCTGGAAAAGCTTGGTAATCACAATTGAGTCACACACGTGACCTGACTGACTCCTGTACAGTTTTGACTTCACAATAAGGCTGTTTCCCCTGTGTATGCTCCTTATGTTTTCTCACCTATTAAATCCTCCTTGGTAAAAGAGCAGGCAAAGCGGCTAGCCTTATAACAGAAGATTTTTTCACCTCTGGTCTTCAAATAAATCCCTAACTAAATGAACAATAGCTGCAATACCATCTTGACTTAGTGATCAATATTAAAGCTCCCTAAAGGGAGGGAGAAACCTTTTTTTGCAACCCATCATGACCTCAGGCTAATTTAGGGACACTTTGTTGTGATAAGAACATAAGAACATAAGAGAAGCCAATGTTGAATCAGGCCAATGGCCCATCTAGTCCAACACTCTGTCACACAGCGGCCAAAATATACCAGGTGCCATCAGGAGGTCCAGCAGTGGGGCCAGGGCACCAGAAGCCCTCCCACTGTTGCCCCCTCCAGCACCAAGAATAGAGTGCATCACCTGCCCCAGACTGAGAGTTCCCATCTATACCCTGTGGCTAATAGCCACTGGTGGACTTCTGCTCCATATGTTTATCTAATTTCCTCTTGAAACTGTCCATGCTTGCAGCTGCCACGACCTCCTGTGGCAGTGAATTCCATATGTTAATCACTCTTTGGGTGAAGAAGTATTTCCTTTTATCTGTTCTAACCCGACTGCTCAGCAATTTCATAGAGTGCCCACGAGTTCTTGTATTGTGAGAAAGGGAGAAAAGTACTTCTTTCTCAACCTGCTCAATCCCATTCATAATCTTATAAACCTCGATCATGTCACCTCTCAGCCGTCGTTTCTCCAAGCTAAAGAGCCCCAAGCATTTTAACCTTTCTTCATAGGGAAGGTGTTCCAACCCTTTTATCATTTTTGGCTCCAATGTGCATCACTTTGCACTTGGCCACATTGAACCCCATTTGCCACGTTGACGCCCACTCACCCATCCTCGACAGATCCCTTTGGAGTGCCTCACAATCCTCCCTGGTTTTCACCTGTTTCATGATCATTCACAATTGACTATAGATGTTTATAAATTATAAATAACTAGGAAGGGAAGCCCGTTGTGGACCCGAGACAACGGGCGCTAGACAGGGCCCCCCCCGCGAAGAAGGTGGAGGAGGCAAGCGTATGGACAGCCGTTGGGGAAGGAGCTCATCCGCCGCCCCGGCCTCCACCGTCCCCCTCTCTGAGACTCCGTCTCTCCAGGGCTGTGATGTCCCCCCTGGGGCTGGAGCTGGCCTCGCTCCCCGCTCAGCACCATCGGCTGGCATCGCAGCCACCCTTCCCCGGCTGCTGGCAGCGGCGTTTGCTCGCAGCGTTTGCCTCCCACCTCCCAGCCAATGGCACGCCAGCAGCCTTGAGCGGCAGCTGTCGGATCAATAGCTGACAGTGCGCATTTTTCTCTGCTCCACATAGGCCAGCGGGGAAGGGAAAACTCAATTATATATAAGGAGAGATGGTTAAGCACAACCCCAACAAGGCCTAGTACAGATAATTCATATTTACACATAGTTTGTAGGAGGGAAGGGGAAGTGTACAGGCACAAGGACTGCTGTAGAATGGCCTTAGAACAGCATATACATTGTTATGGCAGGTCTTATGGAGCAATAATATAAAAGCATTGAGACTGATACTGAAATAGAGTAGATTCTGAAGTATTTCTATAACAGATTCTACATTCTATAAAGTATTTCAGTACCAGACGATTTCAGACTACTAAATGTGTGCTTAATATAAAGTTTCTAATAATTTAGGCATTTGTGAATTATTAATACTGCCTATAAATCATCAATATACCTAATTCTAAACAAGAACAAATCTGTGGATACATAAACTGAGATATGGAAGCCATAAATCGACAAGACAGATCTTTCAGCAAGCCTGAAAAAAGCCCCAGGTTTGCAGAAATAATTTTTTAAAGGGTTGCCCCACCTACCCTCAATAATAAAAACAGGGCCTATAGCTTTAACAAATGAATGCCCTTTCAATGAATGCTCTGAGGGTTGCCAACCACAACAATATTATCAGCCTTCAAGCCTTGGTCTTTCAGGAAAAGGCAAGGGGAGAGGAAAGCATCCTTTCCAGGGTTGTTCTGGCCTTTGAGGGAGGACTTGCTGGGGCCAGGCCTGAGAGCAACCACCAGGTGACTTGATACCATACATCTTGCATGACTCACCTTAGGGCTGGCTACTTGCTACTGTTCAACAGCAACCACCCCACTAAACTCAGTATGGTGCAGGCATTAGAGTTTCAGACTAGGATCTCAGAGGTCAAAGTTTGAATCCCAACAATACTGTGGAAGCTCACTGGTTGACTTTGAGCCAATCACACACACTCAGCCTAAGGTATCTCAGAAATAGATTTCTCAGGTCTCCCCCAGTCCTGCCAACACTTCACAGGATGGTGGAGAAGAAATGGCAAGAAATGGAGAGGTGGCACCCTGGCATTAAGCAGAAGTGCAATGTCAGTTCTGAGGCCAATTGGAACATCATTACAATGATGGTGCCAGAAGTGATTTTACACACTGACACAATGCTGGCAGCCCTACTCACAGGGTTGTTGTGAGGATAAAATGGAGGAAAGGAGAATGATGTAAGCTGTGAATAAAGGCAGGATGTAAATACAGGAAATAAATAGTAAATATAACTGAAGAAGATGGGACAGATAGTGGATGGAGAGAAGAGAAGCAAGCAAGGAAAGGTGAGGATATTGGGGTTGTCAAGGCAAGGGAAAGAGGATATAGTATCGGGAGGGGAAAACAGGGAAGGAGAACCCCCCCCTCAAGTCTTTGAAGGTTCCCCACTGCACAAATGAGCCACAGCTTTCCTGGGGACAGGCTGCCAGGGCAGTGAAGGAGGAAATGCTGAAGACAAGAAAGCAGATAAAGGTAGGTTGGCTGGTGGGTGGGAAGGAGACAAAGCAGGAAAAGTGGACAGGCTCTTTCAGGGAAGGGGAAGAGGAAATTGTAGAAAATGGGAAAATGAGACATCCTTTCAAGAACTTGAGAGTCCCCAACTTGTAGGTACTATTTTTTAAATTTAGAAATTGCAGAAAGTAGTATGATGATGGGCAGTATTAATAATTCACAGTAGAATAAAATTCCCAATACAATAGTCTAAAACAAACAGAAGAACAAACCAAGTTCTCTATAGTATCACAGCCAATATCAGAGATTTATTATTAATTGCAAGTGATCATTGCATAGAAGTTACATTAGATGGTTAACACTGTGAGGTTTGCATCATTCATACTGCTGAGATTATTATTTTTATGATATATTGTATTACTCTAACCAGACATTAATCATTTCTAGTAAAAGGAAAAAAATCATAAATATAAAACAGAAACTATAATTAGAGACGTTGTTTTCCTTATTTCCTCCCATGATTGAAACCTAGTCTGAGGCACCAGAATAATTTTACTAAATGAAGATGACATTCTAAGGCAACCAAAGCAACACAGTTCCTACTAACAGCTAAACATAAAATAATAACTAATTTATTTTCTTTACCCCTCAAAAAACCTCAAACATTACATTCCACAGTTCAAGCCTTTTAAAATTCAATATGTACATGAAAGCAGCTGTAGACATCCAGCGCAGACAATATAAACTGTTTACTACTACTACTACAGAAACATATACTGTTCTGCTAACATGAACTTTCACAATATCCTAAAATGAAACTTTGTCCTTATAGCTGTTTTCTACCCTTTGAGAGTAAACTTCTTCACATAGCTTTGTTTTTGAGCTGTCGTAGTCCAAAGCCACACTTTACAGCCCCAGAAAACCGAATTATTAAAATAAGTTTTTTCCCCAACCAGGCAATATTCCTCAATTGTACAGAAATGTTCAAATGAACTCTGAACTTCCTCCCAAAATACAAAACCATAAATTTTGCAAGGGAAAAACCTTACCATATTACAAAGTAAAACTGCAGCTCAATAGTTTACTAAACTTCCAGATAGCAGCAGATGATGTACACGAGTTATATTGTAGGGGAGATCTACAAATAGTAACACTGATTTCATCCACTGATTAAGTCCAGAATTTTAAACTTGTGTTCCATATACAACTCTGACACATAAGAACACAAATTACTGTCACAGACTAAAAATAAGCTCAAGTAGAAGTCACCCAACAAACATTCATTGCCCTTTCACAAGCAGAATAATCTCACAAGAGCATGGTAGATGGAAGATTCCATATTGAAACATCTTTAATTTATCTCAGATTTTAGTAGTTGCCCTACCACCCATAAAAGCTGAAGGTGAACTGAACAGATTCAGGACCACCTCATAAGATGTTTTCCCTACACAGGAGTCACTTCCATGTAGCAAAAACACATACACAGTCATGCAACACACACTCTCTTTTGCTCACCACATGTAAGATTCCTCATCAATGCAACCTTATGCAAACAGCACTGCTATTTAGCCGAGCCTCTGATCATCTCTAACTAGTTGGGATAATTTATATAAAAAGCACCTACAGGACTGTGGGAGGAAAGCAAGACACGCTGAAAAGAGAAACAGCTATCCCACAGCATTTCTACTGATTGATTCTCCAGGCAAACTTCAGTGGATTAAGAGGCACAATCTTGAAGCTATTACATCATATATGGGGTATTTTGGGAAAAATAAAACCAATTTGACCTCAGAATGTTATCACATACTACCAGCCACGCAGTCCACAAATGAAGTCTCTTGGTTTTCCTGGAGACAATAAAAGCAAGAATAGGTCTACATCTTATTTATGGTGGCCAAAAGTAACTTTAACGTTATGATCAGTCATTCAACTAAAATACAAAATGAGGAAGCTAGTTACAGAATTTGACCTTTTGTATTCTTCCTTTCCATGTACAATACAGCGGTGAATTTTTCTGTCCCCTTAAGATTTACTATTACAAGCAGTTCAGGTTGGATGATTCATGATAATCATACAATTAAAACATTCACTGAAATGTTTTAATACTTGAGATTTACTAGGTGAAACTCTGCAGCTAATGTACAAACAGGATTTTTTGTGTATCAATCCTTTGGACATCCACTAGATACCCAAAAGAACTCTTTCAGTGAGCTCCAAAACAAAGGCCAACTGAAAGCCATTACTTTACATATAATGTACTCTGCTGTGTCCTTTCTTCCACAATAAAAATTGGATTTTCAAAACTATCTGCAGTATGTTAAGCTTCTTTGGTGACCAGGCAAGAAAACTTGACAAAAGTTTATTTTACAGAGTTATTCATGTTCTGAGACCCACATATAAGACAGCCTCCTCTGCTCTGTCAGCCTTGCTCATCTGAGCAGGCCCTTCTGAAGTTGCTGCCATGAAAACAGGTATGATCAGTGGCTGTCTCTGAGTAGTTTCTGTGGTGAGTCCCTGGTGAAGTAACGTACCTGACAAAGCCAGGAAGGAACCAACACTGGTATCATTCCACAGAATGGGTAAAATGAAACTTTTTAGAGGTCATTTTTTCAAAAGGGATGTTTCTGGTTTTTAATGTCTGCTGAATGTTTATCAAGGGTTTTCATCACAGGTTTTTAATTTTGTACTGTGCCTCAAGAAATGCAGACTAGAAATGAAGCAATGCTTGTAAAGCAATTATTGAGCAAAACCCCTCTTTTTTAGCTTGAGATTTTAAAAGGAAATTACTTTTAGTGAAACAGTACAGCCTCAAAGCCCTTAATAAGGTCTGTTCATTTATACCAGTGAGTTTGTGACTTGAATCAGAGGAAGGGCTTCCTTGAAGTGATGCAGAAGGCAGAGTTGAATAAGTAAGGTAAGCAACTGCTCAAGTAGTTTAATTAAGACAACAATGCTCTCAACAGAAATACAGCTCCAAGGTTCCAAAGATTAGGTTTAGAGGGCATCCACAATCCTACACCCTCAAGTAATGCAAGGAAAAAAAATGTTTAACAGGCATCTCATATTCAGTGTTCCCTCTAAGCTGAGTTAGTGTGAGCTAGGTCAGTTTTTTTAGCCTCTGGCTCACATATTTTTGTCTTGACTCAGGAAGGATGGCTCCAGAGCAAACTAATTTATGCAGTAGCCGAATTGCTTGCTCACATCCTTAATGCCAGTAGCTCGCAAAGTAGATTTTTTGCTCACAAGACTCCACAGCTTAGAGGGAGCATTGCTTGTATTACTTTCCTGGGCTTACATACTGAACTTAAGAGAAATGGAGCCAAGTATACACAAGACACCTATTATGAAGAATTTCAGTAAATGTATTAAAGTAAAGGTAAAGGTTCCCTTGCTCGAAAGCCAGTCGAATCCGACTCTAGGGTTGCGGTGCTCATCTCCATTTCAAAGCCTGAAGAGCCAGCGCTGTCCAAAGACGTTTCCGTGGTCATGTGGCCGGCATGACTAAACACCAAGGTGCACGGAACGCTGTTACCTTCCCACCGAAGTGGTACCTATTTATCTACTTGCAATTTCTTGCTTTCGAACTGCTAGGTTGGCAGGAGCTGGAACTAGAGACAGGAGCTCACCCCATCATGCGGCAACCGGGTCTCGAACTGCTGAACTACTGACCTTCCACAGCCTGCAGTTCAGCGTCTTAACCACTTGAGCCACCGCAGCTCCTAGTAAATGTATTAGCACACATTTATATTTATACAGCCATTCTAGTTGGCTATTTAGATCAGGTCAGTTTATACCTCAAGAACTATTTCAGGGGGCATGCCTGCAATAAGTATTGCAACTGGAATCTTGCTATAGTGAAACACCCCTTTTGATATGGTCTCTCTTGGAATGCAAGGCAAGATGCTCCGTGAGACCTGAAACAACATTTTAAATATGCAGGCCTCAGAAGCAAATTTGCAGTTTTCCAGTCCAACTCAATGTAGTCAGTATGCACGATGACTGATCACCTTATTCTTCACTTTTAATGCTAACATTTCCAGTTACTTTCAGCTCTACCTTTCATGAGTAACTGCATCTACAGCCCTTGAGCAAATTCTACACAGAAACTCATTGTATTTCACACGGCTGGAGGCTGGAAATCAACTCTGTAACCAGCTTTGAATTGAGGAGTTACCCAGAAGGCCTGTAGAGTACTTTCAAGGCTTGGCTTTTGGACGAATAATGTGTTGTCGAAGTGCATCTGAACTTTAGAAAGTCCTGTCATTCAGCACCGAGCAATTCTCCTCTAGAAAACTTCTCCAAAACAATCTGGCACAGCCCTACCGAGGCAGGCCCCAGAGCTCTCAGAAGGGGAAGGAATTTAAGACAAAGCGTTTCAGGGACAGCGGAGGTAACCGGCGACTGCTCCTGGCAGCGCCTCGAACTCTGCTGTGGAAACGACGGCAAGCGCAGCGCCGAGACGGACCTGCAGCGAGCAGCTTCTGTGCCGACAGTCACTGTCCGTGTGGGATTTGGTTCAGGGACCCCGCCAGCCCTGGTCTGACAGGAGCCAAAGCCACCAACACACACAACAAGGCCCGGGCGGATCCATCACGAGCGACGTCTTGCAGCCATTTCCTGAAAGCCCATTTTGGGGCGCATCACGGTGGCGCTCCTCTCCCCGCCCCGCCCCGCCCCCGGTCTCGAGGCCGTCCGAAATGTGCATCCGGCCTGTTAAGTGTCCCGCCCTTCTCGGCGATGAGCCGAAAACATCACCGGTCAAAATGGGGAGAGCTAGAAAGCGCCCCCCCCCCCGTCGCTGGAAGCGGTCGAGCCGAGGACCCCGCTGGCCGAGAGGGGTGACGCCCCTCCTCAGCTGCGGCTACCAGCGCCATGACAGCCCCACCCCATTCCGACGCCAGTCCCCGAGAGCCAGAGCGACGGCGAGGCCCCCCAACCCAGGCACATAGGCGGCACCAGCCGGGCTTTCCCCAAAGGGAAGGCGGCGGCAAAGACGCCACCACGACCGCCAGCCTCCCCCGTCCCCGCAAACGGGCTCCCTGCCGAGCGAGACGTTTTCTCTCACCTGAGCGGCAACGGGAGACAATCAGCGGCAAGATTAGATGACCCCAACCAGACCCAAAGGCAGGAACGCGAAGGACTCGAACGGGCTCGACACTTCCGGAGAGCGCAACACCGGGACGAACTATCGTCGAAGGCGCACAGGATTGGGGGGAGGCAAGAATGAGACTGGGGCTTCTGCAGGGAGAACAGTGAGTCAGTGGCACAGAAAGCGCGTAAGGGGCCAGGCCCAACCACACGCCCCCTTCCCTCCTTTACCAAGATCTTAATGCCGCTGCGTCCACAAAAGATGTGGATTATCGTCTTAGTCCACTTCTTCCCTCTCCTGCGGCTGAGCTGGTACGGTCCCGTAGTGCGCTCACCGCATTCCAAAGAACTGGGCGGGGTGGGGAGAGCGAGCGCGAGCGGGAGAGGAGAGGCTGATGCCCTTGTAAGGAATTGAAGAGTCTTTCCTGTTTGTCACTAACGGCCGGCGATCGCGGAGCTAGTGACGTCGCGGGTCGCGCGGGTCAAGTGACGTGCCTGCAGTGGAACGCGGGGGTGGGAGGGGGCTTCGACTACCGAATTCAAGAGAGCTTAAAAACGGGGCGCCGGGGAGCATGGACTGTTCAACTACAGACTGCGAGTGGAGAGCATAGGCTAGGACCTGGGAGGCATCCTGGGTTGATGTGCTATGAAATTCTTAGCCATGTTCACAAGTTATAGTGAATGTATATGCAAACCATGAACGTTGTATCCTTTTTTCTTTATGTGTGCGTTGAGTACTTCTGCCTTCAGCTCAGCAGTGGGGATGGAGCAATGACCAGACCATCCCCTAGAATCACTCACTGATTTATTTAAACCTTTATCATCCCTCTTTTCTTGCCCAGTGTGGATACGCAGTAAGCTTGCAACATCATCCTCCCTTCCTCCTTTTTGTCCTCACAGCACCTCCACTGTGAATTAGGTTAGGCTGAAAGAGAGTGACTGGCCCAAGTCACCTAGGGAGTTTCCATGACAGAATGTGGATTTGAACCTGGGTCTTGCAGAGCCTAGTCTGACCATTACATCACCATGCCTCCCATAACAATTCAGGAGCAGATAAAAATGTGCAAGTGGCCGGGGCAGTGCTGCTTCAAGCCACACAATTCCCCCCTCAGACAGCTGGCATTGTGTCATATATTCTCCCAGAGAGGTGATGGCAGCTAAAAATTGTTTCCACTTGGTCAGACCTCTACATGACTACGTCTAAATTATTGACCACACCATCATTGGCTTAGTCACCTAGTCACCATCTAACATAACATGCTATCTGACAACAATGTCCTTCTGCCTTTTACTGAGGACAAACAAATCAGTAGCCATGTGAAATAAATAGGCAGAAACTGGAGAGTGGACAGACAGAAGCCCATGGGAGAACAGTTTTCCAGGACACGCTTATATGCTTGAAAGTCAGCACTTTTCCAATAAACGAACATTAAAACAGGAGTCCATTGGGAAATTGATAAATTGGAATTCCACAATAAATTTCATAGTACTGATCAGGGGTTCACCATATCTGATAGTTATCTCAGTCTCTATAACTGTAAAATTGCTTAATATAACTAATAGAGCAATAGGGGGGATCAGAATAGGGACGCAACTGACACCTATGCTGGCCCAATGTGGAGTTACACCACAGTAAGGGCTGTTTACACTGGCACAGAACTAGTGGTGCCATGCCACTGAGTAACACCAACAGAGCAATGGCACTAATGGCACAATTGTTCGATAGCAGCTGGCAACCCATCACGAGTGGTGGGATGCCTTTTCCAGGGGACAGCAATGAATGGATGGGCTGGCAACATCTGTAACAGCTGCTACTGGGCACTTGGAGGGGCTTCTTGCTTTAGTGAGGGATATGGATGAGGGTCCTCCTGGCACCTCCCATGACCCCTGCCCTGCCTCCTGCTGTGCCTCCGATGGGGTGGCAAGCAGGTTGGCATGGGGCTGCCCTTGGTGGCGTGGGTGCCCTCCTGGATTCTAGTGTGAGTGCCGGGGACACCCTCACATCCTCTAGGGCCCTGTGTGCTCTGTGTTATGTGCTTACCTGGAAGTCATGGTTGACTTCTGGTGACCCCTACTGGGGCTTGGATGTTTTTCAGAGACGTGGCTTGATTTGCCTGCTTCTGCATGCCACTTCTGGTATTCTTAGGAGGCCATCCTTACAAGTACTTGTCAGAGTTGGCCCTGCTGAGATTGGGCGTGCCTGGGCTATCCAGGTCAGGACCTTGTCTCAGCCTCCTTGACTCATGACTTCCATTGGTCCTGCCTGCTCTATCTAACACGCTGCCCGGCCTTGCAACAACAGTGGAACGGAACACTGCAGCAGGATCGCTATGGACACCGCTGCAGCAGCACCCAGCAACACTGTTGGGGCACCTTTTTCCCATTTGGCCTCCACATAATTATCCCCTTAGGGAGGAGACTAGCACGCAGCTGTATCGCGGCCAGCTGCCTCAGTGCAAGCGCAACACAAGATTGCTTTGCCCACGTGTGTTTTCAATTAGAGCGCATGAATGGTCACTGTGATCTGTATACTTTTGAGTTTTTTTAAGAACATAAGAGAAGCCAGTGTTGGATCAGGCCAGTGGCCCATCCAGTCCAACACTCTGTCACACAGTGGCCAAAAATACCAGGTCCCATCAGGAGGTCTACCAGTGGGGCCAGGACACTAGAACCCCTCCCACTGTTGACCCCCCCCCAAGCACCAAGAATACAGAGCATCACTTCCCTAGAGTTCCTATCTATACCTTGTGGCTAATAGCCACTGATGGACCTTTGCTCCATATGTTTATCTAATTCCCTCTTGAAGCTGTCCATGCTTGTAGCCGCCACCACCTCCTGTGGCAGTGAATTCCATGTGTTAATCACTCTTTGGGTGAAGAAGTACTTCCTTTTATCCGTTCTAACCTGACCGCTCAGCAATTTCATTGAGTGCCCACGAGTTCTTGTACTGTGAGAAAGGGAGAAAAGTACCTCTTTCTCTACCTGCTCTATCCCATGCATAATCTTATAAACCTTGATCATGTTACCACTCAGCCGTCGTTTCTCCAAGCTAAAGAGCCCCAAACCCTTTAACCTTTCTTCATAGGGAAAGTGTTCCAACCCTTTTATCATTCTAGTTGCCCTTTTCTGCACTTTTCCCAAAGCTATAATATCCTTTTTAAGGTGTGGTGACCAGAACTGTACACAGTATTCCAAATGAGGTTGCACCATTGATTTATATAGGGGCATTATGATATTGGCTGATCTGTTTTCAATACCCTTCCTAATAATCCCCAGCATAGCATTGGCCTTTTTTATTGCAGTCACACACTGTCTCGACATCTTCAGTGAGTTATCTACTACGATTCCAAGATCTCTCTCTTGGTCAGTCTGCCAGTTCGGTGTCATAAATCAGTGTCATAAATCAGGCCCTTTATGCCATTATTCACACTTTCCTCTTTCTCTAAATAAACATCTGATTGATTGAGAATTTGTTTTGGGCATCTAACAAAGTTGGCTGAAGCCCACAATTGCTTATGCTACCATAATCAAGGTGCCCCATTGCCCCCCCCATTGTTTAGGTGCCCCTATTGTTTACATGAAAACTGACAGCACTGGATTGAGTCCTTACTATACAATACAGTTGACCCAGGTGGGGAGCAGATTTAAAATGTTTCCATGACAACATGGAAACTTGACCAAGCAGAAGCTATTCTCAGCAGCAACCACACTACTGTGATATGTTATTGTGAGTGATTTGCTGTCTCAGTCCTTTGAATGGGTCTGTCACTGCAATGGGTTGGCCTCAAGCGATACCCGATAGGAGTCAAGGCCTTTGACAAAGGAATAAAAAAGCATCTTGTGGCACCCCAAGCACTAATATGTTTATTGTGGAATAAGCTTTAGGGTTTCAAAGAGCCTGGGGAAAAGGTGTCCTGTCTCTTTAACAGGGGCTTAAATGGAATGTTATTTCTCAGGTGATGTTACTTATCTCCGTGCTATGAAGAGCTTCACCTGCTCATTTCCACCCTTTAATCCTCTATTAAAGGGACAGGGCAACCTAACATTGTTGGTATTGGGTTAAATGGGGGGGGGGAATTGCCTTGGAAGCACAGAAGCTTTTTTTCACAGTATCCCCACTTCTCCATGTTTCTCAGTTAAGGGAAAAATGCTGTTCAAATAAATTATAAGGGTGATCTGACTCCAATGGTAACAAGAGAAAGAAATTTTACTTACAAAAATAGAAGCACATCTTACATAACATATTCATGTAGGTACATTTAACTTATTGTGAACAGATTAACTTCAAAAAGGTTAACTTGCTACAGCTCCCAGGTAAGAGAGAGAAGAGCGGTGCTATATAGATAAAACAGAAGGCGAGCAAGGGCCAAAGAGGCTCAGCATCTAACTGATGAGAGGACAGAGGCAACTGCCAAGGGTACCCGAGTGAGATAATTCTCTTATCCCTGTCCCTCCCAGATCCTCTTGCATGCAGAGTTACAAATTTCAACAGTTGGTAATCTTAGTATGTTTTCATGAGCCAGAGTCTGTCTCATCAGATGTTTGAACTGGAGTTATAGGGAAGGGGCAGGTGTGTGAGGACATGGCAAAGAAACTGCAGCCAAGGAGAGAGACAAAAACTAAAATGGTCTGCTCAAAGCCTGAAGACATTTTTAAAAATCACTTTCATTTTAGACTACTCTGTTTATTTCGTGTTTTTCTTGATAGTTTGTTGTCCTCCTTTATTGGTTCATTTTGTTTTAATTGTTAGCTGTGAGCTGCCTCAAGCATGTTCTGGAGAGGCAGTATGCAAGTTCTCTAAATACAGAAGAGAAGCTGGGAGTGGGCTGAAAGTGAAGCACCCTCAGGGTATCTCTCTGGATCTGATGCAAGGGAGCAGATTGGCTGCCTTGCAGGAGTGCCTCTTTGGTTCCCTTCACCTTGCCCTGACCTGGATAACCCTGGCTAGCCTGCTCTTGTCAGATCTCAGAAGCAGGGTCAGCCCTGGTTAGTATTTGAATGGGAGACCACCATGGAATACAATGGTTAGTATGCAGAGACAAGCGATGGCAAACCACCTCTGAACATCTCTTGCCCACGAAAACTCTATGGAGTCGCCATAAATCAGACTTGACAGGAAAAAAAAGTTCTCCTTCAGTGGGGGAAGTCATCCAAACTGGTTAGGTTTGCCTCCGCTCGCTCCAGGTAGGGCTATGCAAATTTGTGTAGACTGTATTGGCTCAGAGTGAGGCTGACCCTCCAGTTTAAATAGCCCTGCCGCTTCAAGCAGGACGCTCGAGCCTAGCTCTGCTTTCTTGGAGACTCTTGCCTTACATGGAAGATGGGGAAAAGCCTTGCAGAAAGGCCCCATCGTTGGTCTTGAGAGAAGGAAAAAGAGACTTTTAAGACAAGCCTCTCCTGCCTGAGATTCCAGGCACTGGAGACTGGCCAACGGCAGAAACATCTACAAGGCCACAGACTGCCCTCAATGGGAGACCGTTGTGGCAGGCCTCTCCCGCCTGAGGATTCAGGCATCGGAGACTGGCACAGGCCTCAGTCAGTGCTGCCAGACCTGAGGCCTCAGGTCGTTTGTGCAGCCGGCCCCCAGCTGCACTGGAAAAACTGCTCTCTAGGATAGGGTTGGGGGAGGAGATGGAAAACTAAAGGTAGGTTGATGGTTGGCTGGGAGGGAGATAGGATTGTCAACTCCAGGTTGGGAAATTCCTGGAGGTTGGAGGGGTTGAACCTGGAGAGGGTGAGTGTTGAGGAGGGATGGGACCTCAGACAAGTACAATGCCATAGACTCCACCCTCCAAACCAGCCACTCCCTCCTGGGGAACCACTGTTACCAATCTTGGGGGTGGGCTGGAGATCACTCAAAATTACTACTGCTCTTCAGGTTGCAAAGATCAGTTCCTCTGGAGAAAATGGTGGACCCTGTCATTATACCCTGCTGAGATTGCCACAGTAAATTGTCACTGAGTGCCCAAAGCCGGGGCACTCTCCCAGAGCCTCTTTCTAGAGCCTGTTGTATTTATTTCTACAACGGGCCTTATTCCTAGTTTCTGAATAAAGCAAATAGAAAAAACATGGCACAAGCCTCCAGTTTTCAGGAAACTGAATCTTGGAAGCACTGCCTGTGGAATTTCTCATTACACAGAGAAGTGGCTGAGCATATAATAGCTGAGAATAGGTTTGAATACATAAACAGAAAGTAAGTGTGCTGTATCGAAGAATGATTCTGTTATGTATTAAGTCAATAAAGCATTGCATTAGCTTTACCGTGGCTCCATTAGAACTTAGCATTACATGGACTGACAAATAGGCCAACCAGAGAAGCCTTTGTCTTCAGTGGGAAACAATCTCATTGGTTCCAAACTCTGTGTTCCAATTGGTTGTTATCTGTTTATTGGGTGTGGTTTTGCCCGTTCTAATAATATATAAGTCAGCCTGGTTCAATGCATTTTTGTTCCTGTGTTATGAGCTGAATAAACAAATCACTTGTTTAAGAGCTGCCTCGATCTCAGTTCATAATACTGGCAACGAGGATGGGATGCAGTGGGTAGGCAGCCCCACAGAACCATAAGCAAATCACTAACCGGGCAAGGAATCGTCTCCTTGGCCCTAAGCGCTAGTCACAACAGACGGCAAGGAACAGTTGCCTTGGTCCCAAGTGACATCAGTGAGCCAGCACCGCTGCCACTGCTGCTGCCACTGCTGCTGCAGAACGATTCTACCATGGCCACCATGGGCCAGTTTGAGCCGTTTGATGCGAGCACCGAAGACTGGGACACCTTTGTCTCCCGGTTCGAGTTCTACGCCACTGCAACCAAGGTTACGAACCCTGAGGTGAAGAAGGCTATGTTCCTGAGCATCTGCAGGAAGAACGTATTTGATGTGGCCCGGATGCTAGTGGCACCTGTAGAACTCTCAGTGTCAGAGTTAGCTGAAATCAGTAAAAAACTCCATGACCATTTCACACCCAAACTGTCTGAAATAGCCTACAAGCACTCTTTCCACAAGCGAGACCAGAACAAGGGTGAGTCCATTGCCAAGTATGTGGCAGCACTCCAAAAGACGGCAAGGCAAGGCAATGCAGCTTTATGGATTTAAGTGACAGACTCCAAGACCGGCTAGTTTGTGGCCTTCAGAACGAAAAATTACAACAACGGCTGTTGACAAAAAAGGAACTCATCTTCCAGGTAGCCTACGAGGAAGCGGTTGCCGCCGAAGCTGCGGAGCAGTCCACTCGAAATGTGCAACAGTCAAGGACACCACCAGAGTCCCGTAAACAGCTCCCAGTGCACCGAGAGAGCATGGAGGAGACCGATAGCGAAGATGACAGTGTCCACTGGACAAGCACTGACAATCGTAAGGGCTACCGCCAGCAGCCAACCCCTAAAATGAACTGTGCCAGTTGTTGGGGCAATCACAAACGTCGCCGTTGCCCTTTCCGAGAGGCCCAGTGCCATGAATGTGGGAAAACGGGACACATCGCCCGAGCCTGCTGCTCATCAACAGCTAAGGGGTTGCTTTGCACATCTCCAAACAGACTCCGCCCTCCGCCCAAGTACACGCCCAGAAAAACTGAGTGTCATACAACCTGCTTGAACCTGCACCACTCGTCAGTTGCACGGACGCAAGTGAAAACCAAGAGCAAAATCAAAGTGACAGTAGTGTTAGACAATACCCCTTACAAGATGGAGGTCGACTCAGGATCGGTGCTCACAATCATATCATTGCAGACACTTCGCCTAGATGGAATAAACGACACCTAGAGCCATGTGACCTCCATTTGGTCGACTTCCAGAAGCAGCGAATTCCAGTTGCCAGGATCGGCAGGTTCATGGTGCATTTTAAGAACTTCTACAGCTCATTGAAGGCAACTGTGGTTGAGGGTCATCGTGCAAGCCTCTTGGGACTTGACTGGTTTGAGGCACTCGGCATCCATGTAGTGGAAGTACAACAAGTATCCCACGACAGCTTGAACTCTATTTGCAAGGACTTTCCTGCTGTGTTTGACGGGTCTTTGGGGTGTTATACTGGACCCCCAAGTCTCCTTTGACCTCAACCCAAATGTCATGCCGGTTCACCTGAAGTCATGCTGGGTGGTGGCATTCACTGAAGCACAGGATCAATGAGGAGCTAGATCGCCTCATTGCACAGGGAATGTTGGAGCCCGTCTTGCATGCAAGGTGGGAAATGCCTATTGTGACGCCGGACAAGTCCAACGGATCGGTACGAATTTGTGCGGACTATAAATGCACGATTAATAGGGCTTTGCAGCAAGACTCCTACCTGGTGCCAATTGTAAGTCACATCTTGGCCTCGTTAGCTGGAGGAAAGGTCTTCGCCAAGCTTGATCTCACGCAGGCCTATCAGCAGCTGCCTGTCACCCCTGAAACAGTGGAAGCCCAAACAATAGTAAGACATCAAGGGGCTTTCAAGGTCAACTGTTTACAGTTTGGGGTCAGGGTGGCCCCAGGACTTTTCCAAGGCCTTATGGAAGGTATCCTGCGAAACATTCCCAGAGTTGTTCCCCACTTCGATGACGTGTTAATCGCCGGTGAATCAAACGAAGAATTGGGTGCGCACCTACGACAGGTCCTCCAATGGTTCCAGGAGGCAGGACTAAAAGTAAAGCGAGGAAAATGCCAGATTGGGGTGCAGCAGGTCGAGTTCCTAGGGTTCCTGATCGACGCTGATGGTGTCCACCCAACTGACAGTAAGATCCAGGCAATCCACAATGCCCCCACGCCTAAATCAAAGAAGAAGCTTCAGTTGTTTTTAGGCCTCGTAAATTTTTATCATCAGTAGCAGAACCTCTGCATCACCTGCTGGAGAAAAAGTCTAAGTGGAACTGGGGCCGGAGTCTTGCCTGAGCGTTCGCCACTGTCAAAGACTTGCTTTCATCCAGGTCCGTCCTCACGCATTATGATGAGAGGCTGCCATTGCCGCTTGCCCCTGATGCTTCGCTGCATGGCATCGGGGCCATCCTGAGTCATCAGTTGCCGGATGGAAGAGAAGCTCCTGTCGTGTACTTTTCAAAGACTCTGGCTCCTGCTGAAAGAAACTATCCACAAATTGATAAAGAGGCACTCGCCCTGTTTGCAGGCATCAAGAAATTTCATGATTTTGTGTATGGACGCCAATTCAAGATCATCACTGATCATAAATCGCTATTGGGACTTTTTGCACCGGACCTCCAAATTCCACAGGTCATGTCCCCTCGCATGCTCCATTGGTCAGTGTTCCTGTCAGCGTACACATACGAGCTAATGCACAGACCTGGTAAGGCCATTGGACATGCTGATGTGCTCAGCAGGCTGCCGCTTCAGATGTCAGCTGAGGATCCTGTGCTGGCTTACGAGGTGATGGCCCTTGAGGAGTTGCCGCAGTCTCCACTCCACACTTCCGACGTTGCAGCCCAGTCCGTCAAGGACCCCATCATCACCCGGGTCCTGAACTGGGTGTGGAGGAGATGGCCATCGGGCGTGCAAGGCCCTGGGTTTGCAGCCTCCAAATCACAGCAACATGAACTGTCTGTTTATTGGGTGTGGTTTTGCCCGTTCTAATAATATATGTCAGCCTAGTTCTATGCATTTTGTTCCTGTGTTAAGTTATGAGCTGAATAAACAAATCATTTATTTAAGAGCTGCCTCGATCTCAGTTCATAATAGATTCCAAAATAAGTATCTCAGAGGGCAGCTGTGCTGGTCTACAGGAAGAAGAGCTAGAGTCAAGTCCAGTAGCGCATTAGAGACCAATAAGATTTTTCACGGCATCCACTTTTAGGAGTCAGAGCTCCCCTTCATCGGATTCCAGAATGAGATAAGTTGTCCTAAGCAGAATTACACCCCCAAGTCCGTTGAAGTCACAGCTGTACCTCTGCTTAGGATAACACTTTAAGTCCCTTTTGAATTGCGTGAAATCTCTTTCTATAAGTATACTGAGGACTGAGATTGAATAAACTAACCAACTTTATGGCTATAATCCTAAACACACTTATCAGAAAGTAATGCCCACTGAATTTGGAGAAGCTTGTTTTTGACTAAACATGCTTCAGATCATGTTGCAAATGTCCCTTCTGATAGAATTTTTTGTTTAAGCAATCCTTGTTTCAATAAATCTTTTTAGCTGTCAGAAAGTGACATTCATTTCTAGTTGCCATGAAAACTGAAGTATCATCATTTGACCACACACATGGATGTCTGCTCTTCAGTTTCTACCTGTACCATCTCTTGTGTAGATATCTCTGGCCTTTACATCCTTATGTGCACCTTAAATGACTTTATACAATCAATTGCCATCCTTTTCTACAACAAAGGACATGATCTTCTTACTTGTCCACTCTTACTTCTCTGTACTTTCTCTGTAATTCACTACTGCATCCTCTCAACAAACTGAATACCATCACAGTAAATTGTTAGTAATGGTGAGCATTAACTCACAAAGACTGAAGCTGGAATACATTTTATTAGTCTTTAAGGTGCTATTGGATTCCAGTTTTAATGATGTTTTAGTACAGTAGAACATTATTGAGATTTACCTTTTATTTATTAGAGTTCCCAGCTCTAGGTAGGGAAATACATGGAGATTTTGGGGGTAGAGCTTGGGGAGGGTGCAGTTTGGGGATAAGAGGGGCTCCAGTGGAGTATAATGCCATAAAGCCCACCTTTTCTGCCATTTTCTCCAGGGGAACTGATCTCTGTCACCTGAAGGTCAGTTGTAATCCCAGATCTCCAGCCACCATCTGGAGACTGGCAACCTTATTTATATGTGCTATATATTTTTGTTCCCACCATATCATTTTTACATTCTTTTTTCTCTCATTAGTGAAGAGCTTACCTTGACTAAAATATAGAGATTGGAAATCATCTATTGTCCTTCTTGAAAGTCTAATTTAAAATTAAGACAATTCTCTGTGATTGCTTACAGGTATATTTGGAAACATGAAAAGGTACTGTGAAAGATCCAGTGTGTCCTCTAAAAATATGCAGATTTTTTTTTTCATTGATGAAGGACTTTAGCCACTACCTTCCAGCTCTTTCCTGTATAGCAGCAGTGAGTGCTGGCGAGGCAGAGGGCAGCGTGGTCAATGTGAGTCAGAGCTGACTAATTCTGGTTTTGCCCTCATCCTTTATAGATCCTTTACCCTGGTGGTGGAAAGTGCCATCAAGTTGCAGCCACTTTGGAAAGGGATTAACAGAGGTGATTTACTATTGCCTATCTCTCCATAGCAGCCCAGGGCTTCCTTAGTGGTCTCTCAGAGAAGGACAAACCAGGGGCAACTCTGCTTAGCTTACAAGATCTGACTAGCCTGGGCTATCCAGGTCAGGGCAAGCCTACCACAGATTCATTTAATTGCATAGGCCTGATTCTGAATGTGAGGAGGGGTAGAATGGAGGCTTTAAAGAGACAGTACACTAATTCATTTGAGGTTTAGTAGCTGTGAGATTTAGCCTTCTGAGAGTCCCTAATTGGTCAGATTTGTACTTCTCCCTCTCCTCTGTAGGAAAGAAGAAAGTCTGACTGTCCTAGCCAATGGATTCTTATGGATCTAGTAACCAATCAGGGCCCTGAAGAACCATAAAGAGAACTCCTCACCTAGTTAATAGGTTGGCCAGCTGATAAATGGTAGGGACACCCTGGTGCTTTTCTGCATGCTTACTCCTGATTTTCACAAGCACTATAATGGGTTTGGGTGAAGTTTTTCTGCACATCTGCCCTCCCTCTGCATTTCCACATTTGTGGAGTCAGTTTATTTTCTTCAACACGTCTTAAATGATCAAGATTTTTAAAGGAGGGTTCTGTCATCACTGATGGCATCGTAGCATGTCCCATTTTATTTTATTTTCACATGCTTATATTGATATATGAATATCATGGCTGAATTTTTTTAAAAAGCTGAAAATGAACAGTGTTAAATACTGGGTTCTAGACACATTGCAGTGATCAGCTCTGGTTTATTAAGTGATTTCAGCAAACTACAAGACAAACTAGCAGGGCTTGAGCCCTGCTTATAAAGCATGCAAACACCACACCCAACACACACCCACTCCCAGTGGTAGGCTATTTACATTACACCTCTTATCTACTGGTTAGTTCCTGGATCCAGGTAAGTTATTGTTCTAGAGAAGCAAGCTCAACCCATTCTAGGTACAGCTTGTGGAATGGCTTAGGCTCAATACATAACAAACAGGCACTTAGGGTTAAAGAGAAAGAGTGTGAGGGCTCCACTGACACATGCAAGGCTGTGGAGGGAGGGAGGATAGCATTCTCAGGGTAGAGGGACTACAGCTGGCTATTGGGGGAGGGATGATATTCCAACACCCATTTGTTCATGTGAAGTGACCCTTTCAAACCATGTCATTTAGAAGAGAAGAAGAAGAAGAGTTTGGATTTATATCCCGCCCTTCACTGCCCAGAGGCGTCTCAGAGCGGCTTACAAACTCCTTCCCCTTCCCCTCCCCACAACAGACACCCTGTGAGGTAGGTGGGGCTGAGAGAACTCTAACACAAACTGTCCTTGAGAGAACAGCTGTGCCAGAGCTTGTGACTGACCCAGGGTCACATCAGCAGGTGCAAGTGGAGGAGTGGGGAATCAAACCCGGTTCTCCCAGATTAGAGTCCACACACTTAACCACTGCACCAAACCAAGTGGCCACTCCCCCTTTTTGCAGGTTTTTAAAAAAACAAATTAGCATTAAAATATCATTATATTGATATACCATATAATGATTTTTCATCTATCTCCTTCCCTCATGGATAGATAAGGAAAAAGGGAAGAGGCTAGAGATTTTATTTTTTTAAATGAAAGCTGGAATTTTAGAAAACCTCCAAAACCTAATGGTTCATGTGCATACATGCTTAAGGCTTTTATTTTTTAAAAAATGTAAATGAAACCACTCATCTTCAGGAGTGGGGGGAGAGGGAGTGATTTGACAATGACTACAGTTCAGTTGTTGAAAAGTGGGCTGAAGGTAGGTGGGAGTGGATGAGATAAAGAAAACAGACAGAAACATTACTAGGGCTACCATTCCCCCAATGGAGGCGTGGGTTTGCCCATTTTCGGTCCCTGATCCATGCAATGCGCCCAGTGCAATGATGTCATCTCTGAGCAGATTGTGTGTGGGGGGCGCTCTATCACTCAAGAAAAAAAATCTATGTTTACCATAGAGTTTTTCCTTGAATGACAGAGCATCCCTCACAATATGCCCTGCACAATGACATCACTTCCAGGCGACGTCATCACAGTGAGTGTGCTTCATGCACTCACCAAAGAATTCCAGGACAAAGACTGTGACCCCCCGCTGGCAGCCAGGTAAGCCTAAACATTACACATGACAAAAAAGGTAACTAAATAATGCCTTCCAGAAAAAGACTGGGGTAAAAGTGATTTCGAAAGAACAGAGGAAAAAAATTAGGGAGGGGAGAGACAAAAATCAAGGTAAAAACTAAAGGCACAAAAATGTGTACAGAAATTACGGGATAAACCAAAGCAGTATGGGGTCAGAACTGAGGGGGGGGGGGAACCAGGGCCGGCTCCAGGTGTCTGGGCGCCCTAGGCAGGAAGCCTGGGGCACCCCCCACTGGGGATGCCAACCTCCCGGTGGAGCCTGAAGACCGGGTGGCGGCGGCGGAGCGCTGGCTTTTCTGGAGGCTCCGCAGCTGCGGGGCCCCCAGGAAAGCTGGGAAGGGGGCAGGGGGGTCTAGCCGCCACCCCCTCCCTCCCAGCGCCGGCTGTCCTGGGGTCTCCGCGGCTGTGGGACCCCCAGGAAAGCCGGGAAGGGGGTGGGGGGTCTAGCTGCTGCCCCCTCCCTCCCAGAGCTGGCTGTCCTGGGGGCTCCGCGGTTGCGGGCCCACAGGAAAGCTGGGAAGGGGGCGGGGGTCTAGCGGTGGCAGGCACCTGGTTAGGATGGCGGGGGGCACTTTTCGGGGGGAGTGGGGCGCCATTTGGCGCCCCTGAGGCCGGGGCGCCCTAGGCAAGTGCCTAGTTCGCCCAGTGGGCGATCCGGCCCTGGGGGGAACCTCATGTGGAAAGATCCCTGTTGGATGTATACTCAAATAAGGTTGCAATATTTTGAACTGGCAGATTTAAGAATAAGACCTGTGCTAGCAGCTAGATGTCTTATCTGCTCTTTCTAGTAGTTTCTAGCAGCTGTCACATCTTGAAATGAGGAAAGCCTCATTTGTGACATCAAGATATTAGGATAGGATGATATGCAAGATAAAATAAGGAAATGGAGCACAGGAAATGCTAAAGTAGTTGGGATTAAGTTGAGTGTGATGGCAAATGAGTGAGAGAGAAAAGTCATTTTTTTAACAAATCCACATTTACTCACTCCCCACTTTAAAAAATAGAACATTCACAAATCAATAAAGCCAGAAAAACCCAGAATCCACTTTCACAGGTTCTGTGACCCACCTTTTGGTTGGGACCCACAAGCTGGGAAACAGTCCCGTATGCTATAACAGTCTATATACCCCACCTTCAACTATTTTCAGTATTTATAATGTTCTTGATGCAATGAACATGAAATGAAGCAAACTCTGGGGCACGATGGGAGACAGGAGGGCCTGGCATGGTGTAGTCTATAGAGTCTTGAAGAGTCGGACTCGACTGTGCGACTGAACAACAACAACAACAAATGTAGAGCATCTGTCTCAACCACTTGACTAGACTGGAAGGTTTGAATAGTTGTCAGGCATTAACAATTCTTTTTTTAGGTGTCATAGATATTGTTCACCAGGCGCCATGGGAAAAGTGACTGTGTAAAGCAGACACTAATGTAATGTAATGCAGCTTGTAAGTTCTTGGTCTTGTTACATGGTGATTAATAATGATTATAAAGATATCTTTTGATGCACAATACACAGTAATCCAAATGTACATCCAATAAACAGGACAAGATTTACGGTACAATTTTAAACAGAGTTATACCCCTTCTGAGTCTTTTGAAGTTAATGGGTTTAGAAGGATCTGACTCTGTTTAGGATTGCACTGTTAATTTACAGTCATCCAGGCTGCCATAGCACTTCTAACCAGGCAAGTTTTCTTGAAGAGCAATATTTTTCAAAGTAAATGTAGGGTTTATATTAAAATGTTGATATTTTATACTGCTTTTTGCCAGCAGGTGGCAGATAAGGCAGTAATACTGTAGAGGAGACAAGAAATTGCCTTGCGGCAAACTGGATATGGATGTCCAAGCGCAAAGAGAATAAGGAATTAATCATACTCATACATTATTCCAGTAATTCCCAGTGTATGCCATTTAGTATTACCACCTGATTAAAGAGTGTTCATAAATCATATGCATTTTAGTAGAATGATAAACTGATAGGAGTCAGTTTGGTGTAGTGGTTAAGTGCACAGACTCTAATCTGGGAGAACCGGGTTTGATTCCCCACTCCTCCACTTGGACCTGCTGGATGATCTTGGGCAAGCCATAGTTCTGGCACAGCTGTTCTTGAAAAAGAGCAGTCTCTGTGAGAGCTCTCTCAGCCCCACCTACCTCACAGGGTGTCTGTTGTGGGGAGGGGAAGAGAAAGGAGTTTGTAAGCCGCTCTGAGACTCCAAGTGAAGGGCAGGGTATAAATTCAATCTCTTCTTCTTCTTCTTCTTCTTCTTCTTCTTCTTCTTCTTCTTCTTCTTCTTCTTCTTCTTCTTCTTCTTCTTCTTCTTCTTCTTCTTCTTCTTCTTCTTCTTCATCAACATCATCATAGGGGGGAGCCAGTGACATCACAGGCCATTGTCACTACCTACAGAGGCAGAGCCGTGTGGGATTTTGGGAGGGGCTCCCCAGAAATTTAGGGGGTCCTGGGAACCCCCTCCCCAGTAATACCCCAGGGCTGGGCTAAATCCAGGGAGAGGTGGGAGTTGGGCAGTGGTTATAGTGGTATCTCAGTGGTTTCCTGTTGTATCCTGTTTTTGAAATTCACTTTTAGAATAGTCACTTTAAGATCTGCAAATATACTTGTGTAGGACAAACTAATAGTCACAAATTTAACAGTAAGAGAGGCAACACAGAGAAGCCTGTAATGGAACATTTTTAAAGTTTTCCTGGACTTTTGTTTCCTTCATTTACAGGATTCTTGTTTCTTCCTTATTCATAAGGGTGGCTTTGTACTGAAATTTACTAAATTGTGGCATCATAGATGCCTTGGTTTGGTAATGCATGGCTGGAGTCTCTGAGGCAGGGCAGAATACAAAACAGTTGCTGTGCACTCAATTTCTGAGCAATGTACAGAGTTCAGAGTAGTAACAATCTTCTCAGTGCTCTGGGACTGGAATGACAGTCCCCAGAAAGGCTACTCTGGAACTGGAATGACAGTCCCCAGAAAGGCTACTCTGGAACTGGAATGACAGCCCCCAGAGTGGAATGACAGCCCCTGGCCTTAGCAAAAGTGTTCTGGGACTGGAATGACAACCCCTGGGACTTGCAGAGGCATTCTGTGACTATCAATTTACTCTGAATGCTGTTATTCCAGTCCCAGAACACCTCTGCTACTCTTGGGGGCCATAATTCCACTCTGGGGGCTGTCATTCCACTCTGTGACCTGTCATTCCAGCCCCAGAGCAAAGATTCTATTGTTAGGGATCATCATTCCACTCTGGGAGGCTGTCATTCCAGTGCCAGAATGCTCCTGCTACTTCCAGGGGCTGTCATTCCACTCTGTGACCTGTCAGTCCAGTCCCAGAGCACAGATTCTCTTCCTAGGAACCATCATTCCACTCTGGGGGGTGTCATTCTAGTCCTAGAGCACAGATTCTGTTCCCAATGGCTATATTCCACGCTGGAGGCTGTCATTCCAGTTCCAGAGTAGCCTATCCGGGCCCAGAGAACTTAATGGAAAAACCATTCTGTATTTTCTTTGCAACTTTTTTGTGCTGCAGTGTATTTCAGTGGAGCCCATGCAAGTCCACTGGCATTCCTGGCTCCCATTATTGCCAAAGGGCCTTCAGGTCTCTCCCATTGTTTCCAGTGGACAATCCTGTAATTCCTTTCAGTATATCCCGGTTGGCTGTACCACACCATTTTAAGTAACAGCAAGATGAAGAGCATGAACAGAGCATATATTCCTTGCCAGTGTTCTCTCTGGGCTGCACACAGGGCAAAAGAAAATTTTAAAAGGCCTCTGATCTGCATGTCCCCCCCCCCAATCTTGTTCATGCAGATGGGCTTACCATTTAAAAAATAAATGGAAATAGAAAAAAGAGCTTAGGAGTGGCTGAAGCAGCCCTCCCCCCTTCACTACTATGAAAAAGCAACTGTTCTCAATCAAGGATATATAGCTCCAAATAAAATAAAATAGATACACATTTTCCCCCAAATGTAAATTGAAGCCAACCAAGTATTCACTGGAGAAGACCCTGATGCTGGGAAAGATTGAAGGTCAAAGAAGAAGGGGACGGCAAAGGATGAGATGGTTAGACAGTGTCACTGATGCAACGAACATGAAATTGAGCAAACTTCAGCGGACAGCGGAAGACAGGAGGGCCTGGCGTAATCTGGTCCATAGGGTCGCGAAGAGTCGGACTCAACTGTGCGACTCAACAACAACAACAACAAAAGTATTTTGGGCCCACCAGAGGCTTTGCAGTCGGACTGTTGCTACATTGAAAGTGGGTGGAGCCAGCCAGGGTTAAGAAACCAAACATATTAAAGGATTGATATGTTCTGGATATCAAAAACCTTAGTTATTAATCTAGAGAGTGCAAAGATACAACCAAAAACCCTTGCAGATCTTACCATTTATAATATCAACTGTTCTTCAGCTTTCTATGCCGGTCGGATAAACAAAAATGGCCATCTTCCCTAGACCTCAGATCAGAGGTCTGTCTCTCCTGATGGATCCAGGCACAAGAGACCTTCTCTTCCTGTGGCAAGGAATGTTATAAAATCTCTTTCCCCTCTGAGGTAAAGGCAGCTTTTCCTGTCTCCAGAGATCTGTCTTCCTAAAGACTAGCATTTGACACCACCCTGGTGGGAGAAAAGGGATGTTTAACAATCCCATAGTCTATCCTTCTAGCTCAGTTGTAAGAAAGTGAGCCTGGAAGGAAAAAAGTGAGCCCAAAGGAAAATAACCCACAAAAGGGAAAGTTTTAAACTCAGTTTTGCTAGGCACTGGCTGACTGGGGAGGCTCAGTCCTCCCTGGAAAAATTCAGGGAGGCCTGAGCCCCGAAACCCCCGCATAGTTGAAGCCTATGGTCAACATCAGCTATGGATATCCCCAATAGTTGCAGTCATGCCTTGATCAGTCTTAGTCAAGGGCTTCTTTATCTGTCCTTTTAAAACTAATACAGATAACTATTCTCTGCTGTTGCGAAGTATATTTTTAGCCAAAACCAAAATGTGGCAGCCCACTCTCGGGTGTCCAAGGAATGTTTTGCCAGTTCTGCATGCAGAGTAATGCATGCCTTTGGTGCTCTTGCTGTCCTATGCAAAAACTGTAATAAAAGTTTATCCATTTGTTCCCTGGTGGCCTCCACTCAAATAGGGCCTCCATAATGAAACTGCATCCCAATTTTGCTATTCATATTTGTTATAGCTACAGGGACAAATTGCTTGCCTTTTGTGTAAAAAAAAAATTAGTCACCTTCATTGCAGCTTTGGAGTACGCATTGCTAAGATTATATGACCAATTTATATTTGCATGAAAAATTACCCTAAATATCTAAATTTACAAACATGCTCAATAGGTTTCCCATCTATACCCCAATTCAAAACACTTCAATAGGACTGAATTATGTACTGAGGACAAAAAAATAAGCTCCTCTGAGGAAATAAAAAAACAGTTTAGTAGATTAATGCATAACAAACACATTTTAGCAAAACTAAAATTTGCTTCTCTTCAGGAATGAAGAGGTCATCCTGGAAGCCTCCAGGGTGATGTATCATTTTCCATTGGGAATAGTGCCAGTAAATGGCATGCCGGCAGTCAATTGAATCTCGCACAACTTCTTACCTTGCAGGCACCCCCACAAGGTGGAGGGGGTGCCTGTGGGATAAGAAGTGGGGATATGCCTTGTATCCCAAAGTTAGTATATGAGGCAGTAATAGAGGCCAAAAAAATCAGGGGGGGGCACACAGACCAGTTGGCAAATAGCCAATACTGGATTTCCAGTTCAAAATCAGACACCTGGCAATCCTAGAAGTAACAGGATTTTTACAACAGACCAAATAGTGGCTCCATGGGCTGGTTTGGGGACTCATAACAGCATGTGGGTGGGAAGGCTACAAGCACTTTCCCCTGCATGTATTGGTTGCAAATAGAAAAGACCCTGTGTGTGATAATGTGATAAAACTTTGAATTTCACATACCAAATTAACTAACCAGCCAGTCCCCTTGGTTTCATAATTCTAGTTGTGTTGCTTATACTTAATTAAATGCCTTCAGTGAGGTTAGAAACTTGGTTTAACTAAGAGAGTTAAAAAGTGTCAAGAAATGGAAAGCAATTTTTAATCAACTGAACTGAAACTCAAAGGCCTCTGGGCTTAATTGCTGAGATTTACTAATTACCTCTCCAGAGTCTTCAGTGGTTTACCTGAAACCAGTTTCTATTCAGGGAGAATAAACTGACCCAAGTGTTGATAGCATCCTGTCATTCCATTTGGCACACAAATGCTTGTTAATATAACACAACTGTACTTTGGCTTCTGTCAGTAGCAACTTATTTCGAAGTTACAGTTGTGGTGCAGAACATTTCCCTTTTTCATTTAAACCAATTACATTTCAGTAGCACGACCATATTGTCATGTTTGAGCTGACCGAAGCACTGGACTGAGGGGAGAGAGAGAGAGAGAGAGAGAGAGAGAGAGAGAGAGAGAGAGAGAGAGAGAGAGAGAGAGAGTTTGTAGCTGCTGTCATCCTATCTTTCCACAAAGATAGTTCTCTGCCTCTCTCCCTCTGTGCTGCTGCTATATTTAACAGCTTTCCCAGCCATAAAAGGTCGGGACTGTTGCCTTCACATTCCACTGACTTCAGGCCTTATTTTTGTTCTGGACCAGGAAGCCCTGTCCTTAGCCCTGATCCTGTCAGCCACTTTACTAGATTCAACTTTTGCTGGATTTCTCTCTCCCTTCCATTCATCCACTTCACAAGTGACATTTTTATCATTCTTAGCTTGGCTCCTGGTAAGTATGCCTTGTTCAGAGACATTACTTTTTAAATAAATTGGCTCTGTATATCATAAATGTGGACCAATAGTTGCCCTTTTTTCTTTTGAATTCAGCAGAGGTTGAGAGAGTGATGTGATAGCAAGATGGAGGAATTATAATCAAGCTTCAGGGGCAAAGCAAAACAACATGAGAGACTGACAGAGCAATCATAAACAGAGTTATAAGGCAATTCTGCTCTTCTTTGTTAGGGACCAATCCTAAGCTAGTCTACTCAGAAGTAAGTCCCATTTTGTTCAATGGGGCTTTCTCAGAATCAAAAAAACATTAAGAAAAGTGTTCTTAGGCTTGCACCATTTTAGCAATCAAAATAGATAGCTGAAGTACTTTTCAAATGAGACTTGAATGAATGACTGTACAAGAAAGTTTTGGTGTGTAGGTTTCTCTGTAGAGAATGTTACAATTATCCTTAGAATGCTTTCTGTTTACATGTGTGGTGTTTATTTACTTCAGAATGTCTCTGGATGTATTAACTAAAGAACTAAGATTCTTCTTGTGTTTATATATTTGAGTTTTTAATACCGTAAGCACTTGTTTCTACTTGTAGAAATAGATTATAAATACAATCTCTATTTCGGCTACACTGTACATGTTTCTGTACATGTGTAGTGGCAATTACCACAGGGCTTTGAAAAAGCATTCATAGAATGAATAATACTGTTCAAACTGAATACTGCAGGAGCTTGTTGGTGAGATTCTGAGAACTTAACCTCAGGTACAAGAGGTTTAACTGGGGCTCACTTTCCTGTTAGAGTCAACAGGTGCTCACAAACAAATGTGGGTGGCTCATCAAAGCTGAGAACTACTGAAGGCTGAACTGTTGCTGATCCTTAATGTAGCTTCTTCAGCACATCAGAGTAGCCAGACTATAATGGCATTAGGAGTATAGAAATTGTAACATCTACATATGTGACTATGCAGGAGTATAGAAATTGTAAGGACTGCATATGTGAGTATGCAGGTGAAACAGATTGAAATTAGAATTTGAATTCACATACTTAAAATGTGATCACCAACATTCAAAATGCCTGCCTTGCAAAATTTAATCTCAAACTGTAGTAGAAAGGAAATGGATTGGAGAAGGTTGCCAACTCTAGGTTGGGAAATTCCTGGAGATTTAGGGTGGAGCATGGGGAAGGTGAAGTCTGGGGAGGGAAGAGGCCTTAGCAAGGTTGAATGCCATACAGTCCGCATTCCTAAGCAGCCATTTTCTCCAGGGGAACTGATTTCTGTCATCTGGAAATCAGTTATAATTCTTGTCAATGTCCAGGCCCCACCTGGAGGTTGGTAACTCTAGATTCAGACCTTGGATCTTTCCAAATGTATTAAATGGCCATAGTTACATGCAATAAACTTTTGGAATCCCCAGTCTGGAACCAAAATAATAGATTCTGATTTTGTGTTTTCACAAATAGAATTCTGAATATGTTAAAATTTTAAATATGATTGTAATTATTTCAGATTTCTATCATACTTTTATGAAAATTACCATATTTTTATGATACTTCCTAAGGCAAATTTTATGTTAATTCTAATAAACAGTCCTGCTCTATCTATTCATACCAAAGAAAAATTATAGTAGGTAACCAGACCTTTTATAAGGGTATTTCTTGTGGGTTTTCCCTAAGAGTTGTCACAAGGGATAAAACCAATATTTAGTTCCCATATTTTTGACAAGTCTTTTTTATAAGATATTCCACAAGAAGGCATCAAGCTCTCAGAGGGTACAATTGTATATTTATGTCTTCATACACAAATGTTTGCTGTTAACTTCAAAAATATGCCATGGATATCTGGAAATATGAGCACTGAAGTCTTGTGCGCATGCCAAATCTTGTTCATGTCACTGTAAAACTTCTCAGTCCTGCTTTTGCTGAACCTTATTATTTATTTATTGAATTTCTACCCCTCCCTCCCAGCCAAGGCCAGCTCAGGGCAGCTTACATAAAACCAGCATAGAGTTTACAATAAACATAAAATATAGATTAAGCAACAACAATTAAAACAATTCTAAAACCAACCTTGAGACAGTTTGGCCAAGGAAGGCCCTTAGCTTGGTGTAGAAAAGAAAGGAACAGAGGGACACACAAACTGAAAGAGAACCCTACAGTCTTTTGCATTTAAACCCCTTTCTGATGTTCTTCGAATGCGTGGATGAGAGAAACAGGGTCCCATGGGTTATCTTTACCCACCACCATGCAAGGTTGCAACAAGGCCTACATGCATACAATTGTACAGGCCCCATTTCAGTATTCATATGAGGTATGAGGCAAATGCAGTCACATTCCCTTCCCCTTCCTCACATTCCAAGAATATCTGAAAGTAAAAAAGGAGACTTTAAGATACACTCTAGTGTTGTCTGGGCTGGCATGGTTGAAGACAGGATGCACTGTTGCTGTCTATTATGTTTTTATCCTGCTCATCTGGCAAGGAGCTCAGGGCAACACATATTGTTTTCACCATCTCCAGTTTATCCCTGCGACAATCCTGTGAGATAGGTTAGTCTGGGAGAGGTGGCTTACCAAAGATCACCTAGGAAGCATTTGAACCCCAGTTTCTTTGGTCCCTGAACACTGTACTGCATTGGCTTCTGATTTTCCTGATCCCCATTTGGCATGAGATCCCCATTTGGCACAGTCCAGCACGATCTGGCTTTATGGAACACTTTATCTTGGTAGAGGCCTCAGTCAGCAAGAAAAAACAGTGCTTACTGCCAATTCCCACTTGAACGGAAAGCCCTTTTTGCCACCTGAAGGGCATTTGAGATGTACTCTCACTTGGTGCTGGATTTGACCAAGTTGGAGACAGCTTACTGTATCTCTGACCTGATGAGATGAGCCTGAACTAACAATATGCCCCAGACTGCCTTGGGCCATCACACAGATCTCCAGGGCACATTTGTTATTTGGCACAAGATCAAAACAGATCATAGGCAGCTGCCTCACATAGGCAACTTGTGGCATATGCCACTGCCCATTTCATTCCCAGTGGAAAGAAACTGAAACCACTGTCTTAGGGGCAGTAAGGGATGCTTTTCAGTAAAAACGTTTTTCAATAAAAAATGTGAGCAGATACCAAAGGTAAGATCAAATGACTGTGTAGTAGCACTCCATTATCTGTTAATGTTTCTGTTAATGTTGACAAATCAATTATGAATAATTCAACTAGAACGCAAGGTAGCACACAGATGCCCATATAACTTCTTTTCATACAAGCTCTCTGTTCTCCTGGCTATAAATTAAAATGTTCCAGGCCTCCCTGTCTTGTGTTATCATAGACTACTCCCACACATAATCTTTCCTACATATTAATTTTATGCAGCCTCAATATATGATGGATTATGTACATTTACTGAAATCTTCTGGCATTTGTAATTGAAATTCATATGATAAACTGGTTAACAACTGCATTTTTTAATGCTGTATTCCAAGCGTGAAGTAAAAGGAAGCTGAAAGGAATCCAGGATGTCGTTACCATTTTACCAGAGGCATCATCAACATTTTGATCGTGGGTATCGCCACAAGGAGCTGGAATCAACTCTAAGTCAGTACCAAAAGGAAGAGAAAAGCAAATCTGCGATCTACACTCATGGATCTTCTGCCTACAGTCAGGCAGCTGCATTGGCCTACCACCATGGTTCAGCATCTTATGACCAACAGTCCATGATATCCAGCCATGATCTGGCTGAAGCTTATGCCCATGGATCATCAGCGCACAGTAAAAGAGCAGCAGCTTACAGTCTTGGATCAGAATCAATCAGTAAGAAAGCTGAAGCCTACCGTCTTGGATCTGAGTTGGTCAATAAGAAAGCCGAAGCCTACCGTCTTGGATCTGAGTTGGTCAATAAGAAAGCCGAAGCCTACCGTCTTGGATCTGAGTTGGTCAATAAGAAAGCCGAAGCCTACCGTCTTGGATACGAAACATATCAAGGGTAGGATTTTTTTTTTACTAATAGTGGAACAACAGCCCATTGAATGCAGTAGTAAAAATTCCTTTGGCTTTAATTTGGGGGAAAGGACAGTAGCTCAGTGGTAGAGCATCTGCTTCACATGAAGAAGGTCCCAGGCACAATCCCAGTTAAAAGGTTATGTTAAAAGGTGGTGTCAAAGACCCCAGTGGGCTGCTGCCAGTCAGAGCAGACAATAGTGACTTTGACAGACCATCTGTTTGACTCAGTATAATGCAGGTTCATGTGAAACTGTTCAGTTAGACCAAGATCACATTCTGTAACCTGCAGCTACATGCATCTATTTGCTGGAACAATTAAATCTTAGGTTAATTTTACATTTTGCTTTACATTTCTTCCAAAGTAGGTATAGCTTAAATGAGAACCTGGTCTGTAAAACGAGCTTTTCCTCTTTTGTTGGTTTTCTGAGGTCCAAATTGTACATTACACAGTAGACCTGTGTCACAGTCTCTTGATTTTTTTTAAGGAAAAGCCTGTGTGGAAGACATTAAGTTTGTGGTTTAGTCATGAACCACGAACCAAACCACAAAAATGCCTAGACTCTATGACATTATATCCAACTGAGGTCCCTCCCCTCCCCTCCCCAAATCTCCAGGTCTTTCCTAAACCAGAGCTGGCAACCCTATGACACCTGTATTGTTGTTTAAGAAAACAGCATAGTTTGGTTGCTGAAGCAGGGTGTCATTGGAGGTGGAAACCCAGTCCCCAGGGCAATCATATTCCAATATTCAAGGCCTTTCAACAGATTCAAAAGAGAATCTTGTTAAAAGTAATTACCTCATTTGTTGTGACTGGGATTTAGGCTGGCACGTGGTTACTTGGGTTTAAGTGCTCAGAATGTGACCTTTATAATTTAATTGCTGCTGCTGATGAAAATATGACTATGTGCTTTGTAAACTAGCCAAGTTATTTCAGCCTCTGCAAACAGCATTAATGGTGAGTTTTCAAAGTTAAACTGCGATTACTGTGAAAACAAAATTTTATAGGTTGGCATCAAAGGTGTTCTGTGTGATGAAAAAAAATTCTCCTGGTGTAGAAAATGGTCAGAGTTCCTGAGCACTATGGACTTTCCACTCAAACAACAGTTCTGCATGCTGCACCCACACTGTTTCCATGTTGCTTCAGCCCTTAGGAAAGACTTCCACATTGCACTGCTTTTCTGTGGAAGCTTCATTCTTGCTGCACCTGCCTTTGCAGTGCACTGGCAATGGGGCTTCCAGGTAAGAGGCTGCTGTGCACTTTTCCTTCCCCAATCTCCATGGTAGCTTCCCTCTCTAGATTTGTTTTGGTGGCACAGTGGTGTGTAGAAGAAAGATCTTAAGAAAAACTTCTTTATGTGCTTCTTTAGCTTCAACCCTTTGATAAATTAATTTCAAAAACACTTCTTAATTTATATGGGGAAATGCATGCTTGATGGAAATTCTAGCTTCAGGATTAGTGTTGCATCTTTAATCTTCGCTCTTTCTGGCTGTTCTGCAGAACTTCCTTTCTCCCCATCATTGGCTTTGAGTTACCAGGGTTCACCTCTGCTCTTTGGCTTTCATGATAATGTAGCTATCATCATCTATGGCCAGACACTGCAGTTCTCATTTACATTGGTCAGAGGAGACCTATTGCTCCAGCAGATGAAGAGTGTAATTGAGGATGTCCCCTTTCATATGTCATAAGATGCTGCTTACTCAGCAAATATCATAAGGAGTGCAATGATGGTGTGGCAAAGAGGGAGTACTTTGTTATTTGATTCCTAATTAGTCTGTCCTTAAGACCCAAAGCCAACGTATATGTTACAGCTGCCACTCAAATTGCTTCACATGGTGACTGTTATAAAACAGTGACCTACTGATATGCAGAGGTGGATTATGGAGGGCTCTCCATAGCAGTGCATTTTTCAAAAGTCAGTAGTGGTATGAAGAAACTCAGCTAAGCCACAAGTTAAGATGGTGGTCCTTTTCTTGATTACTGGAAATACTTTCCATATTTTTTCTGGTTTTCACTTCTTCCAGTCCATAAGGACAAGAAAATTGTTTTTCAAAATTTAAGAATAAAATTATTGGGATTCTTTACAAGTCACTGGATTCTGCAGGCAGCAGCAGTGGTGGAATGCAGCAGGGTGCCTGAGCTTTTCCTATTCTCTGCTGATAGTATATTTATGTTGTCTGCATTTGCGTTGATACCATGGTCCTCTCTTTGGGACTATTTAACCCCCTTTCATTTTTTCAAACTATGCACATTTTCCTGCAAATTTTGCTGTCAAAAATTTCCCTTCTCTACGTGGCCCCAACTCTCAGATCTAAGTATCTGCAGATGGGACTATGTTTAGAATTATATATATTGATACTACTTTGTCCATAATTTTGTAGTCTATGGGGAATTTGCATTTACCTTTTTATGTGCTTCCAATGTTATACTGCAGAAGGTAGTGGGAGGATAATTTGGACTGTACAAAATATTCATCAAGGTTTTGTTGACTGGAATTTACTCAGCATGTTTCTCAATGTGTTGAATGTCTTGCACAGCCCTTTATGCACTCTAAACTTGTTAATGGATTGTAGCCAATATTTGTAATGTTTTCAACTTGACCCTTCAGAGTTCAGGATATGCCACTGTCAGATGATCAGACCCAACACATGGAACAAAGTTACTCTGTTACATGATGCATCCAAAAAATCCCTCCAAACCCTGTGTCAGTATAAGAGAAAAGGAGAGTCCTGGGCATTTGTTAGAATTATAGATCAGGAACTGGAAGCTCTCTCTGTCTCCATCATCTCTGTTAGACCTAAACTGCCCATGTATGTCTGGCAGAAGTGTGCAAAACAAATATGAGTATAATTCAAAGGCAGGCCTTATGTAATTTTAAAAACTTGGGTTGGATTCTTCAGTATCAGACAGAAATCTAATCTCTTAGGAAACCAATCTGATAGTTATTTCCACTGATTTCAATGGGAAAGAAATCTCAAATTTAAACCTCTCCCCCCCCGCCGCCCAATCTAACTGAGGTGACTTTCTCCAGGATTGCACTCATCATCCATGGTATCATCCTTACCAAATTGCTGGTAGAAGATAGGAGAAAACATCAAGTCTGAGGATCCTGGGATGGAGTCATGGGGAGGGACTATGGCTCAGTAGTAGAGCATCTGTATGGTATGCAGAAGGTTCCAATTAAAAGGATCAGGCAGTAAGTGATGGGAAAGACGTCTGCTTGAGACAGTGGAGAGCAGCTGCAAGTCAGAGTAGGTGATATGAGACCCTGGAGATCTGCTGCCAGTCTGCATAGACAATATTGACCTAAATGGACCAATGGTCTGATTCAGTATAAGGCAGCTCCATGTGTGTGTTCTTTTACAAAAACAAAGTATCTAGACAAAGGGTCTTGAACCATGCCCTGTTACCACCTTACTTTGCTGTACTCCATTTCTTTCAACATTTTTCTACTAGCCCAGCTGACTTCCAGTGCTGCAGCTGGACAGTAAGTACTGGAGTAAGATATGAGATGGGGGAGGATTTAGGTCCCCTGACTCATGTGATTTGATATTGTTTAAAAGCAGACACTCCACTGGGGTGAGTGGCCTGGTATCTGCTCATATTTCCCTCCATCCCTGCAGCTCTGTCTGCCAGCTAGTACAAGTAGAGCATTTATCTCTGTCCCCAGCAAGAAAGGCTGCTTTCTGGTAGCGCCTACCTATGATTGCAGGAAGGCCAGCTGTGTACCAGCCAGCAGATACAAACAAAGCCTTTCCTCTGTCTGGCTAGTACACATACAGCTTTAGAGAGCAACTAATATTCATGGTCACACACTCTCAGAAAGACTTCCTGAAGCCAATTATATGGCACAGTTATTGCCAGAAACTGGAAACACCTAATCACTGATCAGGAAGATCCTGTTCCCAGCATCCCTATTATGCTGAGTCATTCTTTCTGCTTTTTGCCCAGTTCTTTCTGCTGTCTGGGAAAATGATACTAGACAGCGATGTACCAGAATAAATGATCAGATTACATGTTTTCTGGCTATTCCCAAATGTCTGAAATAATTCAGAACAATTTTAATATTTGTTTCTGCTGTGGATCGTAATCAGTGTAATTTCTGACTGCACATTCTCAGTGTCTGTTCCTGAGGAGACAGAACAGGAAATAGATAGTCCCAGCTCTATGGCAGAGGCAGGCGCTGAAAACTCTGACCACACCTTAGCAGGATTAACTCTAAGGGGATCCTGGTGACCTGCTTGATTTGGCAGAATAGTCCATGCTCTACTATACCAGAAGGAATTGCACTATATGTTATATTTTGGGAGGTATTTTTGATACTTAATTGTAATGTATTCCTAGTGCTGTTCATGTAATTAAGCATATCTTGTGAAGAGAAAAGAGGGGTTCATTTTGTGAATTTTTGTAACTATGGTCAACAATAAAAATAAATACATTGCTGCCAGCATATTGGAACTAGGAGACATATGAAATTAGTTTCTCTTTAGATTTCTGTAAGGAACAAATAAATGATACTTTAATCTTTCTGTCAGTAGCCTGTCCATGATTCTATTATAGATGAGGATTTAAAAATCACGAGTAAGAATGGAAAGTGCTTTAATCTGTCTTGCTGTATGAAGGACACCTGCCCTTTGAACAGTGTTAGCTATGTAGCTTGGCATTGCAATGAATCGGAACAGAAGTTCCAATTGAATGAAATAGTGATGGCTTCTTATTTATCTGAATGCATTTGGAACGACCTTTTTTATCCCCTGATATAGTTGCAAACATTCACGGTCTGAAAATTTAATTTCTTCTTTCTTTCCACTGCATACTTTTAACACAGGTGAAATAAAATAGTAGAGAGTATAATTCTATAGATAATTTCAGAGAGTTGCCATGTTGGTCTGCAGGAGAACAGCTAGATTCGACTTCACTAGCACTTTAAAGACCAGCAAGATTTTGGAGGTATGAGATTTCAAGAGTCAAAGCTCCCTTTGTCAGAGAAATATATGGTCTACAGAGAACTGACAGATGTGGCTTTTTAAAACTTTGATTTTCCACATCCTACTCCAGGGTTCTATCCACTGGATTTTGAGAGATTTTGGTAACCATTCATTGGCATGTGGAACAACTCCTGTAGATGCATGCCTATGACATTCATGCTTCTGGTTTAGTGATGATGTCCTGAGCCAATTCCAGCAGGAGTCCAGGACAATGCTCCCTCTAAGCTGTGGAGTCTTGTGAACAAAAATTCTACTGGCATTAAAGTTGTGAGCAAGCAATTTGGCTACTGGAGCCATCCTTCCTGAACTAAGACAAAAATCTGTGAGCTGGTGGCTAAAAGACTGTGAGCTAGCTCACACTAACTCAGCTTAGAGGGAACACTGTTCATCATATGTAGTTAGCTTTGAATAGTTTTTTAAAAGGTTTTTATTTCTTTTACAGTTAACATAGCATAACATAATTCAACAACAATAATAACATAGTCCATTTACAACAAAAGATAACTTTGATATTAGTGCTTAAACGCATATTCCTAAAAATCACACAGTACCTATTAAAAAATGATGATGCCACACAACAGTATTTATATCAGATACATATTATATATTGTAACAGCATTAAAGATTTTAAGTTTTTTGGAACCACTTCAAGCTGTGATAAATAATCCAATATGATATACCGCACTTCTATAAGGTCAGTTTGAAGTGGATTTAATTTGAGGTATATGTAACTTGATGTATAGTGACAATGGGTTGTGTTCCATTATTTTCTTCTGTTAATAGCAGAGCCTTCCTTTGGCATAAAGGTAGTGCACCCCCCAGCGTGCCTACAAGAGTGTAAACAAGTGGATTTCAATGGGATTTACTTCCAAATAAACATGCCTAGGCTTGAGTTGAAAATCTTCCAGGTCTTCTTCAGCACTCAGCTGCTTAACCACAGGTTGTCATCCCCTTTACTGATAGCAAATCAGCCAAGCCAATGATGCCGAGAGTGATCATGATATATTGCAGGATAATAAAAAACAAAGCATTTGATTTTCCTGTACTTGGCAAGGGGAGGAGAATTTTGATGAGGTCAGAGCCAAGTCTCCTGATTGGGTGTGTGGAGGGGTGTCAGAGGGAATTTCTGGAATGGGTGAACTCTTCCAAATAAAGAAAAGGAGGAAAGGTCAGGGTGAGAAGGAGGTATGCTAGATGCAGGTTTCACTACATCACTGGAATATGGGGTGTCATTTGAGAAGGGAAAGTGTCATTGCTCAGTAGCTAGTGTCATTGGGATCTGTTTGGTTAAGTAGGAATGTGCCAAGGACAAGAGAGGCATTGTGCCAAAGGCACAAATTTTTACACCATTCTTCAGAGTATTTCAGCTTTCAGTGCCTGAAAGAATTCATTTCTGAGATTTGCTGGTGCAAGTGAATATTTCTCTGGGTTTGTCATTGTGCTCTTTTGGTTGTAACACAATCAGGGTGGGGTGTCTCCACCCCTGCCTATTTCCCTGCTCACCTTACCTCATTTATTCTATAAAGTGGCCTGAAAATGGTGTTTTCTTGGGGGTGATGTGTGCAGCAGAAATGAGCTGGCCATGGACCTGAGATGTAGGGAAAGATTGAGAAGGCAGCTAACAAAAATGAGGCTTAATGGCCATGGCAGCAGTTTTATACATTTGCCCTGACTCATTGTGTCCTGGAATGCTTTCTAAAAGCATGCCTCTAATAGTAACCTATGGTCATTAGGTGTCCATAGCTACCAGGATACTCAAAAGCAGATTCCAAATCTTGCCCTTCAACTGATACGTTGCAATCAGATGCTTCTTACCTGGTATGTGGAACAGAATCTCCCCAGAGCAATGGCAGGACCTATCACACTTTCTTTGCTCTCTGATTTCAAGAAGAACAGCCTCATGACCTTTGAAATGTTTTTTAGGCAAATGTGTGCATTTTTCAGGCCAAACTTAATCTGCATTTCAGATTCCAGGTCTTCCATGGATAGATCAAGTTCATCCTGTTTCTGTTATTGCTAATGTGCATGATCCAGGGAAAACTGTTGAAGTTCAAACCATTATGAGTACTGGTAGCTTGCTTTGGGTTAATAGTTATGATCTTAAGAGCATTTATGACACTAAGTGAACAGCCCTTCCACATGTGAAGATGTCTTCTACTTAGGGAAATAATATTTTCCATTAGCTGCAGAACATTTGAAAAACCTATGCTCTGGCTTGTGCAGTCATTTGCATAACAGCTTGCATAACTTTTTTCCGCAAGTAAACCTGTATGAATGGCTATAGATCTCTTGACTGTGTGAACATTTCTGCAAAATTTGCATAAGCATTTGTCTAGTAGCTATTTTCATTCTATTCATGGTTCTTTGGCTCCAGTCCCTTGAGGACTCATGGTTTGGCACTGAAAAATTAGAAGACAAGAAGGAAGTGGTACTTGGAAAAGAGTATGTTTTGTTTCATTTGATCTTACACCAGCTTTGGAATTTCAGACATGGAAGTACAAGTACAGTAGATAGTATGAGATTAGCTAGAAGATATAAGCAGGGGAGCAAGGCATGGCAGCACCCTGAGGAGAAGATGTATTCTAAAAGTGCTATAGAAGAAAGAAATCCACTGCTCAAGAAATCCCCTTTAAACAGCTGAACTACATGGAGCAAACTGCTCAGCTCCCTGTGTCTCAGCTGTTTAAAGGGGCTTTCCTGGGATAAGCTCCAAGCCATTTAAACTAAACAGCTGAGCAGTGGAGTGCTGCTCAGCTGTTTTGTTTAAATGGCTCGGAGCTATTTAAACCACTGCTTTCTGCTCCCCATGGAAAACTGCAGGGAGCAGAAAACAGGGTCATGAACCCATACAAACTGATTCAGCTTGCGAACCAGCCTTCCGATTTATATAGGTTCGTGGTTCAACCATGAACCACAAACTGAACCACAAAAGTGTGGTTCGTACCCATCCCTATCTGCCATATCCTTTTTGAGATACAGTGACCAGAACTGTACACAGTATTCCAAATGAGGCCGCACCATGGATCTATACAGGGCATTACAATATCGGCCATTTTATTTTCAGTCCCTTTCCTAATAATCCCTAGCATAGAATTTGCCTATTTCACTTCTTCTTCTCCTCCTCCTCCTCCCTGCTGCAGCACACTGGGTTGACACTTTCATTGTGCTATCCACTATAACCCCAAGATCTTTTCCCCTCTCAGTTTCATCTTGTGTGTCCCACAGTGTCCTTTCTTATGAAGGTGGGCAAAGGAGGCACTGGCACTTCAGCCTGTTTCAATAGCAAGCCTCCTGGACAGATTGGAGATAATATCCTTCCCCCATGGATATGTCAGAATGCCACTTCTCTGAGCTAAGAGATGGAGTTCTGACTCATCCCCAGGGCATCTAAGAGATTTTCAGTTCTCTGGCAATCTGTTGCCATAGCAGCTGTAGCATCTCTGAGGCTTCCAACACTGCAGCCACAAACCCACCTGCATCCTCTTCACAGTGGTGATTATCACAGAGTAGGGCCAAGCGCTGTCACAGGTCAGTCCCTTTCACTCCAGTTAAGATCCATTATGCCCAGAGGAACTGTTTGAGTTGTGCATCCCTGTTATATACCGTATGGTCACAGACATGCTGTTAGTTGTGCAAAGTGAAGAAATGGCTATTTCTCTAGGCTTTCGTGTAGTTTAATAGATAAAATTGTTAGCTTTTAAAGATGCTACTAGGCTCTTTGTTGTTTTAAGAGCCTAGTAATACCTTAAGGTTAACAATTTGATTTTGGAATAATCTTTCATGAGCCAGAATCCACTTCATTAGGAAGGTTCATTAAAGAGGAGGCCAACTAGATAGGCAGAAAAAGGCCTGTCCTTTTCACAGAAGTTTAATGAACAGAAATGAGCAGGCAAAGCTTATCATGGCATGAAGTTAAAGAGCATCACACGCTAACTGTCTGCAGATCAAACTGATATTAAAGAGACTGCTAAGGCGACCACTTTAAAAGATGACAACCCTACTCATTGAAGCTTATACCACAATAAGTGTGTTAGTTGTTAAAATGCCAATAAGGTCTTTGACTACAAGAGACTAACATAACTACTTCTGTGGAATTAATAGCAAAAGATGCCAAGACAATTGTCAGTGATGCCCAGCTGCTGTTTCTGGAACCCAGAATGAAGGTCTTTTCTGCCATGTATAGCAAGGTTGGACAAGACAGGGTCTTATCCAACCAGAGCCAGTTTGGTGTAGTGGTTAAGTGCATGGACTCTAATCTGGGAAAACCAGGTTTGTTTCCCCACTCCTCTGTTTGCAGCTGCTGGATGATCTTGGGCAAGCCATAGTTCTGTCAGAAGCGTTCTTGAAAAAGAGGGGTTTCTGTCAGAGCTCCCAGCCCCACCTGCCTCACAGGGTGTTTGTTGTAGGGAGGGGAAGGGAAAGGAGTTTGTAAGCTGCTCTGAGACTCCGAGTGAAGGGTGGGGTATAACTCCAACCCCCTCCTCCTCCTAGTGATGAGGGTAGAGTCCAAAGAGAGAGACAAAGAAACATGTTCAGTTTTGGGAAGACACAGAGAAACACCCCGAATTTTATAGCTGGTTAGCAAGAAGCAGCAACATGGAGCAATGTCCCCTCTAATTCCCCCCTCCCTGCTGAGTGGAGCAGTTCACGTCCTGAGAAGAATATAACTGCTGCAGTTTTAAAATGGGCAATGGGCAGTACGAGACCCTGCATAGCTCCAGATTGCTGCTGTGCAGAGCTTCCTGTGTTAATGAGCAGCCGCTCACACGCCCAGCTTAGAGGAAACACTGGTGAGCAGTCTCCACGTGTGCCGCTGCTTTGTGGAAACTGATGCTGGCTGAAATGTGAGCTCTACCTGCTGGGGTCTGTCTGCTCTCCAGCTCTTCAACCTGTATATTTGTAAATAAGCAGGCATTCTAATTCATGGAGTCTTTGCAGTGATTTTAGATATGCTTTTCAAGATGTTTGCTAGACAGATCTCTTTGTTAATCTAATCATATGGTCTTTATTTCAGATTAAAGGATTCCAGTATAATGAGAGGAGAGCAGTCTCTAAAATTAAGTCCCAAAGCAAAACGGGCTAAGCAAAGTTTATTGTCTGAGGAAAAAGAAAACACAGCTGTTGATTACGTAGTGCCTGTGTTCACAGGAAGGTAGGTCTCTTTTCTGTTATTCTGTGGGTAGGGCAGGAAAAGAAGAGATAAAGAAGAAGGTATATCCTCTTTATCTTTAGACTAGATTTCTCACTATAAATTAGTAACATAACTAAGTCCTCCATGTCAGCCTTTGTTTTATAGATAAGGAAGACACTGAAAATAGGTAATGTGATTGTTACTGTGCATTATAATATCTTTTATGAGAAATCTTGTTTTACTTTAATGGAATCTTTGTGTTGTTCCTATGGCTCACTTGCTGATGCAATAAAGATTGTGATGATGATGACGATATGATTTAATCAGAGTCATACGCTGAAAACACCATTCCAGGCAGAATTATATCCTTTTGTGTTTTACAAGAGTATAGCCCAAGCTAGCCTGATCTCATCAGATCTTGGAAGCTAAACTGTGTCAGTCCTGCTTAGTACTTGGATGGGAAACCACTGAGGTAGTCTAGGGTTGCTGAGCAGAGGCAGGCACTGGCAAACCACCTCTGAACATGCCTTGTATTGTAAACTTTACGAGGCTGGCCATAAATTGGCTGCAACTTAATGGCCAATACCCCCCCCCCAAAAAAAAGCCCTCTGCTTAGGATGGCACTGGTAAAAAAGCAGTAGAATTAGAATCATAAAGTTGGAAGGGACCTTCAGGGTCATCTAGTCTAGCCAATACCTGCAGGGTCATCTATATGTGACATATAAAGATATTCTGCTTTTGAGCAGTCTGGGCATGAATTTGTGCATATGTTGATTTTCTTGATGGTTATCTTAGATATATTCTGTATTAACAGGTAATTAAGACCTCTGGTCATATGCATATGTTATATGCTAGATGTATGCTATGGAGCAAAGGGCCTGAGCATTTCAGTGCAGAAGCCAAGGCAAAAGACAGATGAATTTTCTTTTCTTTTCTTTCCCTTGGGACATGGTGTCTTATGAAATTTTTGCCATCAAACACTAAATGCTCTGATAAAAGAGACATTGTGGAACAAGATTTCTTCTAACTGAAGGTTAGGAGAACAGTCTCTCATGCCTGTTTGCAGCCACATAAATGTCCTCCTTCATCCTTGACCCTGATGAGTCTTTTCAGATGTCATAGCCAAACAGAAGTTTGTTCATGATTAGATACCTGATTTGTTACGCTTGCGTGCTTCTTTCCTCTAGGGTGAACTGGGCAGATAAAATGGCCCAGGAAAAGAGCTCCAGGCCATTTAAACCCCTACTTTCTGCTCTTCACAAAAAATAGCAGAGCCACAGGAGCTTCCTGCCACTCAGCTGGTAGGTTTAAATGGCTCCATGCCATTTAAACCCTTAGGAGGGGAGAAAGTGCCCCCTGGGGATTCTGCAGCCTGCAGACACCCCATGACCCCTGGGAGGCAGTATACCCCCTCCTTTCTGCTGGCTGAAGAAAGCCATAGCCAGCAGACAGAAGGTGGTGAAATGCGTCCTGGAGTTTTCACAGCCAGCACACAGGAGGGAGTGACGTGCCCCCACAGTTTCTGCTGCTAGCAAGACAGGAGGGGGGAAGTACCCCCTGGGGTTTCCATAGTCAGCGGACAGGAGGCGGTGAAGTGAAAAGCCAGTTTGGTGTAGTAGTTAAGAGCATGGATTCTAATCTGGGAGAACCGGGTTTGTTTCCCCACTCCTTCACATGCAGCTGCTGGAGTGATCTTGAGTCAGTCACAGTTCTCTCAGAGCTGTCCTCTCAAGAGCAGTTCTTGAAGAGCTCTCTCAGCCCCACCTACCTCACAGGGTGTCTGTTGTGGGGAGGAGCGGGGAAAGGAGATTGTAATCTGCTCTGAGACTTCGAGTGAAGGGTGGGGTATAAATCCAGTCTCCTCCTCCTCCTCCTTCTTCCTGCTGGCCAGGGAAAGCTGCGGCCAGCAGATAGGAGGGGTGAAATGCCCCCTGGGGTTTCCGCAGCCAGTATAATGGGGGGGGGATGACGTGCCCCCGGGAGGTACTTCACACCTGTATTTAACCCTCTGGCTTTGTTCCCTACTGCTTCGAAGCAACTTAGAATCCTGTGAAGATACATGTGCAATTCCCAACTGGCTAGATCTCAAATTGCAGAATAGCATCTATCAGTCAAATATTTGACTATGACATGATGATGATGATGCACCATAAACTAAAAACAAAAAGATTCAAACCAGCAATACAATAATTAAAACATCAGAGAACCAGACAACTAAAACAATCTGAGAAAAGCTACCTTAAGATACACAAATCAAGAAAAGGCCCAGTGCAGAGATATCATATATATATATATATTAAAAAAACCCAGTTTTGATGGTTTGACATTCTCTTACGGGTCCATACTTTACTTTCATGTTGCTAACAGAATATTGTAGGTATTATACTTCCCTGCAAGGAAAGTTCCAGTTATAATGAGAGGTGCTGAGAACGTTGGCAAGAATATGATCACCAGCCAAACTTACCTAGACTGAACTAATGTTGTGTAGTGGTCAGAGTGTTGGACTCAGACACTGGAGCCTTGGGTTCCTTACTTGTCATGAAGATTACGGAGGTATCTATGGGCCATTTTCACTCAGCCTACCTCTCAGTGTTCTTGTGAAGATACAATGGAGAAGGGGGAAGATTCATGTTCACTGCTCTGAACTCTATGGAGAAAGGGTGGAATAAGATAAAGGCACTTGATTGAACTCTCCTCAGATAGTTTTGTTGCTGTTGTTAAATATCTGCTTTGAATGCTGTGTTGAGCAGGTTTGTGACTGTCAATAGCCACTGTTGCTACTGGATCATGGATGGATTGTGCCTTGCTAATGAACTACATTTGTGATTTATAGGATGCCACTTGTAGCTACTTTTGCTCCTGTCCAGTTGGTAAGCAAAACCTTCTTGATCACTGGAGAACTAGGGTCATGGTTGGGTCATTAACGTGACCTGCTCGTCAAGCTCACAGTCACTCCCTGTTTGCCACCACTTTGCACCTGCTGAGTCAGATGCATGCTTTAAATGGCCAACATTACATACATGCTGAACCTTATCCCTGATTGGGGCAGATTGGCTGCCTCTCCTTTCAGTTGTTAATGTAGGAGTGATATACTTTCCCCAGAGCTGTAACCCTGTTCCGTATCAGGTTGTTTTAAAGGATGAATTACATCCTTGGGGATCCAATCACAGATCATGGATGTCGCACAAATTTTAGCTATTTCCCTTCTTCCCTTCCAAGTCCCAACCATTTTCATCTCACATTTTTTTATACTGTGTCTTTAGGCAGGGCAGGAACCTTTTTATAAATATCAGATGATGATACAAGTGAGCTGAACAATCATCTTTGAATTGTAAAAATAACCTGACAACAGAGTTTGAAGGATGGATCTCTTCATACATTATAGAAAAGTGTTTAATATTTAATATATATATTTAATTTAATGAGATGAATGTACTGTCTCATCTTACCTCACCCTTTATATATCCATTAGACTGTTCCTCATTTTCTGTAGTGTAAAGGGTTTCCCCTTTGATTTGTTGTCATGTAGAAAAGAAGTATGAGGTCAGAATTACTATGCAAGCTGTGATTAGGGTTGCCAGGTCCCCTCACTACACTGGCAGGGGGATTTGGGGGGCATTCCAAGATGCTGCCAATGCAATGATGCTACCCAGAAGTGATGTCATCGCGTTGGTGATGTTGCGTGCCAATGCTCTGGTTTAAGGGCAAAACTCTATGGTTTTAGGCCAAATTTACCATAGAGTTTTGCTATCAAACCAGAGCATTGCATGTGACATCCTCGACATGGGTGACATCATCGCATTGTTCCGGGTCCATTGAAGTCAATGAGTGGTATCCTGCCTTAGGTTAGAGGATGTTACTTCAGCCTAGTCTGCTTTTCTCCTGCCTAAGGACACTTGTTTCAGTTTAAGTGGCTCTTCCTCCAGTGGAAGGCAAATTAGGCTAGAGGAAGGCTTCATATTTTGCTTAGAGCTGTAGTAGGATACAAACCACTATTTGTTGGTATGCCCCACCTTTTCTACTTTTCTTGTAAATGCTTTTGTATCAGGCTTGAAACAAAAGGCTAGTCTTCAGAAGGAAATGTTGCTGCCATTAGGTGTCAGGTAGAACACCTGATTGGGAAATTGACTGACAAGCAAATTTAAGTGTGAAGGATAAAGTTTTCCTTGCAGAGAGTTGGATCCAGTGAGGTGTAGATGGAAAAAGAAATCTACTTAACAGAGATCCACTTGTGCAAGAGGCTGTACAAGATTGGTGCAACCCCTTGCATGAGTGGAAGTATTCTACATATGGAACTGTGCTAAGATTTTGTGCAATAGCTCTCACTCTCATCCTAATTAGTTCATACGGACAATGACACAAGATCACCTCCCTCTCTCATACTGTACCTCAGAGAGCTATTTTGAGAAGAAAGAAGCTGCTAAGTTCACTTCCCAAAACTTTAGGATTGGTTGTACAAGACCTTTTATAAACAGAACTGCAGTTGGGGATGCAATAAATTTGACTTAGAGCAAACAGTTACTTTTGTCTTTTTCTTGTATTTCTGCTTGTGCTAAGAGTAGAAGGGGAGATTTTGTGCTGGATCCAACCCAGTGTCTTCCCAGAAAACTGCAATAATTGTTAGAAAAAGTAGTATTTCTTTAGTACAAATGTGTTGTGATAAACATGTGGTACAGACCTACATTCAGATTAGAAATAATCAATTGGCTTTAGACTCAGCTAGCTGTTTAAGAGTTATTAGGGGAAAATAGGTTGAAAAGGAGGAGTGCCATCACTTCTGCATTTTTAGATCCCTTTTCTGTCAACAATAGCTTGTGTGAGTATTTCTGAAGGTGCTGAAAATTTGATTCATTGTCATATGTCTGTTGGCATAAAGATTGTGCTTTTGCGCCAGAATGAGATGTACTAGGTAACACCCATGCCAACTATTTATTCTCTGAAAGATAATAGTCCAGACTCACTCAGCCACATGCAAATTGTAAATCATATCTAAATTCTCTTGCTGGATTAGATTGCAGCTTTCCATCAGCAGTTTATGTGTTGAGGAGAGGCAGTATATTTTTAAAAATAAATCACAAATCTCCTTGGAGCTGACACATTTGCTGCTATTCTGGTTGAGAGCCAGCATACCAAGTTGGGTCTGGATCTGTGACATGGCAAACAATAACTTCAGAATGGTCTGAGGTTAATCATCCTTTCATCCTTTGTTTCCCACAGTAAAAATGGGAACATAAGTAAAGTATTAGGTTGTGAAGTGAGCTATTAAGTGAAATTAAGCAGTTTTACCTATACAACACTTTTCTTCCCAATTGGGACCCAAAGCGGCTTACAATAGTTTTCTCTCCTCGTCCCTTTTATCTTTACAACCACCACCATGTAAGGTAAATTAGGCTAAGAGAGTGACTGGCCCAAGGACACTCAGTGAGCTTCCGTGGCAGAGTGGGAATTTCTCTAATCCAACACTCTAACTATTACACCATGCTTGCTTATTGAAACCAACAGGAGTTTAGCTATGATTAAATTGTGGCTATTATTATTATTAATAATAATATTAAGAGTTTAATTATTAATATTAAATTTCAATATTGAGAGGGTGTGTTCAGACGGATCTTTTGATCTGCCATAGGAACGACTCCCTTGCGGATCAAAAATGCACAACCAGACAGAAACATCTGGGAAATATTCCGGTCCCATAGGCATCCCGTTCTGCTGCGCCTCCAATCCTGATTTAAAAAGTAGCAGTTTCAATGTAGGGTTTTCGCTTACCCGCGCAACAACTGCAGACTTTCTTCCGTCTGGTCACTCCATTAGCGCGCGATGCTCCCGTCGGCTCGGTCTGACATCAGACCGAGCCGACGGGGGCGCGATTTTTTTAAATTGAAACCCCATGTGCGCTTTAACGAGGAAACGCATTCAGCGATAAGCGCTACGAGGAATGTCATATTCATGCTTATTTCTTTTAGGGACAAGATGTTACCGCGATGGGAGATGGAGGGGGAAGGACTGTTCTAACTTGCAAAATAGTCCCTCCATTGATCATGATGGCAATGGCAAGGGGAGGACCGGGACTTTGCTGAAAACCCTCCGCGATCGCCTCAGTTCTCCAAGGAGGCGCAGCCTTGCCTATGCGAATGTACAAAACTTTTTTTAAAAAAAATCCTCGGTGGATGCCGTGTAGACAAATCACAGTGGGAACAACGCGCGGTGAGGCTATTTCATGGGGGGCCGTCTGGTCGTGCTAGGCTGGATTAAAAAAATCGGGATAAAATTTTAGGAGGGCTCATGGCGCGATTGACTGGCCGTCTGAACGCAGCCTTAGATTAATTAAGTTTCGTTTTGATTTTATTCCTCTGGAGAAGTGTTTATTATTAATTTTATAAGAATACAAGCCATGGTACTCAATTGTTTGTCTAGGACAACCTAGATAAGACTTCAGAAATCTGTTGTCAGGCATTCTTTCTCTTTTAACTTCTCTAAATAGCTGGCACAAGGTGGAAATAGGGTTGCCAGCTCTGGTTTGGAGAATACCTGGAGACTGGGGGTGGATCTGGGCAAGGGTGGGGTTTGGGGGGGAAGGGGAAGGACCTCAGCATGGTACAAGAATCCACCCTTCAAAGCAGTATGTGCTACTGGATAATGTCTTTAGAAAGCTGATTTATATCAGGAAATGGCTTTGTTTGGACAAGGGCTCACCATAACTCAGTTGTTTCCAGTGATAGGGCTCACCTCCAGAGCATGTGATATAAGATTAATTTCCCTTGAACATGCTGAGAATGTATTTCTCTCTCATCATTGAGTAAGTAGAATGAGGCCATAGAATGAGACCCAAGAAATTAAAGTTGAGGGAAAGGACTTCCCGATGTTAAAACTCAGCTTCCCCTTTCTTAGAAGATGAGTACTGGTAATAAACAAGCTATAACAAAATCGAGTGTGTTTTTTTAATTGTTGTTATAATCTCTTCCTGTATGGAGCTGTTCTGCCAGGCCTTTGATTGAGGCAGAGGGCATTCAGTCCACCTCAGTCTCCCCTGCCCACAGAGCTGCCCATAGAACTGCTCATAGAACAGCTAGTCTAATCATCCTGCAGGAGGCTTTAAGGACTGCCCTGGAAACTTTTATCTGGATCTGCCATTTTGCTCTACTGTTCATTGTATGTTTGCCTGAATGTTTTTAACTTGTTTTAATCTGCTTATAATGTTTATTTGTATTTAATTCTGTTTTGAGCCGTTTTGAGTCATCCTGAGCCCATTTTGGGATAGGGTAGAATATAAACCAAATTAAATAAATAAACATTCTGGGAAATTCTATGGCTGAAACAAAACTTACTCTGACAATTTCTCATGTGAACTCTTCAGAGATACAATAGGGACCATAGAGGGAGGTTTCTTAGTTATAAAACCTATATGACATCAAAACAGTGAAAATATTGATAAAGTTCACATATTCCGATTAACAGGAGATAAAGTGGTCTCCTAATTTTTTCCAGAAGATTGTGTAGAAGGGCCATTACATTTAGATATGGAGAGGCCAAGCTGTCAACAGTTATCAGTATAAAATCTTTTGTCTTCTCTCCAATATGTGATGAAACATATTCTTAATCCTTTTAGACAAACCCACGTCAGTGGAATTACAGACACAGAAGAAGAAAGAATTAAGGAAAGTGCTGCATATATTGCCAGAAGGAACCTTTTTGCAACTGGTGAAGGAATTAGTGCAACCAAAAAGATAACTTCATCTTCTGTGGAAGAAGACAAAAATATATCAAGAAAAGTGGCAATACGGGAGTCAGCTGAACGGACAGTTCTAAAGAAAACGGTACTAAATCAACGATTCATCCATGTGTATTTTTAAAAATAAAAGTACTTAAAACATGGGCACGATTTGGCCATACTTAAATACTTTGTATCCTATTGCTTAATTTGCTTAAATAAATGGAACATAACTACACTTAAATATCACTGGATTGTGGCCATAAAGTCTCCCTGTTTGTATAATATATTATATTTACCTGACTAGCAGCTTTTATTAGCTGATGCCAAGTGAGTCAGCTCACCAATATTTTTCAGTTTTTTGCCATCATTTCCTTTCACTTGCAGCAAATAATTAGTCTATCTCATGATTCCAGTTTACCATAGGTTATTCTCATTGGCACAATTTAAGGCTGAGTTCAGACTGGCAGTTTGCCCCGCTACAGCCACGTTTCAGCCATGTTTTACAAGCAGATTAAAGGGGGCGTTCACACAGGCACATCTGCCTGCCGTTCCCCACCTGTAGTCAAACCATGCTGTTCCTCTTTGCTCCCACGTTTAAAAGATACCTGGTAAAAGTGGTAGCAAATCCCCGAGAGCCCGTTTATCCCGCTTCATTCCACTTCCAGGAAGTGTGAACGCCAACCCGAGAAGCTGGGAGCAACCTATGTTGCACATAAGGCAGCAGCGATATGATTGGCTGTGCTCTGCTCTACTGCCCAATGTGGTGCCAGTGCAACGGGATTCTCCCTGGTTATTCGGCCAGATGTGCTTATGTATTCTTGCACACATAGGAATTACCAGGGGAAAGCCGTTTACAGCCGTGCCTCTGGGCCAGCAGTGTGAACGCTCCTGCGTGCCTCCTCCCAGTATTCTCCTGCATCAGTCGGCACAGTGTGACAGGAAAACCGGGAACAGTTTGTTCTGGGGCTTTTTTGCCACGACCGGCTCCCACTTCAAACTGCCAGTCTGAACTCAGCCTAATACATTCTTTTTGGCAGATCTTTGTGGAAGATTTGCGGGGATCCCTTGGGAGCAGAGACAGTGCTTATGTTGAGCCCAGTTACTTGAATTTATCACTCTTTTTTCTTTTCCCCCAATCTTTACACCAAGCCAGAAGCCTCTGTCCTAGCCCCTGTCTTGGCGGTCTTCCTTATTTATTGTACAGATTATCACTTTTTAAATAGTCTTGTGAATAACACCGAAGGGTCACAGAAGCTGCTGCTATGTATATTTCAGTACCTTTGAGAATTCATGCTAAAATTCTGATGCCTCTTGGTTAGTTTCTATTATAAAAATTGTAAAGTAGTTGGATCAGATGTTTTTGTGTAATACTTGTTTGCTTTGTATCTTCCATTTCCACTAATTTTATTTCAGTGAGAAACACTTAATATGTCTTAATTCATTTGCTAAACCTTTCCTGTTTTAGTGTTACAGAGAGATATTTCTTATCATGGTAAAGTCCTACACACTTTTTGGGCAGGTTCTGAATACAGTATTTATTGTATGCATATTTTCCTGAAAGAAAGAAATCATGGATTGTCAGGTACAAAATTGCATCTGTGGCCCCTTGCCCTCATACCTCAGGGCTGATCAAACCCTAGGGCAGGACTCTGAATCCACTGGATTTGTATCCTCAGTGGTCTTCAGACTTTTTGGGAATTTAAACCTGGGTTTCACAGATCCTAGTTCAACATTGTAACCACTGTGCCTCATTTAGTAATACTAAATAGTGCTTGCTTGTGCATTTTTAAAGGACAAAATGCAGCACAGCAACTTTAAAAGCTGTCAAAGAAATTAGCAACTTATGACTCATCTCTGAAAAACAGTGATTTTAAATTTATTTTCTATAATCCCCTCGATATTTCCCCCCCTCTCTCTTAGGAAACTTGGTAATTCTAAATAATACATTTTAAACTGAAACATTTCTCTTGCAGCTAAGAGAGACAGAAGAATTTCGCAGGAAACTGAATGAGGATAGTCTGTTACATGCTCCTGAATTTGTTATCAAGCCTCGCTCCCACACTGTCTGGGAAAAACAGAATGTCAAATTACATTGCACTGTTACTGGCTGGCCAGAGCCTCGTCTTACATGGTAGGTTTAATTTGTTTATGTTAATATTACACAGTGGTTTAATTATTTGCTTTTCATAAAAAGTCAAAGGGGCATACAAATGTCATAGAATCATATAAAAACTAGAGTATTCAACAACAAAAATCAACCATGCAGAAATCAGAGGAGTAAGTAAAACTGGGTCAAGGGAAAAATTACAGATGTTTTCCATGTGGGTTATCTGCTCTGAGTTCAGTGCTTTGGGAAAACATTTTTTCTGCTTCCTCATAGCATTGTGGTCCATTAGTACACCTCTGAGGTTTCCCTGGCTTTTCTCAGATCATTCACAAACTTGCTTTGTGCCAAAATTTTGGGGAAAATTGTAGTAAAGTCTGTATGATTGTTGTCTGCGTGGGAAAATCTGGATTTTCTGGTCCACATGGCAGCCATTTTTCCTGACCTTGCCCCCATACCAGCTATTTCCTGGCCCCACTACTGGGGGCCATATTTTTAAAAATCAGCACTAGAACATTGTTATTTTGATATACTATTATAATAATAGGTGTAGCAGGTTCTCTGAATTCCCAGCTTTCATTTTCTTTTTAAAAAGTAAATCTTTATCACCTTCTCTTGTAGAGATGTAAGGAAAAAGGCATATCCTCACAAAAAAGAAAAGGACTAGAGATTTACTTTTTTAAAAAAGAAAAAAGGAAAAGAAATCTGGGAGTTCAGAGAACCTGCTACACCTGTTGTTACAATGATATACTGATATAATGATATTCTACTGCTGATTTTAAAAAAAATTGCAAATCCCCTGGTGGCCTGGGGGAGTGCCCACTTCCAAGAGGACTAACGCAGAGACACTGTGGAGAAACCCATACTGTGGAAGCCTCATTGCTGCTGTGCTTTATTTGCAGTCACACCAGCAATGGGGAAACCACAAAATCACATCCTGTGTGGAAGACACCAATTTATCTTATTTATAAAAAAACAACTGGAACAAAAAGGTGCTAGAATTTAGTAGAGAAGCAAATCTTCAGGTATGCTGGTCCGAAACCATATAGGGCTTTAAAGGTCAGTACTAGTACCTTGATTTGGGCCTGGAAGCAAACTATGAGCCAGTGTAGATGGAACAAGACTGGAGTGTTATGGTCCCTACAAGCACTCCAGTCAGCATTCCCACAGCATTCTGTACCAACTCTAGTTTCTAGATAGTCTTCAAAGGCAGCCCCATGTAGAACACATTGCAGTAATGTAATTTAGATGTTACCAGAGCATGTACCACGGTGGCAATATCTTCTGCCCAGGAATGGCTGAAGCTGATGAAACGAGTCTCTGGTCTCCACTGCCACCTGTTTATCCAGCAGGAGATCAGGGTCCAGCAGCACCCACAAACTACCAACCTGCTCCTTTATGGAGAGTGCAACCCCATCCAGATCAGGAGATGTTCACATTCCCAGGTCAACCCCCCCCTACACCCCATAGTACCTCCATTTTGTTGATATTAAATTTCAGCTTCTTACTCCATCCTATAACTGCCTTTACAGTTCAACATGCATGTATTTATTCATTTATACTGTATGTTTTTACTTTGTTACAGCTACAGTTTTGTTTTGCTTTATAGGTACAAAAACAATGTGCCCATTGATGTCCATACTCATCCTGGCAAATATGCAATTGAAAGTCGATATGGGATGCATTCTCTGGAAATTAACAAGTAAGACAATAGGCCACAGTTTAGCAAACTTATTCCCAGGGGTCTTTTGGGGGGGGGAGCGCACCGGAGCGCAGCTCCGGGAGCTCAGGAGCCAAGCCCCGCCCCCAGCCGGCGTCCCGGGGAGTCTTTCAGGCAGCGAATGTCAATTTCAGCTCCATTATTTCCTATGGGCCATTGAAGTCAATGGTGAAAACATACGGTATATTCTGGGGGCTGGAGGGGAGGGGTTTGAGGGAGAGGCTCCAAACTCACAGGATAGCTGATGGAGCCTCTCCCCAAGATACCCACCAAGTTTCAAGAACATTGGACCAGGGGTCCATTCCATGGGCCCCTAAACAGGTTGCCCCTATTCCCTCCATTGTTCTCTATGGTGGGAAAAAAGTTATATTTTCTCACCATAGAGAACAATAGAGGGAATGGGGCAACCTGTTTGGGGGCCCATAGAATTGGACCCCCTGGTCCAATGTTCTTGAAACTTGGTGGGTATCTTGGGGATACTCTCCATCAGCCACCCTGTGAGTTTGGAGCCTCTCCTTCAAACCTCCTCCCCTCCAGCCCCCAGAATATACCCTATGTTTTCACCATTGACTTCAATGGCCCATAGGATATAATGGGGCCAAATTGCCGCAGAACTTTTTTCATTCCCTCCTTTCCTTCTCTCTTTTCCTCTTTCCCTCATTCTTCTCTTCTCTCTTTCTTTCTTACCACCTTCTTCTCCTCTCTTTTTCCTCCTTTCCCTGTTTCCCTCCTTGTTCCCTCTCTTTCCTTCCTTCTTTCCTTCTCTCTCTCTCTCTCTTTCCTTCCCTCTTTCCTCCTTCTGTGGCCCAACTCTAGTGAGAAGGAGTTTAAACTTTAAACCCTTCTCTCTTAGCTCCCCCACCCAGGCCAGCTGGGGAAGGGAAGGGGAGGCTTTTGAAGATGCCACCCCCGTTTTGCTTCCCCTTCTGACATCACTTCCGGTGATGTCAAGGGGTGTGGCATATGCTAATAGCCTAATAGCTCATTAGCATACCATATGCTAATGAGCTCCTGCAGCTGTTCTTCTACGAAAAGACCCCTGCTTATTCCCATTGGTTTCAAATTGTATTCTAATTTTTTGAATTTGTATAATTGTGTCTGTATCTTTTGAAGATAAATCTATAAAGTTAGCAATATAATGTCAAAAGCTTATCTGTTGAGCAGAAATTATTTTAATTGTCCACTTGCACATGTAACTGAATCATTCTAGTGTGAGTTACTGTTGGACTGTGGCTGTCTTGAATGGTTGTCTTACAAATATTGATGCTTGACTGATGCCTTGCTACCTCCTCCTCAAGCCATTTCTGCTATAATTACAATGAATTATATTGTTCAGGCCTACAGTTTTCACCTATACAGTATCTAAGCATGTGGGCGGCGGGGGGGGGTTGTTGTATTTCAAACATATTGAAACCAATTAACATTAAGTTTACAAAAAATACTAGACAATAATAGCTAAAAGGAAAAAGGGTCCAGTCTTAATCTATGAATTTAGATTTAAACAGCTTCACAGAAGTCATGACCAGTATTCCCTTTAAGCTGAGTTAGTGTGAGGTAGCTCACAGTTCTTTAGCCTCCGGCTCACACATTTTTGTCTTAGCTCAGGGAGGATGGCTCCAGAGCAAACTAATTTATGCAGTAGCTGAATTGCTCACTCACAACTTTAATGCCCACAGCTCACAAAGTAGAATTTTTGCTCACAAGACTCTATGGCTTAGAGGGAGCATTGGTCATGACTGTGACCTTTTTTCCAGAAATCCCGTAAACTTTGTACGAGAACTTCTGATTTTTTTAAAAGAAACAACAACTTAAGTCTACCAAACTTTTGACCCCTCTGTAGTTAATCCATTAGGAATTCTTGTTTCTCCCTTCAAAATCAGGAGCTTTCTTTTTTCACACTAAGGTCGAGTCCTAAGCAGTGTTATCCTCTTCTAAGCTCACTGACATATCCATACAAAGTACAAAATTTATAAAAACCACAAGTATCCTTGATATTGCCATACTGCAAATTATATTTAAAGATAAAATCATACTACACTTACTAATTGAAACAAATAAACATTCTGTCTTTTATGATAATATCTCTGATCTAACATAACCTAATTAGTCTTCTCCCAGGCTGAATTCATATCTCTGCTGTATCTGACTGAATCTGGTTAATATCCAAACACTGTAGTCTCTCCAGTTTTTTTGTGTAATTACTTTGGGGAATTTCAGACAGATGAAATAATCCGGAAGAGGAACGGTTCCCAAACGGTTTCTGGTCTGGAATTTCAGATAGAACCGTTTTAGAACCGGTTCCCTACCGGAATATATATGTAATTTCACACAGAATCGTTTCTGTCCCGTTCAGGAAACGGGGCTGAAACGTTTTACCTGTCAACCGCTTCCAAGTAGTCGTCAGTTTCATCTCCCAGATCTGATACGCTTTTTTCCCGCCTTTTTTTGCCCGCGCGGGCGATCTCCGGCTTTTTTTTTGAACGTTCGCTTTAGAGCGCTATAGCGTCATAGTGCTATAGCGCTATAGCACAATAGCATCATAGCAACCCCATTGGAATGCCTGCAGTGTTTTTTATAGCACTATAGTGCTATAGCGCTCTAAAGCGAATATTAAAAAAAAAAGGAACGGCAGGAAAACAAAGCGGTGCAGTCTGAATTGCCAAACCGTTTCTGATTCGGCTCTTTTCCAGTCAGGGAAAGCCATGTGTGAAATGGCAGCCCTGTACCGGTTTACTTCAAGACGAATCAGAAACGGCTTCAATCCAGCAGAATCTCGGTAATGTGAAATTCCCTTTTGTTATAACGCTGTTATTATAACCTTAACTTTAGTAAGCCAATCTGACTACCTTTGGAGAAGTTGCTTGCTTACAGAATCCAGCAAACAGCAATCTTGTTGCTGTTAACAAATTTAGAATGGTACTCTGAAATCTTTTAGGAATCATTAGGACATAATTTAAAAGCATAGTCTCTGGCAGAAATAATATTTCAAAGCCCATTCTATGAAGGCAGCCACAGTTTTCCAAAACCTATTAGCTTTCTCAGATCCACTGCATATGGAAAATGTTTGACTTGGGGGCTTTGCAAAACCATCATTGGTGTTACATATTGTGGCTAACCTCCAAGGGGATAAATGTCATTGATTCAGCATTTTTATTATGCCCTCTTTAAATAAGAAACAAACGGGGGGGAACACCTATGGTCTTAGAAGGGAGTATCTCTGTTTAGGATTGCACTGTGTATTGATTTCAGGTGGGGCCCTGTAACCCTTTAGCTTTTATAAATGCAGGTACAAGAAAAAAAGATTTCTTAACATGGTTATAAACAAGGAATTGACTGTTGGTGTTGGGGTCTTTACAAATTCTGATTTCCCATGGCTGCAGGGACCAGAAGGAAACCAACCACTATTGCTCAAGATACATATTCTGGGATAATGTTGCTAGAAGAACAAAAGTTGTACATGTTTATGGAATGTAGCCCTGGAAAACATCTGGATTAAATGATCACTGGGACAATAAAAACAACATCTTTGTGTACAGCTACCAAATCTCCTGGGTCTGAGTCCATTAAAGGACAGAGTGTGATTTACATATGATGTGGCATAAAATAGATAACACATTTAGCTCACATGGTGTGCTGGAGGGTTAGTGGTCTAATAGAAAACCTTCTTATGAGTTGGCAGCTGAAACTATTCATGATATATGAGTACCTGAAACGAAAACATTTACACTCTTAGAGCCTGTTTTTGTGTATGTTCACTCGTAAGTAAGTCTTGCTGAATTTAATTACTCTGAAGGAACTATGCATAGGATTGCAGTTTGTGAATCTGATCATAGGCTGGACAAAAGGTATGTTAGATTCTACTAGGTTATATCACCTTTTCCATTAAACTTGGTAAACTTGATGTACCAGCAAATATAGAAATTTCAGATGTAAGAACAGATTGTACCTACATTGTGGGGGGTATATAAAGTAACCCTTAAAATTGGTTTTCTTCTATAGGTTGCACAGGAGTGTTTTTCTTTAGCATATAAACTAATCTGTCTGAAGGGCAAAAAGCTTTATGTCTGATACTTTAGAGTAGCTTTTAGTATTTGAAGTAAGTAGTGAAGTCACATTTTTGAAAACTGGAATTTCCCATTTCTTCATACTTACATCAAAATCTAAATGCTGCTGTACAGCTTTATATTAGTGTTAAATAGAGCTAAAAAGACATTGTCCAAATATCTGTTTTGTTTATTATTGTGTGAAATATTTTTTTCCTGCAGTTTCTGAGATCTTGTTTTCTCCTTCCTTTTCTCTCTTCCCCTCTCCTCCCAAATAACACTATCTTGAAAAGAGGTTTCATTTACACAGAAATCAAGATTAAAGCCAATCCAGTAATCTTACTTGGATAACAATACAATTCATAGTATTTTCATTAGTGATGGGCAACAAGGAGTAAAAGGACATCTTATGTAGTCCTTGAGGATCTTTGAGATCATAGTACATCTGGACAAAGTCATCTTAATTTAAAGAACACCCCCCCACACACTGCACAACAGTTTGTATAAGTGGGGTGCATTCAACAGTGAAGCTGGCAAATACCAAATAAGGTGTCAAGAACTGTTAGCTTTCTGCAGTGTGGTGCACTGTCTGCCAAGGTTTTTTCGGTGAAGGATATTTTTGTTCCCAGGTGCATCATTTTCCTGACATGTCCACTTGGCAGATGAAAAAAAAAGTTGTGATGATGTGCACTCTGTACAGGAGAAGCCATGTTATGGGCACTTAAAACTATCCTTTTTTAATTTTAGAGATGCTGCTTCCCAATAAAAAAATCCCAAGCCACTGCATCAGATTTGTATGTAACATTTAGGCTGTGGTCACATGGCAAGCTAATTGCAATTTGTTCCCACTATAAATTTGATCTAGACTATTTTTTTTTGGGTTGGGATGATCACACATCCCTCCCCCAACCGGAAGCATTATGCGAGGAGGCTCTGGGCACTGTCTAGATGCAGCTGGCCCCTCTCTCTTTGCTGCCCGCTCACCTGCCAGCCCGCCTGGCACTTCCTTTCCCCCTGCCTGCCTCCCCCCCAGCAACTTTCCACGCTGCCTCCTGCTGCCCGCCACAGCTTCGGGGACTCCTGGAGTGGGCTCCGCTGCCCGCCAGCCATTCTGCCAGGCACTTCCTTAGCTAGCCTGGCAGAACAGCAGAGGGAAAACAGAAACTGGTAGTTCTGAGCCCTTTTCAGTTGTTACACTTAGGACATTCCTTGCTCGCATACTGGGATAGATGCTGCACACAATTTTCCTAATACACATGCATGATGGATAGTAATTGTTAAGACTTGAACCCGGTCTGAGCACCTTGAGTGACAGAGGATTCAAACAGAATTCTACAGTTGAGAGTGGCAGTTAGGAGTGGCAGTTAAGAAATGACAGTTGACTGGGAAAGAAGGTTAAGAGAGTGAGAGGATCAAGATGGATCCCCATTCAAGACTGAGAGAAATAGCTCCTAGAGAAGGGGGGGTGATCCCTATTAAATGGTTAAGAAGGGAAACTGGAACTTGTGTGAATGTTCCTGCTTTCACCCATTTAAGTATCTTGGAAACAAAGAAGCTTATGCTTGTTTATGGAACTAGAAACTGCCAAGAAATCTCTATCCTTGGTATTTAAATACTTGTCTGATTAAGTAAAAAGCTACGTGTTTGTGACAAAATAATTTTTGTTTATATTTATACAAAGTTACCTCATTCCTGTTGCCTGACCATGTCCCCTCGTGAGTACAATAAAACAGTTTGTTCATTTTGAGTTACCATCAGCCTCTCATGTGCTGTTATCAAACAAAGACAAAAGAAGGATTTTAGTCGTTCCCTCAGATCCCCAGACTGGGTCAGCAGATATCTATACACATTTAAGCAACTGAAAACAGAAAAATAAAGAAGAAAGAGAAAGGGCTGCCCAGCCAAGAAGAAGATAAAGGGATCCTGTGGTGAATCCTAATAGTATGATTCCCATTTTTCATGAACAAACTATATTTTCATACTTTGGTACATCTGAACACCCACAACAAACCTAGGTTTCCAACTACATGTTCCAAAGCTGGACACTTTGTGTTGCCTTGTTTCTATAAAATAATGACTGTACATATAGGGATGATTACATGTAGCATGTTTTCCTGGTATGTGAGGTAGGACTGCCCCTAAAGTAATGACTGAAAGGGCTCTGATCAAGTTATAATGAAATTAGCTGGTGGTCTTGTAATGTGAAATGTGGAGGGAAATCTGGGTAGAAGAGAGAAAGAAAGGCTGGCATAGTGATGAGTTGAGGGTCAACAGTCTAGATGCAGGTTGCATGATCAATCTTACAAGGAAGTGCTTATCAAACAGATGTTTTGAATGTGCAAAGTAGCCCTAAGATTAGGAACAGAGATGGAGAATGTAGAGCATACAAGTGGGGACCTGCACAAAACTTGCAGGGAGGAGGCATTCCCTCATGTTTGCTTCCTTCCTTCTCCCCCCATCTTCCCCTTTCTTTCTCTCCCCAAGCCAATCCCCCTTCTTTTTCTTTCTAACCTTCCACCAAACCAATTCCTCCTCCTTTGTCTTTTACTCTCTCTCCCCAAGCCAATATCCCTATCTTTTCCTTTCACTCTTCCTCCCCAAGCCAATCCCCCTTCTTTCTCCCTCCTTCTTTCCCCCCACTTTTGAGCTCAGCAGCAGTGGCAGTACTTGGGAGCTGCTCCGAGCTTGGAGCAGCTCCTGGTGGTGGCCAGGTCCAGAGCAGCTCCTGGTGTTTGTTGCAGCCAGGCCTGGAGTCTCTCCTGGCATTCCCCACTGTTGTGGCTCCACCCAGAGTCTCTGCTGGTGTTCCACACCACCACTGGGCCCAAAATAGCTCCTGTGGCCAGAGCCTCTCCTGGCATTCTCTGCCAGCATGACTTGGCCTGGGCCCAGAATGGTTCCACAGGAGCCAGGCCTTCAATGGTAAGTTGTGTTGTCTGTGCAAGCACAGACAATGCTTTTTATTTGGGGGGGGGGATTTAAACCCCCTAATGTATTTTTTTAAGTTTTTTAAGTTTTCAGATTTTTCTTCAAACCTAGAGGGTCACCCAAGTTTGCAAAAAAACTTGTTTGGGGTAAGTATGCCCCCTATCTGTGGATTTAGATATCCACACATAAGAGACTGTTGAGAATTAGATATATAGGTTTAGTAGATTACACACACACATACAAAGCATTCTCCTAGCATTAGCCCACATAACCATGACAATACCCAGTCCCAATGAAAAGAAAGCAGGCAGAGTAGCCTTACTGAAGTAGGAATAGCATTATACCTAGGAGGGGGTGGGAATAGCTTGCTCACTTCCTTTAAAAATAGTAATGCAAAATGTGCATTCCCGGCTGAGAGGAGAAAGTGCATGGCTTTGAACGGAAATTAGAAAAGAAGTGAGAAGATGAAACAGGACTATATTCCTTAAAGTGCTAGGAATTATTGGGAAACAGAGCCTTGCCAGTGCAGTATTAACTGCTTTTTTGTTTTCAGAACCAACATACTCTGCTGCTTAAGTAGTGTAGTGAGAGGACAGAGTACTTAACTTCTAAAGAAGAGGGACAAATTATTATTTTTTTAAATGTTGAAAAATAGCACAGGTGTCGTATGGAGTGAGACTGTCAGCAGCAATATTGTCACAGGCCCTGAAATTATTTTGCAACTGCAGTGTATGTAACATTACAAACTGCAGTTGATGCACTCATTTGAGAAGAATCACATCCTATCCCCACCCCAACAATTACATTTTGATTGCTGGGAAATATGATTTCCTCACAGCAGAAACATATTCTCAGGAAAGATATCTAGGTCTCTCACAACAAATTAAAAGTGTGCATTTCTCCACACACATGCATACGCAAACTGCCTAGAATGGCCCAAAGGAAAACTACTTATTGTGGATACTTCACTGCTCAAAGTGATTTTTGACAAGTTGTACTGCTAGAATATTATCTGCAATTCTAGAATGATTGTAAATTGCCCATCAAGCAATTAACAGCGCAGTCCTAGGTGGAGCAACCCCCTTCTAAGCCCACAGACTTCAGTTTGGCTTAGAAGCTGTAACACTGTTTAGGATTGCACTGTAAATTATCTCCAAGTCTATTTCTTTGGAAGCTTATTTTGATGATGAGAATAGTCAATTTGACATCAGTTAATGGAATTTGTTTTAATGAGCCAGGCTTAATTAATAAGAGTGAACTGATGTTTGCAAGTTTGTTTTGGTTGACCTACAACTGTGATTTGGATTTTTAAAAAATGATTTATTAATTTATGTTTTAAATAAAATGTATGATAAAGGAGTTGACTTCTGAGTCATCACCCTTTTCTTTATAGAGCTTAAAAGGTGAAAGCAGCTGGGGTACAGTCTCTCACACTACCTGCCAAATAATCTAGTAACCTGTTGTAACAGGCCGGATTCACCCCCCAGCCAGAGTAACCCCGGGCTTACTGGCCTAGCCTAGAATAACCCCTGCCGGGCCAGGCCAGAGTAACCCCAGGGGTTAATCTAGACTAACCCCTGCCAGACAAACCTCTGCCGGGCCACGTCAGAGTTACCCCAACTGCACGACATAACAACCTGTAACCCTGGGCCAAAGTAACCCCTCGCTAAACTATCTGAACCTGGGTCTCCCAGTCCCCAATATAGAGTGGTAAGTTAAATGTCATTGTAATCAGCACAGTGTCAGCTTCTGAGGGTTTGAGGTCCATGAGAAATTTGTCAGCTAATCTGAGACTCCTCTGCATAGTGAAGAACAGGGTATGAATCCAATCTCATTAGTCAACAGAGCCCGGTAGAGGTTTGTCTGGCAGGGGTTAGTCTGGATTAACCCCCGGGGTTACTCTGGCCTGGCCCAGCAGGGGTTATTCTAGGCTAGGCCAGAGTAACCCCGGGGTTACTCTGGCCAGGGGGTGAATCCGGCCTGTTACACTGTGATAATGAATTAAAGCCCAATCCATGTGGTTGACTGCTGGAGGAAACCTGGCATTGCTGGCCGAGTTCAGACTGGCGCGTTTCAGCAATGTTTCACAAGCAGATTAAAGGGGGCGTTCACACAGGCACATCTGTCCAGTGTTCCCCAGCTGTACTCAACCTGTCTTGTAATGCTTCGTTCCCAATTTAAAAAGATACCTGTTAAAAGTGGTATCAAACCCTGGAAAGCATGTCTATCCCACATATATCCCGCACCAACACAGTGTGAACACTAAAATCCGCGATTTTGATTGTGTGCTCGTGCGCATATGCGCTCATGCACATAAGCACATATTTCCAGATTAGTGAAACAGAAAGCCGTGCCTTACAGCTGCGCCTTCGGGCCAACAGTGTGAACACTCCCTCACACCTCCTCCCCGGTATGCACCCGCATCAGTCAGTGCAGTGTGACTGGGAAAACCCAGAATAGTTTGTTTTGGGGCTTTTTTGCCACGACTCCCTCCCGCTGCCAGTCTGAACTTGGCCGATATGTCTCTCTGCAAACAGCAGGCAAGCATTATGCCTGATTCTATGCCCAAATGGTTGTATAAGAGCCAGAGGTCTATTCAGAGCTTGTTATAGTAGCCTGAAGCTATAATCATTCTCCTGAGCTTTCTGACTTATCCAGGGTATGACTGTATCTGAGCATATAATTGGGCACAATGATTCCCTCCTGCAGGCTCTCCCAAAGTTTTTTCTCTTCTCTAAAGTAATCATGCAATTACACCCTGGAAAAATCCCCCTATGGAAGCAGCCAAAGAGGCAGCAGAAATAGGAAGTGGTAGAATGAAGTGCACCACTTCAGACTGCCAATGAAAGATTATAGGGAGTGGCTGGGGCTTAGTGGTACAGAACATCTGCATTGGCTGCAGCAGGTCCCGGGTTCAATCAATAGCATCTCTCGTTAAAAGAATCATGTAGTAGGCGATGTTAAATACCTCTGCCTGAGACCCCAGAGAGCTGCTGTACAGTTTGAATAGACAGTATACTGACATTCATGGACCAATGGCCTGATTCAGTATGACACCCTCATGTGATCATATTTTGGAATGCTCCTTTGTTAAAAGCTTCTTGCAAACCGAACACCAGCACAGGAACCAAAGAGAACAGGCAGAATCTTTTCCCTTGTTCTGTAAGTTTATATTAGCACGGAGTGCAAAGGGAATACTGAAAGCTGGAATCCATCACCTACAGTGTGCAGTGGTGTGATCTACTCTATCACCTCTGGACTCTGCTACCTCCCTGTATCCTCATTAATTTGCATGTGTGAACATGCATGTGAGCATCACATAAAATATTGATATTATATTCACACCTCACAATTAAAGACTAAACTTACTCTCTCCCCCAATTTCCACAACACTATTATTAGCAAGCTGGTTATTCAATTAGTGAACATAATCATATTTTTCACCCTTATCTTGTCTTCTCAGTAGATCCTAATCTTACTCTGAAAGAGGAGTTAGAAAATTTTCCCTGCTAACTAGAATGTAGCCTTTTAAGCACTTAATAGACACTAACAGTAAAGTTGAATACGTCTTTCAGGCCAATGTTGTCCCACTGCCAGATGTGGCTTTATTTACATTCTTGGGTTCCTCACGATAGTTCTTTCATCAGAGCCTTGGGGCTTCTTCTGTTTCATGTTTTGCCCTTACAAGTTGACTCAGTCATGTGGTCATGTACACAAAGGATTATACTGACAGTTCATTAATCTATGTAACTTTTTGAAACTATGAACATTTTCTTTGTGGATATGTGGCAAAAAATACATGTAGAAATGCCTCTGCTATAAGATTTATACAAGTATGTGCCCATCATAAATCGCTTGCATTTTGTGGATACTCTACAAGTGCTGGCTTGGAACCGAACTGTAGAAGTACTGGCTTGGACCCCAAGTAGCACATCACATGCTGTGTCCTTTCCTCTTCCCTACTGTGGCCACTCAAGCCTGTCCATTCAAAGCCACTCCTGAAGACCCAGAACCTTTAAAAATGGCTTGGATTGTATGGGCACAGAAAAACAGACAGTGAAAATGAAACCCCAGCTTAGAGGCAAAGCATCTGGAGAGAGGGGAGGCTGATGAGCCTCATTGCCTTGCATGAGTAGGAATGCCTTCTATTTGTATATGAGCTATCTGAATCCAAGCTAATACTTTGTTATGTTTGTTTGTTTTTCTATTGCCATACTATGTGAGGAAAACACTAGTCTGTCCTGCACCCACTTAGTATAAATACACACCCTTCATATGGGGTCATAGCCAGCCCTCCATGTTTGGTGGGGCTGCCATATTTCCAGGTGAGGCTTCTATAACCTTGTGGCAAAGTCTAGGTATATTTATAGTCTGTTAACATCAGAAATGTACACAGTGATTTAAAAAAGCACACTTATTTTTCAGCTCCAATGTTTTTACCAAATTACAATGAACCCCTTCCTTAAACCAATAAGAACTTTCTTAAGTTACATTATACTTCTTTTAAATACCTTGCTGTGGGCACAATCATAGTAGCTAAATGGGGATGTTTGCAGGATCGCATCAGCATAACAACAGGAGTCTTGGGTGGGCAAAGCTGGATGAGTCAGATCAGTAGAATTTGGATAATTTGAAATGGAATTGTAACAGATTAAGATTCTTGGGGGGAGGGAACGGTGCTCCAAGCAAAGTGGTGCTCCCACTAGTCTCACCTTAGTTACGGCTCTGCCTACGTGTCCTCAAATGAAGTTCAGAGTGTCTCTTGTACTGAGCACATCTTTTACAGCCTCCTTCTATACAATGGAGTGCTGACACCCTCCCAAAGACAGCATATAAGATTAAAGTTTATAATAAAATCAGTATATTTATAAGAATTAAACTTGGTGTATATGTGTGAGTAGGGTATAAGACCACAGCCAAACATTTCCCTGGAACGATGCAGCACCTAGCCTATGCTTCATAGTCAAAGCACCACCCTGCCCTATAAACTGAAACACATTGTTCCATGAAGAAAAAACAGGTCCACAAGAAACTGCTTTAGTGGAGAAATTTGTTCCCAAGAGGAAGTATTAAGAACCTGAGGTAAGGCTGAAAGAACTAAAAGATGAATCCTTTAACAGCTGCTCCTCTTTTGTCTCTGTCTCTTGAAACCTTCAATAACTCTCCAGCACTCTCCCTTTTACCAGCTCTCTAACGACTTTGCTGTATTCTCCTTTATACCCCTGCTTACCATCCTATAGTTCTAAAAGACAATTGGCTGGCACCTGGCCTCTACTAAATAGATTTTTAAAAAATCAACAACTTTGACTGTGTGAAATTTGAAGTAAGTCGAGAAAGTAAAATTCTATGATAAACCTTTCTCCTGGGGACATAGTCAATTTTGATAATGTGTGGGTGAGTTGTAAGGGTTATAAGATGTTTGCATGCATGTACTGTGGGTAAGAATGCTGCTGGAAGGAGTGGGGAAATGGGGAAAATTGCTATAATGTTATATATAAAGAAATAGCCATGTGGTGAGTATTAAAGAAATGAATCAAGGAGATTAATCCAACATTAAATTCAAGTCCATCACTTTGTAACATTGTTGCCTGTTGTGGCCCATGTTTACTTTTTAAAAACTATCATAAGGCCTAGTGCAGAATGCCGCAGCCCCGCTGTTGATGGGCTTACCTAGATGGAAGCACATCCAGCCTGTGCTGAAGGCCCTGCACTGGCTGCCAATAGCATACCGAATTCGCTTCAAGGTGCTGGTGCTTACCTTTAAAGCCCTATATGGCCAGGGTCTGACATACCGGAGGGACCGCCTTTCCCTACATATACCCCAGAGAGCACTGTGGTCTGGGTCACAGAACCGGTTGACCCTCCCGGGCTCCAAGGATGCCAGGCTCGCTGCAATGAGGGCCAGGGCCTTTTCAGTGGTGGCTCCTTACTAGTGGAATGAGCTCCTGGAAGAGATCAAGGCCCTGCAAGACCTCTTGCAGTTCTGCAGGGCCTGCAAGATGGAGCTCTTCCACCAAGCCTTCAACTAGGAGCCGCCCCTACAATTATCACCAACGAGCCCAGCCCTCAGTTTAACATCTGGCTCACTCCATCGAGCGACTCAGGACGACACTGAGCTGGAATTCAGCAGCTGTAGACATCTCAAGTATGCCACTGCAAGCAATGAATTGCACAACTAACAGCACCTTATGATTTTATGCTTTTATCTGTATTGTATTGTTTTATAATGTTTTATATGGATTTATCAGCAATTGGTGCCAATGTTGTAAGCTGTCCTGAGCCCGCTCGCGGGGAGGGCGGGGTATAAATTGAATAAATAATAATAATACTCATGTTTATAACACAAATACCACACATTTGCTTTAAAGTCATTAAAGTTAGTGTACTTATAATGGTTAGAGTGCCGGACTAGGTACCTATTAATTTTGTTGGTTAGCTGTGAATCTATCAGTCTCTCATCCTAGGTTCCCTCATAAGGAATGCCTCCCTATACTCCTTGTAAGAAGGGTGGGGAAAAATATAATCAATAAGATATAATCAATAAGCCCTTTTTCTTTTTTTTATATAATTTTAAAAATTATTTTCTTCTATAAACTACAAAAACTACAAACTGCAAAATACAAACACTATGCACTACAGACTCACTACAAACACTAAACACTAAAGAGAGTAACAAGGTACTAATATGTGCTTACTATATGCTTTCAACCTTTCACTACATGATATATAATCCATTTCCATAATTCGCTACTTAAAACAATAAACCAAAAAGAGCTTGTTAAAGATTCTGTCACTTCAGAGCTTACAATTATACGTTTTAAATATACAAATAGAGAATCTGAGAACTTTATTAGAGGTTTTCTTATCCTTGTGCTTCTTCTTCTTTTGCCAGGGCAGCTTAACCTTCAAAGATTTGGGAGCAGCTGTACCCAAATCCGAATACGTGTCAGAGTCAAAAATTTCTCCCAGAGATACCGAGGCATCAGAGGAAGAAGAATTGTCTGTCCCAGTCTTTTGGTGGTCACTAGTTTCTTCAGTTGCCTTCTTGCCCTCTGCTCCTTTCTTTTGTTTGCTCAACAAATGGTGTCGCTTCAGAAATAATTCCGCTTTCAGTAAAGAGTCAATCCTTTCTTTCTTTTCTTCAAAATTGAAGATGAGTCCTTCTGGTAATAGCCATCTATACTGGACATTGTTCTTTTGAAGAAAATCTGTAATGTTTCTGTATTGCCTTCTTAGTCTCCGTATTTCATATGGAACGTCTTTCAAGACTTTAATCTCCTCCTCTTGAATTTTCACCTTTGCCACAGTGGATGCTTTAAGAATTAAATCCCTTGTTACTTTTTTTGCAAATTTTACAAAAATTTCTCCTGGGAGATGATTTTTTTTAACAAACTCTGAGTATGTTCTGTATATCATGTCAATGTCCGCTTGTATAATCTCAGGTTTGCTGTTAATCAGGGGGGCCAGTGCTTTGCTTAAAATTTATCTTATATTCTCATCCTTTTTCTCTGGAACTCCTTGGAATCTTAATACATATAAAGACCTTTCCATTTGAAGTTGGAGTAATTTTTGTTTTGTAGATGTTCTTTCTTTATCAGCAGTGTCCATTCTTTGATCCAACTTTTTGGTCTTCGTTTCCATTTTTTAAATCTTTTTTTCTATCTTCTCTGATTTTGCTGTTGTCTCTTTAAGATCTTTTTGCAAATTGTCGAACTTCTGGTTGAGATTCATCATCTGTTCCATCAGGGGGTGCAGGGCTTCAGAAATTTTGCTACCCAGATGGCTGGTATCTTCCTGTCTTGTGACTGGTGATACTGTGCTAGCATTTCCGGTACTGCCTCTGCCCCTGGACGCCATTTTTCCTGCATGCTGGCTCATTGTTTATACTTAGATAAGAGTCCACAAAAAAGTTCACAGTTTTCTACAGAAGTACAGTTCAGTCCCGAAGTTTTTCTGCTAAGATAAGGTGAGGTTTAACAGCTTGCTCTTGGCATGCCACTGCAATTTGTCTGTTGGGGAGGGCTCTTCCTCCATGGGTTTCTCCCTCCCCTTTGCTCTATGCCGCTTCGCTATTCCTTCACCCTTTTTATTATCGTGTTTCTTTTTGGAACATCACTCACTTTTGCATGCATCATTGTACTGCTAGGTCACCATGTAGGGAAAACGCTTTCTTAAATCCTTGTACGCTCTGGTCCGGTAACATCTCTGGACGCCATTGCTGGCCTCAGTGCAGCGGGACTTTGTGGAGCAAAAGAAGCTCACATCCCCAGGCCATGACTTCGAGAGCAGCTACTCAGCGCTCCAGGCTAGAAGCTCCGTCCAAGAGCTTCACGGGGGGGATGGAACTAGCTGAACCCCCTCCCTGCCACTCTGATCCAAATCGCCCTCATCAGAGCTCAATGGGATGCATTTGGTCACAAGTCGCTGTGACTGGAACTCAATAAGCCCTTTTTCTTTGACACTAATGTTTTCATTTAGCTGAATGAGCCATCCTGTAGGATAACAAACATGATTATCACCACTGAGAAACATGTTGCCTAGCAATATTGGGAGATATTATTTATTTTAAAATAAAAATATTTATTTGTTTGTTTTGATTTATATCCCACCCTCTCTGCAAGCAGGCTCAAGGCGGTCACAACAATAATATTAAGAAACCATTAAAACAGTTATAATAATAAATAATTGAAACTATTAAAAGCAGGTAGCACAATAAATTGCTTTTTGAGTAGCATTGACATTATTCCTGATCCTTCCATTCTTTTCAGATGTGATTTTGAAGACACTGCTCAGTATCGTGCTTCTGCCATGAATGTAAAAGGAGAACTTTCAGCCTACGCTTCACTGGTGGTAAAGAGTAGGTTTGCCAGAAATGCATCTATTTGGGTTTTCTTTGTATTGCATGTAAAAATTCCATTTGTCATGGTCAGGATGCCACTTCCTCTGAGGTTACAAGCAGTTACAGCTCTTGCCCCTTTCTTTCCTAGGATACAAAGGAGAGTTTGATGAAACTTGTTTCCATGCTGGAACTGTCACCCTACCCATCAGCTGTAAGTTGATAACTGATTGGTTGCTATGTGGATAAATCATTACAAATAATCTGAGAACATTATTTAGGAGCATTATGTTTCAAAAATTCTACTGCTTTCAGGGACCACAAGGATCAGTAATGTCACTTTTCTTCAATAGAAGCAGCAAACTCTTTTTTTCTTCTATCAAGTATAGCACCTCTTAATGCTTTTGCTCATGCTGAGAAATCATACACATAGTTTGCTGAAGAACTGTCTTTCATTAAGATTGCTAAATCCTTCGATACTGCAGCTGGAAGTCTTGCATTATGAGTCCAAGCTCCTAGTTATAAGAACTGATTGGACATAAACTTTTTTGCAGAGGTTAATCTTGCACTGTCAGTTGTGTTTTAATTTCTTTGGCCTTCCTATTAAATTGTATTCTACTACAAAATTTTGATTATTGAATCATCTTCAGAATAACATCTTCCTAGTCATTACAAGAAGAATCCAAAACTTATTCAATTTTTAAACCATTATGATTTCAGCAAACTTGATTTTTGTATCTTGGTGCACCTATGATGGCTCTTATTCTAAACATGCTCTTGGCTTTCTGTTTATGTTATGGATCTTACTGCTTGGTGGTTTTCATAGGAGAGCAATAGTTGTGCAATTCTGCCCTGGAACAAATAATCTTGATAAAGATAAAGGAAACAAACTCATTTTTTCCTCTTGCAGTTGGTGTTACTCCACATGGCTATGCCTCTAGATTTGAGATTCACTTTGTTGATACATTTGAGGTTTCCTTTGGAAGAGAGGGTGAGACAATGAGCCTGGGATGCAGAGTTGTCATTCACCCTGACATTAAACGTTTCCAACCAGAGATCCAATGGTACAGGAATGGTAAGTATGTGTTGCAAGATGAACTTATCTCTCCTGCTCCTCTTCCAGGTGGTCACCCAAGAGCCCTTACAAATTTGTTAGAGGAGGAGTAAGAACTTTGAAATCCCTATGTTTAACTCCATACGAGAGAAGAAACTGGGTTATTATTGTGGCTTCTTCACACAAGAAATTGTTTAAGGTTAAACAGCCATATATTGGAACAGATTCTGTTCAGTGACATCTTTCTAACTTGCAGGAGAACTGATTACTCCATCCAAATGGGTCAAGACACACTGGAGTGGAGAAAGAGCTACATTAACCCTTACTCATGCTAACAAAGAGGATGAAGGTCTTTACACCCTCCGTGTGGTGATGGGAGACTACTATGAGCAGTACAGTGCTTATGTTTTTGTTCGGGGTAAGTTTTGTTGAAGCCAGTTAAAGGCAGATATTATGTGAGTGTGCTCACTCTTCCAAAGATATAAATATTTTAAAATTAATTGTACACAGCAGTTACTAAAGCCAAAATTGACTTGATTTTGCTTGGATCAGCCACAATTGCATAACACATTGTGCATGTTTTCAAGATTCTGACACTGTATATGCAGCTTCCTGTATTCCCATAGACATTCAGTGGATTAGTTTAATTTGCTTTATTTATAAATTAGAGTTACAAAGCATCTTGGAAAATGAGCACTGCTCCTGACTCTTCGCATTCCAAATGATATCTGAGTCTCTGTTTAGATTATACATTGTGCCAAAAGACAGAAAAAGGGAATCATAAACAAATCCCTGTAACACCTTTATTAAGACGATCCAAAATAACACAAAACAATGTTTAAACTTTTGAGTTCTCCAGAACTCTTCATCTGGCTGGATGTTAAAAGTGGGGGCACCTCCCCTGCTTACATTAGCATTATGAAAAGCCATGAGTTGAGAACCCCGCTTTGGCTTTTGTGGGCTCAGGCCCACTGCTGGCTGGCTGGCCGTCAGGGGAAACCCTACCCCAAAAAAGACATCCCTCTGTGACATTGTCAATGCAGTGATGTCACTTCTGGAACTGATGTCATTACGATGGTGATGTTGAGGGTGACACTCTACTTTTTTGGCAAAGCTATGGTTTGTAGCCATTTTTACCATAGAGTTTTGCCCAAAAAATAGAGCATCGATCCGAAAGTGATGTCATCATTCCAGAAATGATGTAATCAAATCAACGATGTCTCCACCCCCAGAGTGCCCCCAAATCCCCCTGCCGGCAGCAGGTGAGAACCTGGCAACCCTGTGTGGCTTGTAACATGTAATTCTGGCCTCAGTTTCGCTGATAGTGCAACAAACCACAATGAGATCAAGTTCACTGGAGCCCAAATAACATTACAGTTTGATTTTTAAAAATTATTCAAATTTTAATGCAGTAAAGTTTCTCAGGAATTTTATATAAAGGAAACCAATAAAAGCTGTAAATAGGTAAAAAATATGTTGGAGTAAACTTAAACCTTAAAAACTTAAGCTTTAAAATTAAATGAACAATTTCTTTGTTTTGCTTCTCTTGCTGGCTTATTCATGTTTCTGTACAAGGAATGCTTCATATAGTTTCTTATGGAGAGAAAGTCTCTTGAACAAATACTTGAACATCTTTTGAACAAGCATATGGTGTGATCACATTTCAGTGGCTCATGCAGCCACTCTATATCAGTCTCAGCTGCTGAAGGCAGCTGAAAAGGAACATGCCAGTGCTGGCAGTCTTCAAATTCTTGGCTGAATGACCAGGCCCATAATGGCGCCGCTTTGCCCTGTTCAGCAGAGTCTAGGGATGCGTGGCTACCCACCTCCTGCCCCCACCCTGCAAAACATGACCAAAGTAGACATGGTCACAAATTATAGAAAATTCCCAGGGGCTTGCTTATTGGCAGTCTCACACAGAGGGGAAAAAAGGCTCTACTGAATCAGCTAAAATTAAAATATTATATAAGCAATCTATTATTAACTTTCTGTAAGGATTTTACTAGCTCTTTCTGGCATTCTTGCTTTTATGTTGCAAATCATAAAAACTGGGCAAGTACTTATAGATAATTCTTGGGAAATGTGCAAAAATTTCTTCCTTTCCTCACCTTCTGTTTTCACATACCTGTGGGGTTTTTTTAAGTGCAGAGCACTATGATAGGGAACTATATGCAAATTAGGAGGGAGTTCTATAAACTTGCAACACTTTCCTCATAAGCCTTGATAAGACTGCTTTCTTGAATTCTTAATACTTGGTGGATACTGATTATCTGAAAATCAGTAAAGATTTTGATTTATGCATACCATGATTCCATGAAAGGAAGAACTTCCACTTTGGATGTTTACAGAAGTAGAATTTGGCCTTTAAAGTCTTTGACTTTAGGTCTTATATAAAAGAAGTATTTTAAAATTATTCAGCATGTGTCTTCCTCTGTGCAGATGCCAATGCCGATATCCCAGGAGCCCCTGCATCCCCGCTGGATGTGAAGTGCTTGGATGCTAATAAGGACTATGTCATTATCTCTTGGAAACAACCAGCCGTTGATGGGGGAAGTCCCATCTTAGGATATTTCATTGATAAGTGAGTATTTATGCTAGACTGTCTTTATTGATTTATTTATGTTATTCTGATAGCTTGCATTTTTACTGAGACTCAGTAGATTACACAGCATTACTCAATGCAACCAACAGTATGGGCTATCTAATAAATAATGTAATAGAATTTGGATTGCAGAAATCTAGAAACAATCTGAAATTAGAAAACAAGCAGAAACAGAGCAGAAACAAAGTATAAGTAGTAAGATGACACATTGAATAATGCAGAACTAACATAGCAGGATCATACTTCTTCAGGCAGGCCATTCCATGAGAATACAAATGAGTAGGTAGTTGTTGATTTTGCTCAGCTGCTGAGCTGACTTCAAGAGGAGACCTATGTAAAGTGCATTACAATCTGTCTAGTCTTGATGTTACTGTGGTGTGGATCCAGGTGGCCAGATTGGCCCTGTCAGGGTAGGGGACCATCTTCCAAGGTACACTGAGTTTGAAGAAAGGGTGTTTGAAGAAAGAGAGCCAGTTTGGTGTAGTGGTTACAAGCATGGACTCTAATCTGGGAGAACTGGGTTTGATTCCCCACTCTTCCACATGATGTGACCTTGGGTCAGTCATGGCTCTCTCAAAAGCAGTCCTTGAAAGAGCTCTCAGCCCCACCTACCTCACAGGGTGTCTGTTGTGGGGAGGAGAAGGGAAAGGAGATTGTAAGCTGCTCTGAGACTCCTTCAGGTAGTGAAGGGTGGGGTATAAATCCAATCTCCTCTTCTTCTCTTCTTTTGTGTGTTTTTCGCAGCTTTATTAGTTTTCTTCTCCAGCAACAATGCTGGATCCAATATAAGCTCTAGGCTCTTAACTAAGTCCAGCAATTGCCACCTGAACCCAATCAGGATCACAGAGTCCTTCAAGATCTCTGCCTTCCCGACCAGCATTACTTCTGCCTTGTCAGGATTAAATTTCAATTTCTTTTAGGGTTTCCAGCTCTGGTTTGGGAAATACCTGAAGATTTTGGGGTGGAGCCTGGAAAGGGCAGGGTTTGGGAAGGGAAGGGACTTCAGCAGGGTATAATGCCATACAGTCCACCCTTCAAAGCAGCCAGTTTTTCCAGGGTGATTGATTTTGGTTGTCTGGAGATCAATTGTAATAGCAGATGATTTCCAGGTGCCACATATATGTTGACAACCCTAATTTGTTCACTATTAGCCATTTAACTACAGCAGCCAGGCAGTGTTTCAAGACCTCTACTACATCATCAGGAGATTTGGATAATGAGATACAGAGCTGTATATCATCAGTATATTGATGGCAGCAAACCCCAAAACTATGAATGACAAACAGGAACCCATAAGGACTTGTGGGAGGCATATTATTTTCCCCTCCCCCACTATTTCCTCTTTCCCATCACCAAGAGCCCCTTTTCCTGTTTTCTTCTCTCCTTCCCACCCAGCAGCAAACCTACCTTTATCTGCCCCCATCTTCAACTTTCCCTCCCTCCCTGGCAGCCCTTTCCTAGGAAACTATGGCCCAGTTGTGTAGTGCTGGCCACTGGGTCAGGCTCACTTACATTGTAGGGAGCCTTGAAGGACTTGGGGGGGGCACCTCACTTTACCCTGTATCCTTCTCCCCATGTTATTTCCCCTTTCTCTCCTCCTGACAGTCCCCATATCTTCTGCCCTTTCTCTGCCTCATTCTTTCCTTCTCAACCATTCAGCAACCTACTTTTTATCTGCCTCCCATCTTCAGCTATATTATTTATTTACTTCATTTATACTCCACCTTTCTCCACAGTAGGACCAAAGCAGTCTACATTATTGTCCTCTCTTCCTTTTTACTCTTACAACAGCCCTGTGAGGTGGGTTAGGATGAAACTATGTGACTAACCCAAAATCACCCAGTGAGCTTCCACAGCAAGATGGGAATTTGAACCTGAGTCTCCCAAACCCTACTCTGAAGTTGTAACTGTTAACCACACTGGCTTTCATAAGATGCCTGCTGTTGAACAGAGCTAGAAGATAGGCCTCATTGAGTCATACAGATAGGGCTGCCAAGTCCCATCTTCACCCCTAGCGGGGGACTTTGGGAGGCATTCCTGGAGGGGGTGGGGCATCCCCAACATGATGACATCATGTTGGGGACGTCCCCCCACCCGCCCGCTCTTCCAGCAGTGCCGGCTCCCTGCAGGGAGCTGGCATTCCCCCCCACATGCCCGATCTCCGTGGAGATCAGGCGCATGGCCCGCAGCCACCCCTCTCCCTCTTATTGTCACATGGCAATGGAGTTTCTGGAGAAACTTGGTGTCAAGCATTTGGAATGCGTTGACCTCACAACCCGAGCAGATATGTCCAATATTCAGGACTATATGCCACGCACTACAGGCGCCAGATCTGTCCCTCGTGTCTATATTGGAGAAACTTGTATTGAAGAGGAAGAAGAAGAGTTTGGATTTATACCCCGCCCTTCACTGCCCAAAGGCGTCTCAGAGCGGCTGACAAACTCCTTTCCCTTCCCCTCCCCACAACAGACACCCTGTGAGGTAGGTGGGGCTGAGAGAACTTCTGACAGAAACTGTCCTTGAGAGAACAGCAGTACCAGAGCTTGTGACTGACCCAGGGTCACATCAGCAGGTGCAAGTGGAGGAGTGGGGAATCAAACCCGGTTCTCCCAGATTAGAGTCCGCACACTTAACCACTACACCAAACTGGCTACACCAAACTGATTATGACAACCTGAAAGCGCTATGACAGGGGCGAACTCATTCCAAAATTAAAGCAAATTGGTGCTTTGTAGTGATTCCGAGAGTAGAGATGACTGGAGACTGGGACTACCTTCTGCTACCATGAAAGCCTTGGAGAACAAAACTGGTCATCTCTCCTACATCCACTGCAGTTCTTTGGAGAGAAGAGAGAGGGGTGGCTGCGCGTGTTGGGGCTTGGAGGCAGGGCTTCCCCGGTGGCCACGTGGCCGGCGGCGGGTAGAAACCCCCCAAAAGCATGGGACCCCTGCCAAACCAGGGGGTTTGGCAACCCTACGTACAGATCAGGTGGTATCAATCACCCAGTGATTACTGCTAGGCCTATAGTGGAAACCTCCAGGTGGAGCCTGGACATCTCCTGGAATTACAACTGATCTCCTGGAATTCCTTCCCACCCAACAGCCAACCTACCTTTATCTGCCTTTATCTGTCTTCAGCTTTTTGTCTCCACCCCTTCCCCCACAGCTTCTACCAAGGAAAATTATAGTCTTTCTCCACAGTGGGGACCAAAGCAGCTTACATTATTCTCACCTCCTTTTTATCTGCACAACAACTCTGTGAGGTTGGTTAGGCTGAAAGTATGTGACTGGTCCAAAATCATCCAGTCAGCTTCCACCGCAATATGGGGATCTGAACCTGGGTCTTGCAGACCCTACTCTGAAGCTCTAACTGCTGCACCACTGCTGGCTTTCATAGGGTGGTTGCTGAACAGCAGCAAGTAGCCAGGCCAAGTTGAGTCATGCAAATTAGGTGGCATCAAGTCATCCAGAAGGTGTGGGATGCCAGCCTCCAGGTGGGATCTGGGGATCCCCTGGAATTACTGCTCAGCTCTGACTACTGAGATAACTTCCCTTGGAGAAAATGGATGCTTTGGAGGATGGACTCTAAGGCATTGTACCCCACTGAGGTCCCTGTCCTCCCCAGGCTCCATCCCCAAATCTCCAGGAGTTTCCAGACCTGGAGCTGGCAACCCCACCACCCCCATACCCTGCCAGTGCCCATGGGGGGACCTGGCAACCCTAGACTGCTGCCAGGCCTAGGGTTGGCAACCTCCAAGTGGGGCCTGGAGAGTGAACAGCAGAGATCTGTCTCCCTGGAGAAAATGGCTGCTTTGGAGGGTGGATTCGGTGGCATGATACCCAGCTGAGGCCTCTCCCTTCCCCAAATCCTGCCCTCCTTACACTCCACCACAAAACCTCTAGGAATCTCCCAGCCTGGCCCCAAGGCTCCCTCCTTCCCTCCCAGCCAAAAGAGGCCAGGAAAGGGCCACTCCCCCACCCTTTTACTGACAGAGCCAGTTGGAAGCCTCCCCCCCCCCAACATTCTAACCTCTCACTGTTGATGCCTGGAGTTAGGTCCCTGCAGAGGCCATTTCAAAAGGTTTTTTGGGGAATTCAACTGTTCCTGAAGGGATTTTTTCACTGTATAAATGGTTCCATAAGTATACCTAAATTTTCTATTCCATTTCTGTTAACAAAATCTAAAACTGAAATCTGCTAAGTAGTCTCTGGCATGTCTTAGGCTACGGTTAGTTGATCCGAGTATTTTTGGATTTTTCTGCAGCTCCAGAAAGTTTCCTGACTATGTAGGAAAAGCTGTTGGGGGAGAGTGAGCCCTCTGTTGGTGGAAATAGGTATCCGCACACAAAAAAACCCTCTGGGAAATAGTATAAGGATACATGGGATGGCCTCCTAAACTGTATAAATGGTTCCATAAATATACCTAAATTTTCTATTCCATTTCTGTTAACAAAATCTAAAACTGAAATCTGCTAAGTAGTCTGTGGCATGTCTTAGTCTATGGTTAGTTGATCCGAGTATTTAAAGGGGTGTGTGTGTATATATACAGTAAACAGCTACATGGCTGGAATTCACACAAGACAGCTGAACTTCACATCCCTTTGCCTCCTTTTATTTCCTGCAACAATATACAAGAATAGATATTGCCAGGTTGTTGTTGGGGGGTGTTGCTAGTATTCATTGGTACTGAGTACTGTACTGGCACATTTGGAGGGGGGCTCTCTCAAGTCCTGAAGAAAGATATTGGTGGAAATTCATGCAAATGTATATAAGTGCTGGCAGTTTTGTTTTTTGTTTTTTTACAAAAAAGAAGCATTGGATACAGCAGGAAAACTGGTGCATTCATGCCACCATCTGAACGAGTAGCTGCACAACTCTGGGGATACAGTCACAATTTCTCTGTGCTGATGAACTATTCTTGATTTCCTTTTCAGGTGCGAAGTTGGCACTACCCACTGGTCCCAGTGCAATGAGACTCCAGTGAAGTTTGCTCGCTTCCCTGTCACAGGATTAATAGAAGGGCGTTCCTACATATTCCGTGTCCGAGCTGTGAATAATGCCGGAATAAGTATTCCATCCCGTGTTTCAGAGCCTGTGGCAGCACTGGACCCTTCTGATAGGGCTCGGCTTAGAAGTAAGTAAGCGCCTTCCTCTAACATCATACCATGAATTAGAAAACTTAATTTTGGGAAGGTGTTAACAGCAAACTCAAGAACATCCCACTAGAGGGAGTAATATCAAAGCAAACTCAGAATACGATTCAGCAAAAGGAAAACTTCTTAAATATTCTTCATAACATTTCCTTACATCCTCTGCTGATGGTCTTGTGTCATACAGCTCCAGTCATGGAAGATACCTGATTGATTGATTTGTACTGTCAAGCATCTACATACTACCAGAACCCTAATCTGAAATTCATCCTCTCAGAGTTCTCTTTACTGGTGTTTGCTTGGTCATTGTTCAAATGTATGTTGATACTGAATAAGTACATATCCAAGTCTGGAGCATCTAAGCTTTTCCTCAGTTCAGTAACCCTTATAACCACAGTTTTTGAAGCACAGCACTCTCTGCCAGCCATTGAAAATTAGTAAGAATTCTAACACATTCTGTTTTCCTTTTTTGAAACAATATTAACATGGCTTGGAATCCTTTGTTCAGAGAAATATTAAACATACCTGTCCCCTTTATCTCCAGCAATTCAAATGTTGATAAAGCATGGTTAACTCTTGCTGAAACTTGTACATATCCAAAGGAACACCATATGCTAGTCCAGATATTCTTTGCACTATTGACACCTAAACAGATGACTGTTTTGACGCTGAGAAGGTTCCAAAAATGCATACTGTTTTCTGACTAAGCTCTTTTGTATTGCAATCAATGTGACTAGATTTTTAAAAAAACTTAATTATTTCAACATCAACACTTGAATATTTTGTATAGACATTCCCAACATAAACATCCATCTCCCAAATAATATTACCCAGGCAAACATATGTGGAGGCTGTATACCAGACATGGCAAACATATGGCCTACAGGCCAGAACTGGCCCACTTAGGGGCTCTCATCTGGCCAGTGAGCAATGGGGGGAAACCAGTCCAAATGTGTGTGGGGGGAAAACCAGTCCACATTATACCCCCTGCTGAGGTCCTTCCCTTTCATAAACATGGGCTGTCCCCCAGATCTCCATGGATTGCCCAGCCCAGAGTTGGCAACCATGAGGGGTGAGAAGGGCTGGTTTGGCCCTGAATTCTGTGCAGCCAGCTCACTTGGGGCCTACTGCCCTTGGCCAAGGTGCTGGGCTGGGCCACACTGTCTGGAACCACTGCCTGCTCCTCTGGCCAGAACACATTGGGTTCCTGTGTCTGTTGCCTGGGATGCTGAAAAGATGGCTGGCTGTTCATGTGCAACAGGCAGAAACTCTTTGGTCCCACCCCCTTGAGCGCAGCCATTGGCTTCCCACTTGCAGGCAGGCTGGGGAAGGCTCTTGGAGCCACCTGTGGAAGGCTGCTGGCCAGCCTGCTAACCCATTGACCCAAATGTGTACAGCTCTTCTTCTGCCTCACTCCTTTGGTAGCATGAAGAGAATTAAATAAGAAGTGAAGCCAAAATGCGTGCATGCTCCCCGGACTCCCTGCCCACAAGTGCTGCCTTATCTAACAGTCAGTATGGAAGCGGGAGTGGGGTGAGGCAAAGGTCAGGGAAAGGAGCAGGCATTCAAAAAAGTGCATTGGGTTTGCACATGGGAGAGGCAGGTGCTGGATATACATCTATGTGCTTGTACATGGGGAGTAATATTTTGAGTGGTTGGATAATGCCATGGAGCTGGCAGGAAATAAAAGTCTGCAAAAGGCGATTAAAGGGGAGCTGGCATCTTTGGAGAGTTGCAGCTCGTAAAGATTGCTTGTGGTGCTGGGGAGTATCTCAGTTCCCCTTGTGGGTGAAACTTGTTGATGTATTTGGGACTTTGACTGAGGGAGGGGTGGGGTTGAGCAGGTGCCTCACCCCTCCCTCCCCAAAGACTGTTGACCATAGCAGTTTCATTAAGGTAGGGGTTGTTGGGTTCCCTGGTTGATGCCACTTGGTCATCTGTCTTTGACTGCCACACCTATGGCAATGGAGTGCAGTACTTCGTGCTCCAACTCATCAAAAACTTCTGAAATGTGTTAGTCTTTAAAGAGCCACAAGAGTCTTTGATTGTTGCACTTTGATTGTCAGGCAATAGCTCTCTCTGCTGTGCAAAACTTCTTGTGCATATCAAGCAAAAGGTGGTTAGTTAGGTGCTGAGGAGAGTTGTGGGTCAGAGAGCCAGTTTGGTGTAGTAGTTAAGTGTGCGGACTCTAATCTGGGAGAACCGTGTTTGATTCCCCACTCCTCCACTTGCACCTGCTGATGTGACCTTGGGTCAGTCACAAGCTCTGGCACAGCTGTTCCTGAAAGGGCAGTTTGTGTTAGAGTTCTCTCAGCCCCACCTACCTCTCAGCGTGTCTGTTGTGGGGAGTGGAAGGGAAAGGAGTTTGTAAGCTGTTCTGAGACTCCAAGTGAAGAGCAGGGTATAAATCCAATCTCTTCTTCTCTCTTCTTCTGGGTCATGGTGTCAAACCCTGCTAGCTGTGCTTGCTTGGGTTGCCATAATTATCAGGGGGAGGGCATTCCTGAGGGTGGGGGTGAGTGAGTATGGGAGTGATTGAAACCTTTGCTTATAGAAGATGTAACTTTTCCACAAAGCATCCTCCTTCCCCTCCCCTCTTGCTTTCCCAGGAGAAGGTGGCCTTGAATACATTCCTGTGCCTTCTCGGACTCTAGATTACTAGGACATATATCTCTCCTGGTTGGCATGGCAATATTAGGCAGAGTATGAATGTGACATATGCCTAGGGGGATGGATGGGACCTGCTTGAATTTTCTATAATAAGCTTGTACCTGCCAAAAGTCTTCAGTTCTAACACAGTGAATTTCTGGATCTTGCATATAACTCAGTAAACTTTCACTGCCTAAAGAGACTTGTTGACTGTAACTGGACTGGGGGTCTGACACATGGTTAGTGGTAAAATAACCATTACATTTTAGGGAGGAAAAAAAGGGGGGGGAACTCAACCCAAGATATGGCTGTGATATATGAGGGTCAAGCTAACAAAATAAGTTATTATAAAAATACAAATAGTTATTATGGTATATACATTAGTAAAAGATGAAATAGGTTAAAAGAAATGATCCAAATATCAGAGTCTTAAAACTTTTTACACACAGAGCTGAAAGTTTTACATATACAATTGATGGGCATATCTTATGACCAATAGACCATATGCATTTCGGCCCTTTAGGGCCTTCCTCAGTGGTCAATATTACTATTTTAAAACAACATACATCCAGAAATAAATATATGAACAAAGATTTTTTTTAGAGCCAGGTGTTGCTTTCTCATGTGATGTGCAATTGCTAAAACTTTACATAGTAGGCCATGGATAATCTCTCATGGTAACTGTACATGCTCTCCAAATTATTCTACATCTGGTACCAAATATCCAATGTGTTTGGATGTGTGACTCTTCCAACAAGGTAGTAATCAAGTTACATTTTAAGGCACACATAACCTGGCTCAACAAAATGACATTTATGACAGATCTGGCCCTCGTAACAAATGAGTTCAACACCTCTGCTCTATACCATTGGACACAACTATGGATTATAAGTCATAAAGTATGTTCTTCCTGATGATGTCATAGCACATCATGCCTCCACTTTGTTTTCATTCTCTTTTTTTCAGATTTAGGGACAGGGTTTATAGTATGCTTTACAGTATTCATAGCTGACCAAGCTATGCTTCCTGTTTTCAAAGGCCTTTCTTCTAGCTGAGATACAGCAATGACATCTTCAGCACTGGATCCAGGGGGAGGAGATCCTGGAGAAATTCTGCCTGGATTTCAGCAGCGTGTGCTGGCCCATTCCACACACCAGAGTGCAACTACACAATGAATGCATAAACACTACTGTACACCAGAAACCACTGACAGCTACAATATCTAGATATTTCTAACTACCATTGAAAGCACATATGATAATCTTGCCCTCTTCCCTCCCTCACATGCAGGATTTTCCCTTCTGTCTTCTTTCTTACTGAGCAGCCCCTTTATATATTTTCTTCTTATTTGTTTGTCTATGGCTGTCCCAACCAATATATATATATATGAGGGGAGAGAGGGAATTCAGTTGTGATACCTGGTGATCTTCAGGCTCCACCTGGAGGTTGGCTGCCCTAGGCATAGCAGTCAGTGCTTCAGAGCAGGGTCTGCTAGATCCAGGTTCTTGCTGTAGAAGCTGAGTGGGTGATTTTGGAATGGTCACAGACTTTCAGCCTAACCTACCTCACAGGGTTATTGTGCAAGTCAAAAGGGGAGAGGAGAATGATGTAAGCTGCTTTGGTCCCCATTGCAGAGAAAGACTACTTTTCCTCCTGGGAAAACATTGTTGCCAGTCTCCAGGTGAGGGCTGGAGATCACTCAGAATTACAACTGCTCTCCAGATGGCAGAGATCAGTTCCCCTGGAGAAAATGTTGGACTCTGTGGCAGTCAGGACTTCAGAGCACGGAAAATGGTGGACTCTGGCAGTCAGGGCTTCAGAGCACGGGAGAGGCTACAGGTGTTTGTGTGTGGGGGAAATGGAAAGCTGAAGAAAGAGGAGGAAATAAAGTTGGTTGATGATTGGCTGGGAAGGAGATAGGGTTGCCAACTCTAGGTGGTACACTCCTGGAGATTTGAGGGATGGAACCTGGAGAGGGTGAGGTTTGAGGAGGGGTGGGACCTCAGACAGGTACAATGTCATAGATTCCACCTTCCCAACCAGCCATTCCCTTCTGGGAACCACTATTCCCAATCTCAGGAAAGGGGTGGAAATCACTCAGAATTACAACTGATCTCCAGGAGGGAGGGGAGAGGAGATGCCACAGCACATTAATGATGAGTGCCCAAGGCCTCGGCACTCTCCCAGAGCCTCTTTCTAGAGCTCGTTGTATTTATTTCCACAACGGGCCTTATGCCTAGTATGTCTGTGTGTGTGTATACATACACATATATATATAGAGCCAGTTTGGTGCAGTGGTTAAGTGTGCGGACTCTTATCTGGGAGAACCGGGTTTGATTCCCCACTCCTCCACTTGCACCTGCTGATGTGACCTTGGGTCAGTCACAAGCTCTGGTGCAGCTGTTCTCTCAAGGACAGTTTGTGTTAGAGTTCTCTCAGCCCCACCTACCTCACAGGGTGTCTGTTGTGGGAAGGGGAAGGGAAAGGAGTTTGTAAGCCGCTCTGAGACGCCTTTGGGCAGTGAAGGGTGGGGTATAAATCCAAACTCTTCTCTTCTCTCTTCTATATATAATAGATATAGATATATATGCCAGCCCATTCCAGGGAACCAAAGGAAGAGACGAAATCACATTCTTATATTCTGCTTTTGAAAGTTCAAAATAAGTAAAATGTTTTATTTAAGGTGGAGAAGAAAAGGTCAGGTGGAATCAGGTATCGGCTGTATGAGGTGAACAGATAATAAAACTGAGGTAACTTTTTATTGACACAAATGCCAGCTAATTTGTTGCCAACAAGTAAATGTTTCTGCTATTCAATAAGGTCTTGAAAACTCTGAGGCTTTCTTTTCAGTTTCTGCTTAAACCCTCAAGCACACGTTTCTGATTTTCATCGACACGTGAAATTTATAAGGCAGGAACATACAACTAAATTCCCCAAATCCTTCTCTATTCACAGACCAGGAATCACACCTCTTTTCTAGAAGCCATTTCTTTTCTTAATCGGGCAGGAGTCACTTCTCTATACTAGCAGCTATTTCCCCTTTTTGCTTGGATGAGTATCCTCCTTGATCTTAGCCTCCTTCCCAATCCACAGTCACTGCTTAACTGTCTCTTCTTCAACTGTCAGTTCCCAACTATCATTCCTTAACTGTCTCAACAGAATTCCATTCAAACAGCCTGTCACTCAAAGGTTCTCACAGCACAGCATACAAATCAGTCATTGACAGCAATTCCTATGATACAACCATGTTTAAACACACACATACACAAAGCTGCTTTATACTGAATCAAACCATTGGTCCTTCAGAGTTGGTATTGACTACTCAGACTGGCAGCAGTTCTCCTGGGTCTCAGGCTGAGGTCTTTCACATCACCTACAACCTGATCCTTACTGGAGATGCCACGGTTGAAATTTGGACTTTCTGCATGCCAAGCATATGCTCTGTCACAGAGCCAAACCCTCTCCCTATTTGTTCTCTCTGTTTGTTCCAATTCCTGCAACAGTAACTCAGACCTGAAAGATGTACATCAAATATTCCTACAAAAACAAATATCCCCTCAGTGACATGAACAAGCAAATTGACGAGACCTGACAGACACACTGGTATTAGACAGGCCCAGAAAATAAATGACAGAACACTGTTCTACATTCTACTTCCAGCTCAGTTGCTGCAATGCTTTATCAGTGATCTGCATCCTACCTTGGAGAATGCTTCTCTCACATAAGCAACAATGAATCAACTATGAGAGCCACAACCCAAAGTTCTGCAACAAACCCAGACAGTAATTATGCCCTTAGAGCTATTCAAGCATCATCATTAAAGGCTCAATAACAATCAGTCATACTATCAAGGACTAATTCACACAGTCATCCTCCAGCATCAGTGCCATCACCTGCAATCAGTGACTTCTGTTATCTTCATAGTTCTACAGAAAAACAGTAAATCTAGCATTAAAAATAACAACTTTCAGAAACCAATAGGGAAAATTCTGGTCTCTCACGACATTCTGCTGCTGACCTCAAAGTCCCTATAGTTTTGTTGTTGTTTTTAAGGCTTCAGCATGAATTTAATCTTTTTTTCACCGTTACATTCAATTTGCACTTAATCCAAACTATAGGTTTTTTTTGCTAACTATGCATGTTAAATTAGTATGATATAGCTGGGAGGTGACTGGGAATTGGAGCTGTTAATCAATCACTGTGCTCTTGTCTGGTATATACTTGAGCTCTGCATAAAATTTGTCACAGTCCTAGGCTATCCCTAGCTTTTTGAGATCTTTTGAACTTATGTTTACAAAACAAAAAAGTGTGTATGAGTGGATGTATATTGCATCTGCCAGATGAAGATATTATCAAACATCTGATACTTTTTGTTGTTTCAGCAGAAACAAACAATATGCCTGCTCCTCTGGAATTTGTCCCTACCTTTGCAGCTCTAGAAAGCGTTATATTTAAACAATGGTACATTTAAGGACTAAAAAGATATTTGCTATATTTAACTAATATTCACTTTCACCTGTCAACTTTTGAAAATCCAAAAAAGAGAGGTATTTAGGTTTTTCTCTCTGGTCCTGGGGCTCCTATCTCCCTGCCTCCCTATTATTAAGAAAAAAACCCAAAATAAATACATTAATTTTCATATTCATTTCAGATAGCATTCCTAATCTTTTTCTACAAGGAGAATTATTTAAAATTTGAAACACCCAAGCTTTAACACAGAGCGACATTTACCAAACAAACCTGCTGGCAAAGAAACTATGAGTTATTCAATAAACATTGCTACATCTAAATACTGATATTTCTCTAACATTGAGCAAAGAATTCAGGAAAGAATTTAGCTCTGAGCTAGCTAACATTTTATATTAATTGATTATAAGCATGCAAACAACCAGGCCCATAGCTACAATGGGGCATTTCAGGGCTCCATCCCCTCAAATGGGAGGCATGCCCCACAACAGCTGCTGCCCCCTCTCCCCTCCTCCCTCTCCTCCTCCCCCTCCCTCCCCTCCTGTGACATTAGATGGGCCCTCCAGCTGACTGGTGGGAGCACATGGCCCACCAATCAGCTGGAGGGCTCTTTAAATCTTGCAGGAAGGGAGAGAGGGGGCAGCCACATGCCTTTCCTGAACTCCATGGCAATTTCACCGCTTGAAAAACACTATTTAAAGGGATGCCTTTAAATTGTTTTTTTAAAAAGTGGGGGCCCACGCCTGAACTCCAAACAGCAAAATCATTGCCTGGAGTTCAGGGAAGGCGTGTGGCTGCCCCTCTTCCTCCACCCTCCCCTGCTGCCCCACAAAATTTCCCCATGCCCTACCAACCCAAAATTTCTGACTATAGGGCTGCAAACAACTTCTAAAAGTTGCACACTTGAACCTGGATTTCTTCTGTGTTTGCTTTGACCCATCACAGAAACTAAGCAATTAAGCTCAATCAACGTTGTATTTAGGACACCACAATCATGAAGGTGAAGCTGCCAATAACAAAAGCCAAGCTGAGTGATCAGTTTCCAAAGCAGTAGGCTAGGAGGCTGAATCTTAACAAGTGTCTCTGATTCAAAGAAGGAGAGTTGGCAAATCTGGCTAATCTCTTAACTCTCTTGCAGGTCACCCTTCTGCCCCCTGGACTGGACAGATTATTGTCACTGAGGAGGAACCCACAGGTGAGTGCATATTCTCCTGAAAGAAGCCTGGTCTGAATTCTTCATCAGTTGGTTCCAAGCATGTTTATTCTTGCTTCCTTCAAGGGACCTTATTTATTTATTTTTATGTTAATTATGGTCCCCCTTTCTCACAGTGACTCAAGGCAGATTACACATAGCCACTGTAGTTTTGTGACTCATGAAAGCTCATACCCTGCCACATATTTTGTTAGCCTTTAAGGTGCTACTGGACTCCTCCCAAGCCGGAGAATTGTCCTACCCAACAGGCAGACAAGCAGGCCAGTTGCCCGGGAGCCCTTTGGCAGAGCTGGCTCCCAACAGCTCGAGGCAGGATGAGAGGGAAGGACGCACCAAAGGAGGTCATCAGTTGGCAGCGGCAGCTGACAGAAGCCCAGCAAGGTCCAGAGGCATCAAGCTGGCTGGCTGGAAAAGTGGGAGTGTTCAAAGATGCAGGGGTATGGGGGCTCAGAGGGAGGAGCTTGGCCACTGTGTGATGCCAGTTAACTGAGCATTCTGGATAATCAATTGCTGGATAACAAAGCCTTTATGGTATGTAAAAGTGGGTCATATGGAAATCACACTGGATTTTGAAGATTTCACAATGTGAGCGATGCTAAAGCATCATTTATTTTCAGCTTCTAACCTCAGATTGCTTGATCTCACAAGAACGAATCATATTAATAGGCTTGTCAACAGGCTCATTTGCATCTGCCTGCTCTATGGTAGCTATAGTTCAGGTGTGTTAGATATATAAAAACATTTCTTCACTCTCCTGTTTCACAGAGGGCATTGTGCCAGGACCACCTTCAGACCTCCGTGTTACAGAAGCCACAAAGAACTATGTTGTGCTTAGCTGGAAACCTCCATGTCAACGGGGCCATGAGGGTGTTATGTACTTTGTGGAGAAGGTAAAATCTGCATGTCAGTATGCTAGTTTCTCCTTTATTATTTCCCTGGTTATAGTTCATCCCAAGACAAAGAAATTCAGGCTGGTACCATTTTCATGTTAATTTCTTTTTACTCATCAAAGACAAAAGCCTGTAGGTATTGTTTACAGTAGACTGAAGAAGGCATTAAATAGATAAGACACTGAATAGATAGCACAGATCTCCATTAAAGAGAAGCTAAATTCTATAAAAAAAAATTGTCCTGAACTCCCTTTCTGAATGTAGCACAGAGGAAAAAGTTAGCTAGAATCCTGTAAAAACAAGAAAAACTGTTGAATGTCTGTAGTTAAGTAAGCCAAATAATGTCATCTTTTGGGAAAGGGGACTGATACGTATCACCTACACTAATTTTTTTTTAAGCCAATAAAACATACAAGATCTAGGCTACTCTCAGAAAATTCAATTTGTTTGTGATGAGCACAAACTGGGTTAATTATTAAGCTCACACACTCCCCCCTCCCTTTCCCTCCTGTCTTCACATACCATACCTAAGTCCTTGGCAGCTCATGTAAGGGCAGAAAGGTGGGATATAAATTTCGTGACTAAATAAACAATAAGCTCCAGTTTTTCATGATGTCTAATGCACCTGCCTTTGGATATCATTATGTAATGGAATTAGTTGAACATTCCAATCTGCAGTCTTGGTGTACTGCTCAAGGGAAGGTGAGAGGAGAGAAGACATTTGCAAGCCCAGTAATTAACCAGGTTCATGCCAATCATACACAAATTCAATTTTGTCTGTTGCATTTGAATTGAGGACTAATTATTTTATCCACATCAAATAATTACTGTGCATAATAAATTAATTACACATTATCTTTCTAAGTATCGATAATAATCCTGATTCTCTACATCTTCTTGCTAATTGCCTGTTCTTTATCAGGTTCCTTGATCTTGACAGAACTTCTATAGAGCAAATGAGATGAAGATTATAGCCTCCGTCCTTCTTTATCTGTTGCCCTCACCCTTTAGCTTGGGATCAGATTAAAAGGTACCAAAAGAATTGTAATGTATAGAGCAGTGACTCACTGTGGTGTAGACTACACCATAGTGAGTCACTGGTCTGTACATTACAATTCCTTTTGTATTTATAAAGGGTCTGATTGGTCATTATGGCAACCAGGGGAGAAAACTATCTGGGCAGGGGAAATGAGGTGCCACAGTACGTGGCTTTGGCCCAGACAGAAGGTGGCATGGCCAGGCATTGCACCTGTCTTGGCCCTGCAGCAGTGTTCTTACCAGTCTGCTCACTTCCCAGTGGGGCAAACAAAATCCTCACACCTCAAGTATAGATGGGGACAACCAGACTCATGAGGACACCATCATCACCACTGGGCAATGGGCAGACAGCACAGTGTCTAGCTTTGCCACCCCTTCCTGGGCCCACCACTGGTAGGCACCATGCCAGATTCCAGGCTGATGGGCAAAGGGCAGCAAAGCTGGGCTTCACTCTGCCTGGCTCTACCTGGTGGCCTCATGTTCACTAAAGTGCTTCTGTCTTCCCATCCATCAGGTGAGGGGACAGGGCCCCTCTCAGGGCACTCTGGCCACCCAGAACGCCTCTGCAGTTGTCCTCTGCAGGTATCTAACAAACAGGCTAATTTTATTTTTTAAAATATGTCATAGTTGCTATGTAACAGGAGAGAAAAAGTGAAAACAGCCCAGTTTTCAATAACATTTACTACACTTAGGAAAGAACAACACTGGTTTCACTCACAACAGCATAAGACACAAGTTTTACTCTTCTAAATACACGTTTCAGGTATGGGATTTTCTGATTTTTTGGCCAATTGTCCAAATAAATTAGTAGTCAGCCATGAAGACAGAAAAAGGTCACCTTATGGAGGAATGGGGGCAGTTGATCACTTTTCTAAACTGAGGAAAACCAAACAAGTATAAGCTATATTTAATATATAACAATAATAAGTACACCTTTGTTTTCTCTATGAATGAGCAAGTATGTGGGTTTTATTGTTGCGTGTTTCTATGCTGTTTATACTGTGGTTTTTAATTCTAAGCCACCTCAAGCAGGACTCTGAAGAGGTGGCATAGACATTCTAGATAAATAAAATATTATGTTAAATTAGTTTTCCAGGTCAGTACTATGAAGCACTCTGGCAAAGCTATTTCTTTCTTTCTGTGTTGCTTACTGGATATCTGCAGGACTTCTTGCTGTGAGAGACTGATTTTGTCCAGTTCTGAAAATTTTATTTCAGTGTGTTGCAGGAACAGAAAACTGGCAAAGAGTAAACACTGAGATCCCTGTAAAGTCCCCTCGCTTTGCACTTTTTGACCTGGCTGAAGGGAAATCCTACCAGTTTCGGGTTCGCTGTTGTAATTCAGCTGGAATTGGTGAGCCCTCAGAAGCAACTGAGGCCACAGTGGTTGGTGACAAACTTGGTAAGTGTATAGGGAGTTGCAGTTCTGCAGCTGCTACCCCTAAAAATAATTATGTACCTACTCTTCATGTTGAATAGGGACAAGGTAGTCTATGTTTCCATGTTTGGTTTTGCCTTAAATTGATGGGTCTTGATACAATACTAAACAACGTATTCTCACGGAGGATTGCAACAAAAGAATTACCAATCAGAAAACTGTAATTTACATACTTTTGTTCATATGTATGTTCCAGATTTTATGTAGCATTGGCTCACCAATATTTCAGTGTACTTATCTATATATCTAATAGCCATGTGTTGAAAGATCTGCGTATATCTAAATCCGCAGATCAGGCCCACAATGACAAAAAGATTTTTTTGCAAACTTGGGGGACCTCCCAGGTTTGCATAAAAATCTGAAAACAAAAATACATTGAAGGGTTTAAATCTAGCCCCAAACAACAGTATCTACCTCTTCCAGGCAGTGACAATGGTGTGTATAGGTTAGGGTTGCCAGGTCCTTCTAAGTCCCCAGCAGGGCATTTTGGGGAATGTTTCTGGAGGGGGAGGGGACATCCCCAATGCAATGATATCACACAAAAGTGACATCATCATGGTGGGGGAGCTAGCGCCCCCCCATGCCTATACTCCAAGCGGCGAATTCGCCCCTTGGAGTTCAGGTGACCTCCCTGCTTCTTGCTCAAAGCATTTAAAGCATCCTTTTAAATGTTTTGAGCAAGAAGCGGGGGCACGCAAGTGAGCTCCAAGTGGTGAGTTTGCTGCTTGGAGTTCAGGCATGTGACCCCCCCTTCTTGCTCAAAGCATTTAAAAGGTCCCTTTAAATGTTTTGGGCAAGAAGCTGGTGGCCACCCACCTCCCTTCCTTCCTGTGAGATTTAAAGGGCCCTTCAGCTGGGTGGCAGGCCACGTGTGCCTGCTGATCAGCTGGAGGGGCCTTTAAATCTCACAGAAGGGGAGGGAAGAGGGGTGGCTACCAGTGCTTGCTATTGTGGGTGGGGCTTGGGGGCAGGGCTTCCACCACTGGCCAGCAACGAGCAGGAGCCTGCCAAATCAGAGTAGTGCCCCACCCCCACCTGGGGACTGTCATCCCTAGTGTGGGTGGTGTTGGCTGGGAACAGTGGTGATTGGGCAGGAGAAGCTGTGGCAGGCCCAATGATGTAGGCTGGAGCCGTGCCAGCCAGATACCAATTCTTGGAATAGCCGGGAGCTGTGGGAGCCCCAGCAATGGCAGCAGCGATTGGAGAGGGTTTAGCTGCAGTTGACCTGGCACTGGAGGCTGGGAGCTACACCAGGCCAGATGCCAATGACAGGGGCAGTTAATTAATTAATTATTGTATGGCATTATGTGTATAATAGCCAGGAGATCCTAAGATTATCTGGCAGCCAGAAGTTCTAGCTCTTTTTAGCATTATGCACCACTAGGTGGTGAGCTAGACTTGGTTTTTTTTAAGCCAAGAGACATTTCAGAGGTGGTTTGCTATAGCCTGCCTCTGTGTCAGGACCCTGGTATTCCTGGGAGGTCACCTTTCCAAATACTAGCCAAGGCCAACCCTGTTTAGCTTTTGAGAATTTGATGGGATTGGGCTAGCCTGGGCTATGCAGGTCAAGGCGACCAGGGTGTGTGTGACCAGGAACCACAGTGGCCCAGCCATGACAGCAGTGACTGGGGAAGGAGAAGCCATGGTGTGTCTGTCAGTGGCATGGGTGTATGGGGGAAACAAAACTAAGAGGAGAAGAGGGAGAAATAGAGACTGATGAGGTGGGGGCAGAAACAGAGAAAGAAAATGATGGGGTGGAGGAGGCAGAAAGAGAGGGAAATAGATAATGATGAAATGGGGGTAGAAAGAGAGTGATGGGTTGGGGCAAAAAGGCAGAGAGAGAGAGAAAGTTACGGGCTGGGGGCAGAAACAGTGAAAGAAATAGTGAGGGGTGAGGGGGCAGAAAGAGAGAGTGATAAGTTGGGGGGGCAGAAAGAGAGTGAAAGGGATAGGCATGGAGGGAGAGAGAGTAAGAGAATGGGTGGGTGGAGGGAGAAAGAATGAGACAGAGAAATACAGGGAAAGGGGAGGAAACCAAATTGGTGGAAATGGGTTGGCCTTTTGTGAAAGTTTCTTGTGGGTCCTCACTTGTTTCACTATAAAACCAATCTGAAAAAATACAAAGGCCAGAAGAATCAAGATGGGGGTCATTAACAAAGACACTTGAAAGTCATTGTCCTGTTCTTTTAGTGTGTCTGTCTGTTCAGTCCCTGGTAAAAGGGCTGAGAGGTGAACAGGTGAGCAGTTCACTTCCTAGATGGAGGAAATGGGATTATAGAGAGCATGGGGAGCCCAATTCACAGACTTCCTGGCAATCCCTATCACTGTAGAGGTTAGACTGCATTACTATGACAGGATTATTGCAGATGGGACAATTCATCTCACTTGGTAAAATCCTCTAGCTTTCCTGCAAGTTGTTGTTGTTGCGGTTCTTTAAAATCAGGGTTCTGACTTATCACACACTGTTGTATTTTTTATATTTATCTCTGGGTGCGTTCAGACGGGCAGCTAATCCTGCCATTATGCCAGCTCAAATTTGATCCCAATCTTTTTAATCAATTGTCGCATGACCAGACAATCCCCCGGGGGAATTGCCTTACCGTACACTGCCTCTGTTGTGGATTGTCTAGATGGCGTCCACTGAAGGAGACACGCGTGGTGGTTCTTTTTTAAAAAACCCTTTTTGCTCATGTGCATAGGCATCACAGCGCATCCTTGTTGAAGGAGGCGCAAGGTGTTTTTTAAAAAAACCTTTTGCGCATGCACATAGACATGACAGCGCGTCCTTGTTGATCCACGCATGTGTAGAGATTTTTTAAAATGGCACCCACTCGGGATGGTCTGACGTCAGACTACCCCAATGGGAGGATTGTGTGCTGGTGGAACGATCAGACAAATGAAAGTCCGCAGTTGTCCTGCAGGTAACCGAAAACCCCAGATTTAAAGTAGTATATTTTAAGTACAGCTTCAAAGCGCGGCAAAACGGGATGCCCATGGAAGAGGGACATTTCCCAGATGTTTGTGTCTGGACATTACCTTTAGATCCATGAGACAATCGTGCCTCGCACGGATCTAAAGAACTGTCTGATCTGACTCTCTGCAACCATAAGTACTGGAAGTATATATTTTCAAAGGTATCTCAGGATTTCTGGATTGTAACTAAGAATTACAAGTCATTCCAACCATCCTCTTGGCCTATGAACAGCTTGTTTTCTGTGTGTCACTCATCCCAAATGCCCAGGTTTATATAAAAGCTTCTGAAGCATGTATTCACATGCTTCCATGCCAACAATATAGAGTGATGCTGAATTCCCAAGACAGTATCCATAATCCTTGTTTTATGAGAGATGATTTAAGGCATAATGATTAAATGAAGCAGTGATATATTTAGCCACAAATAGCATGCAGTCTGTTGCAGAGCTAAAGTTGATGTTCTAATTCAGTACTTTATATCAGAAGGCTTGTTCTTCATTACTAGTGACTACTAGTATGGAACCTATATGGACTTTCTCACAAAGAAACAAGCTAATAGAAGAATTAACTAGAAGTCCAAGTAAGAAAATAGTTTGGGGGTAAAGTCAATGAAACCATCAGATTTCAGATACTCATTTTTGCTGTGTACCCCTCCCCAGAGCTGTGCCCTTCAGACTATGGAAAGTTGTGTTTTGGTTTGATTAAAATTGGCATTCTTCCTGGGTTCGACAAATGAATGTCAAAGTACTTATCTTTAAGAAACTTTCAAAAAAGGGATTGTGACACACAAAGAAGCTGTGAAGGTTGAAAATATTTCTTCTTGTGGATTATGGGTTCTCAGCCTGTATTATAGTAACACTGAACATGCCTGTAAGCCATCGAAGTTGGCTCATCTTAGTCAAATTAGAGACATATCATTCAAATGGCAGTGCTTATTCTTGTCCAATGCCTTCAGGTAAAAGAAGCAAAGGTAAAGGTGTTGTAAGACTTGTGATGTCTTCCTCTCAGGAGGAGAAAACCCTGGCGGCAAGTAAAATACATGAGGAGTTAAAATTGCAGTTTTACAGGGTTATGTATGCAAAATGTTACGATAATTACTACTTTGCAAAATCTGGTTGAGCTTGCTACTAATTATTAGTAAATTAAGGTATATCAAGATAATATCCTATATTTGTGTTAGCGTAAATAACAGAAAATTAAGAATCAATTAATTTGCTTTTGTTCTTCTGTCTGTTAGATATTCCAAGTGCCCCTGGCCATGTTATACCTACCAGGAATACAGACACCTCAGTGGTTGTCACTTGGACAGAGTCAAAAGAGGCCAAAGAGCTGGTTGGGTACTACATAGAAGCCAGCAAAGTTGGATCTGGTCATTGGGAACCATGCAACAATAATCCAGTGAAAGGAACAAGGTTAGATCAATAAATGGATAGCAGGTTGTCAGTTTGCTGTGCCCTGGAAGATGGCTTGATATATCCCCCTCCCTCAAATAAATGTTAATTTTTTGCAATTTGCCAGCAAATTAATAGTCTTGCAGTAATGCTGTTGTGATATTCTGCTGTCATAGCAGTTAATGTTGCCCATTCTAAGCACTTTTTTGCTGGCACATTAAGTCTAAGGACTGAATAATTAGGCTACTGTTATTAATGATAAACTTTCGTGATATCTCACCCACAGCAACACTTACTCTTCAAAGGGCAATATGTACAGGGGGCACCACTTCATATTTCAGTGGGGCAAAAATAAGATTTTCAGCAAGGTTTAAGACTTTCCTCAGTTCATGCAAGATTAGCTTGCAGAAAAGGAATCTAGACCATTTTGCTTGCTTGTTAAAAGAATTTATGATAGCAGTATTACCAACACAAGCCAGTCACTCTCTTAAACAAAGAGATTATGCCTTTGGCATACATAATATATAGTCCTGTTTAATTATTATGCAATTATTGTCCAATATGCAGAACCACAGATTATGTCTTCTGAAACACAAAGGCGCACCCAAATTGGTGCCCCTTGAGTACATACTCCTACTGAAATGTTTTGCCTATGAGAAGTTTAACAGAATAGAATTCTCTCTATTTCTTCTTAGCGATACTGCTGTATATCAAAGAAAGGAATTATTGCTTATTTTTGTGGCAATTGTTTTTTATATATGGAAAGACTGTAGTCTGTGAAGACTTCCAAAAATTATAAGAAAACGCAGTGCTAAAGAACGCTAAAATAACTCCACATGATATCACTAAATATTATTTGTTCTGATTATAGCCTGGATGCTTTGGATAACAAAATCTGAACTAATTTGGATACGAAATCTGAACAATAGTGAGGTGCTTCTCTTTTAAATTTTACCTACTATTTTGTTATTTTTCTTTAGATTCACTTGTCATGGACTTACTACCGGAGACCATTATACTTTCCGTGTCAGAGCTGTTAATGCAGCTGGGCTTAGTGAGTATTCCCAGGAGTCAGAAGCAATTGAAGTCAAGGCAGCTATTGGTAAGCTATTGGTGTAAAATAATATTATAATTATTTACTTGTAGATAATTTTAGGGATGCATTTGACAATATTGATGACATGTATTCACTATGTGTGAGTAATCTGAAGTTTCACTTTTATAGTTTCACAGTCATCCAGTCACTGTGCTCTTGTAGACTTCTCACCTTCACCATCCCACACATCCTTGGGTGTCCTCCATGTAACTCTTTATAGAAAGTATGTTCATCATATATCACTCCGTGAAACAAACTGGTAGTCTGATTCCATCAAGTGGTGTATATTCCATCTCATACTCCAGCTTGAAAATGTTACATGCCTGATTTGTTTCCTTGTTTGACTCCACTAACACCATTATCCTCATCTGTAAATGTTCTAAAGTTTTCTTCACAATGTCTTTGAGAAGTTTGGCATGGTCTTTGCACTAATTAACCAAGAACAAAAAAGAAAGAGAAAGAACAAACTGGTCTTGAATAAATTTTACCTTATTAACCATGATGTACTTCCCAACTTCAAAGAATCATTAAGTAACAAATAATTCTAAGGTTGCTAAAGCAGATCATGTATCCCTCCAAAGAATCTAGCAGTGCTGCTGTTTATGTTCAACGTAAATTAATACAAGCATTAACTGCATGCAAATGTGATCTGCTGAGAGGTATGGAATGGTATGCACACTTATATTAATTTTATATCACTTCAAACATATTGCAGTGCCTGTAACTGTTAACTTCTTAATGTCCTGTCTCTGTCTTCCTGTGTGTCCATCTCTTCATTCAGTTGAATAATGGAGAATTGGAAATGAATGAAACCTAATTCTAAATGTCTTTGTTATTTTCTGGCAACTATAGGGGGAGGATTGCTTCATGGTGTCTGTCCTGGACTAAGTGGTAAAGCTGGTGGACTAACAGAACACACTGCGAACTGGGAAGGCATGCATGAGTCCTCCCAGCCTGTTTTTGACACAGATGCTTTGTTAAAATGCAATGCTAAACCTAACAGACAAACAGTGCCCAGTAAGTCTGGTAAGCAGAGAAGTCCAACAGACGATAAAGTGAGTGAAACGATCCTTACACCTTCATCACAAAAGACAAGCACCAAGCAGGCAAGTAAGTCTCAACCTGGGGATCGCTCAGCATTGGAGAGATTGAAAAAGAAACAAGATATAGGTGAGCTTCGGTCATGTATAGTGATTTCACCATGTTAGCAGACTCATTTCAGACAACTCATTGCCTGCAATCATCCAAGCTACAAGTGGACATTCTTGCCAATGCTACATCCTTCACCAGATTCATCTAATAAATGCTCAGCTTTCCATCTAAGGTCATATTATATTGGTGAATAGAGCTATATATGTGTACGTATGCGTGTGTATGTGAGTCACATTTAACAACAAGCTTGCATGTAGCATTCATTTGCTAATCTAATTTTGCCTAGGTTTATGTTTATCTCAAAAACATGACATCTAAATCAACTTGGCAGCATTTGTATATTCAAGATAGCTTTGCCTTTTTTTTAATTTGTTATGGCTCAATATTTCTAAGACTTTATAGGACTATTTAGTGAGGATAGGGGAATTACATATGGAGATGTGCATGCAACTGTTATTCCACATATCAGCAACTTTTCTTATCTGTCAGGAACCTAGGAGCCAATAGCTGATTCCTGTTGAAAGTCTTACCCACTAAGGAAATGAACAATGCATTTTAAATGTTCAGGCTAATACACATAAGAATGTTTCAGTAAATATGCACTGCAGACAGTAATACGGTGTGCAGCACCAATATTTAATGTATCATGATTAGGAGGTGGCTCATACTTGAATCTACAGTATTTTATAGATCCAGCCGTGTTGGTCTGAAGCAGTAGAACAAATTTGGAGTCTGGTGTCACCTTTAAGAACAGCAAAGGTTTATTCAAGGTATGAGCTTTCGTGTGCATGCGCACTTTGTATCTGAAGAAGTGTGCACGCACATGAAAGCTCATACCTTGAATAAACCTTAGTTGTTCTTAAAGGTGCCACAGGACTCAAAATTTGTTCTACTATTTTATAGAGACAGGCAAGTGCTCCAACCCCTTGTCCACCATTCGAGACAATTAAGTAATAGAATTTTACATAGCACTGAATGTTGTAGAAGTGTAGATTTCAGACAGGTCAAAAGTCATGTACTCTAGGGCCTTGCTTGAGACAAGATCATTAATCCACCTTCTTATATCTGCACGCGTACACACACACACACACACACAACCCTCCATAAACAAAAGCTGCCCAATGGAGATCTGAAAGATTCTACAAATAGAGCAGTGGGGTTACAGAAAGGTGCTAAAATGGCTCTTGTGAGTGAACTGAAAGGAAAATAAATAAAATGAAAACCCAGAGATACTGACCAGTCTAAGAGCAAAAATCCTTCCCAGTTCCTAATATAGCAATCAGACCTTAAGTAATAGTTAGCCATCTACATGCCAGAACTATTTATTCTTTCTATCCAATAACCTTTTCTTGGGCTTTTCATTTTCTGACATTGCAAAGGAAGTAGAAAAGGAACATCCAAAATCATACATATGAATAAACTATGGCAGTGGTTGGGGAAAGTTGGGTTTTAGAAGCTTAAACCACCTTAGCCTAACACATTCATAATAGTGACAACCAAACTCTAAACCCCCAACTGAAATTATATTATTAGGTTTATCAATCATGTATTAATCCCCCCTTATCCCTTTTGCCCTAACCCATTTATAAGAGCACAGCAATCAATCCAACATAAAACCATAGCAAACATTTCCAAAAGCCAGATTAAAATAATGGGCCTTACTTTGTTTTTATAAAGGCCACAGAAAGGTACTTGTGTACCACAGCAGGGAGTGATTCGTACAGCTTCCGACCATCTACTGAGAAGGTCTTGCTGTGTCTGGTATTGGGCTTGGGGTGGGTTAACTAGTAGGGTTTGAGCAGGGCCTCTTCTGTAGCTCTTGTAAACACACCTAAGGCTGATTTCAGAGACAATTCAGTTCCATTTTCAAGTTAAAATTAAACTGGAATATGCCAGAAGTCTCTATTGCGCTCTGTTCCAAAGGGATCCAACACAGGTAAGCACTATCCCTAGCACTTCTTATCACCTGAGGAAGTAGGGTATATGCAACAAGGAGAAAGACATAAACAAGAATTCTGAGAAATAAAACAATTAGATTAAGAAAGATAATTCATTTCCCCCCACTTTTATGCAGTACTCTCTTGGTATTTGTTTTCCTTCCACATTTTCCATTGTTTTGAAGTATATCTCTTAACTGTTTTAGATTGGCAATCATGACCCAATTTCACTTTGCATTAGCTTTGTTTCTTAATAACAAAAACCCATAAATATTTGTTGCCAGGTACTGTAGACTTAGGGAAGTCTAGGAAGGATTTCCAAAGTATGCTATGATTTTGCCTGAAGGGAGAAACCCCAGAATTAATCTGACTTCATTCATATAAATATTTATTTGGCTAACTTAATAATTCTGTTCTAGTAATAAACATTTCACTCTAAAACAGCTACTCCATCTCCACCATATGACATCACCGTGCTTGAAAGTGTTCGTAACTCAATGGTTCTTGGATGGAAACAGCCCAAAAGTGTTGGTGGAGCTGAAATAACTGGCTATTATGTGAACTACCGAGAAGTTATTGGTGGGAAACCTGGAGAGTGGAAAGAAGCTAATATTAAAGCTGTTAGCGAGAGAGCTTACAGGGTAAGAGTTTAATTTTTGTATTGCTAGATATGTCTTAGTTGTATTTTAATAAAATGTTGTCTGGGCACATGTCAGGTGTGTAAAGGGGGATGTTTTGTTCTATACATTAGAGCTTCTGGGTTGCATCCAAAGGTTATTTTCTGCTTGCAGAAAGACAGTCTTGAACGCATGAATACATGAAACTGTCTTATACTAAATCAGGCCATTAGTTCATCAAGGTCAGTATTGTCTAATCAGACTGGCAACAGCTCTCCAGAGTCTCAGGCAGAGGTCTTTCACATCACCTACTACCTGGTCCTTTCAACTGGCCATGCCAAGGACTGAACTTGGGACCTTCTGCATGCCAAGCAGAATCTACCATTGAGCCCTCGTCATGACCCCTACCTTGGACTAGAAGTGAATTTAAGTCCAATGGTATTTGTCCAAATAGATTCATCCATTTGTACAACAGCCTGCACAAGCTTCTTACTGCACAAGTGATGGTATGAGAACTTCTGGGAAATCTACCTCTTAAATCCTTCTGCAGACTCTTACTCTAGCTTTTCCACAGCCATTTCTAGAAAAGTGGTAGAAACTATTCTCCTTCTGCTCTCAGTTCTTTGGATCCAACACTCTGAGATACTTGGGAGACAATACAGTCATACTCAATGGGGCTGTGGTGGCTCAAGTGGTTAAGATGCTGAACTGCAGACCGGAAGATCGGTAGTTCAGTAGTTTGAGACCTGAGTGCTGCATGACAGAGTGAGCTCCTGTCTCTGCTCCGAGCTCCTGCCAACCTTGCAGTTCGAAAGCAAGAAATTGCTAGTAGATAAATAGGTACCGCTTCAGTGGGAAGGTAACAGCATTCCATGTGCCTTGACGTCTAGTCATACTGGCCACGACCACAGAAATGTCTTTGGACAGTGCTGGCTCTTCAGCTTGGAAACAGAGATGAGCACCGCATCCCTTGAGTCGGATTTGACTGGCTTTCGAGCAAGGGAAACCTTTACCTTTACTTTGCAGTCATACTCTGGTATCAGCTAAGACAGCTCCTTTAAAATATTTCATTAATGGGAACTGTTCATATGGTTTGAAATTCATTTACAATCTGACCTATGATTATTGCTCTTGTTGTGGGGAACTATGTGAAGATTTCATATATAACTTGGAAATGTACAATTAAAAGGTGTAGAAAAGTCATTTTACTGTTTGTAGGGTATGTGGAGTAAATGGGCTCAAGTTAATAGATTGGCTATCAAGGCCAAAATTCTTCATGGCCTTGGCCCTTCTCTCTCCCTATGCTCTGCCATGACAATTTTGGTCAGCAGGGGCTTCTTTGGGTGCTGTCTAGCAAGTGGGCAAAATCAGCAACTGCCCGTGTGCTTTTTCCCACTTTGTGGAATGGCCTGTCCAAGGAGGTCAGAAAAGCTTGCACTCTCCTCACTTTCCACAAACTATGCAAACTGAACTATTCTAAAGAGCTTTTCCGTTCAGATAATAGGGTTGCACTATACACAACAGTTTTACAAACTAGCTGTGTATAGCTGATTGTAAGCAGGATCCCAATTATGTAACTTCTGTACCACTTAATGTGTCACGTGAATACTTATGCTGTGCTTCAGTTCTTTCTGGTGGTTTCCAGATTTCTAATGTCCTAATGCATTGGTTATCAAATGTCCTATGGGGAGCGGTGGCACAGTGGGTAAAATCCCCTGCATAGCTATAACATCTGAACTGCCAAGCTTTGTCAGTTCTAGCCCCGCGCTTGTGTGAGCAACCAAGCCTTGTCCCTAGTTCATCGTCCACCCAGCGATTCGAAAACTTCGGCAAGTAGATAAAATTGGGGACCACCTGCTAGGGGTGGGCACACCAATGCCTTCGGGGAGGTGTTAGCTGCTGTTGGAAGACATCTGCTGCACTGTGAGATCGAAAGATGGAAAAATCTGTGTTGGCATTCCTGCTGTGGAGCGAATCAGCTTGCAGTGGAGCAAATCGGCCAGGTGGTGGCAGTGTGACAATGTGACATCATGAGTCTTGATGTCATCAGCCAGCCGACAAAGAAAGCCATCAGATCATGTCTGATACAGCCTGCAGATGAATCCTCTCGAGCAGCTACAGTGTGTGATTAAATAATTGTATGTGTTGTTTCCCCTGTCCCCCATGAATATTGTTAGTCCAGTTGTCAATGAGTAACTGTAAATCGCTCTGAGCCCACAGGTGTGTGGGGAAAAGCAATCAATAAATCGAAAGTATTATCATCATCATCATCATCATCATCATCATCATCATCATCATCATCATCATCATCATTATTATTATTATTATTATTATTATTATTATTATTATTATTATTATTATTATTTGTTGACTGTACTGACCCCACTATATGTAATCCACCTTGAGTCCATTTGAGAAAGGCAGACTACAAATAATGTAAAAAATAAATAAAGTATAAGATGCCCAAAATCCCTTATTTCTAATGGGTCATCTATACCTACTTATTGATGAGAATAACTTAAAATGGAAATCTGTTGATCACTGCAAAGGCTTCCATAGGCTGTTACTGGAAGAAATCTGTGGGGCATCCCTCCCCCACATCTGGGAGAAAAGCTATAGTAGTTTAGCCATGATGTATGTAGCAAGCAGTATTCCTTTATATACAGATGGCCCATAAAATAATATTTTGGGATGATAACAGTTCTACAGTGATGTTAGGTCTTATATTTTTTATATACTATTATCCATTTTTTGAGTGCCTGAATGCACTTTTATTTGTCATTATATGGGCTTCTTTTTGTAACTGTCAATTGGAATATTGGGAATGTCCTTGTATCAGTGTTGCATCTGTAAACACATATTTTTGCATGCTTTTAAAAGTCTCGGAAAGCTTTTCAAAAATGTTGGTTAAGTTTATTGGTTCATATTCCTGATTCTAATAGAGATACAAGCTATTTTAAAATAAGCATATATTTTTCTACTTAGATTATTTATTTTTAAGGGGCGATAAAGAACATTTGTTGGGACATTAAAGTGCATAAACTCCAAAATGATTTTTTTCTATCAATGTTGCAGGTACATGACTTGAAGGAAAACACAACATACCAGTTTCAAGTGGCTGCTGCTAACTTAGCTGGACTTGGCGTTCCGTCTCCAGCTAGCAAATCCTTCAAATGTGAAGAATGGACCATCGCTGTTCCAGGTCAGACCTAGAAAATATAGGAGCTTCCTGAGTGTGGCATGATAAACTGTGCAACAGAAGTGTAAGAAAAAGAAGTGATTTCTGGAATATCTCAATGCACCCCTTCCTGAAAGCCCTGCAAAAGTTTGATCCTGTGAGTGCTGAGCACTTACTTTAAAATGCTTAGCTAGGTCTCACAGAGGATGGTTTCTGAAATCATTTTGTCTATCACATCCTTTACGTGTCTGTACAGAGAGGAGATTTAACATTACCTTAATAAGCAAGTTTAGGGCACAGAAAATTTATTCCAGGGCTGTTCTAAATATGCTCACCTAAATTGTTTGGAAGGAACATGAGGAGTATGAGGAAGCCCATGTTAAATGGTGATGAATGATGGATAAAAAGGGTGAATACTACCATGTTAATGCCATATTTTCTTGTCTTTCTTCTGTAATGTGGGCTAAGTAATGTGGTAATGTAATTTGGTAGACTGACTTTTTCCTGTGCAATGATTGTTTCTTCTATGGTAGGCACTAATTGCACTTGTAATCTCAGTTGTCTAATTTTTTCTTCTAGGTCCACCCCATGATTTGTCTTGCAGTGAAGTCAGGAAAGATTCTTTGGTTGTATTATGGAAGCCACCAATTTATGTTGGCCGAAGTCCTGTAACTGGCTTTTATGTTGACATGAAAGAAACAAGTGCCTCAGATGAACATTGGAAGAGTGTGAATGAGAAGGCAACTACAAACAAATTCATGAAGGTAAGCCAGTTTTAGTGAAGAATTCTGCTTTTGAATAATCACTAAGGCTGACCACTTATACATGTACAATTGGGTGGGGCACTTTATGATATTAGGTTGCTTATCCTTTCTTGCACACATGTCCACACTCATCTGATAAATAGTGGCCAGAGGCAATGAAATGACCAGCTCATACCCTGGTTGGAATCTGACACCTAAAAGAGACACAGAGACTTGAAGAGTACAAGAGGCTAGATGACATAATTCTGAAGATTTCATGAAAGGATTCTTTGACCCACAAGGGAATGGGGAAACAGAAGAGATAAAATCCCTTGGCATAAAGTGAGAGGGGTCCTATTTTGCTGATTTCATCTGAAAGTAGGAGCTCTCACACCTGAGCTACACCTTAAGGGCTGCCATTGCCTTGTGGAGTAGACAAAGGGTTGGTTCTGCCTGGACAAAGATTCCAAGTTAATGGGAATCCTTTAGTACACTGTAACTTCTAAGTTACAGATCGTGTCTTAGAATAAGACCAGCCAGAGCTTGTATAGAGTTGAGGGATGGAAGAATGCATATTTACTCATTTTCTTGTCTTCCTTCCTCAATATGTTCCTGTGCAGAGTATGTGTGTGGACTTCTCCTTTTAATAAATTTGTTATTATTCTAAATGCTGGTAGTTGTTCTCCTACCCTGTTAGCCTGATCTCTTTGGATCTCAGAAGCTAAGCAGCCCTCATTAGTACTTGGATTGGAGATCACCATGGAAGTCTAGGGTTGCTACACAGAGGCAGGCAATGGCAAACCACCTCTGAATGTCTCTGGCCTTGTAAACCCTATGGGGTCACCATAAGTCTGCTGCAACTTCAGCATATAAGAGAGTGTTCTTGGTTCATATTGACCTTCAAACATGCTATTTGATGGGTGCCAGGAAAAGGGAGGCAGTTGTTTGCTAGATTGTTCATTCTGCAGGAGTGTGCAAGTGTGCTAAACCATTCCCATGGTGACCAATCACTGCATAGCTGGAGATGTGGGGATTAGGCAGAGACTTTAATTTGCACCACAGAAGGAGACTAGGAGTGCTTGTCCCTCTTGGTGGGTAATTCTCAAAATGACCAGCTGGTAGCAGCATACCAAAGAAGGAGTGAGAAAGAGAAATCCTTCCAAGGATTGGACAGCTAAAACAGATCACTTTGAAAATGTTCTGAGAATACTGTGCAACCTTTTTAGCCTTGGAAGCAGCAGAGTTATCTAAATGTAATGCATAATCCATACCTATGTAGTCCCTGATTTGCTGTGTTTCCATGAATGGCTAAATCATTTTCTCTGCTATCATAGCACTTGAGTAGCATAATTTATTGTGAAAAGCACTTTCATGATGGATTGTTACACATGCAGTGTGGATACTTGGACTTCCATTAAAATCTTGATTAGTTTTTTTTTTTTTTTGGCCTGGCATGGCAATGGGGCTTTTAATGGACAAACATGAAATGTGGGGGTTGGTTTTGCTGTTGCATAAAGTGTCTTCAAACTATGGGTTAGAAGCATAGAGAGGTTGTAGCACCTTATTGGCATGACTGTTGTGGATATGCTTGCATTGTTGAAGAATTATTGATAGTAGCATCTCTTTCTGTGTTTTCATCCTCTCTGGCTCTTCTCCTATTCACTCTGCTAAGAACTTCATTTGGATCATGGAGCATATCTTACAGTCTCCAAAGAGCATGTGAACATGGCAGCAGTCAATGTCTGTCTGATCCATGCATAGTGCTTCACTAAACAAATTGTTATATATGATTATTACTGAAATATCAGGTGGATCAAACAAGCATGTTGGCCACACAACCTTTGCCAGCAATGCTGTACCAGGTTGTAAAGAAATTCTACCCATCAAAATTACAACCCAGGGATGCAACTAACCTGAAGACATTTCCATTAAAATGTTAAATTATATTATGTTTTTGCTTCCTTTAGATAAGTGACCTAAAAGAAGGGACCAGTTACGTGTTCCGCGTACGAGCAGCAAATAAAGCTGGAGTTGGGAAACTGTCAGATTCCACTGACCCTGTAGTAGCTGAAACTCGACCAGGTTTGTTGATGTACACTTGTATGTTGTGTAAAAAAATGTGTTGTGTTAAAAAAATATTCTGTTCATCAGAATAACTGGATATGTGGCACATAGTAGAAATCATTCTGTTCTGTGATTATTAAAAGGTAGCATTATCCTACAAAAGCAGAGTATCTCCTATTATTCTCCTGTTTTTGAAGTGATGAAGGCAGATGTTTTTGTTTTTATTTATTTTACAAAATTTATACCCCATCATTCTTCCCTCATAAGGGCCACCAGGGCAGCTAACAAATTAGAACATACATAATAAAATCATATCTTAAAAACCATTAAAACCAACAAAAACACATCATTAAAACAACTAAAATCAGAGCTAAAATACATACAAATACATCAAAACAATTAAAATGTTGGGCAGGAAGGAGTGATCACTGCAGGAATGCCAAACACTGTTAGAAGATGGCTACAGAAGGAGACAAATTAATCTCCCTGGGAAGAGAGTACTTTGTCCCTGGTTGCCACCGGTCTAATCTCAGAAGGCGAGGACCCCAAGCTGTACCTCTGAAGACAACTGAACTGGTCAGTTAGGTTCATAAATGAGTAGATGATTCTTCAGGTTATGCTGGTCCCAAACTAAATAGGGCTTTAAAGGTCAGCGCCAGCACTTTGAATTGTGCCCAGAAATAGATAAGGAGCTGGGGTAGATGGGCCAAGACTATAGTGGCATGGTTGCTGTGATCCACTCCAAACATTGATATAACCAGGGCATGCACCACGGCAGACAAATCTTATCTGCCTAGGATAGGCTGCAGCTGGATAATCAGTCAAAGCTGGTAAAAAGCACTGCTGACCTTCTAAGCTAAACTAAGCTAAGCCAAGCTAAGAAGCAGGTAGCCAGGACCCTCCCCTCTTCCCCGGCCTCCAGTTTCATGTCCATAATCTTAAGATATGAATTATATTATTGGGGTATTTGGAAAGAGGTCAACTTTTTCTTGTTTAAGAAAAGGGCTTTATTTAAACTCAGCATATATGCCATCTATTTTATTCTGTTTCTTTGATTTTTCAGGAACAAAAGAAGTTGTTGTTGAAGTAGATGACAATGGAGTCATTTCACTGAACTTTGAATGTGATCAGATGTCTCCAGACTCTAAATTTATCTGGTCCAAGAATTATGAACCAATTGATGATGACTCTCGTTTAGCCATTGACACCAAAGGCGGAAAGTAAGAAATGTTAATGATAGCAACTATATTAGAAATACAAGTGATCATTCTGTGCCATTTACATCAAATTTACATGTAGATTTCATGCCTTTTTAACCTGTGAATTAGATTTTCTTAATGGGATGACAGTTTTGATTTCTACTCAAAATTATAAACAAAGCAGTCCTGTTGGAGTCCAGTGTCTTATACTGAGAATGCATTTATTATGTATTTATGTATTTAATTATTTTTCTAAAAAAATATTCCACTCCTCTAAGCATTTGAAACCATTTTAAAACAAACTAAAGTCATTAAAACCAAGTTTAAAGTATTCACAACTAGTCAAAACAGTCCATAACAAATTCCAGTGTTATCACTATAATTAAAAGCATACTGAATCTCATTTACAACTTGGCCAAGAAAAGGTCTCTGAAATAAGGTCACTGAACACATTTTGTTAAAATTAATTTGAGAGGGCTACCCTGCATCCTTCCTTGGACAGATCATTTCATAGATTGGGGAGGGGGTGTTAATCATTATGAATGCCATCAGTCTCGCAGAGGATGATTGCATATCCTGATTGGAGGGTACCCTCAACAAAAATTATTGGGCTAAATGGAGTTGGCAGGTGAGTCCACACCGGGAGATATCATCCTTGAAGTATGATGGTCAAAGGTCATGAAGGACATTAACTGTTAAAATCAGTCCCTTAAATTGGGCCAGTAAACAAACTGACAGTCAAGGTACCTGTGAAACAGAAGTCATATGGCTAACAGCCAAGCTGCAGCTTTCTGTATGAGTTGAAGTTTCCAGGTTACCCTCAAGGGCTGCCTTATTACTTTTCTGATCTCAGACTGTGTACACATTTTGTATTATTTGTTGCAGCTGTTTAGCTCATGAAGCCTTTAGTATCTGTGTTTTAACTATATGAAAATTTCTCTCAAAATGCATGGAATACTCACATCTGAAAATAAGTACTAGTTATTAAGAATTGCATGTGGTTCATATATTAGGTACTAGCCTGATACCCGTGCTTCACTACAGTATTTTAAGTTCCATAAATCCAGTTATAATACTGATGATGTGAAGTTTGAAATGTGACATTTATTGTAGAAATGCTAATGGAGAAGACTGTAGTGTAAAAAATGAAGTGAGACATATGTACTTTTTTTTTTCTCTACTGAAGGACCTCTCTGTAGACCACATTGGTGGTTCTGCCCTCAGGTGCTAGGATCACCAGGCTGCTTGATGAGTTCACTCTAGAGCAGGCCACATAGAACTGTCCATTTAAGAAGCAGTTGTCTGTTAAGTCAACTCCTGCCACCTTCCACAAAAGTGATGGCCTCTCTACTTGTGTTCCTGGATTGTTTTGCTCATATGGAGACTATGTTGTTCCGAGCACCTCAGGGTGATCTTGCTGGTACTTGGCCTGTGCAGCTCAGTGCACCACAGCAGTACTATGTACAAATGTCTATGCTATTCCTAAGTTGCCTCCTCCTTGTAGCGTTGGTGTATCTGGCTCGATGTTTGCCAGGAGCTTTCTTGGGGGCAGTAAGAGGTGAGAGGTGAGAGGGGCAGTTGTTGTGAGGGAGTGGTGATGCGGTGGACTTTTCTTCAGGTTCATGAGGGAGGCATGCATTGAAATGGCTCCTAGAAATGTCCTTTATTATCTCCACATAAACATTCATTAACTCAGTTTCCATGCTGGCTTTTTTGAAAAATGTCTATTCAGGAGTCTTGATTTCTGATTTCTGTAACTGTCTGCAGTCTCTTCTGTGTTTTTACCTTAGAACATTGAGATCCATAGCTGAGCAATCAAAGGGAGGTGGGTTAGAGGGAATACATTTTGGCCCTTTTTTTACCCGCTTAGGGAGTCATGTTTCTCAGAAATCTCTTCATAGGGGGGGGTTTGACATCATGGTAAGACTGCACTCCCCTTATTTTGGGTTTCTTGGTGCAGGGGTTTGGCCTGGGCATTGAATTTTTTTGGGGGAGGGCATACCCCCCCTTGTTTTTACAAAAATGCTTCTCATTGATGTTACATTTAAGAAGTGGGACATAACTACATATTCAAAACACCATCTGAGCAATCAGATATTAAGCAAGTTCATATGAACCAATTTTCTAGAGCCCACATTGCAAGAATAACCTAATAAAGGAAACCACTTTTCTACACATTTTGGGTATATTTCCTCCATAGTGGGTAGGAGTATGGCTAAAGCCATTGGTGAGGCTGGGCCAGCAGCATCGCTAAGGTGATCCTGCTGGGATGGCATCCCTGATGGATTAAAGTACCTTGGCCCTGCTCCTACACCTGACAAACACCTGCCTGTGTGGTGTAATGGCGGGATTGTGTTTAAAGGCATTGGGGAAGCTGGGCCAGCAGCAATGCTAAGGCAATCCTGCTGAGCAAACCTCCCCAATGGCTGTAAGCATCCCACCTCATCTCCTATACCTGACTGACAACTGCCTGTCCAGTATAGGAGGAGAGGGGGAGGAGTATTAGAAGCCACTGTGGAGGCTGGGCTGGCAGGATCACTAAGGCGTTACTGCCAGGGCAAGCTCCCTGATGATTTTAAGCACCCTGCACCCGCTGCTGCACCTGACAGATAGGCACCTGTCAGGTGTAGGAGGTGCGGGGGAAGTGTGTTGGAAGCCATCCGAGAGGCTGGGCCAGCAGCACTGCTGCACTTCACAGGTGGTTGTTGGCCATTCCTGATTTTCTCAACTGTCCTTAGCTCTCTGCAGTCTCTTGTAACTGTTTTTTTTAACCTCAGAACACTGAGCTCTGCAGCTGACCAGTCAGAGAGTGGGGGGTGCAAGGAAGCAGCAGCCTGACAGCAACATAGGAAGCAATAGGGGGAGCACATTTTTCTCCTTTTGACCCCCTTAGGGGTTCTCCCCGAATTTCGTGTTTTTAGGTCCAAGGGTTTGGCCTGAGTGTTGATTTTACGGTGAAGGGACTTTCTTTTATTTATATATAGAGATGGATCTGTCCTTGTTGTTTAAGCCAAGTTCTTTTGTCTTAAAGGTCAAAAGCTATCTTTAAGGATCTTAGTGAAGAAGATGTGGGTATTTACTCCTGTGTTGTCACAGACACAGATGGTGTGTCTTCAAGCTATACTATAGATGAAGAAGGTGAGCATCATGCTTCTTCTATACACATTTCAGCCTCTACCATTATGTAGATAAAAGATTCTCAAATACAACTGCAGGACAATGAAGGGCAATATAATAAACAGTGCATATTTGTCCACAGCATAACATACATGACTTCTTTTAATACTTTTTTTCTTTGAACTGTCCTGCAGAAATGAAGCGCCTTCTTGCTCTCAGCCATCAGCACAAATTTCCAAGTAAGTATTAACAAGAAATACCAGTTGGGAGAATAAGGCTTGACAAGTGTTGTCTCTAGGCTGATCACATCCACTGAGGTGTTCCTTTCATGAATTAAATCTGCTAGGTGGATGTGCAAGCCAAAAAAGTATCCATGCTTGACCTGTCTGACTGTCAGAATGTGCAGTCTTGGAAGAAGGCTCTATGAAGCCACTTCATGCTTACCTTGGCTGGGTGGAGTAGGCTGGATTCTTCTGATTTGTTATTGAGATGCCAAAGAAAGACTCCACTGAAGATTTTTCACACAACAGCAAATTATTCTAGATCATTCTAACTCTTTCCACCTAGCCTCTTGGCCTTAGCATTTGTTTTCTGATCCATTTTAGGATAAAATATTCACAGCTAATTACACACAAGAGCTTAAAATTGTCACAGAGCTGACAGTGAGACAAAAGCAGCAACAGCACAGTGTCATCTTTTACATCCACATGCTGATGCAAGCACTGACTTATATGGTATTACCAGTTTGAGTTTAAAAGGTTACAGGTTGCTCTCCTTTGTTTTCCTTCTATTCATATTCAAATATAAAGATAATGCACACAGCTTCTTCACATAGCAGTTGTAAATATGTGAATCCTGAAAAATCACAAGGAGGAACGAGTCCCCAAAGATTATCTGCCAGTGTCCTACTTCCCCAGTACTTTGAAGGATTTTACAGCACATTATGGCAGATTCCCCAGTCAGGGCTTCTCAGTTTCCAAGGAGATATGGTGCAGAGTAGAATCTAAATTTGGGGATTTTGTCTGTCTACTTTGTTCTATTTCTACAGACTGAAGCTTTTCTTGTATCTGAGTAGAGACCTGAAATAATGTTATTGTTAAGGATCATGAAGAGGAAGAACAACTAACAAGTAATTTCTGTAACCATAAAGAACTAACAGAAGAAAAGCTTTAACTGGTTGCTAGCAATGTGGATGTGGAATGTGTGAAACTGCACTTACTAAGGGGCTGAATTCTTGTACCTCCTAATACTGCAAGCTGGGCCAGTGGAGTATACCCCTCCCCCTTGCTTACATGTCATGATGCATTGGCGTTGATGGAATAACACTTGATGCCTCAGTAGGCTCTGGCTGTTTTTGGTCTGTGTGTCAACATATAATTGACTGTTTTCCTCGGAAGCCACAGGCCCAATACCATCACTACTGGAGCATCAATGTCACTTGTCGAGGAAGGAGGTGACCCAGATACATGCCTCCTCATCTGGCCAACTTGTCATCATAGCATATGGCCTTCAGTCTAGTAGAACCCTGGCTGTTTAGCTTGAATTATAGCAGCAGGGATCCATACTAAGCCAGAGCCGTAGTTCCTGACATAGACAGGGTGTCAAATAAGGCAAATACAGAGGCCTTTAGAATTTACAGGTGGCAGTGTCATATCCATATTTTTAGTTGGTTCTTAGTCAGGTCAGGAAGCATATGACATAGTGGAGCTGTCAGCTGCCTGTTTATGAACAGCTCAGAAGAAGCCTATGGGGTGATGTGTTGTGTCTAGAGGAAACTTGCATGATGATGATCACAATCACCCTCAATAATCCCTTTTAATGTGTCCTTTGTTGTTCTGACCATCTGCTGAACCTGGCTCTTTGTCAGTGGATGGAAGGGAATGTTCAATGAATCACTGTGGCAGAAGTTTCTGAATATATGGCGAGTAATAGGGCTGATGGAGGACACCTTAGTTATTCCTTTAATTATTTCACTCTAACTAGAGAACTCTTTATGAATGCTCAGGCTAAAACTTGAATATATTATTCCTGACCATCTTATAAAATGCTTGGCAGAGCCCAATCTGTTCAAGTATTTAATCAAGAAACTTGGTTCCACACAATCAACAGCTTTTTAAGGCATCTAAATACAAAAAGACAGCAGAGATATTATGAACATGTTGGAGTTTCATCCAGATGGGAATCATGGTAGGGTCCAGGATCAATGAAACAGGAGGATCCTTGTATGAGTTCTTCAGTAAACATAGTCTTGGTTATAATATTGTCAACCTCAAGTCCTAGGAAACATGGTTACAGACAGGATCCACAGATAATCTTGTTGTTAATTTACAATGGGAAAAAATAGCAGACATATTAATGTGAACTTTATATATTATAGATCAACAAGTGAGGGGGAACCTGCAATAACTCATAGGGGGTCTCATTTCCCCTCCCCCACTATTTCCTCTTTCTTTCCTGAAAGCTCCCATAGACTCTCCCCTTTTCCTGCTTTCTTCTCTCATTCTCACCCACCAGCCACCCTATTGTTATCTGCTCCTGTCTTCAGCTTTCCCTCCTTCCCTCCTCCTGGCAGCCTCTCCCTGGGAAAAGTCTGGCCCAGTTGCCTGATGCCAACAGAGCTGGGCCCAGTTGTGCAGTGGGGAACCTGCAAGGTCTTATGGGGGTACCTCACTTTCTCCTGAATCCCTCTCCCACACTATTTCCTTTTTCTTTCCTCCTTGCAGCCCCCATATCTTCACCCTGCTTCTTCTTCTCCTTCCCACCAACCAACCTACCTTTTACTGCCTGCCATGTCCAGCTATATTGCTTATTTATTACCTTTACTTATATCTTGCCTTTCATCACAATGGGGACCCAAAGCAACCTCTATCATTCTCCTCTCTGCCATTTATTTGTTGGAGACAATGGTACTTATGAACACAAAGAAAGGATCCTCTTTGAAACTTTCTCTCTCTGTCTTTTTTTGCAGTTGTTCCCCTTAAGTCAGAGTTGGCAGTGGAAATTCTGGAGAAGGGGCAGGTGCGATTCTGGATGCAGGCTGAGAAACTTTCTGGCAACGCTAAAGTCAACTTTGTATTTAATGACAAAGAAATCACTGAAGGAGAGGTAAGTTAATGGGTATTTGCAATCTAACAGTGATTACCCGCTACTAGCCTTGACCTGGATGACCCAAGCTAGGCTGATCTTGTCAGATCTTGGAAGCTAAGCAGGGTTGGCCCTGGTTAGTATTTGGATGGGAGACCACCAGAGTTGGTGCAAGCATTAAGGCCAAGTTAGGCGACCACCTAAGGGCAGAGACCTGAGGGGTGCAGAGGCCAGCAAGCAGGATGAGGATGACAGTGAGAGCAGCACTGATGATGAGCAGGAATCTTCGTCTCCCACCGCCTCGGGGCTCACCTGATGGAGAGAAAGTGAAGCAAGCAGCCCCTCCTGAGCTAGGCTGAATTGGGTTGGATCATCATTAACGAGTGCTGCCTGGGCTGCTGGGTGTGGCTGAACGAGCCATTGTCTGCAGCAGCGCGGAGGCAAAGGGAGCAGGTGAGGGCACCAGGCAGGAAAGCAAATGGAGGGGAGGGACGGAGGTGAGCCACAACTTTTTGCCTGGGGGGGGAGAGAAGGAGGGAAGCATGGAAGGGGCCCAGCCTGCATTGCAGCCTCACTCTCCTCAGAAGCCCCCCCCCAGATGGTCTTCTTGCCCCTCCAACCAGCTTCAGGCTCTCAGTTAAAAAGTTAAGTTTGAACTTAAAAACATGTTTAAAACATTAGCACTCTTGCAATATTTTGTTCATTTAACTGAATTATTGCATCAAACTGTGCTGTTGCAATCTTGAGTGTACTGTTCAAGAGTGTATCTGTAAACTGCAAACCTACTTTTGATTTATTGACATTCTCGACAGAAATCTCATGCTCAGAATTCTAAGCCTAGGGTCCAGTGGAAAACATGAAATGTCTGGGCATTGCAACCTTTTGTACATAAGTTGCTTCATGTGCTGGTCAAGAACATGAGAAGGCACCATCACACAGACTGAGGGCTATGTGTTTGTCTGAGTGATCAGTATTAGCCTACTATCTGGGAAGTCAAAATTCAAAATCCCCAAAGCGGTGACATGATAGAGGTTTACAAGACTATGCATTGGCATGGGATAGAGCAGGTAGAGAAAGAAGTACTTTTCTCCCTTTCTCACAATGCAAGAACTCATGGGCACTCAATGAAATTGCTGAGCAGTCAGGTTAGAATGGATAAAAGGAAGTATTTCTTCACCCAAAGGGTGATTAATGCATGAAATTCACTGCCACAGGAGGTGGTGGTGGCTACAAACATGGACGGCTTCAAGAGGGAATTGGAGAAACATATGGTCCATCAGTGGCTATTAGCCACAAGGTATAGATAGGAACTCTCTGTATGGGGCAAGTGATGCTCTGTATTCTTGGTGCTTGGGGGGGGGCAACGGTGGGAGGGCTTCTAGTATCTTGGCCCCAATAGTGGACCTCCTGATGGCACCTGGTGTTTTTGGCCACTGTGTGACACAGAGTGTTGGACTGGATGGGCCATTGGCCTGGTCCAACATTGGCTCCTCTTATGTTCTTATGTTCTTAGCATGTGGACACTTCTTCACATACACTGAAACAGATTTCCTCAAATATTACATGCAGATAGGGGGAGCTAGTTGTTAGGATGAGATTATTAGAGTCAAGATGAATAAGTAACTGAGCAACAAAAGCAGCAAGACTAGAATAACAATACAGTAGGATGTGTAAATTGCAGTTCTCTGCACAGGACAAACAGGTCAAACCCTACACCAAAGGGTAAATGGACACAAATCTGACATCAAGAATCACAAAACTAAGAAAACTGTAGAACTAGTGCTGCAAAAGAGACTATTTGGTTTGGCAGTTATATCAGTTGAACACACTAAAGCATCAGCACTTGAACTGAAGGAATCAGAGACAAAATTTGCAAAGGAAAAGGCATGCAAAATGAGATTTTGAAGTACCCGAAATGGAAACATTCAAGAGCCTTAATTTTTGACATCACAATTCACAAGATTATTTAAAATGATCAGTGAGTTGTGTGCTAAAACTGTTTTCTGTTTGAGAAAGAAAACCAAAGGCTGTCATTTTACTTATTTTCACAATTTTTTAAAAAATTAGCAATGTCAAGTTTTGTGCTTTTAATTTTCCCTAGAATTCATCTGTTTTTTAAAATTGGTGTGTGGGGGGGCGCAGATAGTTAGCCTTGCCTAGGGCGCAAAAAAGCTTGGCACTGGCCCTGGAGACCACCAAGGAAGTCCATGGTTGCTACGCAGAGTCAGGCAATGGTAAGCAACCTTGGACATCTCTTACCTTAAAAACCCTACAGTGTCACCATAAGCCAGCTGTGATTTTATGGCACTTTCCAAAACCATGTTTGAACTATATGGTGTTGGGGAAAAATGCATGCCACAATAAATAAAACAGAAAAAAATCTTATAAGTTTAAAAGGGCTGCTTTCTGAACCATCGTTCAACCTTTGGGGAAATTACACTTCTAGAAAAAGTGTAAACTTCTGTTCACTTTTATGTTTGTGCTGAAAGAAATACAAGATGAAAATTGACCGCAATTCTGGTCTAATTGAAATGGTAATGGATCGACTTGAAGATGAGGATGAAGGTACTTACACCTTTCAACTTCAGGATGGAAAAGCTACCAATCAATCCAGCCTTGTTCTTATTGGTGATGGTAAGATCTCTTGAAACGTTTGTTTTATAACTAGAAACTGTAGCAAATGTGGCTTGAACACTGAGTTTCCCTCCTAAATAATGGAAGAATGATTGCATTCTTTTTAAAAAAGCTTTTTATTTCATTTGAAAACATATCATAAATCTATAACATCAGAACACTAAAACAGTCTGCTTCAACCCCAAGGAAACATTACTAGACATCCAAGGTTGCTATCTATTTGTAAAGGGACATTTAGATAATCATATGGTTACTCTGGGATTGCTTTATGCTCCCAATAACAATCAGCTCAAATTCTTGGAGGAGGTTCTACATGAATTAAGTCTATTCCAAGATGTGATTTTAGGAGGCGATCGGACCACCATCTCAATAGATCTCACCCAAAAGAGAAAACTAAGAAGCCTAAACACAGAGGTTTGGAACTAGCCCAAATATTATCAAACGTTTTTATCATGGATGTCTGGAGACACCTTCATCCCTTAGAAAAAGACTATACATATTATTCAGCTAGGCACTAGATTTCCATTAGAATAGATTATATACTGGTCTCTCCCTCTTTGTTAAATAGGATTCACTCAACAACCATAGGCATGCAGATATGGTCTGATCACTCTTATATTGATTGTCTCCTGTTTAAGGATGAAAGAATTAACAGAAAACTGGACTGGTCTTTAAATGTATTTTTATTACATAATACAAAACTGATGAAGGATCTAGATAGGGTTGCCAGGTCCCTTACCTGTTTGCAGCGGGGAGAGAAGCTCCCGTTCCGGAAGTGACACCATCATGCTAGGCACGTTGCCAGGAGCATCCCTGGCAACCATCAAGTTTTCAGGCTGAATGCCAGAGCATCCCCCTGGCGATGTGCCTAGCGTGATGACATCACCTCCAAGTGATGACATCATGCCAGGCATGTCTTTGGAGGTGGGATTCCTCCCACTGGCCGGATCTGGGCTGGTGGGTCAGGGACCCCTAGAGCGGGCAAACCTCCACCCTCCTGGGGGACCTGGAAGCCCTAGATCTAGAAGAAGATATGAAAAACTACTTTAAAGACAGTATAATATAGTAGAATCTTCCCCGGCAATGATCTGGGACACAGTAGAACTGATATTGAGGGGTTTTGATTTCAAAATCCTCATTCCTGAAAAAACAAAGGAGTAAAAGGAAATTAGAATTAATGGATAGAATTAAAACACTGGAAAAAATTCATAATGATCACATTCTTAATATACTTAGTAAGGCCAATGAATGTTTCTATTATACTTATTGAATGCTTCCATTATATATTATCAAAAGGAGCAAGGACCCTAACCTAGTCAGCCTCTGCTGTTTCCCTGAAAGTCAGAAGGACCTTTGCATTGTTTGCCACTGTCTGCCTGCTTTCTGCCTCTCTCATATTGAGATCCTTATGTACTGCTGTTTCTGCAGTGTCTTCTTTGAACTAACTTGCCAGTTATGTGCTTCTATCAGTTCAGGTACAGGCTAATTTTCTTCTGGTTGATTCTGCAGCCATCTGGCTGGCTCCGCTGACTTGCTCAATCTTGCCATGTCACAAATATGCATCATACATATCAGAATTTAATAATGGTGAGACCAGGCCAGATTAAGCATGGGAATAACACTATAAATTTTGCAGTGTTCAGGATTTTGTAATATGTACAATCTGCAATGTCCCCAAATCCAAAACTGGTTACACTTTGAAAAAATATTTGCACATGATTAAGTTGTACAAGAATAGGAATAGAATATGCATTCCATTAGAAGCAACATCATGTGTACAGACAGTTAAATACTTATTTCAATGTGTATCTGTCTTTGCTTCAAACTTGCATTCAGTTTCCTAATCTAGTAAGAAATATGTCCATTCACGGGGAGGGCGGGGTATAAATGGAAATGATAAATAAATAAATAAATAAAATTCAGAAACGTGCTGAAGCACAGGATCTCCTCAGCTGTATTGGGGCATATACTTTGATTTTATAGAAATGCAATTGTCCTGCAAAGACAGGTGTAGTTTGATCTGAGTTTTGTTTTGTTTTTATAATCACTAGTGTTTCAGAAGCTACAAACAGCAGCAGAATTCCAGAGGCAAGAGTGGTTCAGAAAACAAGGTAATGCACAGCATCATTCAGCAGGGGAGGACTATAGAAATATGTCAGTTGTTCAATGGGAACTTTTTTTTCATACACCAACAAAACCCAAAATTTAGGGCATTGTTAACAGTTAGCTCATGAGCTACTAGTGGCTCTTCATCCCCTGCAGAGTAGCTTGTGCATCCCCTAGAAAAGATCACAGGAAAAGGGCACAAAAAGATCTACTGTAGGCTTCTTGAAAAAAGCTTTTATGCCATAGATTTATCTGTGCTGTTTAGTTGATAGCTTCATATCTGGTGCTCTTCTTAGTCCATGTTTTGTTTCTAGGACAGAACAAAACTTGGTAACATGCTGGTGTGGGGGTTGGAGAGGAACTTGGGATATTTTTCACTTCTCAGAAGTAGCTCTCATTAAAGAAAGGTTTGCTGACTCCTAATCTGGACTATAAAAAGGGGAAAAAATAACATTAGAATGAAGAAGTCACTTGATCTTTTGTATGTTCTAATTTCTGAGGGATTTCTTTTATAAATCATTTCAAACAGGACCACATTTTGTTGAGTATCTGGGATGGGAAGTTACCCCTGAATGCAATGTGTTATTGAAATGCAAGGTAAGAGTTGGATTTCCAGTACACTATGTAGCAAAAGTCACATATATGGTATGGTGGCAATCAGCAGCTACCAGGGAGCCCATATATTGAGGCTAGGATGTTTTATACCCCATTGTTCATCTCTTCTTAACAAATATTGTATGTCCTAACAGATATTGAAATAACATTGCAATTCGTCCAAATGAAAAATGTAAAGGGGAGGGGAGACTCCTTTTCAGTGGAAGAGGTAACAGTTTGTCAGTAACTACTCACTGTGGAATGAGCTGGTGTGATATTCTTCCCCTTAAAAATACAGAATGTGTTAACTACTTCAAGGGGAAAGGCCGAGGATAGAGTCAGCAAGTAATTCATGGCTACTCCCTTTAATAATTTAACAGGACTTTGCTCCCCACAGCTGTCCAAATAACTTGCAATTGCTAATAACATTTATACATACAAGAGGAATATCTCTTTTCTTTAACTTTAGGTGGCTAATATTAAGAAGGAAACACACATTGTTTGGTACAAAGATGAAAGAGAGATAATGGTTGATGAACAGCATGACTTTAAGGATGGTGTTTGTACTCTGCTGATAACAGAGGTGAGTGAACTCTCCTTCTTTAATGGTTAGCTCCACATAGTTCAAGAGCCTCCTCAAATGTGATAAATTTCTTAAATGGAGATTGTGTTCACAAAGTAAAAGGTTCCAAACCATGTTGGATGTGATGACTAATCATGCATTTATTATGGGCACACAGACTGGTGGAAAGCCAGGGAAGTTGGTTTGCCTTGAGAATGAGAGAATGGCATTTTCTGTCTCCCCCAGCTGCATGTCTTCAAAGCCCAGCAGCTACTTTTGCTTTGCCAACTGGGGCTGGGAGGACCCGGCTTCCAGGAAAGAGGAGGGTACTTTAACCTTCTCCTGCCACTTTCCCCCACCAACCCAGCCCTGTATGTTTGTTTATTTATGAAAAGTACTGAGACTGATGAGTGATCTCAGCTCTCATATACTTTATTAGATCAGGAACAAGACGAAGAGAAGCTGGCTCACAGGCCGGCTTTTATTCCCAATGCACCCACACCCCAACACACACAACACCCCATGATTCGCTATTTACAGTGATTGAATTATCCCTGGCTCCCCAATTGGAAGGGAGCTAGGAGCCTGCAGTCTATTGTCTTTTGGGGCAAAGCTCAGGCCCTTCGCCTGGCTGCATGGTGGACCGGTTTAAAACAGTCCACGCACATGGCTGTCCCGGGTCCATGTTGCCACATGGATACACTACAATTTATGTCTTGATTTTTCTTCCAAAGTAGCTTAAAAGACAACATTCTCTAACTAAAGTAGCTTACAATACAAAGAATAATATGTGATAATAATGATAATACATGATTATACATTATAACAATACAGCACAGCAAACAAAGTAAAACAAGCACGTGCACCTCAGTCTGGTCCTAGACTCATCAGCTGGCTTGACTGAAAGCACAGGCTGCAAGATGCTGACTAAGAGCCAAAGTGTCATGAGCCAGAGCCATTTGGCTCACGCCCGGCTCTGCCCACACCCAAGCTGTATGAGGTGCCTGGGACAGGAAGATAAACAAGCAATCATCAGCAAAGATGTCTCACAGCTGACACAGAAATTCCTTCTCCCTAGTTCTTTCCCATTATTTTCATAAGTCACACACACAGTATTCTGAATGCTGTTGCAGTTTGTTTGTTTTGTTCACAGTTTTCTAAGAAAGATGCTGGTATTTATGAAGTGATATTGAAAGATGACAGAGGAAAGGATAAGAGCATATTGAAGCTTGTGGAAGCAGGTGAGCAGGCTGTGCTGTATGAACATCATAATGAATCAACTGCAATACAATTTAAAGTCTCTCTTTTTCGGTAGCTGTAAAACATAGCTTGTTGCCACTGCAAATTGCTGCAGTGACACGTTCTTTCCATAGTTTTACCTGTAAGCTTCCAGGAATCAGTCTTTGGTGAGGCAGCACATATACTTTCTAAAGCACGTATACTTTCTTACACACCCAGGAAAATGCTGATTGGCACTTTGGGGTCAGGAAGCAATTTTTCTCCAGGCCAATTTGTCCAGGGACCTTGGAAGTTTGTGAGCCACCCTGAGCCTGTCTTGGCAGGGCAGGCAGGATATAAACCAAATTAAATAAATAAATAAATATTTTTGGTCATCTTCTGGGCATGGAACAGGGGTCACTGGGGGTATGGGAGGAGGTAATTGTGAATTTCCTGCATTATGCAGGGGCTTGAACTAGATGACCTTGGGTGTCCCGATTCTATGATTCTAAGAATAAATAAAAAATACTCATATAGTGTGCTGCATGTAGTAGTAGAGCTGGATTAATTATTCTTCTAACAGAAGAGATCAACTTTTCTAACATAATTAGATGACATAATTAATCCTACACCAATGGTGCAGTTTTCCTCTTTACCCATGTTATATAGGGGTACTCTTTAGTTTACGCTAATAGCAAGAAACAAAACTTAACACTCTTTAAAAGGTAATTTTAAAAAATAACTGGCAGGAAGTTCCATATTAGCTAGGAAACTTGAGGGCAGTATCCAGTCATCGCCAGCCACAGCTGATATGGGAACAACCAGTCTCACTCTGGATTTTTCCTACAGCTTTTGCAGATTTGATGACAGAAGTATGCAAGGTGATTGGTGAGTATTTAAGTCCCTCTCCTGATGAACGACTCATTTGTGCCACTCCATGAATGACTGTAAAGTAACAAAAACATAACATGTTATGTTTTCAGCTCTATCTGCAACAGAACTGAAAATCCAGAGCACAGAAGAGGGTATCAGATTATATTCCTTCGTTAACTACTACCTGGAAGATCTGAGAGTAAGCTGGTCACACAAGTAAGTGAATGTTCCCTCGGCACCCAACAGGAGCATTCCAGATATGGTTGAATGTAGGACATATCCACACTAATGCATCTCTTCAGGCTGGCATTAGATTGACTGAACTCATTTGTATAATGCTGGAAGACCTGACAGGCAACCTCTCTGCTAATTCTTGCTGTAAGATACACAGAGGTATTTAGGCACAACCTGCACTGTTGGCAGCCTTTTTGCTTTAGGTGTAATACAAAAGCTCTTCTTTAATCATCATTCCTGTTTCAGAATAGTTAGTTGTGTAAGGGAAGAAAGTGTGCTGAAGTTCAAGTTTGGCAGGTGGGCTACTGTAGGTTTAAGACTATCTTTGGAAATAGTCCTGGAAAAACTCATTTGAAGCACATGGCATTGTTGGCATACTGTTATCAATGCCAGAGGTTGCTTGTTCTGTTGTATCTTGACCCACCATTTCAAATATCAAGAATGCATCTGCCCAAGACACGAGCAAAGAAAGAATTAGTGAATAGAGTTTCTTACTTTACTGGTCTAATGCGCCTACAAATTATTTACTACAATTCCCAACCTATGCACAATTGAAGAGGCCACACACAACCCCATAGTGTTCCCATGATCAAAATAAGACAATGTTGCTTTTTTTTCAGTGAAGCCAAAATTAAGTACACAGACAGAGTGAAGACTGGTGTCACTGGGGAACAAATCTGGTTGCAGATTAATGAGCCAACACCCAACGATAAAGGCAAATATATCATGGAACTCTTCGATGGTAAAACTGGACACACAAAAGTGGTGGATCTTTCTGGTCAAGGTAAATCCATCTCTAGCAGTATAATCCATTAACAGATGAAGAAATACCTTCTGGCTGCATGATTCTCAGTGGAAGTCCCAACAACCTAGGATAAGAATACATAGGCTCCCTATTTTGTAGTTCAATACTGGCTGGGTCTCCTATTGGTCATGTGGTGACCCCCCACATGAGGATTTTGAAAACATGTGAGGCTGTGAAGCGTGTAGTTGGGAGACACATATGTTTTATTTCCACAGGGATGAAAAATTTTATGCAGGGAGATTTTGGTAAAGTACACATTAGCAAAGGTTAACTATTTTTTAGTCACCAGACTATATCATTAAATCAAACAGAGTTCTGAAAGCAGCCTGATCTCATAATCATGGACTCTTATGCTATGGCCTCAGCATGCTCTTTAACAAATGAACAAAAATGTGGAAGATTAATCAATATCAACAATGCTCCATGTTTTATGGGTTTTATTGTGTATGTGTATGTGGGAAAGAGAATCAGAGAGAGAGAGAAAGGGGACAGAATTTATAGATTTAAGATTTTCCTTACTAGCAAAGGTACTTAGGATGAAATGTATTGACCGTTATTCTGGCACAGTCTCATAAACGAAGACCTTTTTAACATTACATAATGTTATTCTGGCTCTGGAGTGAGACTCCAAATGGTTAGGGTATAATTTTTAAATTGAATTCAGATGACAGGTTGTGATTCTAGAAATTTATTGCTTTTGTTCAGGCAAGTAACCTGCAAAAATACAGGTGACTTTTGGCCAGAGATTGTGCCCTCAGAAGCAACTCCCATGCTTCAATGTGATGTAGTTCCAAATAAGTGTGAACAGGATTATAATTTTAGATAATATCATCCATTGGTTGGATCCAGCCTATTTTTTTTGCTCAATCTCATTCGATTCCCCTCCTAACTACAATCCACATGCCTTTTGGCTAAAGCAGGTCCCATGATCCCTGGAACAGCTTTTTTGGAGGGCAAAAAAGCCCTCCTCTCTTTTTTAACCAACTGAAAACTGGTTGGATCCAACCCAATATTCCCACACAAATTTACCCCGCTTCTGGAGAATCATTCTCATTTATTCTAGATAAGATGGATTTCTGAACTATCTATGCCACCATTAACTTGCTTTTCAGGAACCCTCAGCTCCACTGATTTATTATTGCAGTTGTATAGTCACATTAGGGGGAAAACATTATTCTGCCATTCCTTAGAATTTAATGTCACAAGGTGATCCCATATACCATGTACAGTGGATCAGAAGGTAGCAGCAAGATATACTCTGCTTTGTACAATATAACTGAGTTTTAAAAATATGTTTAACCTATCCTAATTCAGAAAAATCTAAATAAAAGAAATAATACACATTGTTTCTATAAAGACTGTTAATACCAGCCTGTTCTTTTTTTAAAATAAAGCATATGATGAAGCCTTTGCTGAATTCCAGCGGTTAAAGTAAGTACCATTTATGAAAGGTGCCATTTAAATAATGGTGTTTGTGCTATAGAAAGCTAATTGCTATATAGCTTATACTAGCTTGATTTTAAGCAGCATTGAGCCCACTGCTTTTTTTTCTTTGGAAATCTGAGACAGCTTTAACTTTAATTTGAGGCTTAGTTTCCACAGGAAAAAACTAGAGTTACCAAAATGCCATTGTGCATCTCAGCTAATTAAAGACATGTCAAAAGAGTAACTGAAATATTTTCTTTCTGTCTTTTTAAATTATTTAAATTATTAAATTTAAATTTATTCAAATTTTAAATTTAAATTATTTATGTCTTTTTTAAATTACAGAGCAGCTGCCATTGCAGAGAAAAGTAAGCAAACTCTCTTTCATTATTACTGTCTGTACCATCAATAGGACGTTGTGTTTTAAGACATTACATTTTCTGAGTGATAGATTGATTTAGGGAAACCTTTTTTTAGAGAGTGCTTTGTAATATCTGTTTGCAAATATACAACATTGATCAGAGGGAAGGAGAACAGGCAGATAAAGAGAACTTGATTTGAAGCATTATCTGACACTCAAAAGAAAATGCAGACTTGCAAAGATAGCTTCTTGCTATCTAACAGAAATGCAAGGAAAAGACCCTGGTAGCTACTTACGTTAAGCTTAGATCTTGTGCAACCAATTTATGGGCACTATAATATATAGGGAGGAAAGCACTAGATGTTGCACAAGACAAGACCCTGTGCAAGTGGAACTGCACTGGGTTTATGTTGTTGCTTGTGCACCACTGGATCCAAGCCATTGTATAATTAAAATAATTCTATTTTGACACAGGCTGGAAACACAGTTGCAATAAATACAAGAAAGTTATTGATGGAAAGTTCTTTCCATCAATGACCACAGGAGTGAGGAACATAGGCTGCATCTACTTGGCAGTTTTGCTCAACCTTGGCTTCCAAAATTAGGCTGGAGCAAGGCAACTTGGAGGACAGTTGGGTCCACTCCGTTATTAGCCACTGGAGGATTTTTTGTCAATGTAAAAAAATCATTACTTGCTATATCGCTATAGGATTATAAACCCTGTTGTAACAGAACAGCTACTGGTTTTTTTAACATTGGCATAAAGCCATCAGGTGCCATGGTGTAGAAAAATTGTGACCTCAAGGAAATGACTAAGGAAAGTGCACAGGAAACGCCCCATGTGGATGTTTCATCAAGAAGTGGCCCATTTGGGTGAAACCAGTTTTATCAAACATTATTCTCTGTGTATCCCAAGTTAACCAGTGATTAGTTTCCTTTCTAATAGTGTGTACTTCAAGAATTCTGATAAACAGAGCCTTCATTTACAGTTTTGCCAGCTGTTATATCAAGAGTTGGATTCGACTAGTTTTCGAGCAGGGGAAACCTATACCTTTACTTTATATTAAGAAGCATAGGATCTGTGTCCTCATTTTATGTGTGGTTTTGCAGCATAGATCTTGGAATTATACTGACTGGAAGTTCAATACTAACAATGTAAAACTAGAAATAATTTTTGAGTCCAGCGGCACCTTTGAGACTAACAAAGCTTAATTCAGAAGTGTGCGTGCACACGAAAGCTTATACTCAGAATTAAAGGTCTTAAAGGTGCCACTGGACTCAAACTTTGTTCTATTGCTTCTCACCAATATGGCTACCCCCCTGAAAATAAACTTGACACTAACTTCCAGTAAAGTGAACTAGAAATATTAGGTGTCATTGTCAGCTTGCTTAGGTCACTCTCCGCTCGTACAAAATTAAGAAAAAAGGGTCCAGAAGGGAAATGAAATTTGGGCTAGAATGTATTTAAGACAATAATGGGAAAAAATCCTAATGTATTTTCAGATCGTGCCCGGGTGCTTGGAGGTCTGCCCGATGTTGTTACTATCCAGGAAGGCAAGGTACAGTAAATTAACAGCTATATGAAACAGCAGTCTAAAAACAGCAGGTTGCTGCTTCTATACCTCTCAAGGAAAGGGAAGCGTCAGGATTATTTAAAGGCTTTGGTTTCTATAGAGAGACAGCTCTCTATTCATCCACCATCTGGAGAATGCTATTTTGCTGTCTGCTGCACAGACTGGCTTTCTGTATTTAGGCTACATTTACTTGCTTCGCTAGATCTCAGAAAGCAACAAGGGTGGCAACAAACTAACCTGCAAACCTCAAACCAACATGAAGTTAAGTTTGCTTAAGCCCACCGATCAATGGTTTTGTGAACTTCTTTGTGTCCAATGCCCATGACCTCAAAGTTCATAAATCGTCTTCAGGCAAAATGCATGTTTGCTTGTTTTTTTTTAAATCATACTTCATATATAAGCTTCACCACTAAATTAACCTGATCCCCTGCCCCCCCAAAAAAACTGTCAGTGACACGTGACTTTTAAGTGATGTCAAGTGTCTTGGGATGTTCTTTAAGAGAGGAGACACACCTAATTTCAGAATAATCTACACGGGTAGCTAGCTGTGTGAGTCTGTTTCAGCAAAAATGAACAGGAGTCTTGTGGCATCTTGAAAACTGTATATATGTATTGAGGCAGGAGCTTCTTATGAACTGGAGCCCACTTCATCAGATACATCAAATGTATCCTCGGTTGGTAGGTATAGGCAAATTTACATAAAGTTATGACATGCTAGAAGTACAGTGTGATAGTTCTATTCATTTGCATAGAACTTTCACAGGTTGAACCCTTTGTATTTATTTTTGTTTCACTATTCACAGGGGCTTTCCCCCCATGCATATATATAATGTCTACTGAGGAAAGAGATGATGATTTTATGATGTGAGCTGTAGTCCATGAAAACTTATGAAACAATATATCTGTTACTCTTTAGAAATGCTACATGACTCCTTTTAAATTAAAAAAAACCCAATTCTTAGAATCCAGGGATAATGCTGATTCAGCCCTACATTATCAATGAGAGTGAACCCAAGTCCTAAATAGATTGCCATACATCATACCACTCCACTGAGAAGTCTGAAGTCAGACGGCTGCTATGGGAGGGGGGGACCAGCAAAAAATTGCCTGCTCTTGCATGTTTAGATCTTGTTTGATGGAATCCAGTTCTATATAATTACTGGGCACAGAACAGATTTCCTAGTAATCCTACCTAATTTAATTCAATCTCAGGTGCCTTTATGCATTATATGGTGACTACTCTGGATTCCAACAACATATACATTAATTCAACTTTTCTTCTAGCCATTGACAAGTGCCTACTTCTAACCCAGTTCAACATTTTGCTTTTTATGATCAATAGCAATTTAAAACACTAATGAAAAGAAGCCACAGTTTAGTACTCTTTCATTCCCTTTAATCTGAAACAAAAAATGACACATTCACAGAGCCTCACTTGTATAAAGCATATACTGGTCTCTAGGGTTTCAGCAGCAGATATACCCTTCAATTGCACTAAGTAGTAGTTTTGTAATCTGGATGTTCTTATCCTCAACAGATGTTCCTACTTCCTCCATTCTAAATATTTTCTGTAAACACTCACTTCCTGTTGCCACTCTTGGACCATTGTCTACTGCGGTTTATCTGTGAGAAACAGGGTTGAGGCTAAGGCACAGCAAGATAGATAGGAAAGCAGAACTCAGAAGAAAACCTGCTGAGCATGTGACTGTAACTATTCTTGTAGTATAAGTACATCCCCTGTGCTTGGTTTGTCACTGAAGAGATACATGAAGGAATGTAAATCTAGCTGTACATACACATTATGAATTCGGGTTTGCCTTTAATCTAGAGCCCACATTACAATCTGAGAACTGTACAGAGCTAAGAATAACTTTCAGATTCATTACTGTGTGAGCCACGGAGATAGGAGCACAGTGGCTTTTAAAACACCTGTATTCATCCAGTGTCTATTGCAGTTCTCATAACAGATACTCAGCTCACTGAGAGTAGTTCTGTAGTAGAACAGGAGGAAACTGTGCTCTGAACTTGCACTGCCTTATGTATATCTCGTACTTCCTTTTCAGCACTGTGTGTTTCTGTATATGTGCATGACTTTGCTAGGCTCATTCTAATTATGCCAGCACTTACATAATGAAGTAGTGTTCTCAATCCTCTATAAGCAGGGTAATAAAATTCACACTGGCCTGACTTTTGGCATTCAGGAGTACAGACAGCTTTTATTCAGTTAGAAAATGAGAAGCACATTTTCCCCTAGCCTATTAAAAGTTCAGGTTGAAATGCTGCCCTTTTCTAAATGTACCTATACTTTCTACTCCAAAGTAAAGCCATTTTTATAAGGATATCTGATCAGTCATCACTGTATAACACAGGCACAAACATATAATAGTCTATATATATATTACTATATAGCTGCTGTTATCACATGTCAGTCTGAAGCAGTGTTCCCTCTAAGCTGAGTTAGTGTGAGCTAGCTCAGAGTTTTTTAGCCTCTGGCTCACAGATTGTTGTCTTAGCTCAGGAAGGATGGCTCCAGAGCAAACTAATTTATGCAGTAGCCAAATTGCTTGCTCACAACTTTAATGCCAGTAGCTCACAAAGTAGGATTTTTGCTCAAAAGACTCCACAGCTTAGAGGGAGCATTGGTCTGAAGTCCAAAAAATGAAGCTTTATAGAATAAAGTCAGCTTCACAATGAAAAGGTCCACACAAAAGGCTTACTACAAAAATGATTTACAGTATTTGCTCAAAGGCAAGACTGGCAATCCCTCCTCCCACCAACAGGTGAGCCTCAGATGATTTTTGAAAAAGCCCCATTAAAGAGCTAAAATGGGGAATGACGGAACTGAGCATTACCACTGTGAAGGCAGCACTAAACGCTGCTCCTTGCCCAACTGGCTGCTGGCAGAACTTTCACATCCAAGCTCTGCTTGCAACTTGGAGCCATTTCCCCTTTAAATGGAAGCCAAGAAAGTTTTTGTTCTGTTGGGGAAAGGCACCACCAAGCAATATATTACTTTAATACACATCAAATCTTTTCCTTGCTGATGTTCTCCACACACCCCAGAACACAGTGCCTATACCCTGCATTTTATTTATATTTTCATTGTTTTATTGTTCAAAAAAACTAGCAAAGGTAGGTTAAAGACACAATTAAAACTCTACAAGGATAAAATGCAAAATAAAACTAAAATCAGCAGGAGAACTGCATCGGTCTTAACTGATGAACACCACCAACAGCACAATCCCATTGAACATCTGAGAGAGCAGCTTTCACTTGGTACCTAAAGGACAGTGAAAAGAGAACCTGACAGATAAATTTGGAAGAGTGTTCCACAATGTCTCACCTACCTGATCTCCAAAGGTTTGGGTACCTGCCACCAGGGCCTCCACTGATGGTCTAAGTACACAGACAGGTTCATATGGGAGTAGAAGACCTTCCTATTTCTTGGTCCCTAGCCATTTAGGTTTATAAGTCAAAATCAATACTTTGAATTGTGCCCAGAAACAAACCAGAAGCCAACAGAACATTCTGATTAATTTTATGATCTCAATTAAAGCTTTGTGTTGAAACTGATGGTATTCCAAAAAACTCACAATGCTTGACTATTTTACAAGAATCTATTTCTAGAGTGGCACTGAGAGAAAGGCATTAAAGGAACTTTTGGAACCATATAATGGAATCATCTCTTCCTGAAGAAGCTTTCAAGCAGACAGGCTTGTCCGTTTAACAAATGGATACTAAAAATAGTTCCTTTCTGTGCAAACCACATTTTGTTCTTACAAGCACATATTGCCCATGGCACCTTGAAGAGGAAAATGTTAGAAATTAAGATTAGAAATCAGCCCTTTAAATACTATTGATTTCAGATTAAAACCGAGGCAATTAAGTGTGCAAGTTTTATAAAAGTTTTGAAAACTACTTAGCCATTCCAGTGAAACCACTTGAACATATTTAAATTCTTCAATCACAGGTCATATACATGCTTAATTTTTGTTTAGATTTAGATGGCAGATATTTTGTTGCCCTGTTATAAAAGTATTATGCAAATAAAGTTTTCAAAAACCACAAATGATTGTTACTTATTATAGGACCATATTTACAAATCATCCTAACATCTAATTTCATGTTAAAATGGGTATGCATTTTGTGAATGACCTGAATAAAATACTGAAGGATTATAATAACTGTTCATAACAAATTTCTTTACAGTGCAATCCTAAACAGAATTATACTCTTTTAAATCTATTGAAGTTAATGGGGCAAGGGTATAACTCCATTTAGGAATGCATTGCTTCCTTCTTAACATAAAATCAGATTTAAGTATTGTAGATTTTGAACACCTATGTGCATCTGTTTTGTTACAGAAGCAAAGCAAACAGCATTTTCAGGAAGCATAAATATTTACGGTGTTTATTTATAGCTGCTATTGATACTCTTTCACTGTGGTCTTCCACAGGCGCTTAATCTCACTTGCACTGTCTGGGGAAATCCTGTTCCAGAGATTTCATGGCTGAAGAATGAAAAGCTTCTGATAGGAGATGATCACATCATCCTGAAATTTGAATCTGGAAAGCATGCCTGCTTCACCATCACCAATGTCAATACAATTGACTCAGGGAGATACAGTCTCGTAGTGAAAAACAAATACGGCACAGAGACTAGTGATTTCACTGTAAGTGTGTTCATACCTGAAGGGGAAGGGAATGAGATACCACAGCCAGAAGTTGGCAAAGGAGATAAGAAAAAGAAAGCATGAAGCTAAAACTAAGAAGGACACATTGGGGAGAGCTAGAGTTCTACCTGGATTGATGATATATGTGTGTAAACTGTTTTCCTGTGCATCGTAGGTAGATCTGGATCCTTCCACTCACTTCACTGGAGGCACTGTGACTTACTGATACCTAGCCAAATTGTTAACAGCCCCCTCTCCACTTTTCTGACATGTGCTCTTCTAACCCTTCCCTTAGCACATCAGTCACTCTTTAATGGTGCCAGCTTGCTGATGAGTGCACAGGGTAACCACAGTTTGGCTGTTTTCACAAGTCCAAATGTTCATGAATCACAAGCAACATATTTGAGAAAGTCATTTAGTTAACAGTATCTGTGAAGGAATTGAAAGGATAAGGAATAATCTTGGCTGAGTGGGGATACTTTTCTCACTGGGAATCTAGATTTGACCGTACTGCTAATCTAGTATCTACTGAGTGTACTGTAGAATAGTACTAGAAAATGGATGTTTAAAACAAACAAAAACAAATTGTGTTGCCATGGTATTAATTTACATGAATGTCAGTGAAAAATCATTCAACCTCCTCTGTCTTCACAAATAAACGAAACACTTTTATTTCACCTTGTCTTCTCTGTCTTTACATGCTTATTACTCTGATGGCAGAACACATTTCCCTCCCAGTAATTATTTCACTTACCTAACCTCTTCTTATGCCATGTTGGTTGTAGTAACCTCCACTTTATTCTTGAATGCAGCACTCTTCAAGGAAAACTGAACTTTCCTATTTTAATCTACACTAATCTCTGCTTGATTCTGTCTCCACTGCAAAACTTGTGAATAGTAGACATATTCCTCAACACATAAGAAACATCTGACTGGCCATTCTCGTCTGTCTTGACTGGAAACCTGTTCCAAGTATGAAGACCAGTGTTTCACCAGGATGTACTACCGGGCTGAGGCAGCAAGGGCCAGAGCCTAAGAAATAATTACTAACTTAAGGCCTTCCATGGTATAATGGTAAGCAGGGCTACACCCATCTAAGTACATTGACTTTGGTAGATTTAAAAGGGTGTAGCTCTGTTTAGGAGTTTCCAGGCTTATAGCTCAACCGGGCTTATAACTCAACATTGCTACACTAACAGTCCCATCCCATTGATTTTAGTGCCTTAGAAGCAGGGCCGGCCCCAGGTTTTTTTGCACACTAGGCGAGGCTATCTTCAGGGGGGGCCCCCATATAAAGTGCTGTAAAGTTGCAGCCAGCTTCTGAGACACAGATGTGGTTTGCCATTGCCTGCCTTTGCATAGCAACTGGACTTCCTTGGAGGTCTCCCGTCCATAGACTGGCCACTGCTGGCCCTGCTTAGCTTCCGAGATCAGACAAGATCTGGCTTGCCTGGGCCATCCAGGTCAGGACAATCTTGTCGTGCCTCTTTGTAAAATGAATTGCTGAGAATCAAAAGCCCCAACTATTCTCTCCTCCCATACCATGTATTGATAATACACAGACAGCGCAGATATTTCTCCCTTGTAAAGAGACAGACTCATGGTGGTGTCTTCCCACCTTTTAAAAAAGATCTACATTCTATAATGACTCCCCCTCAATTATGCAGGCAGGCAGATTTGCATGTACTCCACTTTCCTCTTAGATTCTCTAAGAATTTTGGGTTCTCCAAATTGTTTGGAGGGACTGGGTGTGGGGGCCAGTAGATGAAAGTGAGCCTTAAATCTAGGAGACTGTCAGTACAGCAGAGTTAGGGTTAGCAGCCTTCAAACCCTATTGACTTCAGTGGATTCCAAAGGGTATAACTCTTTTTGGGATTGGTCTGTATACCATCTGTCTAAGGGTGAGAGGATCCTTTAAAAAAAAATGCTGGGGTCCTTCCATCTCTTCCCTACCCAACTCAACACATTCTATGGAGAAGAATGAGATCAGAAAAGGAAGTCTGAGGGGCAAGCTAGTTCTGATTTTTGACTAAAAAACCACTTTGAAATATATCCCCCCCCCCATTTTTTTATTCAAAGAGGAAGAAATTACCATTCTTGGTCTTTTGGAAGAGCAGACAAAAGAGAAATGTTACGAATTCTATTTATTTTCCTTTATGACAAAAACCAAGTCAGCAAGAAAACTTTCCCCCACCTACCTTAGTAATTATATGTCAATACATAACAATATTTGTGTTTAATTATTAAGATGCCGGGGGGGGAGAATTTTTGCCTGAAAAGCACGGTTAAAAAAACAGAAAGAGAGATCCAATCAATCTAAATGAGAGCCACACAAGTCAGAGAAAAGGTGGCAGACACTCCTCCCCACATTTGAGAAGGGACTATCCTGGATGCGTCCCCACAGTCCTGCCTTCATTTAGCTGCTGTTTCTTCCCGGTAGAACTCAGGTGGGGAAGAAAGATCCCCTCCCTCCCCTGGGAGGTGGCAGGTCCCAGGTCCACCAGCCACCCCATCTAGCCTGGCTCCTGAGACCTGACCTGCCCATTTCTCGATGTGGGCATGTCACGAGGAATGGCTTGCTTGCACTGGCCCGCCAGCGAGTTTGTTGTGCCTCCCTTGGTGGACGAGCCAACACCTCCCCCGCTGCCTCCCCCTCTTCCGGCAGGTAGCCCCCCTGCCAGTGCCTCAGCCCTTTTTCCCAGGTGGCGGCAGCTGCCACCGCCTTTCCCCCAGCTAAGCCTCTCTTCTCTCTTGGCTCCTTGACACTGCTACCTGAGCACCGCCTTGCAACAATGGCGGCATGAGCTGCGCAGCATGCATGCCCTTCTTCTCTTCCAATGGCCAGCATTCTAGCAAGGGTGTGCGAATGGTAGGGTCGTTCATTCAGTGCTGAAACAAAACTCTGCTGCCTCCTCCTCTTTCTCCAGTTCTGCCTCGCTGGCTTACTGGCTTACCGGTGTCAGTGAAGGGACGCGAGATGTGGGCGATGGGGGGTGGGCCGCTGCCACCACCAGCAGGCACAGCAGCAGGAAGAGTGCCAGAGGAGCAGTGCCAGCCCGGACTCCCTCTCCTTTCCGATCTGGCTGGCAGCCAGAAGGCCAGGTGGGGGCAGGGAGGGGCGGGCCCATAGGCAGTTCTGTGCCCCTCTGGGGTCTCCACCCTAGGCGGCCGTCTAATTGGCCTAATGGGAGAGCCAGCCCTGCTTAGAAGTGTGTAATTCCTCTTAGGATGCCCCTGTAAGCCCCCACCCCCAATTAAATACTTTAAATTAAACTAAACTAAACTGACATGAATCTGCTCACAGCTGAAACATTTTAAAAGAAACTAGGAAACTCTAAACCAGAAGTGTCAACTCATTTCTTACAAGGGCTGGATCTGACATAAATGTCACTTTATTGGGCCAAGCCATATGTGCCATAAAATGTAATGCCAGGTACTGGAGATATAAACTTTATAAAGGACATAGGTGAACCCAATTAACATTATTTTTTAACTCAAAATACAAATAAAAGCAATTGATTCCTAGCAGTGAAAGCAACTGATTTTCTGGGGAACCCACAAAAGCCCCAATAAATGTATTTAATCCCATGCAAGACTAGGTTTTCCCCTCCCCAAGGGATCTCATAAAAGGGGGAGTACCTTACATTTCCATACATACCAGTTGCTTGTGGGCCAGGTAAGAGCCCTGGACGGGCCTAATCTGGCCCCCAGGCCTTATGTTTGACACTCCTGCTCTAAACTATGTCATTACCCAGAAGTATCTCTAGGTTGCAGTCAACGGCAATCTGAATAAGCAGCAAAAGCCAGTTTGAGCTATTTTAACTGATGTCAGGTCCTGTCCTGGATGGCACAAGCTAGCGCACTCTTGTCAGATCTTGGAAGCTAAGCAGGGTCATCCCTGGTTAGTCCTTGGAGAGAAGGAACACCAAGGAAGTCCAGAGTTGCTAGGCAGAGGCAGGCAAGGAGAAACCACCTCTGAATGGTTCTTCTTGAAAATCCCACAGGGAGGGGGAGGCATCATAAGTCAGTTGCGACTTGACAGCATTTTCTACCACCAGCTAATGACAGAAAAAGCTGGAATAATAGTACGAGTAGCTGGTTGGGCATCATCTAAAGTTGGACTGGAATTTGTTTGGGGATCTGAACGTCAAACTAGGTCTGGAAAGGTCCAGGTTCAGTGTGCCATAAAGCTCACCGGGTGACTTTGGGGCAGTTACTCTCTCTCCATGTAACCTACTTCATAGGGTTGTTGTAAGGATAAAATAAGAGAAGGAAAGACCATTTTTGCTGTCCTGAGCGGCTTTTGAGATTGAGGGAACTTCAAAAGTTGTTTGTGATGGGAGACTTGCTGCTCTCATCCCCACCTCCCGTAAAGGGTAAAAATCTCATTAGAGGCACTGAAGTGCTTGAATATTCTTAAGACTACTCTTTGAATCCTGACCACAGATCATTACATGGCGCTTATTTTCTGGCTTCCTATTTTTCTTGCTTGTTTTTCTCTGCTTGCTTTATTGTAGCTTATTGTAACTCATAAAGATGAAATGACTGGTTTGGCTGCAATTGTTGCTGAGGCACAGGGGCTTTGTCCCAATACAGTAGAACTAGGTAACAAGAAAAATGCATCTGGCAACAAAAAAGGTAAGAATTTTTATTTCCAGGAAAAATATGACATTTAAAGTACACACAGATTATTTCCTCCTATAATTACCTATAATAATCTGTAGGTATTTCCCATATAAAATAAAATCTTACTTTGTTATTTTTCAGCTTTATTTTTAATTGGAAAATATATATTGCTCCTTTAAAAGATCCTATGAATATTACTTCATTCTAAATAAAACCAAGTATAGTTCATTTATTTGGACTTGATTAAATGTACTGCACATTGAAATTACAGGTGTTAGGAAACTTCTGTTTATATCATATATGAGTCCAGATAAGATTTTTACATTGCAATCCTAAACAGAGTTACACCTTTCTATGTCCATTGAAGTAAGTGGATGTAACTCTACTTAGAATGCCATTGCCTTGATAGTTCAAGCTGTGACCCTAAGCACATTTTTCTGGAAGATGACTCAAATTAATAGGATTTACCCTTTCCCATTGTCAGATATAATTAGGTGGATAGGGAAAACATTTTTGGCAGCATGAAACAGCCCTTGGTTCCAGGTATGTATCACAATCTTATGCAGAGTTACTCCAGTAGAAAAATATTAAGAGACTGTTGTTGTGCAGTCGCACAGTCGAGTCCAATGCAAATGTACTTATGCTTTATGCACTAGCAAGATGCCCGTCACCTGGATGGTTGTATTGGGATTAGTATGGGGGGATGTTCTTGCCATAGGAACTGTTGACTACAGGCCTTGCTGTGCTGTGACATCACCATAGAATGTAGAAAGGGAAGGAGCAGGCCAGACCAAGCGTGTCAAGGGTGCACCTGTAGAGGACCCATAACACCATGGCGTGGGCCTTCCCTCACTCTTCTGCTCTCTTGCCACCTTAAGACTTTACAACAATGTTCCCTCTAAGCTGTGGAGTCCTGTGAGCAAAAATTCTGCTTTGTGAGCTACTGGCATTAAAGTTGTGAGCAAGCCATTTGGCTACTACATAAGTTAGTTTGCCCTGGAGCCATCCTTCCTGAGCGAAGACAAAAATGTGTGAGCCGGAGGCTAAAAAACCATGAGCTAGCTCACACTAACTCAGCTTAGAGGGAACACTGCCTGGAGAACTTTCTACAGAAATAGTAACTTCATATTCTCCTTGGATCAGGAGAATACATATATGGGGAAAATGTATTATTTCTCTTGAATTAGATTTCACTAAACCACAAGTAAAAGAGATTATCGCTACAGAAGAGACACCTGATCCAAATGAAGATCCAATTGTGGAAGATGGAGATGATCCTAAAGGCAGCTAGCAAACTAAAAGGATCACAGGACATTGCCAGTAACAGAGACAAGAATTCGATGGATTCATGAATACAAGTTGGGACAGAAAAATGTCTGTGGGAAAACATCCTGTACAGGGGAGCTTTATCATTACGCTGCACTTATTGTGAAATGGATGACAATACTGGAGTACTCTTTCATGCCACGGTAGTGTGTTTATGATGTAATACAAATGCACTTCCATTTAATGGATTCACTGCATGTTTGCTGTTTTAGTTCTGGGTATACTCATATTTGGTACAGACTGCTGCTGTGTTGGATTCAGAGTGTACAGGATAAAAATAGATTTTACACTAAAAACTTGTTGTTGCAGAATTCCAATTTACTGATAAAATCCTGAATAATTTATAAATTGGCATACTTTCATACAGATATACTCTAAGTATTGGAAATTAGGTTGCTTATTGTATATGTGATGTGATAATTTCACTGTCTCAATCTCTGAGGAGAAAAAACTCATTTGTATCCAATCAGGTTGTAACACAATAACTACCTTACTAAAGTGCTCACTGATATGGTGTGCTTGTGAGAATGTATTTTATCAACCTGTCACCTGGCAACTAAGAACAACTTCTGTGCAAGCTGGGTTGTGGTCACGGGCACGAGATGAAGCGGGGGACGGGGACGGGGACACAAGGCTATTTCCTCCAGAGGAATTTGACCCGCAGTTGCACGATCACACAGTCCTTGGAAGCTGTGGGCACAGCCCGCTACTTTGTGATCAGACGCAACTGCGTGTGAGTTGGGGTTTGGGTTTTTTGGCTGTTTCTTTCCTATGCGCTTAAACAAGGAATCAATGAATCACATCTCCGCACTGAGGGCTCCCTATGGAGTTTGTGATGATGTGCATACTGAGAAGAGGGGGGAACAGTGGCACGGAGTCAAGATGGTCTGATTAGACCATCCCAATGCCATAAGAGCACGCTAGAGCGATCAGACAGGGAAAGTCCGTGTGTGGCCCATCATTATCCGTTTACTACCAGATTTCCCCAGTGTCTTTTAACTCTACTTCTGTGGCAGAGCAGAATGGGTTGCCGATGGCTGCAGGGCGCTTCCCAGATGCTGTCTGATCGTGCCCTTTAAATCCACCTGGCATTCGCACCTATGGCGGGTCTAATTGTGCATATGATCACAGACCCTGATAGCCTCTACTGTGGAGCGAGCTTTCTCTTGCAGTAGCACTTCTGATTAAGCATGATCAATGGTTTTCAGTGAACTTTGTGCAAACTGAAGAGCTCGTGCAAGAGGCAGCACACAGACTATCTAGTGCACATGGAACTTGTTCACAGGATATGAAGCAGAATGCACAAACAGGGATTCATACTGGTTTATCAGCATCTATAAAATTGCACAAGACATTAGGGCTACTTAGTAATGCAAAAAGATTGTAACAAACATTTGTAATAGGTGGGAACGAAAGGTGAGATGTAAGAATAATTTTCATTTTATTTTACAAATACTTTGACTGATGATGACTGGGATATTAACAGTGCAATCCTAAGCAGAGTTATACCCTTCTAAAGCCACTGAAGTAAATGGATTTAGCAGGGTGCAACTCTGCTTATGATTGCACTGTAAATTACTCAAAGGAGTGGGCAGTGTTCAGACTTCTATGTAGACTGAAGCTAACTAAAATTGTGCTTTATAAGCCGTTAAATATGGTGTCTGAATGCCTGAGATATTTTATATGTTGCTAGAAACCTTTCAGGGAATGGAAGCAAATTATCGTAGTAGCTGACAGCAACAATTTCCCCCCTGCTTTCTGAGCAGCCAGTCAGCAGCTGCATTTGTGGTAATTTTATAATAGAATCCATTTTAAGAGTGACTTGAGAAAATGTACTTACTCTTGACCCATCAACCACCAAAGAAGTCAAAAGGAGATTTAAAGTTAACTGGAAAAGTGTTTTCTGCTGGAAAGAGATTGTGATTGATAAAGAAAGCCCTTCAGAGGGTGATGCACTAACGCCCTTGTGCAACTGAAGTTTTAAATAGAACTAAGTCCACAGTGAAAGACAAGAGGAGCCATCTATAACTTCAGCATTACAGGTTGCAAAGAGCCACACTTTAGTGACCCTGCAGTTTTGCTTCTGTGACCCACCCCCCATATGGAGTTTGCACATGCATCTTCTATTTTCAGGGCCATATTTGATCAGAAAAAAAGGACAGAAATGTTTTTAAAAGTAATCTATAAGGGATTTCAAGTAGCACTACTAAGAAAGAACCTGAATAAAATAGATTTGAACCTTGCTGCCAATCACAGTTGGAAGGGCCAATTGCCAAGACAAGAGCCTGCTTCACACCTTATACATTTCCAATATTGAAACCACAGCCATTTAGGAAAAAGTATGCAACATTTGTATGCTTCTATTCCATTAGATGGCTTGAACATATAACCTTTACACTAACTATGTCTGAGGTCAGACTGGCAGTATGAAGCGCGAGGGAGTTGTGCCAAAAAGACCCAGAACAACATGTTCTAGGTATTCCCAGTCACACTGCACTGACTGATGTGGGAGCATACCAGGGAGGAGGCGCAAGGGAGCATTCGCACTGTTGGCCCACCCCTGGTGGAGGCACGGCTGTAAGCGACTTTTTCTCACTCCGGCGACATGCGCCTATGCATATAGGTGCATAGATGCAGCAGCAATTATCAATACAGCTTGTTCACGCGGCTTTTAGTGTGCACACATCCGGGAAGCAGGATGAATGTGCTCTCCAGGGTTTGCTACCGTTTCCATCTGGTACTTTTAAACTTGGGAGGGAAGCGTTACAAGACGGGTTGAGTATGGCTGGGGAAAGCTGTGCTTGTGTGAACCGGCCCCTTTAATCCATTTGTGAAACGTGCCTATATCAGGCCAAACTGCCAGTCTGAACTCAGCCTATGTGTAGGAAGTAGCTCCGGCATCTTCAGTCCAGATTAGTGGCTGTGTTTGTAATTTGCAGCAGCTGTGGTTTTTACAGGCATGGGTACAGTTAGAATTAACTAACCAATGCACTTAAGTGAGAGTGCCAAAGTGGAATTTACAGCACATATTCATTGCTTGAGCTGCATAGCACCTGGATTTTAGTTTGTTAGCATTTTAATCTCAAAAGTATTTATTTGGAACTATTTTCCTTTGACTTCAGTGAAAATATTTCTTAGAGTTCCCCGGTATGGTCCGTGGACACCATGGTGCCCATCGAGCTTTTCAGAAAGTTGGTGGGCCTTCATAAGGCAAGAACAGGAGGCTGGTGAGCATTCAGGTTTGTGGCTCCATTCCCCTTCAAGCTTTCCTTATTTTTATTCCGCCTCCTCTTTTTCCCTTCCTTCTCCTGGGCTTCCCTTCATTTCTTTTTATTCTCCTTCTGCAATATTTTTGTGAGGAGGGGGATACTGTGTTTGGCTCTGCCCTTTGGCAGCCATATTGGGTTAAGTTCCACCTCCTGTGGCTGCCATTTTGGTTTGGTGTTCACCGCCTCTCTCAAAACGCCAGAGGTGCCCACAGCCTCAAAAGGCTGGAGACTCCTGTTCTATGTAAATGCACTTGGGATAGCAATTTAAGTCCCAGCCTTTGAGCACTTGGGACCACTGTTTTGGAAATAAACCTGAAATTTGGTTTGCCATGTTTTTGTCATTGGATACATTTACCAAAGCGGTTTTTGAGCATCTCAGTTAATACAAACAGCAGTCTTGTGGTACCTGAAAGACTAACAAGTTTTTATTCTAGGACAAACTTTTGGGAATGGAAATCTCCCAGGACATACAGTTACTGATTGACAAATCTCATTCTTCTGCAAAATAACTTAAAAGGAAGACTACTGCATGAAACTGCTGAATTAGAATCCATGGAGAAGTTTGACATCATTTCCTGGGGGCTTAACAAGGACATGGAATTCCTCAGCCCTTACAGGCATTCACTAGATTAGCCAAAGAAGGGAGTTGTGTTACCCCCAATTACTGCTTTTGTGATTAGTCCCTGCATGTTTCTTCATTAGATTTGAATTGGACAAAACTGCATCTAGCCTTGTACTGCATTTTGTGGCCTTTTTAAAAAACAAATCTTTATTCAATATTTAAAATTAGTTACAAAATTACATTAATTACAAAAGAAGATCACAAATAGGACGAATTAAGCACAGTACTTGCTTGAAAAAGTCACAATTAAGATATTCCATAGAGTTCAAAGCATAAGTCCAAAACGCATCTACCCTACTGACATATATAGTCAAATTATTAAATGTATCTTAGAATAGTTTATTTGTCCTGCTCTTTCAGCCTGAGTCTATTCTCATACCTTACAAAAGGACTCCACTGTTTAACAAACAATTCCTGAGAGCCCTTTGCAGATTCTGTTATATGCTGTTGTTTTATTCTTTAAGACTACGTACCATACCTTACATGCCCACTCATCTGGACTTGACAGATATGACAGCTTCCAACACTGCACAAGCAGCTGTCTTGCTGCAATTAATAAGCTCTTAACTAAGTATTTCTCCCCTTCATTAAGGTTATTTGGTAGAATATTTAATAAAATAATCTTAGGATCAACGGATAATTTACAACTCAGGATACTATTAATTTCTTTAATAGTTTGTGGGGAGGGTCATCTATAAATCTAATGAAATAAATAAAGAAATATTTTATTCCAAAAGTTTTGCACCAATGGGCACTGCCAGCATATATGAAGAAAAGTTTGAGTCTCCTTGTTATATCACCAGTACATTAGACTTTTCTGTTGATATCCTAGCAATACTATCAGGTGTAAGGTACAACCTGTTCATCATCTCCGTAACACTTTCTCTTATGCCTGTGTTAGCTGATACTTTAGGTATGTCCCTATACAGTCCCTGCCAATGATCCTCAGGGGTAACTTTCTGTAAATCTTTTCCCTGTCTTTTTTTATACATTGTATTTTAAATTTCTGAGCCCATCAAAATTCCATAAATAACTGCCACCAATTACCTGTGCAGTTTCTCTTTGATCTAAATTTCTTTCAAATCTATTTAACAGTCAGCAAATATCAGTTTGTCTAGATCTAGACTGAATGAAACTTCTCTTTTTGAGATACTGAATAAAAGGCAATGGAACTTCTCCAGCCTCACGTTGAAGTTTAATAACCTGGGTCTTAAGAAAACCAGAGATTCTAGTCAATTTCAAACTCTTCCATACCTTGAAATCTGTTTGATGGGCTTCTGCAAATTCACTAAGTTAGAATATTGGCATATAAGGGGAGTTAGTCAGCCCTAATTTTTTCCTACACTGATCCCATGTTTTCACTAATGCCATATGGATATGCATACTACCTTGCTTTGTCCTTTGCTTGTTATACTTCCAGAATCCAATTATCCCATGCACAATTAAGGCCCTTGATTCAGCTGCTTAATTTTTTTCTTCATATATAAATGTTTGCCTAGTAAGGACCTGCTATATGCACTTGACAGAGTGAGTTCTTGTCCAAGAATGCTTATCCTAGGAAAAAAACCTCATTAGTCAACATGAATAGGAAAGCATTTCCCTTCACAGAGAGCTAGGATGGTAGATGGTTAGATCGGGATCTGGAAGACCTGGGTTTGAATCCCCACTCTTGCCATGGAAGCTCACTGAGGGCCTTTGAGCCAATCACCCGCTCTCTGCCTAACCTGCTTCTCCGGGTTGCAGTGAGGATAAAGTGGAGGAGGGGAGAGTGATGTTGTCAGCTGCTTTGGGGAGAAAAGTAAGGCATAAGTATTCTAAAGTCCATGGAAACCATTTCCTTTATTGACCCCAGTCCAGACAATTCTGACAGGGAAAACACACAGGGGGTGCAGTCAGATGGCATGCTGGGAGCGGTTTAAATTGCTCTAGTCCTGATGCATTTGACCCGGAGAATTGCGATCACACTCACCTCCTTGTTCCAGATTGCTGCGCAGCCACATCGCTCCCTGCCGTCCACATGCGGGAGCGTGCATCGGTGTCCCCCCCCCCTCAGTTTGATCATGCACACAAGCGGCCATCTGTAGAACTAAAATTTTCATGCATGCGCAGAATAGCTATTTCCACACTTCCCTTTAAATTTTTACCCTGAAACTGGAATCTCACGGTTTAAAGGGGGTTTGATCCAGAAAGCGATGGCTGGGGATGGTGCGCAGATGTTGGGTATGTGAACGTGCACATAAAATCCGTTACTGAAGCATGCCGAAAGCGGTTCAAACGGCGCATCTGAACGCACCCAGGCACTCTCTGTTTTTCTTTCTTCCCTACTGGGACTACAGGCAACAGGGGTCACTGCTGATCAGAGAACCATCAGGGGAGGCAGAATTAACCCAAACCTTTCCCCAGTGATGTGCCTCAAATCGATACAAATCGATACAAGTGTCTCATTCATAGCTTGAATGTTGTGAGATGGAAATCACAAAAATTTGGTCAGCACAAAACTTTGTACAGAACTGGGCTGTTCCCAGGTTATAACTGTGTTGTTTAGTTAAATATTAAGAAAGTGAAGACTATTAAAAATACTCAAGTAAAGCATTCATGTTGAGTAGATTTTTAAAAAATAAAAATATATCCATAATATATTTCATGGAATATATTCATAATATATATCATGGAATAGAACTGGAAAATGTGAGTCAAATCCAAGTATTAAAATTTCAGAAGTCATATTTAAATTTTTTAAGACCAGTTCCAAATCACAGGTTTTAAAATATCCATTGCTTCAGGGTTGTTTTAGCCTGCCTTGACAAGTAGTATTTCTCTAAATTTATGAGGGCTACTAATGCACAGTGTAATATCTAAAGTGCTCCATTGGCACAAGTCTCAGACAGGATAAAGAGGCCACTACCATTACAGCACTGAAAGAAGTCAGACTGGCCACTGTCCAATAAATAAAAGGTGGAATTTGTATGCACTTATACTGCATCAGTAGCATGTTCTTAACATCAGCCTGGATAATTTATTTCTTCTGCATGCTTATGGGTAAAGTGTAAACTGTAGTGTTTGCAAACAATCTGAAACAATAGGTATGACAAACGAACTCCCGTTCTTGCTACCAATGTTTGCTCAGTTTAAAACCTTTAGGATCATACAAGCAGGAACTTACAGGGTGAATTTCCCTCTTCTCCACTATTCCTCTTTCTGAAAGCCCCCAAAGCCTCTCCCCCTTTCCTGCTTCCTCTCCTTCCCATTCACCAGCCAACCTACCTTTATCTTCTCCCCATCCTCAGTTTTTATCTTATGCTACCCATGGTACCCTCTACCCAGGAAAGCTATGGCCCAGTTGCATGGTGTTGGCTGCCAGGGTGGGACCAACTGCACAATGAAGAACCTGCAAGGACTTGAGCAGGGCACCCATCTTCCCCTGTCTTAACTTCCCCAGACTATTTGTTCTTTTCTTCTATCTGGCAACCCCCTATATTCATCCTTCTCTGCCTCCCACGCACCCACCTACAAACCTTTTATCTGCCTCTCCATCTTCAATTACATTTATTATTTACTTCTTTTATAGCCCACCTTTCTCTACAGGGCTCTACTGGGCCAGGTGCCGCTGTCTGCCTTACCCTGCTTCGTGTGGGGCTTGGCCTGCATGTGCCATCTGCTTCACCTTGCATGGGACTTGGCTGGGCACAGTATCTGCCTCACCTTGAGTGGGCTGAGCCAAGCGCCTCCCATGTGGGGCTCCGCCAGGCCAGGCTCTGTCTCCCCTGCCTCACCTCAGGCTGGCTGGATGCTGCCTCTCTCACCTTTCACAGGTTTGGGGTGGGTCAGAGTCAGCTCTTCTGACAGAGGACTGGCTGGCCCAGGTGTGCGTAGGATGCCATTGGCACATCAGGAGCAGTGTCCCCTCTAAGCAGAGTTAGTGTGAGCTAGCTTACAGTTTTTTAGCCTCCGGCTCACATATTTTTGTCTTAGCTCAGGGAGGATGGCTCCAGAGCAAACTAATTTATGCAGGAGCCAAATTGCTTGCTCACAACTTTAATGCCAGTAGCTCACAAAGTAGGAGTTTTGCTCACAAGACTCCACAACTTAGAAGGAGCACTGACCAGGAGGTGTGCATGTCTTGTTAATGGTCAGTCTTGGCCTGCCTGTAAGTTAGGCTGAGAGTGTGTAAGTGGCCCAAGGTCTCCCAGTGAGTTTCCAGGGCAGAATGGGGGGGGGGGTTTGAGGTTGTAGTCTGAAAGTCTATTACACCACACTGGCTTTTGTGGAGTGGCTACTGTTGGATATAAGCAAGCAGCCGGACCTAGGTGAGTCATACAAACAGTGTGGTATCAAGTCACCTGATGGTTCCTGCTGACCCTGGCCCCAATGAGTCCTCCCTAGAAGGCCAAAACTGGCCTTCAAAAGGCCCTGTCCCTCTCCCTTCCTTTTGTTGACAGAAACCTAGCCTATTGTGGTTGCTTAGCGACAACCGCTAGGGGCCATCCTTAAAGCTATAGATCCTGCTTTTATCATTTTGGATTTTTTTACACCTCCAATATAATTTTTTTATTTCAGATTTTTCTGCAAACATGGGGCATTTTTCAGGTTTATAGAAAGACTAGGAGTAAGGCCCGTTGTGGAAATAAATACAATGGGCTCTAGAACGAGGCTCTGGGAGAGTGCCATGGCTTTGGGCACACAGTGTGAATTTGCTGTGGTGACCTCAGCAGGGTATAATGACAGAGACCACCATTTTCTCCAGAGGAACTGATCTCTGCTACCTGAAGAGCAGTTGTAGTTTTGAGTGATCTCCAGCCCTCACCTGGAGATTGGCAACAATTGTTACCCAGGAGGAAATGGCTGGTTTGGAGGGTGGAGTCTATGGCATTCTACCTGCCTGAGGTCCAACCCCTCCTCAAACCCCACCCTCTCCAGGTTCCACCCTCAAATCCCCAACCCTATCTCCTTCCCAGAAACCATCAACCTACTGTTATCTTCCCCTCTGACTTCAGCTGACTTCTGCCCTCTCTCCTGCAGAGCAGTTGTAATTCTGAGTGGTCTCCAGCCCTCATCTGGAGATTGGCAACAATGGTTCCCCATGAGGGACTGGCTGGTTTGGAGGGTGGAATCTATGGCATTGTACTTGTCTGAGACCCCACTCCTCCTCAGACCTCACCATCTCCAGGCTCTACCCCTCAAATCTCCAGAAATTTCCCAACCTGGAGTTGGTAACCGTATCTCCCTCCCAGCCAATTGTCAACCTACTGTTATCTGCCCCCTGACTTCAGCTTTCCATCTCCTCCCCCCTCCCTCCTGGAGAGCAGTTGTAATTCTGATTGATCTCCAGCCCCCACCTGGAGATTGGCAAAAATGGTTCCCCAGGATGGAATGGCTAGTTTGATGGGTGGAGTCTATGGCATTGTACCTGTCTGAGGTCCCAGCTCTCCTGAAACCTCACCCTCTTCAGGCTCCATCCCTCAAATCTCCAGGAATTTCCCATCTGGAGTTGGCAACCCTATCAGGACTGGCCCCAATGAGTTTTCTCCCAAAGGCCAAAACAGTTGACACGACCAAGCTTGGTTGCCTACCAACAGGCACTGAGGGGAAAGTAGGGTTGCCAGCTCTAAGTAGGGAAATACCTGGAGATTTAGGGGGTGGATCCTGTGGAGGGCAGCATTGGGGGGGGGGCGGAAGGACTCAGCAGGGTATAAAGCCATAGGGTCTACCCTTCAAAGCAGCCATTTGCTCCAGGGGAACTGATCTTGGTCATCTGGAGATAAATTGTAACAGCAGGAGATCTCCAGGTCCCACCTGGAGATTGGCAACCCTAGGGGAAAGACAGCTGCACAGCAGGGGGTGGAAGAGAATGGTTTGATGGCCACCAGGCCAAGATTGGCAACAATAGTTCCCCAGGAGAAAATGTCTGGTTTGGAGGGTGGAGTCTATGGCACTGTACCTGTCTGAGGTCCCACCCCTCCTCAAACCTCACCCTCTCTGGGCTCCACCCTTCAAATCTCCAGGAATTTCCATACCTATAGTTGGCAACTTTATCTCATCCCCTCTCAGCAGCCTCTTCCTAGGCAAAATTCTTTCTCATTAGCGGGGAGCAAAGCAGTTTACTTCATTCTTTTCGGCTTTGTTATCTGTATAGCAACCCTTTAAGGCAGGTTAGGCAGAAAGTCTCCGGCTGGTCCAAAATCACCCAGGCAGTTTCCATGGGGATGCTCCTGCTGAACAGGAGCAACCAGCCAGGCCTAGGGTTGCCATTGCCAACAAAGACAAAATGATGCAAAGCAGGATGGAAAAGTCTCTATATCTCTATTTTGCCTTCAATTGGTTTTGATGCCAGCAGAGTGAGAAAATGCCAGAGGCTCTGGGTGGGTGCCCCATGGTAAATGCACCAAACAATTCCTAAAGATTTTCCACTGTGTCGATAAATCATTTTCTACACTCACAGTGTCCCCTGCCAGAATTAGTACCAGAGCTTTTTTTTGCCTTGTGGTATTCTGCTTGTGGTGTGACCTGTCTTTTTTGTGGTGTGGCATGGTTGTGTTATTGGGTTTATTTCTTTTGAAGGGGAAGTGTTGTGAGTGAGGACATATTTCACCTCAGAATACAACAGGTTGCATAAACAACTGATGATTCCAACTGTCTTGCGGTGGGGGGGGGAGTTTGAGGTGCGAAATGGAGTGAAGTCCAATCAGCTTCTGTATGCAAATGAGCCTGAAATGCTGGCCCAATCAGAGAAGAGTGGCCTAGGCTGCAGTGGGTGGGAGAGAACTCAGGCAAGGCAGCTAGTGGATAGGGACAGATTCTGAGCGACATACCAGGGAACGAATTGATTTTGCCAAGCATAGAATCTTGCCAGACCACTACCCTTTTATTTAATAGGACAGGATCTATCTTGTCCGTTTACAGGTCCAGTATCTGGATTTAAGTATCCCCAGATTTGGCTGACTTGGCTATTAGAATATAGACAGACACAAAGAAGTGGCATTTACTACAGTGGAATACTATTTATGTTATGCCTTCATTAATACTGTTGAAATTTGTGTTTTGGCAGTGTTATGTTGATCACAATATACATAAAAAGGTCCCCATGTACAATATTAATGACTACGGATTGCTATAAGAATGAATGAATTTTAAATTATTTTAAAAATACACTATAGTGTGAAAAATACACTATAGGAATTAGGGGTATGTGTTCGGTTTACCTGAATCCCCCCCCCTGCAAAATACCCCTTAAGTAAAAAAGGAATTAGAGTTTCCTTGTGGCTACCAATATAGCTGAGCCTGAATAAAAGCTGGTATTATTTGGCTATTATTCGGGCACAGCTATGAGAAGTCATTAAAGAAACCACGGTCTCTTTAAATGCCTTTCACTCACTGACTCACCCTGCTGCAGCAGTGGTGCAACTAGGTGATTGAACTCAGAATTTTTTCTCCTCCACTGAAAGTAATGGAGGATGGGGCCATCTTCTTTGGGGACCCATAGAATTGGACCCCGGGTCCAATGTTTTTAAAACTTGGGGCGGGGGGGGGGGAGTTGAGAAGAGGCACCAGCAGCTATGCTGCAAATTTGATGCCTTTACCTCAAAAAACAGCTCACCCAGAGCCCCAAATCTATTCTCCATTATACTCTATGGGTATCAATAGTCCCCACAGAGTATAAGGGAACTGAAAAAAAATGGGTTTCCTGAATATTTCATGAATCCAAATATCATAACAGTATTGGGATTTGGGATATCGGGAAATACCAATATTTTTCGGGTTCAATATACCCAAACCGAAAAAATACCAGGGTTTCCCCTACACTCTTAATAGGGATGGTGACCAATAAAAATATTTTATTTCCTTCTAGGGAGTTATTCTAACAGACAACAAGTAAATATTTGCACCTACTTTGAGTGAAGGATAGTACACTATGGCTGCAATCCTAAGCAGTTTCCTTGAAGTAAACCTCCTTGAATAAAATGGTCCTTTCTTCCACTTAGGATTGCTTCCTATGTGTCGGAAGTGGGACCTACGAATCTATTTCACTAACAGCCTTTCCCTGGCAGGAGAAGCATGAACAGATTAACAAGATCCAACTCATTATATTTCCATCCCTTCTCAATCCTGAGTCACACTACTTCTTCCTAATACATGTCCCACCAATGTTTATTAACTGCTATGTTAGCTGCAGGAGTAATACTCCAATGCATCCCTTTGTGTACCTGTCCAGGATACTTGGATCATCTACAACACAAATGGGCAGAAAAAAAATCCAAAAACAGAAGTCATGCAATATATTTTTATTAAGGTCAACCCAAATATCACAAAACAGTGTGAAACCTTTTGAGTTTTCTAGACTATTTATTTTCTCTACCTTTATTTTGGTACAGAATATCCAGCCAGTTGAAGAGTTCTAGAGAACTTAAAAACTTGTACAGTGTTTTGTGATATCCTTTGGTTGGTTCTAATAAAATGTATTGCCCTGATTTGGATGGCCTAGGCTAGCCCAGTCTCATCAGATTTTGGCAGCTAAGCATGGTTGTCCCTGATTAGTATTTGGATGGAAGACTGCCAAAGAAGTCCAGGGTTGCTAATCAGAGGTTGGCAATGGCAAACCACCTCTGAATGTTTCTTGCCTTGAAAACCCATTAGCCTATACTGGAACTTCTGGAAGTTGGGATTTTTTGTCCCAATGTGCATCACTTTACACTTACCAACATTGAACATCATTTGCCACATTGTCGCTCTGTCACCCAGTTTGTGGAGGTCCCCTTGGAGCTCTTCACAGTCAGCCTTGGCTTTCACCATCCTGAATAATTTGGTGTCATCTGCAGACTTGGCCACTACACTACTCACCCCTTGATCTAGATCACTGATGAATAAATGAAATAGTACTGGCCCCAATACTGATTGCTGTGGGACTGCTTACTTCCCTCCATTGTGAGAACTGTCCATTGATTCCTACTCTTTGCTTCCTGTCATTTAACCAATGATTAATCCATAAGAGAACCTGTCCTCTTATCCCATGACTGCTAAATTTACTCAGGAGCCTTTGGTGAGGTACCTTGTCAAAAGCCTTTTGGAAGTGCAGGTATGTAATGTCCACTGGGCATTATTTCCCTATGGGACTGCAAACACTGTTCACCAGAAATAATGGCCCAGCTATTGCTTATCTCTTAAAACAGAATAAAGGGAAGTTGAGTCAAGGGTTTCTTCACAAGAGTTGCTGGCTGTCTTTCAACCAGACTCTGATTCACCCTCTAAATGCATAAGCAAAACAGAGGTGGAACTGAGGTATGAAACATGCTGCTTCTGCTTTGTGATTATGGCAGCTTTGTTATGAGATGGGCAACAAATAGGCTGTGTAAACTTCACTCTGTAACTCTTACTACCAGGACTTAAAACACTTTATCTAAAGCCAGTTTGTGTATCAGCAAATATGTGAGTAATACTTGTGTGTGCCATTAGAAATGGTTTTATGGCCAATCATGTCAAGGGCTGATATAGGGAAATAATGGGTTTGAAGTATCATAAAACAGGCAGGGTACACAGAAGTACTGATAAGACAATATACCTTATTTCTGGGCCATATTGTCATTTTTGAGAAAAGGCTACAAATGTTGGATGTTCTAGGTTTCCAGGTACTCATGTGACCAATTAAAAGCAATATGGAGTATTTAACAGTGCCGTACAAAAGTTTAGGAGTGGTAACACAGTTAATGCTAAATCACTGTATAACGTAACGTAACATTGAGCTAATCTTGAGCTCCATTTCTTCATGCAAACCTCTCCCTTCTACTATTTCAATACAATTAATGCAAACATAAAAGAAGTGTTTGCATTTTAAACAGGGGATTATTAGAAAGTGAAATTCAGCCCAGTGAAATTCAGATTATTCACTTCATCTATAACTGATTTTAAACTGTTTATGGCTAATTTATGCAAACGTTTCCTAGTGAAACATTATTGTAGGAAATTGCTACCTTGTGGTAGAACCTGGAACATAGAGGGGATAGGATAGTTTAATTTTATAACCACAAAAGAAAAGAAGGGGGTGGGAGAGAATCTAATCATAACAAATAAATACAGGACACTCCAACTAGAGCAGGGGTCCCTAACCCTTTTAAGCCCATATGTACCTTTGGAATTCTGAAGGGTAGTGGTGTCCCATCCCCAAATGGCTGCTGCATGAGTGGAGCCAAATATCTCTCCTCGCTTTGCAAAAGAAGTGCAGGAGGAGGATAAAAATAAGGAAAGACTGAGGAGGAAGGGGAGGAAGAGACTGAGGCATAAATACATGAAGGAATTATATAATGACAAAGGAAAGCCCAGGTGCTTACCAGTCCTCCTGATCCTCCAGAAAATCCTTCCATTTGAGTTAGGGCAGCCAGTAACGTGGCTTGCCTCACAATGGACCCATCCACTTTCTGAAAAGCTTTGCAGGTACCAGGGGAAGTACTGGCAGACATCAAGGCACTCATGAGCATCATGCTGGGGAACCCTGCATTGTCAGTGTTCATTCTAATGGTTCAGGAACAGCTTTGCTGACACAGCAGGTTTTGAGGAACCACACAGGCCCTTTCCCCACAACTGGAGTCCACTTAACAAACTGCCTTAATGCAGTGAGCAGCACATGCGCAGAAGCTTAATACAAGCACTTTCTTCATCCTGCTCAATATTATTGCAGTATTATGCCTGATCCTTAAGTATTGAGCTGCTGTGCAAAAAGGATTACTTGGAAGGTGGCAGCCACCAGAGACAGATATTTGCAGGGGCTGCACACAGCAGCTGTTTCACAGGCACCTGACCCTTTTGGAGTAGAATAAAACAGCTTGACAAACAGGTGTTGTTTCAGGCAATGGGAGCATCACAAGAGAAGGTGCAGAGGTGAGGGAGAGATAAAGACAGGGAGCTAGCAATTAAAGATGCACCTTCCTGTTCCAAATCTGAAGTACAAGCAGATTCTTTCAGTACTGCAGACAAAGATTCTTCATATTACTTCCAGTGTTTATCTGGACAGGAAATCTGCTCAGACAAGCCACAGGTACACAGGATCAAATCTCATTCTGCCAGGTACATTTCCCATACGCATGATCAACGTTTGTTATCTTTTGTAATCATGGCAACTGGGGCACATTATTCCGCCAATGGCCAATGATGGAGCCGAGATGGTTTATCACTGCCTTGCCTTCTTGTACCTTGCTGCCATGGAAGCAGCAGAAATGCATATGGTCCTCTGAATGACACTGTGGTAAACTACGATATGAATCCCTCCTCAGGTTTGTCCTGACAACCTTGTAAGACTAGCAGTCTCACCAAGGCATCATGGAAATTAGTTGGCCTTTTAAACTGTGGAAGCAGATTGCGTGTTTTGTTGGACTCTTAAACTAAGTGACAAAAGATCATAAAACGATTGTATATTGCAGAGTGAGTACTAATGGCTATGACAGTGGCAGTAATGAATCGAGAATGTTATTTATTAGATTTGTGAATTACCCAGTCCCCAGGTTCACAGGGCTCTGGGTGATGTACAAGCATAAATAAAATCTCTCCTTATAATATTTATCTTTTGGTTTCGTAAGATTCCATGCGCTCCCATTGGCTGTAAAATGCTCTCCCTCAGCCATTGGCCCATCAGCCGCCACTCAAAAGTACTCACGTGCCATTGGCCGGGTGCTGGGTCTGCTCCTCTTCCCCACCCACTCCCCCTGGCAGACCAGCTCTCTCTCCTGAGGAAGACAGTTCTCTTGACTCCTGTGAGGGACTGTCCCCTCAGTGGCTGTTGGTAGGCAGCCAAGCTTGGTTCTGTGAGTGAAAAAACAAAGGACTTTCAGCATAATCCCCTCCCCAACAGCCACTTTCCTGTCAGAATAAATGGAAAAAGGCTTTCTCCTGCTAAAGAGGTGGGCCAGCGACCATCAGAACATTTTCTTAAACTCCCCGCTGTGTGGCTGACTTTCCCCTAGGGTTGCCAATCTCCAGGTGGGACCTGGAGATCTCCTACTGTTACAATTGACCTCCAGATGACAGAGATCAGTTCCCCAGGAGAAAATGGTTGCTTTGGAGGGTAGACTCTATGGCATTATACCCTGCTGAGTCCTTCCACACACACCCCAAATGCTGCCCTCCACAGAATCCACCCCTCCCAATCTCCAGGTATTTCCCTAATCAGAGTTGGCACCTGTACTTTCTCCTCTGTCAGTAAAAGGTCCTTTCCACACCTATGTTGGCCTTTGGGAAAAAACTCATTGGGCCCAGTCCTGATCAGGTTGCCAACTCCAGGTGGGCAATTCCTGGAGATTTGAGGGATGGAGCCTGGAGAGGGTGAGGTTTGAGGAGGGGTGGCACCTCAGACAGGTACGATGCCATAGACTCCACCCTCCAATCCAGCCATTCCCTGATGGGGAACCATTGTTGCCAATCTCCAGGTGATGGCTGGAGATCACTCAAAATTACAACTGCTCTCTAGGAGGGAGGGGGGAGGAGATGGAAAACTAAAGATAGGTTGATGTTTGGCTGGGAGGGAGATAGGGTTATCAACTCCAGGTTGGGAAATTCCTGGACATTTGAGGGGTCGAACCTGGAGAGGGTGAGTGTTGAGGAGGGGTGGGACTTCAGACAGGTACAATGCCATAGACTCCACCCTCCAAACCAGCCACTCCCTTCTGGGGAACCACTGTTACCAATCTTGGGATGGGCTGGAGATCACTCAAAATTACTACTGCTCTTCAGGTAGCAAAGATCAGTTCCTCTGGAGAAAATGGTGGACTCTGTCATTATAACCTGCTGAGATTGTCACAGCAAATTGTCACTGAGTGCCCAAAGCCGGGGCACTCTCCCAGAGCATCTTTCTAGAGCCCGTTGTATTTATTTCCACAACGGGCCTTATTCCTAGTACAATATAAAACAGTCTTAAAAACAACCCTCCAGATGGTGTCCATGAATTGAATTTTAAGCCAGTTCTGGACTGTGTTGCCACCTTGAAGGCAGGACCAAGAGGAGGCTGAACGGAAAAGATGGAATAAAAGACAGGATGCCAGCCATGGTAGAGCCATCGCTGTCCTCAACCAAAAGCTTGTCCTCAACCAAATCTCTGTCTTACAGGCCCTGCGGAATGGCATTAGGGCCCTGATGTTATTTGGCAGAGTTCCACCAGGTTGGAGCCAGGGCCGGGAAAGCCCTGGCTCTGGCCAAGGACAGCCGGATATCTTTAGGGCCAGGGATCACCAGTGTGGTCTTACATGGTGATACATAAGTCAGCAACAGCAGAAAGCACTTGAATACCCAGAAATGTACAGCTGGAGCATCGAGATGCGCTTATAGCCGAGATAGTTATCCTCATCTTTCGGGGTTTTAACGGGCGCTTGTATGTAACAAGGAGGCATCACAGACAGCAGAGTAAGCAAACACACTTGGTCCATGCATGATTCATGCAGCATGAATGTTAATCTGAAGGCATCACAGGGCTTTGGCACACCACGGGCACCCGCGTTGGCGCCGGCGGCTCACCCTGGAGCGCCACACTCCAGCAACAGCCTGGGCCAAGCAACAGATCCTGGATCCAGCTATAACCCTCCAGCAGGAGAAGGAAGCGGGAAGGCTCCCCCCGCTTCAGCCGCTCCTTCGCCAGGGTCGCTGGGAGCCCAGCAGCAGCCAGGCTGGGCCTCGGGGGGCGCCTGCGGGTCTTTTCCTCCCCCGTCACGTGGCCGTCGCTTCGCTTTCTCCCCTTCCCCTTCTGCGGCGGCTTGGAGGAGCAGAAAGGGGGGGGGAGGGGGAGGAGGAGGAGCTGGAATTTCCGCCGCCGCCGCCGCGCGTTTGCGTGCGTCAGCCGCCCTCCCCTCCCCCGGCTTTCCAGCCCGCTGAGTTCATTCAACCGCCGCCTCCAGTGGCCGGTGGCTGGTCCTCCTGGCGGCACTGGAGACGCGCCCCTCTCCTGGACGGCTGAGGGAGAGAAAGGTAGGGCGAGGGAGGGGGCGAGGGAGGGAGGGAGGGAGGGAGGGTGTCTTAGCCGTGCTGCCCGGTGAGCTGGCTTGGAGGCGCCCAGCCCCCTTCCCCGCGCGCAGAAATCCTATGCATCCCCCGCCGCCGCCGCCGAGGAGCGTGTCCCCTCCAAGCCGGGCTGTTCTTCCTTCTGGCGCCTTCTTCCAGCATCGCCTGGCGCTCTGGGTTCCTCGCCCAGACGGGCAAGCCGCGTGTGCCTACGTGCATCTCTGTGGCTGCGGCCCCCGTGGCACGCTGACTTGGGAGGAAGTCCTGCCTGAAGTCGTTGGACTGACTTCCGAGGAAGCACGCCCCAGGATCGGGCTGCGCGGTACCGTTCCTTCCCTCGCGCCATAAGTGACGTTTTCTATCTCAGAGCGCGCAGTGGGTCGGGGAAAATGGCCAGCCTTTTTCACTCGGGGTGCGGGGCACGTCCTGGTTTCGTGGCCTAATCCCAAGTGTTTGGTTCTTTTATTGGTCCCAGATCCTAGTAACAAGAAGGGAAGGGGGGGAGGACAGGAACGGCGATCTTCACTGTGATGCCTATAGTGGGCCCGTGGCTCATTAGAAATGCAATCCGGAGGTATTCCCCGTAATGGCTCTTCATGTTGTTGTCTGGGTAGTGTTTACTTTAGAGTAGCGATTAAAGTTAGCGAAGCTGTTGAACAACCAAGCTAGATTGCTTACACCGCAGGGGCTCCAGTGGGTTTTAAACTCTTACCTCTGTACAGGATTGCATACATTGTGTCTAAGGAACACTGAATCTTGTGTGCTGCATTCCCTATTTTTTTCCTTTGTTGCCTTTTTAACAAGTTTTGGCCTTTTGATACTAGCTTCTTGATATATTTCTTTTTTCATTCGAGTCTGTGACTGAAGTGCTTTCGGTTTATGCTGCAACTGGAATCCGGAAGTCTTGGTATAGAGCATCATAAAAAACAATAACACCCTTTATAAATTGCAGATTGCTATCGTGTGTTAAGCTTTTATCGTGTTATACAAATGTATAAGCCTATTTATTAAAGCACAACCTCAAGTTTCAACCTGAGGGGTACAAAAATTAAATTTCCTCTTGTGTGTTTTGCTATTGTAAATTTTAATAAAACTGTTATTTTGTTCAGGGGGAGGGGATGAGATGAACTTTAGCCTTAAATAGATGTAGGCATTTCCAGTGGGAGGGAGGGAGTCATCCAGAAAGAACACTTCATACTTTTTTAACTCAGGGTGTCCTGATGATGTTTCTAGTCTTGTGTTTTGTATCTGGAAGTGTGCTAATGCTGATCACTCTTTAGTACTTGGATTAGCCAAAAGCATATATAAGGATAATTATTCTGATTGGAGAACTTTGTATTATTTCTTGAGCCCTAGTGCATCCAGTTTCCCCCCCTCCCATTTCAACTTGTTGTGTAAGGTCAGACAGTATAGTGATGTGGGTTGGCCAGCTGTTTCCAGAATAAATTTGACAAGACATCTATTTATTTATTTATTAGATTTTTTTAGTCGCCACTCACCCAAAGGGTTTCGTGGCAACTTACAACATTAAAACGATATAAATAAGTTTGAAACAACATAAAAGCAGACAACAACAAACACAAAATATTAACACTAAATTGTTAAATATGTGGCTAGTACTATACCACTAACAAAAACAACCTAAACATGTGGATTACACTCCATATGCCAACCTAAACAATTCGACCTTGCAAGCCCTGCAGAAACTAAACAAGTTTGGCAGGGCACAGACTACATTCCACAGGGTAGGGGCAACAACTAGGAAGGCCCTTCCCATAGTGGCAGATAACTAAGCCATCCTGGGGAATGCAGGGAACTGTAACAGGGGAGGTGGTCACGTGGGTATGAGGGTCCCAGACTGTTAAGGGCTTTAAAGGTTAACACCAACACTTTGAATTTGATCCAGAGACTAATTGGTAGCCTGTACAGCTGGCACAAAATTGGAATAAAGGAACTGACCATAGTGTTCTGGTCAGCAACCTGCTCTGGCGTTGCTGCCATGGCTTGTGGGGGGGGGAGATGTTGGTCTGCTTCTGTCCTGGAATCTTAAGTTTCGTTTCTTATGCTCATCTATGTAGCCTCAGCTAGTGACCTTGGTACCTTGTTACTGCGTTCCTCTGGGAATGTTGATCCGTTAGCTTAGGTGGGCTTTTGCTGATGCCCTAATTGGACCTGGGTCATCAGGGACCCCCTTTGAATTATGTATAACTCCCTGCTGGCACGTTTTCCGGTAGTTCTTACACAGAATGTATGCACCGAAGACCTGCCTTTACTGTACTCAATAAACTTTACTCTTTTGAATGAAAGTTGTTGGGAACTATATGAAAGTATTTGTGCTGCAAGACTAAAGAAAGATTTTAAAAACATCTGTAGCTAATTTATGTGGCCTAGCATGCTTAATTAGTATTAGCAGAGCTTGTGCTGGATTGGTTGTGTTGCATTACTCAGAATGCCATGTTGGTATGTATGGCCTACTGGCCTGAGGCCAACCAATTGCTGTTTTCCATTAGGCAGAGATCACAGTGAGGGTGTAATCCTACACACTTTTGTTAGGGAGTAAGTTTCATTGGGTAGGGGCTGCGGTGGCTTAGAGGTTAAGACGCTGAGCTGCAGACCGGAAGGTTCGGCGGCTTGGCAGTTCAAGACTCTAGTGCAGCATGATGGAGTGAGCTCCCACCTCTGGCCCCAGCTCCTGCCAACCTAGCAGTTTGAAAGCAAGAAATTGCAAGTAGATAAATAGGTACCTCTTTGATGGGAAGGTAACAGCATTCTGTGTGCCTCCGCATTTAGTCATGCCGGCCACATGACCACAGAAAAGTCTTTGGACAGCGCTGGCTCTTTGACTTGGAAATGGAGATGAGCACCACCCCCAAGAGTCAGATTCGACTGGCCTTTGAGCAAGGGAAACCTTTACCTTTACTAAGTTTCATTGAACATAGAGAAAGTGTATGCCTAGAATAAGGCTACTCTCTGTATCTTTCTTAGCTAGCAGAAGAACAGGAAACTGAAACAGCTGAGGTTCAGGAGAACTGAGTCAATAGATTGCACATTCCATGGGGGTATCCCTTGTAAAGTTGTCACATGTCTGGAAGAAGGTGGAAGATTTGAACACAAGTCATGACCTTGCAGTAAATAATGGCTAGTGTGCCAGTTGATTCTGCCTTATAGCCACATGCAGGGCTTTTTTTCTGGGGTAACACACTGGAATGGAGTTCCAGCACCTCTTCAACAAAATTCTTTTAAAAATGTTTTAAAGGTCATGAGTTTTCAGTATACAGATTGAAAATTTCATTTGCCTCTTGAAAGTTCTGGTACCTCTTTTTCAACATCAACAAAAAGCCCATATGTTATATCTTGTGGATATTGGGACAGGATTTCCCCTCCTGTCTGATTGTTGGTAACTCAGCAGTTCTGCATGGTCATCAGATGGGAGACTCCCTGTGGGTGGGAGTGCTTAATTCAGGGCTCAAGATGGAATTTCATGTGCAGAGGCCTGCTGGGTAGAAAATGCCTAGTCAAAGAAACAAATATTTAAAAAGAAGCTGTGAATTCTGGGATGGCCACCATGGCTATAGGAACTTGAAAATACAGAGTGATTGCTGGGCTTTATGAGTCTGCATGACAGGAAAAAAGGGGAGTTGTTAGAGAGTAGCAACAAATTTAGAGTTCAGTGGACCCTTTAAGACCAACAAAGGTTTATTCAAGGGATGAGCTTTCATGGGCATGCAGACTTTTCAAATACATTGAAATGGCAGGTAAGGTTCAAACTTATAGCCAGGGAATGAACAGGGAAATTAACATGTAACATGATGATGTTTAGTTTTCACTTTGCATATCTTGAACAGCATCATGTTACATATTAATTTGCTGTTCTTTCTTTGGCCATAAGTTTGAACCCTTCCTGCCATTCCAGTGTATTTGAAAAAGTCTGCCTGCACATGAAATAAACCTTTGTTGGTCTTAAAGGTGCCACTGGACTCAAACTTTGTTCTGCTGTTCCAGATCAACACGGCTGACCAACAGGAACAAGTTGGAAATGGAGACCAAGGAAGTACTAAATATTATTTGACTAGGGGGAGTAAGTTCCTCTGACCAGCCCAGCAGTTGCCAGTTGACTGGTGCTGGGGGGGGGGTTGCCTGCAAAGATGGGGCTTTACCCACTCACCTACCCCTCCTTCTGGGTACATTCTGATTGATTCCGCAAAAGTAGTTGTTGTGCCCTCAGTCTCCCATTTCCCCCACTGTACTGCTCAATTTCCCACTATTTGCTGCGTGACCATATTTTGACCCGCATTTTCCCCTGAATTCACCTGCATCTTCATGATCCTTATTTTTGAGTCAAAATTTTTGCAGGTCAAAATGCAGCCACAGTACAGGCAGAGGAAATGGGAGACCAAGGGCACAACAGCTGCTTTTGCAGAATTGGTCTCCCTGTTGGGGAAGAAAAGGGTATGACCAGACACTGCAACTACTTATTGTTTGAAAAGTAGCCCCTTCTTTTTCTGAATAGTGATATCCTTATGCTGCTGGACAGATCTGACTATGTGATGGCATCACTGAGAGCAAACTGACTTAGTTCAGATGAAAGGTGTGGATTTGTTTGCCCTCTGTTATGTTGTTACATTTGCCAAATCTGACAGCTATGGGATGATGTCATTGTTTCTAGAATGAAGAGAGGCTGCTATGAATTTAAAGAATGACACTGAAGGTGCAATTGATTGAGGCTGTGAAGTGGCGTGAACTACTTGAATGAGTATTGGTTGTATGGGGTTATTTTCTTTTTGCATGCCCTCCAAAATATTGCCAGGAAAGAGCTTTTCTTACAGTCACAGGTGATATTTGATAGGTAAATGTTTATAGAATGCACCTCCCATTTCAGTCTAGTCTTATTGAACTGTTGGAGCAGTTAATGTGTTGCAAACCATTGGAGTATTTGATTTATTGTCAGTTTTGGTTCTAGAACAAAGTATTTTGTGGGTGCTGATGATAACTTTTTTGGGGGGATCAAATCTTGATGTGATGTCTTTTCAGGTTTACATACAAAATCAAGTAGAATTCATGAAGAAGCATCTTTGTTCCTGATAGAACTTGTATACTGTGGCACAGTACAAAGTGGCACAGTACAAAGTATTGTCTTATCTAGCCAGTTCTGCTTGGGCTACTCACTGCCTGGATAAGTGAATCACAGGTTCTTCACTTCTTTGTTCATGTTGATTTAATGCAGCTGTGCTGATACGCCAGTTTAGCAACCTAACTGTAATATCTTGAGGGCTTCTCTGTATGTGGCTGTCCAGGGTGGGAGAGGTGTAATGGCTTACAGAACGTTTGTGCAGTGGTGAGATAACATTAAACTCTTCCCCACACTGCCAGTTCCTGAGATGGAATTCTAGCCATGTGTAACGATAGAATAACAACATAATGGCAATCTCAACATATCTAAAACAAGGCTAAAAGCATCATGCTAGGGTTATGAGAATAGAAATGAATTGAAGAGGAATACAGTGATACAGTTGCTCAGTTGCTGATTTGCTCATATTTTCACGAGGCAACAGACTTTTATCAAATTGTGGGGGGGGGATTGCTTCTTTGAACTGTCTTGTACAAGAAAATACCAGTAACAAAGGATAGTCTAAACCAATCTTTATTAAAAAATGGTAATAGACGAGCACAAAATAGTCTAAACTATTTCATTAGCACATCTGCCTGCAGCATTACAAGCTTGTAACATACATGCGAAAGCTGAAAAATCTTTTTTATAATTCAGGGCTTTGAAAATACATTATGCCAAATTCCTAGTTCGAAGAAAAAAATCAGACTTGTGAACATTTCAGGATCTATGGGATTTTTTCCAGCCTAGATTTGGTCTGTGTTGTGTACAAAAGGGGACTTGTACAACATAAAGACTTTCCCCTTTTTTTCAAAGGCATGGACTGTTTCATGCTGTGCATTACTATTTGCATAGACAAGCATCCTTTCACTAATATTAGGGTGAAATTGAAACATCTTATGTGCAAGGCAGATCCAGATTTACCGTGCTGTTACTATAACGTGGAATGGAAATAAGAATTTTTTCTTTCTCTCCCCTGCCCCATTCACTCAGGCAACTAGTGCAAAACACCTACTCCTCAGTAACCAGTAAATGCTTGTGGATACCAGCTTGAGAATTGAAAAATTAAGCATATGTTTCTCCATCTTGCATTATGGTGTAGAGGTTAGAGTGTTGCACTAGGATTTGGGAAGAGACCCCATTCTGCTGTGGAAAACTTGCTGGGTGACCCTAAGCCAGTCATACACTTTCTGCCTTTAAAACCTGCAGACTGTATGAGGAAACTGGGCAGTAGCCAATTGTCTTGACTTCGCTTTTCCTCCAGTAGCCAATTGTCATGACTTCGCTTTTCTGTATATGCTTGTAATTCAGGCCTGGCTTTTTGTCTGTGTAACAGCCAGTGTCTAGGCTCCTGAACTTTCTTATATGTATCTGTTAGATGCCCTGTCTTCCTTTAGGAATCTACCTGCCCGCTTGTCTATCTGCCTGGCTTTCTCTGCTGCTTTGTCTGTATCTTTGTGCCAGCCTCTTTCATTCAGATCTCATCTGCATCTACTGTGCCCCTGGACCAGCCTTCCTGGGGATTTGCCCCCACACCCCAGCTTGACTATGTTTCCTGCCCTGCTATGATTTACATTTGTGTGCAGTTGCTGATAATGCATTCTCATGTACAACATGGATCCACCCTCTTGTATATGCTTCCTTTCCCCTTATGTACACCAGAATTCAGGCAAGGCAAAAGCTAACTCAGAGGAAGGAAGAGAAAGCCATACATGCTCAGAGGAAAAACTTTTCTGGTGTCTGGTCCAGAAGCTCAAACAGATGTTCTGGAATAGCTTTCACCTGCTACTGGCTTATGTTTGAAGGTCAGTCTGCATGATCAGAAAAAACACAGTACAGCATTCCCAGGACTATACCACTTTAGAATGCCATCAAGGAAATCACATGTTAGCTTAGAATTGAGTGAAAATATTTTTAATCATTTGACATGATGTCATGTGCCGTCATTGCCTATCTCTGCAAACATATGTTGGAGTATGGCCATGTCACTTATCTCTTGCAGTGAAAAACAGTGTACATGGTGCCTTTCTTGATTAGTGCTTTTTACATTTCATCACTGTTTTGAAAAGAAGCAAGAACAAACAAGAACTGTGGTATAGTAAGATCTTTGAGCAATAAGCCCTGCTCGTGCAGCTTGCTTGCTCCTGTGTGGGAGGAGTACCTCTCCATCTAAAAAACCCGAAATATAGGTACAGCTGACAGGATATTTAACTCTGTTGGCAAACAGTTATTTTTGTATGCAGAAGACTGACAAAAGCACCCACAGAAGCAAGAAGGCACTCGTTGCCTGTGAGGAGGTGTCTTGGTACGTCTTACCAGTGGACTTTTAAGACCTCTTAAATAACACACATACATTGCAATTTTTATTTTCTTAGTAGCTTTTTATCAGGGCTGTTTCAGCACCCAAACAATCCAAGCAGCTTCTTGGTGTGTGAAATGGACAAAAGCTGCCTGGGAGAGGCATGAGTTGTCCCCCTGGGCGACTTCTTCCTGGCTGGGTTTCAAGGCAGGCTGCAGAGACGTTGCTTCTCCTGTGAATCCACTTTGAAATGTCCAAATGAATCTGGCTTGTTGTCCCCAGTTAACTAGCTTCTGACCTTGCAGATGCACAACTCACAACCCAAACACACTGTTGTGTTTTTGGCAGTGTTAATGTCAGCAGCTTCATGCAGCATACCTTCAAGAATAGATTCAGTTTTGAGGAATCCATTCACTGAGGACCCTTTTGTTCCACCGTGGAAGTTCACATAGCCAGATTAACACAACCTACCTTGCTTCCAGCCCAGCCAGGTAGCTGTGGTAGACAGAGCGCATGTCTTCACCAGAGCCACTTCTGCTGATTTTGGCATCCAAAGGGAATGCCTGAGTTGCTTGTCCACCCAATCAGCCCTGGGAATCTCCCGTGCTCACATCACTTCCACCCATCTGGGTTCCAAGACTCTGCTTCTGTAGCCCTTTCATGGGTGGGTTGGTACAGGAGGAGCTGTCTCCATCCATGCTGATGTCCCGCTTGCCTCTGGTGAGCAGGGAGCCAAGTGTCTTGGTGGGTAGTTCAGATTGCTTCTGAGCAGCTGGAGCCTGTTTATCAGGTTGCTTTCTGTGCTTACAGACTCTTGTACATAGTGCACATTTATCCTGTCCCCATCCATTGCTGTCACCAGTGATGTAGATTTTCTGCGGATATTTGAATCAGAACATCTCTCCTTATAAATAATTATCTTTTGGTTTCGCAAGATTCCATGCGCTCCCATTGGCTGTAAAATGCCCTCCCTCAGCCATTGGCCCATCAGCCGCCACTCAAGAGTACTCGCATGCCATTGGCCGGGTGCTGGGTCTGCTCCTCTTCCCCACCCACTCCCCCTGGCAGACAGCTCTCTCTCCTGAGGAAGACAGTTCTCTTGACTCCTGTGAGGGGCTGTCCCCTCAGTGGCTGTTGGTAGGCAGCCAAGCTTGGTTCTGTGAGTAAAAAAACAAAGGACTTTCAGCATAACCCCTCCCCCGCCCATAACCCCCTCCCCAATGGCCACTTTCCTGTCAGAATAAATGGAAAAAGTCTCTTTCTCCTGCTTAGCTTCAGCATGGCTGGCTGGCTAATGAGGTGGGCCAGCGACCATCAGACCATTTTCTTCAACTCCCCGCTGCACGGCTGTCTTTCCCCTAGGGCTGCCAATCTCCAGGTGGGAACTGGAGATCTCCCACTGTTACAATTGACCTCCAGATGACAGAGATCAGTTCCCCGGGAGAAAATGGTTGCTTTAGAGTGTAGACTCTATGGCATTATACCCTGCTGAGTCCTTCCACACACACCCCAAATGCTGCCCTCCACAGGATCCACCCCCCCAAATCTCCAGATATTTCCCTAATCAAAGTTGGCACCTGTACTTTCTCCTCTGTCAGTAAAAGGTCCTTTCCACACCTATGTTGGCCTTTGGGGAAAAACTCATTGGGCCCAGTCCTGATCAGGTTGCCAACTCTAGGTAGGCAATTCCTGGAGATTTGAGGGATGGAGCCTGGAGAGGGTGAGGTTTGAGGAGGGGTGGCACCTCAGACAGGCACAATGCCATAGACACCACCCTCCAATCCAGCCATTCCCTGATGGGAAACCATTGTTGCCAATCTCCAGGTGGTGGCTGGAGATCACTCAAAATTCCAACTGCTCTGTAGGAGGGATGGGGGAGGAGATGGAAAACTAAAGGTAGGTTGACGGTTGGCTGGGAGGGAGATAGGGTTGTCAACTCCAGGTTGGGAAATTCCTGGAGATCTGAGGGGTCGAACCTGGAGAAGGTGAGTGTTGAGGAGGAGTGGGACCTCAGTCAGGTACAATGCCATAGACACCACCCTCCAAACCAGCCACTCCCTCCTGGGGAACCAGCGTTACCAATCTTGGGGGTGGGCTGGAGATCACTCAAAATTACTACTGCTCTTCAGGTAGCAAAGATCAGTTCCTCTGGAGAAAATGGTGGACTCTGTCATTATAGCCTGCTGAGATTGCCACAGCAAGTTGTCACTGAGTGCCCAAAGCCGGGGCACTCTCCCAGGGCCTCTTTCTAGAGCCCGTTGTATTTATTTCCACAACGGGCCTTATTCCTAGTTTTAAATAAATAAAAAATTAAAGTTAGCAAAATTTAAATCGTGCTAGCAAAGCAAGGCACATACACCACATACAAGCCTGTACCATGCACAAACACTGGGGTTTGTCTGTGCTTCATACCCCACATTTAGTCTATCCAATGTGATTGATCTGCAGCACAATATCTCTGACATTTCCAGGTAAACAGAAACTGTATTTACATATGTGAATCAGGAAAACTCCCATGAAAAATACAGCAGCAATTTTTTTTCTGAAAAACATTTCAGTTTGGGAATTTTTTCTGCCCTACATCACTACCTGCTTTATTGCTTAAAATGAAATAATGGACATAGTCCAGCCTGTAGGTTTGCCAACAGGCCTGAAGAAAAATTTCATATCTGTTTAATAAAGGCTTAATGCGTTGAAATGACAGCTGGAATTCTTCATGGCATGGAAGTAACTAACATCACTGGGTAAATAGCATTGCATTAAGCATCTATTAAAGAGACAATATCCTGACCTTGATGGTCCAGGCTAGTCTAATCTCGTTCGATCTGAGAAACTAAGCAGGGTTGGCCTTCGTTAGCATGTGGATGGGACACCAAGGAAGTCCGGGGTTGCTACGCAGAGACTGGCAATGGCAAACCACCCATTTGTCTCTTCCCTTGAAAACTCCATGGGGTTGCTATAAGCGACTTGATGGCACTTTCCACCACCAAAGGGACAGGACATTTTTCTCACAGCACCCAGCAACCCTACCAGTCTAGTGCGCATATGAGCATTTGCAAGAGCCTCACAGTTGCTTGGGCTGATCCTTGCAGCCCTTACCAGATTTCTCATCTGATGTCTTGGAGGACTCTATACCAATTATGTGGTCACTTCAGCAAAAGTGCAATGCCAGACAACATAGGATGCCATACATGGCCCTCCTCATGGTGCCTGGCTACAGTTAGCTCTCCAGGTAGTTCAAGGAGGAGTAAGTTGCGTGTGAGAACCACCCAGGTAGCTGGATTCTTTTGCAAGTGAGAAGTGGCTTTCTATTGCTGTGTTGCAGTCTACTGTGCAAATGTGTATCTAGTACAGCTGTGACATGGTGAGGAAAGCTCCATTTGTGCCCTGGGCTCTATGGCAGAGTGGTATTTCTGGAGAGTGCGAGAAAGCCTCTGCACTCTGTTTTTGGCAAGTGACTCCTAATGATTAGATTGGGCTCATTTTGTGCTGGTATGATCAGGGCTCATTTCCTGCAGGAGCGCACAGGAGCGAAGCTCTGGCAGTAAGGAGCCCAGGGGGCAGGCACATGCAGCAAGCCCCACCCCCTGCTCCCAGCAGCCCCCCTGCCTTTTGCGACCCTCTGGCTGACCCAGTGGAGTGCTGCCGCGAGCTGGCCCTTGAGCTGCACCGCCACTGCCTGGGCACCCAGCCCACCCAGGCTTTGCCCATCCTCATGCCAGCCCTGGTGCGGTGCCTTTGCAAGGTGGGCCCCAGCGACTCCCACGAGGTCTGTGAGGAGCTCCGCCCCGGCGTCCTGTGCCTACTCGGCCTCCTCCTGCACCTCTGCCCTGCCACCACCCTGGTCCCCACCTGCTCGAGGCCATGTGCATCCTTTGCACCGCCCTTCTCAACCCACGAGCAGCCACGCACTTTCCTGCACTTGCCGACCATCCAAAAGAGTCCAGTGGCAAGGTTTATTCAGGTACAAGCTCTCCCTCCTCTCTGAGGGCAAATCTGTACACTTCATAGCTAGCAATCCAAAAGAGTCCAGTGGAGCCTGACTGGTGGGTGTTGCTTTCTGACACACTTTTGGTGATGCCAGGGGGTGTGGCATATGCAAATAATTAGCAGGAGCTCATGTTATGCTAATGAGCTCCTGCACCTCTTTTTCTACGAAATGACCCCTGGGATAGTAAACTTTTATTAGCTTTCTTGGCATTATTCATCATCAGCCTTTCTTATGGTCCTTATTAGTAGACAGAAAAATTTCCATTTTATTGATCTCTGGATCCCTTTGTCATAATAAGTATGTTTAACTAGTTCCTAAAGATATCTGTTGACCCTCGCATATGACTATATCTTGACTGAAGAGGGAGGCAGAATTGCTTAATCTTTTTAGAAGGTTAATTTCCATAAGGAAGAGAAAATGGCTTGTACCCAGGAAAAGTTTATCTTCTGATTCGCCTTCCCCCAGGCCTTGGGATTAAAAATAAATGCTATTTAAGCCATAAGATGTGGCCAGCTTTGAAAATTAGTAGTGAAACTCATGAATAAATTTAGCGTGCTTACTGAGATTTATGAAGTATTACTACAGTGTAAAATGAAGTCTTAAATCCTCCATTTGCAAGTACCAGGAAAATTTTATTTTCCCTTTTTTTATAGAATAATTCACTTGTAACCTACCTACATCGATATGTCTTGATTCTGGATGCTGACTAAGGCACCTTCAGTAGACTTTGATTTTAAGCCCTTCAGTTATAAGTCTACTTCAAACACTGCATTTCTTCAGGCACATACATGTATCAACTGTGCAGTGAAGACCAAAACAGATGTGAAGGAGATCCTTTGTTATTTTGCAAAAAGTAGATTGTGTGCGTGCATAGCCACATTTCAAATTGGGGCTGTGCAGAAAGGGGGTATTTAACCCATCAAGTCCTGCTCTGTTTTGCTATTTGGCTATCCATACTAATATTGCAAGTGTTCACTTTTTTCATAAAAGTATCTAATAGCACAGCAGGAAACATCATTTCAGTTGGTCAAAAGGAGCAGTGCTTGAAAGGTTGTGTCCCCTCTTTCCTTCCCTTATGTTCCAGATCCAAAGCTGCTGCCGTGTTCACATGCAGTTTACATTTTACAGATTGAGGGACCCATGATCGCCATTATGCCTTTTGGCCTTCCCCGATAAATCAGGGTTTGCATCTGTGTAATGAACAGCTATAGTACAGCTAACTTGGATTTTGTTTAGCTTTAAGTGAATGAATTAGTTGGACCACTGCAAGTTCACAAGTGAGCTTAGAAGGCGGTAAGTCTGTTTAGGGTGGAACTGTTTTTTTACCAAAATAAACCCGAATTCTTGACATATGTGTTCTTATTCAGTTTGAGCTCTCATAAGCTGACTCTCAGTGCTGTCTTTTTAGCCACAATCTGAAGGAGAACCTTGATTAGCAAGAATATGTGAGTTTTGGACGATACTTACAGTCATATTTCTCTGCACATTTATTTCAGCTTTGAAGTATGAATTACGTGGGGCAGCTTGCAGGACAAGTTCTGGTTACTGTGAAGGAACTATACAAAGGCATTAACCAGGCTACATTGTCAGGATGCATTGATGTAATTGTAGTTCGACAACAGGATGGTACATACCTGTGCTCACCATTCCATGTCCGATTTGGAAAGCTTGGTGTCTTACGTTCCAAGGAAAAAGTGGTAAGTAGCATTTAATGATAGGAACTGCAGGAATAATCAATGTTCTACATTCATAAAATATTAGTTTCATGCTTATTAAGATAAAAGTTAAGATTTTAATCTTCTGAGGGCAAACTGTATGCACTGGGGCTTAGCTGAGGGGCCCTCCCCCAATGCTCTGAATGTGCTGCTGTTATGGCACTAGGATAAACCATGATGTAGCACTCAGTACAAGGGATAGCCAACATCAAGCTTGTCATTTACACTGTCTACTAGCTATCATTCAAAACATGCTGTGTGGAACATGGACTCTAGCCTATGTGCTGTAGTGGTTAGAGTGACAGATTGGGATCTGGGAGACCCAGACTTGAGTCCTCACTGTGCCATGGAAGCTTGCTGGGTTACCTTGAGCCTGGGTTACCTTGCATCTACATGCAGCTTAACTTACCTCATAGGGTTATCGTGAGGATAAAATGGAGGTCAGGAAAACAATGTAAGCCTCTTTGAGTCCCAATTAGAGAGAAAGGTGGGATATAAATATAATAAGGCTATTGAGTTCTGTTCTGAATGTCTGCAACAAGGAATTCTGTCCATACCTATGAAGTTACAGTTAGAAGTTTCCTTTGCTTACAGATGTATAGGTCAAAAGCCTAGTCTACATATAAAAAGCACTTTGGGAAACAAAACGAATTACTTCAGTTTTGATTACCATTGAAGCCTCTCCTAAGTGTCCTAATCTAGTCTTACAAATTCTTAGAAGACTGCAAAATAGGTTTCAGAGTTATCTAGGAACATGTTGACAGTCTAGCCAAGGGTTATCATTCATTCCCTCCACCCCAGCATCTTCCCAGTTAAATTGTCTACAATCAGAAGAGTGGTGGAGAAGAGAATGTCTATATGGTGGATGAAGAAGTTGATTGTAGTACATGAGTGAAGAGCTGTATCCCCATAGTATATTGCAATGTTGCAGGTTCCTGTAACACTCTTCCTGGTTTGTGTGCTGTTATCATTTCCCCTAGTTACCTCAGACTGGAGCAAATGCCAGAAATAGCATTAAAAAATAATAAGTGAGGCAGGTCTGTGTCAGGGCCATGAGCATTCCGAGTAATGAAATGAAATATACAGATATCTGACCTGTAATTAATTTATTGCTCAAGATAGCACACAAAAACTAATACTGTAAGATTTAAGCTCCATTCAGGTAGGTGGCAAGACATATTTTTTTATTGAATCAGGGACAGCAGCTGTTGGGCCCACAGGCCAGTCAACTTCACCAACTAGTTGCTAACCATAGAAATTAACTGTTCATTCTATTTTGGTCCTCCCTCACTGGCTCAAGTTTAGCATCATGCAGCCTGCTACATCCAGGTTAATGGGGGAGGCCTTTTCTGCTTCCCCCAGCCTGATAGACCCAAGGTGGTTCAGACTGGAGGTGCTGCCGCTGCCTTCTTCCTCACTGAATTCAGAGAGGCCAGTCAGACTATTATTGGGTTCTGTGGGAAAGGGTCATGTAGATCTCTTCTCATATTCTGTGGTGTTAAAGAAGCAAAAGAAAGTGTGTCAAAATAGTCTGATTTTTTTTGGGGGGGAGGCTATATTGTATAGACTAAACATGGCTTAATTTTGTAGTTTTTACTGAGCATTCTAAAGTTTCAGTTGATGTTTTGTACAGATTGATATTGAAATTAATGGAGAAGCAGTTGATCTTCATATGAAACTTGGTGACAATGGGGAAGCTTTCTTTGTACAAGAAACAGAAGAAAAGTTTGTAAGTAGTATTAATATAAAACATTAAGACGCTTTTCCCCGTCACTTCTGATTTGCAGATCAGGATCTTCTATTGCTTCATGTGCTGTCCTGATGACTAGAGTTCATTTTTCATTTGATTTACAAACTGTTAGAATAGGGCTTGACAAATCGCTAGAAATTTCATTGTGGTGCCTAGAATTTTCAGTACTCTCTTTCAGCAATCCTCAGATGAAGTATCATTTTACACCATTCCACAGTGGGAGATTTCATTTCTTAACCAGTTGCTTTCTGTACAGGCTCCAATATTCAATTAAATAGAGTTTTTAAAACAGTAATGAAATGATCTGAAATGGTTCAGAAGTTAGGCTAGGGTTAGGGGCTAGCTTTTTATTGTAGCAATGACAGCCGGGGTTATATTTATTTATATATAACAAAATTATGATGAGGTGAGGACTGGGTTTCATGGTCGCAATAATTAGAAAATATGGTCACTACAATGTGAAACTCTGAAAGCTGAAAACAGTGAGCCTGGCCCCTAACTTTTTGGGCTGTCTCCTAGAGCCAAAGAAAATCTGTCAAGTCCTACATTAGAATGAAAATAGCTGGGTCAATAGGTAGAATTCTGGTTGTGTTCTGCAGTTCATTTTGACTTTGCCCTGTTACACTGTTTTCATCTTTTCTAGTTTAACACTATAGTCAGTTATTGTTCAGTTGCAGAGAGATGGCTTATGAGAATTCACGTGCAAGAAACATTTTTTTAAGTCCATCACAAACTTATTTTGCACAGTTGTGCTCTGCTTCACAAATTACAGTGCATGGGTGTTTATCTACTTCAGAAAGTACAGAGCCTGACCCAGGCCTGATTTTTTTCAAAGCAAAAGTTTGTAGGTGCATGGGAGAGTCATGATTGCAACTGAAGGTTTGTGTTCTGTTTTTGGTACAGCACTTCCCACTGCTGGAGAAACAAGCCAATCAAAATTCCACATTTTGGGGTAGTGGAAAGTGCAGTAGGAGTAGTAACAAGTATTGCTGCTGAACTACAGTAGTTTTCAGTTCACACAAATGACGGTTGCAGACTTGTATGTAACAGTGAGTGGGGGGAAACTATGTGAAGTTTTGAGATTCTCATTCAATTTTTTCTATGTCCAAAAATATTCCAGCCTTCACATGTGAATTTCAACATTCACTGGAACATGTATATTATCTGTTATGTTGGTTTAATAATGTATGTAACCTCCTTTTTAATCCCCCTTGCATTTTAAGGAAAAAGTTCCAGCACATTTAGCAACATCCCCAATACCCACAGAAGATCAGTTCTTCAAAGATAGTGATGACCATTTGCTGAAGTCAAGTGAAAATGCAAGGAGAATGCAAAATTCAGACATTCCACAGATTGTAGAAACAGAGCCTGTGTTTTCCTCTGGGTCCGTGAAGAAGAAAAAGCGGCGAAGAAGAAAATGTAAACAAGATTCTAGAAAAGAAGATCTGATCTCCTCTCCTGGAACTGAAGAAGTATTTGAAATGGAAATCAGTTCTGATGATGAAAGAAGTATTCAGCCTCTGAGGTAAGCTGTTAAAATACCTTCTTATTTGGCTAAACTTTCAAATCACAAAAAACTCATTAAGGATATATGTTGATACTGGAAGTGAGAAATTCTAAAATATAGTTCTCCTAATCCATTAGGACAATGTTAATATGTCTTATCTACTTTTTTGAGGAGGGGAATTCAAAGAGTGAACAGTAACTTCCAAGTACTGTAATCACAAAAACAGCTAGTATTAATGATAAAGTTTATGGTATCAGGAATTGTTTTATTTGCACAGTCAAGCACTGGTGACTCTATAATTACCTATTTAAGAGATGATTTTTACTGTTGGATCATGAAAATTGTCTATCAGTAAGCATTATGGAAATATTTATGAAATTTTCTAATTGGTTACTTTTGAAAATACTTAAATCTGACTTAAAACATGTTCACATTTAGATTTATGTATTCCATGTAGCAGATGAAGGCTGTATAGAGGATAGTGTTTGTTTATAATTTTCAGGTTTTACTACATTTCCAGACAAGTAAACCAGATTGTCGGGTAGTAAAGTTACTGCTGTTTTTCTAGACAGAGAATGAAAATAGTATACTGTAGAGTGAGGCAACTGGAAGCAAAATCCAGCTGTAAGAGACACCATCTAATCCTCCACTTTGCAGTACACAGTATTATGCACAACAGCCATGGTTATCCAAACTGAGACAAAGGTGAAAGCTCCAATGTCCTCTTCCTTGACATGGTGTGAATAGCATGAATACACTTCAGCTGCTTACTCCTCCATATAAGTCAAGAAGCATAAACATGAGCAACTGACATGCAAAGGAGCAGGGCCGGCTCAAGGTTTTTCTGTGCCCTAGGCCCCCGCCCCTTCTGTCCCAGCACAAGTTGCAAGCACCCTCTGCTGGCACCAAATATGTTCTAGCTAGTCCTCTGCAGCTGCGGGGTGCCCCGGCAAGCCAGGGAAGGGGCGGGGTTTTTTGGCAGGGGCGGGGTTTTTTTGGCTCCCCTAAGGGCTGGCGCACTCTAGGCAAACGCTTAGTTCGCCTAGTGAGTGAGCCAGCCCTGGTAAGGAGGGCTCTACTAAAGCCCTTGTTGCTGTTTACACTGAGAGAGGGGGGTTAGATAGCCCTTTGCATGAGTCGTCCTGTGTATGGGATTCAGCCAGTGCTGATGAATTTCCAGTCATTGTTTTGGTTCAAAATATGGTCCCTCTAAAATTTCACTGATTGCCAGTGGGATACCATTTTGTTCCATAATTCATATGCTTTGTTTTTGTTTGAGACTGTTAAAATATAAAACAGTCATGATGACAGTTGCTTTTTAATATAATTACTATCTCCACAGAAATTCCTCAGATTCTCCACCAAAGGATGAAGAATATAAAGAATCATTAATTTACCATTCAAAAGACCATTACCCCTTATCTGATGGAGACTGGTCTCCTTTGGAAAAGTAGGTCACTTTCTTGTCAATTGTCTGCGTTAAGAATGATGGTATCAAAAAAGAATACAACTTGTAAAGGTATTCTGACCTAAAAATTATCCAGTGGAACATTTGATTTATATTACACTTGAGCTCCACTTTTGTAGTTTGCTGTAGTTTGTGGGATTGTTCTCACTATATATACCTGTGCCCTTACCAACTGACCTGATATTAGTTTTGCATACGTCAGTCAGTTCTTTATGTAGCAATATGCGGAACTCTTTGTGGTCCAACTTTGGACACTTTTGATATGTCTCTGAAACTGACCTGGAACTGAGACTCCTGACAAAACAAGTAAGGTAAATTGATGATGATGGAAAGTAGATGGATTACTATAGTTATACTGTGGAAATCTGTCATTTTTTGTCTGCCCTTCCTCTATCCTTTCCTAGAGAGAGGCTAATTTGAGGCAGATTTCTTGTTGCTTGATAGCTTGGTACAAAATGCTTTCTTCCAAGAGAACTAAGAAGTATTAATTGGGAGATACAACATGGGTTTGGAAGACACAGCTAGTAATTTGTAAATTATTATTGATATTGCATGCTTAGATCTGGAATCCTAGCTGATCAATTTGTGTATGTATTATTACATACTTGCCTAAAATTAAGTGCTCTACCCTCTTTTATTTAAGTCTTAAAAACATGGACATTTCAGTAAGACAGGGCTATAGGAATTTTGATCATGAGGTACTCATGAAAGCAATTACATAAACGTTTTTCAAAATGAAGTGTTACGGTGAGAGCATTTAAAACATAACAAAAGTAAGCTGTTTAGAAGGGACTGTTTGTAATTCTGTTAATGTGATTTGTTTCTAACCTCTTTTTTCACATTCTGAAAACCCGGTTTGGCTTTCTGCCCTGCTACTGAATAACTGAGGCTCTGTTAAACTGGCAAAAACACTCAGGAAGGGGGACGGACCCTGAACAATAATGTCTTTAACACAACAACTTTGTTCTGTTTCTACAGCCCTTTTAACCAGGCAGCTTGTCCTAAAAGTGATTCAGAACTGGAAGTTAAACCTGCAGAGAGCTTACTGAGAGCAGAGTCGCACATGGAATGGACATGGGGAGGCTTCCCTGAATCAACCAAGGTAAAGTTATATGAAGCAGCTTTTTCTGTGAGGTTTTGGTAGTGATGCAGGACTTCTTTTTTCTCCTGAAGAGAATGATTCTTTTATCAAACAGCTACATGTTTGTGAATATAGAAATAACATGATAGGAATAACATGAAGGTAGCACCCTCTTGTGGTTTATCACTGTTCTTTTTAAAATGTTGCTGCACTAAATTCTGCATGTTCATTGTGTAGTTATCGGAGTGACTGTGAATTGAGTAAAGGGTATTGTTTGTGTTCCTTTTGCAGAATACTGTGCATCTGAAGTCTAATGGTTGCTGTTACAGTACATGCATATCTTTTTGCATGTACAAATGATGGTGTCTTAGTGAGTCTCCAGTACTGCCTCAGGGGTCATGTGTCTCTCAGCACAGGGTCCACTCCTTTAGCTGCTGGAGGTCCCAGTCAGTGATGACTTTCTCCTTGACTTGTGTGCCTTAGAAATCTGGATTTTTTTTTTTGAAAACTGGAAGCTATAAGACTTATTTTTCCAATGCATTATCATTTTATGTAAATGCATTTACATTTTGGACAGGGAACTTAAATCGACATGTTTTATTTCCTGTTTGAATTAATTGTCTTTATTTTCACTGAGATCTGCCTCTAAAATGAATTCTCTTGTGCTTTAAAAGTTACATACATGGGACTGTTTTAGAAATTGCCTCTAAATGAGCAGATGCTGATGCATTATGTCATTGGCACAAGTCTCAATTTGGTTTATATTGGGAACCAAGATGCTGCACAGTTGCTGTTTGTAGAATTGTTCAGATGAGATGGTTCAATCTATTATCTTCATAATGATCTAAGAAAGTGGTGTAGTACCTTCTTCAGAATTAGGTGGGAAGGTTTGATTTAAACATATTTTTAAAGGCTGTGGCAATATATTCTGGTAAGGCTGCACCTAGTTACTGACATGAAAGTGTATACCCAGAATTAAACTTTGTTGGTGCCTCTGGACTCAAACTTCATTCTGTTCCTTCATACCAACACAGCTGCCCATCTGAATCTATTTTAAAATAAAGACTAGTACTATTTTATATGCATATTTTATTAGGGATGCTTTTGTTACTGTAAAAAACAAAGGTCTGCATTAGGTGGTCTGTTTCATGCTTGAGATAACCAAATGAGATTTTGTGGCTGTGAGATATATGAACCTGGGTCGTCCAAGTCCAACACTCTAACCATGACACAGCAGTACCTTTGTGACTCATACAGGTGGTAAACTAAAGCATGCTTAGAAAAAGAACACTCTTCCTTTTCAGGTAAGCAAGAAAGAAAAACTAGAGCATCCTAGAACTGTCACACTCACCCCAACAGAGAAGACTCACTTCAGAGTCATCTCCAGCACTGACACAGTGGAAGATGACATTTTGGTGAACAATTCTGTTTGCATGGTACTGAAACCCGAACCAAGAACTCATCCTCTCCTTAAGGAGCTAGATATAAGAGACAGACTTGCTTCTACATCGGCAGAACGTGCTCTGGAAATTCTTACAGACTCATCTGCATTGGATACTGATATTCTTCCCAGTCCATTAGTGGATTCTCCATCAGAAACTAAACAATTGGCAAAACTTGACTCTCCATCAAAGAAGAAAGGTATTAATCTTCAAAAGTCTTCTTTTAACAATTTTTTATTTTTCCTGCTAGTTCTCAAATATTTAACCAGTTTTCCAAGGAAAAACAACTGCTCATTTAGAAAGGTGTAAGCAGGGGATCCACGAGAACTCATTTCCCTTCCCCCACTATTTCCTCTTTCCCTTCCTTGAAAGCCCCATAGCGTCTTCTCTTTTCCCGCTACCTTGTCTCCTTCACACCTACTAGCCAACTTAGCTTTATCTGATCCCCTGTGTCTTCAGCTTTCCCTTCTTCCCCCCCTCCTGGCTAGCCAGCCAAGTTGTACAGTAGGGAGCCTGCAAGGACTTTTGTGGGATACCTCACTTTCTCCTGTATCCCCTCGCTATGCTATTTCTCTTTCCCTCCTAGCAGCCTCATATCCTCACTTTCCCCTGCTTCCTTCTCTCCTTCCTTCCTACCCACCAACCACCCTACCTTTTATCTGTCTCCCATTTTTAGCTATATTTATTATTTATTTATTAATTCATATCTCACCTTTCTCCATAATGGGGAATCAAAGTAGTTCACATCATTCTCTTCTCCATTTTATCCTCAGAACATTCCTGTGAGGTAGGTTAGGCTGAGTCGCCCAGTGAGCTTCCACAGTAGAGTGGGGATTTGCACGTGGGTGCCCCAGATCCTAGTCTGAAACTAACCACTACATTACACTGGCTTTTGTGAGGTGGCTGCTGTTGAACAGTTGCAAGCAGCTAGGTGAGTTGTGCAAGTTGAGTGGTATTGAGTTGGCCTCTCTCAAAGGCCAAACGAGCCCTGGAAAGGGCCCTGCCCCCTTCTCAGCCTTGAAGGCTGACAATACTGTTGTGGTTGCCTAGGAATGTCCTCTGAGGGAATTTATTTCTTAAAGCTACAGACACTGTTTCAGTCTTTTGGCGTGGGGTTTAACCTCCTCCCAGTGTGGGTGGTTTCTTTTAGATTTTAAATTTCTCTGCAAACCTTGGGGTATTTTCAGGTTTGTATAAAGTTCTGCCTTGTCTGTTTATTTATTTCATTAGTTTTATATTTATTTATTTCATTAGATTTATAGGCCGTCCTCCCTGCAAGCGGGCTCAGGGCGGTTAACAAATTGGGTACGTATGCCAAAAAGTAAAACAGTTAAAAACAAGATAAAACAATCAATTACCATCATTTATAACAGTACAAAAGTGCTCTTGCTGTCTCAAAAGATCTACAGTAACAAGGTGGCCTCCTGGTGGTGGTGGCCCCTAATCGATGATGAATGACAGGCAGCACTGTTGTTCATTTGTCATAGGGCCATCATGTCCCCTGATGTTACCCAGCCCAGTTAGTGGTGGTGGTGCAGTGGCAGTGGCTCCTACTCAAAAGCCTGGTGAAAGAGCTCTGTCTTACAGGCCCTGCGGAACTGCGCAAGGTCCCGCAGGGCCCGGATCTCCTCCGGGAGCTCATTCCACCAGGTAGGAGCCGCCACCGAAAAAGCCCTGGCCCTAGTTGCTGCAAATCTGGCCTCTTTGGGGCCTGGAATCACCAGAAGGTGTTGTGTCCCCGACCGTAGTGCCCTTGGGGGAACATGTGGGGAAAGACGGTCCCGTAGGTATGTCGGACCTTGGCCATATAGGGCTTTAAAGGTAAGAACCAGCACTTTGAAGCAAATCTGGTATGCTATTGGCAGCCAGTGCAGCGCTGTCAGCACAGGCCGGATGTGTTCTCGCCTAGAGAGACCCATCAACAGCCTGGCTGCAGCATTCTGCACTAGCTGCAGCTTCTGGACTCCAGATTTGGCCATGTTGAGAATTATATATATTGACAAGTGGGGACCCACATGGAACTTGTGAGAATGGGCATCCCCTTCACTCTGCCTTTGCTCCCCCACCCCTTCTCTGTTTCTTCCCTCTCCACTCCCTGGGCTGTTCCCACTGCTCATGCCTCTGCTCCCCCCACCCTTCTTAGCATTTGTACCTCAACAGGGCACAGGAGAAGGAGCATTGCCACCTCAGCATCAGGGATGGCTTAGGAGTCTCACATATCCTCCTCACCTGTCCCAAGTGTCACTGTCTCAGCAGAGGAAGGGCTGGCAAGTCTCACACCTCCTTCCTTGCCCACCTCCACTTTTAGCACTGCTGCAGGGGGAGTGTTGCTGCTTCAGCTGCTGGGAGGGCTAGTGGGTTCCATGTCTTCTTCCTTGCCCCTCTCCAGTTTTGTTTCTTCAGTGGCTGATGGGCACAGAGCACAGTGGCTTCTGCTCCTTCTCCCCTGCCCTCCTTCTCTTTGCACACACCCTGCTTTTGAAGAACACTTGTGTGTACTTTCACAGACAATTGTTCTCTGTTTGGGTTTTCTTTTGTAACCCCCTTTTTTTTACTTTTAGGATTTTTCTGCAAACCTGCATCTCTCCCCAGGTTTGTAGAAAAATCTCCTTTATTTATTCATGGCCCCATTCCCCATTTTATGTATCCACAGATGTGGCTATGTTGAAATTAGATATACTGATAAAGAATCGCAAGGTCAACCCTGACCTTGATAGCCCAGGCAAGCCCAGTCTCATCAGATCTTGGAAGTTAAGCAGGGCCAACCCTGGCAAATATTTGGATGGGAAACCTCCAGAGAATACCAGGGCGAGGGCGCCAGAGGCAGGCTATCAAGCCACTTCTCTGAATGCCCCCCATGCCCCAGTAAGAATTGCCAGAGTTCGCCATGACTTCCAGGCATGGGCACACATTCTCATTCATTCTCTCTCCCTCCCCCCCTCAGCAATTTAATGTTTAAAGCATCTGCAATGTAGACAGTAAAATTATATTGGCTAGATTGTTGTTCAGATTCATAATGGGTCTCTTCAGCCTTCCATCACCCATTAACATGTTTATTTAAATAGCATGAGAGAGGCTCAAAAATACTTTCAGTGCAACATATAAAAACAGCCTTGCAGAAGTTAGTAACTGGTTTGCTGGTTTGTTTGTTTTTTAATCTGATAAGAGTGCTTTATTAGAACATTAACATGGAACTTGCATTTCTGTTCTTTCGATATGGCGTTTTAAAATGTAGTATATTCTCCAGTTGTTCTAAATGAGCACGTTTTCCAGGGACACATAAAAGAAGCCAGCACCAAGGGCCTGATGACATATATTTGGATGACTTGAAGGCTTTGGAACCTGAAGTTGCAGCTCTCTATTTTCCCAAGAGGTACTTCTAATGTGGCAGACCACGCTGAGTATTGCACAGTGATCTTTTGTTCTTTAAGGCTGTAGTTCTGGGGTACCTTCCATAGCGTAAGCCTCATTGAATAATATAGACTTGTTTAGAATTTATATTTTAATCAATAAGGGATTTTAAAAAGCATAAATTTGGCTGGATTGAACCCCAGTTGATTAAGAAGTGATTTTGTTAAAATTGTTATCTCTAGAAGAGATTGAATACTTCCTTATGAAGAAATGCTTAAGAAGTTGGAGAGTTTTGGTTTAATAAAAAAATACATTTATTTATTAATTTATTAATGCGATTTCTACCCCACCCTCCCCGCGAATGGACTCAGGGTGGCTAAAATAGGGAGTTTACAGAACAGGGGCTTGCAAAAAGTACAAACACCATGGAAAATATGAAGAGAGAAAGCATCCAGTCATAACACTAAAAAGAATCCTGATGTACAGTTTCCATACCTTTTTGGAATATAAATGACTTTGTAAAAGCTTTAACTCTTAGGGGTCTTTTTGTTTCTAAATAATCCATGGTTTTTTGCTCTCTTTTTTTTTGGGGGGGGGGGAATGCACTGACTTACAGCTCAGTTTCAACTTTCTGGGTTTTTCCTCTTGTCCCACACTGTACTGGGCTTCCTCTTATGCCTGAAAACAAACATTTAAAAATAAGCTAGTCGTTAAAAAAAACCCCACCCCTCACTCAAATAAATAAGCCATGATGTTGCTGCAGGCTCATGTAATGGAGAATAGAAAATGGCTGCCATAATTTTTTCATCCTAACTCCTCTGTAGTCTTACTCTCCCACAGAAGTTTATAGCGGCAACCAGAAAACTCTTCTTTTATACATCTGAAGCAGAAGTGGTTCTGTCTCCAACTCTTTCCTTTGTAGCTTTCCCTTTGTGGCTTTTGAAAAGAGCCCTGTTTGGTGGTATTACAAATAGAAACACAAAGTGGGAAGGAGAAATCAGCACAGAAGCAAATCTTGCCCTGTTATGCACCCCCTCCCTTTGCAGACCTGCCTGGCTCACCTGCCACTGGTTAGCCAGACAGAAATAATACAAGAAGGGCTAGCGAGAGCCTGCTGATGCTGCTTCGCCAACTGCCTGCAGCTTCTCTTGGCTTTGTCACTAATGTACTGAGTGTGCTCAAGGCTGTGTAGAGGACAACACTGCACGTAGGCTGGTTTGCACGCTTAAAACACAGGGAAAGATAGTCTGTATAACCAGTTTGGATAGCTCTTCACTGCCTTTATTAAGTGATGAATGAACTCCCATTGGACTGATCTGGAATAGAGTTTGGCAAACAGAATTATTTTCTAAAAACTTAGAAAATAGCATTGTTTCCTCCAAGTCCAGTTCTAAAAATCTGACTCTTTGTGCTCACTGGGGTGGAGAGGTCAGTGGCATCTTTTCCCAAGCCACCAGGGCACACTTCTTGACCCTGAATCCCTGGGGTACATTACGATGTCAACAAGGATCTGGTCTTTAAAAAAACACGCACAAAACCATTGCATATAATTTTGTATAGTGATATCCTTTCAGTTTTTGTCAGAAGCTTGGTTTTACAAATGGCCACATTGCTGCTTGTTCATGGCAAATTGAGCCTCACTAGTTGCCACAGTAACTTAAGTCAGGCGTCAGGAAAGTAGACCAAAGGTCCCTGGGCAAAGCTGTTTTTCCCAAAGGGTTTTTCGTATGTGTGTTTCTGAGATGCTCCAAAAATTAAAATGGGAAATTATGACGCACAGTACAGCAGGAATGAAAGAAGACTGTATGACTTGGGGAAAGAAAGGACAACAATATGGGGTGGTGCCATTGTGAAAGCTTGTGACCGTCTCTCCCACTGATCTTCCATTCCAAACTGTAGTGATAGGGAAAATCTTACTGGATTTTTATGGCGTTAGAGAGAATGTGACATGGCTTCAGTACAGAGTTCCTTCTGTGGTTCTTTAGTTTCTTTCATGCAGTGCATTGTTCATGAGTAGAATTTAGTGCCACAAGAACTAAGTGATGGTCACCAGCTTGTATCTTCAGTCTTATAACCCGCTTGGTATGGCTGCTGCTGAGTGGTGTATGGATTGTTCTGTAGCACACTACCACAGTTGTCTAATTACACTCTATGATGGTATGTGAAAACTTTATCCACACTTGAGTCACTACTAGCTGGTAACAGTCACACAGTCTCTTCAGCATGCACTGCTAAGGCTTTAGCTTAGTGAAAACAGAATGTTTTCATGCTGCAAGAAGCCCTTATTGCAGCTTCATGGAAGACTGCCATAATCTACAGCAGCAGAACGTCATTGTTCAGAAGCAGTACAACTCTGATTTTCATCATGCCCTGCTAGACAGCTAGGAAGCTACGGGAGATAATGGTGAACTAGATAAATCTCTGGCCCAGAAGAGCAAGGCAGTTCTGACATCTGAGAGACTGTAATGATCTGGTGTTTGTTGAAAGTAGAATTGCAAAGCTACGTTAGAGTTTCTAACCATCCCTTCACCAAGGTATTCCTGATTCGTTGCTGTTACTAGACAGGTTTTAAAATAATGAGTTGTGTACATGAAAATCTCCTTCTTTCCCTTCAGTGACTCTGATCCAGGTTCCAGACAGTGGGTGGAATCTGACACCCTGTCTGGGTCACAGTCGCCACAATCTGTGGGAAGTGCGGCAGCTGACAGTGGCACAGAGTGTATGTCTGATTCTGCTATGGACTTACCTGATGTCACTCTCTCTCTTTGTGGAGGTCTTAGTGAAAATGGAGAGATATCTAAAGGTCTGTAAGAATCAGTTTTATTCTTAGTATAGTCAATGGAAGCCTATATTTTTAATAGTTTTGAGAAAATTGATTATTGTGGATCAGAGTGCAGCATCAAAAATCTTTAAAAAGCCATCATGTATCTGTCTAAAAATAGACCAGTGGTTCTCTTCCTAAAGGCATTTTCCTGTTGAGATATAGCAGAATGCCTACGTGTGGCTGGCTGGCTTGAATGGTGAAACTGGCAAGATGTCTTCTTAGAATGAATTATTATGCTGCTAGGCTTACTGTGATGGGAGACTTTGGAAAAGGATAATGAAGGTTTGGTTCAAAAGCTGTATTTCAACAAGTTGCTGCTAAACAGATGTATATGTAGGGCAGGCAAGCATTTAGAGGCAAGTGGCTTTTTAATACTGCTAGACATATTGACATTAACATTTAATTAACATTTTTAATCACTGTTGCAACAGAAGCATTCCACTAGACTTTGGAATTCTGTTGAGTACTCAGAAGAATATGTAAGTTAATGTGTTGTGATATTGTGGTAGTGTAACAATGACAACAGCTACAGCCAGCAGTACAGTTGCATTTCTGATAGCAAAATAACCTTCACCTTTTATTCCATTTATAAATGTTATTATTATTTTTTTTAAAAGAATTTTCAGCTTTGGCTTCTCCTGAACTACTTATACATTACATCAATGTCTGTTGAAATAAGTGTGATTGAGGAAAGGCTTACCAGGATGCCACCAAAAATAACTTCTACGTGGCAGGTGATTCCTGACTCACCTTACACAGTGTTGAATCTCCATGCCCAAGGCTTCTGCTAGCTGGGATGTGCAGAGTTACAGCCAGATGGTACTTAAATATGCCTTGGGAGGGAAATGAATACACTCCCATTTGAACATTACAGAAGTACAAAAATGACAAGTGGTATTCAGCTGCCATTTTCAAACATTTGTTATAACATAAGAGAACTCTTTCTGCTGATGAAAGTAAAAGCCCCAAGAACTCTGACCATTTCCCTGAACTGGATTAGATTTGTCAGTTGCCAGAGTAAGGGTTTTTTAATGAACTTTTGTAACCACATAGAAAACTACATTTCCTGTTTTCTAAAGTTGCTTTGCTTTTGTTCATTACTTCCTTTATGTAGGGTTGCATGGGTTTTGAGCTAGAGTTAAGGGACTCTGCAGTTCATAAGAGCAGCATCTAAACTATGATCATTTAATGAAGATGCACCCGCTTGCAAAAGGAATATAATTTATATCATTTCTACATGAGGAACTAGATCGAGGTGGTGTTCTTAAGGAGGAGAAACTGTTTTGATAACTGATACAATGTCCTTGCATTGCAGAAAAATTTATGGAGCATATTATTACTTACCATGAATTTGCTGAAAACCCAGGACTTATAGACAATCCTAATCTGGTAATAAGGATATACAATAGGTAATATTCTATATATTTTCTATTAAATATTGTTTTTTTATGTTATTTTACAATAAATTTTACCACTTAATAAGCACTATAGCAGTCGTTCAGTTTTATTTCACCTCTTAGAAATAGTACATAAAACTGAACACAATTTAATGAATACTTCATTATTATGTAACATCATTAAATTTATAGCATAATATTTGAGCTTCTACGGAAGGAAAATAAGCTACAAGAAATACATAATCATTTTCTGTTTTCACTGGTGTGTTTCATCACAGTTGTTACACTTTTGTTGGATGTATATTTTGATGAACTGTCTTCCGTATAACAGGTACTATAACTGGGCATTGGCTGCTCCCATGATTCTTAGCCTGCAGGTGTTCCAGAAGAGTTTGCCACAGGTAATGCAGTGAATTGGATGGGAACAAATGAATATGCCAAAATATATGAGACCAGAATATCATCTTAGAGTGTGATCACACGTGCCAGAAAAAAATGGGGTGGGTGGGGGAAGCAAGGCTAATTTCCCCAGAGGAAATAGACCTGCAGTTACACAATCACACCTCCTTTTGAAGCTGCGGGCGCAGCCCATCAGTGTGTGATCAGATGCAATTGTGGATGAGTCTTTTTTTTTTTGGTGCCGTTTGTTTCCCATGCGCTTAAATGAGGAACCGATGAACTGCACCACCACAATGAGGGCTCCCTATGGAGTATGTGATGATGAACATACTGCGAGGGGGGGAATGACAGCATGGAGTCGGGATGGCCTGATCGGACCATCCTGATGCCATGAGAGCGTGCTGGAGCGATCAGACAGGGGAAAGTCCATCTGTGGCGTGTCGCAACCCATTTACTATTGGATTTCCTCCGGTGTCTTTTAACTCCGCTTCTGTGGCGGAGCAGAATGGGTTGCTGATGGCTGCAGGGCACTTCCCGGAGGTGGTTGTCTGATCGTGCCCTTTAAATCTGCCCAGCATTCACACCTATGTCGGGTCGAATTGTGCATATGATTGCAGCCTTAGGAAGGAAGGGCTTTGCTTCCTGTTTGCCCCACATTCTTGAAGTGTTGCTATGGGGGGAACAGATCAAAAGCTGGCATAAAGCTAGGGCAGGGTGCCACATGCGATCATGTCTCCAGATGCCTTTGTGCCATTGGAGGGACTTAGGGGCATCTTAGCTTTCTGTGAGGGAAGAAGCACCACTAGGCAGGCAAATGGCAATATGTGGGCAATTTGTAGGCTGTTTCTAAGCTGGCATTCCCCCCTCTACCAAAACTATGTACCTCCAGTTTGTGCATCCCTAGACAGAGAGATAGAGAGCTACAGATATAAATATACATACACTACATTATTGCCCTGGCCAGGATGCCCCAAGTTAGCCTGATCTCATCAGATTTTAGAAGCTAAGCAGGGTGAACCATACTTAGTGTTTGGATGGGAGGGTACGAGGTAAGTCCAAGGTTGCTATTCAGCATTAGGCAGTGGCAAACCACCTCTGTTTGCCTTGAAAACCCCCTGACAGGTGTGACTTGATGGCCCTTTCCACCAACACCACCATATCATGCAGGGTGTGACCTGAGGCCTTATTGTATATACAAACTACATTTTTATGATTTTAGGCTACAGTTGAATCTTGGATTAAAGATAAAATGCCAAAAAAGTCTGGAAGATGGTGGTTCTGGCGTAAAAAAGACAGCTTAGTTAAACAGGTAAATTAAATTCATTGGTTGATCATACTTTGTTGTAATTCTGATTGGTATCTTCCTTCATGTTTATCAGAGCAATAGCAATACATGCTCGGTTTATTTGAGCCAAGCATCATAATCCTAAATTTCCCAGTAGTAATTTCTAACTGAATTCTGCAGCAGTGTGGGAAGCTGTTCATACGTAGCGTAGTTTTGGAGGCTAATACTACATTATTAGCTTATAAAATATTAATAAAATGAGATGAATGAAATAACTATCCTGAAGCAGTCTTTATATCATTGAATTCAGAAAGAGAATACTTCAATACTTACTCGTGTGTTCACAACTAAGTAGTCATGTTGATCAGAAATATTGCATGTTATCTTTCAGCTCAGGTGGCAGTGAAGGTTGGTAATGTGTTGATGTTTTCATATATTCTTTCATCTAATAGCTTCCTGAGGCAAAGGAAGGGAAATCAGAAACTCCAAAAAGTGAAGCTGCTATGAAGGAACAAGTTGACAGCCGGTAGGTTTCATTCAGTTGAGGTTATATTTGGAGTGAATGCCTGACCTTTGGGGGAAAAAGGAATTTGCTGCTGAGTAGCACTTCTTAATGAAGCTTCTGACCAGGACTTGGGAAAGTACATAAAATGCACTTTAAGATACTCTGACACTGCGTAAATATTCAATCTATTCATTTTGCTGTTTCCAAAAATATTAGAATAGTTGAAGAAGCATTAAAACCATAAAATGTTCCAAGAGCACATCTTTTTTTTTTTTAATGATGGTTAGAATGTAGAATACCTGAGCATTTCTTTTAACTGGCTCTGAAAGTCCTGATATATATTATGACTGTTTTTATGTCATATTAGGCCTATAGATGATTCTTCTAGTGATGAAGGATCACAGGAACTGAAAGAATCCTTGAAAACAGATTCTGTTTCAGTTGAACATCCAAGCCATGGAAATTCTACCTCATATAAAAAGTCACTACGATTGTCTTCAGATCAAATCGTAAGTATAGACATCCTGATGCTTCTAAATGATTCTGAATTCAATACAACAGACCTTGCCAAGGGAAGTACCGTTGGAGAAGTAAAGGTCCACTTGCCATTTTTTTCTGAAGAACTTTTTTGGTATATTGTTAATCATTCTGGGATCTGGTCTATCTTTGCAACTTCTAGAAAAATCCTCCTTCACTGGAATGACCCTCCCCCTTATTTATTACCATAATTTTAGTTCAGTACTGTTTATGTGTATTATAGGAACAGAATGGCACATATTCAGGTTGCTGATTATCACTATTATGTGGTAGAAAGTGCCGACTTACGGTGACCGTGTAGGATTTCCAAGGCAAGGTTTGCCATTGCCTACCTCTGTGTAGCAGCCCTGTACATCCAGATACTAATCAGGGCTGACCCTGCTTGGCTTCTGAGATCTGAGGAGATCAGGCTACCTTTATAGCAAATGTCAATGTTTTTTCAAAGTACATCATATTGAAAATAATCATGTGGACTAGTAAATACTTCAGTGTTGATAACTGATGTGTTAATGGTTCTGGTATTACAGTGCAGCTCATGAACTATGTTTCCATCAGAATTTTATCTCCATTTTTGTGCTGATTGAAAGAAATGCCAGAAGTTGATAGAACAGTAACCTTTTCTAAGGTCCTTCTTTGTTTGAGAACACTAAAGGCTTGTAGAAAAACAGCCTTCAGCTGAAAAAAGGGTAGTGCCCGTGTAGTTCCCAGGATCCTTAGAATTTTGGCCCTTTTCTTGCACTTTTTAAATTATCTGGCAGTCTTCACAGACTGGAGAAGCTAACTTGAAGGATCAGGGTATAAACAACAACTTTTAACTTCAGAGGAAGACATCTTATAGTATATAAAATGGTAAGGCTTTCCTGGGCTTTACTCAGATAGGCACTTCAATTCTAAATATATTTATTAACTTACTTTGATGCAAGTCTTACTTATTTGGAACATCAGCCTACCTCAGTCCAATGAATACATTTAATGAAATAGGTTTCTTTGCTTTGCGTCTGTTTCAGACATGAACTGTGGTTTTTCAGTTAGTCTTGAGGTGGCAGATGTTAATGTTAAGAGTTCATTATGTCAAGGTTGGACCTGTATCCACTCTATCTCAGTTCATGATTTTGATGGTGACCTTGTGCAGTTTTGGTATTTTGGCTTAACTGGTTTGTAGAAAGAGGAGGGTGATTTCCCACTCAAGCTGCTGCGGGGTTGCGTCCGCCGTTTGCCCCGAGATTTTTAGTCAATTTCACACGAACCGCGAAGCTGCGTCGACGCAGCCCCGCTGCTTCGTTGAATTGACTCAAAATCGCGGCTTCGGCCGCGCATTTCCTCGCAGCAGTTTGCGTGGAAATCACTCGAGTTAGACATTCTGAATGCAATTACAAAAATTCTGCATATAACAATACTTCATTTTAGCACTGGAATTTAAAGACTTTTGCAAGAGGAACACTGCATTCCTTTTTTGTTAACTTGAATCGTTCCTTTTGATTTTAAAGGCAAAGCTGAAGCTTAGAGATGGCCCAAATGATGTCGTGTTCAGCATTACAACCCAGTATCAGGGGACTTGCCGTTGTGCAGGAACAATATACCTATGGAATTGGAATGACAAAATCATAATTTCTGATATTGATGGGACAATAACAAAGTAAGCTCCACTGCTGCACTGCCATCTGTTTGTGTTCCATAAGGCTGAGAAGATTGTTACTGAGAAAATTTCTGGATTCAAGAACAAGCAACTTTGTTTAATTTCTGCATGCTTCCATCTCCCCCCCACTTCTGCCCAAATCTTTGCTGCGATCTGATGTAATGGGTTAGAATATGTCAATGTCTAACTTATTTACTGAAACCAGTGAATAGCCTTTGAGTATATTAGGCAGTACTGGGTCTTTTTATAGCTGCTTTGATTAATGTTTCCATCTGTTTCCATCTTGTTCTAATTATTATGCCTGGTTTAGGTCTGATGCTTTAGGACAGATTCTACCACAACTTGGTAAAGACTGGACACATCAGGGCATTGCAAAACTGTACCATTCTATTAACGAGTGAGTATCTTGTTTGTAATAGTGTTGTGGAGCATAGAAATAATTTATTATACCAGTTCTGCTAATGATTGACTATCAGCACTTTGGCTTTGTACAACTTTGGCATGTTTAACTGGAAAAAAAATCCCCTGGATTTATCCTATTTTACACTTCAACTCTATCAGTCTGTACCTTATTCAGAAACTATATTTCAATTCAGAGCATAACTGGAACTTGAAGTATCTTTGGTTAAATATATAACATACAGAGAAATTTAAGTTCTAACAGATATCCCCTTGTAACTTGTTTGCCTTCTACAAGCTGCACACTCTGACATGCATGAGTAGGTCTTGTAATAATACACAAGCCCAGGTCAACCTTTTGTTATTGTCCATGGGGTTTTCTTGGCAAAGATACTGGAGCTGCCATTTCCTTCTCCAGTGGTGCTAGGAAAGATTGAAGGCAAAAGAAGGATGACATGGTTAGACAGTGTTATTGAAGCAGCGAACATGGGGTTGAAATACTTCGGGGGACAGTGGAGGACAAGAGGGCCTGGCGTGATATGGTCCATGGGGTCACAAAGAGTCGGACTCGACTGTGTGACTGAACAGCAACAGTAACAACCAGGTCAACTTAACCCAAGGGAGATTTCCTGGGTTAAGTGTGGGATTGAATGTGTGACAGCAGTTTTGGCTGTTTCACAGAAGCAGTGAACATCACTGCGTTTTCTGCCAGTTCATTGCCTGAAGATTCCTTGTGCTACCATGATCCAGCAATGGAGACGGTACCACTCTCTGCCTACCTATGGATTTCCCATTGTTATTTCTATCCTTCCCTGTGTAGAAGGGTTAAAGGAGTCTCCTGTGCTGTTAAATGACTAGTTTGCTTAGTAAGATCAGCTTTAATGAGGTCACCACACTGGAAGGTTGTGGCTGTATCTGGAGGCTAGACTATTCAGTCATGGGTCTAGGAGGAGAACAGCAGAAGCTGGTGAAAAATGCTAACTAGGAGGCATGGAACACCAAGGGGAGGCATATTTTAAAAAGGCGGTTGAGGACCTTATGAAGAAGTATAAAAGCCTGGGTTTGTTTCAGAACTTTGTTCACCGAGGTTTTTTAAAATGTCTGTGATGCCCCTGATACTGCGAACTTCTACAAGAAGCTGCTTCTACAAGAGTTAAATGTTGGGAGGGGTATAGAGTAGGTGGAACTTTATAAAGATTCAGATGTAGTATATCTAACCACAAACCATTTTTTTGTGTGAAAAAATGTGCCTAGAAGTGTTACACAAGTCTAGAGTGCTGACTTCCTCTTCTAGTTTATGTGCTTAAAGTCTGCCGTTTTAAAGGCCCCTGTTAACATAACAAATTTCCCACAAGAAAAATACTTTGGCATAGATGAGGGGGAAAAAACCAACAGCCATGTTTTAAATCGTTATACATGGCCCTGAGACTATAAACTTAGACTGTGTTGGCAAACCATTCTAGGTATTTTAAGCCTCATACAAAGAAGAAGATAAATGCACTTATGGTCTTTGAGAATATTTTAAAATGATTTTGAATAGCTATCGGCTGGTGGTCCCTGGCCCCAAAGATATCCAGCTGTCCTCAGTCAGAGCCTGACCCCAACCTGAATACCACCAGGGCCCTGTGGGATCTTATGCATTTCCACAGGGCCTGTAAGGCAGAGATCTTCTACCAGGCATTTGGTTGAGGACAGCAACAGTTTCCATTCTAGCTGGCACCCTCTTCTGGCCTCCAGGTCAGCTCTCCCTCTTCTTCCCTTGCCCACGAGGTAGCCCGGCAGTCTGGAATTTTAGTTCGCTATCTGGAGTTTTAACTTTATTTATTGGTGTACTTTAACTCTTTAACAGTAGAGTATTTATGTTTTATCCACTATTGTACATCACCCAGAGCCCTACAGTAGCAAGGATGGGCAATTAAAAAATCTAATAAATAAATAATAGTAAATTACCTAATTGTATGTGAAATAGTTTCTGGCTGAGATCTTCATTAACACACCCTTCTCCAATCAGCTGTTTTGTAGAATAAAGGTTGGGTAGAGCTGGAAGAGCTGCCTCACCTTTGCAAGTGCAGTAGGATTGCCAGGCTGAGTGGGACCTTTTAATATTATAAGAATTTGCCTTGGAGATTGATGAAGATAGGTAGGCATGTTAGTCTGTCCGTAGCAGACTAACAGTAGCTGTAGCAGTGACTGAAGAAGTGAGCATGACTCATGAAAGCTCATGTCCTCCTACAAATTTTGGTAGTCTTTAGGGTGCTACAAGAATTTACCTTGTGAAGAGAAATCTTCTTAATCTAAAATATCAGTGAAATGTATTTTGTTCCTTAGGAATGGCTACAAATTTTTGTATTGTTCTGCTCGTGCCATTGGAATGGCAGATATGACAAGAGGGTACTTGCACTGGGTCAATGACAAAGGAACAATCCTACCCAGAGGGCCCTTGATGTTGTCTCCCAGCAGTTTGTTCTCTGCTTTTCATAGGTATGTAAACAAAAGGCATCATTAATATCTTTCGAGTACTGGGTTGTGAAGTATGACTTCAGGAACTGAATACCTCCACTTGTCATTTATGGTACCTTTGGTTTTATAGAGGCATGGATAGTCTGTTGTGTTCTTCAATAAATTGTGGCTTGTAAATATTTCATTTGTATCACCACAGGAAAGGCTTCTGCCAGATAGGAACAGGAGTAGTTATAACAGAGGTCCTTTTTTCACTTTTAATTCAGTATTATTAATGTTTATGACTATCTAGTCGTTGCTGGACCTTGGTAAGATCCTGAAACCATTTTTTATCAACTGATCATTGGGACTATAGTTTTCTTTTTAAAACAATTGGTGCGAGGCTGAAGTCCACCCCATCCTTGTGTAGTAGAAACATCACATCTTCTAACTGCTTTTTACTACTATTCTGTGAATAGTTTTTCACAGATCTTTCTATATAGGCTGGTGTTGAAGCTCAGTCTTTTGAAGGGCTAAGTTAAACTAGTGAAAGGACATGTAATTTCACTGGTAGAAGGACTGGGGTGAAGGAAGGACCCGCAAACTTTTTTGTCCCTGTGTGCTCCATCCTTTCATCCCAGCTTTTCTTGTTCTCTGCTCTCTGGACACAATATTTCCATTGATTTTATTTCTCCCTGCAATTCCTTGTTGCTCCTCTTCCCTCTACCAACCTCTGCATCTCTTCTCCTTTCCCAGCCACCATCTTCCTGGCTCTCTTCCTTCCTCTGACATCCATCTTTCTCTCCCCTCTGCCAGTGCAGAGCTTTTCCTTTCCCATGGAAATGAATGGTTTATAAAAATTATGCATGGGGAGGAGAGAGTTGGCAAAGGGAAATTTTTCTCCCACTCTCAAAATAGTAGAACTCGAGGGCATCCAATGAAGCTGATGGGCAGTAGGTTCAGGACAAACAAAAGGAAATACTACACAGAGATAATGATTAAAATGTGGAATTCACTGCCACAGGATGTCATGATAGCCACTGGAATAAACAGCTTTAAAAGGAGATTAGATAGATTCATGGAGGATAAGTCTATCAGTGGCTGCTAGCCATGGTAACTGAGAGGAACCTCCACATTCAGGTGCACTAAACCTTTGAATTCCAGAGCCTGGGGGCAACGTTGGGCTTCTGGTTGGCCACTGCATGAGACTGGATGCTGGACTAGATGGACCATTGGTCCAGCAGGGTTCTTTTTATGTTATTAACGTAATGTTGGAGAAAGTAAGACACCAGTAGGGCAGGTCTAAACCTGTTTTGAGTCTCTGGTGGCCTCAGCTGTTAAGAATCAAGCTAGTTCCAATATATATAGCTTTAAGGTGTTCTTGTTGGTCACTCTAGAATGTGGCATAGTAGAGTAGGATGGGATAGAACAGGTTGTAACCATCTGAATATGCAAGTTCTCAAACTGAAGTTGGATCTCGGATGCCTGGGAGAAAGGCAGGCATATAAATAATTTTGGGAGAAAGGCAGGCATATAAATAATTTAGGGACTTGGGTTAACATTTTATGACACACTGTACTGGAAGTTTTAGTAGTTACACACTTACAAGGAAAACATCTTTGAAAAACTTCAAGCATTCTGGAGAAAAAGTGCTGCTGTTTACAGCTTAATGTATGCTAATGTTTTTCCATGCCCAGGAGGAAGTACAACAGGAATACAGTAAGTACTAGGAATGTATAAGTGAACCAATCCTTACTTCAATGAAAAGCAAACACCAATAGTTAGTAATAGTGTTTCAGTTTAGAGAAGCAGTAGTTTTTTTCAAGTGTTACCCAAATACCATCTTAGGCCACATGTACAGTGGATTAGATGCTGTGGGACTGGTTATAGTTCATGGTTTTTTTCCCCTCAGGGAAGTGATAGAAAAGAAGCCAGAGAAGTTCAAAATTGAGTGTTTAAATGATATCAAGAACTTGTTTGGTCCATGTGAACAACCTTTCTATGCTGCTTTTGGAAACAGGCCTAATGTAAGTCTGCCGTCATCCTAACAATGAGTCAAAATATTTGTGTTTTCACATTACAAACAGTGGGCATGGAGTTCGTTTTTGTAATTTAGTAATCAGTTTGACAAAAAATGTAAATTAAAAACGACTCTTCAAGCCTAGCCTCATCAGTATATCCATAACTTCTCTTATATGTTCATTTCAGCCAACTTTGAAGTAGTTAAATCACTTATTCCACAACAGACTTCATGACTACCCTAAAGGAACTGGTTGTGACCAAGCATGTGAAGCTACTGATTTTTTTTTTTTCTGGTTTGAGCTCTTAATCCAAGATGTTGACATTTCTTAACCCCATACTTCTCTCCTCTACTTTTACTTTGCTCTTCATCTTTCTAAAGGTCTTTTTCCCAGGCTGGGGAACTTGAGGCCCCAATGGCAAATTAAGCTTAATTTCCATTCCATTTTATTTCTAGAAATTTCCCTGAGATTTCTGGCCTATCCTGCTGTTAGTCTGTCCAGCCTTCAGAGATTTTGCAAACAAAAAAACAAGAGAGAGGTGCTGTGCTGTTATAGCATCATCCAAAAGAGAATGTCCTTCAGAAGATACTGGGGAATGTGAAAAAATTATTCACGAGCCTGTGGACATAGAACCTCTCTATTTATTTGTCAGATTAACACATGTACCCCTGACTGTACTTTCTTGGATTTTGTAATATGGCATTAGTTAAGTCATACAACTGTCAATGGAGCCTTGAAAAAAAATGCAAAGATGTTCTGTTTTTCTTATAATCTATAGGATGTATATGCCTACATGCAAGTGGGAGTTCCTGACTGTCGAATATTCACTGTCAACCCAAAGGGTGAACTAATCCAGGAACAAACGAAAGGAAACAAGTCTTCGTAAGTATAGGATTTTAAAAACAATCTGAAAGTTCTTGCATCACTTAATTGATTGGGCAGGAATGCAATTTCAGGAAAGTATGTTTTCCATTTGCTAGCCTCATTTATTTAAAATTTAAACGATTACATTGATTAAATAGAAAAACTGTGTGTTCATGTACTGTGTTCCTGTGTTATGATCCTGTATAATCACACCAACTTTGGAGTATGGAGTGGAGCTCTCTTTTGTGCAGGAAGTCATAGGACTGGGCCTTACGGCTGTGAGGCACTTATTGTAGCATTGCAACTACACTGAAACAAGATTATGAATAACTATTTTCCTTATTTCTTCTTGAATGCAGGTATTACAGACTCAGTGAACTCGTAGAACATGTCTTTCCACTTCTTAATAAGGAACAGAGTTCTGCCTTTGTGTGCCCAGAATTCAGCTCCTTCTGCTTTTGGAGAGAACCACTTCCAGAGGTGAACGTAGAAGATTTAGTTTGAACAGCAGTGCTCACACACCACCTCTTTCTGGAGAGAGGCCACCTTATCCTTTGGTACCACATGTCTTATTAAATACAGAAAATGTCATAGGTTTGGTACAAGCCAGTATAATGGAAGGCTAATCTCTTTGTTCTTCAGGTATCCTTATTCAATAAGGCACTGGAATGCTAACTTATTCTTTTAAATACCAGACCATTGAGAGATTAGAAAACAGTAAAAGGGTGGGAATTTAGGGGCAGCTTTACAATTTCATATATACAAACCATACTGGATGCATGTGGTGAATTGTGTACTGGTCTCCTTAATATATCATCTTAAGCAACAAAAAAAGTATGTAGAACTGATATAGACACCATTAGGCCCAAAATAGGAATCATATCTAGTACTCAATTACTTAGGCTGTTTCAGATGTTGTATCTGAGATTCTTGTGGTTAAATTCCTTAATGTCTTAAGAATTTACTAAGTAATTAATGCTTGATAGTCATTTTGCTGCATCAGAGAGTAGTGATGGTTGAAGTGGAGATGGTACTGTATTAGCACATTCTCATAATTATTTTGCCTTGTAACATTCTATTAAACCACACAGTGATTGGGCTGTCAAATATGCCTCTTGTTACTTGTGACATATGTCATATATATATATATATATATATATATATATATATATATATATAAATGTTCTCTAGCTGCTATATAAAATTGGAAATCCACATCAAGGTAAGAAAACTGCAACAGTTAGCACCTCTTTAGTCTGTGCACACTACATAGGTCAGTAAGCAAAATATTCAGAAAACATTCAGGGATAAAACTCTTCTCTTGTAACAAAAAGGTAATGTACATGATCTGTCTTTAAAACTGGGACTACTCTTAAGCCTTTCCAGAACTCTGTGTATTGGGGTTCTTCAGTCTGACGAAAGTGGCATGGGACCCAAGTGGGAAACTTCCTGGTCAGCCAGAAGATCCATACAAATATATGAAAACTGCCTCTTTTGTCATGTATGAACAACTAGGTTTAACTTGCAGTTCCAGTCATTCCCGAGGCTGGCTTTCTGTTGAGTCAGGTCCTATAACAGTGCTGAAGGGCTAGATGCAGCTATTGTTTTTCTTAGTAGAAACATAACCATGCTCCTTGGGATCTCTCACAAACCCAGTAGCTGTGGCTTATTCTTCAGTGAACTTGTTCAGAAAATGCACCCAAGAAGAATTAACTAGGATCACTAAGTTGTGAGTGCAGCATCTTCTAGGCCTTGAAATTCCTAACTTTACAATGGTTAGGCTGTGTGGTTCATTATGGCAACTGTGATTCTCCTTCCTCCCAAAGGTAGAATTAATTTGACAAAGTACATTTTTCCAGTCCAAGGAAAGTGTAAATTGCACAGTGCCATTAAAACAAAGTCTACTGTACTGCATCCATTTCAGTAGCTGGAATTTGTTCACTTTCCTATTGTCTTAGTTTACATAAAACTCTGAAAATGTGAAAAACTGAATTGGAGAGATCCATGAGCTGTTTTTGACCATAATAATTTCCACAAAGCTTCTGGAAGAAAAATTCTCTTTTATACTTATAGCCTGGAAAGATTTTGTTTGTATGTTTAATGCTGAAGAGTGCTCTTGAGTCATCTTGATCCAAACATTAATTTGAAATAGGTATGCACTTCTTAAAAATAATATGCTATTATCTATAATGTCAAAGGCTGGATTTGGATAGCATTTTGTGGATCTTTAAATACTAAGTTTGGATTTTACCTCAGTGACTCTAGAGTTGTGTACTGGTAGACTGTGCCCCAGTATTCACAGTATGTTTAGAACTCCTCCTTAGTACGTTTCTTTGTTGTAGTGGAAATAGACTATTCAGAATTGGTATTGGGAAACAAAGCTTTTACTGTGTCTATTTCAGATCTGCACAAGTTAGCTAATTCTTTCCATGAAAGAGCTGAACATTTATGTTAGTGGGGAAAAAACCAGCCATTTTAAGGCTGTTTCAAGAATGCATTTCCTTTTACTTTGGAAATGTATTGAGCAGCTTGTGCTGCAAAATTACTACTTGAAATTGTTATACAAAGTTAATGTGACAGTTTTCAAGTAAGGGGCTGGGAAACCAAAGCCTAAATCCTTGCAGCATTGTATAGGAATGAACAAGGTAAACGCTGCCCATTATGCAAGAAAACAATCAGTTATTTGTATTACAGTGTAAAGGTCTGGATTTCTTATTTCTCTGATGTGTTCAAAACTAGTATTGGGGAGGAATCAATCAATTTTTAAGTACAACAGTGTTTTTCTTAATACTTAAGAGCAGACATGCTGCTTTAAAATATTCCTTTTTAAAATAAATAAAAATACTCTTTCAAGGATTGTGCCCTCTACTTCAACATGATTCTTCAACTGGGGAACTCTAAATTGATTCCATTTTTGCAAGTATGAACATGGAATGTAAACTGGAGATTGAAGTTAAAAAACCCCCACAGCTAATAGAGTTCCTGAAGGCAATTAATGCAAAATAACTAAGAGGAGAAATGTACTAGAATGAATAACTTAGGGGCTTGCCTTTTGGCCAAGCAAATTGCTTTTGTTAATCAGCAAAACTTAGACCTTTTTTAATTCTGACAGAAAAATCTGCATTTTGGTTGGTTTTGAATTCAAGGGAAGGACAAAACTCTTCAGTACATTCTATTTAATTACTGATAATTGTGTTATGAATATTTTTTCTTTGATCTACTTTTGCTCAATTATTAAGTGAACATTCCAGTACAGTGTTTTTTGTAAAAACTGATCTGTTAGGAAAATAAATCACTTATGTGTTTAATTAAACCAACAATAAACCTTACCTAAGAATGTTACTGCCTGTGGTCTTGTAGTTTCTGCCTATAGAGCTCAAAATAAGACCTGATTGGACACTCCTGTACCCTAATGAATTAGAAGACCTAGTCTTGCACTGGATGCAGGATGATGATCTTGGACCAGCGTTGATTTATCTGAAAGATCTTTTAGTTAAATGGACAGCTGCATTCTAGTTGATGGGAGAACTACAAGTTTTGAACCAGCACTATAAGTAACACTGTGAAAACAGCAAATAGGCAAGAAAGGTAATTCTTGGGGCTGGAATCAGTGCAGTCAAGCTGAGTATGATTTTTTTCTGTGAAGCAGCTCTATGAAATGAAAACGATTTGTAGTAAGGGAAAGATAAAGACATCAATAAAAAGAGTGATCACAGAGAAACAGACACTAATGGACTGAAAATGTCCATTACAGAACTGGATCAATTGTTAACATTGAACTAGCGATAGATATCTGACACCACAGTTAAGTAATCAAAAGTGGATCAGAGTTCATTCTTACAGTTATTGTTTTGTGCTAACTGAACTAATTCATTATCTTAAGAACTAGTTTCAGTATTCATCAGGCTAGAGCTTAATAATGCCCATGAATATGGTACCATGGGCAATAGATGAAGAAGTTTAGTTAAAGATAATGGCTGCACACTGATAAGCCATGTTTTGCTTAAATCTGATGTGCATAGAATAAATCATAAAGGTTTACAGATTATTCAACACATGCTGGTTTGTCATAATGAAATTAGTGGGACTATTACATTAAAACAGTTACAATCAACACACGTGCTTCACAACACGAGATGGAGTGTGGGTCTGGATCGCATCTTGTCGGAGACACCTGAAGGTAAACTATATCTGACAATGCGTGATAAATCTGCTAAGAAGCCATAGCCAGTTGGACTCCTAGGACTGTTTGCTGTGCATTTTCAGAGATGTATGTTACACAAAAGATATAATTATCTAGGAACACAACAAAAGTCCTGAAGGCAGAAAAGGAGAGAGAAATAAAATAGGTTACCATTTTATTGCTATCTTCCAGATAGCTACCTTATCTCCTTCTCACATAGCTTACTCATGAGAAACAGAAGGGTACAGAAACACTCCACTGAAAGTGGAATACATTTCATCAGAGTCTGTATAGGCCAACTTTCCCCCAGTAACAACAATGCTTACTTCAGCTCTAGCTTTGAGGTGAAGAACAAGATGGAAAGCCCCAATTCCACCACAAGTTCTTTTTCCTGGTCTTGGTTTATGATATTCAAGCAGCTCTCTCTTATAACCAGCTGTATGGAGCTGAGCGACACTTGCGTTGGAAACGGACAGCACAGCTTCAATGTATTCATCCCTTTCGGGAGCTAGGGCAGCAGTGATAAGATAACGACCTTCATATGGAGCTGTGAAGATCCCTGCAAAAAGGCCAGAAATATATAGTTGACACTACTACCATTTCTACTCACATGATATGCAAATGGAGTAACAGAAGACAGAAAGGTCACTTAATTGGAAAATGTTCATATGGCTAGTGACATGCTCTTTCCTCATGTATGAAGTTTTCTGATTTTAAGCTATACTTGGGGTCTACCAAGACAGCTTGGAAAAGTCAAAGCAGAGCAGTATTGTGTGAACAGAACAGAACAGCTCAACGTATCCTAGAACAAACATACTGCTGGACCTTATATTCAGTGGGTGTTAACTTGCAAATATGTAAAATGTGTAGACCAATTGAACAGGAAAAAAAATATGCATGCTGGATAAACAAAGCTGAAAATTTGTGGGATGCTCTGATCTACAAACCAGAGCTGATGCTATGTTCTGACTAAAATAATTGCCTGTTAATACTACTAACCACAGGACAACTGTCCAAACAGAAGCAAGCATGTAGACAACAGTGATCTGGTAGACATTATATACCTGGGCTTTCAACAAGGTACTTCACAAAAGACTCCTGAGTAAACATAGCAATCATGGGATAAGAGGATGGGTTCTCTTATGGATTAAAAACTGGTTAAATGACAGGAAGCAAAGACTAGGAATCAACAGATAGTTCTCACAATGGAGGGAAGGAAGCAGTGGGGTCCCATAAGGATTGGTACTGGGGCCAGTACTATTTAATTTATCAGTGATCTGGAAGAACAGGTGAATAGTTTAGTAGCCAACTTTGCAGATGATGCCGCGAAACAACTGGGGTGAGGCCCTGGTGGCAGCGCCAATTCCTGTAGGAGCAGGATGGGAGGTCCTGGCCCTCGAGACCACCCCAAGGTTGGCCCTCCTCACACCACTGCATTCAGGGGTGGCCCTGCACAGGCCATGCAGTCAGACTGCTGGAGACCACAAGGTCCTCTACTGCTCTGCCCCCCCATCCCCAGAGCCCACAAAGGCTGTGCAGAGGTAAGTCCCAGCTGTGGCTTCAGGATAGTGAAAATCAAGGCTGACTGAAGAGCTCCAAAAGGACCTCCACAAACTGGGAAGTCAGCGACATTGTGGCAAATGACATTCAATACTGGTAAGTGTAAGGTGATCCACACTGGGATAAAAAAATCCCAACTTCAAATATAGCTTAATGGGGTCTGAACTTGCTGAGAATGAGAGAGGAAAAAATCTTGGGGTTGCAGTGGAGAGCTCAATGAAAGTATCAGCCCTGTGTGCTGCAGCAGTGAAAAAGGTAAACTCTATGTAAGGGACTGAGAATAAAATGACCAATATTACAATGCCCCTGTATAGATCTATGGTGTGGCCTCATTTGGAATACTCTGTACAGTGCTGATCACCGTGTATCAAAAAGGACGTTGCAGAGCTGGAAGAAGTACAGAGGAGGGCAACTAAGATGTTTAGGGGACTGGAGAATCTGGAACTTCAGTTTAGAAAAGAGAGAACAAAGGCGGGGGACAGACGGACATGACAGAGATTTATAAAATTATGCACAGGGTGGACAGAACTGACAGAATTTTTTTCTCCCTCTCCCAAAATACTAGAACTTGAGGGCATCCAATGAAACTGATGGGCAGTAACTTCAGGACAGACAAAAGGAAATACTACTTTACACAGAGAGTGATAAAAATGTGGAATTTGCTGCCACAGGAATAAACATGAAGAATAAGTCTATCAATGACAGATTCAGAGGCACCAGTCCTCTGAATACCAGAGGCAGGAGGAAACATCAGAAGGCCTCGGCCTCTATGCCCTGTGGTTTACCGTCTAGAGGAACTGGTTAGCCACTGTGTGAGACAGGATGCTGGACTACTGGTCTGATCCAGCAGGGCTCTTCTTACGTCCTTAAGCACCCACAAAAGTCTCCCTCCCTCCCTTTTGCAGAAGGGTTCTGTAACCAAATATCTACTGTCTTTCCAAAATCAAAGTTAAGGCTATGTATATTTGAGGAAATGAGATCACCTTAATATTTGCTGCATGTGTCTCTTTCTACCTGTACAAGTGAGTTTTCCACTAGCTTGTGCTGTCCTTGCCAAGTTGCTAAAAACTAAGCTAGTTGTGTGATTATAGTCAAGTAATGTCGGCACAAACTGACATCACTGAAAACAATGACTGCAATGTACTGAAGACCCCATGGCTTCTATCCCTTATACAACTTTTTCCTACCTGTCGTAGGGTTATAGTTGTTACCATCATTTACAAGCACTTTATTAAAATGCACTACACCCACATCATTATGGGAAGACTTCTGAGTGAGACCAGCAGAGAATGATACCGGCGAAGGAATAGCTGCTCCTGGAATACAAAAATAATCATGAAAAGGTTAGGGTTGCTTTATCTGGTATTTTGAAAATAATTTTTTAGTCTCTCAAACTGGTGTTTTTGCAAAGAACACATATTTCCAAGTAGTCTTATTATGAGATGAGTGAGAATTGACCATGCATTATCCTTAAGTTTTCCTAATATCTACAGTCAGAATGGAGAATATATTTCCCAGTTTAACAGTGAAATGTAAAGGTTTTCTTATATGAAGGGAAAAAAATACCCAACTTCTGCTTCACATATAGCTCCTTCTAAAAGCACTAAAAATATAGCAATGAAACAACACAATAAAAAGATCCAGCAGTAAAATAATACCCCATAACAAAATTCTGCTCCCCCAAATTCAAAACTTTCAAGCCCAACAAGAATAGAACTCTACATACAGCCCCCCATAAGATGACCCTTCCACACAATCACTAGGTTCTCTAGACAATGCGCATTTGTGGAGGAGGTGTCTATGCATACACTCTCTCCCTGTGAACAGGGATGCTGGTTTCTGAATATTGCCAGTCATGGGGAGTGAGCATACACATCTCTGCATCCTAGTGCTGTACTCATGAGACAGTGCTCAAGCAGAGGCAGGGCCAGTGTGCTCATGCCATCTCCCCTTCCAGCACATTGAGTCAACATGAGGAGGGGTTGTGTGTAGAGCTTATAAATTACCCTATCAGCTGGAAAGCTAGAGCAAAAAAATTCAAAAAGCTCCAAAATAGTGAGACTTAAGCAAAAAACAGAGACCAATGATAATGACATCTTTCAATCTCACGCTGTGATGTTAAATGCTCATTGTACCTTACCCAGCCAAAAAGTGCTGGGTGCTTCCCTTCAAGGGCACTTCACATGGTTTATTACAGTAACGCAGTCTAGAGATTATACAAGCATGAATAATGTGGCTCGGTCAGCAGAGTCAAGAAGAGAGCTTTGACTCCGAGGTAAATGGCAGAAACACTCCTGGCAAGAAAACTGACTCTCTTTTCAAAAGTAAGGCCACACCAAGGGGCATGTCCACACTATTTACTTGATTGGACAGGGTCAGCTTAACCCCATCCAGAATCCCCTCAAGAATAACTGTATTCTTAACTAGCACTACCTCCATCTTTTCTGGATTCATTTTCAGCTTGTTCACCTTCATTCACCTGACAGGTCTCTCTCTCTTTTTTTTTTTTTGTAAAACTCTCTTAAAAAAGAGAGAATTTTATTCTTTTTATAAGAAACGGGAAGGGTAGACAGATGGAGAAAGAAAAAGATGGAGTGAAATTTTTCCTGTTAGTGAGGGTTAGTTTAGGTTAATAACCAATACCAATTTTGGCATCTATCTTGGTTAGAAGATCTTCTTTTTAACTATTGCAAAGTCCAAAGTCACTCTGTTAATGCAGTTAGTAAAGTCCATTGGGGTTAGTAATTAAACAGCTCCTTCCAGATGTTACACGAACAGTCCTCAAAGTATCTTCTTTTTAAATCTCTTCCAGTTATGGATTGAGTCCATTTTAACTTTGAAGTCTTCCGTTCCATCACCACTTTCCCCTGGGCTGCTGTCTTCTTCGCTTGTCCCAGTTTTGAATACTGCATCCTCCTCCCTGCTGGCGTGTCTCTTCAGAAGTTTCTGTATTTTAAAGATGAAATCCTTCTTCTTTCTTTTCTCTTTTTTCTTAAACTTCTGGCCTTCAAGCTTCCTGGGCTCCATAAACTCTTCAGATGAAATTAGATCTCCAGTTTGTCGCTTGCTAGGCTCAACATCCCCTTCTACTGGCAGAGTATTCTCTTTTATAAAAGCGGAATAGGCTTTGGGAGCCTCATCCACCTCTTCTTTTAATTTTATCGCTTCACTGCCATTTAGGGGTGCCAAGACATTTGTCAAGGTAAATCCGAGATCTTCTTTCTCTTCTTCTTTAACGCCCTGGAAACCTAGAATCAGATTCGATTTCTGTTCGATCTCCATCATCTTTCTAGTTGTTTCCGATATCTGTTTCTGTCGACTGATGAGAACACTATCCATTTTAAACAGAGTTTCGTTGATTTTCTGCAATTGTTTCAGCAGGGGGCACAGCATCTCCTTTTCCTGTTGATTGACAGCAAGCTCTTGGGGGGGCTGTCTGGACCGGAAGTCCCTCCTCTCTTCTCTTCCGGTGTCTGCAGGACTTTTTCCAGTATCGACATTTTGTTTTTTTGTTTACTTTTAAAAAGTTCGTGCCGCATCCCCCAGGAAGCTAAGATGATCACAGTCTTCCATGCAACCCCAACGGTACTTTCACCAACACTTTTTTTCTCTCAGCCCCCTTCGCGCTCCTTTTGTAGATCTTGCTTCTCAAAGGGGGTGGGAACTCCTCCCTCCTCCCAACGCTTATACGCATGCAGGGGGCTCCGATTTACGCTTCAAAATAGATCTTCAACTCACGATTCGATGCTACTTCTTCTTTTTATTTTAAACCATAGCGCTGTCTTCACTCCTGGAAATCAGTGGCGCCGCTAAGTCCCATTACGGGCACGCCGCAGCGGGGCCGATTGGGGTGGGGAGAAAGCCTCAATTTCCCGGCTGTCTGCCGGCAAAGAGGCTACTCCCCAAGCGCCCCCGGTTCGGAGCCTTTGCCTAAGGCTCACTAGGGTCTTTCGCACATGCGAAGACCCCCCCTAACTGCGCATGGGCTAACCGCCTCCGGGAGCTTCCCGAGAAGCGGCCGCCATTCGCGACGCCGAAACCGAAACCCCCCACCTGACAGGTCTCTTGACTACTGACTCAAGACAGCTGCATCTGGAGGTTTTGACAAATATATAGCTGGGGGCCATCAGTATGCTGACAACCAATACTCCAAAATTCTAGATGATTTCATTTAAAGGTCTCTTGTAAAAATGAAACAACATAGGAGACTTATGCACCACATATCAGTTCAAACAGTGCTGAATCAATCCCTCCAAAGGAAACTCTTCTCCATAAATTTGATAGAAAAGACCAAAACCAATGGAGGGCAGTACCAGTTCCTCCATAACCTTGATACAGATGGTTCAACGGACTTGTATAATAAGTTGTATTAAATGCAGTGGATGTAACAAGAATTAGAAAGGATTTAAGCTCAAAATTATACAAAACTGCTAACACAGTCACTCAGACAACGGGGATGTAGGTTTAGGGATTGGAAGCTGAGCACAAGAGTCGTGAGGCAAAGCACCCCTGACTCCTTCCCAACGGTCAATGTAAATAATACTGAGCTTATTCCATCTTGCAGGTGTTGCTAACTGGGCCTCTCTGCCTACATGGCCCTTATCATCTTCAAGGCCAGAGTTAGGAATGTGATAATTAGCTCTTCATGAGAACCTGCAGCCCACAGGATGGGAGGAGGGAATCAGGAGTGGTGAGGTAACTTTCTAGAGGGTTCCAGCAAGAACGTGTCCTGATTGGATTGTCATCATCACCAAATGCCGGCTGGCCAAGAAACTATAATTGGGCCAAAGAGCCTGGAGAAGGGAACTAGCTTGGATTCTGATGGACTAAAGGCCTGGACTATGATACACTTATATCGCAATGGAAAGCATCGTAGAGGACACTTAAGCTAAGGCCTTTGACTTTTAGGACTTTAAAATTGTGCCCTCTAATGTGGGTTTCAAATGTGTTAGATAGTTAAGCTAGTTTTTCTTGTTTTCTTTTGCTCTATGATTTTAGAGTGGTGTATTGCCTAGAGACAAAACTATTTCTGAAAAGTATTCAAATAAACTTCATACATTTATACAAGGATTGTTTTCTTGTGTGCACTAGCTCTGGGAACCCATGGGTTTCAGGCTTGGACTCCTTGACAGGAATGATCCACAGAATTCCAGAACTGGGGAGATGACAGTCATGGACCTGGAGAATCAGATTCCATTCAGCAGTAGTGCTGAATCTATTTTTCAATGTGGCCACCACCCGTGGATATGTAAATCCAGAGAAAAGACAAGGCAGATTTTTCAACAAACTTGAAATAGCCCCAAGGTTGCAGAAAAATCTGAATTCTTTTAAAAAAAACACACTGGGGGTTAAAAAAAATAAGTCACACCTGTACTTAAAAAAAAGGATGCCCTCACCAGTGGCCATTGTGAGTGTTGCTAGGCAACTGCAACAATATTGCCATCCTCTACACCTTGGTTTGTGTCAGTCAAAGGCAGGGGGAGGGGGAAGGGCCTTTTACAATGCTGTTTTGACATCTGCGGAAGGCCTCAATCAGGCCAGACCAGGAAGCAACCACTGTCAGGCCCAGCTGCTTGCTACTCTTCAGCAACAGCCACCACACAAAAACCAGTGTTGTGTAGTGGATAGAGTTTCAGATCATGATCTAAGAGATCCAAGTTTGAATCCCCACTCTGTGATGGTGCTCAGTGACTGACTTTGGGTAGTCACATACTCTTGGCCTAGCCTACCTCACAGGGCTGTTGTGAGGATAAAATGGAGGAGAGGAGAATACTGTAACCTGCTTTTAGGTCCACATTGTGGAGAAAGGTGGGGTAAAAATGAATAATACATATAGCTTATTATGGGGAACAGATGAAATGTTAATTGACTCATGGGTGTGAAGAAGAAAAGGAAGCAAGGAAAGGTGACATTAAAAGGGTTGCCAGGAGGAGGGAAAGGGAAATAGTGTGGGGATGGGGATATAGGGAAAAAGTGAGGTTTTCCCTCATGCCTTTGTGGGTGTCCCACTGTGCAACTGGGCTTGGCCCAGACCAGTGATCAGATCTGCAGTTCTTCCGGGGGAGAGGCTGCCAGAGGGAGGGAAGGAGGGACTAAAGATCAGTTGGCTGGTGGGTGGCAAAGAGAGAAGGAAGAAGGAAAAGGGGAAAGGCTGGGGGGGCTTTCAGGAAAGGGGAAAAGAAATAGCAAGGACACGGGAAAATGAGATTCCCCTGCAAGTCCTTGCAGATTCCCTACTATAAATATATAAATACACAACCATTAACTGCACACGGTGGTGGGATAAGCTCACCATAACTTATGTTCGTACTTTCATCAGAAAAAAACTGATTAGGGCTAATCATGATGCTCACATTTATTCAAACCTGAATCTGACTTCAGACAATGAAATTGCAATGTCTTGACTATTGAGCCCATGCAACATCCTAATACGAACAAGTTGGATTGACCTCACAGTTTAAACAGCAGTGTGCGCTCTCTGCATATTTTACACCAGCAGTCACTTGCTCAGACAGAGGTCTGGAATATGTTAGCAATCAACTGCTTTATGATGGGAGCAGAATAGCTTCTAGCTGAACCAACAGCTCTGTCCCTTTGGTTGGCTGACTGAGGTCTCTCCGTGCTTAGCCCTGAGACACTAAACGCACTAGATATGAAGACCTTTATATCTGCATACACAGCATTATGCAAAATCTGTACAGTTCAGATGATGCTGGGACTTCTGGGTAAGAAGCCTGTGTAACACTCACAATACATGCTGGTTTTCTATCCATTCTACTAATTTATTTCCATTTTGAGAATCAGTCTATGATCTGTTGCTTCAATGGAATAATCAGAAGAGAATATTGCATTCTTTCATTTTAAGCAGATGTAAAACACTTATGAAGCATTTAAAAATTATCTTTGCTTTTCTCTGGTCTTCTTCAAAATAATTAACAGGCCAATTTTATATTTGTGTAACCCTATTGGATTTTTTTTTTAAAAAAATAACAACTATTGGAAAAAGGATTCATGGCATAAACTGCCTCACTAAAGATCAGAAAGCAGGTTAGAGGCATAACTGCTGAGAAATTCTGAGCAATAATTAAATTACCTTGTGTAGCTGTAGATGGATGTCGTGGTGGTTTTGGATATCCTGCAATCAAAAGCAGTAAGTGTTAAAAAGATTCAGACATGTACATGTGTATGCGTGCGCACACACACACGTACAGAACTACAGTACTTTTCATACCTTGTCAAATGTGATTAGTTCCAGTGCTATTACTGCATCCCTCAAATGAATGTCGCTTTTGAAGTGCGTGGCATCAGTCCAAGCTAAGAGGATTGGTTGCTGCTATCTAAATGAAGAACTGATAAAGCTACTTCTCCAGGGGGCCTGCTACATCTGAAATTTTCCCATGTCTTTCTCACCCAAGGGTTTATTGGAGAAGAAATGGAAGTCAAAACTTTCTTATTTCTGTACAGACCAGGAGTTCAACAGATATGAACTGCTATGTTCACACTTCCACTACAAAATCCCCCCCAAAAAAGAGGACAGCTCAGCATTAAAAGTCTAGGCATCTGGTGTCCAGGGGTTATAAGGACTGACCTCCCTAGGGCCCAGTATTTGTTTTAAGAGGCCAGATAATTCTTGACATCATACTCCCATTCCATTAAGGCTATTTATATTAAACCCATCCCATCCCATTCTTTTGTGTTGTTGTAATGCAGTGGGATCCATATTAAAGTATATTACATTGGTGGTAATGACAGCTACGTTTACCATGGTTTTTGGCAGATATCTGCTAAAGCCTCTCTTATTTTAGAAACAATGTGGTAATACTCAGCAGCATGTTCCACTTGCACTGAGTTTGTGTTCAGTGCCCCTTTTCACATGCCACTGCAGTAATTACTATCACAGTGTAGAAAGGATAGACACTTTTAGTTCACAAGTCAGCTTGTCTTACAATTTTAGATGCAGGTTGACATAACCCATCTCAATCTATGTTGGCAACTCTATTTCCACACAGAACCGACCACTGGGATCTGATTGATACAGATATGCTGGTTTTGTCAATGACTAGAAAGATCATTGAAACAAAAAAATTATTCACTCACCTGGAGCTCCAGCATAGCCTTCAGAAAGAGGCACATTATTTTGTCCATCCTGACCATCTATGTTTTTTGACCGTCCTCTTCCTGTCATTAAGAGAGTACCAGGAGGGCCTGCTTGCCCAGTTTCCATCAACATCCCAGATGAACCAGGCAAGAGAGATAAACCAGGTGATCTGCCTGGTAATAATGGCTGTAGAGGAGTTCTAGGATCTGCGGGCTGAAGAGGGATTCCTTGTAATGGTGGCTGCATGATTATTTCTGGATGAGATGGCTGTAAAGGTATATGTGGGTGTGATGGCTGTACAGGTATTCTTGGTTGAGATGGTTGCACAGGTTCTCCTGGTTGTGGCTGTAGTGGTATCCTTGGCTTTGATGGTGTTGGCACTCCCCCTGGCTGTAATGGTTGTAATGGTATTCTTGGATCTGATGGTGTCAGGGGAACATTTCCTTGCGGTTTCCTTGGTGGAAGTCTTGATGGCTTTTCTGCTAAGGGTTTGTAGAGAGAAGAGACAGTCAGTTAACAAAACATTAGTCAGCTTGAGTTGAAAAAATAGCAAGTAACTAAAATATATTTTAAAATTATACACCTTCTTTTCAAATGTTTAACGTGGTATACAAAATTCATACATTAAAACCTGTTCCTGAAAAGTAGAGCAGCCACTGAAAAGATGTAGAGATACCCACAGATTTTGCATAGTTTTATATTTTTTCCTTTTTAGCATTCATGCAGTTTTAATTATATGCTTCTCACTATTGGTATGTTTACAGATTTACTTTGTGGTAAGCAATAAGGCTGTAAATGCATTCCAGGCTGTTACACAGAAAGACTATGATCTAGCTCCTTGCTCATGCACAGAGCTCCCACTGCTGGCTACAAAAGACTAAGTGTTGTTATATATTGGTATACATAATGCCTGAGCTTGAATTCTATCTCCTATTTAAGTCTGGTATTGTAACTCCTGCAAGCTTCCAACTTTAACATTCTATGATTCTATGAAAATTAAAAGTTAATTTAGCCAAAACGTATTGTTCCCGAAGTCTGGAATGCCAAGCCGAAACAGATGGAGCTGGAGGTGATTTCCACTGAGAAGCAATTGCATGTTTTGCAGCCGCTAGTAAAATACCAATAATCGCTTGTTTCCATATTGGTAAATCAGCATTTGGAAGTAATCCCAGAAGTAGATGTTCAGGTGTATCATCTAGTTGGATCTCAGTAATTGTATAAATTGTCTTCATCACCATACATGAAAAATGCTGAAGCACTGGACAGGTAAGCCAACAGTGGAGGTAATCACCCTCAGAACCTTATAAAGTTTATCTCTCTGCTACCTGGCATTACACTTTATGACACACATGGCCTGGCCCCACAAAGTCCCATTTATGTCAGATCCAGCCCTTGTAACAAATGAGTTTGACACCCCTGCTGTAGACACTGTGTCATTGCTGAATTTAGCACTATTCTGATAAGATGTGGCTGTTATGTGCCGTATTTATGTGAAAGTGAAAGTAAGCTGCAATTCTCCCATCAACCTATTTTCTTGCTTAACATTTTAGCAACATGATTTATTTAAGGTGCTACAAGACTTCAAATTGTGTGGCTAGTCTCATGGTAGTGACAGGAGATGGTATACATTGTGGAACTTCCCCTTCCAGACATCACTTAAAAGTACAGAAGTCCTTTGGCAGTTCTATGTGTCCTTAGTTCTCTGGTCCACAGACCTCAGGCTCTAAAATTTCCTTTGCTTGTATACTCTTTTTCCACCAACAGCTCATCACTTCTCCTTGTCCCAAGGACCAATATGAAGTTTGTCTCATTTTTAAAATATGTTTCCACCTTTCTTCAATTCCATACTTCCTCCAACAATGTTTTCCTTCCCCTTCTTTTTATTTCACTGCCTAATCAGTCCTGTGTTTCAGTCAGTCAGCAACCATCCCTGAAAGTACAGCATAAACACTGGCTGGGACCAAAGTGAGGGGATATAAATCTTTCCCCCACACCATTTTCAGGATCTAAAATGGTTCTGGAGGCTCTATAATAAATATACCAGTACATACAAGTTGTCACAATGGGGCAAATAAGACCTAGATTATTTCAGAGTGAAAAAATGATGCAGGTGGAAAGCTTCAATATCTTCCCCTCACACCAAAGTTCCAAACCAAACCAGGCTCTCATGTACCTGGCCAAAAACTTTAAGAAATATTGAAGCTCCTGTCACATAACTCCCAGCATATCATCTAGCCAGGCTCTTTCTTAGCCCATTCAGATCTTCCTGTGAAGTTTTAGACTCAGTCAAACTGGCCTCTCAAAGCTTTCATGCCTGGGACAGATTATCTGCAAACACTGCACATTGCCCATTTAATTCTCTAAGGGCTAGAATACCTGTACATTCCAAGACAACATGCAGTTCTCCCAGCAAGTGCCACTTACTTTCTTAGATTTTACAATGTAGATTAAATTGTGCTCACTGCTAAATGGAATACTGTTGAGCTATTTCAGTTATGAGTGACAAGGTCTGTGTTTATTCCATATCATCAACCAGGGTTCAGAAATTTTTTTTAATGAGATTAACCCTATTCTGAATACAGAGGTGATAGTCAGATCACTTCTCCTTGAGCCCAAAGACTTAGTTTAGATCTGCATTAAGATCTGTAACCACCCTCCAACTTGACCAGCTGTTGGGACTCTTCTGTTTGGCAGAGCTAGTTTCTGGGGCTTCTTTTCGTAATTCTGATTCTTCAGGCTTTCAACAGTTCCCTGTCCATTTTCTCTTACTATTATGCTACACCAAGTATGATGATTTGATTGATTATATGCTACTGCACATTGCCTCCTGATATAACATTATTCTTTTTATGTGACCTTTACATTGTTTGTTCTGTATTCTATGTTCATTATTATTAAGATTTAATTAAAAAAGAAGAAGAATAGTGAAGAGCCAAGAGTTAAGAATCCAAGTTCAACTCCAGTAATGTATGCTCGATTTGTCTCACTTTCTCAGTGGGAAATTGGTCTCCCATGTAGCAAAATGTATTAAAATGGGAAGTTTTTTTCTCATTGAACCTTCTGTTTTGTGTATGGTAAATGAAGAAATCTGTTTGATTTGGCACCTGAAACTTCAAATTGTGGAACTGTACCCTTCTTCTCTTAAAAAATAAAGCCCTCTTTGCATCATAAAAAAAAGCTTTGCAACCACCCCTTTACCCACTGTAGCTGAAATTTCACAGAAATATCCAAAGATATTCTAACTTCTGAGAAGCAAGAGCTAATCTACTGCTTTGCACCCAGATGCCAATGTTCAAGAACACATATTTCAATTGTTAAGAAGACCACACACATTTATAAAGAATGTATTTTTGTTCCAATTTTAATGTATGTACCACGGAAGGAAAAAAGGAGGGCTGCTACTATTCATTTGTCATGTTGAACTGATATAGATACTCAAATATTAAACATATGTACCTTGTGGCATTTGCTAATTGTACTTTGCACAGAAATTAGTACTTTTCAGGGTTGCCAGCCTCCAGGTGGGGCCTGGAGATCTCCCACTTTTACCACTGATCTCCAGCTGCCAGAGTTCATCTCCCCTGGAGAAAATGGCCGCTTTGAAGGGTGGACTCTCTGGCATTGTATGCTAACTCCGCCCCCTCCTGGCTCCACCCCCAAAGTCTCCAGGTATTTTCCAAACCAGACCTGGCAACCCTAGTACTTTTCTCAGCAAACTATATGGAAATTATGACTTAACAAGGACTTCCTTGCATTTCATCCAGAAGAGCAGTGATTTCAACAGGTATGTATCGATCACAATGGATGTAAGGCTATGTGGATTTTATGACTGAGTAAGTTTGCCATAAGTTGGCTGTGAAGACAACACTTTCTACCACCAGAAAGGCAAGAGGGCTTAGGATGCTGAGGAAGGGATCGGTGGGCCAGGAAGCTGAATAGGCTGAGTTACAGAATTATGGACTACTTTTGTACAAGAGCTGGAAGGTCCTAGAAGTCTTTATATTTGTATTTTTCACTCCTGTTAACTGGTACATGTTGCAGCTTTCTTCAACCCTGGACACATAGAATTAATTAAAATGTATCTCCATCTTTTTAAAACTTATAGAAAGATAAACTTAGAGATCAAACTTATAGAAAGATAAAAGTTATACAAGGAGCCATGGTCTTCATTAGCCTACTCATAAAAGTGCAAGGAACAATAAGCCAACTTGATGCAGTCTGCAGCCTTTCATGTAGCTCACCAAACACATGGAAGATACACAGAAACAATCTTCTCTTTCGAATAGACTGTAAACATAACAGGGAAATCCAGAAGGACTGCATATATGCACATCTGTGTGCTAATACTTTGCAGTAAGGTTGCCAAGTTGACTTACCTGCAAAGCGGGGGGATTCCTGGCTCCATTGGGAGTCTCCCCGTGCATGCGCTTTGCGCACCGGAAGTGACATCATCACATTGCCCACGTTGGGGGTGGGGGCACCATGACTCGAGGGAAAACCATAGAGTTTTCCCTCGATTCACAGAGTGTCCCGCCCCACAACGTGGCCAGCGTGATGATGTCACCTCTAGGTGACGTCATCACACTGGGGATGCCCTCTGGTGGGTTATGGGCCTCCCCGGAGGGAATTTACTCACCCCCAGCAGGGGCTTGGCAAGCCTACTTTGTAGTTAGGCTGTTTTTTTTTTGGGGGGGGGAATATGATAACAGAATTTAATTGTATCAGAAAAAGTTGCTGTGAAAGGCCTAGCATAATGATAAAGGAGTTATCACCTGTATAAGCCGTGTGTTAATAATCCAGACAGCAAGGAGAAAAATTTATCTCCTGTTGACTGAATAAACTGCAGAAGTATATACAGATATAATCTTCTTCTAGCTATATACTGGATAGCTTGTAAAGCAGAAGTGTCCTGCAAAGCAGCTGGAAAGACAAATAGGACTTAGATCATTCTTGCACTTGAAAATAGAATATCCCCAGGAGGTATGATCTTTTTTCAGCAGAGTTCACAGTGCTTCACTTATTGTTGCCAGCTTCACAGATGACATGACAGCAGGCTATGTGCCAAGTTCTGTGTTTGTTGTTCTAATCCCAGTCTTCTTGATGAGTCTACCTCCAGATTTAAAGCTCCTCTTCCTGCCCACTATTTCACTAATGTGGAGACATATGCCAAGTACAAAGAAAAGGAATGCTGCTTTCATACATCCTACTTAAGCTCAGTGTGAGGGGAGACATGCTGTAGCTCCTGCCCATTATCGAACTGGAGAGTGTGTCACTTTGGACATAGAGGGCTCAGCCTGCAATTAATGTCACCTAGGCTGAAGTGATGGTCCTAAGTCCTGCTCCTACAGCTTTGTCTCCAGCCCTAGTGAACCCAGGTCCTCCTCCTTCCCATCTCTTTTTCTGTTTCCTTTTCCTTCCCATCCTCCAGCCTTTATTCACTCCCCACCAGCCCCATTTAGTTACCTGTTAAACCCCTTGGCTTCTCCATCTCTCAGCCAAGCACCTCTCAGGTGCCTTCTGGCCAGTCAGGGCCCTCCAATGGTTCCCCTGGCCACACCCAAGGAGCACCCAGGACCTCCAGGGCCAAGTTGGGTGCCTCTCATCAATAGCTAATGGCCTTCTTCTACATGGGTGAGGTCAGCACTCAAAACCTCAAGCTTATCCCCACTGTCTAGGTGATTTACAGTCAAGACTGGTGACAGTATTAGGCAAAGCTTTTCTTCCTCAACTCACAGTTCTGGCACCTCAGTGTTTCCTCACAACCTCCAATAAGGCTGTGGCATGACTCAGTCACACACATAAGCAGTTATATAAAAATGTGTATCAATCCATTTTTCCCCAGGCTTATGCCATGTCATGTCTCCCCCCCCCCATTTAACTGAGATATAGGCTCTGGTCACACTGCAAAGGACATGCGCTTTGTTCCCAGTTTATTTAAATCGGGAACATTTTTATTCGCTTTGGGCTGTCTACATGCAGCCGCTGGCCTCTTTCCCCTCTTTCCCAGCACCCGCTTGCCTGCTGCTGCGCCGTCCTTCCAGGCGATCCTGCCGGCCATGGGGAGGCTCGGGCGGCTGCAGCTCCTGCTGAGACTTTGGGGGGGGGGGCTGCTGCTGCCACTGCCGCCATTGCCCCATGAAAATAGGCTCTGCCGTCTCCGCCATCCTCCTTGCCAGCCCCATCCAGGCTGCTGGAGCCCCCACCTCTCGTTCCCACCTCCAGGGCCGTCTTTGTGCGTTTTTTTTTTTTAAAGCTTCTGGTTTGAGCGCTTGACTAAACATGCGCTTAATAAATCCATTATTAAACTTTAAATGGATTTATTAAGCGCATGTTTGCTCAAGCGCTCAAACCGGAAGCTTTAAAAAAAAAGAAAAAGAAAAACCCTAAGAATGTTCAGATGGCCCTAATCGCAATCCTTGCGAGAGAGGGGCTGTCCACATAGGCGAAACCGCGCAATGAAAGCGGAAGTGCCAGGAAAACACTACATTCTCCAGGGGTCAGGAAAACCCGGAAGCATTGCACGAGTAAGCCTGCTTCGGGGCAGGAGGCGGATTCGCACGTGTGAATGTGAAACTGACATGCGCAAGGAAACAGCAGCGAATCCCGATCAAAACGGCAGTGTGACCGGACCCTTAGATTGTGGTTAGTGGAATGGGAACTCACTCCAGTTAAACCACATACTTGCATTTCTATGTCCTGGGTAAGTGGAGTTAATTTAATCTGTGATTCTCTGTGTGACATACAAAGGGAAGCAACTTGTGTGAACTTAGCATGACAAGCCAGGCACACACACATTTCTACTTGACTGCAGTTAAGATGCTTGAACGCAGTGGAAGTGAAATTCAAAGTTGTTCGCTGTTTCTTTTGTTTTGTTTTAATGTAGCAACAATCACTGCAGTCCCACTTCCTCTACAAAAAGAATAAAACAATGCCAGAGGATAAAACCTGACTAAGAGCTGGTGAGTCACTGATTCCATTTTCATGGAATACAGAAGCAATATGATTTCTGGCTCTAGCAACTGAATTGCTACTCTTGCAATTATTAAACTAAAACCTAAAGTGACACAGCATCTGCCATGATCCACAACAGAACACTCTCCTACATACACTAGAATAATTTTAGGAACATATGCCCACACATATTCTTGTCCTACTCTATCAGCATCTTTAAAATCTCTAGCCAGTTTTAGAAATTCACAGCATTATGACCTTTTTTCCTTAAACATTGTGTTTCACTATGATTGTTAATAGTTTTAACAGTTTTTGCATATTTATTCATACTGAGAGTGATGCTATCAAATCTAGGGTAGGACCCAAATAATAACTGTCCCAGAAAATAGTCCAATTTTAATGATCCTGTATCAAACAAACTTGCTCAGTTGTCCTTCCCTAATCAGCCAGGGCCCAAGAGATTAAACAGACCTATGGAAACAATCCTATATTCAGGCCCTCTGAAGTTTCCAAGGATTCCTAATTGCAAAGAAAAGATGGCTTCAACAGCTTGCTTATTCTTCTCAACCTTATTTGAAGGGCCAGTTCATGTATTACTATAGCATCATGAAAGTAATTTTTATAGATTCATCTGATGCTTCTCTGTTAATGGAGAAAGTGGTTCCTTCCATCCATTCCCTCGGGCAGCTCCACAACAATCTCTACGCTGTTTCTAGTCAAGAATGAGGGACTAGTGGAACAGACACATTTTTTTTTGCTATGGATTCCTGGAATTTATTACCCCTCACATTTTACCTTCTAAAATGATTGAATTGCACCTTTGGGTTGGGAACCACTGGAGTTCCAAACAGGACGAAGAGTTTAATTCCAGTGTCATTCTGTAATTCTAGTCCTATTGCATTGTTCATTGGCTGTTTTATGATTTCTTATTACACTGCTTTATCCTGTAAACCACCTTCCCTCTCAGCAAGAAACTCAGACTACAAAGTGAATAAACAAACAAACAGAGGTGCTCAATAGGAGCAGGCTCTGTAACTCTACAGCTTTGGGATCATGCCCATAAAGTGCCTGACCTTCTGTTTCTTGCTCTGGCCAAGCAAGCATCCCTTTACCTTAAATGGAAATGCTGAGAAAGTAACAACCTAATAAGGGTCTGGATCACGGTTTATACAGTCTACACAAAAATATTCATTAACCTGCCGACATACACTTGGATTGAGTCATTTAAAATTTCCCTGGCTTCCACACTGTTTTAAAGTAAAAGCTGAAGCCAAAGTTGGAAAATTCTTGGCTGCAAACTTGGCCACCATTGCCATTTTAAATGTTTAACTGTTGCATGTTGCAAGTGTTCATTTGATAATTCTTATATGATGCCATACCACAGCTCAACAAAATTATATAAATAAAGTCCTAAAATGGCTGAGTACTCTACATTGAAAGTGATATCATTTAAGTGATATAATATGTTGGCAAATATTTACTTAAAGCTATGTATGAGATTAAAACTTACAAGTTAACAGTTGCCAGTTTGATATGCCAAACCTATGCAGGATACTGTACTCAAACAATGAACACTTCAGTCTTACTGATGTTCAATAATGGAAAATAATCTGCTTTATAGTTCAAATAGATCCCAAAAGACATAGACACATGAGCACAAACAGGACAGGATTATGTCACAAAGAAACGAAATTTTATGAGATTTTCCCAAATCACACCATAAAAGTTATCTACTGACAGATACATACAGAAACTCCAAAAAACCTTATTCAGACCACAGTATTTGTACATCACTTCATCTGCAAACTTTTACTTCCTATGCACACTTTCTCAGCAAGAATTACTGTGCATAGAAGGCCTTACTCCCTCATAGAGCCAAATGGCAATCATGTATGTTTTAAATGGGAATCTATACATTTAGAATGCAGATATCTGAGCATATATGGCACCTATTTGCTCACATGAAATGAGGAGCAATCCTTCCCTTTCCCCAGACAAGTACCATGTCCTCATCTCACATGCTACTACAATACTTCCTTCAGCCAGAAAGTTTGCTGTGGCGGTACTTCAGATATTCCCTGAATATTTCATCCAAATCTGACTGAAAATACAAGGGGGTAAAGCGAAACTGTATGCATTTTCTACTAAAATACATTTCTTATTGAAATCAAAGGAAAACAAAAATGAATACAATTATAAAATGAAACAAAAGTTAATGGATTTCTTGATCTTTTTTTAAACACACTTGCATCCATTATAAAAGCTAGAAGTAAAGTTTACATATTCCACAACATCGAATGTGGAATTAGGTGCAAAATAAACAGGACAGAGCTGTCACACTCCACATTACTTGCCTCTAAATGAAAGGGGAAACCTAGTTGTGTGGTGCTGGGGAGCAAGCCCAGTTTCACAGAGGGGAATCTGCAAAGACATGAGGAAGGAGGTCATTATCCCCTGTATCCTCCCCTCTCCACACTATTTCCTCTTTTCCTATTTCCATATCTTTACCTTTCCACTATTTCCATATCCTTACCTTTCCCTGCTTCCTCCTCTCCTTCCCAGGCACCAATTGACCTACCTTTTATCTGCCTCCATCTTTAACTATATTATTTATTTCATTTATATCCCATCTTTTTCAACAATGTGGAACCAATGCAGCTTACATCATTCTCCTCCATTTTATCCTCACAACAACACTGTGATAACTGATCCAAGGTTACCCAGTGGGCTTCATAGCAAAGTGGAGATCTGAACCTTAGTTTTCCAGATCCTAGTATGGAACTCTGACCAGTATACAACACTGGCTTTTGTGGGACTGCTGCTGTTGAACAGTAGTAAACAGCCAGTCCTGGGTGAGTCATGTAAGTCATGTAGTAATGAATTTCCCAGGGGTTGCTGCCGGGACTAGCCCAGATGAGTCCTCCCTCAAAAGGCCAAAAACTGTCCTGAAAGGGCCCCACCCACCACGGTGCTTTTTACTGAACAAAACTGAGACTAGCAATACCATTGTGGTTGCCTATCAAACCCCATGAGGCTCTGACAGGGCATTCGTTTTTCAAAGCTACAAGACTTGCTTCTACCATTTGGGGGGGTTATTCCCCCATATATTTTTTTTAAGATTTCAGGTTTTTTTCTGCAAACTTGAGGCTTTTTTAGGTTGGTAGAAAGGTCTAGCTCATATGTTCATGACTCCAATCTCTCGATTTAAATATCCACAGATTTAGCCGTATTGAGAATTAGATATATTGATATGAACAATATTAGTATTTTCTCTCTGGTCATTAAAAGCGCTACTAAAATACCCGGTATCTTTTAAATAATAGTTTAGCATATGAAAAGAGGGTGGCTAACTTACGAGTAGCAGGTTGAGTTTTCATAAGATTCTGAACGTCAGTGGTGAATTTGTGGAACTGGCTATGGAACTGCTGCACAGAATTGTTGAGACCCAAAATATCCTTAGAGTGAGACATCATAGTTCTATTCATCTCATTGACACAGTTCCAAAGACTGGATACATGTTTGTTTAACCCTTCCTTGATCTTCTGAAGGCTGACAGACATGGTGTCCAGTTTGCTGCAGGCTTTTTCAACACTGGACACTCTACCCTCCAAATATGACACACTAGGAGATTTTTCTTTACATTTGGTTGGGTCAAAAGACACTTTCTCATGCAACTGCTCCAGCGTCTCTTTCAACTCATTACAGCAATTATTGCTTTGGTGAGTTGTCCGATTGTTAACTGTTTTCTGTATTTGATTTATCTTTCTGAACACACCAACCTGTGTCTTTTCACACGTAGAATTGATACCTACAAGTTGCTCTTTGCAGCTGTTCAGGCCACCTTGGAGCACTTTTATATCTTTATCAAGAGCACTGATACCATAGCGAACTATTCGTAAGTCTTTTTGAAGTTTCTGGGTGTCACGCTGATTGCCTTTAATTAAATTAAAGTTCTCATTTAAAGAACGATTTAAATAATTTATAAGAGCAGAATTGTCCCCTGTTTTCAGAAGCAACAGATCGTATTTGTTGTTGCAACTTTCTAGGTCTTTCTGGAGTCCTTCCAAATTCTGGGGTAATAAAGGATGACATTTCTGCTCACAAATGTTTTCAATGTCAAGTAGTTTGTTCTTCATGAAGTTAATTTCAGATGCAAGCTGCTCTTTTCCAAATCTTGAGTCGCTATGCAAGACAGATCCTGGACCAGTACCCATCTCCTGTGGATTTGTGACATTAGCAATATCTAGAATAGTGGTTCCCAGCTGATCTCCCAATGCCTGAAGCTTTTGCTCAAGTAAGTTTCTCACATCATTTACTTCAGTAGCTATAGTACCACGAAGAGTTTCCTCAATGTAAAAGCAGTGTTCCTCAGCATTTTTCTCTGTAACATTGATCCTTGCTTCCAGTTCCTCCCATTTTGCATCAAAGTTGCCTTCTATATCTGGAGTGGAAATACGCCGTACTTCATTATCTATTCTGAAGTTTAAAATCCTGCTCGCTTCTGCAGTTCTGTCAATCTTCTCTTCCAACTGTTTTACCTGCTGCCCAAAGTCATCCATTTTGGCAGTGTTGCAGCAAAATGACTGGTTTGATGGTTCTTGGATAAGAGTCCGAAGAGTTTTTATTTCTTTCCTAAAGTCATTTTCTTTTTCTCCAATAAGCTCTCTTATTCCCAAGCAGGTAGCTTCAAGATCATCACAATGTTGCTGAATATCCATCAGTTTGTATTCACATGAATTTTTCAAATCTGCCATTTTCTTCTCAAACCCTTCTAACATTTCCTGTCTCAGGGCTTCAAACTTAGCATCGATGTATGCCTGATACAACTGGCCACTAGGCATCATTATGGTTGGGCCTTGGGCTGCTTCTTGGAGTTGTTTCAGTTGCCCTTCATAGCCTTCCACCTTCCCATTTAGCTCTTGCAGCTTGTCATTTTCAGCCTTCGAGGCATCTTTTCCTTGGCCTATTTCTGACTGTATGTTCTCTGTTCCAGATTCAGGAAAAGAATCTTTCTGGTGTTTATTATCAGACAGATGAATTGTGTCTGTTTCTCCCTCAACATCACTGTCAGGCCCTGGATGATCATGAAGGTTATTCAGCCATGAGACACGCATCTGACCTGCATCTTCTTGCACTGCAAGTTTCAGATTTTCATTAACCCCTGTTAAGGACGACTGAAGCTCAAGCACTGTTTGCGTAAGGCGAAACAATTCATCCTCAAGGTCTTGAATCTTTTTATCCTGTAATTCTTGTTTCTGTAACTCTGGTTTAGAGCCTGTGGAAAGGGGGGGAAATACAGAAATAGAATTTTTTATTATTTCTACAAACAGCTTTGATAAGAAATAGGAGAAACTGGCTTGCAATTACAACATATTTTCAGCTTGGTGCATATTAATGCCAGGTAGCACTAGGTTGGATCATGTGGGAAAGCTTGCACAAAGAGTTCACTAAGCAGATCTTTCCCCATTAGCTTGCTGTTGTCTTGAAAGTCCTCCGCAAGACTGAAAAGCCTTCTGAAAAAAATGAACCACAGTTCAGTGGTATATGTAGAGTGTCTCTCAACTTTCCAAATACACAAGTAGCCCATGGATCATTTGGTCCTACTACCAAAAATGTCATGAGGGTCCAACTTCTGATATCTATCCATGTTTATCCACATTTTTATGCAAGAAATACAGACATACTATGTATGCACTAATGAGTGTACATGGATATTCACACAGTATATACTACAGTTCTGATTTATATTTATTCACACAATGAAGATTCTTGATGTTATTAATGTTTTATGTCATAAAGGCTTATTTGTGTACAGTATATGGGTCATAAATCACTCCCTTTAGTCCTTCTTTGGTAATCTGTTATCAATAATTTCCAGGGCCATTTTTAATTCAAAAGTGGTTTAGTGGTCAGTGGTTAATTGGTTTTATGATGTGTTTTTATAATAATTCGTTTTTAACAGTTAGTTGCTTTGGTGGCTTTGACTGGGTAGAAAGGTAGGATATAAATTCAGTAAATAATGATAATAATAAAATGCCATTTGAAGTCAACTCTAGGTGTTTTTTAAAAAATCTGAACTTGAGCAAGGTACTTGAAAGGTATATTGAGATTTACTCCTCAATTTATTACCAAATAGTTCTAATTAACTCGAGGAAATGTCTGAGGCCTGAGGATTTCTGTTTCAAGATACAGAACAAATTTAGAGTCTAAACTTTTGGGATCACATCACATATATTGATCCCGTCATTCAGAACAGCAGAGGAAATCAGCACTTAGGAAGTCTCACATATAGATACAATCTTTGAATTAAATGGCATTACTTATCTCACATATCAACTTTAGCTGCATCTGTACCATTGTGACTATTACTGACGGGGCCCATTGCAGCTACACTGTAAACATTTTCCTGACAATGACTTAAAACATGTCATAAAAGGAAGCCAGAAAACAACAGACTCTCAGCCCCAAACTGAACATGGCTTTGCCAGGGGCAACATATTCTGCTGAAAAAGGACAGGAGGGAGATGCAAATGCAAAAGCAACAATGGTGACTTCTGCATTATTTTAGGGCTGGGGTCATGACCAAGAGGTCCCAGTTGAGCCTGTTGATCCTATGACCTGTTTTAGTGTAAATGTTCACCAGCCATAAATAAATAAGCTAATGAAAAAACAGCGTTTTTACACAATCGTCAGGAGGATGTCTTCCATACAGCATTCTGAAGATGCTACTGAACCTACACATTTGCAAATATTTTATCTGAAAGTAACCATATGGACAGTGGTGAATAAATACTTTATAAACTAAAAGCTTAAAGTTGTTTGATCCTTTCCTAAGAAAACCTTTATTATGTAACATCTATTGAGCAATTAGTGATTTGCTTTCAGATGTCAATCCCACCATTTCCTATAGAATGGCACTCTATGCCCATGCTGCAAGGAAAATTAGAGATAGGGCTACGGAATGATTGTACTTTTAGAATATGTTATTTAAGAAACTTGATCTTAATACTTATACTTTTACTTCGTTTATATATTTTATTTTTTACATTGTGTTGCCAATTTCTGTACTGTTTTTATATTTCATATCTTATATTGTGATGGCCAGTGGCTATATGTAATAAAATTTTGAGTTGAGTTAATAGAGAGCCAGCATGGTGTACTGGTTAAAAACAATGGACTCTAATCTGGAGTAGGGTTCACTTCCGCACTCCTCGTCATGAAGCCAGCTGGATGACCTTGGGTCAGTTACAGCTCTTTCAGATCTTTCTCAGCCCAAAAAACGTCTAGCTCGCCACCTAGTGGTACATAACACTGAAAGAACTACAGCTTCAGGCTGCCAGACAATTTTAGGATCTCCTGGCTATACTACACAAAATGCCTTACAATAATTATTAATTATTGCTCACCTCATTAGACTGATGAAACTGATGACTGAGATAAGCATAGAAAAGCAATCTGAACACTAAAAGTGCTAAAGACTGCTAAAAAAAATACCAAAAAGGGCCATGCATACCAAGATCCAAAGAAAAAGTTACCTGGGCTTGTCTTTGCACCATTTGGTGGTAGGTCTGCTGGGTAAACAACTTTTCTTGGTTGCGGTGCAGTGTGTTCTTTGCAGTCTATGCCCATGTATCCCGGACAACATCTCCATTCCAGTTCTGTTACTGTCTTATACTTTGTTATATATTTAGGTCTGATATTTGTACGATACCTACAAAAAAAATGATGATAAATTTTTTTGTCTTGGGAGAACTAAAAAAAGGAAATAGTGCCCTAATAATCGGGAGAACCATTACTGATATTATAAATTATTAGGGTACATTGCATGTTAGGCATGGTTGGGACAATTTACAATTGATGCAATCTACAACAGTCAGGGGAGAGGACTGACCTGTGAAAAATTCCAGTACAAAAATTCAAAATTCACAGCATGTGAGATAACAGCCATCTCAACAAAATAGACATATATGATGCTCATAGTGTATAAACACTTTTATATATTCTCATCTCCCAGAATTACAACCATTCTCCAGATGACAGAGATCATTTCCCTGTCTGGGACCTGGGTTCAGGCAGATAACCGAGACAAGAGATGAAGAGCACAGCCAAAACACAGTCCAGGGATCAAAGAACAAGTATTCAGTAGTCCAAATGTCAAAAAAGTAGGGTATGAAAACACAGGGACAAAGTAGTGATGGTGAATAATCAGTGACAGGCACTGGAAAAAAGGGACTCTCCCTGGCAAATAGTGATAGCTGAAGCATGTTATAAAGATTTCAACTTTCTAATCTTCAAAAGGTACAGTTTCAATGGCTATTGTCCAAAAGCAAGAAAACCCTTCTGGTTTCAAAAGATTCTTGCATGCTCAAACTGAAAGATAATTATTATACTGACAACTCCATGATCTAATACAACACAGATTTTGCAAAAGCATTATCAAAATTTTAACCCATTTCAGATCCTGCTTTTCTGTATGCAGAAACAGGTTTCTTGAGAACTCTATCGGACAACTGACATACCAAGCTGTTCAAGAATTAAGATCTTCTATGGAGGTCCAGTTCTACCCCCAGTAGAGAGAACTCTAATTAATTAAGCTCTTTCAACAGGTGTTGCTTACTGCCTTTTCTTTCCAAAACTTTTTCAATCATCTAGGCTATGGGCAACAGGGGGAAATGGTACAGTATATGTAACTTCACTGAATGGGACTAGACAGTGGACATATTAGGGAAGGGCTGTAGCTCGGTCTTTGTTCATAGTAGTTTTTTTTTAATATAAAGTTGTATTGCTTTTTTTTCACTACACACTACAGGATTAGGGAAAGTGGTATACTGTACTAAGATACAGAGTAACAAGGATCAAAATTAGTTAATACATCAAATTCTTGGTGTTTCCCTGTTACATCAATTAAGAGAGAATGAAAATTAGCTATTAGTATAACCAAATCAAACAAGCAAGGTCATGCTTAGCCCTAGTGAGTGCATCTTAGTTATTACCATTAATACATAAAAAGAACTGTTCTTAATAGTAAACTGCTTAGTCTGTGGTCCTATGGTGCAGCCAACATGCTGTAGCAGTTAGAGTGTCAAGAGTAGGATCTCGGGAACCCTGGTTTGAATCCCCACTCTGCCATGGAAGCTTGTTGGGTGATTTGGGAGCAATCACCAGGTTGGATTCTGCCATCTATGGGCACAAGGATCATGGGATCTTTTCCAACTTTTCTTTCTAGTACTTTCTAATCCCTAGACTTCTGCTCATGTAAGAGGCAGAACCAGAAGTCTTGTTTCCTTCTACCTGCCATGTATGACTATTAGTCCGGGACAGGCTCGGGGGGGGGGAGGGAAGATCTTGGGACTGTTAGCACTTTCTGCTGGTGGCTTGTGGGACCTAACTCACCTTTTCTCAGCCTAGCCTAGCTTGCAGGGATGTTGTGAGGATAAAATGGAGGGAGAATGATTCTGTAGGCCATTTTGAGTCCTCATTGTGGAGAAAAACAAGATACAAGTATCCAAATAAATGCATTCCAACTGAGGAGCCTCTTGCCTAAAGTTGGAGAGAAGACTTTTTTATAAATATTCATCTCCCTCTCTTCTTTCAAAACACAGTAGAAGCTCTACACAGCAGAAAGTCATGCTCCAGATTTTTTCAGGACATTGTATGTTTGTTAATCAAGAAAAATAGCTATCTTTACACAACAGCTGAAGCACTCGGTACCACTCCCTTAGATTCTCTTATTTTGTTATTATTGAATCTGCAGCAGTTAAAAATTCTCAAACCATGAAATCATTTACCCCTCATGGGATTCAGCTTATTCGCTGTCATTAACTACGCAGAAGAAACTAACACACACAAAGCCAAATGCTGTACAATTTAAAATGATCGTGTTCTTCAAAACTGCTTCCTAAATCTTCCAGCTGACTAAAAGACAAAATCAAATAAAATAAATATTTGCCTTTGAAGCCAATTGGGGATTTCTGCTACTATTTAAAACCTATTTGAGTCAAAAACATCAATGAATTAATTAATCACAGAATTGTTTGAAGTCACAAGAAACACCACCTGCATTTTTCCAATAAGGAAATAAAGTCTCACTGAAGTCACTAAGAATGATAGTGCCTGAAGTGAAGTAAATGTTTCAAACCTAAATAACTTGTTCAGCAGGTCTGCTGCTCGCAATCTTAACCAAAATCTTCTAATTTCGATCTCCAATCCCTTGTCTTCTTTGTTTATCAGCATCTACAGCACTGTACATCATCAAAGAAATAGAGATAACCCCCTCTCAACATACTATAGTTCTAAAATACAGTGCTCTCTGCATAACTGCTGTACTGCTTTGGAAAAAAATGCTGCTTGTGATCTCTCATACTCTGTGGGTAAGCTGTGTAGCTAGTGAGAAGTTTGGTTGAAAAACTGTATGCTTAGCTTTAGAGGGGAAAAAAGAACTTCAGACAGCCTCTGGGCTTCCGACCTCCCCACATATGATGCTAGTTTCCAAAGCACCTTCCCTATGGTTGCTACAGTTGCCAACAGCCCTGGGGGAACATGTCCTGTCCCTTTAATGTGTGGAAATGGGCAGCTGAAGCTTTTCACGGCATGGAAGTACGTAACATCCCATTAAGCCTCTATTTAAAGAACGGGACATTCTTTTTCTCCAGGCAGTTAGCAACCCTAATGATTGCTAGTAGCCCCTAAGTTTTCAGAGCATCCTTGTATGACGTATTTCTCCTCCTTCCCAAAAGTAATCAACAACAGGAACCAGCCAGATGAAGCTCTTCCTCTGGTTCTCGTGTTCTCTGAATTTCCAGAATAAGAAAATAAAACTCATTTACTGGATTATCTTCACCTCCAAAATACTTTCCTGCAATTGTATGAGTTCTTTTTCTTTTTTAACAAGAAACATAGTAGAGTGCAAGAACAGGGAAACCCAGCAAGTGAATCATAAAAATGCTACAGGAAGGAAGAAAGATCTGGATTATGCATTACTCTGAGGTACCATGGGCCACTTTTTACTAATATGTGGACATACTCCAAAAGACATTAAAAAATAAAGACCTGTTAACGTTTTCAGAAGAGTTAAAGTTTAATTCCAACTGAAGATTATCCACAGAAAAGGTAAGAAACTAATTCATCTGTGCAAAGAAGTATGTTTGTTTGTTTGTTTACTATTGGGACATTCAAGAAATGAAGGAATATTATTCTGCTAGGAAATTTGGGGATTTGGCCAATTTGTTCCAGACTTTACCACCAACACTGAATGAAATTGTAATTTTGGTGATCTTTCCATCTCAGGAAGCAGCAGCATCTTTCTTTTCCTTTTGACAAAAATACTTTTGCCCTCAAAATGTATTATTTTTATGTGACAGACACTATAGAAGTAATGGTTCTATTAATATTGTAGATTATCCAGGAACATCCCCAGCAATGTTAATAGAATTTCTAGATTTTTAAAAAACAGAAAATTTCTGTGGACAAAGTCCAACAGTTATAAGGCTACTGAACACTGATATTAGATGTGTTCATAGATTACAATGCTTTCTGAAAGATACAATTAAAAAAACATCTTTCTCTAACAAAGAAAGCATTACATCAGAGGAAGCACTGTAGTCAATTCTATATGAGCAGGCAGTAATCTCATACTTTGTGTCACCATTGTTGCTAAGTCACACATACAAGAAGCCAAACATCACATTTGTAAGGCGTAGCTCAACCCCTCTGTTAGGGGAGCCTGTGGAAGAATAATGTACCATAAAAGGCAGTGATTCTTTTCACTGTGGTCCAGGGACTTCCCTAGTTCAATTTCATCCGGATCCTGAGAACACAATGAAAATATTTAAGAACTAGAAGTTTCTATTATACTCTGAAGAGGCAAGCACTATGATTCATACACTGGTGTAAATGTTAAATTGTAAACTACAAAGCTGCTGTCCTCTTCTGCTGAACAATGTGAGAAGTCACGGGGAGAATCAGGTAGAGCACTCACACAAAAAAGCTCAATAACCACTGCCATGAAGAATAATACAATATATGCAAACATCACCTCAGGCAAAGGAACCACAGACACATGTGGACTTTTTTCTCCACAGTCCAGGAACTGTGAAGCATAAAGGCGTAACTGTTGGACACCACAATCCAGGAAAACAATCCTATATTTTGTAGTCTTCCATGCCAACACTCTAGCAACAGAACAATAAGGGCCTCTAGGGTAACAGCTGAATACTGTCTAGCACTGGCACTAGCTATGAACATCTGAAGGCAAAGATAGGCAACACTAGGTCAAAGACAGATGAATCCATCCCACCCAGAAATCTGTGATTATCAAAGAAATGTGTATCTAAAATTGTTCAAGCTTTCTTGCTCCTCAGCTGCACATCCCATGTAGTACAGCAAGCTGGAGGCATTAAAGAAGGCCTCTCTCTGCCCTATACAGCATTCCTTGCCTCTTTGTTAGGAAACAATAATGGTTCTTTTGTAGATTTTTGATCCAATTATAAATCCAGTATTTTTTCCAATTGAACACATTTTAAGCAACCTGAAAGTATGGGCCATAAATGATACTTTTTTTAACCCACCAACTTAGACCACTTTAGCTTGGGTTGGTTTTTAATGACTGAAATACGCCTTTCATGAAGTTAGCTTTTTAAACAATGGCTCTGTTTACCAGTTTAAATTATACATCAGAGTGACTAGACTGGCCTGAAAACACCATCACAGCCTCCGACACTGTGGCCATATGCCAAAGATAGAGAGGGAGGGGATGCCTAATTCAGGCTGGTAGCTCTCCTTATCTTGCATGCATCCTTCAGCAATAGTGGATTTGTCTGTCAGAAAGCCAAACTGCTTCCAACATGGTACAAAAAAGCCAAACTGATGCCACCCACCATGCTGTTCTCTTGTACCACCCTGGATAAATCTGCCCAATGTAGCCACAGCTATGAGATTAATTTAGAAAGCGTAAAGCTTTTTTCAACAGATAATCCAACTCAAACTATATCTTGCTATACAGAAGTTCCTTAAAATGGTCAGTTAAAATCCTATTTTTTAAAAAAATCTACAGGGAATGTCATACAGAGACTACCTTACCACAACTTCCTCCCATTTAACTGCTGATGAGAATGTTTAGTTTAATCTGACCTACTTTTGAGTCCAAAATCCAGATCATAAAACTTTGATTAAAGCCTACTACTATATCTTCAGCTCCTATTACTACTTTGATCTTGCTATCAAATGGGAATGGAGTACCTTTAAGATTGTGTATTGCCTGGAAAGACACAAGCACTACAATGTTTTTCATGTTTGCATTTATTTCTCTACCTAAAATTATGTTTAAAAAGTGTGTAAATTGCTAGTCACCTCCTCTTACACATCAGCCATGTGTTTAAATTTCTATTCTTACAGTGCAACCTTAGGAAGATTTACACCCTTCTAAACCAATGAGTTTAGGACTACATTACCAATAACTTATTTTAATATGGTAATTTCAGTAAACTAAGGATGCCCATTCCCTGACTTGGATAGCCAAAGTTAGCCCAATCTTGTCTGATTTTGGAAGCTAAGCAAAGTTGGCCCAGGTTAGTTATTGGATGGGAGAACCCCAAGGAAATCCATGGTTGCTACAGAGATGCAGACAGTGGCAAACCACCTGTTTGCCTCTTGCAAACCCTATGCTGCAACTTTATGGCATTTTCCACCCCAAAGGATGGTCTCTCCAGCTGTTTTCCCTTAAGGGTGGAAAAATCAGAAGCTGCTGCTTGTGAGGAAGGACTTTGAGCTCAAGTCACAGGCAGATGCTCTTAATTCAGCAGATCTAATTGGAGGAAACACTTGACATGGCAGGCTGGACAGTTACTTGCATGCAATTCCTCTTTGTACATGTAAGCTGCAAACTTGTGAAGAACAGGCTTCTCCACTACCAGAAGCACAGAAAAAGCCACACGAGACAACAGAGAGGCACTGGAGCAGAGCTTGTCTTGAAACAAAATTCATCATTATTAACTTTTATTATTTGCAGCACTCAAGCTATATATAGGCAGAGATTTCGCAGTAGCAGGACAGCTTAATCCTACCACTATCCACAAGGATTGTTCATATGGCAGGAATAAGATATTTTTCCCAATTTTTAAACTGCTTTCTAGTTTGAAAGCAGGTAGTGAGGGTTTGTCCTGTTGGATTTGACAACATGCTTCAAGATTGCTGGAAAAAGTGCCCAGTTTGAATAATAAGGTCCAACTGTGCCTTTAAGACCAACAAAGTTTTATTTTGGGCATAAGCTTCTGTGACCATGCACACTTCTTCAGATACACTGAAACAGAAGACCAACACAGCTTACCCACCTGAATCTACTTCAATGGCTGTATAGCTTGTTCAGTAAATTTAAGCCCCTTATTTACACTCCAAATCTTTTGTTCACTGGGCAGCATACACTGGCTCAGAATTACTGGTGCTCTTTGGCTCTTTCCCAGTTATTTCAAAGAAGATGCCTTGCGCTGATTTACAGCAAGGTTTACGAGTGCTCTGCACAGCTGGAAGCCTGCAGATGACTGTGGGCCAAGGAATGTAAGAGCACTCGGCAGCAGGTGTTCACAGAGCACCCACAGAACACAGGTACTAACTGCTCCAAAAGTACTCAACTGATGGCAGCACCAAATGAATTATTTGCAGGTGAAGTTTTAGCAGTATCCTTTTGTTGACTGAGTTAAGTACAGCAACTTGTAGCATGATCTGTTGACAGAAGAGTCGACATGGCTCTAATTGATTTCAGCTGCCTTGTGTTTGCAACAAAAGAAGCAAGCTTTGCTCAGCTTTTGTTGTGGCTCAGAAATCAGGGGGTCAGAAAGTGGTGCATGTCCTCATGAAGAACACACAGGGGTGAAGATTTTAAATACGAACAATCCTACTGCTTGACTAATTGTGTGATGAAGCACAGCAGTCTTCTGTCTACATATGGGAATAGCTCATTGCTGGAGATGGAGAAATGACCAAATGATTCCCCCGCCCACCCAGTCTCCTGCTAGTCTTCTGTTACTTACGTTGGGGTGTGTGGGCAGGGCATCTGGTTCCAGGCACAGCTGTACTGAACTTCGACATAACTCTCAGTGCCATCCAGCACAGAACAGCTCACGTTCTTGTTCACTATGTAGGCACACCAGTTTCTGCAGGGGAGAAGAAGAGAGGGAGACAAGAGCAAGCCAGTCACACTGTTAAACCAGCAGACAATGCAGATGATTAAGCCATCTGTGTGGGGCAAACATGCAATCATAAATGTTCCTTTCAGAGGAGGGTCAAGGCTGGCTTGCAATGATCTCTTGAAGTTTTTGCCACCAGCCCAACATATGAAAAGGGAGCAAGGTCAATTTTTCAAATCTGTCCAATTGTTAGCTGTGGAGAATGTGTGCTCACTCTCCCTTGCGTATGCAAACACATACACATGCATTACCAAGGAACAGCAGTATTCTAAAATATTGGTTTACCTAATAAACAAAATGCATGCAGTTGCAGTACATCCTCACCAAATTCAGCCACTGTCTACAGAACAGAACTTGAATTTGTGCTGTCAAAACTCACTCAGACTTAATAATGACTGCACAATTCAGCTGTTTGGCTCCAGACATGAACACATACAAGAAAAGAGCTCATTTAAATTACTAGACCCCCATGCTTAGTTTCTTATTAAGCAATAATAAAGGATATATGGTGCCAGACCTCAGGACCGAAAAGACAGTTGCAGAGTTTAGCATTAAACTAAAACCATATGGTGCTGGATCACAAATGGAACAGGGTATGAAGGAATCAGCCCTCCAACCTGATCTGTTGGATGACTACTAAGTGACTTTGTGCCAGCCTATTTAGCTGGAGGGCTTTTTGATCTTTTTCAATTCTGTGATGGCATCACAGCAGCTTCCTTTATTAAGCTGAATGCTAACTAATAGCCAACAATAACTGATTAATTCTTCTTCAATACGGGCAAATGGCTGGAAGATGCTTTTCCCTGAATTTACTTGCAGGAAGAAGTGTTTTAGACCAATACCCTGGAGAGGCTACAGCTGATAAAATAAAGCAGTCACAGGTAAAATCTGAAAAGAGAGTTAGATTATAAAAGGCAGGGGAGGCAGGAGTGAGGTGCAGAGGTTAATACATTTGCTGTCAGGGCCAGTGGTTTTGCTGCCTGTTTTTAGAAGTCTGCCTTTCTCTAGTAGGCTCTCCTTATTTATTTGTAAAGTAAAAGAGCAATCCTAAAGAGACTTATTCAAGACTGTTCAAGTGTTATTAGAATGTGACTGCAAACATAGCACAAACACAGTATTAGGTACACAGATCTCTCTTTTATCCAAATGGCACTAAACTGTTCAGTAGAGCCTGTACTTTTCACCACTTAGGGAAGTGGGGGGGGGTATTTAACAATATGATCTCACGTAGTGTCTCATGGGCTGGGTAGTAATGATCTCTTCCTCTAATAGTTCCAGATGTACTTCATCTTAGAAGAGGTCAAACCCAGAGGTTGAATCTTCTGATCAGTTTGTACACTGCTGTCTGGCCAACACTGAGCTTCCCAGTGACTCATGAAGACTGTGCATTTCAGATGAACGTTTATGTACAGCCAGTCCAACCAACCAAATAAGGCAAATCCATGTAGACCTAGCCTTTGAGATATACCACATCCTTTAGCAACAGTTGCCTATTTGGTAAGATTATAAAAGCACCTCTGATCTAAATTAAGGAAGAACTCTGGAGGAATATGCACAAGCAGGGATGGGTACTGACATGGTCTACTGGCAGGTAAAATCACCACTAGAAGCAAGCAAAAGTGAAGAGGACAGATAACATGTAGTGGCGGAGGCAGCTGCAACTGTTGCTAGTTACTGGTTAATGGCAACCTTAGCCAGTCAGTAACTATGATGCCCACCCTAGCTGTGGATTCCTCACTGGCTCCTCCTGGCACCAGTGCTTCCTCCCCTGACCCTGGGCTGCCCCTAACAGTGGGGGGCTCACCCCAAGCGTGCTACCTCACCTGCCCTCACTGCACATTTATCGAAAAACCACTGCAACAGAGGTGATTTTTTATGGGTGTGAAAACAGCCATCACGGATTGTGCGGCCTTTTCCACCACCGGCCTCAAACACAATATTCTCCAAGTTCTACTGAAAAAAAGGGCAGAGCTTTCGATAACGAAAATCCGGTCAGGCGTTCAACGGGGAGCGACCGAGAAGCACCCACCTGGGAAGGGACCCTAAAGTCTTTCCGAAGCCGCCGCAGCCACAGACCCTCCTGCCCTGCCCAGCCCAGCCCAGCCGGCGCCCCGGTTCCACCAGCCAGGCCACCCGCCCCGCCCCCCCACCCCCCGGCAGGCATTTCACTTGCTCCGACCTGCCCCACTTCAGGAGGCTGCGATCGGGATAGACAGCTCAGCGCCAAGGCGCTCGACCCGACCCAGCCAGCCCACCTCCTGGCGAGCTGTCCAGGCAGGCAGGCAGGCAGGGCCAAGCAAGAGCTCCCGCCTTGACGCTACTCAGTCTCGGGAGGTGCGCAGCGGGAGCGCCATTGCCCCCGATTTGGGGAGGCTGCCGTGGGGTCCGCCCTCCCGCCCGGCGCGGCAAGTGCCACTTACTTGCTCCTGCCGCGCGACGGCGGGGCGTCCTGGGCCAGGCAGCCGCCCAGACACACAAGGAGCGCCAGAGTCCCGCCGAGGAGCTTCGGGCGCCGCTCCATGCCCCCACGACGCTGGCGCCCCACCGCACAGGCACGAGGGAGATCCGCCAGAGCGCAGCTGCCCGCGCGCCTCGCTCGCCCTCCACAGAGGCTCCTTCTTCCACCCTGCTTTTCGGTTCTCGGCGAACCTCCTTCACTGACGCAAGTTTTCAACACCCCCCCCCCCGCCCCGTCTTCCCAAGTTTCCGCCCTCCAGTTCACACACCCCTACCCGATGGGTGGGTGGCTCGCCGCTGCCTCCTCCTCTTGCCGTCCACCTTTTCTTCTTTCCTGGCCAAACCGCGCGCAATCCCTTGCACTCTTGCCCGGAGAAAAAGCAGAATGACTTCATGGGATTCCTCGAGGGATTTGCTAGAAAGAGCGCGCGTGTGAGAAACTGGCTCGTTGTCAGACGTCGCCTTCACCAGAAGAAGGATCTCGCGGAGGCGCTTCTACTCGCGCGCGCGCCGACTGCGCCTCTGTCCCATGTCGTCGTCGTCCGACCCCCCCGCCGGCCCCGGCCCCCGCCCCGGCCCCCCTGATTTCCTGCGTGATCTTCCAGAGGAGGGAGAGCACGTGCCCTTTTGGAAGACGCCGATAGAGGCCTTTCCCCCGCTGCCCCCCTCTCTTTCCATTCAGCTTGGGGCCGGACGCTCCTTTGCCTTTTCCAGGAACATTCTTATGCAACTCGGCAAGAACTTACAAAATAGCTGCCTTAATAAATTAAGTTTGCTTATTTTACTGAAGAGGCTTCTTTTAAGGAAAAGATGCATGCAGACGATTATTCGGCCGATTATTTTTTCCACTTTTGCGACAGATGGGTACTAAATCCCTTCCTTATCATTCGGCACTGTTTCTGGAGATTGCAGGTATGCTGTGCCTACCTGGCACCAGGGTTCCTGTCCTCTTTTACTCAAATAACGCGCTAATGTAACTCTGAACTACTGTGCTGCACAATCATGCCACAATCGACCGCCTGCACTGTTTCCCTTGTATTTCGCCCTCGTATTTTAACCCTCAGGCTTCACCTGTTTTCTGCACTGCATGCATAGGTATTCTGATTAATTTGATGCATTTTGCAAAGAAAAGTTACAGTATTTTTATATTGTCTTTCAGTGTTTTTTTTAAAACATCACAAAGTTTACATATTAATTTCAAACACAAAACAGTAAAACATAAGGGAGGAAGTGATCTTGAGGGGGGAATTGTGTACTTTGCATTTTAACTTCTAAAATAAATCACAACAAATTCAGTGTGGGTGAATGGCAGAACCCTAAGCAGAGCTACATCCTTCTCAATCAATTGAAGTGAATGGGCTTAGAAGGCTGTGACTGCTGAGCAGGGTGCTGCAAGTGTAATACTTCTGCAAATTCCCCCTTAAAATAGGATTGAGGAAATGTAGAAGCTGAAAAAGAATAGAAGCTGCAATCACACGCACAATTAGCTGTGCCATAGGCACGAATGCCGGGTGGATTTAACAGGTGTGAGTGCCCCACACCCATCAGCAACCCATTTAGCTCCACTGCAAGAGCGGAGTTAAGAGACACTAGGGAAAGTCCACTATCAAATGGGTTGCTATGGGCGACGGATGGACTTTCCCCTGTGTGATCGCGCCAGTGCTCTCTCATGGCCTCGGGATGGTCTGATCAGGCCATCCTGACTCTGTACTGTTCCCCCCCCTTCCCAGTATCCACATCATCGCATACTGCCATAGGAAGCCCTCAGTGTGGAGATGCGATTCATCAATCCTGTTTAAGTGCATCGGAAACACATAGCAAAAAACCCCAAACCCGATTCACCTGTGGTTTGCGTCTGATCACGCAGTGGCAGGCTGCCCCCACAGCTCCCATGGACTGTGTGATCGCACAAATGTGGGTCAAATTGCTACAGAGCAAATAGCCTCACCCCACCCCCCGTTATCTCACGCATGTGACCACAGCCAAAGTCTCATAACATGAAGTCCTTTAAGTATAGTAGCATAATATCTTGAAGTTATGGAGAAACTGATATCTTAAAACAAGGGGAAGATTTTATGACAACAAATCTCATCAACCATATTTTCCCATCCCCTCTTTTCCTTCTTTTTATGCTACTTTACCTTCCTGATTTTTGTATAATTTATTGTGTGTTTATAGAATTGAGAATAGGGTAGAGTTGTCAGTTACAAGATTAATAAGGACTTTATGGAGAGTGTAATGTCTGCTGATCGCCACCAGGTGGCAGCGACATATACCAGAGCTTGGAGCTCAAGAGACAATAGGGACTAGGATCCTGAAACCCCATACAGGGTACCAATAGGAACCTTGGTGGGAAATTCAAAATCACCAATGGGAACTAGGGGTGGTCCACAGGAACTGTATATAGTTGGCCAGTGGCCAGTATTCGCTGTTCTGTTGTGTACAGTGTTGTTATCACGCTGTTTCCTGACTCCTTAATGCGTCGAACCCACTACACAACAATGGCGACGAAGGTGGGATTCCGGTGAGCTGACCGGGCTGTGGAGGCATCAGAGGAAAACCGGTACCTGAGGACGAATGCAGCTCCAGCCGATGAACCCCGAAGAAGATCAAATGACCTCCGTGCCTTCTTCGCCTCCTGCTTTACCTCTTCCTTCACCTCCACGCAGCACGATGGCAGTCACTCTGGGAGCAGGACTTGTCCCTCTGCTCGACCCGGCCCAGCCACACCACTGGAAGGCCTGGGTCGAGGGACTCAAGTCCATCCTCATATTCTTTGAGGTCACAACCGAGGAATGGAAGAAAGGTCTCCTCATCGGCTCCTGTGGCCCTGCCACAGTGCAGCTGGCACGGAACCTGCTCTCCCCCACTTTGCTGACTGACGCCTCATTCGAGGACATCATCAAGAAGCTCCAGGACCATTTAGTCCCACGGCCATTGGAGATTGTGCATCACATGGCCTTCTTTGCCCGGCAGCAGCAACCATGGGAATCGGTAGCAGAATACCTGGCTGAGCTTCGCCGGCTTGCCACGGAGTGTGCTATCGGGACCCATCTTGAAACGGCTCTCCGAGACAAGCTAGTTTTCGGGCTTAGCGATGAGAATCTCCGATGCCGTGTCATGGAGGATGAGAAGTGCTCCCTGGCTTCTGCCCTTTCTATGGCCATGGCTTGGGAAAGGAACTGTCCCTGGACTGTGGCTGCCGTGCACCAGATGCAGGAGGACAACCTCGACCCGGGGAGCGATGAGGTCCACTGCACCCAACAGTCCTCCAGGCGCAGGGACCAAGGCTCTGCACCCTGCTCCGGCCCTGCTCAGGAGTGCGTGACGTGCGGAGACAAGCACGAGAGGAAGACCTGCCAGTTCCGGGATGCCAAGTGCCACGGGTGTGGCTGCACGGTGCACATCACACATGCCTGCCGATCCTGAGGGTCCAGAGCTCAGCAGGCCCTGCCACCGCCCTGCTGACAAGCAGACACTCACTACAAGGCTGACGACTCCAAGGAAGAGCTCTTCCTCCTTGCTGCAGAGCCCGCCGAACAGTTACTGAGGCTTCTGAGTCAGTCCTTCACCCCAGAGGTCCAAGTCCGGGTCCAAATAGAGGGGTCCCCCTGCACTATGGAGCTTGATTCTGACTGCGCAGCCTCCATTATCTCGGAGGAGACTCTTAAAAGACTCTGTCCCCATGGGGGGCCTCCCTTGCGCCCATCGACCCTCATCCTGACAGACTTTCAGAGGAACTGCATTTTGATAAAGGGGGTGGGAAGTTTCAGGCTCCAGTACAAGGGGTTTGATGGGAAACTGGACTTGGTTGTGGTCACAGGGGGTTTAGTCAGCCTCCTCGGCTGAGCATAGTTTGCCCCTTGGGAATCTCCATTGAAGGGGTGCAGCTCTGCACAGTGCAGGACTTTTGAGAAGTCTGCGACGAGTTCCCATCCATTTTTGACGGGACCCTGGGCCGCTACACGGGCCCCCCGGTGTCGCTGCAGCTCAACTCTAATGTGGCCCCCATCCACATGCGCTCCAGGACAGTTCTGTTTGCACTATGCCCAAAAATAGACGCAGCGCTGGACTGGCTTGTGGCCCAAGAAGTCTTGGAGCTGGTCTCCCACGCCGCCTGGGAGACCCCCATCATCACCCTGGTTAAGCCAAATGGGGATGTCCACATCTGCGCAGATTATAAGTACATGCTAAATAAAGTACTTCAGGACCACACTTATCCAGTCCTGGTGGTCAGCCACATGCTGGCCTCCCTGGCAGGGGCAAAGGTTTTTAGTAAACTGGACCTCGCCCAGGCCTATCAGCAGCTCCCGGTGGATGAGGGCACCGCCGCAGCGCAAACGATCATTACACATAGGGGGGCTTTTAGAGTTAAGAGACTGCAGTTTGGGGTGAGCTTGGCCCCGGGCCTCTTCCAACAACTTATGGACTCTCTCTTGAAAGGAATCCCGGGAGTCACGTCGTTTTTCAACGATGTGTTAATCACCGCGGCAACGCTTGCTGAGTTTGCCACCCGGCTGTGCACTGTCCTCCGCCATTTCCACGAGGCGGGGCTCAAGGTGAAGAGGGAGAAGTGTCTCCTGGGGATTCTGTCAGTGGACTTTTTAGGCTTCACGGTCAACGCGGACAGCTTACATCCCGCCTGGGACAAAATCAAAGCCATCATGGAGACACCCCCGCCTAAGTCCAAGGTGGAACTTCAGGCGTTCCTGGGACTATTGAACTTTTACCATGCCTTCCTCCCTCACAAGGTGGTGGTAGCAGAACCCTTACATCACCTCCTGGACAAACAGGCCCCTTGGGCATGGGGCCCCAGACAGGCAACCGCTTTCAGGGAGGTCAAAGCGCTGCTCATCTCTAATAAAGTTTTGGCACATTTTGATGAGTCCCTGCTGGTCGTTCTGGCCTATGACACATCCCCCTATGGCATTGACGCTGTGTTGGCTCACTGCCTGGCAGACGGTCAGGAGGTGCCTGTTGCCTATTACTCCCAGACGCTGTCAGCAGCTGAACGGAACTATGCACAGATCGACCGGGAGGGCCTGGCAATCGTGGCTGAGGTGAAAAATTTCATGACTTTGTGTATGGCCATCCTTTCACCATTGTCACAGACCATCGCCCCCTCCTCAGCCTCTTCGCCCCAGATCATCGGACCCTGCAGGTCTTCTCCACGCGGGTCCTGCGGTGGTCCATTTTCTTGTCTGGCTACTCATACTCCCTGATGCATTACTCAGGCAAGGTGATGGGCCACGCGGACGCTCTAAGTTGCCTACCCTTGCTGGTCATGGAGGAGGACCTGGCTCCAGCCCATCACATTCTGCAAGTGGAGGACCTTCCTGATCCCCCCTCCAGGCAGCAGATGTCGCTCACCGCTTGACCAGAGACCCCCGTCATTTCCCGTGTTCTGGGCTGGGTGGTGAGGGGGTGGCCTGTGGCGGCAGACGGGCCTGAGTTCACTGCTTTTGCTGCCCACCAGGACAAGTTGTCTGCATATAAGGGTTGCTTATTGTGGGGTGATAGGGTGGTGGTCCCCAGCGTTCTGAGGCACAGGGTCCTGCAGGCCCTGCACGAGGCACATCCGGGAATAGTCCAGATGAAGGCCCTCGCCCACAGCTACGTATGGTGGTCCGGGATAGATGCGGAGGTGGAAGCTTGGGTGAAGTGCTGCCAGACTTGCCAGGCCATCCAGCCCAATCCGCCGAGTGCAGCCGCCCAAGCCTGGGAATCCACCCAGACATCATGGTCTAGGCTCCATGGCCTTCCATGGGCTTCTGTTTCTAGTGACGGTGGACTCTTATTCGAAATGATTAGAAATCAGCCCAGTCTCAGCCACCTCCTCCAAAGCCACCATCCAGGCGCCCAGAAGATCTTTGCCACCCGTGGGTTGCCAGACACCATCATCTTGGATAACGGGACAGCATTCACCTTGGAGGAATTCTTGGAATTCCTCCGCAACAATCTGATCCAGCACGCATGGTCAGCCGTGTTCCACCCTGCAACCAACGGCCAGGCGGAGCGGATGGTATGGACTGCCAAGGAAGCCTTTAGCTGGCTAACAGAAGGGGCCTGGGAGTTCTGCCTGGTGCACTTCCTCCTGGTGCAACGGACCACCCTGAACCCGGTCAGCGGGCTCTGCCCCACGGAGCTTTTAAAAGGGTGGCGGCCTGCAATCCTCTTGGACCAGCTTCACCCGGATAGGGCCACAGAGTTGCACACTTTGTCCGAGCAGAGGGAGGCATCACGGGGATTCTTCCCAGAGGAACCGGTCTACATCCGGAACTTTGGGAGGGGTCCCAAGTGGCTCCTTGCCAGGTCATCCATCCCACCGGCCCAGTGTCTTATGAGGTCTCGTCAGACTGCAGACAGGTCCTGCGGAAGCACGTAGACCAGCTGCGCAGGCACCTGCTTCCAGCTCCAGAAGAGGGGTTGGCCCCAAGGGCATCCCAGAACACGAGACTCCCAATGGGAGTTTGCAGGAGCCAACTTCTGAAGCAGCCATTTTCTCCAGGAAAACTGAAACATGTTGACTGGAGACCAATTTTAAATCCTGGCGATCCCCACCTGGAGGCTGGCAACCCTAGGAATTCTAATATTTCAGTTATGTTTTAACTATTGCAAAATGTTTTTAAAGAAGTTAAAAAAGCTTCCACCTGAGAGAACAGATGTAGGAATTAAAGTAGGGAGAGAGACAGTGTGGGGTTTTGTTCATAATAGTTCTTTAGCAAGACACAACTTTTTGTTTTATAAAAAGAAAACGGGAAGTGAGGCACAAGCCATGCTGAATTACAAGATGAGCTCTTTGCATCTTTGTTGCTCTATATAAGATTTGCTGTGCATTGTTTCCTTCTTAGAGGAGAAAAGGAAAAATGAAGTTGCAAAATCTTCCATTTGTGATGTTTGGTGAACACAAGGACGTGTGCGTAAGCTTTAATTATAAAACCCAAACAAAGATGGATGAGAAGAAATAAAATAAGCCGCAAGGGTTCTGAAAACAGTAGTGCTAGTAATTCTTTCATAAAGGGACAACATGGCAAAGCTGGTATCTCTCTGAAATAGAATGAAAAAAATGGTGTGCTAAACTACAGGAGAAAACTTAAATCTACATGGAAGTAATTCTCATTTTGTTCAAACACTTTCCTGGGTGTAAGCAGGCATCAGCTTACAGTGCAGACATCAGCAATTAAACCTACTTCCCAATAGCATTGAACCTGAAACAGATAACCCATGATAAAATATCTGTTTAGGATTGCATTGTATGATGATTGCATAAAAACTGACCAGAGCAGATTTATTTTAAGATTCTATAAGATTCTATGCTTTTTCCTTGCAAAGCTAGAACTAGAAAAAAAAATTCACAAAAATTCCCCATCACTGGCTGCAGCCAGACACCACTGAAAACCGCTGTCTCATTGCGTGCAGCAATCATGTGCAACTGGATTATCCTGTGTGGGGAACACAGACCACTTGCCAGTCATTGCAATAGTACAATGATAATGTGTTATCCAGTGAGGTGTGAATGCAGCCACATGTCAAGAAGCGCCATCTGGGACACATTTGTGATGGAGCTAAACCTTCCATCCTGGACGGGATCTTCAAATTATGGAGGAGAAGCTTTCCCTGTCCCAGATCACACAGAAGCAGTACAAGAACCCCTCCACTTTTAAATCACTGCAACACTCCAAAAAAAAACCCTGACATGTTTTAGCCAGAACAGGCAAACCAGTCAAATGTTAAAGAAAGGCATAGCAAGGGAGAAAAGAATAAGAAAGCAAGACATCTGTGGTATTGTCTTGTGCTTAGATACGCATTATGAACATCTGAATCATCTCCATATTTATACCCTCCCCAACCAGATTCAATGTCTAGGTAGGCTTGCAAGGATTTTTATCTGCTGTTGTCAAGTTCACAAATCATAGTAGCTTCAGACTCTTCAGACCTTCATCTGAAGTGAGTGACTCAATCAAAATATAAGAAAAGAACATTAGAGAAGCCAATGGTGGATCAGGCCAGTGGCCCATCCAGTCCAACACTCTGTCACATAGTGACCAAAAATACCAGGTGCCATCAGGAGGTCCACCAGTGGGGCCAGGACACTAGAAGCCCTCCCACTGTTGGCCCCCGCCAAGCACCAAGAATACAGAGCATTACTTGCCCCAGACTGAGAGTTCCTATCTTTACCTTGTGGCAGTGAATTCCATGTGTTAATCACTCTTTGGGTGAAGAAGTACTTCCTTTTATTTGTTCTAACCTGACTGCTCAGCAATTCCATTGAGTGCCCACGAGTTCTTGTATTGTGAGAAAGGGAGAAAAGTACTTCTTTCTCTACCTGCTCTGTCCCTTACATAATCTTGTAAACCTCGATCATGTCACCCCTCAGTTGTCGTTTCTCCAAGCTAAAGAGCCCCTAGCACTTTAACCTTTCTTCATAGGGAAAGTGTTCCAGCCCTTTGATCATTCTAGTTGCCCTTCTCTGCACTTTTCCCAATGCTATAATATCCTTTTTGAGGTGTGGTGACTAGAACTGTACACAGTATTATAAATGAGGTTGCACCATCATTTGGCTCTCGCTCTCTCCCCTCGGCGATTAAGGAGTGCCGGTTAAGTGCCAGGAGGGTTGGAAGGGGGAGGAAGGAGGGTCAGTTGTGGCTGAGAGATGCCGGGAAGGATTCAAAATCTGAGTCTCTGACCTCCCCCCCCCCGTCACTTCTGTTAAATACTTCTGCGTCGTCCATTGAGGGAAGGCGTGGCCGGGAAAGGGGGCTTCTGTAAGGTGAGCAGCTTTTGGGGGGCACTGTTGCTGGAAGAGATGGGGGGATATGCAGTTGCATGGGAGGGGATGGGGTAGAAAGCCCAGGAGAGAAAGAAGTGCCGTGGCTGGTTCAGTATTCGTAATCCAACTAAGTGAAAGTGGCATTAACCCCTTGGGGGCCATGCATGGTGTGAGGAAAGATTGCTAGTGCTCTTAACACCAGTTATTTCCTCTTTCCCCCTTGCATGATTGGCATTCACCATCACAAAGACAACTGGCAGCCCTGTGGGTTGTTCTGGTCTTCCCATCTGGCCCCTGCAAAACCTCCATTCCTACCCCCCCACACACACCTGCTACCTTCACTTATTAAATGCATGTCAGCTTCTTTTTACAAAGCTTTAAGACCTGAGCAGAAGGGTCTTCTACCCTTTCCCCCATCAGTGGGCAGAATCAGCAACTCCCCATCCAGGGGTGCCTTCTTGATGGCCCCCACTTTGTGCAACAGCATGCCTGAGGTCAGGAAGGCTCCCAGCTTTCTGCAATAGGGTAGGCACTGTACAGAAATAGTCACAAAATCACTTGGAGAAATTATCTGGGTCTGTGGTCTATATTAATGTGTATTTGTTATTGTTGTTGTCAAGTCACAGCTGACTAGGGGTTTCAAGGCAAGAGACGTTCAGAGGCTGTTTACCATTGCCTGCCTCTGCATCATGATCCTGGTATTCCTTGGAGGTCTCCCATCCAAATATCAGCCAGGGCTGACCATGCTTAGCAGCCCAGATCTGCCAGGAACAGCCTGGGCTATCCAGGTTAGGGTGTTACCTCCCCAGAGGTACCTGTGCTAAAACTTGCTCTCTCTGGAAGTTTTCTGTGCATTGGGGGTGGTGGAAGCCTATTCACAAGGAGAAATGCTGCAGGTAAATTATGTAGATCTTAAATTAGGTAAAGCTGGTAAATCTTTCTCCAGACAGGTGCCCACAGGCTCAAAAAGTCTTTCTTCAGACTTTTCCCCTCTAGACTGGAGGGGGGGAAATTCCAGAGACATAGGAGGTTATATCTGAAAAAGTGGGGTCTTCAAGCCCACGGAAGCTGATGCGGGAATAAAATCCTGTTGGTCCCACAACTTTGTTTCTACTGGGAAAAGAAGTAAGGCAGGATTTTCCTAGCATTCCCAGAATTTTGTATTTCCTTGATAGGTTTTGTCAAGTCAAGTCAGCCTTTATTGGCATAAAATCATCAGTACAATACTAGGATTAAAAACCAGTTAAAAGATAGGTTTTGTCTGAAAAAGCTGCCTGTCATAGAGACAGAAATTAATTAGGGAAGTCCGTATGATCACTTCACCTCTGTGGCAGGAAAAGCTTTCACTATTGTAGTACATCTCAATGCGAGAGAATTTACCTTGTAGGATTTTCAATCTCCCCCCCGCCTCCTTTTATGCTTTTTAACAGCATCATGTCAGAGGGAGAAATTGATCAGCTGATGCTTTCTTTATGACTTAATCTCTGCGTTGGGGAAAGCATTTTTCATTCTTCCTAAAATGCATTTATGTTTGAAAATTGGTGGGTGCAGGGGGTGAGTGGGCGCCAGAAGGTAGCCTCGCCTAGTGTGCAAAAAAACCTGGCACCGGCCCTGCTCCCACTGTCCCGCTATCTGCATCTCTCTACAATGTTGTTTTGCTGCTCTCCCCCTGCACACTTGGCTCGATGAGGTCAGAGTTTCTTGTCACACCCCAACACTCCCAGCTGCCTCAGAGACTACATACACGGGCCAAGGGAAGTTTCCACCCAAGTGTCATGCATTGCTTTAAAACATTCTTTGCATTTGGGTGCAATGTCAGACACCAAAAGAATTCTGATCCCAAGATCTAAAGTGAACAGTGCATTTCTTGAACTCCACTAAGAGAATGAGGAAGACCAGCAGAGGAGGACTGGATTCTGTTTGGGTCGAAAGCCCTGTGAGAGGAGGAACAGGTTGAAATACTGCCTCAAAATAAAAATGTGGGCCTAGCTGTTTTTTTTTTTTTTTTTGAAATAAAATCAACAAATAGATTCCTGACAATTCCCTTCTGTCACAAAGAGGGTTGTCAGGAAGATAGTTCCAGCCTCAGAACAAAGTGAGGCCTCCATAAATGTTATTTTGTCAATGGAGACAAACTAGTGCAGAGATTAGTGAAAGGAATGATCCTGTATCCTGTGCTATTCACTCTATATCTCAGGTAGTACACCTTCTCTGGAAGAGACCATTAGATAAGCCCAATATTGAAGGATGTTTCCCTTTCTGCACCCTACCTCTTGTAAGCAGAGTGAAAACAATGAGGAAGATGAGGTTGCCAATGCTGAATTGGAAAATTCCTGGAGATTTGAGGGCAGAGACTGGGGAGGGTGGAGTCTGGGGAAGGGAGAGAGTTCAGTAGGGATTTGATGCAATAAAGACCCCTCCCCAAGTTGTTGTTTTCTCCAGGAGAAATTATCTCTGCAATCTGGAGATCAGTTGTAATTTTGGGAGGTTGGCAACTAGGAAGATGGTTAATGCTGCAGGGGAAATGCCACCTATTTCCCACAAAAAACCTGTATTTTAAATGAGTAGTTTTACTTTTCCTAAGAGCCAGTGGTATGGCTTCTTGATCCTCATAATGGAGGGGAGTAAACTGATGGGGTTTTCAAATTTCATCAATAATCCCCTACTTCTGCCGCCCCCCCCCGGAGCATGGCCTTCACTCCTGAGATCCCATAGCTCATGCAATGCCTGTGTCTATGTGCAGGGTGTAGAGATATCCTGAACCAGTGGGCGCTTTCCTCCAACCATCAAAGAGACAGGCATGTTGCTGGTCTACAATAATTGCAAATTTTGCCTTTGTTACTAGTTCTTGAACTATTAAATAACTGTCTTGCTTCACCAGAAATAACGTGTTTGCATCAAGGCTGTATACTGATGTACAGAAACTAGCAGTTTATTTATTCTATAATCTGTAGCATTAGAAACAGTTCAGATTACGTGCTCTACTTTTGTTTATGTATGCTGTAACATTTCATTTAAAGCATAAGGCTGCCGACTGAAAACTTGGAAAATTAATGGAGATTTGGTGGTGGTACCCGAAGAAAGCAGAGTTTGGGGATGGGAGGTAGCTCAGCATGGTATACCTGTGGTATACCATAACACCCACATTCCAAAGCTGCCATTTCCTCCAAGAGAATTAATCTCTGTAGCCTGGAGACCAGTTGCAATTTCCAGAGAACTCTGGGCCTCACCTGGAGTTTGGTTACCCTAGTTTACAAGGTACTAATCAGGGCTATTTGGGGGCAGGAACGCACAGGAATGGAGTTCCGGCTGGCTCCCAAGTTGGCCATGCCCAGCAAGAACTCATTAGCCTAATAGGCCACACCAGGGCTGTAGCTGCAGTGCGGCATCTTGGGGCCTGGCCCCCTGACTTACTGCCAAGGCCCCCTGACTTCCCATCCAGCCCAGGTGCTCCCTTGGAGGTGTGTGCAGGGGTCTGTGCAGGGTGCCCCCTGACTTATTTAAAGGCCCCCTCAATTAAAAAATCCTGGCTACAGGCCTGGGCCACACCCAACAGCAGAAACTCATTAGAATTGGCTACATTAGGGGGGTATGGCCTAACAGGCAAAGGAGTTCCTGCTACAAAAAAAGCCCTGTTTTTTGACAACAAACAAGGTAAACAGAATAAGAAGCAAAAGGTGGGTGTGGCTGGCAACATGGGGATGTGGCCTCATAGGCTAATGAGCTGTGCTGTCAGGGGTGTGGCCTAATATGCTAATAAGTTTCTGCTGTTGGGTGTGGCCTATTATGTTAATGAGTTCCTGCTGGGCTTTTTCTACAAAAACAGCCCTGGTTGTAACTCTGTTTAGAATTGATCTGAAAATATATTTTAAAACCCAGAGTTTCATAATGGGGTGACTCCTGTGTAACTACAGTTGCCAGGCCAAATGACATTGTCAATGTGGTGATATGTCCAGGGAAAACCTGGACGTGATGGTGGTATGTCTAAGAATCACTAGAACCTTTTTGGTAAAACCATAACATTTCTGTCAATACCATAGTAGCTCTGGGAATTGACGGAAATGCTATGGTTTTACCATAGAGTTTCTAGTGATTCTCAGAGCTACCACCATCACTTCCAGGTTTTCCCCAGAAGCGATATTATCACGTTCGTGGTGCTGGTGAGATTTTTAATTCCCCCCTCCCGCCACTTCTTGGAGTAGTGGCAGGCAACAATAGCTCGGGTCAGGGGATCCCCCCCCGACCAGGGGCTTGGCAGGTCTAGTATACACACCCACATATACACTTTGAAAAGAAATAAACATGGTTACCAGCTGTGACAGACTGCACTTTAAAATCTCATAAGTACTATATAAACATGCAATGGATTGTGAAGGGTTAATGCCTCACAGGGCCAGAGAGCCTTGATTGACAGGCTGCTCAAAGGGAGGGGGTTTGAAAGACCTGAATCAGATTGCGGTGACAAGAGAGGAATTCCTCCGACTGATGGACAATTTAAAAACTAATAAATCACCAGGCCCGGATGGCATTCATCCGAGAGTTCTGAAAGAACTCAAATGTGAACTTGTGGATCTCCCGACAAAAATATGTAATCTTTCTTTAAAATCTGCCTCCATTCCCGAGGACTGGAAGGTAGCTAATGTCACTCCCATCTTTAAAAAGGGCTCCAGGGGAGATCCGGGAAATTACAGGCAAGTCAGTCTGACATCAATACCTGGTAAATTGGTGGAAACTGTTATTAAGGAGAGAATTAGTAGGCACATTGATGAACAAAAACTATTGAGGCAGACTCAGCATGGGTTCTGTAAGGGAAGATCTTGTCTCACTAACCTGTTAGTGTTTTTTGAGGGAGTGAACAAACATGTGGACAAGGGGGACCCAATAGATATTATTTACCTTGACTTCCGGAAAGCTTTTGATACAGTTCCTCATCAAAGGCTCCTAAGTAAGCTCAATAGTCATGGGATAAAAGGACAAGTCCTCTTGTGGATCAAAAACTGGCTTATAAATAGAAAACAGAGAGTGAGTATAAATGGGAAACTTTCTCTGTGTAGGGTGGTAAGCAGTGGGGTACCACAGGGATCAGTACTCTGTCCGATGCTTTTTAACTTGTTTATTAATGATTTGGAATTGGGAGTAAGCAGTGAAGTGGCTAAATTTGCAGATGACACGAAGTTGTTCCGGGTGGTGAAAACCAGGGAGGAGTGTGAGGCACTCCAAAGAGATCTGTCGAGGATGGGTGAGTGGGCGTCAACGTGGCAAATGGGGTTCAATGTGGCCAAGTGCAAAGTGATGCACATTGGAGCCAAAAATCCTAAATATAAATACACGTTGATGGGGTCTGAACTGGCAGAGACGGACCAAGAGAGAGATCTTGGAGTCGTAGTAGATAACTCAAGGAAAATGTCTGGACAGTGTGTAGCTGCAATAAAGAAGGCCAACGCTATGCTGGGGATTATTAGGAAGGGAATTGAAAACAAATCAGCCAGTATCATCATGCCCCTGTATAAATCATTGGTGCAACCTCATCTGGAATACTGTGTACAGTTCTGGTCACCACATCTCAAATGCATTATTTGATATTATAGCATTGGAAAAGGTGCAGAGAAGGGCAACTAGAATGATAAAAGGGTTGGAACACCTTCCCTATGAAGAAAGGTTAAAATGCTTGGGGCTCTTTAGCTTGGAGAAACGACGGCTGAGGGGTGACATGATTGAGGTTTATAAGATTATGAATGGGATTGAGCAAGTTGAGAAAGAAGTGCTTTTCTCCCTTTCTCACAATACAAGAACTCGTGGGCACTCCATGAAATTGCTGAGCAGTCGGGTTAGAACAGATAAAAGGAAATACTTCTTCACCCAAAGAGTGATTAACATATGGAATTCACTGCCACAGGAGGTGGTGGCAACTACAAGCATGGACAGTTTCAAGAGGGAATTAGATAAACATATGGAGCAGAAGTCCATCAGTGGCTATTAGCCACAGGGTATAGATGGGAACTCTCAGTCTGGGGCAGGTGATGCACTCTATTCTTGGTGCTGGAGGGGGCAGCCGTGGGAGGGCTTCTAGTGTCCTGGCCCCACTGTTGGACCTCCTGATGGCACCTGGTATATTTTGGCCGCTGTGTGACAGAGTGTTGGACTAGATGGGCCATTGGCCTGATTCAACATTGGCTTCTCTTATGTTCTCTTATGATTGGTTAGTGTAGGTTGAGCAGAAAGGCTTGGGGAACTGACTGCTGAAGAGAACTCAGTCTGAGTCTAGCCCTGATGGAGAAGAGTTAGGTGTTGACATATTTGTTGGTTGTTTTGTCTGTGTAGGTATTTTTTCCTCTGTAAGCTGCTCTGAGACCCCAGTGAGGAGAAAAGCAGGATATTTTTTTGTGCCGTCAAGTTGCAGCTGATTTGTTGTGACCCCATACAGTTTTCCAGGCAAGAGATCTTCAAAGGTGTTTGCCATTGCCTGCCTCTGCATAGCTACCCTGGACTTCCTTGGGGGTGTTCCACCCAAAAACTATCCAAGGCTGACCCTGCTTAGTTTCCAGTATCTGATGAGATTGGGCTAGGCTGGGCTCTCCAATTCAGAGCAAATAAATGAAATCTCATAGCCAGGATAACAGGATATAAAAGCAGGGCAAAAAAATACAGAAACAATTTAGCACATATTTTCTGAGGTCATTGCTATTCTGAATGACTATAGGGAATTTCACATTACTGAGATTCTCCTGGTTTGAAGCCGTTTCTGATTCATCTTGACGTAAACCGGTACAGGGTTGCCATTTCACACATGGCTTTCCCCGATTGGAAAAGAGCTGAATCAGAAGCGGTTTGGCAATTCAGACTGCACCGCTTTGTTTTCCCACAGCGCTTTTTTTTTTGAACATTTGCTTTAGAGCGCTATAGTGCTATAACACAACACTCCAGGCATTCCAATGGGGTTGCTATAATGCTATTGTGCTATAGCGTTCTAAAGCGAACGTTAAAAAAAAAAAGGCGGAGATCGCCCACGCAGGCGAAAAAAGGCGGGAAAAAAGTGCATCGGATCCGGGAGAAGAAACTGACGACTACTTGGAAGCAGTTGACAGGTAAAACACTTCAGCCCCGTTTCCTGAATGGGATAGAAGCATTTCTGTGTGAAATTACAAATATATTCCTGTAGGGAACTGGTTCTAAAATGGTTCTGTCTGAAATGCCAGTATGTGACAAGCATTAACATAGAATCAGGGCTCTTTTTGTAGCAGGAACTTCTTTGCATATTAGGCGACACACCCCTAATGTAGCCAAACCTCCAAGAGCTTACAGAACTCTTCTTACAGGGGCTACTGTAAGCTCTTGGAGGATTGGCTATATTAGGGGTGTGTCGCCTAATATGCAAAGGAGTTCCTGCTACAAAAAGAGCCCTGCATAGAATGACTTAATCCTAACAACCAGGAAACACTTCTTTATATAGAAAATATTTGCTTTGATCTAATATTCCTACAGATCAAATCTGTTCTGGTCATACTGAAAATCTTCTTGAAGATGCATTGTAATTCTGTCATTAATACCTTGTAACTGCCTTGGATTTCATGTTTAATTGCTTAATCAAAGAGGAAAAGTAAAAAGAGATGCTGTGAACAGCCAATCGCTTCCATGTAATGAAGTAACAAAAAGTTAATCAGCCAGCCAGCTGCAGCTTAAATGTATCTTCTCCACCCTTTAGGGACATGTTCAAGGGGAATAAAATAGCTCTGTTTTCCAGAACAGTGCTTCTCTTTGGTTTATAATGTTAGAACTTTTTAATGCTGTTAAACTTTGAGAAGGCATTATATCTTTATTGATAGTTTTGCAACAGAAAACGTTAATCTAATATCACAATGAAAGTGGTGGTTATTTTAATACAGAGAAAATTTAAAGATAATTAAAAAGCAATTAAAAAGTCCTCTTAGACAAATTAGAAAAGCAGGATCGTGTAGCATTCCCGATTGTAGCTGCTCCTTGGCTGCAGAAATTCCTACCTGAGAAAGTTCATTGAAATCTGAGCCTGTATGCCTTTTGGAAAGGCAGTAAGACTTTCTTGCTTGAGCTGGCTTTTAACAACTGAGATTAAGCAGGTGTTAGGCTTTTAATTTCTACAAATTATAGATACACTAAATTGGGCATACTGATTTTGTTGTTTTTTCTGAAAAGAACAGTATAAGTGTAAAAGCAGAGGCAGCATAGAAGCTGAAATAAATAAATGTTTACAGCCCCATTTGTGCATTGTATTTAAATAGCGAAGGTTGGCTCATGGAGAGGTATTCTTGGCTGCCTCACATGAATGGAACTCTTTTTTCTTGGAGCTTCCCCAAGATCCTTGCCTAAACATTTTCCACATGCGGTGTGAGATTTGCTTGGGCTGAGTGTTAAACCAGCAGTAGCTTTTTAAGAAGATACAAAATACATCACAGAAGTGTGGGGTGCATCTTTAAATATGGCATAACTTTTATTTTGAAAATTTCTTTTTAGAACATATTGCTTCCTTGGGATAATTAAAAGAAAAATCTATAGGCAATGTTGGCAATGTTTTCATACAGAAAAGGGAAAGGAACAGAGGAAGATGTCTCCCTGAACGCTATCTTCCAACTGCGATAATAGATCTGTTGAGACACTGGAATGATCCAGATGTAAACGGACCAATCTTCCAGTTGTTGTTGTTGTTCAGTCGCACAGTCGAGTCCGACTCTTCGCGACCCCATGGACCAGTTTACGCCAGGCCCTCCTGTCTTCCGCTGTCCGCTGAAGTTTGCTCAATTTCATGTTCGTTGCATCGATGACACTGTCTAACCATCTCATCCTTTGCCGTCCCCTTCTTCGACCTTCAATCTTTCCCAGCATCAGGGTCTTCTCCAGTGAACGCTCCCTTCTCATTTGGTGGCCAAAGTATTTGAGCTTCAGCTGCAGGATCTGGCCTTCCAGGGAACAATCAGGGTTGATTTCTTTTAGGATTGACTGATTTGATCTCCTGGCAGTCCAAGGGACTCTCAAGAGTCTTCTCCAGCACCATAGTTCAAAAGAATCTATTCTTCGGCGCTCGGCCTTCCTTATAGTCCAACTCTCGCAGCCATACATTACTACGGGGAATACCATTGCTTTGACCATGCGGACTTTTGTTGGCAAGGTGATGTCTCTGCTTTTTATCATGCTGTTTAGGTTTGCCATCGCTTTCCTCCCAAGGAGCAGGCGTCTTTTAATTTCATGGCTGCAGTCACCATCTGCAGTGATCTGGGATCCTAGGAACGTGAAGTCTGTCACTACTTCTACGACTTCCCCTTCTATTTGCCAAGGAGTGATGGGGCCAGATGCCATGATCTTAGTTTTTTTGATGTTGAGCTTCAAGCCCACTTTTGCACTCTCCTCTTTCACCCTGAGCAAGAGGCTCTTTAGGTCCTCTTCACTTTCTGCCATCAGAGTGGTATCGTCTGCATATCTGAGGTTATTGATCTTTTCCCCAGCAATCTTAACTCCAGCTTGTGATTCATCCAGGCCAGCATTTCGCATGATGTACTCTGCATATAAGTTAAATAAGCAAGGTGACAGTATACATCCTTGTCGTACTCCTTTTCCTATGCTAAACCAATCAGTTGTTCCATATCCGGTTCTAACTGTTGCTTCTTGACCCTTATACAGGTTTCTCAGGAGACATGTGAGGTGGTCCGGTACTCCCATCTCTTTAAGAACCTGCCATAATTTATTGTGATCCACACAATCAAAGGCTTTAGCATAGTCAATGAAGCAGAAGTAGATGTTTTTCTGGTACTCTCTTGCTTTCTCCATAATCCAGCGAATGTTGGCAATTTGATCTCTAGTTCCTCTACCTCTTCGAAACCCAGCTTGTTCTTCTGGCAGTTCTCTATCCACGTACTGTTGGAGCCTAGCTTGTAGGATTTTGAGCATGACCTTGCTAGCGTGTGAAATGAGTGCAATTGTGCGATAGTTTGAACATTCCTTGACATTGCCCTTCTTTGGGATTGGAATGTACACTGACCTTTTCCAATCCTGTGGCCACTGTTGTGTTTTCCAAATTTGTTGGCAAATTGAGTGCAGCACTTTAACAGCATCTTCTTTTAAGACTTTGAATAACTCAGCTGGGATACCATCACCTCCACTAGGCTTTGTTGTTAGTAATGCTTTCTAAGGCCCATTTAACTTCGCTTTCCAGGATGTCTGGCTCGAGGTCGGTGATTATACCATCGTGGTTGTCAAGGACATTGAGGTCCTTCTTGTATAGTTCTTCTGTGTATTCTTGCCATCTTTTCCTAATCTCTTCTGCTTCTGTTAGGTCCCTGCCATTTTTGTCCTTTATCATGGCCAGCTTTGCATGGAACGTTCCCTTGATTTCTCCAATTTTCTTGAAGAGATCTCTAGTCCTTCCCAATCTATTGTTTCCCTCTATTACTTTGCATTGTTCATTCAGGAAAGCCTCCTTATCTCTCCTTGCTGTTCTCTGGAAATCTGCATTCAGTTGGGCAAATCTTTCCTTTTCACTGTTGCCTTTAGCTTTCCTTCTTTCCTCTGCTATGTGTAAAGCCTCATCAGACAGCCACTTTGCTTTTTTGCATTTCTTTTTCTTTGGGATGGCGGTGATTGCTGCCTCCTTTACAATGTCACGGACCTCTGTCCACAGTTCTTCAGGCACTCTGTCTATCAAATCTAGTCCCTTAAACCTATTCTTCACCTCTACTGTATATTCATCGGGGATGCGATCTAGGTCAAATCTGAATGGCCTTGTGTTTTTCCCAAGTTTCTTCAATTTAAGTTTGAATTTTGCAATGAGTAGCTCATGATCTGAGCCACAGTCTGCTCCAGGTCTTGTTTTTACTGACTGGATAGAGCTTGGAAATTTATCATCAGATGGTAAGAAAAGCCTTATCTGATGAACTTCCCTTGTTTGTAGAAACAGTCAAAGCTCTGATTTTCCCTCTGAGGGAGGGCCCAGGGCCTGTCACAAGTAAGTGCCAGATAATGCCCACTGTTTGCTTCAAAGAATGGGGTGGATTATAGAATACTGATTTTCTATAGTTTGAGAAACCCATAAAAACACATGGCTTCACATGTTCTCAAGCTAAGCCTTGGCTTCAAGCAGACCATACATTTTTACATAGCTGCCAAATGTATGTCTGTATTGTAAAAATATATCCCATGGCAGCAGGAATGCTACACTGGCTGTTTCACATTGTCTTCTTGAGTACCTCAAGCCTGGAGTCCACATTGCAGCCATAAATGGCAAACTATCTTCTGAGGCAATCATATGGACTTCATTACTCAGAGACTGTAATGTAGGAGTCTCTTAAGCTCTTTGTTCCTCTTTGAGAATTACCCTGCTAAACACACATTTAACCAGACATGCCTGCCCGCAAAACAAGATATTGTTGTTTCATGAACACAAACGACACCACAAGTCTATAGAGTGCAGGCTGCTCTGGATTCATATAAAGATGATAGCATTCATGGAACTTTCCAGTAAAATTAATCTTGTCCTGAAACCGGTTCCCAGAATGAAAAAGAGGAACAATTCCAAGGATGAAGAGCTTTGAGGATCAGAGTGAGTGGCTACTGCCAGACTTTGGTAGCAGTGGTTCTAAAACTACAAAAACAACAGGAAGAATGTTCAATACTGCTTTGAACAGATATGGCAATACACAGAAATTGGACTACAGAATGTAAATTCCAGCATGCTTTGGTTGATACAGATGAATTATGTTGCTTCAATCATTCTTTTAATTAAGGCATATTTCTTCTCCTGATGTTTAAAAGTCACAGTGCGTGCCTTTCAACTTAAGGACTGCTATGACATCCTTTACAATTGCTGAAAGATAGCCGTGGCATGAACAGTTAACATGCATAGAAGAGGTAGCAAGTATGTCAAAAGATTATTTCAGATAATGTGGAGTGTTAGAACAAGTATTCTGAGAACAAAATACACAGAGCAGATGCCTATCTGATTTAATGCTGTGATACTATTAGCAATCTTTAAAGATATTATAACTTACAACACAGAACATTTTCTGTTTGGCAGTTCATTGGAAGATACTAAATTTATAATCACACACTAACAGCTTTTTGTTTTAGCTTGTACCTGCAGATTTACGTACTCAAAACAGTGCAAAAATGATTTTTGTTTGAGGAAGTGTGGTGTTTCACATGTTTAACACTCTAATGTCCAAGACTAAAACAATTGCCACATTTTTGTCAGTGATACACACAATGCCCCTAAACCAGGGATATTCTGTTGCAGCAGCAGGTTATATACCTGCAACTGTACTGGAGGATTTGCCTCTCTCCACCAAACGGCTGAACATCTGCTAAGCAGGAAGGCAGGGGGAACAGACATCTGGACTGGTTCACTTTACACATTCACCTTACGTCATGGTTACTGTTCTGCATGTATTAAATCCTTATAGATCTAGTCCAGCTTTTGTAGATGGTTTTGTTCTCTTTAGTTCCCCTTTGGTTGTATGTTCTATTACTTTCCTCTTCTTCTCTCAAGGTTGGTTCTTTGCTCCTCTTTCAGTTCCTCTTAAGCTTTAACCCTTTCTTTTCTGTATTTTTTTGGTATTTTTCATGTGTGTTTGTGTGCACGTGTACATGAATGTGTGTGCACCTGGAAGTCATGGTAACCTCTGGTGACTGACCTCTACTGGGGGTCTGGAGGATAGTCAGAGAGATGGCTGAATAAAGCCTGCCCCCGCCTCCCAACTGCTGGTATTCCAGGGAGGTCTCCTATCCAAGTACTTGCCAGAGTCTACCCTGCTTAGCTTCTGAGATCTGATGAGATCTGGCTTGCCCAGGCTATCAGGGAAAGCTTTAACCCTTCCATGTAGTCAAATGTTCTCCTTTCTTTCCCTCTTGGATTTAAAGAAGTCTATATGACCTCAGTGTCAGGGTAGTGGGAAGCTTCAGCAGAAGCCCTGGTAGGTAAAGAATGCACAATAGTAAGCCTATTTAGATCCATATCCTCCTGCACTTGCACATCCCACAGGGGTATGCTGAGGGAGAAACAGATGTATGGATATTTCTACTACAATTCTTTTTTATAAAGTCATGCAGGAAAATATTTATACATATACCACATCCTTACTTTATGGAAATAAGGGAATCCCCAGATTAAGCTGAATGCGTAAAATGGCTATTAGCCACATCCCATAAAAATAAGGGAAGGAAAGCCATCTACTCAACAAAAAGTAAAAAAGTGCAATTTTCAGGATGAATTTGCTCACTGTATACTTTAAGGAGCTGTGTCTTCCAGGGTACATAGTGCATGCTAACAATCCAAAAGGAAAACACAGGATCACACAGATCAACACATTCTGCATAGTTGAGATTCATAGGTATAATCTGATGGCAGACTACCTCACAACACAGGACCCTCATGCTATACTCAATTACCTTATCTTCTCAGTGACCAGCTCCCCATCACAGGTCTGAATTAGCTGTTACACATAATTCATCACATTTGCTAGGGCAGGTCCTCAAGTCTGTTATTGGACCTTATATGCCTTGCCTTTGTCAGGCAGCAAACCTCTGTTTCAGCTTGCTTAAAGATGTCAAGTATTTAAGTTTTGTGACTTTATGTAGTTAGTATACATCAATGTGAATTCAGCACTCTTTTATATCCCCCATTTTGGGAATGTGAACTTGTACAGGGCCTGGAATCACAAAGGGTTGATTGTTTTGGAAACAAACACTTCCCAGGCTTAAAAAAGAAAAACAGATTCAGTTTAAGAAAATGGTCTTTATTCTTAGCAGAGTTTTTGAAAATTATACATCTACAAAGAACAAACCAGTAATCTCTTTTCATAAAAATTTAACTGCAAAGCAGCAAGATTCCCAAACTCTTTGAGTGACTGATCAATTACTTCCTGTACCAAACTGATGATATGGAACAACAGGGCTCAATGGTATTGCAGAGTAAGCAAGACTTTCAGAACAGTTTGCAAGGGAGAACAGTTCCTCCTATTCTTTCTTAGTGTATCTTCCTATCTGATGGTAGTTAGGGCCCATAAGCTCTTTGCTCAGCTGATTTAGGACTCTCAGGATGGCTATTTTACTTTCACATTTGCCTCCATTTTCCTTGCTTATATTTATGTACGAAGATATTAGGCAGGCTACTCCCCTCATCATGGCTGGATAGCTGGGATATGCTGTACTTCACACGGAAAGGCAACTTCTGGACCCACTGGGGAGACTTTGAAGGAACTGTTGATCATGCATTTCCCTTCTGATTTAGGAGAGCCATAATAACCCAAATTTTAGAATTCCTCAGGTTGAAGCTTCAGCTGGTATCCAGTAGTTAGATTTCCAGGATTCCCTAGATCTATTAGTAAACTCTGCCTCAGAAAAAAATCTCTTAAAATGAATCCCAGCATACTAAAGATCTTGCTTCCTCACAGAAAGAGTAACTCTAGCTAGTAGCAACCCTAGATTGCTGCTTTCCTTGATTAACGGGAACAGCCTATATCCAGAAAATGACAAGTTTGGTTCTATTTGGAGAGTGCTTGGCTGTTCACCAAATTCAATGACATTACTAGAAGAACTGTACTTACACAAGACTCCATCCTTTTTATATGAGAACCTCACAAGTGACCATCTTCCCATATTACACAGGAACTTTACAGCAGTGTTCCCAAGTTACACATCACCCTACTTTTGAATTTCCCCGGAGTTTAAACAGCATTTTGGGCATCCGTTTTGATTGTGGCTGTGGCATGAATGATGGTGGAACTATTTCATTATAGGCATTGAACCCCCTAAGCTGCTATTCACACAGCTTGAAACAGAAAGGAAAGTCAGGTACTGTTCGGGTGACTTTTTTTCCCTTACCATGGCTAATACCACCTTTGGTAGAAGGGACAATTTATTTTGATAAAATACTGGGAGGAGTTAATATGGCTCCCTCTCCTCAAAATCAATACCATCAAGAGCTGTTTTTTAAAAATATATTAAGCAGATCCAATATAGTGTGTAGTCCAGCCCCAAGTGTGGATTAAGTGTGCTTCTGTCACCTATGGGACATAAGTTATTTTTTATTTCTTACGTATGTTAGAATCTTGTTTCCCTTCTCATGAAATTGCACCAAGAAGCACTTCTGCTCTAAATCACTATATGTGCCCTTGCATAAATGTAAATACTATTTCTTAATAAGCTACAATGCAGTATACTTGATTAGGTAATTAAAAGTAATCAAAATCCAAACAAAGGTTCTGAAAAAATGCTCGGTTTTTTTTATAAAAACCATGCCTCCCCTCACCACTTCAGACATGAATGGGTGGATTTGTGTGTTAATACAAGGAAAAGCTCACAGCGATACTACAGAGCAAGCAGAGTGGTGTTTTTGCAAGCTGTGCTCTGTCCTCACCTGATCACTTACATCGCTGATCCAGGGATCACTCTACATAAGGGGTCCCCAATCCTTTTCATCCTGCAGGTACATTTGTGATTATGACCCAGGATGGTGAGAGCACAACCATCAAACGGTTGCTATGGGATGCAGAGCCAACCACAAAATGTCAGAGACTGATGTTATCTGTAACTCTGATAGTAGGTCTTCAACAGTTCAAATAGAAGCTCTGTTTAAAGAACGCCCTTTAACATTAACATCTTTTATAAAATATTTTCTTGCAGACACACTAAAAAAGTACATTTATTGAGCTAACAAACAGTATCTTCATTTGGCAGATACCTAATGCATTTATGCAAAAGGAAAATAAAGATTCTTTACATTTCACCATTGTCTCTGTTCTACTACAGCTAAAGGAACAAGACAACTATGTATAATCATGCTAATGTAAATAACAATAAGCAAATAATAAAGAAACAAAAATGTATAGTGTGTTGTTCTCATTCATAAATTCAACAAAGTCTCCAGATAGTAATCTTTGTTTCGGAGTCTTTTTCCAGAATTTATCAATTTTAAAATTGATAAAAATGTCACATTATTTTATGTGTTTATCAGCTTGATATTCTGGAAGAAGACTTCTGAAAAGAAAATTACAATGTGGACACTTCACTGACTTTATGAATGAGAACAAATGAAATTATGGATTTATGAATGAAAACAACACACTATACATTTTTTGTTTATTATTTGTTTATTGTTATAATTTATATTAGTGTGATTATACACAGTTGTCTCGGTTCTTTGGCTTTTGATTATTTGACTGTGTGATCTCTTGCTATTCTTGACATGTGTTATACCATAAACATCAATAACTCAAAAAGCCCCACTAGGCCTACTTTCTAAAAATATCTGATGGGTACCATGGAAGATGATGGCGGGTACAATGCACCATCCTCAGGGAATTCTGCTGTACATTCTTGCTAAATGCAGTGCTTGCTCCAAGGCATTTAAAAATTACTTGTAGCTAATTTTCCCCACAAAGCTGTTATTACTTATTTTCTTGGATTACCAACACCTCCCTGGACCTGTTCTGCAAGAAAGAAATTTAATTACTTAAAAAATAGGGGGCTTTCTCTTAATCTGAAATTTAGCAGGAAGGATGCCATGAGTGATAGCTGTTGATCTCTGAGAATTTCATTCCAATGGAACAGGGGAGAAAATTACACTCTTATTGCCAATAGCTCTATGAATGTTTGTAGGATGATATCTGTAGGACTAGGAAAATAAATGGTTCTATCCAAGTTTGACATCTGAGGAGCCTGGTCAGGGATGTCCCCAGTTTTGCCTCTAGGGTGGTGCTGACCAACGATACCCTCAAGTTTAATTTCTGTCCTGATTGTGTCAGAACTTGAGATGTGCTGAGAAGGGTGTTACTCACAGGATGCAATAAAAACTTTGTCCCCCTCCCCCACTTTGCCTTCTCCTGATTATAGACAGCAAGTACGTAAATATATGAAACAGAAGGCAATTTGTCTATCATTCTTCAAATGGCACACATTCTTATCTTCAACATGGGGATAATGCTTCAGCAATTTATATGTGGATTCAGAATATTGCTAAAACTAAACCTTAAATAGGGGTCGTGGTGGCTCAGAGGTTAAGACGCTGAGCTGCGGATTGGAAGATCTGTAGTTCAGCAGTTCGAGACCCAAGTGCTGCATGATGGAGTGAGCTCCTGTCTCTGGCCCTAGCTCCTGCCAGCCTAGCAGTTTGAAAGCAAGAAATTGCAAGTAGATAAATAGGTACCACTTTGGTGGGAAGGTAACAGCATTCCATGCACCTTGATGTTTAGTCATGCTGGCCACGTGACCACGGAGAAGTCTTCAGACAGTGCTGGCTCTTTGGCTTGGAAACGGAGATTAGCACCGTCCCCTAGAGTTGAATTTGACTGACTTTTGAGCAAGGGAAACCTTTACCTTTACTTAAACCTTATATTGTGTGATCTCAGCTGCTAAATATAGAACAGTTTAGAACGGTATCTTCCACAAAAGTACTGTTAAAAAATGAGAACCTGTTAGATTTTCAGCAGACTATATTAAAGGATTCTATTGTACCAACAAAACTTTTAATATTTCAATATTTATTGCAAAATTTGAAATTGCTTATAAATAAAAACATTTATATATTTTCACATTTTATAGTCTAATAACGGCTGAACAACAAAAGTAAAAACCATACAAAGTATGCTAACTGAAATGATTGTTACAACAAAATGTTTTTCTTTAATCAGTACAAAAGTATTAATGACAGTAACAACAACCTTTTTTTGTTTTATATGTTTGCATTGTTTTGTGTTTTTTGTATTTCAATATACAAGTACTTTTGTAACCAATCTGACTGATTAGGTTTTCTTTTTTCTAGATGATCCATTAACTTCAGATGTAACAGTTGTGGTTTGCTGCTGTCTCTTTGTGAGAGGAGATGAGACCAATTCTTCTGAACTACAATAAAATATTATTATTATTATTATTATCATTATTATTATTACCTTTATATTGCTCTGCCTGCAGAGCAGGCTTAGAGCGGTGTACAACATAAAAACAATCAATTTATCTAAATATACAAATAAAATACAAAAATCTTAAAACAATGGGTGGTATATATAAAACAACCTATATTGCAACACAGTACAATTTCAACCCCTGAGAAGGGGAGGCAGCTAATAGGCCAAACCATTGCTGTCTTCATCCATATGTCATTCTAGATGTAGAAGTCATTTTATCTCATGGCTTAATGGCCTTTCTTTCTTTTGCTATAGATCATACATTCTGTAGGTTATAAAAATAAATTAAGAATGTTCCATGGACATCAATGAAACACTTTCAATAAATGACAAATTAACTGGGTTATTAGTTACAAAAATAAATCAAGTTTTCTCATATTTTGGAGAAAGCATACATCACAGCATCCCTTAGCAACTATTTAAGGGATGTCACTTGAAGAGAGAGTGGCAACTTTAACCTTTGTTCTATGCTTAATTTAATTTATTCTACCTAATCTATTCTTCATTTACATCTGCTGATGGAATAAGTTTATTGCCAAATCCCAGTGTAACAGTGAAGCGAGCACAATGCTGCATAGGTAGAAAAGCTTACATTGCAGTGACACTTTTGCCTGGTATTCTGACAAAAGACTACTTGGAATTGAGGAGATGATGAGGAAGAAGGGCAGCTGGAATCCCATACTCACTCAAAGGTCTCTCCTTCCCTGCAGTGTCAGTTTAACACAGGTTCGTAGCCAGAATTTTTTTATCAGGGGGGCAAATGAGTACAGTGAACTAAGCACATCATTATTTATTTACTTTATTATGAATGAGCTACGATGTAGTGCAAAGTCTCTACAAGAGATTATTCTACAAAGAAGATTAAACAATAATCCATTTTGTTTTAACCAAATATCCCCTTCCTTTATTTACACACGATGAACAGAGTCTTGTAAACGCATGAAGATCCCCACCCCCATATTGTCCCGCTTCCACTTTCCTGGGTTCCAGTGTGCCAAATGGGAATCCCCCACCAATGTATTGCCAAAGTGTCTGTTTCTTCCTCTGAGCATGAAATCAGGCTTTGCTAAAATTGATTCTACCAACTAAGAAACCTCTAAGGCATGTCACAGTATTTGCTAGCTATGCCAAACCAGACAGCATCTGATAGATTAATCTGAGCTCAAGAATACTGGCTTTATCGTCAACTTTTTGTACAACTACCTCTCCTTCCTTGGTCCAGCTCCCAGACTTCTTGGGTTGGCCCGACTTCGGCAACAACGATTAGTGGAGCTGTGGCGTCGATTGAAAGCCTTTTCAGCGGTGAGTGGATGAGAACTGGCTACAGGACATTGCTGCCCCTGCTGGTTTGGACCAGCCCAGGCCATCGCCATTCTGATGGGGTTCCCCTTCAAGCACTATTCTAGCGGCTGCAGCTGCTGCCGGGGCTCATAGGACTGTTACAGATGAGCGTGCGTGCACTGGGGAGCCCAGGGAAGGTTTCTGCCTCCCCTGGAGTCTCCCCGGCTGAGCCTGGGTTTGCTGAATGGCTGTTGGTAGCGCAACCTTAGTGGCGTTTTGCCCCTTTGGACTCACCGATGGAGACCGTAGCAGCAAAAACAACAAAGAACTCTGAATTTAGGTGACTGATGAACTCATGGGACCCGGAGCTGCTGGTCTGGAAAGGCAGCAGACACTGGCGCGATCTCAGAGAGTTGGCTCGGGGACGGAATTTTGCTCCCATATGCGGAACTGTCTGGCTCAAAGAAGATCTTTGGACATGCTGAGCCCTAACAACCTGGAACTAGATTGCCACCCATGAACCAGTAGATGGCAGCAGATGTAGGCAGTTAATCAGAGGGAATTATTGAGTTAAAGTTAATTAATTGGGTTAGATTATTGAGTTTAAAGTTAATTAATTAGGGTTAGGGTATTGAGTTTAAAGTTAATTACTTGGGTTAGGGTATATAAATTATAACCTGTGTATTCTGGTTGATTAATTTCCCAAGTAATTATTGATAGATCTGATGAACTGAGTAATAATCGGATTGTGTATCTGGTATCTGTTTTATTCCTACAATTAATTATGTATCTGGTATCTGTTTTATTTCCCCAATTAATTATGGATTGACTTGCTGAATGAATTGATAAATTTGCCCTGTAATTGATGGATGAACTTTAATTAATTAATGTGGTATCTCAATTTAAATCTACAAATTTATTAATAAGAGGTCTTTTGGCTGCTTAAAGGAAATTCTGGCAGACTACCACTAGCTGTTATTTAAGCTAAATTATCGGCTAATTGATTATAATATATATATATAATGAAAAAAGAACAAAAGGCATCCATAGGTTACCAGACTAAACTGACAGGGTCATATTAATTTCAGAGTAAGTAGGAGCCAGCGCCTGTTGTTGGGACTACTTGGTTGGTTCGATGCCTAGTTGGTTTGAGGCTCACAATTGGTTTGCAGCTGGTGAAGATCAGCAGGTGGGTTGATGAGCAAACAAAGGATTCCAGTGCTCCTGGGGAGGGGAAAGTATAGTGGTGGGACTAGACATGGAGTCAAGGGAAGGAGGCAGAGAAATAATTTAGCTCGGCCCCCTTCCAGTCTATGACCCATCCCAAAGGTTGTAGGCAGTGGGGCTAGGATGATTGACCCCCTCCGACATTGGTGTTGTGTAACACCTGGTCTATAAATAATAAGACCATGGTCCTACAGTACTTTCTGCAGGAGCAGAATGTAGACCTGTCATGTGTGACCAAGACCTGGGTGCGAGGGTGAGAGACAGTATCTCTCTCCCAGTCAGCCCCACCCAGGTTCTTGGTCCTTCACCAATTGCAGACTAGGGGGTGGAGGGGGGGGAAAGTGGCTTACTTCTTCAGAGCGCTCCAGCCTCTGTGGATTGCAGGCATAGAGTGTGCTGGCTTAGTGTGGGAAGCTGGGATTGAGGCATAGAGTGTGCTAGCCTAGTGTGGGATTTATGCCAAAAAGCACTTAAAAAGAGGAGCTTTTTAATTTAAGTTCAGTATGGATCAGATTAACCAACCTGTGCAACTTTTTTACTATTTCTCTCCGCATTCGTTTTGGAGGACTGGGACTGTCATTCATGTCAAGCACTTCTGATCGAAGTGGTGATTTGCTGCATCGACTGGTTGGGGTCATACCTGTGGTGATCACAAATATGGATGCTATTTTAATGCTAGCAATCATACATTCAGAAATAAAGACCCAAGTGTATAGGTATAAAAGTTTAAAAGAATTTGCAACCTACAAAAATATTTGAATTTTAGAATGCACCAGCAGTATCTGATGTGGTATGTGTTGACGAAACTGGACTTAGAGGAAGTAACTTTTATTTTACTCAACTCAAGCTCCTTCCCTTCTAAACCCCAAAGTGAAAAGAAGCAAGTAGTGGGTTATTTCCCTTAACGGGTTGAACTCCAAACCTTCCCTGGCTGAGAGGATCAAACCTGTGCACTGTTCTCTACCACATTTTTATCCTTTCATTCCTCCCAGGATCTCTAGGCAGTTCATATAGTTCTCAAGTCTTCCATTTTATCCTCACAACAATCCCTTGATGAGGGTAAGGCTGAATGGGGAGGAGGGGGGCTAGTCCAAGATCATCCAGGGAGCTTCATGGCCAAGTAGGTACCTGAACCAAGGACAAGTGAGACATAGTCTGACCCTCTACTCACTAAGATGCGGTGGCTATCAGTTGCCTGGATATATACAGAACCCCCTTGATCCTTGCTATTTTGGGTGGTGGTGGTGAGTTAGGGACTTGTTCCAAAACACCAGTATTTCCTCTGCCAGAGCAGGGAGCCTCTGGAATTGGTAGAGGCCTCTACTACTGCCTCCTACCCTGTCTTTACATTTTACAAGGTAAGACATTTAATATCACAAATGCAATATGTGTGTGTGTATACACATACACACTTATATATTATACATACATACATATAGTGAAAAGTCTGTTGCACTAGTCAAAGATTTTTTGGAAAATAAACATTTTGTAGATTCAAGGAAAGGGTCTTAGACATTATACAAAGGAGAATACAGAAATTCACTATTTTGCTGTATATTTAAAACCAGTAAAAGCTAACAGAATCCCCAATATGTATGTTTGTAGATATTTTTGCTGGAAGATTTACAAAGGTACTTCTGTTTTTGGATTTTTAGTATATTTTTTATGATCATAACATTTGCTACCTTGATGGCTAAATAAACCAGCTTAATGTATAAAACACAACAAAGATACAATTAAAATGCATTAATAAAGTGAATGCTATGCTATGATGAGTTTCACCTGCTATATGAAAAGTAGCACAATTAAAAGAAATATATATTTGTTTACCTTTTTTCCTCATGACGTACAAGTGAATATGTGACATACCTATTTTCTCCTCTATTAACTTGAGATTCTGTTCCTTCTCAGCAAATTCTTTTTTCTTTTTTTGCATTTCTGGAGTATTTAATGACCGCTCTTGCATTTCAAGCTCTGCTCTCACTTTATTAAGTCTGACAACTGCTGTGTGGTACTGCTGAAGGAGTTCTAATAGACAAAAGAACAGTTGGATGTAATTACACACTGTCTATAAACTGTTCCTATTCTAGAACAAATGGTTTAAGAACAATGGTGAATAACAAACAGAAACTTTGTGTTCTCATAAGGGCCACTTCATTTTCTTACATGGATATGATATTCTTGTTGCAAAAGCTTGTATATAGTATTTACACTATCACCTGTGACAACTGCATAATAATTAAAAAAATCCATACCTTTCCTGAACATGTAAACAATACATAACAGGAAAATTATTGTTTGACAAAGCTGTAACACCACAAGGTAGGAGGCAAAATCTGGTGATACTGTGCTTCTCTCAACATTCATCTACCCAACCCCATCTCTCCTCCTAATACCAAACATGATGGTTTGACTCCTGTGTAAGAAAATTAAGTAGGGAGTTCTGTATATTCAGGTGACTCCCTAGGCATGCAAAAATAATTATCAGTAATTAAAAAGTCACCCCACCCCCCACATCTAACAATGCACAACAATGACTGAGCAATAATTGAGGAAGACATCACATTAGGAGAAAAAGGAAAGCAGAATGGGAAGGAGTAATTGGGGGGGGGGATTGGGGGAGGGATTAAGGATGCATAGCACAAGGCACATATCCCCCAATTCTAATTCCCCCTTCCCAAGACCAAAGTGTTACTCTTAAGGATGCTGAAGCTAAAAGGCCGGGGGAGGGGGGAGGATAGTTAGGACAACAGTCCTCTGTAAGCTCCTAACAGCTGCTAGAATCCTGGAATGATAGGAGAGAATGAAGTTAAGTTTGAGATGCATACTTAACCCCCCCAACTCTTCCATACTGTTCAGGAAAGGAAAATGAAAATACCACCTCTTCCTTTTCTATATCATTCAGGCTTGAGACTAGACTAACAGCTTCATGTAGCTCCAAACCTGCAGGGCAACCTCACTACTTTCAGAGATCTTTATTACAGTTCATAACCAGCACAAACAGTCCAACCAAGCATATATACATCCATCTCAAAATAATTCAAAATCATTTTCGAGATAATACACTGCATTAGCCTTAGAGTCTTTAAGTTACGCTTTTAAGAGATCTTTCCTAATTCTGTAGGCTGCTGCCAGAAATTTGGCACATGCTAATGTCACCTGTGGATTGGCATCTATCATGAGCAAAATACTAATATCAGAATCCGAAGGGCCTGAAAGCCTTTCCCATATGGGGTGGATAAATGTAGCTCATATATTTTGTGATGCAACCTCACTAGCTGTAGGATCAGGTGAGCTGAAAGCTACTCATCTAGCCCTATATCTCAGTAGTGTTGCTCTACAATGGAAGGAGAAGAAATGGATTTTGCAACAGTTTATTCTCCCCCAGTTTCCCAACTTATGAAAATCTATTATAGTCCATATTCCTAAAGGCATTGGCACTTTTTATAATGACAGGAGGAGGCAATTGGCAGCATATTCTGCTGCTCTGGAAAAGTACATGCACAACTGCAAAAGCTGGAGTGCTGAATTTTATCCAATCTACCAAAAGTTATGGAGCTGTACAAATGAAATGAAGCTGTAATGATCAGAGCAGTTCTCTAAAAATGGATGCTGATGTGTGTGCTAAAACAAATATTTTCCAAATATCTGAAATCATTCAAATATTTTGTAAGATTACATTCAGAAGTTTTGTATGGTACAAGTCCATCAAATCAAAATAAACTACTGGAAGCCAATAAGGTAATACCAAGATTTATTATGTAAGATTGGCAAAAATTGTCCTAATATTCAGCACTAGTCTGATTCATTTTGTCTTTACAGAAGGGCAGGGGCTCAGATCCAAGCAGATGTCAAAAAGCTACAGGGAAAAAATGCTTACTGCCATTAAATATATCAGACAGACTTAATTAATAATTTAAGCACCTTATAGTTAAAATATTCTAAATAAACTTTAGCTTTAGTAGAAGCTAAGGACTGGCATGAACTAAGCTGATGAATTAAAGTTTGTGGTTTGTGAAGCAATGTTCATGAACTGAAGAGCTGCCATGAACTTCCAGAGGTTTGTGGTGGTTTGTGGAGGTTCGTAAAGAACAGAAAATGGGTTTAAATGGCTGAGCCTGATGCTTTCCAACCTTCACGAAAAACAGCCGGAGTGGAAAGCAGGGGGTGAAATGCTTCAGAGACATTGAAACCCCTGCTTTCTGCTCCCCGGCCTATCGGTTTGTGGTGCAGCAAAAATGCAGTTCGTGCCCATCCCTAGTAAAAGCTTAACATAAAACTCTGTATTACGTTCTGAACACACCTATCTGTTTGGAGAGACTGTAGTAACGTTCTGGCAGAGGTGCTCCAAATACCATTCCTCTAAGTTTATCCATGGGAGGAGCTTTATTCTGAAGGCCTCCAAATTTTCCATTGCTGCGAATTCTATCTCCTTCTCTTGTCAGCAAAGTCGGGCAATAAGCAATTTTAACAACCTATGTAAACAAAAATAAACAAACAATATTATATATATAAAATATATTTATTATGTGGAAAGTGTTAAATCAACATGTTTGTCAGTGAAAAAAAAAGTTTACTTAAAAGTTACAGCTTGGAGTAAGTTATACATCCCACAAACCAGGAAAATGGGAAACTTTCCATCATGCTTCCAAGACTTTCTTCCAGTCAAGGGGATGAATCCAGAACAAAATTTCAGCTTTTGCTCAAGTAGAAATGCAAATAAAAGAGCATAGTAGTTGATTGCACTAAATCAAACTTGCAGTATACCTAGTTGCATTTTTTGCTGCGGTAAGATTTGTGAAAACAATTTCTCGGCACTACAATAGACAGGGAGGAAAGTGCTGGATATTGCACGATACCTTGCAGCAGCAAAACTGCATGAATCTCTTCATGCTTTCATTTGCACTTCCCTGGATCCAAGCCAGAAAGTCCCTTCTCTGGGACAATAAGAAACAGGAGCAGAGGAGTGATTTACAGGTGAGAGGCTGACAGTGTAATCCAAAACAGAGTTAATACCCTTCTAAGCCCATTGAGTTTCACTGACTTAGAAAGATGTAACTCTGCTTAGGATGGCAGCGTAAGGGAGAAATCCAAAGCAGACCTTTTTGAAAATGTCCCATTTTATTCAATGGGGCTTACACCTAGAAAAAGTGTTCTTAGGATGGCAAACAAAACCTCTTTTCCTCAACCAGGACTGGAAGGACATCCTTGAAACACTGGTATTTACAAAGGCAGATGTTCAAGACAAGGCCCCTTCAGGAAGGTGACTTAGTTATAACTGTACAACTTTCTGCCAAAGGCTTTATCTGGAGAAGCCACCCTGTAGTTCTTGGGGAAGGTCTGATGGGAGGACTCCATATATCCTCTAAAGAAATGTTATATGTCCATATGTTTTTATTGAACTGTTTATTTTATATACTTTAATTTAAATCCTTTTTAATGTTGAAATTCTTTAATATTGAAACACAAAGAGGATGTGATCTTGATAACAATGCGTGTTAAAGAAAAGCTAACTAGAATGTCTGAAAAGTGAGTCCTATACAGTTGAGATAGTAATGAGTAAGGAAACCCAAGTCTTTGTTTAAGCCAGGATGATATGTAGTGTTTAATTTCTTGATAAGTTCTAATTTGTGTTCATTGATCCCCGTCACAGAGACCAACATATTTGTCCAATATAGATAACAGAAGAGCATTATTGGCACATGATGTGATATGTAAAATCAGATGATGTGTAAGATGATGAGCCCAGGATGGTGTAACTGATAGTATTAGATCCAAGACAGTATTGCTTGAGTGTATATTAGAACAAAGTTGGCATCTAGGTCTGTTGCAAGCTTTTGAATGTTTGGGTTTGTATGTCTGTTGGGTGGTCCATGGTTGTTGGTGGGAAGCAATTTTAAGTTAAGGGCTGCCTATAAGCAAGAAAAGGCCTGCCATCAAAAGTCTGTGATAGAGAAATATCCTTATCCAGAAGAGGCTATAGGTCAGTGATAAAGCACTGAAGTGCTTTAAGTTGTGAGTTCTAAGTGACAACCTATGGTATTCTGCTGTCACTCCCTTTGGGTCTGTAGTAGGCTGGCCAAGGTTGGCTTTATCTGTTCTTTTTCTTTATTGGGTCGATATTATAATCCAAAAATGCTTTTGGTACATCCTCCAGGTCAGAGTTCCTGCCTGAGGGATCAGAAAAAAATGCAATTGTAACTAATGCTTGATTGTTGACTATGTATCTCTTTATACATTCTGGATGGTAGCCAGAAGCACGTATGTATATTTAATGGCCAACAGGTTTTTGGTATAAGGTGGTGCTTATGCATCCCTAACAGAGTTTCACAATGGTGTCCAGGAAATTTACTTCTTGTATGGATTGGTTCATGGTGAAGTTGATGTTGGGGTGGACAAGTCCTAATAGAATCTCTGAAGAGTGTCCTTCCCATGTGTTCAGATGATGAAAATATCATCGATAAATCATAGGTACAGGACAGAAGTTAATGGACAGGAGCTGAGGGAAGCATTGCTCTAAGTCAGCCATACATACCTCATTTCTGTAATGATTGGCAGCATCCAAATTGTCAAGAATAATGGTGTCTCCTAAGATCAATCCAAACACTACAAAGTTAAATTAAACAGAGAGATTTCAATAATAAAACATCATACTATCAACCATTATGTAACCTACTTTTTATATTTACATCAATACATGATATCTTGGCATGGTAGTTTGATAGAACTTTAGAATTTCAAACAAGAATGGACAAAATCCCATCAAAATACAAGATGGGAACAACCATGATAAATATATTATTAAATATAAGAAATACTAATGAATGAAATTCCGAAGGGGTTACTGCCTAAAGAGAATCCTGTTTTCTACCAAATGCCAGTAGAAAGTATGGGCCAAATTCCTATCTAAATATTTGGTTTAATTATCAAGCTCCATAAACGAATCACCAAAAAAGCATGCTATTTCCAAAGACTTTGTTGGTTATTGTCTATTAATAACTGCCATAAAATATTTAGAAATCATTAGGTATATTTTTACCTTTCACTGCAAACATTAGAACCTTGTATCATTCAATATTTAAAGCATACCACTCTTAACAGTCACATTTCTGTTTGCTTATTATGCCCTAACATTCCATCATTTTAGTAATTTAAAAATTTTTTTTTTTAAAAATTGTCAGACTTTTCTCCATGTATCTTTTTACATTATAAGACTTCAAATTCAGAAAACCATGTGTACTTTATGTGTAATATGATTCCAGGTCTCTCTCCATGACCATTACCTGTCTGGCAGCTTTCTTGGTGTTCTGGAAATGTTAGCAAATCTCTGGCAAATACTGGATTTCCAAGAGGATTGAAACAGTTCCTACCATTTCGTAAGTGAGGTAAAGTCCTGGTTGAAAATAATTTTTAAAGGTTACAGAGAGGTAATGTATTAGTTTGTTGCAGCCAACACAGAATAGAGTCTTGTTGCACCTCAAAGAACAGAACACCATCAAGTATTTGAGTTTCAAGGCAACTGGGGGAATGGACTTCTACAGCCCTTCTGTAGCCATGGAAAAACCAATACAGGTCCTCCAAAGCTTGACAGGCAGCTCTAGTGGCCAATAAGAGAGCTCCCATTTTGCTCTATGGGAGCAGACTGCATCTGGTGATGAGCCGTAATCCAAAACCAATCAGCACAAAACTTGGAGAGCAGGCAGAGGAGCATCCTGGGGAGGTCTGCTGCGAGGCTGATGCTTCTAGCTTGTACACCCCCTCCCATTGCACATTGGACCCTAGGGATCTTTTTGCCCTCCCCAAAGCCAATCTGCACACAACTTGGAAGGCAGGTAGAGGGGCGGCCTGGGGAGGTCCTCTGTGAGTTTGATGCCTTTAGCTTGCAAGGGGTCTGTTTGACACAGTCCTGAACCTGTGGCTGTGGTTTCCCCAGAGAGCTCTTTCCTGGGGGCACCTGCTTTGGGGGGGCCATAACTCGGCCCCCTAAATCCAATTGTGATGGACTGTCCAGAAAAGCAGGCTTTTTAAAATGCTGCTTGTGTCAGAGAGTTCAAGAGTTAATCTTCCCTGGAGAGAAGAGCTTATGTGATTGGCTGCTCTACATGCTCTCTGATTGGCCAAGCATCAGCTTAGAGGGGACATAAAACAGCTGATCTGGAGGGAAAAATATTCATTCGCCTTTTGAGACACTTTTGGTCTTGGCCTAGAATCTAACGTGTGGATCAGTAGCCAAAGAGTTTGGCTTTTGAGGGAAGAAACTTCGGGAGTCAGTCATATCTGTCAGGGAACTGTCAGAAAAGTATTTCTATAGCGAGAAGAATAAGACCCCATTGTCTTAACTACACTGAGGGAGAACTTAGATTCTCAGTCAAGAAAGCTACAGAACAGCTTTATACGGACAACAGATATTGGAGAAGGACTTGCCAGAAGGTCTGGGTAGTTAGAGAGAACTTCCATACAAGCCCAATACCAACAGGAGTTATTGCTTCTTAGGGACAAGGAGAATAGCTTCCTGCTAGTGAAAAGGGTTGGGAAGAGAACCCTGGTCTGTGATAAAGGGGAGAAGCTTAAACACCTCAGGCGTTGGTGAAAACCTGTAATATCTAAAGGGAAATCTTTGATCTCTGAAGGGAGAAACCTAGACGCACTAAGACAAAGCTATTCTCTAAGAAACTGTATTCGAGATTCTGTGTAACAGCTGAAGTATTTAATAAACAAAAACCTCTCACTGAAGTGAGCAGAATTACAATGTCCAGCATACTAACTTAAACCACATAAGGAAAGACTGATTCTTAGTTTTCATAACATGTCACTATCAGATTTCATGCATGATTTCTATTCTTTTCAGTGGTGTTTGCCAAAAAAACTTTTTCGATTTCTTTGAAGATTACCCCAAATTACTACGTAGTACATAGATTATTTTATAGAGTGTTAATTTGTAATTGATGGAATAATTTGAGGCTGATATAGAAACAGAAACCTTTCGAAGGCACCTGTAGTACAGTTTTACCCACAGAACTATCTCCATGCATGAGAACACTGCACCATCACTAGTTCCCGTATGTCTGAGGGCCAAATTTCATGATGTTAGGGATCCATGATCAGATCCCTTCAATGCCCAAGCAGTCACAGTGGTTCTGATATGAAACAGGGCCATGGACTTTAGGGTGTGAAGGCAGTTAGCTCTTCTCCTTACATCATTCCTCTGATCGAAAATGGGGCTAATGGAGAAGTTCTACACTTTTCAGCAGTGCATCTCTTTTGCTGTTAAAACTGGACCCATGCATAATGTAAAAAGATTCATATGTAAACAGATGGCTCCGCTGCCACCTTGTCTAATTTGACTCTGTACAAACCTAGCTTGAAAGCTGTTACTTGGAAAAGCATTTGCAGAACTCAACTTAAATCTTATGTGCATGTACAATGTAGTAAGTTTCACTAGGTAAATATGGACAGGATTGGGCTGTCAATCTATAACAGAGGCATATAATGCAATTTCTCAGCCACATAAAACTTACTAAAAAACAAAACTGAAATGTTCATTAAAATTGGTTCTTGAAAATCAACAATTATTTGAATTAGGAAGAAAAACACATTTTACCTGTTCCAGTCTGGAAGATTCTTCTTGTAAATAGATTCAAGAGGCAATACCTGCTGCCGGCCCTGAGTTTCATCAAAGATACGACGAGCGGCAGCAGTTGTCCGAGTGACTACACAGTCCATGTCACTTGCCAAATGCCATGAGATAACCTTTGCTGCTTCATTCTCTTCAATCTGTGCTAAGTGTGCAACCTGGTACATAAAATTTAAAACAACAAATCTGAGCAGGTCAAAGTTTTCCAACTCCATCTTCAGTTCAGACAGAAGGCTGGGATGTCAGCTGCAGCCTTGACACATTGATATCTTTACTAGGGCTCCCCCTCCCCCTTGCCATACCTTAAAAGGGGGCAAAAAGCTGTACAGGAAAGTGATTAAATACAGAGGCCATGACCTGCATTATCCATTAGTGTACATGACAATATGCAGAACAATGTGGTAGTTCCCTTGCAATGTTAATGGCTGCATTTCCAACAATGAACTACTATAGTTCTTTAATGCTGTATTGCAAAATGCAGATTTGATCCATGTATTTTGAATATGTCCAAAACTTAATTTATTTTGGCAAAAAGTTATTCAGTTTATCAATGATACACAATAGGATATTAAAAAGGATTGGTTTCTGCTTCAAATGCTGAGTTAGTCTTTACTCTGCCTACAGCTGCTAAAATGGTTATTGTGGCATACTGGAACAAAATGGAAAAGACTGGTTTATTAGTACTCAGAATATAGCCTAATTAAACCAACACACTATGTACATTCTGAGGGAGATGGGACTATACTTTTAATCACTGGTATAATTTACCTCACAGGAAGTCTGCCTACAGAGAATTTACCAAGTACTTTTAGGCCAGTTCATTAATAATTCTCTGGCCACTCAGTAATTTGAATTTACCCTGTGATGGGGATGGATGAGGGGAGTTGGTCCTCATATTTTCCAAAAATCAGTAACACAGTGCTACAAAGAACATTTGTAAATACCCGCAAAACACACTGCTATCACATGCAAAGGCATTTTTAAAAAGTTGCTACGAAGTCACATCTGGCAACCCTGTCGGGTTTTCAAGGGAGAGACATACAGAGGTGCTTTGCCACTGCCTGCCTCCATGTCACAACCCTGGTATTCCTTGGAGGTCTCTCATCCACATACTAGCCAGGTCCAATCTTGCTTAGCTTCCAAGATCTGGTGAGATTGGGTTAGGTCAGGGCAGACAAAGACATAGACAGGTAGAAACATTAACTGCTCTGTGAAGAATTAAAGATATACTTACCTTGCCTAAAACATCTTGGCTGCCTTTAGGATAGTTGGCAATTGCACATGTTCTTCTGGGTTGCTTTTTTATTTCTTCCTGCTCAGAAATCTTCTTTTTCAGAAGAGAGTCAACGTATTGTATCTGAAAATTAAGACAGTAAAAGAATATCTTTTACTAATATTAGATACTGCAAAAAACCCTCCTTGTTATAATTAGTCTATTATTTATGTTGTCGAAGGTTTTCACAATCGGAGTTCATTCGTTGTACATTTTCCGGGCTGTATGGCCATGGTCTTAAGTCTTGTAGTACCTGACGTTTTGCCAGCAGCTGTGATGCCAATCAGAGCTGCTGGCGAAATGTCAGGTACTACAATACCAAGACCATGGCCATACAGCCCAGAAAATCTAGAACTAGTCTATTATTTATTTATTTAATTTGATTTCTATCCCACCCTCCCTACAGGTTACAAAGTCACACAAAAGTAATGACAATAACAACATATAAATTAAACAATTTAACAACAGCATTTTAAAATAGTGATAAAACAACAGTCAGAATGGCAGTCTTGACAGCAATGCTCAGTTTCAGCTGGTCAGGAGCCAGCGTTTTCAGCAGGGTAGGCCAGAGATAGATTTGGATGTCCGCTACCTCAACCGAAAGCCCTGTGGAACAGCTCAGTTTTGCAAGCCCTGCAGAACTGTAACAGATCCCTGATCTCAAGTGGGAGCTTGTTACACCAGGCTGGGGCCAGGACACAGAAAGCCCTGGCCCTAGTTGAGGCAAGCTGGACATCCTTGGGGCTGGGGACAGCCAGTAGATGTTGTTCAGCTGAGTGCAATGCTCTGCAGGGCACATACGGGGAGAGGCAATCCCAAAAATATGCAGGTCCCTGGCTGTATAGGGCTTTGAAGGTTAACACCAAAACCTTGAACTAGATCTGGTACTTTATTGTCAGCCAATGTAGCTTGCCGCAGCACCGGCTGAATGTGAGCCCAAACAGGCATTGCTGTCAGCATATGTACTGCCACATTCTGCACTAGCTGCAGTTTCCGGGTCAAGTTCAAGGGCAGCCCCATGTAAAGCGAGTTACAGTAACCACTGCATGGATCACTGTAGCTAAGGCTCCGGAAGTGAGATAGGGGACCAGCTGTCTGACCAACTGCAGATGATAAAAGGCTCATCAAACAACGACCACAACCCAGGTCTCCACCAAAAGAGAGGCATCGAAGAACACTCCTAAGTTCTTCACCCTTGGTGCTGACACCAACAGTGTCCCACCAAGGGTTTGGAGCTGGATTCCTGATCCTAACTCCCCATGACTCAGGTACAGAACCTCTGTCTTTGTTGGACTCAGTTTCAATTGGCTCCATTGTAGACATATCTCTGGGGAGGAATCTAGCTGGCTGGCTGTCAATAGATAGAATTGGGAATCATCAGCATATTGATGACAACCCAGCCAACACCCCCAGGCTAACTGGCATGTAGATGTTGAACAACATCAGGGAGAGGATAGCCCTTGTGGCACCCCACAATTAAGGGGGTGTCATTGAGACAGTTCCTCTCCAAGCACCACCCTCTGTCCCTGGCCATGAAGGAAGGATGAAAGCCATTGTAAGGCAGTCCACCGTATTCCAGCATTGGTGAGGCAGTGGGTCAGAAGGTCATAGTTGACCATGTTGAATGCTGCTGTTAGATCAAGAAGAAACAGCAGCGCCAACCTGCCTTGATCTAGATGTCTCCAGAGGTCATCTGTGAGGGCGACCAGTGTGGTCTCCATCCCATGGGCAGGGCAAAAGCACAACTGGAATGGGTCGAGGACAGCAGTGAACTGAATGATTGAGATCTCGAAGATCCATGATGGCCTGCAAACCGCTGTCCCGTATGGGAACTAGAAAATACTTGGAGTAGAAGCCAAGAGTTCGTTGTGCCTCCGGGACAGTCTCAATGGCCCCTTTGTCGAGAAGTGCCCAGACCTCCAGACAAAGTGATGGACCTGGGGGTGTGATGACAAAGTGAGGGAGGATTGGGGGCAAAAATAACTTTATGGAGTACCCGACCCATACAATGGTAAGGACCCAGGAGTCAGTGGGGATTTCTTCCCAAGTTGGAAGGAAAGGGAAGAGTCGGGTCCTGATGGGAGAGGAGAAGGAAAAAGGTGGTGACAGGCAATCAAGGCAGTCAAACTGACTGCTTGGGTTGTTGCGGCTTTTTGGGTGGTTGTCATGGTCTTTGAGATGGACACAAGTCATAGGATTTTTTCTTCCACTGCGAGATAGCAGCAGGGGATGGCTGACGCTTATTGTAGTAGGGCCTCCACGAGCGGTACTGAGATCGTGGGGTGGAAACAGAAACACCAAGGTTTCGAGTCTGTTTTCTACTGACATTGACAGCTTTCAAGGTCTCATCCGCAGTGGCGTGAAAGAGTCCTTCACCATCAAGCAGCAGATCCTCGATTTTGAATTTTACATCCTTCTGGAGAGAAGTACTTCTAAGCCAAGCAGGATGGCGGAGTGCAATGGAGGAAATAAGAACTTTGGAAGAGCAAGTGACAGCATGATTGATGGAGTTGATTTGTTGTTTGGAAATCGTACAAATTTCTGACAGGGCAGCAGAGAGAGTAAGACGGTGTTCATCTGGGACCAATTCAAGAACTGGACGAACAGCAATGGCTACATTTAACACATAAGTGGAGAGGTACGATAGGTAGGTATCAATTCTAATGTTCATGGACACGATAGAGTAAGTCTTCTTTGCGATAGCATCAATCTTACAGCCTTCACGATCTGGAGGAGCAGATTGTCAAGGCTGCTTGGGTTTTGAAGAGGAATGAACAATCTTCGAGTTAAGGAGGCTGATTGAAGAGGAATTTTCCAGAGGCTTCTTGGACTTTATAAAGCTCATCATAATGCTTTGATATCAGAGGGACAGAGGCGGGATGGTCCCAGGATTCTTTGAACACTGATAGGTGGACTGGAAGCAGTGGCAGGATTGTCGAGGGTTATGAACGACATCAGTCACCACTGGAGTGTCGGTCAAGCCCTGCACTTGGAGTGCTGCGGTCATCCACATGACAAGCTCTAAATAGGCTTTTGGGACCTCAGTTGGAGAAACAGAGCCCGAACGACATGCATCGTCGTCAATAGGAATGATATCAGGGTCCAGATCACCCGAGCTGGAATGGTCAGACACCAAGTCCAGAGATGGTGATTGAAGATGTTGAGAGACATCGAGAAGCGTCTGGTCATCAGTGGGAGGGTGGTACCGAGGTTCTAGTGGAGAGTGCTTCTGAACATCCGCCAACACCGATGCATCTGGAGGCTGGTCGAGCTCCAGGGAATGGATTGAGGCCACAGACTGTGATCACCTTCAGTAAGACGGAGTTGGCTGACGTCTTTGGTGATCAGTTTCCCGGCACTGGTATAGCGGGCTCGATGTGGGGTAGAAGACCGGGAGTAAGAGTAATACGCTCTACAGTGCCTGATGTCTGGGGACCAGGACCGGTAGTCAGATGCGGACCTTGATCAAGAGGCTGACCTGCGGTAGTTGTACGGCCTTCGATCATAATGGGATCTTGATGGGAACGACTTCATAGGAAATGCTCCCTGTCATCCAAAGGGTGGATAGGCATATGGGAATCATGGGATCGAGACCGACGAGCTGAGGCTGGAGGAGAGCCACGATGAGAGGGAGACTTCCTTAGTGGCGACTTCGATCGTTGACCAGGTGGAATATGGTCCTCTGGAGAGGACACGGTCGGGGGCAGAGTGGGTGGCTGGAGGTTAGCCTTATGAGAAGATGCCGATGCAGAAGACATGGGAGTTGACGTCGAGAGACTGGCAATCACAACGGGATCAAGCTTTGGGACTGAAGTTGACGTTGATGATTTCGATGGGGCTTTGTCTTTGCGCTTTTTCACCTTATGCTTCAAAGATTTTGCATTGTCGGGATGTCGGGAAGCTTTTTGCAGAGCAGAAGACTGAGAAGCCGCTGATGACATGGTCGGGCGTAAAGCCACTTCTAGGAGAACCATTCGAAGGTGTGCCACCCTATTTCTATGGGCCTGACGAGTGAACTTCGCACAATGGGGGCACGAATCAACGCGGTGAAACTCTCCCAAACAAATGAAACAGAGGTCGTGGCCATCGTTAGATGGAAGTTTTGCTGGCAACGATGACACGACTTGAAAAATAGGGCCATACAAACACCTTCCCAACTAAAGGGGGGGAGGGAAGGGAAAGAATGAAAGTGAAGAGAAAAACAGTAAAGCTCTTTTTTTCTTTTTCAGAGAGAAAAAAGAAATAAGCAAATGAAGAAAGAAGACGAAGAGACCTGAAGGAAAAATTACTCAGCTGAGGCAAATTACTCAGCTGAGGCAAATTGAAGAGCTAGCGAGGTGAGAACATGAAGGCGGTCAAAGAAAAACAGTGGGAGGCGGCTCTCTCCCCCGCTCCAGGCATGCGCAGTGCGTCTCTGCTCCCCAGGGTGGGAAGAGATCCCACCTGAAGCATGCTCTGGAACATTTTCTGATCGAGGTCGTGCGCTTGTGCCCAACCCATGTGTGGGACTGCACAGAGACCACGACGAAGATCAACATATATCCACTATGTATAGTGGATAACAAATTCAACCAGCAGAATAAAATTAATTTGCAAAAAATGCAAAAAAATGCAACTCCTCTTAATAGATTCAGGTGGGTAGTTGTGTTGGTCTGAAGAAGCAGATCAAAGTTCAAGGTCAATAGCACCTTTAAGACCAACAAAGTTGAATAAAACTATGTTGGTCTTAAAGGTGCCACTGGGCTTGAACTTAGTTATATTTAATAATGTTAAGGTTATAAGTAGGAAAGAGAATTCTGGCACTTCCAAATGTCTGAAAATTTAATTGTGATTTTTCCATCATGGATATAAAAGAAATACTTTACTAGATAGCTTATATGTAGATTAGTGGCAGCTTCAAAGCACTGTTCATTTGTAATTAATACAAGAATCTGAAAGTTACCAGGACATATGCTAGCAAACTATTAATTACTGGAATCCTAGACAGACATGTTCTGGTATGCCTAAACTGAGAGTCCTCTCCTTCCTGCTTTACATGTGACAGTGGCTTTGTGCTGCAGTTACATCTTGTGGCAAACCCTTTGTGTGCAAGTGTCCAGCATATGGATCAACTCTTGCTACTCATTTTGTTTCCAAGTCTGATTGCAATACTTTGTCTGGATTTTGAACTTTTTTTTGAGCTACCCTCAACATAGAAATCCTTCAAAAAAGTTACTACAAAACTTTCCTTTTTGTCATTTGTAGTGATATGAACTAACAACTGATAGTATTTGGCAGGATACAGTACTGGGCAAAATGACTGTCATCAGCTTCAATTTTAAGAGAACTCTCTGCAATGCTAATTTCTGTAAACTGAGTCTCAAGATGGGAAAGGAAGTCTATGTTGCCATTTTGCAGTATGGATTGGAAAAGGAAAGAAGATGGGGTGGAGTTTTTAGGGTTCCAAAAAATAAGATAATTCCTGTAGTTTGGGGAAAAGAGGGTTCACTAGGAACCGAGTGATTATTTCAAGCTCTTCTTCCAAATTTGTTAGATTACCTAACTAGTCGTGAAGTACAGGAATGTATGCTTTTTTAAAAAACAACAACAACACAACTTCATTTAAATCTTTGGTGTGACCGTAACTGAATGGAATATCTGTATGAGTATTCTGTAAAATGTTTTGGTCACTAAGAAGGAAAGCAGCCATACAAGATTTATCTGAGGTATCTCAATCTGCTTTTTTTCCAGTTCAGCCTTTAGATGGGCTTCTTTTGTTTCAGCTTCCTGAGCTTGACCTGAAACAATATATAAATCAGTGAAAATTAGTTAAGGCTGGATAGAGGATTACTTTACATAGTATATTCATTACCTGATGAAACCAATACCAAGTGGCAACTTATAGTTCAGATCAAACAACAAAATAAGTCCTATGGCAATAATTCACATTCAGTGAAGAATCATTAAATGATTCTGGGGCCAGTTCACAGTGCTTAATTTTGCCATGTGATTTAGTATATTAGAAAATAACACAGAGAAAGGTTAGAATGAATTTACCAGTCAGTGAGCCTCTGTGCTTGATACGACCCCCCCTCTCCCCCAGCTTCGGTAACAGAGCTGGCTGCCAGAACACTGAACTGTATCCAGCCAGTTGGCAAAAGAAGAATGGTAGATGCAGATTTTCCTCTCATTCCCTTCCCTTTTAACCCCTGGGCACGAATCTTGTAGTCATGAGACCAAGGTGGGCAAAAAAATTAATATGTTGGGTGGAATGTGTGTGGCTGTGGTGAGGGCAGCAACTGGGCAAAATCACCCCCTCCATGTTCTGAAAGTAGATTTTGCTCAGTTGCCCTTCTCACTGCATTCTCCTGACCTATGTGGCTTTTTGGTATTCTAAAACTACATTTCAGTACTACTGAAAGGTTGACTACATATAAAATACATAGACACTTCAGGGAAGATATGAAAATTAATTCCATGCATGAAAATGGTGGTCTATAATATAAAAATATATGAACAATACTATTCTTACATTACTTACATTTTATTTCGGACAGAAGCTGATTAGCAGCATCAAACCATTTCCTGTAGACATCTATCGATTGAGCTAGATTGTCTCTCTGTTTTGTAAGTGCTGCCATCTGTTGTTGCCTCTTAAAATCTATAGAGAAATCAAGCTATTTTAGTATACTGGAGTTTATTTCCCCTAAACATCACAATACACAAAATTAAATGGTGCAATGACAGTTAATTAAAAGGTGGTAAGAAAAATAACTTTATAAGCATTATGGTGGAAGACAGAAATTTTACGGCTCAGAATAATATTGCACAAAACAAAACTAACCATTGTAAAACATAAATTGAAGGCAGTAAGGTTCCAAATATTTTTTCAAAGTTGGTATGACTGGCTCAAACACAAGAATATATTCAGTACTATCTCTCCCTGGACTATTTTCTGCAAGCACAAGAGCCTGAAAAACAAAACAAAAAATATTTACATCATATTATAAAGCATTTAGTATTGTTCATCAAATCACACTTCTAGCAATAAGTATTTTGCAATGCTTCATTCAATACAAATGCTGGCTTATAATAACAGAACCATTTTTAAATGTTTGTTAAAAACCCTTCTTGCTATAAATTGCTCTTACTATTAATCAAATTCATCCTGCAATTTAAGGAATAAAACGGCAGCTTCACCTTCCCAACCTACATCATATTTTCACTGTATCTCCTATAAACACATACTAAAACACAATTTAGGAAAAAAGTGTACCTTGCAAATGCTCTTGCTAAAATGTTATTTATTATTGCTTGTTAGTTTTTATTTAAAATACAACGGACTACACTGAAGTAACCCAAGTGAAAAATATAGTAAAAGATAGCATTCAGCTCCAAAGGTGGAATTAAAATTACTACTATCACCATGGAAGCAGTCAGTAGATCCTAAGGGATCAGTGGTGGTCCTAAGTGACAGAAGAGGAAATTCTCATTTGAAACATTAATGCAAATATTGCCAGTTTGTAAATATTCAGCATGAGCGAACAGTGTTGCACTTTTTAAGCACCAAGGAGTTCAGTATGAGACATTCCCGGTAACTCTCCCATTGCAAGCTGGCAGAGGAGGAAGTAAGAAAGATCCTGTTAGCTTGCTAGCAACTTCTACCTAAGCTTTGTTTCTTCCCTGACTACAGTTACTTAGACTGTGACCAGAGGCACAAGTTGAAGGACAAGAGACAAAGGTCCCAAAATACTAGAACTTGATGGCATCCAACAAAGCTGATGGGCAGTAGGTTCAGGATGGACAAAAGGAAATACTACTTTACAGAGAGAGTGATTAAAATGTGGAATTCGCTGCCAGAAGATGTAGTGATGGCCACAGGAATAAGCAGCTTTAAAGGGGGATTAGATAGATTCATGGAGGCTAAATCTATCAGTGACTACTAACCATGGCAACTGAGGGGAGCTTCCACATTAAGAGGCACTAAGCTTCTGAATGCCAGAGCCAGGAGGCAACATCAGGGGAACATCTCAGCCTCTTATGCCCTGTTGGTTGGCTGTTCAGAGGAACTGGCTGGCCACTGTGAGAGACAGGATGCTGGACTAGATGGGCTACTGGTCTGATCCAGCAGGACTCTTCCTATATCCTTATGTGCTTTTTAGCCTTTGACTTGCAACCTGTCCCCTGTAAAGCCCAGCCTGGGGTACATGTTTTTCAGTTAAATAAACTGTTGAATTAAATAAATGAATTCTGAAATTTTCTGTAAGCTGCTCTGGACTGTTTAGGGACAAAGAAGCACAGAAATGTATAAATAAATAAATACAATATATTTTCAAATGGTGATACATTCCAAGCAAACGCAGGAATATTTACAACTTAGAAGAAAAACTGAGAAATGATACGGGTGTAAACAGGATACAATACTAATGATTTTGAAAATACCTCAGTTTAGGAACCTTGGAAACTTAAACTGTTATCTTCTATGGAAGACTTACCTCAATTTCAACAATTCCTTTGTGAAATGGAAACTCGACTGAACTAGTTTTACCCTGAAACAGTGGAATGTCTGCATCTCTCCCAGTGGAACTTTTAATTTTAGCGACGATTTTTCCATCTAAGTCATTCCCAGTACAGTTTTTATATTTATCCTTAAATTAAAAAAAATATCAAAATTAAATATTTAAAGTGATTCTTGTTCATGACATTTTAAGACTGAATACTGTACGTTCACTTATTCTGTGTCTACCCGTCTTTTTTCAAATCAAGCCTGAATTGTCACTAGAAGTTAAATACTTTGGTCACATTATGAGAAGGCAAGAGTCACTGGAACAGACAGTAATGCTAGGGAAAGTTGACAGTACCAGGAAAGAGGAAGATCCAACATGAGATGGATTGACTCAGTCAAGGAAGCCATGGCCCTCAATTTGCAAGATATGAGCAAGGCTCTTAAGGACAGGACGTTCTGGAGGTCATTAATTCATAGGGTTGCCATGTCAGAAGCAACTTGACAGCACATAACATACACACATCTTGGGATGTCCCCAGGGCTTTTTTTGTAGAAAAAGCCCAGCAGGAACTCATTAGCATAATAGGCCACACCCAACAGGAGAAACTCATTAGCCTATTAGGTCACACCCCCATGTTACCAGGAGTGTGGTCATCCAGCCACACCCACCTTTTGCTTCTTATTCCCTTTACCTTATTTGTTGTCAAAACCCAGGGCTTTTCTGGTAGCAGGAACTCATTTGCATGTTAGGCCAAACACCCCAATGAAGCCAATCCTAATGAGTTTCTGCTGCTGGGTGTGGCCTATTATGCTAATGAGTTCCTGCTGGGCATGGCCAACTCAGGAGCCAGCCGGAACTCCGTTCCTGTGTGTTCCTGCCCCAAAATAGCCCTGGATGTCCCAAATATGATATGATATGATATGAATGCATCCTGGAAATGTCTAAGAGTAGTTACTGCAAAATGTTCTCTGAATTCCTAAATTCAAAATCCAGTTTAGCAATCAGGCCCAACTTTTCAAAAGGAAAACTGGGGGAAAATGCTGTTTTAATTCAGGGCAATTCAAAGAGAAATGCAAGGGGATTTGTAAAGGCTAAAAAATAACTCTGAAAAAACATTCCTCTCTCTTTTTTAATATTAACATCAACTTGAAACACCAGTTTTGATTTTTAGCATATCTTATTGTGTATCTTCTCACTTATTTTAGGTTGAGTGTTGCATTAATATGGCATACTTTACCTGCACAGATATGGATGAATAGATGTGGCGGCTTACCAAACTATTAAATTATGCAAGATTACTTTAAGTAAAGGCTGCTACAACTTGAATTTCTAAGCAGGTGCATTAATAAGTGAGACTAATTAAACACTTTCAGATAATTGGTAGACATGATATATCAAACTGGGTGAAAAATCTGCAAGAGTCTCAGTTTATTCAAAATCTCAGTTTATTTATATTGTATTTATTTATCAGGTTTATACCCCACCCTTCCAGCCAAAGCCGGCTCAGGGCAGCTCAGTTGTCTCTTCAAGGCTAATACATTCTGGCCATTTGTAAAATTGAAGCATATTTATTTAAATATGAACATTTTTGAGATTTTGTTAATCACAGGGGAATTATGGGGCATAGCAATAGGAAAAACTTTTCCTGGAAGGTTAAACTTTTAGGATTTAACGACAAAGGAAAACAGTAAAACTAACAACAATTAACAATTAACTTTATCATTACTTCAGTGCTTCGGATGCAAACTGAACCCTAATTACCATTATAATGAGGTTCAAGTCCTTGACAAGGGTCCGGCTAGCAACAGAGTCATCATTAGAGACTACAGGGGTATCTGGCAAAGATGCTGGCATCAACTGTGCTGGTTCATTAGGCACTACTTCAACTATAATCTTGAGGGAAAAAATATCAACATCAATGTATGCAGACTTCATTTCCAGACTGAACAGTGACCAACAGCAATGAAGCAGAAGCAACCTAGCAAAAGATAAAACTGAAGCACAGCCTTAAATGTACAACATTAAGACCCAATTCATACACTTGGTTGTGGTGGAGTTTGGTTTACACATCATTGGTGGTGGCATGTACAACTAACAACCATATGGATTGGACAGATACAATTAACATAGGTGGCTCTGACCAGTGTTCCCTCTAAGCTGAGTTAGTGTGAGCTAGCTCACAGTTTTTGCCTCCGTCTCACACATTTTTGTCTTAGTTCAGGAAGGATGGCTCCAGGGCAAACTGATTTATGCAGTAGCCAAATCGCTTGCTCACAACCTTAATGTTCACAAAGTAGAATGCTTGCTCACAAGACTCCACAGCTTAGAGGGAGCACGCAAACATGGCAAAGCTACTTTAACAATATGTATTGATTCAGGCCAATAATATCAGTTTCTAGATTTGTTCTCTCCTTATTCCTTTTAGAATTTTAATGCTGAATAATAAGCAAGATATCTGATGTCAAGAATGTGTAGTACTGTCTTCATCTTTTTCCTATGAAATTTTAACATATTTGGTGATGGGGAAGCATCAGCTGCTGTCTTTTGGAATGCCAACTGGCATGTTACCAGTTTTTAGCCATTACATCATGTGGGATGTTAGAGCAGAAACATACGTAGGAGATGCTAGGTACTACAGAACTCAGAGATCTCACTCATTAAAAACCATGGGCTCAATTCATTTTTAAGCAGAAGTCAACATTTTCACCCTCCTCTCCTAATTAAACCAACTGCACAGGGATTTTGCAGGTAATAGGAAATCTGTGTGTATTTCCCATATTCCCATTCAGCTCTGTGATCTGTGTCATGCAAATTCACCACACGAGTAACTGGTATGGAACATGGAGGGATGGGATACAGTCAGAATGTAGCGAATTCCCTTTCCTTGCAATGCCTCTTCATGAGGCCTGAGCATACTTCTATTGGGGAGCAGAAAGAGAAAACATAGCTCACTGAAACCTTATGAGGACAAATCTGTACTCTACTATACTAGGCCCCTTCACTTCAAGTGAACAGCTCCAGTTTGGTACTGGCTTAGCTGCCTGTCTGTTGACCATCAAGTCAACCAGTGCTAAGTCAGACAGGTGAAAACTGAACAGATAGCTTCCTTATAGCCCCTGCAGTTTCTCCTTGCACATTCCCCTCTTCCTGTTGTCAGGCATTATTTTGGGTTGCTAAAGCAACTTAAAATGTCACTCCAAGTCCCCCCCCCCCATAACATTCCAAGGGTACTGTTACTGGGGGTTTTTGGAGGGGAGGAAGTGGCCATTTTTTTCCAGCTTTTATATTTTTCTGCAAACTTGGGATTTCCCTGGGGTTTGCAGAAAAATACAGCTTAGCCTTATGTGCCCCTCCCCCACAGAGTTTCTGATTCACATGTGGGGATATACCTGTCTTTTGGCAACATATACACCCCCTTGTCCTATAATATCCACCATGTCATTCCTACTCTGTTTGGTTCTAGTATGTGAGCTTTCTCTTCTCTATCTTTATCTCTAAACAGAAAGTGATGAGAAAACACATCAAAACTGGAGGAGAGTAGCTGGACAGATTATTCACAATATCAACAGTTGCTTATAAACTGGCCAAAAATTTCTGCTGTCATATAAACAAAAACATAACCTATAGCAAATTACTCTTACACATTTTTGCACATATTATTTGAAAAGCAAACCTGTTCGCTGCTAAGTATGTTCATTTTGTCAATGGCAAAAGCAAACTGGATGCTGTATATGCCCACTTGCTCTGGAACCACTTTGTCCCTAAATTTCAAATATTGAACTTTAGTGAGAAATTACAACAAAGTATTTACATTCCCTAATTCTCTTGGCTATTCTATTAAGCATTTTATATTCCCCCATATATCTAAACCAGCCTACACGTAAATTATGTTTATTGTATCATCTGATAAAAAGCAGCACTCTGTATGCTGAAAAACTTTAAGGGTCATGTTCTTCAAACAACACTTTTCTTTGCTAAACATAACCCACACCCTCATCTTTTTCTTCCACATCTTATATTCCAAATACTTTGGGAAATTAGTGCCATCTAACTCAAAGCTTACTTTATGTTTAACATTTTCAATAAAGTAACATACAATTAATTCACAGCTGCAATTAGTCTCAGACTGTATTTCTGTTTGTTCATGAGGTGCGTGAACCTAGCTGTTGGATGTGCTGATATGCTTTCTCCGTCTCCCTGCCTGTGCATGTTGCGCTCAAAACTGAAGGGTTCTGTTTGTAGAAGTCTTTAAGCTAACTCCAGTTTGGTGTAGTATCTAATTGTACAAACTGGAGTTTGTCCCCCCCCCCCCCCCCAAGATTAAATTAAGGTTGAATTCTGGCTTGGAATTGTGATTTGTGGGGGTAAAACAAACTCTAGTTTGCCCAAGTGCTCAGATGCCAAAATCAGCTTCTGGATACCCTATATTTCGATTTCTTTTCCCTCTAAGAACACATTTTAAATCATACTGGAACTAAAGAACCCAGTTGAGCCTGTATACCTGAAGTAAAAAAACCCTTCATCCTTGTCATCCTTAGTTTTCGTACAGCCACATGTTGTAACCTTAAAAAGAGACAAAAAGCATATAAACATTTAAATACTTTTGACTTTGAAGCAGTAATAGATAACCTGTATATCAAAACAGGGTTGCAAAGAAAGCTAAGCTAAGACTAGCTAAGAACTCCATAAAGATAGTCCAACATAAGCTACCCAATCCTTGCCACCACTTCTACTTCAAAGGTCCCCGATTTTTCCTTAACAATGGACACATTCTCTCAAAAAATATGTGTCAGAAAACTGTTTCAAGTGATAAGCTACTAATGATTTACCACTTAGTATGTGGCCGTGGATCATTTTATCCTATTAGTTGCATAATAAGGATGGCATAACAAAGCTCCACAAACTGAACCCCAATTACTTTGGCAACAGAGACTGTAAGAAAAAAAGAACTGTTTCAGCTTCATGTTAAGGCTGTGTTACATGAATACATGCAGGGGTCATTTCACAGAAAAAGAGCTACAGGAGCTCATTAGCATACCCAATAAGCTATTAGCATAATAGCTCATTAGCATATGCCACACCCTCTGACATCACCAGAAGTGATGTCAGAAGGGGAAGCAAAAGGGGGGCCCATCTTCAAAAGCCTCCCCTTCCCTTCCCCAGCTGGCCTGCCAAGGCAGGCTGGGGTGGGGGGAAGCGAATAATAGAGTTGCGCTGCATCTCCCCATTCTATTCTTTAAACCCTTTCTCTCTTTGCTCCCCCACCCCAGCCCGCCTCGGCAGGCCGGCTGGGGAAGGGGAGGCTTTTGAAGGTGCCCTTCCCCATTTTGCTTCCCCAGCCAGCCTGCCAAGGCAGTCTGGGGGGGGAGAAAGCGAAGAGAGAAGGGGTTTAAATTTTAAACCCCTTCTCTCAGGAGTTGCGCCGCTGCTTGTTTTCGATGGGGCCACAGAATAGAATGGAGAGATTGGGCCACTGCTGCGGTGCGACTCTAGAGAGAAGGAGCTTGGGGGCAGGGAGTTGGGGGCGGGGCTTGTTGCCGCCACCACCATTCGTGCCTGCTCCTGGGCTCCCAGAGTGGCACTCTGGCGTGCTCCGGGCCCAAACAACCCCTAAATACATGAATATTTCAGTTGTTCATGATTTGTACACAATTCTATGTAACATGGTTTTCTTGGAAGGACAGTTCCCTGTAACACAAACTTTGCTCCTATATAGAGACACAAACAACTCTGTTAAAGCAGACATGTCACTTCTTGCTTGACACATACATTGTTTTGACAAATGCTGAATAGAACAGGGTCTCTCTACTGTGGTATATACAAGAATAATCTGGATTATTTTAATTCATCAATGAAATTATTGTGTGTACCCCTCAGTTCATATTTCTCAGTGTGTCAATTGTGTTCCTTAATGGATCCCGGAACTATGACTGCAAATTCCTTGCACTGGTATGTTAGCTTCCATGATGTGTGACCCTTGGAAGTGTCTACCCCAGCACACTCTTTGCAGTTACCATTGTGATACACCACATTATTACATATCTTTCATTTTGCATATCCACTATCACATTTGAAAAAATCATCGAGCCCTGTGAAAAAGGGCTGCCCTGTGAAGTTTAAGCAGCATCTATATGTCAGTCATCAGTAAATCGTGTACTCCATTCTATAATATACCAATATTTAATGTTACTTACATTTGATAATCGGGTTTCACTACTGTCCCCTTCCCATATTTTCATAGAAATTCTTCCAGGATTAATATTTTTAATAATGTTACCATCTTCAGAAATAACACTGATCATGAAATCTGTTGGAAACAGAGAGGAAAAGGTTTTTTTCCCCCATGAAGTTCCATTTTATATTTAAAAAAACATTACTGGTTACTGTTGTTCATTGAGTGGGCTCTAGTGCAGTCACACATGGGTACTGCACATATGCAGGCCTGCCGTGGAAGAGCTCTGAAAAGCGTCTAGAGTGCTCCTAATCTCCTCTGGCATCATATTTACCTGCCTTATTCCAGGCAGGAGGAGGAGGCAGGGAAGAGATTCTCAAACTTCCTTGATACCACTGCAGGAAAGTGTATTGCCATGTAGCCAGCAGAAGTACCAGGAGAGCTCACAGAAGAGCAGGAAGAAAGGATGTGGAACTGGCACTGGTGACCACTCCATGGACATCAGTTACAGGTAACTGCAGCCATGTTTTCTTTGCCTGTAATCCAAAGGTGGAGGATAGTAGTGAAAATGCTGCCCCTCATACTGTGGGGAATAAGGCCAGCAATAAGACTCGGGTCTACAGTGAGAATGAGATGGAGTGACACCAAGAGTTTTTAGCAGACCTGCTTTTGCATATGCTGTCCACTGCACCATCTATTCTAGAATTGAACTCTTTTCCTTCAAAAGGCAAATCCTTTACTGTAGACTTTGTTTCATAAGGAAGAAGACCAGGAGTGCCTCCTTAATGCTACTGCTGTTGCCAAACCATATGCTGCACAGCCTGAAATGTGCTTGACTAATTTGAAAGCCACTAACTGAAATATCCAAGTGGTTTGCACTTATCTTCTGGGTGGAGTTCCAGATAAGGTCAGATTTTTCCACATGAGAATAACTGGTACTGTACTGTAACAGACTGATAATCTGAAACCCCAAAAGACAAGGATGCATAAATCTAACTGCATCCAATTTTTTTCCTTCCCTATTTGCAGCTGCAATATATTGTATGCCCCCCTGCTTGCCCTGTAAGGCTTCAACAACTACAGAGTTTGAGGCAGGATGGATGAACAAAAGGTAGGCAACACCCTTATTTGGTGTGAATCTTGGTCTTCTTCAAAGATGCTGGAAACAATATTGAATTCTGCCACAGATCTGTAGTCACCTCTGAGACCATTCACAGCCTGGAAAGCCACCAGTCCAGGACAACTGGACTGCATCACCATGAAAATAGGGTCTTTAGACTGAAGAGCTACACAGGAAATTTCTGTCTCAGTCTAATGTGTCATTCTGATGAGCAGTTCGCTATACAACTTGGAAGTCTTTCCACTAAGAATGTTCTGGAGGGTCCTCTATAACATCACTAGGGGATGATTCAGAAGTGAACTCCACAGCTGAAGCCAAGCAATCTGCTGGATCACAAGTGATAGAAGGCTCGACTTCTGACAGAGCTGTTTGCAATAGAACCAATGGTTTCCATGTAGTGGTAGCTTGAGGAATAAACAGGGATAGCTTCTCATGGCTCGTCTGAAGTGTTTTGTAGAGCCCAATGTGACATCTGTACTAAGGTCCCCATGGATATGCTAACACATTCGTTCATCCACAGTCCAAAATGTGGATAAGGCCAAGCATACCATAAGGAAGAAGGAGAGCCCACCATTAAGCCACAGCTTTGGCCAAAGCCTCTACTGCTTGCCAGAGACACGCTGCAACACCAGGGCAGAAGAGATGGAATTGGCAATGCCTGAGGAGCCTTAGATTCAATCAAGACAGAGTTCCTTAAATGGTTGTCAGACTCAAGCACCTCCCCGTCTGAGAGAAAGGGAAAGAGAGAGAGGGAAAGAGAGAGAAGCAAATGGATTGCAGGCAGGCAATGAAGCCCTCAGAATCATGGTAGGAACTACCAGTAAAGGCTTAGATGAATTTAAGATTTGTAGGACTCCTTGGAAACGGAATTCTTGTGCTTAGTCTCAGAACTCTGGATCCTCATTTGGCCTTTTGATTAGTCTTCTTAGTAGCAATCTTGAAGCTTCTTCAGTGATTTCAAGCAGTGAGAGGCATGATAGGTGTCAGTTCCAAAGGCTTATGTGAAACTGGGATCGGATCCAAGGGAAACAATGAGTTACTCTGAGGGGGTTTTTTTGGTAAGTATTATTTTTGGTATGTATGTGTGTGTGTGCATGCCTGGAAGTCATGGTTGACTTCTGGTGACCTCTAGTGGGGGTTGGAGATTTTCGGAAAGGTGGTGTGCTTTTGCCTGCCTCTGCGTCCTGGCCCTGGTATTCCTTGGAGGTCTCCCATCCAAGTACTTGCCAGGGTCAGTGCTGCTTAGTTTCCAAGATCTAATGGGATTGGACTTGCCTAGGCTCTCCAGGTCAGGGTTCATGCTCACTCTGTTGTGCCTTGCCTTGGGTGTGAACTGGTGACAAACAGGACATTTCAAAACATCATGTTCCTCCTCCAAATGCAGATGGCAGAGTGTGTGACCATCTGTCTGTGGTATCTTGGTACCATAATTGGTGTATTTTTAAAAATATGACTTTCTGAGCAATAACAAGAATAAAATTAGGGTGAGTGCCCTAACACATAGTAAGCTGCTCCCTCTTTCTCTGTTTTATAATATTCTCTTATCCCCTCACCTTTTTAAAGACCTGTGGCATAAAAGAGGGGGGAAAAGAGTCTACCCTCCTCTCCACCTCCAAAATAATGTTCTTTCATGCATTTCCTTCAGGGAAAAATAAGCAAAATTGAAAATAAAGAGTTTGAGAAACAGCATCAACACTCCATGACAGCAGAGAAAGAACTGAGGGAAACTGCTCCCTGCTCCCTCCTTGTGCCTGGAAAAATATAGAAAAATTCTTGCAGAGGGGTATGCAAAGCACTCTGCTTTTCCGAGTTCTAGAAGTTTCTTCTGTGGTGAGCCTGTACATGTGCTCCTATACAGAATTCCCAAAGTGATTGGCTTGTAGATGACTGTTACATGACAGTCTGTTCTCAGCTAATTTTAGAAATGAAACATTTTTGAAATATTAATTTTTCTTGAAATCAGAGTTTCAAAGAACTTCACCCTCTGCTATGGCTGAGGAGCCAGATTTTTTAAATAAATTATGAATAGGAAAAGAAACTTCCCACAGACTAGGTCTAGATTGTTCTATACTGCAGCATGATGCAAACCTGTCTTGCACCTGAAGGAAACAGAGCCACACTGATAGATTCTTAACAGTGGCTGAAAGATTATTAAAAGTAAGTTTGGCACAATGGAGGGGGCTGCATGCTCTCTTTACCATATTCCTAATGTTGGAGATCCAACAATGCAATTCTAAGCAGAGTCAACAGGCTACTAACAGAGTAACTCTGTAAAGTTCCCAGAAGATTAAAATAATCTGTCCATCTTGTCTTGAGCATGAATCAACAAAATTTTCTCCAATAATAAATAAAAGTTAAAGGGCAGGATGAATGGCACTCCAACTGCCCAATGAACAAAGATCAAACAAACGAACAAACACTAGTAAACCCCTTACAGTGGCTGGATCAACAAACCACAAGTACTTACCAGGAAATGTACTTCCAGCTGCAAAGGCAGCTTTCTCATCATACTTGACATTCAAGAGCACAGGTTTATCCGGGTCAGGAAGAACGTTTAACTTAATTACTGGACAATCTAAGATAGTCTTGTTGTATGTTGCTTTAAGATGCAGCATATGTTCTCCTCTGAAACAAAACTGGAGTAGTTAAGCTCCAATACGTCTACCAAAATGTTTCAACATCTCTAAATAGTAGATTTTCAATTACCTTTAACTGTGGAAAGAAAAACATTTGCCAACAATTTTACATGTGGCACTACCCTATTGGTACTATGAAACATACTTGACTTCTTGGAACCCTCTCGCAAAGTATCTCTACACTACTCCCCCCACCCCAATAAAACAGAAGAATCTCACACTATCACCAATTGCTTGCACTGGTCTGTTCATCTGATGTTACTAATACTGATAGCAGCAGATATTTGTTAAGATAGCAAAGAAGGTGCTATTGCTGAAGGAGGATGAAAGGGAAACTACATCATCTGTAACTATCTGTTTCCCCCCTCTATAGTGCTGTATGTCAGCGTGTGCTAGCAAATGCAGTCTGTGAGAAAACATTAGAATAAGCCAAAAGGAGCCACTGTGCTTATATAGAATCAAATCTGGGAAGACATATTTTGGTGATAAGTTCTGTATCTAATTACACTTAACTGGTTCCAATCCGTATGTTGTTGAAGGCTTTCACAGCCAGAGTTCATTAGTTGTTGTAGATTTTCTGGGCTGTAGAACCGTGGTCTTGGCATTGCAGGACCTGACGTTTCACCAGCAGCTGTGACTGGCATCCTCAGAGGTATAACAGAGACAGATGGAGTACTCTCTGTGTCAAGGTGAGAAGAAAAATGGTAGGCAGGTAATTTATAGGAATGTGGGGGTAGGGCCGAGTCATCATCTTGTAGGAGTTTCCCAGGCTGTGACATACTAATGGAGAATCTCAACAGCCAATCCATATGCAAAAGAACCTCCTCAGGCAAGCTCCTCCATTATGTCACAGTCTGGGGAACTCCTACAAGATAATGACTCAGCCCTACCCCACCTTCCTGAGTATATATAAATTACCTGCCTACAATTTTTCTTGTCACCTTGACACAGAGAGTACTCCATCTTTCTGTGTTATACCTCTGAGGATGCCAGTCACAGCTGCTGGTGAAATGTCAGGTCCTACAATGCCAAGACCATGGCCATACAGCCCAGAAAATCTACAGCTAATGGTTTCAATCAGTTACATATTTTCTCAATCAGATTAACCTTACTCTTTCTCTCCCCTTTGTGAACTCTGAACAAGGCAACCTGTGGCCAAACAGATAGGGAGAGGGCAGAAAACATTTAACCCAACAACTTTTAATCAATAACTTAAAATAAAATATTATGATATCCCTGAGCATTCACATATTGGAAACTTCAAAAGAGAATCTTTGGATCCAGCCCATCCTAGTAAATATGAGGGCATTTGATAATATTTCACAACATTAAATATTTTTAATCACTTACCTAGGAGCATGAATATTAAGAACTCCCAAATTTGCTCTACCATTTTCATCTGTTTTATATAGCTGATTTGAAGGAGTGATCTGTAAAAAAAAATTGTCCCCTCTCTTAATAACAGAGACACACTGATAATGTTTTACCTTCATCATAAAAAATGAGCATACATTTCAATAGCAAGTCAGCAGCCCTGTTAGATCACGGTGGTTCACCTAGTCCAGCAACCTGTTCCATAGAAGTGGCCAACGAAACTAGAAAACCAACAAACAGGGCATAGAGACCAAGGTGCTCCCCTGATGTCACCTCTTAGCATTGTTATCCAGAGATTAGCTGCCTCTGGAGGTTCTTTAGTTATCATAGCTAGTAGCCACTGATGGGTACATTATTTACTTCATTTCCAATGGAGACCCAAAGAGGCTTAGAACATTCTTCCCACCATAATTTTATCCTCACAACAATCCTCTATAGTTGTTTAGACTGCAAATATGTGACTGGATCACCCAGTAAACTTCCATGGTAGAGTGGGGATTCAAACTTGGGTATCCCAGTTCCTAGTTCAAGACTCTAAACATTATACCACACCGTCGTTCATGAATCTTTCTAACCCCCTTTTCAACTGATATTCCAAACTCATAATTCAGCTGATAACAGTAATGGTATTTGGATGGTTTATCAACACACTGCTATAGATCCTGTGGTTGTTTTGTTAAATCCTTTTTCAATCTGTCTATGGTAGAGACCATCACTATGTTCACTGGCAGTGGAGTCCACATTTTAATTACTCATTGAATAAAGCAGTATTTCTGCTTGTCCAACCTGAATCTATTGTCCATCAACTTCATTAGGTATCCTTGAATTCCACAGTAAAATGATGTTATCTGGCACCTGGTTTATCGACAAACTCAGTTAACTAGCATGCTAGAGTATAGACTGCAGTAGCTGAGCGAGAGCAGGCTGAGGAAGCGCAGGCTCCCTTTGCTGGCCATGACTGTTGCTCATTTTGTGCTGCTGGGTTGTAAATGCTTTGTCAACAAGCACACTGGGTTAACCAACAGTTAATACTGTGTGAGAAAGAGAAAAAGAAATCTCTCTATTCAATTTCTCCACCATATGCATACTTTTACAAACCTCTGTTATGCTACCCCTTTCCTTGTTCATCTTTTTTTCTGAAAAGCCCAGACACTTTTGTCTTTCTTCAGAGAAAGGTCCTCCATTTCCTTAATAACACCTTTTCTGGCTCTGCAATATCCTTCCTGAGATTCACTGAACAGAACTGCATAGAACCTTATTCCAAATAAGGTTGTGTTACAGTTCAACACAAAGGCATTACGATATTGGGCATTTTATTCTCAGTCCCTTTCCTAACAATCCCCAGCATGGAGCTAGTTTTTCCCCACTGCTGTTACATACTGAATCAATACTGAGTTACCCACTACAACCCTACAATATCTTTCCTCTCAGTGTCCACTAGTTGAGGACTACAAATGGATATTTAGTTAGGGGTTGTTTTTTTTTTGTTCCAATGTGCTCTGAACTTCATGCTATTGTTCACTCATCTGGAGTTTATCCCAGTCATCATTGGTTTTTACCAGTCTGAATAATTTCAAATCATCTGCATACTTGACCACTACTGTGCTTATCCCCATTTCCAGGTGATTTATGAAGAAAGTAAATAGCACTGGTTCCATCCTTGTGGGACCACCCGGCTCACTTCCTATCATTGCAAGAACTCTGCATTTATTCCTATTCTCTTCTTCTTGTTGTTTAACCAATTTGTAACCCATAAGAGGGCCCTGGCCTCTTATCCCATGTCTCCTAATCTTACTCAGGAGTCTTTGGTGAGGGACCTTGCCAAAAGCCTTTCAGAAGTATAAGTCTAAGATAGCATTCTTATTCACAAGTTCATGAAACTTCTCAAAGAACTTCAGTTACTAAAGTATTACCCCAATTTAACTCAGATGCCTTCCCCATGATAGCAACTCTGACATGGTTATGTACCCCATATTTTCCACTGTGCAAAGAGATACAAACAATTCATTCAAGTTCTCTGCCATCTTGCCATCTTCCTTAAGCAATCCTTTCACCCCTTTTTTGTCTACTGGCTCCAGCTAAAAATATACTCAAGTCACCAAAGTAGCATAAGCAAGCTGAAGACCACAGTCTCCCAAGTGCACTTTTATTATTTGGTCTGAAGAACCTGCTGGCTACTGTATATTCCCTCAAAAACCTTTGATGCAAAACAGTCCCAATAAGAGACACATAAAACACAAGTGCTGGATTTGGTGTAGTGGTTAAGAGCAACAGATTCTAATCTGGAGAACCAGGTTTTACTCCCCACTTCTCCACATGCAGCCAGCTGGGTGACCCTGGTCAATCACAGTTCTCTCAGAGCTCTCTCAGCCCCACCTATCTCCCAGGGTGTCTGTTGTAGGGAGAGGAAGGGAAGGATATTGTAAGCTGCCCTGAGACTCTGAGTGAAGGGCGGGGTATAAATCCCAACTCCTCTTCTTCTTTCAGTCTTTAGTGGTTAAGTGCATGGACTCTAATCTGGGAGAACTGGGTTTGATTCCCCACTCTTCCACTTGCAGCTGCTGGATGACCTTGGGCAAGCCATAGTTCTGTCAGAGCTGTTCTCTCAAGAGCAGTTCTTGAAAGAGCTCTCTCAGCCCCACCTACCTCACAGGGTGTCTGCTGTGGGGAGGGGAAGGGAAAGGAGTTTGTAAGCTGTTCTGAGACTCCAAGTGAAGAGTGGGGTATAAATCCAATCCCTCTTCTTCTTCTTCTTCTTCATTTATTTCCTCCTTCTGTTAATTTTACCACAGTAAAAGTTTTAAAAAATACATTCTATACTTTAGATACCTTGTGTGATTGTCTAGATACAGACAATTCAGAGGGCTTTTTAAAAAGTGAAATGTAATGTTCAGCAATAGCTCACAGAAATTTACCTTTATGAGGCTTGACTTAACAAGGCTGATTTTGACATTTGGTTCAGGAGATGGGTTATCCCACTGATCACAGAGCTGGACTGTAAGAGCTTTTGGCAGCTCTTTGCCATTAATCACTGACACAGACTGGAAAAGGGCAGAAATCATTATTAAAGACTATAAATATAACTTGTAAATGAACAATACTTGAGCTATTCCATAATATGCTGACTGAGGAAGAACTAATTATAACAAACTATGTTCATGTTCTCTAATCCATACTTACTTCCTTGCATGTAATACCTCTTCTTTAGATCCCTGTCATGCCCAAGAGAATGTTAATAAAATGCTGACAGTAAAAATCCCACCATTTGTATTTTCCCCAAAATTTCATAGAACTTTGACACAGAACTTTGCAATCAGATGAGGCTGACTTACTTCCCTTAAGTCTGTCCAATCCATAAGAATCAATTTTGCTGGAGGTCCTGCAATCATGTTTAATCTCAAGAAGTGAGAAAATTCATGCCAACCAAAACACAGTTCTTTGATTCCAGGATGACCTGGTTTAAACCTGATGCCTTTAACACAGAACGTTTGTGTATCTGCCTATACAGAAAAAGAACAAACAGAATTTTGATCTTATTAAAATTGAATTGAAAAAGTTACTTGATGGTGAGGATAAGGGTAAAACTTACATATGTTTCATTACTACTCTCTTAATGTGTTCTGCTGGTACATGACCGTAGTTGTTATTATGTTTCATTGCATTTTGATTTAATTATTTTAGATATTTGTTCTATGTGGAACAAGATTAGCAAACATAACATTTATCCCTCTGTTGATTTTTTACATTTCTATTCCTCCATTCATCCAATGGACTAACATAATCTTCCCCACCTTCACTTTATCCTCACAACAACTGTGGTAGAAGTCTTGTGCAACCAGCATAAAATCACTCAATGAATTTAACAGTTGTTCAGTGATTCAAACATAGGTCTCCCAGATCCTAATTCAATATGCTAACTACTACACCACACTGGCTTGGGGAAACATCCATGTGGAGATGGGTGGCACAACAGTCTCCCAGTGCTATGCTACCAAGGAAGAGTTGAGGCTCACTCTGATGTACTATGCAATAGGTCACTTGGGCACCTTGTTGCATCCTGACTGTGCTCTTGAGGATAGGCACAGATGGCAAGTCAAAAATGTTGCATGCTCCCCTTCCCTACCCCAACTGTGAAGGAATGGGGTGGGGTGGGATGGGAGAGAAGAGAGACAGAACAAAGATGCAAATTTAAAAGGAGCCAGAGAGGTACAGAACCTGTCTAAGCCCCCTTTTTCTGCCACCAAGCTAGGCTGGTCTGGAAGGATCGGAAAGCTTTCTCCTCTTGAGAGGTTTAGGTGGGTAGACTCAGGTGGTGAGAGTCACTGGAGCTCCCTCAGAAGCGAGAAGGAAAATTAATCTAAAATGCATAAAATTAGTATTTCATTTTCTTCAAGTTGTTCCGCAGCACAAGAGCAGAATGCAGATGCTGAGAAGAAGGGAAAAATTGAGGATTCATGAATGGGTCAATGGGGCCTTGGGAAAAATGAATCAAGAACTGAGGACAGGGAGAAGATGATGGGAGAAATCATAGAATCTGTGGGAAGAGATAATGGGGCAAAATGCTGCTGAGAAAATTGCAGTATTGGACTGAAAATTATATAAGAGCTAAGAGTGGCAAGGGGTAAGGCAGCAGCGGGGACTCTCCATCTGTAGAGATTAAAGATACTATAATTACTGGAGAAGAAGAAACAGAAGATCAAGAAAATGGCCAAGACTGCTGTGTCAGTACAGATTTATAGGGCCAAAAAGAGGCAATTAAGGAACAAGGTAACTAGTTCAGAGAACTGTCAACATGAATGCTAAAGTTGTGTCAGAAGCAGTGCAAGTAAGATGCAGATTTTAAGCTGAGAGGGCATCCAGAGAACTGCATAACTAGAAATGCTATCAAAGTTTGTATTCATGGCTGGATCGCCCATTGGGCGAACTAGGCGCTCGCCTAGGGCGCCCTGGCCTCAGGGGCACCAAATGGCGCCCGCTCCCCCCCGAAAAGCCTCCCTGGGGGGAGGAGGAGGAGGAAGCGGCCGGCAGCGGGCCAGCAGGATCTCCCTGCTGCTGCTGCCGCCGCTGCAGCAGAAAAGTGCCCACCAAGGGCGCAAGTCGCCCTCCCCCTCCTCCCTGGGGGGGGAGGAGGAGGAGGAAGCGGCGGGCCAGCTGGGGCACAGCTTGCCCACCCTCCCCCTCCTCCCGGGGGGGGAGAGGAGGGGGGGCGGCATGGCTGGGTCTCCAGGCCCAACCAGGAGGTTGGGATCTTCGCCCGCCTATGGCGCAGAAATACCTGGAGCCGGCCCTGTTTGCATTTCCTGGGTTTAGAATACAAACTTTGGTAGTTCATAATATTCACCTTCAGTATAGAGGCAGCATTGCGAATCTAAGTTCTTCTCAGGCTAGGATTTTATATATGAGCCAGGGAAGAACTCATGCAAGCTCATGGAGGAGTCAGGATTCAGTGGAGGCAAGGAGCTTCAGGCTAGGAAAACAAAGGATTTGCTAACCTGGTGAATTCTTCTTCTATTTGTTTGCCTAACCATGCTCCAAGCCATGGGGGCACCCTCCTCTTTGTCCATTAGAATGCTGTCTTTCTTCGAACAGCAATTGGTTGGGGCTGGACTAAGGAACCACCTCTTCTTTCTCTTGTATGGTCTGTGGTAACTACCTCATTGGACTGAACCAAATATACTCTACCCTGACAGAAAAACAGCCTGGAAAAAATAACCTCCAACTAAACCTATAAGGCTAGGCAAATTGATTTCACTGACTAGGTGGATCCTGTACCATTATCAGGCAAACAAGGAGAAACAGGATGACAACAACTGTGGTCCATCTACAAAGCCACAGGACACATCCCTGGATTATTCTGCAAATAAGGAGAAAAGGTAGAAGTATTAGCAGTTAGATCCATCCTCTCTCTGAGGGACAGTTTACAGGCTACAAAGCTAAAAACACCTCTCTATACATCACCCCAATACCTTAAGTACAGGGCACAGCTTGGGCCAAAGTGGACCAAAATGGATGCCAGGCAGGCAGAGACCTGGGAAAGCAGTTTTCAAGGCACAAGTCAGAATGGCTGGCTGGCTACTACACACTCCTTGCCCTGGAGAGATGGATGACTAAGAACAATCAGTTACCCAGGACCTACTGAGTCATTCAGGAATAATCCCAAGCTTGACTTCCCCTTCACCCATTACCCTTGATTAAGCAGCAATTTATCAATGCTTGTCAATTCACCTTCCCTCTCACACTTCCCATCTGGTGTTTGTAGGGCCATCAAACCTCTCCCACCTCTTTGTCTACCTCTAGTAGAACGATCAAGTCATTGTCCTCTGGCGATGAGTCAACCTGCCTCAAGATACATTTTGCCCTATAAATATGTCACCCTATTGTCCCAGCAGTGTGTGTGTATGTTCTTGAATCCCCCTCACATCCCCACTCGCTTGTGGGCCCTCTCTCACTTCCCAAAATACTGTTTCCTCTTAGACTTTGCCACTTCTGTGGACATCCTCAAGATCAACCATCCCTACAATGCTTTCCCTTTTCCTCCCTGATTTCCCTAGTTAGCTCTTGTATGTGTTTGCTCTGTGCATCCTAGTTTTATTCCAACTAGTTTTTGTTCCAATAAAAACCTTTCCCTTAAACAACAGCCTGGTTATTTTTGAGAGGTCTCATAGGGACAAATTCCCATATATATAATAGGTGGAGATCTCAGTTACCCACCTCTTGCTCCATCTCCAAGCTAATTTCCCCAAGCCAAGTGGAGACTGCCTATTTTGGTTAATAGAAGGGAGATGAAGGACAGTTACAAAGTAATCTCTGTGCTGCTCACTGGCAATACTGGTATCTTCTTTATTCTTGTGCTAAACCATGTCATGCCGATAAAGTAAAGGCCCTGCAAAAAGAACCAGGAAACACACCGGAAGGACTGTTCACTGCAGAAGCAGAAAAAGACTGACCTTACAAGGAAAAAGGTCCAGCCCAGGCCAATCCTTATTTTTCGAATAGAGCCTGTCTCCTATAGTGAATGGGGAAAAAACACTCCATTGCCTGGACCCTTGAAAAGCAACAAATAAGGAAAAGGACAGTCATGGAGAAAACTGTCCTCTTGGTGAAGGATAGCACTGATAGCATTTAACTGCCTTTCAACTCTATGACATCTCCCATGCCACGCAGCAACCAAGGATGTATAGGTTTAACCATAAAAGAAGAAATGCTATCTACACAACATTAATTGAACTGACAGTCCACCATAAATATTTCGACCAGTTCCTGAAACCTTTTGTACTCGCAAAACGTTCCAAGGAAAGATCTCAATTGTGAATCCAATAACAAAAGAAACACACAGAGAACATCACATGGTAGTAGGCCTTCAAACACCTAATTGTTCCAACATGATTTCCTCTACCTGTGCTTGTATGAATACCAGTTAGTTCATGGATGGAGGTGAAGATATGGCTACACTGGCTCCCCACTCCTTCCAAGTATATATGGATATAAACTTTATGGATATAAACTTTATAAATGAGTGTATTAGAAATTACCTGCCAAATAATTTTCAGATCTGTCTTATCCAGACCATTCCCAGAAATTCCCAAGGAATTCACAGAAGATGATGCCAGGTTCTGAATCTGGTTTCCATGCTGATCGGTAATCATTACCTCTTTAATAAAAAGAGTAAAAAAATGGAATATTGTGAAATGTATAGTATTTATTATCCAGCACTTCCTCCAAGGAGCTCAAAACAGTTCTCCCCTCCCAATGCTAGTCCTCACAACAACTCTGCAAGGAGAGTTAGGTGGTGATTTGAACCTGGGTCTCTCAGATCCCAGTCTAACAGTCAACACCAACACCATTCCAGCTCCCTTAATATACATACTTATTGCAAAATAGATTAATTAACCATGTAATGAAACAGTTTTACAAACAAATTCACAAATATCGGTACATACTCACTAATAGTATACTTACAGCTATTAAATTATATTTCCTTGACAAATAACAAGCCTGTATTTATCTAGCCTTTCAACAAATGGAATCTTTAAGCCAGTAAAAGAAATGCAAGACTGACAAATATTAGAAGAGAGGGCTATGGAATTTCCCAAATTCTCAAGAGAAAAAGTGCAAGAAATCAACAGTGATCCAGGAATCCTCTTTAGAGCTTAATACACAGGAAAACGCAAATTTCTCATTAAACAAACTATTCCTTTGATGATACCATTTTATTAGTTTTCACTGTATGTATCTCCTTGATGGAGCTGTCTCCAGACAAGTCAGTCAATACATTTTAAAACAAAGAAATAAAATTAAATCTTCTTAGCTTGCCATGTACGTTTGCAAGTTTCCTGTGTTACACAAGTAGCCATGCTGTTCTGACCTCATGTTAGTAGTAAAAAACTGCATTCCTGTGTATACTTCCTTAAAAGCAAATGCTACTGAGCAAAGCAGAAAGAACTTGTGCACAAAGAACAGGACTTATTTTGAGTTAATATGCTGAGTGCTTGTCTGCATATCTTCTAGGAACAGCAATGCAAATAAAATACGAATATGAAATAGAATATGAAGTAATTTTAAAGGAAAATACATCAGACTTCAATAACAAGATTTATAAAAACAGAGTTCTGGACTCTGATAAACTCTGCACAGAACTGGACAGCAGAGGATGTATGACTCAGGATGATTCACCCACATAGTATCCTAACACACATCTGCCACCACAGAACTATTTGTGGTTGTCAAGGTCATATGCAACACAGACATAAATGAATAATTCAATGGACTGCAATCTGCCACACCTGCTGAGCAAAGGCTGCTGCTGTAACCATGCTACAAGGCACTCAATATGCCATCATACTATGCTTATTTGTAGGAATGGGGTAGTAGAATAAAACTGATGAAAAATATAGGTACTTACCAATTTCAGCTTGCAGCTTTTCACCCATTTGTAATAAGTTTGATCCTTTTAGTTTGCATTTAATATGCTTTGCCTCATCAGGAAGTGGCCTAAGACATAAATAACGACTAATTACTCCATATATCAAAAGCTATTTAGAATATGTGAACCCTGACTGATCCAAGATGTTATACTATTTTGTGCATTGTGTATCTCTACAATAGACTTGGTTCCAAGATCCTCAAACAAAATTCAACTTGTAAAACACATTTCCTGGCTTCCCCCAAGGACAGTGTGAGATACAGCAGACAGCTGAAACTTGAGGAAGAAATTCATAAAGACCAGAGATCTCCTTCCATAAATGGAACTGCTTTCTACTTACACAAGATCCAACCTAAGATGTTCTTGCAGTACGCTTACTTTAAAGCTATGAAAGTTTTAACATACGCTTCATGTCATTGTTCACTTGCCAATGACAACAAAAATGCAATTTCATTGCCATAACTAATAACTGAATATCTTCTACAACTTCAGAATGTACAAACCTGACTATAAATGCACTTTCCAGAGATACATGGTCATCAAGAAATGTAATCTGACAATAGCGCACATCATTTACAGATGTTGGTACTTTTACATCAGGCAAAAATCCTTTAACCAGTTGTTCTTTACTAATCTTGGGAGTCCAATTTACCTAAAAACAGAAATAAATTTAATCAAGAGTGTCAGGCGTAATTGGAAGTAGCCTTTTCTGTTCTTACTGAACATATATTGCTTTTTAAAATCTTGTCTAATAAAATGCAGTAACTGATGTTCTATATTCCCCCAGATTTTTAGAACACATATAGATAGTATCAGTTATGAACCCACCAATTCACTCTGGTCATCTTCAGAGGTGCTGCTTTAGGTGCCGTTGCCATTTGATGCTAGACAAAGGACAACTTTTTGGTCGTGGTACTAAAACTTTGGAACTACCTTCCCAAGGAGATTTGTCTGTCTCCTTGTATTGTTGTCTTCTACCAGCAGGTGAAGCCTTTTCTGTTTTGGTTTTTTTTTTGTCATTTGCCTACTAACCATTACTGGCCCTCCTCCCTAGAGATCTAAAATGTCTAAAAATTTTGAAACCACTTTTTTTGGGGAGGGGGGGAACCCTGAAATTTTGGGGAAAATTTAAATATATGAAAATTTATGTCCTGTCAAATCTAAACTAATATTACCGCTTTGATAACATAAAATGCATCACTTATAATTTACTCAGAATATAATATTGTACTATTTGATATATTTATGGAATTTGAAAGTTATGAATACCTTACTGTTGTACAAGCAAAATCGCAAATATGCTGTCTTAGCACATGTACCTTAATTTTTGCTATCTGGTTAGAGAGAGCTAAGTTCCCAATAAAAATGTGTTTTCCTCTGACGTTTTGGTGCAGTTTCTGCCCTGCTTCCTTCTGATCTTTTTTCTCCCACCTGCAAGCTACTTTTTACCCAGTCCATGGGCATATGTGTCAGACAGTGGTTCGAAGGAGAGATGAAAAGGTCAACCACAAGTCAGGTTAAAAGAACAACATAAGGTATGCAACAGCCAGGGGTCTTTTCGTAGATAAAGAGCTGCAGGAGCTCATTAGCATATGGTCTGGGTTGGGGAGTGAAGAGAGAAAGGGTTTAAAGTTTAAACCCATTCTCACTAGAGTTGGGCCACAGAAGGAGGAAAGAGGGAAGGAAAGGGAGAGAGTAGAGAGAAGGAAAAAGGGAAAGAAAGAGAAGGAAAGAAGGAGGGAAAGAAAGAGAGAGAAGGGAAGAAGGAGGGAAATAGGGAAAGGAGGAAAAAAGAGAAGAGAAGAAGGCAGGAAAGAGGAAAAGGAGAGAAGGAAAGGAGGGAATAAAAGAAATTCGGCGGCAATTTGGCCCCATTATATCCCATGGGCCATTGAAATCAATGGTGAAAAAACATAGGGTATATTCTGGGGGCTGGAGAGGAGGGGGTTTGAAGGAGAGGCTCATGGGGTAGTTGTTGGAGCCTCTCCCCAAGATACCCACCAAGTTTCAAGCTCTGGGGGGGAGGGGGTTTGAGGGAGAGGCTCCAAATTTTCAGGGTAGCTTCGGGAGCCTCTCCCCACATACACCCCCACGTCTCAAAGCAATTGGACCAATGGGCCTAATTTTATGGGCACCCAAACAGGTTACCCCCATTACCAAAAGGAACATCATTTATACATGTATAAATTGATGGTGCAACCTCATTAGACCACTCACACCACACAAACCTCAAAAAGAATATAGCACTGGGGAAAATGCAGAAAAGGGCAACTGCAGACGAAAGGAAGTACTTCTTCATCCAAACAGTGATTAACACATGGAATTCACCACTACAGGAGGTGGTGGCGGCTGGCATGAACAGCTTATAGATGGAATTTGACAAACATATGGAGGCTGGAGCAGACAGGAAAAAAACAAAGCAACACCCCCCCACACACACAAGCAATAGCAACCAGCAGAACTTTTTAGAGTTGTAAACCTGTAAGAACGAAAAAACCTTTCATCTGTTCTAACTTCTAACCTGACTGTTCAGCAATTTCATTGAGTGCCCACGAGTTTTTGTCTTGTGAGAAAGGGTGAAAAGTACTTCTTTCTCTACCTGCTCTGTCCCATGCATAGTCTTGTAAACCTCTTATCATGTCACCCCTCAGTCATTGTTTCTCAAAGCTAAGATCCCCAAATGTGATAACCTTTCTTCATAGGGAAAGTGTCCTCCTCTTGTTATTGCAGTAGCCCTTTTCTGCATTTTTTCCAGTACTATAAATATTCTTTTTGAGGTATGTGTGGTGTGAGTGGTACAATGAGGTTGCACCATCAATTTACACATGTATAAATGATGTTCCTTTTGGTCTTTTGGGGTTTCTGTGTGGCACTGTGGCATGCTTGCACTGGGGTGTATGTGGGGGTGTATGTGGGGAGAGGCTCCCGAAGCTACCCTGAAAATTTGGAGCCTCTCCCTCAACCCCCACCCCCCGAGCTACTAACAGCACCGTGGGAAAAACGTAACTTTTTTCCCCACCATAGAGAACAATGGAGGGAATGGGGGCAACCTGTTTGGGGGCCCACAGAATTGAACCCCCTGGTCCAATGTTCTTGCAACTTGGTGGGTATCTTGGGGAGAGGCTCCAACAGCTATCCTGTGAGTTTGGAGCCTCTTCCTCAAACCCCCTCCTCTCCAGCCCCCAGAATATACCCTATGTTTTCACCATTGACTTCAATGGCCCATAGGATATAATGGGGTTGAAATTGACATTCGGCTGGCTGAAAGATTGGGGAATGGCTTGCAAGGCCAAAACTGACACGTGGGAGCCTTTCTGCCCTCCCAAGCTGCCGGAGTGCTCCGGTGCATTCCCCCACAAAGACCCCTGGCAATAGCTGAAAAGCAATGAGAGCCCTGCATGCTCCCCTCATCAAGAACAGGTATCACTGTAGGTGCAAAAATGCAACTTGGATTTAAGAGCTGTATATATCTAAAACATGCCCACCTGTCTTTAAAAGCATGTCTTTCATTTGAAAAGAGAAAATATTTCACAGCATTTTTTCCAGTACTTTCCCAAATTTCCAGTTTTTCAGTTGGAAAAACAAAAAAGGTCTTGGAAAAAACAGGGGAAAAACTTCCCTGAATTTTTTCTATTTCCTTCTGTGCCTTTAAATTCCTACTTAGTGTTAGGGTTGGGAGAGACGTCCATGGTCAGCCTCCATGTCCTGGCTGTCCCATTCCTTCCCATGCTCCAAATTTATCTTGGGGCAGTTGAACTTGGAGTAGATGAGTAGTTGCCTGACCTCCCTGCCAGACCAAACACTGACAGTACTTAGCTACAGCCTCTCCAAGCTGTCTTCCTCCTTCCCATATGTAAACAGTGGGGGAATTTTCCAGCAAGTTTCTCACAGATCCCACTTGTTATATATAATTCCCAACATGACCCAAAATTTGTCTCCTTCAACCATCAGATTAGAGCCATGAACAGACAACACAGACTTGTTCTGCAAACCTGAAAAAATCTTCAGGCTTACAGAAAAATCTGAAATCTTTAATAATAAAAAACCCTATATATTGGGGGATCCCCCCCCAATAACAGAACCAGTGCCTGTAGTTTTAAGATATGAATGTCATCTGAGATCCCAGCAGCCACTGGGTGTTTGCAGACAACCACAGAATGCATATTAAATGCTTTCCCTAAAAACAGATTTTTGCTTTGGAAACTGACAAACTGTGAATAGAACTCATTGGCCACAGGACGTAGTGATAGACATTAGCTGAGATTGCTTTACAATGTAATTAGATAAACTCATGGAATGCATGTCCATCCATGATTATTAGCAATGATGGCTGAATTGACCTCTGTATAATCACTCAGAGACCGTGGCAGAGGGAAGCTTTGACCTCTGTGCCTTTGCTGTGGGCTTACAGGACTGTTGATTATCCAAGGGAAGCATGATATTTTCAGTATTCTAAGTGCTTTGCAGACATTATTTATTTAATTCTTATATAAGCCCTGTAAAGTAGGCCATTATTATTTTATCATATCACATATAGGAAGAGTATGATCAAAAGAGTGGCTTGTACCAGAGCTGCCATCTCAACCCAGACTCCTACAGTTCATTATTTTAGCCACTATGCTACACCTGCTTTTTACAGATTTCTATTGCAGTTTGCTCCATGCCTTTGATTTGGAACAGCCTACAAATGTATTGGAACATAACTGGAATGTAAATCTATTGGAATGTAAATACATGCAGTGCATGAAACAGTGCACAAAAAAACCCACTTTCCACAATCTCCCATTGTGTCCAGCAGACATTCTTTCACCATTTCTGCAAAGTAACCTTTAATCCCATATTACATCCAGTCTAAAATTCCTGAAAAACACCTACCTTAATTTTTTCAGCCAAAGCTGGTGTTATTATAATCTCTTTTTCAATCTCATCATACATTTGGAACATAAGATTTTGCATCACGTCACCTGCAACCCAGCTAATTTCATCCTGGTGCTTGATCTGAGTAGCTTTTTCCCCTTCCATACTAAAAACCTGTAGTTTTGCAACACGACTGCTGGGAAGCAATTTAATAGTCTTTTCCACTGGTGGCACATCTTTGCAGCTCTAATGATAAACAAGGGGAAAGTTAATAAACAGAAACAATAGGATGTCTAGTAACTGAAAGATATACTTACACAAACTGGGGCCTGCATGGAACAGTGAGAGGCAGGAAGAGAATCTGACCAGTTAAAGGTAAAGGTAAAGGTTCCCTTGCTCGAAAGCCAGTCGAATCCGACTCTAGGGTTGCGGTGCTCATCTCCGTTTCAAAGCCGAAGAGCCAGCGCTGTCCAAAGACGTTTCCGTGGTCATGTGGCCGGCATGACTAAACACCAAGGTGCACGGAACGCTGTTACCTTCCCACCGAAGTGGTACCTATTTATCTACTTGCAATTTCTTGCTTTCGAACTGCTAGGTCTGACCAGTTAACCCCTCTCTAATATGAAGCCATATTTTTCTGCATACTTGTGAAGTCATTAAGCATGCAGAGGCCTCTAACATATCTCCAGGCAGCCTAGTTGGCTGCCTGCTTTTCTGATTGCTGTCTCTCAGAAGAATCCCAGTTATCTGATTCCAGTTCTTCAAAATCAAGCTCAGCTATTTTACTTAAATACCTTGATTCCAATAAATTAGCAGATAGAGAACTGTGGTGCCAGGACATAAAACACCAATTCCAACAGAAAAAAACTGCTACACCTGAGCCCTGGCCAAACCAAGTGAAATCTCCTGCTAAGATAATTGTGCCAAGATTTTTTTTATAAATATTTACTTTTTAATCATTCTTTATATTTTATTGTATAAATATGAAACTATGGCATCCTTTAACTTTTGTCTGAAGTGAGAACGACAGTCTTATTCAGTAGATCTCTTCCACTGGACCTTAGAATATGAACTCAGTTTCACCTGATCCTTAGTAAAATTTCCCAGGTTTGAAACAATCTAACACTAGTAAATCTGAGAGCTTTGGTCCCTTGTTTTCAAAGATGAGAAATTAGTATTTTATTGCTGAAATCTGTATATAATTGTATCTCTAATAACTGTTCTGGTTTTGCATTATTTTTGTGTCTAAACTGATTTTTGCCACTTTTTAAAATTTATGAATTATTTCAATATATTGAGACCCAATTAGTCAATTGTTTTATAAATTATTTCTCTACAAGAGTCACATTGAAGAAATAATTTGAGATGGATCCAATTGCAGATGCCAGTTGGTTGGATAAAGCCCCGTTAGGTCCTGTGCTGAATTTTCTCCTTCTTCTCTCAGTTTATTTAGCTTATTTTTAATAACTGTTATGTTGCACTGTAATGAGATAAATTAAATTTTGTTAAAAAAGAAACTCTTCTACATTCAGCATTCAAACATCTAATATGATGTCAGAATAAGGAATTTATTCAAGTAGTGTTTTTAATTGGAAAATTGATAGTACTTGTAAAACAGCAAAGATTCTGCATGATTCCATTCCACATGTATTTGGGAAGTTCACAGATGGTGGGACCGGTATCAAATATATAGAATTTTGCTTCTGCGGACTATGGAGGTAAACTTGTTCTACTGTAATTTTTAAAACACCTTTGAAAAAATGGTCTTACTTACAGGTATTTCAATCTTTGCTTTAAGTGTCTGGTCTTTCTTTATATTTTTTACATGCAGAAATGGTCCAGTTAAGTTATTCAACCCACCACTGCTGCAATCCACAGCATATACTGGAAGGTCTGGAGCACCTGAAAACTAATATAATCATGTGATCCAGCAATTAATAACATGCCTGCTTATGATGGTAGCAATATCAAGTCACAGCTTATGCATCAAGAACACAGGTTACAAGGACTCCAAGACAAAATAAAAAGTGATACAAAAATACATGAAACTTTTGTTTACAGAGAAAACAGTAGTATCTTTCATATAAATGGCCTGTTATTAACTCCGCAGAACAAAAACACCAGGCTCCATTCACATAAGCAGCATCTTTATACAGTTGATGTTTTTTGGGGTGTTCATAAAATATGTTGCTTTAGAGTACAGTGCCAACCACAGAAAATGAAAAAGCAAATAGCCTATCAAAAGGAAAAATTAATTACTAAGCTTAAAATGACTTAGTAATTACTTAGTTTATATATATATATACACACGCATACACACACACATAACATTGCTACTTTTAATTTGCAAGGAATAGTTTCTGAATATAGTAGTTCATTATTAATTTAAAAATTAATGTTATAAAACAAAATAACACATAATAGTACTTCGATAATATAAATAATTAGGCAATATACTAGCAATAAAAATAGCAAAATAAATGGCCATGCCCAAATGTTTACAGTCCAGAGTTTATGCGTCTCCCACAGAATGCATGAAAGAATGAAACCAGTGCCATGACCCAATACCACGAGGGCTCCTTTTCAGTGGGAAAGAGTATCCTGATCTGCCTGGGTAGCCCTACTGGGACTGAAATGAAGGGGGCACGCTCAATGACAGAGCATTTCCCTTGGATGCAGAAGGTCTCAAGTTCAGTCCCTAAGTAGCAGATGATGTGAAAGACTTAGACCTGGCATCCTGCACAGCCACTGTCAGTCAGAGTAGACAATACTGGCTTTGATAATCCAGTGATATGACTCAGTAGGAAGCAGCTTCATTTGTTAAGTACTGCTCCCAAGATGGAACTTGATAGTCTGATGGGCTGCCAAATGTTTTATACAGCATAATCTAACTGATAATCATTATTTATGCTTAGAAAAAGTTTAATTACACACGTTCTATTATTTCTTGGTGATCTACCACTTGCATTAGGCACTTAAGTATGTGCGTGTGGGGGCACTGCTTCCCTTGGAACAAAAGAAGAGCCTGCCTGTTTTGCATAGCTTTGTCTGTGGAACAAATAGAAGGAATAACCCATACCATCCTCCTCTAACGGAGACAGTAATAACTGTACATTTAAGAAATACCAGTATGGTATGGGAATTCAGACATTTGGTATACAATAGACATGTTCCAGACAAAATTAAAATACTTCCTGCATGGATATTAAGGAATCAAAGTGAAGCATGTGCTTAACTTCCTCAGAAAAATCTATGAGATTTAAAAGTTACCTGAATTGTCCCTAATCCATTTCTCCCTACTTTTCTGCTAGCTGTGATATAGCAATAGTGGTGGGTTTTGGAAATGTTTCTGTAGCTAAAGTTCAGAGTTCAAAAAAGCCTCTTAGGTAAAAAGGTCACAATTTACTTTTTACTGGAAATCGCAAGATGTGTAAGAACTTTCTATACTATTACTTTCAGTAAAAGGAGGTTACATACCAATGAGACTCATTTTGTATTTTTTAAAAACCACAGAAATTTATGCAATTGATATACCTTGCAATGAACGTTTAGTTTTGGTTGTGCTGTTATGTTTCCTACTTCATCCAGCACTTCAATATGAAAAGAGACTGGTGTTCCATTTTCAATTTTCAAGACGTTGGAATCTGGTCTGACATTTAGCTGTCGAGGAGGGCCTGTTGAGTTTACAAACAAAAGTTTACTGTCCACTTATGGAATTTTAAAATGCAACTTATCAGCAAACCTTTAAAAAGTCAACAGACACAACTAAGTGGCTTGTATCCAGCCACACAATCCCCTAAACCAAGTGGCATTTGCTGACACCCCCCCCCCTCCCCCAGGGCAAAATTTCAGGGGGTTGCCACAAGAGGGCAAAGTAAAAAAACACACTATGTGAAGCCTACCGATGGTTGGATACATAGCAATATTTTAAACTGCTATAAAATAATCTTAACAAGACAAAGATGTTTCACGACCATTTCATCTACATAATTCATTTTCAAGCAACTAAACTGATGCAACAATAATGGCGCTGAAACACTGAACTGTTCTGATGGCACTATGTACCTGAAGGCAGAGCAAACAGACAAGATGTCTGTTCAGCCAGAAGAATTAAATGTTCAAGTAAAAATCCCAAATAATAAACAATTACTATTAATAATGTTTTGAGCTAGACCTTCTTCAAAGAAATGCAAATATTAAGTGTAATATCACATTACATTCTATTTTTTTCTGTAAAGGGGTCATCTTAATTTCAGCAAACATTTTCAAAGATTTCCAAATATTTTATTTATTTGGGAGAAGTTTAATTTTCTTTTTTCTATATTTATATCTTTTTAACAATTCTTTACACACAAAAATAAACACAACAGAAAATTCAACAAGTTAAGCTTGCTATCAATACCATATTTTAACTCATCATTCCATGAGACAAGCACATTGTAAATAGTTAACTAAATCATTGCCTTCAAAACATGTCATATAAACCAGGATTAGTTATGCATCTGATTCACCATTTGTCTCCAAACATCAATATTATTTAAAGGCTTTCTTTTTAAAACGAGCCACCAATTTAATCATGCAGAAGATATATTTTAACTTCTTCAGCAACTCTTTGTTACCTGGAACAGAATTTTTCTTCCAGTGTCTGGCTGGCAAAGACAATACGAGCAGTTGTTACTGCATACCAGACCAATTCTTGATGAGAAGATAGTACATGGACAGCAAAGTTTAACATATAGCCTACACCAGCTGAAATGCTTGCTACTATTACTTCCCAATATTTTACAGCTTGTGAGCCCCTCCCACCACATATGAGAAAGCAGCAGCATTTTTGCCACAAAACCAACAATTGTTCATGGTATCGTAAATTTTGGAGAGTCTTTGCTGACAGGTACCACTGGTTTGTCATTTTAATTATGTTCCCTCTCAAAAAGAAATTCACTGAAATGGTTGACCTCCTATCAACAAATGATTCTATACAACTAGATTTACTCAGTTAACTAAATCAGTCTGCCCCTTTTTCGATAGCCTTTTTCCTTTTTATAAGATGAGTCTATTGGCATATGATAGATGCTAGAAATAAACTTTGTTTTCCCTTGCACAGTTTGCTCTTTACCTGTTGTTAACCCTCTGAAAAAGAATTCCTCTCCTTAGCTGTGCCGTAAGAAGGCTTTTAATGTTAATGGAAATATTTATGCCTCCTTTTTCCAGCACAGCTTCAAAGAGTACAACTCTGTTATTCCCAATTAGTGTGTGGTCTTGGACACGTCCTTCCCAGTGTTTAAAGTCATTAGGATCATGGTCAGCTATAACTTTTTATTTCTAATAACTGGGGATAATGGAGAGATAGAGAGTGCTATTTTCTGGCCAAATTGTGACCAGGTATGCAATAGTGCATCAATAACTGTAAAATTCATTTGTTCTTTTGAGCCAAATCCAGACATCTAATAGCATACATTAAAAAAACAGTCCTTCCAGCGATATCTATTTAATTAACCAAGAGACAATTTGCATGGTAATAAATGGGAATACTAGAATAACTAAAACCACCCCTATGCCATCAATACTGTGGAGTAGTCAGTCTTATTATCGTTTTTCTTATTACCTCAAATAAAACTGTTACAGGTTTTTACAGTTCTTGCAGTTTCTTATCTTGTATTAAAATTGGGACTAAAATTCTGTGAGATTACTAAAATTAGTAAGCATAAATATCTCTTCAGAAGTATAAATATTTTATAATGTTAATTTATCTCAGAAATGAGATATTCAGTTTTGACCAGATATCTATATTTGCCTTAATTTCAGAAATTAATGGAGTAAACTATATTTAAAGAGATCTTTATCCATAGAGATATCAACTCCCACGTATTTAATTTTTTCCTGCGTTAATTTGGCTGCATAGTGTGCCTGCCCTCAAGTTTTCATTATTAACCTTAAAAAAGAGTTTCTGTGTTATCTGTTAAATTTATAACCAGTTAAATTTATAACCCATACTCATCAAATATTTGTTTTAATCATTTTTCAGATTCTAATGGGTCAGTTAGAAATATGACAACATCATCTGCATATAAATTGATCTTATGATGGTATCTCTTCATTTTAAGACCCTGAATCTCTTCTGACTGTTTCACCATCAAAGCAAATGGTTCAATTGCTTATGTGAATAGCAAAGCAGACAGCTTTGTCTGGCCCCTTTTTCAATCTCAGTTGATTTGGACAGAATGTTGTGAACTGCTATTTTAGAGAATGGGCCAGAGTAAATTAACTCCATTCAACAGGTAAAAAAATTACCAAAACTAAATTTTCTTAAGCATTCTAATATAAAATTAGATAGACAGGTCTAATTTCAGTCTTTCAATTTCAGACTTTATTTTTTAAAAAATGCTCTCATATAAAATTGCTAAGTATCTTTCAGCAAACACGTGCAAAGATTTCCAAATACTTCACTTACCTGGGAGAAGTTTAATTTTCAAAACCTGTGATTCTTCCTTCAAACCAGGAAGAGTAACTTTCAGGTTAAAGTTCTATTGAAAAAGATCAATTTAAATATTAATGTTCATTACAGTTCCATTTCTTGCTTTACAGAGTTACCCTTGAAAACAATAACTGAAGAGTTCCCCTGGGAAGTACTTAGTGGAGGGGCTGTGACTCAGTGGAAGACCCCCTGCTTTGCATGCAGAAGGTCCCAGGTTCAATCTTTGGCATCTCCCATCAAAAGGACCAGGCCATAGGTGATGTGAAGGTCTCTACCTGAGACCTTGGACAGCTGCTATCCATCTGAGTAGACAATTATTTATTTATTTAAATACTGATATCACACCTTTCTTTGGAGTTCAAGGCATATTACACTACAAGTTAAAAACATTTCCAGTTAAAACCAGAATAAAATAGCAAACCCCAGATTTCTCTGTCCCTTGATGTACTAATGGTCTGATTCAATATTAAGCAGCTTCATGTGTGACTTCTAATTCAATTTTAGTTTTATACATATACTTCCATTGCCTTCACCTTCACTTAATTCAGTTTTAATTTTATACATATACTCCCATTGCCTTCACCACCAGTTAAATGTGCAGTCCTATGCAAAGCTGGTCCAGTCCAAGACCACTACTTTCAATGAGATTAGACTGGACTAATTTTCCATGGGGTTATACACTAAACTTTCTACCTCTGTACAAAACCTACTTTAAAACACTGTTGTTCTACCTTTCATGTTAAAAACTTTAAAGCCTGCTACAGTACTGTCTTTCAGCTTCACCAGAAACCCTAACAATCAGATTAGATATACTAATGATTCTGACCCAAAAAAATACTAGGAGACAACTGACCTGTTATAAAAACAGATAACCGGAGATAAAGACAAAACTACAAATTACACAATTATTCACTGGTTATAGAAGAACAATGCTACAATATTAGAAGTCATTCAGCCTACCTTTCCCTGGTAGTTGTTCACAAGACCTTTAGCAAGAATATCTTTTATAACATAGTCTGGTCCTCTATCTATTTCTTCATACGTTAATGTTAAACCACTATAATGCAAAAATTAAAGATTATTTCAGAAACATATATATTATTTAAGAACTCATATACATGAGTTAACACGTTATAGATAGTTCCAGACCACATCAAAAGATTTTTCTTTCTCTTCCAAATGTAGCTGTGGGCAGGGGTCTTTTGGGGAGGGAGCGCACCGGAGCTTGCTCCGGGAGCTCAAGAGCCAAGCCCCGCCCCCAGCCGGCATCCCGGGGAGTCTTTCAGACAGCCGAATGTCAATTTCAGCTCCATTATATCCTATGGGCCATTGAAGTCAATGGTGAAAACATAGGGTATATTCTGGGGGCTGGAGGGGAGGGGTTTGAGGGAGAGGCTCCAAACTCACAGGGTAGCTGATGGAGCCTTTCCCCAAGATACCCACCAAGTTTCAAGAACATTGGATCAGGGGGTTGAATTCTATGGGCCCCTAAACAGGTTGCCCCTATTCCCACCATTGTTCTCTATGGTGGGAAAAAAGTAACTTATTTAAATACTGATATGCTAATGAGCTCCTGCAGCTGTTTTTCTACAAAAAGACCCCTGACTGTGGGGATGCTTTTCCAAGGGGAAAAGGATGTGGGGTTGGGGGAATGTGTTCTTTATTTGCTCTTCTGTTAATTTATGAAAAATGCCACCTATAAAATGCCACCTATAAACTGCTTTTACCCCTACACAACAAAACTGTGTTTTTCTTCCCCCAGGGGATAGAAAACATGGAAAATTTAAACTATAAAACAATAGGGATTTGTTTGCCATTTATACATCACTGTAAACCTTTAATTTTTTTCCAAGGTTTAGGAAACTGGCAGAGTTACCCGTGCATTTGGTCACACTGTTCATCATGCATGCACAAGACTGTCACCAAAGCACATCAACTTTTTCTTAAGAAAAATCAGAATATGTCTGCAGGCTAGTAAGGAGTGTGTCTGCCAGGTCTGCCTTTTTCCACCTGAGACAGCTGGCCCCATATCTCACCCCCGGGAGCTGGCTACAGCGAGCCATGCAATGGTCACTTCCAGATTAGATTATTGTAACCCTCTATACACGGGGCTGTCCTTGACTCTGCTCTGGAAGCTGCAGAGATGTTGCCTTCATTGCCCGTGTGGACATGGATCCACCTGGTGCTGCATAAACTGCACTTGCAGCCTATTGAGTACTGGATCTGTTTCAAGGTGTTGGTGCTTACCTTCAAAGCTCTATACAGCCAGGGACCTGCAGATCTGTAAGACTGCCTTTCCATCTATGAGCCCTGAAGGACTTTACGATCTGCCAGCCAACATCTTCTGGTGGTCCCCAGCCCCAGAGATGTCTGTCTTGCCTCGACTAGGGCCAGGGCCTTTTCAGTCCTGGACCCTACCTGGTAGAATGAACTCCCATATGAAATCAGGGCCCTGTGGGACCTTTTACAATTCTAAAGGGCCTGCAAGATACAGCTCTTCCACCAGGCTTTTAGTTAGGGCAGCAGGCTTTCCCCCTCTTTACTGGGTCTCCCCTCAGTGGGTCGGATCTGCTTTACCCTATAAGGACTGAAACTTGAAAGAGATTGCATCTGTGAGGCTTCAGCTATGACTTGTACCACAGGAATGGGGGTTAGACTAGATGACCCTGGAGGTCCCTACCAACTCTATGACTCTATGAATATTGTTGTATTTTTACTGGTTTTTTTAATTCTTTGTATATTGCTCATTATGTTTGATGGAACCCACCCTGAGCCTGCTATGTGGGGAGGGTGGGACATAAATCCAATCAATCAATCAATCAATCAATCAATCAATCAATCAATCAATGTTTAAATCAGAGCTTGACATAGTCCAAGGGCCAGGTTGCCATGGTACCTAAAAAATGTAATGTGGCACTTAGGATGTGCAGCAGTGATTTTATTGTAGCGTCTCTCAACAATTCTCAGGGGAAGAACAAAGGGCAGATCCAACCACTTTTTCCACTGGTGAAAAATCATAGAATCATAGATTCACAGTTAGAAGGGACCTCCAGGGTGATCTAGTCCAACCTCCTGCACAATGCAGGAAATTCACAAGTACCCCCCCCACACCCCCAGTGATCACTGTTCCAGACCCAAAAATGGCAAAAAACCTCCAGGATCTCCAGGAAACTGGCCTGGATAAAAATTGCTTCCTGACCCCAAAGTGGCAATCAGAAAGGGCCACAAGAACTAAGTACTGAGACAACCCTTCCTGCCCTCCCTCTCATGATTTGCCTAAGTTCATACAATCAGCATTGCTGTCAGCCATCTAGCCTCTGTTTGAAAACTTCCAAAGGAGAGCCCACCACCTCCCGAGGAAGCCTGTTCCACTGAGGAACCGCTCTGTCACGAAGTTCTTCCTAATGTTTAGCTGAAAAGTTTTCTGATTTAATTTCAACCCGTTGGTCTTCGTCTGATCTTCTGGGGCAACAGGAAACAACTCCATACCATTTTCTATATGACGGCCCATCAAGTACTTGAAGATGGTTATCATACCACCTCTCAGTCGTTTCCCGTCCAGACTAAACATACACAGCTCCTTCACAGCACTTGGTCTCCAGACCTCTCACCATCTTCGTTACCCTCCTCTGGACACATTCCAGTTTGTTTATATCCCCCTTAAATTGTGGTGCTCAAAACTGAACACAATGCTCTAAGTGAGGTCTAACCAGAGCAGAGTAAAGCGCTACCATCTTTACACTATACTTCTGTTGATACAGCCCAAAATCGCATTTGCCTTTTCAGCTACTGCATCACACTGCTAACTCATGTTCAGTGTATGGTCTACTGAGACCCCTAGATCCTTTTCGCACATACTACTGCCAAGACAAATCTCCCTCATCCTGTAATTATGTATTTGATTTTTCCTACCTAAATGCAGAACTTTACATTTATCCCTGCTGAAATTAATTTTGTTTTAGCCCAGTTTTCCAGCCTGTCTAGATCATCCTGTATCGTGACTCTTCTTCTACCATATTTGCTACCTCTCCCAATTTAGTATAATGTGCAAATTTAATAAGCAACCCCTCTATTCCTTCATCCAAATCATTTATAAAGATGTTGAACAAAACAGGTCCAGGACAGATCCCTGAGGCACTCCACTTGTCACTCCTCTCCAAGACGATGAGGGCTTCTAGTGTCCTGGCCCCACTGCTAGATTTCCTGATGGCACCTGGTATTTTTGGCCACTGTGTGACAGAGAGTTGGACTAGATGGGCCATTGGCCTGATCCAACATTGGCTTCTCTTATGTCCTTATGTTCTTAACCATTCACAAGCACTCTTCGGTGCAATCTGTCAAAAGAAGAGGAAGGGCCACCACAAAAACTGTGTTTGGGATTTTGGATATAAGCCATGTGGAATAGGGCCTATAATAAGGAAGGGAATTGGCCAGGATTGAGTAAAAATACTGGCTGGATCTTATTTATCATTTTACATCAGATTTCTTTGTTGGTGCCATAAAAATAAATTTGAGCCCAGTAGCACGTTAGAGACCAACAAGGGCTTCAGTCACTGCTAGAGAGGAATTCTGAGTAAGATTCTTAAACTACTGCAGGTAAGATGAGAAGTCAAATACAGTGCCTCAAGCAACCTACAAGCGGGCTCAGCTGAAATCTCTCTCTCTCTGGCCCTCTTTCCTCTTAGATCTACAGCTGGTTGAGACTGAATCCATCTAAGACAGGTTCTGTGGCTGGGGGATTCAGGGTTGGGGCACCAACTCCCAGCTCTGGATGCTGTGCCACTAACATCAGCACCCACCATTAAGAGTCCAGGTGTGTTCCTGGATGCCTCCTTATCGATGGAGGCCAAGATCACAAACGTTGTTAGACTGGCATTTCCTCAGCTGCACCAGGTCAGGCAACTGGGCTCCTTCTTGTCTTGCCCTGACCTAGTCCATGCAAAGGTCACCTCTAGGTTAAACTACTATAACTCACTCTATACAGAGTTACCCTTGAGACTGACCTGGAAATTGCAACTGGTCCAGAACATGGCAGCCTGGGTTCTCATCAGAACCCCATTAGCAGCACATATCCAAACAATTTATTTATTTTATTAGATTTCTACCCCACCCTTCCCACCATAGCAGGCTCAGGGTGGCTTACACAAACACCAGACAGCTAAAACAGAACTAAGTAACATCATGACAATATAAATATAAAACATTACGAAGTGCTAGTGCTAAAAACAGTTCATATACAGCAGCAGGCATGAACAGCATCCAGCAAGCAGACAGTCAGTTCCCATCATGGTCTGGGTCATATCGGCTTTTGATGTTGATATAGGTGCTAATATTGGGGCCAGTGCCTTGGTTGTGTGATGCGGCTCCCTAGTCAAAGGCTGGGTGGAAGAACTCCGTCTTGCAGGCCCTGCGGAACTATAAAAGGTCCCGCAGGGCCCTGATGTCTTCCGGGAGCTCATTCCACCATGTGCGAAGCCGCCACTGAAAAGGCCTTGGCTCTTGTCACAGCCAGCCTGGCTTCTCTAGGGCCTGGCAGGGCCAGACAGTTTTGGGACCCTAATTGTAGAGCTCTCTGGGGAACATGTAGGGAAAGGCAGTCCCTTAGGTATGCCTCTTCCCCCTGCACCCTGCAGAGAGAGGTGGGTGGGAGCTTTGTCCTTCTGCATTCAGCCAGGGATCCGTGTGCTGGTGGCCAGGAATCTGTGTGCCAGCATAGGCTGGCGGAATTTAGAAGGCGCACCTGTGAGAACAGCAATGGTTTTCATTTGCCTGGTCTTTGTTTCCTTTTCTCCCCCTTGGGGTAAGAGAAATTTGATTTTTAGATGCCATCTGAAATGGTTATTTTACCTGTTTTGTTGTTTTTAACATATTTTAAAAGTGCTTATGATTGTATTTCTTCAAATGTTGTACACCACCCTGAGTCCAAGTAAGAGGGAGGGTGGTTTAGAAATCAAATTTATAAACAAACAAACAGACAGACAGAGCTTGGAGGACTCCAATGGTCCAGATATCTCATGGTTGATAAAATTCTGGATTTTGCCTTTGTAAAATATTACCAAATGACAGAGCTAGAGTTTGAGGATTCTTTCACTCAACCCCACTAACCAGGTTAAACAGTCTGCCTGGATGCTGGACTTTGACCACGTGATTGGCAAGAGCATTTATGGTCATTTCTAGGATTCCCCTAAGGACAATGAATTGGAGCAGGCAAACCGTAAGAGACCCTGAAAGGCATAGCTGGATGTGCTTATGCTTTCCTGTGTACCTGCCCACTCTTATCAAGAGCCTTTCCTGTTGTCTATAATTCATTTAATTCAACTGTAAAACTCTAGCAATTGCTCCATCAATAATGTAGGGAGGAGCTAAGCTGACGAAGCCACCATCCTTCACTCTCACAGAGTAGTTCCTGGTGGCTCTTCTAACTGGTCATTCTTCATGGTTGCTCTAAGCCTGTCAGTGGTTGAGTGGTCCCCAGGACAAGCTCCTGTTGACTACTGAAGAGACAGAGCTTATGTTCTCTTACCTTTAGCTAGGCATTTTCCCAAGGGTAAAAAAAACTGAAGTAAAAGAAAAAATTATCAGAAAGCCAACTTTCATCTGACTAAAGACAACTGGTCAGGGAGGTGAGAGAGAAAGCCATTACAGAGAAAATAAAGAGAGAGATGGGACAAGATAAAGCTAAGAGGGTTTATTCTTCCATTGATGAAGAAACCATCTGTGATGATCCCAAGAGCACATATCATATTTCTTCATTATCAGTTCTACATACCCTGACAAACTGTGGGAGAGTTTCACAAGCAGTTAGCTAGTTCTGTGTCAATGCAGGGGTGGGGTGGATTATCAGTTACTAAAATGGTAAGTGTGCCTGTTCAACCTCTAGCATGTTAGGGATTATCTAGATTCTGTTAACAGAAATATCTTTAAGCAGCATTGCAAGAATGAAGTTATTAAACCATTACCTAGCCTCAAGTTGTGGTACAATATCATCTGTCAGGTAAGCATCATGGCCAAATTCATCTTGCACGCTTAATGGGATACTGAATGGAATTCCAACACGAAATGGGGGATCCAAAAGACCTATTGAAAACTTCTGAGGCTTCCCCGCTGAGGTGAAGAGAAACAAGTATTCATATATTGAATGAGAACAGCATTTTCACAGTGAAACTCTCTTAACTTCAGTCACAAACCTTATTTCTGAAAGCTGAACCATGGTTCAGTGCAGTGTGGGAATTCATACACTTAAGTGGAGAAGCTGAAGAAAATTCAATGGGTAACGCTGTAGCCCATTCCCAGTGTTAAATTATTAGCACTATGTTTACAGGGATCCTGCATGGTTGCACAGGTCATTTATTCCTCAGCACTGTCACATTGATTGGGAAGTATGTTATCATTCACAAACCGTAGAAGCAATATGGATGTGTTCTGACTAACTTTCATTCTATTGATACCTTTAGTAACACTTCTAAATGCATAATACAGCTTTTATAAGGAAAAAAAAGTCTTTCACGGCCAGAGTTCATTAGTTGTTGTAGATTTTCTGGGCTGTATGGCCGTGGTCTTGGCATTGTAGTACCTGATGTTTCGCCAGCAGCTATGACTGGCATCCTCAGAAGTGTAACACAGAAAGTGGAGGGAAGCCATTGAAATTCATAAACATAAACACATTTTCAACAGGAAAGAAGAGAGTTTAAAAATAAATAGGGCATTGTTTCCAGTCCTGAAAAACACAAAATGCTCTACATCTTACAACAGCACTACAGATAAGACCAGAATTTCAACAGCCAATCCATACGCAAAAAAACCTCCTAAGGAAAGCTCCTCTATTAGCATGTCAGTTACTACAATGCCAAGACCACGGCCATACAGCCCAGAAAATCTACAACAACCAGTCTAAAATATGTATATTCTGCACTTTTGATCAAGACAGCCTAATGATTCCACCACATTTAGATTATGTGGGTAGATAACATGCATCGAGAACACTCTTAACTCAGCAATACTAATATACTTACCTATTATATTAAATTTAAATATTTTAGATGGAAGAGGTCTTCCAGCATAAGTGTCTGCATTACTTTCATTCAACACAACTTGTAGTTTCAGAGTGTAGCTTCCAAGTTTATTAATAGTTTCTGCACATAATCAGAAAATAAGATTACAAAAATAAAATAATTAAAACATTTATCAATTGTAGGATACATTTAATACAAAAGCACTCACCCATTTTTTTGAACCAGTAAGGCCATTTACCCCCATGTTGACTGATATGAGAAATTATTTCCTTATCTCCATCAGGGGCTTAAAAAGAAAAAAAACCCTAATTAATAAGAGTCAGGGTTAATTTCTTAACAAAGTAGGATTCAATTAAATAATACGTTCCACTGATTTTTTTACACACTGTTTGTATAAGTTTAGTGAAATAATTCAGCAGACTCAATTCTATCTTGCTATATAGTTCTTAGCACTCTTAACATATGTAACACAATTCCCTCAATGTTGACTGACTGTACAATCAGTAAGGTCTGCTGGGGCCATTGAGCTCAACACTGGAAACTTAGGAGTTCGGCTTATTCACTGGGGCAAGAGTGACATGGGTTTATACCATGGACCAATTGCTAGAGCCTATTGCTATTCTTCAATCTGAGCAATTTGCCAGACTACCTGTCTCCTTTATCTGCCACCAATCTGCTTCTTGGTTTGTCCTGACTTGCCTGGCTCTAGTGCTTTTTAAAAAAACAGATGCTTATTTACATATATACAAATATGAAGGAATTTGTTACGCCAAAATGTTTGTACTAATTAACTTCAATTATAAACACTCAAAAGAGTACCTCTTACCCTATCACATTCCCAGCAAAAATCAGATTCAACAGAAATGTTAACCATTCTGACCAGGTAAAATACTATCAGAAATATGTGTTCAGATGATTCTCTCTAATACTTATGTTAAGAGAAACATCAGAAATCTTCCTGAGCAAATTTTCCTGATTTCCATGGCCAGAGATACAAATAAATCCCTCTCCACTGTAAATCTATAATCCCAAGGTATTTATCAGTTTATTGATTGCTGGAACAAATCTTGGCCATAAGGGCTAATAACCTTTCAAATGCATTCACAATTATAAATACATTGTGAGCTCAAGTACCATTTGAATGCCATGCCTAATCTGCCGATGGTACTACTGTCAAGCCAGCCCCACAGAACTTGAAGTGATATAAGCACTGTTAGGAAAGTGGCAAAAATTCAGGGTTGCTAACTCTGGGGTGGGAAAATCCTGGAGGCATGGGAGGGGCCCCAGTTGGGGGCATAATAATGTCAATAGAGTTCATTCTCCAAAACAAACAAAAAAGACAGGAAACCTATGATTGACTGAAAAAAGGGCATATTAATTTATTTCACAGATGTTTTAAAATCTTAGTCTGCCTTAATGCTGCTAATATTTATTATTCATTATTCAACATTGTTTATGATAGGCCTTCAAATCTACCAGCGCAAGGCTGTGTGACTAATGAAGATGGAAGTCTTGATGGCTGCACTGTATACCAATATTTTTGGAAATTTTGTCTTCCAAATTGATTGTAAAAGATTTCCTACAACTGATGAAGGTTTATGCCAGAACAGGAGTATAGCTGGCAATCCTGTCTCTTTTTGGGGTCCTTGTTCAGCTTGTTTATAGCAAATTTTTGTTCAATAGCAAGGATTTTGGCACTTGTTATTGCAATTATTAATGTATGTAATTGCAGATGTTGTAAAATAATATCACTGTGATCCTAATATTGTGACACATTTTGATGTCTGTGTAACTTTGTGATTATAACCAATTTTCATATTTTGTAATCTGATAGTTGTAATGTGGTCATGATACATGTACCTTTAACACCTTTCATACAAATATTATCAGACCTCTGGTACTTAGTAGTCCCCCCCTTTCATCCTCTAAAGCTGCCATGTTCCCCAGGGGAACTAATCTCTGTCATCTGGAGATCAATTGTAATTCTGCTCTTCAGGCCCCACTTAGAGGTTGCAACCCTACAAAACTTGTATGTTGCTGCCCATAAATAAAATTAGCAGAGAGCTAAGGGCAGAAAAACTTATATCCTTGGCAACATGTACTTATATAGTTATAAGGGAAGTTTAAGTTTTGTAACCTATGTCCAAGAAGTATTATAAAAGAGAGACACTGGCACTGCTTAAATGGAACTTCTTGAGGTCTTGTTACTGAGCTCCCCTTTGTTGCAATAAAGAGCTGTTTGATTCTGGAATCTCACCTGTGTGTGTTCCTTATTGGGCATTGGTACACCAGGCAATGATCCCATTTTGGTAACAATTTCCTGGCACCCCAGATGTGACACCCTATTTGGTCACCCAGAGAGTAAGGCGGGGTCCTAGACTGACGACACACCTTTCTGTGCCACCATCGGATCATTTGGTCCCTGGGATCCTGGCTCCTCCACTGTTATTCCAGTTGGTAAGGTGCAGCCCCAGAGATTCCAAGAAACAGACTACTAGACCAACAGCAACTTAAGAACAGGTAACTGCAGTTTCATTGGGGTTTTTCATATTTTGGGCCCCTGTTTTGGTAATGTCTGGGATGAGCAAGTAAAGGTGAAGCTTTATTTGTGTTGTTCAGTATGTGTTATTTGTGTTTCTTTTTCTTTTTGTTGGGAGTAAGGTGGATGGAAAAGGCAAGCTCCATAGTGCAGCTAAAATACATGGATGGAGACTGTACAGCCTTGAGAATGACAGGAGCATGAACTGACAGCCCATGAATTTTAGCTGCACTATGTGTCTTTCGTAGGACCAGCAATAAGCTTCAGCACAACTATAAATGAAAGCTTTCCCCCTTCTGGAAGACTTCATACAAGTAGAAGTGTGCATGTAATTCTGGAAACTCCCATTGGGGTTTGACTTTTTAAATACTGATGCAAAATGGACTAGTAGTTGTTAAATTGTTATATTGAATGAACTGAATGATATGTTATATTGAATGTACTGAATATATATACCTAATTAGGATGTTATAACAGCACACAATGCACTTTATAGAATGATAAGTATAAACTGAACACATTAATTTTAAAAAGTTTTTTGCAGTGTATATTTATTCGTTACTTGACCTCTCTAAATGCCTACGAGCTTTGCTCCCACTTCTTGGAAAACTGAAAAGACCAAAAATGGTAGGGCAGTAGCCCTCAAATGGTTAAAAATTAAGAGAGGGGTCCACCCCATGAAGAAGGTTGTAAAGTATAGTATCATTCGTTTCGGCCTAAATTAAATGGGATCTAGGTATAAAAAGGAGTAATCTAGCTAGTCAACAAGTTAATTGTATAAGCCATTGGCCATAACAAAACAGAGTAATCATTTATCTGAAAGTCATGATAAGGATTTAAATTGAATCCACATATACATTATTTTCTCCTCTGGCCTTAATTTAAATTGAATTAATTGTCCCTGTTTTTAGACATAACACTTGGGAAGGAAGGTTGTGCCCTCATAAATAAAATATATACATTTGTATGTTTAATATATGATAAAGATGTTGAATTGTTATCTGTGACCTATTACCCCCGGGGCTTAGTGAGAATGTAAGTTTTCTGTATCAAGAGTACAGTAACTCCCATGGTGAATGGACTCTGGGAACATGGAAACAGGGAAAACTTTACAATTCTGATTACCCCTGAGCCATTGGTTAAAAGACTCTCGTTGTTAAGAGCCCAATCCCCTTGGATGTGTGAATTTTGTCACAAGGAGAATGCTAACAACTAGAGACAGAAAATACATAAGGAAAATTTGATCAGAATTTAGGGCATAAATCTCAGTTTTTGGGGATGATTAGGAAAGAAGCTCGCAAACTCAGTATATTTTTAAGAAATATTGGTAACCCACAAGAATAAGACCACTGCTGTTAATTGCAATCTTGAATATCACAATAATCTCTGGTGAAGGGACTGTCATCTTGGCAGAAAATTTTGAGTGCAAACACTACGAAAGCTCAATGGTGTATGGGAATTGAACTTCAGATTGGGAATATCAATTTAGCAACAGAAAAATATCTATATATTCCCCATAAGACTTTTTGTACTCATCAATAAAGCCAATAGTTTCCTATAAATAAATAAATAAAAAGACCTACAGCACAGCATTATTATGAGGCTTTGCGAATGCAGGCTGAAGTACAAAATGATGCTAATATTGTGACACATCTGTGACAGATATTACATCATGGGGGATTTATGAGCAAATCCATGTTAAGATAAGATTATAGTATTATTTCTGCTCTCATTATAGTTTTAGAAAGGCTTCAGCAAGCAAATGTCAAAAGGGGAAGTTAGTTTTCAGCAGCATAGCTTAGCCAACAGCACAATTCAAGTGGTTTAGCTAATGGCATAAAGCAAGAGTGTGCTAGAGAACAGGATGTGGTAAAGCTGGGTAGAGTTCTCAAACATAACTGACTCAGCTGGACAGCAAGTGAAAATCAGGAAAGAGGATTAAATATGGGTAGAAAAATTTATATGCTTAGCAAAATTTATTTATACAGCTATAAAGGAAGTTTAAGTTTTGGAACCTGTAGGACATCTGCGCACATACAAGAAGTATTATAAAAGAGAGACACTGGCACTGCCTAAACAGAACTCCTTGTGGTCTTGTTACTGAGTTCCCCTTTGTTGCAATAAAGAGCTGTTTGATTCTGGAATCTCACCTGTGTATGTTCCTTATTGGGCATTGGCACACCAGGCAATGACCCCATTTGGGTAACAATGTGACCTCTGATGTTTCAGTAGCCTCTAGCTCATTTTGAAGTTCAGGCTCCATATCAACATGTCCTTGTACAGGTTCCTGAGCAGAAGGGAAGAGATGACCGAGGCACGCATTCCTCTATCTGGTTCACATGTCAACATAGTACAAGACCGTCTGGTTCTCTGTCCAATAGGATAATGGCCCTGTAGCTTGCGACACAGTAGGAGGGATGCATGCTGAACTGGAACCATAATTCCTGACATAGACAGGATCATCTGGGGCAAACTTGCGGATAGGCCTTTGAACACCCCATTATTTGGTTGATCTTCAGTTAGATTGGGGTTCAAACTATCTAAAATAGTTGCCAGCTGTCTGTTCATTAACAGATCAGCAGGAATCCTGCTTTTGCTACTACATGGTATGACGTGTTGTGTCAAAAGAAAACTTGCTGGATGAGGATCCCAGTCACCCTCAACAATTTGTTTTAATGCATCCTTTATTGTCCTCACCATTCTCTCAGCCTGCCCATTAGTTGCTGGGTGAAAAGGAGCTAAAACAATGTGATTAAGCCATTAGCAAGGAATGTGTGAAATTCCTCTGATGTAAACTGGGTACCATTATCATTATTATTGTCTTTACTGTTTTTGCAACTGGAGTCATAAAAAGCAAACCCTCATCCCACAACAAACCTTGTTCCACAGGAAAACATGGATGAATTTAAAGGTTCCTACTGCAGAAGTTTGCTGGTCATAGCAAACACCCTCTTCCAAAAGCCTAAGAGGTGACTCTACACATGGACATCACTAGATGGGCACACCGAAATCAGACTGATTACATCATTTGCAGTCAAAGATGAAGAAGCTCTATCCAGTTAGTAAAAACAAGACCTGGAGCTGACTGTGGCTCAGATCATGAGCTACTCATTGGAAAATTCAGGCTTAAACTGAAGAAAGTTGGGAAAACCACTAGGCGGTTAAGGTTTGACCTAGATCACATCCCTTATGAATATACAGTGGAAGTGAAGAATAGGTTTAAGGGACTAGATTTGAGAAGAGTGTCTGAAGAACTATGGACGGAGGTTCCTGAAAGCAAATGTGAAAAGGAAAGATTTACCCAACTGAATACAGATTTCCAGAGAATGGCAAGGAGAGATAAGGAGGCCTTTCTGAATGAACAATGCAAAGTAATAGAGAAAAACAATAGAATGGAAAGGATGAAAGATCTCTTCAAGAAAATTTGAGAGATCAAGGAACTTTCCGTGCAAAGCTGGCCATGATAAAGGACAAAAACAGTAGGGACCTAACAGAAGTATTAGAGATTAGGAAGAGGTGGCAAGAATACACAGAAGAACTATACAAGAAGGACCTCAATGATCTTGACAACCACGATGGTGTGATCACTGACCTCGAGCCAGACATCCTAGAGTGCGAAGTCAAATGGGCCTTAGAAAGCATTATTAACAACAAAGCTAGTGGAGGTGATGGTATCCCAGCCGAGCTATTCAAAGTCTTAAAAGATGCTGCTGCGAAAGTGCTTCAGTCAAATTTGGAAAATTCAACAGTGGCCACAGGATTGGAAAAGGTCAGTTTACATTACAATCTCAAAGAAGGGCAAATGCCAAGGAATGTTCAAACTATCGCACAATTGCACTCATTTCACACGCTAGCAAGGTCATGCTCTAGATCCTACAAGCTAGGCTTCAGCAGTACGTGGATAGAGAACTGCCAGAAGTATAAGCTGGGTTTCAAAGAGGCAGAGGAACTAGAGATCAAATTGCCAACATTTGTTGGATTATGGAGAATGCAAGTGAGTACCAGAAAAAGATCTACTTCTGCTTCATTGACTACGTAAGCTTTGATTGTGTGGATCACAATGAACTGTGGCAAGTCCTTAAAGAGATGGGAGTACCAGACCACCTCACACATGTCTCCTGAGAAACCTGTATAAAGGTGAAGAAGTGACAGTTAGAACTGGATATGGAACGACAGATTGGTTTAGCATAGGAAATGGAGTACGAGAAGGATGTATATTGTCACCCTGCTTATTTAATTTATATGCAGAGTACATAATGCGAAATGCCAGCCTGGATGAATCACAAGCTGGAATTAAGATTGCTCAGAAAAACATGAACAACCTCAGATATGCAGACTATACCACTCTAATGGCAGAAAGTGAAGAGGACTTAATAAGCCTCTTGCTGAAGATGAAAGAGGAGAGTGCAAAAGTTGGCTTGAAACTCAACATAAAAAAAAACTAAGATCATGGGATCTGGACCCATCACTCCTTGGCAAATAGAAGGGGAAGTCGTGGAAGCAGTGACAGAATTCACGTTCCTGGGATTCAAGATCACTGCAGATGGTGACTGCAGCCATAAAATTAAAAGACGCCTGCTTCTTGAGAGGAAAGTGATGGCAAACCTAGATGACAAAATAAAAAGTAGAGATAGCACTCTGCCAACAAAAGTCCATATGGTCAAAGCAATGGTATTCTCAGTAATAATGTATGGCTGTGAGAGTTGGACCATAAGGAAGGCCGAGCACTGAAGAATAGATGCTTTCAAATTATGGTGCTGGAGAAGACTCTTGAGAGTCCCCTGGACTGCAAGGAGATCAAATCAGTCAATCCTAAAGGAAATCAACCCTGACTGTTCCCTGGAAGGCCAGATACTGAAGCTGAAGCTCAAATACTTTGACCACCAAATGAGAAGGGAGCACTCACTGGAGAAGACCCTGATGCTGGGAAAAACTGAAGGTAAAAGAAGAAGGGGACAGCAAAGGATGACATGGTTCGACAGTGTTACTGGTGCAACGGACATGAAATTGAGCAAACTCCAGAGGACAGCAGAAGACAGAAGGGCCTGGAATGATGTGGTCCATGGGGTTGCGAAGAGTTGGGACTCAACTGTGTGACTGAACAACAACATTGCAAAAGTTGTCATGTGCTTTGACAACACCCGCTAGAAATTTTGCCACATGCAGGTTAGTTTGTTTGTCTTCATCTCTAAGTAACCAGGATGATTTTGCTTCTGTAGAGAGGAAGTCCTGCTTAAATAAAGGGGAGATCAGTTCTCCTCTTAGAGCTGAAAATTGGGACTATCAAGGAAAATATGATCCACAGAGACAGTTTACTGCTGCCACAATTACAGAGTTGATCTGAGTATGAAATCCCATAAAATGTTCCTGACATCACAGCTGAAGGTATGCCATTCAGGCACGCTAGCATGAATGCACTTCTATACTTTGGAAGATTATCTCAGATAAGTAGTCTGGCATTGGTGTTGGAGGCTGAATGCCTACGGAAAAGGTTGCACACACTCTGTGGGCTCTAATCAACATGCTCTCATAGTCAAAGGGTGCGGTCACACAGCCTGTTTGATCGGGTTTCGCCTCTGTTCCCTCCCGCATTTAAATGAGCTGACTAGATAGGCCGATCCGTCTCCCGTGGCGAAGCCAGATAAGTCACGCAATGTTCGTGGTTTTTCCTGCCCCTTGGAAAATCAAGTGTTTTTCTTGTACTCGCACTTTGAACGCGTGGTTTTGCGTATCTGGACAGCCATCTATCACAATGGTTGCGATTAGGGCTGTCTGACTGTTCCCCATGATGAGATTTCCCCCCCACGCTTCTGCCTTTGAGCGCATGGGTAAGACCTTGCAAGGCACTCAGGGTGGCAACAGCTGCTGCAGGCTTTGGAAGGGAAGGAAGGTGGAAGAGGAGTAGCCGAGGGCGTTGCAGCCTTTAACCCTTCAGCAGCTTAAGGGATCCCTTCCCTCTGAAGCTCTCTTTCTCCCACCCAGGATATTGGGGGGCTGAGCTTCCTAGGTCACCCGGGGTGTTTGCAGCTGTGGGGGGAGGTGTGTGAATTCCGCAGGGACTTGGGAGTTGCGGCTGCTTCTCATGTCGGAGTCTCTGCACAGAAGAGCATTTCACTGATGAGGGACCGACCGAAGTGCTGCTGAGTCCTCAAGTTGTCTCCTGGGCAGGTGGGCTGGCAAGCGAGCGGGCAAACGGCGGAGAGAGGGGAAGGATTTTCAGGCGAGCGGGTGGTGGAAGAGAGGGGCCAGCTGCATCTAATCAGCCCAACCCGAAGAAAAATGTTCCCGATTAAACTAAAGTGGGAATAAAGCGCAATTACCCTGCTGGTGTGACCACAGCCAAAGACTCTCAGATGTCTTCTAATGAACTGTGACAGTTCTTGTCTACTCGTGACTTCTATCATGTCATGGGTGATACCAAGACATAATAGTTTCTGTCCCAATCACTTGTGTGGTGGTCCAGCTTAACTAGTTTGAGGAGGTTTAGATCTGGGTTTGATTTTAGAGTCCTAATTTTCAAATTGAATGCTCTTTCCCAGGCCTTTGCTTCGTAAGACATTTCCCCAACTTCAGCTCTCAGGGCTATTCCAGACACACACTGAGGTGCTCCCAGAATATTGCGTAGGAATTTTAATAGAAGTCTGTTGATATTGTCTGTTGTTGCACTGATCCATACCCCAGTGGCACACAGCATTTGCCCAGCAACTTTAGCATTGGATACTTTGACTGCGGCAGGAACATACTGGCCACCTGTGGAATAATAAAATCTTGAGATGACCTTCCCAGTACTCATAGCAGCTCTATTGGCAGAGTTTAAGATTTGCTTGAAGATGATTCCTAAACAGTTAAAATGCTCTACTTGCTCCATAGATTGACCTGCTACTGACCACTTATACTTCTTTATCTTTGGGTTTTTTTACTAAAAAGAATCTTAGACTTAGAAACATTAACTAAGCCCTCTCTGGAACAGTATTCCAAGAAGGAACCTATGAGCTTGCGTAGGCCAACTTCAGATCCTGACAAAATGGTAGTATCATCTGCGTATAAGAGGCACAGTAATTTAACATGGGCCAGGCAAGGTGGATGAAATTATCAGAGACAACAGCATCTGGCAATCCCTGTGTTAAAGAGTCAACGTAATGCTTTCATAACAACATGGGACTCCACTGATGAAACAGGAATAACTTCCAACCACTTGGAGTACGAATCAATCACTATCAGAAAACTCTGGCCCTGAACTTGACCACTGAAATCAATATGAAGCCATGACCATGGAGTGTTTGTTGACTCCCACGGATACACTGGAGCATGTGGTAGAGCTGGCCTTGAGGCCTAACACTCATTGCAGTTCTTGATCCACGCTTCCACCTCACTATCCAACCTGGGCCACCACACATAACTGCGTGCAAAAGCCTTCATCCACACAATGTCCAATGTGTAGCACCTCCAACACATGATACCTCCAGGCTGTAGGAATGACAACTCTATTTTCCCATAGGAGGCAGCCTTTGTGCACTGATAATTCATGTTGTCTCATCACAAACTGCACAAATTTCTTCTTGAACTTCCCTATTGACCACCCCCTCCACACCCAGATGAGCAAGAGCAAGAACTGGGTCCTTAGATGATATAGTTGCAATATCAGTCATATGAAGGGGTGGTTCAGGTAAGGACTCTAAAAACAGAACCTCCAAAGGAGGAGGAGAATCCACCTCAACTGATACAAAAGGAAGACGGTGCAAAGTATCAACATGGGCAATACCCTTACCTGGCCTATGCAACAGGATGTAATCATAAGCATTCAAAAAAATTGCCCACCAAAGCACTTGCTGAGACAATATCTACAGTGTCTGTCAATTGGGGCAAACAGTCCAAACAATGGTTCATGGTCAGTAACGATGATGAATGATTGACCGTAGACATAGTCATGGAATTTTTTCACACTATGATTGCAAGAGCTTCCTGATCAATTTGTGCATAATTTCATTCAGTTAGTCATCGTTCTACAGTAGAATGCAATAGGGCCTCACAAGAATCTGCTAGTCAATGACTTAGAACAGCCCCAATACCATATGAGAAAGCATCACATGTAAGAATTAGTGGCTTTTGTTCATCATAACAGACCAAAACACTATCAGAGGATAATAAACCTTTTTTTTTATGCCCCCCGAAGGGGATTTTTTTAATTTGCATTTTCTATACACTGCAAACTACAAACTACAACAGAAAATAAGGGAGGGGAGACATCTACATCTATGGAGAAAGAAAAGATAACTACATCTAACTAAAACCCCAAGAATTGGAGACCTTCATTATAGCTTGTAACATATTAGTCTAAAAATCTTAAAAAAAACATTGAGCATGGTTAATTATACTACATTAATCCTCCTTTTAACCCCTTTTCCCATTCAACAACCCTTCCCCACACATCTTAATAACAAATGCTTTGCAGCAGCTTTCAGAGTCTCAGTCTTCATCTTGCTTTGTCCTTTTGGCCTCTCAGCTGACAGCTTTGTTTGGGAGCGGCTGCCCCCCTTTCAGCGTCAGAATCCTCCTCGGAAGACACAGAGCGTCCAATTCGCCAGTGGATTTGCTATCCTCTTCTTCCTTCGTGTCCTCTTCTGGATCTCCCAGTTGCCGCCTCAGGAACTCACATGCTTTTGGAACAGAGTCTATTTTTTCCTTTTTATCCTTCAGTTTAAATGTGGTGCCTTCGGGAATTAACCACCTGTACGCAATGCTATTTGTTTGTAGGAAAAGAATTAAGTCCTTGTACTTCTTTTTCTTTTTCCTAATTTCAAATGGGATGTCTTTTAGAATCCTGATGTTATTGCCTCCAATTTTCAAGGGCTTAGTTGCAGTCACTTTTAGGATTAAATCCTATATGTGCCTCTTTGAGAATCTCATCACAATCTCCCCTGGCAGATTATTCTTCTTAATATACATAGACCACATCCGGTAGACCACATCCATTTCGCTTATTAAGTATTCTGCTTTTAAATCTGTCATTGAGGCCAATGCATCGCTCAAAAGTTGCTTTAGATTCTCATTTTTAGCTTCAGGTACACCTTGAAACCAAATTTCTCTCTCTATTTGCAGCTGCAACAATTGACTTTCTCCCGAAGCTTGTTTCATTTCCAGCAATTGCATCCTTTTTCTTGCTTTTTTCGAATTGGCATCAATTTCCAAAACCTTTTCAGCCATCTGCTTCGTTCTTTTTGAGGTTTCCGAGAGTTGGAGTTGCTGTGCTGCAAAATTCTGGTTCAAAGTCACTAGCTGTTGGTTGATGTTAGTCATCTGATCCAGTAGAAGGTGCAAGGAGTCGGCCAGCAGCTTAGAGATCTCTGAGCTCTCTTCCGCTCTGGACTCATGCTGCCTGCTGGTTTCACTTTCAGTCCTTTCTCAAAACTTCTCCCCGCCATCTTTCCGGATTGTTTACTTTTGCCGAAAGTTATTTAAAGTCTCTGAAAATCGCCCAAACGGCTATGTGTGCTTCAGTAAGGTTCTTACAATGGGTTTCTTGGCTTTTTTTCTCTGCTCCCCCCTAGCTACAATGCTTTTAAGTCCCTGAGTCTGGGAGGGGCCCCTCCCCCGCTCGCTTCCCACACTGCTCCCTAGGGGGGTGCGTTCTTTTAAAATATCATTAAGTCGCCTTTTTGTAACTCACTGCTCATTGTTGGCCCAGCGGCTTTGCTTTGGTTCGTTTAAATCGCTCGATCTCCAGAGCTTGTTCCGGTTGGCAGCTCTAAATCCTTGTGGATGCATAGCAGCCGGACCGTTGGGGCGGAGGGGAGCCTCAATTCCCCAGCCTCAATCGTGACAGCTGTTGTCAATTTTTTCTGTACACATGGCTGAATATGATTAACAGTATTCTCTGCTTCATCATATGACACTTATACAGAGTGTGTAGTATAATGACTCTGGGGTTCCCTTTCAGCTGGGGTTCCTGGAGATGGCTTGTTTTTCTTTAGCCCTAAACACTCACACAATATGTCCCAAGCACTTATAAAAATGATATTGTACATCTAATATGGCAGGACTGCCCTTCACGATGTCCTCCACAACCAATGCATCTCATGGATGGTACTAGAATGGATCTCTGATTCCCCATAGCATTCGTTCTGATTGGAGGGCTATTGTCCTGCACCCTATGAAACATCCACCACCTGCAAATCGGAATTTCTGGTCAAATGGAGTTGAGATCAAGATGGACCCTTGCCAGCCACACTACCCTTGTGCTTAACTGCTGCTACTTCAGAAGCTAATGCTTCCTTTGGTGCATTTTGAAATGTAAGTTGTTTCTTTGCAAACAGACACCTCTGTTAAGGCTTCATCATGCAGACCACAGACCAAACGGTCATGCAACATGTCTAGATTTGGAAAACTGCAATGCTGTGCCAGCTGTTGTAATTCAGCAATACAGGTAGAAACTTTCTGTTGGACTTTGGTTGTGCCTGTAGAAAGCATTATGTTATGCTATCTCAGAAAGCTGTGGTGAAAAATGTTCTGCTAAAATAGTCAAAATGTCCCCATAAAACGTATCCATTAGCTGGTGCTAGAAGACCCTAGGCTAAATCAAAGGTAGCTGCCCCACAGACACTGAGCAGTAACACAACACATTTCCTTTCTGGCTCTATAATGCTGTTAGCTGCTAAATAAAACTCCTGTCAGACTGCATAATTGCTGGGACATGCAGGATTAAATTCTTCCCTATGTCCCTGGGTTGCCAACTGACTTGAAGGTATTCTGAAGTAATTTCTACACAGTCCAGGCAATAACTTCAGCCCACTTCTGTATTTTCTTTAGTCTACAAGGAAAAAAACCTTTCTGTATGCCTCAGGCTATCCCACCCTCAACGCCAATATTAAGTTCTTTGAAAGGAGGCCACACCAAGGAGATAAAACTGACAGCTTTATTGTAGTTCCATAAACAACAACATCCTTCAAACAGCTGCCGCTGCTGAAAACCAAAACTGAAAATGAGGCATGGAACTGTAACCAGCCTAACTAAATGGCTGAGCTCCAACACCACCACATATGGCAAGCCAGAGTCCAATACACTACAAGAATAGAAACAAAACTGGCAAGCTGAGGTGTGCCTGCTCCCAAACAAAAGGGGAGCCAACCCAGCAGTGAGTTCTGGAGCCTGGGCTACATTCTGAAACAACCATACGATGTAATACCTGTCAAAGAATGAGTCATCAAATAAAGCAGGCAAAAGGAAGAGTCCTGTGTTAGCAGACACCAGAGGTCTAAGACTGACAGGGCAAAATGGATTATATTTTCCCCTACATAATACACTTTTGATAGTACATTTTGCCCACCCATGATTCTTGCAAGAGTCTGCCCAATTATTATTTCTAATTCTGAACTATGGCCTCAGAGTGTGGATCAAAAATTCTCCACAAGGGATGCATGTACAGATAGGATGTGTTTTTCTACAAGCCCCAGGTTTGCGAAAAAATATGTAAAAAATCACAGCGGGGTTAATAAACCTTTAAAATCATAGAAAAGAAAAAAAGAAAAAGAATATTATTGTAAGCTCATGAGGCTACATTGTGAGATCCTAGGGCTAGCGAATTGCCAACCAATGCTACCAAATCTCAGTTATTGTCAGCACATCCTATCTGTAAATGCCACTGGAGGATGGAGGCAAGACAGACTAAAAGAGGTAAAAGGTGGGAGGAAGGGGAAATAAAGATGGAGGGAAGAAGAGCAAAAGTAAAAACGTAAGTGGTGGCAGAACTGCTGTGGGGGAAATGGAATAAGGTAGGTAGGTAGTGTGGGGGAGAGAAGGGGGAAAAAGAGAAGTGAACACATGAAGCTGCCTTACACTGAATTAGAGCCTTGATCCATCAAAGTCAGTATTATCTATTCAGACTGGGAGCAGGTCTTCACGGTCTCAGGCAGGGGTCTTGTACGTCACCTACTGTCATATCCTGTTAAATGGAGATGCTAAGGATTGAACTTGTGACCTTCTACATGCCAAGTAAACTACCACCCAGAGAGGGGTTGTCAGGGGAAAAGAAAGATGAAGACTGGAGGGGAGCAGAAAGAGGTAGATGGGTGGGTGGGAAAGAAATAAAGGCTGCCAGCACTGTGAGGAGGGGCAGAAGAGGAAAAGCAAGAGGGAGAGGGAAAGCAAGTCCTAACAGGGTCCCTTGCTTGTTCATCTCTACTGGCCAAGTCTTCAGTCTCTGCTTGAGGTTCCAAACTCCCTGACAAGCAGTGCTAATCCAGATGAAATGGCTGTCATAAAGAGAAGCAACTTGGGATGGGCTACAGAGCAATCAGAACTTGGACAAGGTTCAAAATGTCAGTTTGAGAAGCCCCTTCACACAATGTAGTTTCACTGGTATTCTCACAACTATATTGAAAAAGTCATTTCATGGTGACTGCATTTTAAATGATCTATGGCTAGACTAAGACTACACATAATTACTACTTGATTTCAAAGAAACTTGTCTATGTGAACTATTTCAATTTAAATGTTAAAATCCTTTGACTGCACCACACATTCCACATGTGCAACATTAAAACAAACAGGACTTTAAATACTCTGCCCATGAGACTTACCATGTTACTGCGATGGCAGGAACAGTTTCAAATCACATTAATAAGACAGTCATAACATTCTCTAAAGAAAAAAATAATGTGCATTCTTACAATGTAAAATAACCTTGAGTTCCACAAGTAGTTTCTTTGATCCCCCATGACTTGCACCAGGAAGTTTTTGCATGGCTTCCCCCTTTTTATTCACTATTTCAATTCTTAATGCACCTGTAAGCAAGCAAAGTCACAATAATGCATGTAAAAGAAATCCAAGTGCTCTTCTAAGTCATTACAAATAAGGAATTAATATTAATTAAATTGTCTTGCAAATTAGAATACCTATAGTAGTCCCTGCATGTCTGGTTTCATTTGGTGACAATTCATCTCCTTCAGGCCATGTTACCGACAACTTATCAGGAAGCCTAAAATAAAGAGTTGTGGTTGTAAATAACTTTACTAGAATCAAATGGAATATTAAAATGATAACATTTTACTTTCAAAATCAAGGAAACAGAATTTTAACAAAATATAGACAGCACAAATCACAGATTTCTGAGTTTCTGTTAGCTCTTCATTAGCCTACATGATCTTACTTTGCCATTTCCTCCTCAATATACTTCTTCACTGCTTTGTCCGATGCTGAACGATCAAGTTTGCATATTGGAATAACTTTTTTTTCATCATACAATGCCTGAGGTTCCTGAAAAATTAAGCTGTTTTAATGACTGCTTTTTAACAGTGAAGCAAGGAAGCATGGTATTACTAGTCTCAGTGTCATTTTACAGAAGACATTAAAGAACCCAAATTCCTCCAGCATTAAGGCAAACCACCATTCTTCCTAATTATTTTTATTTATTTCTCTAAACTTTATACTTGTCATTGTTGCCTATCCACACATCTGTTAATAGGGGGCTTGGGATAGGCTGTCCCCTCTCTCCTACCATCAGCAGGGGTGACAGCAAGAGGCTTGAAACAGAAAGCAGGGATAACATACTTCTGCTTCAACCCTCTATCCCTTCTGGTGCCCAGCTGACTGGGGGTGGTTGGTTCCAAATTTTGCTGTTGCTTTGTCATCTTCCTCCTCTTCCCCCTGCTTCATCAGCAATATACCCCCCAAAAACCCCTCAGCTGAAATGCTATGATCTCATGTCAGCTGGCATTTCTTCAACAGGGGTGTCCCTCTCCAATTTTAAGGGTTTAAAAGCACACAATGCTTCCCCTCATTTTATCAGAATTTTCTGCAAGCCCATGGGTGTTCCTGGATTTGCAGAAAAATCCCCATTATATGATCTGCATTCTGGAGTCAGAATTATATAAAAATTAAATAACCAACTGCAGGTTTTTAATTGATTGCTGATTTCCAGCTGTTATGAACATATATATCACAAAAGGAAGAGCTTCCTCCTTTCATCTAATTGGATCATATATAATCATCCTTTTTGGTAGCCCTTTACTAGGGATGCCAGCCTCCAAGTGGGACCTGGGGTTCCCCCAGAATTATAGCTCATTTCCAGGCACAGAATCAGCATTGCTGTCAGATGGCCATCTAGTCTTTGCTTAAAAACCTCTTCAGTTAGAGTTCAGGTCTGAGATGTCAATGAAGTTTTCTGTCTCCCCTCGAGGTTACTAAAACTAAACCCATCTGAATGATTTTAGTAGAATTTACAGGTATTGCCGATTTGTTCTTTGCTTACCAATCTACATAATACATGCCTTGTAATACTTTGAATGTGGACGGATGTGTGCAGTACTGTGCCTCATAACAAGGAGGGGGTAGAACTCTAACAGGCTCCAGTAAGATGTGTTTCATTTTATATTTATCACCACTAGTTATCTTTTTATTGAAAGAAGGATTTATTAAAGTATTACAAAGTATGTATTGTATCGTGTACAGAACTATGAAATCTACAAACATCTGAATCTATATTTCACATGCTTTCCAGCTAAAAAAATATGCAAACTATCACACCAGAACATGCAGACAGGGGGACGGGACGTGAGAAGAGATGTTTGTGGTAACGTAGTGAAAACTTCTGAGCTATGTAGAAAGCTACTTCATCTCTGAGGTTTGCAAGTAGAAAAAAATCTGCCGGGAATACCACTCCTTACATCAATAAGGTAGATGCGATAGGTTAGAAAAAGTCACAGAGGAGCTTTTCCTATGAATTGTTATTAATGTGAAACTTCTAGACACCAACGTCACCACATCTTCAACTATGGTGGGCTTTCCCACCAGTGGCCCTTTATAGAAGAAGGGGGAAGAGAAAGGGCTTTGCAATCCTCCTCTCAGCGCCATGACAACTGCAGGTGCCCTGCACCTTCCTACACCAGAGGAGCATCATCAACATCTTCCCTTGCACCTCAACTTCTCTCTCGCTTTAGTCACCCATTGCTTGGCACCTTTCTGGAGGTCAGAGGAAAACTTTCTCTCTCTCTCACATTGGTGCTTCCTTCCGTCCCCCCCATTGGGCACTCAAGTCATGTTCTAGAACTCCGCGGCATTCCATACAATTTGGCTCATTTCCAGATTACAGTGATCAATTCCCCTGGAGAAAATGGATGCTTTGGCACAGGCACTCTGTGACACTGTACCCAACTGTCCTCCCCAGGCTCCACCCCCAAATCTCCAGGGGTTCCCAACCTGGAGCTAGCTTCCTACTTCCCACCAGTGGCCAGGGCAGACCTGGCAACTCTACCCTTTGCAGAAGTTAAAATCCCATATCCGGTCGGAAAACTAGTATTGCTCTTGCCTCTCCCATCCTATGCTCAAGTGCTGGATTTCACACAGGGCCTGTTTTTTGACTACAGGTTCCCATGAAAATGTAAAATCCAATAAACCAAGATCAGTCAAAAGCAGCAGGTCCAATCCCAGCCCATTGCGATGTTGAACTTGAGTATCAACACAGGACTACAGTGACAAACTGAAACAGAACAAGCAATAAAATAAATAAAATTACTAGTAGTTATACTTATATCAACAGTATTCATCTTAAAGCAAGTTTCAGTTTACAATTATGCCATTATTCAGCGTGCCCTATCTTGAGTTTTCAAGAAATATTGACATGGTATGAATCCTATTCAATCACTCACTAGTTTAGTTTAAAATGTCAGTAATTTACTTACCAAAGCTATCTGAACTTCTCCCCCAGTAGCATACACATCACCATCATGATCTCCATATAAAAAAAAATTCAGTATACTTCCATGGAATATTCGAACTGTTTTAATTGTTTTTATCTAGAACAAAACCAAATTTTTAGCTGTTTTATGTTTCTATTAAATATATTCTTTACTATGCAATTTAATTCAAAAAATATTTGGTAGACGTATTCAATTAACATAAATATGTAACAAAATAATATAGTATTCTAATGAAGTATTTTAAAGTATCTGCAATCCTCAATAAACAGTTAACTTACCAGCTGCCCTGTTTTATATGTTTTTCCATCCCATTCTATTGCTGAGTATGTTGCCCAAGGACTCTGCATTCTTTTTGAAGGCTGATCAGTGCGCGTAATTATTCCTTTAAAGAGAGTGAATTTTATCTGTTTGTCATATTTTTCATGGCAGTCTTTGAGCCACAATGTAAATTCTCTGTCAATTTTCATTCTCTGCTCCTGTGAAGAGTTTTATACATGCATTACAAAATCCAGACTTGTTATTTATGATGCTATTTGTATACATATTTATGCTTCTTGAGGGCCTTAAAATCTGTGAATATTTAGTATTTTAAAATCCTTTAATTTGAGATTAAAGATTTAAAAACTGGTACTGTCAGCATTAAAAATGGAAGTTATCAATCAGTACCCAATATATTCATGTGCCATAATAAAATACTACAGTTTGCACTTCATTTTCCAAAGAACACATACCGATGTTCAGCCTCAATGCGAGGGAGATAAGGCAAAGGAATGATTTGCCCAAGGCTAGCTATTAATCATTAATCCAAGTTCTCACATATAAATCTCACATAATCGAAATTGTTGGAAATTAATTTTTGAACAACTTAATCGCCTATTGCGATTAAGTCTTAATATTTATTTATTAAAAGAACACAGCATAACTGAACATATATAACATATGAACATAGTTACCATATAAGAAATTAAACTAACAGAAAGAAGCCAAGAGTTTTTAAAAACCAAAACAAGAAGAATTCTTGCCTGGATCATTTTTCCAAATCTATTTATTTAATTCTGTAAAACAAACATTGAAAAAGTATTACCTGTCCATTGACAACTCTGGTAAAAAGTGTATCCTTGTCTTTTAATTTTAGCTCCAAATCCATGAAAGTCAGCTTGTTTGTGCTGACTTGAAATTTATCATTTGTAAATAATACTCCAGAAATTCTGTTGTAACATTCGAATGGGACAAGCCCTCTTTTCTTGGGAAAACCACACCATTCAAAACTTCAGAGAAAAATACAATATTTGGAAATTAATAAAAATATGTACCAGTGCTAGTAAATTACTATATTACTTACAAAACATTATTAGCTATATATTAATGCCACTACTGTGCATCTTACACTTCCACAGTTGTGTAGGGTATTAATCTTCCATTCCAAAAACATTCAAAAATAGGTCTCTTTCCTCTGCCTCCCTTTTCTACTAAAAAACATTCATCTTCATTATCATCATCTTCTTCTTTTAACCCTAAATTAAAAATGGTGAGATTAAAATTATGCAGGAATTGAAAACAGAATGCATTATACAAACTGAAGCACTGCAGATTCAAAACAAATTCATATTGTATACTTTACGTCTTGAACTGGTACCTGCATTGAGCAATAGACAAGATGAGTGCTAAAAACTGAAGCTTACTCAGCAGAATCTCTTGATACGAACCTGTGCAGCAATAGTACTCCTCACAGCAGCAACTCCCAAGAGTACCCTAGCTCTCAAAGATATGATCTGTGATAGCATGAGCCTTTCCTGTTGCTACCCCACTGCTATGAAACAACTTCCCAGATGGGATGAGGCAGGCGCCCACACTTGGGGTTTTCCAGCAAGACTTTAAGACTTAATTTAATTTAAAGGAGCTCAAGGGGAACTTGAGTGGGCTCTTGACTTAATTGTCTCAATCACTGGTTTTAATTAACTGTTTTTAACTATGTATTTCAATTGTTTAATGGATTACTGTTTCCATATTATACCTATTGTCGTCACTGCCTTGGCTCCCCCCCCAAAAAAAAATAACTCAAGGGAAGACTAACTTTAAATGAAGTAAATAAATGAAGTTTGAAATGAAGTAAATAAATAATTGCAAGACTCATGGGGGGTATCCCAGCTTCCCCTCATGACTGAGCCCAATGATGCTCCAGGCCCCACCACTCACCACAGATCTCAGCCATCAGGTCTCCTGAATCATTGTAAGTGTGTCTTCTGCACATGTGTGGACAATGCTGTTTTATTTGGAGGTGTGGGAATTTAACCCCCCATGTGTGTGTGTGTGTGTGTGTGTGTGTGTGTAAATTTTCACTTTCTCACTACACAATCTGTATTTGTCCTTGCCTTCTTATGACTTGGTGACTGTATAGCCCCCTCTTGTTTTACTTTTTAATTTTTTCATCATCTTGAAAATACTGTATTGAAAACTCTATTGCTGTCTCATCAGTATTACTAACTACCCTTTATATTTCCAGCAAACCAATAAAACTTACTCAACATAGGTTAACAAGTTCAACGGTCTAACACTCCAACTACCAGAGGTGATATAATCACTGCCAAAATGTCAGAGGTCTGCTCCATTACCTACCCTCTACCTCATTAAACTCCTTTGTACCTTTAAACATTGCCCCCCATAGGTACAGTTCAGATGTGATACCCAACCATGGATTGTCACAAGAACATACTTTTGGGATCCTTTGGATCACATGTTCCTCTGAAGATGGCAAGCTAATTATTTAATTCTACTTTCATGGCCAACCATAATTTCTATTAAATCTGAATAATTAAATTATGAGTATGAATGTCTACAAAATTCAACACTCTACCCATTTTTTTAAAAAACAAACAAGTAGGGATTAGCAAAATCCTAAGAAAATGAGAAAAAGCAAGCACCCACTGATATAGAACAAAATATGGGATAATTACAGAGAGGATATTAAAGTTTTCCTCTTCAGCCACCAAGTCTTCTATTTATTAGAAGACAGATAATCTGATCTGTTTTATTCAAGGAACTAAAAAGAGCCTGCCAAGGGTCAAATTAAACTCATAATAGGAATTGAAGGACATGTCAGAAAGATAAAGTCAGGGAACTGCCTGAATTCCCGTATAAACCAAACTGTTCAACAGCAACAGCAGTGGCTGACATGACCATTGTTGCTGGTTAGAAAACAGGTCACTCACAATACTAATTTATATCCTTACTAGGAATAAGGCCCATTGTGGAAATAAATACAACGGGCTCTAGAAAGAGGCTCTGGGAGAGTGCTCCGGCTTTGGGCACTCAGTGACAATTTGCTGTGGCAATCTCAGCAGGGTATAATGACAGAGTCCACCATTTTCTCCAGAGGAACTGATCTTTGCTACCTGAAGAGCAGTAGTAATTTTGAGTGATCTCCAGCCCACTCCCAGGATTGGTAACAGTGGTTCCCCAGGAGGTAGTGACTGGTTTGGAGGGTGGAGTCTATGGCATTGTACCTGTCTGAGGTCCCACCCCTCCTCAACACTCACCCTCTCCAGGATTGACCCCTCAAATCTCCAGGAATTTCCCAACCTGGAGTTGATAACCCTATCTCCCTCCCAGCCAACCATCAACCTATCTTTAGTTTTCCATCTCCTCCCCCTCCCTCCTAGAGAGCAGTTGTAATTTTGAGTGATCTCCAGCCCCCACCTGGAGATTGGGAACAATGGTTCCGCATCAGGGAATGGCTGGATTGGAGGGTGGAGTCTATGGCATCTTACCTGTCTGAGGTGCCACCCCTCTTCAAACCTCACCCTCTCCAGGCTCCATCCCTCAAATCTCCAGGAATTGCCCACCTGGAGTTGGCAACCTGATCAGGACTGGGCCCAATGAGTTTTCTCCCAAAGGCCAACATAGGTGTGGAAAAGGCCTTTTACTGACAGAGGAGAAAGTACAGGTGCCAACTCTGATTAGGGAAATACCTGGAGATTTGGGGGGGTGGATCCTGTGGAGGGCAGCATTTGGGGTGTGTGTGGAAGGACTCAACAGGGTATAATGCCATAGAGTCTACCCTCCAAAGCAACCCTTTTCTCCCGGGGAACTGATCTCTGTCATCTGGAGGTCAATAGTAACAGTGGGAGATCTCCAGGTCCCACCTGGAGATTGGCAACCCTAGGGGAAAGTCAGCCACACAGCGGGGAGTTGAAGAAAATGGTTTGATGGTCGCTGGCCCACCTCGTTAGCCAGCCAGCCATGCTGAAGCTAAGCAGGAGAAAGAGCTTTTTTCCATTTATTCTGACAGGAAAGTGGCTGTTGGGGAGGGGGTTATGGGCGGGGGAGGGGTTATGCTGAAAGTCCTTTGTTTTTTTACTCACAGAACCAAGCTTGGCTGCCTACCAACAGCCACTGAGGGGACAGTCCCTCACAGGAGTCAAGAGAACTGTCTTCCTCAGGAGAGAGAGCTAGTCTGCCAGTAAATCTGTCTTGCAAAAGAGGGAGTGGGTGGGGAAGAGGAGCAGACCCAGCACCCGGCCAATGGCACACGAGTACTCTTGAGTGGCGGCTGATGGGCCAATGGCTGAGGGAGGGCATTTTACAGCCAATGGGAGTGCATGGAATCTTACGAAACCAAAAGATAAATATTATAAGGAGAGATATGCCATCAATTGATTACTGATATACAAAGAATCTGCAGTTCAGAAGGTATACTTTAACATAAGAATTTCACAGCATGTTTAACTAATGCCACACACCATTAAATCTAGTAATGTTTGGAAACATCAATTAGTTTACCAAATTGAGGCTGTCTTAGCATGAGTCAGCCAGCATGAATGACTTTTAACTTACTTGAAGGAAAGCAAGGATCTTCGGGATAGGTTTCTTTATCATACAAGAAAGGATGGTAACGAATAATGCCTTCCACTACACCTTCTCCTTCGACTTGAGCCTTAAACTCAAAACTATCAGCAGCTGTATTTATATATAAAGTCTGCATATCATCTTTGATTTCTCTAAGATTCAAAATCTTGGGTATCTTTCCTTTTTCAAACATTGAAATCTAAATAAAAGCACAGATAAATGTAAGTTCTCCTGAAACCTCCTTATCATAGTCATCTATGGACAGGGGTCTTTGCGTAGAAAAACAGCTGCAGGAGCTCATTAGCATATGCCGCGCCCCCTGGCATCACTTTTTTCCCACCATAGAGAACAATGGAGGGAATAGGGGCAACCTGTTTGGGGGCCCATAGAATTGGACCCCCTAATCCAATGTTCTCGAAACTTGGTGGGTATCTTGGGGAAAGGTTCCATCAGCTACCCTGTGAGTTTGGAGCCTCTCCCTCAAACCCCCTCCCTTCTAGCCCTCAGAATATACCCTATGTTTTCACCATTGACTTCAATGGCCTATAGGATATAATGGAGCTGAAATTGACATTCGGCTGCCTGAAAGACTCCCTGGGACGCCGGCTGAGGGCGGGGCTTGGCTCCTGAGCTCCTGGAGCTGCGCTCCGGTGCGCTCCCCCCCCAAAAGACCCCTGTCTATGGATGAAATTAACATGATCAAACCACTTAATAAATAATGAATGGGTTAGATCCTGACAGTCTGTTCCATTTGGAGGTTCTTAAATTGTTAGAACACTTCCTCATGCTGCAGAAATTGACTGGTGTGATCCAGTCCATCATTCTAGAATGTTAACTTCAAATAATTCAAAATAACATAAGACAATAGCACATCATTATTAAATACAATAATTCTCAATCATATTGATACAGGTCTTACCTCGATATCAATACTGTTGAAAGCTCCTGATTCCTTCACTGGAGAGTTATTTTCATTTCCTTTTGGTCCATGTATATAGTAATGATATATATGTCTGCAATATTAAAAGTCAGAATAAAATACAGAGCAAAATCTAAATAGGCACTATGGAATTTTCTAGCAGACATTTATTTGTACCTTAAGTTAAGTATCTAGAAACTGCCATCTCTAGTTTCACTCTGCAAGCATAGGTCCATGTTCCTGGCTGCTACCAGAAATTCCATCCAGTGTCAGCCAGGGTGGTAAATAACACAAACCATAGTTAAGATTAATTGTGATTAGCAGTGGCCTGTATTAACAATCAACTAACTATGGCTAGTTTAAGTAAACAGTCATTTCACATTGTACTTGAACTGGTCCAGTGAGTAAGGTCTGCCAGGGCATGAAAGTTCTATTGCTTCCAGTGCATGAGCAGCAAAATTGTATATGGAAAATACACTGATCTTCATGCTCCTCCCAAAAGGCTCCAAGCCCCAAAGTACTTTTATATGGCCTTCTGTCTACTAGCCTGACATAAACACCTGAGGCAGTTTTCATGTTTTGTGGGAAATTCACAATGAAAGCTTAGGATATGATGACCTGCAGTTAAAAGCAACTCACGCCAGTTGCCTTGTCCAATGGTAAAAGTTGTTTCTTAAGTACTGCACATGATCTGGTTGCACTCCGGTAATAACAACTGCAGTGAAACTTTCTTTGTTCTTTTCTTCCATGATAACATTGAGCAGGAATCGTTCATCATCATTAACAATATGGGAAGAGTCAGAAGGCTGAGAGAAAGGTAGATTAAAAAATTGAGGTTACATAACAAGAAACACGATTAACATCTTTCTAAAAGTTCATCATGGGATCTAGTATTAGGAACATGAAACCTACAAAGCTTATAGGTCTAGGCAAGAATTGATCCTATATTTTATTTCAAGCTGTATACCAGAAAACTAGCAGATACAATTCATATGATGTCCAAATACTAATAAGTGATAATATATTGCAAGAGAAACTTTCCAACTGCTTTGTATGTGAAAGCAAGCCACTCAGGTGCCATTGCATTACCTTTCTGTTTCTAATGTATCCACTGTATATAGCTTCTTTATTTCTCTCTTTATTTTCAAAATCTTCTTTAGAAAGGACAAGTTCATGAACATCTTGAGCATCTGCAGGCTTGCTTATCATCTGTTCAAGATTTTAAAAAATTAAGTCTCACAGTTAGAACTAACAATGGACACGATGATGGCCCTGGCAAGACAGAGCACTCCATATGTAGCAGAAATGCGCCACATAGTAGATGGAAACATCAACCGGTCTTTGTTCTAATACAACTTCTAGGTGAAGCTCATACCCCATCGAACCATGCCATGATGTACTAACATGTCAAGGAAAAGAATGAGTGATGTTGCCCCACCCCCAAGCAAACGTCCAGAAATGCAGGCCCTGATATGGAGTACTCACCTGTAGTGAGTAAAGCAACTTCATTACTTCAGCTTAGCACTTCCAAGTATTAGGCTATGGTCTATTTGGAAAAAGAGTACTAATGCTGACAGTGGGGTGGGAGAGGTCACTTACCAGAGGTCACAGAATGATGAAAGGGGTAAGGAGGGCAGCACACAGCACCCCTAGCAACCGGACCATGCTTACTGGACCAAGTTACAAAAAGATTCAATGTTACTTACTCTGGCTGACTGCCCAACAAAAAACGCTGCTTGTTTTCCGCCAACTCCAAAATATGATATGTCGCTGTTTAAACTGCGAGGTACGGAAGCAGGGCGTACATATCCTGAATGATCACTAATGTCAAAGTCAGATAAAATGAAATGTCTAGAACTGTTTATCAAGTGTTATTCAACTAAGTTTAAAATAATCACCACTGAAAACATTACCAATATGTAACTATTTGTGATCTAGATAAAAGTGTGTAAAATTTACTACAGCATGAATAGGTCAAAAAATATCCCTATCACATGTTCAGGGATACTAATTTACTTTATGGTATCTATTAAGATATTGCACATAATTATCACAATTACCTCTGTGAATATTACCACATATCTCATCATTTGCCAGCTTCTAGAAAGATGTGGCAGAACAGAAATGTTGGTATTGCTGATGCAACTGTTGCAATGTTAGTAATTCAAAAATACTAAATAAGCTTAATCACAAAATGTAATATATAACAGCTACTTTTTATTCATTGTTCACATGTTGATCATTTCTGGAAACATACTGCAGGATCTTTTCTAAACTTGCCTAGTCAGTTGAGAAAGCTAGATTTACAGGAGTTTGCAGACTCATACTGGGAATGTTTTGGGGCTGCATGCTGACATGCTGCCTAACCATGTTCCAACACTGCTTCACTAGTTTTGTCCCTGAATCTTTTCTTCTTCAAAGAAGACACAGCTTTCCCCCCACTTATACTGATCTCTACAGTTAACTGAATTTTAATATATTCACCATCAGATATGTTGATTCTGCTCAAACAGCAGATTGTCATGAGTCAGCCAGGGCTCAGCAATAGTGAGGATGCCTCAGGAGAAGAGAACTCCTCAGGACAGTTGACAAAAGCTCACCAGCAGGCAAATGAGCTGCAGGCTCATCAGGATTTACAGCCACTGACACCCTCCAGCCCTGGTTCAGCAGGTGAACCTCAGCTGGCCATTCCCAGCACACCAGTATCTCCTACAGCCTTAGAGCACTGCAGACGAAGACTGAGAACAGAGCTACAGACAAAATGGCAAAGTGTGTGTCTCCCGGTCCGATGCCAGCTGCTTGCTGATAACAAAGATGAGTAGCTGCAGGATTGCTTCTGAGCGGCTAGCTGCAATCCTGACCCTTAGGCATGTGACTTTAAAACCAGCCAAGAGAGGCTGTTAGGAGTGGACATAACATGTACTATAGACACTGAACCACTGACTCTGCCTTGTCTGATTCTTGGAATCTGACCTTGGACTGAACAACTCAACTTTGCCCGACTTCTGGAACCCTGACCTTGGACTGAATGACTTTGCCTTGCCTGACCGCTGACACCTGATACTCAGAACCTGCAAGCCTATACACAGTTATTAAAAGCACAAGATATGGAAGTCCTATACGAGTTTCCTAAATTCATCACATTTTTGTCTAAATATCACAAATATCAGAATTTACTGACCTTTCAGTGTCACCATGTCGTGTGAATTTTGACAACCGATACACAGCCCAATTATTAAGTTGTTTAGAAGTCATGCCTCTTCCATTATCGATAACAGCAATAGCAGGCTTTCCCTGGGCATCATCAAATAACTTAAAAAGAAACAGCATATAAAGATAAAGATACTATGAAACAATAAGTCTTAAAAATATTAGAATAATTCCTTAGTATCTTACCAGCTTTAACTGTATGCTTCGAATACCAGTATTTTGAGAAGTAGCTGATAAAGAGTTATCAATTAATTCTGCAAGTGCGAATGCTAAATTAAAAAAAAGGAAAAAAGAAAAAGTTCTCTTTTAACATGCATTCAAAAGGCAATGTCCCTTTGCTTTATCACTCTCCTCTTTGATAATAGTACCAATAGATGCTTATTAGAAACTTCGTATCCCAATAATTGACACATATTAACACAGATATAGTAAGCCACTACCATTAATCCCCAATCAAATATTAATTAATATTTGTATAGCTATCACAGTCTTAAAAGCAGTTCACAACAGACAACACTATAATGTAAAATCAAACCAAAAAGGTATAATGAGATAAATAAACATGGAAGAAAATGACCTCAGGTGAGAAAGAATTCAATGGCTAATGGGCCATCAATGAAATACCATGTTCCTTGTCTATGACAATCTATTTTCTGAAACTGATAGAGCAGGACCTGATGAACAGAAAGAATCTAACTGCTGGGAGTGGGAAGGGGGAGGGAAAGAGAAGGATTCCCAGATCCGGTACATTTAGTAAGATGCTAAAATATCTATAATGAAGTAGAAAAGATGACTGATATCACATCTGGAGATATCAGGACAAGAATTTGGAAATCACAGAATTCCGTTTCAAAACACAGATAGAAGAGAGATGATTTGTAAAGATGATGCAGAAGCAAAATAGAAAATAGGGCCCTCAAAAGATGTTGCTGCACATGACAAAGAACCTGACAGAGCAGTTGTTCTTCCTATGCATCTGGCTCCAAATAAGACCTTCACCCATTATACATTTCTGAGTGCCTCCACTTTCAGAACTTAGGCTGGCAGCATAAGCTAATGGACAACCTCCTCCGTAGTACCCCAACTGCAGAATTCCCTCTTCATACAAATCCACATGGCAAGCTGGAACTATCCAGTTTGTATTTTTAACAGTGATTGGACTTCACTTTGGCTGTTTGTCTGGCTTTGACTGAGTCTGTTTAACAGTTAGTGTAATTACATAGCCTAATGAATTGTAAAGACCTGGGTGAGAAGTATGTTCTAGAAACTATAGTCCCCAATATCAGGCATTATAGCAACTGGTATCCAGAATGCTTTCAGCACCCAAGGATGCTGGTTATTCAGTTCACTCAGAGAGGGAGGAAAGCAGGAACAAAGGAGAGTGGAGGCACCAAAAATGTTCCCTTCTCTTCCAAGATGCCTCCATTTTTTTGTTGTCTTTGCTGCCTGACAGCACCAAACCAGCAGCAACAAAGCAGCAAAAACATTCCTTTTTTTGTCTTTTTAGGAATTTGAAGTTTTATTAACTATGTGTAAAACACAGCCCCCCAATAAAACATTCAAAAACTTTTACCATTACTGTGATTCTCTGTGATTAATATTTACTATAACAATTCATTTAATGTCCGTGATGTAAATGTGTGTATGCCTTTAAGTGAGACTTCAGAAGCTAGTTTCAGTTTCCCCCTTCAAAGCCTGCACCGGAAGGGCCTCACTTAGTTCCAGTTCAGGATGTGTAGACTGTAGTTACAAGTGTGTGAGTGTCTGTGTCTTCCCCACTGGAAGAAATAAAGAAGCCTATTGTTGAAGCTGCCAGACTCTCCTGTGGGTTGGATAGATACGCTTATTTCTACACACTGGACTCCATGGGATATTACAATGTCTATTAAAATATACAAGAACTGTCAAAATGAAGCTCCAGGTCTAACAAAATTATAATACTTAAATTAATAATTAGTTAAATCCAAAAGATACTGCTACCTATTGTTACTATTTCACCAATATAAAAACATTCATACCAATGTATAGATCTGCGCTTGAGACGGACAATATCTGTTATCAATCCCAATAACACTAGTTTAGGTTGCTTTAATAAATTTGGAGAAAAGAAAGGACTTCTGGGGGGGGTAGTGTTTTAAGCTGTCTGAGCACAATCTATTTCCAGTGAAACAGAAAAGAGCTTGAATTGTTCAAACTTCAAACAGCCAAGAGGTGGAATGAGGAAAGCTCACTCATCTCTGTTTATTTGGAAAACATGAGCGAGGAGAAATAAAATCTAGAATTATCTACTGAGAGACAGAACAATAAAAGGAAAGTTCAGTCATACTGATTGAAAATGTTGAACCCACCAATCTAATATATTGCCCCACATGGATATTTACTATGTATCCCAAGGCCTTAAGATTTTTTTTTTAACAAAACTTTTTGCACCCAGGCATTCCATATTCCAATTCTGAAAGTGCCTCCCATGTTCTATTGACAACATTTCTGGATTTTAAATTCTTTGCATAACATCCCATGCTACTGAATAGATATCAAGAAGTTTTTTACTTGTAGCTACTGGAAGACTGATTTGAGTACTACAACGTACGATTTCAGAAGTTATTACTTCATTCTTTTTTCTATTGACCCAATCCTCCTCCTTCTCATCATTTGACCTTTGTGTTTGGTTACCATAAATTACAAATGAAAGTGCGTATTAATACACTGTATCTCTGTGTTAAAAAAGAACTACAGTTTTGTCAATATTTACACTATAGCCTGCCACTGAGCTATTAGTCTCTGACATTATAAATGTTTATTAAATATATAACAATGTTCTCAGCAAATAAGCTCAATTTAAACTAACTATACCCTAAAGATACACCATATTTTTAAAAACAGGGAGCTGAAAAGAAAATTTAAGTGCATATGTAAACGTCATTGTGGTTATATGACCTAGTGAAAAGAGCTCTTTGAAAAAGCTTCTGAGAATTCTACAGGAATGTAGAGGAGTGACGGGATTTGAGATCAATCAGCCCAAAACAGAAAAAAGAGGTTTTAACTTTCCATAGGAAGAACACAGCATATTAGAAAACTACAAGAGTTGGCAATAAGAACAGCCCTGTATGGATCTTTGGACTATGGAATATTTTAAAAAGAGACAGAGGAGTAGAGCCTTTTTAGTCTTTTGTTAGTATGTTAATGGCTAACAATATAAATATTATCTCGCAAATTAATTTTCCATTACAAAAATATACCAGCTGTTAGTTCCATGAAAAAATCTCAAAGCTAGCAATGAGAGACGAATACTTTTCTGGGAAAGAATCAAGAATATCCTTTAATATAATCTACATTGCTATCTATCTAGGCAACAGAACTGCCTACCAACTTCACGAGTTTTACAGTGCAATTCTAAGGGGGAGATGAAAATCCTAAGGCAGCCAACAAGCCATTACACTGGTGTATCTCAGAGGTACACTCATGTAAGTTGGAGTTATGTGGGCAGAGCACCCCAGTGCCACTGTGCTGCTCTCAGCCACTGCTATAGCCCCACAGTGGCTGCCCATTGGCAGGCTAGTGGCACAGGTCCCTGCACCAGTGTGGAAGTGGGTGGGCTGGGGGAGTGCCCATGCAAGCCAAAAACTCAAATGCGCAGCTATGCGGAAAAAACCCAGAGGAGCACAGGATGTCGACTGCAGGTACAACCAATCACCTCCCTCTTCTGCAGTGGCCAAGGCCCCTCCCCAGCACCCACTCAGATGTATGCTGTGCCATGGAAGGCTTACTCCATCTCCCCATGGCCCCAAGGAGGTGGCAACTTGAGTCATCAGACTTCACTATGATTTGCAGTTCAGTAATGTCTAGGTTGAGCCACAACTCTGCTTGGTTCTGATTGCATGACAGGAGCCCCTTGAGGGCTGTCTAATGACACCTCTGACAGCGAGGGCTCTGACCCAGGTATGCCCACGACTGAGTGGCTGCGGATGGTTGTGCAGGTGGCACTGGACTCATATCATACACAGCAGGGGACCAGCACCACCTCACACCTGACTTTCCCCCCTACTCAGCTTGCTGGTTGCTATGTGAAGGGGAGATTGGCCAGTGAATGGGCTGGGTGAATGAACCAACATGGTATGGTGGTTAGAGGGTTGGACTAGGATCTGGGAACCTCAGTTTCAAATCCCCACTTGTTTCATGGAAGCTAGCTGCATGATCTTGGACCAGTCACACAGATTCAGCTTAACCTATCTCACAGGGTTGTTGTAAGGAAAAAAATGGAGAGAAGAATTTTGCTTTGGATCCTCATTGGGGAAAAAGGTGGGATATGAAACAGAGCAAATGAATTAAGTAAATAAATAAATAAATGTGTGCTTGCTCTGGGGGGGGGGGGCTCTGTCACCTAGTATCACTGAGAGGGTGGGGGATCACAGGGTCCCTGGAGTCAATGGCTGTGTGGGAGCCAATGCAGTGGGCAGACTCGATGTTTTTGGAGTGGAGTGGGCACTGGTAGGGGAGACAGGTAGCTAAGATCCTGGATGTCGTAGCAGGGAACTCAGAGCCCTTACTGAGGCCCTGCAGTGGAAACCAAATGGGAGTGGCTGGAGGCCTGCCACAGAGGAGGAATGCTTTCTACTGGGCCATGGAGAGAATATCCGCATCTGGGGTGGCAGCTGCCAGGCACCTGGAGGGACTGCTGAACGTGACAGCCAGATGTGCATTGAGAAAGGGTGCACTCAAATGAAATACAGGATCCCCCACTAAGAACAACGGCCAATGCTGGAATGCCCACTGGATGTACTGGGAGCCAGGAATGACAATTGATTTTCATGGGCTCCATTGAAACACATTTCTGCACACAAAAGTTACAATGAGTGCAGAATGGATTTAGAATTACAGTCTCTGGGTGCAGACAGATTGCTCTGGGACTGGAATAACAGTGCCAGAGTGGAATGACAGTCATCCTACTCCCAGAACACCTCTGCTGCAGAGGAGGCTATTGAGTGATTCTGTTGGTGGCGCTGCATGACCCCACATCTGAGCCCACCCCAGTGGCCCCCTCTCTTGCTCTGCTGGAGGTGGGGTGGCCAGGGGGATGGCCCAGGGGTGTAGCTGGACTGACAGGAGGAGCCCCCAAAGATGAGCAGCAGAGACCACTGGCTGGGTGCACTCTCCTTGTCATCTTCCCATGCTTCTTTTTCTGTGATTGCAGCCTATGCACCATATAGGTTGCATGGTCACTGCTGGTGGGAGAATCCTGGGGCCCTTGCCAGCTCTGTCAACTGCCCAGTTACTGACAGGCAGGGCTCAGTTCCTTCAATGGGGTTTGGGGGATGCCCTAGGCATGACGCCTCAATACATGGCCCCAACACTTAGCTGTGACATGCACAGGGCTCGGTCCCTGCTCCTGCTGACCCATGACTGGTTCTGTATGTTCTAGGCCTGCTACTGCACCTTGTGACCTGCATGAGACGTGACAGCATGGGTGCTGGGATGCTGGCACAGTTGTGGCCCCTGTGACCTTGCTTCTCAGTCTTCTTCATGCTTCCCAGTCTCTGTTGGACTCCTTTAGGGAGCAAACTAGCAGTGCCGTGATTACACTGGCAGTCAACTGCCAGAACACAGGTAGCCCTTAGGATTGCACTGCCCAAGATGCAAATGCCATATCTGTGCTAGCATTGGAAAGTTCAGTTTGGCTGAGGAAACACTGAAAGCAGTAATACTGGGTTATGTAAAAGGTAGCAGAAGGAGAACAGGAACAATTGGAGAGCAAGGGTTTACTTTGGCATGTCAGATTCAGCCAGGGGAATAGCCAGAAAATTGTTTGGTGGGGTGCAGGGAAATCTGGGGAGGGGCACCCCAACCACAACTGCTACTCCTTTTGCAGCAGCAGCAGAAGCAGCAACTCGAGCTCCACTGCAACCTCTAGTCCTCTTGATTGGAAATACTCGATTCTGGGCTGCTTTTCTGTGTAAGCCGGGGTGGTGGTGGAATCTCCGTCTCTCTCTATTGTGCAATTTTATTTTATTGCATATTTAAAAACCTATTTATTTTTCGGCTTGGAAAGCTTCCCTGAGTGTGCCTGGGGTCATTTTGGAACACTCACACACATCTTATACTTTTTCTTTAAAAAAACCATCAACCTGAATTTTTTTTAAAAAAAACAACAACCCAGAACTTTCATTTTTTTGGTCCGAGGGGGCAGTGCTCATGTCTGGGGGGGGGCATTGCCCCCAAATGCCCCCTTGGCTATGGGCCTGGGTTCAGCATGGGTTTTAACAATCTGAAAAGGATTCAGCTTTATTATTCAATAAATCATTTGTCTTAAATGCTAACAAAATTATTTCATCTGTCCTCAACATTTATAATTTAAAGAAAAGCTGAGAAAACTTACGTAGAGGATTTTGCCCTTCACTAGCATAATATTCATACATTCCACTTTTCACAAGTGTATCATAATGTGGCAGGAAATCAATACGCTCCTTTGTTGCGGAGGGGAGTGATTGATCAACTGACTGTAGCAAATAGAAAGTCATCCTGTCTTGAACAATTCCACCTGCAACACAGGCATAAAACTTTAAAAGGAAAACAATTTCATCATCCATATTTTTTTCTTAGAATATAAATCAAGTTTTTTTTAATTTGTTCAATGATTTTAATTCTCCTTTAACTTGCAAGTAAACAAATCAATTCACCACTTGTGGAAAAATCATATACATCTAATCAACCAGATAACTAAATATTTGATGTGGATATTCTTTCTATTGCAACCCAGAGCAACTACCTAAAATTTGCAGCATTGTCTCCTTTAAAAAAAGACACTTGAGACTTTGCAGTATTTTCCTATATATTTCAAAATCCCATTGTGATATTACTATTCAGAAACAAATAGCCTTTTGATAAAGACAACAAACTCCTGTGGCATCTCAAACACCAAAATTTATATTTTATTTTATATTTGTAGCATGGGCTTTCATAGAATTGAGTCTCCTCCATCAAATGACTTTTATTTTAGATTGTACCTGTCAAAGAAAATATACTTACCAAAGTTTTCACTGGTGATCTGTTTTCTGTTAGTTGTTGTGATAACAAATGTTTCGTCTGAAGAGATGCCAAATGCCTATAAACATAAAGAGTATATTTTCCATTGTATAAGTAATGTAGAGTTTAGTGTTAAAATGTTTAAAGTACTGTAAATCCTTACCTTACATAAATTTCTCTAAATAAGCAAATGAAAGGCATCAGGAAAGTGTTTGCCCCCATCAAACACTACACTGCTGACTTAAAAGTTTGTAAGGAGGAGGCTTATCCACCCTGGTCTTCCTAAGCAATGTAATGTGGTGAACAGCCACAAATTACTTTAAACCCACCCTACAAACACAGCAGATCATAAGAGTCCTCCTGTGAATGTTAGGTTTACTGCTACTCCACTTCCACTCTTAACCCTGGTAACTGGACCAGCTCTCTGCCATTATGATATAAAAAGTCTTCTTCTGAAACAGAAATGCATCTTTCCCCAAAAGACAGAAGAACACAGCAAAATCTGGTTCCTAGCTTTCTGGAATAAGCAAGATAACAGACAAGGTCACCATTATTCTGGGAAAATAGCTCTGTTACAGAAACTGTAACATGAAAAGGTGGTCTATCATCACATGCATTCTATGTTCCATAACATTCCAGCCATATCTACCTAAATTAGGGAACAGATTATGAAGCTTCTCTTCTCAATAACAATTCAGTCAGTGTAACTAGGGAAAAATACAAAGGGACAGTACCTTTCTCCAAAAAAGAAGATAAGTATAAGCACTATAGCTGTACCTCCATCTGATGCTTGGGATCATTAATACCACAAAGCCAAGGTTCTTTTTATCCCCTCTAACTTGACTAGGGCAACAACTGCTTGAAGAGACTTTATTGTTGATACCTACATGAAATTATTCTCAACAAACAGCTCTTCGTTTAACAGCAGCAACTATGTCCACATGGGGTAGTTGCCATTCCTCTCATCTGGTAGCAATACAGAAATATTGTTTCTGTTTTACTGGACTGTCACAGGCATAAATTCATGCTTCACCGAAGAGTGCACAATGTACTGGGAAGCATGTTCGTGCATACACCCTCAGGTTCACTAAATAAGGAGATGAAGCAAGCTGTGCATGTGGACAGAGTCCCTCCTTTTTTACATGGAAGCTTTGACAGACAAGGTTCCAAGTAGAGGTGCTGGTTCACAGACAAATTTCAAAAACAGAATTTGCAAAATATATTTTATTATGATCAACAAACGTATCATGAAGCTCTGTGCAGGACAAAACACTGTGCAAGCTTCCGAGTTCTCCAGAACTCTTCATCAGGCTTCATCAGAAAAGAAGTTGTTTTAAGGCACGGCCACAAAAGGTATAAGTTTGTAGTTTTAGTCTTAAAATGGAGGACAGGATGTGCTGCAGACTGAATTGGATTTATTTGTACAGTGCTAAGTACAAAACAGATTTTTCAAACTGCACTAAATGGCTGGGACAAGAAAGAAAAATAATGACACTCATTTAAATATGAAAGGGAGATGCCAGTCAAATGCCTTTCCAGTATGCCATTAAAAATGTCATTTAACAACATTAACTGTATCATTAGGTTTGTCTTCAAATCACCAGATAAAGTGCAGGAGGACACTAAGGAGGGAAGACAGCAGAACAAGCTGCACCTCTAGTCGTAGCCCTGAAAGCTCTGTATTTGCCATAGACTATAAACAGACATGGTTAGATGTTATCATCCTTCTCATTAATCTGATTCTCAATGTTTTCAGTGCAATTGATTTCACGTCAAGTATGCTTGGTGTTTTTAAGGGCCATAGCTATTCTCTGCATCGTCCCCATATTTTGGACCCAAGAAAATTTACTCCATTTTCCCTTCTGTTTTTTCTAAAAGACAGAAATCCACTAATGACAATCTGTACTTCACCTTCTCCCCAGTGAGAACCCAAAGCGGCTTACATCGTGCTCCTCTCCTCCATTTTATCCTCACAATAACCCTTTGAGGTAGGTTAGGCTGAGACAGTGTGGCTGGCCCAAGGTCACCCAGTGAGCTTTCACAGCACAAGGGGGGATTCGAACCCAAGCCTCCCAGTTACTAGACTGACTCTTAACCACTACACCACACTGGTGCTCCTGGATCCTTCTAACCCTAAATTTATTCTGATTTTTCACAAACAGTTGGCAACACGGCAGGGAGAGGCATGCTGTTCTGTCTCTGTTCAGAAAGAGACAAAAAGTGTTCTCACACCTAAAAGCATTTGGTTCATAACAATTTTCTGCTGAAATTCCTCACCATCTTGGAATAGCCTGTTTTATTTATTGATTCTGTACTGTATTTTATTACTGGTTTTTAAAATATTTATTGTGTCATTGATGTTATAAACCACCCTGAGCCCTACTCGCAGGGAAGGGCAACTTAAAAGTCCAAATAATAAATAAATAAACCCTTATCTGTAAATTAAACTTCAATTGTCCACTCCATGTTTCTTAATGGTGAATTTTCCATTCTGAACATGCTTAGGTTTATTTTAATGTTAAGGAAAAAAAATTGTTTTCCTAGACAATTCAATAATATTTTATGAAGCTTTATTTGCAGCTTTCTAACCTCTTCAAAAGCCTAAAATACAAGCTACAATTACTAGAATGCAGCTTCATTCTGCTCTGCAAAAAGTCTCTAAGCACCTAATCATGACACACTTGTTATGTTTGTTCTATATTTTAATTAGAAGTATTGCATCATTATTTGTATTGGTACTCATTTCTCAGCAGACTTCTGTACAGAACAACAAGTTCAAAACAGAGATGTATTTTAGTACTTATACAGCTGTACCAAAAGTATACCTTCAGCCAGGAAGTGGGGGAAGGGGTAACAAGGAGATGACAGGTTCCTATCTGATGCTGCCACCACAAATAGTAGGGAGTTAGCTCAGCAGGAGCTCTCCCCTCCTCAAGCTGCCCTTCCAGACTCATACTAATAGGCATATAGCTAACCCCTACCTTAATAGTCTATCTTCAGGCAAAACAAACAAACCCTGAAACTTTTGCTATCTTCCATTCAGCTCACTGTCCACTTTACAAAATCTTCATAGATGCCCATTTCCCCCCCCCCAATGCAAGTAAACTGCAGTAATTTCTTATGTTATCTTTATCTTGACTGGTTTCACACATACTTGGGACCTGTAACAATGGCAAACCCAATCTTCAAGACACAGATGCTGATTTATGACATCTATGTTCTTAGTATTCTTTGCACGTGAACTAGACATACAGCACTCCTAGCTTCCAGTTTCGTTTACAGCTTATCACATACTGCATTTTACAGGAAAGACAGCCTCACCCAACCCAAATTATCAGCATTCTGCTTCTTCTTCAACAACAATGGCATGTGCACAGTATACAAGGCAACAGCCCTTGCTTTTCAGGAAGACTGACTGGGTCAGATATTCAAAAAGCTTTGCATTTGTAAAAACAACTCAAGAAACTTTTGACACTAATAAAAGTTCCATACTATGGCAGGAAATTGCTTACCAACAGGATAAACGGTACAAATAGTAGAATCTATCACTGACATTAGCACAGTTATCAGATAAAGAAAGTGAAACATCTCAGCATCATTTGACAAATTAATTAACCATATCATAAAACTATAACCACTTCTTTTTCCTCTCTAAAGCACTGCAAATTGGCAAGATGGGTTGGAGTGGAGCTATAGCAAAAAAACATTGAGATTACCAATGCAGACTTCTATACCCAGTCCCGAGTGGTATGACAATTCTCTCCTTATCAGTTTGACTACTGATTCTATAGGCATATATTTCAAATCTCTTTGATCTGGCCTAGTGTTCCTTAGTTACTCCTAGATAGTTCCTGATTAAATGATATATTCTTATTCTTTCAGATATGCTTGCCAATGAGTCTTATGATAGACAGAAATCCCATGAAACCTCACACCCTGCCACAAATTTTGTTAGTCTTTAAGGTGCTACTGGACTCTTGTTCTTTTCTAGAAATACCAAAAACAGCCTCTTGCACTGTGTTCCTTGAAATCCCCAGTACTTTCAGACATCTCTACACCAGTTTACACAAAGAAAACAACTGTTCAAAAAGTATTTAATTACTGAATGTCCTAGCTAGAGTATTTAGAAACAGAGCTGGAAGGGATCCAGGAAATTCACAGATATCCCCCCTTGACCTGTGACCCCTGCTCTATACCAGGAGGAAGGGGAAGAAAAAAAACCAACCTTCCAGGATCCTTGGGCCACTCTCGCCTGGAGAAAAATTCCTTCCTGATCCTATCCTAACATGGCAATTGGCATTACCCTGGCTGTAAAAGAATGGGCCCCAAGAGCGGAGCACTGGCTTATCCATTCCTGTCCTCCCTCCCGGGATCTGCCTAAAGTCATAGTAAGCCATAGAATTAGCATTGCTGTCTAGCCTTTGCTTAAAAACCTCTTCAGTTAGAGTTCAAGAAAGTTTCAGATGTCGATGAAGTTTTCTGCCTCCCCTTGAGGTTAACAAACGAAACCCATCTGAATGATATTAGTAGAACTTTACAGGCACTTCCCATTTGTTCTTTTCTTACCATTCTACATAATATCAATGTAATACTTTATTTTGAATGCGGAACGATGTGTGCAATACTGTGTCTTATAATCCGGGGGGGGGATAGAACTCTAACAGGCTCCAGCAAGATGAGTCTCATTTATATTTATCACCGCTAGTGACCTTTTTATTGGAACAATGATAGACCTATCAAAGTATTTTAAAAAATGTATGGTATTGTATACAGAACTATGAAGTCTACAAACCGTCTGAATCTATATTTCACATGCTTTTCAGATTAAAAAACATATGCAAACGATCACCGCAGAACGCGCGGGGAGGGGGGAGGTGCACAGAGACGTTTGTGGTAACGCAGTGAAAACTTCTGAGCTGCGCAGAAAGCTACTTTACCCCTGAGGTCTGCAAGCAGAAGTGTCTCCCTAGAGTACCACTCCTCACGTCAATAAGGCAGACGCGGGAGGCTGGGAAAAGTCACCGACGAGGTCCCCCTACGAGTTTGCTCCTCGCGCAAAACTTTCAGACGCTAACGTCACCACGCCCTCCACTACGGTGGGCTTTCCCACCAGTGGCCCTTCAGAGGAGAAGGGGGAAGAGAAAGGGCTTCGCAATCATTTTCTCAGCGCCGTGACAGTCGCAGGCGCCCCGCACCTCCCTACACCGGAGAAGGCGCGTGCTCAACTTCTCTCTCGCTCTAGTCCCCCGTCGCTTGGCGCCTCCCCCGCGGCCGGAGGAAAACGGACCCCCCCCCACGCTCGTGCTCCACCCCCCCCCTCCGATTCAGGCGCTCAAGTTCACGTTCTAGAACTCCACGGCGTTCCGCGCAGTTTGGCAGGTGAGCCAAATAAGCGCCGGCGCGCGAGGCCAGGGGAAGCGGACCTCGGGAGGTGTCTGTCCGTCAAGAGATGCCGCACTTCAGCTCCCTTCACCTGGGATGCCATTTACCTGGCACACGGCGCTGCGGAAACCCTCATAGCTTCCCTCATGGCAGTTAAGAATTTTCTCACTGTCGTCCGACACATCTTGCCTCCGATCGTACACGAAGACCGTCAGGATGTTGCTGGCGCCGTCCCTCCCCGCTGCCATGTTGAGGCGCCGCGCTGTAGAAAGCGGCCACGCTCAGGAGACAAGGTCCCCCCCACCGCCCGGGCGCCCCTCTCTCCGCGGCGCCTAGCAGGCAGTTTGGTATTGCCCAGGAAGGGAGCGGGTTTGTTGGTCGCCGAGGAAGGGAGACAGGGAGGGGGCGGGGACTACATAACATCCAGATGCTGAGCAGAAAGGAGGGGCGGGCCTACGCCTCACGGGCAAAAACAAAAGCGTGGAGGAATTCATAGGAGGGGCGGAGCAGGCGGGGAGGAACAGCAAACCCGGAAGCGAAACCGTTCGCGGGTCTTTCAACCCGGCCGTCGGGCTGTAGAATGAGCCAAGGCTTGGAACGTCACGTCCGTTGCCAAAGCTGCGGTTTGGAACCGAGAAAAGCGGTCTCGTTATATGACGCACTCCCTTTGTCGTCCTTAGGCGCCTTAAATAATAAAGAAAGCAGTGCGGAGATACTGAGGCCGTTGGTACTACCGAAGAGGTCTAGCAAAAGTATGGGCAGGCGCTTCTTTGTCAAGTTAAAAGCTTGGTCGTAGTTCAGGCTCTACAAGGAGAATTAGGATTACCAACTCTGGTTCGGGAAATTCCTGGAGAGGGGGTCAGTGTTTAGGAAGAGCTGAGTTGTTTGGGCAGGGGGTGTGCAGAAGGAGCTCAATGGGGACGATTATGGTATGGCATACAGTCTGCCCTGCAAAACTGCCCTTTACTCCAGGGGAACAGATTGCTGCAGTCTGGAGATCAACCCCCACCTTGAAATTGGTAACCTTAAGGAGAGCAGACTTTTTTTTTCTCTGCAGCAGCAGATAGATATTTATAGGCATATCAATAGCCCTGATTAGTATGACACTTAAAGGCAGCTTTCCAACAAGTGATCAGCTTTAATGATGGTGATTCAACAGCTCAGAACAGACAACACAACATAGAGCAACAGGCTCTTATTTAAACAGTGCAGGCTAGCATAGCCACACCCACATCAGTGGTAACAACCAAAAGCATTGCTTAGATAAGGTCCAGTCAGTTTGCTTCCCTCCAGCACAATCCTTGTATCCTGATTGGCCTGCTGTGCAGATACCAGCCTGTCAATGGGGATGAAATCAAGCTCCGGACATAACATCCCTCCACCCTATGAATGGACTACCTCTGAACAGATGTAGTCCTTCAGATAACCCAGTGGTTGCCTAGACCATTGAGACCAACGCAGGGTCTCTGTCGGGGGTCTGCTCCTCACTAGTAGTCGGACTACTGTTTGCCTGTTCAGGCACCTGGGATTCTGTTCCTTGTTCAGTCGAAGCTACCTCCCTAGCTTCTGCAACCTGAGGAGTTTCACCCACCTCAACCTCTTGAGGCACTGGTTTGGCGGTTTGGCTTTCTGTTTCTTGGTTGGGGTGGACCATCGCGGCATAGCTGGTCAGTGTGGTGCCTAAGTTGCCTTCTGTTTGCACCACGTAAGACAGTGACCCAGCTACTTCTATGATGACACCCAGAAGCCAAAGGCGTCCCTCTCCATAGTTCCGGACGGACACTAAGTCTCCTGTTTTAAAAGACCTGGGAGTTTCCCTGTCCTCCCTCTGGGGCGGTCGATCTGTGGTGAGATCGGGGTGGAGTCTGTCAAGGAGGTTGGTGAGGCAGTGACCCATTAACAACACTGCAGGACTCCTTCCTGTGGCAGAGTGTGGCATTATGTGTTGGTAAAGAAGAAACGATGCCACCTTTTGACTCCAGTCCCCTTGGGTCATTCTCCCCAGAGCCTCCTTAGTTGTTCTCACCATTCTTTCTGCCTGCCCCTTGTGTTGCAGGATGGAATGGCGCGGATATAATATGTCTTATTACATCGTCCTGCATAAACTTTGCAAACTCTACAGACACAAATTGAAGCCCGTTATCAGAGACCAAAGTGTCTGGCAACCCATGCGTAACAAACAACTTTCGCAGTGCTTTTACAACTGCCAGTCGTCATTTTGCTCATGAGAAGCACTTCAAGCCATTTTGAATAGGCGTCTACAACAACCAAGAACACCTGCCCGTGAAATGGGCCAGCAAAGTCCACATGAATTCTGGACCAGGGTCTGTGTGGGTTTTCCCAAGGATGCAGAGGTGCCTGAGGGGGTCCAGTCTGGACAGTTGGCACTCATTACAGACCTTTACCCACTCTTCTATGTCGTGGTCTATCTGCGGCCACCAGATATAGCTCCGGGCAAGAGCTTTCATTTTCACTATGCCCAGATGACCCTTGTGTAGCGCCTCTAAGACCCATTCCTGTAAGGGAGGAGGCACTACCACCCTGTTCCCCCACAACAGACAGCCCTTATGTACCGACAGCTCTTTTTGCCATGTACAAAACACTTGAAATCCTAACCCTAACCCCAGAAAGGGCTGCAACTCTTTTTTATTCTGGGGTTTTGGGGCGTGCTGAATGGCAACAACCTTGCTCTTGGTGGGGTGGATGCCCTGCTCATCGATTAAGAACCCAAGAAATTTTGTGGCTGAGGATGGCACCAATTCCATATGGGGAGGCATCTGTGGCAAAGGTTAACAGCTTCCCCTCATTGTAATGCGTTAACACAGAGTTAGACACCAACAATTCTTTTATTCTTTCAAACGCTTTGTTGTGCCGCGGCCCCCAGGTCCACCGTGCCCCCTTTTCAAGCAGCTTGTGCAAGGGTTTGGCCACCAAGGCCTTGTGAGGCAAAAAGGCGTGGTAGAAATTTAAAATCCCCAAAAAGGACTGCAGCTCTTTTTTATTCTGGGGTTTGGGGGCACGCTGAGTAGCAGCAACCTTGCTCTTGGTGGGGTGGATGCCCTGCTCATTGATTAAGAACCCAAGAAACTCGACCTGGGAAACCTCGAACTGACATTTTTGTTTTTCAACCTTTAATCCCACTGCTTGGAATCGGCTAAGTACTCCCCTAATACGCTCTGCCAGTTCTTCTTCAGTGGTACCAGCAATCAATACATTGTCAAAATAAGACACCACCCCCGGCAGATTTCTCAGCAATCCCTCCATCAAACTGAAAAATACCAGGAGACACATTAACCCAAAATTGTAACCGATTAACTCTGAATGCTCCTCAATGGATCATGATTGTCTGTGCCTCAGCTGCCCTGTGGTCCAAGGGCAGCTGCTGGTATGCTTGTGCGAGGTCGAGTTTAGCGAACAGTCGCCCCCCCTTCAGTGAAGCCAATACGTGACTTATAATATGAATGGGTAAGAATGCTGCTATAATGCCTTGTTCAGAGTACATTTATAGTCAGCACAGATCCTGACTGAACCATCTGGTTTGATTGGCATTACAATGAGTGTTTCCCACTTTGCATAAGGCACAGGCTTCAAAACCCCTTGAGCCACCAGCTTATCTAATTCTGCCTCAATTTTCGACTTTAGAGCAAGTGGCATGGTCCTGTACCGTAACCTGATGGGTGCCACTGAGGGGTCTAGTTCAAACGTGACTGGTGGACCCATATATTTCCCCAGGGTTCCGTTGAATACTTCAGGAAACTCAATTTATTACCACCAATGTGGTCGATTCCGGACACAGCAATTGCAAGAGCCTCAAACCAGTCTAACCCCAGCAGACTGGCCCTCTGCCCCTCAGCCACCTGGAGACCTAGGATTCCCTTAAAACCCTTAAATTGTACCTCAAAATTGGTTTCCCCAGCCACTAGTATGTGCCGCCCTTGGAAATCTAAGAGATGCACTCCACTGGGTGTTAACCGGTGGCGGCTCCTGTGAGGAAACAAACGCTGGAATGTCTCTGTGGAGATGATGGTCAACCCCAATCCTGAGTCGACCTCCATCTCACATGGCACTCCGTCCAGCAGCACTGTGATGTGGATCTTTCTCCTGGTGCGATTTTGGGTGCTCAGGACAGTCGTAGGGCAGGAACGGCTGGTGGTCACGTTGCATTCTGCTTGCCTCCGTGCTGACGTCTCGCTCCTTCCTTGACATTCCCGGTGACGACTGAGGTGATCTCCTCGGACCTGCTGCCTTGCAGACTCTGGCCAGATGGCCCTGCTTGTGGCAGTTTCAGCACCATAGGTCATGTGCTCAGCACTGGTCCCACTCATGATTGCCACCACAACCTGCATATGACTGCTGAGGCGCTGCCTTCCTTGTGGTCCGCGGCGACTTCACTCTTTGCATCTCATGGAAGTCATCACCCTCGGCCTTGGAATCGCTGGTTGACTCATGGTGGACCGCCTTCTCTACCCACTGTTGCGACAGGCCGCTGGCTTGCTGGACCTCCTTTGTGGACCATTCGGCAGCATTGGCGGCTATAGCCTCTGCATAGGCTGTAGCGTAGGTAAGCTCTGTTCTGGCGTACAGCTGCTGCTGCAGACGCTCATCTCTTAGGGCACACACCAACTGGTCCCACAAGGCCATCTCCAGGTCAGAGAAACTCTACATTCGGATGGCTTTCCTCAGCTTGGTGACATACTCTGCGATTGATTCCACGACCTTCTGGTTCTGTTTGTAGAAAGCGTGGTGGCACGCAATCTGTGACGGCTTAGGCACATAGTGATTTTTCAGCTTTGCCTTCAGGTCCGCCCGTGACACCGTCAGAATGTCGGTTGGCACAACCAGGGACCTTGCCACGTCAAACACAGCTCGGCCGCAGGAACTCAACAGGACCACCGATTTCGTGGCCTCATCCTCTATTTGGTGTGCCCATAGATGGCACTCAAACCGGGTTATGTACGAGTTCCAGTCTTCCAGGCCTGGTTCAAACGCCTCGAACTTGGCACTGGCTGCCATCTCTCTTGCCGGTTCTACCGGTGGGTTGGCAGGGTGCTGTTCTGCTGGTGACAGAGCCGCGACTGGTTCTGCTTTGTCTGCCATTGTGTCGGTATTCAGTGGGGCTGCCTACCCGCTATATCCCATTCTCTTCACCACTGATAAGTATGACACTTAAAGGCAGGTTTCCAACAAGTGATCAGCTTTAATGGTAGTGATTCAACAGCTCAAAACAGCTCAGAACAGACAACACAACATAAAGCAACAGGCTCTTATTTAAACAGTGCAGGCTAGCATAGCCATGCCCATATCAGTGGTAACAACCAATAGCATTGCTTAGATAAGGTCCAGTCAGTTTGCTTTCCTCCAGCCCAATCCTTGTATCCTGATTGGCCTGCTATGCAGAGTAGCCAATCAGGTATTGCCATTCTGGATACCAGCCTGTCAATGGGGATGAAATCAAGCTCAGAACATAACAAGCCCAATGGAGGAGGAAAGATTATCAGACACTTGAGCTCTAACCAAACACTTCAGTCCAGTTTGGCGTTGGGGGCTGCAGCCCTGTGTATTTTTCCTTTCTGCATTTTCTAAGGAATTCAGTCCATGCTTCTGATTTTAGCCTTCAGAGTCTGATGAGAGATAATGAATGTCCCAAGGTCATTCCAGCAGTTAAGTAAAACACTGAAGCTGTTTTGAAGTCCCAGTTTCTGAGGGAAAGCAGTCAAAGACTTATGTTTTTTTTGAGAAGAGTCCATATTTACTTTGTGAGAACCCTGAAGTTGAGGGAAGGCCAATGTTCACCTCAGAAATACATACTTAGCTGCTAACTGCTTTCTACTACACAGTCAACTGTAGACTTATAACTATAGGCTATAAATGAATATAGTTTATATCCTCTTTCCTGAACCACCTTATTTGCCTATTCCTGGGAGTAAAAGAAGATACTGTTCTATTTCTGTTTCCCTGATGGGTGCCAAACTAAAACCCACTAGGTGGTGCCAAACTAAAACCCACTGTCAGGTGAAGGGCTGGGGTACAGTTGATACTGGTCAAGCTTTTTTTACTACACTTTCTTTGTTGGTGTTTTTAACACCCTGACCTTCACAGAGATTAGAACAAATTTAGGATTTGTGAAAAATCTCAGGAGTTGGTGGGACAGTTTGGGAATTCCACCTTTCAAAATCTCCCCCTTTAACTTGACACCTAAAAAGAAAGGTTTCTCTTTGCTCAAAAGCCCAGTTAAATCTGACTCTAGGGGGCAGTGCTCATCTCTGTTTCTAAGCCAAAGAGCCAGCATTGTCTGAAGACGTTTCTGTGGTCATGTGGCCAGCGTGACTAGATGCCAAGGCATACGGAATGCTGTTACCTTCCCACCAAAGTGGTATCTATTTATCTACTTGCAACTTCTTGCTTTTTTTTTTGGCCCCCTGAAGGGGATTTTTTATTGCATTTTCTATAAACTACAACGAAAAAAAGGAAGGGGAAAAACTACAACTAAGGGAGAAAGAAAAGAAAACCACTTAAAAACCCATGTATAGGAGATCATTACAACAGCTTATGTCAATTTTAGTCTATAATGCTATCATCACATTGAACATGGTTGTCTGCATTATATTAGTTATCTGTATACTTATTAATAATTATACTGTTTAAGGAAAAGCACAAGAGCATCCCCATTTAGTAATGCTTGTAAGGCACAAATCAAAGTTCCTCAGTCTTTATCTTATTTTATCCTTTCTCTTCCTCAGTCGGTAACCACGTTTAGGAGCCGCTGCCCCTTTTCTCAGAAGCAGAGCCCTCTCCGGAAGAGCTGTTAGATGATGTAGCCGTATCGCTAGATTTACTGTCTTCTTTGCCTTCCTCCCCGGACTCTCCCAGTTGCAGTCTCAGGAACTCACGCGCTTTGGAAACAGAGTCAATCTTTTCTTTTCTATCCTTAAGCTTAAAAAAGACCCCTTCAGGGGCCAACCATCTGTAAGGAATGCTGTTTGTTTGTAAAAATATGATCAATTCCTTGTATTCCTTCCTCTTCTTATTTCAAATGGAATGTCTTTTAAGATCCTGATGGTATTCCCTCCGATTTTCAAGGGTACTCCTGATGTTGCTTTAAGGATTTGATCCCTCACATGTCTCTTCGAGAATCTTACCACTATCTCACCAGGCAGATTATTCCTTTTAATGTAGGCGGAATAGGCTCTATAGACCACATCCATTTCGCTTATAAGATCTTCCGCTTTTAAATCTGCCATTGGAGCCAGCGCCTCACTCAGAATTTAAGATTCTCACCCTTGGCCTCTGGGATTCCTTGAAATCGAAGAACAAAGTTAGCTTTCTCCATTTGCATTTGCCAAAGCTGGGATTCAGAAGAAACTTGCTTCTTTTCCAACAACTGCATCCTTTTTAAAATCTTTTTTGATGCGGCATCCATTTCCTTCATCTTAACCTCTGTTTGCTCCACCAATTTTTTAGTTTCATTCAGTTGGAGCTGTTGAGCTGCAAAGTTCTGATTTAATGTTGTCAACTGTTGGTTGATATTCGTCATCTAACCAGTAGAGGGCGCAAAGAGTCAGCTAACAGTCTAGAAAGTTCAGTATTCTCTTCTGGCTGGGGGCTCTGGCTTCCAGGGTTTTTTAGTTTTGTTTGTCTGTCCTTCTCCGGTCTTTTCCCCGCCATGTTAGCAAATTGTTTACTTTTAAGTAGAGCCTGCTAAAGTCTCTGCTTTTCACCCAGCTGCTTTTGGCACTCTGGTGTATTTCCCAAAACAGCTTTCCTCACTTATACTTCAGCTCCCCCTTTAGAGAATGCTGCTTCGTTTATGCGTATGGGAGGGGCCCCTCCCCCGTTTGCTCATCTCGCTGTTCTCGGTGGAGCTTTCTTTTTTTACATTACATTACATTTGCGATTTATATACCGCTCTCTCCATACGGCTCAGAGCGGTTTACAGAACACATAGTTTTTGATCTATACTAGGGGCACAGTGATAAGGGGAGGTGTATGCCTAACATGACACCCGACAGCAGGATCTATTGGCTTCAGTGGTAGATTCTCTCTCTCTTTGGGCGAAGACATCTCGATGCCAAGGCATAGATCTTCTTGCGATAGCGACTTCTTCCGGAAACAGTCCCCTCAGCGCGTGATTGCAGAACTCGGCTTCTTGTCCAATCGGCTCCGGCCTCGCTGTGCTGCCACGCCTCTCTGGGACCAGTCTCCATGCTTGCGCTCGCCGCTCATCATTTTGCTGCTGTTGCTGCCGCCACCTTCGCCAGCCCATCGCCACTGCTTCAGCCACTGCTAACACCGATCCCAAGGGAGGGAGGGAAGGGTGCCCCCCGCTCGTAAGGAGCAGGTACCCATTTATCTACTTGCCCGTACAGGCTTCCGAACCGCTGGGTGGGTGGGAGCTGGGACAGTGGGCCGGGAGCTCACCCTGGCCACGGTGGGACTCGAACAACCGTTGGCTTGTTCGGTTAGATAACCTTGTAGGCTTTAATGCCTTGTGCCACCGGTCCCTATAATTTGTAATCTGAGTGTTATCATTTAACTCAAATCACTGTTCATTGTCGGTCCGAAGACCTCACCCAAGGTACGTGTAAATCGCTCGATCTCCAACACTTGTCCCAGTCAGCAGCTCGAGTTCCATTATGGACACACAGTGGATGGACCGTCAGGGCGGAAGAGCGCCTCAATTCTTCAGCATTGAGCTGGCAAAGAGGCCACCCTTCAAAAGCTCCATGGCTAGGAGCCTATTCCCAAGGCTCCTGGGGGGTGGTGTACAGTCTCCCCCCCTCCCAACCGCTGGTGCGCTGATCGCCTCCCCGGGAGCTCCCAGGGAGATGTCTGCTAGTGGGTCATCATTAACTGGAAGCCTCAACTTCTTGCTTTTGAACTGCTAGGCTGGCAGGAGCTGGGGCCAGAGACGGGAGCTCACTCCATAATGTGGCACTCGGGTCCTGAACTGCTGATTCGACTGGCTTTCGAGCAAGGGAAACGTTTGCCTTATATATCCATCATGTATTTGTACAGTGGTGTCCAGAAAATGTATTTCTTGCATAGATTGGTTCATTGTCAGGTGATGGTGGGGTGAACACAGTTGAATGCCTGGTGGAATTTGTCCAGGGCTTCTTTACTATATGTCAGGACAATAAAGATGTCATCAATGTAACACAGGTATAGGAGAGGTGTGAGTGGGCACGAGTTTAGGAAGCTAACAAATTCATACATAATAAAATCACAACTTAAAAACCACTAAAACCAACAAAAATACATAATTAAAACATGAATTTAACCATACAAAAACATAAAAACAATTAAAGCTTTGGGCAAGGAGATGCCACTGTGGGAATGCCAAACAAAACAAGAAGTCTTCACCTGCTGGAAGAAGACAGCAGCAGAAGGGGGCAGACTAGTTTCTCTGGGGAGAGTTCTAGAGTTTTGGTGCCATGACTGGACAGGTTGCCGCCCCCCCTCCGGATAAAAGAAGGCAGGGGCACCTGAAGCAGAGCCTCAGAAGATTAACATAGAGTTTGGATAGGTTCGTAAGGGAGTAGGTGGTCCTTAAGGCATTTACTTATTAATACTTATTAATTATTTATTTAAAACTAGCTACCTTTCTCCTTTGCGGAACTCAAGGCAGCTTACAATATAAATAAAACATTCTGAAAACAATAATTATGAAACCCATAAAACCACAGTTTAAAAACTCCAATTAGGACTGCCAAGTGCCAATAATAAATGCTAAAATCAACCAAAACACAGTCCTAAATAAAACTGTCTTCACCTGCCTCCTGAAGATCGACAATGAAGGGGCCAGACTAGGGTTGCCAGCTCTGGCTTGGGAAATACCTGGGGACTTTGGGGATGGAGCCTGGGGGACTTCAGATGAATATAATGCCACAGAGTCCACCCTCCAAAGCAGCCATTTTCTCCAGGGGAATTGATCTTGGTCAACTGGAGATCAACTGTAATAGCGGGAAATCTCCAGGTGCCACAAGGAGGTTGGCAACCTTAGGTCAGATGCGTCTCCCTGGGAAGTTGTTCCATAATTTTGGGGCCACCATGGAAAAGGTTCTCTCTTGTGTACCCACCAAATGAACATATTTAACTGGTAGGACAGTCAGGAGGGCCTCCTCCTGCGATCTTAATTCCCAAGCAGGAATGTATGGGAGACTGTCCTTCAGGTACCTCAGTTCCAAGCCATGCAGGAATTTAAAGGATAAAACCAATACTTTGAATTGAGCTCAGTAATGGACTAGTCACCAGTGTAATTGCTGTAGTATTGGGGACATATGTTGGCTCCAACCAGCAATCTAACCACAGAATTCTGCACTACCTGCAGCTTCCATAATTTGTTCAAGGGCAGCCCCAAGTGTAGTGAATTACAACACTCCAGTCTACTATGGAGTCTGGAGAGGATCTAAATAATTTACTTTAATGTACTGTCAGATTCTGACAAAGGGAATATTAACTCTCAAAAGGCTTGTACCCAAAACAGTTGGTCATTAAAGTGCTAATGGATTAAAATCTAGCTGTAAACTAGACCGTTTTCCAGATATTCCCTTGTAAGTGTTAATCTCTGCTGGAAGGAGCTTCTCTCCTATATAGGTGCCTATTTAAAATAGAACCAAAATTATTATCAGGCAGTACTGTCATTATATCCCCAAACTTTGATTTTTTAAACGTATTTGTAGCCTTGATCAATCAGGCAAGCAAGATCTTAGCTGGAATCCTTTTATGAGAAAGAGGCTAAATATTTTGACTTGCAAACAACTTTATTGTATATTTATTAAGCTAAAAATTCAGTCATGGCAATAAAGCAAAGTTATGATGTGACTAAAACATTTGACATCTATGCAGACATCAGTATTTTCTCTCATTTGTTTGAGGACTATACATTTCAGTCTTCTTTTTGTAGCTGTTTAGTATCTCTTGCAAGTTAGCCAATGGGTCTTCAGACATAAATTCATTAAATTGCCTATCAAACTTCGCATCCTGTTCCCTCAGGTACTTCTGGAATGAAATTATGTTAATGGGTCAAAATATAGTTCTTGGATTTTGTTTCAGTTACCTATAAGAAAAAGTCAAACTGCAAGACTCAAATGTTATTTGCAGCTTTCATAAAAAGAAACATGCTGATCCCCCCCATATCGGGTTGGTTTAGTGTGAGCACTAAATAGGTGATGCCACATGGACAAAAGCCTCATAACAGGCACCTACAAAAAGGCAGAAGCAGATGAAGTTGCCCTTCTGCTTCTTTAAAGGGATTGAGAAGTTCCACTGACAACAGGAGGCAAAGGGTGCCTTCAACCATTTCCCTTTCCTCCCTGCAGCTGCGTGCGTTGCATAGCTTTGGGCCATGCAGGTCTCCAGAACTCCCACCATTGCCTTTTGGGAGCTTACAAGGGAATGTGAGAAAGATCTACCTGTTTCACTGATGGTCCTTAGGATTCATCTCATTAAGAATGGTATTATAAGGAAGCAAAATACTGTTTGCCCATTCAGATGGCAGTGTTAGCTATTTGCATTGCTTCCAATCTAATATGAATATCCACATTCTGGGACAAGAACTGGATTGGTTTGAAGGGTTTGTTTTGATTAGTAGTTTGTTGTCTTTTTGTCTTATTTCCAAACTGACCAAAAAACCCCACCCTGAAACATCTCAGTTACCTTAGGCTCAATTTATAAAATGTAATAAGAGCTGGAATGCAAGCATTTGTATGGGAAAAGATACATTCGTTTTGATTACTCTGCTCCTCCCCACCACTCCTAAATTGGAAAGTGCACATGGACATACAAGCATGCATGTATCAAACCATTCATGAACTTTCATTGATGAAAAAGCATTTAAAGAACCACAGACTGGTGTTGCTTGGTATTCTTAAAATCTGGAATGATTGTTAATGTTAATATAGCATTACCTCTACATCCTCAATGTGAGTACATGTCAGTTCCAGAAGATATTGTAGATTTTCACACACTTTCCTGCTCTCTTCTGATGTTGTCTGTTTAGCCACTGGGTATCTGGAGAGTAAATACATCATAGCCACAATCCAACACAGGTGGGCTGAACCTGGTCTTAGGAATTTTTAGCAATATGATAAATTGCAGCCCTTGTTTCTTGTACAGAAGTCAACATGGATACTTGAGCAATGTCTAAGGAGCTGTACAGAAAATTGTTCTTGCATTAAACATTTGTATGCTATCTAGGATGACAAAATGAGGCCTATCAGGAAAAAGAATCATAAAAAGTTTTGGACATCCAGTTGTTTCTCTGCTAAAACATTAGCTAGGTGCCACCTGCTGGGAAAATATAGTGGGGGACTGATACTGCTGTGTAATGCTGCATAGAAAAGCTTCCTTACAACAGTAAATCTCAAGATTTTGAAGAAAAAAAAGAAGTCACTGTGACTCCTATCGCAACACAGTTAAATAAAATTACACTAGAATAGATGGAGCAATCTCCCTCACCCTTCAAAGTTCACTTTTAGTGAAGTCTATGAATTAATTTCCTTTCTGGAAAAAACCTAAACACACTTAACTACATTTGCTTGCATTCATTCCTTCTTATCCTTGCACTCCCCACTTTAGATTGCAATATTAAGGCAGGAACCTCTTTTTTGCTTCTTTTTATAGTGCCATGTACAGTGAAGCCACTGTAAAATAGTTTAATTGAAAACAGCTGCACAGATGTTTATGGAATCTGTTTCCAAATGTAACCCTATAGACTTGGTCTAATGGAATTTGTGAAGGAAAGAATTTTTGTCCATAAGGGGAACTATAGAAGATGGCTAAGAAAAGGAGAGAGATACCTGAGGAAAAGAGAAGAAAGCCATTTGAGGTGTATTCTGTGCAGAGAACAGCGAAGCCTGCTGAGTAGCAGGTTCTGAAGATCTACAGCACCACCAAGAGCACTGAAAGCTACAGTGCTAAATAATGCCAGCCAATCTGCAGGAAAGACTGTGAGGGACTGGGGAGAGTTGTATTAGCTTTGAGTCTAACTTTGTGTAGCTTAAGCTTGATTCTTTATACATGTCTTCTTTGGGAAACATGAACATTTACAACTTTTTTATTTATTTATTTTGCCCTACTGCAGCACCCTCTAGTAGAAGCACTGTTATTTTTTCCTCTTCACCCACCCTTCCATTAATCCACCCTGATCGTAATTTCTTCTCTCAGCTGGGGGTCTGCAGGAAGAAGTGGGGTACACAAATGTGCATAGCATTGCAACCAACATGAAAATATTCTAAAAACTGAAACAAAGCATAGGAGAGAAAGCATAAAAAGTGACAGAATGAATAAGCAAGTAAGAAAAAGCATGCAGGAAGTCATGTTGTTTACCGGCATCGAATTTCATGCAGCTCTTTCATAGCTTCACTGACACCTTCATTGACTCCACTCTCAAGCAAGCATTTATGTTTTTCCATCAGTTCCAGCTCTTTGGCACCTCCCTCTTCTTCTTCTTCAAGCTCCTGCAAGTAGTGTATGAATTAGCTCTTAAAAATCTTTTAATGGGATTGTAGTTTGTTCAGTGTTTACATACAAGAATGTAAACAGGGTTTCTCTCTTGAGAAAAAAAGGGGGAATAAAAACCAGTCTTATTTCAGTCCCTCAATTTACAAAAAGTTCTATTTTCCCTTTAAGGCATTTATTAGCAGGTAACTGCGGGCTAAGTATGTGAAGGATGCAAAGGGTTGTGTGACACCTAATAGTTCTGGCTGCTTCTTTTAATGTGAAACAGTAGCCAATGCACACAGTAACCACTGCACACATTGTTATTGGTGTGATATTGGGGAAAGGAATTAAATGAATTATTCCACCCCCACCCCCAACATCAAAAGGTTTTTACTTATTTATTTCATTTATAGGCCACTTTTTTCCCAACTGAGACCCAAAGCAGCTTACATTATTTTTCTGTATTCCATTTTATCCTCACAACAACCCTGTGAGATAGATTAAGCTGAGAGTGTGTGACTGGTTCAAAGACAGAAAGCTTCCATGGCGGAATGGGATTCAAACCCCAGTCTGACATCAGATCCTAGTCTGCCACCAGTTTGGTGTTGTGGTTAGGAGCACGGACTGTAATCTGGGACAACCGGGTTTGATTCCCCACTCCTTCACATGCAGCTTCTCAGCCCCACCTACCTCACGGGGTGTCTATTGTGGGGAAGGGAAAGGAAATTGTAAGCCACTCTGAGACTCATTTGGGTAGTGAAGAGCAAGGTATAAATCCAATCTCCTCCTCCTCTTATTCCTAACTGCTACACTATGTCAAAAACCTATTTGATGTATTTATTGATGGATATAATCCAAGTAAGCCAAGAGCTACCTGCCAGTGTCTGCACTTGTCAAAAAACTATTTCACTTACCCTCATCTTCTGCTGGCAAAGATCTTCAAGTTTTTGGGCTTCTTCCTTCAGCATTTTCACACAGCTGTTCTGGTCTGCTTCCATTGTTCTTACCTTAAAGAATGTGCTTTTAATTAAAAGCTATTAATAGTAGTAACAGGGAGAAAACTCATCCTCAAGAAGCATTTCCAACTCCAGCACAGAGCTATCCTTTATCTTTGGAGTTTGCATTCAAGTTGTAGAACATATAGAATGTCCCAGCAAGCTGTCCAAATGCTCATTAAGTATGGGGAATCAAGCATCTTATCAAACATGGCTTCTGAAGATTCTACATTTCAATTAAAAAACCCTGGACCACATGCAGACCAAAGTTTGAAAAATGCAGAGGCTGCATCTGCTGAACAAAATCAGAATGTAGCTAATAAGGTCGTCCATGATCTGCCTAGCTTACTTTACTTTTATATTATCTTTCCCCATTTCACTTACAGCCTACCTGTACATAAGTCTGTAGACAACATGAAACTACATAAACCTGCATCATAGAGCTGTACATAGGTTCTTGAGTATAGTATATAATGCAAAGGACCTCTGATGGGACAGAAGTACTGAAACACACACCTGTTCCAAGGTATCCTCTAAGGAATTCTTTTTCTTGGTAGCATTAGCAATCTCCTCTTCTGTCTTGTTTATCAGGTGAATAAGGGGAGTCTGCAGTGATTGTACAAATCATAGAAAATCATGATGATTTTTTTGTGTTCATAGGTGGAATCACATTGGTTTTACAGCATTTTTAGAACAAGTGAAGAATTTTAAAAAGCGGAACTTATACTGAAGTTGATAGCAGGTCCTACTCTTGACAAACCTGTTTATGAACCCACACTAGAAAAAAACCTATAATATTTGTTCATATAAGCCGCTTCTCTTCCCAATGGGGACCCAAAGTAACTTACAACATTTTCCTCTCATCTGTTTTATCCTTGCAATAACCCTATGAGGTAAAGTTAGGCTGAAAGTATGTGACTGGCATATATCCCCTAAAGTTAACATACTTAAGACAAAATATGAACAGGTAATATACCACAGTATTATGAACCAATAGTTGAGAGTACATGTCAATAAGCACAGTGCTTAAAGTTATTACTCTACATACCAAACAACAATTTTCTACTTGCCCTTGACTGCGAAGAGCAAGTTGTGTATGTTTGGAATAAGTTATGCTGTCTTAATAAATTTCAATCTAGTCCACATGCTCAAGTTTGAAATTGCTTTAAAAATGAGAATTTTCACTGTAACACATGCCAGCTTACATGAATCTGAGCTTTGTATTTGACCAGACAACTTCGCCCTGCATCAGGATTAAACTTGATCTCAAAGTCAAAGCCACCAGAATTCTCTGAATTTATAGGAATTAGTTTCAGCTTTCGAGCCAGTTTATGGTAGTCGGTTAACTGGTTTTCAATCTGTTATGGAGGAAAGGGAGAGATAAAGAGAATACAACTTTAAAGCCTTGTAATATTTTCCTTTAAAAATTATATGACAGTAAAAATTACTCCATAACCATGTATATATTTGGTATTTCAACAAAAAAAACACCTTTTCATATTGTTTTAAAGGGAGTGATTTAAACATTTCAGTAGTAATTTGACTGCTGCCTAGACCTTCGTAGAATAGAGATCAGCTTTATTTGCAGTGGTCCCAATCAAAAACATGTGCTGTTGCAGCCAAAGCAGACTCCAGTGCCTTGGAAACATAACAAAATTGACCAAGCACCACACTGACTGGCTTGCAAATTCCTTGATCAAGACTAGGAATATATATAGTGTTGTTCCAAAAACTGTGTTTCTGTCAGTTCACGTACCGCCTCTTTCCCTCTAGCATAATTTAATTCTTCATTCCACAATTGATGCTGTTCTGTCTCCAGCTCCTTGGTTAATTTATTGACTGCCTGTTTCAATTCCTCCCTTTCACAGTTTAGTCTTTCAATATCTGCTACAGAGTACTTTTGATTATCACAAATATGCTTCAGACGAATGTTTTCCTGTTTTAATGCTTCAATTTCCATGGCTAAATTGGAAAAAAAGACAAACATAAAACTTTGTTAGGAACAAAGAATGAAAACTATTACAAAGTTACAGGCTCCCCACCCATCTGGCAGACTTAATCTGCATTTTATTTTCTTGGGTTAATATTAGGATTCCACTTAAGCGTGTGAATAAAAGTATCCTTACTTTTCTGACATTTGTGACTTCTTGAAAGGCATGTGAAATTAACAGTGTTATAAAAGGAGAGACATTTAAATCATCTGGGATTAGGGGTTGTATGCTCCCACATAAGCCTGCCAGACAGTTATGATCCTCAGAGGTTCTGCTATGTACACTCCACTTTTAGAGGAAAGGTAGGTGCCACTATAGAGCATATTCTGTTGTGGCTTCTTGTTTCTTTATTCCTGCAGCATTCACCTGATTCCCCATACTTTTGTTGTTTTACGTGTTATGTGAAAACATTTTCCTTTGATCAGGCTTTTGCATACAAATTGTGCTTATGCCTTCTGTCGGATTTTGCTGTTGCTCTTTTGCTTAGTTCAAAAGTTATGCTCTTATTTTATAATTGTGTAAGCTGTCTTGAGCATCCCCCTAGTTTGTGGGCAAGAATATAAGTGTATTTAGACTGTAGAATTTCATATTCCTTCAACCAAGAACTAAGTTTTTAAAAAAGTTATTGAAAATTAGCATTTGGGTCTTACCAGCAGCCTCAAGCTCTTCATCAATATCCTTTGACTTTTGACCAATATTGTTTGAGTGCAATTCCAGGTTGGCCATATAAGCCTCATATTTCTGAACATCTGCCTGTAAAGATGATTTCAATTTCCGCAGGGTCACCAGGCGATCCTTTTACATTAAAAATGAAGAGATGGAAGAAATTGCAGCAAAATTAATTTTTTAACAAAAAGCACAGGAATTCTGTCCTTATATATATTTGAATTTTGGTTCCACCACATTCTATGCTTGCCATAATTGATTCGGCTCAAGAACTGGCAGTCAGAAGACACTGGCCAGGGCTGACTGGCTGCTTCGCAAAGTCCCGCCCCCGTCAGTGTTTTCAGCTCAGTCTGCTCCAGTCCTCCGACAGGAGAGGACCGTCTGGAGTGTGAGCGCAGGGACAGGCCCTCAAGGCTGAGGCAAGTGAGAGAAGCCCTTTTCTGCCCCCCCACACCATCCCCTGGGCCTTCTATGAGGGAACTAGGCCCAGAGAAGGTCTTTTCCATCCCCCACACCCCATCCCCTGGGCCTTCTATGGGGCACTAGGCCCAGAGAAGGCCTTTTCCGCCCCAACACGCCATCCCCTGGGCCTTCTTATGGGGCACTAGGCCCAGAGAAGGCCTTTTCCGCCCCCAACACGCCATCCCCTGGGCCTTCTATGGGGCACTAGGCCCAGAGAAGCCCTTTTCCGCCCCCACACCCCATCCCCTGGGCCTTCTATGAGGGAACCCAGAGAAGCCCTTTTCCGTCCCCCACACGCCATCCCCAGGGCCTTCTATGGAGCACTAGGCCCAGAGAAGGCCTTTTCCGTCCCCTACACCCCATCCCCTGGGCCTTCTATGGGGCACTAGGCCCACAGAAGCCCTTTTCCGCCCCCACACCCCATCCCCTGGGCCTTCTATGGGGCACTAGGCCCAGAGAAGGCCTTTTCTGCCCCCCACATCCCATCCCCTGGGCCTTCTATGGGGCACTAGGCCCAGAGAAGGCCTTTTCCGCCCCCAACACGCCATCCCCTGGGCCTTCTTATGGGGCACTAGGCCCAGAGAAGGCCTTTTCTGCCCCCACACGCCATCCCCTGGGCCTTCTTATAGGGCACTAGGCCCAGAGAAGGCCTTTTCCGCCCCCAACACGCCATCCCCTGGGCCTTCTATGGGGCACTAGGCCCAGAGAAGGCCTTTTCCGCCCCCCACACCATCCCCTGGGCCTTCTATGAGGCACTAGGCCCAGAGAAGGCCTTTTCTGCCCCCCACACCCCATCCCCTGGGCCTTCTATGGGGCACTAGGCCCAGGGAAGCCCTTTTCCGCCCCCACACACCATCCCCTGGGCCTTCTATGGGGCACTAGGCCCAGGGAAGCCCTTTTCCGCCCCCACACACCATCCCCTGAGCCTTCTATGGGGCACTGGGCCCCGAGAAGGCTTTTTCCGCCCTCGACACGCCATCCCCTGGGCCTTCTATGGGGCACTGGGCCCTGAGAAGGCCTTTTCCGCCCCCACACGCCATCCCCTGGGCCTTCTATGGGGCACTGGGCCCCGAGAAGGCCTTTTCCGCCCCCACACGCCATCCCCTGGGCCTTCTATGGGGCACTAGGCCCAGAAAAGGCCTTTTCCGCCCCCAACACGCCATCCCCTGGGCCTTCTATGGGGCACTAGGCCCAGAGAAGGCCTTTTCCGCCCCCACACCCCATCCCCTGGGCCTTCTATGGGGCACTAGTCCCCAAGGAGGCCTTTTCCACCCCCACACGCCATCCCCTGGGCCTTCTATGGGGGCAGTAGGCCCAGAGAAGCCCTTTTCCCCCACACACTGCCTACTGCCCCCATAGAAGGCCCAGGGGATGGTGTATGGGGGACAGAAAAGGCCTTCTCTGGGCCCAGAGAAGTCCTTTTCTGCCCCTCTTCCCTTCCTTTCCCTTTTTCTTTCTTCCTCTCTCCTTTCTTTCTCTCTTCCCCCTATTTCTTCCTTCCTTTCTCCAACCCTCTCTCCCTTCCACCTCCCTCCCTTCCTTTCTAGGGCCCGTTGTCTTCCACCACAACGGGCTTTGCTCCCTAGTATTTTATATAGCTGTCGTAGTTGTCCCATGCCCATGCAGCCATTACTAACAGGTTCATTTTCTCTTTCCTTCTCACGCTTTGCAATCAATTCATTCAGGCTTTTTTCTTCGGCTTCTAGTGTCTCTACACGATTTTCAGCTACTTGAAATAGATCCTCTGAAAGAAAAGAAGTAAAACCAAAACAACCCTACTAAACATTCTGGTTATACTGAATACAAATAACCTACTAGGAAGCAAAAGTTAGTGTTTGCTTTTGTAGATGCCCTTACAAATGCCCCCCCACATTACACTTATTTTATACAATAAATAGAATTAAACATTTACTGTACATAAAATCTTTCCTGCTGTATCTCACTGCAAACCTTGTTCCCAAGTGTCAGAGGACCTGTAGAAACATAATAGTATATGATGCAGGAGGCTGCAGGCTGAGCGGAAAATCCATGGAAACTGGGGATCTCTCTCTCCACAAGCAGAAATTACTTTTGTAAAACACATTTGGATCCAAGCCACTATATTAAACAACAGGGACCTGCTATCATCTCTTTTTGTCCAGAAAGACCAATTGGGTTATATCCAGATTAAACTGGCACTTTCTACCAATTTCCCGGATCCCCCCACCATGTCAGGAGCATTTTGTTGAGATCAATGGGCCACAGTGGGAGGAAGGGCAATGGAAAGTTCCATTCTGCCATTGGAAAATTCAGTCTGGATTTAACCCCATGTTTTCAAATGATAACCACTAGGAATGTGTGCTCACACATAGCTAGTCCTAATATATATCTGAAAAATACCTTATCTGTATTTTCTGAATATATTTGGGGGTCCTGATGGTATCTGGGATTTTCCATTACACTGGGAAATGGGTCCTGAAAAGTCCCAGAAATATTTGGGAGTAACCAGGAATATCAGGAGCTAGTGTTTGAAGGTTCCCAGGACTCTTTTCCCTTAATTTTTTTCTGTGTATCTGTGTCTTCCTGAGGCTTGGTATCAGCTTGCCAAGTTGGTTTGGCTTTGATTCTGTCCTTTGACACTGGTATTGTTGATCTTACAACATTGTGTTCTTTGCCTGAGTTGGTTTGTGTTGTTTGTGATTTGCTGTGGATTCTCTGACTTTACATTTGTTGGGCTTTCAGCAGCAGTCCTATTTGGTTTATCTTGGTTGATTCTCTGGTTTGATATTGGCTTGTATTCTCAGGTTGTTGTGTCAGGTTTGCCCAGGCCCGTAGCTACAGTGGGGCTTTTGGGGGCTCTGCTACCTTTCTTAAAGGCACAATCCCACAAGAATTTCTTCTGTAAATGCTTTTTTTCAGTCATTTAAAAACATTTTTTTAAGTAGTGAGCTCATTTAATCAGAGTGGGGTGCTGTAGTTGACTAATTCCTGCACTGAGCAAGGGGGTTGGAGTAGGTGACCTCTAGGATCACTTCTAACTCTGTATCAAGAAACTGGTCTCCTTTAAGAGAGTTTTTCTGCCTAAATTTTTGCTTTCTTGACTATAGAAGTCATTACCCCCACCTGTCAGTTTATCAGAATTGTTGCTTAGGCTGGCAGACGTGATTAACTTGTAGCAGCTGAGAATTGTCATCTAAAGTGGTTAACAGCTTGCAATTTAGAGATCTATCCTGGTAACAGCTTTCTTTTGACTAAATGGTTAAGAACACCTATATAGAACAGACAGCTTGAGAAGACTGAGAGAGAGAGAGAGAGAGAGAGGAGATTGCCTCGAAGCTCTCTTCAACTTCTACCTTGTTGCTATGCTTCCAGAGACTCTGCTCATCAGGAATGTCAGTTGAGATACCAAAGCTATGCGCCTGATACGAAAAGTAGTGAGTAGAATAGCCAGCTAGATTTTTTGCTTGTTTGTATTCCTTGCTGAACTGTATAATTCTTTCTCCTATATGTTGTTTGCCCTTTGTTTTTATAAATAAAGTTTTATGTATTTTTATACAAATTGGAGTGAGTTTACTGGCTAAACCTAGATAAGTATTTCCAGTGTCATGCCTACCATCTACCAGAAAATTTATCTCCCCCCCCCCCGCACTTTTCTCAGCCTGCTTTTGTCACACTCTGGGGCTAAGATTTGCAGAAGTCTCTATACTTTGATTTTAAAAGGCTCAGTTCCACAGTAGCTGAGTCATAATCCTCAGAATTCTGGCTTTTCTTTCTGTACAGAGAACTTCAGCCCCACCAGAAAAAAAATTGCCCCAGAATCCTGGCTATGCGCCTGCCACGTTGCCCCAAACTTCTGCTGGCATTCCCTAGTTCTGCATTGGCTCTTTGGGCTTGTTAGTTTTATATCCTCCGAGAAGCTTTTGCCTAGTGGTTGTTTTGCTTGCTCTTGTGGCTACTGTTTGCCCTAGAGAAAGCACAGAATCTTCTTCATCGTCTCTGTGCATCACACCCATGGGATTATGTGCCTGCGCTGATCCGAATTGGTGGTATGCAAAGCTCACAAGAGTTTTTCACGCCTCCCTCCCAGGCATGCACGGGAGCCCCACTGCGCATGCCCAAGGAGGTGGGGTGCAGACATCCCGCCAGTTCTCTTCTGACCGCTGCGCTGTTATCAGCTTGTTTCTGCCAGTTGGTGAAGAAGCATTCGTTTTTTCCTCTCATGAAGGATTGCTTAAATCGTTTTTTTTCTCTTCTTACTATGTTTATTTTATTCTTTACTAAAGGGAAAAAAAGACTTTTCTTTGAGGGTTGCTGCTACCTCAGGTGGCTTCCCGCCCCTCCATCTTGCTCTGAGGTAATTTTTATTTCATCTCATCTGAGGGCTTTTTTCTTTTTGTGCCATTTTATTCTTTTATGGCCGAAAAGTGGGGGTGTTTTAAATGATGTGCTGGCTGTGGCAGTAAACTTGCTCCTCGTGACGGCCACACACTCTGCATCCTCTGCCTTGGAGAGACTCATTGCCCAGATGCTTGCCTCCATTGTGCAAAGTTCTCTAACCAGACCCGCAAGAACAGGGCTGCGAGGCTTTGTGTAGCACATTGGGAGTCTGCATTGACCCCTTTGCCTACCGGAGAGATGTCCGCTGAAGACCTTTCAGAATCTCAACAGATAGCACCTCCGTTGATGTCGGAAGGTACACCGGTATCGAATCCCCTTCACCGTGCAAAGTTGGCATCGATTGGGGGACCATCTTCTAAGCGTTTGGTATCAAACGAGGCTTCTTCCACCTCTATGTCAGCCAAGAGGAAGAAGAAAGAGAAGCATGAGAAAAGGAAGTCTTCTCTTACTGGCAACTGTGCGTAAGTCTCAGAGTCTGAGTGGCAACAGAGTGCAAAAGGGCTCTGCATTGCCCCCTCTTCAGCGGGTGCAACCCGACGTTAATGACACTCCTGTACCGGAGCTGCCTAAGATTGAGTTATTGGATTCACCCATATGGCAACTGAACCCCCTGGTATTGGAGGTCTCAGTTGACACCGGACCAATTTCGGCCTCGCCATTGGAAGTCAAGGAGGTTGTCCCATGTCGATCTTGTAAAGATCGTTCCCCGTCAGCTGTTTCTTGGGCGAGCGATCGGTCTGGACCAGATTCTCGATACTGTCTATCGCGATCCCCCAGATGCGAGGAACATAGATATCAATATGAGGAGTGCCCTGAGTATCATTGTTCCGGACCCAGGCTCTCCTACTCGCCTAGATGGGAGTCGAGACTGCACTCCCTGACCTACTTTGACCCACCTGTGCCTCCTCCATGGGACCATTGGCAGCACATGCCTTATTGGTTCACCTCATATCCGATGTCGACATCTATGCTGTGCCTCATGCCTAGAACTCATTCAGAATGGAACTGTGGGTCGTGCCATTCACGCTCTCCCCACTGCAAATCCAAACCTTCCACGTCTCTCTCCAAACCTTCGGAAGAACCTCATCGTCCACCCTCTACTCTCCGTTCCACCCCTGCTTTACCACTGCAAATTGCCCCAATACCAGATAACCCTACAGTACCAGTATCTCCTTCCAAATCTTCCGTCTCTGGTGATTCCAAACAGCCCGGGTCGCCTGAGGATCCTTCACCAAAGCCTACGGTGTCAGACAATCTGCTGATCTCTCCTTCGGAGGATCTTTCTTCATACGGAGATTTGGTTAAGAGGATGGCACATTCCCTGGGCCTGTTGATAGTCCAACTCCAACCTTCGGTGTCAGATGCCGTCTTCAATGTTGTACAGCTAGATACCTCCACATCGATCGTCCTCCCGATGTCGACCGTCCTACTACAGGCAGCGAAGGCTCAGTGGGATAAACCGTCTTCTGCTCTGGTATCTTCCAGACGTCTGGATCATATGTATCGGATCCAAGAAACGGAGACTGAATTCCTCCATATCCACCCTAAACCCAACTCCATAGCCGTTTCTTCCACCTCAAAAAGTAAACATACCCTCGCTACTCCTTCTGATAAGGAGAGCAAGAAGTTAGATTCCATGGGTCGCCGATTCTACTCAGCCAGAGCTCTCGGCATCAAGACATCTAATTATATTGCTTGTATGGGCTGTTACAAGTATTCACTCTGGGAGCGCTTTACCGACCTTCTGACCTCAGTGCCTGAAGACAAACATCAGGAGGCAAGGAAGCTGCAAAAGGAAGGGTTGCTGCTTTCTAAACAAATCATCAATTCTTCAAAACATGTTTTGGACATGTTTTCTAAAACAATGTCGTCTGCGATTGCCCTCCATAGGCATTCCTGGCTTAGGACCACCTCACTCCCTGCTGACACCAGGGCATACATAAAGGACTTACCGTTTGACGGCCAAGGTCTTTTCCATGCGTCCACTAATTCGACACTCCAGGACATGGATAAGAGCATTAAGGCCTTGAGGTCGCTGGGGGTGTCTGCCCCTTCTAAACCCTTTCATCCCCGATCTTGGTCTCGTTACGGCTCCAGGCGTCCATACGCTAAACCGTCACCAGAGGAAGGCTACAGACCACGTTGGTCTCCGTCTGCGAACAGACAGCAATACGCGACCAGGCAAAGATACGGTTCTGGGCAGCAACCTATCACACCTAAGCAACACAAGCCCAGCAAGCAGGTCCTTTGACTTCCGCCTGTCTACCTCTCCTGATCCTACTTGTCTCCATCCCTATCTCCATGCCTGGATCACCATTACGTCAGACCAATGGGTCGTTTCCATCTTGACCAATGGCTATTCCATCGAATTCATGGAACTCTCACCTCTTCCTGTCATCGTCACCACTCCATCGTCGTTCCTCCTTGATGAAGTTGCCACACTACTGTTGAAGGATGCTATAGAACCCATGCCTCTAGATCACCAGGGACTCGGTTTTTATTCCTGTTAATTCGTAGTGCCCAAAAGGGACAGCAGGCAGAGGCCGTTCCTAGACCTTCAAGGCCTCAGCACCTATATACAATACCAGAAATTCAAGATGACATTCCTACCAGTCATTCTGCCTCTCCTGTCCAAGGGTTGCTGGATGGCCACTCTCGACCTCGAGGAGGCCTATTTCCATATAACCACCCACCCCTCCCATCGAAAATACCTCCGGTTTGCGATAGGAAGCAGCTGCTACCAATACAGGAGTCTACCGTTTGGCCTCAGCACGGCTCCGCATGTCTTCACCAAGACGATGGTGGTCATTGTGGCACATCTCCGCCTCTGTGGCTATGGTTCCCATATCTAGACGACTGACTTTTGGTCGCACCTTCCAGGGACCTGCTTACTCAACACATCTCCCAAGCCCTCAATGTCCTTCGTTGCCTCAGTCTCCGAGTCAACCACAAAAAGTCACAGCTGGTTCCCTCCCAGAGAGTGCAGTTCATAAGGGCGATACTCGACTCCAGGGAAGGCAGAGCTTTCCTGCCCCAGGACAGGGCCCTAACCCTGACCGCCCTTGCAGAACAAGTTTGGCTCCAGGACACATCGTCTGCTTTCCAGATTCAATGCCTTCTGGGTCTGATGGCAGCAACAATGGCTGTCCTCCACTTTGCGAGACTGCAAATGCATCCACTCCAGCTCTGGTTCATATGGCACTTCAAACCCCTATGGATGTCCCAATCAGTTCGTCTCTCTCCGCCACAGGAGGCATGCGACTCCCTTCTCTGGTGGATACAGGCAGACAACCTGACGCAGGGTGTCCCTTTCCATCCCCTCCCTCCTGGTCTCACCCTCACGACCGATGTGGGGCTGGGGAGCCCACCTCAACGGCCTCTCTGTAGGTCACAAGTGGGATGCCTCTACCTCAAGACAACACAAACTTTCTGGAACTTTTGGCAATCAAACTGGCTATCCAATGTTTCCAGCCTGTTCTCATGGGGAAATGCATGACTGTATTGACCAACAATATGATGGCCCTCAGTTACGTCAACAGACAGGCTGGAACGGTCTTCCGCAGTCTCTGCTTCCTGGCTCTGGACCTTTGGGCCTGCTGCATACCTCTGCACATTTTCCCCATTGCCTCACACATCACTGGCAGTACCAATGTGCATGCAGACCTGCTCAGCAGGTGTTTCTCTCAGCACCACAACTGGGAGCTGAACTGGACCTACCTTTGTCCCGTGTTCCAACAGTGGGGCATGCCTCACATCGACATCTTTGCCACCAGGTACAATGGGAAGTGCGATCTCTTTTGCTGCAAGGGAGCACAAGATCCCAAGGCTTTGGGAGACGGGCTCCTTTACCCGTGGGATGAAGCCTTCCTGTACATGTTCCCCCCTATGCCGCTGCTGCTGAGGACAGTCCAATGACTCATGAGGGTCCACACGAGATGCGTTCTGATTGCCCCCTGGTGGCTGAGGCAACCATGGTTTGCCAACCTTCTTTCGCTGACCAAGGCTTGCCATCCTCTCCCACAAATGCCAGATCTGCTCCTGGTGGAGCTCTTCTGTTCCACGAGGTCCATAAACTCAAGCTAACAGCCTATCTTGTGGAGAACTAACCTTTTCCGATAGAGTCACTATGGTGTTGCTCAATGCCAGGAAGGACTCTACAAGACGTTCCCACAGTGGGAAATGGTCTCGTTTCTTGGCCTTTTTACAGCCCTCAGACGTGTCTCTGGCTTCTGTCATGCTTGACCGGATTCTAGAATTTTTGCTCTCGTTGGCCAAGAAGGGCCTCTCACACTCCTCAATCAGAGTCTACTTGTTGGCCATTGCTGCCTACCATTCCAGTTTCGAGGGTTTCTCTGTCTTCTCTCACCTGGTCTCCATGAGATTCCTGAAGGGTCTCCTCCACTTGTATCCGCTGACATATTTGCTGGTACCTTTGTGGGACTTGCTGGTGCTGCGCCACCTGATGGGAAAACCCTTTAAGCCTATGGCAACTTGTGAGCTGAAACATGTAGCATGGAAAACTGCCTTTCTCGTTGCCATCGGCCAGGAGGGTGGGCGAATTCGTAGCCCTTCGTCATGACCCACCTTTCCTTGTCTTCCTACTGGATGGTGTGAGAATGGTGCCTGACTTCTCTTTCCTTCCTAAAGTGGTCTCTGAGTTCCACCTCAGCTCTGAGATCTTCTTACCAAACTTCTTTCCTAACCCGAAAGATGAACAGCAATGTCTCCTCCATGCATATCTGGATCTGAGAAATAGCAATGTTTTTCAAGGTGTGCATCCCTAATAGCTACCCATGGCTAGAACACAATCTTCAATCATTATAAACTCTGTATTAAAAACTGCATCATTATGTGTCTTTTCCATATCTGGATTTTGTATTCTGGTTTGATTCAAAACATCTTCTCAAAGATGGTCCTTATATACATCCCACAGGTAGGATTTGAAATGGCACAAACTCGTAGCATAATAGCAAACAAATTTTGAAACATTTTGTTAGGGTGTAATTCCTGCTTCCTCTAGAGTATTATTCCAATAAGCACCATCCTCAAGAACATCTCTTAATTGGCAAACTTGTCTGAAGATTTCTTTTGTAAAGAAGAGGATATATTTCACCCTCCTTGTCTCTGTTGCTGCTATCTTCATCATAGAACGTTAAAGGCCCTGTGTCCTGAGTTGGACCTAAAAAAGGTGGCAAAAGCTTGTTAGAAAAGGCTTGTGGAATGCTGCATTTGTAGTCTGTTGCACATGCAAGGCCTACTGTCTGTATAAAGGTTTACTTTAGCCAGGTAGACAATTTGCTGCAAAGCTTCCTCTAGCTATTCTTGTAGTTACTGTTACAAAGAAACCAAGATCTAGCCACACAATGATCAAAGGTATATTTGGGGGAAGGCAATATGAAACAGGACTATTCCCCTAAAACAAGTCTTTCAGCTAGTTAAAGTGTGGAGGGCTTTTCACCAATATTCATGAGTCAATATGTGCAAGTGCTATGGAGCAGGAAATATTGTTTAGGCTTTTTGCTCAAGAACAGGGTCCTTATTTATAAGTGACCGTTTCTTACAAGCTCATATATGCAGTTGCCCTAAGTAACAGGATAGTTGAGGCATATAGGTCTGTGAGGAATAGCTGTTTGCCTCAGCCTTTCTTTCAGAAATGGACTTTCAAATCAATCAATCAAGCCAATCTATTTTATTTGAATTCTCTGCCACAAGGAGAGAAACCTATGGCTATAAGTCAGCCAGAGGATTGTAATACTGTTTCTGACAATTTCCACTATTAAAAGAACAAGTTGGGGTGTGCAAGGTATTTCAGGGTAATAAGTAACTGAGAAATTCCACTTCACCATAGCAAAATAGAGCAACATTAATGGGTTCTAATGCTTTAAGAATACCTTCTTACTCATTTATGCTTAGTCCACAGAGCCTTCTAACAGAGCTGTAGCACAATTGCCTATAATGCTGATGGTAGGCTTGCAAGCCTAAATACATTTTGTTGTCCTAATGAATTCAGTTCGCATGTGATAAATGTACATAGGAAAGTTCTAAGTCAGCTAGCTCATTTTCTGGTAAAAGAAAAATCTACTAAGATTAGCAGATCTGATTAGTGTGTAGAAAGGAAATTAAAAGGAGGAAATTCCTAATTATGTACTGAAGATGCAAGCATTTGGTTTATTTAGTAAAACCAATGAATGGCAAGTCTAATACAGATCCTAGTACTCCATTTCCAACAGCACCAGAAAGCACAACAGCTCCAATATTACTTGTTGAATATTAAGACAGACTTGCAGGTAAGCATGCACACACTCTATTTTTTTCAAAACAACCTTCTGAAACCCAGTCAACCTTCTGAACACTCAGTTGATACACTAGGAAGGAAAGAGGTATGTCAAATGTGAAGATTAATATTTAATATTCTACCTTATATATGAAAGATACATTACTATTGAAAAACCTACTTACTTAATTTTGATTGTATTTCAGCATCGAATTCTTCATATGTGTCTCCTCCTCTCATAAAGTGGTCATAACATTTTATGGAATAATCCAAAAACAGCTGAGGAAAAAATTACAGGTCTGATGGATTTTAGGCTATTTAAAAAAAGGAGTAGAAACTAACATTGAATTATAGGTCAAATTTGCAAAATAATCTAGATGAATGGTTATTCTAAGCAACTACATTTTCCTGAGTCAATAGTACATTTAAAAGAATAAGAAACAAAAAATTAACCAGAGCCAAAACATAATACTGAACAAACATAAGACATTGTTTTTGTATTTTGGAAAACACTGCAATCCTAAACAGAGTCACAACTTTCTAAATTCAGTGACCTTAGAAGGAGGTAGTTTGGCTTTGGATTAACACTGTAAACCTTGCTTATAATCCAGTCTTAAAATCCGCACATTCAGTTATTTCCTTTTCCTAAAACCATAGCGGTGTTTATATGTGCAGATATTGAAAATAAACTACATACATTTTAAAAATTTCCTTGCAAATTTAAGTTAAAGGAATTTGCTCATGACTCTTCTACTTCCTTTTTCTGACGTGTGTCTTGTCCTTACGGCTGCAGAGCAAGTTGTGTGCCTGAACGTGCTTCTATATCAATATTAAGCACTAACCTTCCATTTTAAACCAGAAAACAGAAGGGAATATAAGTGAGCTTGCAATATATCCAAATGTCTGGGGGTGGGACAGAGCTCTGGCTCTGAAGCAAAGGCCCCCAGTGACCTGGGCTCGTGCTGACTATCCTGCACAGCTCCGGACCCCTCCCGACATCTGGAACTTAACCAGGCACAGTGGGGAGCTCTGGGGTGGGGCATGTGGCAGCAGCAACCACTGAGGCAAGCTGGCAAGTGAGGGAGGTGACAGCCTCCATGAGGAGCTCGCCGAATGCTGTGGCAGCAGTAACGGGTGCAGCCCCAAGAAGAGAACCAGCTGGGAGGCTGGGAAATGTAGCGGTTGCTCTCTGGGCTGCTACAAAACTGCAGGGAAGGGCCAGCGAGGACTGAGGCTGGCTGGGAGACTGCCTGAAGCTGATGGTGTCCAGGCTTCCCCTCAAGCCATCTCGGGCCATCATAGCCAATGTTGGCTGAAGCAGGTGAGGGGTGATTGGAAGAGGTGGGCCAAAGGATAGACCCTGGAGCCAGAGGGCCAATGGGAAGGGAACCTTAGGTGTTGACAGGGAGGCGAACCAGTAAGAGCATAGGGTGCGGAGGGGTGTAGGCTGGGCTTGGCAGACTGGTGTATGGACAGAACCAAGCATGGAATAAAAGGTCCCATGCAACAGGCTGGGGAGGAAATAGGAAGAGGCGACTCAAGGCTGTAAGAGGGTCATGTCCAGTGGGGAGGAGGAGGAACCAAATGGCACAACCCCCTCCCATTCTGAGGCCTGAGGAACCTTCTGCAGGGCAGGGGCACAAGACAGTGGAGTCCCAAGCAGTAAAGGGGCCACATGTGGGGCTTCACACCAAAGAAGGTGGAAATGGCAACTTGCGTAATTGATAGAGACAGGTTTTGTAGGGTTTTAGAAAATATAAAGAGAGGGCAACACTATGACTGAAAGGAGGACTACGGATATACAGCTGGGCAATTTCCTATGAGGAGGGCCTGCATTGAAAAAACTTGTATAAAGTGCTACATAGGAAATTATCTCCAGGTATGGCACAAGAGTCAAAACTGGGGAACTTGGGTGGATGAAAATAGCAGGTCTCTTTTAATATTCTGGTAAAAATATTTATTCCATATATATAGCTGCTCAGTTCCTAAAGACTCAGATCCTAACATCTTAAGACAATGATCACTGATCACTCTCTCTGCCTAACCTACCTCATTGGGTGGTGGTTGTGAAAATAAAATGGAGGAGGGGAGAACTCTGTTCAGGCCCACTGGGACCAAAAGTGGGGTGTAAATATCTAAAAAAAATACATACAACTTCTGAATCATATTACAAATCAGCACACATACCGCAACTTAGTAGGAAATGTTTAGGATACCTTGCTATGTACAATTCCATCTTCAGTCTCTCCTCCCAAGATCTGCCCTTCATCAAATGATGGTGGGTTTTCTTTCATAGCCAAATAGAGCTAGATTATACAGAGAAATATTACATACCAACAACATGTGTAAGTTAGTAACATTCCTATAATTATTTTTGAAACTTAAGCCTTATGCATTACCTTATTTTCTTAATAGTAAAACACCCTTTTTACTTATAATTTGGCAGACAGTATTATTAGTAGATATATGACAGTCAAACACTGAGAACAGTGTAGTTTAAGAACCAAATACGAAAATGTGTATTAAAATGTTTTAAAATATTTAACTGGTCATTTGTTATACAGGTACACTTTCTGGTTGTTTCCTTTAGCATTACTGTAACTAAGGGGATGGCAATCCCTATCCTAGTTGTTCTCCCTAACAGAATTCAGGTAACTATTTCCCTTTCTTTTGTCTTCAGCTTAAGCTAGCAGAGAGAGCATTGCTAGCATTTCTTTAAATTCTGTTCAGGCTTTTCCTCATATTCGTCTAGATTTTGAAGACACTGGCAAAACATAAAGCTACCAGTTTCCCTCTGATCAGCACCACTTGAAGATACTGGATTAAAGACACCAAGGTGCTGCACCTGGAACAATCTACCTCCTCATCAGCTGACCCTCTCAAGCATCCAGATCAAGCTTCTTCCTTCAGAAAGATCTTACCACTGTGGTAACATCTAGCTTAGAGAACTGCTCTATGTGGGGCTACCCTTGTTCAGAACCTATAGCTGGTACAGAATGCTGTAGCCAGAATTCTGACTGCACTGGGTTGTAGGGACGATATCACTCCAGCCTTGTTCCACCTACACTGGCTCCCAACCAGCTTCCATGCCCAAATCAAGGTGCTGGTATTGACTTCTAAAGCCCTATACAGTCCAATATACATCAAGGATCACCGTCTCTCACAAGAACCTACCCATTTACTGTGGTCATCTTGTAGAGTCCTTTTTTTGGGAGCCCTTGCCAACTGATTCTAGATGAATGGCAACCCAAAAAAAGGACTTCATAGTGATGGCACCAAAATCATGGAATTCTTTCCCCAGGGAGATTTGTTTGTCCCCCTCAAATCATTGTCTGCCACCCATGAGTTCGCTTAGCTTTTTGTTTAGCATCCCCTCACTGATCCTCCTGCCCACTTATGTCTTTTGTTTAATTGTTCTTTTTAATTGTTTTTCTAATATGCATTTTTATAAGCTTGTTTTAATGGTTTTTATTGTTTGCTGCTCTGGGGGCCCTGAGTTGGGTGGAATGGTGGCATATGTATTCTAAACAAAATTACAACAGCTCTTTGTCCTCTTTTTCAGCTTTCTCTGTTGCCTTTGCCAGCAAGTGCTGACTCTTGCTCTGGCACTCAAGTGACTTACTAGCTGACTCAACTCCTTCTCCTTTCAGACCCCCTCTGATTAGGCTGAAGATGGTCTCTTATTTTTCCCCACCAGATCTTTTAAGCAATCAGAGCTACTAAGTCTCATTGGTTCTAAGCTAAAAGCCAACGAAAGTGGTTAAACCGTCTATTAACTGACCAACCAGAAGCATGTACTTTAAATTCTTATGTCCCATACAGAAAAGACAAACTGAGAACTTCAAAGAGAAAGTTGTTCCCTTGACAACAGTAATTAGGTGTCAGCTCCATAGCCAAGCAAGCTGCCCACATGTTTTCAGGCTGACAGAATTAAATTCACCTTACATTTACCCCATAACTTTACAATTTTAGTATTAAACATTTTTAAATACATAACTACCCTATTTATCTGGATTTTTATCCCACATGTGCCATCAAAAAAAAGAAGGACCCACCCTAAACTTGCATACAAGTTAATTACATGCAGTAATAAAACACCTTTTCTCTAGATAATATTGGTTTTGTTCAGTCTTTCCAAGATACAGGATGGATCCCTCAGTAATTTTTGCTAAAAGAAGCAATTTCTATCAGCAGAGCATAAGTTCCTCACTCTCCCTCCTGTTGAAGCACTCTCTCCACAAAACGCTGTTTCTGTGGGACAGGGGACCCTCCTCAGGAACAGGGATGGGAGTTGTAGATCTGTCCTACCCTATGTTCTGTTCATGGAAATCATCCTCTGGATCAAGCTGTAAGACTTCAACCACTACAAGATAGCCGTAATCTGCAAAGAATCTGACAGCCAGAACTACCGGATTAAAAATATTAATTTTTTGAGCCTCAAAGCTTATAAATCCTAAATTTACCAGTTTACATACTTATAACAATTAAATTTATAGTTGAGTTCTTTATAGCAATGACAGATCAACATACACAAGAAATCTGGAAAGCCTTTCTGGCAGCTTTGTGGTTACCTTGACACAGTCTGTCAGCCAGACTAAAGCAGCTACAATCTGAGGCCATGTGTGTGGTGCTCCCACTGTGCACATAGAGCTTTTTGACAGCGCAAAAGGATATCTACAAGAAAAAGCACTGCAGTTATGGTACAACATTTTAATTAAAATTGTTACATGGTATTTTATAATTATGTTGTTCTAACTTGTTTTTAATTGTACTATATTGTATTAATACTGTTGGAGACTGCCCTGAGCCTGTAGGATACAAGACCAATAAATCCTTTCCTTATATATAAAAGCGTAGTATGGTTAGATAGGAGCAATTGCATTTCTACTTTCTGCATCAGCACATTCACTCAAATGACATTTTTCTGTATCAAGATCTTAAAATCCCACTTGAGTGGAATTCATTACAAGTCACAAATTGTTCAAGGATGCATAGTGAAAGAATTACTAACAGGTTGGCAAGACTAGCTGCCAAAATGTTTTACAATTTTGTTCTATTAAAGTTAATGCTTTAAAAATATGAAAACAAGTAAACCAGATACACATAATAGGAAGGGAAAACATTTCTTGATTTTTGATGAATATCCAGAGATTTCTAATCTGAGTTGGCAATCCTATCCAGGTCTATTCAATATTCTTAAGGTTGCACTGTTAATCAGTGCACTATATATAGTAATTATTTGAGCTGAATTTGCCAAAAAGCTCAGGCAACATTGTTTGGGAACTTACTGCAGCTAGGGTAAACCTAGAATGTATGTCTTGTTCACTCCCTAGTACAAAAGAGACATCTCAGCAGCTATAATTGCCAGACCTATATATCTTGGCTCTTATCCTGTAGATTAGATTGGGGAGAAGGATTTTTCAGGTGTTAGGTGAAAGTTAACTGCAATTATTTTAAATTTGATATTAGGTTTAGCTTTGGGGAGTCAGGTGGTATAAATAGTATGTTAAAAATGGGTAAATCAAACCATGTAAGTAGCTTTGGAGATTGCAATTTGTTGCCTGCATTTGAACAAAGTAAGATTATTTATTTTTGCCCAAAGGGCTTATGGGGAAGATTCTGAAAGAATAAATACCCCACATATAACAGAGCAGAAATTCTGTAGTCTCACATCCTAGTACCAAATATAGATGATTGCCTCAGTTCTATTTAGCCATCTCAGTCCATTCTCTGGCTGCTCAAAAAAACATTGGAAAGTATCCTAGTTTTTAATAAAAAAGACACTGGACGAATTGCTACAATGGTCCAGCAAGGTTGTTATCTATTAAACTGAATCAAAACCTAACTTGAGAATCTAACTGTACTACTGAATTGGTCTCCAAGGAACTGATAATACAGTGACTTTATTAAGAAGGCAATATAGACCAGAGAAATCTAGTCAGGTAGAGTTTCTCACTATTGCATCACAGAGTACTTTAGATTTACAGTTTTCTAGGCTAACAGTCAATCTCCCCCTACAAAAGCTATTTCCCCTGTTGGGGTAAAAATGGTATAGCAATTCACTGTATTCTCCACTCTAAGATAGAACTCTGTTTGCAAAATATAAACTTTCATACGTTCTCAACGTTAATATAGTTCTCATAGATTCCTAAACAAATATGGATTGAATCCATCAAAGGTATTTATGAAAAACTTTTGACACTGAGAGAAACACTGGCAGTTCAAGAAAAGTACTTTGCATCTATGTCAGAAAAAACCCCTCAGAATTCATGTTAAATCAAATAATGACAAATTAAATTCCTCTGGGCATAGAGCAGGGCTTACTAGAAGACTGTGCATGTGGCGGGGGGGGAACAGTGAATTTCCTATATTGTGCAACATGTAGACTAGCTGACCCTTGGTGATTCCTTCCGCCTCTGTTTCTATGTGAGTTGAAAGCTGCTGGCTGCTCAGAAGATCTGATCCTAGCAAAATCATTTTACAACTCAGGGATAGTCAACAAAAAAATGTGAAGTACAGACTGTTAAAATATGTTCAAGATAGCACAGATCCTGTTCTCCTTTAAGCCTAAGTGTTCCATTGCTCAAGAGAAGTCCAAACTGCAATAACTAACGATACCTAAATATAAGAGAACTTTTATTTTAGTATTTTGTCACTTTGTGCTGTCAGCAATCCTTAAGGTTTGTTACAAGTAAATTCTGTCAAGCATCCATCTTTGCTCTTGTCATTCCGGGGGATAACTGTGTAGCCCACATGTTGTTGTGCTGTATTTACTATTAAGTAAAGAAGCTTATTTTGGCCACTGTAGAGAAACTTATGCTTAATATTTAAGAAGAAGGAGTCTTGGAGTAGCTTATAATCACCTTCCCTTCCTCTCCTCAACAACAGACACTCTGTGAGGCAGGTGGGGCTGATAGAGCTCTGAAAGAGCTGCGAACGACCCAAGGTCACTCAGCTGGTTTCATGTGGAAGAGTGGGGAATCAAACCCGATTCTCCAGATTAGAGTCCTGCTGCTCTTAACCGCTACACCAAACTGGCTCTCTTAATATTTAGGGTACAATCTTAAGTACGCTATCCTGGGAGAAAACCACATTGAATAACATAAGATTTACTTCTGAGTAAACCTGTTTAGGTTTGCTCCTTTACCCCTTTTTTGTAAGGAATAACGTGTATATTGCTAAAATTTAACTTTGTAACAATAGCCATTGAGGCCAGATCCTAAACGATAAAGGACTTTTGTAAGCCCTTTGATTTAATCAATTTAACTACAGTGTACCGCTGCTGGAAAGAGGTCAGTTGATCATACAATAAAGACACTAAGGGCGATGAATTAATCACAAGCAAGAGTTCATTATGTCACCTGTTATGTTTTTAATGGCTAGGTATATTATTTACTTCTGCTTCCTGAAAACTGGGACATAATTGGAAAAAGAAAACTTGAACAAAAAGCAACTCATCCATGCAATATTATCACCGTTCAAAAATTAAGTTCCTTACAGCCAACTGCACTAGTCAACACAGGAATTTAGTTTAGGAAATTAGAAAAGGCATTACATTGGTCATCCCAGAAAGTACTTTAAGTGTGTAAATAATTTTCTTTCCTATTGAAAAAAATAAGTAATCTGTCTTGGTACTTACCCAAGCTCTCTAAAAATTCTAGGGATTTCTTCTTCAAACTTAGTACTAGGGAGCTCATAAGAAGGACACAGTAACCCAAAAATAAAACTGAAGATTTTCACAAAGTCTTTAACAGATGGAGCCTGAAGTGACTTCACAGAAACATTGGGACCATATCCATATGATACAAGAAACTGACAAAACAGACAGATATATTACCATCATATATGAACAATTTCATACTAGATTAAAAAACACTGCAAAGCCATTTAATGACTTAAAACAGGTTATCCAATTGAAATCTTAATCGATCAAGCCTATAAATTCTGATAGACATATTAATCTACCTGCATATGAATAAAATTATTCTGCAGAAAACCACATTATTCTGAAGAAAGCCACATTTTTAGATTACATACACATGTTAACATGGGAAGCATCATTTTAGGGCCAAACTAAACATAACCTCTAACACCATTTGGGTTGTAGTTCCCCTGACGTGACTGACAGAAGTGAGTGACATAACCTCTAGCTGGGTTCAAAGAAAAGGGCTTTGCTAAGATTGTGCCTATCTTCTGTTTTGCATTAAAGTAATTCATATTTTTAAATAGTACCCAGTTAAATTCTACACCATTTTAATCAGTCAAAACTTTTTAAAAAAGTTATTAACTTAGTGAAATGTTGTAGCTCCAACCAAAATAAGAAGTTTCACCAGTTACATACATCGCAGAGCTGCCGGATGCACTGCTGGATGAATGCTTTGTCATGAAGTGGCCTAGGTTCCTTGATCTTCTCCATATTCCCAAATGCACCATATTGGCTGTTCCGTAAATTTCCAGGTCCACTTGTTCTAGAAACAAGATGGCAAGGTAACTGTAACATTCTTAAAACTTTAAAAAAATTAACAAATTATACAAACAAAACTACTTGGACACAAAAGAAGTTATAAGAAATTTTATCTTATGACACAGGCTTATAGATATGCTATTTCATGCTTCTGATCTCCATTTTTAGAGAAATATATCTATACTCATTTTAGCCAAAACTGTGGCAAGCAAAAGCTGTTCAGTACTTTAAAGTTATTATGCACAAGTTCAAGTTGAAGGCCTTGGGCCTGCAACATTACCTTTTACCAAAACAGCTGGTTTTTCTTTCAGACGCCCCCAAATACTAGTTTTTCTTTCTGACGTCCCTGGGACATGTTTTCCCACACTTGGCTTTCCAAAAGTTGTCCGATCTTGACTGCAAAGAAAATATTTATTTAGTTAATTCACATTATTTATAGTCTGCCCTTCTCACTGGGACTCAAGGCAAGATTACACAGAGTGAGGCAATATAATCAACAGGATGGGACTTTTAATAAACAATGAAATAGTATTAGGGTTGTAGAACCAACCAAAGTCTAAAAATCATTACTGAAGCAAAGCATAAGTGTTAACATGATACATTAAATGATACAAGATTTCATGGCAGGATCCAATCTACAGCAAGCTATACACAGTAGTATAGGCCACAGTCCCCAATAATTTGTCCAAGTAACTTTGTGAATCATTTTGTACAGAACTACCCTATCGCCTGTGTAGAAAGGCCCTCTTAAATAATTCAGTTTTGCATACTTTGTGGCAAGTGAGGATAGTGGGAACATTCCTGACCTGCTCAGGCAGACCATTCCACAAGGTGGAGGCCACAATGGAGATGGTGCATGTATGGGCAGTTATTGATTTTGCCCATTTGTAGACTGGTCCCTGCATAAGGCCCTGTTCAGATGAGTGAAGCTGTCATGGAAGAGGATCACAGATATGGGGGTAGAAGGCCATGAAGGGCTTTGTATGTGATAGTCAGTACTTTAAATTGAGCCTGCTTCTGATGGGCAGCCAGTGGAGAAACTGCAGAATGGGATTCATATGCATGCTCCATCTAGCTCCCAATAATAGCCAAGCTACAGTATTCTGTACCAGCTGGAGTTTCCAAATTGATTCTGAGGGGAGACGAATATAGAGTTAATTACAGTAGTCTCATCTCAGTGTCACCATGGCATAGATCCAGGTGGCCAGATCAGATGTATCAGGGTAAGGAGCCCTTTTTCAAGTTAGACTGAGTAGGAAGAAAGCCTTTTTTGCAACTGCAGTAAATTGCTTCTCCAGCAATAATGCTGATCAATGTTCCCTCTAAGCTGTGGAGTCTTGTGAGCAGAAATCCTACTTTGCGAGCTACTGGTATTAAAGCTGTGAGCGAGCAAATTTGCTGCTGCATAAATTAGTTTGCTCTGGAGCCCACCTTCCAGAGCGAAGACAAAAATTTGTGAGCTGGAGGCTAAAAAACTGTGAGCTAGCTCATACCAACTCAGCTTAGCGGGAACACTGATGATGAGTCCAGTATAACCCTGAGGCTCCTAAGTCAGCAAGGATCAAATAAACCTCATCAAAATTTGTGAGCAAGACCTCCACTTCCCAACCAGCATTATGTCTGTCTTTCCAGGATTAGTTTCAATTTATTTATACAAGCACTGTGAACATTTTGTATCTTCTTCATTAAATTGTCATTAACAACTTTTCAAACTCTGAAAGTCAAAAAAATTAGCTCTCACCTTTAGTTAGGAGTGTATATTGACTTACCAAACAAATTCTACTATTTGTGTCTTTACTTAAAAAAATGTACCTGCAAATGCAATCTTCTACTACTGCCTTTAAAAATAAAATTCCTGTCAGCAATAAAAAATACCTCCACTCTTTGTATCTGTCAGGGTGGACATGATTTAAATCTAATTGATTTAAATCCTGATTTAAATCACTAGTCAGTAACACTCAATTTAAATCATGGTTTTCTACATAAAGGCTCATTTTTGCTGGCCTTAATATTTGCAACCCAGATGAAGGTTTCATTTTAGTATAACAACTTTTCAGGTTAGTTTTAGTTATATCGGAAAATTAATGATTGGTTATTTACCACTTGAAATAGATAATTATGAAATCATTGCAAGGTAAGCTATCTCCAGTCTGTTACATTAACTCTATTTGCTGCATTATGGTCTTTCACATCAATAAACTATTGATTGATTGATATCTCCAATCTATTAGGTTGTTAATCATTAATATTTCAACAACTTTTCTGCTGTACTTTATTGGAAGGAGAAAAAATAATCATTAACAATAACCATTTAAATTGTTCTATTTAACTAAAACAATAACATTATATAGCATATGTATTCTTGTATTTGCTTCATGAGGATACACTCACAAAGATCTCTAGATTTCTGGAGTATTAATGTCAGGTAATCCTGACATCAGATGGATGGAAGGGTAGGAGGGAGGGATGGTCTGCATCAAACGGATGGAAGGGTAGGAGGGAGGGATGGTCTGCAACTTTTCATGCTCTGGAATGTAGGGAGGTGTACAGGTTGCCTAGGAGACTCAGAGTTACACTGCCTGGGCAATCTGTTATCTCACCAAATGTCCTTGGATCTCACAGATTCTTTTTCCTCTGTTTGGGACAGCTCTAGGGAGTTTTGGTTATTTACTGCATTATTGCTTTTGCACCTTTTCCCGCCCGCGGGCTCAGCAACTATTGGGGGGGGGGCAGGGGTCTTTTTGGGGGGAGTGCACCGGAGCACAGCTCTGGGAGCTCAGAAGCCAAGCCCCGCCCCCAGCCGGCGTCCCGGGGAGTCTTTCAGGAAGCCGAATGTCAATTTCAGCTCCATTATATCCTATGGGCCATTGAAGTCAATGGTGAAAACATAGGGTATATTCTGGGGGCTGGAGGGGAGGGGTTTGAGGGAGAGGCTCCAAACTCACAGGATAGCTGTTGGAGCCTCTCCCCAAGATACCCACCAAGTTTCAAGAACATTGGACCAGGGGATCCAATTCTATGGGCCCACAAACAGGTTGCCCCTATTCCCTCCATTCCCACCATAGAGAACAAAGGAGGGAATAGGGGCAACCTGTTTGGGGTCCCATAGAATTGGATCCCCTGGTCCAATGTTCTTGAAACATGGTGGGTATCTTGGGGAGAGGCTCCAACAGCTATCCTGTGAGTTTGGAGCCTCTCCCTCAAACCTCCTCCCCTCCAGCCCCCAGAATATACCCTATGTTTTCACCATTGACTTCAATGGCCCATAGGATATAATGGGGTCGAATTGCTGCCGAATTTCTTTCATTCCCTCCTTTCTCTCTTTTTCCTCTTTCCCTCCTTCTTCTCTTCTCTCTCTCTCTCTCTCTCTTTCTTTCCCACCTTCTTCTCTTCTCTTTTTTCCTCCTTTCCTTGTTTCCCTCCTTCTTCCATCTCTTTCTTTCCTTCCTTCTTTCCTTCTCTCTACTCTCTCTCTTTCCTTCCCTCTTTCCGCCTTCTGTGGCCCAACTCTCATGAGAAGGACTTTAAACTTTAAACCCCTTCTCTCTTAGCTCCCCAACCCAGACCAGCTGGGGAAGGGAAGGGGAGGCTTTTGAAGATGCCCCCCCCCTTTTGCTTCCCCTTCTGACATCACTTCCGGTGATGTCAGGGGGTGTAGCATATGCTAATAGCCTAATAGCTCATTAGCATACCATGTGCTAATGAGCTCCTGCAGCTGTTTTTCTACAAAAAGACCCCGGGGGGGGGATTCGAGCTGGTATAACTGTGGGTGCCTTTTTAGATTTAGTCATCACTGACTACCATGTCTTTTAGAACTGCTTTCAATAAACGCTATCTTCTTTATGAAGCCTGGTGTTTGACTGACTTTCTGGAGAACCTGACAATTATGCTCAACAAGTTTCACTTTCATTTGTACCGCTTGCCCTTCCTCCTTATACTCAGCTCTTAATATCTCCTCCTTATCCAACGTATTCCATCCCAAACAATCTTATATTCATTGAACTTCTTGAAACTTAGCACTTAAGAGGTAAGGGGTTGATTTTATGTACATATATTTGCAGATGACCAATAGGACTGAGATCTCTTAACTCTGTATATTTATTTTATAATATTTATGCTGTGAAGAAGAGGCATGTGATCTCTGCAGATGCAAATTCACAGTTTTGAGAACTGTAAAACCAAGCATCTGTGATAATATCTTCTAGATTGAAAAACTGCCCAATAAGCTTACAGAAACCTCTGGAAAAGCATGACATTTGAACGGACTAATGGAATTCATTTACCAAAAAATTTAAACATTGCATGAATATATAGCCACATGCTACATAATTAAAAACTAGTCCTTATTTCATGATGAATAACCTTTGGACTATAGTGTATCTTAAACAGAAAACTATCATTAAATTTTTCCTCAAAAAGCATTTTATTTTTAAAAATCTGATTTATATAAAAATCCAATTTTTAATGTTTTTTAAAAATTGATTTTTATCCACCCTGGTATATTCTGATCCTTTTACATTTTTATTAGGTACTTCAAGCAAGTGTCAGATCTTCACAACACTCTTTATTTTAAAAATTTCTACTCCGGAAATCACTTTGTATTTTCTCAACTTGAAATCCCATCACAAAAAACATTACTTACGGTTGTGGGGTATGGAGGCCCATCTTATTAGTATCCTGCACTCTGAGAGGCTGGATTGATTGTCGTCCACTCATACCGCTGGTACTCAAACTGCGGCTCATTATTGTAGGGTAAACTGCAAGGCAATTTGATGCTATCTTCAAGCACTCGTTTTACACACACTGAATTCTGAGAAGAGCCTACATTATCACCAATTATTCCTTCTGTTAATGGTCACAGTACTTAGCTTGCACATTTCTTAAATCTATATATCAAAGGAAGCATAAGCTATTGTAATAAGATTACTAAATACTTTTACTAACATAATACACCATATAATACCAAAACACCATGCACAATTGTAAGTAATAAAAATTCATGATGTTATATATGACATAAACTTACAATACTGCAATAGAGTGCTGGCTCCAATAATTTAGAAAAGCTTCTTTGGGACACAAAAGCCTCCACACCAATTTTCAAAAGGCAAAAAGTTCAAGAATGGCTAGCAGCAGCCTAATTCTGGAGCATTTGGTTTATAAGCCCAAAATAATGTTCACCTGGCAGGTCCCTTAAAGGGCTACCACACAATCTATATAACACATTATTTCTGAAACAGACATACACAAGAGGGTATACCGTCCAGTAAGATTGAGAGGGTAAGAGAATTGGATTCACTTCTGGAAATGCTATGGGTTGAAATAGTGGGTCCAAAAGGAGGCTTAACAGTGGGAGTTTGTTATCGCCCACCAGATCAAAAGATAGAGGAGGATTATAAAATGATGAATGAATTAAAGATAGCGGCTAGACAAAATAACTGTGTCGTAATAGGCGACTTTAACTACCCACACACTGATTGGGTCAATATGAGTTCTAGTCGGGAAAAAGAGATTGAGTTTTTAGACACTCTCAATGACTGTGCTGTGGAACAGATGGTCACAGATCCTACCAGGGGAGAGGCGATCCTGGATTTGGTCCTAAGTAACACCCAAGACCTGGTGAGAGATGTAAAAGTGATTGCACCACTTGGGAACAGTGACCACAATGACATTGAGTTTAACATTAGTACAGATAGGGAGTTGCCCAAAAAGACTGACGCAACCACTTTTAACTTTAAAAGGGGTAACTTCTCTGGTATGAGGGGACATGTGAGGAAGAAATTGAAAGGAAGAGTGGAGAAGGTCAAAACCATTGGGGAAGCTTGGAGACTATTTAAAAAAACAATCCTAGAAGCTCAGAAAAATATATACCGCAGGTTAGGAAAGGTACAAATAGGTATAGAAAAAAGCCTGCATGGTTAACAAATAAAGTAATGGAAGCTGTAAAAGATAAGAAGGATTCCTTTAAGCGGTGGAAAGCTAGTCTTAGTGAGGTTGATAAAAGGGAACACAGACTATGGCAAATAAAATGCAAGTCTGTGAACAGGCAAGCAAAAAGGGAATATGAGGAGCATATCGCAAAAAACATAAAGACCAACAATAAAACTTTCTTCAAATACATTAGAAGTAGGAAGCCAGCCAGGGAGGCCCTTGGATGACCAAGGGGTAAAAGGAGTAGTGAAGGATGATAGGGAAATGGCTGAGAAGCTGAATGCATTTTTTGCCTCTGTCTTCACTGTGGAAGAGGAGAAGTGTTTGCCCACTCCAGAAGCACCGATTTCGGGAGGGGGTTTGAAAGACCTGAATCAGATTGCGGTAACAAGAGAGGAAGTCCTCCGACTGATGGACAATTTAAAAACTAATAAATCACCAGGCCCGGATGGCATTCATCCGAGAGTTCTGAAAGAACTCAAATGTGAACTTCTGGATCTCCTGACAAAAATATGTAATCTTTCTTTAAAATCTGCCTCCATTCCTGAGGACTGGAAGGTAGCTAATGTCACTCTCATCTTTAAAAAGGGCTCCAGAGGAGATCCGGGAAATTACAGGCCAGTCAGTCTGACATCGATACCGGGTAAGTTGGTGGAAACTGTTATTAAGGAAAGAATTAGTAGGCACATTGATGAACAAAAACTGTTGAGGCAGACTCAGCATGGGTTCTGTAAGGGAAGATCTTGTCTCACTAACCTGTTAGTGTTTTTTGAGGGAGTGAACAAACATGTGGACAAGGGGGACCCAATAGATATTATTTACCTTGACTTCCGGAAAGCTTTTGATACAGTTCCTCATCAAAGGCTCCTAAGTAAGCTCAATAGTCATGGGATAAAAGGACAAGTCCTCTTGTGGATCAAAAACTGGCTTATAAATAGGAAACAGAGAGTGAGTATAAATGGGAAACTTTCTCAGTGGAGGGTGGTAAGCAGTGGGGTACCACAGGGATCAGTACTCAGTCTGATGCTTTTTAACTTGTTTATTAACGATTTGGAATTGGGAGTAAGCAGTGATGTGGCTAAATTTGCAGATGACACGAAGTTGTTCAGGGTGGTGAAAACCAGGGAGGAGTGTGAGGCACTCCAAAGGGATCTGTCGAGGATGGGTGAGTGGGCGTCAACGTGGCAAATGGGGTTCAATGTGGCCAAGTGCAAAGTGATGCACATTGGAGCCAAAAACCCTAAATATAAATACACATTGATGGGGTCTGAACTGGCAGAGACGGACCAAGAGAGAGATCTTGGAGTCGTAGTGGATAACTCGCTGAAAATGTCTAGACAATGTGTAGCTGCAATAAAGAAGGCCAATGCTATGCTGGGGATTATTAGGAAGGGAATTGATAACAAATCAGCCAGTATCATCATGCCCCTGTATAAATCATTGGTGCGACCTCATTTGGAATACTGTGTACAGTTATGGTCACCACATCTCAAAAAGGATATGATAGCATTGGAAAAAGTGCAGAGAAGAGCAACTAGAATGATAAAAGGGTCGGAACACCTTCCCTATGAAGAAAGGTTAAAATGCTTGGGGCTCTTTAGCTTGGAGAAACAACGGCTGAGAGGTGATATGATCGAGGTTTATAAGATTATGAATGGGATTGAGCAGGTTGAGAAAGAAGTACTTTTCTCCCTTTCTCACAATACAAGAACTCGTGGGCACTCCATGAAATTGCTGAGCAGTCGGGTTAGAACAGATAAAAGGAAATACTTCTTCACCCAAAGAGTTATTATCAACATATGGAATTCACTGCCACAGGACGTGGTGGCAGTTGCAAGCATGGACAGTTTCAAGAGGGAATTAGATAAACATATGGAGCAGAAGTCCATCAGTGGCTATTAGCCACAGGGTATAGATGGGAACTCTCAGTCTGGGGCAGGTGATGCACTCTATTCTTGGTGCTGGAGGGGGCAGCAGTGGGAGGGCTTCTGGTGCCCTGGCCCCACTGCTGGACCTCCTGATGGCACCTGGTATATTTTGGCCGCTGTGTGACAGAGTGTTGGACTAGATGGGCTATTGGCCTGATTCAACATTGGCTTCTCTTATGTTCTTATGTTCTTAAGATGTCCTAATATGACCAATACTTTTGATATAGACATATATCGGATATGCTTCATTCAGAAATGCTGTGTTACATTGTGTACTTAGAAATTTGTATTGTTTTAGAATTGGCTGTGTGCCTGAGGAAACCATTGTGAAACTGACAAATAGTCAACTGCTGGTCGTGCACACAAGCACGCTACTATCTACAAACAAGAAGACAGAAGTCTGGAAAACAGTTTATTTTCAGAAACGGTTCTGAATATTAAGAGACTCTATAGTCTTATAAACAAGAGGACTATTGTATGTTTGTTTCCACACAACTATGGTGTTTTGGTATTACACGGTGTATTATGTAAGTAAAAGTATTTTGTAATCTTATCACAATAGTTTATGCTTCCTTTGATATATTGCCTATATTGTGACTCTCTGTCCCACTACTATTTCTTAAAGCTAGCATAAAATGTCACAGACTACTTGTTGCGTGTCACCACCTTAGAGCCCCACTGTTCACATTTTTTCACTTTTGTATCTAAACTTATACCACAATCGAGCTACTAGTCTTTTTAGTTTGTCTTTAGGCAAAATCAGTAAAGATGCCTCACTTACACCCCCATCAACATCCTAGGGATGCCATCTTCAAGTTGAGAACTTTTTGGAGACTTGGGGGGAGGGGTGAAACTTGGAGAGGGCAGGGTTTGGGGAGGGACCTCAAGGGGCTACAGTGTTATGTCCTGACTTGTGAATAGACTATATTCTTTTACATGTTAAGCTTGAAGTCAGGACCAGGATTGTAAGCCTCCACAATCCTATTGGTGGCTCTTGATTCTGCGCTGTTTGTAACCAATCAGAACTGACTGAATAGTTATGGAGAGAACATTTGAGGGCCCTTATCACTCAAATGTTATTGATTGTTAACCAATGTAGGGGTCTGGTTTTGTTAGCCTGGATTATTTAAAAAGGAGATGTGCTCCACTGTTTTTGTGTGTGTTGTCTGATCATCTTGTTGTGTTTAATAAAGCTGAAATCATTGTTGAAATCACTCTCTTCGTTAAGTCTCATATTTAACATATAGTGCCATAGAGTCCATCCTCTAAGCAACCATCCCCCCCCCCCAGAACTGGAGATCAGTACAGTTCTGGGAGGTCTCGGCTCATCTGGCGTTGTCTATCATGACCCCTACTCCCGCATTACAGTTCCTGACTAGAGAAGCTATCGGCGGGCAATGAAACCACCTCACCCACTGAAAAAGAAGGCGGCTACAAAGCAAGAGCCCGAGGGAAAACACAAGCGCCCAACAGGCATAAGTGGAGTCTTCGAAAAGATATCTGTGCCACCATTCATTCAAGCTTAGTTGGCACCCGCAAGAGAATGTGGTGGAGTGGGATGGCGCCACTTCAGACCGCAGATGGCGGATCCCCCCACAAACAGAAACGCAGAAAACCAAAAACCCCTCTAAGTTGGCACCCAGCCACCCCACCCCACCCCCGCGGCCAGCCCCGGTCTGCAGCGCCGTTGTCCATTTCAACCGCCTCATTTCATTTTTCTGTATGCGTGAAAGAGGAGTCAGGGACCCGCGCGTCGAGCTAACGCAAAAGCCTGACTGACCTTCGTCCCAATAGCCACAGTACAACACCTCTGAGGCCGTCCAAAAGTGAGAGTGGCTCCGCCGCTCCTCGCCTCACTCTGTCGCTTATCGTTTTCTATAGTTTTCAAAATTGCCCGCCAACCAAAAACGTCAACAACGGCATTCCCACTACTGTGAAAGGGAGTGGAAGAAACCGAAGTCACGGAGGGTGCGTCACTTCCCATCTATACCGGAAGTTAGTTTCTATTGGCCGGGGCCGTGGGCTTGACAGAGACTGAATCGCGGGTATTGCCCGCGCTCATTATTCGTTCGGATGTACAACAATGTGAACGCGCGTAGATTTTGACTACGGTTGTTGATTACCACGAGGGGGCTGAGCCCATGTGAATAACGCTTCTTCGTTTTCATACTGGTGGTTTATGGAAGGTAGGGTCCCTGATATCCTCTTTTTTTGTGTGTGTGTCCGTCCTCTTTTGGGCTCTTTTAAAAAAACACACACACAACTGATAAAAATGTTCTCTTTTTTGGGTTGGGAGGGTGAGCCGGTTTTGCCCTATAGTCCCCCAGTGGAGGCGAGCTTCAGCTTAAATAGTAGGGATAGTTAAAATGAGATTTGTCATAGTGATCAGTTGTCTGAAGCAGTCGGTTGGCAAATCTGTCCTCTACTTTTCAAAATATAGTAAACCCTATGGAAGGTGAGTCTAAAGGGATCAAGCCAGGCTTTATAGTGTAGAAGCTCTATAGATGGTGGGAAAGTATTTCTGTGTTAGATTGATGGTAAGAGATTGATGCCATGGAGCCCACAGCTCACTCATTTAAATAAACACTTCAAAGCCCTGTATACACTGTCTGGGGTGTAAGCGCCGCTGAACTAGCTTCCAAGTAAGCGTGCAAGTAATGGAGGTACACCAGTCATAAGATGGGGGCCTGGAAGTTATGAGTTCGAATGTCGCCTCAGTCACAAACTTGCTACATGTTCTTGTGCAGCAGCCCCACTTCTGCAGTATAGGAATGCAGACACGTTTTACAGAATTGTTGTTAAGGGTTACATGACTGAAAAATGCCAGCGGCTATCTTTCTTAGCTTCTAAGATCAGGCTACCCTGGGCCATCTGAGTTTCCATCCCAGAGCCCGGGAATTAGAGCGATACTTCTTTGCAAGATCCTGGCCGAAGCACAGTACAGCTACAGGAGTTTAACACCTGTCAGCAGGGCAGCTGTGCCTGATTACTTCTCAGTCTGTTTAAGCTGACGCTTGGGAAAGCTGCACTGGTGGACCAACTGGTCCACTAGGCATAAGACTTTGTGCCAGTTCCAGTGCCTTGTCTCCAGCTCCCGGCAGTTAGCACCTGTCGATGCTCCCAGCCTCACTATCTAGAGCTGAGGGCACCTGCTTCAGACAAGACCTGACTAGGTGGGCCTGCAGTGCATAGGACGGACACACACCTGTGCTGCACTCCCAAGCCAAATCAGGTCCTAGCATGCTTGGGAAGACTAGTTCCCAAATTTCACATCTGGCTGGAAAAAAGAACAGAGTTGAATCAAACGTGGTGTCTAGTCTGGACTTGGTGTGTCCTCGCAATGCCAGTAACCAAATGTCTGAATATTACTTTGGATAACAGAGGTTCAGATAGTGACATTCCTGTAAAAAGTGTCAGTGTTGTAATAACAATTCTATAGCAGGAATACGCTAAGGATATTCAAATGTGTTCTTGGGTCAGATGTGGCCAGATTATTGCCACCACTGAGCTATAACAATGGTAAGAAGTTAAAAACAAAAGGTTGAATAATTAAGAATCATACACTGTGCAGCAGATATTAGTCTCGACTTCTCCAGTGACCATCAGGCAGGGGTCCCCCACTTTGGTGAGCACAGCCACAAAATTGCTGTCATAGGAGGGGCAGTCAACCACAAAACGGCTGCTGCAGCTTACCTTTAGTCGCACAGTGAAGATCCTTGCGCTGGGGTGGCAGCTGCTGCTAAAGCAGTGTTTTTAAGATCTGCACAGCAGCCGGTCAGAAGCCTTGCTGGGCAGAAGCCCCACATACTTTCTAAGTACACTTGGCAAGCATAACATTGGCTATCCCTGCCACAGAGTATTAGTGCTTTGGAATAACGGTTTGTTCCTGCTGTTTTCAGGGAGATATTAATTTTTAATCTGTCATTAGGTCCTGTCAGAAGAATAATGCCTTGAAAAACAGACAATGGCTATTGTACATTGCCAGCCAGCAGGATGGTTACTGGATCATCTCTTCTTCATAAACCGATCTGGCAACCAGTTGTGCGATGCCCATGAACATCCTGCGGGAGCCTTTTCTGATGTTCCTTCTGCTGCTGCTTCCTCAGATAAGGATCCTATTGTGGCTGCTACCTCAGTTACTTCAACCTCTTGCAGAAAAGGGTCTGTTTCTGAGCCTGGAGCTGCAGGGAAGAAATCAGGTGAAATGCTGAAGAAGACGTACTTGTTCAGGGAAGAATTTTTTGATGTGCTTAAGCCCCACATAGCTGCAGACTTTCAAAAGGAACTTCAGCAGGGGAGCTCTGAGGCTGGTCTAGAAGAAAAAGGATCAGAACAGCAGGAAGGAGCCGAGAGTGGAGAGTCTCATTCTGAAGCTGCTAAAAAGGTACATTACAAAGAGAGAGAGAGAGAAATGTTTCTGCCGAGTACCCTTTCAATACCCCTGTGTTCAGAATTGTTGAAGAAAAGGAAACGAATCTCCCAGAAACGTATGAAATACGTTCTTACAAATTACTTCTGGAACTCACTGGCTTTTATATGTAACCGTAGTTTACCTACACTTTTAGCCCTCTACAATTATCCTGCACTGTTATACTTTCACATTATGTATCCCATTATGTGGGTGGAATCAAACAAGTAAAATCTTAATACTGGGGCAGAACACAGAAAGCATTTTTTACCAGTGTGTCTGGAGATGCTGCTGGACTCAGGAGGACTAGACCCTCTACTGCTGTCACGGGAGATGCAGCTCTCATCAGCCCCACCCCCAGCTGGCAGAGAGCCTGGCAGCCTCCCAGGTGACCTTGCCCCTCATCTTGCCCCCCAGCTCCAGTCACAGGTAGAGGAACCAGCTGGGGCCCAAAATTGGTGTGGCCCCAAGAAGATGGCAGCCTCTGTAAGCCTCAGCAGAAGCCAAGGTGGGGCTGGTCCAGAGACACCTGTGCCAGAGCAAGTAAGCCCAATAGCAGCCCAGGCTTGGGTGGGCGAAGGAAAAGCAGGGATCGGGACTGAAGGCTCTCTTACACAACCCTGGAATAACCAGTAGAGCAGGAGGGAGTGCATTAAATATTTACATTTGTCTGTTCTGAGCTTATGTGTATTGAGTGACCCTGTGTTACAGTGTTATGAGATAGTGGGAAATTTTTTTAACCCGCCTTTTCCTTATTGGTACATTTTTTTTCTTAAAGGTGTGGCCCCTCTTTTCCCAAGAGTATGAGCTTCCCTGAGAATTTAAAATTGGGATCTTTTACATCCAAGGCTACAATCATGGCTCTAGTCTAGAACAACAAGCTTGCCCTATTAGTTCTGCTAATGTGGTTTAGACTGAAGTCGCTTCGGCCATGCCACAGAGTGGTGACCACTATAACAATAAGAAATAAGAAAGGTCCAGGCAATCCTGGTACCAGGAGAGGCAATGTCAGTTGCATTCCTTCTTTCAGTTATTACCAGAGCATGGGATCCAGTGATGTGAAAGCATCTCTCATACTATTAAAATAACATGAACCAGTTTTTGGTTGTCACTTTTTATACTATTCAAACAATTTCTTCAAAACAAGCAAATTGTATCTTAATATAAAAGTCTGTGAGGGACTGTTTGTGCTTTGGTGGCTGTTGGTGGCTGAGTGAGTTGCTGTAAGTGGATTACTGTGAGTGGATTGCAGGCCCCGCCCCCTATTGTGCTGGGCTCTGCTGTGCTGAGCAGGAAGGGGCCTCTTGGAATAAAGGGCTGCTCCTCGTCAGAGGCGCGAGCCTTTGGCCCTGTGGCTCTTAGCCTGTGGGTCACAGCCTGTGGGTCGTACTTGGAGGCCTTGTAAGTGCTTGAGTAAAGCACTGCTTCTGAGTTCAGGAGGTAGACGTTCTGGTGAGATAGACATTTCGTCAGTCTCAAAGTTTTCAGGGTACATCACAAAAAGAAGAGTTTACATCAGAGTTTGAGGGAAGTTCCTGAAGCTGTAGAAGAAAGCATAGCTCCTGGGATAATGGATAGCGAGGGATCTACTCCAGTGACCTGCCTGGGCTGTGCCATGATTATTTTTCTGCCATGCCAAGAAATGAATTATACATGCTGCAAGTGCAAGCTTGTAAAAATGCTTGAGGAGAAGGTGGGAGAACTCGAGGCACAAATCTGTGCACTGAAGAACACCAAGGAGGTGGAAAGCTTTTCAGACATGACAGAAGAAGAGCCCCTGAAAGAACAGCAAGAGGAAGGAAGTAACAAGGACCACATGGGTGAGTGGAAGAAAGTAACTTTGTTTTCTGAGTATCTTACTCCTCAATCACAGCCAGTGGAGCAGCAAAATCGATACCAGCCACTTCTGTTGATGGAAGACCGGAACGGCACACTTCGTGATCGAATGGATGTGACTGGCACACAAGCACATAGGCAGAGAGGGAACCAAACCATCCCACAGAGGAAGAGACGAGTAGTGGTGGTTGGTGACTCCCTACTGAGAGGGACGGAAGAAGGTGTCTGCAGACCGGACAAGGAATCTCGAGAGGTTTGTTGCCTTCCTGGAGCATCCATCCGAGATGTGATGGAGAGAATTCCAAGACTGATCAAGACCTCTGATCCCTACCCACCCCTTCTGATCCACGTGGGAACAAATGATACGGCCCAAAGAAACCTTGAATGGATCTCCAAAGACTATGAGGCTCTGGGCAAGAAGGTGAAAGATCTGGGGGCTCTGGTGGTGTTCTCCTCCATTTTACCTGTTGAGGGCCATGGAGCTGGAAGGGAGAACAGGATACTGGAAGTGAATGGCTGGTTATGTAGATGGTGCCGTTGAGAGGGCTTCGGCTTCCTGGACCATGGTATGTACCTCCGACACGAAGGACTGTTGGCGACGGATGGGGTGCACCTGACAAAGAATGGGAGGAATGTCTTTGCTGGAAGACTTGCGAATCTGATCAGGAGGGCTTTAAACTAAAGACATCGGGGGTGGGAAGAAAAAGCGGCATCCCCAACACTAAGTTCAGGAAAGGGAATGACCAGAGAATAAATGAACGAGAGAGAGGTGAGTTTAGTAATCTTCAGGTAAATTTGAAGGGACCTACGGTAGGAAGGGATGTCTGTAATCTGAGGTGTCTTTATACTAATGCACAGAGTATGGGAAATAAACAGGAGGAACTTGAACTTCAAATATTGGAAAATAGCTATGATCTGATAAGTGTCACTGAGACTTGGTGGAATGACTCTCATATATGGAACACAGTGATTGAAGGATATACCTTGTTCAAACGGAACAGAATAAACAAGAAAGGGGGTGGGGTGGCACTATATGTCAAGAATGAATATGCTTGCACTGAAATTCAGGATTTTGAGAGTTGCCCTGTTGAAAGTGTGTGGGTAAGGATAGAGGGGGAACAGAAGGGGATATTGTTGTGGGGGTATACTACAGACCTCCAAATCAACCAGAGGAACAGAATAATGCATTTGTACAGCAGCTTGCTAAACTTTCACAGAGACAGGATGTAGTGGTTATGGGAGATTTTAACTATCCAGATATTTGCTGGGAATCTAACTCTGCTAGACATGGGACATCCTGAAGATTCTTGAATAGTCTTGAGGACAACTTCATCTCTCAGAAGGTGGAGATGGGAACCAGAGGATCTGCTATCCTAGATTTAATTCTGACTAACCGGGAAGAACTGGTTGATGAAGTGAAGGTGGTGGGTTCCTTGGGGAATAGTGACCATGTCAGCTTGGAATTTGACATAGAGAAGACTGTGAAACCAGGATGTAGCAGAACTCATATCCTGGACTTCAGGAAAGCTGATTTCAATAAACTCAGAGATCTAATAGGTAGGATCCCATGGCTGGAAATGCTGAAGGGAAAATCTGCACAGGAAGGATGGGTGATGCTGAAAAATGAAGTGTTTAAGGCACAATCTCAAACTGTTCCGGTAAGAAAGAAAGGTGGGAGATGGGCAATGAAGCCAAGGTGGCTGAACAAGGAACTCTCTGAGGAGCTGAAACTAAAAAGGGAAATGTACAGGAAATGGAAGGAGGGTCAGATTACTGAGGGTGAATGCAAGACACGAGCACAAATGGGAATGGTGTCAGAAAGGCTAAAGCACAGATGGAGCTGAGGCTTGCTAGGGATGCAAAAAATAACAAGAAAAATTTCTATGCCTATGTTCGGAGCAAAAAGAGGAACAGGGATGGAGTAAGCTCATTGCTAGGGGAAGATGGTCAAGCCTTAACAAGGGATGAAGACAAAGCGGAATTACTCAACTCTCACTTTGCGTCGGTCTTTAACCGTAAAGTGAACTGTATACAAACTGAAGAATGCAGGGCATATGAAGGAAAGGGGAACTGCCAGTTCAGAATAAGGAAGGAAATGGTTAGAGAACATCTAGCTGCCTTAAATACTTTCAAATCTCCAGGGCCGGATGGCTTGCATCCGAGGGTGCTAAAAGAAATTGCAGATGTTATTTCAGAGCCTCTGGCTATAATCTTTGAGAGGTCCTGGAGTACGGGTGTTGTGCCGGAAGACTGGAGAAGAGCGAATGTTGTCCCAATCTTCAAGAAGGGGGAAAAGACGGACCCGGGAAATTACAGGCATGTCAGTTTGACATCAATACCTGGGAAAATTCTGGAGCAGATTATTAAACGTTCTGTCTGTGAACACCTTGAACAAAATGAGTTAATTGGTAATAGCCAGCATGGGTTTATGAAGAATAAGTCATGCCAAACTAACCTTATCTCCTTTTTTGACAGAATTACTAAAATGGTTGACTCTGGCAATGCCGTGGATATAGTGTATCTAGATTTCAGTAAAGCATTTGACAAAGTTTCTCATGATATCCTTGAGGATAAGCTGGTTAAGTGTGGGCTGGATGGCGCAACCGTTGGGTGGATTCATGGTTGGTTGAAAAATCGTACCCAACGAGTGCTCCTAAATGGCTCTGCGTCTACGTGGAGGGAAGTCTCGAGTGGAGTACCACAGGGCTCGGTCCTAGGCCCGGTGTTATTCAATGTTTTTATAAATGACCTGGATGAAGACATAGAGGGGATGCTTATCAAATTTGCAGATGACACGAAGCTGGGTGGGATTGCTAATTCTGAAAAAGACAGAGTCAGGATTCAGAAGGATCTAGATAGGCTGGAACAGTGGGCTGAGACAAATAAAATGAATTTCAATAGAGATAAGTGCAAAGCCCTACACTTAGGTACAAAAAATCAGAGGCACAGATATAGAATGGGAGGGACTTGGCTTGACAGCAGCACATGTGAAAGGGATCTAGGTGTTATGGTTGATCACATGCTAAACATGAGCCTGCAGTGTGATGCGGCTGTGAAGAAAGCTAATGCAATCTTAGGATGCATTAGCAGAAGCATTGTGTCCAGATCACGGGAGGTAGTAGTTCTGCTGTATTCTGCTGTGGTCAGGCCCCCCTGGAGTACTGTGTCCAGTTTTGGGCACCACATTTTCGGAAGGATGTTGACAAACTCGAGCGGGTCCAGAGGAGGGTGACCAGGATGGTGAGAGGGTTGGAGTCCAAGTCTTATGAGGAAAGGCTGAGGGAGCTGGGTATGTTTAGCCTGGGAAAGAGAAGGTTTAGAGGGGACATGATTGCAGTCTTCAAGTATTTGAAGGGCTGTCATGTAGAAGATGGAGTGGATCTATTCTCTCTTGCTCCGTATTGCAAGACTAGATCTAATGGGTGGAAATTACAAGGGAGTCGTTACCGGTTTAATATCAGGAGAAACTTCCTGACTGTAAGAGTGGTTGAGCAGTGGAACAGACTGCCTCGGGAGGTGGTGGATGCTCCTTCGCTGGACGTTTTCAAGAGGAGACTGGACTACCATCTTTTGGGTATGTTGTAGGTATGTAGGGGTTTCGGCTGTGTTCCTGCAGAGTGCAGGGGGTTGGACTAGATGGCCTGCAAGGTCCCTTCCAACTCTAACATTCTATGATTCTATGATTAAAAGATCATGGCATTTGTTGAATCATTGCTTAATATTTTTTAGTGGTAGCATTACTGACATCTATGCATGTTGTTTACTCTAGAAACGAAAAAGAAGAAGCAGTGTGTTAAATTATGGTGAATGTGATGCATTAGAATATCATTTAAAGGTAAGTCTGAAAAACTTGGTGGTCAAAGTGTTTATCTGCTGCGGGACTTCAGATGTACACCTCAATTGTTAGTTTAGAATTTATGTTTGCAAATTTTTCTTGCCCTAAAGTTTATTATGCAAAAAGATACTTCTCAGGTAAAAGGGTGAATTTCAAAAATATTTTTTCTTGGTTATCGTTTTTTTTTTTTTAAGGCTGCTGGTCTCTGAAAAAAAACTCTGGTTCCATATCTCCTTTACATCTCAGTGCAGAAATTAAACTGGCATGTTTGGATTTTAGTTTCAGGACACTTACCATGCCATCCTAAACACAGTTACAGTCTTCTATGTCCATTGAAGTCAATGGTTTTAGAAGAGTATGACTCCATTTAAGATGGCACTGTAATTTGTCTTAATGCCAACTTTTAACTTAGTGGATTGGTCAATCAGTTTGGGTGTGCTTACATAAAAAGGGGAAGTCATTTAATTTTTGGAGCAAATACAAAGAGGAGGGAACAGAAAAAGATGTTCCTGTGTATGATTAAGAAGCCAAAGTTTTGCATCTCCCCACCCTTGATAGTTTGGCCAGCTTGTCTTCTAGTTGGGCTGTTTGAACTATCCCAGCGCTGCTCATGCCTCAAGGCCCTGCTCTGACAGCTGTGTGTGTATGTATAAACTATTTTCAAAATCATATTCTAACAGTAATTAGCTGTGCCGCTTGATACAGATGCACATATTTGGCGAACTAAGTGTAATTTCAAACACCATACAGAATTATCTGTCTTCGTTTATTTTCTAAAAATATTTGCAAACTGTGTTAATTCATTCTTGCTACTCTATCATGAGAAATAATATAAAAAATAGAGATTACGCATTTCTCATAGATATGGCTGTCTATTGGACTCCAACAAATACACTCATCTTGGAACTATATCATCACTTCTACATTTAGTTGGATGTTTTTGCCATTCTCACACACTGCTCAAACCTGTGTCCAGGCATATATTGTATGTATTGCTATTAATTACATTATTCTAATCTACTGTTCATCATCAATCTTCTGTGCAGTCCCATATGGATAGGTCTTTATAACTAAATGCCTCCAGAGGGGCTTATGGGCAAAAAAAAGCTGAGCCATCTAGACCAGGTGTGTCAAACAGACGGCTTACGGGTCGGATCAGGCCCTCAGAGGGCCCCAGTCAGGCCCACAAGGCCCTGGTTGTTTCCTACTTCCATTTGCAGTTCTGCTGCTGCTGCCACTGCCATGTTAAACTTGTTTTACCAGCCTCTCTCAATCGCAGGAGAGATCGATAGGCAAGGCTCTCCTGTGTGATTGAGAGAGTCTGGTAAAGAACTGGCTGAGGCTCCTTCCCCTCCTCCTTCCAGGGGGAGGGAGGGAACAGCCAGAGCTGGCTTCTTGGCCAGGCTGCAGGAGACAAAGGGCAGCCTTTCTTTCTTCCCACTGGTTGAGGCTTCTCCCTGATAAGAGAGGGAGGGAACAAGGGAGAGTTTGTTTTGCTGGGCTGCCTCAATCACATGGGAGAAATACCAGACAACTTTAAGACCAACAGAGTTTTGTTCAAAGTATGTGCTTTTGTGAGCCTTACTACAGTGTGTGTGTGTGTTTTGTTGGGCTCTTTATGCCAGGGCTCTCCAGGGGACAACTGGGTTCCCTCCCCCTTTGCACTGTATTCATGCCCTCATGAACCAGTCTTCCTCAGTAAGAAGGCAATGTGAACTATTTTAGAGGAGGAATAACAACAAGCCAGTGAGGTGGATCAGACTGAGAGTGTGTGTCCAGGCCAAGTTCACCCCCTTTGAAGGAAGTTGTAGTTATTTCTCTGGGGAAGAGAATAAGTTTGTTGACAAACACATGGCCCTCAGTCTGTGTTAGGATGCCTTCTCATGTTCTTGACCAGCACATGAAGCAACTTATGTACAAAACGCTGCAATGCCCAGCCATTTCATGTTTTCCCCTGGGTCCTAGGCTCAAAACACTGAGCATGAGATTTCTGTAATAAATGTCAGTAAATCAAAAGTAGGTTTGGAGCTTACAGATACACACCTGATATAGATACTCAAGATTGCTAGAGCACAGACATTTTGATACAATCATTCAGAGCAGAGATGTTAGTTATTAGAGATTGTTACATAGACAAAATACTGCAAGATTGCTAGTGTTTTAAGTATGTTTTATTTAAAATTTAAAAATCTTTAATTGTGTTTGTCGGTGTCCTTTATAAAGTTTATATCGCCGCTACCTGGCATTACATATTATGACACACATATCCCAGCCCAACAAGGTCTCATTTATGTCAGATTTGGCCCTGGTAACAAATGAGTTTGACAGCCATGATCTAGACCAAAAAATCTCAGTTGCAACAAAGTATATTGGGGTACATGAACAGTTACTACTTTCCCTATGAAAACATAACAGTTAGCAATTATTTTGATCTGTCTCTAGCACTAATCAGAACCAATGCACCCTCTAAGCTGTGGAATCTTGTGAGCAAAAATTCTGCTTTGTGAGCTACTGGCCTTAAAGTTGTGAGCAAGTGATTTGGCTACTGCATAAATTAGTTTGCTCTGGAGCCATCTTTCCTGAGCTAAGACAAAAATGTGTGAGCCGGATGCTAAAAAACTGGGAGCTAGCTCACATTAACTCAGCTTAGAGGGAACACTGTTCAGAACATATGTATCCCTTGTAAGGCAGCAAAAAGAGACAGTGCTAGAGACAGATCAAACCAGCTGCAAACTCATTTCTTCTCCTATTATCCATCTGCACACCTCTCTTCTGACGTCTTGTTTTCAACATATGAATGTTTTAGAAAGGCATTTTCATGCCTTGATTTTAAAATATCAAGAGAGTCCTATTCACAATTCATTTATGTTAAAGCCTCAATGCAGAAAAATGGCATGAGACAGGAGTACGGTTACAAAATTAGAAACAATGCAAAAAAAGTATCAGAAATTACATATCATAATCATTATAGTAAGATATATATGCAATATAGAGTGGAATAGACTGTTCCCTTTATAAAAGCACCATCCTGAACCATTCCATTATACTACAGCCTTTATTCTTTTTGTAAAAATGCTCTTCTGAACAACTTTGTTTTACACATTTTTGCAGAATAATATAAAGCAGGTTTTCCTGACATTCTCAGACAGGCTGTTCCACAAGGGGGAGCCACAACAGAGAATGTGCATGTATGGGCAGCTGTCAATCTTACACATTTGCAGCATGGCACCTTCAGATGAGCTAAACCATCACAAGGAAGCATAGCAGGAGAGCCTGTCCTGCAGATATAAGGGCCCAAAACCATGAAGGGCTTTGTGAGTGATAACTAGTACCTTGAATTGAATCCAGAAACTGGTATGTCATTGTTGGGAGAGGCTGCAGAATGGGAGTAACATGCACACTCTGCCTAGCTTCTGATTTTGGCTAGAATTTTAATTTTTCCTTTGTATCTTTTGGTATTGTACAGATACGGAAGGTGATTTCAGAGGGTACCAGAAGTTTAGTCCAGGAGGGGCTCAAAAGTGGCTTTCTTCAGCCCAGTTCTACAAAACCAATCTGTTCCAGGGCTCTTGACACGAGACACAGTGATTTCAGCTTGGCTGAAATATGTGAGATGGCAAAACAGTATGTGTTTGTAGATGAAACAGAACAAAAACCTGTATGCAAGATAAATGAAGACGCCTCTGTGCCAGAACAAATTCAGCTTTCCTGTGTTACAGAAAACATCACAAATGACACAAAGTTAATAACACTGATGGGAAATAAATATTTATTTCCACCCCAAAGCAGTTTTCTTTTATCTGATATTTCTTGTATGCAGCCACTTTTGAATTGTAAGTACATTTCTTACAAAAGTATGTTTTTCTGTGATCCATCAACAGTGTCAGATAGGTTTGTCCATCTCTTGAAAGACAGAGAACTTGATTGGTGGAATTTTAGCATGCGTGTTTGGTTTGTTATTAACTAATGTTTCTATTGACTCTTATGAGTGGGTTCTTGTTCTTCTCCAAGCATATACACTCTTCACTATGTTTCCTGTTATATCTTTGAAAAATATACTAATGTTAGATTAATACATGAAGAGAACACAGTTCACTAATAATTGAGAAGGGTTTTATGATACATTTGAAACTGGATGTTTGTTTGGATGAATATGAAGTACAGCCAAAAGTTTCAAAAGTATGTATTTTCTCTTTATGCTTGAGTAAAGTGGTCAATGTGAACTTACTAGAGCAGCAAAAATAAATCTTTAATTGTTGCTTTTAAAAGGAGGAATAATACTATGTTTCAAGGTGCCTGAAAATCTGGAAGTCAGATATTTATATTTCAGGAGCCATTTGTATGTCTTATTTGAAATAACAAAAGTTTTTTCTTAACTTTTTAGATAATAAAAAATTTGATGTAATTGTGATAGATCCACCATGGGAGAACAAATCTGTTAAAAGAAGTAATCGGTATGTTTACACATTTTAAAACTTATGTTTTCATTTTAAATAGCTCCTCTTCTATCCCCACTTCTTTATTAATGCTATAGCTTTGTCTTAGTTTCATGGAAGTTGACAGCTAGTGGTTGCACCAGTGTAATGAAGAGTTGTAGCTGTATATACCAGCATATTTGCACCAATCATGCAGTCTGTTGTGCAGGCTTTGGGACAACTGTCAGGCAGCTTGGTGTTGTTTTTCCCTCCATGTTTCTTTTCTGATTGGAATTCTAAATGCTCCAATGATGAGCATTCTGTTAGGCACAACTGATGCGTTAAAATGCTTGGATCTAATTCTCCAGTGGATTACCACAATTTTGTGTTGGCAAAACTTCACTTGAATAGAATTGCTTTTATATTTCATATTAAAATTTTATAATGCAGTGGGGAATCTGGTCTTACAGCTTTCCAAGGTAAAGTATTATAGGTACAGTGGGACTTCGGGAGGGGTAGATGTGGGAGACTGCAGCATGCTTTTTAAGCAGTGGGCTGTGTGGCACTGAAATAAATGGCCACTTCCTAAATCAAAATATTAATTTATGAACAGTCTGATTCTCAAAGTGCTCTGCTGCTTCAAGGTTAATCAAACTAAAAAGAGGTCTGTGCCTGTGGAGAGCATTGATAATTTAAAGCTGCTCAGGTAGGCTCCTAATTAATTTTCATTTAAAAGAAGATACCAGGCAGGAAAAGCTAGTCCCTGAGTAAGGCATGTACATTCCTTTCCAGTAAGGGATGTGTTGAAACAAGTTGAAGGAACCTCACTCCAACATCTAGTGATGAGTGTCAGCTGCATCCACAGAAGAGGGAGAAGGGGGCTCTTTTACTTATTTCTCCCTCACTGTGGTGGTCCCCCTCCCTTTCCACGGTGTGTTTTGTTAGCAAGACTGATTGAACAGATTTTGAAGACAAAAGATTGAGCAGATTTTGAAGACAAAACAGAGTGTTTGGGGAAGGTGGGGAAAGACTTGTTCCACTAACTCATTCCTCAGGCTTCCCCAGTCAGGAGCTATATCTTTTAGCAAACTATATGTGTAATCTGTTGTAAATGTGTATTGTTGAATAGCTGTCTTCTCGCACCTATTAACGTTCACATCTGTGATTTTGTTTCTATCCTTTGGAAGAAGCGTTTCCATCAGTATTTACAAAACGTGTTTTAAAACATTTTGTGCATACTGACAGTTACCAAGGAGGGGGGGGAGGGAGAGAGAGAGAGAGAGACAGTGTGTACGTGTCTGCATTTTGCCCCCCTTCTGACTCTGTTCTTTCCAGGCTCATGAAGAATGGTGCTGGCTTTTTTCTCTCAGCATGATGGCAGCACTGACTGGGAAGAAGAGCTGCAGCATGTAAAAGCAGGGGGAGGCTCACCTTCTGGCTTTCTTACCCTGCTCTGCTCTGCAGCTGCTGCTGTCCTTGCCACTACTAGGAAGTAAAATAAGGGGCACAGTTGGCTTTCCAAACTTAGCCTTGCTCTTCATCCATGAGCTGACAGTGTGAAGTGCTTAAAGTTACCTTTCCCACTCTTTTGACATAAGTGCAAAGCCCACAAAAACAAATACAAGAAGTTCCTGACTTACTGAAATCGGGGAAGCCATGTTATCTGAGAAACTTCTTGAGGGAAAAGCCAATCCTTGTCTACTCCTTCTGTTCGCTTCTACATAACCTGGGAAATAATGGGCCAAATGGTAGACCTGGACATAAAGCACTGCCATAGTCACAGCTGATGAACAAAAGCAACAGGATGGCATTGATTTGCCTTCATCCCCTGCTACATATTGTGTACTTGGAGCATAGATTACAAGGTTTAAATGGCTGTACAGGGAGAGTAACATAATAAATATTCTGCATTGTAAAGAAAAATTGCAGTATGATGTTTACGTCCTGCAGAAGTTCATTTTCCTAGCGTAAATGTCTCTGGAAATGGAAGACTGCTTTTGTTAGCACTGCTGAGCTCCCTAGATCAGAACGGAAGGAAAGGGGGACCCATCTTGAATGCCAACAGATTTCACCACTGGATGTCACTCTTGCCTCAGATTTTAATTTGTGTAAATTTTGGTGCTAGAAAAAGTTTGTGAAAGGTGGTCAGAATAAATGCAGAAGTCTGTTTGCCACCATTCTCTTTTCTATCTCTGGGCCTGTTCAAACGTTCTGCATATATCCAATGTAGGTATAGCTACTTGCCACAATGGCAAATCAAGCAAATTCCCGTGCCAGCCCTGGCAGCCCCAGAGTGCCTTGTGGTCACATGGGTGACTAACAGACAGAAGCATCTCCGTTTTGTAAAGGATGAACTTTATCCCCACTGGGCTGTGCATGGAGTGGTAGAGTGGTATTGGGTGAAGGTAAGTGACTAACCTTTTTTCCTTCTGTTTTCTTGATCAGTGCATTTTAAAGATGTATTCCCGAGGGTTTTACAGATAGCATTTGAAATATGTGGATTGTGAAACATTTTACCAACTTTCATTTAGTTTTTTTATATTCTCTTCCAATACATCCTTATTTCACATATACCATCTAATGACAAAATATTATTAGGATATATTAATAGAACATTAATTTGCACTCATGGGACGCAATAGATGTTGTTTACCTTGACTTCCAGAAAGCTTTTGATAAAGTTCCTCATCAAAGGCTCCTAAGTAAGCTCAATAGTCATGGGATAAAAGGACAAGTCCTCCTGTGGATCAAAAACTGGCTTATAAATAGGAAACAGAGAGTGAGTATAAATGGGAAACTTTCTCAGTGGAGGGTGGTAAGCAACGGGGTACCACAGGGATTAGTACTTGGACCAATGCTTTTTAACTTGTTTATTAGTGATTTGGGAGTAAGCAGTGAAGTGATTAAATTTGCAGATGACACGAAGTTGTTCAGGGTGGTGAAAACCAGGGAGGATTGTGAGGCATTCCAAAGGCATCTGTCGAGGATGAGTGAGTGGGCGTCAACGTGGCAAATGGGGTTCAATGTGGCCAAGTGCAAAGTGATGCACATTGGAGTCAAAAATCCTAAATATAAATACACATTGATGGGGTCTGAACTTGCAGAGACTGACCAAAAGAGAGATCTTGGAGTCGTAGTAGGTAACTCAATGAAAATGTCTAGACAGCGTGTAACTGCAATAAAGAAGGCCAATGCTATGCTGGGGATTATTAGGAAGGGAATTGAAAACAAATCAGTATCATCATGCCCCTGTATAAATCATTGGTGCGACCTCATTTGGAATACTGTGTACAGTTCTGGTCACCACACCTCAAAAAGGATATTATAGCATTGGGAAAAGTGCAGAGAAGGGCAACTAGAATGATAAAAGGGTTAGAATACTTTCCCTATGAAGAAAGGTTAAAACGCTTGGGGCTCTTTAGCTTGGAGAAATGACGGCTGAGGGGTGACATGATCAAGATTTCTAAGATTATGCATGGGATTGAGCAGGTTGAGAAAGAAGTGCTTTTCTCCCTTTCTCACAATACAAGAACTCGTGGGCACTCCATGAAATTGCTGAGCAGTCGGGTTAGAACAGATAAAAGGAAGTACTTCTTCTCCCAAAGAGTGATTAACACATGGAATTCACTGCCACAGGAGGTGGTGGCAGCTGCAAGCATGGACAGTTTCAAGAGAGAATTAAATAAACATATGGAGCAGAAATCCATCAGTGGCTATGAGCATAAGGTATACATAGGAACTCTCAGTCTGGGGCAGGTGATGCACTCTATTCTTGGTGCTGGGGGGGAGCAGTGGGAGGGCTTCTAGTGTCCTGGCCCCAGTGCTGGAACTCCTGATGGCACCAGGTATTTTTGGCCACTGTGTGACAGAGTGTTGGACTAGATGGGCCATTGGCCTGATTCAACATTGGCTTCTCTTATGTTCTTATGTTCCATTTTCTTTGCATCAGATTACAAGGTCTGGAGAGTTTGTGTTTCCATTAGAGTCTTCTCACAAGAAGCCATATGAAATTCTCGTATTGGGCAAAATCCAAGGAAGTACAGATATGCCATTAAGGTACATGTATGGAATCCATTGATCTCTGTGTTTTATTAATGTATGCGTGGTTACATGGCAATCATTAGAAATTCTCAGCTGAGATTGCAGGCAGGTTTCAAAGGAGTAGGCAACAGCCTTTTCTAACAAAATTGTTTCTCAAAGCTTACTGAAGTACACTTTATACTCCAGTCTCCATGAACTGCTTGATTTAAGAAAGAGAGAATGCTCCAGTCTTCTCCTTTAAACCTCCTTTGGCCTCTTATGTTAGTGGCCAGCATGCTTCTCGTTTCCCGTGGTGCTACTCAGTTGTCAAAGACGTGGCAAAGGAAAGTCTTGTAAGCAAATGCCTTTTAACTCATAGCTAACTATTACTAAATGGGTGGGTAAGAAGTCATTGCAGAGCCAAGTTCATCCTATTTTCTTTTCCCTAGCAGAGTTTAATCAGTGTATATGGAGGCAGGGGCTTGAATTCAAGGAACTACTTAGTCTCAGGCAAGGCCAGTGGATTATTCCCCCCCTCGCCACTTTTTTTTTTGCTCTGAACAGGTGACTCACAGACAGTGTCACAGGCTGATTTTGAAACTCTACTGTTTTATTTGAGCAGGTTTTGGGTGGGGGAGCTGCTGTGTGTTTGTATGTCTAAAGCCTTCTAGAAGTAACTTCCACCTGTCACTGAAGATGCTGAGAACTGGTGGCTTACTGAAGATACATACCTCCTGTATTAGTGGGGGAAATATCTAATATTAGCATAGACATAGGATCATAATAGCAAAACAAGCAATCTTCTTGTGGGCAAAGTATACCTTGATCTTCCCTGCACCATGTCATGTTAGTCCCTGAGGGCTATTGGTTGCTGCTGCATGACGGATTTTTGTTACCACTGAATTAGATGTAGACTTGTTCATTAAGGGCATGTAATATTCTACAGCTGAAACTGAGATATTGATTGAGCTGTGTTTGTGTTTATCTTCCGTAGTCTTATTCCTTCATTGACTTTTACAGAAGTTTAAGCAGATTTATAAGATGCCCTTTATCTTTCAAGAAATCAAATACACTCAACATTTAGATATTTTGTTCCCTGAAGCTTACTGTACTGTATGACAGTGAGAGAACTTAATGTTGGTATTATGTTTGAGAAAAATGAATCTTTATCAAGGTATTTCAGTTTCCTGTTTGAGAGTCTGTCTTTCTCTTTCTTTCATTCTGATTTATATAACCAGATCGGGAGATGAAGCACTTCCAATTCCAGACCATAAATTAATTGTGAGTGTCCCTTCTACTCTTCATTCACATAAGCCTCCTCTTACAGGTATGCTCTCAAAACAGCTCTGTAAAACTCAACATGTGTTAAGTTTGTAATTTTTAAATATCTCTACTGCTACTTTGTAGGCTGAATGTTTTTGTTTCTGTGGAATTTTAAATTTTCGAGCATGGTAACTTACAGGGATAAGAACTTGCTGAAGATCTTCATGTTTTAATTAGGCACCTAGGTGTGGATTTCACTCACTGCATTTCAAGCTGGATAACATCTGCCAGAGATGCAGTGTACTGGCTCTCCGTTTATACTGTGCAACAGTCATAGCTAATTTTAAAATGAGTTTGACATTGAAGATATGATTGGCAGATATATTAGTTCAACACACATCCTACTGCTGACGTTTACAGAACTTCGGGCACATTTTGTTTGGATTTGGGATTCTTCTGGTCCAATTCAAGATGCTGCTTCTTGCCTAAATGTTTATTACCTTGGAACTCTAGTTCTGGAAAAACAGCATTTGAATGAATCATCTCAACTATGTCAGGCAAGTTCAGTTGAATGAAGGAAGCTGAACTTTCAGGGTTCTTAGGCTAACTATAAAGTGGGAGAGAGAGAGAGCAGTGACTCTTTGTAGGCAGGATGTGTGGAGCAAGACAAGGAAAGGAGAATCTCTTCCTCCCTCTTTCAGCCACAGTAAATGAGAGAGCTTGTGGCCTGATCATTGTAACTTGCAAAAAAGTCCATTATTGTTCTAAATATTGATATATACGGCATGTTTTTTAAGTATGCTCCTAAGCAGAGTGCACTTATGCAAATGTATGCTATCAAGACAATGTTTGCAAATACTGTAAAAATTTTCTGTATTTGATAACTACCAGTGGTGGCTTCTGCAAAAAAGGGGGGCAGTGTTTGACCTTAGCACATAAGCTGAGGTTTCACCAGGCAGGCATTTTTGAACAGCAGTGGTATCCGGCATGGGGTGATGATGTTATCCCATGTTGATGCTGCCGACCATTGAACAGCTGCATGCCTGGTTGGTAGAGTCATGGGGAACACACCCAAATTAGGGTGAAAAGTCATGTTCTCATTCCTTTGTTAAATCATTTTCCAGGGCCTGTTCTCAGAATGCCAGCTAGACTATAAAAGAAAAAATCATTTTGAGAATCAAAAGAAAAGAGGATAAGAAACAGCTATGTTTCTTGTTATGGATTCTAACCTCATTAAGACTTGGCAAATGCAAACAGTAAATTGGGAACATTTTAGAAAAATGTATGTATAAAGCAGAATAGGAAAAATAGTATGCGAATGGATAGCATATTGAAGTCAGTGTCCTATATTGTCTTATATGAAATGATTTTTGAAGGGGAAATCTCAATTGTGTTTATTTATTACGGTGGACTGAATAAACCATAACTAGGTAAGAAAGATAGCAGTTATTGTGTAAATAAAGATGAAGAAGAATTGGTTTTTATACCCTGTTTTTCTCTACCTTAAGGAGTCTCAAAGTGGCTTACAATCTCCTTTGCTTCCTTTCTTCACAACAGGCACTTTGTGAGGTGGGGAAGGGGCTGAGAGAGTTGAGAGAGAACTGTGACTGGCCCAAGGTCTCCCAGCAGGCTTCATGTAGAGGAGTGGAGAATCAAGCCTGATTCTCAGATTACAGGCTGCAGTTCCTAGTGACTACACAACGCTGGCTCTCATACATATACACGTAAAAGATGTGTATAGAATTAGGAAAAGGTATGAGCAAAACAAATGCAACAAATAATCAGGGTTAAAGAGTACCTCCTGCATATAGAATTGCTTTTTTCAATCATTTTCAATCATTTTTTTTAAGCATGTGCTCCTTAAACAGAGTGGGGTTCTGTAGTTGACTAATTCCCTCACTGAACAAGGGGGTTGGAGTAGGTGACCTCTAGGATACCTTCTAACTCAGTGTCAAGAAACTGTTCTCCTTTAAGAGAGTTTTTCTGCCCAAGTGTTAGTTTTCTTGACTATAGAAGTCATCACCCCCACCTGCCAGCTTGTTATCAGAATTGTTACTTAAGCTGGCAGAAGTGATTAACTTGCAGCAGCTGAGAACTGTTATCTAAAGTGGTGGACAGCTTGCAGTTTAGAGATCTATCCTGGTAACAGCCTGACAGCTAGTGTTCCCTCTAAACTGAATTAGTGTGAGCTAGCTCACAGTTTTTTAGCCTCTGGCTCACACATTTTTGTCTTAGCTCAGGAAGGATGGCTCTAGAGCAAACTAATTTATGCAGTAGCCAAATCGCTCGCTCACAGCTTTAATGCCAGTAGCTCACAAAGTAGAATTTTTGCTCACAAGACTCCACAGTTTAGAGGGAGAATTGGTAACAGCTTTCTATTGGCTAAAAGACTTTTCTTTCTGCACTGAGAACTTCAGCCCCATCAGGAAAAAAAATTCTTCCACAAGCCACAAAGTCTTGGCTACGGGCCTGCATAGGATGTGAAGTAATGAGTTGCAGAAGATCTGCAACTGGGAACTCTCCTGCTTTTTTTCTTTCTCCATAATGAGGAACCAAAATGGCATATGTCATTCTTCCATCCTCCATTTTAACCTCACAACAGCCCTGTGCGGTATGTTAGGCTGAGTGTGTGTGACTGGCCCAAGGTCACCCAGCAGCCTTCCGTGGCAGAGTGGGGATTTGAATCTAGTTCTCTCAGATCCTAGTCCAACACTAGCCACTATACCACACTGTTTCTTTGCCATTGAAACCAGCCATGGGAATGAAACAGATCACAGTCATGGCTTTGAGGAGACAAAGTTTAGACTTTCCCTGTACTGTCCTTTGTGTCTTTTCCCTTAGCTGGTATTTGCCCAGTATAAGAGAAATAAATGGATACTTGGCTGGCATTTGCCCTGCAGGGAAAAACAAGTGTCTATGCTTTTCTTCCACTCAGGGCAAACATTAGATGGGGAGGGGAACTGATTTTAAATCGGTGGAAGTGGGACTGCAAACAGGATTAACACACAGCATGCCATGGTCTTCTATTTCTGCTGCCTGTTCCCTCCCCTTAAAAAAAAAAAGCAGGAAATCCTGAGCAGCCTTATCCTGTGTTGTATCTGTTTTGACACTGTATGTAACTAGGATACGTGACTCTTTAGCTTTAAAAGGCATGCTATTTGAAGTGCTAATTAAAAGAAATAGTTTTATTTTGCCTAAAAGAAAAAACTAAACTTTGCTTACAAGGAGTATAAAAGCTAGAAAGTATATAAAACTAAACAGAGCCAGTAAGAATTAGCATGTATCTGGGGAAGAAATCACCTGGAAAATGTTTGCAGTCATGTGCTGTTTGGCTAGAAAAACTAGTCTGATTCAGCCATACTGCAGCTATCATGATTTATCTTTTCTTCCAGAACAATTAGAGACTTGCCACTGAGACAGAAGTTTGGGTAGAAGAAAGCCATCTCTGGAGGGTCACATAGGGCAATACAGTCAAATTCAGGGAACTGAACTTCAGACTAAAGCATGTTGGTGTATTTTAATATTAAAGCTTTGTCATTTGCTGAAGAAGGAAAAATGTGTAAGAGTGGGAAAAAATAGTTCTCTAGATTTGCCAGTAGAGGGAAGTGGTCCCAAATGCCTCACTTATTTTGGACAGTATGAAAAAGAGCTGGAAGTTGGAACGAAACACAGGAAATCCTGGTAGCCCACATATATCAATGTTTTTTTTAAGGAACATAGACGTGCTGGCATACTAGTATTTATTGACACCATCTAGCACTTTTTTGTGTCAGAGTAGTAGGGCAGTGATGTAGCCGCTTAATGACTGATTATAACAATTTATTTTTCTGAAAGGAGTGGAGTTTGCAAATTAAAGTAGGTCATCAAAAAGACTAATTTTGTTTCCTGCAGTACATTAACCATGAAATAATTATTCAAGGAATTTCTAATAATACATGTTCTTTGTTTAATGCTGGAATTATTGATGTTTACATTTGGATGTATTTTTAAACTGTTTTATGCAAATACGGAAAATGAAATTATATCCAGTTCACATTAAAGCAGGGTCCCCCCCTTCTTTCTGGTTCTACTTCTTCTAGAGAAACAAAACAGAAATTCAGGAAGTAAGTAAATAGCACGAGGGGCAATTCTTTACTTCTGTGATTACACTGACTTTTGTGGCCTACCTGCACAAAAGGAGCAGCCAACGTAATTGGGGAACTTTGCTGATTTTCATTGCTTACTAATGATTCTTTGAGGTAGCCTGTCTTGGTAAGGAGTAGGCTTATTGATGACCTAGCCTTTTCATGGCACTGTGGAAATGGCTTAGGCATGCTGGCATTTGCTTATCCCTTTCCTCTAAGCTAGTTTTGACTCAGCTGCTGCTGCATACCATCAGGTGATTTAAGTTGAAACAGCCATATAGTACTATGGAATGGGAAGTTTGGAGCAGAATGCTGCCTGTCCTGTCTCCCACCTCACAATCCTTTTTTAGAGATGTTGTCTCCATCCTTGACTTTGGGTTTACTAAGGCTCTGCCTGGGGAGTTGAGTATGAATCCTGGTCTCTTGACTCCAAAAACCTTTGTTCCATTTGTTGGATCACAGTGCCTGTTTGCTAAAGTTAAAAAATAAAAAAAAAATGGGGGTCCAGTCTGTCATGTACTGCTGTTGTGAAAATTCTACTGACATTGGTTCAGTTCATGGTCCTGGTTATAATCCTTTAAAGCCCTTCACAGCCTGGAACCCACAAATTTAAAGGATCACCCTTCCCCTTTGTCCCCGTGGGTCAGCTACACTCTTCAGCTTGTCAACTTCTGGGTTTTCCCTCACTGGAGGTAGCCCACCTGGCATCAGCTATGGCCTGTGTTTTCTTTTTGGTCATTCCCGCTTTTTGGAATGGACTTCCTAAAGAGGTGGGAGGGGCAACACCTTTGAAAACTTTCAGAACTCTCTGTAAGACTGTTTTATTTGCCAGAGCTTTTAATGGAGTGAATTGTGGGTTTTATTATTATTTAGATGTTTTTATTATGTATTTTAAGCCACCTGAGCTATGGAAAAAGCAAGGTATAAATGTTTTAATAAATAAGTGGAGTCTGCAGGGTTTGAAGAGCTGCTTCTTTATTAATGGTTTTTGCCAATGTATGTTATCCACAGACTTTGATTTCTCCATGGATAGGACAGTGCAAATCAAAGTTTCTTTCCCTTAATTCTGTTGTTCAACTTATATTAATGTATTTTAATTTTTACATTTGTAAGAGAAAAAACCCATTTTCTGAAACATTTATTTGTCTTTTAGACATATTCCTTGAGAGATAATTATTTTAAATTCTTTATCTGTTCATAGCAAATTTCCTCTGACCTGAATAGCCCAGGCTTGCCCAATCTCAGAAGCTAAGCAGGATTGGCCCTGGCTAGTATTTGGATGGAAGACCAGCAAGGAATCCCAGGGTCACAATGCAGAGGCAGGCAATGGCAAGCCACCTCTGAACATCTCTTGCCTTGAAAACCCTGCAGGGTTTGCCATAAGCCAGCTGTGATTTGATGGCACTTTCCTCCGCCACCACCATAGTAAATTAAAGCTGAAGTATTTTAAAAAGAATAATGTATCTGACATGACTTGTTCCTTGATCATTGAGCAATATCATTTACTTTTGATATAAATATCTGATGCTTTAGCCTTTTATACAGACAGTTTTTCCCCAAGCTACTGCCCAGTTAGTACCTTGGCATTCACCACTAGGCATATATTCTGGAACTCATTAAGACTGTAAGGTATTAATAGCAAATGTTACTCCTTTGAATAGGAAATGTTTAAATTTTTAGAATAAAATTAATGCATCAAGTTTGTATGCAGATTTTAAATGTATCGTTAATTTGATTGCTAATAATTTATGTAGACTTCTCCCAGCTGTGAAAGCTGTGGGCCAATCCATAGAAATATTTGATAAATGTTCTGAATCAGTGATTTTCAGTGACTTTGGAGCTCCCTGTGGCTCTTCTGAGCAGCATTCTCCAGTGTGGCATTCTAGAAATGCCTTTGCCCTCCTTAAGAAACAAGAAAAAAATGGTAACTTTTATTCATGTCCCAGGATAAGGGAATAAGGATATTCAGAAAAGAGGCTTGAGAGTATTTACGCATGTAGCACCCAGCGTTTGCTGAGCTTTTTCAGTTATAATATTTCAGAGCAGTTTTCAGCCAAACTTTGAAAATTCTTGAGGTCATACTTTAGCCTTTTCACAGTTTCAGGAATCCCACAGTATAAGTGTGAGCTCCTCCAAGAAACACCAGATTTTTAGTCAATTTTCCCCAGAAGTTAGGCACTGAAACAGGTACAGTCTCCTCCCAAAGCATTCACTGGATTGGGCTGCTTTTTGCAAAAGCTAGACTCTGAGACAACAGTCTCCTGAGAAAGGATTCCTTCAATCTCACTGTCCGGAGGCCCATAACCTATCTGACTCAAACTGACAGTTTTACAGATTTCTTCTCCACTCCCTCTCCCATCCGGCTCCTGATGCAATCTAGAGTGGTCTAGATAGGCTGTTAGCTGCTCTATGCACACGCACATACACAATGAACTGGCATACGGGGTTTGGTAGTTGACAGAAAGGGTCATCCATCCATCATACAGGCCCCTTGGTAATCTCACTCTCACCTGAGTTACTGTGCCTCGTGCCTGGGAGAGAACAAGAAGGCAGAGATGAAAGCTCTGCATATATGTCCCTTCAACCCCACATGTTCTTCAGTGGGAGTGCACTGAAAAAGAGTGGCTGTCAGATCTTTCCATACCCTTTTTATAAAGGCTTGAAAGAAATAAAGTACTTTACTAAATTGTTAATATGTTTTGGATTTTTCTAAAAAGTTATGCATTTCCTTACTTGGGAGTGCAAATTGAGCTTGGTCTTTCACAAGATCAGACCTTTTTGCTCAATTAATTAATAACCCTACCATTTCCTTATACAGAACAAAGTTTGAGTCCAGTGGCACCTTTAAGACCAACAAAGTCTGAATTTGAACTTTGTTCTATTGCTTAAGACCAACACGGCAACCCACCTGAATCTAGGTCCTTGTCCCTAAGGTGGAACAGAATTCCCCTTTCACCCATAAGCTTGCATTGAAATGGTAGGAAATAAATCCATCTATTTTTTTCACTGATTAAACACTCTGAAGGTGAATGTATCAAACAGCAGCTAAACATTATATTGCATTGACAATACACTGGAGAAAATTCATCATTAATGTGAAACCTGAAAAGGTTGTGAAGTCTTGAGGTTTGCTTTCAGAAGGCACATTTGTACTCAGTCAGCATTGTAGTCTGTTATCTCTTCCTTGCTTTCAACCCATAGCATTTGCTCATTAACATTCACCAGAGCACCAAATTACACAGCACATTGGTATCCTTGTGGGTGGAATGCTCTCTCCCTCTCCAGGAAGAGAATTTGAATTTGGGTGCTCACACTCTCTGTGGACAGCCAGCTTAGTACTGCCTTATGTCAAACCAGGGGTAGCAGTAAGCTACCTGCAAGTGCAACTTGGCTTCTCTTTTCCTCTGACACCCCCCCCCAGGCTACCAGCCTGTTAGGACTCAACAAGGCAGGAGTAGACCTCAGCACTCTGTCATGGCTGTGTGAGGAAGCAGAAGCAACAGGCAAGCAGAGTGTGGGTCTCCATTCACTGAAATTACTGTTTTCAAGGCTCTTCTAAACCTGCTTAAGACTTGGGTAAATGTTAAATCTTATTAAATTGTCTAGTCGTCCTGCTGAAGAGATTCCCTCTTTTGGTGTAAAAAAGGTTACCAATGGTGGTGTTTTATATGAGGAAGAAAACTTTATCAATTTGTTTCTGTGTAGGGATGAAAATGGCAATAGAGGAGATTTAACTATTTCTGGGTTTTGCAGGTAAAATTAGAGAAGCAGGAGAAGGGAAAAGCAGGGAGCCCAGGGTGGTGGTGGTGCTAAAATAAGACGTTTATGAGATAAAGTTGCCAGTCATTACAGCTTTTCAGTGATCTTGTTTTAGTGAAAGGCATATTTTAACATATAACATGGGAACTTTTCAAATTTCCACCAGTCTGTACATTTTTAATCCCCCTGAGTAAACCTGATATTAGCTTGTTGTTCCAGACACACATTCAAATTTTTATATGACTGTTATGTATGCTTCTTACTGTTGATACATTTCTGAAACTAATACAGCAAGAGGTAGGCAATGTGATCAGAAGAGAGGGCCATATTTAAAATCTTTGGGCTGCCCCCAATGTATATATTAATAACTGAAAATTAATTTGCATTTTGTGAACAGTTGGTGACATGCTGATTTTATAGTAAAAAACAGATTCACTTTGCAGTAGTTGGACTGTAACGTAACAAAAGAAGGACTCTCAGCACTAAGCCTACCCTTGAAAATTCTTAATATATGTACTTAGAAATAATTGAGTTATAACCAAAGCTGGCCTTCTGTTCACAGAGTAATCTATTCAAGAAAATCGAATTGAATCTTCTGTTCATCTTTTTAATGTGTAGCTCTGTGATCCAACTCTAGTAAAAATCTAGTAATCTTGTGCAATATTTTTATTTCCTTGTTTTGCGAGCTACTATACATTTTATCATCATGTTTTCAGCATATCTGTGCCTTCACAAAGCCAACAAGGCAGTATTAACCAACTTCTGATCAGTGAAATGTTATGTAGCTATGTTTCTATCCCATTTTCTGCCATAAGAAAAACAAAGCTGCGCATGATACTGATCTCTCGATTTTGATATGTTAGCATCACCAGCTGAGTGCTTCCTGTAGCTGTGATGGGTTAGTGTTCACTGCAAGTCTTTTGAGGCATAAAGACAAGCCATGGTTTATTATTTACAGGAACTAGCCTTATATATTCTTGCATGCTTCTCCATACTCCTTCCCCATCCCTTACAGGCCATCATTTGTTATGATAACTGAATCGAGTAAGAGAAGTTTGATCTCTTGCTACAAACCACATTTGTGCATCACTGTTTACTCCTGGTTTGTGGAGAGTGTGGAAGTCTTCAGCCTGCAAGCCTGTGAGAGGAGAGGAAGGGAGGTATGCAAGGACTTCCAAGGCTCGTTTCCTTAATGAGAAGTCACAGTTTGCTGTCATCTGAATGCAGCCCAGGTAGCTCATGATAAAGTGTCAAGGATGCTGAAGTCCTAATAGGGTTGGATCCTAACTATTGTTCTGATTGTGAGCTCTTGGCTAGAGTAAGGTTCATGCCTTTTTCCTAGTAGCTACTATGCTATTAACAGCTGTTTGATAGGCTGAAATTCATCAAGTCTCCTTTTCCTAGTATGGAATGAAGGTTTAGAGGACGCTGTACCACCTGAATTCCTGCCTGCCATGAAGCTGTTAAAATTGCAGAACAGGGGTAGTACTAGGATAAAAGTTGGCTGTAAATCTAAATAAACATGTATAGGACTCTGGTCATGTTTGTAGATTCTACCTACATGGAGGCTCCATCATCAGAGGCAATAGCACTTATTGGAGATAGGCAAAAGATGAGCGCTTACTACCTTGTTATAGGATACCCTGAACAGATTGGCTGGCCACCACTGGAAACTCTTAGATGATCTTATCCAACAAAGCTGTTCTTGCATCCTTACCTGAGTTAACAATGGTTCTATCTGATGTGATGCTGAACAGAGCACTATAGCAATTCAGTATGTGAACATGACCATTAAAGTCTTCTGTTTGAGTGTGTGCTGACCTAGGGGCCAGTGTGCAAATGTCTTCCACTGACAGTTTCAGTTTGCAGTCATGTAGTGATGGCTAACAATTTTGGATGTTGCGAAATTTATCTTAACTGTGCATACAAATTACTGCGTAGACAATTAATTGCTTAACAACTAAATGCATCTTTTAAACCTTTCCAAAGAGAGCAGAACTGGAGTCTTAGGAAAGAAAAAGTGGTCTGTGGCATGAACACTTAAACCATAATTTCCAAAGATTCTTGTAGGGAAGTCAGGGTAGCATAACTGATTTACGAACAGATGTGCCCAAACCCCAAGCAGCCCATGGATGGGAAATCTTTGATTCTAGGTATTGTTCTGGTAGTCAAAGAAACGAGTTGGCACCTGACATGTCTTGGTTTACCTCTTTTAACTTCTGTTTCTGTGGAAGTTTTCAATTCCAAGGAAGACTTTTTAAAACATACTTTACATATAACCGTCCCTGAGTTTTTTAAAAGCTCAGTCAAGATGTTATAGCAACAATACTGAGAACTCAAAGGTCATGTATGGAGGTGCTGAAATCCTCATTCGCTGTTTCCAAATGAATACCGATAAATCAGAATGACTGAAAGCTTTGACAGTATTGTTCATACTCTCAAGGTCGTTTATTTCATATGCGTTTCTGCCTACAAATAGTGGAGCTGGCTGATGAAATCCTTGAAATTAATTTGCGCTCTCCTTTTTTTTTAATGAAACATTCTTTTTTCCATCTTCCTACAGCTTAGGGGAAATTGATTTTTTTTTAAAAAAAAACTAGTTCTTCATTATCATCCTTATGGCTTTCCCCTTCCTGCAGAGATTCTGAAAGAATATACCAGACCAGATGTGGAGTGTTTGGAGCTATTTGCTCGGAATTTGCAGCCTGGATGGACCAGTTGGGGCAATGAAGTTATCAAATTTCAGCATATGGATTACTTCACTGCAGAGCAATATAAAAAGTGACTGGAGTTGGATGGCTCTGGTGGTAGTCTGATCATGGTTTTGCAATCAACCTGTGAATCTTAGGAGTCTGGGCTACTATAAACATCCAGTCCTCAAAGAATTGTGCATGTTTGTTCGAGTTGGGCTCTAGGGATTTCTGTGAATTAGAAACTATCACACATAAATCTCCCTGCAAAGTAATTACAATATGCATATACCTAAGTGGAAGAAGAGAGAGGGTAGATACGTACAAGCTATCGGGGCATGTCCAGTACCATGTATTGCCCAACAGGTATGCATTTCTCATGTTGTACCATACTAATTGTGCCCTAGTACAACAGGGTTGCACAGTATATGAAGAATGTTTTTTCTATTTTGTATCTGAAAGTGGTTTTTCATTTGGAAACAAAGACTTTATAAATTATTATTGTTTCTAAGGCACCTGTTATTGCTAGTCACTTCATAAGGTTTTAGAAGTTAAAAGAAAGTCTCTGTCCAGCTAAAATTAATTATGACTTTGTCACCATGAATGCAGTAGGACTTGGAGTAATTGTGATTGGCTTGTTCCATTAGCTTCACTGGGAGTTAACTGGGACCACCTTTGCTGGATTTTGACATTCCTTTATTTTAACATTTTTATCTCCCTGATACTTAGAGGACTTAAATTTCATTGAGTAAATATTCTTCTGTAGGTTTGCTTTAAAAGATGTTCCACAATGAATATGAGAATAATTAATTTATTAGGACAATGAACACATGTTCTCTTGCTTTAAAGTTTGAAAAAAGTCACACGAATAACAATTACCATATGTTGGTATGCGAGATCTTATCAAAAGGGATGTCTTGAGACAGGAAATCACTGTTATTTAAGATGGAGAAGAAGAAATCTCTACAATAAATTAGATAAACTTTGGATTGTTCAGTGTGCTGTTAAATTTTTAAATAAGCCCTGGAAGTTTACAAATGGATTTTTTTGTACCTTTAATAATAAAAAATCAATTTCAGGAATATTTTTCTTGAACTATTATTTACATGTCTCTCAGTGTTTAGATGCATGTTTGGTTTGATTTGAAATGTTTTCTTATATGATCTCCAAGGCATCATCAGAGCTAAAATAATTCAATTTTGTTGTTGCTGTTTTAAAGGTGCAGACTGAAATACGAAGGAATTAATCTACCTGGGTACACTTTCACTTGCATGTAGGGAACCATTTCCTTTTTCCTTGTAGTAACCAGGGGACACGCTATGTAGTTACTTTCCAGAAAGCTCTTCTAGATGTTCCTATTGGAAACATAGTCTTTTCTTTTCTTTTGAACACCTGCGATATTGCAGACTACTTTTGAGACTCCCTGAATAGTCATTCTCTACTTTGTAGTTGTGGAGAGAGCAGGATTGTGTCCTTTAGGCTTTCTGAGCCTGCCAATGTGGGGGAGGGGGTTGTTTGATTTTGTTTTTTACTAATCCACATTGTGGTACAAAGCTTTATAAGTGATTTAATTCCATTGTTCAATTACTTATTTCTGATTATGTCACCTAAAGAACCCTTGCTTGTGGACCTGTGTTTACTTAGAAGTACGTTTCCTTGGTTCAGCAGGTCTTAACAGAGTATGCATAAGACTGCAACCTTCATCTACAACAGTTGATCCAGGAACAATCTGTACTTTTTTCTTTAGTGCTGTATCCATTTCACAAAACATCACCTTTTTGAATTTCTGAGTGGTGTTTCCCATTCAGCATAGTTAACTGTCTCGATCCAACTCAGCTGAGAACCCCTTCCCCACAGAGCATTAGTATTTGACATCAGTTATATTGGGTTTTAGTAGTATTAGGAATTGGTTTGAGAGTATTATGTAGTAGTATTAGGAATTGTTCAAAGTGTTACTCTTCTCCTTTGAACCTCTTTTGCTCCTGAGGAGAGCAGAGGTTTCACTCTGCTTTAAAAAAATTGTATTGAACATATGAGAGAAAGCACTGAAAAGCTGAACATCAACTCCCCTTAATTTTTCACTCAAGCTGTCAACATGTTCTTTCCATAACTGAGCAGATGAAATGGAGAGTGAATTTATAAGATCATATTAAGAAGGACAGCAATGATATTAGACTTTGTTCCCAGCCAAGAGCCCCCTTTTAATGGTGCCTTTTCTCCCCATCCATTGAATTGCTCAATAAGAACAGCAGTTCTTCATCCAGGCCAGGTGTTCTCCTGTATTTGATGAGAAGAAAGACTATGTCCATACAGACAAGGAAAAAAATAAGAATGATAGAATAATTCTATTCTTCTAAGGAAAATAATGTACCAGTTTGTGAATGGTGTGCTATTCAAAAGCAAGAATGGAACCTACAATCAATTACCTATGTGATTGATAACTTGGTTAGAATTGAAATGTCTACCACATTGTTCTGCTTTTTCTCGAAAGAGTTCAAGGTGGCATAGATGGGTGTTTTCCCCTCCCTTTTAATCTCACAGCAACACTGGAAAGTAGATCAGGCTGACTCAGTGTTGCCTAGTGAGCTTCATGGCTGAGGGGAATTTGAACCTGGATCTCATAGTTCTAGCCAAAAACTGTACCATACTGGCTCTGGAACTGAAACTATATCCTGTGCCCCAAAAGCCTTTTTCTCCTAAATCTAGATAGATTAATGCTGTTCATGGTCAATTGAGGGGGATTTTAAAAAGCCCTCTGCACATTCCAGTGTGTTGTCTCATTAACTACTACATATAGTCCAGGCTGCACTTTGACATTGAAAAAGAGTTCTTGGACTAATCTTTGGTTGGACAAAAATTTGTGGCAGTGACAGGTTTCTCAGTAGTCTGTGATTAGAAAAGACATCTTTGTTAGAATATATTTTAACCCTGTACTTAGATTATCTCATAGAATGTTATAATCAAACTCATTTTTAATGAAATTGAAGGACTGAGTTTGATTTTAAAATGTCAAATTAGCATATGACCTTTACTTATTTTTATAGCCTAATAAGCAAATATAGCTGATAATGCTTCATGAGATATTTTTGGAGAAAATATATTGATGGAAGGGAACTGTGAAATTAACTTGTGTGGAGATCTTTCTACAATCTCAGTCAAACTTCCTTGTGAGACAGGGAAATCTGATTGAGAAAGGGAGCACTTGTATGATCCAGTGTTTCTCCTGCAAGCTGTATTGCCTGCAGTCTAGCTCAGTGTTTAGAATGATTAAAAGCAGGGTTTGAAGAACGCTTTCAAAAGACATTACTGTGGCTATACAGGATATGATGCTTTAGCTTTTTTATGTTCCTCACCCTCCAACCATCATTGGAGACAGACAAGAAATACAAATTAGAAGTTCTGCATAAATCACTGTTAATAGATGGAGTGCAGAAAGATGTGGGGGCATGGAATCCTATTTATTGACGTTGTTAAAGGAAGACTCATGATGACTCATTTTATGGATCTTTATTACTTGTGTACAGGACTTGCTTAACTTTCTCTAAGGTGACTTTCAGGAGTGCTGTCATTCCCAAACTGGGTGAGAGAACCACAGTGTGCTGTGAGAAATATTTAAGGCTTTGTCATACCTCCAGATAGCCTCACTGGGAATTATGGAATAAGCCAGTTATCCACCCTCAGAGCAGGATGCATGAGTCTGTGTTTTGGGCAACAAGGAAATGAATATAGAATAGCAATTCCCACAGATCCAGCAGGTGACCTTTGAAGATGGGTCATTCTTCTGCATATCAGCATGGGAACCAGTGGACATTTTCAAGAAGGCAAGATCAGAGTTTCATGGGAGCTCCAGAGAATAAAGACCTGTATTGCTTCTGCTGATCTGTAAAGATTCTATGGTTCACCACAGTCCTTACAGAATTGCACAGCAATAGAATTTGCAACGTCTAACTGAATGTTTTCTAGTAAAATGCACATAAGTTTCTTAACGTATGATATCAGGTTGAAATTACAGTTAAACATAATCATTACTTTCTTGGAAAATGACAAAGTTCTCTTTACAAAACAACTAGATTCTGGCAGCAAAATAAAAAAAATCTAGGTGTATGAACAAAATGTGCATCTAATTTCAGATCAAGAAAAATAATGGGTCCTCTTGCCTCTTTTCAGAAGTTTGGCAAAACCTGTAGTAACCTCTGTTTCAAGTCCAGCATGTTGCAATAAGAGTGCCTACAGTGCTGTGCTTACAAATAATGGCAGCTGTCAGAACAACTTTGCTATAATCAGACATATCTAGAAGTCAGCATGGACTGGTTTTCAAATGTTTCCCATGGCCTGAGATGTCCATTGAAAAAACTTCCATTCAGATAGATATAGTGGTCCCATGTATCTCCATCCAGAAACGGACACATAACCCATTCACTGAAAGCTTGAAGCTCTACAACATTTATTTAGCCCTTACCCCAAATGCAGAATAAACCTTACAATGTTTTGTCTTGGTATTCAAATTCAGGTTACCACATACTGCCCTTTGTGCTCGCAGATGTGCGTGATTTGGACTTTCCTCCTTTTATCACCAGGTTTTCATTTATTTCCCAAATCTGTATGCTCTTCTGTTTGGACTTTTCCATACCCCCCCATGGGGTAAATTCTGTGCCCTTTTAGGAAGGCCACAGAAGAAATCCAAGCTTCCAGTTCTCAGAAAACACAACACTTTATAATCCTTAAATGTATTTATTATTTATTTTATTTAAAACATTTGTATGCTGACTTTCCACCCAAACCAGTGAACATCAAGGCATTAAAACTGCATTTTAAATGTATATGTAAAATAATTAACAATACATTCAGAACATACAGATATACAACAAGGGGGGAAGCCAATAGGCTGGCCTTCAAGCACACTATTAAGCAGAGACTGCCCCAAATACTCTTAAGGAGAACTAATACCTGTGACAGGCTGTAATATGCAGCTACTATTATAGTCCAACAAGCAGTTTCCATTCTTCCCACAAATTCCCCAACAACACTTGCTGTCAGTTCTGCATCCTCCTGAAGCCGATGTTCCTGGCCTGTGGAAGGTCTCTAGAAATCCCCCCCAAGATGGCAAGGCATGGGCAGATAAACCAAACCAATTCAGAGGACTGATTTTTTTTTCTCCTTAAAAATTTCATTGGCAGAGCAGTTGGTAGGAACAGACACATCATTTGAAAGGTTACTTCAGGAACAGCTGTTGGGGGCTTTTTTAAAATGGAGAAGTTGCCTCTTTTTCCTGAAATGTCAGCCTTAGGTCTTTACAGGCAACCTAATTAGGTGTCTGGTTTTTAAAGAGCTTTGTTGTTAGAGAGCTCTTGGCTTCGAAATGAAAAAAGGAGGATGACTGTAAATAGAGCTGCAAGCACTGCAGCTGCCAAGGTTTCCTATATAAGCATGATAGGATATCTATGACCTGGATCATTTTTATTGTCCAGCCATTTATAAAGTACTTCTTTTCCAGTGAAGATATAATTGTTTCCATTTAAAATCATAAGACATTTCATCTGAGACCAGCTGTTACACTTAAGTATTTCCTTCTCTGATGAACCAGACAATCAAATAATCGAATTAGTTCTCCCATGAGAAGCAGTCAGAACTCTGATAGCTTCCCTATTTAAGAATCAATAAAATGGCAACATGGTAAAATCTGTCCAGGCATCTGCAATAGAAGTGCTTTATTATGGGGGGGGGAATGGAACCTCATAAAGGCCTGATTAAGGAGGATTACTTACATCTTCATTTGCAATGGATAGTGATTAGCAATCTGTGCTTAGTATTTCTCATATCGTTAATGTCTGAAATTGAAGGCAAACAGTAGTTACACTAGTGATTGTGTGGAAAGAATGCATTACTAAATTCATTCCCATGATACACTAGTAAGACTATGGGGTGGAGGAAGAGCTGCTTTTCAATTTATGTAAAATGTCAGAAGCTATGCATATATAAGTAAAATTGTGCCAGTTTACAAGAATGGCAATTGGCTTTAATTAAAAACACACAGAAGAAATAGTTTGGTCAAATGGGCCCTGGCAAGAGCAACTTAAAAAACAAGGAAGGAAAGCCAGAAGAAAGAGGGAACAATCCTCAATTGGAAGTCCCATTTTATTCAATGGGCCTTACTCCCAGGAAAGGACAGCAGCCTAAGCAATAACTGCTCCCCTCCTTTCTCATCCAGACACAAATCCACATATTAGAGTTATAATTCAAGTTTGAATTGTAAACTACTTTGAGAGGCAATCTGACTGAAAAGCGGTGTTTCAATAAATCAGATGAAAAAATGAACTTTTGTTGGATGTAAGCACTGAAACACTAAAGATTTTTTCTTTCTCCAGAGAAACTTGTCTATAGAACTTTTTAAAAAACAAACAAACCAAGAAATACAAGTAAAAATAAGCTAATTTTTCCACCTTCGTTGTGGGTGGAGACAAGCAGCTTTCATCTCCATCTCTTAGGTTTTCCATCTCTTAGGTTCTCATCCTTTCTAAGTCATGGACCTTCCTAAGATGTAGGGTTGCCAATAGTGGCCTGAGAAATTCCCAGAAATTTGGAGAGAGATTGGGGAGCACAGGTTTGGGGGAGGGTAAGGTCCTCAGCAAGATATAATTACAAGGTGTTTCAAGGAATTGGTTTTAATCTTTAAATCCATGTATGGTCTGGTACCAGCATACCTTGGGACCACCTCTCCTGGTACACCTCCCAAGAGCATTATGCTCCTTGAATAAAGGTAGTCCCTGGACCAAGAAGAATCTGGTTAGCCTCAACCAGAGCCTTCTTGGCTCTGGCTCCAGTCCGGTGGAATGCTTTGCCAGCTGAGACCCGGGCCCTGTGAGATCTCTCACAGTTCTTTAGGGCCTGTAGAACAGAGCGTAGAACACCAGGCCTATGGTCAAGGCTCCTGACCAAGGGAAACGACAGCTTCCTTGATGTCCGTCCTTTCTTTTTCCTATTTTAGATTTCCCCAATGCTATTGAAATTGTATTGTATGTGCCACCTATGTATTTGATGACCTGTGATTTTTAAAAATGTTAATAACGATTTATGGTTGTTTTGCAATTATGTTGTTACTCATCCTGAGGCCTGCTATAGCAGGGGAGGGTGAGTCAGAAATCTAATAAATAAATAAATTACAAGAGCAGCCATTTAATCTTTTTTTTTTTTTGTAAAACTCTCTTAAAAAAGAGAGAATTTTATTCTTTTTATAAGAAACAGGAAGGGTAGACAGATGGAGAAAGAAAAAGATGGAGTGAAATTTTTCCTGTTAGTGAGTGTTAGTTTAGGTTAATAACCAATACCAGTTTTGGCATCTATCGTGGTTAGAAGATCTTCTTTTTAACTATTGCGAAGTCCAAAATCACTCTGTTAATGCAGTTAGTAAAGTCCATTGGGGTTAGTAATTAAACAGCTCCTTCCAGATGTTACACGAACAGTCCTCAAAATCTCTTCTTTTTAAATCTCTTCCAGTTATGGATTGAGTCCATTTTAACTTTGAAGTCTTCCGTTCCATCACCACTTTCCCCTGGGCTGCTGTCTTCTTCGCTTGTCCCAGTTTGGAATACTGCATCTTCCTCCCTGCTGGCGTGTCTCTTCAGAAGTTTCTGTATTTTAAAGATGAAATCCTTCTTCTTTCTTTTCTCTTTTTCCTTAAACTTCTGGCTTTCAGGCTTCCTGGGCTCCACAAACTCTTCGGATGAAATTAGATCTCCAGTTTGTCGCTTGCTATGCTCAACATCCCCTTCTACTGGCAGAGTATTCTCTTTTATAAAAGCGGAATAGGCTTTGGGAGCCTCATCCACCTCTTCTTTTAATTTTATCGCTTCACTGCCAGTTAGGGGTGCCAAGACATTTGTCAAGGTAAATCCGAGATCTTCTTTCTCTTCCTCTTTAACGCCCTGGAAACCTAGAATCAAATTCGATTTCTGTTCAATCTCCATCATTTTTCTAGTTGTTTCCGATATCTGTTTCTGTCGACTGATGAGAACACTATCCATTTTAGACAGAGTTTCGTTGATTTTCCGCAATTGTTCCAGCAGGGGGCACAGCATCTCCTTTTCCTGTTGATTGACAGCAAGCTCTTGGGGGGGGCTGTCTGGACCGGAAGTCCCTCCTCTCTTCTCTTCCGGTATCTGCAGGACTTTTTCCAGTATCGACATTTTGTTTTTTTGTTTACTTTTAAAAAGTTCGTGCCGCATCCCCCAGGAAGCTAAGATAATCGGAATCTTCCATGCAACCCCAACGGTACTTTCACCAACACTTTTTCTTCTCGCCCCCCTTCGCGCTCCCTTTGTGGATCTTGCTTCTCAAAGGGGGTGGGAACTCCTCCCTCCTCCCAACGCTTATACGCATGCAGGGGGGCTCCGATTTACGCTTCAAAATAGATCTCCAACTCACGATTCGATGCTACTTCTTCTTTTTATTTTAAGCCATAGCGCTGTCTTCACTCCTGGAATTCGGTGGCGCCACTAAGTCCCATTACGGGCACGCCGCAGCGGGGCCGATTGGGGCGGGGAGAAAGCCTCAATTTCCCGGCTGTCTGCCGGCAAAGAGGCTACTCCCCAAGCGCCCCCGGTTCGGAGCCTTTACCTAAGGCTCACTAGGGTCTTTCGCACACGCGAAGACCCCCCCTAACTGCGCGTGGGCTAACCGCCTCTGGGAGCGTCCCGAGAAGCGGCCGCCATTCGCGACGCCGAAACCGAAACCGAGCAGCCATTTAATCTGAGTGAACTGTAGCATGGCAATCACTTGAAATTCTAGGGGAGCTCCAGGCCCCACTTGGAAGTGGGCAACCCTGCCTAGGAGGAATTAGGGTAGGCATTTAGTCATGCCGGCCACATGACTACAGAGAAGTCTTCGGACAGCACTGGCTCTTTGGTTTGGAAACGGAGATGAACACCGCCTTCTAAAGTGGGATTTGACTGGCTTTCAAGCAAGAGAAACCTTTACCTTTATAGATATAACATATCCTTCCCCTTCTCATCACTGGGAGAGGCAAGGGTCTCAATGTCCTCTGGGCTCTTTATTACCGCTTCAAAAATTCCAGAACTAGATTTGAGCACTGAACTGAAAACTATAGGCTGCTGTGTGAGGACAGGAATACAGAACTACTGGTTGGAGCTCAGTGCAGATGGGAGTGTTATTTACACAGATTTGAGATAATATAGAAATAACTTTGCAAGTCTGCAGACTTGAACAAACATTATAATGAAGAAACCTTTAGAGTAGGCTATTTATGAGACTATACCAGATGTGTACCTTCTTTATCGAAAAATTACGTGGCAAAACATGATAAATTAAAAAGTGTTCTGTAAAACAAAGGGTCCCATTTATCACAAACACCTAGTAGAATGTGTAGGGCAGGATGATTACAGTCCCAAATGCAGTCTTACAGTCTTTGAACTATAAATTTTCTTTGCGCAATATATTGTGTTTGTATGACCTCCCAGACACTATGACTAGCTCTAGTTCCCCCTTGTATAAGTCACTGGTTATACCCAGATGAACAAAGATGTTGGGGATCTATGTTTGGACCTCACTTATACATATGGGGGATCTAAACATGGATCTTACATGTCACTTGTGGCTTGCCTAAAATGTTGGGCTTCCCCAGACAGCCTGGCACCAAAGGTGGGGAGTGGGCAGAGCTCAGTGTCACCTGTGAGTGATGGCTCTGTGCTGATGAAATCTTGGACACAGACACCAGGTTTGCCAGCCTCGCCCTTGCCTCCAGTCGGGGATGGGGGAGTAGGGTTGCCAGATCCAGATTGGGAAACTCCTGGAGATTCGGGAGTGAAGCCTGGAGAGGACAGGGACCTCAGTGGGGTACCATGTCATAATCCCCCCCTCCAAATCACCCATTTTCACCAGGGGAACTGATGTCTGTACTGTAATTCCAGGGGATCCCCAGGTCCCCTGAAGGCTGGCATCCCTGCTTTCACATGGATTCCCTATCCAAGTGAAAGGTGGACATAGTTGCTTATGTAAGTCCTCTGCTGTTGTCTGCTGCCCATCTGCACTGCATGTTGAAACAAGTCTTCAGTGCTTCCCTTTCTCAACACCTCAACATACATCTGAGTTCCTCTCTGTCTCTTGGTGTATATTAGGAATACAATATATTAATTAGATTGTACATTGATAGGAAATTTTTATATTATTTACCCCCCTTGGGGGTATATCAGGCATAACAATAACGTTTGTTAGATATTGACAAATATAGATAAGATTTAGTTGATAGGTTTTGTCTGTATATTGTGTGCATTGTGATTTGTTGGTGCTTTTTTGTAGCTCTTATTATTTTTGGATTTTTCCTCAGTAGCTTTTGTTCATCAATATTCCTACTAGTTCCATCTTTGATAACAAATTCCACCAACTTACCCGGTATCTATGATAGACTGACCAGCCTGTAATGTCCCAGATATCCTCTGGAATCTTTTTAAAGAACATAAGAACATTTTTATTTATTTATTTATTTATTTATTTATTTATTTATTTATTTATTTATTTAGATTTATATCCTGCCCTCCCATAAGAGAAGCCAATGTTGGATCAGGCCAACGGCCCATCCAGTCCAACACTCTGTCACACAGTGGCCAAAAATACCAGGTGCCATCAGGAGGTCCAGCAGTAGGGCCAGGACACTAGAAGCCCTTCTACTGTTGCCCCCCCACCCAAAGCACCAAGAATACAGAGTATCACTTGCCCCAGACCAGTAGTTCCTACCTATACCTTGTGGCTAATAGCCACTGAAGTACCTCTGCTCCATATGTTTATCCAAATCCCTCTTGAAGCCGTCCATGCTTGTAGCCACCACCACCTCCTGTGGCAGTGAATTCCATGTGTTAATCACTCTTTGGGTGAAGAAGTACTTCCTTTTATCTGTTCTAACCCGACTGCTCAGCAATTTCATGGAGTGCCCACGAGTTCTTGTATTGTGAGAAAGGGAGAAAAGTACTTCTTTCTTCGCCTGCTCTATCCCATGCATAATCTTATAAACCTCGATCATGTCATCCCTCAGCCGTCATTTCTACAAGCTAAAGAGCCCCAAGCATTTTAACCTTTCTTCATAGGGAAAGTGTTCCAACCCTTTTATCATTCTAGTTGCCTGTTTCTGCACCTTTCACAGTGCTATAATATCCTTTCTGAAGTGTGGTGACCAAAATTGAACACAGTACTCCAAATGAGGTTGCACCATCGATTTGTACAGGGGCATTATGATACTGGCTGATTTGTTTTCAATTCCTTCCTAATAATCCCCAGTATAGCATTGGCCTTTTTCATTGCAGTCACACACTGTCTCAACATTTTCATTGAGTTATCTACTATGACTCCAAGATCTCTCTCTTGGTCATTCTCCGCCAGTTCAGTTTTGAAGATGATGATTACATTAGCTACCTTCCAGTCCTTGGGAATGGAGGAAGATTTTAGTTTTTAATTGTCCATCAGTGGTAGGCCTCCTCTCATCACCTCAATCTGACTGCTGTCTTACCAAGCCTGGGACAGCCCCCAGGCTCTCCAGCAGCCACTCCCAGGCTTGGCATGGTCCCCAGGCTGCTTTGTTGCTGCTGTGGCCCCTGGGCTCTCTGGCAGCTGCTGCTGGGCCCAGCATGGCCCCCAGGCTCTCTGGCAGCTACTGCCCAGCCCCACGCAGCTCCTGGGCTGCTTTGTTGCTGCTGCTGCAGCCACCAGGTTCTCCAGCTGCCGGGCCTAGTCTCTGGTGCAGCTCCCAGGCTGCTTTGTCATTGCTGTGGCCCCTGGGCTTTCCAGCAGCCATGACCAGGCCTAATGTGGCCCCTTCATTCTCCAGCTGCTGCTGTTGGGCATGGTGCCGCACACGGGCTCTTTTTAAAAAATATATATTTTTTATTATTTCCTCAAGAAATGCTCACAAGGTTTAATGCTCTCCCTGCAGTGGTTCTTTTTGGAAGATTTGCAAACATTCCTTATCATGAAAGATTTTGTCCATGTAAAGTCAGAAATTTTCAATCTGTATCCCATGTTTTGTTCTAGTGTGTCCTCTATATTTAACTGTGGGATTCTTTAATTAGTACTCTTCTGCACAACTTTCATGGATATCCCAATGAGAGGCTTGTTTCATATCTTCTGTCAGATCAGCACCCTTATATTATTTATTCAGAAGCAAGGTATCTTCTAATTGCTATGAGGATTCAGGAGCATAAGGTAAAATCCTCTTCTGGGGAACGTCTTCCTTTGTAACACTTACATTGTACTTGTTTTCTTTCTTGTGTTATGTTTATAATTTATGCAAATAAAAGTATTGAACTATTTAGCCTCCATTTGGCCCAGATCTGCAGATTCAGCTATCTGCAGACGGAGGCCATGGGTGGCTGTTAGGTTGCTTCAAAGCTCTCTTATTACAGGTTGCCTGTCATGAAGATAACCTTGATGAGGATGTTCCAATTCACTTCATTTTTGACACTGCAACTCCCATCATAATTCTGGGCTTGGTGGCCAGTTTTCAAACATGCAGCATTATTTTCTGATGAGTTCTGCTTTCCACAGAGACCTTTAGTTTACATTGCAAATAGCACAGGGGTTGTCTGGAAATAACCTAGGCCAGGATATTCTGGAACTCCCACAATCATCCTGAAGCTGGTGGCTAATTTTGACTCTCCTAGTTATGCCTGCCACAAATGGACAGAAGGATGGACAAGCAGATTCTTTTATTATTATAGATTCATGGTAATGGGAAGCCAAGTCATTTTTTTATTATTTTTGGTCTGGATCAGGTTCATAATGGGAGGCCCAGGTGGAATCTTTGTATGGCAGCCCACTGTGGCTCTCAGCAGCCCTGCTAAGAGCTCTAGAAGCATGTAACACTGAGGTTGTAGTAGGGGAACTTGTACAGTAGCCTCAATTCCTTTCTGGAAGGTTGGAAGAAAATGAAATAAATAAGAAGCATAAGTCAAGTCCTACTTAAAAACTAATTAAAAGGAAAGGTAATCCAGTTGCCATCACACACAAATATGTGGTGTATAATAAGGTCTTACAAAGCTTTATCAGTGGTTATCACTATTTATTTTTATTTAACATTTTAAATTACGGATTGTAAGCCTACTTGGGCCATCGGAAAAGGTAGGTTATAAATTTTTAAATTAATAAATCAATAAAAAATGTAATTTCCTTGAGATATCAGCCTTAGGTAAATTTCCTCTTCAGTTTCTTTTCTTTTCTAATATAGGACTGTGGCTAGATTCACAGTCAATTCAGATTGCTTGTTCTTACTATTATTGCTATTATTGCTCTGACTGCTTGGAAATAATAATTTACTGTTTCTTCTGGAAGAAAGGCTTTAGGGATTTAACAGTACAATTCTAAGCATTGACTTCAAGGGTCTTAGAAGGGTGTAACTCTCCTTAGAACTGTACCGTAAAGCAGCAATCATATGCACTCTTACTAAAAACTATGTCTCAGTAAAATCAATAGGATTTATATTTGCATAAATCAGATTAGGATCAGACTATTTGAGTTATTTAAGTAATCTAGAGTTCTTTCTAATGCTAAGATTGAAGGCCTGATTTCTGTATTTGGTTTGGCTTGTATAGATGCTTGAACATGATATAATACAGAAAGTAGACAGAGAAAGAACTAATTGGTTGGAAAGTTAGCAGAATTAAATAAGGAACATCTCCAGAGGACAGCATTAATGAACTATGTGTGAACCTTTGCAGAGTCTTCACAAGGTCATTTTCAGAAAACATGAGAACTGTTTCTAGACCAAGCCAGAAGGTTGCTGAGGGGAATGTAATTTGAAGTGCCTCTCCCATTGCCTAAAGACACTGACCATTTCTGCAGTAGTGAAATTCCCTGCATTTATGTTTTTAAAACTGTGTGTTATATGACATTTTCCACAGGAGATTTCTCCTCACCAGGTGCAAAACTGAAGTTTTCTCCTTCTTACCCTGCATTTTTGGAATCCACAGTTTTAGCGAGTTCCAAAAACGCAAGGTAAGAAGTGTAGTACAAATAGATTTCCAGCCAAAAAGAGAGGTCAAAATGAGGAGGAATGTTCATTGATTTTAATTGCAATTAAAACACCTGAAAACAGTTAGGCCAAACTAGCCTATCAAAAATTGACTGCATTCTGAGCACAATAAGGAAGTACATGAATTTTTATACCCAGAGTGACATAGCTAAAAAGATAACATTCAGAAATCATAATTGGTCACAAAATTACAGAGCATCATCTCAGTAGTAATTCACTCACTGGTCAAATACAGAAAAAGGTGTGCCTACATGATATCTTAAATGTTTATTTAACCTAACCTTAATAATAATAATACCCCAAGGATTCTTCATACCTAAACAAAAAGTGTTTTTCTGATATGAAACTAAAGCCCTTTTTGACCCAGACACTGCAGAGTTTTACCCCAAACAATTAAAGTCCTGAACTCTATACTTCAAGCAAATACCTCTATTCAAAAACATATCTTCTGCTGTACCAGCAAAAGAATGTTGTTTTCTTGTCTGCTAGCATCAGCTAAAAAGATACTCTAACCTACAAGGGAGAGGCCTTATTATTTAATAGGCTTTCATTACGTCCTAACAAAATCTTAGGAGAAAAATCCATAAAACCAGAAAAAGATGAATAATCTGAATAGAAAAAATCATTATATTCCCATTCATACTACAGGTCTCCCCCTGGTACAGTGACCATTTACAGGCTTACTGCTACCATTATAAATCTCTATGTGGCAATCGCTTCATCAGGATCCAGTTCCCAGAGGGAGCAGATTGTGTGGATACTGCCTTGCAACAATTGAAACAAAAAGGAAGGCATTGAATACAAAAGCAAAATCCAAAAAGAAGCAAAATGCCATGAAAAATAAAAACAAGACATAGTTGCTTGCAAACCACTGAACCAATCTCCAAACCAGTCATTCCACCATTCATTATCTGAAATAGTCACTCTATGTGTTAAGTCCTTCAAATCATTAATGCGGCTTTCAATGAACCTGATCACTAAGATTTAGACAACACATCCCTTCAAAGTCTTCACAGCCATGATTAGCACGTAAAAGGAGAAAATCTATGGCTGTACGATTCTGCATAGTAGCTTTCTCAGTAACTTGCAAGTCACATAACATTTTCCCCAAAGCTTGAGAAGTATCATTTATGCTGCGAAGCAACAAACAAGCTATAGCATTTAAATTCCTGGAAGTCTTAATAGTTAATCCAGGAACTCCAACTAAAGAAGCTGCTAAAGTTACAGTCTCACTCAAAGTGAGCAAATGAGCATCAGGATTACAATTCTCATCTATGTCTCATCTTAAACTATTCCTCAGGTCATTGGAGAAACAGGTAGCCAGATTCTCTGTGGTATGCTCCAGGTGAATAATAATATATGATTCGGTTATAAATCATGCAGTTTGATTCTGTTCAAGTTTACTAGGAAGTGAGTCCCATTGGTATTAAAGGAATTTATTCTCAAATAAGCATGCATAAGATTGCGCCAAATTTTTAATGTCTTGGTTGTGATCCTACTCAAACTTAGAAGTGCAGTTAGTTGATCAATCCATTTTAATTGAATCCTACAGTTCAGTGGATATAATCTTGTGAATTAGCAAATGTGAATATAGACCATAGAGACTTTTCAAAATCACTCCAGTAAAAAAAAGCTAATACAAAAATTGCCATGAAATTTGGCTGCTGACAACAACTTCAGAAATCACGGCTTCTGTGTCATCATGATACCAAAACACCACTGTCAAGGCAAGGTTAAAACTCAGCTTTATAGCTTTCAATAATAATTTCCCAGATTAAACAGCCCTTCTCCTTTAGTTATATTGGGTTGGATCCTACCAGCTTTTCCTTGGATGAAAGAAGATGGTCCCTTTTACCCACAGAAAAGGCTATGCTGAGGATCATGGGACCTGCATGGACAAAAGTCATGCAAGCAGGCAACTGCATTGAGGTGGAAAATTGGGCAGGTTCAAGCAGAAAAAATTGTAGGAACCAACCACTTGGTAAAAACAAATTCCATATCAGTACAGATGCTCCCATATAAGTACTTTTTAAGTCATGAATAACTGGCGGAGCCTAGGAATAGATACTGTAGTAAATGCCGCTAAAACCATTTTTGATGCTGCTAAACTAAAGAATATCTGGAATATCCATATTCTTAATGACATGTTTGGCTCAAAGACAGTAATACAATACAGAAGCAATCATAAGTTGCCATGGAAACAATGTTCTATGGAATGGTTTGTGCAAACCCCAAAATACCAATTGCTGTATGTAACAATATCAAAATGGTTCCAAGTCACTTACGTTCCAAAACAGATACCTTTTCCCCCTTGTCCTGTGTAAGATATTCAAAACAGGTCTTTTAAACAAACAAAAAAAAGACACCCCCCCAGCAGATTAGTAGATCAGTAAATTTCTTTTGGGAGCCATTGAATGACACCAGATTCCATGTGTAGTTTCCAGATGCATGTGTGCAGTGCAATACATAGCTGTTTTCTCAATTACTTCACATTTTTATTTTAAAATATGCACTCAGTAGTGGTATTTCTGAGCTCTACAGCCATGAGTTATATACTTATAAAACTCACTTGCTCAGTCTGATTAGTTTCCTGTCTCTGAGAGTGATTTCCCCCCCTTGTTTTTTATTGGTAACATTTTGCTTTAAAATCCCTGTTCCTCCAGTGACAGAGTATATTGACTGGTTTTTTTGCCACCACCCTTCTTACAGAGTTTAATCTTATCTCTGTTTGTTACATTTTATAACCTTAATTTCTCTTTGTAGCTTTTCTTTTCATTTTAATAGGAGCAATTCATCTGTGGGGTTTTATCTTCACTGTATCTACAGGTTTTGCAGTACCTGTAGTATTGTATCTATTGAAATCCCTTGCCAAAAATCCAATCAGTAGTCTGAATGCTTCTGTTTTTTAATTTTTAATTTAAGATGTTTAGGATTAGTAATAGCCCTAGATTCATTAGCAAACAGACTTTAAATTTCTAAGGTTAGAGAAAGCCCCTTGGTTGTGTCAGAGAACAATACAATAGTATTTCTGCTGGAAATTATTTCTTTCCCCAAATATCAACCTGGCACATTATAGCTACAGCAGTCTGTCAGTAAGAAAAGTAGAATTCAGGGCTGCATAGCTTTATAAAGTCCACAAATCTTCTAGGGGATACTCAAGGATTACAAGAACCTTCTAGGATTCTAGTCCACTCAGGATGGGACACTTTAGGGAGCAATTAGAAGAAAGACAAAAAGAGAGTTTATGGATCATCTTTAGATCCTTTCTATGAATCCCAAACTGATTTTCACCTGGGCCTTTCAAAAACTCTTGCTTTTTCATTCTTTAGTTTTCACTATTCTGTTTTTTCAACTTTTATACTACTAACACAAGTACTAAATAGTCCAAGTAAGTACTAAGTAAACTACAACAAAGTAGATAAATAACTTGTGACTTGAAAAAGTTGTGTTGATATTCCATCTACTCCTGGTAATTTGTTTCTCCCAATTGCTTTGAGTGTACCTTTCACTTCACTTTCTAAAACTGAAGGTTCTTCTTCAAAATATTTTTTTACTTCTGTGCAGTTCTTCAGTGTATTGTTCCCATCTTTTCTTTCTTTTGTTCTATCCAGTTAATGTATTTCCATTGCTGATCTTCTAGCATCACTAGCCATGGTCTGAATTTCCCTTTGATGTCTTGGATCTTGTAGAACAGATCTCTTGTTTTTCCTTTTTGGCTTTTCTCTTCTATTTCTTTACACTGGTTATTATTATAGTTCCCTTTGTCTCTACCTGGTGATTGCTGGAGAACTACCTTTAGACTTCTGATTCTATTTCTGTCACTTTTTACTTTTGTTTCTCATCTGTCTTGAGCAATTTTGAGAGTTTTATCAGCCATCGCTTGAGACTCTTCATTTCTTTTAGCTACAGGAATAGTCTTTCTGCATTCTTCCTTGATAATATCTCTGACTTCAACCTATAGTTCTTCTGGTTCACATTAACCTGAACTTAGTAATGAAAATCTGGCCATTAAACTTTTCAGAAATGTTGCTTATATTTTAGCACTATGAATATTTTGGTGTTTTTCTTCAGCTTTATTCTGATTCTCAATATTATGAATTTGTGGTCTGTACCACATTCAACTCCTTGTGTTGTTTTAGCAGAGAGAATCCAGCTTCTCTATCTTCTTCCAATTAGGTAAACTATTTGATTTTTTATTGGTCATCTGGTGATGTCCACATATACAGTCATCTGTTCAGTTGCCTGAATTATGTTCACAATGAACAACTGTTGTCTTCACAGAATTATATGAATCACTCTCCTGCTTCATTTCATGCTCCTTGCCCAGATTTTCCAACAATGGTTGATTTTTTTATTTCCTACTTTTGCATTCCAGTCACCTATGATTATCAGAACATCTTGTTTAGATGTGAGATCAATTTCTTTCTGGACTCTTGTATAAAAGCTTTCAGTTCCTTCATCTCCAGCATCTGTAGCAGAAGTGTAAAATTGAATAATGGTTATGTTGATAGGCTTCCCATGATGTCTGATATTATTTGGTCAGACTTTGCATTAGAGCCCCTAACTGCTTGTGCTACATCTTGGCTCAATATTAGAGCAACTCCATTTTTTTCTTCTTTGTCATTTCCAGAGTAAAACACTTTGTAATTTTCTGACTGAAAATGTCCAAATCCAGTCCATTTTTGTTTACCCATTTCAGAATTGCAATGCTTAAACATTCCATTTCTCATTTTACAATCTTGCATTTACCTTGATTCATACTACTCACATTCCATGTTTGTATTATATGTGTTGGACAGCTTTGGACTTTCATTTTGCATTAATTCACATCAGCCACTGAACATCTTTTTGGCTTTAGTTCAGTTGCGTCCTTATGAATAGCATTTGTCATGGCTCAGGTGATGCTGCCACCACTGGTTTTAGGATCCCTTGGGAAGGCCCAGAGCACCCTCCCAAGACCTTCAGACCTCCTTTATTTGGCCAAATAATAGGCGTGAGGACCAGGCAGAGTAAACAACAAATGAAAGGTTTATTTTTACAGGAGGTCAGCCCAGTATGGGAAACAAACAAGGTGCAAGAACAATAACGATAAGTGGGTGAAGAGAAAAGAAACCAAATGCCCTAACACGACTAGACTCACAGTCCCCAGTTCACTGTCTCAGTGGGTGAGGGTCTCTCAGGGTGAGGGTCTCTCCCAGCAGCAGCCTTCCCTCTGGCCCTGTTCTCTTGGAAGAAAGAACAGCTCTTCTTCTGTACCAGCTCTTTTATTATAAGTCCCTTTCTCTGTGATTGACTAAAATTGGCACCAAAACCTCTCGGGCTTCTGAGAGTTGTAGGCCTGGCCTCCTCCCACTTCTACTCAGGCTCCCTGGGCCTGCTAGGCCTTTACTTGCACAGCCCAGATCACGACAACATTATTCATACTTGTCCTCTGCTCTTTCCCAGCAGCTGAGTGTCATCTGACCTGGGACTCCTGTTTTCCAGCACTATATCTTCTTTTGTTTGGGGTTGTCTCATCACAGGGTTTTCATGGTATGAGATGATCAGAGATGATCCTCTGTCAGTGTCACTTTCCACTACTGCTCTGCCCAGTAGCTATCTTTGAAGGATTCCTCTGTCCTCATAACCATCAGAACATTCTCTTCTGCTGATGTGGCCACTGATTCCTGAAGGGGGTGGATGCACCTTAGTCTGTTCTCAGCTTTGACAGAGTGTAAACTCCTGAAGGAGAGAGAGACTCTAAATTGGTTCTGCAGTCTTTAGGCAACCTATAAGAGAGAGGAGTCCAGGTGCAAACCCTAGGGCTAATTCAAGCCTCTTAGAATTGCTTTGGTGGTGGTGGCGGCATTACCCTGAGAAAGAAGTGGGATAGTGGAGGAAGAGGAGCTTTGTTGTAGGAGACCCCAGGTTAGCTGAGTAACTTCCTCCTACCCATGGTACAGAAGCAGGTGCTTGCAAGGCTAATCCCACCACAAATGGGATAGTAGCAGAACAGACGAGTAAAGTAGATGGAAGGATCTGACCTGTCCATCTTGCTAGCTCTACTCGCCCCTTTACAGTACCAGTGTGCTTCGTGCAGGGATACTGCACTGTCCTTCACTTCCAACAAAATAGGCAGTGTGGTCTGTAGCCTTGGCAATGTTGGAGACAGCTGATCTCTAAGTCCAAGGAAGTCATTGGGTTTAGAAGGGTATAATTTTTTTTAGGATTGCACTGTTAGAGTAACTTTAGCAGCTATGATGAAATAGGGAAAATGGATGAATGTGTGATTTGTACATCTGCTTTCTGTGTTTCGTAACATCTAAAGAGATGTCAGACATCTCTGTGAGCTTTCTTTGTGTCCATATAGCTTTCTGGTGCTGAGGGAAAGGAAAATGCATGAGTTTCTTCTTTGTATATTACACAAAAAGTGCTAAAAGCAGATGTGTGAAACACTTATCCACTCCCTCTCCTTGCTTAATCTTAACATTCAGTAGCATGAGATGTAGAGCCTTGGGGGGGGGGGGCTGACATTTTAGTTTGTGTATGATAGCACTCATACCTGTGCTGGCAGAAAAAATGAAGCCTGATGGGGAAGCAAGAAGCTGGGAAGGGAAAGATAAAAGGACACCTGCATAAGGACATGGAAATCTGAGAAAATGGGAGGCATGTGCAGAACAGATGCTGAGGATGTGATCGTGTTGGAAACGGAGATAGGCAGATGTGTTTTCTCTGGACCTAATAAATCACCTTCATTTCTTAGTGTTATGTATTCTGTTCTCTGATCATGAAAGAAGATCATGTTATAAAGTGTGAAAATTTATAGGATAAATATCCACAAAACCAGAAGTACTGTAATACCTTTTTCAACCCAACCAAGTGACATAAAAAAGTGCAACGTTTCAACTTTTTCAGAACTCTTCATAACTCTAGAGATTGAAAACAAAAAAGGGGATGGAAGAGGAAAAGCACATTTTTTCGGTCCGTTGTGTTAAGGCCCCTTCAACTGCATGCAATCAGGTCTCTGGAGGATGTGTAGCTATTTTACAGGGTACTGGGAAGAAGAAATAAGAAATGGAAGCCTTTTACTAAAAATACAAAAACCAGCAGTTGATCAAAGGTCTAACACCAGGCAGGACATCCAGTTTGACTGAGAGCAGAAGAACATGGCAACCTCTGAATTAACAATGCTGCAGATTAATTTGTGGTAGGACACAAGGGAAAAAGCCAAACTGAGTAGCATTGTGAGGATAATCCATATATAGTTCTGGGTTCATTTTCCTCCCATAGATAATCCACTATCTCTGCCAGGTGCATTCAGGTCTTCACAATGAAGAAAAAAGGTTACAGGTGGTAGCATTGGTCAAAAACAAAATACAAAACATGAAACATGAATGTGTGGCACAGACGAGTTTCTCATCCATTTTTGCCCCCAGTGCTGCAAGAACACACAGATTTCAATGAATATGATGTATTATGCTAGAGGTATGCTTGGTATACATGTGCATATGGTAGGAGGATTTGTCACATTGTTACTGCATTGCGATTTTTTTGGTGCAATGTACAATGTTCAGTTAAACATAAAGGGATAACCTTGAATATGTCAGCTCAATACATTATCTAGTTATATGCAGACATGTACTCAACTATCTCTATCTTGATAGTGCTCTTTGCTCCTCTTGTACTTTGTATTCAGTAAATTCAAGGCTGCAGGTTCAAATATTTAAAAGCAATTAAGATCTTTAGAACGAACGTCATCCATTTCCTGTGCATCAGTATTTACAGACTGTGCCCTTGGGTATTATAGAAGCATAGTTATTAAGGCACTTCGAAATATAATGATTTTTTTAAAATCTTGCACTTCATGCTATGTCTTCCAGCTGTATTTCATATGCTCTTTTTTTGAGATTTCATGTGATAATTGCTGAGTGCATGTAGTTCACATCTCACCCCAAGCCATTTTCTTGATTAAAGCCCTGTCTGGGTTACTTCAGTAAAAACAAGACCTCATTAAAGAAGTACAAACATTGCTTTAACATCTGTACAAATATCACAGGATGTTCTCCAGTCTTGCTTTTGCACCCTGGCTCCTCCTGCTCATAATTGCTAAAGTAAAGTTATTCAAAAGGAGGCATGGCTTAAAGGGATGAAATAGCACTTTATCATGCCTCCTCTTGGACCATTTCTGCACACATGCAAACTACCATATTGGCGTTCTTAAATCATTGATATTTGTAAAACTTTCCGCACAATTTTTGGCTGCTCCAGGAGTAGCTCTGAATTTGCTGCCCCGTTACCCCGCATTTTCCAGATCTACTTTTGCTGCGATATTTTCCCCTTCAGGTATTATCTTGCAGTTTTCATGTGTGGAGTTCCCAAAACTGAATTTTGTTTACTGCCACCCTTTTGTGGCATCAGTGTCGCATGTACACTTCACCCCCAAGTCCCCCAAACAACAGACTGATTTTTAAAAGCATTTTGATTGCGTTACGACACTGATTTTTTAAAAAACTTAATAATATTGCTGAGTTATAATGCAGGGACCAAATGAGCAGTGGGGTTTCATGTAGCTTTCTCAGTGCACTTACCCATCCATGAAGTTCCTTTCATTTTTTGGGGGGTAGGTTTTGTTGCCTCACGCCTGTATTGTTTATTCATTCTCCCCCCTTTTCTTCTCCTATAGCTCCTGGTGTGTTTTTGATGACAATTCCATCTTTTAAACATCCGAAAATAACGGAATTATATAATTGATCTGATAATCATGGAAACTCAACATGTGCAGTGTTTCCATTTAGCGTGCTTCATAATTATTGAATAACACTGTTATGAATTTGTGTATCCAGTTCGACGATTGCAAATGGAATACTATTTTCATTAGGATTTTGTGGTAGTCTTTGCTGGCCACTTTCGTAGTTGGCAACTAAGGAGGAGCAGGGGACCTTTGAAATGGCAGCAACCATGCTGTTCCCCATGATACATCCAGCCTTTTTTTTTTTTACTGTGTTATGATGCTATACTGTTACTGCACAGGTGCAAAACAGGAGGTTCCTTTGCTGACAAAGAACATGATGACACATTTAGCATGCTTCATAATTATTGAATTTTATGAACTGGTGTACCCAGTATGATGATCGTGGGCCATTTCTTAGTTGGTTCCCCAAAATACAGCCAGCCCCCCTTTTTATGCAGTGTTATGATGTTATAACATTACTGCACATGCACACACAAAAAAGAGGTTCTGTCACTGACAAAGTACATGATGACATGACCACACAACCCCTTTTCAAAGGAAGTTAGGTATAAAACCTAACTCTTCTTCTCCCTCAACAAGATCCCATGCAAGATCCCTATTTATTGGGCCATTGTGTTGGTAAAAATGTCAGTTCTTAATCTGCCCTGGAAAAGAAATTGTTGTTGACTGTTGCTGAATGGGCTGCTAGGGCTGGACCACTGTCTGAAGTGAGATATAGAATTTATGCCTGTTACATGTTTGCTGCTGCCCTCTTCTCTACTGTACAATTGAGTTTTGCAAGGGAAGGGAGATAGCAGTGTGGCCATGGCTGCCAGTATATGTGTGTGTGTGTCTGTACTGGTGATGTCAGCAGGTCATGCTGCCGTTGCTGTGTAGTGATTGGTATCTTCCAGACGTGGCTAATGGCGAGTGTCATCAGTACATAATGCTTTGATTGATGGGTGGTGATGCTGATGTTATGGATGCTGTGGAAATGCCTCCTTGTGTTGCTTTATTATCTCTTGCTTCTGCCAGCACTGTTTTGCTTGCTAATTTGCTGGTGAGAGCACACAGGAATAAGACTAAATAATGCTGATGTGATGTTGATATCGGCAGCTGTTGGCAAGCAGGACTAGAGGGTTTACGCTGCCCAATGTTTGGAACAAAAATGCTGAGCCTCAGGATAAAGCCCATTCCTCCTTATTTATTTGTACAGTATTATGGCACAAAATCTGCTTGCAGATTCTGCATGCTACTTCTATACAAACTACTTCACAGCAGTCATATACCTTCAAGATGCTTACATTGCTGGGTTTCTCAAATAATGTTGATTTTCTTGTCCACTTCAATTAAATTACATTTTGATTTTTTTTAAGGAATGGAAGTTTGCATCCTAATTCTGAAATATATTTATGAGTATTTGATACATGTGTTCTATTGTCCACACTTTCTGTTAAGTAAAATGCACATTAATTAGGTTTGTAATGGATTTTGTATGTTGTCCTTCAAGGGTTTCATGTGATAAGCCCTCTTGTGTCTCTGCTGAATGCTAAAATATTCATGAAATGCTTACATAATTTAGCAGAAACTATTATTTGAAAATAATATTTTTATTATTACAACTCTGACAGACATTTCTATCCCTCTAATATTCTTTAATTCTTTAATTGAATATATCACAAACACTACTTGGATGCAAATCCTAGCACAGCCATTAACTCAAAGGCAACTTTGGGCAAAAAAAAAATCACCTTTAGACTGAGGGGAGGTAAACTATGTATGGGGGTTGTGCATCTCTACACATCTATCCCTTTCCTTTTTAAATCCACACTGAAAAGCACATCATTTTATATATGACTGGGGCAGATCTGCTTTTAAAAAGATCTAATTTTAATCTAATTTGGCCCTCAGTTTATCAGGTATCCTTTTCTGTCCGTGCTCAAAAGCTTATTATTACACTCAGTACTCTGCTCTAAAATAGGGTTGCCAAGTCCATCTTCACCCCCAGTGGGGGACTTTGGGGGCATTCCTGGAGGGTATGGGGCATCCCCAATGTGATGACCCCCCCCAGCCGCACATCCGTTGCACACGGGAAATGCTGGCTGTTGCACTTAAAGGGAGTCCTTTAAGTGCAGAGAGCTGATGTTTCCCCACTCACCCAAACACCAGACCCCTTTAAGTGCAGACAGCCTTCCCCGCTTGCTCAATCTCGAGCAGAGATTGGGCTCGCGGGGAAATGCCAGCTTCCTGCATTGCCCCTTTAAGTGCAGGAAGCTGGCGTTTCCCGGCGCTCCTGACCTCTGCTCGAGATCGAGCGCGCGGGAAGGCTGCCTGCACTTAAAGGAAACTGGCATTCAGGTGAGCGGGGAAACGTCAGCTCTCTGCACTTAAAGGGAGCCCTTCAAGAGAGAAGGGAGAGGGGTGGCTGGGGGTGTTGAGGCTTGGGGGTGGGGCTTCCCCTGCCGGCCATCTGGCTGGCAGCGAATAGAACCCCCTCCAAAGTGGGGGACCCCCCGGTTTGGCAACCCTACTCTAGAACTAGGCCCTTTCTGTTCACTGAAATAGTGTGGATGTAGAGCCTATTCATGAATGTATACTTGTGGACTGTTAAATTATATTTAAAAGGAACGCATGAATAATTTATATAGGGGTACATCCATGAAAAAATGTTTGTGGTTTGTGTAAAAGTGCACATCAAACACACAACTCAGTCCTTTAAGCTGTGAAAGGCTTCTCAGGACACAGCTGCTGCTTGGGCACTAATTCCTCTCATCCCCCCAGACCAGTATGCAGAAAACCCTTCCTGACAATATGTCTTGCAGTCTAAAGAACTGGGTGCCTCCTGGCTGACTCTCCTCTTGCCTTCCAGTTCTATAGAGCTCGTGAGCAAGAGGACTCAGCCAACTGATGCACTCCAGAAACATGGGACAGTGCTCCTATCTGGCCATGACTCCTCTGAGAGTATACCAGAAAGCCATCTTGCCCAGTTTTTCCCTGTGTTTCCCCAAATAGCATGTCTTGCACACATGGCATTGTTCAGTGCAATACATGTAAACTTCCTTGTCTGTGTGAATTGGAACTCAGATCCTGGCTCAAACAGAGGGGATGAGTACTGCATGCCCAGGGGGTTGGGGGACAGAAAGAAATGTGACAGAGCTCCAAGGCAGGCTTTGAAAGGAAAACAGATTGTAATACATTGGAATAATCAGAGAGAGCATATTGGGGGGAATCATAGTTTCAGGCAAGCAGTCAGAGCAGTACTTCTGTACTTTCCAGCATGCTAAGAGTGCCAGGACCCAGGGTACACAGATGAGAGGTAAGTACATGTACATGTGGTAAGTGGCATGTACAAGTTGCCAGGATGCAGGATGATGTGTGTGCTGGCCATGTGCCCTTTGGAAATCAGGCACAATGGAAAACAAAAGTTGCTTTCAGCAGCCTTTTCAGGAGGAAGGAGAAAGTCTGGAAAAGTCAGATGAGCAGTTGGTGGAAGATAAAGTACAAGGTGGAGTGGCAGCTTGTCACTTCTCCAATCAGAAAAGGAGGGAAGGGATTAGAGATGTGAAAGAGGCTTGATTGGTCCACATGAATGAGACCTGGCTGTGAAGAATCTGATTGGCCTGTTTCAATGAGAGCTAGTATGAAGAAATCTTCGATATGAACAGAATGAAGACAACTGCTGCTTGGACTATACCTTTGATTCTGTCATGATATACAAGATAACAGCCACAGTTTCTTGGCTATGCTCTGCTGGGCCCACTTCCCATGACTCTTCTAAAGACCCTGCATGCCTTGTAAGCTACCTTGGGTCCCCACTGGAAAGAGGCAGTGGCAGAGTATAAATACATTAAAAAAATATACCTTAGTGCCTCCCTTGGTGAACCAGCCAGGGTCTCAGGGGGCTAGTCCTAGCCTCACGCTCCTTTTACTGAGTCCACTTCAATTTTTTGCTGAGAGATTCTGTAGACCTTGGCAGGCCATTCTGCATGTGGCAAAGGCAGCATGGTCAGATGCTAGCCAAAATTATAGGGAGTTATGCCAACAAAATTATTATAGAGAATATAAAGAGGGAGATAGGGAAAATGAAATTTGGATTTAGATTCCACTAGAAATAATATAACCATGCTTCTCCTGGACTTGTGTCAAACCATGCTTTCCCTAGTCTTCTATTAGACTTATCTGTTTGTCCCTTTCACCAGAGTTCCCATCACGGTCCCTACTTGTGTGTTCTAAGTTCTCTATACATGATGCTGTAGCCCCATGCTTTGATGTCTTTTCATTATGCATTTTTATTTCATTTCTCTGCAAAATGTTCCTGAAGAAGCATACAATCACAACAATTTATAAAAGCAATAGCACAGCCTAAAACCCTGCGATCATCTGCAGCACAATCAAACAGGGCTAGGGTTCAAAACAATATTTTAAAACATATCTCATCAAACACTTTGGAAAATAAAAACAACTTTCTTTGACAGCTAAAACTCATTAAAGTTGGAAGCTGGCAAGCATATGCAGAGAGGACAGTCTACAACTGGCTGTTGTAACTGAAAAGGTCCCATTTACAGAAAGTGCCTCTGCTGAAGTCCTTAATGACTGGGTATATTTATAAGGGAGTAAAGTGGTCCTCAAATCCATGACTATTCGAGGCTTTAAAGTTAACATTTTGCATTGACCTGGAGATGAACTGGAAAGTGAAATATCATGTGAATTTCTTGGTATTTATGTACCACTGCTAGTGTACCACAGTTGGCTGCAGAATTAGTTGGAATCCAATCTTTCATTGTGGCTAATGATGGCAAAATGGAAGGGGCAGAGATACTTGCTTTCCATTCTCTGTTGATTTTTTTTTTTTTTTGCATTTTGCATCTACTGATTTAAATGAAATTACATATACTCTGCCCAGGGGTTATTTCGTAGAAAAAGAGGTGCAGGAGCTCATTAGCATAACTCATTAGCATAACTTATTTGCATATGCCACACACCCTGACATCACTGGAAGTGTGTCAGAAGGCAACACCCACCACTCAGGTTCCACCCCAGGGACAGTTTTTTCACTCTGGGGGCTGTCATTCCAGTCCCAGAGTAGCCTATCTGGGCCCAGGAGGAATGCTACATGTGCTGCTTTGCATTCCTGCTGGGAGCTGGGGGCAGGGCTTGCCACTGCCTGTGCTTCTAACTGCCGGGGCTCCGCTCCTGCGTGCTCCTGCTCCATATGATCCCTGACTCTGCTCATTGCATCAACTCCTTGTGTGCATGAGATACAGCAAAGTGTTCAGCTTTAGGTGGATTTGTTTTTAAAATAGCATTATACATCTATGGCAAAACCATAAAAATGAATCACACATCACTAAACACATCATGAAAAAACCTCTATCTGAGACACCAGCTAGGTTGCAAAAAAATGTGACGAAACCTGCTTCAAAGAGTACACACAGTAACAGGACATATGGACAAAGTCTTCTGCAAAAGAAGGAAAAGGGATATATTATATTGGCCTGGGATGAGCACTCCGATAGAAGAGATGGTGTCAGGGCATATAATATGCTTAGAGTACCATAAAGGGAATATCAAAGAACCAATGACACTCAGAGCAACACCAAAAAGGCCATGGCAGCAAACTGGAATGAATTTATTCACTTGGGAAGAAGAGCTACTTGCTTGTGGTGGATTATTACAGCAGGTATCTGGAAGTTGTACAGTTACCCGACACAAGAGCAAGTACCATACTGAACTTTAAAAAGTCCATTTTAGCAATGCATGGAATATGCAAGGAATTAATATTGGATAATGGACTACAATATACATCAATGGAGTCTGAAACATTTGCTAAGGAATGGGGTTTCAAACACACAAGTACAAGCCAAGTTACTTAAGCCTCTGTAAGAAGGAGATTCAGTAAGAGTACTACCAAGAGATGGGACACTGGGAACCAGCAGTAGTAGCTGCTGTTGCAGAAACAGCACATTCATACATAGTATTTTATTTATTTATTTATTTATTTATTATGAGATTTATACCCCGCCCTCCCTGCGAAGCAGTACAAATGTAACCCATGTCATTTTCACTTTAACATTTTATTTCTGTTAAAAGGTTTAGAATTTAGGGCCTAGGGAGCAAAAGGTCACAGAGCATGGGCAGTTATTAAAGTTGCTCATATATTACCAAATGCAAGAGCCCCACTACCTCAGTCAGTCTGGCCTGAAACAGAAGGCCCAAAGCTCGACTGAGGGAAACTGCTGATTGCTTTGGAGGTCTGTGCAAACTCCCCCCCCCCAATTCAGTCAGCCTGGCCTTTAGCAGGAGAGAGAAGGCCCAGAGCTTGACTAAGGTTTCCAGGTCCCTCTGCGCAGCTGTTGGGGGATAGGGAGTGCACTTACTGGGAGTAGGGAGGAATGTTCAGCATTTCAGCAACATGCCTACATGACCCAGAAGTTATGTAGGGACATCGGGGGGGGGGCAACACTTTGGTTTTTGGGCAAAACTCTATAGTAGAATTAGTTTCTGCCATAGAGTGTTTGCACAAAAACCAGAGTGTCGCCCCCAATGTCCCCGACATGCCTACATCACTTCTGGGTTATGTAAGCACATTGCTGAAATGCCAGGCAGTCCTCCTTTTTTTGGGGGGGAGTGATTCCAGCTGGCCAGTGGAGGAGAGGTAAAGCCTGGCAGTGGAAGACCTCTGCCCTCCACCGAGGGAGGGGGATCTGGCATACCTAAGCTTGACTTTGGGAAACTGCTGATTTCTTTGTAGGCCCAAGCCAGAAAAAGCATCCAGAGCAGCAGCAGAAGTGCCAACTGGAGACCATAAGGGGAAGAAGCAGCCCTCCATTTCTGTAAGTTAACATTTTGGACTTCCTCTTTTCCTTGTGTTAACAGGCACTGTTTGCTAGTTTCGCCTTTGTTCTGAGTGTTCTTCCTGAAGGACGCTGAAGATCTTGTCTCTTTAAATGTTGCTATGTTCATAGCCATTACCATTCAGTTTTATCTTAAATTGTAAAGTTGTTAGGTTTATGATAAATGTTTTTTATGTAGAAAATCATAAGACCTGGAATGTTTATTTCCCTATATTTCTGAAACAATTTAACATTTGTTTGTCAAGCCATGAGGGTGCTGTCATTTATTGATTTAGAAACCCCCTCCCCAATTAGAAAGGGTTACATAAACACACAGAAGAAAGGGGTACTGGAGAAATAGACAGAAACTGAGCTACATTAAAATAGCACAACAAAAGGAACACAACACCCCTATAAACAGATACAAAAGAGAATTTCAAGAACCATGTTTCAGACTACAAGAAATGTGTGAGTTCACAAATACATCAAAAGAAGCAGAAGAGAAAAGAGACTGCACGTAGCACAACCATGAAAGAAAAAGGTTGTACAAGAGACAGGACAGGAAGCAATTGGTTCAGATCTGCTACTAAACAAAAGGCAGTTTTCTAGATATGGTCAAGAAATAACACCAAAGATTTGAAAACATTATGTAACATAAAGTCAATAAAGAACATCCCTTATTCTAGATGTTAATTCAAAGGCAAGTATTCAAAAGAAGGGGGATGAATCTATATATCTAATTCTCAACAGCCCCCTATATACAGGTATCTAAATCTGCAGATAGGGGGCATACTTGGGTACTTCTGCAAACTTGGGTGACCCCCTAGGTTTGAAGAAAAATCTGAAAACTTAAAAAAAACACATTGGGGTTTAAATTCCTCCCAAATAAAAAACAATGTGCACGCCGGGCTCAAAGGTAGGGGAAAAGAGGGAAGGAGAAATAAGGGGGTATTGGCTTGGAGGGGGGAGAAAAAAGAAAAGATGGGGGTATTGGCTTGCGGGGGAGAAGGGTGATTGGCTTGGGGAGAGTGAGCGAGAAAGACAAAGAAGGAAGGATTGGCTTGGTGGAGGGTTGGAAATAAAAAGAAGGGGGGATTGGCTTGGAGAGAGAAAGAAAGAGGAAGATGGGGGAAGAAGGAAGCAAAGGTGGGGGAATGTCCCTTCCCCACAAGTTTCTTGCAGGTCCCCATTTGTACAGAATATATTAGAGGTAGAGTTTGTTAGTAGACCAGATGATAGAGTTCTGAATAAAGAAGTTGTTGTTCTGTTACTGAGGTCTTGTTGTGCATACTTCTTTGTGAGAGACCATACATAACATCAGCACATCAACTATATGCTGTGGCATTTGCATGAATCATCCATTATTGCATTTTCCTTCTTGGGCCCACAAGTTCAGAGATGCATTCTGAAGTAAATGCAGTAATGTGACTCAGTCCTTTGCCGCTTGTTTGGGGAAGAACCCCAAGAGGTAAACTCCATGACATCATTTTGGGAGCAGGATAGTCACTCTTTCAATATTTCATTTGTCTTGCTGAATTTGAAATGTGTAACTCATACTGAAATGTATGAATACATTTTCATACCAAGCGTTTTATGAGACTAAGCAAGGATTTAATGTAGGGTTCAGTGTTAAATGTTCTGCAGGAGACAGATGAATGTTGTCCCTTGAAACAACATGCTCTAGGAGCCACTTGCAAGAAATCCTTTTCTAGAGGACAACCAATTAAATTGTCTAATGTTAAAATTTAAAGTGATTAATGAATTTATAACCATCAAACCACCCATACAATATGAACAATAGCTCTGGGGCTTTGTATTGGTAAATACTGTGAAATAATGTTGCATATTTGTAATCCTGTAATTAGAATAAACCCTTAAGGTACTCTTTGTTTTCTAACACAATACAGTATGATTGTGTTATTATATATCTTAAGGGCATGATACTCAAATGAATTAATTAAATAAAATTTAAGATATATAAAATTTAAGATATTGCAGAATGAATTTATTTTTCTTCTGCTGAACTGAATTTGAATACAACACCTACATTATATAAAAGCAAAACCAGAAACAATCTTTTAAAAATAAGCTGATGAAATGTTATACATATTACTGTTTTATCCTAACATGTTTTTACTGAATCCCTATATAAATGAAGGGCTAGGACACACATTCCTATTGCAGCTCTCAACCAACCCCCATAACATTTATTCCAAATGGAGGTTTTAAGTGATTATGCTCCCAAATTTTGTAACAGGATCACTTTCAGCATCCTGCCAAACAGGGGTCATTTCATAGAAAAAGAGGTGCAGGAGCTCAGTAGCATAACTCATTAGCATAACTTATTTTCGTATGCCACACCCCCTGTCATCACTGGAAGTGTGTCAGAAGGCAACACCCACTGCTTAGGCTTCACTGGACTGTTTTGAATTGCTAGCTATTGGGGGGGCACCTAGATCTGCCCTCGCAGAGGCAGGAGAGCTTGTACTTGAACAAACCTTGGTCTTAAAGGTGCCACTGGACTGTTTTGGATTGCTAACTATGGGGGGGGGAGGCAGATCTGCCCTCACAGAGGAGGGAGAGCCTACCTGAATAAGCCTTGGTCTTAAAGGTGCCACTGGACTGTTTTGGGTTGCTAGCTATGGGGGGGGAGGGAATGGGCAGATCTGCACAGAAAGAAAGAATGAAAGAGAGAAGGAATGGAGGGAAAGAGGGAAAGAATGAAGGAAAGAAGGAGAGAAGGAAATAAGGAGGGATAGAAGGAGGGAAAGAAGGAAAGAGAGAAGGAATAAAGGAGGGAAAGAGGGAAAGAAAGAAAGAAAAAAGGAAAGAACAGAGGGAAAGAAAGAAGGAAAAGAGGTAAAGAGGGGGAAAGGAGGGATAGAAAGAAAGAGAGAAGAAAAAAGGGAAAGAGAGAGAGAAGGAAAGAAGGAGGGAAAGAGGAAAAGAGGAAAAGAGAGAGAAGGAAAGAGGGAAAGAAAAAGAAAGAGAGAAGGAAGGAGGGAAAGTAAGAGAGAAGAAAAGAGGGAGGGAAAGAAAGAAAGAGAGAGAAGGAAAGAAGGAGGGAAAAAGAAAAAGAGAAAGAGAGAGAGAAGGAAAGGAGGGAACTAAAGAAGGAAAGAAGGAAGGAAAGAAAAAGGGGAAAGAGATGGGGAGGGAGGGAGGCTCTCCCACCTCCCTGATCAAGGCCTCCCACCCCACCCTTTGGCCCACCCCCCCATGGCCCGGGAAAGGTGAGGGGGGGTGTCTACAGGCCTTTTCCTGGACACTGCACCCTGGTGCAGCCCAGGAAAGGTGGCAAAGGGGCAGCAGGCCTTTTCCTGGGCTCTGCACCCTGGCGTGGACTGGGAAAGGCGGTGGGGGGCCCTGTACTTACCTTTCTTCTGGCTCCTTGTGGCCTGACTGAGGGCTGCTAGGAGCAGGGGGTGGGGCTTGCTGTATTTGTGCACCCCCTAGGCTCCTCACTGCTGGAGCATCGCTCTTGTGTGCTCCGGCTGGAAATGAGCCCTGCTGCCAAAAAACCCTGCTAGACTGTAATGTGGAGCCAAGTATCACTGTAATTGTAAGTCTTTAAAATTTTGCAGATGGTTGGAAACACCCTGAATGTATCCATGGATTGCCATGATTTCTTGTGAGGGGGAGATTAGAAGAATAGCCTTCTAATCCAGGTTTGTCCACCCTGATTCAGGGTGTCTGCTTATTGCTCACAGCAGTTCGGGGGTGGGGAAAAGTAATTGTTCCTGCTCAGAACCAAATCCAGATATGCCGGGGAGATGCCACAGTGACCTTGGAGTCACCACTAGATGGCAATAAAATGATGCAGACAACCAATGCTGAGTCGATACAATAGGAAGGCGACATTGGCATGTGATGTAGACAAGAATTTGTGAGACGATGTGGAATCGAAGGCACTGTGGTGGAAAAGACCCATGCAGATTGGACCATAGTCATCCTAGTGCTTTATTTTTACTTAGAGAGCTTCAGGTTTTAGACCCTTCCAGGCTGAATTACCAACAGGCCTGAAGAAATCCCCCCCCCTTCAACAGAGACAATGAGTTTTTATTTACCATGTGATGTTATTTACCTCCATGCTATGAAAAGATTCAGGTTCCCATTTGCACACATTAAGCTTCTATTAAGGGAATAGGATGTTTTTCTCCAGGTCCATTGGCAGCCCTATTCTTGAAAAAGAGCTGAGCTTATTCATCATTCTCCTTTGGCACTATGATAACTTCTTCAGGAGAAAAGGAAGGAGTCGGTATTTTCTAAATGTGTACAACTCTGGCTACACACAGAGATGTGCCCCTTTTGTACATAACATGGTGCCAGAATTGTTTTTGCAATTACTTAATTAAACCATGGTCATGGTCCTGATAAAAGGAAATGCATAAATAGGAAAATGAGCAATTGTTAAGACTAGAGCAAGAGGCAAAATAAAATAAAGAGAAATATGACTTAGGGATAGCAGTTCACACAACCTGTCATTTTGCTGGAGTTTTGGAAGTCAAAGAGATGTGGTGGAAAAGCTTGTAATCTATTATGACTGAATAAAAGGAATCTTAACTTGTCGAGTACAACCAATACTTAGAATACATTTTTTATATTTGGTCAGAAGGGATTTAGTTGTTGTGTCTGAAAGCTGTTTCTTTTTTTTGGAAGAAAAATTTTAAAATATATCTACAATATCCTTGTACATAAAGCTGAAATGTATTGCATAAAGATTAGGACAACTAGCACCACATGTTTACAAATGAATTTTTAAAATGTCAATATAATTACATCTTTAATTAGCATTGATATAAATTTATATACTTTGTACATATAAAATCAAGCCTACTGGGGTGGGGTGGGTAGGATTGATGGCCTCTGAAAATTGATTGTATTTATTAAACCACTGATACCTTACCTTTCTATCTAATTTAGGCATCCAAGAGCAAGGTTTAAAACAATCTGTAACTAACTACTATAGTACAAACAGAATAAGACTAAAATTTGCAGACAGAAACAAACAAACAAACAAACAAACAAACAAACAAACAAACAAACAAACACCTTTAAAAAGCCTGGTTGAATGAACAATTTTAATGGGCACCTAGAAGAAAACAAAGGCACAGGCAGCTGATGAATTTGTTTGGGGAGAGTATTACAAAGCTTGGATGTAATCAGAGAAAAGTGTGGTCACCCATGTTTGTTCTGAATAGGATGGCACCCAGAACAAGGCCCCAGTTGAAGATTTCAAGGCATGGACAGGAGGTACCTCAACTCTAACCTGTTTAGAGATTTTGTTGAATTGTGCTTGGAAATGAACTAATAGTTGGTGAAGTATGATCAAAGCTACAGGCCCTTGTTAATAACCTGGCTGCTGCATTTTGAACCAGTTGCAGTCTCTAAATACTATTTATAGGCAGCCCCATGTATAACTGCACTAGGTTGGATGTTACAGCACTGACAAGAGTTGCGAACACAGGTTTTTTTCAGAAGGGTTACAGCAGGTGTTCCAACCCAAGTTCGTAAAAGGCACTAGAAACTATAGATGCCACCTGGTCATCCAATGGCAAGGCTTGACCTAACAGTACCCTCAGTCTGAGAAGCTGATCATTTAGGGGAGTTTGTTTGTGTCTATATTAGGCTAACTTCCACATAAGCCTTTTCACCTCCCAACATAACCTCCATCTTATTTGGACTGAGTTTCAGCTTATAGGCCCTTGTTTAATCAGTTACAGAGTCTGGGTACTTGTTCAGAATATCCACAGCCTCATCCTGATTTAGATGCAAAGGAGAAACAGATCTGGTCCTCATCAGCATACAAATAATACTTCATTCCAGCTGTTAAGTTGACCTCTGTTGACAGTTTTGGGTGGATGATAAAGACCATAGGGGAAAAGGTTAGAACCTCACAGAACCCCATACTGTAAATGCTATGGGACAGAGCATGTATGGACATGGGCACCACCATCTGGAATGGATTAGTGAGGTAGGACCAGAACCACTAGAGTGTATTTAACCGAACTTTCTTCTTCGACAGGCTGTTAATAATGTTTCCATGGTTACTGGTTTCACAAGACACCAAGAGGTCCAGATCAATCCATAGGGTCACATTTTTCCTGTCTTTTCATCTACCAGGGCAACTTTGTCTGTTTCAGCCCTATAACCAAGCAGGAAGTCAGACTGAAATGCATCTAGAGGATATGAGATCCAGGAATGCTTGAAGTTGAATATCTACCACCCATTCAAACCAAGAAAAGGGTAACCTGCTTCACAGGATTGTTGTGAGTATAAACAGAGGAAAGGATAATGATGTAAGCTGCTTTGAGTCCCCACTGGGAAGAAAGATGAGATATAAATAAAATTATTAAGTAAAAAAATAAATGTTATAAGACAGGGTAGGCTAAGGCTGAACATGCAAGTTGTAAGCTGCACTTCTCTTAAGCCCTCTGTTTTTGTCCTCCAGCTGCAACAACTGGAATTCATCAAAGTGAACTCAGTTAGATGGGGAAAAGGGAGAGAGAGTACTATTGATAGTAGGAAAGAAATGTGATATAATATCAATGTACAGCCAATAGATGGTGCCATATTATTTTATTATAGCTTAGTTACCACATTGCCATGTCCATCATCTGGCAACAGGAAGAGCATTAAAGTAGGACCATGTTTTAGAGGTATATGTGACACATGTATGACTTTGATAAAACTTATTTTTCAAAGCCAATCAAGAAAAAGAAACCAGTAGACCTTGAAGTGCAAATTATCTCTACTGAAAGCAAAAAGAAATGCAAAGGGCAACAGTGCTTAGATGAAATTCCAAGGTGAGACTCCACCATGAAAGAGGAAGAGTCTGGCATGCTGTTTTGCTAATAATATGTGGAGTTCCAGTAGGAAACTGTGGACTAGTTTTCTATATCTCCTTTAAAACAAACACCCCACCCCCCAAAAAAAACCCCTTCAGCCTGTTGTCACCATCACAGGAGAATAGAAGGTTTAAAGAGTTCAAGAGCCAACCTGCCAAGTATGGGTATTTTGGTTTTGATTTTCACTACAAATCAGGATCCGTGCAAATCCTCTCACAGTTTGAGATTCCTGCCCTGACACAGTGTCTCTCTCCTCCTGTTTGTGAGCGTTGCTATGGTGATGGTTGAGCACATAGTGTTTCAACTGCATTTCTGCACATTCTTTACAAGCAGTGGCTCATTTTGAAGTCATTCAGTAAGGAGCAAGGTTTCACTTTCCCTGTGAGATCCAACATCATTAGGGCAGGGGAGACAGAAGTAGTTTGGAGTTCATATATATGTTTAATGTACCTTGAAGAGATGGCTTGAGATGTTTTTTTCCATCATGATTTCATATTGAGACTGAGTCTTCTGTACATATTTTCATTGAACCCAGCAGAATGAAAGCCTCACATGGTAGTGTGAGGTAGCACTTAGAGTGTTGGATGAGAACTGAGGAGACTCAGATTCAAGTTGCCACTTAGCAGTGAAACTCACGGGGTGACCATACACAAGTAACTCTCAGACTAACCTATTTCATAGGACTGAACCATGGAAGTGAGCTATATATTGCTGTTAACTTTGAGGAAGGATGGAATTAAAATTCTTGGTTTTTTCCCAGCTTCCTTTATAGATTGCCTTTTTCACTGAGGCACAAAGCAGATTGTCAGTAGTTGCAATACACATTAAAAACTTTCAGTACTTTCAATGCACATTCAGTATTAAGTCCTAAAGTATATTTTGGCATTGTTGAAAAGGTATCTACAGTGGGAAGAAATGCATTAACAATTTGTTCAATCATTTCTCTTTGTAGCCTTCTGAATTCCAAAGTAGGTCACAAAATTTTTTCAACAATTGTGCATAAAAGAGAATAATGTTCATTCTGCTGTATTCAAGAGGTTCTTGTATATGCAGCATCTCCTTCATATATACTTCCCCTTTCTGCTTAATGGGATAGATGCATTTACATATAGAATGTGACTCTCAAAGAACTCCCATCCAATAGTTAATCTGTGAAGGGAGTATATAAATTTTTAAAGTATGACTTTGAAGAGAAGTAGAAATTTTAATTAGCAAAATACTATTAGTGAAGTTAAAGTAACTGTGAACTGCAGAATCACCTCAAAGCATGTGATATGGGTATTATGATGATAATTTTTAAATAAGCAGCATTAAATCACGTCTTATCTCTCTATATAATAATTCTGTTTTGGTAATGGCACTCTCCTGAACATTCCACATGCTCCCAAATTAGTTGGCTCCCTGATCTGTCACTCAGAAGCTGCATTGCCTGAGTCTCACCTCCACTATTCTAAACAGTTTGCTGTTCAATATGTTGTTGAAGGCTTTCACAGCTGGAGTTCATTAGTTGCTGTAGATTTTCCAGGTTATTTGGCTGTGGTTTTGGCATTGTAGGACCTGATGTTTCGCCAGTAGCTGTGACTGGCATCTTCAAAGGTATAACACAGAAAGATGAAGTACTCTCTGTGTCAAGGTGAGCAGAAAAATGGTAGGCAGGTAATTTATATCTACCCTGGAAGGTGGGGTAGGGCTGAGTCATTATCTTGTACTAGTTCTCCAGGCTATGAACATGCTAATGGAGGAGCTTTCCTGAGGAGGTTCTTTTGTCTATGGATTGTTTCCTGAGGAGGTTTCCTGTTTCTTGAGGAGGTTCTTTTGTGTATGGAATGGCTATTGAAACTCTAATCTTATCTTTAGAGCTATTGTCAGGCGTAGAGCATTTTGTGTTTTTCAGGACAGGAAACCATGCCCTATTTATTTTTAAACTCTCTTCTTTCCTGTTGAAATTGTGTTTATGTTTATGAATTTCAATGGCTTCCCTTGTGTAATCTGACATGGTAATTGGAAGTGTTGTCCAGTCTTTCAGTGTCTTGGAACAAAATGCTGTGTCCTGTTTGGGTTAGGCTATGTTCAGCCACTGCTGATTTTTCAGGTTGGCCAAGTCTGCAGTGTCTTTCATGTTCTTTTATTCTTGCCTGAATGCTATGCTGTGTGGTCCCGATGTAAACTTGTCCACAACTGCATGGTATGCGGTATACTCCTGCAGAAGTGAGGGGGTCTCTGCAGAAGAGAGTTTGCTGTTCCTCTCCCCCCAGTAGCCAGTCGGAACACAGAGGTCATTTGCATATGCAGCCTGATTGGCCTTTGCCTCTAACATTCTAAACAATTTGTTGTTGCTGTTGGGAGTCACTGAATGTGTCCTGAGGTAAAATGCATATTCCAATTTCCCCTTAAACAGTCACTGGAGTTGCCAAAATACATATTCCAAGGGGTCAGTTCCTGCCGGAGCATCCCAGAGCAGCGCTCCGGCAGTAAGGAGCCCAGCCCGGGGGGGGAGTTAAATGCCTGGCTTCCCAGCCCCATCTTCTCCAGGTTCCCTGCAGCTGTGGGGCGCCTGGAGAAAATGGGGCAGGGAAGCCAGCCAGGCATGTTTGCCTGGCTCCCCTTCCTTCTCCAGCCAGCCTGCCACAGCTCTGCCCCCAAATCTCCAGGAGTTTCCCAACCTGGAGCTGGCAGCCCTACCTGGCATTTTACATTCAAAAAGAACATTGGCTTATCTAAGTTTATTAGTAGCACCCCTTGAATGGTCACTGGAGTTGCCAATCTCCCTATGGGGCCTGGAGATCTCCCAGAAATCGCCGTGTTCCTCAACCACAGCACATCATTTCCCCTACAGAAAATTTCCCAGCTATTACAATAGCTGCTTTGGTCAGTGGACTCTACGGCATTATACCCTGCTGAAGTCCCTCCACACCCCAAACCCTGCCCTCTCCAGGCTCTACCCCTCAAAGTTACAGGTCTGGCCCTCCCCTTAGTATTGTCAGCCTCCAGGCAGCACCTGGAGATCTCCAAGATCAGTTCTCCTGGAGAAAATGGCTGCTTTGGGCAATGGACTCTATGGAATTATACTCTGCTGAGGTCCCTCCGCACCCCAAATCCTGCTCTCCCCAGGCTCTATCCCTCAAATCTACAGGTATTTCCCAACCCAGAGTTGGCAACCCTGTAACTGGCTATGACACCACTTTCCAGACCCTTGGAACCCAGAAGAGGAGGAGGTGCTTTTCTACTTAGCTGCCACTGCATAACCCCAAATCAACATAAGTCAGGGGTGGAGGGAACCATACCTGTTACCATGAGGCTGTCCTCCCATACTACCCACTTGGGGCAGGAAAATGACTTGAGACAGCTGTGCCTTATAGCTAAGCAGAAGGAAATAAACATCGCTTGCCTCCCTCTATTTTCCCCTTCCCTCATTTGCTCCACCGACCACAGCCGGGACACTCACCTGAAGCTTCCTTCTAGAACTCGTTGTATTTCTTCCCACAACGGGTCTTACTCCTAGTATGAATATAGAGGTAGAATTCCTTCATATAACTTTTCTCATCTGCTGACTTGTAAGAATGTAAAAATGAAAGAAGGACCTTGCTATGTAAGACCAAAGGTTAATCTAGCCCAGTATCCTGTTTCCCAAATTGACCATTCAATCAATCAGAACCTTTATTGGCATATCAACAGAACAGACAGCAGAGAGATAAGGATACATCCTTTACCCTTGCAACTGAAGCAATCTTCTCCTCTTAATAGCACAACAGAGAAATTTAGCTACAGATTCTATGATCTCAGGATTATGGGAAGATAATAATGAAATGATCTTATAGTCACCAGATTGCCCTACTTGACTGTGATAAAGAGGTTCCAGAAAAACAGCACAAATATCACAGTAAAAGGAACAATACAGGAGAACATGTTCGATACTTTCAATCTCTCCCAAGCCACAGGCACAAAACCTACAAAAATATGGGATTTTTTTGAATCTCCCGTATAATACAGCAGAAGGGAGAACATTAAAACAAGCTAACATGAATGCTCTTCACAGATCAGGGGTTGTCAGACAAGCAAAATATTCAGGAAAAGAAAGGGCATCCCCCACCTCAGAGGTGAGCACCTACCAGAGGCAAGACTTCTAAGTTCCTGCATTTCAATATCAACAAGTCTCTGCTTAATCAGAACAAATGCACTCCTCTCAGAAAGATACACTATGCCATCAAAATCTAGCCCAATTAGAGAAATCTTTTTCCCTATAAAGATTGTCCATGCAGATGTTTGTGCTTCAGAGAGCATGTGCACAATAAGACTATTCGAACTACTCCTAAAGTGTATACGTAGCCAATACTTGATTGTTGTAATCCAAGCTCTTGTCACTAAACGTCTTTGGTTTGTCTCCAGACGTATGGCTGCATAAGGCACACATGCTGGCAGCCCCAGAATTTTCCTTAGAAAATTAGATTGTACGCAGTTTGAAAAAAAAAAAATAGTAATTTTTCTGGATTCTTAAGACATTACTTGTACTTCCTCCACTTTAAGATTAATAGAGGAAACCAATAATACTTTAAAGGAAGTATTTTTTTTTTTTTAGTAAAAACTCTCCTAAGGAGGAGAGAATTTTATTCTTTTTATAAGAAAAGGGTAGGGTAGACAGCTGGAAAAAGAAAAAGAATGGAGTGAAATTTTTCTGTTAATAAAGGTTAGTTTGGATTAGTATTATTTTTAGCATCCATCACGATTAGAAGATCTTCTTTTTAACAATCTGAAGTCCAAAATAACTCTGTTAATGAAGTTAGTAAAGTCCATTGGGGTTAGTTATGGAAAAGCTCCTTCCAGATGTTACACGAACAGTCACTGCTCAAAATGTCTTCTTAGGTCTCATCAACTAAGAGTTGAGCCCTTTTAATCTTGATGACTCTCGTTCCGTCACCCCTTTCCCCTGGGCTGCTGTCTTCTTCGCTACTTGCATTCATCCAGGTCTTGAGAACTGCTTCCTCCATGCTGGCGTGTCTCTTCAGAAGTTTTGTTGCTTTAAGAATGGATTCCATCTTCTCTCGCTTTTCTTTTTCCTTATATTTCTGACCATCAATTTTTACGGGCTCCATACTCACTACAGACGAAATTAGATCTCTGGTATATTGCCTGCTCGGCTCGGCAACCCCTTCTCCTGGCAGATTATTTTCTTTTATAAAAGCGGAGTAGGCTTTGAGAGCCATATCCACCTCTTCTTTTAATTCATTCGCTTCACTGCCAGTTAGTGGTGCCAAGTCATTCGTCAAGGTAAAACTGAGATCTTCTTTCTCTTCTTCTTTCTCGCCCAAAAAGATTAGCGTCAGATTAGCCTTCCTTGTTGTTTCCGAGATTTGTTCTTGCCGACTGATGAGAACACTTTCCACTTTAAGCAAAGTTTCGTTAATTTTCTGCATTTGCTCCAGCAGGGGCCGCAGTAACTCGTTTTCCTGTTGATTGACAGCAAGCTCTTGGGGGGGGTTACCCGGAGCAGAAGTCCCTCCCCTCTTCTCTTCCGGTTTGTGCAGGACCATTTTCAGCGTCGACATTTTCTTTTTTATTTACTTTTTCAAAGTTCGTGCCGCATCCCCCAAGAAGCTGAAAATGTCGTAATCGCCTGCAAAGCCCCAACGGTACCTTCACCAACACTTTTTTCTCTTTACCCCCCTCTTCGCGCTCCCTTTATAAATCTCGCTTCTCAAAAGGGGCGGGGACTCCTCCCTCCTCCCTTTCGCTTATACGCTTACGGGGGGGTTTAAATTCTCGCTTCAAATTAGATCTTCAACTCACAATTCGATGCAATTCTTCTTTTTATTTTAATTCATGGCGCTTTCTTTACTCCTGGTGGAATTCGGAGGCGCTGCTAAGTCCCATTACGGGAACGACACAGTGGGGCCGATTGGGGCGGGGAGAAAGCCTCAATTTCCCGGCTGTCTGCCGGCAAAGAGGCTACTCCCCAAAGCGCCCCCGGTTCGGAGCCTTTACCTAAGGCTCACTAGGGTCTTGCATACATGCAAAGACCCCCCCAAACTGCGCGTGGGCTAGCCACCTTCGGGAGCGTCCCGAAAGGTGGCCGCCATTTGCAACGCCGAAACCGAAACCCCCTTTAAAGGAAGTATTTAGTTGTCTAGTTCTATTAAACTTCAGGGACCTGGAGCCCATTTTCTCTGGTTCTTATGGCAAACAGAATATCTTTTATGTTAACTAAGACAAGAAGATTGTCTTGGAGACCTTTTTTAAAACATCTATTTTGATTTTTTAAGGGAATACAGAATAAAAAAACAGAATAAGGGAAAACACTTAAAATAATTACAAAAACATAATATAAATGACAATTTTACAGATATTAAGGGCACTCCTTGATCAAAATAAATGTATATATAAAAGAGTATACGGCATAATAGCTTAAAGAATATACGGTATGATATATATGGCATAGACAGAAATATATACGGCATAATACCTTAAAGGTATATGTGGCATGATAGTTTAAAGAATCAGTATAATGACCAACATATTCTACCATTTTCTCATAATAACAGTCATATAAAATGAATGCCCTTAATATTTCATATTAAAACTATTGTATAGTAAACTATTCAAATGTATATCTACAGAGATTGGTTATAATCATCATAGAAAACTCGCCAGTTATTTTCAAATTCATCTTTCGGTCTTTGATTAATGTGGTTTGTCAATTTTGCCATAACTGCATATTCTTGCATTTTGTCTATCCAATTCCCAAGAATTGGGCAACCCTTGATTTCCCACTTAGCTGCAGATACTACTCTTGTAGCAGTTAACACATATTTAAACAATTCATGCATTGTTCTTTCTGCATCCATGGGTAGAATTCCTAGTAGTTGAGTGGAAACCTTGTAACGTTTGGTGGAACCTCACAATGCTTTGAGATTGGGTGCAGCCTCCTTGGCAGCCATCTTGTCACTGGCACAATTTACATTATAACAGCCATTTTGTTGTGGAACAAAAGAAGTCCAAAATTAACAGGGAAACAACCTGGCAGGTGTGACCAAATGTAAAACAAGTATAAATAGGGCTAAAGCACAGATTTATATTCACAAGATTAAAAAAATATAATAATCAGACATTTGAATGGATTTTTTTAAAAAGAAACCAAAACCTTTGAAAAAACTCAAAAGTATAAAAATAGAAAAATACAAGCAATTCTGCACTAACTGGTACCAAAACATAAATCCAGGTAGGGTTCAAAACTTATTTACAGATAGTCTTTTGTCCTTAGAGGAAAATTATGTGGTATTTTTACTGCTGCCCTCTTTACAGCTTTTCTGTGCTGGGTTTTTACTCCAGCATGGCTTCTTAATTGCAACAGGTTTCCCCTCCCTTACACACCGTATCATTTGCTGATTCTTGCTCTCCTGGTGTGTACAAGGTTTCATCCCCCCCCCGAGCTTTTCCAGACCACTGCCAAAGTGATAGTACTTGCTTGTGCATAGATTAATTTAGGATTGCTCCCTTTGTGCCTAAGTTGTGGTAGGTCCTGCTGGATCCCTGTAAAAAGTACTCAAATGGATTGGTGCTAAGTAAATCACCATTTCCCCCTGAAATCTACATCCACAGAAATCAACCAGATTCACCAACATAATAACATCTCTGTAAACATATCAAAGATAAGTGGGTAGATTTTTTGTGGAGCAGATTGTACACCATTTTATGTGATTAGCAGTAAAAACACAAGTCATAAAAATCCCTTCTTTGAATAAACATAGGCTGAGTTCAGACTGGCAATTTGCCCCACTATAGCCACTTTTCAGCTGCATTTCCCAAGCGGATTAAAGGGGGTGTTCACACAGGCACATTCCCCACCTGTGCTGTTCCATTTCGCTCCCACGTTGAAAAGATACCTGACAAAAGTGGTAGCAAATCCTGGAGAGCACCTTTATCCCGTGTTATTCTGCTTCCCGGAAGTGTGAGCGGGAAGCCGAAAAGCCGGGAGCAGCCCGCTTCTATAGTGTGCACCAAGTGTTTCCACGCATAAGGCAGCAGCGATCAGATTGGCTGTGCTCCCCTCTACCACCCAATGCGGTGCCAGCACAATGGGGTCCACCCCAAATTGGCCAGATGCGCTTATGTGCATGAGCGCATATGCACCCATGCGCCCACACACACATACACACATAGAGGAAAAAGCTGTTTACACCCGCGCCTCTGGGCCAGCAGTCTGAACGCGCCCGTGCACCTCCTCCTGGTATGCTCCTGCATCTGTCGGCCCCATGTGACCGGGAAAACCCGGAACAGTTTATTTTGGGGCTTTTTTTGCCACAACTGGCTCCCACTGCAAACTGCCAGTCTGAACTCAGCCGTAGAACTGAAAGGAATGGCACTGCAGCAAATGAAGTTACAGAGAAATAAAATGGAGATATTTTTTTCTTGAAAATAAATCTTTTGTTATTCCCAGAAATACTGGAATTTTAAAAATTTACTCTGGACTCATGCACAGATTATAACCTTCTTGGCATGTGCTTTGCAGGAAGAAAGCGTGCAGGAAGAAGGGGTGCAGGGGAATTGCCTTGCTGCTACCCCAACCAGTAAATTAAACATTTACCTGACCATAGAAGAATAAATTGCCCCGTCCTTTAGCCTATGTGTGAAGGGTTAGTTTAAATTTTATCCTTGCTGTTTATGAAGGTTTTGGCTAATTAATTTATAAGGAACTGATTAGGAATTAGATTTTCATATCTCTCCTTATATATAATTCTGTTTTGGTCATGGACTCCCCTGAACATTCCAACATGTTCCGAAATCAGTTGGCTCTCTGATCTGTCATTCAGAGGGTCTCCCTATCCACTGGCTGCTTTGCCTGAGTCCTGCCTCCAACATTCTAAACAGTTTGCTGTTCCTCCCCCCCCCCATAGGCAGAACACAGAGGTCATTTGCATATGTGGCCTGATTGGCCTTTGCCTCAGAACACAGAGGTTGTTTGCATATGCAGCCTCATTGGCCTTTCCTCTAACATTCTAAACAGTTTGCTGTTGCTGTTCTCAGGTAAAACGTGTTCTGAAGTAAAATATATTTCCCCTTAGTGCCTGTTGGGGGAAACCATTGTTGCCAATCTCAAGGTGAGGGCTGAAGATCACTCAGAATTACAACTGCTTTCCAGATGACAGAGATCAGTTCTCCTGGAGAAAATGGTGGACTCTGTGTCCTTATATCCTGCTAAGATGGCCCCTGTATGACAGCCAATGTGACACAGCAGTCAGGGCTTCAGAGCACAGTAGAGGCTGCGGGTGGTGTGTGTGTGGAAAGCTGAAGAGTGAGGAGAAAATAAAGGTAGGTTGATGATTGGCTGGGAAGGAGATAGAGTTGCCAACTCCAGATGGGGAATTCCTGGAGATTTGAGGGATGGAGCCTGGAGAGGGTGAGGTTTCAGGAGGGGTGGGACCTTAGACAGGTACAATGCCATAGACTCCACCCTCCAAACCAGCCAGTCTCTCCTGGGGAAACATTGTTGCCAATCTCCAGGTGGGGGCTGGAGATCCCTCAGAATTACAACTGCTCTCCAGGAGGGAGGGGGGAGGAGATGGAAAGCTGAAGTCAGAGGGGCAGATCAAGTTAGGTTGATGGTTGGCTGTGAAGGAGATAGGGTTGCCAGCTCCAGGTTGGAAAATTCCTGGAGATTTGAGGGGTGGAGCTTGGAGACGGTGGGGTTTGAGGAGGGGTGGGACCTCAGACAGGTACAATGCCATAGACTCCACCCTTCAAATCAGCCATTCCCTCCTGGAGAACCATTGTTGCCAATCTCCAGGTGAGGACTGGAGATCACTCAAAATTACAACTGTTCTTCAGGTAGCAAAGATCAGGTCCCCTGGAGAAAATGATGGACTCTGTGTCATTATACCCATTACACCACAGCAAATTAACACTGAGTGCCCAGGACTGAGGAACCCACCCAGAGCCTCTTTCTAGAGCTCGTTGTATTTATTTCCACAACGGGCCTTATTCCTAGTATTGAATAATTTGGTTCTTTGTGATTTTAACTGATCAATTTTATTTGGTATTATTAGTATTTATTAGCAGGGTGGGAGGTTTGATAGGCTGTGGGTGGGAGCAGGTTGGGATTGAATTTGTTTTAGTGTAACTAGATGAGTAGATACCAGAGAGCTTATGTTAGGGCTTGAATTCATTTTTGGTGCTTGCTGCCAGATGTTTAGTGGGGCCAGATTTGCACCGATAATATCTGGAAGGGAAGACCATGATAGGATCAAGGATACTAGTGATAGAGGGGTGGGGGAGGTATGCCGATGGAACAAGGGGGAATATGGGAAGGAGATGGAGATATGGTAAGGCTCAGTTCCCTTCCTACCTATGCCTCATCCCAAGAAATATTGGTTGTGGGCCTATGTTCTACAGAAATGTAGAACATGATGTAGACCTAGCATGCGTGACCGAGACCTGGCTGAGGCAAGGCGGGACTGTCTCCCTGAACCAGCTCCCCCCCTCCAGTTTCTCAGTCCTTCGCCAGTCCCAGACTAACAGGTGGGGGGGAATGGTGATGCTTATCTGGAAGTCTCTTTCCTTCAAGGTTCTCCCTGCCCCCAAAATTGCCAGCAGTGAATATATTGGCCTAGTGTGGAAAGCTGAGGAGTTTTTGGCTATCTGACTGGTGTACTGACTGCTGAACACATCAGCAGATACCCTGCCAGGCTTGTTGGAAGTTGTATTAAGTTGGGCACTGGAATACCCCAGGCTATTAGTTCTAGGGATTTCAATGTCCTTGTTGATGACATGGCTTCCTTTCAGGCCACGGTCACACTGGAACTGTCCCAGTTTATATTGGCCCCTACACACCAAGTGGGCCACATGCTGGATCTTATTTTTGGAGTGGGAATAAATGAGGATCTGGTAACTGTGGAAGCAGTACCATGGTCAGACCACTTTGCCCTGAAGGCCCGGCTGAGGACTCCTAACCCTCCCTGTTTAGGTGGTGAGCAGATCTATGCTCGCCCACAGAGACTAATGGACCCTAGCAGGTTCCAGAATGTTCTGCAGGATCTGGTGCCCCCTGGTGAGTCATTGGGTGAGTCACTGGAGGACTGGCATAGCGACTCTCTGAGGCCATCAATGAAATCATGCCTTGGCACCCTCTTCACCCTAATGCCATACTAACCCCATGGTATACTCTGAAGCTACAGAGGATGAAATGAGAGCTGAGATGGCTAGAGTGTGGTGGCGTGCTTGTGACGAAGCCACAAGAGCACCTTATAGGATGTTTGTGAAAGCCTATGAGATAGCAATGACGGCAACTAAGAAAAATTTCTATGCAGGCTGGCCCAATTGTTTAGGACAATCCGATCTTTAACTTCTTTGCAATAAAGGCAAGCAAAACAATAAGGAATTGGCTATTGGCTGTGAGGCATTTGCGAGCTATTTTGCAGACAAAATCTTGTTGCTCTGACAGGATTTCCCAGCCACATTTGATACAGTAAGAGAACTGGAAGCCCCTTGTCTCTCTTTGGGTCCAGTTTTGGACCATTTCAGTCAGATCTCCCGGGAGGAGGTTGTCAAGATCCTGGTAGCTGTAAAGCCTATCACTTTCCTCCTCAACCTGTGCCCATCTTGGCTGGTCAAGGCTTGAAGAGATGGTATTTGGGCTCCCATAGGGGATATAATCAATCTATCCCTGTCTTCTGGGATATTCTCAGTGGGTTTGAAAGAGGCAGTGGTGTGTCCGCTCTTTAAAAAGCCATCATTGGACTCTATGGTCCTTGCCAACTATTGCCCAGTATTGAACCTATGATTCCTGGGCCAGGTGGCTGACTGAGCAGCTTCAGGCCTTCTTGGATGACGCCTCTATCTTGGATCCATTGCAGTCTGGCTTCTTACCTGGCCACGGGATGGAGACTGCTTTGGTAGCCCTCACAGATGATCTCTGGAGACACCTGGATTGAGGTTGTACAGGGTTTGAACCCTCTCACCCCCAGTCCAGGGGATAAGAGAGGCACAATTCCTGATACTCTGCCAGCATGTACAAGATCTTACTCCTCTCTCATGCCAGTCCAGGAATGAGAGATATCAAAATCCCACATGCTTAAACAAACCCAAGAGTATATCTGCACACACTCCTGGCTTATCAGTAGTCTGCCACCAGAACCTCAGAATACTAGAGTTCTCACCAGGCTGTTTGGTTTCTGAGAATTACTGTTTCTAAATGCCAAGACACCATTTTGAATGATAAATAATGCTCCCTAGATGACAAAAGCACCTTGAAGAAATAAGTTCTGAATGATCCATTTTAAATGAGAAGAAATTTACAATGATGTATTAAGCAAAGTTATACCATTCCAAGCCCATGGACTTCAATGGATTTAGAAGAGTCCACTTAGGATGATACTATCAGAATGTCGCCAGTTTTCATTGTTCAAAATCTGGAGCAGGATGTGTTCACAGCTCTGCTGTCGATCTTTCAGGTTAAAACCAAGTGTTTCCCAGTGTGTGCAGAAGATTCCAAAAACAGCTGTGTTTAAGGTTATGAAACTAGGATAGTGGTCAAAATATATCTATTTAAAAGCATGTGACTTCTGTTTCAGTACCTTTCAGAATACTGAAGAACACAAACATCAGAGAAAACAAATTTTATCTTCAATTTCATTTTGCTTATTGTTTAGTGTAATAAACAAATAATGGAGTAGATCTTACCCATACTGTACCTCTCCACTGAAGGAAGTTTGAAGCCCTTCTCCAGCCTAAGGAAACTTCTTTCGACAAGCGGCTCTTCCCTTGGGAGAATAGTTGGAGGACAACTCCTTAGCCTGGAGGAAGGCTCCTTGGAGAATGTTTGGATCCACCTCTGCATTAACCATTATGCTAGAAAACAGTGCTAGGCTGTGGTGCACCACTATCACAGTGTACTTGGTTATCATGTTATGATGGTATCACTGGCCCTACAATTGCAAGCAGAATTACATCCTTCTAATTCTATTAAAGTCAGTCAGTTTAGTGGGGTGTAACTCTGTTTAAGAATTCATTGTCACTGATTTAGGATATTGCACTTTGCAATGACACTGCCTAGTGCTGCTGCCATTCTTTTCATATGCAGAAGCAGCCCCATAGCCAGGAATTTTTTTGGGAAGGGGTGCTGGGCGAGCACTGGGACGCCACTAATTAAATGCTGATTATATTAAATGCTCTTACCACAGTCACCTCTTGCATTCACTTGGCTCCAAATATTTTAATCCCTTCCCATTATTAATCCCTTCCCATTATTTGTTTAAAGCTGCCTGCAATTAGGAGTTGGAGAAACAAACTTTTTTGGAATGGGATGTCAGACAATTAAAATGTTTCACAAGTGCATTAGTCACAATGACTCAGGTGCATTCAACTTTGTTCGCCACTGGCTACTTTCTCAAAGGGGGGTCGTAAATCACTTTAAACATCTACCCCACCTTCTGGCTCCCCCCCACCCTTTTTCTCTTTCCCTTTAAAGAGGCCAGATCCTGCAAACATCCTCCTCTTGCCATATTCATCTTCCTAGGCCTACTTTGGGCTGGAAAGCCATGATGTTGTCTGTTGATGCTGTCTGTCAGAATGCCATCACCGAGATAAAGAAAGAGGAGGGAAGTAGGGTGAGGGAGGAGGAAGCAGGAGGAGCTGACGACTGCCTGCCGGGCCTGGGGTAAGGAGCTTTAGGGAAGAAGCAGGGAAAGGGTGAGGAGGGAGGCCCTCTCTTTCTCTCTGGCTCCTGCAAGCACATTTCTCTTTGCTCCCATCCCATGGGTGTACAAGCTGAGCTTCATGGAGGAGGGCAGGGGAGGAGGGTAGCCAAGGAAGGAAGGAAGGCAGGCAGGCAGGCAGGCAGGCAGGCAGGCAGGCAGGCAGGCAGGCAGGCATCAAGGCTACGGCCCTTGGTTAGTCGCATGAGCTTTGGGCTGGTGTGGTGCAGTTACTGCTGAAGTACAAGGAATTAAAGGGAGAGATTGTGAGCGGGGGGGCACTGCAGATTCATTAAGGGGCATGTCCCCATGCATTGGCTAGGGCCCTGTGCAGAAGGATGTAGATTCTATCCCTGGCATCTCTATCTGAAAAGATCTGAGACAACAGGGATAGAAACAGCCTGTGCTTAAGCACCATGTAGAACAGGGCTATTTTGGGGCAGGAACACACAGGAATGGAGTTCCAGCTGGCTTTAGAGTTGGCCACACCCACTACAGCCAAAACCTCTGCATGCATGACTACAGAGTGAAGGCCTGGAGAGTGACCCCCCCCCCGCTCCAAGGGCCAGCTTGCCTGGGCTCCCTGCAGCCGTGGGACACCTGGGCAAGCTAAGGGAAGGCAGTTTAAACTGCCTTCCCTTCACTCCAAGGGCCGGCTTGCCCGGGCTCTCCAAAGCTGTGGGGCGCCCAGGCAAGCCAAGGGAAGGCAGTTTAAACTGCCTTCCCTTCCCTTCCAGGGGGGGCTTGTCCAGGCTTCCTGCAGTTGCAGGGTGCCCAGGCAAGCCAAGGGAAGGCATGGGGTGTGGCCTAATATGTTAATTAGCTGTGCTATCAGGGTGTGGCCTAATATGCTAATAAGTTTCTGCTTTTGGCTGTGGCCTATTATGCTAATAAGTCCCTGCTGGGCTTTTTCTACAAAAAAAGCCCTGATGTGGAATATCAGTTAGTCAAAATAGGCAGTACTGGAGAGCATGGACCAGTCATCTTTGTATCAGGCAGCTTTGTATAGTCACATGCCTCTCAGTTGCTGTTCAATAGTGGTAGCTGTTGAAGGGGGGGAAAGGTGAAATGTGAATGAGCCATAGTGTAGCCATATCTGTGAAGACCAAGTAAAGAACTGAGGGAAATGTTTGACACAGTGATGAGCCAGCACTGTTATCTGAGCTTTTAGCTGAAGTCTTAAAAATCTGCATTCCTTGCCTTGTAGGACAAACTAACATTTAACACATGTCCTATTTTCTTAAACTATAGCAGGCAGCAGTTCAAGTTTCCCTTGTCGTTTACAATAGATAAGATAGTAGTATTCTCAAAAGCATGTTAAGAAGGAAGCATTGATTGCTTTTCTATTGGTTTAGAGTTAGGGTGTGTTCAGATGGGCAGCTAATCCTGCCATTAGCCCGGCTCTAATTTTATCCTGATTTTTTAAATCCATCATTGCATGACCAGACAGCCCCCCGTGAATCATCTAACTGTGTGCTGCCTCTGCTGTGGATTGTCCAGACGGCATCCACTGAAGGAGACATGTGCAGTGTTGTTGTTTTTTTTTACAAAAGAAAGTTTGCACAAGCGCATAGGTGTGACATTGCATCCTTCTTTCTTCGCTCATGCGCGGAATCAAGATTTTTTAAAATGGCGTCCGTTTGGGATGGTCTGATGTCAGACCATTCTGAATGGGCGCCATTTTTTAATTGCACGCTGTAACGATCAGATGGGGGAAAGTCTGTGAATGGCCCGTTGGGAACCAAAAACTCACGTTTTAAAGTACCACCTTTTTAATATGGCTCCAAAGCGTGGCAAAACAGGATGCTCACGGACGAGGCACGTTTCCCAGATGTCGCTGTCTGGAAATTACATTTAAATCCACCAGGCACTCGTGCATGGCGCAGATCTAAAGAGCCGTCTGAACGCACCCTTAGTGCAGTGTTGAGTAGACATGCACTGATTGGTTATATGTTACTGCCTTCTTGTGATGTAAAACTTGCTATAAGTACCAAAGATGAACAATATAACAGTGTCAGCACTTTGAACTTTCTTAGGAATAGGTGGCTTTTCTTGACAATGGTCAATCAATAAAGAAAAGAATTTATATTCCAGTTGTTTAGTAGTGATTTGGACCCCTTCTTTGAACCCAGCTAAAATATGTAATTTCCCCATCACAGTTAATTGCGTAGGCTTCCTTGTCAGAAAGCAAGTGAGCATATATACCCCACATAGGGTGCGTTTAGACAGCGTGCTGGAGCGGTTTAAACTGCTCCGGCACGATGCGCTTTTTTTTAAACTGGAGAATCGCGCTCAGACTCACCTCCTCCTTCCGAGCGCCCCGCCGTCCTCCTGCAGGTGGGAGGGTTTTCCCCCTCTCCTTTGAGCATGCGCACAGGCAGCCCTCTCCCGAACAGGAAGTTTGGCCGGTGCGAAGAAGAGCGAGCTCAACAGGTCCCTTTAAAGTTTAAAGGAAGAGTCCTTTTAAAAATGGCCTCCCCGAGATCCCGGACTCCTCTAAATGCCTAAACTAGGCACCAGTAAACTTTTTCTTTTTTTAACCTAAGTGCGGAGCTCCGCTCAAGCGCACACCGGTAAGGGGAAAAAAAAAATGGAGGACTAAAACCGGAAGCTGGAGGCAGCTTCCCAGAGGGGAGGGGTTTGAAGCACCCGGAAGTGGCTGGATGGAGCGATCAGACAGGGAAAAGTGCGGCTTGAAACGGAGAATCATGGAAAACACCGCTTGGGTAAGTGGTGCCAAAATACTCCGTTTCAAAGGGGGTTTGCTCCAGAAAGCGATGGCTGGGGACGGTGGGCAGATGTTGGGCGTGTGAACGCGCAGGGAAAAGCCGTTTCTGAGCCGTGCTGAAAACGGCTCAAACGGCGCGTCTGAACGCACCCATAGATGTAACTGCTGGGGTTAGGTACATTGAGGTAAGCCAAGGTTTTCATTGTCTAATATAAGATTATGATCCCAAAACTGGACTTTAAGAACTATTTGATTATCCAGTCTAGATAGTTAAAAACCTAGATCTTTTATGTTGGGCTGTCCCTTTCTACAGTCATTGTTCAGTCTCAGATGAAGTACTGTGTTCACAGTCCTTTTATACATTGTAAGGGAAATTCATGAAATGTTTCAGGTAACCATTAATGTTTATCTAATTGACAGTGATTGACTTAAAATGTAATGTAATTTACAGGGATTGACTTAAAATAGAATATATAAAATCCTTGCTCCTTAAATTTGTAATATTAGCCTGCATTTGGCTTTTTACCTGACAGGATAAAAGATCATATCTGATGTCAAATGAGGCCTCCCATTATTTTATGACAACATGAAATGCCATGACCATGTTTTCATCAGGTAAAGCAGCTTGAATTGTTGGGGAAAGAGAGACATGCATGGCATTTACTCAAGAGCAGGCTTTTGGAGTGGCTGTTGGCATTTTCTTCACCTTCATTGCTTCTTCTTCTTCTTCTGATAAAATTATGCATTAATGCACTTACAGTTTGATCTTCTGAACTGGTTTTCATTGCAACATGGTCTGCTAGTCTGTGGATATTTGATTAGGAACTAATGACATAGTTAATCCCATTCCAAGTCCTTGTTAGAGTTACAAAAGGTGATTTTACTCAGTTGTGTCATCACACAAGCAGCAGAAAGCCTTCATATGGCAGTTCTCAGTGGCTACTGCTTATTGTATGGTGGTCTGAGGCTCAATCTTGTGCAGAGCAAAAGTGATTAAGAGCAAAGGAAAAGGTGTTGGAGTTTCAGGACATGCATTCTTCTCTAAACATTGCAAAGGAGGGAGGCAATTTTTATATCTTTCTAACACCTGTGATTTTTGTTATTGCTGGGCTGCCTTCCTGAAGGGCATGTGCTGTGACTGCTAGTTTGTCATCTAGGAGAAAAAGATGCTGACCCTCTGCTCCAGACTGAAGAATAACGCCCTGGCTTTGGTCACTGGCTGAGAGCCAGAACTTCCAGGATGGGGCAGCCCTCTTCTTCTGTGGCTGTCATCAAGAGTTTGACTCAGCCAAATGTCTCTCCTGACAGTTCCTTCCAGTCTGGGACTCTGGTCTCTGGCACATAGCTTTGGATTGAAGCCTGCCTGGATGACTCCCTCTGATGTTGTTCTATCTCAGCAGGGCATAAGGCTTTTCATTGGCTTTGAAACAGACAGAGGGGCTGTGCCTCAGTGGCTGAGCATTCACTTGTCATACAGAAGGTCCCAGTTCAATCCCTGGTATCTTCAGCTAACAGGATCAGGTGGTAGGTGATGTGAAAGAAATCTATCATGGGCCCTGGAGAGCTGCTGCCAGTCTGAGTAGATAGTACTGACCTTGATGGACCAATGGTTTGATTCAATATAAGGCAGCTTGGTCTGTGCTTGTGCTGTTTTGTTTTTGTGTGCAGCTATTCTCTTCCATGTGTGTTTTTCCTCCATGAATAAAGTTTTGAGGCAGGGGACTGTTTTGATTGTATGTACCTTGTACTGGGTTACTGGAACAGACTAGAGCTCTGCTTGATTTACCACCTGCCTGTCTTACAAGAAGGTACCTCTCAGATTTAGAGCTGAGGACCCTGAAGATGATTATCCTGGGGGGCTTTTAACATTCACCCTGAGGCTGCCTTGTTGGGCCAAGCACAGAAATTTATGACTCCTATGGTAACCATGAAGTAAGTTTTTATTGGGCAGATTTATGCCGATTTATTCTTTTGTGCAAAACATATATATGACATCAAAATTCACAAGAGTAAAAAACACAGTGGGAGACTATTTTAATCTTCCAGAACATTCTATGGCTGACCTAAGAGTGGCATTCTTCAAACAGAGAAGCCAAAGGGAGATAACAATGTGAGATTGCTGAACTTGAGTCCATTCACAGATTCAGAACAGTGGAACCCCCAGAGTTGAATAGAGACATAGGATTCTTTTCTCATTACTGATGCTAATATTCTGTCCCTAAGCATTTCTCCCCTGCTCTTATCAAGCTCATTACTATGCACTTTGTACCTCTGCAGCCTCCTGACTCCTTTCTTTGCAACACCCCTCCCACCTTCAGATTGGGATATAAGCAGGGCTTTTTTTTGTAGAAAAAGCCCAGCAGGAACTCATTAGCATAATAGGCGACACCCATCAGCAGAAACTCATTAGCATATTAGGCCACACCCCAATGTTACCAGAAGTGTGGTCATCCAGCCACACCCACCTTTTGCTTCTTATTCTGTTTACTTTGTTTGTTGTCAAAATCCAGGGCTTTTTTTGTAGCAGGAACTCCAATGCATGTTAGGCCACACATCCCTAATGTAGCCAATCCTAATGAGTTTCTGCTGTTGGGTGTGGCCTATTATGCAAATGAGGTCCTGCTGGGCGTGCCCAACTTGGGAGCCAGCCGGAACTCCGTTCCTGTGCATTCCTGCCCCAAAATAGCCCTGGATATAAGGACTCTGGGGTCTTTATTCCTACTTGCATTTAATGAAGGGAACTTTTACTCTGGGAAGCTACTGGACTCAAACCTAGCTGTTCTATCACACACCAACTTGGCTACCCTCTTCATTTATCTAAGTCCTTGCCTCTGTCCTGAAGTGGTATCTTGATGCTAAGGCAGAAAAGGCTGAAGCTTAATCGGGACAGGACAATGGTAATGCTTGTTGACAGGCTTTTTTGAGGGGGTCATGGTGTCCATCCTGTGGAAGAGATTGCCAAAAGAATTCAGGAGGCTCCTTCCTGCAGATTTTCAGAGGAGAAAGGCAATGAGTTTTCTAAGGCTTTTAGTTCTTGTTCGAAGTTTTGTTATTATTGTATGTTAAGTTGAATGCATGCCTCTTTGTTTTATTACTATCTTATTTTATTTTATGGAACCCATTTTTCTCCATTGATGTAAGCTACCTTGAGTCCCTTTCCGAGAGAGGAGAGGTATAAATATTTTAAATAATTAAATAAAAAATAGTGTTCCTGCTCCTTCCAGCTGAGTCTACAATTCAGCTTCAAAGAGACGTAACCATCAGATAAATGGTTGCAATCAAAAATCCTTGTTTCTGTCAGTGCTGACACAACATAGCCTCACCTCACTCTCATCCTGTTCCCAGTGAAGCTGGTAGTCTTCTTAGCTATTGCAGCCATCCTGAATTATTATTCCACACAGACTGGCTAAACATCTATTACCCATTCAGAGATACCCACAAAATGTTACATTTCTCTAAATTATAACATTTTTACTGAGACAAATGTTGTGAATTAAAAATGCCTATAGATTTTTAGAGGATGCTGATTGTTTCCTAGACCTGTGACTACATCTTTTAGATGCATGCATTTGTGTCAGAAGGTTTTGGCTAGCATTATACACCACCATTCCCTTCAGAGTTTTGTAATAGCCTAAATGTCATGGAAGCAATCTTGTCATCTGTCATGATAATGCAATATAACAAACAGTACCTTATGGGGATGAAGATGGAAAAGGCCTTTATATGATTACATCACATGATGATAAATGCTAACAATTTGTGTTCATTATGAAAGCAGCATTCCAAAGAAAACACTGCTATAAATTTTGCACTTGCCCCCTCTTGCCAAGAAATATATGTATATATTACAAGGTTAGAAATCAGCCATCCAGCTCAAGCAACAGTCTGGCTGGAGGAAATTAGAATTTGTGTATAAAAGCTCACATCTCATTTAGTTAAAAAGTAGCCAATTAGAACCTAAAGGAAAGGGTAGGAGAAAAATATCGGCACAATTACTGTAAAGCAGTTACTTTCCATTTTGTTAATGACCCACAATATTGCATCATCAAATCTTGTTATAAGTGCAGGATTGAGATGGTAAAGACAACATTAATTGACCCAAATGGTCATGGTGATGTCAGAAAAAATCTGGGTACAGGGTTACTTGTAGACTGGTTATTCATATAACTCACAGAGGGAATCAGGACTATGGGGGAAATGAATGGTATTTATACGAATACATAAATGTGAGGCTGCATGAAGAACCAGCACAGTGTATTGATTAGATTTATTTAGTTTATTTGAAATATCTGTTGCCTAAACTGAGGATGTCCAAGTGGCTAACACAATAAGTTAAAAATAATAATCAGAGAAAGAGAATGATAAAATTAAGCTAAAACGAAACACAAGCACAAGCAAAACACCAACAATTTAACATACAGAAAAAGGGAGGGGAGAAAAACAAACAACCAAAGATCAGAGTGCATAGGAATATTTCCACTCTGTACCTAAAGCTGTAAAAATAAGATGCGAATGAATGGCTGTGACAAGAGTATTCCACAGATGGGGTGATGCTAATGGCTGTTTCATGTGGCTACCTGCCTCACTCCAGAAGGAGAGCGCACACCCAGCAGGGCCCTGATAAAGGCTGAAGATAGCAGGCAGGTTGGCATAGGTGAAAGTAGTTCACTGTTTAGAGTTTTAACAATAACTAGCACTTTGAATTGTGGCCAGAGGAGAATAAGCAACCAGCATACTTCTTTCAAGATTGGGAAGATGTATTCACAGAACTGACAGCTCTCAGCAAAATTACGGCAGCATTTGGACCATTCTAAGCTTTCAGTCTTCAAAGGCAGTCCCATATACAACACATTGTAAGAGCCTAATCTGGATGTGATGATCATGTGGATGTGAACATCATAATCGGCCAAATATTGCTTATCCAGAAAGACTACAACTACCACAGCCAAACAAAGCTGGACAAAGCCATTACATACTTAAGTGAAGACCTGTGCTTCCATCAGAAGTGTCAGCTAGGCCTTTCTTAAGCCCTGGCTGCCATGGAGAGGGGGTGGCTCTGGAATGTTAAGTTTCAATTCTGCTGTGTCTTCTATGTTTCTATTATCTCTGTCTGACCTTCAGTGCTTGGTGCAGCATTTCTCTTGAGAAAAGTAGCCTGTTAATTTGGCGGGCTTCTAACTGATCCCTGATTGGCCCTGGGCCATCAGGGGGTCCCCTTGAATGATGTATAACTGCCTATTGCGCGTGCTCTCTTTTAGTTCTAACACAAAATGGTTAGGACATCTGCATACTCTCAAAGTCTCAATAAACTTTACTTCTTTGAATGAAAGTGTTGGGAACTGATTGCTGCAGAAGTCTGACAAGAAGGCAATAATGCAGTAGCTCCTTCATGTTGCCTGTTGCTCTTTCAAGGGGAAAGCAACCCACTCTAGAGCAGGCTGACTTCTTAATCTTTCTTGGCCATTTCCATCTGGATCTTTGGAAGCTGGTCTAAAGCCAGGGTCCTTAACATGGCATCTGTGGGGACCTACCAAGTGTTTTTTGAAAGTGGGTAGGGCCAGATGGGGTTCTTTCCTAGAAGAGCTTCTGATTGGCCTAGGGTTGCCAGCCCCCAGGCTCCAGTTTGCTGCAGGCCAGCTGGCTAGTGGGGGGAAGCCCCCTGCAACAGCCACCACCTGGCACAAAATCCCCAGCACGATGACGTTATGTGGAAGTGACATCATCATGCTGGGGATGCTGCGCGACAATGCTCTAGTATTTGGGGCAAAACCCTATGTTAACCCGGTGCCTCAGCCAAAGGTGTCAGGCAGGCCCCAAGGAGACTGGCTGCACAGAGCTTGGGGCCAAACCAGCCCTCTTCACCCTTTATGGTTGCCAACTCCAAGTTGGGTAATCCCTGGAGATCTGGGGAGGGCCAGAAGGAAGGGACCTCAGCAGGGGGTATTTGTCGTTGTTCAGTCACACAGTCAAGTCTGACTCTTCGCAGCCCCATGGACCACATCATGTCAAGCCCTCCTATCTTCTGTCATGCTCTGGAGTTTGCTTAATTTCATGTTCGATGTCTACCCATCTCATCCTTTGCCATCCCCTTCTTTTTTTACCTTCAGTCTTTCCCAGCATCAGGGTCTTCTCTATTGAGCGCTCCTTTCTCATTTGGTGGCCAAAGAATTTGAGCTTCAGCTTCAGTATCTGGCCTTCCAGGGAACAGTCAGGGTTGATTTCATTTAGAATTGATTGATTTGATCTCCTAGCAGTCCAGGGGACTCTCGAGTCTTCTCCAGCACCATGGAGAAGGGAAGTATAACACCCTAATATAGGCCCTTTAGTCTACATTCAGGCTCTGGTCACACTGCAAAGGTAATTGCGCTTTGTTCCCACTTTGTTTAAATTGGGAACATTTTTCTTCGCATTGGGCTGACTGGATGCAGCCAGCCCCTCTCTTACAGCACTTGCTTGCCTGCTGCTGTGCCGTCCCTCCAGGCGATCCTGCTGGCCAGGGGGGAGGCTCGGGCGGCTGCTGCTTCTGTCAACACTTTGGGGGGGGGTGCCGCCGCTGCCGCTGCCTCCATTGCCCCACGAAAACAGGCTGCGCTGTCTCCGCCGTCTCCGCCATCCTCCTAGCTGGCCCCATCCAGGCTGCCGGAGCCCCCGCCTCTCGTTCCCGCCTCCCGGGCTGTCTTTTGTGCGTTTTTTTTTTAAAGCTTCCGGTTTGAGTGCTTGACTAAACATGCGCTTAATAAATCCATTATTAAACATTAAATTGATTTATTAAGCGCATGTTTGCTCAAGCGCTCAAACCGGAAGCTTTTTTTTTTAAAAAAGCACAAAGAGAGTTCAGACGGCCCTAATCGCAATCATTGCGAAAAATGGGCTGTCCAGATAGGCGAAATCGCGCATTCAAAGCGGAAGTGCCAGGAAAACACTTGATTTTCCAGGGGTCAGGAAAACCCGGCATCATTGTGCGAGTGAGCCTGCTTCGGGGCGGGAGGCGGATTGGTGCGTGTGAATGTGAAACTGACATGTGCAAGGAAACAGCAGCGAATCCCGATCAAAACGGCAGTGTGACTGGACCCTCAGACTAGTTTCTCCCCAGTTGCTCGCAGGCTGGATAAGAGCCCTTAACAGGCTGGTTCTGGACCCCTGGCCACACATTTGACATGTCTGGCCTAGAGGGATCAGGAAAACTCCAGCTCCCAGTGGACTTTTTCTGTGACCAGGCAGCCATAGAGATTTGGCTAATGCCAGAGCATGGCGATGCACTGAGGTTACTTCTGATCATTACATCACAAAACTCCATTTTGATAGATGACTCTCCTGCTGGTTGTCTCCTGCTGGCAATCTTAGTGGAATTAAGCAGAGAGATGTAGAACATATCTTTCCAGTCAATTTGTCCAGATCCCATCAAAACCATTGTAACTACACTGCTTTTTGTTAACATTCTAAATACTGGCAGATATAATAGAATTTGCCTGTGAAATGCCTAGCAAAAGAGTTATTGTGAGCTTTGAACCTGTCTGAGTTAACCTTGTCAGGGAACTAAGATGAACAGCTTTTCACAAAGATGTAATGATAATACTTTGCTACCATCCTGTTGCAGAGTAGTCACATAAATGTTCTCAAGCCTATATTGAGTTCGACTCATCCTAAGCTTTCCCCCATGTACTCTAGCCATCTGCTCACATTCACATCAAATCTTCACTCAGTCATGAAGCTCAGCTGGTGATCTGGATCAAATTGCTGTTTTTCAGTGTAATGATATTGCAGGTTTATTGTGACGGTAAAATGAGAGAACTTCAGATAAAACAGCTTCCACAAGCCTCCATGTTTTACCTGAGTAGGGAATTGAAACCCTTTCATTCATTTAAAGCACTCTGGCCACCCACATGTATTTATGCTAGGGTTGCCAGCCTCTAGGTAAGAATCTGGTTTAGGTAAGAATCTGGTTTAGACTAGAGGGCTGTTCTTAAGTAAGAAAAGGTCTCTCCCCCAAGATCTGTGTATATGAGAGGGAAATCTATGACTCACAGGAGAACACTGATATTTTGGACTTGTTGGAATTGGTTGCTATAAGCAACAGCCAATAGAGTTCTGGGCTTCTTGGAGTCTTAAAAATGACTTCATAGAATCATACAATTATAGAATCATAGAGTTGGAAGGGACTTCTAGGATCATCTAGTCCAACCCCCTGCACAATGCAGGGAATTCATAAATACCTTCCCCTCCACACCCACAGTGACCACTGTTCCATGCCCATAAGATAACAAAAAAGCCTCCAGGATCCCTGGCCAAACTGGCCTGGAAAAAAATTGCTTCCTGACCCCAATTTTTGACTTGCATATGTACAATCGTGTGCATGCATTGGGTACCAGAAAGTAGGGCAAAGGAGAAGGGGGAAGATGCTATTCCAAAAAAGATGAATTACTCATTGTGCATTAGAATTCCTTATGTGAGGTCCTTTGAATTATGGCCATTGTGTTTAGAAATGGGGTGTCATGTTACCTACATGACAGCTGTTATTCCTGGCCCAACAATGTATCTTAATGAAAGTCTGTAAACTGCCAGTGCTACATTCATTTTTTTCTTTTCCTTTTGAGACATATTTATAAAAATTATAGAGACACATCTCTAAAAATTGCAGTATTGTATCGCAGGTCTCACAACGTATTTTTTATCTATCATGGTAAATTTATATGTACCAAAGAAATGTAACATTTTTTGTCTGTAACCACTTCAGAAGGCCTGTGAGCCAGAACATAAACATGCTCTAATAATTTACAATGATCAATGAAGCTGATTGCCATGAGATGCTGTTAACTTCAGGTGAACAATTTTAATCGTTAATGGAAAATTTATGGGTGGTATTTCAATTAATAGAACTAAGACCAGCCAAGAAAGAAAGTGTGATTCTATACCTGGTTTGCTCCTAAACCTCTGTCATATTTGGGGGGGGAGAAGTATGGATAGATTGCTTGAGGTAATCAAGGTGAATTTCCCTTTCTGCTGTGTTCCTTTAATTATTGTAATCTAATAATAATAGTTGTAATCTAATAATAATAAATAACTGGTTATGGTGACAGCAGAACACACATAATAACTAGACAGCATAAGGATGCTACAAAGGTCCCCAGTCCTCCTCAGTAGATTTGTACAATGGCACTATGTTCACTGTGGCAGGTGTGACTGTGCCAGATGACTAACTTGAGATGTTGACTCGATCTGGCTGTCATTGTCTTTGAAATACACCTTACTACCTGCGTATTGGCATAATGATCCATACAATCAGTTCTTTTCAAGGGTTTTAGAATTTAGAGGACAGTAGTAAGCCTTCAAACATACCAGAACACCTGAATGTTTCCTGGGAAACAGCTGAGTTGCCAAGTAGCTTGATGTTAGGTACAAGCTTGAGGAAATTGAAGTGAATCAGTGTCTCCTAAAACATATAACAGCAACAACTGACTGTGAAGCATTTGAAGCAATGAGCATCTGCTTCCTGAAATGCTTTGTAATATTAAGTCACTCTTTCACAAAGTTGGTTATTTTCCGTCTGGTTTTATTAAAGCTTTTAATAACATGCCACAGTTTGTTCAATAAAAAATAAAAGATGGTGACATATGGCGAGACATCCGCTTCAGGCAAAGTTGTGTGGAGACTTCTTACTGTGTTGGTCCCAGAGAATGATGAGATAAGGATGATTTTCATCTTATTGTCTCCCTGCTGTCAGCCCAATTCTGTGATTCAGGACACAATGGCAGAGGAGGGTAGAGTTTGGTCCTAGCTTCCCACCGGCTCATCATTATCAGTGAGATAAGTGGGAAATTATTTTACTGCAACTTCTACTAGGGAACTAAGCAGGAGCAGGAGTGTTCTGCCATTGCCTTTGCACTCCAAGCCCTATGTGTTCCCACATTTTCATTGTGTCCTTCATTGTGTGGCTAAGTGAGGGTTTAGAACTGAAATGTAATCTAGGCCAAATAGCAGGAGATCTGGAATTAGACCTCTTCTTTTAATTTTTTTTAAAGATGGGTTTTTTTCACCCCAGCATCATATAGCAGCTGTGGGGGCTATTTAAATTGGGGAAATTGCAAGAGAAAGGAGTTAATTTCCTTTCCTCTAGTGCTATAACCTTCATCTGATTTGGGCTTACCCTTCCCCCTGACTTTTAATATGAAAAAGCAAAAGAAAACGTCAGACTCTGATCAGGGAACTATTGCTTCTTATGTTGGTTTGACCTTGAGTCTTGAACCTAATACATCATATTGAATCCCAAGTGAAATCCACTCAAGAATAAGGGGCAGAATTTGCCACTACACCAGCATTCTCTTAGTTGCCAGATGATTCCCAGTCTCAGGCTTGGCTCAGAAGTCCTGTTGCTGTTACCAGACCCAGAGAAAGATGGGACTGGAAGTCATATATAAAAACTTAAAGTAGGTGAAATCTGTACATGGTTGACAGCTATTGGAATAGCATTTCATACCAAAATATTATTCTGTAATGATATTGGCACACTATCAGGCTGACTTTTGCCTCTGATTCCAACTCTGGATGCCAATCTCACTTTCTGAATTGTAGTCACATCAGTAATCATCAAAATTATTTCATTCGCTGCGTCACACTGGGTAAAAGCTCCTATTCTGCAGAGACTGTTCACCAAGATCACCTTCAGGGCCTAGGGCAGAGGTGTCAAACTCTTAGCCGGGCCGGGCCATGTGTGCTACAACATGTAACACAAAGTACCAGTGATGTAAACTTTATAAAGATGATTTCAGATGCCAAATGGCAATAGTAGGCATGGTTGGTTTAGGTGTGATATGCAGACAGGTGAAGATATCAGCATTGGTGTGATATACAGAGGCATGGAGATATCAGCATTGCCAATGAGACAGTAAATCTAGGTCTCAAGTTGGTACAGGAGGATTCAGTCCTGGAGGATGCAAAGAATAAATGGAAATAAGTCTGAAGAAGGTAGCAGTGACTCACAAAAACACATACCCTACCATAATTTTGTTAGTCTTTAAAGGTGCTACTGGACTATTAGTATTTCTACTACTATTGGAAACCACAACATTCAAAAACCATTGGGGGAACATTTTAAACTTACAGGAATCCAGAGCATTTAGTTGCTGACCTAAGAGTAGCAGTTCTCCTACAAAGGAATTTCAAAGGGAGATTAGAGCGACTGCAGAATTGCAAGTGATCATGAAGCTCAAGACAATGCAATCTACTGGACTGAATAGAGACCCAGGTTTCTTCTCTCATTACCAGTGCCTGCTATTGTCATTAGGCATCTGAAATCACTTCACTCTCCAAGATATAAGGACTGATGGACTTACATTCTGGCTGTATCTGAAGAGGTGAGCAGTGTTTCATGAAACTCTGCTAAAAATGAAAGGTCCAATAAATTCCTAACTTGTCTTGCTCAACATCTTTATCAATAATTTGGATGAAGGAATAGAGGGGATGCTTATTAAATTTGCAGATGATACTAAATTGGGAGGGGTAGCAAATATGGTAGAAGTCAGAGTCAGGATACAGGATGATCTTGACAGGCTGGAAAACTGGGCTAAAACAAATAAAATGAATTTCAATGGGGATAAATGTAAAGTTCTGCATTTAGGTAGGAAAAATGCATAACTAAAGGATGGGTGAGACTTGTCTTGGCAGTACTATGTGTGAAAAGGATCTAGGGGTCTTAGTAGACCATACACTGAACATGAGTCAGCAGTGTGATGCGGTAGCTAAAAAGGCAAATGCGATTTTGGGCTGTATCAACAGAAGTATAGTGTCCAGATCATGCAAAATGATGGTATCACTTTACTCTGCTACAGTTAGACCTCACCTAGAGTATTGTGTTCAGTTTTGGGCACCACAATTTAAGAAAGATATCAACAAGTTGCAATGTTTGCTGTAGATTTTCCAGGTTGTGTGGCTGTGGTCTTGGTATTGTAGGACTTGATGTTTTGCCAGTAGCTGTGACTGGCATCCTCAGAGGTATAACACAGAAATTACCTGCCTACCATTTTTCTGCTCACCTTGATACATCTTTCTGTGTTATACCTCTGAGGATGCCAGTCACAGCTACTGGTGAAACATCAGGTCCTACAATGCCAAGACCATGGCCACACAACCCGGAAAATCTACAGCAACTAATGAACTCTGGCCATGAAAGCCTTCGACAACAAGTTGCAATGTGTCCAGAGGAGGGCAATGAAGATGCCCCTGCAGTTGCATCTGATCACACATTGACGGGCTGAGCCCACAGCTACGAAGGGCTGTGTGATCTTGCAACTGCAGGTTGAATTACTCTGGAGGGAATAGCCTTGCTTCCCCTCTGCTTCAACTGGCGTGTGTGACAGCAACCACTGTGAAGTTCCCAACACACCTAGGCAGGACTGCAGTATATCCATAACTGTAATCGACTTTATCCCTGGCAGGAATTTATGCCTTGAAATCATTGTGGTAAGCCTGTTGGGGGCTGTTGAAAGGTAAGTGAGATCTGTATGGCTTTGCTGCACAAGTCTTATTTAAAGTTCCACACCAGCATTTTGTGTAATCTCTTCAAGAAGAAGAGCTGGGTTTTATACCCCATTTTCTCTAACTTAAGGAGTCTTAAATTGGGTTACAATAGACTCCCCTTCCTCAATCATCTTGCAAGGTAGGTGGGGCTGAGAAAATTCAGAGAGAACTGTGACTGGCCCAAGGTCACCCAGCAAGCTTCACATGAGGAATGGAGTATTAACCCCAGTTTTCAGAGTCTGCTGTTCTTAATCATTACAACACACTGACCGTAGGCCAGTCACAGTTCTCTCAGAACCCTAGCAGCTTACCAAGGGGACCAGACAGTTGTTATTAGTAGAAAAGAAACTTTTAAAAAATATTGCTTTGGAATCTTTATTTAAAGTTCATTATTTCTATGATCTGAAAATGTGTATCTCAAGAGTCTTGTGGAATGGAAGAGAAAGTATTTTGTAGACACTGCAGTTCCAGTAAATATCATAGTACTCCCATCACTGCAAAAAGGGAACAGAATGGCAATATAAAGATCTCTGCCTTCACATTACTTGAAAGAAGGATAGGTTTTCATTGCAGTAGCTGAAGAGAAGGAAGGGCTTGTGGGGGATCCTGATGGATTGGTCAAAAAGAGCCTGTATTATGAGATAATAAAATCTGGATTTTAGGTTATAGAAGAAGGAATGAACCTTGTAGATAGATTAACTCTATAAAACCCTATATGCTCTCTAAAATGAATACCTTTTGTCATAATACCTCTGATCCATATAACAGTCCCCCTTATTTTTTTTTTGAACTGGCAGACCTCAATAGGTTTGGCTGGAGGTGGGTCATGGTATGATGGAACAGGATGTGATCTGCATGCTGAAAATCCTGGGTTTTATCTCTACAATCTCTCCCCCACCAAGATCACGTAGTAAGGAATGTCAAAGACCTCCACCAGAGAACCAGGAGAACTGCTGGCAGTCAGAGTAGACAGTACTGACACTAATAGACCAATGTCTGACTCAGTATAAGGCAGGTGCATGTATTTACCTGAAGAGCGCCATAAAAGATTAATTTTTTTTTACTAGACTAAAAGAAAAAAGATATCTCAAATGTACCATTACTGGTACTCCATTAGAATATAACGTCCTTGTAATGTATTAGATTTATAATTTTTTTTTGCCCAGATGGTGAATGTCTTCTTTTCCATGAGTATTTCTAAAATAAAATAAATGAGAAACAGTTCTTTGAAATTAGGAGAAGATGACAAGCCTAGCCCTTGGGATAGCACCAGGAATTACTTCTGAGCCCATGAAGGGAGGCTTCCACAAACACAGAACCAGGCTTGAAAATGGCTCTGTGTAGGTTTCCATCCAAAATTCCATCCAAAACATCACTCTCTGCATGTCTTCTTTATCCTTTCTTTTTTAAAATTGGAAATATTGAAAATTGCATTTTGAGTGCCTAGCGCAATGGTCCTGGCAAGTTAAGTTCAAGATATGAATGGAACAGAACTAATGCTGGCAAAGTTGTTAAGTACTGGAAACTCCTAAATCTAAACTGAACTGATACACATTTAAAAAACAACAGCAAACAACCTATGAACAGAGGTGGCTGGACAAGAAGTAATCACAATGGGAATAGAAGCGCTGGCTTTTAACAGAAGCAAGAGCCCTAAACTGTCCTACATGTTTTTGTTATTTCAGCTTTGACTGGATTTAAATCAGTTACTTAAGACAATATTGCAAAATAATTGGAGATTTTTTGCAATGCTTTTAAAGTTTGTAAATTACGTTCATGTATTACTAAAGTACAAGATATGCTAACAAGAGCTATAAACTGTGTTGTTTTTCAATAAAAAAATTAAGGTAGAGCATATATTACAGTAATAAACTTTTTATGTTAGAGTGGCAGCATTTGCAGCTTGGAGGATTCTAATCTTTATGGAGAATTTTTAATGAAAATTTTTATTGTAATTATATTTTATTTATGAGAAGGTGATGTGAAATTTGTAAACATACTGTACCAAAGCTCTTAAGTCTGAGAGATATATGGGTAGATTTCAATCAATCAATCAATCAATCAATCAATCAATCAAATAATTACAAATTGAACAACTATGTTATTGTCAACCCTTTCTGCTATACCAGTGTTAACATATTTGGTATTAATTATTTTCACTTAAGATTTTGAACTTGACAGTCATTATATAAATAGATGATTTGATTCAGACCTTGAACCTACAATGGACTCATGTGTCTAGAAATAACAGGAATCCCTCCCTTCCTTCTTCCCGACCAATGTTTTAATTGTTCTTATGTCCTTGTATTTTAGCTCTGGTATTAATTATGTTAATGATCTTTGTTTTGTGAGGATTGGTTTTAATGGTTTTTAAATGTGATTTTATTATATGTGTTTTAATTTGTTAACTGCCTTGGTAGCCATGGTGAGGACAGAAAGGTGGGCTACAAATTTTGTAAAATAAGAACAAAAATAATCTACATCTCCTGAGTTTATTTGTGGCCAATGGTCCAATTCGTGCCATTCATACACTGAGTAAAAGAACTTGCATAAGGGCTGGTATATTTTGGAATGGGTATCTGATACATTTTGTGCAAATATGAGCATTTTGTTTTCAGCAATAGAAAAATTTTGCAGTACCTGATCATACTGCCTCAACACAATGCCTAGCAGGAACTCAAAAATTAACCCACTGTTCTGTCCCCAACAGTGCTATGAAGGAAGACTGAGAGAGAGTGACAGGCCCACAGTCACACAGTAACTTAATGGCTGAGTAGGGATTTGAACCTGAGTTTCCTTGTGCCTGATCCAAGACTTTAATCGCTCTGAATACTGCACCACTTTGGCTATACTTTCTTGTGTTTGCTGAATGGTGGCACTCATCAGCATTACACTATGAACTCCTATGAACCTCCAGTACTGTAACCACTACACCAAAGTGTCTTTTCCCTGCAGTGCACTGGTGGTGACTAGCTTCACACTATCTACTTCCTTGTGAGCCACACCTGGTAAGAAGAGCAAACATGACAGGGATTACAAAGCCCTTCTCAGTTTGACAGTGCAGTAGGCATAACAAACAAGAGTAAATTATCTGTTACCAAAAACCCACCCAAACACCTTTTTGTAAAATATTCTTGTTGTCTTTACCTTTTTAACATGTCTGTATAATAATCTCTAACATGACAATCGCTACTTTCTTGTAAAAATGTTACGGTTCCTTCCCAAATGACAATTGATGTTACTGCAGATGAAGTGACCAACACATTATGTTAATTCTAAATCGTAGCCTATGGCAAGTGTTGCTATGTGGCAACATGTTTTGTATATGGTGATCTGTCAGAGGTATTCTGGGATTTTCTCCACACCTCTACACATTTTGGTGGGAAATTTATGGTGATATGGGATAAAAGATCAGATTCTTGTAGTCAACTGCTGCCTAGGAGTAGCTTGCTGTGTGGAGACAATTGCCACCTAGAGCTCTTGAAGACAGGCGGCACATGGAATCTATTTTCTATCTATTGGCCTTTAAAATATTCATATGATTAGCTTGGAATTGTTACAAGACCATGAATAAATTTAGAGCCAAGTCAGTTATATGTCAGAAAGTCTAGCTGATATGTTTAAGTCTTACCCTGAGGTCACCAATGTCTGAATTATAACTTGCGGCAGTAGAAGAACAAGCAACAGAATGGGCAATGACAGAAGCCGAGCTTCCTTAAACTCCTCATTATTTTTTTATTCTCCCTGCCTGTCTGTAATGTTAGAGTTACATTTCTTATTACATGACTTGGTTGAATCCTTAAATCTGAAGAAAATTATTTCTGTGCTTCTAAAAGGAAAGGATGAAATAAAAATGGAATCTCCTGAGTTTGTTCTTGTAAGTGCAGGAAGAAGTAATGTTTTTAAAAGATATGTTGCTCTTTTTCCTGATTCCTTAGATCCTCTGTGAGGAAAACTTAGATACCGCCCTGATCCCTCACAATTGTTAATTAAGGGTTCTTCGGTTTGATTAACTCCCTAAAAATCCAGAGGTCTTCTCATTAGCCATCTGTTATAAGTAAGGTGCCATCCTTGTTACAGCTTGAGAGCATCGAATAAATGAAATTCTTCATACAAGCTGACATAGTTTCTGTATAATTACCAGTGTTCTACTAACGTTTTCATGGTATTTTTTAATCACATGTTTTGATAGCTGGGCTGAAATCCATAAAAGCCAATGTAGTCTGCTGAGTTAAAACCACTGAGCTATAAAGAAATCCCTCACAATTCCCCAGTTTTTGTGAAATAAAAGGTCCTGTGACATGGGAGACCTACAGATTTTTTTCAACAAGAATGATTCAGGTACAATAACCAGTAAAGTACATTAAATATTCTGTTTACAATTTTTTTTTCAATGCAGAGGACTTTATTATTTACTAGAAGTCTGACCCACTTGCTTTGCTGCTAACCCTGTAGCTTGCTGTACTAACGCATTTTCTGATGACGTATTTTCTGTACTAACGTATTTTCTTCTTGCAAAAAGAAAACAGTCACTTTTATTGCGGTTAGCAGATGGATTTACTTAAACCCACTTTCCTCCCCAGTGGAGGCCCAAAGTGGCTTACACAATTCTTCTCTACTCCATTTTATCCTCAGAACAATCCTGTGAGGTAGCTTATGTGGACAGTATGTGAGTGGCTCAAGATTACCCAGCAAGCTTCTGTGGCAGAGTGGGGATTTGAACCTGTGTCCCACAATCAAGATGAAGCTGCTGGCCAATTTTCAAATACCCATAGTTATTTTCTGATGAGTTATTTATTTATTTAAAACATTTATTAGCTGCCTTTCTTCTTTACAAAGCTCAAGGTGGCTTACAGTATAGATAAAATACATAAAATAAAATACATATGCCGGCTCTTCCGGTCTACAGCGTGGCAATGGCAGTGGCGATAGTGGTCACTCTCCCTGATGCTCGGGGGAGCGGCTAGCACACCAGCGGTTTGGAGGGAGGCTACAGAAATGCCCCCCCCGGAACCCTGGGGAAGGGTTCCTAGCCAGAGGGCTTTGAAGGAGTTGCCTCTTCAGTGGCAGAATGCCACGGAATTGAGGCACTCCTTCACCCTAATGGTCCTTCTGCTGTGTGGCTGAATGGCTCTAGCTAGGCTGACCGGAACAAGTGGAGGAGATCGGGCGAGTGGCAACAACTGTGGCGAGGCTGGAAGCAGCCGATGATGAATGTGAGTCGAAAGTAACGGAGCTTTTGAAGAATTGGCGAATTTCCTGCCCCCCTTCCATATTGGTTTGGAGGAACATCCCCCCCCATGAGCAGCAAAGTAGAAGAAAAAGGGAGGGAGTAGGGAAAAAACTGAAAGGTTGTTTTGTTTTGCGAGATTTACCAGAGCGGATTGTATGCATAAGCGATTTTCAGAGGTTGTGAAAGAACGGTTGGTTTCTGTAAACAATTATCCAAGATGTTGGGCGTCGGGAGGAAGAGAATGAATCTGAAACCTCTGGGTGGCCAAAGCCCTAGGCAGGAAGAGGAGGGGACAGACATCATGAGACTGCTAGCGGATACGCTCAAGCCTGTTATGGATCAACTCGCTGGTATTAACCAGCAGTTAACCATTCTCAACCAGACTTTGGCAGCACAGCAGCTTCAGGTTGCTGAGAGGGCTAAGCAGAGAGAACAGACTATAGCAGTGGTGAAAGAGATGCACTCCAAACAAAAGACGTTGAAGAAAAGAATGGACCAAGTGACAAATAAAAAAAATCATCAGGAACACAGGCTGCTGTCCTTGCAAATGGAAAAAGCTAACATGATCCTTAGATTTCAAGGAATTCCGAAATCCCCAAAGGAAGATTTAAAGAGGCTCCTTAGTGATTTTCTCGCACCAGTGGTAAGCTGTAAAGTGGAAGAAATAATGCATGATATTGAAGCAGCGTACAGGGTGTATTCAAATTACACCAAAAAGAATAGCCTACCTGGAGAAATATCAGTTCGATTTTCAAGAAGACAAACTAGGGATGCAATCTTGCAAGCAACTTCAGCAACTCCATTGAAAATGGGGAACGATATCATCAAGGTTTTAAAGGACATTCCATTCGAGATTCGTCAAAAATGGAAAAATTACAAGGACTTCACACTCTTTCTCCAAACTAATCAAATTGGATATAAATGTGCAGTCCCAGAAGGAGTGGTCTTTAAGATGAACGATAAGAGAGAGAAGATTGATTCCGTGTTTAGAGCTAAAGAATTTCTCAAATGTCATCTGGGAAGCAAAGAAGATGGTGAAACTGGTTTGAGTGGCTCTGCACCCTCGGAAATGGATGAGGACTTGGCTGCGGAAGAAGGCACTGGTGTCTGGAAACCAATTTATGCATTTAGGGACAGAAAGCCTAAGTAAAGGCAGAAGGTCTCTGAAAATGGCCTTTATGAAGCGAGTTTGGGAGATGCTCCGGAATTCTCTCATAACAACTAATCAGCTAACTATTAAGTAGGGAAAGATAGACAGGAACTCACTGTATTCATGGTTTGCCAACTATAAAGTACTAACATAGATATTAACGGGTTTAAAGATCTCCTACTCTTGGGTTTTTAGTGTAGTGTGAGTTTGCTTTTCTTTCTCCCTAGTGTTAGTTTCCCCTCCCTTTTCTTGAGTTGTAGTTTTGTAGTCTTATAAAAAAGCAATAAAAAAATCCCCTTGGGGGGCCAAATAAAATAAAATACATATGCCTGCCACAAACAAAGTACCTAAGAGTCCACTGCAAATAGTGGAATAAGAGGGTATTCATGATATAACCTGGGGCAGGATGGTCTGATTCCCTTCCTCTTTGGCACTGCAACTCCCATTGTCATCTTGAAGTCAGTAGCCAATTTTGAAATGCCCAGTTTTCTATTTTGATCAGTTATGCCCGCCACCAAGACAACACCATAGCTTCTGTTGCAAACAGTGCGCGCGGGGGGGGGACTTTTGGAGATAATCCAGGCTAGGGTGTTCTGATTCCTTTAATTTCCTGGCAGTGCAACTCCCATGATCATCCTGAAGGTGTCCAAATTTGAGGTGCCTCACTTTATTTTCTGATGTGTTATGCTTGCTACAGATAGACAGACAGATAGATCCTTTTATGATTATAAATATAGCATTGTACAGTTTTGATCTTGGTCATCCTCACAGCCCACTGACAGAGGTGACTGTTCTTTTAATTTTACATATGAAAGATGGCCAATGTAATCCTATACTTGAGTTATATCCACTAGAGGAAAATAGGATTTCTACTACCAGAGCTCTAAGAAATGCATGTGCTAGCACTGTGCCCAGTTGTGCCCTATAGTCACAACAGAAGATATGATTCCACTTATCTCTAGAGCCAGTTATGGTACGACATCACTGTTATAAGCAACAGACAAGGCTTACATCAGGGTACATGGCATGGGAATGTTGCTATAATTAACTGTATATTTATTCAAAACTCTTTCACACACCTTTTCTCCCAGAAAGGGAGTAAAAAATAGCTCATGACATAATATTTAAAAACCACAATCCTACAACACAAAACAATAGAATAAATCACTCCAAATGGCTGATTACCTCTGTGTACTCCCAGAAGCATCCCTAAGTACTCAGTCTTACCAGGACTCCTGCAAACCAGGAAAGTAGGCAGCTTCCTACCATTGTCAAGAAGCCTGTTCATGGGATAAGCACCACTACAGTAAATACCCAAGACTGTGCAGAGGCATTTCTAATAATTCTACAGAGGCAAGAAGGAGAAACTGCTGAGAGGAAACTGCCACTCAGGTTCATACAAGGAGAGACAGTCCTTTATCTTAGTGGGTCCTAGGTCATGAAGGGTTTTAAAGTAAGAACGACCACCTTGAACTGACCCTGGAAACAAGCATGTGGCTATGGTGCAAAAATCTCAACAGTGGAGACTTATGAATGAAGTAACTAACCTCTGATGACAACTTGGCCATTGCATTTTGTATCAGATATAGATATAATGGCTGCTCAGCAAGAAAGAAGAAACAAAGGTGAAATTCTGTGTGTGAAAAAGGAAGGAGGGTGAGATTGCCATATTTGGTGGCAGCATCATGATGAGAAAATAAAACCCACAACTAGTTTGTCCCACCAGAAATACAAACTAAAATAAAATATTTTATAAATTTGAGAAGAATTACCTCAGAATTCCTGTCAAAAATGGCACCACTATGCAGATCCAGAGAAGCACATGGGGATAGTCAGGGAGAGGAAGAAACTACAGCTGGTGAAACTCCTAGGCAGCAGGTGGAAATTATGAGAATGACAATGAAAACTGAACTGGTGAAAATAGAAGCATAAAAAGCCAATACTGAACAATAAATTCAGTTAGCTAGAATGGCACAGCAGGAGAGGGAAGTTGAGAAGGAGCATGAAAAAGAAACGTATACTATGAAAATGAAGGAAATACAGTAAGGGCAGAATTGCCACTTCCATGAAGAAGTCGAGAAAGTACCACTGTGGAACAAAAGAAATTTCCACATTATCAAAAAGGGGATGAGGTGGAGGCATTTAGCTTTGAGTGAACTTGTAGAGACAGAATGATTTATTTGTGCCACAGATTTGTGGAGGACTGAGACTGATTTCCCACAAGCCACTGCTCCACCCTTGCTCTTCAGTTTCACCCAATTTCCCTTGTGTCTTCTCAATCCTGTTTTTTGAGGATTGAAAAGATATGGGGAAATCGGGTGAAGCTGTGAGTCAAAATGCAGCTGTGCAGCAAGTAGTAGGAAATTGACAAATACAACTGGGGGAAGGGAAGAGCAAGGGCGCTGCAGCTGCTTGTGGGAAATCGGTCTGAGTGTCGTTTACTGAGAAGTGGGGAATGAGGAAACCTGTAATTATTTTCTCTTCAAAGAAAGAGTGAGAATTACATATGGACTAACCACAGAGCAAAGCCGAAAACCTTTTAGAGAAATTAGAAGAAAGAGGGATAGTGTGTTTTAACTGCCAGGAAGAGGGACATATACAATTCCATTGTCCAAAATTAGAGAAAGAAAACCCACGAACCTCAGACAAGACTGTTAATTTAGTTAAAAGGACTGAAACAGTTACAGAACTCGCACCAAACCCTGTAACAGAAGAAGCCCTAATAGAAACACCAGCCAGAGTCTTACAAGTATGGAAAGTACAGAAGGATTTAAACAGGGAATATATGGAATCAGTGGAGAAGTGATAGGCTGGAGAGATACAGAGGTAGAAGTCACCTTAATAAACCCAAAATTTGTACAGAAAAGAGCAGTACTTACTGGGAACAACATACAGGATCAAGGGAATCAGTGGCCCAGAATTTAAAGTAAACTTGGCAGAAATCCCCATTAAATATAAAGGATTGCATAGAAAATGGATAATAGGAGTGCGGGAGAATTGGAAGTTCCAATAATAATGGTAAATGACCTAGCCTCACAAGCTAAATAGGTGGATGAAGTAATCAGAAATAGGCCTCAGATTCAGGCTTCAGAGCTGTATACTAGAAATGATGTTCAAGTGGTTGCTATGGAAACAGATTGTAGCAACTCTGCAGAACTATCACAAGCAGAGGTCAGAGTGAATCAGAAAGTTTGTTTCCAAACATCACTGCTGCACAATTTCTTACTGAACAAAGGCAAGATGAGACTTTACATAAATTGTGGCAAAAAACAAGAAGTGATGATAAAAAAATCCTTGTTTGTTTAAAACCCTAGACCAGAGACTGTATAGAGTGTTTATGAGCTGTAAATGTGCTGTTATCTGGGGAAAAGTGCAAACAGTAATCTCAAGGAAAGATAGATTGCAACTTCTACATCTAGCCCATGAAACACCTATGTCTTGACATTTAGGAATCAACAAAACCAGAGGTAAGTTGCAAGCAATATTTTATTGGACCAATATGGAAAAAGATATCAGAGTGTTTTGCAAGTCTTGCCAAGTATGTCAGCTAGTGGACAAGGCAGAAGACAAAACAAAAGGGCTCTTACAACCTATTCCACTTGTGTCAGGACCTTTCTCAAAGATCAGTATGGATATTGTAGGACCACTCTCCAGAGTAACCTGATGAGTGAATGAATATATCTTGACTATTGCGGACTATGCAACTAAATTCCCAGAAGCCATACCTTTGAGGAATATTGAAACAAAAACTGTAACAGAAGCATTATTGACTGTATTCACCAGGCTAGGTTTTCCACAAGAAATGGTCACAGATTTGGGAACCACATTCATGTCCCAAAGGACAAAAGAATTGTTGCAAGCTTGTGGAATTAAACATCTCACCACCACAGCTTATCACCCACAAACAAATGAACTGAATGAAAGATTCAATGGCACCTTGAATCACATGTTAAAGACTCATGCAATGAAGCATCCTAATGACTGGGATCAAAGACTTCAACATCTGTTACTTGGATATCAAGAAGTGCCACAGGAAGGTTCCAGTTTTAGTCCCTTCAAGCTACTGTTTGGACGCCATGTGAGATGACAATGGGCATCCTAAAAGAAGCATGGATGGGACAAGAGAACATCAAAAACAAAGATGTAGTCACCTATCTACAGGAGCTACAAGACAACCTTCAAGAACTGAGAGCTGCTGCAAACAAAAGACCTGGTACGATGCCAAAGCCAGAGAGAGAAAGTCTTCAAGCCAGGAGACCAAGTCCTCATGTTGAAACCTTGGTGAAAGCACAAGCTGGAAGTGGCTTGGGAAGGACAGTTTAAAACTGTAAACCAGATTTCTAATGTGAACTATTTGGTGAATGTAAATCTTGAAGGGAAGCAATGTCAATTGCTCCATGCAAACAGGTTAAAGCCTTACCAAGACAGAGGTAATCTGGTCCTTATGGACAGAGAAGAAAAAAAAGAGGAAACTGAATTAATGGGTTGGGGGAAGATAACCAAGGGTAGCACAGTGAGTAAAGTTAACTTAGCACCAGCCTAATCAAAGACCAACAATGGCACGTTAAGACTGTCTTAACAGAATACACAAAATCAGTACTGGAGATACCAGGCCTATTGCCCTTCCAAAGATCACATGAATGCCAAGTTGCATGGCTGATGTCTCTTTAAAAGCAGAATTGTGCTTACAGTTTTTGGAAGCACAGGCATGGGTAATGGCCTCTGGGCACTGGCTGAAAATTTTATTTGCCACAGAAGCTAATGGGTGTCTCTGTTTATTAAAATCTGACTCGTATGGGGGAAATTAATGGAGATTAGACTCCAACTACTGGGTTTAACAGTGGGAGATAATGGGGAAACCAGCAGTACAAAATGTGGTGAATTAATGTTGGTATGTCTTGGATTTTATCAGCACCAAGAAGAGATCCCATAAGGTATGCTTCTCTTTATACTTGGGATTGTATAAACTGAAGGTGCCCTTACCATATTCAGGAGAGCATTTATGCCTGCAAGATATCTCTATCCCTTCTCAAGTAATGCAGGATCAAATGCGAATGACCACATATTCTGATAGAAACTTTGGAGCATTGCTTACTGGAATGCAGTACCTTTTGCAGTATTAGGGATTTATGGACCATTCCTATTTTCTTTGATCATGAAGGGCTTTTAATTTCAGATAAGGTTAAGAAACTCTTGGCAAATGTGGATTTAGGAAATTGGCTGTAGCCAAAGTTTTTGCTCTTATAATTGAATTTAAAGGACCTCAAATGCAGTATTTGGTTGGTTATTTAAATTATTTCTTTTTGTTGCAATATCGTTAAAATAAAGTTTTATATGTATTTTAGGTGTTTTATATGTATCTTAACTCTGTTTTTAAACCATTTTAAAGGTTGTTTTAATAATGTATGTGTGGGAGGGGGTTATTTAATGGTTTTATATTGTAAATTTTTCATGTACATTTTACATTGTTAGCCACCTTGGTGGCTCTTGTAAGGGCAGAAAAGTGGGATAGATATTTTGTAAACAAACAAATAAGATACAAATAGCCAACAGCAACCTCCATCCCACTGTCTATCAGTGGATGTTAGGACCAGGCAATGCACAAAAGGGGACCATGTCTTAAAGCATGACTCCAGCATCTCTACACATATCTCCATTCCTCTGTACTTGGAATACAGAAAACTGTGCATTGGCTAAACAGAAGATATATGGTTCAGAAATGGCATCCTGCTGGCCATGAATTTCCAACTGCAACTAACTTTTCACTATGCACTAGTTCCAGCAATGGATATAGTTTCCTTTGTGGGAGAATAGTACGGATTCTCTCCAATTACTAGTCGAGATGGCCTGTTAACTTTTGACTTTCAGGACCAGAGCCAGACAAAGAGGAGCCAAGGCTTCTGCAAAGAAATCAATTACACATTTTCTTCCTACAAAACCTGCCATGTTAAACCTGTTAACTTTGGTATTCCAGGCACTGAACCAGGAACTTTCTGCTACTAAATGCACCCGCCTATCACTAAGCCACAGCCTCTTGCAGTTATGGGGCTTCTCAAACATGTGTGTACTTATGTTATAGTTCTCCCATGACAGGTGGTCATGCCTTCACAGACTTGTGACAGTTTGTTTGTAATGTTACATGGCAAGTTAAACAAGAAAGCAACCCTTGGTAACACCAGCAGTGTAGAAGACTCATATATGTTGCTGAAAATCTTTATGAGAAAAAAACTACAACAAAAATTGTTCATTATTTTTTCTCATATTGATCAATCAGCTTCATAAAAGGCAGAGAAGAGAAAATTCTTTGGTTTCCCCAGGGGTGCTAACATACACTAGGCTAGGCTGAATGAAAGCTATGGGCATTATTGACAGAAGAAATGTGGTTGAAATGAGTTCAAACTAAAGCTTGTTTTAAATTAAAATCCCACAACAGCTGTATGCCTCCACTTGCTTAATTTACTTATGCCTTCTTTTTTAGATATACATTCTTAAAGTGCCTAATACAACATGCCTTCTTTTGACAGTCAACCCTGGAGCAAAATTGCCTGGGGCCTTTCATTAGATCCAAGAATTACAAATATTGCTTCCAAAGCCTGTTTGTGTCCATTCTTGGCATTCAATCAGTAAAAAGAGAAAAGCTCACCAGGCTGACCTTAAGTCAAAAAAGGCTAGGTCTCAATTTGCTGTCTAATCTTCTTGAGTGACAGATTGAGGAGGTGAGAAGACTCATTGTGGCTGAACCTCTTAAGTGCTTTTCAGCCATATAATAATTCATTTTGCACTTATTTTGAGCTTTATGCCCCCATCTGACTTTATAAAAGTCATTGATTTCTTTTGGCTGAAGAATCAAGACTTGTTATTAAAGGCAGGCATATCATTCTCCACATACTGACCTGGGGGTGGGGGGGAGAGTTCACTTTCTGGTGGATTTGCACATCTCCCATTTAATCAACACTTCTGTCCATGCGCTCTATACGAAAACGACTCTGCTGGAAGAATGCTCAAGTAGCATCAGCTCTAGTCATTCTTGATCACATGATAGCAATTTGCCCAGCTAATTTCACTTGGAATGAATGAGAGTGAGAAAGTAAACCTTGACATGCACATATGGGCTGAGGACAGACTGCCAATTTGCTGCAGGAGCCAGTTGCGGCAAAAAAGGCCCAGAACAAACTGTTCTGAGGTTTCCTGTTCACACAGCCCGGACTGCTGCGGGAGCATACTGGGAGGAGGCGCGCCGGAGCATTCAGACTGCTGCCCTGGAGGCACAGCGTTTCCCCATTAATTCGGCTGTGGGTGTATGGGTGTATGTGCACATGAGCGCTCATGCGTATAAGCGCATTTTGCAAATTGGGGGAGGACCCCGCAGTGCCGGCACTGCATTGGGCAGTAGAATGGAGCATGGCCAATCATACCACTGCTGCCTTCTGCCCAACGCAGGTTTCTCCCAGCTTTTCGGCTGCGCGTTCAGACTTCCCGGAAGCAGCGAAACACACGATGCGCACGCACTTTAGGGATTTGCTACCGGTTTCTTCAGGTATCTTTTTAATGTGGCAGTGAAGCGGAACAGCGCGGGTTGGCTATGGGTGGGGGAAGCCAGGCAGATGTGCCTGTGTGAACGCCCTGTTTACTGCGGATTTGAAGCATCACTGAAACGGATCCCTACCAGAGCAAATTGCCAGTCTGAACTCAGCCATGGTTCCATCCTCTTGCATTTTTGCCTTTTTTCCCTATAAAAATGAAGTGGCAACTGCTTTCCAACACAAGCCTAGCTCATCTAGGATTTTCCTGGCACATGTATAGATGCCTTGGTTTTGCTAGCTCATCACTCAGCTTTTTGATGGCTTTGATAGCTTTGCTCTGCCAAAATAACAACAGATGTTCTGCAGCATGATCACTCTTGTATTACAGAAGTCTTCTCTTTTTTCCCTCCCACCTTTAAAAAAACAAACAGTGCAACTGTAAGAATTCATTATTACTCATTGCAGTGTTTAATTAGGGTCTTTGTGAAATAAAAGAAAAACCTTTCTTGTTATAAGTAACACTCACTGAAATACATGTGATCCTATTTACATCAAAGTCAGGGAAAATGCTGTATTACAACCATGGACCTTGAAATGAACCTAGGAGCCTTAGTTTGTACAAAACTCCACAGACACATTGGTAGTTAGTGGACCCAGCGGCATAGAGGGGGTGCAGATGAGGAAGTGAAACAGACACAGTGACTTGGAGAAATGAAGTGGTCACAACTTTTATTTATTACACCTTAGGAGCTCTGGCACAGCATAGGGATGGATTCAGAATCAGGTGACCCACCTGTTGTCCGATGAATACCACACCCCCAGCCCACCTGCTGGAGTACTACCAAGGAGTGGCAAAGCCCAGGGAGCCATGTGGGCACTGGCCATGGTGTGGTTCCCTTGCTTCCTGGTGCTGAGACCCCACTGACAATTCCTGAGCTGGGCATGCCACTGAATTGGCTCTGCCCAAGACTCCTTAAGGGCATCCCCTGAACTGTGGGATGAGGGCACGCAGGCATCACCTCCCTAACCAAAAGGATCTGTGCCATGCCCAAACTGCCACTAGAGCCAGGAGGAGTGGTTACCCCCCCCCAGCTCCCTGCAATGCTCCTAAGCCTCCAACCAACAAAGCAAACCATCCCAGATGCCGTGCAGCCAGATTTCCACACCTCATTTGGACAAGTGCACCCTGTCAAAACTGATGTCCAGGTGCCTGATGACATGCCCTCCCAATGATGCAACCACCTGCACCACCACCTTGCATGTGTTTCTCCTGGCCAGGTCCACTCTTGTTCTGTAATAGATTCCTCCACATAATCGCTCCTGCTATGATAGGAAAGTGTTTCAGAAAGGTAAAGTCTCTTAATATGCTTGTGCTGGCCCATTGTGGTGGTCAGTGCCTAGAACACCAGCACACTGAGAAATACATTCCAAAACCCAAACTGCTGGACACATTGATATGGACCTGAAGGGACCTGCTACAGGACCATCCACTTCCAGGACCATCCTCATTTGCCATAAGAAGACCCCATTAAAACCTTTAAGGAAGTAAAGCCAGATCCCCAGGTCCTCCTTAATGGCCAGGGGGAATGTGGTTATGGGGGGCATGTACCCTTGAAACAGCATGGGCAAGCCGTGCACAAAATGTGCAGCCGGGGGAAAACACCCAGCAAGAAAAATTAAGGCATCCCAAGAGGGCTTGTGTTTCCTTTAGTGTGCACTTTTGGCTGCCCCTAACCGGCATGATAAGGGAGTTTAAAGCAGTGAGCTTATCTTCTGGAAGATGTAAGGTGCCTTGAATCAAATCTAATTGAACATTTAGATACGTTAGTTGGGTGGTGGGGCCCTCAGTTTTGTCCTGTGCTAATGGGACCCCCAGTTCCACTGTCAAGGTTTGAAAGGAGACCATGTGACCTGCACAAGCTGAGGTGGTGGCTGGAAGTCATCCAAATAGTGGGTGACATGTGGGCATTGTGGGTGGTCCTTAAGTACCCATTCCAAGAACATGCTGAATGTTTCAAAGGCAGTGCAAGCCACCGAACAGCCCATAGGCATAGCTTTGTCAACATACCATCCACCTTGAAACTTGAATCCCAGCAAACAGAAGTTCTCTGGGTGAACTGGCAACAAGTGAAGTGCTGAATGAATGTCATATTTCAGAAAAAATGTCACAGTTTGCCGTAAGGGTGCCTGTGCCACAGGACTACAGTATCTGGATGGCTTGGTTGAAAGAGGCATACCTAACAGAGCACAGTTCAGATGAAATGAAATCATTGACTGAGGACCCCTTGGGCTAAGACAGGTGATTATGAATCAGCCAAATTTCACCCGGGGCTTTTTTTCAGTCCCACCACCAAAAGGGAAACCCTGAGATTAGGGATTGGTGTAGCTCCAAAGGGGCCTGCCACCCACTCAGCTGCACACTCCTTGGTGACCTTTTCTGCCATAATGATTGGCAGGTCTCTGGCAGTCTTGAGGTTTGTGCTGTCCATAAGGAGCTGGGACCTGTAAAGGGGATCTGGAATCCCACACCACAACTTTCCCTTAGATATTTAGCAGAGGCCCTGTTGGGGTAATGGGCCAGTAGGGGCAAAAGGAGCTGAAGGCAAACTGGGATTTTTGGCAGATGTCATGGGTCAGAACGATGGGGGGTTCCCATGATCGGGGACGGTGGCAGTGGAAAAGCCTGATGTATGGCGCATTAAAGAGAACATATGAAGTATACCAAAATATTTCTAATTTTTTAAATACCTCTCTATCTTTATATCTAATTCTGAATCTGGCTCATGTAGATCAAAATATCTGCACAGTGGGGCCAGGGACAGACCAGGGAAACAGTTCTACAAATCTCAGGGAACGCCCAGATTTGCAGAAAAATACTTAAATTAAAATTATAAAGGACAAAGTAAAATTAAATGAAAACAGTTTTAAAATGCTGACATCTCACACAATCTTGAAAGCTATTTTGGACTGCCTAGGCAACTGTAGTTACCTAGCTAATCCAAAGTGGCTGCTGCAGTTCCAGGGAGTGAAAAGAAGGAGGGGAAGTGAAGGTCCTGATGGACCGCCTGATGGCACCTGGTATTTTTGGCCACTGTGTGACACAGTGTGTTGGACTGGATGGGCCATTGGCCTGATCCAATATTGGCTTCTCTTATGTTCTTATGAAGTTAAAGAAGGAAGAAAATTGGAGCATAATGAGGAAATGGGATCTGGAGGGAGGGAGGGATGGAAGGAAGCAGGTAAAGAGAAGAAGCTGCAAGATGAAAGAAGGGAAGAACTGGAGGGAAAGTGAAAGATGGGGGAACCAGGAAAGCATGGAAAGGTGAGAAGCTACAAAGGCTGTGAAGGGGAGCGAAAAAGAGAAAGCTGTGTACTGGGGGTGACAGATAAAGGTAGGTATGGGTGGGAGAGAGAAAGGAAGAGAAGGCGTTAGGGTTGCCATGGGAAGGAAGAAAAGAGTGTGGGGAGGAGGAAAATTGGGGGATGACTCCCTCTCGAGTCCTCACTGGTCCTCCTACTTATTGATTCTAAAATTGTGCTAATTGTAATGTGATATATAGCAACCTGGCTTTTTTGTAGGCAGCCCTCTCTTTTCAGAATTAACTCTTGTAAAGAACTGGTGTAGATTTTGAAGCAATTACAAAAATTTCAAACAAGTTACTTTCAAATCATGGGCAAGTGTGTCAATTACCAAGGAATCTGTATTTCGTAGGATTTGTGTTGAACAGCATATGTTCATAAAACAAAGCTAACATGTGCATGATCCTAATGGCTTGCTCTTATGGACGTGGGTTACATGGATAGATAATATGCACCCCAGTGCTATGTTTTTCTTGACAGTAAGTCCTTACAGCGACATTTACATTGGTTTGCTGCCTTATTGTATCAAACAAGTGGAGGGAGGGCTTTTATAGTGCAGATGAATGGAAATTATTTACAAATTGTGAAGAGAAGAAACAAAAAAAAAGAACCCCTATCATATGAGCTCACAAGGTAATTTCTTATCTCTGCCTTGTATTAACATTGTGTAACTTTATTTGCTGTGTTTTGTCCTCTCATAGAAAGCTAGTTCTATCTGAAAATTTCTTTCCCCCGTGTTTTCATGATTCTTAGCATGCTAGTGAAGGTAATAAAATTACTTAAATATGTCATGTTGTGTGATCTTGCTGGAAATTTAAGCATTGGGAAATGGGATTTAATATTACTTTTGGAATAATTGTCATTCAGGGCAATTCTCAAGATGCCTCAGCTGTGATTTAGGAATATTTCTTTAAAACATTGTTTGTAGTTACAGATCATCAGCTATTTTATCATTAGTTTCTCATTATTATTTGGCTAAATATATCATAGACTGCTAAATTAAATTAGTAAATTATATGCTTGTAAGAGGCATTGATAAGGTGTGTATGTGTGTATGACTGATGCATTTTTTCTAGATTATTTAAATATGTGATTTGTGAACTGTTAGCATTCTCATTATACACAATCCTTTGTGGACCTGTTTAACCCTCATCAACATCAAATTATCATCTGCTAGAAAATAGTATGCCATGCAGTGTGTACATATTAGGAAATCTGCATTTGTATTATTATGGGTATTGGAAGGGGAAGTTCTTTAAATTCTGTATGCAGTACAAGCATTTTTTTTAAAACTGACATATTGTTCACAAAACCATAAATCTTCGGCATAAAAAGTGGCTTTGTTAAATGTTTGCAATTTTGGTGTAAATGTATCTTAGGAGAAATGGTTGTCAGAGTGTAGGAAGCTGCTTAAGAAAAATCTCCAATTCAGAAATACTTTACGGTGCAATCTTAAAAAGAGTTATGCCATTCTAAATACTTTGAAGTCAACATCTGTTTCTCTGAACATCTTCTCTGGGTTAAACCTCTGTTGATAAAGGGAGTGGCAGATGTATGGCATATTACTTAGGTATGATATGATTCTCTGCATTCCAAGATTGGTATTTGTAAATCTTTAGAAAATGTCTGAGAACAGACTTCAATAAAGACCTTAAGGAGTGTTTTTACAGATAGCAAGTGATCCAAAATTAGGACTTATTTTTGCTTATGGCATCTCTTCCAAGTTGTCACAAATGTATTGTAATAAACAGCAAAGTAATGACAAGACTATGTGGGTGGAGGTAGAGTTTGGTCTAAAAATGGCTGACATACCAAGTAATGAGACCCAACTGAGAAATAAGTGCGTCAGAGGTTGATGCGTTAGTCACAATGCGTTACGTTCCATTGTGAAACTTAATGTCTTGTGAGTAATGCAAATAGGCATAATGGGCTGCAGCTTGGGAAATTAAATTATTTGTTTTGAAGAAAACACTTTCTCTACTTAACTGTTTCCCAAATAATTAGTACTGTAGGAAAGAGGACCACCTATTTTACTGGAAACTTCCAATTTTCAGAGATAATGTAAAAATACTGAACTATTCATCATATTCCCACATTTTAGAATTAAAGTTATGCTATCCAGGGCTCATTTCCTGCAGGAGCGCACAGGAGTGAAGCTCCAGCAGTAAGGAGCCCAGGGGGCAGGCACATGCAGCAAGCCCTGCCCCCTGCTCCCAGCAGCCTCCCTCACCTTTCCCAGCCCACTGGCTGACCCAGCGGAGCATTCCTGCGAGCTGGCCCTCGAGCTGCTCCACCACTGCCTGGGCCGTGGCACCCAGCCTGTCCAGGCTCTGCCCATCCTCATGCCAGCCCTGGTGCAGTGCCTCTGCAAGGTGGGCCCCAGCTACTCCCACAAGGCCTGCGAGGAACTCTGCCCCAGCCTCCTGCGCATACTTGGCCTCCTCTTGAGCCTCTGCCCCCCCACCACCCTGGCCCCCTACCTGCTCAAGGCCATGCACGCCCTCCGCGCCACCCTCCTCAATCCACGAACAACCACACACTTTCCTGCACTTGCCGGCCATCCAAAAGAGTTCAGTGGCACCTTCAAGACCAAGGTTTATTCAGGTACAAGCTCTCTCTCCTCTCTGAGGGCAGATCTGTGCATCCCCCCCCATAGCTGGCAATCCAAAAGAGTCCAGTGGAGCCTGAGTGCTGGGTGTTGCCTTCTGACACACTTCCAGGGATGTCAGGGGTGTGGCATATGCAAATAAATTATGCTAATATCCTGAACCTCTTTTTCTATGAAATGACCCCTGGCTATTACCCTACATATTCAAATAGATAGGGAACATCTCAAATGAAAAGATAATAACAGATACATTGTAGGAAAAAATTGCTTTGTAAAATGAGAGGTGGTTTGCCATTGTTTTCTTCTGCAGAGTCTTCCATGGTGGTTTCCCTTCCAAGTACTGACCCTGCTTAGCTTCCAAGACCACCTGACAAGATTGGGCTATACCATGCTACCCTATATATGGCTCCTTAATACTAGGAGATATTGGAGTTGGTTGTAAGAGGAATGGGTCATACCCAGGCCTGTAGCCAGAATATTTTTATGGGGATGGGGAATGAATACAATGGAGGTCAGCCCATCATTATTTATTTATTATTTATTTGTTTATTATTTATTAGTTATTTGCCAGTTTTCTACTTGAGACTAAAGGTGGATTACATTGTATAGAACATTGTAATCAAATAACATGAGAGATTTAATAAGCATTGCAATAGGACTAGGTTTACAAAAATTATACAAAAAATTATCAGACATGCTATGTCAAGAAATGTAGAAAATGGAATTACAAAAAATGAAAACAAAGCTGTAAGAACATGGTAGAACATACAACAAATCAATAATCCAGAGCGTACACTGTGGCATAGACTACAGTCCTGTTCTGTATAAGTTTTGCAAAAGTGCCTTCCCAAACAACTGTTTTGCATGGTTTGCAGAATTAAAGAAGTGTGGGGGCTTTCCTTCCAGTTACTGAAACTGTAAATACAAACTTCTTTTCTCTGTAAATCACTAACTCAAGGCATCTAATAGTGCCAGGGAAACTTTGGCTCACTATGCCTGTGGGGACCTGATGGCTCCTGGCAGGTGCAGCTCCGTGTTGCCTTCTCCAGCCAGCCCATTTAAACTGGGTACTAGGAGAGGGCAGCCCAGCCAGAAAACAAAACTTGCACGCCTCTAGTCCTTTCCCCCCAAAACGGGGTCCCATTTTAATGTTAGGCAGAGTGGGAGGAATGATCTCGATGTGGGTAATGGAGGAATGGCCTCCGAGGGGCAGGAAAAGGGTGGGAGGTAAAATCCAAGGGAATGTTTCTGCTTTGAATTTCCTTTGGCTTGGAAGCAAAAGAATGGGAAACATTGCTACAAAGCCACTTTCAGAATAGCTGGGGATACAGCGAACAGAAGGTGAGCTGAGAGCTATACAGACAAAAATACATGCAGAACAAAAAAGATAACCTGAGTTGAAAGTGTGTGTGTGGGGAATGCAGAACGAAAAAGAAAATGTGACGAGATGTATGGGGAAAGCGAGGGGAACCACCAGTGCATAAAAGGCCTTAAAGTTCATTTACATAACTAGGAACACTGAGTAATTTGCAGTGCAATTCTAAATAGAATTACAATTTTCTAAGCTCATTGGCTTCAAGGAATTTAGAAGAGTGTAACTCTGCTCAGGTGTTAGTCAAATTGCCTTATTTCTTAAGCAGTGAACTGCTGCTGGTTCCGTATGTTTGCAGGGTCAGGGAGGCTGGCTTGCCTTCTTCTTATTTTTAAGGTGCAGGAACGAGAGGCATTGGGTCTTCCATGGGCCCATGTCTGGGTAGGTATGTTGCTACAGGACAAGGTTTCCCTTGTTTGTGCACATGCCAGCATTCCAGTAGGGTGGCACAGTCTCATGGCTACCATCCAGTCCATTGCCCTGGCACACTATTTGCACAGCTTTACAGTTATAGTCCATAACCTTTATAGATGCTATATAAGGTGGCAACATGGCAACACAGGATGGCACAGTTAGATTTGTACAACAGAGGATTAAAATATTAGATTCTGTAAATTATTGTAAGGATAAATTAGTTCTCACCTTTTCTGCTAAACATGTGTTAGTTTTATGATCTCTCTATTTTGAGCCAAAAGCAAAATCCACATATTACTTTTATTACGCTCAAGCAGAATAATGTAACATACTGTGCAAGTTTTCATGTTCTCCAGGACAGCCAGCTTAATGAAGAGCCTGTAGCTCTGAAAAGATTGCCCACTGTCTTCTGTTATTTTAATTGATTTTAAATAACAAATATTGCATGGCTCTTTTATAGGGGCCATTGTGGCTACTTATATGCTCTTTCTATTTTTAATCTCTTCTTTGGACTACCAGAGCAGGGCGCATACCATAGTCCATGGCTGCTAATGGGTCATGAGCAGTTCAAGGATAGGCTTACCAAGGCTCCACTGGGCCTATTGCCAGTGGGTGCTTTCCTACACAATTCAGCTTGTTGGCAGGAGGAAAATGGCTGGAAACTGGAGGGTACTTCAGCAGCATCATGACACGCTGATGTCACTTCCTGAGTACTGAAAGTAATATCAGTGTGTCTGTTAAGTATGAGACGTAAGTCCGATCTTAACTAGTGATTCAGCTTTATTCAGTCAACAGTAAACCAACACAAGGAACAGTGGAGCAACAGGCTCCCTTTTTTAAACTGTCTGGGCTATGGCAACCATGCCTTCAAACAAGTTAATAACCAATAACAAAAGAGAGATAACAACCAATCAATTTCGTTCCCTCCGGAACAACTCTAGCTGCTCTGATTGGCTTGCTACGCAGAGCAGTCAATCAGATTGCGTACTTCTAGGATACCATCTGAAACTTCAAGCTCATATATGTTATTTACAATACATAACAGTGTCACTGCAGGATGTTCTGGCATTTGGCATCTGTAGTTAAATGGTAACTATCTGTAGTTAAACAGCAGAGCTTTGCCCAAATGTCAGAATATCTCTGGCATTCCCTGGTGACACACTAATGTGACTTCCATGCACATGGGGAAAGATGTCAGCACCAGCAATGTCATTATGTCACCAGCAAGGACCTCCGCAACTGGTAAGTCCCTCATCCAGTTCCCAGGCCACATCTAGCAATCCTAGCTTGTTGTATACTGCCTCTTAAGAGGCTATCCCAGTAGGACTCAGAGCAAGCAGGAGAGCAGGAGGGACTCGGTGTTTCTCTTCTCAGTCTCCCTGCTGGCAGCCTGCAGGAGTGCAGGGCCTACTAAGAATCTGCAGAACCAGACCAGGACAGCCCTGGCCTAGAGCTCTAGAAACAGCGTAGTTAAGTATTCCAGTTCCTTATTCCAACAGCCAACTTAACTGCCCTACAGTTACTGTTAATAAAGAGGCCTTCAGCCAAATGGAACTGTGTGTTTGTTGTTTAATCCACTACGCAAAAGGTGGTGATGGGGATGGAATCCCCTTGCTATTAAAACACCCAGGAAGCTGTGGAATTAAAGTTGAGATCAAAGTAGCTTGTTCCTTGACTTCCACATTAGTGCTGACTCACCACAGAAATGGCTGCAGCCCCAGCTCCATAGTTGCTTCTAATACTCCTGCCCCCTCCCCCTCCTACACTGGACAGGCACCTGCCTGTCTGGTATAGGAGAGGAGGTGGAATGGCTTCCAACACACTCCCCCCACCTCCTACACCTAACAGGTGGTTGTCTGTCAGGTGCAGTCCCACCTCCACAGTGGCTTCTAATACTCCTCCCCCTCCCCCTCCTATACTGGAGGGACAGCTGCCTGTCAAGTGTAGGAGAGGAGGTGGGATGGCGTCCAACACACTCCCCCCATGTCCTGCACCTAACAGGCGGTTGTCTGACAGGTGCAGCCCCACCTCCACAGTGGCTTCTAATACTCCTCCCCCCTCCCCCTCCTACACTGGACAGGCAGCTGCCTGTCAGGTGTAGGAGAGGGGGTGGGATGCTTACAGCCGCTGGGGAGGTTTGCTCAGCAGGATTGCCTTAGCACTGCTGCTGGCCCAGCCTCCCTGATGCCTTTAAGTACAATCCCCCCAACTTTAGACAGGCCAGTGTCTGTCAGGTATAGGAGCAGGGCCAGGATATGAATGTTTATGGGGAGGTAGTAAAGGACATTTCTAGGAGCCATTTCGATGCATGCCACCCTCATGAACCTGCAGAAAAGTCTACTGTATCACCACTCCCTCACAACAACTCCCCCTCACACCTCTCACTTCTTACTGCCCTCAAGAAAGCTCCTGGCAAAGGCCGAGCCAGATAGACCAACACAACAAGGAGGAGGCAACTTAGGAATGTGGCAAAGACATTTGCACATAGTACTCCTGCAGTGCACTGAGCTGCACAGGCCAAGTACCAGCAAGATCACCCTGAGGTGCTCAGACGAACACAGTCTCCATATGAGCAAAACAATCCAGGAACACAAGTAGAGAGGCCATCACTTTTGTGGAAGGTAGCTGGAGTTGACTTGACAGAAGACTGCTTCTTAAATGGACAGTTCTAGGTGGCCTGCTCCATAGTGTGTTCATCAAGCAGCCTGGTGATCCTAGCACCTGAGGGCAGTACCACCAATGTGGTCTAGAGAGAGGTCCTTCAGCAGAGGAAAAAAAAGTACGTATGTCTCACTTAATTTCTTACACTACAATCTTCTCCATTAGAATTCCAACAACAAATGTCACATTTCAAACTTCACATCATCAGTATTATAACTGGATTTATGGAACTTAAATACCGTAGCAAAGCATGGGTATCAGGCTAGTTCAACATATTCATGTTGTCGAATGGCAATGCCCGGAAATGATTGCCACTATAGAGATAAATGGTCAGAAACGGAAGTTGACTCTGGGGTGGATTCACCATCATAGACAGCAACACATTTCCACAGCTATTCCAGGATCATTCTTCCAAATTACATAGATTAAAATGTCCCCTTTGTGACTACAATGGACAAATTGTTGAGATCCTTGGAAGCTGTGATATAGATGTTCACTATGGACCTGTCAGACAGATATTACCCTTGCTTGTTACAAAAGGGATTTGTAAAAGCCAGCTGGGAAGAAACTGGTTCATACCCTTAGGAATCAGTGTTCAAGGAGTACATAGTGTCTGTCCAGGAATACTGGAAGAACTGGCATCTGAATTCCCATGTTATTCACTGAGGCATTAGAGCATACAAAGGTCCATCAGTGACTTTTCAAATGGGCCTTACCATAACACCAATGAAGGCCCGGAATGTTTCTTTCACCCTGAGGCCAAAGATGGATAAAAAACTTGATTGGCTCATTGTACAAGGAGTTATAGAGCCAGCAACTCACACAACCTGGGCCACCCCTATTGTTCCTGTCCTGAAACCAAATCACAACATACATATTTGTGGGGATTACAAAGGTACTGTAAATAAGGCACTCAAGGAAGACCCATATACAGTGCCTGCCATAAACGAGGTCTGTCCTAGTAGGAGGAAAGGTGTTTGCTAAATTGGACCTCGCTTAGGCTTACCAGCAAGTGATAGTGGATGGCAAGGCTGTAGATACTGTTAAGTATGAGACTTCAGGCAGCTCTTAAACAAGTGATTCAGCTTTATTTGAACATGACAGAAACCAACACAAAAACGGGAGAACAACAGGCATTATATGTCAAGAATGAATACACTTGCACTGAAATTCAGGATTTTGAGAGTTGCCCTGTTGAAAGTGTGTGGGTAAGGATAGAGCAGGGGGGGAAAGAAGGGAATATTGTTGTGGGGGTATACTACAGACCTCTGAACCAACCAGAGAAACGGATGATGCATTTGTACAACAGCTTACTAAACTTTCACAGAGACGGGATGTAGTGGTTATGGGAGATTTGAACTATCCAGATATTTGCTGGAAATCTAACTCTGCTAGACGTGGGGTATCCCGCAGATTCTTGAATAGTCTTGCGGACAACTTCATCTCTCAGAAGGTGGAGGTGGGAACCAGAGGATCTGCTATCCTAGATTTAATTCTGACAGGGAAGAACTACTTGATGAGGTGAATGTTGTAGGATCCTTGAGGAATAGTGACCATGTCAGCTTGGAATTCGACATAGTGAGGGATGTGAAACCAGGACACAGTAGGACTCGTATCCTGGACTTCAGGAAGGCTGATTTCAAAAAACTCAGAGAAATATCGGGTAGGATCCGGTGGCTGGAAATGCTGAGGGGGAAATCTGCACAGGAAGGTGGGAGATGCTGAAAAATGAGGTGCTTAAGGCACAATTGCAAACTGTGCCGATAAGAAAGAAAGGTGGGAGACAGGTAATGAAGCCGAGGTGGCTGAACAAGGAACCCTCTGAAGAGCTGAGACTAAAAAGGGAAATGTACAGGAAATGGAAGGGGAGACAAATTACTGAGGGTGAGTACAAGAAGCAGGCTCGAATCTGTAAGGATGGTGTCAGAAAGACTAAAGTGCAGAAGGAGCTGAGGCTTGTAAGGGATGCTAAAAATAACAAGAAAAATTTCTATGCCTATGTTCGGAGCAAAAAGAAGAACAGGGATGGGGTAAGCTCATTGATGGGGGAAGACGGTCAAGTCTTAACAAGGGATGAAGACAAAGCGGAATTACTCAAGTCTCACTTTGCATCAGTCTTTAACCATAAGGTGAGCTGTATACAAACTGAAGAATGCAGGGCATATGAAGGAAGGAGGAACTGCCAGTCCAGAGTAAGTAAGGAAATACTTAGAGACCATCTAGCTGCCTTAAATACTTTCAAATCTCCAGGGTCGGATGGCTTGCATCCCAGGGTGCTAAAAGAAATTACAGATGTTATTTCAGAGCCTCTGGCTCTAATCTTCGAGATGTCCTGGAGTACTGGTGTTGTGCCGGAAGACTGGAGAAGAGCGAATGTTGTCCCGAACTTCAAGAAGGGAAAAAAGACAGACCTGGGAAATTACAGGCCTGTCGGTTTGACATCAATACCTGGAAAAATTCTGGAGCAGATTATCAAATGCTCTGTCTGTGAGCACCTTGAACAGAATGAGTTAATTGGCAGTAGCCAGCATGGGTTTATCAAGAATAAGTCATGCCAGACCAACCTTATCTCCTTTTTTGACAGAGTTCCTAAAATGGTTGACTCTGGCAATGCTGTGGATATAGTGTATCTAGATTTCAGTAAAGCATTTGACAAAGTTTCTCATGATATCCTTGAAGATAAGCTGGTTAAGTATGGGCTGGATGGTGCAACCATTGGATGGATTCATGGTTGGTTGAAAAATCATACCCAACGAGTGCTCGTAAATGGCTCTGCATCTATGTGGAGGGAAGCCTTGAGTGGAGTGCCACAGGGTTCAGTCCTGGGCCCAGTGTTGTTCAATGTTTTTATAAATGACCTGGAGGAAGACATAGAGGGGATGCTTATCAAATCTGCAGATGACACAAAGCTGGGTGGGATTGCTAATTCCGAGGAAGACAGAGTCAGGATTCAAAATGATCTAGATAGGCTGGAACAGTGGGCTGAGGCAAATAAAATGAAATTCAATAGAGATAAGTGCAAAGTCCTATACCTGGGCACAAAAAAATCAAAGGCACAGATATAGAATGGGAGGGACTTGGCTTGATAGCAGGACATGTGAAAGGGATCTAGGTGTTCTGGTTGATCACAAGCTCAACATGAGCCTGCAGTGCGATGTGGCTGTGAAGAAAGCTAATGCAGTCTTAGGATGCATTAACAGAAGCATTGTGTCCAGATCACGGGAGGTGGTAGTTCCGCTCTATTCGGCTATGGTCAGGCCTCACCTGGACTACTGTGTCCGGTTTTGGGCACTACACTTTAGGAAGGATGTTAACAAGCTCGAACATGTCCAGAAGAGGGCAACCAGGATGGTGAGAGGGTTGGAATCCAAGTGTTATGAGGAAAGGCTGAAAGAGTTGGGTATGTTTAGCCTAGGAAAGAGAAGGCTTAGAGGGGACATGATTGCAGTCTTCAAGTATTTGAAGGGCTGTCATGTAGAAGATGGAACAAATCTATTCTCTCTTGCTCCAGATTGCAAGACTAGATCTAATGGGTGGAAATTACGAGGGAGTTGTTACCGGCTAAATATAAAAAAACCCCTTCCTAACTGTAAGAGTGGTTGAGCAGTCGAACAGCCCGCCTTGGGAGGTGGTGGATGCTCCTTCCCTGGACATTTTCAAGCAGAGACTGGACAACCATCTTTTGGGTATGTTGTAGGTATGTAGAACTATTTTTCGGCTATGCTCCTGCAGAGTACAGGGGGTTGGACTAGATGACCTGCAAGGTCCCTTCCAACTCTAACATTCTATGATTCTATGGTCTCCTCTAAGGACCGACTTATGAATCGACTCGAAAACATTCTGTAGAAGTTAGATCTTTCAGGCATCAAAGAGGAAGACTCCAGTAGCACCTTAAAGACTAACAAAATATGTGGCAGGGTATGAGCTTTCACAAGTCACTGCTGTCAAGCTCAGGCCTCATTTGCCATGTATTTCCATATGGATTCACATGCATTTCTACAGTTCTTCTGTAACCTTGTTCCTTTCCATTCCTGTTTATTTTCTCTGCTGGGAACTGGGGGGGGGGATGACCGTGTATGGCTGTCCACTTTGCTTGGTTAGTGCTACCTCATAACAGATCTCATGCAGGGGCCTCCCAAGTGTGCTGTAAACATGTTGGGATGCATATGATGTCACCATTTAGTGTGACATTGTAGTTTGCAGAGCTTCTAGATCGGGGTGGCCAAACTTGCTTAATGTAAGAGCCACATAGAATAAATGTCAGATGTTTGAGAGGCACAAGACATGAACAACTATTACACACATTTTTATTGGAAAATATGCAAATTTGCTTTTTATTAACATAAAATGAGACTGCCAAAAGCAAAAACAGATATTGATAATGATATTTATTTGTCCAGTTATATTTATTTGCTAATGATATTTGTCTGAGAGAGAGAGAGAAAGAGAAAGAAAGAGAGAGGTGGAAAGAAAGAATGAAAGAGGTAGAAAGAGAGAAATAGAAAAATAAAGAAAGCAAATAGATGGGGAGGGAGGGAGAGGTAGAAAGAAAGCAACTTTAACTTTAAATGCATCCTCCAAGCCCCCCATGCCCCCACACTGGCTGGCTTGGCTTGGATAAGGGATTTAAAGGGACAAATGCCGTCTCCAAGCTGGCTGGTGGGGGAGGGGCTTTGAGAATGCATTTAAAGTTAAAGTTGCTTTCTTTCTCTGCTCCCCCCCACCTCAAGCCTACCCAGGGAGGGGAACACTGGCTGAGGAAGGGAAGAACGATCAGGGAGGCATGCCTCCCCTTTGTTTGCCCAGCCAACCTGCTGGGAGCCGCACAACATGTATGAAAGAGCCGCACGTGGCTCCCAAGCCATAGTTTGGCCACCCCTGGTCCAGATAATGTAACCATTAGCTTGCAGGTGCTAGGAGTGGTTGAAGGGGCAGAGACAGATGTGTGGCGGGCTGAATGAGAGAAGTGATTGGTCATTTGGCACATGTAGGGTTTCCTGCTATTACTATATTGGTGAGACTGGCATCCAGAACCCAGTTCCAACACAGAAGCTGTTCATGCTTGGAACCTCTCTGTCTCCTAATAAACAAATCTTGCAGCTATAAGGGTGTTTGTGAGAGTAATTGTGTCCAGGACTTGACAACTGCTCACTTCTTCAGAAAGAGAAATGCCAGCTGAGAGTTCCCAGTATCACATTCCTGGGTTACCAGATTGATGCGGCTGGTATCCACCTTACACAGATTAAGTTAAAGGCAATACACGATGCCCCTAGATCTTCAGGCCTTTCTGGAACTCCTAAATTTTCATCAAGTTTTCTTAAAAAACAAAGCCACTATAGCAGAACCCTTGCATCTCCTGTTAGATAAAGGTGCTCAGCGGAAGCAGACTCACAAACATGAAGAAGCTTTTCTGGCTGTAAAGATGTTGTTGACTGTACTCATTCACTGTGGTGAACAGAGACCTCTTCCATTACATGTGATGGCTCAGCATTTGGAGTTGGGGCTGTCATCAGTCACATACTACCAGATGGTACAGGAGCACCAATTACTTTTTATTCTAGGACAATGACCTCAACTGAAAGGAACTATGCTCAGATTGATAAAGAGGCATTGGCTATTGTGGCAGGAGTTTATTATAATTATTTAAATAAAACCCATTTCTGTTACAATTTGGACTGGTTATTGCCTTAAACTAAGGGTCTAAAGGGAACTATCTCCATAAAACCGATAGCAGATCCACGCTATACCCCAACCTCTTGCTAGTTCTGCCTTTGTTGTTAATTCCCCAATCAAAGCAAAGGCAAGAAATTTATTTAATAAAGCTGTCTTGGGTTAACAACAGAACCTCCTCAACAATTACTGTAGGGAGTGGGGTGGGGGTGGTTATCAGGAAGCGTGGTAAGTACTTATGCATCTTGACTCTAAATGGCCCTTTTTTGGTCTTAAAGGTGCCACTGGACTCAAACTTTGTTCTGCTGCTTTAGACCAACATGGCTACCCCACCTGAATCTATTATTTAATATGGTGCTTGTTCCACTGAGTGACCTTGTGAAGCTGTGTTGTGTTTTGTGGAAAGTTACCTGTCATTATCAGAGCCAATAACCAAGCAGTAATTAAGATTCACTTTGAGAATCTATTGTGATCTGGGTAGGATGATACATGGGCAGCCTTCGAAAGTGCTAGACAAAATTGATGGAGAAAATCTTTAAGTCCCTAGAGGATCCTGAGCATTGTTCAAAGAGCAGACCATCTTTCATCTGAGGAAAAAGGAAATCATGTTACAGATTACGAATTTATTTCATATAACTTCTTCAATTCATGGAGTGCTAGTTCTAACCTGACCTCTAGTATTAGAAGATACCTTTGTTATCAAAGGAAGTGTTTTATCAGGTATGAGAAGCATGGGACTCATTAGCCCCTGTGCTTCATTTCACATTCTTGTGTTTATTCAATAAAATTGCAGATTTATAATTTTTTTCTTATTGAAACACACAGCACTGTAGTCTTCCATCAAGGTAAAGGCTGCTACTTTGAACTGAAGGTGCTTATTTTGCTTAGAAGTACAAATGATCAGAGAATCTAAAGTATATTTGAAAGGCTGTCTCTAAGGAACAGTTCATACAGTATGTACTGACTTAGAATAGATGCATATTGCAGTGGTATATATGGTGAAATGGTTGCTTTCTTGCTTTGCAGCAGGCTTAAGTTGCATGTAGTAAGCACTGAACTTTCTTCTAGACAAGTGGGGAAAGAAGCAGAGAGTAGATTGAGTCCAGATACAAATTATGCACTGTTGGCCTACACAATATAAACACCTATACCATACATTAGTTTGAATAGTAATACCTAGTAATATGTTGTAGTTGAAATTCATATGCCTGGGCCTGGAATATGGTCTCACCCTAGAAAAAGCTGGGAGACTCCATTGTACAGAGACAAATATGAGACTTTGCTGTGTCATAGTTAATGAGAAGGAATGGCAGATGGAGCACCAGTATTCCAAGTTCTGCAATTGTTTGTCTTGCACATATCTCAGAATGCCTATTATTCCAGAGAGCATCAGGTAAGACACAGAGGGAATAGTTATAGCTTTTTATGAACAGAATCAGATATGAGTTTTGACAGTGTTGCAAAGATGAGCAGTGCCAGCCCTTCATTCAGGAGCCCGGGGCTTTGATAGCTATGGCATACAGGGGAGCAACAAGTATAGTTTTCCATGGGGTAAAACAACCACTCAGGCCCTTTTTTTAATCAAGGAGAATGAAGGATTTAATTAGCTGGCCCACGTGTCAGGCTGCTAGACCACAATGAGAAGTTCACCCCTCCAACTTTATCCCATAGTTTTCCTTTCACAGATAGGATCTATTCTTCTCTGCCACCAGTAGGCATTTATTTATTTAGCTAATTTATAGACTGCCTTTCTCACTGAGACTCAAGCGGGTTTCAGGGGTACAGAAACTTGGGGAAAACAATTATACAGTGGTGGTGGCGGAAAGCACCAGCAGAACAAAAAGGAAAAAAAATGCCGAGTGATGGTTGATTGATTTATTATTATACAATTTATTATTATACAATTGCTGTGCAGGCTTCATTGGGTAGAATCTATAAAAACATAGTTTTCCATTTAATACAAGTAATACAGATAATCGAATGTCCCCTTAATAAAAATATTACAAAAGTATTAAAAATAATATTAATTAGAATTAATATTAATTTAAAAGGCAGGACCAAAATTAGTTCAAAAATTGATACAAATTAGTCTATATACAATATAAGATGAATAAACTACACATTGGATATGAAACAAGACAATAAAAATATATAATCTCTGAAGCAAATACTGGGTCCATGTTTCCCCCCATAAAATGCTGGAGCCAAAGGTACACCAACTGTCCTGTGAATTATGGTGCTCCTATGTTCTTTTATACACATTTTTAAATGAATAACACAATAGGACTAAAGGAACAAAACTGAATGACAACACGAACAACAATGTGAACACACAGTATAATATATACAATGAACATTGCAAATGACTACTGCAATAGAATTAGGTATACAAAATTGAATGCCAATATCTCCTTTACTTAATCCAACAGCTCTATAACCATCCCTCCATCCGAGTTAGATGCGGAGAGTTAGGACAGCTATTGGAGTCTTTCATCCTAGACAAAGGAGTCAAGCAGGGATGTTTACTTGCACCCCTGTTGTTCAATTTATATATAAATGACCTCAGACCCTGTATCCTGAAGGAAGCATGTCATCTTCCACATTTATCCAAGCACAAAGTTCCAATCCTTCGATACGCTGATGATGCAGTGATAATGTCTAGATCAATAATGGGCCTCTGCAAGCTGATAAAAAAATTCAAACTTTACTGTTATCATGAAGGCTTGTCCATCAATGTGGTGAAATTCAAGGTCATCCTATTCACCAAAAGGAAAAAGGGGAAAATCTTCAAATGGGACATAGCAGGCCAACCTATGGAACAGGCCAATCAATTTAAATATATGGGAATCCACTTTGAAGCATCTCTTACATGGAGAACACACTTAGATCTAGCAAGGAACACATCTTTGAGAGTAGGAAAGACAATTGTAAAATACTTCTACTAATCAGGAGGCCAATTTGTCCCCTCTGCCTTAAAGGTATTGAATGCTAAATCAATTCCTGTATGGTGTGAAAATCGGATTCAGGCCACTTCTGAAAAAATGGATTCCATCCAGTATGACTTTTTCTAATGCTTACAGGCTACTCCTAGATGTGTCTCGGGCATAGCATTGAGAGTGGAACTATGTGAATTATCAATGGAAGCTAGGGCTTGGATAAAGGCATTTTTCTTTAAAGCAAAGGTTTTAAAATCTGAAGGAGGATCTACTCTACTTGGCTTATCCAGGCAGATACACATTACAGCCAATGGGATCAACTATTGGAAAAGAAAATGAAATGCCTAGGAATAACAAATGATATGATTAAAAATACAGAAACTAAAGAGATTAGAAGACAAATTGGCTGTTAGACCGGTGCTTGCACACAAGCAAGCGCAGGCAGTTGCCCACCCCCCACACATCCTTGAATGAAGCACGGGGGAAGGGTAAGCCTATGGGAGGTCAGCGCGGGAGCGCTGACCTATCAGGAGGGACATGCCAGCTAAAGCTAGCGGCGGCAGCCATTCCCTCAGTCAGTCAGGACAGAGAAGAGCTTCGGGGAAGAGCTTGGGAGTGGAGCAGCGCAGGAACCACAGGACGCCACAGTCTTCGACAGTATGCCTCCTAAGAAGGTATCGCAGAAGAAGGGCGGGCGGGCCAAGGCGCCACCCAAGCGGGTGCCACCGGCCATCTCATCCTCAGAGGATGAGGGTGGCCCCTCCCTTCAAGATCTGGCAGCAAAAATCGCTTCTTTGGAGCAGGCCCGGGCGATGAAGCGCAAAAGGGCTGAGGCGGCGACCCAGCAGGCTGCTGTCACGCCCAAGCGTACTAGAGCTGCAGCCCGGAAGCAAGAGTTACGGGCCTTGTTCGCGCGGCTGGCACAGCTGCACGAGTCAGAGGATGAAGGGGACGACCGGCAAGCACCTGATGCCCAAGTGGAGGCGAGGACACAGTCTGCAACACCGACAGGTGAGTTGGTGGCATCCCGGGGGGGGGTGAACCTGGTGAGGGTGGACAAGACCAGGGAGGTCTAGCCACGACTGACGCTCCCCCGCAGCCAGGGGGAGGTGGGCACGAGGTCACGCAGGGATTGTCCAGGCCCACAACTGTGGGGGAGGTGACTGGCTCTCCGCCAGGTGGGCCTGGGATGGCAGGGACAAGTCAGGTGTGGCGTGGGCCGTCACAGCAACAGGAGTTAGGGCAAGCAGTGGAACAGCATCCCTACGGCCAGGCACAGGGAGCAAGGGGTCACGTTCCCTCATGGAGCGGGGCACCTTTTCACCAGGCAATAGTGGGGGAGGGAGCAGTCGCCGAGGGTGGAGGCCAGCCCCCTTCATGGGGGGGGGGCAACCATAACCCAGCGGCGGACCTCCTGCACGTGTATATGGAGCGTTCTCTCCCATTGGGTGATCACTTGCTTCAGGCAACGAAAGCTAAGATCTGGCGAGGTGAGTATGTCGAGATGTTCACGTTGCTGTTCAGGGATGTGGAGGTGAAGGCCAGTGTCAGGGATGATCCCAGGGAGCTAGAGAAGATTAAGCGGATGCAGGTGGACAAGAACTTTGACAACTGGCTATCGGCATACACTGTATATATGGGGGTGGTCTTGCAGGCCTACCCGGATCGGGGGTCGGCGCTGGTGAAGTATCAGGACCTGATACACCGTGCCTATAAGGAATACAATGGGGCTGCCTGGCTGCGCTATGATGAATTATTCCGGGCACGGGCGGCTCTTGATCCAACCCTGCCATGGGACCGGGAACATCAGCAGCTGTGGTCCCAATGCATGGAGCCGGCCGGGGCCATTGCCGGCAGGTATGCCGATAGTGGACACATGGTGGCCCGCTCACAGGTGGAATTAGGGCGAGGAAGTGGTAACAAACAGTGGGTTCAACCCCGCCTCGTCTGTTGGGATTTCAACACCTCGGGGTGTCAGCGGAGGCAGTGTAAGTATCGACACACCTGCAGCGCTTGTGGGGGCTTTCACTCTGCATCAGCCTGTCGGAGGGGCAACGGGGGTCGGGCCGGACCTGCAAGCGGTGGGAGTGCCAAGAGGCCACAGGACGGGGCTGTCGGCAAGGGCGCACAGTCCAATTAGGCTGGCGGTCTTACGGGAGTGGCTGCGGGGGTATCCCCGCAGGAGGGAAGCGGCATTCCTGGAGGAAGGGTTCCGGGAGGGTTTCCGCATTCCTTTTAATGGCGAACGGGCACATTTCATGGCTAAGAATTTGAAATCAGTGGTGGGTTTGGAAACTATTGTACGGCAAAAAATTCAGAAGGAGGTGCAGGAAGGCCGTGTGGCAGGCCCCTTTACCGAGCTGCCTATGCCCACACTCCGCATTTCACCATTGGGCGTAGTCCCAAAAAAGTCGCCGGGTGAGTACCGGCTCATTCATCATTTATCCTACCCACGGGGAGGTCTGTCAATGCGGGGATCCCGGGGGAACTTGCCACAGTGCATTATGCGTCCTTTGACAGCGCTGTGCGAATGGTAGCCAGCAGGGGAAAAGGGGCGCTCCTGGGAAAATGCGACATCAAATCAGCGTTCCGCCTGTTGCCAATCTATCCAGGGGATTTTGACCTGTTGGGCTTTAGTTTCGATGGCTATTACTACTACGATATGGCCTTACCCATGGGCTGTGCCATATCTTGCTCAGCCTTTGAGACGTTCAGCTCATTTTTGGAATGGGCAGTGCAGCAAAGGATGGGGGCTGAGGGGGTTACGCACTATCTGGATGATTTTTTGTTTGTAGGGGGGGCAGGGACTAATGCATGTCAGAGGTACATGGATATTTTTCAGGACATGGCGGCGGAGTTAGGAGTACCGTTGGCACACGAAAAAACTGAGGGGCCAGTCACCAGTCTGACCTATCTGGGAATTTTGATCGACACCAAGAAACAGCTCTGTGCCCTGCCTATGGATAAGGTGTCTGGGCTGGTAACCTTACTGGAACAAGCATGCTCTCGAAAAAGCCTAACCTTACGGGAGTGGCAAGTGCTGCTGGGCCACCTGAATTTTGCATGCCGGGTAGTAGCTCCCGGACGGGCCTTTGTCCGGCGGATTTGTGACTCGCTGAAGGGAGTCTCTCTCCCTCACCACCGGACACGAGTCTCAGGTGGGATTAAGGCAGACCTGTACATGTGGCTGGAGTTTCTTAGGGGATTTAACGGGGTGTCCTTTTGGCGCAGCTCCATGCTCTTGGAAGCAGCGTTACAGATCTCGTCGGACGCCTCAGGCAGCATGGGGTTTGGGGTATTTTTCCTGGGTAGCTGGTGTGCCCAACGCTGGCCCAGGGGCTGGGCCGAGGCAGGCATTACACGGGATCTCACCTTTTTGGAATTCTTCCCCATGGTGGTAGCGGTGCACCTGTGGCATGACCAGTTAAGGGACAAGGTAGTAAAGTTTTGGTGTGACAACCTGGCAGTGGTGCAGATTGTCAATAACCTGACAGCGAAATCCCCCATGGTTATGAGGCTGGTGCGGGCATTTGTGCTACGGTGCTTGCAATATAATATCCTGTTTGTGGCGGAGCACATTCCGGGGATACACAACAACATTGCTGATGCGCTGTCTCGTTTTCAGGAAGTAAGGTTCCGGGAGCTGGCCCCCAGGGCAAAACGGGAGTCGGAGCCTATGCCAGTGGCCTTGTGGAACCTTGGCAATGTGAGGTCAAGAGGGCAGTTGAGGCATCATTAGCACCAGGTACGAGGACAGCGTACAAGGGGCACCTGGAGATCTTCCGCAGGTTCCGGATGGATGCGGGGCACCAGCAGCTCTGGCCAGTGCCAATTGAACACCTGCTTCAGTTTGCAGTTGCCCTGAAGGCAAGGGGCCTGGCAGTCAGCACCATTAAAGGGTACATGGCTGCAGTAGCTTTCCAGGCAAAGGCACAGGGGTTTGTGGATCCCACAAGGGATTTCAGGCTACGCCGCATGATGGAGGGATGGCTTAGGGAGGCTCCACCGGCCCCTGATACAAGAAAACCTTTTACCCTAGTTATTATCAGGAGATTGGTCGGCCTCTTTCCGGGCATATGCTCTTCACCGTGGGAGGCAGTTTTGTTTCAGGTGGCCACCCTGGTGGCATTCTTTGGGGCATTTCGGATAAGTGAGCTGCTTGTCAGGTCCCGGTGGGATGGTAGGAACAGGGCCTTGCTCGTAACAGATGTGAGAATAGGAGTGGCTGAAATGTCACTGAGAGTACGAAGGTCTAAGACGGACCAGATGGGTGTAGGGCAGCTCATTACTCTCCACAGGAACCCGGAGACGGCGTTGTGTCCAGTACAGGGGATGGTGCAATGGATGGCGCTGGCGGGGCAACGGATGGGGCCACTTTTTCAGCATGAAAGTGGACTACCCTTGACCCAATATCAATTTTGGTCTGTGCTGCGCCGGGCTCTGGAGCAGGCGGGCCTAGCTGGGAGTCACTTCGGTACCCACTCGTTTCGCATCGGGGCGGCCTCAACTGCTATGGAATTGGGACTGGGCCCATCCGAGATCCAGCGCTTGGGACGTTGACATTCCCAAGCTTACAAGGGATACGTACGCAGGCGCTGATGCCTAATGGTGTGTCTCATTGCAGGGCATGGCGCAAGGACTCGGAACATCGGCATTTTGATTTGCGGGCACTCCATCATATATTGGGCAGGCAGGAGGGCTGGCTGCTCTCGCATGGGTTCCCAACTGGGTATTGGGAACAGAGCCTCTGTGGAATGGCTGGGGATGAGGGGGATGCGGTGGGGCCAGCTGCTCCCCCTTATGCATAGTCGCAGGTCGACGACAGTGCCCCCACGAGTCGTGATTGTGCACCTGGGCGAGAATGACCTGGGCTCCAGGTCAATGGTTTCTCTGTTGGCAGAGATGTTGAGGGACCTGGAGACTCTCGAGCAATGGTTTCCTGACACCATATGGGTATGGTCTAATATGTTGCCACGGAGGGTCTGGCGGGGTGTCTTTAGCCCGCACAGGGTAGACAAGGCTTGGCGGTGGATGAACAATGTTATTGGGAGAGCGATGGCGGCTAGGGGCGGGTCCACGATACCACACCCAGATATTAGGTTCCAGTGCTCACATCTCTTTCGGCCGGACGGGGTTCACCTATCCGCCACTGGTATAGATATTTTCTTAGCTGATCTGCAGAAGGGTCTGGCGGACCTGGTGACTTTTGGTTGGCGGGAGGGGTGTTAAGCCAAGGCTAACCCCCTCTGTGGCGGGAAAGCACGGGTTGAGGGGGTGGATTGGAGATGGCAAGCACCCTGAGTGATCAGTGATGGGGGGTCCTCGAACTTGGCACCTAAGGGCTTGACAGTCCGGGAGCCTCAGAGGGGTGCCCCCCGGGGGGTGGGGGAGCACATGGCGAGCCTTAAGGCTTAGCAGTCATGGCGAGGATGTGCTCCTCTGTCCCCTCTTGGCATCTTGAGTGCAAGCTGGGAGAGGTTGGGGTCCAGAAGGATTCCGGACCTGGCTCTGAGCTAGGGTGGCTTTGCCCTGTTAGGAGACCTGCCACGCAGGCACAATACAACCCGTGCTTAAATTGAACAATGATGCAGATCATCTTGTACGTAAATAAAGTCCCAGTTATAACCCATAAGTGTGTTGTGTTTCATTCGAGGGGTGGGTGGGCAAGACCGGTGCTTGCACACAAGCAAGCGCAGGCAGTTGCCCACCCCCCACACATCCTTGAATGAAGCACGGGGGAAGGGTAAGCCTATGGGAGGTCAGCGTGGGAGTGCTGACCTATCAGGAGGGACATGCCAGCTAAAGCTAGCGGCGGCAGCCATTCCCTCAGTCAGGACAGAGAAGAGCTTCCCACCCGCCCGCCCTCAGTTTGGAACCATGTGGGAGTAGCCAGTCGCCAGTTTGGGGCTGAGCAGGAATTTTTGGGTCTCCTCAGATTGGCCGCGAGGGGACTCTTTTTCGCCTGCTTCACATGGTCCATGGAGGGTTGTGGCATGCCCGGCCTGGTGATCTGGTTAGGCCCTGCTGGGACGGGAAAGCACGGGTTGAGGGGGTGGATTGGAGATGGCAAGCACCCTGTGTGATCAGTGATGGGGGGATCCTCGAACTTGGCACCTAAGGGCTTGACAGTCCGGGAGCCTCAGAGGGGTGCCCCCCCCGGGGGCGTGGGGGAGCACATGGCGAGCCTTAAGGCTTAGCAGTCATGGCGAGGATGTGCTCCTCTGTCCCCTCTTGGCATCTTGAGTGCAAGCTGGGAGAGGTTGGGGTCCAGAAGGATTCCGGACCTGGCTCTGAGCTAGGGTGGCTTTGCCCTATTAGGAGACCTGCCACGCAGGCACAATACAACCCGTGCTTAAATTGAACAATGATGCAGATCATCTTGTACGTAAATAAAGTCCCAGTTATAACCCATAAGTGTGTTGTGTTTCATTCGAGGGGTGGGTGGGCAACAAGTACATCTGTTAGGGTGCGCAGGGTATGTTTGACACTTGGTTTGGGGATTGACCTCCCAATGCAACTGCCGAAATATTTTTTTCAATTGACAGTCCTGAAACTAAGAAGAACTTTTACATTGGCAAGACTGAACGTTCTCCCCTCGGCAGTTTTGAAAGGCAGGTATAATAAAGTATCATACTATAATAGAACATGCAGATGCTCAAATCATACAATTGAAACCATTGAACATATGATTATGGAGTGCCCTATATTCGATGAGTTGAGGGCTAATTTAGTCATCTCTTTACTTAAAGATATGGAACTGCTAAATGTGCGAGGCCAGGTGTCACAGCTACTATTAGATACCAATGATCATGTCACCCTCTCAGTGGCAAAATTCATAGGTGCAATAATCAAACATAAGAGAAATAATACTGATTAAGGTCTTTTAAAATATTTTCTTTGGTTCTAATTTCTGCTTAAGGTGATAACCGTATGAGCAGTACTAGATAGGTAGAACTGAATGTCAATACCATTGCACTAGGATAAGGAATCCAAACAAAAAGACATTGTGAACAGGAAACTGGCCAGGCTAGCAATGCAGAGTGTCAGACAGTAAAGGTACAAAGCAATGCTGTATCAATTCCCCACTGCCATGTGAAGGCACTTTTCTAGACCATTCTGTCCCACTACAAATCAATTCCATGACAAGAATGCCCTCCTGAACATTTCTGTTTGGCTCATTTTGTGGAATCATAGGAGCCTTCCTCCTCAGGCAGAGTGTTCCTCAAGATGGGCACCACTACAGAGAATGTATGTGAGTTGGTGGGTGTTGATCTTACCAGCTTGCACAGAGGAACCATCAAAAGGTTCTGTTTAGATGACTGAGCTGCTATGGCAGAGCATAGTAGGAAAAGTGGTCCTACAGATATATGAGCCTTGGCCATGAAGGGCCTTGTAGACATAATAATTGAGCCTGGTAACTGATTGGTAGCCATGGTACAATTACAAAATGGCTGTGACATGTATGTTGTGCCTGACACCCACTAGTAATTGGACTGCTGCATTCTATACCAACTGGAGTTTCCAAGCTGACTTCAAGCAAAGACCTGTGTAGAGTACATTACAGTAGTCTGCCCCAAGGTAACCATGGGATGTATCCATATGGCTAAAGCAGCCAACAAAAAGTAGGGGGCCAATTGCTGGAGTAAATAAAGTTGATAGGATACTTTTTTTTTGCAGCTGCACTGGCTTGCTTCTCCAGTAGTTATACTGGATCCAGTATAACCCCAACTGTATCAGAGAGTGTCAGCTGGACCCCATCAAAAGTGAAGCATGCAAAATGTGGTGTTTTGGGGTGTTACAATGGTAGTGAAAAGTTAGCAGGGTAACAATAAGCATAAAACATAAACTGGCAGTGGTAGAGATTTAAAGGGAAGAATAATGAATTATGCAGGATGCAAAAATCCTGCCCATTGGAAGCACTGCTCCAAGCCTCTCTGGTTTCTTTTTGTCTTATGAACCTCAGTTTCTGCTTTATTAGGTGACTATTTGGAGACTTCAGTGGAGGTCACAATGAGAAAGAAGCTAGGGCATATCAAATATAACCCCACAGAGAGTTATACCTCTCATGTATTTTTTCCTCTGCTGTTATCTAGAAGAGCTTGCATTTGACAAAGATCTGAATATAATGAGGACTATTTAAAGCACTCTACCTTGTTAACAATTCTGTTTCCTTTGCAAAATCTTGCACATACTTCTTTATTGATGTCATACTGGGAAGCCTCTGAGCCACATTCATATACTCTCAGGACCATTTTAATTTCAACAGCTGCGACAGGTTAAAAGAAAGGTATAAAGGAAAAGGACAGCTATTCCTACATGTGATTCCAAGGCATCATTTAGGAAAGACAACTAGCTGCAGACTACATTTCTGAGTGAATATTCTGAGTATGAAAATTGTTTTGTTGGTGGGGGAAATGTTCACACATCCCCAGTAAACCACTCACTCCAATTATTAAAGGGTTAAACCAATTATGTATTTTCTTTATAAATGAGGTGATTGTCTTTAAATAAACAAAGTAACACCTAGAAGACATACCCAAAAATAAAATATGAACACAAAGCTAATCTATGGCGTTCTGCCCTACATTAAGCCAATAATCTTTCTGTACTTGCTTCTCTTCAGTCTTTTCTTTTCAGCCAATCACCTTCAATCCTGAACATACAACTTGTCCTTGAACCTTTGACCATTGACTGTTCAGATGCGTCAATCATATTCACCCACCTGGCATCTTTAGCAGATTTTTTTGGCCTACAGCAGTTCTCCAGCTCACTGTATAAAGCTATAGCAATTTATGCAATGTAGCATTTCATTACATCCCATATATTATCTTTGTGGTGCTGTGGTTACCTTACAGCCATCACCTTCCCATTGCTGTGAGGTTCCTAAATAAATAATAAATCAATCAATCAGCAAGCGTAGAAGTGGATAGTATGACTGGAAGGAGAAAGAAGTCAGTAAATGGTAGAATCTCAGGACATGTAAATTCTGAAGGGGTTACTTGCTGCAGTGATGAAACCAGTACTTCTCTATGAGAAATAATAATCTCATTTTGGATTAAATTTAATAACAATCACACCAAGTTCAAGAACCATAAAGCTAAGGTATTATTAAATGAAGAACTATTGACAAGGTGATTGACCGTTGTTGCAGAAAATATTTTGGGTACTTGGCATGCTGATGACCTTAAGAGACTAAGTAAGATTTCTCCACTGTTACTCCATGAATTAGGGCCCCAGAGGCATTATGCTTTCTACCTAGTATTTTCCACATGAGATTTTATAGTGGAAAGTGCTTGAGAAGGAGTGTGTATGTGTACTATAGGGCTAATTGGCTATTTTTAAAAATTAGGTGTTATCATAACTTGAGGGTGAAGGGAGGAGAATAGGGTATTATTGAATACCCTGGGAATTACATTTTGAAAATCAAAGGTGCAGCTTTGGAGTACTTTGGAGAGATTATGGATGTCCTTTGAGCCAAACTTTGGCATCTCTAACATGCAATCCTATACAGAGTTACTCCAATCTAAGCTCATTGATTAACTGTGCATACTAGAGCTAGATCTGTTTGGCACTTCTGGATGCAAAGAGATAAGTACTGAATGCTCAGCTTCAGTATACCAAGGTCAGGATGCCAAACATAGTTATGGGAAACAGCAGAAATATCAGTATTTGTTACCCCAGATGTGATATTTTTAGTGAACATTTCAAGAAAAGGGCCAAGGGAGATGGCAGAAAAATAGAAATATGTGCAAAATTCACTCACAGCACAGCATGAAGAACCACATATTTAATGTGCAAAATGGTAGCATGGGGATACGGGGCATGATGTTCAGAAATGTAATGCAGACAGTACTGTCACAGCATTAATTTACCAAAACTGCATACTAGATATTCAGCTATATCATCAATAAGGAGACAGGAAATACTTCAATGACAAGCAAAGGACCTCCAAATCTTTACAGGGGGCATCTCATTCTCCTGCCCCACAATTTTCTCTGCCCTGAAAGCCCCTTTCCTGCTTCCTTCTGTCCTTCCGGTCCACCAGACAACCTTCATTCATCTCCCCCTGTCTTCAGCTTTCTCTCCTTCTGTCCCCCTGGCAGCCTCTCCCTGGGAAAACTCCATGCAGTCCTGGCCATTGGGTGGGGCCCAGTTGTATGGTGGTAAACTCACAAGAATTTATGGGGGCACCTCACTTTCCTTTGTATCCCACTTCCCACACTATGTCCTCCTTACAACCCCATAACCCCATTTCACCTTGCTTCCTTCTCTCCATCCTACTCACCACCAATCTGCCTCTCCACCTTCATCTATATTTATTATTTCTTTGCTTCTTTTATACCCTGCCCCAAACTGTTTACATCATTTTGCTCTCCTCCATTTTATCTTCATAACAACCCTGTGAGGTAGATGTGAGATGGGTAAAGATCCTGCCTCTTTCTAAAAAACACCAATCCCTTTGAGTCATGTTTGTGGGCATAGCAGCAGCCAATCAGAATCCCTGGAAGGGTTAGAGGAGCCAGATGAAGAGAAGAAGAAGAGATTGGATTTATACCCCACCCTTCACTTGGAGTCTCAGAGCAGCTCACAAGCTCCTTTCCCTTCTCCTCCCCATAGCAGACACCCTGTGAGTTAGGTGGGGCTAAGAGAGCTCTTTCTAAAACTGCTCTTTCAAGAACAGCTCTGACCGAACTATGGCTTGCCCAAGGTCATCCAGCAGCTGCAAGTGGGGGAATCAAACCTGGTTCTCCCAGATTAGGGTCTGCACACTTAACCACAAAACCAAACTGTAGGGGGGAACAAGAGACAAAAAAGCTCTTACCTGTGGCAGATAGGATCTGAACCTTCAGAGAAAGCAAGACTAGAGGAATCCTGTCTCAGAGTTTGCCTTGTATGTAAGCAGGTTAAACTAGTGAATGTGTGGAGACAGGGTTTGCATCTCCAGAATTTTGGCTGGGAAAGAACCTATCTCAGGAGACTTTGGATGTCTCAGTACTTATCTTCTGTGATTGTTAAGTATGCAACTCAACAAGGCAGTGATTCAGCTTTATTTGTAACGGCAGCAAGACCATCAGACAACAATGACAACAAGTGGAGCACAGCTCCCTTTTTAAATAATCCGGGCTGTCAAAGCCACGCCCGTTGAGAAGTTAACAACCAAAACCAAAAACAGAGTTAAAGACTAATGAAGTCTGTTCCCTCCACAAACATATTTACAACAGTGATTGGTTCCTTTAAACAGTTCCATACGAACGACCAATAGGAATGTTATAGGTGACGATCCATTCCTTGCATCAAGCTTAGAATGGAAAAGAATAGGCTCAGTTCCATAGTTAGAACATAACAGTGATAAAGTTGGCTAGTTTGAGGAAGAGACTGAAGTTGCCTCAAAGCACCTATTTCTGGGGGAAATCAGTGCAAGATCTATGGTTTTTGAGAAGAACTCATTTACCCTGTGAGAATCCTGGCTGCTGACTGCTCTCTGTATTGTTAAATTGTCAACTATAACCTTACAAATGAACAGGTCTAGCAAGACTGTGTATCACCTGTAAATAGTTTCTGTTCTCTTTTCTGAACCACATTATTCCCGTATCCCTAGGAGTAAATAAAAGTTGCAGTTCTTTTTCTGTTTTCCTCACAGATGCTGAACTTATTTTATTCAGAAGTCTGTCAGCAGAGTGTTGGGGTACAGTGTCGAGATTTACATCATACTACCTTTGTTTAAAAATCATTTTGAACACTCCAATAGGCTGATAATGTGCAACTGGCCCAAAGTCTCCAGTGTACTTCTGTGGCAGAGTGAAGAGTCAAAACTGGGGCTGATTTCCCACTACAACTGCCTCGGTGTTGTGCCGCCGTTTGCCCCAACACTATCGGTCAATTTCACACCCGAAGCTACGGGGCTGCATTTGACCTGCGGCTTTGCCCGATTTCCCCTGCAGTTTCGTGATCCTCAAAAAACAGGATCACGAAACTGCGAGGGAAATCGGGTGAAGCCGTGGGTGAAAATGCAGCCCCGCGGCTTCGGGTGTGAAATTGACTGATAGTGTCAGGGCAAATGGCGGTGCAACACCGAGGCAGCTGTAGTGGGAAATCAGCCTGGGTCTCTCAGATCCTAGTCCAAAACTCTCACCAAAATCCTAATCATTATACACCACTAGCTTTTGTGTGGTAGCTAAGAGCCAGTTTGGTGTAGTGGTTACATGCACAGACTCTAATCTGGGAAAACCAGGTTTGATCACCCACTCGTCCACTGGCACCTGCTGGATGACCTTTGGCAAGCCATAGCCAATCTTCTGGCACAGCTGTTCTTGAAAAAGTTCTGTCAGAGTTCTCTCAGCCCACCTACCTCATAGGGTATCAGTTGTGGGGAGGGAAGAGAAAGGAGTTTGTAAGCTGCTCTGAGATTCCTTTGGGTAGTGAAAGGTGGGGTATAAATCCAATCTCTTCTTCTTGTCTCTTTAGCTGCTGTTAAACAATAGCCAGCAGCTGGGACTGGGTGAGTCATGCATGTAATGTGATATCAAGTTATACCAGTGGTTGCTGCCGGCTTTGACCCCATGAGTCCTCTCTCAAAGGCCTACACAGCCCAGAAAAGGAGCCTGCTCCTCCCCATACCTTCTTCTAGAAGAAACCAAGGCTTGAATACTGGCAGTACTGTTGTGGTTGCCTAGCAACAGCCACTGAGGACATACATTTCTTAAAGCTATAGCTGCTGCTTCTATTATTTGGGGTGTTTTTCACCCCCAATGTAGGGTGTTTTTTTTAAGATTTCAGTTTTTTCTGCAAACCTGTTTTTTTTTTGTGAAGTTTGTAGAAAGATCTGTCTTGTCTGTTCATGTCTCCAGTTTTTGGATTTAAGTATCCACAGATTTTGCCATGTTGAGAATTAGATATATTGATAATAATAGCTGTGGCAAACTTTTTCCAGAATAATATATGCAGTAGAAATGCTGTGGCAAAGAATATTTGTTTCTCCCAGAACTAATGTTGATCCCTCCCCAGCTCCAGTCCAGTTTACCACAGGAAAGCCATTGCTCTGCCTTAATCTCTACTATTGGTTTATCAGATACGATTCCCTGGAAATGAAGCTTGTTGGGTGCTAGTAGAGAAGGTGGCGTTTTTTACATGAGATTGAACCCAGAATGTGTAATGAACTGATAGGGTTTAAAAGTGCAGAGGTTTTTCCTGGAAATTATTAAACTCAATTTTGAATATCTGCTTAAAATTAAAACAATATTAAAAATGATTGCCAAATCTCTCATTCTGCACTACTCTATCACAGTCTATGTTGCATATGAGTTTAAGGGGGCATTTTAACTGAAGCCTCTTTCTTCTACACTTGGCAAAGCTAATAAAACTAATAAGCCACCTCCAGAGTGAGCTGCTAGTGGATCATTAACCAGAGATTTGTTGCCTTGGATACCAAGTCAGGTAGATACCTTTTTTTAAAAAAAGAACAAACCCAGCATTTTAACTGAGTGTTTGGAACACAGGAGCAACATACTTTTTCTGTGAGAAGTTTCCTGTATTAGTGGTTAAATTGCTGTAGAAGGACAAACTTTTGATTTTTTTTTTTTGCTTTATATTAACTAATGTAACATAAACATGCAGAAGGCATTTTATGAAATTTCTAAGCATTTATGACAATACCTGTATAAGTTTCCAGAGTTGTGCCAATGAAACAAGCAGTGTTCCCTCTAAGCTGAGTTAGTGTGAGCTAGCTCACAGTTTTTTAGCCTCCGGCTCACACATTTTTGTCTTAGCTCAGGAAGGATGGCTCCAGAGCAAACTAATTTCTACAGCAGCCAAATTGCTTGCTCACAACTTTAATGCCAGTAGCTCACAAAGTAGAATTTTTGCTCACAAGACTCCACAGCTTAGAGGGAGCATTGGAGACAAGTATTTGATTTTAGTGTATATGTAAAATCAATGACTTGATGGTATTTAATCTTGTTCTGGACAAAGTTGGAAAATCCTTAGTAGTACCACTGTGTACCTGCCACTAGTCTCTTTTCATGATCTAAAGAAACCTGCATATTAAAGACAAATCAGAAAACTGTTAATGATGTATTTATATATTTATTTATAATATATGTATGCCTGCTTTTCTCCTGAGCATCTCAGGACTCAAGTTGGTTCTACGTGCCTTGGGGAAAGATGACCCAAGACATACAGATCCTGGGTCAGGCTCCTTCTGTAGTGTGGTTTAAACTGGGCTGCTGGCAGCCCTGTAACCAGGAATTTGGGGAGGGGGGTTGTTAGCCTGATTGCACATTATTATGAATAATAATGAGGGGAATATGATTGATTATTAATAGGCAAGCGGCTGCGAGAGCGAACACCTGTGTATACAGAGGTCAGCCTCGCCGGGTAACAGACCAGGAGACTTTGTAAGGTTGAAAAATAAAGTCTTTTACTGAAGTTCTTCATAAGCAAACAATACACAGTCTCACACACAATTACTCAGGTCTAGGAAGATACAGAGAGAGGTAAAGCACATTTGCATTAGCAGGTAAATTGTTGGTGGGCAATACTTACTGGTCCTGTTGTGCAGAGTGTTCCTCAGGAAAAATGGAGGGGAAGGAAACTAAGAAAAATGGGGAACCATGTGGCCTGGCCAGCAGGTAGCACATGGAAACTCAGGCTGCAGACCTAGAGTTTAAAGATGGAGGCAAGGGTTGGGGATAGCAAGCTGGACATAAGAGGGTCAAAGATTCGATAGGGGTCGGAGAGCAGAGAGAGAGCCAGTGGTCAGGCATCTCCTTATAAGCAGGAGGGTGGGGGTTGGTTCCAGCCTCTGATCCCACCTTCTGGTAAGTCCGTCCCTGAAAACACCCTATTGGTTGGAAGATGTAGGGGAGGTGTGTGGAGGTGTGCCTGAGGGATGGTCAATACTGAGAGCTAGAAACTTGCTCATGTATGACACCTAGTAGCAGCTAGGATGGGTCACCAGGCTGATTCCATTGTCTTCTTGATGGCATTAGCTAGGCTGCTGATGGCCATCAATTAGTTACCAGGCAACAATGAATAGACTCTGCCAGGTCTACGTGAGGTCTTGTAGGTGAGGGGGGAGGGAAAGAGGCTGCCTGCCTGATGTAGAAGGAACTCTCAATGGCAGTTTTGGAATTCCTAGTCCTTGTATTGTATTAAGGCATGGTGCTGTGTTTAGTGTATACTGGGTCTGTTCCATTTTCCTTCATGAGGAACAGGCTGGTAACCTATGCTGGGCGCTGGAGCTGCTGGAAAGGTCAGGAGAACATCTCTTGCGTGGGTGCAGTCTCTGCTGGCATCTTGGTGAGGTTACCATGTGGTTCAGTCCCTTATGCATATACTGGCACAGTTTATTATTTTATTACAGTCCATAAAGAGGCTCAAAAGCCTTGCAGGGCAACAGGGTGCCAGGGCACCAGAGAGCTCCAATTAAATGCCTCTGAGGAACTCAGAAGGAGGAGGAAAGAAAACAACCTGCCCACTGGCCACAAGACCTGACATGATCCACCGTCTGTCCAGCAGGCATCTTCTCCCCTCCCCCTCTACTCCATTGGCCTTGTGCAGCCAGGTGACTTTTCCTCACCAAAGGAGGGGGAGGATGAAAATGAGCATGGTGGAGAGAGCTGGGCCTATATGGAGCCATGCTAAAGTGCTTCTGAGCATGTACAGACTGTCTACTACCTAACACTGAGCAAGCAACATGGTGCCATGGACCTGCTGCTGAGAAGGTAGTCTGTGGGGTTCAGAGAGTGCCTCTGCATGGGTGCACAGTGCCTTCTCTTTCCTGGGGCAGGACTGATGATGGGGCACCCAAACACCCACACCATTGCCCACCAGTCTTTCAGGGCAAGGCCAACCCTGGAGGAAGAGCTCTACCCAGTGTACAGCCTGGCTCAGAGGCACCAGAATCCCACCCCATCTGGAGCAGTTACAGCCCCTTACCCTTCAGAAAAAGAACCTGCTGCTGTGGTGAGCTCAAGGTGGAGGAGTGCCCAGTCAAGGAGGGGGATAGAAGCCCATGGGGCAACTCTTCTTTGGCGATTGTCCTTGGGCCGGCAGCAGTTGCTTTTGCCTGGGCTAGCCTGATGTAGCAAACTTAAGCAAAAGTCCAGTGGCACCCTAAAGGCTAACAACATTTATTTCAGCATGAATTTTCATAATTTACAACATGCTTCATCAGAGTTACACCCTAAGTATGTTTTTTTCAATGGATTTAGAAGGCTGTATTTTGCCTATGATGGCGCTGATATAAATCTAGCCATATCTTCTTCCGCAAGAGGCCACTGAAGCTCTGGGGAAAGTGGGTGCCTGCACTTTTGGGGAGGTGGGCACGATGCAACTTCTTAGCAGAGCATTGGCACAGAGTTATGCTTTTGAAGATTTCAGAGCTTGCTGTGACCTCGGTGAGCTGTTGATCTGCAAGGGGGACTCTTTGCTGTATTTTTCCTGGTCTAGTATATGGGAATCTGTTTTGGTTTGGTGGGCATGTGCAAAATATAGTTAAACTCCATTGACCTTTCCCTCATTTCTTCCCATTTGCTTGTAATCCATCAGGCTGGGAACAAATCAACTGAGGCTTTGTTGGGCACACCAATGTAATTCACATTCTGCGATGGACTCTAAGCAGCTTGAAAATAGTACAAAGAAGAGGAATATGCATTTCAGTGTAGCACTCATGGATGTACCTTTTGAAATATGGGTGCACATTTGTACTCCTACTGCTTATAAAGCATATTACTATACTGATAGTATAGGAAAAGATAGGCTTAAGCAATGCATTTTAAAATTCAGATATGTGGCTTTGACTGGCATTAATTAATGGTCTTTTCAAATTATTCTGAAGGACATGTAACACTTAAAGCAAAGTAATATCCATCTATGCTAACTACCCTTGACATTAAAAATTTGAAATTTTAATGTTTGGTTATCATGATTAGAATACCTCGAGAACAAACTATTGACCTTGGTTGCCGACATATGCAGAATCTGAGGTTTCAGAGCTGGACACATTATTCACTTGTTATGCTGGAATTCAAGTGCTTGATGTCAGCACTGAATAGCAACATAAAGAAACACTCAACAGCTGCAGAGACTATAGGATAAAAAGATGACCTTCAACAAGATTGGACTAATTCAACTTCAGTTTAATAGATTCTTCTCCTCCTTGGCAATTGTAGGGACTCCATGTTTTATGGAATGATTCTTCCCTTTCTCTCCTCGCTCAAAAAATTATCCAAAGAAATGGAAAGGTCTTGTACACTATTTATGCAACTCTGAAAAGGCCTCTGCCATCTAGTCCTTACATATAAATTGCAGGGCTTCCTAGCACTGGTAGGTGATAAAACTCCTTTTAAAACCCTCCAGGAAAGATCTTCCAGTTTTCCAGGGCCACTTATTCCAATGCCCACCTATTTGTATGGTTCTGATTTTCCACAATTTGAATACATTTCCTTCAATCAAACTATTTAATTTGTTCGTAAATGATCTGGAACTGGGGATAAGCAGTGTAGTGCCGATATCTGCAGAGGTCACTAAATTATTCAGGATGCTGAAAACATGAACATGTTGTTGTTTTTTTGAAACAAATTTTTATTGGGATACATTCAACATTGTTAAACATCGTTACCAATACAATTTAAAAAAATTACATCCCATCTCCCCCCCCCAATAGGCTTCCAACACTGCTAATAACAAAAAAAAAAAGAATTAAAAGGTAATCAAGTTTAAACTTGTATCAATCGACAAACCAGGTAACACAATTCGAATATGTAAAAACCTGACTCTTTCAAACCTAGTTTCCAAAAGGTACAATACAATCTGATATTTGTTTCCTTTCTCATTCAATGTCAATACGAATCAAGATTGTACATTTTTCCCTTTCATTCTATATTCAATTTCCATGTAGAATTTCAGGCCTTCCCAGTCTTTTAGATATTGTTCTGCCATTTGCCCATTTAGTTTTTTTGTCATTTTGTCAATTTCAGCTAGAAACAGCAGTTTTCTTAACCAGTCTTGTATATCTGGCACCTTCTCCGCTTTCCATTGTTGAGCAAAGGCCATTCTCACCGATGTAATCATATACCATAATAATGTCCTTTTTTCTTGTGGAATTTTTTCCATTGTCAAACCTAAGAGAAGAAGCTCTGGACTTTTCCTAATAGGAATTTTTTATATCTTCTGCATCTCACAATGTACATTTGACCAGTATACCTTTGCTTTATCACATGACCACCACATATGGTAAAAAGAACCCTCTGTTTTTTTACATTTCCAACACTTATTACTCAAGTTCTTATCCATACTAATATTTGCAATCTTTTTTGGTGTCATATACCACCTGTACATCATCTTATAACAATTTTCTTTTACATTGACACAGGTTGACATTTTAAAAGCTTTTTTCCACAAAAATTCCCATGCTTCCATGAACATGTTGTATTAGATTGAACTATCTAGAACTACTTCAGCCCCTGCAGTTCTCTTTCTTAAGATGAAACTCCTCCCATCTCCTCATTTCTTGTTCTCTTTCAAACTCCGCCCCTAAGTTCGGGTAGCCAAGCACAGCCTAGCAGCTGGAAGGAGATGGGGGAGGTGGCAGTCTTCTGATTTGGGGTAGATGCAATCAGCATCCCTGGCACAATGATATTAATTCTGGCATGACCGGAAGCACCAAGTCATGCCAGAATGCTAGCTGACATGATGCCGTCACTTCTGGGTCACGCCAGAAGCAATGTCATCACACCAGGAATGCCAGTTGTGCCCCCCATTTCTCCCCTGGCATTTCCTCTTGCCACTCAGCTGGGTAGTGAAGGGCAACAGGACTTGGGAGTGGTAGATCCCCCACCCCATTGGGAAACTGGCTTCCCTACTCTCCTTTTACTGCTGCCTATATCTCTGTCTCCCATACATAGTATTACATCTTTCACAAATACAAATTCTGCAATCCTGAATACACTTACTAAGGAGCAACTTCCATTGAACTCAGTGGGATTTACTTCTAAGTCCACATGCTTGAGATTGCACTGTGAGAAATGTGTTCCAACTGTTTTAAGATGGAGGCTACTAGCTCATAGCCGACATAAAGATGTAGACTTACTGCTGGTCTGGGTTATTCTTTTAGGTCTCATACAGTGCATAACTATGCATGTTTACTGTGAAATAAATCCTGCTTTGCTCTGTGCGGGTTACTTCTACATAATTTGCATAGGACTGCAGTTTTAAACATTAGTATTGTCATCACATATGAGGGTTCTGTCCATTTGGTAAATAAATGCTATCTTTAAGCCAAGATAAATAAATGGAGCTCTTTGGAAAACATTTTCTAGTATTTCTATGGAGAAAAACCAATTTGCAGTTTTAAAAGCTGAACACAAATAATTCTAAAATTGATTTCATATGCAGAAGTGCCTTACTTCTTCTTGTTAAGTGATAGCCTCATATTTCTCAGCATGTTTTCTAGATAAAATCTACTCCAGTTAGGATCTTGAAAATATTTTTGTGTGTTCTTTGTGTGTGACCTTGGTGTAGGATTTGAAGGACATAGCTTATTTATCAGAAACAATTAAAACCTGCCATTAAAACTAACCAGATAACCACCAAATAATCATGAAGGCTTTAAAATCAAAGTGCAATTGCTCTTTGTGACAAATCTTTACGGTAGTATTGGAACTATGAACAGCATAGATCAGGTTCACAAAAAGCCTCCATGCAGTTCCTCTTAATCAGGGACTTCATGGCATCTTTTGCATCCTTTCTTACACTTCGCCATCAAACAAGAAGTTGTTGTGGCAGCCACCTTCCCTATACTATCAGCTGCCTATCCTCTATTCCTGCTCCATTTTACTAAGGCTATGGCAGCCAGGAGCCCCATTAAAATGGAGCAGGAATAAAGGATAATCAGCCACTGATTTACAACTGTTCTCCAGACTATAGAGATTAGTTTCCCTGGAGAAAATGGCAACTTCAGAAGGTGGACTCCATGGCATTACACCCTGATGAGATCCCTTCTGTCCCCAAACCCCACCCTTCCAAGGCTGTACCCCTGAATCTCCAGGAATTTCCCAGCCCAAAGTTGGAAACCCTAGACCAGTGCCTCCAGCCCTAGGTCACGAACTATGGAACTAGCAGTACTCACCTCCAAACTATGAACCTGATTTTTCAAGATATGTCTAATCTCCTCCAGGACAGGTTGAATTATCATTCTCAAGCAGCTTTGTCATAAACCAACAGTACCTTGGTCTTGTCTGGATTGATGGGGAGGGGCTGTGGCTCAATGGTAGAGCATCTGCTTGACATGCAGAAGGTTCCCTGGCATCTGTAGTTTAAAATTAACAGATATTAGGTGATGTGAAATATCTCCATATGAGACCCTTGAGAGTACCTGCCAGTCTGAGTAGACAGCTCTGACCTTGAAGGAACTTGATGGTCTGATTCTGTGTAAGGCAGCTTTACGAGTTTCAATTTATTGACCTTCCTCCATCCCATTACAGTCTCCAAGCATTTGTGCAGAATTTCCACAAACTAATCTTACTCAGCTGCTAGGGTTAGAACATATTTGTAATATCTGAACAGCTGGCTTGCAAAATTTTCAGTTTGTATCTTCTTTCTGACACTACAGTTATATTTTTTAGGTACTTCACCTATATGTATTTTATAAAATACTACCACATTGACAGTAAAATTTCAGGGCAGGGTTGGGTGCAGCATTTTGGAAAGGCTCTGGTAACCCTCTGTTACTGTCAGATCCCCTCTCATATTTGTTGTTCCATCTCCTCTCTTAAGTGCAGAGGACATACTTCCCCTTACTTCCTCCCCAGTATCATAAGACACCAGGTTGCTGAACACAAAGAAGATCTAGTTTGGGTTATCTAGGATAGTGGTTTCCAACCTTTTTGGTATAGGTAAAGGTAAAGGTTCCCTTGCTCGAAAGCCAGTCGAATCCGACTCTAGGGTTGCGGTGCTCATCTCCGTTTCAAAGCCGAAGAGCCAGCGCTGTCCGAAGATGTTTCCGTGGTCATGTGGCCGGCATGACTAAACACCAAGGCGCACGGAACGCTGTTACCTTCCCACCGAAGTGGTACCTATTTATCTACTTGCAATTTCTTGCTTTCGAACTGCTAGGTTGGCAGGAGCTGGAACCAGAGACGGGAGCTCACTCCGTCTTGCGGCACCTGGGTCTTGAACTGCTGAACTACTGACCTTCCACAGCCTGCAGTTCAGCGTCTTAACCACTTGAGCCACCGCAGCTTCTCTTTTTGGTATGGTGACCCACAAATTCAAATTAAATTGCTATGATGACCCATCCAAGACTGGCACAAGCTTTTTTTGGCACCCTAGGCAAACCTTAAAGGTAAAGGTAAAGGTTCCCTTGCTCGAAAGCCAGTCGAATCCGACTCTAGGGTTGCGGTGCTCATCTCCGTTTCAAAGCCGAAGAGCCAGCGCTGTCCGAAGACGTTTCCGTGGTCATGTGGCCGGCATGACTAAACACCAAGGCGCACAGAACGCTGTTACCTTCCCACCAAAGTGGTACCTATTTATCTACTTGCAATTTCTTGCTTTCGAACTGCTAGGTTGGCAGGAGCTGGAACTAGAGACGGGAGCTCACTCCGTCTTGCGGCACCCGGGTCTTGAACTACTGAACTACTGACCTTCCACAGCCTGCAGTTCAGCGTCTTAACCACTTGAGCCACCGCAGCTCCTTATAGGCAAACCTTAGGCACCCATATAGTTTAACTTTCCATTTTCTATCCATCATCACACAAAGGGTGCAGCTGCCCTGTACTGTGAATCCCAAGCAAGTGGCATTCCGACATACACAGCTCTTGCATATAGAGATTACGTTCCAGCCTTTGACCACCCTCTCTTTCTCCATTACTCCCTCTAATCCCCCTCAGAGTAAGAAACTCACTCTAGTAATCATCAGGACATATTTTACTTGATAAGCATGTATATGCAGTGAAGAAAAAAATACCAACCAATATATGACATGGAAGATACTGTTTCCAGGGTTAGATCCTGGTTTCCAAAACACAGAAGAGCAACGGAAAAGGCAGGGGTGGCCATTAGGGAGTCCTGGCCCACAACCTACTTGCAGAGGCTTTGCAACCCACAGGTTGGGAAACACTGATTTAGAATTAATTTTCCTTCTGGCTGCTGCTGCCGCCACCTTGAGTTCTCTTTAGACCTGGCAGCAGAGTGAAAAGGAAGAAATGGAAAGAGTTATGGTTTGAGGGGGAAGGGGACCTTTCCTGCTAACTTCTTAGCCTGCAGCAGCTGGGAAAAAGAACCTGTGGGAAGGTTTTCCATTGCATCCCTTACTGTACTCTTTCCTTTCACAATTTAATATTCCTTTATCTCCCAAAGTGGTTCCAGACACACTCAGAGTCTTACAGCTCAGAAATAACACACATGGATGGTAACCCAAGTATTTGTGCTGATTTGTGCCATAGTCAATGGAATATGGTAGAGGCTGTAGTACTTCATTGTCTGGTGGCGTAAACATAATTAATGTTTTGATATAATGCAGATCCTTGTTGAAGAGCCCAACAGGACACAATTAGGTTTCCAGATTTTTAATGTTTTAATTTTTAAATATTTCAGTACTAACCATAAATTGATTCAGCTCAGTCTTAATTTCTTTTACTTGGGGGAAAAAGATATCAACTGATATGGAATTCACCCTAGCATCTAGATGCTATAGAGCTGTCAAGTAAATCATGCACATTTCAAGAAATTAGTCTGACAGTGTAAAAGTTCACCTTGACAAACAAGAAGCCAATTAGATGTACAGGGAGAGGTGATTACACAGGGGATGTGATTGATCAAATTGGGGGAGTTCTGAAAAGAGCAAAGACCCTAGTCTGAATCTTAAAAAGCTATATCTCATGGAGGCTGCGTAACCAGTCAGAAAATCAGAAAAATAATTATATGGGCTCTTAAAATGACATCTACAAGGAAATAGTAAAAGGATCATTACTGCATTCATTTATATGGAATTATAGTCAAATAACTTTTTTTTAATGAAACAAAACTAGATATGAACAGACAGTAGGTATTAGATAGGAGAACACAATGTCACAATGTTTCTTAGATCCTAAAAAGACTGAGATTGTTACCATTCGACTAAAGCGACACTTTATCTACAATAACTGCTTTCCATCAAAGCAGGAATATACAGTCAGATATTAAGTATCAAAGCTGGCACTGTGAAAAGGATGTTTTACAATCAGCACTAGGGGTGTGCATTTGGGTATGCCTGAGTTGAAAATACAACTGAAAAATCACTGTTTTGGGTTATCTTCAGTTTCAGAAGTGTTTGGGGGTGGGGATGGACAAAACAGGAAGTTTACCTAGCTTGCAGCTGTTTGTTGGCACCTCATCCCCTTTAAAAGGGTAATTATTTACTATTAGAGAGTACTCCAGAACTGCCAGTGAAGCAATGCCATATAAGTATGACACTAGCCTGGTTTGGCCCTTCTTTTTGTTTTAAAATTTTAAAGGGGTCAGGAAAGCTAATCAGCTGAGCTAACAGCTGATAGTCAGCTTCCCCTGTCCCTTTAAGTTTTAAAATAAAAGGAAGGACTGAACTGGCCTGGCCCCAAACTTACATGGCATTGCTCCACTGATGGTTCCTGAACTGGGTTTTGGTCTTTCCCCTTCCATTCCCATCATAGGAAAGATGTTAAAGAGGCCAGGTCTACACACAGGAAACACTGACCCCGTTATTTCCTACTGGCCTGATACCCGTGCTTCGCTATGGTATTTAAGTTTTGTAAATCCAGTTATAATACTGATGATGTGAAGTTTGAAATGTGACATTTGTTGTAGGAATTCTGGTGGAGAAGATTGTAGTGTAAAAAATGAAGTGAGACATACGTACTTTTTTTCTCTACTGAAGGACCTCTCTGTAGATGATATTGGTGGTTCTGCCCTCAGGTGCTAGGATCACCAGGCTGCTTGATGAGCTCACTCTGGAGCAGACCACCTAGAACTGTCCATTTAAGAAGCAGTCATATGTGAAGTCATCTCCTGCCACCTTCCATGAAAGTGATGGCCTCTCTTCTTGTGTTTCTGAATTGTTTTGCTCATATGGGGACTGTGTTGTTCTGAGCACCGTAAAGAAAAATGGTTGCTTGTTCTGTTCTATAAAGTAAAATCTTTGGTTCAGGCTGCACAGAGGCCTATAAGAATTTTCCCAGAGATGGTTAGAGACAGCTCAGTAGATAGAGCACAGTGACCTTGCCAGAGCTAAATTGTTTTCAGCTGAGGGTAGTACCAACAGCCCTTGAAGCTCCAATTAGCACATTCCAAGCAATTGAGCTACAGACACCTGTGTGGGGGCAAGGATGGGCTGCAGTATGGTTTCGTTTCTCTCCCTCTTGCTCTTGTCCATCCTCAGATGTCATGTGCCTAGCAACTCAGAGGGTTCAGACAGCGTGCTGGAGTGGTTTAAATTGCTCCGGTCCAATGCGTTTTTTTTTTTAACCTGGAGAATCGCAATCACACTGATCTCCTCATTCCGGGTTCCCCGCCATCCTCATGCAGGTGGAGGTTTTTTTCACCTCAGTTTGAGCGTGCGCACAAGCAGCTCTCTTTAGAACTAAAAGTTTGATGCGTGCACAGAACAGCGATTTCAATACGTCCCTTTAAACTTTAAATTAAGACCTCTTTAAATTTTCACCCCGAAACTGGCCTCCCCGAGATCCTGGTCTACATGCTTAAACTAGGCACCATTTAAGCTTTTCTTTCATTAACTTAGGCACGGAGCTCTGCTCAAGTGCACACCGCTAAGGCATTAAAAAAATGGTGGACTAAAACCGGAAGCCTGAGGCAGCTCCCAGAGGGAAGAGGGGCTGAAGCACCCGGAAATGGCTCGATGAGCGATCAGACGTCAGGAAAGTGCGCCTCAAACCGGAGAATCAGGAAAACACCACTTGGTAAGTGGAATCAAAATACTCCGGTTTAAGGGGGTTTGCTTCAGAAATCCATGGCTGGGGACGGTGCACAGATGTTGGGCATGTGAACGCGCACATAAAAGCCATTCCTGAGGCATGCCGAAAGCAGTTCAAATGGTGCGTCTGAACGCACCCAGAGAGTTACATCACTTCTCAGGTCTCTCATTGGTCTAAAGTCCTAAGACAAGTCAGAGACCCTTTTCCTATAAATCTAGTTAGCCCTTACACTATGGTGCAGACCTTGTGGCTACGTGGCATGACATTTTGTCAGTGGTTCAAGAGCTTCCAGAATGGCATCCCAGTTGATTCCTGTCTGGAATAGCTAAAGTTGTGAACTTCTTGTCTTGCTGGAACTGACTGCCTCTGTTAAACCTGGAATGGTAACTGGAACCTTGTTCTGTATTTTTTAGCTATGCTGGAAAAACTTAGGTTTAATTGTTTTATTCCTTCACTGTCTAGTCTTGTTTTAAATATTTTTTGCATCTTAAATAAATTATTATATTTTTATTCTGTTGTGGTTTTTGCCTTCAATAAACCTCAAAGCCTTGATCCAGAGCCTTGGCTCTTGACGGCCTACCTGTTAAATGTTTTGTCTTGGAAATTCAGACTGCAGTCCCACAATGCAGGGCTGACTTTTCTTGTTAAGTTCCCTGAGAAACCGGGAGGCTTGGTCTTTCTCACCTGGCAGGCCCGTAGCTAACAACTTTTTGGTGAGGGGGCCCATTTTTTTTCAGGGGGCCCACCACCAAAGACTGGGGGATGGGGGGAGAAGAAGGCCTCCTTGCAGGGCCCGCGCTTCAGCACGGTCCCGCAAAGACTGGGGGACGGGGGGGAGAAGAAGATTGGGGGGTGCAAAGACTGGGGGGTGGGGGGAAGGCCTAGAGTAGGACGCGGGGGGCGCAGTCAGCAGCGCAGCCACTCACCTTGAGTTCTAACAGCCGGGCTGCTGCAGCGTCCCCTCACGTGCTGCTGCTGCTGCCTTCTTCTTTAGGTGGGAAGGAACTGAGCCGGCTCGAGCAGACTCGGAGGCGGAGCAGTCTAGCCCCGCCCTGCCCTGCCTAATGAGTGCTGGGAGGGGGGTGGAGGCCCGGGTGGAGCAGCGGAGGCAGAGAGCTGAGGTCTACCCTCCCGACTGTGCTCCTAGGAGGGGGAGGGGTGGGGGGAGAAGGGGGGAGGCAAGCAGAGGATGGGGGAGGGCCCCCGGAAAACCCACGGGGGGCCGGGCCCCCAGGGCCCCACGCAGGCTACAGCCCTGTCACCTGGGCTGTTGGCATAGATTGAAAGACCTGGTGGCAACCTACCAGGACTATGGTGAATTTTAGACTCTCTCTGGTAATTTGTAACTTTGTTTTGTAATGCACTCCCCTTGCACCAAAAGTCCTTACCCGGGGTTGAGACTGGGACTTTTGACAGCACCTCAGGATGATCTTGCTGGTACTTGGTCTATGCTGCTCAGTGCACCGCAGGAGTACTGTGTGCAAATGTCTTTGCTGCATTCCTAAGTTGCCTCCTCCTTGTAGCCAGGGCCGGCTTGCCCACTAGATGAGCTAGGTGCTCACCTAGGGTGCCGGCCCGGCAGGGGTGCCAAAATTCCCCCCGCCCCCGTGAAAAGCCCCCCTTCCCGCCCTTCACCAGCAGTGCCGGCTTTCCGGGGTGCCTTGCAGCTGTGAGGCGCCCAGAAAAGCGGGCGCTGCCGGCGCTGGGAGGGAAGGGGCGGGCGATCTAACCCGCCCCTTCTCTGGCTTTTCTGGGCACCTCGCAGTTGTGAGGCACCCAGAAAAGCCGGCGCTGGGAGGGAAGGGGCGGGCGTTCTAACCCGCCCTTTCCCTGGCTTTTCTGGGCGCCTTGCAGCTGTTAGGTGCTCAGAAAAGCGGGCGCTGCCGGCGCTGGGAGGGAAGGGGTGGGTGTTCTAACCCGCCCCTTTCCCTGGTTTTCCCTGCCCAGAAAAGCTGGCGCTGCCATCTACAGGCCCCACCGGGAGGTTGGCATCCCCGGTGGGGTGGGCGCCCCAGGCTGTCCTGCCTAGGGCGCCCAGACACCTGGGGCCAGCCCTGCTTGTAGCATTGGTGTATCTGGCTCAACATTTGCTAGGAGCTTTCTTGAAGGCAGTAAGGGGTGAGAGGTGTGAGGGGGAGTTGGTGTGAGGGAGTGGTGATGTGGTGGACATTTCTTCAGGTTCATGAGGGAGACATGCATCAAAAATGGCTCCTAGAAATGTCCTTTACTATCTCCCCATAAACATTCATTAACTCAATTGCCATGCTGGCTTTTCTGAAAAATGTCTATTCAGGAGTCTTGAATCACTGATTTCTGTAACTGTCATCAACTCTCTGCAGTCTCTTCTAACTGTGTTTTTACTTCAGAACATTGAGATTCACAACCGAGCATTCAGAGGGAGGTGGGTGCAAGTAGGCAGGTTTTACCTCAGAACTCTGAACTACACAGTTGACCAGTCGGGAGGCAAGGAGGCAGCAGCCTGCCAGACATATGGAAAACAATGGAGGGAACACATTTTGCCCCTTTTTACCCCCTTAGGGGTCATGTTTCTCAGAAATCTCTTCATGGGGGGGTTGATGTCATGGTAGGAAAGCACTCCCCTTATTTTGGGTTTCTTGGTGCAGGGGTTTGGCCTGGGCATTGAATTTTGGGGGGGGGAGGGCATACCCACTTTTTTTTTTTTTTTTTTTTTACAAAACTGCTTCTTATTGATGTTACATTGAAGAAGTGGGACATAACTATATATTCAAAACACCATCCAAGCAATCAGATATTAAGCATGTTCATATGAACCAATTTTCTAGAACCCACATTGTAAGAAGTTAAATAAACTAATAAAGGAAACAACTTTTCTACAAATTTGGGGCAAATTTCCATAGTGGGTGGGAATGTGGCTAAAGCCATTGGTGAGGCTGGGCCAGCAGCATCGCTAAGGTGATCCTGCTGGGATGGCTTCCCTGATGGATTAAAATACCCTGGCCCTGCTCCTACATCTGACAAACACCTGCCTGTCTGGCGTAATGGGGGGATTGTGTTTAAAGGCACTGGGGAGGTTGGGCCAGCAGCAGCGCTAAGGCAATCCTGATGAACAAACCACACCAACAGCAATAAGCATCCTACCTCCTCTCCTACACCTGACAGGCAGCTGCCTGTCCAGTGTAGGAGGGGGAGAGGGGAGGAGTATTAGAAGCCACTGTGGAGGCTGGGCTAGCAGGATCACTAAGGCATTACTGCTGGGGCAAGTTCCTTGATGGTTTTAAGCACCCTGCATCCGCTGTACACCTGACAGATAGCTGACTGTCAGGTGAAGGAGGTGGGGGAAGTGCATTTCTGCTGCCTTGGCTGCACTGGCAAACCTTGTAGGGCTCCACGAGCTGGCCAAAAAGCTGGCCTGCCATTTTTGTGCAGTCAAGATGGGCTCTGCCACTACTGAGGCTGGCAGTGGGGGATGGAGGTGAAAGGAAAGGTCCAAAACCTGGCTCTACAGCTGCCCTCAGAGCAGTGCCATGTAAATTTAGTCTGGTTCTTCCTTTTGTTTTAAAATTTAAAGGAATGGGGGAGATTTGCCTATCAGCTGTCAGGCAGATTGTTCTCTCACTTTCAAACAGACTTTCAAACAGAGCAATAACTAGCTAATTTTGTGCTCAAGGCAAATATATAAAATTCCCCCCCCATACTTCCATAGTAGTTATTTTGATTAAAAGGTAAAACCATAAATAACAACTGTAATAATAACACAGCATTTATTTTAGTGATAATATACCTTTTTTGTGCTCCTCAGCTTTGTGTGCCCAAGGCAAGTACCTCACTTGCCTTACCCTTGTTACAGCTCTGCTTTCAAAGGGCCTGGCCCCAGACCTACTGTCAAAGAAATAATATTGCTTTAAATTTTAAAAGGACCATGTGCCATCAAGCAACTGTTCTGATATAAAAACCCTCAAATTGGACTCCTGAACCAGTAAGGACACCCCTGAAAGTTCAGTATTATGAAGAAGGTGCCCTACCTGTAGTCTGGATCTGAAATAATACAACATTTTTTGAAGTTCACACCCCCTAATCAATGGAATCACATACAGACTGTATGTTACTTTCACTGGGGCTTTCAAGTAAGTCTGCTTAGAGAAGTAGACTGAAACTGTTACTGAATGGCATTATAATTGATTTCAGTGAGTCTACTCTGAAGTAAATGTCTTTAAATGGCTGTTTAATTATAGCCATAGAAAGCTAATCTTTTTTTTTTTTTTGAAGAATGCAGCGTATATATGTCTACTTTGAAATAAATCCTACTGAGCTCAGTGGAGCTTTCTTTCATTTAAATGTGCATAGGAATGTTGTGGGAGGTTGCCAGGCCATTTGATTTTCAGTAGATAGTAAGCCCTATATCAAGAAGTTACCTTTTGAAAATGTCACCCTTACATACTTAATCACTGCATAAGGTCTTTAAAGGAGAAGAAATACTTCCTAGGAGTTTAGCTATCATGCTGTGCACCTGATTAATCACATAATTATGTTATAACTACATAAGAAGAATATTCCTACTCATATCTAATTGCTACATGTACTTTGCACAGATATCTGAAGATACATTGAAGGCATTTTCAGTAAGTTAGCGGGAGCAGAACTGTTTACAGTCCTTGATACCAGTAGCAGATGGATAAATTCCGCAGAATGAAGGGCGGAAAACCCCTAAACACAACCAGGCTGTATAAATTCAATGCACTTTTTGGCAGCTTACTTCATGGCCTGCTTGTAAGATTCCTGGAGGTGTTTGGCCAGCTGGGATATTGTTATTGTTGGCCATGCCCCAAATGTGGATGGCTAGCTCATACTAATGAGTAGTACTGATTGGCAGAATCTCCACTTGAATCATAACTTGATGTTCAATTACAAGTGGTATCCTTGAGCACACAGTAAAAGTTCACTTTTTATCAAGGGTAATAAAATAAGATCACAAATAGTCTGTGTATGTGTATACTTGCCCCTGGGGCATACATGCATTTCCTGGCCATAAAGGTGATGATCATTACTTTGGTCTCTAGACAGAGCCAAGATAGGTCTTGTTCTGTAAATTACTTTCCTGTTTCATCTCACTGTTTTCAATACTCAGAGACTCGGGGTGGTTACATTAATCACCATTTAATTAAAAAAGGCCAAGCAAGGAACTAAAGCAAAATATGTTGTTATAAGGCAGACACATAACATTCACATGACACCTTGGATCATACTGGACTCCAGATACTGTTTTGTAAATTGGACTCCCATCTGCTGGAAGATCAAGTCTTTCAGAAAGAAGGATTTTCCCAGGTGGTTTCTTGAGATGGTAAGGGGTTAAACAATCAGATAACTTCTGCCAAGACACCAATTGTAAATAGTGGCTGACAGTCCAGTGTGATGAATGAGGAATGCTGCTGACTGCACAGACACCAAGCAGCACATAAACTCAAAATACATCTTGTGTTAAATTGTGTGAAGATTAATATTTGAGAGCACAGGTGACCGACTAAGACCATATATTTATTAGAGGAAACTGCCATTATAAATATTTTGTGGCATCACTAATAACAGATACCAATTCTCCCAGTCCTTATTTTGTCTCTAGGCTGGCAACTGAGGGAGGGGTTCCTGGTGGTATCCCTCTAAGGGGTAGATTTGTTGCCAACTACTAACTAAAATGAATGGGGTTGCATCAGAGTAAAAATATATGTATGTATTTATCATATGGCAGCATCAGAGTACATCTATGATGTACTGAACTAAGCATGGTGCTCAAATGTCTCTTTCTTTTTCAAAACATGTAGTTGTTTGTATTGATTTGTTACCTCCAAAAGAATGAAGGTCCTGCCCCCTCAATAAGCAGAGTCCTGATCTACTTTAGATTTATATGCTTGTAAGAAAACATTACTTGCTTCTGGGCTCTTGTCCTCATTCACTGAATCCTTTCATTTGCAAATTGCCTTTGACTAAACAAAAATGTAAACACAAGCTTGAAATAAAAATTGACTTGTATAGCTTGAGTGGGGAACCCCTGGGGCTTTCTTTTGTTAAAGATCAAAAGTAATCACTCTTAGTTTCTGCATATGTAGCTTTCTCTTTTGCTGCTCTTGTCTCTGGAATACAGCTCAGAAAACTGGCAGACTGTGTACCTAAAGTAAGAAACTGGAAATACCTCAAGTACAACTAATCAAATCACATTTACATTGGGCACAGTTCCACCATCAATATATCTAAACTAGGAATAAGGCCCATTGTGGAAATAAATACAACGGGCTCTAGAAAGAGGCTCTGGGAGAGTGCTCCGGCTTTGGGCACTCAGTGACAATTTGCTGTGGCAATCTCAGCAGGATATAATGACAGAGTCCACCATTTTCTCCAGAGGAACTGATCTTTGCTACCTGAAGAGCAGTAGTAATTTTGAGTGATCTCCAGCCCACCCCCGAGATTGGTAACAGTGGTTCCCCAGGAGGGAGTGGCTGGTTTGGAGGGTGGAGTCTATGGCATTGTACCTGTCTGAGGACCCACCCCTCCTCAACACTCACCCTCTCCAGGTTTGACCCCTCAAATCTCCAGGAATTTCCCAACCTGGAGTTGACAACCCTATCTCCCTCCCAGCCAACCATCAACCTACCTTTAGTTTTCCATCTAAGTAGAGAAGGTAGCAGAAGTAGAGAAGGTAGCAGAGAAAGGTGAGGTTATGAGGGTTGCTGGGAGGAGGGAAAGAGAAGGTGCCCTGTGTTAGTCCTTGCAGAGGAGATAGTGTAGTGAAGGAGATCCTGGTGGAAATGAAGTTTCCCCATGTAAGTCATTGCAGGCTGGCACCACACAACTGCCCCAGGCCTTGTGGTCAGCACTATGCAGCTGGACCCAGCTGGCTATGCAGCTGGACCCAGTGGCTGGCATCACACACCTGGGCATAGTCCAGTGGCTCACACCATGCAATAGAGCCATTCTTTTCCCAGGTGGAGGATGCCAGGGGGAGGGAAGGAGGGAAAGCTGAAGACAGGGAGGGAGATAAAGGTACGTTGGCTGATGGGTGGGAAGCAGCAAAGGGAGTGAGAAAAGGGAAGAGGCTATAGAAGCCTTTGGGGAAGGGAAAAAGGAAATAGTTGGGTAGGGGGAATGAGATGCCCCACACAAGCCTATGCAGGTTCCCTGCTTGTTACTATTATAGAAAGACTTCTTTTTTTAAGGTACTTGGTGATAAGCATGAGAGGCTGTGGGTAAGGGTCACAAACTATCATATAGATTTGCATTTTCTGCCTGTATTTCCAATCTTCCAGTTAAAACAAAAAGCTACAAAACAGAAATCTATCATTCAGTGTTATGCTTCTGTAATGAAACCGAACCTGTCAAAATGTAAAAGTCCAAAAGTGGAGCATTTTTCTTGACCTATTTATCCCAAGGCTTGCATTGAAGGTAGAGCATGAAACTCAGTGTTCAGTGATACCATTGGATTCCTTCTGATACCTAGAGATATATTAAAAGCCAAAGCACTCACGTAACTGTGAGAGTCATTACCATATTTAAATTGTCTATTTGTGCATGACGTAGTAGTTTTTTAAAAATTCCGGTAAACTGTGAGGCTGATTGAGCACACTGCCTAGGTGTATTTTGGGGATTAAGTCTCATTATTTCAATGGAATAAACTTTTGTATACGTCCAGCTATTCCCATTTATGTTGCTTGTGTTACGATGAAAAAGTGTGGAATTCTTGGCTATGATGAAATTGTTCAGTTCTTGCAAAGCTTATTTTATTTAAGCTGATAGTATAAATTGCAACATGTCTTTCAGATTCAGTACACCAATTTTGCTCTTGCTAGATGGTTAAAAACAAAGAAGTTATTATTTTTCTGCTGTGCCTATATAAGCCAGGAGGCAAGCCTTGATGTTACACTAGCATTACAGGCTAATATGCCAATTTGATTACTAGCTTATAGATATAAGAGTGGCTTAAAGGATATTCCTGAAGAACAACTAGTCAGGACTGGTGAATAAACAAATATGTCTAATTAACTTGCATCTTCCTTTTGTTGCAAATAATATAAGGCCAGTCACATATTTCCTTTATCAGACCTCGTCAATGTGTGTTGTGAACACTGTCTGTCTGTGCTTCATTCTTGGGTCATTAATTTGGAATGTTAATCCTGTTCTTGGGCCAAAGTGCCCTTATAGTAGGCATGTAGAATCGTGTCCATATTTTCCCCTCTGTTTTCAAAATTGCTTTAATGCTGAGCTGCATGGTTTCGTTAGCATCACCTAGGCCAAGCTGTGCCAGCATAGCACGATAAGCTGATGCTTATATTTCCATGCTTCAGTTGCATATAGTCTGGTTAGCTGTTACCAGGGGAAGGCTTTCTCAGTGGTGGCCCCTACCCTGTGGAATGAACTCTCTGATGGCACCTGTGCTCTATGGGACTTGCTTAGTTTCTGCAGGGCTTTGCAAGGCCAAATTATTCAGGTTGGCTTTTGGAGGTTGGTGATGAAAATGGCCATCAAGTCACAGCTTGAGCATGGACTCTAATCTGGGAGAGAACCAGGTTTGATTCCCCACTCCTCCACATGCAGCTGCTGGTATGACCTTGGGTCAGTCATAAGTTCTTTCAGAGCTGTTTTCTCAAGGACTTCTTGAGAGAGCTCCACCTATCTCACAGGGTGTCTGTTGTGGGGAAAGGAAGGGAAAGGGTAAGCTGCTCTGAGTCTCCAAGTGAAGGGTGGGATATAAATCCAGTCTCTTCTTCTTCTTCTTGTGGTGACCCTGTAGGGTTTTCAGGGCAAGAGACATTCAGAGGTAGTTTGCCATTGCCTGCCTCTGCGTCATGACCCAGGACTTCCTCTGTGGTCTCCCATCTGAAAACTGACCAGGGCTGATGCTGCTTAACTTCTGAGATCTGATGAGATCAAGCTAGCCTGCATGCCAAGCAAATTTCTCTACCACTGAGCTGCAGCTCCTCCCCACAAGATCTGATTCCTCCCCCTTCTTGAGCAGGCCAATTTTCCCCTCCAATCAACCTTCCATCCCTTCTGGAACACATTCCATCCCCACGAAGCTGTTTTTTGAGATTTTGGGGGGAGAAAATAAACAGTAGCAAGGCTACACCTGATGATGGAAAAATCTGTATCGCCAAAATTGAAAAGTTTGGGCTTCAGAATTGCTCAAGGGATGAAGCATTGATTCACCCATGTGACTCAGTTGCTTATTTCCTCCACACAATGCCTTTGGTGTAGTGGTTAAGTGTGCGGACTCTAATCTGGGAGAACCGGGTTTGATTCCCCACTCCTCCACTTGCACCTGCTGATGTGACCTTGGGTCAGCCACAAGCTCTGGCACAGCTGTTCCTGAAAAAGAACAGTTTCTGTCAGAGCTCTCTCAGTCCCGCCTACCTCACAGGGTGTCTGCTGTGGGGAGGGGAAGGGAAAGGAGTTTGTAAGCTGCTCTGAGACTCAAAAGTGAAGGGGGGGGTATAAATCCAATCTCTTCTTCTTCTTCTTCCAAATACAAGACTGTACAGAAAGAACTGTAGGGATGTCAGAACATTATAGCAAAAGTATTCAGGAAGCCAGGCTTGCAGTCCAGTTATAAATATTTCCAGCCCGTTAAGATCCCTTGTTTCCTGAATAACAATAATTTAGAAGTTCAACATATCCTTTCCCTATATCTGGTACTGGCTATACATATGAGAACAATATTCACATATTTATTTATTTGATTTTTTTTAGTCACTGCTCTCTCTCCCATAATAGTATTACTCAGAGGCATCCCATGAAGTTGATGGGCAGAATATTCGGGACAGACAAAAGAATGCTTCTTCATTCAATGTATAATTATATAATGTTAACCATGAACATGGATGGATTTAAAACGGGGTTAGATACATTGATGGAAGATAGGACTGTTAGAAATGAAAACCAACTCTGCATTTTGCAGGACTTTTCCTGTTGTCCGAAATGGAGCCATTTTATCTTCACTGAACCTTTTTCTGTCTTTCCAAGAAAGCAAAATGCCTTTCTCTCTCTCAGAAACAGAGTATCAGAAGCACAAGCTGCAGACAGTAGAAAGGGCAGATTTATCTCAACTGAAGGTCAGTTGTTAGATGAAAAACAAGGGGTCACCTCTTTGCTTCAGAGGAGGTCACCCTGCCCGGGCAGTCCCCACTCCAGTCATCCATAGCACCTAAGCTCATTTAAGTAATACATTGCCTCTATGTATTTTTATCTGTCTCTCTAGATCAATTTTCGAGTCTGTGTTGGGGTTGCTTCTTGTATGTCACTTGCCTCTGAAAAAACCCTGCTATGATGCCCCCAGGTGCGTTCAGATGGGCAGCTAATCCTGCCATTATACCAGCTCGAATTTGATCCTGATCTTTTGAACCCATCGTCGCACAACCAGACATCCCCCAGGGGAATCACGTGCACTGCCTCCATTGTGGATTGTCTAGATGGCGTCCACTGAAGGAAGCACGCATGGTGGTTTTTTTAAAAAAAGACCTTTTTGCGCATGCGCATAGACGTGACAGTGCATCCTTGTTGATCCACTCATGTGTAGAGATTTTTTTAAATGACGCCTGCTCAGGATGGTCTGACGTCAGACCACCCTGAGGGGAGGATTGCATGCTGGTGGAATGATCAAATGGATGAAAGTCCGCAGTTGTCCCACAGGTAACCGAAAACCCCAGCTTTAAAGTGGTATCTTCTAAGTACGACCCTGAAGCACGGCAAAATGGGATGCCCATGAAAGAGGGACGTTTCCCAGATGTTTGTGTCTGGACATTAACTTTAGATCTGTGAGGCAATTGTGCCTCACGCAGATCTAAAGAGCCGTCTGATTGGACTCCCTGTCTACTTTCCTCCCTCAGATGCAAGATTTTTCCTCCCTTTCTCTTTCCCTTTACTGACTGAGCCACCTTAGTAATGTGTTTCCTTCTTTGCTGAAGATCTCTGGCTGTCCCACCCTTTCAGAGTACATTTTGGCTGTTGGCTCAGCCCAGGATCCGGATGGAAGGATCAGGAGCCCGCTTTAACTTAAACAACTTAAATGGCACTCAAGGCATTTTGAAATTCAAAAATAACAAAATATTTTATTTAGCAGAGGGGAAAGGTCATGTGAAATCAGGGGCTCATATTTCTGATGTAAGTCAATACAGATAACTCTGAGGTGAAATCACTATATGCACAGACTTTAGTTCTTGTATTTCAGGCTAATGAGGGTTTCTTAAATTATTCACAGTTACTTACAATCTTTATGTTAAGAGACTGAATTCAGTCAAGGCAGAAATCTGACTGAATCTCTCCTCAGCATGCAGCTCTCTCAAGACTTTTTTTGCTCAGCTGATGCCAACCAATCAGATTGCTTAGAGCAGCCTGTCACTCTAGGATCTCTGTTTCTATGAAGAATTAACCCTTCACAGTCCTTCAGCTGTTTGTAAAGCACTTCTAAGCTTCTTGAAAGTGTAGTCTATCACACCTGCCTTGGATGACAGCCCATGTCTGTTTGAGTGTTGTGGGTAAAGGGAAGAGAGAGACTGCTTGCAAGTTAAGGTATCTGCTGCCTCTTGTAGGAAAGGCCTGATCTATCTTTCCATGATGGGATGTGTTTACTTGAAGTGACTCTCTGGGAGGATATTTCCTCTGTTTGTGTTTAAATCCCATCTTGATGCATTACTAACCAGTGGGATTGCCTTCTCTAGGACACCCCTGCAAGGAAAGGCAGATATCTGAGAAATTTTTATACCAAACAGGTCCATAAATGAATACTAGCCATGCTGATTAAAGAGAGCCTCCATATTCAGAAGCAGCAATCCTCTGAATATTAGTACTAGGAGGCAACATCAGGGAAAGACTTTGACCTTCAGGCATGTTTTCTAGGTGCTTTCTGAAAACATGACTATTACAGGCAGGATTAAAAAATTAAAAAACCCGACTGTGCAATTCTTTCCTTACATCAATTATACACCAACACAATGGATCCAACCCTTACACTATACAATATAAGAACATTGTGTGTATGTATATTCTAATGTATTACTTCCTGAAAACAGCAAAAGAACGAAACTCAAACCTGAGTTCACTTTTCAATTTATAAGCCATTGCACTAATACTTATGCTTCTCAGAGACTAAAACTATTGTGATAACATCTAAAGGCTTCTTGTTTATAGCCTCCTGAATCTCCTTCACACCTTCAGTCAGGACTAATCAACACAAGTTTGCTGGACAGTAACCTGAGGCCATAAAACCCTCTTCATGATAGAGCCTACCCCTGCAGTGCAATCCCACATTCTAGGAATATCATAATGCAGCTACTCAGCCTTAGTTGGACTGGCTACAACAGGTCCACTGGTCTGATAACTCCACCTGAGTTGTTCTGCTGTAGCCTGTGCATTTTCCTGTGCCTCATCCTTCCAAACCCATAAAAGGGCACACTAACCTCCCACACTTTGTAGTTGGTTCTGCTCCTGGATCTTCTTCCATTGAAGTCACTGGATTTCACCTTCCTCCAGCTTTGGTTCTGTGGTTGATTCTGTACTTGAGTCTCCTTCACCAAAGCTTGTTTGCTGGACCTTCACCTTCTTTGTTGATTCATTGATCCTGCTCCTCTGGCTCCTTGATCTTTGTTCATTGCTTGGAATCCCTACTTCTTAGTTGGTTTTGGTTTTGGACTTCTACTCCAGGAATCTTCAGCCTGAGTCAGCTTCTCCTCCTCCTGCACTGAATCTCAGCTCAATGGACTCTTCAAGGTACAGCAATGTACATTTTTCCATTCACTCTTTATTTCTCCCCTAGATTTCCCATTCACCCCCAGTTAGGCAACAACCATTGGCAACACTGCTAAGACTGTGTGACTATATTGCAACATTAGTTTTTTTACTCTTGCGTTTAAGTTTTTCTAAGCGTGTATCTTGTTAGGGGAGTAAAGTTTTTTTTCCCCTGATTTGAGATTCTCTGTTAGTCTTGTCTTATTTCTTAACTAAAGTGCTGTATCAGCAGATCTGTAGCCGGGCAGGGGGGGCTGACAAGGACAATGCCCATTGAATATGCTCAGCCCTCTCAGAGCCAGCAGGAGGAGAGGGAGAGAGGTGGCCTCACTGGGTCTTTCTGCTTCCACAGCTGGCTTCTCAAAGTCAAGGTGAGGCCATGCCTCTCCCACCCCTCCTGGTCGCTGTGCGGCCTCACTAGATCTTTCTGCTTCTGGCTGCAGCTGAGCAAAGTTTGAGAAGCCCACTGTGAAAGCAGGAAGACTGGTGAGGCTGTACAGCAGTTGCCCCTCTCCCTCCCTTTTGATGGGAGCCTGAGCTGTGGGTGGAAGCATCCCTTTGGTGAGGGGGGGAAGCATCCCTTTGGCTGAGAGAGCCTATTGCAGAGAAGCATTGGGGTGGACTCTGGCTGAGTATTATGTTAGAGTGGGTTGCTCTTACAACCCTTCGGATGGTTCGGTCTTTACTCATTTATTCACCCTTCCCAGCATAACTTGTTTACTGCTGTTGTTTATCTGCGTAGCTGTTTAGGGAGTTTTTCTGTGATGGAGATTCTTGAGGTCATTTCTCAAGTCCTCCCACAGCTCAGGCTACCATTGGAGTGGTTCAGAGTAAGCCATTGTGCAGATGAAGCCGCAACGGTAAGTTCATCTCCACCCCCACCAGCAGGCCCAATTTGCTCCCAGGTTGCCCCCCCATAAACATTTCTGGCTACAGGGCTGTGTATCAGATTGGAACCTGAGCATACACTGGACTGATTGGCCTCAAACAATTGATTCAGTGCGATGGTCTGACTCAATCCATGTAGAGAGGACAATTTACATGGACCTGTTTAGGTAACAGATCCTTCATTTTTCCAGCTGTGAATGCAAAGGTGGCTAAGAAGTTGAAACCCCTTCACTCCTGTTTCTTATAACTGCTTTTGCCCAGTGACCTATAGGGGAGATAACAAGAATGACATCTGTAATTGTGTAGTTGTGTATTCTCTTGTTCTTGACCTAGTGTTTGTCTTCTTTGTCTTGCAAAAAGCTGTTCCTTGAGTATTCTCTCCCCACCCAGTATCTGAAACTTAGCTTGGAAGAGGCTCATGTTTTCTGTGGGAGTTCCTCTGCCAAGTGTGTTGCAGTGGAACAGTCCTGCAGGCCATGTTCCACCCTGCCCTCCTGGATTTTCCCAACACCTGGAGGGGCTTTTCTCCTTCTCAGGTCAACTGCTGCCACCACTTGACCTTTGTAGGAATTGCCCACTGGGAGGGTCAGGACTCCCAGCTTCCCTTCCACATTCTGAGGCCTTGCCTCTGTGTCTCCTGCTACTCAGCAGGGACAGCTTGCTGCCTGGTGCACCACTAGAAGAGTAGTCACTTGCCAACAGACTTCCCTCCCATTCCTCCTGGTGCCCCTTTTACAATAGCATGTCCAAGTCAGTGGAGGTCTATGTGGCACAGAGAACCACTATCAGGATCAAAAGTTACAAAGTATTTATTAAAAAGAAAATGTTTACAAGCAGCCTTTTAATACAGCCTTGGAAATCTTAGCACTGAGTCTACAGTTAGTTTCTAGACAACTCTACAGCTTGGCACTAGGAGCTAGTAGAGTAGAAGAGAAACAGGATCAGGAACCATTGTAATGCAGTAGCAAAAGTCAGAGTGTACTTCTGGGCAGAAGTACTTGATCCTAAACACAGTGACATACAAGTGTAGGGTCCCTTTCTCTGCATGGCTTTGTGTGAAAACACAAAGGAGTAATTTAGAATGGAAAGGTATAGTGTTGCTAAGGTATCACTGTACAATATCTTTTTTCATGTTTTAAATCTTTAAGAAAGATTTTAAAGATTAATAAAGTGTCTGATGAAGTAGGAAGCTGATAATCTTGCATCCCAAGGATTGGATCATAGGCTGTGCTATGACAAGCAGAGAAGGATGGAAGAGAACTCCCTTTGAAGAAAGTTTCTTCAGCACACGTTGCAGCAAAAGCATCCCTTTAGGATTAGGCTATCAGAATGTTCCATGCCTCAACATTTTATCATTGTCAGCTTGCTGTAATAAAAAAAATGAAAATTTGTTTGATAGTAATTTTGCAATGTGCAATAATTGATTAAAATTATTGACTAAAGAGGCATGCTATTGTGATCATGTGGCTTCTTTTCAGAGTGTTCTCTGATTAAGTAGTATTAAACAAAAGATCAGTGAACTGTTAGCTGAAAAAAATACATTAATTGCCAGTGGGCTTATCAGTGTGACACCTCGATTAAATAGTGACTCAGCCTGTGACTGAGTCCACTTTTATTTGCAAAGAGAATGAAATTGCACTTGGATACTAACTTGCTTATACATTTATTGGATAATTAGAGACAACAAAGTACTGACTCTCAAAAGGCCCATCCAGAGCAATGCCTGAATTATTGTTGTTGGACAAGATAGTACAAATAGTTTCACCTTTTAATGGAAAATGGATGGAATCAGATTAACCTTTTCCTAATATCTCTCTTGTCTCAGACAGCAACTTGTAGTGCTCTTCCTTGTCAGATGTTCAGAGGTGCCATTCCCTAGCAACTAGAAAATGCTAATTCATTACTTTGATTAAATTGTCTAGCAAAGGTAATTGAGGGCTCAAAGCTGCCTTCTAATGCCTGAGATTTATTTCTGCAGCAAGATGCCTATGAAGAGGTTATTCCTGATGTCCAGACAGCCCTCTAGCCTACAGGAAAATGTAATTTAAGGGGGAAAGTATGTCTGAAAAACCACAGTTTCTGCATAGTAAGGCATAGATTAGTCACAAATTAAGATTAATGGACATCTGAGGAAAAAAATCAGTGCAAACTATTTCTGGAACTTTTGTTTAGTAGATATTGTTTCATAAAGTTGCAATTTTTTTCTGCTGTGTATTCTCTTCAGTGTTAATCATCTGCTACTGCTCTGGATAATTTACACCAGCTCCAATGACTCAGGACAAGATAATCCCCTGAGAAATTAAGCTCCTTTGAAAACCCATGTCTCTGTTGATTAATAAACGGATTGAGGAAAGAACCTCATTCCTTCCCTTACAGCTGTTATATTTTGAATGCAACAAATGTTTCCTTGTGATTTTAACAAGCGTCCTATTGCTAGATTTCCCTATGAGTATTATTGCAGCCACTTTAATTAAGCTTAATTATAATTATGTACTCACTTTCCCCCTCCAAAGTATTAAGAACATAACTGCAATTTTCCAAATTATTTATAAATAATTTAAATGCATCACTGTAGCTGAGAGTTTTTGTTATGGCTGGTTTACTGAGCCATGGGAGTAGCTCCATAGTTCAGCTGTCCTGGATTTTCAGTGTTCTACTATGAAAGGCATAAAAATTGCTATCCCTTATAAAAGTGATAAAATTTGCCCTGTCATATATGGCATCAATAATTTCTTTACTAAGGAAAGGAAAGTAAGGTGAACAAGCTGTCCAAATTTCAGAAGAAATTCACTGAAACATGCCCAGTTACAATGGTAAAATTAGATTGGATCCAGAGTACCATGAGCAGAGTGGAGGTCACATCATAGGACCTTCCCTACTGCCCCTGGTTGCTCCAGCCCATTGACCCTCCCCAATTATGTTTCTGGGTCAGGGGACCCTCACAAATAGTGTGTGGGTGGTGTCTGCCATGAGAGGGGGCGGACTGGCAAAACAGACTCCTTGCTGTACTAGTGGCACAATGCAAGTGCCTTTGCATTGGACCTCTGTCTTAAGGAGGGAAGGCAATCATTTTCATATATCCTCACTCTTGTTTTGTGTCATTAAATGCATACCTTAAAGCTGGTGGGGTTTTTTTTGGAAGTTGAAAATAAAACCCCAGAGTTTGCAGCTGAAGGTATGTTGTTTGTTCTGGTAAAATCCATCATGAAGCACTGAACTTATGATTTTAAAAAAATACCTTCTTTCACTCAACAGAGACAATTGTGTGAGAAACCTATCCAGTGCAGGTCATCATAGCTAATGAAATCTCCAGGCAGAAATTCAGCACAACAATTGTAGTAACTGTCCAGGAAGCCATTCCTTGAGTGCAACTTTCTCCATCACTAGTCTTGCAAAAAAGTTATAGGATACAATTTTTTTCCATGTCTGAAACAGAAACTAGAATTTTAATTTATGACTGGGAGAGCATCTACATTTAGACGCTCCTGAGGGTTATGAAGGCTGTCCTTTCACAATCGTGACACCAGGTGCTGACAAATAATCAAAGATGCATGTTAATGGAGACGCCATGAGAGCATGCTGGAGCGATCAGACATGGGAAAGCCCATCTGTGGCCCATTGCAAACCCGTTTACTACTGGATTTTCCCCGGTGTTTTTTTACTCCACTTCTGTGGTGGAGCAGAACGGGTTGCCGATGGGTGCAGGGTGTTTCCCAGATGTTCGTGTCTGATCGCGCCCTTTAAATCCACCTGGCATTTGTGCCTATGGCAGGTCTAATTGTGCATATGATCACTCCCTTTCAATCCCTTTTCAATGCACTTTCCAACTGAATTTTGCTGTGTGAACTGTCAAAATCCAGTTTGAAAGTGCATTGAAAGGGGATTGAAAGTGGATTATTTTAGTGTGTGTTGTCACAGCCACAGTCTCTCCTCTCATATACAGTGCACAAGCATACTGCAATGAGTAATGCATAAAGGGTAATGCTGTGTCTTCCCACCCCCCATAGTAACCCATGGTGTAGTCAGTGGACATGCCAATAGCAGAGGTCATAGGGTGCCCAAGAGAACAGGGTAACACCCTGCTGCAGTGCCCAGAGTTCTATATATACATCCCTAACCCTGAACACAACAGCCTCTATCAATTTTCATATGAGGATAGCAAGCATTTGGGAATGGAGTCAAATGAACGAGGAAGAAAGCATGCTGCAAGACACTCACAGACACAAAAGAGAAATAGTTGATCTTATGAATTCTTCTGGAAGATTTGAATCCTTCCCTGACCCATTAATGCAGGGCAGACTAGCCATTTAATGTATGAGGAAAATTCTCAATAGGCCGCTGCCCTAGTGACCCCTTGGTTGCCAGAAGCAAGCCCATCAACCCTGTCAGTGCCTCAGGGGCCACAGCTCAGACTCTTCAGTGGCAATGGTAATGCCTTGGGCCACTCAACTTAGCTTGTTCCAAGGCTGTTTTCAGTTCTCAATCCTTTCCCGCATTAAGAGATCCTAACCATAATAGCTCTGGATTAAAAGGGTTGGATTTAGACTAAATTTTTGACCAACAGAAGTGGTACGGTAATTTCCACTAATCCCTTCTTCCTGCTGCAGACCCCCAATTTACCTCTCATGCTGTTCTTCCTGAGGGTACCTGGATTTCCAGCAGTAGCATTCTGGGGAGATCAGTGTGCTGCAGTGAGAAGAGGGATGCAGGAACATTTGGTCTCAGTCAGAACAGTCATGTGATCAGAAAATTCATTCTGGATCTAGCCCAAAGGGTTCTTTTCGAATCTCTGCCATACAGGGTTTTATACATATATAAAAATGCAGATTTAGTCCCCCCACCCCCACCCCTGAGACAACACAACCACTAGATGCTCCAGGATGTTTTCCTTTTTGCCTTGTCACCTCCATCGCATCCGGATACCTCCTCCCCCTTCATTTGTCAGGGGAGTTATTGTTTGGTCTTTTGGGGCTGACTTGTCTGTTTGCATTTGGCAGTGAAAGATGATAGAGGTAAATGATGCTAAAAATGTTTGCAGATGTGCCTAGAGAGGTGGACATTAGACAGCTAACAGAGACCAGATATGCCACTGATTGTAATTACTTAGTTAGTAACTTTCCTTTTGTTTTGTTGAGCACACTTTTGCTTGGTTCTTGTAGTACCCTGAGTTTGTGCCTTGTAGAAATAAAGTTGTTTAATTAGAGAGAGTCTGCACATTTCCTTACCTACCTGCCTTGTCTACTCGGCTCCTTCCTTGTGGCATTGGCCTTGGGTGATCAGGGGGCTGAATCTTGCCTGGGGTGGTGGTGAAGAGAAGGGGGCAATACAGTGGTTGGTCTTCACCAAATGGTGATAGTATTCACTACAACAGGGTATGGCTTGGATTCCCCTTCCTTACTGAACTCCTTGTCCCCTGCTTATTTGGGTGGGATGTCTTGTCTTTGCTTTCCAAGTAAAAGGAATGGAGTTGAAGTTCCTAGTAGTTATTTATCTATGGAGTTCTGAGGGAGAGTATCTCTAAGATTCTGAGGTCAAATGATATTTATCTGCCTTTCCTAGATTTATCTTGGTACAGAGATGGAGTGCTTTCCACTAAAGTTCTGTTCAAGTGCTTTCCAGTACTCATAGTTCCACTGTGAGACAGGGTCAGAGTGATATAGCACCATGTCATACATCTTGAGAAATAATCTCTGTACAGTTGCTGAGGATTATATATTCTTGATGCTGGGCCATTGCTTACTAGAACAAAGTCTGAGTCCAGTGATGCCTTTGAGACCAACACATTTTAATTCTGGGTATAAGCTTTTTTGTAACGCATATACATCAAAGTTTATACCCAGAATCAAACTTCTTGGTCTTATAGGTGCCACTGGATTCAAACTTTGTTCTCTTGCTTCAGACTAACATGGCTACCCACCTGAATTGCTTACTAGCTTAGTTAGAATTTTGTCCTACTGTGTGGTTATGGGGCAAACGTGGTAGATGAGTGAAGCAGTCATCTCAAGGTCACCATTGTATAGGTGTGTATTTTGTGTCAATATTAGTTTTGTTGGCAAAACTCTGTGCTAGAAGAGGAGACTGGGTCTAGCTCTGATGGACAATAGGATCTGAAACAAACTGGCCATTTTTATGCTGCTCCATAAGCAAGCTCCTATCTCTGCCTCTTTCCCTCCTTAAACCATTATTTATTTAATGTCTAAGCCACCTTTTCACCTGTATAGGAAAAAACTTTCCTGGTTCATTCATACTAGGCCCAAATGGCTTAGCTGAGAACATGTCCCTGTGACTTTTGACACCTGCCCAAATGGCATGCATAGATGCCAGACCTAGATATCAATTTCAAAAGCCACTTTGGCACTTCTGAGGGGAAGACCAGACATTGAGGCTCTTCCCAAACTTCAAAGTGCAGCGGACGTGTGCCTTCAGCACATAAGCAATGGTTGCTCCTACATAGTTAGACATGCCTTTCTATTCTGTCGTGATTGGGTAAATGGCCATACTCAGTTATGACAAGGGTAGGAGGGGACTGTCTTCAGCCTATGAGAAAAGACACAGACCTCTCTTGGAAGGAGGGCCCCTTTCTAAGAGTTAGTCTCTGTTTGGATTACAAACCTGCAACATGGAATTTGAGTAGTGGGCAGTGAAACGGGACTTAATTGCTCACAGCAAACATGGCTTTCATCTTGAAGATTCCCTAGGCAATGGATTTTGTTCTACCTGGTCAATGGACCAAGGATTGGTAACTATGATCTATTTTTATGTGTAGTAAGAGCTGGACAAGCTTAGATTCTTTGTTTGTACCTCTACTAGTCTCTTGTCATATAACTGCTTTGCTTAATAAAGATCTTATATAGATTAATCTCATCTGGTTGTGAGTGCATGTATTGTAATTTAGATCTCCAAGCCTAGATCTAGAGCCTATGCTGCTCGCCTAGAAAGCTACTACTGTGTGTTAATTATCTGCAGCTCTAGCCTAGAGCTGATAAGTTGCTAATTCCCAGAAACCTGGCAGGAGGTGGGACATATGCTCCTGTCTGAGGTGGGAACGTCCTTAAATAGGTCCTGGTGGCAGAATACTGATTTCAGTGTTCCTGAAGCATGTGGGTCTTTGGTATCTATCACTCCTGGAGGGGTGTGGGACAGATGTGAGATTCTCCACGTGCTGGCATAGTATCAAGGGCTTGGACCTTTCTCATCTCCTGGACTGGAGGTGAGAAGGTACAAGAGAACCTTGTACATCACCCACCTTAGGTTCCCAAAACCAGTGAAGGCAGTGAAGAATGCAAACATAAAACAAGTACCTGATCCTAGCTGCAATGCTGCACAAGTGTAGGGTCCTTCTCTCTTTATGGCTCAACTGTTCCACACAAAGGAGTGATGTGGAATGGAAATGTGTAGTGTTGCTGATGTATCATTGCATGAGATCTTTTATTTATTTATTATATTTCTATCCCACCCCACCACCCGCAAGCGGGCTCAGAGCAGGTTACAACCAATTAAAACTGTTAAAACACAGCTCTAATAAATCAAGCAAAAACACAAATCAATACCAGGACAACATTCTCAAGATGGCACTTTCCAGAAGTTCAGTTGAGTTTGTATGTATGTCAGATGGATCAGGGTTGGGTAGCTGATATTGACCATCTATAATTTATCTCCATATGTGGACGAAAAGTGAGGTGGTGTGTGTGGGGGGGTCAGGGGAAGCTATTATGCATAGATCTTAACCACCTCAATCAAAGGCCTGGTGGAACAGCTCAGTTTTGCACGCCCTGTGGAATTGTAACAGATCCTGCAGGGCTTAGATCTCACCTGGAAGAGCATTCCACCAGGCTGGAGCCCGGTTTGGAAAGGCTCTGGCTGAGCCTAAATGGATATCTTTGGGGCCGGGCACCCACCAGACAATACTGTTGAGAGGAGTGCAGGGCTCTCTGGGGAACATATGGGGAGAGTCGGTCCTGTAGATATGATGGCCCCAGACTACATAGGGCTTTAAAAGTTAGCACTAAGAACTTGAACCTGATTTAGTATGCAACTGGTATCCAATGCAGCTGGTGCAATACCGGCTGTATGTGTGCCTCCATAGGTGTTCCAAATGGAGGTGCGCTGCCACATTTTGCACCATCTGAAACTTCCGGATCAGGGACAAGTGTAGCTCTGCATACAGCAAGTAGCAGTAATCTAGGCTAGAGAAGACCATTGCATGGATCACTGTGGCTAGGTCACACAGGGAGAGGTAAGGGACCAGTGGCCTGGCCAGCCGAAGATGGTAGACAGCTGACTGGGCAACAGACTATGAGAAGCGACACAGAGAGTCAGGGAAGAAACCTCCTTTTGAAGAAAAGTCTTTTAACAACACCAGTTACAGCAAAAGCAACCTAGTTCTCACCTACCAATGTGTTACACTGGAACAGTGTTGTGGCTTCTATGCTGGTGAAATATGACAGGATAGACTTGAGTTCTAATCATTTTTCCACCTTGAAGCTCACTTTGATTAACCATTGTCTCCTAAATCTTCCTCATAAGGTAACTGCAAAGATAAAATGGAAGATTCCTATGTATGGTTCTCTGAGTTCCTTGGAGGATAACAGTGTGCTAGATAATATGAAACTGTGGGAGTCACTGTTTTTGTATTAATTAAGGCAGAGGAAAAGGGTCTGATCTTGTCTCTGTTATATGTGACAGTATCCACATTGAGAGATCAAGCAAGCATGGATTTTAGTTCATTGCCACTTTTTTTCTGGTAGGAGTGTGTTAATTACAAGACTCACATTGAAAGAAAATCTTATAGCCAGCATGAAAAGACAGTAACATAACAAGTTGAGTTCACTATCAGCAGCTGCCATCTACTTGGAGTTGTTAATTGGAATGTGTCTTGGGTCTGTCTGCTGACAGTTTTAAACTTCAGTGTGTTTTGTCAGCTTCAAAAATGTCCCCCTCATTAAATCATTACCTGGCTAGCAATTAGTTCAGGGCTTCATGTACTATAAAGTGGATGGTGGTTCTTTAATAAGGATACAGTTAGGGGAAATAATGGTATCCTTTGCAAGAAGACGTTTATGGGTGACTTGTTGCGTATTGACTTATTCCTTAATTAGTTGAGCAGGGTTCAGTTTTATATAGATTGGTACACTGAAATTGGTACACTAAAATTTTGCAATATGTAATTTATGGGGAGAAAGTCTGTTAGTTCCCAGAATACTCAACAGCTATTCAGCACAGCAATGACGGCTACTTTCCTTAATATACTCTCACATTTTTACTACAAGTACTTCAACCACACTTAAAATCTGGTTGCAATCCATTCAGTGCTGCTGCAGCATACCTTCTGTATGTTCTGGTGTGTGTGTGTTCAGGCTTCCTACAAATGCCATTTAAATGAGGCTGCACAGCCACAATTCATGGGACTGAATCCAAAGTATCATGAGCAGAGCTCCACTCTTGAGAGAGAATGTTGCCGCCTTCCTCCTACTGCAGGCCCCCCCAACCCTGCTCCTGGGATCAGAGGACCCTAGGAACAGCATGCTGTGGTGGGAAGGAACTGGCAAAAGTTACCCCTCTACTGGTGGAGATACCCTTCCAAAATTAGACATCCAGAATGAGATTTGGATCCAACCCATACTGTTTACCTTCTTAAAGGGAGATGCTGATGTCCTGCTATGCTCACAACCACTACAAAAACAGTTGTGACCCTCATTTCTCACCTAGTAGCACAAGCAATAACACAACAGCTGTAGAAATAAAGATCTAACACCATTCCCTGAGCCTTCCTGATAATTCCTCAGCCGCCCCCTACTCATAACATTTGCATATCAATGATGCCATCATATTAATCATGGCACACGTTTCATGCCAATGTGATTAACAAAAGCCTGACAGCTCCTTTTCCAAAGGGAAAAACCAGCCTTTTAAGAAGGATTTTGAATGGAGAAGGGGGTGCATGGAACCCTTGGCTACATGTTCATTACAGTTGCTCAAAATGCAAGCAACATTTTTACTTGCAGTTACTTAGGCCCTCACAGAGGGCCACTTCTAGCTTTTGAAGTCCTTAGCTGCAGTAAAAATAAGTGATGACACTGGCACATAAAAACAAGTTGCAAAACTTATGAAATGCCCCCCCCAACCCAACCAAAAGTAAGTGTCTAAATCTGAGATCCCCTTTGAGGGTCCCAGCAAACCAGATGGCCCTACTGCCTTGTCCCCCTCTGGTTGGTCCTGTAGTTACCTCTGGATGTAGAATAAGTGAACTCAGTGCACTAAAGCAAAATTGGTCTTTCCCTAAACTTCACAAGGACAAGGTAGCTTTAACTTATAGTTTTAACATATAATTTAGAATGTTTACCTAAAGCACTGGAAGAGTTTCATGTTAGCTAAGATGTAGTCTTACCAGTTTTTTTTCTTCCTGAGTGCTCCTGGCAAAACCAAAGACTATACTTTCAAGGATCATTTCTACAGTTTCCAAAGTGCCTTATGTTTGTTGGATATAGAATGAGTTTTATAATTTTCTTTACAAATGACCCAGGAATTTTAAGAGAGTATCGCTTTTTTTTCTTAGTGGAACCATGAAGGCATATAGGACATCTGATATTTAACCACCCTCCAAAAAAATCCCCAACAACACAAAACCAATGGAATATAGACTAAAGTAAATTATTTATTTATTAAGATCATTATATCCTCAGAAGAAGAAATAGGGGGATAAATCAATTAATCACAAGTGAAGTAAACAATTTTGATAGGTACCCTGCCCCCTTCTAGAGTGGAAGTCCCACCTTCCTTTGCCCCCACCAACGTCTATCCCACATGGCAGGAAATAATCCCTTGACCAGTGTGACCCTAAAAGGATGTCATGTGACCCCTCTAGGAACTTGCTTCATTACCCTAGACCAAAAAGAAAGGGGTTTGAATCTGTGGGATATATAGGTGTACAACTCCAACCTGTGTAGAAGACCAAGTTCCCTAGTATTAAGGAGGAGAAGAGGGGGAAGTTGAGACAAAGGCTATGATATTGAGCGGTTTCTCTCCCCTCCCCCTGAATAGATGTCTGGTTGGACTTTTATGAATTTGCTAAGGAGATCATGAAAAACTCGGACCACCACTGTTGCAGATACTGCAACTGGGTAGTGAGTTGGCAAGAGGCATTCAGGAATACTACATAAATACAGCTGACACTGACAACAAGGGAACAATTTGGCCCCCAAGAAGTTCTCAGATGAAGGATCAGGTTTGGACATACCCAATAGTGTGGAAGCTGAGGTTAACTCATCTGAGTCTCTTAAGATATGGAGGCGTGCTTATGAGCCCTGCATTCAAAGAAAAGAAGTGAATATTAGTGTTTAGAAAAGATAAAAAACAAAAGGTACTTTTGAGAAAGGTTATGAGAAGATGTTCACAGATAAAATTTTCATAATATAAGAAATCATTAGATGAGGAAAGAGGCCCTTATTTCAACTCAAAGATTTTGATAGCAAACTATTAAACTATTAGTAGGGAGATTCTGTCCTGAGGAATTGCAGAAAATTAACGCTCAATAGGACAGGACATACAGAATTGAGAAAATTATAGCTACCCAAACAAGGAAGAAAAAGAAGTATCTCCTAGTGAAGTGGTTAGGCTAGCTGCCTAAATATAATACCTAGGTAGCTGCTGAAGACATTGTGGAGCGTTATGGGGATGAGTTTTTACATCACACACCCAAGCAACGCTTCCACTGGTGTCTGCACAAAACACCAGCTCCTCCTTTACAATACAGCTAGTTAGGGCTTTGGACCTGCAAGGGAAATATGAATGTGGTACATTCTCTAAGCCAGGAATGTTTCAAATTTGTGATGAGACTGAGAACTGGGAGCAGCAGGTGCAGCTGGGATATTTTGATGACATTCAGTGTCCATTAGAAAGCCTGAATTACATTATCAAAAAACGGGCTTGGACTTTCCTCGATCTATGCTTCTTTTATGACCCAGTGATTGGGAAAATCACATTTCAATGGCCTGATATTTACTTTATCTCAGTGAGCAAAGAATTTGCCCACATGATTGGGTTTTACCCTAACACACATGATTGGGTTTTACCCTAATCCACAATGCTCCTGGAGGGCTTAATTCCTTGTTCACAGATAGTGTAGAACATCAGATAGTGGGAGATTCGGTAGTGCCCCTTCTATGCTGTGTACCTGTACAAGCTCACAAAGGTATCATGATCATGTATGATAAGCTGTATTACTTGCCACTCACTATATATCACACTGAAGCAATCAGCACTGAAATAAAGACAGATCAGAACTGTCTCATGCCATTCTGTTATGCAAGGTCATTGTAAGGTTGCACTTCTGCCCCTAGAAAGATTATGGAGGTCTTATTATAAATTACAGGCTGGTTATGGTCTTCCAGGATTCCATGGGGTTCCTGTCATATATGGGGCATAGGTGGGTGGAATTTTCCAGAGCCTTTTTCGAAAAGCTGTACCTCTTTTTAGAAAAGGCTTGGAGATTATCAAGCCACATGTGAAAACTGCAGCGTGTAGTTTGCTCAGGATGTAGTAGGCCATGTGACTCAAACAGTTATGAATAAAATGAACCCTTAGGAGGGATAGGGATTTTCCTATTTTAAATGATGGGGAGAAGTTAAGAGAAAAGCATCACGCTCACATAAAGGGCCTATGAAAAGAAAACAGAGTATGCACATGAAGCAAAGCAAGGGAAGAAGAAGCAACAGCCAAAGAAGAAAAACAAGAGGTAATGTAGTGGGGATCTGAACAACATATTTGTAATGGCTTTTATCCACTCTAGTTCTGAAGAATGTACAAAGTCCAAATTTGACTTCTTCCAGTTAGTCTCCTCTCAAATATGCATTGAGAAAAGTCTATATCTCAAAGTACCCCCTCTTTTACACCTGACAGAACCAGCCCCTATTGACTTTTTTATAATGGGCAATGGCAGAGATTATATTGATTTAAATATGATGTTGCTATATGTCTGCTGTAAATTTGTAAAGGAAGATAGAACTAACATTGATAGAGTTTAGAAATTAGACCTTTTTGGTCACCTCCAAGAGGAACTGCTGTTAAAGGGGATGGATGTGAAAATCAAATTCAGCTGTAATAAAGATGCTTTCTGCATTCTAAACAATGACCAGGCAGGCTGCTTCAGGCTCCAAATATCGTCAGCTTCCCTCTTTGTGAAAAAGGTGAAAGTAACTGCAAGTGTTTTCCTGGGCCATGTTGAAACTCTGCTTACAGCCAGTGCAAAATATGCTGTGGATTGTACAGGTGCAAAGGTGTTTAGCATCTCCACAGGCAGTCACATAAGCAAAAAAAGAGGACCTATTCCAGGGGCAGCTGCCCAAACTGCTAGCAATGGGATTTCTGGAAAATGATGCCTTCAGTGGGTATTTCAGCACCCCCCTACACACTTTAACTTCAAGCAGTTCAACATCATCTTTGTAGGTCTGTATGTGGATGGGAAACAGGTACCTTCCAAGTCCTTCCAGTCTGACTTTGAAGAGCTGAAACCTCTTGCAGGCAGTGGGGAAGCATCTGAAAGACAGGCAGGGGTCATTTGGAGCAGGAGAGTGCAGGAGCAGAGCTCCGGCAGTTAGAAGCACAGGTGGCAGCAAGCCCCGCCCCCAGCTCCCAGCAGAAGCGCAAAGCAGTACGTGCAGCATTCCTCCTGGGTCCAGATAGGCTACTCTGGGACTCGAATGACAGCCCCCAGAGTGGAAAGAGAGTCCCTAGGGGTGGAGCCTGAGTGGTGGGTGTTGCCTTCTGACACACTTCTGGTGATGTCAGGGTGTGTGGCATATGCAAATAAGTTATGCTAATGGGTTATGCTAATGAGCTCCTGCACCTCTTTTTCTATAAAATGACCCCTGAAGACAGGTATCTTTTAATAAATTGTGATGAGTTTGCAAATGGATACACACTGGTTGCCTTTGACTTGTCTCCAGATCAAGAATGTGCAGACCATTACTTTTTGGATTAAAACGGGGAAATTGAGGGCTGAAATAGACTTCACTAAGGATCTACCACACATGGACAACTTGATCATGTACAGGATTTTTGATAACATTATTGAGATTAATCACAGGCAGAATGTACTGTTTGGTTATACGTGACATGGACATGGGAGAATTATCACAGGCATTACTTCCTAACCCCTTAACCCAGGAGACTTTTGTAGATATCTTCCTGAGTGATTAGCTCCCCACAAGAAGAATCACATGCATTCCCACATTTTTAGGGGTGAATACACACCCTCATTACTTCCATGGAGAACATTGGGTGACTATATACCTAACAGAGAATAACCATAGGGATTTTTTTGACTCCTATGGACATTGACCCTCCAGGTCTTGCTTCCCCAAAACCATTAAGAACTTTAAAAATAAAAACTCAAGGATTTTGTTTAATTGACATCAGCTCCAGGAACCAACATCCACAATGTGTGATGATCACTGCTTGTTTTTCCTACCCCATTGTTGCAGAGGACTCCGTTTCAGTTTATTTAAGTTTAATAGCCTATAGGCCATACGTTATAAAAAGAAAACACTATTTAAGAATTAGAAATCACAGTGTAACAGAAGTTTATCATGTCCATAATACAACATTTACAAAGACTATTCAAGAGTAGTCATAATCTTAAAATGTCAGGGAAGGCTGAATAATTTTTGTAGACATTTTCTAAGAAATGTTTATCTGGCTGCATCATGCTTTGGACAGTAAAAGAAGGTATGAGACAAAGTCTGGATCTGCATCTGGCATTCGCTCCACATTTTCTCAACACTGAGGAAAAGGTGCAGCTCAAAACCACATTCAACCAATGCCATACTGACTACAAAGTCACCCCAAACAGCCATAAAATGGCCATAAATCTATGTAGAAGGTACCATAAAATCCGATGATCAAAGGAAGTGAAAGCAGCATTCAATGCAGAGGGGAATTTCTGTTCCAACGTGGGTTTGCTGAAACAACGGAGGGAAAAGCCAATGCAGAATCACCCAAAGAGTCAACTGCAGTCAATGAGCAGTCACAAAAGCACTGTTCTGAAGGTGGCAAAGGCTTTATTTTGACTGAATTATCCAGATGTATTCTGATGATCCTGAGCAAAATGATTGGATGTTTATGGATTTTGTAAAATGTAGACAAAAGAACAGCACACCACAGCAATTCAGAAACACAATGAAGGGGTTGAAAACAAGAAAAAGTTTCCCTCAAAAGTGGCTCAACAATGCTTTGCTAACACAATACAAGTGGGTTTGTATGAACACATAAATTCTGCTAGCAGCCAGTTACTGCTAGCAGCTCTTCTACTAGGCATTCAGTTGAGGCAGCGGATGTCCTCCCCAGCTTTTTTGGCCAATCATCCATCAGTGGCCTAGTCCTGACTGGACATCTGATTAGATATCGGACTGTTTGACATCTGATCTCTCTGTTTGCATGGTATTTTATGGTATGATATTATTATGTGCAAATTGCTATTTTAACATTATTTTAATTGTTGTACACTGCCCTGAGCCCATTTGGGGAGGGCAGTATATAAATCTAATAAAATAAAATAAAATAATAAAATGAGTCTGTCTGAAATGACAGGAAAAATCCATTAGCAACCATTTACTAAAATGGAATACAAAGGCAGTTTGAAAAGGATCTAAGAAAAAACTGATATTCACACCAATTAAAACTAAGATTCTGTTCACTTTAAATAATGATATCCTAGGTAATTCTGCAGAACTTCCATGCTGTTCAAATAATTTAGGAGACCCTAGACAAAATATTCAGATATTGTAATGAAAAAAAATCACAACAATTAAAAGTGTAGTACAAGATCAAGTAATTAAAACAAGGAAACAGGATTACAAAGTTTATTGCAAACACAGTATACATACAATAACATACAGTAAACAATGCCTGTAGAGGTGTAGAAAGTACACAGAGAATTTAATGTGCATGAGAGAGAGAGGGAGCCCTTTATGCATGGACAGCTTACTGCAGAGAATCTGAGCAGTCAGGCCTCTATGCTTGAGTTCAGATTCTGTTTCTGCAGTACATACCATTATTTCCCCCCTGGTGTATTTATTCTGCAGCCCAGCAGCTGCAGAATAAATACACCAGGAGAAAACACAACCAAGCCAACAGTTGAAACCGCGCAGCAGGAGAGGGCAGCCCAGCCGGGAGTCATTTTTTTACAGTGACTTGAGAGTAGCAATAGTCTCATGCCACTTGAAAAAAATTAAGATGTAGGCGGGGGAGTGGCCTACGAGGGGTGGGGGGGGAATCTGAGGGGATCTGTATGTTTTAGAATTATCTTCAGCTTGGAAGCAAAGCAGGAGAAACACTGGCACAAGAGCAGTCTCAGAAGACCTGGAGAAACAGTGAATGGAAAACAAATTGAGCGCTGAAGGGAGGAATTGAAATGCAGAATGAAAAATAAAACTCTATGGACATGCATGGTGAAAGTGAGGCAAAACACCCATGCATAATAGGCCAGAGAGAGAGAGAGAGAGAGAGAGAGAGAGAGAGAGAGAGAGAGAGAGAGAGAGAGAGAGAGAGAGAGAGAGAGAGAGAGAGAGAGCGAGCTGCATCACACTAAAAACTTTCTTCAAAATGCAGAAACAGTTTATATTCTACTAGTCTCCTTAGCAAAAAGCCACAGATCTGAGTAGAGTGCTATTCTGAAATGGTGTTAGACTTTTTAGAACTATGCATCTTAAAACCTCACAATAAACTGATATTTTTATTTTTTCATTGAAACAATAAAAAATATACACTAGCAGATGTAAAAGACACTCTTTCCACCAGAAACACAATAGTTTTAGATTGCACTGTAATTGCAAGCAATTGGTCAGATTACATAACCATTGAGAGCCAAGAGCAGATTAGCAAATCATATTGCACTATTATCTCAAACTTTAAGTTTCCCTTATGCAATTATGAAATGCATGTTATCAAAGTTCTACAATATGTGAAGGTCATAAACTGAGATAGAGTAAAAAAATAATAATAGTCCTAAAACTCATTGCCTGTATCTGCAAGGCTGCAAACAAGAAACACTAGATTATTGTTATTATTATTATTAGATGTCTGAACTCAGATACTTCTTGGTTTCCCTCCATTTGCTTCCTCCTCCTCTTTTTGAAGTTTCTGTTGTTTACTGAAAAGGGCACTCTACACCAAGCACTCTGCACTACCTCTGGTTGACTACCTCTGGTTGATTGCAGTCCTAGCAAGGTGTTGCCTTTTTCCAATAATATTTTTAATTGAGTATATATTTCATAGGGGGGTTTCGGTTTCCGGCGTTGCGAATGGCGGCCACCTTTTGGGAAGCTCCCAGAGGTGGTTAGCCCACACGCAGTTTGGGGGGGTCTTTGCAGGTTTGCAAGACCCTAGTGAGCCTTAGGTAAAGGCTCCAAACCGGGGGCGCTTGGGGAGTAGCCTCTTTGCCGGCAGTCAGCCGGGAAATTGAGGCTTTCTCCCCGCCCCAATCGGCCCCGCTGCGGTGTGCCCGCAATGGGACTTAGCAACGCCACCGATTTCCAACAGGAGTGAGGAACAGCGATGATTTAAAGCAAAAAGAAGAAACGGCAGGAACCGTGAGTTGGAGGTCTGAATTTGAAGTGAAACCCGAGCCCTTCCCCCATAAGCGAATAAGCGGCTGAGGAGGGGGAATTCCCCCCCCACTGAGAAGCGGGATTTGCATAAGAAAGCTAAGGGGGATGAAAGGGAAGAAGGGTTGGTGAAATTACCTTTGGGGTGCCATTGAAGCGAATGAGTTAGCGGGACTCCTGAGCGACGCGTCACGAACTTTTATAAAGTAAACAAATACAAGAAATGTCTGCCATGAAGAAGGTCCCTTTGAAAATTGAGAAGAAGGGGGCGGGACTTCCGGTCCGGGTAATCCCCCTCCAGAGCCGACTGTCAGTCAACAGACAAGTGAGCTACTGCACCCTCTGCTGGTCCAAATACAGAAAATCAGCGAAACCTTAACTAATATGGAAGGTGTTCTCAACAGTCAACAGAGGCAACTAACAGAGACGTCAAAGAAGATGGAGGAGATCGCACAGAAATGTTTGGTCTCGTCGGAAGACATCGGAAAAGTGAAGAAAAGGGTCAACAAGTTAGAAAAGCATCAGGATGTGCAAGAAAAAAGAATTTTGATGTTGCAAATGGAAAAATCGAATCTGACTCTTCGATTTCAGGGCATTAAAGAAGAAGAGAAGGAAGATCTCAGATCTATACTTGCGAATGCCTTGGCACCCGTAACTGGCAGAGTTCAGCGTGAGTTAAAAGAAGAAATGGATAAGGTCTATAGGGCCTACTCCACATTTACAAAAAAATAATCTGCCAGCAGAAGTGGTTGTCAAGTTTGTCAAGCAGAGTACCAGAGATTAAATCTTGCGTGCAGTTGCAGCGGTGCCCTTGAAAATTGGGGAGCAGACCATCAGAATATTGAAAGATGTGCCTTATGAAATCCGGATGAAAAGGAAAGCTTATAAAGGATTGACCACTTTTCTACAAAGAAGACAAGTCATATACAGATGGACCTATCCTGAAGGCCTTTTGTTCAAGTACAAGGATAAAAGAGAGAAGATTGACTCCATCTTCAAGGCGCAGGAATTTCTGAAGAGACATGCCAGTCCAGAGGAAGAGGCAGCACTCGCAACGTGGACAGATTTGAGCAGTGAAGATGACAGCGGCCCAGAGGAGGGAGGTGCCGGAGCGGGAGAAGTGAAAATCAAAGGTGGCCCATCCTATAACTTGAGGGATACCAAAGGAAGACAACCTAAGAAATAACTGTTCGGGAAACGTCAAAAAGGAGATGACTAATAATTAACCCCAAAGGACATTACTAACCTCATTAACAGAGTTATTTAGAATTTTGGTTAGATGAAAAGAAGACTCTCAAATCACGGAGATTGCCAAAAACTGTATCTATATTGATTTAAACTAACCTTTATTAACAGAATACTCACTCCGCTCTTTTTCTTTATCCCTCTATATACCCTACCTTTTTCTATTTATAAAAAGAATAAATTCCTCTCCTTTTTAGGAGGGTTTTGATAAAAAAAAAAAGAGTATATATTTCATAGTACATAAAAAAAATTCATCTCTTTATATATTATACTCCATTTCATAAACTAAACACAAAATAAAAAACAATAAAAATGAGGTTACATTCCATCTATAAAGTTTAACAAATTAAACTTAATCCCAATCTGGTTTGCAACCTCTTCTTTTCCTCTTCCCTTATCCTACCTATGTATGAAACCACCATACAAATCTCTTTAAATCACATTTTATCCCTTTATGTGTCCTTTAAGTCTTCCAATAAATTGTTGCTCAATCTTCTAACTTCTATTCTGTTTTTTCAGTCTTTATTGCTATTCTATCTACTACTACTATACCTAAAAAAGAAAGCTGAACAGGGTTGCCTCCAATACTGGGAGCTGAAGAGGAAACCCCTTCAGCTGGAGGGTGACCCTCCTCCCTGTTACCAGAGGTCTTAGGGGGAGCACACCCTTCATCTTCTTGACATGCCCTCTGGCTCTAACACTTCTATACTATTTGTCCCCTTGTATACTTTTACTAAATATTTACTGCTTAAGATATATTTCTAAATACCCTACTTATTTATTTAATTGCTTTCTGCATGTTGCCTTCTTTATCAATCCTTGACAGCAGGGCCTCTGAGAGGAATTTTATGAGATGGTGCAAAAAAATTTTTTCAGGGCACCTTTCCTGCTCCATTAGCCACTGTTTTTTTTTTTTTTAATCCACAATGGTTTTAAGCATAAGGTAAAAAAGAGGCTAAAAATAGGCCTTGTATTTTCTTAAAAACAAGTTTTCTTTGCCTTGTTTGTGAAAACTTTCTAATGACAGCATCAAAATTAATTCTCCTGGCAATGTTTGATTCAATCCTCAGCCTGGTCAAATCCACAAGACGTTCTAGAGACACTGTAGAGTTTTAAAGATTCTTAATCAGCTTGAGTTTGCTAAATGATCTCTCTGTAGAAGCTACTGGTGCTGGAATTGTTAAAAGAATTTGTATACTGACACAAACGTTTGGAAACAGGTCACCAAGTCTGTATTCTATCAATATGTTCAACAGATCCAATGGTTTTAACTGTGCATTCCCAAATTTTGCCTTATGTATTGAAGGTAAATGCTGCATTTCTTTAAAAAAAAAACCCCTAAATCCTCATCACTAAGGTCATCAGGGCATTGTTTTGATAAAAATAAAGCTTTTCCTTTCAAATAACTTTCTGAGACAATGAAGTATAACCACAAGAAATTGAACTTTTCAGCCAATTGCTTCACAACATTGAATCTTTACAGTTCATCCTGCTATAACACTGTCTATCAAAACATAAAACACAGATTTTCTGAAGTAGGCTTCTTCTGGTGAATCATCTGTGCCATTCATTTCCAGCAAGTTAGCACCGGGCCCCATTTTTTACCTTGATTGGCTCCATGCTGCCCAGTGATCCCTTTGAACTATATATATCTGTCCACCCTGCACTTTTTGCTTTAGTCTTAACATAGAACTTGAAGTAGAGATAACCTGCCAATACTGTATCAATAAACTTTCCTTCTGAAGAAGCAAGTTGTTGGTTCTAATTGCTGCAGGAGTCTGACATTAGGGGTCGATGCAACAATTTTGGCTTCATTCCACATGCATTTCTAGTCACTTCAAAGTTTTGTAAGATCTGCAAGGAGTGTTTCAAAGTTTTCTGCTTTGACCTCCAATGTGGTATTTCAGGCTTGGATTACCTTATTGCAGTTGTCCATCTGAGCTAATATTTTGTACCACACAGCTGACATTAACACAGATACAAAAGATGTCACATAGAATAAAACTCCCTAGACTTCATTTCTTGTTTTGGATGTAAAATTTAATTTTAGGAGGTCTTGCAGTGCTAATTTAATTCTAAGCAGGTGAACTGCAAAAGGCTTTACATTTTCAACACCATCTGACCATTTTGTTTCAGATGTACCATGAAGAGAACAGCCTCTGCAGTTTTCATGTCTTTCCCAGCACTTGGGACTAGAACTAAACAAGTGGTAGAGAGTTTGGATTTTTCCAAAAAGGTTATTGCTTCAGGTATGTATTCAGTATCATCATTTATATGTATTCAGCATCATCATCATGGACGACCTCCGGAGGCACCTGGATTGAGGCGGATTGGCAGTGCTGTTGCTGTTGGACCTGTCGGCTGCGTTCAACATGGTTGACCATCAGCTACTGATCCGCTGCCTCACCGACGTGGGAATACGGGGCTAGCCTTGCAATGGCTTGCCTCTTTTCTCCAAGGTCAGGGACAAAGGCTGGCGCTAGGGGAACAGCTATCCCAGAGACACCCACTGGATTGTGGTGTGCCTCAAGGGGCAGTGCTGTCCCCAATGCTCTTTAACATCTACATGGGCCCCCTTGCCCAGATTGCCTGGAGGCATGGGCTGAGTTGTCATTAGTATGTGGATGGTACCCATCTCTATCTGTTGTTGAGCAGTCAGTCTGACTCCAAACCAGAAGATCTGGACCGTGCGTTACAAGCCGTGGCTGGTTGGCTTAGACTGAGCTGACTGAAACTGAATCCGACGAAGACGGAGGTCCTGTGCCTGAGTTGGAGTGGGCCAGCGTTAGGGACCCCACTCCTGACCTTCGATGGGGCATCATTGGTGCCAGTGCTAGAGGTTAGGAACTTGGAAGTGCTCCTGGATGTCACCTTAACCATGGAGGCCCAGATAGCAGCCACTGCCAAATCAGCCTTTTACCCTCTTTGGTTGATCAGGCAGCTGGTTCCCTTCCTCGAATGCAATGACCTGGTGACAGTGATCTATACGATGGTCACCTTGAGACTGGACTACTGTAATGCTCTCTACATGGGACTGCCCTTGTCTGAAAATGCCATGGCCAGGCTTCTAATGGGACTCTCTGGGCAGGAGCACATACAGCCTGTGCTGAAGGCATTGCACTGGTTGCTGATAGCATACCGGATTCATTCGAAGGTGCTGGTTCTCACCTTTAAAGCCCTATATGGTCAGGAACCTACATACCTAAGGGACCACCTTTCCCCACATGTTTCCCAGGGAGCACTGCGGTCAGGAGCCCAGAATCGGTTGGCCCATCCAGGTCTTAAGGAGGCTAGGCTGTTGACGACCTGGGCCGGGATCTTTTTGGTGGTGGCTCCAGCCTGGTGAAATGAGCTCCTGGAGATCAGGGTCCTGCGGGACCTTTTGCAGTCCTGCAGGGCCTGTTAAACAGAGCTCTTCCACCAGGCTTTTGGGAGCCACCACCAGTGAAGAACATCATCTGGCCCTGGACTCTGGAACTGCCACCGACAGCCTAAAGAACAAGTCCTGCAAGACATCCCAAACAAACACTAAGAGCTGAGTGTGAGATAAGAACTTTGTACAGTGGTTATTGGCTGCTACTATTGTATGAATATTAATAACTAGCACTTTAATATGATTTTAGAATTTGTTTTAACTGTAACTTCTGTTTCAATTTAACTATTTGTTTCTATGTAAGCCACCCTGAGCTGGCTTCAGCCTGGAGGGCGGGATAAAAATCTGAATAATAAATAAATAAATTTCCACATAAGTTGAATGTATAACAACTGCAAGGGAAAAAATTGTTGTTGGGCACAGTTCTTGTATTTTTTCTTGTGTGTCATTGTATCTTCCAGCCATATTTCGTCTATAGTCATAAGCTTGAGCTCTACTATCACTGAGAGGAATAGCATGTTTTTTCAAAGTATCAGTTATCAGTTAAGTAATTCCTTCCCCTTTTTTGTTGCTACAATCTATATACTTTCTTGAATTTCATATTGTGTTTCTTTTAAAATTATGAATCTCAAAAGAAATGTTGTTTGTTCTCTATGTGAGGAATCTCGTGTGGCATCTATTACTGTGAAGTACTTTGCAGACTGCCTTTCAAGCAAAATATGTTGTTTCACAAGATCTGAGCATTTGGCAACAAATTCATTTTGTGAGTCAGGAGACATATAGTGAACTTGAAGTAATTCACCCCTCTTCTGTGACTCCTATACACTTAGCACATGCTCCTGATGGATGGGGTCCTACCTGGAGAGAAGTTCTACGAGTCCTAAAAAGTTTTCATTGTTTGAATCCCCAATGCGATGGGATGTCCTAGACAGCAGGTGCCTTTCTAGTTTTCACCAAGCTAGGTAACATTCTTGGTGGCTATTGCTTTTTTATGGTCTGGGATCCTGTTGCATAGTTTTGGCTACTTCCCACTAGGCATCCAGCCTTCAGCTGATGCCAGTGCAGATTTAGATGCAGAGCTGCTAGTTTGTGCCAAAATGATCAACATGGAAAACAATATAATGCTTGTTTCTGTTGACTCTAGACAAGCCAGTCTCTTACATGCTGTTCTCCATTGGCATTTTGAAATTTCAGCATGCTTTCTGGAAAATTTTGATTGCTGGCAGTGTCTTTTGGAAATGCTTTAGGCAATGAGATGTGACCATTGGTAACATACTTTTCTATTTCTTTTTGAGAAGGAAACTCAGTTGTGATACGACCAATGTCAAGGCCTACAGTATGCTTCTCATTTTCCTAACTCACTTCTGTCTGAGCCTGTATTTCTGTTTCTTGACATTTGTGTCATTTTCTGCATGTGTTCCTTTATCAAAATCCTGTACATTATTACCCAAATCAACTGCTCCTTATTTGGGGATGAAATTTTCAAGAACTTTTTCTTGTTCTAATTCTATAGGTGGATTGAACGAGAATTTTTTTGAAGGCACCCTTAATCCAGCTTGAAAGATGGTTTGTTTTCCCCTTTTTCATGTTCCTCTTGTTCTTTCTTTTCTTTTCACTTCTGGGCTCCTGATTTGTGAGAATACATTTTCAATGGATGATTTATAATTTCTTCTTTTATATCTAAAAAGGGAAGTTTAATTCCTGATCAGCTCTGATCATCGCCATGCTGCTTCAAAAAATCCTGAGTCCAAAGTTACAAAGTTTTAAAATGAATAAATCAGTGAAAATGTAGCCTAATGTCACTTAAGTAACTAAGGAAAAGGATTAGAACATACTTTCAACTCTTTAAAGATTGCTTTAGAATGTACTACTACACCAATCCTTCAACTACAACAATGGCCACCAGTTTAAACATTCTGTCTGCTTGGCTGAAGAGTGGAGAGTCATGTGATCTTCTAACTGATGCATGCTGCCCCTAGTGGAAGATCTTGAGAACACAATGTAACAACAATGTAAACAGATAGAACAGGTTAAGGTACAGCATAGGCCCAATGCTTAATTTACCACATACGTATTCCGAGTTCAGTTCTGATAATAAATCTTCTCAGTCCATGTTAGGCACTTGTGAGAACCTTGGCTGCCAGACTCTTCAACACAGCCACTGCATTTTAAGAACATTATTTCCTTGAAGCAGTGGTCCATAATGGAATACGCAACAGCCTTGACAATGGCATTCATAGCTGATTTTCTATTTCTAGGCTTTAGCAGATTCTAGATTTTAGAATCTTGGTTTACTAGAATCTTTCTACTGGGAGGTGGGACCTGCTCTGACGGGTGGGGCACCTGTCAAAGTTGCTTACATCCTTGTGATGAACTGATGTATCCCTCTATTCTCCCTCCTTTCCCTTGTGGCTCAAGTTGGCTTAAAATTCCACAAATTTAAAATATACAAAATACAGTAAAACCACATTTACCCCCATTCCATAAGAAAATGTCAACAGCTGAAACTCCTGTAAAAGTCTTTGCAAACAAAATGCCTTCCCAGCACCCCATACAAATGTCTAAAGATGTGTCAGGCACTTCAGAAAGTCAGTCAAACACCAGGCTTCATAAGAAGATAGCGTTTATTAAACAGTAGTTCTAAAGGCACGTTAACATTCTCTTGTCAGGAATGAAACATACAAAGAAACGTCTACAGATATACCTTCCTGGGTCACCCCCCCCCAGAGCCTACCAATAGCTAAAGAGCCCGTGCACGGGAAGAAGAAAAGTGCAAAAGTTATAAAGCTGTAAATATTCCAGCGACCTAGCTGTTCTCTCAGGAGAAAAGAAAAGAAAACAAGCCTGGGGAACCAAGGCCGTTTGGAGCATCTGTAGATAACCCAGGCTGTGAATCTCTGCGTTGCCCGGGCAACCTACTCACCTCCCCACATACCAGACATGACACAATACAGACCAACTGGCACCTCCACCCCTCCCTTCTACCCTATGGCAGGGTCACCTGACATTCTGCCCCCCTGATAATAAATCCAACCCTTTAGGCTTCAAGGGGTACAATTTGTGAAATTTGCGTAGCAACCTTGGGGCGCGAACATGATCCTCCCTCACCCACTCCCTCTGTTCAGGCCCAAAGTCCACCCATTCGATAAGGTAATACAACCAGTTGCGAGAAATCTTGGAATCCAGAATCTGAGCAATTTCATAATGAGGTTCCCCCCCCACCATCAAGGGAGGGGGGGCAGGTCTCTTCGGCCTCCACTTGTTCTCTTCAGGCGAACGTCTCAAGAGCCTTATATGAAATACAAGATGAATAGATCTCAGTGATTTAGGCAACAAAAGCTCAACTGTCACATTGTTTAACACACGTTTGATTTCAAAAGGTCCCACATACTTCCACCCCAGTTTTCTACTAGGTTGCAGCCCCCTTAAGTTTTGCGTGGAGAGATAAACAAATTCTCCTTGCCGAGGAGTCCACGTCTTGTCCCTTTTCTTGTCAGCCTGCTCCTTGTAGGTGGACTTAGCCTCCTCCAGTGTTTGCGCTAAAAGCGGCCACGCTGTTTGAAGCCATTTACACCAATCTCCCGCCTCCCCCGGTGGCAAGGTGGGTGAAGCCAGGAAGGGAAGAGGTGGAGCCTCATAACCATTCACAGCCATAAACGGGGACATACCCGTGGAGGAGTGACATGTGTTATTGTAACAGAACTCGGCCAGGGGTAACAACGGTTCCCAATCATCCTGTTGAAAATTTGTAAAGCACCTAAGGTACTGTTCAAGAGTTTGATTCACCCTTTCCGTTTGCCCATCAGTCTCTGGGTGATACGCACTGCTTACCGCCCTCTCCACCCCCAGCAGTGCCATTAACTCCCCCCAGAATTGAGAAACGAACTGAGACCCCCTATCCGATACCACCTTTACAGGAAGAGTATGGAGTCTCACCACGTGTTGCAGAAATGCTTTTGCCAGCTTTTTGGCTGAGGGGATAGATTTAAATGGAACAAAATGTGCTTGTTTAGAAAACATGTCAACTACCACCCATATAACTGTTTTCCCCCCACTAGGGGGTAAGTCAGTGATAAAGTCCATGGATAAAACCTCCCAAGGACGAGTCGGGGTCGGTAGTGGTTGTAAGAGCCCGGGTGGCTTTCCGGGGCGGTGTTTGCTCATCAGACAAACCTGGCAGGCTTGTGTAAACAACGACAAGTCTTTCCTCATCCCCGGCCACCAAAATTGTCTTTGAAGCAATTGCAGTGACTTAACGAAGCCTGTGTGGCCTGGCAGTTTAGATCCGTGTGCCCACTCCATGACCTCCCCCCTTAGGGACAGCGGAACAAAAATCTTCCCGTTCTTGCGCCAGCAGCCATGCTCGTCACCTGTTACCCCCTCCTCCTTCGCTAAGGAGGCGCGGTCAGCGTCGGACAGGGCCGATGCAAATTTCAGTTCCCATGAGGAAGAAAGCGGAGAAGTAGGCGGGCACCTAGTTTGGCTGCGAGTCTTCACCCCCCCCAGTTGTGAGGGTGTGAACACTGAATCTCTGATCTCCTCCCTTTTGCTGTCGTGTTGGGGAAGGCGGGATAAGGCGTCAGCCAAGGAGTTTGCCTTTCCCGGGAAATGGTGCGGTGTGAAGTCAAACTTTGAAAAGAAATTCGCCTACCGCAGCTGCTTGGCGTTCAGGGACCGTGGTGAGCGTAGCAACTCGAGGTTTTTATGATCAGTCCACACCTCAAATGGCACCCTTGCCCCTTCTAGCCAGTGTCGCCATGTCGATAGGGCCAACTTGATCGATCCTGCTTCCTTCTCCCAAACTGACCAGTTCCTTTCTGTGTCATTAAACTTTTTAGAGACATAGGCGAGGGGGTGCAATTTCCCATCCTCCCCCTCTTGCAAGATGCCCCCCCCCCATAGTGACATCTGATGAATCTACGTGGACTATAAACTTTTTTAACTCGTTGGGGTGTGCCAACACCGGTTCAGAGGTAAAGAGAGATTTTAGTTGTTCAAATGCCCTCTGACACTTGTTAGTCCACTCCAAACGGGCCCCGGGTCGAGTGCTCTCCGGACCCTTCCCTTTTGTCTTAAGTAGGTCCATCAGGGGGAGGGCAACTTGGGCGAAATTCGATAAAAACGATCTGTAAAAATTCGCAAATCCGAGGAATGCTTGGAGTTGCCTCCTTGTCTTGGGGGGCTCCCACCCCACCACGTCTTTAACCTTCTCGGGGTCCATCTCAATCCCTCTCTGTGAAATGCGGTAGCCTAAGAACCGATGGAACTCACATTTAGACAGTTTAGCAAACAGTTTGTGCTTGTGCAACGTTTGGAGTACCTCCCTAACGAGTTTCACATGGGAGTTCAAATCGGGGGAGTACAGTAAAATGTCATCAAGGTAAACAAGGACCCCTTTAAACAGATATTTGTGCAAGACTTCATTAATTAAATTCATAAAGACCCCAGGGGCTCCTTGTAATCCGAACGGCATCACTAAGTATTCAAACTGCCCCAAAGGTGTGTTGAATGCCATTTTATAGTCGTCCCCCTCCCTGATGCGCACTCGAAAGTAAGCATCCCGGAGATCAAGTTTGGAGAAAATCCCCCCCCGTGATGGCGGCCAGCAAATCTTTAATCAGCGGTATCGGGTAAGCATTTGTCGCCGACACGGCATTGAGCCCCCTGTAGTCAGTGCATAGTCTCAGGCCTCCATCTTTCTTCTTCCAGAATAAGACAGGGGCGGCAAAAGGTGAAGAGGCCGGTCATATAAAACCCCTCTCTAAGTTTTTATCAATGAACTTTCTGAGTTCCTGTTTCTCAGCCGGGCTCATGGAGTACAGCTTCCCCTTGGGGAGCTTCTGATTTGGCAACAGTTCAATGGCACAGTCAGAGTTTCGATGGGGAGGTAATTCGTCCACCTCCTCTTCTCCGAAAATCCCAGACAGATCTCGATACTCCCGTGGGATCGCTGCCCAGTCTGCCTCCACCACCCCCACTGGCATGGGGCTGGCTTTCGGAGGCTGGTGTCCCCACTTGCTATCCCAGACATGACCCGTACACCGCGGTGAAATAAAGTTAATCATCCCGGCCTCCCACAGGATGTGCAGGTCGTGATTGAAAAACCAAGGGCTCCCTAGGACCAATGGGAATCTTGCAGCGGAGGTCACGACAAACGGTCTCACCTCCCAATGTTTCCCCACTCCCATACGTAGGGGCCCAGTCTTGTATTTACAGGGCTCCTTCATAGTGGAGCCATCCAGCTGAGTAAAAACCAGTGGTTCTGTGAGTTTCACCACTTTCGCCCCTAAGGCAGTCACTAGGGAAGGGTTAATAATATCTCTCCCGCAGCCTGAGTCAATTAAGGCTCGCACCCTTACATGGGTCCGTAGCCCTGGGTCCATCAAAGTTACTGTCAAAAAGAAAAGGGAAGAGGATTTGCTCACCGGATTTAGCACCTGAGAGTCCAGGACCTGCTGTTCAGCGCTGTTCACAGCAGGTCCTTCTCGTTTCCCGCCGTCGCGGTGACTTCCTCTTCCGAAGACTCCATGTCCTCTGCCAAAGGGGCGACCTGTAGAGCTCGTGCGCCCCTCTGCTTGCCCTGAGGTTTCAGGGTAGAAGTGTCGAATTTCTTCTTGGTCCCTTTCGCGGCACTCGGTGGGGTTGAGGATCCTGGGCAATTCGCGGCAAAGTGGCCCGCTTCCTCACATTTTAGGCATAGCCCTTGCTTCATCCGGCTCTCACGCGTCCCGTCTTTCGGCCGTGGGGCTGGGTTCACCTGCCGCCCTTTCGATGGGGCGACGCTGGGTTGATTCGCCTTTCCAAGGGCCGCTGCATCATCCAACTTGATAGCCTTCAGTCGGGTTTCCGTAGCTGCCGCTTCCTTCATCCAACTTGACAGGGTCTCGGGGTCCCTCTCGCGCATAATCGTGTGGCAGATCTCTGGATTCAGGCCCAGGCGGTACTGCTCCGCGAGTACTCCATCTGGCCAATCACGGATCTTGGCCATGTGTCTCCAAAACTCTGCCATATACTCTCTGACCGACTTGGTCCCTTGGCGAAAGGCACGGAGGAATGCACGCGCAGCCTTGTTCGCATTGGCATCTTCGAACTGGTCTTTCATCACCCACATGAATGCATCCACCTCTCTTAACTCCCGCCCGTCTTCCTGGTGTAGGGCCACATAGCAGTCAGCCACAGCGTCTTTCAGGTGGGAGGCGATGGCATCCACTATCTGTTCCTCGTTTGGGAATAGGTGGCCCCAGTTCTCGATAAACTTCTCCGCCCTTACCAGGAAGAAAGAGAACTTCTTGGGCGTGCCATTGAAAGTAGCGTCCAGGAGCTCAGCTGGGTTTGGCAACATGGGGCCCCAACCCCTTGGCACCCCTGGTGGTCCTGGCACTGGTGGCCCCGCAGGCGGGGGCCCCACTGGTGGGTCCGGAGGTGCCCCAGGTTGCCCTGGCACCCCCCCGGGTGGCAGTCCAGCTGGCAGGGCCAAGGGTCTTTGCGCTGGGGGTCCAGCGGGGTCTGGAGGCTGCCTCCTCTCCATTTCTTCCCTTATGCCATCCGAAATCATTTTCGGAATTCGAGACAAGGGCTCGTCTATGGGGTGTAGGAGTCGATCCTGGCTGGGATCCCCACTCCATCTCTGGCTTCCCACGGTCCTTTCCAAGTCTCTCATGTCAGGGTGAGTCTCTTCTTCACCCTCCGCCGTGCTCAGGCGATAGACTGATCTCTCGACCCGACTCTCTCTGACCAATGCTCGGGGGGGTGAGGAACCACGTCTCTTGCGTCTCTGCGAGCGGCTTCGTCCAGTCCTGCCACTTCCGCGGTCTGGTCGTCACTCCGGCATATGCTCCCCCATACAGTTCTCCATAGAGCCCTCCCAGGTCATAGTTGGGTTCCCAGGGCGTTGGGCACTGGAAACTGGGACCACAGCCGTGGTCACAGGCACAGTAGATGTTGGAATCTTTTCCTCTTCCGAGGTTGGGGCCGGGATGGTGTCTTCCTCGTCACCCATCTCTTGTGAGAAAAGTGTGGTGTAGAACTAATCCTGGGCGAAGATGATTCCTGACAATCTGTCAGGCACTTCAGAAAGTCAGTCAAACACCAGGCTTCATAAGAAGATAGTGTTTATTAAACAGCAGTTCTAAAGGCACATTAACATTCTCTTGTCAGGAATGAAACATACAAAGAAACGTCTACAGATATACCCTCCTGGGTCACCCCCCCCAGAGCCTACCAATAGCTAAAGAGCCCGTGCGCGGGAAGAAGAAAAGTGCAAAAGTTGTAAAGCTGTAAATATTCCAGCGACCTAGCTGTTCTCTCAGGAGAAAAGAAAAGAAAACAAGCCTGGGGAACCAAGGCCGTTTGGAGCATCTGTAGATAACCCGGGCTGTGAATCTCTGCGTTGCCCAGGCAACCTCCTCACCTCCTCACATACCAGACATGACACAATACAGACCAACTGGCACCTCCACCCCTCCCTTCTACCCTATGGCAGGGTCACCTGACAAGATGGTGCCTCCTCACCTCCTCAGGGAGTCTGTTCCAGCAGGTGGGAGCCAGGATAGAGAAGGAAAGGCTGTAGTAGATGCCAACTCTTGTAGTATGAAAAATGCTAATTAGATAATGTGTATATATAGCACCAGTGGAAATCTATGGAGTTTAAATATTACAAAATGTATTAAACCACAATATTTTATGGCAGTAACTGTGGCAAATTCCTTTCTTTGTGCTACTGTACATAGAATAACAACAGCTATGAGTCATGCCTCTACAGTTCATACACAAGCATCATCCTCATTGATCTCAGTAGGAGACTTGCTGACGTAACAGCTGCAGGATTAAATCCTGTATGAACACTGAGTCAGCCTGAGACAGTAAAGGCCATTGATTTATTTAAAGGAAAATGATATTTAAAAAAATTCAGATCTGGCTGCTTCTAGTGACATTTCTTAGAACCTTTATTGACATGATACCAACTCATGAACAAATTGACTGAAAACGTAGCAAAACTAAGGAAGCAGAGAGCATTAATAAGGAAATATGATGGCTATTCTTATATTGTCTTCTTAGAAAGAAAGGAAGAAAAGAGCAAGTACTTGGAATTTTGCTTTGTAAAACTGGAACAGGTCTTGCAAACTACTCACTGGTTCTATAGAATGAGACCTTTTCTGCACACTTGAATTACTTCTGATTTTCTTGGAAGACAATCCAGAAGCATTGGGATGGGTTTGAGCAGGGTTCTTCCACATATGTCTGTGTCCCCTGTGCATTTTTACAATTGTCAAGTCAGTTTATTTTCTTCTGCACTAGGCTTAAATAATGAGGATTTTCAAGGGAGGGTGCTGTCATTTTCACTGGTGTCACAGCAACCCCATTATTTTTTTAAAATGACCCCAAAATATCATAATAATGCTGTAGTGTTATAATTATAGTTTAAGCAGGTTCTCTGAATCCCCAGCTTTCATTTTTTTAAAAAAGCAAATCTCTATCTTTGTTCCTCATGGAGATATAAGGAAAAAGACATATCTCCTCGAGGGAAAAGTCTAGAGACTTGCTTTAAAAAAAGTGAATTTAGGCTGATGATTTTATGTATTTTAATCATTGTTGTAATATGTTTTAATTTGTAAATCTGTATTAATTGCAGATATATGTATGTTGGTACCTGCCCTGAGCCTACGACGTGGGGAGGGTGGGATTATGTCTAATGAAATAAATAAATAAATAAATAAAGCTGGAATTTAGAAAAAACTCCTTAAACTTTCATTACAACACCACAGCATTATAGCAATATTTTAGGGCCTTTTTGAAAAAAATGAAATCACTTGTCTTGGGAAGGAGAGGGAATGAGGGGGAGAGGGAGTGATTTAACAATGATGAGAGTCCAATAATTGAAAAGTGGGCTGAAGATGGGTGGGACAAAGAAAACCAATAGAATCATTAAACACTAGGAAAAAGCGAACTCAGAATAGGCTTCCAGAAAAACATTGTGGTAAAAGTGGTTTCCCAAGAGCCAGAAAAAAGCCTAAACAAAAACAAAAAAAGTGAAAATTAAAGGCATAAAAATGTGTGTGGAAATTAGGGGATAAACTGAAGCAGTACGGGACCAGAACTGACAAAAAACAAACAACCTCCCCCAACAACAAAAACAACAACCAAAAATCCATGTGGAAAAGCCCTCTCACCCCATGCTGGTGAGCCATTAGAGCTGACAACCTCCAGATGGAACTTGGTGTTTGCCAGAATTACAGCTGGTGTCCACACTGCAGAGATCAGTTTCTCTGGAGAAAATAGCTGCTTTGGAAGGTAGTCTGTAGGGTATTATACCCCTCTAGTCAGTATACCTGTTAAAAATGCATCTACTGAGTCACTCTCTTTGTTCATGGCTCTAATATGCCCTGTTGATAGTGTGGTTATGATAGCAGTGGTGTTGTATTGAGTGACTTTTAGGCCTAGCTAGAGTTAACGGTTACAGTGTTGACTAGGGTTGCTAACCCCCCCCGGTTTGGCAGGGGTCCCCACTTTTGGGGGGCTTCTACCCGACACAAGCCAGCTGGCCACCGGGGGAAGCCCCACCCCCAAGCCCCAACACCTGCAGCCACCCCTCTTCCTTCTCTCTTCAGAGAGAGGAGAGAGAGGGGTGGCTCTTGAGAGAGAGGAGGGAGAAGGGTGGCTGTGGACCATATGCCTGAATTCCGTGGAGCTTGGGCACACGGGGAGGGAGATGCCAGCTTTCCTGCGCGCTCAATCTCCGCAGAAACATCTACTCCTGCTTCTCATTGCCTGGGAGAAAATCGTTTTAAAATGGCACTGTGCCAGCTGCACAATGTCACTTCGGATGAATACCCAGAAGTGACATCATGTCTCCAACATGGTGATGAGGTGACACTCCAGAATTTGGGCTAAACATAATCGGGGCAACACTCTAGAAATTGGGTTTTTGTTGGAAGTGATGTCACACTGCCAGCATGGCAGTTTCTTCAGCATCCCTCTCCTAGTTGCCAGCCATCAGGTGGCACTCAACATATATATAAATCTGATACATATTTGGAAATTTTTCCATGTAAGTATTTTTATTTAGCAGTGTATGAGAAATCATGAAACAAAAAGTTATTTTTCTGCAAAGGTTTGGTGTCTGACTGGCTACATTAATATAGTTTTTTTCTTTCCTTTCATTTGTCTCTTGGTCGTTCACTGTTCATCTCCACAGTTGTTCAGCCATAATCCTAAATATGGGTAGGCAGAAGATGGAGGAAAAAAGGTAGAGTGCACTATTTACAGTTTCCTGTAATCACAGCAATTTTAATGTTCATTTTTTTCTCATAATCTGCCTATACTTACTGAATGTATACATGTGTTTGTTAAATATTGTAAAATTATGATAGATATACCATGAAATATTGATAATAGTACATAAAGCCCTGAAGATAGTGATTTTTAATAATCAGGCACTCCAATTAATGGATGCTCTGTTCACCCACAGCCTCATTTACATGGGGAATTTGCTATGATTCATAAAATTGATAACCTCTGTTTTGAAATAATGGAGGTTGTAATGAAAGGTATATAGAAGGCTGTGTTTATACACTGTTCAATTTTTAATGTAAAATTGCTAATACTGCTTTATTATAAATGGGTATGTCATGTAGTCACACACTTTTTCAGTGATTGATACTAAAAGAAGGGGAGATTTTAGATACCTGTAAATGAATGAAAGCTATCTTGTACACTTTAGTGGAACTAGGATTTATCCCTTAGGTATTTCCCCAGGTTTATGGCTTTATTTTGGTATTTCCTCATGAAATTTGCATAACGTATTGCAGAAAGGAACATTTTAAATGGACCTATGAGAATTTTTGAAATTAACTTAGTGAATAGGCTGTGAAATCTTGTATTTTAAAATTACTATTAATCTCTGTCTTCCTACTGAGTTCAAATGCATAAGCATAAAATTCCCTTTCCACATCTAGGTGTAATTGGTATAGGTTTATGTGAGGATGCTCTTGCTTTCATAGGATGCAATCTAACATTCTTAAATCCTACTCATTTCAAAGATGTACATATTTTGCCTCTGAGAATCCAAAGATTTGTATGAGGCATTCAGAGTTATTATATCTCTCTGCTTTCCTTTGCACTGGCTATCATTTCTGCTGCATACTCAACTTCTTGGTCTGTTAAAACATCTTCACCATTTTGCATACTAATTTACTACCTGCTACAGGAGCTGCGGTGGCTCAAGTGGTTAAGACGCTGAACTGCAGGCTGTGGAAGGTCAGTAGTTCAGCAGTTTGAGACCCGAGAGTGCCGCATGACGGAGTGAGCTCCCGTCTCTAGTTCCAGCTCCTGCCAACCTAGCAGTTTGAAAGCAAGAAATTGCAAGTAGATAAATAGGTACCACTTTGGTGGGAAGGTAACAGCATTCCGTGCGCTTTGGTGTTTAGTCATGCTGGCTACATGACCACGGAAATGTCTTCGGACAGCGCTGGCTCTTCGGCTTTGAAACGGAGATGAGCACCGCAACCCTAGAGTTGGATTCGACTGGCTTTTGAGCAAGGGAACCTTTACCTTTATTACTACCTACCCTCTATATGGACGCCTGCTATTTGTAATTCCATTTCATTGTCCGACTAAGTGTGCTTGCACACGAAAGCTCACACCTTGAATAAAACATTGTTAGTCTTAAAGGTGCCACTGGACTCTAACTTTGTTCTTCTACTTGGTCTCTGAATTTGTTTGATTTTCTGACACTCATTATGCCTCATTTTTTCCTTCTGTTTTACTTAACATAAGAACATAAGAGAACATAAGAACATAAGAGAATCAGGCCAATGGCCCATCTAGTCCAACACTATGTCACACAGTGGCCAAAATATACCAGGTGCCATCAGGAGGTCCAGCAGTGGGGCCAGGACACTAGAAGCCCTCCCACTGCTGCCCCCTCCAGCACCAAGAATAGAGTACATCACCTGCCCCAGACTGAGAGTTCCCATCTATACCCTGTGGCTAATAGCCACTGATGGACTTCTGCTCCATATGTTTATCTAATTCCCTCTTGAAACTGTCCATGCTTGTAGCTGCCACCACCTCCTGTGGCAGTGAATTCCATATGTTAATCACTCTTTGGGTGAAGAAGTATTTCCTTTTATCTGTTCTAACCCGACTGCTCAGCAATTTCATGGAGTGCCCACGAGTTCTTGTATTGTGAGAAAGGGAGAAAAGTAGTTCTTTCTCAACCTGCTCAATCCCATTCATAATCTTATAAACCTCGATCATGTCACCCCTCAGCCATCGTTTCTCCAAGCTAAAGAGCCCCAAGCGTTTTAACCTTTCTTCATAGGGAAGGTGTTCCAACCCTTTTATCATTCTAGTTGCCCTTCTCTGCACTTTTTCCAATGCTATAATATCCTTTTTGAGATGTGGCGACCAGAACTGTACACAGTATTCCAAATGAGGTCGCACCAATGATTTATACAGGGGCATGATGATACTGGCTGATTTGTTTTCAGTTCCCTTCCTAATAATCCCCCAGCCTTCTTTATTGCAGTTACACACTGTCTAGACATTTTCATTGAGTTATCTACTATGACTCCAAGATCTCTCTCTTGGTCAGTCTCTGCCAGTTCAGACCCCATCAATGTGTATTTATATTTAGGATTTTTGGCTCCAATGTGCATCACTTTGCACTTGGCCACATTGAACCCCATTTGCCACGTTGACGCCCACTCACCCATCCTCGACAGATCCCTTTGGAGTGCCTCACAATCCTCCAAAGGAATCTATCGAGGATGGGTGAGTGGGCGTCAACGTGGCAAATGAGGTTCAATGTGGCCAAGTGCAAAGTGATGCACATTGGAGCTTTGAGTTTTTTTCTTTTCTTTATTGCTCCCTATTTATGGAATTCTTGCCAGCTGCAGTTTGGTTAACTGATTATCTTCCTTTTGTTTGGAAAAAAAATCAAAAGTTGTGTTTGTTTTTGCTGCTCCACATCTAAGTTGCTATGGTTTTAATTTGACATTCTCATTTGTTTCCTCAGTTCTTAATTGTTTCATATTTTGTTTACGTAGATTATATTAAGCTGCTGGGCAGGGACAGTTGTCTTATATTTTCTGTACACCACTTAGTTTTGCAAATAAATAAACAAATAAATAAATACCAGGAGGGGGCTCACATAACAATTCATTTTATCAATCACCAATTTAATTATATATTTTTTTAAAATATACATTTGCTCCCTGCTTTTCTCTCACACTGGAGACTCAAAGCAGCTTACATATAAATGTCCTTAAAAATACAACTTAAACCGAGATATACAAGAGAACAAGTACTTTCTAAAGCAATTGTTCCAGGTTTTTGCATTCCCTTGGTTCTTGCCAAAGGCTCATGCTTCTGGCTAGCCTAAGTTCAGAACACTGCAAAAAGGAAAGGAACAGATGCTCATCCACAGGTCCCATTCAGCTGTCCCATAAGTGCTCAATTCGCTCCCATTGGATTTCAACAGTGGTGACAAGGCAGGACAGAAATTGTAATTACCTTTTTCCATGATGGAAAATCCGGTGGTCTCTCACTAGTCTCATAGGTTTTTTCCCCAGCAAGTGGAAATGAGCATATAATGCTAAACACAGCATTTCTTTTAAAACATACACTCTGATCTGATCTCTAGAGTTTTGTTTTGTTAAAAGAACATAAATTTTATCCTGAGTGATGCTCTAATAGCCTGCTCCAGAACCTATTTTCAACTCAAGGATTCCTACAAATTCTAAGAATTTGGGTAGATATCTGTAGGCTAGCTGGTGAAGTGCCTGAACTGGATACCTTGCTTTCTTCAGATCTCAGAAGCTAAGTATTTGTATGGCAGACTACCAAGGAATACCAGAGTCACTTTGCAGAGACAGGCAATGGCAAACAACATCTGAACATCACTTGCTTTGAAAAAGGGTCACCATAAGTTGGCTGTGACTTAATGGGGGTGGGTGGGAAATGCTGGAGACGTGCCTGTTAGATTTCCACAGTGTCTTCCATACACCCAGCTTCCACATGGGTGTAAGATGACTGTTTGGTGTACACCAGAAAAGTTTGTGCGACTATGTGATTCAAAAACAACAAAAATATAAAATGTGCAGTTCACTAGGAGAAATGCCAGTGTCTACTGACATTGGCTTGGATCTAGAACAAAGCTATTTATTTAAAATGTTTATACCCATCTTATTTAATTGGACTCAAGATGGTCAAAAATTCAACTGTAAAATATAAAAATCCATTAACAGACAGAAACCTGGCACAGATTAAAAAATACACAGATTTAAGATCAGATAGCATAATCTGTTGCATGCCCTTCCTGCTATAGCCCAAAAGCCTCCTAAAATCCTGTTCCTAGACATGGAAATTCAGGTACAGGATTGGGGTGGTGATATTTGTGGCTGTTGAGAGAAATGGGAGGTGAGAAAATCACACTGTTCTCAAGCCAAGTAACAAACTGACTTAGTTGCTTCTGATGAAAGATACTGAAGAATGTTATGAGAAATGTAAAATAAAGAGTTTAAAAAAGCAAAACATGTTTGGTAACTGGGAAGGGTGGACACTGATCTCAAGTTAGGGAAAGGGACACTGATCTCAGATAAGGGAAAGGGAAGAGGTAATGCTGCCACTAAACGCAGAATTTGCTCCCACAAATTGGGTAAATTGGGTCCAAGGCTTTACCTAAGTCTTGGCACTGTAACTAGTAACCTATCAGCACAGGTAAAGACTAACCCTTGTTTTGCCTCAGTGAAAACTTCTTTAATGAAGAAAAATAACATAATGGATGCCTGGGGCTTTTTGTACAAAACTCACAACTAGTTTATGTTAATGGCTTGCTTTTCTCATTGTGAGGATTCATACTAATTCCAGCATGACATCTCAGTGGTGGAGTGAATTATTGATATAAGCCAGTCCCGTGAAGTAATAATCAATGCACACAATAAACTTTGTTGCACAAGGGCACTGCCGTGCCTATTGATCACAGGCATAGTGTATAATATTGATCTGAATCCAAGTTCAGAAGTTTCATGTTGGAGTAGGGCTCCATTTTCTTGCTGGGGGTGGGGGATCCCTGCCTGGGTCCCCTGCCATTCCTGAGGCTGATGGGAGAAAAATAATTTTAAAAAACCAATGGGACGAGATAGTGCAACATCATTTCCATTCAAGGAATTGCCCGAAAGGCTACGATTTGTGAATGAGTTTCTGCTGATTTCTAGAGAGGTGTGACATCCCCAATGTGGTGACTGGCAGGTATGGCCTAGCTACTGATGTGAGTCCAGGTAGTGGGGACATGGGGAACACTGTCACCAGACAGTGCCCCCCATGACCTCACTTCCTGGACTCCCATCAGTAGCCAGGCCATACCTGGCAGCTCTGTGCTGGAGTCTCCCTTTGAAACTTTTCTGCAGAAGTACTGCAAACTCTCAGTCAATTAATTAATGCCCAGAGAAATTGTGTATTAGTCTGACAGTAAGGTAAAGGTTTCCCTTGCTTGAAAGCCAGTCGAATCTGACTCTAGGGTTGCAGAGCTCATCTTTGTTTCCAAGCCGAAGAGCCAGCACTGTCCAAAGACAGTGGTCATGTAGCTGGCCTGACTAAACACCAAGGCACACGGAATGCTAGTCTGACAGTAGGGGCAGGCAAATATTTGCAAGGGGAAGGTGAACTGGGAGGAGGGACAGAAGTGGAGACTATTTGGTCTAAGCTTGTATCCTCTGTAAAGCTGCCATTCTGCTGGAGGGTTGCCAGGTCTTACCTCCTTGCTGGTGGGGGTGGGAGGGATCTTTTCGGGAGTGGGGAGGTGGGGTGACTTCATTGCTCATGACATCCTTGGTATGATGACGTCACTTTCACATGCCGGGTCACGGCTGTTGGGAGCAGGGCTTCTCCCCACTGGCCAGCTGGCTGCTGGTGGGCATGAAATTGGGGGATCCCCTAACCCCACCTGGGGGCTGGCAACCCTATGGAAGTGAGGGGGCAGCTAAATAGCCAGAAGCCAGTCTTGCTGTGCTTCATTCTCTGCATATTGCAGCAGCCAATTTGCCTGCTTTGCAAATGCATACGAAAGAGCAGGGTGAGATTAGAGAAGGACTGGACTTGTCTCCACATCTAAAAGCAGCCCTTGGCTGGGGCACAATTATGTGGAATATATATGTAAAGTTGGATGGGGATAGGCATATTTATTTTCTACAGAGCATGCAGGTAAAGAGGAAAAACCTGTGACCTGCTATGGCCTGAATTGCTGTATTCCACTGTGTGGAACATTAAATTTTTGCCAAGCAATCCCTTGGGTTCCTTGATGGATACTGGAAAATGTTAGTTAGGCCAAGGTCTGGAAGAAAATACACTGAAATGAATAATCATAGTGCAAGTTTACTCTCAGCATGCAGACTTTAGTGTCCCTTGTCCTTTTTTTAAAAAATAGTTCCCCTGTACATCAGGATCCTAACAGCAAGAAAGAACAAAAGAAAAATTCATAATGTCACCTCCATGTATCGACCCCACACAGGAGATTTTTAATGGTGTATAAAAAGCCTGCACTTTTGTGACCATTACAATCCCTGAGAATTCCGTCCCAATGTGTGTGTGTGCGCGTGTGCATATGTATGTAGTGAAATTACAGGGGAAATATGTTTCTCATTGAAACCAATGTGAAAATAATCAGAATATAATAAATAACCCAAATCAACATAACTATGTTAAAGCACTTAATTTTCTGCATACTATGTGATAAACCTCTTAAAATTAATTAAAGCTTACATTTTCAGAAAATGAACGTACATAACAGATACCAAGTTTTTCAATATGTAGTAATGCGTACTGGTAAGTGAAATATAAACAGCACTGCTTACAATTTTCCTGTGCATCATATTTTGATTGAACTTAACACAAATCCACATGCTAGAGCCCTGACATTCAAAGAATGTTGCTGATGAGCTGTGTTAACACTTCAGCAGATGTAATCACTCATGATGTATTACTTTGGCATTCCTTGCAAGAACATTAACCCATTTTGCATTGATGTTAAAGTAATTCCTTGCCCCAGGGGAATTCTGTGGTACTTTTACATTCATAAAAAAGTATTTCCCAAAAGACCTTTCTTTTATTGTTTTTAGCATGAACAAACATAATAGTCATATAAAATGTAACCATGACAGATACACATTACACATTAGACATTACACAAATGAATAACAGTAACTAAGGCTGAGTTCAGACTGGCAGTTTGGCCCGATATAGGCACATTTCAGAAACATTTCACAAATGGATTAAAGGGCCGGTTCACACAGGCTCATCTGTCAGGCGTTCCCCAGCCGTACTCAACCCTTCTGTAACGCTTCCCTCCTGAGTTTTAAAAAATACCAGTTGAAAGTGGTAGCAAACCCTAGAGAGCACATTCATCCCGCGTTCATCCCACTTCCCAAAAGTGTGAACACGAACAAGCTGATCCGGTAGGGATGCACTTATGCGCATGAACACATGAGCGCACATTGTCAGATTACATTGCAAAAAGTCGCTTACAGCCATGCCTCCACCAGGGGTGGGCCAACAGTGCGAATGCTCCCTTGCGCCTCCTTCCCAGTATGCTCCTGCATCAGTTGGTGCAGTGTGACTGGGAAAACCCGGAATAAACCTGTTCTGGGGCTTTTTGCCATGACTTCCTCGCACTTCAAACTGCCAGTCTGACCTCAACCTAAGTGTTTCTAAGTGAATTTTGGTCCATTAGCACAGCAAGGTTAACAAAGCACCAAATATTTAATTCTTTATTTTTGCACTGTGGGTTAAAATTCTGAACTTTCTCTTATATCAACCACATAAAGGTTTAGAGCAATGGTCTTCAAACTGTGAGTTACTCTCCTCAGGTGGTTTGTGGAACCTCTCTGCTAGATCACAAGAGTCATAGGGTTGACATTTTTTGCTGCCTTTTGAAAACACCTGCTGTGTAGAAAGAAAGAGTGTCATGGCACCTGCTTCCTTTTGCAGATCTGCTGAGGGGTGGAGCAAGTATAACAAGATGAGATCACATAGTGTTGGAGAGGACTCCCCCATGGCTCTGATCTTTTGCTTGGGACACCTCATGCTTCCTGTCCCTAGCATTTTTGGCCTGCTATTCATGATCCTGATCTTGACACCAGTGAAGTCATAAACCTGTCTCCCCTTCTGCCAGTCATATGACTCTGTTGTCACATGACATTGTGTCATGTGCTTGTAGCTGGATGGATCACATGCTCAGTGGGTCCTGGGTCTGAAAAGATTGACGATTACTGGCTTAGTGAATGTGAGCCCTTTAAGCAATTATGTCACTGTCACATAATACATAGCACTCTGTTACATATTAAGGACATGTAAAATGGCAGTGATAGTACTTGTTTGAGAAAAATAGTATAAATACATTATTCACAATTACATTTCTTCATGGGCACTATTTCAGATTTGAAGGGATGGACAAAATACACCTCAAGGTTCAAAATCCACTAGAGAATATATACAAAATTAAATTGCCAAACAATATAACAAAACATTGTATTTGGGACTCCCCCCATTTTAATTACATATTTATATCCATTTGCTGCTTTATACCTCATATTATAGTAGCATTATTGAAAAAGGACAGTCCATTTCAAAGCTCAAGGAAGTATTTTAATCAATGTGAAGTATTTTAATCAATCTGTCTAATTCTCAACATGGCCCCATCTGTGAATACTTAAATTCAGAGACTGAGATCATGGACTGGCAATCTATAACTTTCTACAAACCTGAGAAAAACTCCAGGTTTGCAGGAAAAAAATATGAAATCTGGAAGAAGTACATTCTATAAATAATAGAAGCAGCACCTGTAGCTTTTAGAATTGGATGCCCTCTCAGTGGCTCTTACTGGGGTTACTAAGCAACCAAAAATATTACTAGCCTTCAAACCTTTTGTGAGTAAAAAACGGGGCCCTTCCAGGGCTATTTGGCCTTGCAGGCCACTTCTGCTCCCCTCCCCATGCTAGAGGAAGAATTCATTAGGTCCCAGCCTAGCAGCCACCAGCAAGTGACTCACTATCACATGACTTGCATGACTCATCCATGCCCAGTGGCAACCAGCTGGCAGCCTTCTCGTATTTGACAGCAGCCACTGCACCGAAGCCTGTGTGACATAGTGATCAAAGTGTCAAACTAGGATTTGGCAGACCTACATGCAAACCCCCACTCTGCCATGAATGGATAACATTAGATCAGCCAATCATTCTTGGTGTTACCTAATTTACAGGATCTTTGTCAGGAGAAAATGGTGGGAGAAGTAAGCCATATAAGCTGCTTTGGGTCACCCCCCATTTGGGAGAAATGTTGGGCATAAATTAATTAAAAATGATAAAGGTGAAAACTAGGGAAGTTTAGTGGGTGGAAAGGAGAGAAGGGAGATGGAAAAATGGAGAGCATAAGAACATAAGAGAAGCCAATATTGGATCAGGTCAATGCCCCATCTAGTCCAACACTCTGTCACACAGTGGCCAAAATACCAGGTGCCATCAGGAGGTCCAGCAGTGGGGTCAGGACACTAGAAATTCCCTCCCACTGCTGCCCCCCAAGCACCAAGAATACAGAGCATCACTTGCCCCAGCCTGAGAGTTCCTTTCTATACCTTGTGGCTAATAGCCACTGATGGACTTCTGCTCCATATGCTTATGGATACAGGGGCTGCTAGGAGGAGGGAAAGAGAAAATACTGTAGGAAGGGTCATAGGGGGAAATCAGGTACTGCCCACAAGTCCCTGATGGTTTTGTACTTGTAATTATATATGGATCGAATCTTACAACTCCTGCTTAGTTAGGAAGGCTTCTTTGACAGCAAACCTTCCTTCAGCAATCAAAGTTCCTTCTTCTATTTTTTTTTAACCTCTCTTTATTTCAACAGGCTTTCACACATATAATCTTCCCACTACCGTGATACAAGATTTCCCCCCCCCACCCCCCCTCCCCTCAGTCCCTCCCCCTGCTCTTCTTTCTTCATTGCTTCAGCCACGGGCACAGAATCCGAAGTTTCCAATAGGCATCCTTCATGGCTTCGTCCTCCTTGATGTAATCGAAATACGATGACCATTTCTTGCTTGTTTGCGTCTTCTTTTCCTCCCAGGTGTTCTCTTCCGTTGTCAGGGTCACTATATCTGATTGAATATATTCAAACAGATAGTTATTCCAATTCTCCATTGTCCACTTATTCTTGTCTTTCCATTCTAATGCTATGACTGCCTTTCCAGCTAGTATCATTGCCTTAACTACCTCTTGATATGTGCTTTCTATTCTCTCGATCTTTAAGGTTCCTAATGTCATTAAGTTGACTATAGGTATTGATACACCTGTCCTTTCCTTTATTCTGGCTAATATTTCCTTCCAAAACTCCTGGACTTTGGCACATTCCCACCACATGTGTGAGTACCACCCTTTAGCTTGATTGCAGTGCCAGCAGTTCGAACTCATCCCCGATATCATATTAGCTAGCTGGGCTGGCGTCCGGTACCATTTGGTGAAGTACTTCAGCTCCATTTCTCTAAATTTATCGAATTTGATCTTTTTGACCCCCACCATTAATTTTTTTAAGGTTGTTTCTGAGGTTAGTCCCTCTCTAGCCCATCTCGCTTGAGTGCTTTTAATTACTGACTCCTCATTAGTTATCATTATTTTATATATCTTACCCGCTAGACCCTTACTTGTCTTCCTCTTTTCTTTGTACAAGATTTCTGCGACTTCTTCTGAGTCCCCCTCCCTCTTTTGCCTCTCCTTTTTTATTGCATTATATAGACCGGTCGCCTTCAACCAGTACTGTTTCCCTACTGTCTCAATTATTGTTTGTAGTGGCTTAAGCCGGCCTCCTTCCCCATACATATCTCTTATTCTAGCAAACCCTTTTTCTTGGAGTAGTTTCCACCAATGGGGGTCGTCAGATTCCCCATATACACTTTCCACTGGTGCCCACTCAGAGAGCTTGCTCAACCAGATTGGTTGCCATTTCTCCCATATTTTCAACGCTGTTCTCCTAGGTCCCACCGCTCTGCCGTATTCCTTCTTCACATTTCTTGTAAATATACCCAGCCTCCCAGCTCCTTCATTTAATTCATTTTCCAATCTAACCCATTTCTGCTCTATATCTTCTCCTATCTCTATCATTGCCTTGACGTTAAAAGCTTCGTAATAGTCTGTTAGATTGGGTACACCCCACCCCAATACATTTTGCGGGTTGTAAATGAACTTCTTTTGCATTCTGGGCTTTTTACTTCCAAAGATCCATTCCCTAATTATTCCATTCCATTTTTCTAACTGTTGTATACTTAATTCTACTGGGAGTGTTTGGAATAGATACATCATCTTAGAAATTAGGAACATCTTTACGGCTCTTATTTTGTTTGAGATGCTCAAATTTTTATTTGCCCATCTTTTCATGTCCTTACAGATCTTCTTCCAGACCATTTTGAAGTTCCCTTCCCCTGTTTTTTTCCAATTCTTCCTGATTTCGATCCCCAAATATTTTATTGACTTAGCTCCTGGGCCCATTTTTGTCATCTTTGCAATTTCTCTTCTCTCTGCTTTACTGACATTGAAGTACATAATTTCGGATTTGTCCATATTCACTCTTAGCCCTGAATATGCTTCAAAATCCTCCAATATAGTCCTTATTTCTCTAATCCCCTCTTTAGGGTTTAGCAGCGCAATCATTATATCATCTGCAAACAAATTGATCTTTAATTCCTCACTCCCAATATGGTATCCATCTATTCTGCCGCTATTTCTTATTCTTTCTGCTAGGACCTCAATTCCCATAATAAATATGTATGGGGAGAGGGGGCATCCTTGCCTTACTCCTCTCTGTATGCTAAACTCCCTTGAATGCCCTCCGTTAACCCTTACCACTGCTTTCCCTCCCTTATATACTTCTTGTATGGCACCCTTAAATTTTTCACCTATCCCATATTCATCCATTATTTTCCATATATATTCGTGAGAGAGCGTGTCGAAGGCCTTATATACATCCAACTTAAGGAGGGCAAACTTTTTTTTTTGGCCATGTTCTATTATGTTGAGAATGTTCCTAATTGGATGGCTTATGTTCCTTCCTCTCACAAAGCCATATTGATCCCCTTTAACTATTTTCGGTATCACCTCCTTTAGTCTATTTGCTAAAATTTTAAGAAAGATCTTATAGTCCTGATTAAGTAGACTAATCGGTCTGTATGAGCCGACCATTTCTGGATCCTTTTGAGGTTTGGGGATGACCACTATTTCTGCTTTCCTCCATGACTCTGGGGCTTGTTCTCCTTTCAATATCGCGTTAAACGTTATCTGGAGTTCTGGTGCTAAGACTTCTACCAGTTCTTTATAGAATTCTGCAGTAAACCCATCTAGTCCTGGGGATTTCCCTTTTTTAAATTTCTTAATTACCTCTTCTATTTCCTGTACTGTTATCTCCTTCCCTAGCTTCTGTCTGTCCTCTAATGTTATTGTGAGCTGTATTCTTTCTTCAAATTTTGTCGTTTCTTTCTCTTTATATAAGTCCTGATAAAATCTTGCAAAGGCCTCCCTAATCTCCCTTGAACCTTGCATTACTGTGGAGCCTTCTCTTATGCACTTCACACTTTGTTTTTCTTTCCTAGCCCGTAGGTACTTTACCAATCTTTGGACTGACTTTATACTATTCCTCCGAAATTCATTTTTAATTAATGTCTCTTTTTTCCACAGAGTTATTGCATCTAACTGGTCCAAATCTCTTCTCAGTTCTCTAATTTGGGTCTGCCTTTGGGGGTTATAGCCTCTCGCTTGTTGTTGCTGGAGCACTCTCAACTCCTGAATCTTTTTTTGTCTATTTTGGTGCCACTCTTTTTTAATATTGATCTCCTTCCCAATACAAACTCCTCTAATCACTGCCTTCGCCGCATCCCACAAGGTATTACTAGTTACAGAATGCCTATTTTCTTTAAAATATAGTTTGATTTGCTTCCTTATGTATTCCTTATCCTCTTTTTTTGCTATAACTAAGTTATTGTATCTCCAAGGTCTCTTGGTCCATTCTGTGCTCAAGTCCACCTCCAGGGTTATAGGGGCATGGTCTGAGATCCAGATTGGATGAGTTCGGACCCCTTTAACTGAGAGTGTTCTAGTTTCCTTAATTAACACAAAGTCTATACAAGAGTAGGTTCTATGCCTGTTAGAAAAGAAGGTGGGAGTAGATTTTTGACCACTAAGCTCATATACTTCCTTTAATCCCCATTTCTTTGTCAGATTTTTGCTATGCTTTGTGATGTCCATATTAAAGTCACCAGTTACTATTAGCTCTCCCTGCAAGAAGTTTTGGGTCTTTAGTATTACTTTGTTTAGGAACTTCTTTTGTCCTCTATTGGGTGCATATAAATTAAGGATTGTAAGATACGTATTGTTTATTTTGCCCTTCACTACTGCATACCTGCCTTCCTTGTCTGTCAGTTTGTCTATTACCTCTATGTTCAAATTTTTATTTGCTAATATTGCCACTCCTCTAGCCTTGTTGGTCCCTCTGGACTCACTCAAAGTCACCCACCCCAAGTTGTTAAACAGTGGCTTAGGGTCCCTTTTAGCTTTATGTGTTTCCTGTATGCATATTACATTGATACCCTCGTCTCTTGCCATCTTAGCTAGCCTATATCGTTTGAGATTTGAGGATAAGCCATTTACATTCAATGAGAGTAGTCTGATAGGTCTAGCCATATTCTTTGGAACATTTCGTGCCCCTCCCCCGCTGCTGAAGCATGTTGCCTATTCCCCTATTATTCCTCCATTCCCCTTCCCCCTTCCCTTGTGTGAGAGAAATTCTTCTGGGGTTCCCCACCCCTTCTCTCCACATTCCAGAGATCCTGCATCCCCCTCCTCTCCCCGCACATTTCCCTTAAACCTTTATTCAATGTTAGGCCCAGCTTTAAATGTATACTTCCCTTTAATTGCTAGCTCCTCGGGAGTTGGCTCTTTGCCGCTTGGATCCATGTGGCCTTGAGTCCTCCCTCTCGGCGTCTGAGTCACTGCCTTCGTCCATTCCACCTTCCTCACAGTTGCTGGAGTCCACTCCCAGTTCATCAACCATCCTGACCGCCTCCATTGGATTCCTGGCTCTGTATCTCTTGCCTTCTCAAAATACAATCAAAGTTGTTGGGTACCCCCACGTAAAGCTTATACCTTCCTTAAACAGCTTTTGTGCGTAGGGTTTCAGCTGCCTCTTTTCCTGGAGCGTGCTTGGACTGAAGTCATGGCTGACGTATGCTTTCTTGCCTCTAAAGTTCAGGTCTTTAATCTTCCTGAGCGTTCTAAAAACCTCATCCTTTAATTTTTCTCTGGCAAATGCTATTATCACTTGTCTTGGCTCTCCTCCCCTCTGTTTCCTAAAGAGCCTGTGTGCCCGTTCTACCTCTGCCTCGTTCACGCTAGCGCCATTTTGTTTGAACCACCGGCATAGTTCAGATTCTAATTGTTTTGGGAGTATTTCCTCACTGATACCCGATATTATCATATTCCTCCTTCGCTGCCGGTCTGACTGCCTTGCTAAATTTTTCTCCAATTCCTTAATTTTTTCTTCATTAGCATCGGCTTTCTTCTTTGCTCCCTCAGCAATTTCTCTCACTATGCCTATCTCCTGTGCTATCTGCGTGGTGTCTTTTTTCACCGCTTCTATATCTCCAGAGATTTGTTTTTGGAATGCTGCTATCTGCTCTGATAGTTCCTTAATGCTCCGGGCCATAGTCGCTCTGTTTACAGCTTCTGGCTGCTACCTTGTATTCCAAATAGCTTTGATTTGTAACTCTGGTGGCGTGCCTGGTTACCTTATCTCCAATTTGTTTTCTTTTTCTCCTATGTTTCCTCCTCCTAATCCTGACCTCGTTAGGAGCTTGTTCCTCTTCCTCCCGAGTAATTAATTACCTTTTTGTGTCCTTCTAGGCCATAAATCTTTTTAGTTTAGCGGAGAGAGTCTGAGGCACGGCTTCTGTTGCTAGCGCATGCGTGGATCTCCAAAAGTTCCTTCTTCTAGAGCAAGGTTCCTCATATAGTAGAAACAGTTGTAGATTCAAACCCCATTTGTGTTTCTGACAATAAAATAAATTACTATTTGGGGGATTATTCCATGCTACATGAGTAATATTTCAAGTGCTTGATCCTGAGATCATGGATTTGCTTTGGATAGCAAAAGGTGGCTATAACTCCTCTATACTAGAGAAAGCTATGGATTTGCAAGATTTACTGTACAGTCAATAATATGTTCTCAATATTCCACCTTGTGAGAACACTCCCTTGATAGGCTTTAGAAAGACCAAAAGCATTAGAGATACAGTAATAAGGTCAGATATATTGTGTAAACCTCAAAGTGAATTAGACATATATGGACACCATAAATTTGGTAACTGTACAATATGTTTTTTTGGCCATGGAGATTAAAGGATTTTATTATCCTCAGGCAAAATATACAATAAGATTATCACTGTTCACCAACTGTAACACAAGAAAAATGGTTTATGCAATTGTATGTCCCTGTGGATGAATGTATATTGGCATTAGTACAAGAGCTGTGAAAATATGAATCATGGAGCACAGATCCAGGATCCATAATAAGAAAATGGAGATACCACTTATTTCCCATTTTCTGGAAAAGAACCACGATGCTGAGGAATTATATTATATTATTTCATCATATTTACATACATCCCTCATCCATATAATCAGGAGGCTGTATATAAAGTGTTACTAAAACAAGAAGCCTTTTGGATATATAAATTAATGTTTTAAATCAAAACTTAGATTTATCGTGTTATATTTAAAAGATGTACTCTAAGGATTGTTGAGGAGCAAAGATATATTGTAACTGATAATGTGTGTATTGGAGTGTATACCTTTAATTTAGATGTTATTAGATGCAGTTGCAAGATTGTTTTAATGAGCACTCCTTTAAATTATGTTAGAAGGCATTTGTCCATTTGGGAATTTATGCCAACTATGCTGAATTTGAAAAGCTTGTGCATACCCTGAATATTGTTTGATAATTGGCTAATCCCATTAGGAAGCAATTGTTGGAGATGGGGTAAATGTATGTTCTTAGGAAATATTATGCCACATTTTTGTGATGGCTTATCTTTATTCTTGCAGCTGCATTTGGTGGAATAGCATGTGTCTCCTTATTGTGTTTTATAGTCGTTCTGTGGTATACTATGTATAGAAGGAGTGACTTGTCGGGAAGCTGTAACAACTTGAAGAAATTTTGGTGTGAAACAAGTCCAGATCTGGATACTCATCTTGAAGCTTCTGGTGCTTTTGGATTAAAACAGAACTTTCAATGAGAATATTATGCTACAATTTTTGATGGCTTATTTTTATTCTTGCAGCTACATTTGGTGGAGTACCACGTGTCTCCTTGTTGTGTTTTATAGTAGTTCTGTGGTATAGTGTGTATAGGAGGAGTGACTTATTGGGAAGCTGTAACAACTTGAAGAAGATTCTGGGTGAAATGACTCCAGATACGGGTACTTGTCTTGAAGCTTCTGGCGCTTTTGGATTAAAATGGAACTTTCAGGGGGAATATTATTCTACAGTTTTGTAATGATATCCTTATTCTTGCAGCTGCATTTGGTGGAATAGCATGTGTCTCCTTATTGTGTTTTATAGTACTGTGGTATAGTGTGTATAGAAGGAGTGATTTGTCAGGAAGCTGTAATGACTTGAAGAAGATTCCTTGTAAAATGAGTCCAGATCCAGGTACTCGTCTCAAAGTTTCTGGCGCTTTTGGTTTATAGCAGTCTCAGAGGTTAAGATGCTGAGCTGCAGACTGGGAGGTCTGTAGCTCGGCAGTTTGAGACCCAAGTGCCACGTGACAGAGTGAGCTCCCATCTCTGGCCCCAGCTCCTGCCAACCTAACAGCTTGAAAGCAAGAAACTGCAAGTAGGTAAATAGGTACTGCTTTGGTGGGAAGGTAACAGCATTCCATGTGCCTCAGCATTTAGTCATGCCCGCCACATGACCATGGAGAAATCTTTGGACAGAGCTGGCTCTTTGGTTTGGAAATGGAGATGAGCACCACCCCCTAGAGTCAGATTCGACAGGCTTTCGAGCAAGGGAAAACTTTACCTTTACCTTCATTGATTTGTGCAATCTTCAGCAGGAGATTCTTGGATATGAAATTCCACTGCATCTTCTTTTCATTGTACTAATGACATTTGATCATGTATTATATATAAAACGTTTGGTAGATGTTCATATCTGATCTTGACATTGGGATATTAATTATACAAATAATTATATAATCAACACAATACAAGCTGTATCATTTGAAGTTAACCTTTTATTTAATTTGTTCATAAAATTAGTTGCCAGTCATCATGGAGATGTTTTTGTTTTGTAGACTTACACACCATAATCCCATTGTGTTTCTTATTGACTCCTGTAAATATCTTGGCTGAATTTTGAAGCTGTTAACATCAAAACTGAACAACAAAATTAAGTTTGTCCCTAATCCAATCCTAGTTAAGAAGAGCTGAAGCACCATGACAGTACGTTCTTCAGTGCATAGTTGTAGACCTGATTCCCCAACTATTTTGTTAGTAGGATATCCCACCTTTGCCCAGGGATACTTCACAGGACCCTTCCTAGAGAATTTAAGTGGGCTTCAGTCTCTGCATCACTTCCTCCTCTCCCTGGTCTTTCCTCAAGCTTGAGTCTCTCTGGATCAGGTCTGTATGTTTTTCTTATTTTTATTCTCTGTGTAGTTACTTTCTTCTAGAATTTTATTTTTATTTATTTATTTGCTAGGAAGTATATTGCTAGGTAGTATATTGTTTTCATTGTTTTAAGTATATATGTGTATGTGCGCATGCTTGATTATTTGTAAACTCTCAGTATTTTTTGTCTGGATCTATATTTACCCAATATTTGTATTTGTATTATTTCCCCCCTGATTATTTTTGGAAATCTCACTATCCTCCATAACCAGGTGTCACTCAAGTTGGGATCCTGATATAAACCAGATGGTGATCCCTTAAATGCATGTGTTCAAATGTTATTTATTTATTTATTTATAAACATAAAAAGAAAAAAAAATCTAAAAATCCAGCAAGTAAATAGAAAAAATAGAAAAAAAGTATTCATAGGGAAGAAATAGTGGTGGCAGATTTACACAAAAGGTTCTATAAAAGGTTTCCAAATATCTAAAACTAAGCCCATATGCAATTGTTATCTATATACCACTGTGATGCCCCTGTCCATTCACACAGAGTGCTTACTACCCTCTTAAACCTTTCTTTCAGGTTATAGGTCATACTCAGGACATCATGCTCACCATCTCTTAAAATATACAGAGAGTCATGAACATCTCACATCTCAAGTCCTCAGTCTCACTCCTAGAGATATCCGCAGACAGGATAGCCCAGCACCCTTTAATAACCAGCCTTCACTCAGATACTTCACTGAGTTACTGTGGTTGGAGTCTCATGCATTTTTCCATTCACATGTTGCCACCATTTATTCATATTGTATAGTCCTGTATTTCATGTAAGGCTCCTGAGACGCTTGCCTGCAGAGAATGCATGGAGACCACATCAGCCACCCCCCCCCCTTTGATGGTGGTGGGGGGGAACCACACTACGAGGTTGCCAAGATTCTGGACTCCAAGATTTCCCGCAACCAGCTGTATTATCTAATTGAGTGGGTGGACTTTGGGCCTGAACAGAGGGAATGGGTGAGGGAGGAAAATGTTCATGCCCCAAAGTTGATCCGCAGGTTCCATAAATTGCATCCCTTGAAACCTAAAGGGGTGGGTTTATTATCAGGAGGGCAGAATGTCAGGTAACCCTGCCATGAGGGTGAAGGGAGGGGTGGAGGTGTCCGTGGTTCTGCCTGTGTATTGTCTGGTATGTGGGGAGGTGATGGGGTTGCCTGGGTAACGCAGCAATTCCCATCCCGAGTTATCTACAGATGGCCAAATGTCCTTGAAGTGCCAGGCTGTTTCTCTTCTTCCCTTTTTCTTATGTGAACAGCTAGGCCATGGAAATTTATAGCTTCTAGAGATGTAGCACCATCCTTTCCCACGCGCGGGCTTTGTAGCTATTGGTAGAATGTCGGGGGGGCTATCGCCCCGAGGGGTATAACCAGAGAGGTTCCTTTTGTGTAGGTCATTCCTGACAAGGAGGATGTTAATGTGCCTTTAGATCTGCAGTATAATAAACACTATCCTTTTGCATGAGGCCTGGTGTTTGACTGACTTTTCTGAAGCGCCTGACACCATGGCACCCCTAGGAAACACTTTTCCCACTTGTCTTTGAGGCCTGTGGCATCAAATCATTAGAGCACGGCCCGGAGTCAGGTTGCAAACATCTCGGAGTCTGGGGCAGTGATCAACACATCATCTAGAAATGGCTGGACTCCTGGGATCCCTTTAAGGAGACAATCCATAAAACTTTGAAAAATTCCTGGAACCATGCTCACCCCAAACTGTAACCGTGTCACCTTGAAGGTGCCCTTGTGAGTCATTATGGTTTGTGCCTCAGCAGTGGTGGCATCTACCGGCAGCTGTTGGTACACCTGGGCAAAGTCTAATTTCCCAAAAACTCGCGCCCCAGCCAGCGAAGCTAAGACTTGGCTGACCACTGGCACTGGGTAAGCATGGTCCTGGAGCACTGTGTTAAGGGCACATTTATAATCCACACAGATTCACATATCCCTGTTAGGCTTTATCGGGGTGACTATTGTCGTCTCCCACCTAGCATGGGTGACAGGTTCCAGCACCCCCTGATCCACAAGGTGAACCAGTTCAGCCTCAATATTCAATTCAAGTGCCTGGGGGATGCTGGGCCTTCATGTGAATGAGGTGCACTGCCAGGTCAAGGTCCAGCATGACCGGGGGACCGGAGTACCGCCCAACTGTGCCATCAAATGCCCCCAGAAACTCATCACAGACTGAGACAAAAGTGAGGGGTGCAACGTGATTGATGCCCAACACCTTAAACCCCAATGGCTCAAACCAAGAGAGTCCCAGCAGGCTTGTGAGCCATCCCTCCACAACCAGCAAGTCCAACAGTCCGTTAAAGTCTTTGTACTGCACTTGGAATTTGCCCCAGCACTTAATTCCCACCAGTTTTTTCTGAAAATCCCTCAGTGCCAAACCTCATGGCCTTTGCAGGAGGGGTCCTCCTGGGGCAGAGCTTACATAGGGTGTCCATGGAAATTATAGAAAAGGATGATGCCATGTCGAGCTCCATTCTACATGGGGACCCCTCAATCAATACCGTGGCATACATTTTATTAGGGCCATCTGGGTGCAAGTTCCTTACCTGGTGCTGCTGGTTGTGTATCATGAGGGTGTGCAGATCCAGTGAGAGCCAGTTTAGTGTAGTGGTTAAGTGCATGGACTCTTATCTGGGAGAACTGGGTTTGATTCCCCACTCCTCCACTTGCACCTGCTGATGTGACCTTGGGTCAGTCACAAGCTCTGGCACAGCTGCTCTCTCAAGGACAGTTTGTGTTAAGGTGTCTGTTGTGGGGAGGGGAAGGGAAAGGAGTTTGTAAGCCACTCTGAGACGCCTTTGGGCAGTGAAGGGCGGAGTATAAATCCAATCTCTTCTTCTTCTCCTGGTGGATGGATGCCCCCCGCTGCGGTCCTCAAGATCAGCAGATGCGGGTGATGTGTCCCTGTTTGCTGCAGGTCTGGCAGATGGCATCTCACAGACAGCAGGTCCGACATTCACATGCCTCACCGCAACTGGCACAGGACATGGAGGTCTTTTCCAATGGGATGGTAGCTGATGCTTGTGGTCATTGGGGCCGATGCAACGGGTGGCATACCTGCAAGACCTCCTCCTCGTCTGAGACATCGGAAGTCTGGGCCATGGTGGTGAGGTGTACTGCTCAGCTACGGCGGTCTTGGTGCGATTTTTTATAAGCCACTGCTTCCTTCAGAGCCACGTCCAGTGTCAGGTCATTGTGGCTGGCCAGCTTGCAGTGCAGCTTGGGTTCCTTTAGGCCCACAATGAACTGGTTCATCAGGGTATCATTGAGGCTGGGGAACCCGCAACGGGTGGCCGCCCAGCGAAGCTCTGCCAGGAAGTTGGTGGTGGTTTCATCAGGACCCTGGACACGTGCAAAGAAGTTGATGTGCTCGGCTATCTTTGTCGGTTTAGGCACAAAATGGTCGGTAAGCGCTTTTACCAAAACCTCGAATGTCTCCTCCTTCATCTTCTTTGGCATGATCAGATCTTTGAGGAGTCTGAGCATGTTGATGCCACAAGTGCTGATCAGCAAGGATCTTTGCTTGCCTGCCTCTGTGATGTCGTGGAATTCAAGGTAATTCTCCAGCCGCTCCAGCCAGGTCTCCCACTGTTCGGGGTGGGTGGCATTGAATTCTGGGATGGTACCCTGAGCAGCAGCCATGTTGTGGTCTCCACATGGTGGAAGGAGGCTGGACCTGGAGTCAGTGGTGTGGGGCACAGTGCAAGGCTCAGCGATCAGTGAAGCGGGGCGCAATGCGGTGCTGGACCCGGAGTCAGCAGTGTGAGGTGCGGTGCTTGGTACAGTGTTGTCTTCATTCATGTAGATCCCACCTTCATTGCCAATAAAAAAGTACCGAGCTTGAAGCAGAGTGAAGTGATTTCAGCTCATATCTTTATTGGCAGGGAAGAACAAGACAAGGGAAGACCAGCTCGCAGGCTGGCTTATATTCTGAGTCAAACCACACCCCAAGCACACACCCTACACCCCATAGGTCCTCCTCAGATCCTCACCCTCTGAGAGGTGCAGGCTAGGATCCGCTCGGGCTATTGTCTCTAGTCCAAAGCTAGAGCTCTTTGCCTGTCTGTGTGCGGACCTTGCCTCGCATGCGGTCGAACCTAGTATATACAGCTGCCTTGAACCAAGAGTAAGGCAGGATAGAAATGTTTTAATAAATAAATAGATGCCAGATAGATGATAGATAGCCTGCTTGAGCATAAAAACTTTGGTCTTGCAACTTGAAGAGATAAAGGCGTCAGGCAAGCATCAAGGGGAAAGGCATGACTTTTGACACTTTGATTATTAATTCAAGTGACTTATTGTTAATTTCTGTCAAAGAGAATTCCTCACTTAGTTGCTTGATATATTTAGACATCTTTAACAATCTGAGAAATTGTCAAATTGTTCAGCTTTGTAGCATGTACTTGGCAATAGACACGTGCTGGTTTAGCACTATATGAATTATGAAACGCTGCTCTGTTTCCTGTTCTTTGTTTTGGCCTTCCCAGTTCTTTGCTTCAGTGTTCACATGTGAAAATGACAGTGTTTCACATCTTAAAGCTATCTTTTGTTTGTGTGAAAAATTGATAGTGAGAACTGGCAATGATTTGCCTTCTCTAAACCTGTGAAAATGTATTTTGTGACTTTACTTGCAGCAATCTCTCTCTCTCACTCTCTCTCTCCATTGGTTTTCTCACTGATGTTTTTGCAGACTAACTAGAAGGCACCTTACTTCAGAAGATATTGGCCTTCAAGTTTCAATATTTCTAGACAACCCATGTGAAACATTTTCTGCAGCATGAGTGGAGAAGCAAACAAGGGAATTTGCTATTTTTACCCCTAACATGAGCCTGCCAAATATAGTTCTCAGCAACCGCTGACAGTGCTGTATCCCTGCTGAGATTAACTGGAGGGAACTACTTGAAAGGCAACTTTTTCATGCTCACTGAGGTGATAATAGTTGTCAGGAGGAAACTATTGAGGAACTAGCAGGAAACATAACCAGTCCTTGAAAATGGTATCTCTAATTCCAAGGATATGTGTAACTTCAGAGACACATTTCATTCATTCTTGTGTGACCATACAAAGAGAAGGAATGTTACCTTTTGTTAGCCTGGGCAGCAGGAAGCTTTAGCCTTAGCTTCATAAACTGCAGCTGTCTTGAATTTGTGGACAGAGCTGTCCAGTCGAAATGGAAGCCTGGATTCCTTCCCACCAAATGTTATCCTCACAGCAATTTTCCTATTATGAAATAGGTTAGCCTGAGAGATAAGAAGTGCCCCAAGACCACCTACTGCATGGTATGGCAGGGCTTTGAAGACAGATCTTCTCTGGCACTGTAACTCAAAGGTGTCAAACTCATTTATTACGAGGGCCGGATCTGACATAAATGTCACTTTGTTGGGCCGGGCCATGTGTGCCATAAACATAATGCTGGGTACCAGAAATATAAACTGTACAGAGGACAGCACCTGGTAAGCTCTGAGTTGGTGTATCCTCACTGTGAGGCCCCATGGGCTGGGAGGGAGATGCAAAGGAAAACCCATATGGGCAGACTGGAGACCCAGTGGTGCAGCACTGGGCAGACGCTCCCATGCTCCTTGACTGCTGCAGACAAGGTTGTTCCGCCATGATGAAGCCACAATCACGGTGGTTCCACCTGCTTCTCCCGAGCAATCTTCTGTTCTGTCCCTTGCATTAATTGCTCGTGGGCCTCATAAGAGCCCTGGACTGGCTAGTTCCATCCCCCAGGCCTTTTGTTTGACACCCCTGCTCTAACTGCTATAACACAGTGGCTCTCCTAAACTAGAAATTATATTCTAAGCTATCGGAGTGATATTTTTGAAAAAATCCTTCCAAACACATTAACGTAACAGTAGCTGAATGTAATAATGAATAGCGTGAGTTACTGCATAGACCATTGTTGTAAGCAAACTACAGATTTGTTCAGTTTAGTAGCTGAACAGTGAAAATGAATGAGATAAAAAAGGGAGAAATACCATTCATTTTCATTACTGTTAGTTTCATTTCTAGGTATAACTTTTTTCCATCCATTTTGGAAGATAAGTTTAAAGTTTGTGCCCCTCAAGCAAACTATGCCCCTATGTTTACTGGCTTTTAAAGAGTTAATTGCCAGTTTAACAGACAATTAAACTCCAAGCATATTTCTTGTCACAACATCTTTGTCTTTCATTCATTTTCATTTACATTTTCAGATTCTGCACCCTCTCCCACAGCTTCATTGGCAGGAAGAACTTTTCTGCACCTCAGTATTGCCACTGTTTCCCAGCGCGTTGAATCCCCAGCTGATGCTCTGACTTTGTGGCACCTCTTCTGCAAAAGGGCATTTTGGGGTTTTTTTTCTTGAATTTGGATCTGACCCTCCCCACATGTTCTGCACTTCCTTTGAAAAGGGGTTGTACAGCTGTGTTGTCATCTACATCATCAGCAATGGGACCTCCTATTTTTTTTGCACATATGCAGTAAATCTGGGTATACCAATTCATAACAGTGTTATTCAGTAAAATTATTTTTTCTGGCATATATTGGCTACGCCCAGATGTGTTTTGGGTATAGCACTGAGAGCTGAATTAGGTGAATCATCAGTGGAGATTAAGGCATGGATTACAGCATTTCTTTTGAAAGTTAAGATCATAAAACCTGAGGGAGGGTCTACCCTCCTTGGATTTTTACAAGCAGATTCATATAATAGCCAATGGAATCAACTACTGGAAAAGAAAATGAAATCTCTAGGTATAACAAACGATATGGTGAAGATTATAGAGACTAAAGAAATTATTAGGCTAATTAGATGGTGTGTTAAGAAATTGGATATTAACAGCACACCTATCAGGACCCGCAGGGTATGCTTGGTGTCTTATTTAGGTATTGCCTCCTGATGCAACTGCTGAAGTACCTTTTTCAATTGACATACCAAAGCTCAGAAGAGCTTTTACTTTGGCCAGCATGAATTCTCTTCTGTCAGTGGTCTTGGAGGGCAGAGATTAAAAAGTGCCATATACATCATATGATTATGGAGTGTCCTATATTTAATGAGTTGAGGGCCAGTTTAATTATTCTTTTACTCCAAATGATGGAAGAGGCACCTGATAGTATGTGGGCACAGGTGATGTGGTTATTATCAGATACAAATGATTCTGTTACTCTGTCTGTGGCAAAAGTTCTAGGGACAATAAATAAACAGCAGAAGAATATCAAGTAAGGCATTATTTTATTTTTTAAATTTTCTGCTCAAGGCTATAGCTGTGTGAGCAGGGATGGATGGATGGATGGATGGATGGATGGATGGACGGACAGATAGATAGATAGATAGATAGATAGATAGATAGATAGAGAATTCCACATTTGAAAATTGTAAGTTAATACCTGAAGGGAAAAAACTACGGGAAAAGTGGATCTGGAAAATGCAAGGTAATGGAATAGTAAATTCAGATCTACTCCTGGAGCAGCCCAAAAATTGTATGGAAAGTTTTACAAATATCGATGATTTAAGAATACCGATGCAGTGGTTTGCATGTATGTGGAAATGGTCTCCACTAAAACTTCTTTTGTTCCTGGTATGTATGATGACAGGAAGAGGAGAAAGATACCAGATAAAGAGATGTGAAACTCACATACAAGAAGCATATGAACAGTCAAAACATCAAAACATATATTTTACTTCTGGTATATATTTACTTTAAATCATCTGAACAACCAGGAATCCTTCTGCTTTTAAAGGTGAAAGCTGGTACAGCCACTGCCCTATGACAGGATTTGGCTGATGATGACCCTGCACCAGAGTGAAGGGGGTCAGCTGCTTGGCAGCCATCGAGGGTGCTCAATAAACCCCTGCTGCTTGGAGTTCTACAAATAAGACTTATCAAGCCAGTCATGGGAAATGGCTGGGTCACAAATCATGGACTACATTCAGCATGCTGGGTCACAGGCTTGGTATAAAATCTCTGGTTGTTGATAGTTGAATTTAACTAAGGCATTCCATCTACCCAATAAGTCCAGACTAGAGAAAACCAAAGGAAACATCCATTTTCAAGGAATAAGTGTATACACAAATAAAATGTTTTTGGCTAAAGACAGTGGCCATAGCATTTTTAAAAACAGAATAATACGATTAAATTAAACAGCAGAATACAAAGAGAAAAATGTACACAATTCATAATATTACAAGGAAGGAACCTGCAAGGACTTGTTGGGGCATCACATTTCCCCCTCCCTTAGTAGTTCACTTTTCTCTTCCTTGAAAGCCTTCACACCCTCTCCCCTTATCTTCCTGGTTGCACTTTGATACTTTATCTAGTGCGCTGCTATCCATCTAAACCTCTTTAAATTAAATTAAATTAAGTTAAACATTAAATTAAAATAAATACAGTAAGGCTACTTTAGTATACTTATTGACAGGTACTGCTATTTATAATCCTTAGAGCTAGCAATACCCAATTTGTAATAATTATAACTTACGAAGACTACATTATACTCACTGCTATGCTGTACATAAAAATAAAACTCTAGTTGTGTTTTGATGATAACAAAAGACAATACCCTGCCACATATTTTGTTAGTCTTTAAGGTGCTACTGGGCTCTTGCTCTTTTCTTTCACAGCATTCTCTGAGTCTCTTCAAAGTAAAGCATGACTGACACTTATTTAAATGAATAGAAGCAAGTAAATTCCTGGGGTGAATGAAGTATCGATTAGGAGAATTAACAGGTTTTCATCCAATCAATATGGACATTTACCATTTGTAGAGGCTGCAAAGGGCAACTGGAGATAACAATTAAAAGAAACCCATCAACAAAATTAAGAAGTACAATGCTTTTTTAAATTCATTCTCTTGGACAAGCCATTGGGGGCCATAACCAATTTTTACTACAGCAAATCCTTTTGAATATGGGAGGGAGAGAGGATTTGTCATTTGTAAAAGAATTTTTATATAACTTGATAAGTAAAACTCTCCAGAAGGCTTAACTGTCTCTCTGTTTGTACCATGTTTAATTTTAGGACTTAGAGTTAGAAAAGAGACTTATCCATGTGGGAGCCAGCCATAAGCAAAGTTGAAACTTTGCCTCTTCCTTTTAATGCAGCAATTCCCACTGCTAAAGGGAACTGAATAGTGATTTGTTTCTTTGCAGTGAAAAGAGAAATCAAAGCTCCAGTTGTGAGTGCTGTGTTCTCACACATATGGATGGTCTGTCTTTGGATTTTGTATAGGGTTTATACAATCAGGATGTTGCACTTATTAGCTGATTTACTAAAGCTGTGGATTAAGACTGTGACATATTTCAAAATAAGTTGTACCAAAATCAATGAGACTTATTTCCAAATAATTGAGTCTGAGACCAGGATGTCAGCTGATGTAGGAGCAAACTCGGCTCCTGGTCTGCCAGCCCTTCCGGCCGTGCAGACTGGGTGATGCCTTTGCTTCCCGGTATGGATGGGAGGCAAGCATGACGCAGCAAAGCTGCATCCGGGGAAGAGGAGGTGTGGCCAGAGGCTTATTAGCTGGCCCATGCTGCTCTCTCTTCCAGTTTCGGCCTGTGCTCAGACAAATAGGAGCTTTTGCGAGCTCCTGGGCATCTGAGGCTTGGGGTGCATGCAGTGCGGCGGAGCCAGTGGTGGGGAGCGTTGGAGCAGCAGCAGCAGTGATTGTGTGGCGGTGGTGCTTACCCTGGGCAGCTGGACGATTGCGGAGCCTCCTGAAGGGCTGGTTGGATACTTTGGCAAGGGGATTCCCTTAGAGGGGTGGTTTTTTACTGGGCCCAGGGCTGCTATGGAAGGCAGATGGTTGGGGGGGATCTGTTTGTTTTTTCCCCTGCACTGTATTCTGGTGCCTGAATAGGGGCCTTTCCACAGCAAAGGGCTGAAGAGGGTTGCTCTTGTTTGGCGTGGTCTGGTTCTCTCCCCCCCCGACATTCATTTTCTGGCAGAGGCACTGTGGCTGAGTGAAGAAGCATCTGCTTGGCACACAGATGGTCCCAGGTCCAGGCCCCCGCATCTTTAGTAAAAAAAAGAGTGCGGTGGTAGGCATTGTTCCCTCAAAGCTGAGCCAGTTTGAGCTAGCTCACAGTCCATCTGGGTTCCCCCCCTTTCTGGGCGTGTGTCTGCTTCTTTGGGCTCCCCCCCATTTGTTGGGTACACACCTTCTTGTTTGTCGTTGAGCTTTAAGTGCTTTCATTTGGGATTATTTGGTAGTTTTAGTGGCAGCCATTTTGTGAGTCTTTGGGACCATTTTCTGTTCCAGCAGCCATTTTCTGTTCCTTACGGCTCCTAGGAAGGGCACAGGGTGAGGCAAGGGAAAGCAGCCAGCCCCCAAGCCTCCACCTAAATGACCAGCCCTGGCACTTTCTTCTTCAGATGATGGAGGGGACGAAATACAGCGAGCTATTCTTAACCGCTTGATAGCAGTGGAAAAGGCTTCTGGGCTCACTGCTCCTAGTCCTTCCATAGCCCAAGAGCAGGGTGGAAGGAAGGGTACCTGCTCTGCATATAATAAATGGTTCCAAGCAGAGGTTCTAACCCATCTTTCTTTGGTGGAGGGAAAAATGTCCACAGGTGCTCCTAGCAACATTGGAGGCATGGATCATCAGGATGATTCCGGCGCTGGCCCTTCCTGAGTTGGATCTTTGCAAGGCAGTGTTATGCCCAGTTCCCCATCAGCTCCTGTGAATGAGGCAGTGGGTAAGTTTCCCCCTTGTCAGCCAGGCAGGGCTGTGTGGCCTTGTGGGCCTTGTGTGGCCACACCTACCCCAGGGGCCGGGGGGCAGCAGCCTATTCATCATCGGGTATGGGACAATTTTGGGGTTCACCTCATTCTCAACCTTCCATGCAAGTTCCACAAGGTGGTTGGTATGGCCAGCTACCAGCTGATCCTAGTCAGGGGTGGGGTTCCCCCTCTTCTTGGGCTTCCTCTTATGTTAATACTTCTACTTTTGAACTTCCTTTTGGTGATGTGGCCTTGCCTTTGGGTGATCATTTATTACCTGCAACTAGGGATAAGATCCTTAAGGGTGAATACATTGATGTTTTTTCCCTCCTTTTCTGGGAGTTGGAAAAAAAAAGATAAGGATGATCTTGATGACAAAGATAAGGAAAAGCTTAGGAAGAGGAAAGTAGACTGGACTTGGGCTAATTGGGTGGCTGGATTTTTGGTTTATGCGGGTGTCCTTTCAAGGGCACAGCCATGGAGGGCTGCATTCTTATTTCAGTACTTTGACATTGTTTATAAGGCCTATACAGGTTTTACTGGACCAGCATAGCTGCAGTACAATGACGAATTTTGTATGCGTGCAGCCATGAATCCCTCCATGTGGTGGGACCGGGTGCACCCACATCTTTGGTTACAAATTATGTCCCCTGCTCACCCAAATGCGGGTGATCGTTCTCACAGTGGGCACCTTGTGCAGCGTTTGGCAGCCTCTTCCAGTCCCCACCCTTTGGCGGGGCAGGTGGTTCAACCCTGCCAGCTCTGTTGGGAGTTTGGCTTGCAAGGGGTCTGTAGTCAGAAGGCCTGCCAGTTCCATCATGAGTGCCCACTGTGTAGTGGACCTCATCCTTTCTTTGCGTGTTTCCGGGGAAAGCCCCGCAAGGGACGTCAACGACCCCAGCAGGGCAGCTCAGGGCCTCCAGCTGGAAAAGGGGCCCAGTCCCATAAAGCTGAGAGCACTTGAGGACTGGTTACGCCAATATCCTAAGCAGAAGGATCGTATTTATTTGTTAAATTGTTTTAAGTTCAGTTTTCATATTCCCTGCCAGGGCCCTAGGACTGTGTTTATGGCACCCAACTTGCCTTCTATCAAGAATGTGGTTAGGTGTAAAATTGCAAAGGAATTGGAGGAGGGTAGGGTATTAGGCCCCTTTCCGTTCCCACCTGTGCCTAACCTACGGGTTTCCCCGTTGAGCATTGTTCTCAAGAAGGCACATGGTGAATACCATTTAATTCACCATCTGTCGTATCCTCATGGGGAGTCAGTGAATGATGCCATTCTGGAGTCCTTGTGCTCTGTGAGGTATACTTCTTTTGACCAGGCAGTTCGTATGGTTCATCACTGTGGGGTGGGAGCCGAGATGGCAAAATGTGACATTAAGTCGACATTTTGGCTCCTGCCAGTTCATCCCAGTGATTTTGAGTTACTGGGGTTTTCCTTTGAGGGCCAATTTTATATGGACCAGGCTTTGCCCATGGGCTGTTCTGTTTCATGTGCTGCTTTTTAGCGTTTTAGTACGTTCCTGGAGTGGGCACTGTGGCAGCATATTGGCACGCCCACAGTAGTGCACTATTTGGACGATTTTTTATTTGCTGCACCGGTTGGATTGGGGCATTGTCAAGTACTTTTGTAGGGATTTTTGAACCTTGCCAAGGAGCTTGGGGTTCCTTTGGCTCACGAAAAAACTGAGGGTCCAGCTGAGTGGGCGACAGACGGTACTTCCAGGGACCTTATGTTCCTGGAGTTCTTCCCAATTTTGGTGGCGGTTTGACTGTGGGGAGATTTGTTGGCTAATCACACTGTGCATTTTTGGTGTGATAACCTAGCAGTTGTCCAGATTATTAACTCCCTTACATCCAAATTGCCTCGTGTTATGGCCCTGGTCAGGGATTTTACTTTCCGCTGCCTTTGGCTCAACATTTTGTTTCTTGCCCGGCATGTGCCTGGTGTGGACAATTGGGTGGCTGATGCTCTCTCTTGTAAACAGATGGAGAGGTTCCATTGACTAGCCTCAGAAGCTGATCTTCATCCAGTGTGCATGCCACGGGAGCTGTGGTTGGTTGGAAGGCGGAGGTAAAGAGGGCAATTGGCCTGGCCATTGTGCCAGGGACAAAGAGGGCATATGACCGTGCAGTCCGACAGTTTGTTAATTCCAGGAATGAGGTAGGATATGCAGACATTTGGCTGGTTCTCGTGGATCAGCTGCTACATTTTTGCGTGGTCATGCATGGTAAGGGGTCGGCTGTCAGTTCTATTAAGGGCCTGCTGTCAGCCATTGCTTTTTCCAGCAGAGCCCAGGGGCTTGCTGAACCAACGGGTGATTTTAGGATCCACAGGATGTTGGAGGGCTGGTCTAGGGAGGGTAGAGCCCTTGAGGACAGTAGACAGCATCAGCGAGTTGGTAGTACAATCCAAGGCTGATAAGTCAGGGCGTGCTCTGGACGTGTGGAATGTTTGCCTGTACGGGGACAAGGTTCAGCTTACTCTGAGCAGGTCTAAAACTGTACAGCGCAGGCGCGGGGTGGTAGTCAGTATTGGTGTTTGTGCTGAAAAGGAGCTGTGCCCAGTTTAAGCCCTGGCTGCATACCTGGATGTCAGGGGACTGGGGGTTGGGGTACTGTTCAGGCATCAGGATGGTAGCCCGCTAACCTGGCACCAGTTTTGGGCAGTTACCTCATCAGCTTTAGCCAGGCTAGAATTGGCAGGGCTCTGATTTTGTACCCATTCCTTTCATATTGGGGCAGCATCCACAGTGGCGGCTATGGGTTACCCTGTGAGGGACATTCAACACTTAGGCAGGTGGAGAACTGCGGCCTATAAGGCTTCTGTGCGCCCAGTGGCTGGTTTGTGAACTGTGTGTTGGTTTTCTTGTGGAATTTCTGCTGTTTATTGTTTTTTCGTTCCAGGTTCGATTGGCTTGCTGGAGCGGCAGAGAGTCCTCATTTGTGGGCATAGTTACATATTTTGGGTGGCCCATCATGTGAAGAGGTCTTCTATTGGCTCTCAGTTGGGACTCAGCCAGCGGGCTGTGGTTGAATGGCTTGGGGGCCAAGGTCTTCGATGGCCCGGCTTGTTACATTTGTAGTTCAAGGAAAGGGTTGGGCCTCCTCCCCATGTTTTACTGATTCAATTAGGGGGTAACGACTTAGGGTTAATTAATGGAAAAGCTTTGATTTTACAGGACCAGGCAGATTTGCTGGCTATTAAGTGATGCTGGCCTGGAACGGTGATTATTTGGTCTGCCATTGTTCTGTGCCGGGTTTGGCATGGGGTGGGCAACCCATTGGCCATTGATAAGGCTCACTGCAAGGCCAACTGGGAGATATGAGTTGCACTTGAGAAAGTCTTGGGTTGCTATTTGCCTCACCCTGGTTTACATGCAGGCTTGGCCGATCTGTATTGGGGCGATGGGGTACACTTATCTAAGATTGGAATGGATCTGTTTTTGGTAGATATTCGGCAAGGGCTTGTGGATGCTTTGGGTGTAAGTGGGCACAAGGGCCTAAGCAGAGGCTTGACCCTTTGTGATGACAGGTTTTTTCTTCAATCAGATTGTGGCTTGGTGAGAACCAGCTAAAACCCCTTTTGGGGGCATAGGGGTCTTGCCGGTACAGTCCTTGGACCATGCGGCCCGGGGCAGGGAAAGCAGACTGCCTACAGGACTGCTGGAATTCACCTCCCTTTGAGCCTTGCGCCCCGGGGGTGGTTTCCGATTAAATACCCACTTGCCATGCTGACCAGATAGGAGCCAGATTTCATTGGCTGCTGTCTAGGGCTGGGTGGCTCACCCTAGTCTTATTGCGAGGGAGGGACCGCATGGCCCCTGGCCTCAGCCATGCCACAACTGTTCTGCCCTTGCTGTTTGTGTTTGAATTTCAGTTAAATAAAGTGGCCCATTAATACCCAACTTGTTGTCTGTCTCCTTATTCCAGCTCGGAGGGCAAATGCCAGTTTTGTGATCACCTTTTGCCATGTGATCTCAGGGAGTGTACCTAAAGGAATTTGACATTCAGGACTTCCGGTCGTCAGCGTGGCAATGGCGGCCACTGCTCTCGAGGCTCGGGAGAGTGGCCAGCACATCAGCGGTCTGGAGGGGGGCTACAGCAGTGGCCCCTCCACGGAACCCTGGGTAAGGGTTCCTAGCCAGAGGGCTTTTAAGGAGTTGCCTCTTCAGCGGTGGAATGCCGCAGAAATTAGGCGCTCCTTCGCCCTAACGGTCCTACCGCTGGTGGCCGAATGGCTCTAGCTAGGCTGACCGGGGCAAGCGGAAATCGAGCGAGATGCGACAACTGAGGCGAGGCTGCAGGCAGCCGAGGATGAACATGAGTTCAATGCAAACAATTTTATGAAGAAACGGCAAATTCCCTGCCCCTTTGTCTTATCGGTTTGGAGGGAGCTCCCCTCCTCACATGAGCGCCAAATAGAAGAAAAAGGGTGGGTGCAGGGAAAATAGAAAAGCTGTTTGATTTTGAGAGACTTACTAGAGCGGATTTTACGCATAAGCGAATTTCAGAGGTGGTGAAGGAGCGATTGGTTTCTGTAAACAATAATCCAAGATGTCGGGCATTGGGAAGAGGGTGGCGAAACCGAAACCTCCGGGTAGCCAGAGTCCTAAGCCAGAAGAGGAAGGGCCAGACGTCATAAGACTACTAGCGGATACGTTCAAGCCAGTCATGGATCAACTCGCTGGTATTAACCAGCAGTTAGCCGTCTTAAACCAGACTATGGCAGCGCAGCAGCTCCAAGTGGCGGAAACGGCTAAACAAATGGAGCAGACAATTGCAGAAGTGAAGGAGATGCACTCTGAACACAGAAAGTTGAAGAAAAGAGTGGATCAAGTGGTGAATAAGAAAAATCAAGAACATAGGCTTTTGTCCTTGCAAATGGAAAAATCTCAGATTTCAAGGGGTGCCAGAGTCTTTGAAGGAAGATTTAAAGAAGCTCCTTAGTGATCTTCTTGCACCAGTTGTAGGCTTAAAAGCGGAAGAAATTATGCACGACATTGAAACAGCATATAGGGTGTATTCAAATTACACCAAAAAGAATAGCCTACCTGGTGAAATATCAGTCAGATTTTCAAGAAGACAAACTAGGGATGCAATTCTATGAGCAACCTTGGCAGTTCCATTGAAAATGGGGAACGACAGTATTAAGGTTTTAAAGGACATATCATTTGAGATTCGTCAGAAGCGGAAAAGTTACAAGGACTTGATACTCTTTCTCCAAACCAACCAAATCGGATATAAATGGGTGGTCCCAGAAGGAGTGGTCTTTAAGATGAATGATAAGAGAGAGAAGATTGACTCCGTGTTTAAAGCCAAGGAATTTCTTAAACGTCACCTGGGGACTAAAGAAGATGGCGAAACTGATTCGAGTGGCTCTTCTCCCTCTGAGACGGATGAGGACCTGGCGGCAGAAGAAGGCGTTGATGCCGAAGACAAACTTATGCACTTAGGGACAGGAAACTTAAGTAAAGGCAGAAGGACTCTGAAATTGGCCTTTATGAAGTGAGCTTGAGAGATGCTCTGGAATACTCTCATAACAACTAATCAGCTAATTCTGAAATAGGGAAAGTTAGACAGGAACTTGTGGTATTCATGTATTCTAACTGTGTAGTACTAACATAGATGCTAACGGGGTGGAAGTTCTCCTACTCTTGGGTTTTTAGTTTAGTGTGGGTTTGCTTTTCTTTCTCCCTTAGTGTTAGTTCCCCCTCCTTTTTTCTTTAGTTTGTAGTCTATATAAAATGCAAATAAATAAAAAAATCCCCTTTGGGGGGGCCAAAAAAAAAAGGATCTGTCTGATCTAGATGAATCTTAGTCAGGCTTCCAAATTATTCTTTGGAAGAAATTATTCAACTTGCTCCCTTAAATAGCTTAAGCCACCATATTTACTTTAATGCTAATATAGCCCTGTTAAGCTATTGATTGTGATAAATCATTTGGTATATTATACATTATATGCAAAATAATTTGGGACAATTTTATTAAAGTACTCTTGTGAGAATGGCAGTACCTTATGACTGTTTCATGCATGCAAGCCTAAGCAGGTTTATTCAGAAGTAAGGCCCATATAATTCATTAGGGCTTACTCCCAGGAAAATGTCCTGAGGCTCAGAGCCTTGGTCTCTCATTACTTGATTTTCAGAAATGGATGGGTAGCTGTGTTAGTCTGTCTTTAGATAAAAGGAGAGATGGACTCACATTCTAGTTGTATCTGAAGAAGTGAGCAGTGACTCACAAAAGCTTATACCCTGCCACAAATCTTTGTTAGTTTTTATATCAAAAGACTGTGGGTGGGTGGGGCAGGAGGAAGCACACTTTCTCCTGATCAGAGTCTTTTTCTTGATATTTTTTTTAAATTTTTCTGTTAAGGCTGCATGCCATTGCCTGTGACTTTCCATCATTCAACTTCAGTATGAAAATTTCCAAAACAAGAACCACTGCTTGATATATTTGATTCAGTGTCAAGTGAAGTTAGACCAGGGTGACTTTTGTCTATTGCTGTTTCATAATATGTTGGGTAATTATAATGAAATCATTGCTGGTAAAAAATCAAAATCATAAGACAAGACCGACAATGAAAAATTAGCGCTTAATGGGATAAGCCTTTATTTGAGAACCTGCTTATTTACAGAAATTTCAGTGTGAATTCATTCTGAGAACAGCTTTCAGTAATAGCCTATGAGAGGTAAAATATCTCGGAAGGCTTTAGTACATTAATTAACAGAGCTTTTTTGTCCTTAGGGGTATGGCAGTTATGATGGTATGTCAATTTTTCATGCACAATTTTAGTTGAATGCAGAAGAAGAAAGGTGCAGTTGCTAAAAAGAATAATAATCATGTCTGTGTTTATACTCCAGGGTTGTATACTGGAGAACCAATGGAATTTCAAACCTGACAAGCATATTGTTGTCCTGCAAGAGCCTTGCACAGCATCTATAAGGCTATGGACTATGGCTGTGAGCTGAACTGTATAATAAAGTGTGCCAGGGACTGAACTATGTGGTGGCCCAATGATGGTGTCAACCTGCCAGACTGTAGGCACATGCCCAGCTGAAGGAAGCCTCGCCCTGAAGCAGTGTGCCAGCCAGATGTAAACCCATGGACATACTCGATGCTCTTCACCCCTGCATCCATGCAGGAAGCAAATCACCCTCCCTGATGACAGAAATATGCAGCAGCCACCAAGCAGAAGCCATGCTTTACATCAGAAGCCTGAGTGTTCTTGCAAAGGACTCTACTGAAGGATTTCCTCTTCAACATGCAGGCATCCTCCCCCCCCTTCTCCTAGCATCACCAAGGATTGCATGTACTCATCCTCAAGGTAAATAATAAAACTTGGCCGTGATGGGATTATCTGAGCAGCCCAACGCACCCACCACCCATCAAGATAGCTCAGCTGCAGATCACCAGATCTTCGACTGGCCAAGCACCTGGAATGACTATCTTTTCTTTTCCTTTGTCTGTTAGTAAACATTATATCAATTGCCAACACTTAATTTCATTCTTTTGACCCATTAAGGAACTGGCAGTTTCTAGCATCTTCCTGGGGACTACATGCCTTGGTGGTGCACAGCCTAAGCCCCTCATAGGGTATACAAGAAGAGTATCTGTCCATTGTTCGCTCTCTCTTTTCCTACCTACCTGAGCCCCACCCTATCTTGCCAACTTCATTCGTAGCACTGTTTGGAGTCTACCATGTGTGCTGCTGGCCAACACACGATCCCTTCCCTAGTATTTTCCCTTTTTTCACTGCAGGATCACCTCATCGCGTTGGACAGGTAGAGTATCACCCCCATCAATGATACGTCCTGCTCATGCAACTGTCACTGTACCATTCTATCTAGTTTCCTAGTTCTGTATTGCTTGAGTGTGTGATTGTTTTATTTTATATTGTATGTGTGTGTGAATTATTTAGTAAAAGAAATCATTTTTAAGATTTAGTCTCCTAGTCTATTTCTGGGGATCTGAATAAATTGGACACTGGTATACGCAGGTTATTGCTCCCTTTATTTAGCCATTGCCCTTTAATACTCATAATTCCCCAAATTTATTAATAAATTAAGGCAATTTGGAGAACAATATATTCCTTATGGGTCATTCCCTTGCAGTTTCTTCATTTCGGCTAGCTAATGAAGACTGTTCTAGGAAGAGAAGTGTCAAATGCCAGTTGATTACAGAAGGCCCTGTCCATAAAAATTGAAGGGGCCAAGATGCACTTAAGGTAGCATGTCTATTTTATTTATTTATTCAGTTTATATCCTGCCCTCCCCGCAAGCAGGGGGTATGATTCATTCATGTTCTGTGCTTGGCAAAGGTACTCTGTAGGGTTAAAACATAGTTAAAACATTGCAAAAAAGTAAACTTGGTGCACAACGATTAGTTAGTGAAAATATCAATATTATAGATGTGTGAATGACATATCTTGGTAATAGGACAAGAGGCTATGTGGTTATTTCTTATATTCAAAGCAAAGTTTCAGCATCTAGCTGCCTCAAGCCAGATACATGAGGAAAGAAAGTGTAAGAGAAAGAAGAAAATAACCAGGTCTTACATGAAAAAGTTATGAAACAGTGTGGAGTGAGCTGAGTGATTGAAATACAGACAGAAAAGAAATTCAAAGCCTTGCAGTAATAAATCTCACTTGGAGGAACATGACAGATACTTTTACTGAAACACATGTGCACATGCTTCCAAAGATATATTGTAGAGTGTAATTTCTGCATTAGAAAAACTGTGTCATGATCTGCCAAATGGAATCCAAGGCCTGCTTGCAATAAGAGAAAAGAAAGGAAGAATATTATGGAAAGCCCGTGATGGTGGTGGTGGTGATAAAAAGAAGAGTGGGGACTAAAATATCCTACTCTCTTTTGCTACCTGTATTAGGGCCCCCCCATTCCGGTACAAGACAACCTCACAAAGTAAGTGCTTCACAATATAATTTCTTAAGCCATTTCTGTTGGAGTGATTTCTGTACTTCGTTACATTTGAATTTTTCATTGTTACCTCTCACCATTTACTTCTAGCATTTCATGGCTATTTGACTCAGTTGTTTGATTCCCCCTCCTCCGTCTACCTAGTGAAGACCCACTACCTGCATCTGATAAAGTGGGCTATTGTCCATGAAAATTTCTCTTTAAAGTTTGAAAGTGTTCCTGTTCATTTTTGTTGACTAATTTCCTTGCTGTGGGGAATGGAAAGTAGAACTTCCACTGAGCTGTGTGAGAATGTGTATGTATGAAACCTTGCTGACCGCACTGTACTGTAGTTGGAATATGTGAAAAACAACATGATGAATGGAAGGAACCTGTTTGTGAATCGGTGAAGTATTCAACAAAAAGTTGGCTTCCTCCTGATTGTGACAGTTAAACAGACTGGGAGCCAAACCAACAGGTGGTTGAGCATCCCTAACATTTAGCTAACACTTTGGTTTTTCCTCTTTCTTGCCTTTTAGTGACAGCTCTGATTAGTTCTGATTGAAAGCTTTTTCATACATTATGGAGTACACAGATAAGGTCAGGGTTCCCACCCTTTGTTAGATTAACGCTCATGTGTGAGTTGAGGTTTCTCCTCAAATCCTGCTCATGGGGTAACCAATTAGGATCAGGACTGCACTGATATGAAGGGACTTCAGTCTTCCCCTGCACCATTTTCCCCAGTCTGAAACATTTCCCTGGGGGATGCTATTGCCTGTTGGGGAAACCATGTGTATCCTAGATGATATGGGGATTTTCCCAAACAGAACCCCCTCTCCAAGACTGTTTCAAGTTGGGAAAATGCTGCAGTCAAGAAGGCTAAAACCCTGTCTTCATAGACCACTGTTCTGATCCTAATGATTTCATTTCAGAGATGGAGGAGGTGAGAGGCACATATATAGTCTGAGAAAAATTGATTCCTAAAATGAATGTGGAATCTATATGATTTGGATTGTGCATATAAAACCCTAAGATCTGAAACAAAAGAGAAGACTAGTACAGTAAAATGTTGTGCTGGTGATGAGGAAAACACTAGCCAATAAGATAAGCAAGAAAACCAGCCAAAATGGGTAGGTGAAGAAGACTTAATTTTGTTATCAGTTTCTGTGTCACAATACCACCTATGACTTTCAAAACTTGTTTTATCCCTAGCAGCAATTCCATACTTTGTTCTTGAAGTGCTAAAAGGACAAATAGTGTCTTGTTCTTCAACAGCATGCTCGTAAAGAGTTAATAGGGTTTATTAGCATTAAATGCTCTGGCTGTGTGCTTATTAGCAACAGAGAGAAGGTTGCACATATACTTGATTCTATTTTAGGGCTCAGCTTTGAATGTGAGTAGAAACCCACAGGTTAAATTACTTGGAAGAATTGTAACATTTCTCTGGAATTCAGTAGTAATTGGAACTGTTTGGATAGAATTATGAACTTGTGTGGGCAGCTTGGAGGAACATAGATTTCATGCAAATGCCCAAGGCTTAGTTTCTTCCTGTATGCCAAAAGATTAACAGCATTATTCTCTCAGTCTCTGAGACAGAGAGGGAAAAGACAGAAGGATTTTTTTTGGTAGGTTGAGTCTGGGAGGGAGATGTTTCCAATATAACATGTAAAAGAATAAGGGGCAAGGTGACATTTAAGTTTCCCATTGTTCCTTTTAAAGACTCTATTTTGTCTTCCATTGTACATCTTTTTCTCAGAATTTTTTATTCTCTAGGATTCATGCACTGCCTCTTTAAGAGGCTATCACAGTAGACTTCTGAGCAAGCAAGAAAGTAGAAGGGACTCAGTACTTCTCTTTTCAGTCTCCCTGCTAACAGCCTGCAGGAGCACAGGGCCTGCTAAGAATCTGCAGTACCAGGCCAGGACAACTCTGGTCAAGAGGTCTAGAAACAGCTTAGTTAAGTGTTGTTATTTCTTATTCCAATAGCCAAGTTACCTGCTCTACAGTTACTGTTAATAAAGAGACCCTCAGTCATATAGATCTGAGTGTTGTTTAATCCACTACACAAAATGGGATTCCCCTGCTATTAAAACACCCAGGAAGCTGTGGAAATAAATTGAGATCAGACTAGCTTGTTCCTTGTCTTCCCCATTAGTGCTGACTCGTTACAGAAATGGCTGCACTGGGCCATGTAGAAAAAATTGATGTAAGTCAACCTGCTTCTTGGGACTGTTGTGCAGAAAGACTATCATACTACTGACAAGCTAATAGGATTGAAGGGGCAGAACAAAACTAGGAGTGTGCAATTCCCCCCACCTGGGTTTTTTGGTTCAGGTATATTGAACTGAAACAAACAAACAAACAAAATGGGTTTCCCCCAAAAACCTGGATCCCAACACCAGTGCAGTATTTGGTTCTAGAATTTTTTGGAAGTCCCTGTTTTTTTTACGTCCAACAGACCCGAGAAGAAAAAATGGGGAAAACATTGCACACCAGAAGCTGTGCCCTTGGGGAACAGTCTACTCCCAGCAGGCACAGCTAATCCTGGGATGACTCATCTTGCAGCCCACTTTAAACTGGGCTGCAAGAGAAGCCAATGCCAAGCTGAGGTGAAGGGGAGCTCCCAGTTTCTGCTGTCCTGGCCAATCCTTGGCCGACTTCTCTTGCAGCTTGGTTTAAACTGAACTGCAAGAGGAACCAGCCCTAACTAAGGTGGTGCAGAGCTCTCAGCTCCCTCCACCCTGGCCAGTCCTGGGCTGGATCCTCTTGCAGCTTGGGTTAAATAGCCCACCAGCTATTTGGTATAGCTGAATATACCCGAATAAAAGCCATACAAATTTGGCTTTATTTGGGCTCAGCTATGCATAAGGAGTTATAGAGCCAGCAATTCATGCAATCTGGGTCGCTCCTATTGTTTATCTTGAAAACAAATGGCAATGTACGTATTTGTGGGGGTTGCAAATGTATTGTAAATAAGGCACTCAAGCAAGACCCATATCTAGTGCCTGCCATAGACCAGTTGTTGTCCTTGGTAGGAGGAAAGGTTTTTGCTAAACTGGACTTTGCTCAAACTGATAGTGGATGACAAGGCTGCCAATACCCAAACCATTATTCCACATAGTGGGGCTTTTCATGTGAAACACCTTCAGACCAGTCACTGGCACCAGGAATATTTCAGTACTTAATGGAAACGTTATTAGCAGGTAATCCTGGGGTAGTGTCTTACTTTGATGATGTGTTAATTATGGCCTCCAGTAAGGAGCAACTCATAAATCAACTCAAAAGGTTCTGTAGAAGTTTGATCTTTCAGGCATCACAGTTAAGAAAGAGAAATGCCAGCTGAGAGTTCCCAGTATCATATCCTGAGATTATTAGATTGATTCAGCTGGTATCCACTCTGCACAGGATAAGGTAAAGGCAATACACGATGTCCCTAGACCAAAATGCAAAGAAGATCTTCAGGCCTTTCTGGAACTCCTAAATTTTTATCACATTTTCTTAAAAAACAAAGCCACTATAGCAGAACCCTTGCATCTCCTGTTAGATAAAGGTGCTCAGTGGAAGTAGACTCACAAACATGAAGAAGCTTTTCTAAGCATAAAGACATTGTTGACCTCTGTCCAGTACATGTGAGGCCTGTCATACTACCAGATGGTACAGGAGCACCAATTGTTTTTCCTTTTTTTGAATTCTAGGACAATGACCTCAACTGAAAAGAACTATTCTCAGACTGATAAAGAGTCATTGGCTATTGTGGCAGGAGTTTAAAAATTACATAATTATGTATATGGTTGTCCATTTGAAATCCGAACAGACCACAAGCCACTTCTTGGAATTTTCACCAAAGACAAACCAATGCCTCCCATTTTATTTCCCTATGTGCGACACTGGAATATTATGCTGAATGCTTATCATTATAATCTCAGTTATAAACCAGGGAAGGAAATTGCAAGTGCCTTAACCCGTTTGTCTCTCCAGATACCTAATGTGATGTCCCTGTTCATTCCCCTCCCTCAGAGGCAAGGTTTTCCCTCCGTTTTTCTTTCCCTTTCTGACTGAGCAGCCCAAGTGGTCTGTTCTCTTCTTTCCTGAAGAACTTTGGCTGGGATCGTCCTTTAGCTTAAACCACTGAAAATAGCACATGAGACATTTTAAAATTTAAAATTAACTAAATATTTTATTCAACATAGAGGGGAAAGGTTAGGTGAAATCAGGGGTTGAAATTTCTGAAGTAACCCAATATAGATAACTCTGAGGTAAAATCAGTACATGCACAACTTTTAGTTCTTATGTCTCAGGCTAATGAGAGTTTCTTAAACTATTTGGAGTTACTTAAAATCTTTATGTTGAGAGGCTGTTCCAGTGTTTCCCAAACACTTCAGCAGGCTTTCTTTGAATATTCTCTGACTCTTTTGGTTTCCAGAGGGCTGATACACTCTTTCCAGTACCCAAACCCTTCTCTTGAAACACCAGTACTTATCTCTAGTTTTTAGCTGACTCTTAAGGTCTCTAAAGGCAGTTTCTAACTACACCAGACCAGGGATCTCTGAACTCTTCAGAGCTAACTCTCCCTGTTTGACTAGGTAGAGAATTTTCTTTTCTCTCTAGAAGATCTATCCCCTTCCTTTGGCCCAAATGGGAGTCTCTGTCTAACTACCCACTCATCCTTGCCAACTTTTCCCAGTTCTCCTGTCTGTGTTAAACTGCTCTCAGTCAGGGCTGAATTCCGAAACTGTCAGTACTCAATTCTTCTCAGCTATGGCTGAAACTGATTTCTCCTCAGCATCCACTTCAGAAGTCTTTTTCTGCTCAGCTAGTGCTAACCAATCAGATCTCTTAGAATAGCCTGTCGCTCAGCTAGTGCTAACCAATCAGATCTCTTAGAATAGCCTGTCACTCAAGGCTCTCTGCCTCTTTCAAGAATTAACCCTTCACAGTCCTTTATCTGTTTTCACAGCACTTCTAAGCTTTTAAAAGGGCAGTCCATCACACCTGACAGTGCCATTCCTCCAGCAATGGAAATCCTTATGCTGGAATCCATGCCAGAACCCTCTCTTCAGGCTGCACAGATTGCTAGAATGACAACAAAAGATCCCATCTTGCCATGCATTTTCAACTGGGTATGGAGGGGTTGTCCCACAGAAAAAAACTAGTTGAAGTATTCAGGCCATTTTCGTCCCATCAGTATGAATTGTCAGCTCATAACGATTGTCTATTATGGGGAAACAGGGTGGTCATTCCAGAAGCAGGACATGGAGTCATACTAAGAGCTCTACATGCAGCACACCCAGGTATGGTGTGAATGAAGGTACTGGCCAGAAGATATGTATGGTGGCCTGGACAGGATGCTGATATTGAAAGGGTCGTAAGTGAATACAACATATATCAAGCTACCTGCCACAATCCACCAAAAACTCCAGTTTCCCCTTGGGAAGTGACAAACAAGCCTTGGTCTTGTCTCCAGAGAGACTTTGCTGACCCCTTTCAGGGCAAAACCTTCCTAATTATTGTGGATTCATTTTCAAAATGGCTTGAAGTAGCCATCGTCCCAGCTGTAACCTTGAATGCTGCCATCACATTTCTCTGTCAGCTTTTTGCAACTCACAGAGTGCCAGATACAATAGTTTCAGACAATGGTATGGCTTTCACTTCTGCAATTTTCCAAAACTTTGCTAATAAAAATTTCATTAAGGCTATCACAGTGGCACCTCATAGATGCCAGGCAAATGGGCAAGCCTTGGCCTAAAGCTCTAGAAACAGCTTAGTTAAGTATTGTTATTCCTTATTCCACTACCCAAGTTACCTGCCCTACAGTTACTGTTAATAAAGAGGCCTTCTGCAATATGGAACTGGGTGTTTGTTGTTTGCTGCAGTACACAAGTCACCTTCTTTGTACAATTTATAACTACAATTTATAACTATACATCACTTCCCTAAATGACTCAAAATCTTGTCTCTTTGGTGAGAAAAAAATGCCTTTGTTTAACTAGGTCCTGGTGGTAAGATCCATGCCCACACTAAACAGAAGCATGTATGCTCTTCTTCTATGTAGTTGGTTGTTAAAGTAAGAATGTTCTAGATGCTCTGCAACGAATTGAGACCAAGCAGAATGCCCATCTGAGCTGCTGCCACAGGCAGGTGATTCCCTGTGTAGCTTTAGTTGTTGCTGAGAAAACAGAGGCATTGACAGCGGCAATGGAGCATCCACACAGCATGTTTGTCACACTTTTCTTGCCTCAGCTCCATATGACTATCATTTTTCTTCATGCCTCTGCAGGGCTTGAAAAGACAAAACAAAACTGGGAAATGCTATTGCTATTAGGTTACAATCTATTTCAACAAGGCACTAGTTCCTAGTTTTTATTTCTTGACACAGAAGCAGGATGAATAGAAGACATCATACAGATGTTTCTGAAAACAGCACTTCTAACTCTGAAAACAGCACTGCTGTCAGGAAGCCAAGGTGAAACAGTCTCCTCCAGGGGCTTATGTGGAAACAGTCTCCTCCAGGGGCTTGAATGTGTCTAAGTGACTCTGCGGTTGGGTCTCAGTAGTTGGTTTGTTATGTTAAATCTGCTGTTCTGTTGCATCCAATAGTTTTAATTGGTGTTAACTGCACAATCAAGTATACTTAGTTATGTTTTCAACTTTGTATATGTGTATATGATTAACAGAAAATATCTTATATTTATTCGTCCTGTTAAGGCCAAACTAACCTGTGTTATATGATGCTGACTGTGAACTCTTATTTAAATGCACCCCTTTTTAGATCTCAAGAAGGGTATCATAGAGCAGACAAAGACAGTTAAAATGATCAAGTGGTTGGTATTTCTTCCCTATAAGAAAGGATAAAACATTCAAGACCTTTTTTAAAAAAGAAGTTAATTAATGGTGTGGAGCAGAATAGGGGCTGACATAATTTTGCATGGCATAGAGAAACTGGATACAGACCATTTTTCTCCCATAGGAAGAGAAATTGGAGTCACCCAATTAAATTGATTGACAGTAAATCCAGGACAGATGAAAAGAAGTATTTCTTCATGCAACGCATAATTAATGTATAATATTCACTGCCACAGGATGTGGTGATGGCCACTGGCACTGATGGCTTTAAAAGTGGATTAGAGCAACTCTTTGAGGACAGGTCTAGGAACAGCTATCAACCTGGAGAACTCAGCAGAAACTCCAGGTTCAAAGCCAATATACCTTTGAATAAGACACGCAACCATTGCCCTCTTGCTCTGCTTGTGTATATTCACCAGTCATTGGATTGTGAAGAATCCCAGCCTGAATACTGTTAAGAATCTGGAGTTTGGCTGGTTACAGTCACAGCTCTGCTAGGCAAAAAGCTTCTTATTTATGTGGAAGTAGCCTTTGCACTTGCTCTCAGGGGCTCCTTCCCTTCCTCTTCCTACAACTGACATCCTGTGAGGTAGGCGGAATTGAGAGAGCTCTGAGAGAACGGCTCTTGAGAGAACAGCTCTGAGAGAACTTGTGACTGATCCAAGGTCACCCAGCTGGCTGCATGTGGAGGAACAGGGGAATCAAACCCTGTTCTCCAGATAGAGTGCACCACTCTTAACCACTACACCAAACTGGCTTCAGCCAGAGGACCACTGAAGACTAACAGGGCTACCCTAAGCAGAGCAGCATACTTCTAAGCCCATTGACATTGATATGCATAAAAGGATGTCATTCCGCTTAGGACTGCACTGTTTGATAATTTCAGAATGATATTATTATGCAGAAATCTCCAGTGAAAAGTGCTGTGATAACACACATAACTAAGAGAGAAAATGAATAGTGAAACCTATGCTTTAAATTGTAAAGAGAATACCTCTGGAGGATATAAATTCCAGACAGGTAGCAATGTTAATCTGTAGCAGCAAACATAAAATAGGGAATCCAGTGGCTCTTTAGAAACTAATACAATTTATTCCAGCATAAGTTTTCATAAATCAGATCAGATGCGTGAAATATACTACCCCCTCGACTCATTTATGTACGCAGCAGAAATGGGGAGTGGGGAGTAGAGATGTTACAAAGAAAGGCCGAGTTAAAATGAGATCTGATCAGAAGATTAATAAATTCATTCAGAAGGTATTTGTCTTTTAAAGTGAATGAGAGTTCTAGAATTATACTGATTTAATTTGGGAAGATATTATACAGAAGCAAATGTATTCTAGAGTAGTGTTATTCTGAACATTCATTCTTTATCTCCTCTATCTGTTGTCTCAGCGATATGTAGAATTTAGCTCCCATCAGCTTCTATTATTTTTTTCTTCCCAAATAAGGGATATGTTGCTTTGTACTTCTGAATCTGTTCATGAAATGAAAGGATATGGTAGCTGACATGCTGTGTTTGGAGTAAACAGTGGAAACAGATTGAAAAATGATTCCTCAAAATTCTAGAATAATTTAATGCTGCAGTTACCAGGAGAAAATGGAGATCAGGGTGTTTATTCAATTTAAAATATTTATTAGCTGCCTTTCTTTCTTATGGAGCTCAAGGCAGTTTACAATATTAATAAAATAAAATACATTACATAAAACATGAAACCAAAATTTAAAATTCGAAAACCTGGATATAAAGAGACTGCACCTAGAGCTGCTAGGCAGGGTGGGAGGGTTGGGGGTGGTGATAAAGATCTGCAACTAGGACTGCCAATCCCAGTTTGGAAAATTCCTGGAGATTTGGGGTGGAGCTAAGGGAGGGCAAGGTTTGGGGAGGGAAGGGCAACTGATCTCTGTTATCTGGAGACATTGTAATTTCAGGAGATCTCCAGGGCCCTCCTGGAAGTTGGTGACAGCCATGATTCTGGCTGCAGTGCCACATCACTTCTGGCAAAAAAAGAGAGAAGTGATGTAGATAGCTCTAGGCATCACTGAAAACTCTTTGGTAAAACCAGAGAGTTTCCAGTGATTCCTGGAGTCACACTAATCCTAGAGCTGCCCAGAAGTGACCATATTGCTGCATGCAACTGTGATGTCTTCCAGACAGCCTTAATGTTCCAGTTTAATTTCCCTTTATTACCATTTCCCCCCTCATTTCCACACAGCTTTGTTAGCAGTCCCTTGCTGTGCCAAGTTTTCTGCCCCACGTCGGGTCTTTCTAAAACCTCTTTCCCTTGGTTCCCCCTCCTGAAATGGCTTGATCCTGGTTTTTTTGCCAGACTGAAATGCCTGTGCTCTTTTGCTTTGCACAACCCATCCCACCCAAAAAGGGATGGACAGTGATTCCTTAAAAAATATAAAAAATTACATGGCAGCATTACAGCAATCATGTGTTAGACTACACATGCACTGAATGAACCATTGTGTCCAAATAGGAGGCCTCAAACAAGCAGCCAATTATTGCCTTGCCACCATCATAATACATTCCTCAGAGCACATCTGAGCACCATGCTTGGGTGCCATTTTCAAATTTTGTGTGCAACGTTTACTAGAATCCCAGACAACATGCAGTCGATAGAGAAAAGGAAAACCAATGGAGTGCATGGAGTTTCTTAGAGAGAACAGGAAACCATGGACTTTGCTTTTGATGCATACTGAGAAGAGAAGGTATAGTATGCATTCCACATCTACCATTGGAACATGGACTGCTTTGAGCCAATTGTGGAGCAAATGGCCATCCCTGGCCACAGCCAATAGGTGCTACAGGGCCACAACAAAACCAAGATATTGTTGGTGGTATCATCCATTCAAACATGGGGGGGGCAGTGGTCTGTTGTGTTTGTATAGGGCTTTTAAAAGGGGAATGATTCAGAGACAAGAGGGTTCACTGGTTGATGTTGGCTAGGGAGTCCCCAACATACGGACTGATTACTTTGTGGTGGGGGTACCTTGGATTATGGCTCAGTCTGCATGCTCAGATTAGCTGTCATACCTGGAAAAGCTTTAGGCTACTTTATTGGTAACAGTGTTAGATAGAAAACCCACTTTTCCCAGGTGCCAAAAAAACATGGGGAGGGGGAGAAGGACAAGGCCCTTTCCCTGGACAAAGAATCCTACTGTATGTGTTCCCATCGGGAGGAGATGTGGAATTAGTGTTCCTGGTGCAAAAGACCTTGTGTGTGTGTGAGAATACCATTTTCTTAGAAAAGGACCATTAGAAAATTCCCAATTTGGGGAGGGGATGGGAAGGCTGCATACAATAGAGAGCTTCCAAAGATCCAAAACGTTTTGATGGGGAAGATGTATTTACTGCTGCCAAAGTACAAGAGAAGGCAAAGGCCCCTTTCTTTGGAAAGGGTACACAGTCTGTGTTGCCACTGGGGAGGGGTTGTGAAGGGAAAGCAACCTTCCACAGGGGACCTTCCAAAGATCTGATTTCCTTAAGGCATACAGTGAAATTACTGTTCCTGGTGGGGGGAGAAACACAGTTTTCCTGGACAAGGACCCTGGGATCCTCCAAAAAATCTAACTGTAATTTTGGATTTGGTGGTATGTCAACAGAATGACCCACTCAGCTCCAAGAAGGAGGGGCCCATACCGAATGAATTATAGTCTTTCTTTTTTCCAGTGGATTCCTATGACACCCATACAGAGAGGCAGGCCTGCATTGTTGTTACTGTTGAGGGAAAGGAACACGAGAGTATTTGTCTATGGACATTAGGCACTTTCTTTGAAAGTTGCCTATGTGATGTGCAACTTACCTGTGGACATCATCCACTCCTTCAGAAACTGGAGGCAGGAGATGACTTCAGCAAAGGAGGTGGGGTTCTCAGTTTGTTTTCCTTTTGAGTGTCCTGCCAGAAAGCAGATATTTCAGTACATATATGTGCAGTGCCATGTACAATGCACAACTCAGGCTTTCTGTTGACAGGTACTTATGAGCCTCTGTGGTTCCCCTGCAAAACCTGCAGGCTTGTCTTCTGGTGTCCCCCTGGCATGAATAAAAGGAGTATGTTAAATCAGGTCATAAAAAAAATTAAAATCCATGCAAACAACACTAATCTGCCAAGTTGTCCCTGACATCATTTGATGGCAATGCATTTACCTTGGGCCATGAGTGCCTCCTCTTCTGTAGGAAGGGATTCGGGATCTGCCACCTCCTCTCCTGCCTCCTCCTCCTCCATCAGCTGGCCCCTCCTGGATGCCCACCTCTGTCCACATAGAGTTGCTGCAGGGATTAAAATGTAGAAGGAGTGACTGGAGATACCACACACCCTATGCAGGAGGGCCACTATAGGGTGGGACTCTTTATTGCAATGTCCCATGTTTATGTCACCTTTGCAGACTCTGAAGATCTTTTATCTAACCATTGTGGGCTACGTAGTGATCTTGGTGACAATGGCTTGAGGTATAGGAAGTGCAATCCTGTGGGTAATGGCTAGGGCAGACAGAGAAGTTTCCACTTCTGAAGTAATGTTTGGGGGTATAAATTCCTGATGTGAACCCTATGCAGGAATTGTATTTTGCATTGACAAATGACTGGGGTAGATTGGGCAGAGAACTGGGACATAGGGTTGCCAAGTCTCTTACCTGCAATAGCGGGGGGGGCAGGTACCCGGTCCGGGAGTTTCGTGCGCACTTTGCGTGTGAGTGCCGCAATTATGTTGTCCAGAAGTGATGTGACCATGCTGGGCACATCGCATGGCGACGCTCTAGCAATCGCCCTAAAAGTGCATGCACGCTGCAATTACGTTGCCCGGAAGTGATGTAATCACGCTGGGCACATCACAGGGCGATGCTCTAGCAATCACCCTAAAAGCATGTGTGTGCCGCAATTACGTTGCCCAGAAGTGATGTAACCATGCTGGGCAGGTCATAAGAACATAAGAACATAAGAGAAGCCAATGTTGAATCAGGCCAATGGCCCATCCAGTCCAACACTCTGTCACACAACGGCCAGAAATACCAGGTGCCATCAGGAGGTCCAGCAGTGGGGCCAGGACACTAGAAGCCCTCCCACTGCTGTCCCCCCCAGCACCAAGAATAGAGTACATCACCTGCCCCAGACTGAGAGTTCCCATCTATACCCTGTGGCTAATGGCCACTGGTGGACTTCTGCTCCATATGTTTATCTAATTCCCTCTTGAAACTGTCCATGCTTGTAGCTGCCACCACCTCCTGTGGCAGTGAATTCCATATGTTAATCACTCTTTGGGTGAAGAAGTCCTTCCTTTTATCTGTTCTAACTCGACTGCTCAGCAATTTCATGGAGTGCCCACAAGTTCTTGTATTGTGAGAAAGGGAGAAAAGTAGTTCTTTCTCAACCTGCTCAATCCCATTCATAATCTTATAAACCTCGACCATGTCACCCCCTCAGCCGTCATTTCTCCAAGCTAAAGAGCCCCAAGCGTTTTAACCTTTCTTCATAGGGAAGGTGTTCCAACCCTTTTATCATTCTACTTGCCCTTCTCTGCACTTTTTCCGATGCTATAATATCTTTTTTGAGATGTGGCGACCAGAACTGTACACAGTATTCCAAATGAGGTCGCACCAATGATTTATACAGGGGCATGATGATACTGGCTGATTTGTTATCAATTCCCTTCCTAATAATCCCCAACATAGTGTTGGCCTTCTTTATTGCAGTTACACACTGTCTAGACATTTTCATTGAGTTATCTACTACGACTCCAAGATCTCTCTCTTGGTCAGTCTCTGCCAGTTCAGACTCCATCAACGTGTATTTATATTTAGGATTTTTGGCTCCAATGTGCATTACTTTGCACTTGGCCACACTGAACCCCATTTGCCATGTTGACACCCACTCACCCATCCTCAACAGATCCCTTTGGAGTGCCTCACAATCCTCCCTGGTTTTCACCACCCTGAATAACTTCGTGTCATCTGCAAATTTAGCCACTTCACTGCTTACTCCCAATTCCAAATTGTTAATAAACAAGTTAAAAAGCATCGGGCCGAGTAATGATCCCTGTGGTACCCCACTGCTTACCACCCTCCACTGAGAAAGTTTCCCATTTATACTCACTCTCTGTTTCCTATTTATAAGCCAGTTTTTGATCCACAAGAGGACTTGTCCTTTTATCCCATGACTATTGAGCTTACTTAGGAGCCTTTGATGAGGAACTGTATCAAAAGCTTTATGGAAGTCAAGGTAAATAATATCTATTGGGTCCCCCTTGTCCACATGTTTGTTCACTCCCTCAAAAAACACTAACAGGTTAGTGAGACAAGATCTTACCTTACAGAACCCATGCTGAGTCTATCTCAATAGTTTTTGTTCATCAATGTGCCTACTAATTCTTTCCTTAATAACAGTTTCCACCAACTTACCTGGTATTGATGTCAGACTGACTGGCCTGTAATTTCCTGGATCTCCCCTGGAGCCCTTTTTAAAGATGGGAGTGACATTAGCTACCTTCCAGTCCTCAGGAATGGAGGCAGATTTTAAAGAAAGATTACATATTTTTGTCAGGGGATCCACAAGTTCACATTTGAGTTCTTTCAGAACTCTCGGATGAATGCCATCCGGGCCTGGTGATTTATTAGTTTTTAAATTGTCCATCAGTCAGAGGACTTCCTCTCTTGTCACCGCAATCTGATTCAGGTCTTTCAAACCCCCTCCCGAAATTGGTGCTTCTGGAGTGGGCAACCACTTCTCCTCTTCCACAGTGATGACAGAGGCAAAAAATGCATTCAGCTTCTCAGCCATTTCCCTATCATCCTTCACTACTCCTTTTACCCCTTGGTCATCCAAGGGCCCCACTGCCTCCCTGGCTGGCTTCCTACTTCTAATGTATTTGAAGAAAATTTTATTGTTGGCCTTTAGGTTTTTTGCGATATGCTCCTCATATTCCCTTTTTGCTTGCCTGATCACAGAATTGCATTTTATTTGCCACAGTCTGTGTTCCCTTTTATCAACCTCACTGAGACTAGCTTTCCACCACTTAAAGGAATCCTTCTTACCTTTTATAGCTTCCATTACTTTATTAGTTAACCATGCAGGCTTTTTTCTATAGCTATTTGTGCCTTTCCTAACCTGCGGTATATATTTTTTCTGAGCTTCTAGGATTGTCTTTTTAAATAGTCTCCAAGCTTCCCCAATGGTTTTGACCTTCTCCACTCTTCCTTTCAATTTCTGCCTCACATGTCCTCTCATACCAGAGAAGTTACCCCTTTTAAAGTTAAAAGTGGTTGAGTCAGTCTTTTTGGACAACTCCCTATCTGTACAAATGTTAAACTCAATGACATTATGGTCACTGTTCCCAAGCGGTGCAATCACTTTTACATCTCTCACCAGGTCTTGGGTGTTATTTAGGACCAAATCCAGGATCGCCTCTCCCCTGGTACGATCTGTGACCATCTATTCCATAGCACAGTCATTGAGAGTGTCTAAAAACTCATTCTCTTTTTCCCGACTAGAACTCATATTGACCCAATCAATGTGTGGGTAGTTAAAGTTGCCTATTATGACACAGTTATTCCATCTAGGTCGCAGGGTGACGCTCTAGCAATTGCCTAAAAGTGTGCATGCACCGCAATTACATTGCCCAGAAGTGACGTAATCACATTGGGCACATTGCAGGGTGATGCTCTAGTAATCACCCTAAAAGCATGTGTGCGCCACAATTACATTGCCCAGAAGTGACATAATCATGCTGGGCACATCGCAGGTCAGGTCAAGTTTGTACTGAATTTTGGCTCATGAACTAGTTCGTGCCCATCCCTAGATGTGAGGGCCATGTAACAAAGAGGTGAGTTCTCCATCTTTTGGTTGATGGCTGCAGTGGTGGCCAAAATTTTACTGTGCAGTTCATTACTGAGTGGTTGGGGTAGGGCAGGCAAAGGTCGTGGTGGGGCAGTAGAGTGATGACTTCAGTTCTTACCAGCATGCCAATACTTCTTCCAGTTGGTATGGCCCCCTTTCTCCAGACTTTCAAAACTTGGAGGCTAGGAATACATTGGAAGGAGGTCTCCCAGGCCTTCAGGGCATCAAAAAAGGCCACCTTGGCCTTTTTGAATTTTGAACAGCAATGCTCTGCAGTACAGTGGAAGCCTTTCACCTGAAGGGTGATCAATACCCTTCTGAAGATGGACAGTTTCTCCATGTGTGCTCTGCATCACATGAGCACCTGGTTCCACCTCTGGAAGGATGGCCAACATGACTTCCACCTTGTGGTCCTGCCAAAAAGGTACCCTGGTGGGTGGTGGCCATTGTGTCCACAGGAATGTTTTAAAAATGGTCCCATTTAGCTTGAACATTATGATACAACTGCAGAAAGCAAGCAGCAATTGGCCAGCTTAGTAGTCAGTGGTCTATTTGAAAGTACACTAATAATGATTGACCAGTGGGGAAGCTGTATTTATACTTGAATCAGAATTTCAGCTCCTCCCCTGGACCCATTCCCACCAATACTCTTTTGCCTATATCTTTGCACAGTAGAAATGAAGTAGGACTAAAACACAGGGAGAGTTTTCATTCATTAATATAATGGCACAAGACCCCCTCCCCTAGAATAAAGTAAACATTGTAAAGCAAGCAGGGTAACACATCAGAAGAAACACATGCCCCCCCTCCATCCCCTTCAGTGCTGCTGGCATCTAGAGTCCATCACAGGCTGATGAGATAGCTGAGACAACTGAAATAACCATTTTGGTTGTCATAACAACCCCTCAGATATGAAGCCCTCTGCTTCAAGGTCTAATGCAGGGTCATAGCTGAGAGAGAACTGAGATAGGTGCTTGACACATCCAGTTGTGGCTTGAATTCTTCCTTTCTTCCTCTTATTCCTAATTGCAATTGATTGGCACTATTCAAGACCTGTAGATCAGAAGAGCAGAGAAAGAAAGAAATGAGGCACATCAAATTGCACATTGGGACCTCAGCAGAAGTTGTTTCCTTCTCTGTCATGGTCCCATGGAACAATCTGGCATTTGAGGGTATTGCTATGGGAACAAAAATAATGATTAAAGGGTTACAACTGTTCTCATAGGAACCCCACAGATGTAAAAGCATCAGTTTCAAGTTGCAGAGGCTGGAGGTGATAATGAGTGGGCACTGGGAATGCTGAGCTGGATGATGATGGTCTTTGGCAGGGCTATAGCTAGATGGGGATGCGGTGGAGGCAGCACCTGCTCCTGAATCTGCAACGCCCCCACCCTGAGTGCCCACCAGCCCCATCATTGCCCCTGGCCCCACCACTGGCACTCCAGTGCTCTGCTGCCACCTCTGCCACTGGAGACAAGTTAATGGCTGCCGCACTATGGCTCTTTGTATTGGTGACACCAAGCCTGGCAAGGTGGAGGACACATAGCCAGCGCTGGCAGCCAGGGATGACTCAGAGCCTTGTGGTGATGACTTGTGCCCTTGCTGGGAGGAAGAGAAGAGACAGTCCATTAAGCCTGGAGTCCCCACTGTCGCTGGCCAAGAAAGTGGGAAGAGAAGCCTCGACAGGTCTTTCTCTCCCTCCCTCCCACCTTCCCTTCTTTTCATCCAAGCCTCTGCCTCTCCCCCGGGAGGCATCAAAAGGCTTGTGTAGATTTTTTTTTTTTTGGGGGGGGCTGGCTCCCCCTCCCTTGGGCATACAGAAAAAAAACCCTTGGATAAATTCCTTGGGACAGAAGGACAGAACCCTGGTGAAGCAATGACTGGGCCTTGCCATGGCAGATTCTCTCCTGGGGTTTTGAAGGATTACTAGGACACACTGCCTCCTGTGGCATGGGCTGAAGGTGGAGGGGGGCATGAAGCTGGGTAGGCGAGGGATGAGGGGATGCCCTTCACGGCTGAGTTGCGGGGCTTAAGGGGGGTTGTGTGGAGAGCAAGGTGGGGGGGGCTAGGAGAGCACTTGATCCATGCCATTCTTTGGTTCTTCTATTTTTATTTTATTTTTGTGATGTCAGAAGTGATGCCATGCCCCCCTCAGTGCCCTCCCCCATCGTAAATCACCTAGCTATGGTGTAGGTCTTTGGGGATGTAAAATGGAAGGGTGGACAAGCAGTGAGGTGGGGAAGGGGGGAAGTTAAGGAAATTAAATGTTTGTGGGGGTTATAACATGAGCCTGGGAGTTAGAAGGTGTGCAAAGTACGGAAGGAAAGGAAAAGAGGAGAAATACGAGTTTAGAGACAAGAGCTGTGGAAAAGGCTGCTAAGGCATTTAAGGAGATATTGTAGAGGCAGTTGAGGGGTGATAGGGAGACAGATGGAAGTGGGAGTTAAAGGAAGGTGGAATTAAAATAGGGAGAGGAAGGAAGGAGTGCTCACGGGGCAGAAGAAATGTAAGGGGATGAACAGGAAGAGATATGAGGAATAAAGTGGTGTGTAAAGGGAGTGTGGGAAGACAAACAAGGTAGAAGGGGAAAAAAATCTCTGGGGGGAGGAAAAGGGAATGATGTGTGAAAGAGGATAATGGTGGGGATGGGGAGGAGAATCAGGAGATGAGGGGGCAATCATAGTGGGTGGAGAGACATGAGGTGGTGCAGGATGTGGGGAGAACAGAGATGTAGGGGGGATGGTGAAGTGACCATGTGAAGAAGGAAGAAGAAGGCATAGAAAAAGAGAAGAAAAAAGCAAAGAAAAGGGAGGATGAAAGAAACAGAGGAAAAATGGAAAAAGAAAACATTAAGGAAGGGGACTCAGGGGCAGTAAAGTTCTTAAGCCTGAGGGAAGGGATTGTTTTTTAAATGGCTTACCATGAGCCCCATACTGCAGTTTACATGTAAGACTGAATTTAAGGGGTAAATGAGGAGCAAGCTACAAACAGTCTGCAACATTTTGTTGCAGCCCCCCTTCTTATTTTCTAAACCTCACAAGTCAGTATTAACATAATTTTCACTATTTACGGGACAATGCTTAGACTAGTATAACTGTCCATAGAACTGTATTGTAAATTAGCAAATAGAAACTGAATGAACACCTCTGGTAGCTAGAGTGAAATTTTGAAGCTGAGTCTTCCATGTTTGAATACAGCACACTTCACCTGAAAACCTGAGCACTTTTAATTCCAGTACTGAGTGTGCATTATTCTTCAGCTATGTAACAGCCACTGGCTATGACCAGGAACCTCCCACAACCAAAAACTTCTATGCTATCAGCTGTCACTACCATTTTAACATTTTAATATTTTGATATTTATTATGATGTTTTAAATTTCAAGTTTTATTGTACTAACTAATATATTTGTATGAATGAAATGTTGCTACCTGCCCTGAGTCCTCTTCTGGGACGGGCAGGCTATAAATGTGAAGAAATAAATACATAAATAAATGATGTGACTTTGAGGAGTTTTGCCAGTTCTTTTTCCTCCTGATCCCATTAGCTTTTCCAGCTCCAAACAAAACTAATCTTATAATTTACCATTCACATGAATGTGTCAACAAAATTTTGCTTGTCTTTCTCAGCCATACGGTAAAATAAAGAAAAATAAAAATAAACAAAACAAATCAGTGAGGCTTGCGTGGCATTCATTTCTCCGTTGGCTGTAGATGTAATCTGAATATGCAAATCACTGCATACATTATTTAAATTACTTTCAGTTCCTTGTTTTGAGCCAATTTCTTAGTCATTCTGAATATCAACAGCGAAGGTCTGATGATGGAAGATTGGCATATTTTGCACCAAACATCATTTATATTTCTCTGCTGTTAACTTAAATATTTTCATAATCATAAGTTATAACATCTGTATAACACATGGTACATAATGACTTCCTATTGTTACAATCTGTAATGTTGCAGTGCCAGTTCTTAATAATATGTAATACCCTAATCTGTTAATTATTGATTTATGATGCTAAAGATTTTTCAAATGTCAGGACACAGCCATGTATGCTATACCTAGGGCTGCAAACTGTGGGTTGGGAAATTCCTGGATATTTGGGGGTGGACCTTCGGGAGGACAGGGTTCGGAGAGGGGAAGGACCGGGCCCATAACTTTGAAGGCATTTGAGGGTGACACCCCCTCCCAAATCTGCCCTGCCCCCTATGTAGTCTGGGCTGGAGCAAAGTTGGCGTGGAGTCTGGGCTGGAGTGAAGTTGGCTCAGGAGGGGAAGGAGTCAATGGGAGGGGAGGGAGAGGGGTAGCCTTGCTAGGTCTTCCTGCTTCCACAGCCACAGGAAGATCTAGTGAGGCCATGCCTCTCCCTCACCTTCTCCTGGCTCCCTCCTTTCCTAAGCTGGGCTCGGGGCTGGGGGCCAGTGGGTGCTGCAAAAACAGGAAGGTGGGTGGGCCTTTCTCACTCACTTACATGCTTGGGGCTGCTTGTTCTGGGCTGTAAAAAGTGTTGTGGGGTCTGGGTTGGAGCGAAGTTGGCTCAGGAGAGGAGGGAGCAGGAAGCTTGAAGCTTCTGTGGAAGCAGGAAGATCCAGTAAGGCCATGCACCAAAAGGCAATGCAGAGCGTACCTTCCAAAACTGGCTTATGGGCTATACGGTCTACATGAGCTTAGTTGCCACAGTGTACCCAGAGCAGGGTTGGCACCTTGCTAACCACTTCGGGAATGTCCTTAAATCATGGTCTTCAGCTGGTAATGCTCCTGCTATTGATTATGTTGAGGTGGGGCAGACAGACTTTTTAGACAATAACTAAAACCACACTACTTAGAGCTGCTCAGTCACAGTTGGGAACAAATTTTTGGCGGAAAAACCTTCCTGATAGTAGGGAAGTGCCAGGAGTCTGTCATAGCTGTTAAGGACTACTTAGATGACCTTTAAATGGTAGGTTTTTTAAAAAAGGTTTTATTTATGACTGATTTATATGATTGCTGTTTCCTCATGGAAACAGGGGGCTATTCCCTACATAGGTGCACACAGAGGCATGCACAGCAGCAATAGAGTGTCCACACAGCACTTTTAGCTGCACTTTCCTTGTTGTAACCCCTTGTGCTGCCATAGCCCTTGTGCAAGTGGGTGACTCAATGAGGCTTTTTTAAAAAAAAATATAGCAATTGCTATTGAACTAAGTGCACTGATGGATCTTGTGCCACAATAAACTAATTTATCTGAATTTTGTTTGTTGCAGTGAAAAAGGTTAAAAACGTACCTTTTTTAAAAAATGAATCTTGGGAATTCAAAGAAGCTGGTAGATAGTGTCACTAGACCAACAGAACATTATGGCACATTAATGGAATGGCAATTGCCAGTTACAAAAAAGCCTGTGGTAGAGGGGAAGCAATTGATTTAAACAGAGCCAACAGAGCAGCAGTTAATTGGTGGGGAGAGTAGAGTTCAAGTAGGTTGTGAGAAAAGGTGCATGTGTACAGTACTGCACTGGTAGGAAGGAATACAGTGAAGCAGGGCTTTTTTTGTAGAAAAAGCCCAGCAGGAACTCATTAGCATAATAGGCCACACCCAGCAGCAGAAACTCATTAACATATTAGGCCACCCCCCTGACAGTGCAGCTCATTAGCATATTGGGCCGCACTCCATGTTATCAGAAGTGTGGTCATCCAGCCACACCCACCTTTTGCTTTTTATTCTGTTTCCCTTGTTTGGTGTCAAAACCCAGGGCTTTTTTTGTAGCAAGAACTCTTTTGCATGATAGGTCACACACCCCTAATGTAGCCAATCCTAATGAGTTCCTGCTGTTGGGTGTGGCCTATTATGCTAATGAGTTCCTGCTGGGCGAGACCAGCTCAGGAGCCAGCCGGAACTCCGTTCCTGTGCATTCCTGCCCTGCAGTGAAGTAACCTGCCTTTTAACCAGAAGTGGGTTGATGGACTGATGAGTAGTCCATTTCAAAGATGAAGGAAGATGTTTTCAAGAAACAATTTACACAACCGTTGGAAATTAATGGAAAGAAAATAATAATTTTGAGAGAAATTCCGAGATCGATTCTACAAGACAGAAAGAAATTCAAGAAATTGACAGACAGATTAAAAGAAATGAACATCAGGTTCAGATGGGAGATTCCATATGGACTTACATTCATGTACAACTCGGTGAGATCAACTCTTAAAACAGAAGGAGACTTATATAGATTTAAAGCGAGCAATTTGGACGACTTTAAAGATATTTAATTCAACGCCATTATGGATTACAAATTTTTATCTTGGAACGTAAATGGACTAAATTCACCAGGTAAAAGAAGACTGGTGAATCATTGGCTGGAAAAACAAAAATGTAATATAATTTGTCTACAAGAAACACACATAAGAAAACAAGACGATAAATATCTGACTAATAAAAATTGGGAGAAGAATTTCATTCTTCAGCATTTAATAAGAAAAAAGGAACAGTGATTTATATTTCAAAAGATTTGGATCCTAAACAAATTTTTTCCGACAAAGAAGGGAGATATGTAGGCGTGGAAATCTTTATGGACAGAAAAAAGACATTGCTTGTTAATATATATGCACCCAATGGTGCAAAAGAGACTTTCTTTAACGATTTGGCTAAAGAGTTGGAGTGTTTGAACTATGACCAAATTGTCCTGGCGGGAGACTTTAATGGTACAGTGAACAACACATTGGATAGAAAGTCCAAAGCAAGTGGTGAAATAGCTGGAAAGTTACCAAAAAATTTTTTTCAATTGATGAAGCAAGAGAAATTAGAAGATGTTTGGAGGAAGTGGAATCCTAAGGTTAAGGACTATACGTTTTATTCGAATAGACATAACTCCTTTTCTCGAATTGACATGATTTGGATGTCAGAGGAGATGGCGCAAAAAACTTATAAAATACAAATTTTACCGAAAACTAATTCTGATCATAATCCCCTACTTTGGATATCTAAAGCAAAACCCAAACAGTTATTTTGGAGAATTAATGAAGATTTACTGGATCAAAAACAAATTAATGAAATTTTAAAAAAGGAAACGAAAAGTTTTTTTGAATTGAATTTGAATAAAGGAACGGATATACAAGTTGTATGGGATACATACAAAGCAGTAATGAGAGGTATGCTTATCTCTCTGAACTCCAAAGACAAAAAGCAAAAGATTCAGCAACAGAAAGACCTTCATGAAAAAATTCGACAAAAAGAAAGGGAATTAAAAAAAGACCAGGGAAGAAGAAGATTATTAAGGAAATCCACTTCTTGCAAGACCAGTTGAATGTTCTTTTAAACAGAGAATTATATTGGAATCTGAAAAAATTACAGCAAAAAGCATTTGAGGGTGCAAACAAACCAGGAAAGTTTTTAGCATGGCAATTGAAAAATAGAAAAGAAAGAAATTTTATATCTAAGATTGTTGAAGATGGAAAGGATGTGATGAATCTGAATGGTATAAAAAGAGCTTTTTTTAAATATTACGCCAAATTATTTCAAAAGAAAGGAATTGACCAACAGAGAATCAAGAAATATTTGGAGAAAATTGAAGTTCCAGAGCTGGGAAAACAAATTAAGGAATTACTAAATGGTTTAGTAACGAAAGAAGAAGTGACAATGGCGATAGAGGATGCAAAGTTGGGCAAAGCTCCAGGACCAGACGGCTTTACAGCAAAGTTCTATAAGAAATTTAAAGAGGAGCTAACCCCTATTTTAGTACTTCTGTCGAATGAGATAAGACAGACTAAACGGATCCCAGATTCATGGAAAGAAGCAAACATTTCATTGATACCTAAAGAAGGTTTGGATTTGACTCAAGTAAAGAATTATAGGCCAATTTCGCTATTAAATAATGATTACAAACTATTTGCAAAAATACTTTCTGAGAGACTGAAAAAGTATTTGAAAGATACAATAGCGGAAGAACAAGCTGGATTTTTACCAAATAGACAAATCAGAGACAATTTGAGAGTGGTGATAGATGCAATTGAATATTATGACAAGCATCCTGAAAAAGAAGTAGGATTCCTCTTCTTAGATGCGGAAAAAGCTTTTGACAATTTAAATTGGGAATTTATGCTACAAGTTATTGAAAAAATGGATATTGGACAGTCTTTCTTAAACATGATTGTGGCAATATATTCAGAACAAAAAGCGGCTTTGAATATAAATAAAGAAAGGACGGACTTCTTCCGAGTCCAAAAGGGAACGCGTCAAGGTTGCCCATTATCTCCGTTGCTGTTTATTTGGATATTGGAAATATTATTGACAGCGATAAGGAAAGACAATAGTATTGAAGGACTTACAGTGAAAGGCTTTGCCTACAAGTACAGGGCATTTGCAGATGACGTAATGTTTATGATTCAAGACCCAATTGAGAAAATACCACAATTGATGGAAAAAATTGAAGAGTTTGGGTCAGTTGCGGGATTTTATGTTAATAAAAGCAAAACCAAAGTGATGTGTAAAAACATGACGAAACAAAGACAAACAGAATTGCAAGAGAAAATTCAATGTGAAGTGGTCACAAAGACTAAATATCTTGGAATTGAATTAACCATGAAAAATATTGACTTGTTTAAAAACAATTATGAAAAGGTGTGGCATAAGATTCAACAAGATATGAAGAAATGGGACACTTTGAATTTATCACTGATGGGAAGAATCGCAACTGTAAAAATGAATGTTTTACCACGTTTGATGTTTTTGTTTCAGACTATTCCAATATTAAAACAAAGGAAGGTATTGGATATGTGGCAGAAAGAACTATCCAAATTCGTATGGGCAGGAAGAAAGCCAAGGATTAAAATGAAAATTTTATGTGATGCAAAAGAGAGAGGAGGCTTACAACTACCGAATTTAAGACTGTATTATGATGCCGTCTGTTTAACATGGTTGCAACAGTGGATTAATTTGGACAATAAGAAGCTATTGGCCCTGGAAGGACATGATAACAAATTCGGATGGCATGCATATTTATGGTATGGAAAAGAAAAAGTGGATAAATTTTTTAAACACCACTTTGTAAGACAATCACTGTTCGAGACATGGACGAGATATAGAAAATTCTTCTCAGAAGAAAGACCACTTTGGATTGTACCAGCGGAAGTAATTAATCCATATTCAAGAAACCAAGGACTAGATTGGCTACCTTATAAAAATCTTTTAAAATCTGAAGGGAAAAATTTTGTGTTAAAAGATAGATTTGATGTTGAATTTGAATATGATTGGTTGAAGTATAGACAGATTTATGATCTATTTAAGACCGATAAAAGAGAACATGGTTTTAGAGCAAAGAATATTGAAATTGAAACTGTATGGCTTGAAAAAGATAAAAAAATGATCTCTAAACTGTACAAGGTGTTATTGAAATGGTATACTGAGGATGAAGTTGTAAAGGAGCAAATGATAAAATGGGCTGTAAATGTTAATAATGAGATATTAATGACATCTTGGGAATATTTGTGGAAAAAATCAATGAAAATTTCAACGTGTGTAAATGTTAAAGAGAATTGCTATAAAATGATGTACAGATGGTATATGACGCCTAAAAAAATTGCTATTATAAATGAAAGTATGTCCAACAAATGTTGGAAATGTAAAAAACATGAGGGGTCCTTTTACCATATGTGGTGGACATGCGATAAGGCAGTAAAGTATTGGACAGAGATCCACAATGAGATACAGAAAATTTTGAAATGTACTTTTAAGAAAGACCCACAGATGTTATTGTTAGGTCTTAAAATGGAAGAAATAAATGTAGCCAAGAGAACACTGCTATGGTACTTGACTACAGCAGCAAGACTGACTTTTGCTCAATGTTGGAAACAAGATAAAGTACCTGAAACATGGGAATGGATTAAAAAGACGTTGTTTTTAGCAGAAATGGACAAATTAACAAGAAAATTAAACAACGAAGAAGAAAAAAGAGCTCCTTATTTGCATTTAGTAAAGCACGCTCTCACCACATACAGAATAATATCCCATCAGCTTTACTACAGTTCCAGCAGGTAAATGGTCTCTCCCTAGTAAGGGCATAGACTTTCCAATTTCCTGGGGAAGGGGCTGGGGCTGGGCCAGAGGCATTGCTGTGCTAGGTCCTTAAAAGAACCGAGGCCCAGTGACATCATAGGGAGGAGCCAGTGACATCACAGACCATTGTCACTATTTATGGAGGCGGATCCATGCAGGATTTAGGAAGTGGCTCTCCAGAAATTTAGGGGAGCCTGGGAACCCTTGGGAACCCCCCAGCCAGGCCCCAATGGCTCAGAAACAAAGCACAGCATGGGCAAAATCCTCTACATAAAACCTTGGAGAACCACTGCCAGTCTGAGTAGACAATGATGACACTGATGGACTGATGGTAGAGAGACCATGTTTTGTGTGCCAAAGGATAAAGGTTTAAACCAAGGAGGTCTAAGAGAACAGGTGTTGGAAAGGATCTTTTTTCTGCCTGAGACTCTAGAGATCACCAGCATCAGAGCAGACCATGCTGAAGTAGATGGACCAATGGCATGAAGACTAGTGTGGATTGAGGAGACCTGTGTTCAGATCTACATTTTGCATGATGCTTACTTGGTGATACTGGAACAGTTAGATCTGAGTCCAGTAGCAGATTAGAGACTAACAAGAGTTTCAGGGAATAAGCTTCCAAGAGTCAAACCTCCATCAGGCTGGGTGATATTGCCATTGTTGTGAGGTCAATATAAGGGAAGGGAGACTGGAGAAAGGGTGGGATAAAGAGAGGATTGACAGACAACATGTGAGCAGAGTCCGCTGTGATGGAAGAGGAGTTTATAGGGAAAAAATAGCACCAACTGATGTGACCAAGAAAACAGATCTTTCCAAACTAAAACATCATAAATTATAGCCTGAACATGAACCTATATTGTAATGCATTAAGTGATGTAGCAGTGGTGACAAAACCTCTAGTGGTATTTAGTTGAACTTCCTGGACAGGCAGATATATTTTGGGTTGCTACTGGCCTAACTGATCTGACTTTAGAAAGTTGGGACAAGAAGCAAGGCTTGAGGAAGGGGGTGTAGATCCATGGTTATAGAAAAGAAGGAGGCAAGGACCTGAGAAAGTAAAGCAGTCCAAATGAGGCACAACATAGAAAGCTGTATATAGTTGAGAGGAATTAGAAAGGAATGGAGATGCAAAGTCAGTGTGAAGTACATTTTAGAAATTATAGAAACAGCATGGAAGTTTCTTAAGTGGGGTTAGCTACAATGCTATTGCAATGTCTGTGTGATATAATAGGGGAGGCGGTCCACAGAAACCTGCATTACATTTTCAGACATTTTCTCTCTCTCTCTCATATACTTTAATTGTTTATCCCCTTCCTATAACAATTCCTCATCAGTGTAACAGAGACATCCTACTGAGGTGTATCCAGGGGGGCTTACTCCCAGGGAAGTGTCCTCAGGATTGGACTATAAAGAGCTCTATTCAAATCCTTAACAACTGAGCTTGCTAATACTATCTCTTCTTTCAGTTCCTTAGATCAATTTGCCCAATCCCCCATCAGACTCAAATCTTATTGGCTCTTGCAACTATGAGTAAATTATTATCACAGTTCTATCACATGGCTCTTTCCTAATGATTGTGGCTCCCAAGAACAGGTTGAAGATGATTGCCTGGGAAGCACCCACACAGCACCGTGCCACGGACCCAGATGGCTCAGGTTAGCCTGATCTCATCAGATTTTGGAATCTAAGCAGGGTCAGCTCTGATGACTAGTATTTGGATGGGAGACCTCCAAGGAATACCAGGGACATGATGCAGAGTCGGGCAATGGCAAATCATCCTTGAATGTCTCTTGCCTTGAAAACCCTACAGGGTTACCATGAGTTGGCTATGACTTGCTAGCACTTTCCATCACCACAGGGCAAGTGTGCTTAATGCCGAGAACCATTTGGGCAAGGCTAATGTGTAGCTACTGTCAGTAGCATGAGATGGACCCATAGCTTAATTGGCTCTCATATCACTGCCATAATATACAAAATACTAAAAAGCTCAGTAGCACCTTTAAGACTAACAAACTGTATTGTAGCATAATTATTACTGTAGCACAAGGGTTTTCAGAAAGCCACACATTCTTTTCCAATCTCACTTCAGTGCCAGTTCCTGTCCTCAAATTCACAGAGAAATCCAGACACTCTCATTTTTGGTAGAATGACACCCCTCCCCTCCTCCATCTGGCTGTTGTGTATCCTATATGAAGCAGGGTGATTTGGCATATGCAAGCCAATGCCAGTGGTTTGCGTGCACCAACTCACACAGCAGAGCCAGAGCTTATAATTTCATCACTGGAGCTAGGGATGCCAGCCTCCAGGTGGGACCTGGGGATCCCCTGGAATTACAACTCATTTCTAGTCTACAGAGATCAGGCAGAAAGGAGAGGGAGGGAGGGGGAGAGATGGAAAGAGAGGGCTGCAAGAGCGCATTCTGGTGCCAAGAAATCCTCCTGCACACAAGCACATGTGCAAGCACCCCCCACCCCCACAAAGCTCCTATCCTGCCACACATTTTGTTAGTCTTGAAGAACAGAGAACAGACAGAGGAACCCCTGGAGAAACAAAACCCTCTTCCAAACAACATGGAACCTGTGTGGAAATGCCCTTTGCAGCTCCCCTCTTTCCCCCCATCTCTCTTTCACTAAACACTTCACCATGAAGCCTGCCAGGTCCCACCACTGGCTTTTGGGTGTATTCAAGCCTGGCTAGTGAAGGAATGGGGGGGGGGGAGTGCTGGATCCAGAAAAAGGTGTCACGCTTCCTCTTGAGACTCCAATTTGTCTGAACAGCCAAAGTCAGGGGTGGCTCCTGAGGAATAACCCCCACATGGAAGGGAACTGAAGGGGGGGGGGCGGCTGCACACTGATTGCCCAGAGAGCGGAGTTGCCAGCCAGCCGGGAGAAAGACGCCCTGTCTCTTGCATGGAGGTGCAGTGCATGTAAATGGGCAGGTGAGGCTTTCTCACAGCCCGGAGGGAGATCACATTCCCCAGGCCAACTGGGCAGTTAAGGAGCTCGCTGGAGAGACTGGGGGTGAAAGCTGGCAACCCTCAGTGAGAGGCAGGGTGACTATAGAAGATGAGGGGCTCCCTGGCCAGCTGTTGAGCTTATATAATGGGGGGAGACCCTGCTCAGGCTATTGCAGCTGCCACCTCCAAGAGCCCCGTAAAGGGGGTAGGGAATCTGAAGGGCTGAACCCCCACACCAAATGGAGTTCCTCGACTTTGCCCCTCTTCTGACTCAACATATTCGAGATCCCTCTTGAGTCACGAAATTCTCGTGGCCACTTACTTGTGCCCAACTTTGCTTTTCCCTCCCTCCCCACCCACCCACCTACTCACTCACCCACCCACTCACTCACTCCTCACTCACTCACTCTAGGACTCATGATTCCCCTGCATGGCTGCCCAGCCCACCCCACCCCTGAAAACATCCCCCTCCCCACCCTCACTGCCCCAGCCAGCTCCAGTCCTCACCTTTATCTGCAGTCTGTCTGTGTGGGAAAGTGGTGAAGCCTAAGCCATGTGCAACAGCCCCCCAGGCTCCACCTCCTCAAAGCTGAACTGAGGGCTGCTGAGAGCTGGAGGGTGGGGTTTAGCTTCCAGAAAGCAAGCCTCTGCCCTGACTTCCGTCCCAATCCCAACCCATCCGACAGGAAGCAGAGGGAAAAAACCCTCCACTTTCAAAATAATGGGGTGGGGGTGTCGGGTGGTGGTAGCGGCAAGGCTCTGTCTGGTGCTGGTTGCCCCGGGGGGGGGGGCTCAGAAAGTTTGGGAGGCACCAGCTCCCCAGCCCCCACAAAGTTGACACCTGTGCTCCCTAGATCTTTGCCAGTCTATTCAGCACATGTTAACATTTCAAACTGTGTTTTTGATATGGCAAGGAGAGGCAAGGCAAACTCTGAGACAGGATCCTTCCAGTCTCTTTTCATCTCAAGGTTCAAACCCTATCTGCTTCTTCTCTCTTGCTGTCCCTTTCCATCTGGCTCCTCCAGCCCTTCCAGGGACCCTGATTGGCTGCTAGCTGCTCTGCTCTGCTCACAAAACAAACAGGACTAAAGGGGACTGATGTTTTCAGGAAGAGGCAGGACTTTTCCCCATCTGTCATACTGTTTCCCAAGATTTTCTATATAGTAGCAGTTATGTAACAGTTTTTCTGTAGTAAGTCTGTTCCTCTGCAATGGCCTGCAAGAATGGGTATGGTGGGCAACCTTGACTCACAGCTTTCAGGAATGCATGTAAGATGGTTTTATTCTGAAAGGAATTTGGTGGAGGGTAAACTGTTCTGGGCAATTTGGCTGTATTTCTTAAACTGTGCATCTGTATTTAGTTTTTAGTTTTATTACTGGACAAGTCTGTTATTTTAAGTATACTTGCAGCTATTGTTACTTTGTTATCCACTTTGAGACAGAAGAGAGAAGGTGGAATGTAAATATTTTAAATAAACAAACAAGGCTGTTCGTGTAGATCAGCTCAACACTCCCAGAAAACAGTTCATAACCATTCACAAATCCATGTTCTGTTTTTCAGAACTAATATGTGTGGAGCAAAATTGTTCCTTGTGGGCAGTGATAAAATACCATAAAGCAGGCTTGCCCATTGAAACCAGTGTAAATGACACCCCAGTACAATAAACCTGAATGTCTGATACAACAATATTAGAGAATGTGAATTTTTCTAATGAACTGCTGAATAGCTGGAGTGCAGCCACATATCGACTATAATGGTGTGACAATAATGTTATAATGAGGCTGTAAGCAGATACGCTGGAGCAAATATTTAGGATCATGGTATTAATTGCAGTGCAATCTTTATGAGGTATTTACTTAATCATAATGAACTTGATAACTTGTCAAGTTGATTTTAATGATCAAATCTGAACTTTTGTATGCTTTTACGTACTACACTAATCAGTTTTTTGTAACCTTTTGTCAGGCCAGTGGGTACGAATAATACCATGAACACGCATTCTGTCTTTCAGGATCTTCTCTTCCATATATCACTTTGGAGTGTTCAGTGCATCCTGCACAAGGGTGGATTGGGAGGAAGAGGCCCTGTCCCCCAAAAAAGGAGGGGGGAGAGAGAAAGAGTCAGACTGCCTGGCTAACCAGCCCAATGCTGCTTTCTGCACCAACAGGGGAAAAACTACAAAGGAGGTGGGGATGGGGAGTTCCAGATGTCCTGCCTGCCAAGAAAGCTCATCTTCCTGGGCTGACTGCAAAACTATCACACCGGGGGAGTGGGGGAGTGGGGACAGAGAAGGAAAGTGATTCTTGGTCCTGATGCACGGGTGGAGGGATGAATCATATATTTAAGTATTAAGAAAGAGGATTTTAAAAACATTTATATTTCTGAGCTTCAGCAAAGTCTGTCTTGGGCTGTGGGAGTCTAGCAGTGGCTGGCTTCTCTTCGGCGTCTGCTTTGCAAAGGTGAGCTGTGTCCCCCGCTGCAGCACCAGCAGTGAGGCTGGACCAGGACAGACAGAGATTTCTTGCAAGCTTTGAAAGAGAAGTGGGAAGGGGGAGGTGATCACTTGCAGCCCCACCAATGGTAGCAGCAGCAGTAGTGGTGCACAGTGAAGGAGTCAGCCAGGTGCCTCCTAGAGTGCAGGCAGGGTGCTTCCTTGTCCAGTCCAGGCATCTCTTTCTGTGCCCTGGTGCAGGTTTGCCAAGCCATGGGACGCTTTCTCTGGGTAAGGTATGGCTTGGCTGGGTTGGGTGCCTCCTCCCCTGGGCCAGGAGCCTTCTTCCTTTGACCATGTGCAGATCAGCTGAGTGCCTTCTCCCCCCTGGCTGGGTACCTCCATCCCCAGGGCCAGGCACAACTTGGCTGAGCAGGCACCTCCCCCATTGGGTTGGGTGCAGCTTGGCTTGGCTGGACACCTCCTTCTTTGAGCTGGGTATAGCTCAGCCAGGTGACTCCTGGCCCAGGCCACACATTGGGTGATTTCCCACTAAAGCTCGCGGGTTGCCGTTGCCCGAGATTTTAGTCATTTCACCGAGCGGCTGCATTTTGACCCGCGCTCGATTTCCCACAGTTTCGTAATCCTGTTTTTGAGGATTACGAAACTGCGGAAACCGCTGGTCAAATGCAGCCCCGGTCGTGAAATTGACAAATCTCGGGCAAAGCGCAACGGCCTGTGGGAAATCACCCATTGTTCTTCTCATCTCCAGGGTGGCCCACTGGGACTTTTTCAATTGGCCATAATGGCCAATTTGCCTTTTGGTCCAATATTAGAAGTCAAAATCAGGTCATATTCTATCCCCCCCAGTTGAGGTTTGCTGCTTTGTTTTGTACTATCCACCATTTTTTAATTCTCCGTTTGTTCAGATTTCTTTGATATTTTCCAGCTACTCACTGCATTAGCCCATGCCTTATTTATAATGCATCTGCAATTAGCATTTGCTTCCATGATCTTCTCCCAAGCATACACATTCTACATTCATGTAACAGCTCAATCATAAGTCTTAGAGTATCTGCCCTTTCTTATTACTATTTCTCTGATGTTCAGCTTGTGTATGTGAAAAGTCATGAGACTTATATATGAGATTTTTTATAAAAAATAATTTTTGTTATTAATTCTAAAAAAGACCATTTCATTATTAGGTTGTTCCTTATAGTTTTGTGATTATTTCATTATTTTTTTCTTATCATAATTCTATTTCATCATTATTTCCCATTGGTTTCAATGGAAGAAGCCCCCTTTCATAGTTTTTTTATCCATACTGGAAAACACTTAGGGGTATTGCAGATATCCACGCTGCCAAATTTCCAACAGATAGAATAGAGGGGTCTGCCTTTTGAAACCAATGAAATGCACCCATGTTTAAACTCACATTTGCAGGACAGCTGACAGGAAAGATTCCAGACAGTAATACAGGCAAAACTGCTGCCACTAAGCTTGAAGAACAATAGCACAAGGAAGAGGCAGGCTTTCAAGTCAAAAGCATTTGTTGGCACAAGGAAGTCAAGACATCTGGGTGGGTAGGCAGCAGCAGCAGGAGCAATGTGTATAGCTTTTATTACTGGGCCATGTAAGTTGCACTTGAAACAGGCCTGTAGCCAGGATTTTTTCTTCAGGGGGCATTGCAGTTCTGTAGGGAGCAGTCCATTAAATTAATTTAAAGTAAATAACCTTTATTTTAATTAATGATACTACACAAAACATAAAACACAAAAAAGGCTGATCTAACCCTGCCCCGGGGTTCCATTGAGAAAGAGGGGCTTTCTGATCTGCAGTGAGCAGAAAGCAACTAGCAGGCAAAAGGTCTGGTGCTCTCTCCTGGCTTTTGAGTGGTTGCACCCAGAGAGCCCCCCAGCAGCCACCTATCCACTCGCTCACCACAACCACATTTGAATGGAGGGCAGAGTCAAAAGGTCAAAGGAGGGCTGACAGAGGGAGACCCTTATCTTTGCATGGAGGTGCAAAAAACTGTGGGGGATTCTGGTGCATCTTTGGAGGGGTCTGGGCAGCGTTTTGGCACTGATGGTGGGCGGGGCTTCTGAGGTGTGGCTTTTAATTCAGGGGGTATGGCCCCAAAATGATCCACTGTAGCTATGGGCCCAACTTGAAACAGTCTTCAAATTATATGAGGCAAATAAAAATAAAATTTAGCAAAGAATAGTAATTCAAATAATTCAAAAATCAATTGTAATCCCCCCAAACCACAACAGCTATGGAGTGGAGGTGGCACAGCTAAAAAGTGAAAAGATTTTGTATAAGTAGAGGACACGGTCAAACTGAAGAACCATCCAATCATAGCGAGTCACACACTGAAACATTTTATAAAGAAGATTAACCAATAAAGCAAATGAGACTAAGTGAATATTAAATAAACATTTGGATTCCAAAGAGTCAGAAGTGTCAGAAGTGGCAAAAGGAAGCAAGAAGTAGCAAGAAGCAAGAGACAAATCAAATAATATTTAAAGCACTGAAAAATGGGGGTGGGGGAGTAAGCCTCAAATAAAATTGTTTTTGTTGTTGTTCAGTCACACGGTCGAATCCACCTCTTCACATCGTCCTCCGGAGTTTGCTTAATTCCACGTTCGTTGGATCGATAACACTGTCTAACCATGTCATCCTTTGCTGTCCCCTTCTTGTACCTGTATGCAATCCTGGTGTCTACAACTTGGAGTCAATAAAAAAAGTCTAGATGCTCTCTCCCCCTACTTCAAAAGAAGAAAGCTTTCTGTGCCCTGATTAGAAAAACTGCTTATAAAAATAGCATGAAGAGAGAGATTCTGACTGACTGCAATAATTAAAGCTACTGAATAAAATGAAAGAAAAATTATGGGGCTTTTTTTGGTTATAGGGTGTTTAAATGGGGAATTTGTTTAGTTTTCCTATTAATTATAATGATCACAAAGACCTAATCTTTGTAATCATTGCTATTAATAATGAAATAAATGTACACGTCTAATATTTACTGTGATCATATTGGGATGTAGCTTTCTTTCCATGCTCTTTATTTTGCAGTCTATTTGTGGGAATGTGTATGTAGGAGCTATTGCTATAAACAATATTTTGTTTGTTGCGTGGAAGCTCACAAAATTGTGTCAGACAGACATAAATAATTTCTCTCACAACAAGAGACTTCCTTCAGAACATCTCCCACAAGAGACTCATTGCTCATCCCTCTAAGAATTTCCTTGTTTATTGCTTTTGGTTCATAAAATGTATTTCTACCCATTTTAAAATATTTGATTGCACCTCAGACTGGTCTTTAGTCACCTAATTGCTATTCTAATAGGATAATTAGCAGTCTCTGATTGATTAACTAGTGCCTTGTGATCAAAAGTTCACAGAGGCAAAATGATAGATAATGTGATGAAGGTGAATGGCAGCACAAAATGAGCTCTAAGCAATGACACATGAACACTGTACAGAAAGAAAATGATGACCCATTAGGGGGCATATGTGATTCCTGGGAAAGAAGCCTTTGTAAATAAGGCAGCAGGGGAGTTCCATGGGGGAAATGCTGATATGAACTGAACAATGCTCCCTCTAAGCTGTGGAGTCTGGTGAGCAAAAATGTTACTTTGTGAGCTCCTGGCATTCAAGTTGTGAGCGAGCCATGTTGGCTACTGCATGAATCAGTCTGCTCTCCTCCTTCCTGAGCTGCGACAAATATGTGTGAGCTGGAGGCTAAAAAACTGTGAGCTAGCTCACACTAACTCAGCTTAGAGGGAACACTGGAACTGAATACTCTCCAATTCTTCTCCACTTCCACCCAGAATCAGTTTAAGGGCCACTCTAGATTATTTTAGATGTTAAGTGCATATAGCTTGGTTCACTTGTTGTTCAAGTGAGCTTATGCACTAGCTCAGCTAGTCCCAAAATGTTTCACAGTGCTTGATAATTCTAAGGTTTTTTTCCTCAACTCCATCATCTCATTCATCCATTGCAGTCCCACAGCTCTTTCTGTCAAGATGGCCTTGGCTGTGGAACAACTAATACTGCTCTTATAGGTCCAAAACAGCAGCATCCTATAGAACCGCCTAAATTTTCCTTCTAGGACTTCACAATTACATTACCCAACATCACTCAAGCAGATATGTACTACCGCCATTGCCTTGCACTATCCATTCCCCCCCCCCGCAATATGGCAAACAACATTGACAACATGCAGTCAGGTCCCTGTATAGTCAACACAGCCATCACAAACTCTTCTTCCTTATTACTACCAGTTCTTCCCATGCCACATGTTCAGGATGACAGGATGTTGATCCATTGCCCTAGAAACTGGCCTTTGATTCTAATAGATCATTTGCCTCTTCTTTCATAGGGTTGCCAACAGGCCTAATAAAAATCTACTCAATATAGGCTTAATGTGTAGAAATATGCAGCTGAAGCTTTTCATGGTATGGAGGTAAATAATATCAGTTGGTAAATAACATCCCATGAAGTCTCTATTTAGGGGACAATACATCCCTGCCCCAGCAGTTGGTAGCCCTGCTTCCTCAGTATGATGCCCTTCTGTCCTTTTTCTTAGTACAGCAGAGGCATTGTCAGTATGGTAGTAGGACCTGCTTATATCTCTCCTCATATGTGCCCCTGAGAGCTTTACATTCTGCGGAACAACATCTCCTGGTAGTCCCCAGCCCGATTAGCCTCAACCAGGGCCAGGGCTTTTTCTGCCCACTTGAGATCCAGGCCCTACAGGACTTATTACGGTCCTGTAGGACCTGTAAAATGGAGCTGTTCTGCCAGGCCTTTGGTTGAGGCAGTGGACGTCTAATCCATCCTGGCCTCCCCTACTTGCAGTGCTTTTAGCATCCGCTGCAATCTTCCCTGATCAAAGAGGTCAACGGAGCATCATCGGAACAGATTGCCACTAACTACCATCTTGCAGGAGGCACTGTGAACTGCCTTGAATAGTTGCCATCTTATCCTGATTAGACTGAAACTTGGCTTGATGTTTCAATTTAATGTCAGTTTTGTTTAAATTGTTTGTTCTATTTAGTTTTAATGTTATTATGTTCTTTAATAAAATGAGATCCACCCCAAGCCTGCTTGTGGGGGAGGGTGGGATATAAATCAAATACATAAATAAATAGATGAAGGTCTCATGTATATACCTTTCATCTAGGACTGCCAGGTCTCTTGCTCGAATGGGAGAGCTCACACTTGTCATTCCCTGCCATCATTTGGTAGAGTGGAGGGGAGGAAATAAGAAGAAATTGGCAGTACTCTGAAGCCCCAATATCACTTCTGATGTGAACCTGGAAGTAAAGCTATAGCATCAGGGTGATGCTCTAGGATTCAAACAAATAAACAAAATCTCTATGGTAAAACCACAGTGTTGGAGTGATGCTGATTTACATGTTCCTTCCCTGAAAGCTCCGACTGGTTGCACTGCCATTCTCCCTCAATTCTGGTAAGCCTAGCTTCAAAAAGAGGTTGTGGCTTGGTTGCTTGAAGTGCCAAAGTCATGCTACTATGAACAACAAGGTAACATTTGGAGGTAATTTTGTCAGATGACTGGGGTTGCCAACTCCAGCTTGGGAAATCCCTATAGATCTAGGGGTTGAGTCTGAGGAGGTTGGATCCTGGGGAAGGGAGGGAGCTTATCAGGGATATGATGCTGTAGAATCCATCCCCTGAAATTATGATTTCTTCCAGGGGAATGGATCTCTACAGTCTGGAGATAGGGCTGCCAGGTTCCTATTGGGAACAACAACAATACAGTCCACAGTAAGCAACGATCAAGAAAAAACAGAAAATAACAACTGTGCACTGCCAAAACCCACACAAAAGCTTACAAAAAAGAGACTTCAACACAATAAGTGATTCAACACATGTAATACATCATAGGAAAATATTAACGTCCACTATATCCCAAAGGGAAAAAAACAAAGTCCAGAATAGAAATCTCTCAAAGGGAAGCAATGAAGTCTGGAATAGATGTCCAACACTTTTCCTAGGTATTGATCAGTGTTTCGAACTTCAGGTCCTTCCTCAGGAACTAGAACCTACTATAGGAAGTCTCATTGCCATTTCTTAACAGGTAAACATTATTCAGTTTCTATGTAGGCCAGGTCTCCTAAGCTTTAGAAAGCACCTGCAAAGGTTGCTACTATGTAAGTTGGACCAAACTTGGAGGCAACTTGCCAACATGCCATTGGGCCACCCTTGGATCTTGGCTACCTGGCACCGGAACTCCTCCGTATACTCACACACCTATTTCTTCCCTTGGTGGGAAGTGCATAAGAATGCTTGGGCATTTTCACTGGCATTCGTGTCTTCATATTGAGCTTGAAGGGCCCACATGAAGGCATCGACCTCCTAGAATTCCCATCCGTCTTCATTGTGAAGGCCCACGTACCAATCAGCAGCCCCCTCCTGCAAGCGGGATGCAATGTAATCCACAATGTGTTCCTCATCGGGAAACAGATGGCCCCAATTCACCACAAACTTCTCCACCCGCACTACAAAGAACGCCAATTTCTTGGGTGTCCCATTGAATGTTGCATCCAGCAGCTCTGTGGGTTGGTGCGCTTCCCGAAACAGCTGCCCTGGGACTCTCCTCGGTTAGGGTGGAGGGAGGGCTGGCTATTGACCTGGGGGAGGCAGTTGCACTGATTGCTGGAGAGATGGTTGGGCTGGCTGCTGGAGGGGTGGCTGTGCCGGCTGCGCTGGTAAGCATTGGTCAAGTTCACGCTACACCACCTCCGTCACTATCCCAGGCAGCTTACGGAATGACTCATTAACCATGCGGAAGAGCCGGTCTTGCCCCCATTCCAGCAACTCTAAATGGGTGCCCACGAAATCCTTGGATTCTCCTGATCCCCGAGGTTCCACACCAATCCTGGGTTATGAATGGCCCGGTCGTAACGGCTTTCCCTCTGGGGCCACAGAGTGAGAGTCCATGTTTCAAGAGTTTCTGCATGAAACTTTCCCCACCACTGCCCCTGTGGTTGAGTGGTCACACTGGCTTGTGCCCCGCCAAATGGGTTCAAGAAGGGCGCACCCATGTCCTCCTCGGAAGGACAGGTGGTCAGTACCATGGTCGTCAGTACTGATTCCAGAGACATCACCTCAGTGTTGAGGTCTTCCTTGTCTCCACTCATTTTGGCATAGAGAAATGTGGGTCGAAGGAGAGATGGATTACTGACACTTTGTCAGGCTCCTTAGTCAGGTCACACAATACAGAGCTTCTTCAGAAGACAATGTTTAATGGTGAATCCGAACTAAAGACACGTGTACTGCTTGTATCAGTAATGGCCACATATGATAAGGCCTTCTAAGTTATACTACATTAAAGCACACACCCCCCCCATGTAGCTGAAGCCAATGAATACATTTTGCACGTACGGGCAAAGCAAGCAGGCAAAGCTAAGCACAACATTCTAGAAACCATTGGTTCCCAGTGTAAGACTCCAGCAGCTGGAGAATGCAAGGTCAGAGACCTGATAACAGACAGTGAGTAAAAGCAGAAAGGATGGGAGACTAAAAGTACTCCCTCAGCATTCCATTCACATGACAGGGCTACCTGACAATGAGATACATGGATATAAATGAAATCCTTATAATGCTCCCTAATGTCTGGGTCTTAACTGAATGAGGTATTGGGGATATATGACTTGGTTTCCTGTCTCTTTAAGTTTCTGTTAAGAATGGTCACAGTCAATCTGGATTGTGAGTAGGGAACTGGGGGACTGAGCGATGTGGCCGATTCTTTTCTGCTGAGTTGTTTTCCCAGTGAAAATATCTCCATGGAGTTGGTATTTATACAACAAGGAAAATGTACAGTCACTATCGTTAGAGTAAATAGCAGCTCCAATGTGGTGATGGGGATAGGCTCATTTTTACCAGGAAACAATATAAGGGAAAAGGTTAATCCCTTACTGGGATTGCTGTTACTGCTTGGAGGCAAGTCTCTGTACCAAAAATCTTCAACATACCCAGCATCAAATCAACATTTAAAAAATCACTTTTCTTGATGTATTATTTCTCTGTGCCTAAAAGAATATAATATTCTGAAATGTTAAATGCTATGCAGGCACAACTTGACAAGAGCATGGGAAGATCCATGATTGTTATTTCCCATAGTATTTTTGAAAAGCAGAAAGGGCCCGGGTAGCCCGGGCCCGCCATCTTGCGGGGACGGGCGGGGACAAAGAGGCCGGCCGGAAGGGGGGAAGGGGGGCCGGGGGCGTGCAGGCCGCCTTCGGTGGTTGGGGGCGGGGGGCGGCGTGGCCCACCGCCTCTCCGGCCTGCCCGCCGCGCTAGCACGCTCCCGGGGCCAGCCGGGGGACGAGGGACGGGTGCGCGTTGGGGGGGGCTCCGGCGGGCCGGCAGCGGGGCTTCCCATCCCGCGGGCCCGCAGCGGGGCTCCCAGGGGGACCGTGGCTGGCAGGGCCAAGCTGGCCTGCGGCGGGCCTGCCTCGGGGGTGGTGGTGGGGAGATGCGGCCTACCCCCCGCCGCCCGCCTTGCCAGCACATGCAAATTTAATTTTTTTTTTTTGTAAAACTCTCTTAAAAAGAGAGAATTTTATTCTTTTTATAAGAAACAGGAAGGGTAGACAGATGGAGAAAGAAAAAGATGGAGTGAAATTTTTCCTGTTAGTGAGTGTTAGTTTAGGTTAATAACCAATACCAGTTTTGGCATCTATCGTGGTTAGAAGATCTTCTTTTTAGCTATTACGAAGTCCAAAATCACTCTATTAATACAGTTAGTAAAGTCCATTGGGGTTAGTAATTAAACAGCTCCTTTCAGATGTTACACGAACAGTCCTCAAAGTGTCTTCTTTTTAAATCTCTTCCAGTTATGGATTGAGTCCATTTGAACTTTGAGGTCTTCCGTTCCATCACCACTTTCCCCTGGGCTGCTGTCTTCTCCGCTTGTCCCAGTTTGGAATACTGCATCTTCCTCGCTGCTGGCGTGTCTCTTCAGAAGTTTCTGTATTTTAAAGATGAAATCCTTCTTCTTTCTTTTTTCTTTTTCCTTAAACTTCTGGCTTTCAGGCTTCCTGGGCTCCACAAACTCTTCGGATGAAATTAGATCTCCAGCTTGTCGCTTGCTATGCTCAACATCCCCTTCTACTGGCAGAGTATTCTCTTTTATAAAAGCGGAATAGGCTTTGGGAGCCTCATCCACCTCTTCTTTTAATTTTATCGCTTCACTGCCAGTTAGGGGTGCCAAGACATTTGTCAAGGTAAATCCGAGATCTTCTTTCTCTTCTTCTTTAACGCCCTGGAAACCTAGAGTCAAATTCGCTTTCTGTTCAATCTCCATCATCTTTCCAGTTGTTTCCAATATCTGTTTCTGTCGACTGATGAGAACACTATCCATTTTAAACAGAGTTTCGTTGATTTTCCGCAATTGTTCCAGCAGGGGGCACAGCATCTCCTTTTCCTGTTGATTGACAGCAAGCTCTTGGGGGGGGGCTGTCTGGATCGGAAGTCCCTCCTCTCTCCTCTTCCGGCATCTGCAGGACTTTTTCCAGTATCGACATTTTGTTTTTTTTGTTTACTTTTAAAAAGTTCGTGCCGCATCCCCCAGGAAGCTAAGATGATCAAAATCTTCCATGCAACCCCAACGGTACTTTCACCAACACTTTTTCTTCTCTCAGCCCCCCTTCGCGCTCCCTTTATAAATCTTGTTTCTCAAAAGGGGGTGGGAACTCCTCCCTCCTCCCAACGCTTATACGCATGTAGGGGGCTCCGATTTACGCTTCAAAATAGATCTCCAACTCACGGTTCGATGCTACTTCTTCTTTTTATTTTAAGCCATAGCGCTGTCTTCACTCCTGGAATTCGGTGGCGCCGCTAAGTCCCATTACGGGCACGCTGCAGCGGGGCCGATTGGGGCGGGGAGAAAGCCTCAATTTCCCGGCTGTCTGCCGGCAAAGAGGCTACTCCCCAAGCGCCCCCGGTTAGGAGCCTTTACCTAAGGCTCACTAGGGTCTTTCGCACATGCGAAGACCCCCCTTACTGCGCGTGGGCTAACCGCCTCCGGGAACGTCCCGAGAAGCGGCCGCCATTCGCAGCCGCGAAACCGAAACCCCAGCACATGCAAATTTAAGAAGAGGAGATTGGATTTAAACCTCACCCTTCATTCAGAGTCTTAGAGGGGCTTACAATCTCCTTTCCCTTCTCCTCCCCACAATATACACCCTGTGAGGTAGGTGGGGCTGAGAGAGCTCTTTCGGGGACTGTTTTTGAGAGAACAATTCTGAGAGAACTTGTGAATGAACCAAGGGCACACCAGCGGCTGCATGTGCACGAGTGGGGAGTCATGCCCGGTGTTTGCTTTTAGTCATTACACCAAATTTTGAGTCAAGATACAAATTAAGAAAAGGAAACCTGCCCCATTCTCGGGGGTGGGGAACGCGGCCTACTGCCACCCCGGCCTGCCCACCACCTTGTGCGCCCCCTTGGAGCCAGCCCGGGGCGATTGATCCCAGAGCGCATGGGTGGGGGGCCTACCGCAGCAAGGCTCCTCCTCCAGCGGGCCCTCAGCGAGGCTCCCCAGTGGACCCTGGCAGGGCGGGGCCTAGCTGGCCCACAGTGCCACGCGCCAGCCTCCCATGGCATTCCAGGGGGGGGGAAATGGCCTCCCGACCTGCCCGCCAGGCCAGCGGTTTTCTGGAGCTGGCCAGGGGAAGGGCTCCGGGAGCGCGGAGCTCAAAAAAAAAAAAAAAAAGTTCAGTCTTCCACACGTAGTGAGCCAGGCTGCCAGCCCCCCCCCCCGAGACAGCAGCGAGCTGGGGGGCCGTCAACGCTATGAGAGCAGAGTACTTTTGATGGCCTCCTTCCTGTCACCATTTAGCACGTAGTTAGGTAGGTAAGGTCAAGGGTTAGGCAGTTAGGCAGTTATTAGTTAGGTAGGACAGGATCTCTCAGTCAGTGTCCAGTGCGGTTACCTCCCCGTCGGCGCTCTCCTGCCACTAGCACAAAAACACTTGCTCGATCGGCGGCAGGTTTCAGGGGACGGGGGGCTTAACTTGTCGTGTTTTGCTGTCCTGAGCAGGTATGAAGCCCCCGACGCGCAGCACCCGGCGCACGGGTGCAGTTGCTGGGGGAACACCCCGGTCATCGCCCAAAGGGCAAGTGCGGCCTGCGGCAGACAACACACCAGTGGGAGTGGCGGCGAAGAGGAAGGCAGTGCCGCGCGGCACAGAGGGGTCGGACGGCGTTTCAGAGCTGGCCGATACCATGCGGGGCCTCCAGCAGGCTTTCAATCAACTTTCTGAGAAGGTGGCCAAGATGAGCCAGGATTCGGTGGCCAAACGAGCCCGGAAGGCCGCGTCCGACGGGGGCTCAGCCCAGCAGCGCGGGGGGGCTTCTACCGGCGCGGCCAGTCGTCGGGGTTCCCGGCCTGCTGCGCAATCCATGGACAGGGGACGGGAGCGGGGAAGCTCAGGCTCCTCCGCGCGTTCCCACGATGAAGCAGAGGGCGAGGCCTCCTCAGGTGAGGGTTCCACTGCGGGGTGGAGCGGGCAGCCTCCAAGCGATTACTGGGCAGCAGCAGCCCACGAGCCAGGGCTGCCTGCATGGGCTATACACCGCAGGGCGCTGGCGACGCAGGCCGGACAGGATCCTGGGGTGGTCTGGGGTGACGTCGATGTCACTGATCCTTCGGCCATCCTCTCCACATACTCGAACGGGGAGGAGCCGCCAGGGCTTCATTTATCTGATGAACTGAGGGATAGCATTCTGGATGGGTATTACGTTAATGTCTTTACCCTGCTCCAAAAACGGGGGGCCGAGGCCCGCACGCTAGAATCGGACAAGAAAGAGAAGAAGGAGAAGACCGCGGAAGCTGACCGCACCTTCCTCAACTGGGTTTCTGGTTATCTGGTGTATGCGGGGGTAGTCGCTGCCGCGTACCCTGAGAGGGGCTGGCACCTGCTCAACCACATGAGCAACGTGGTCGAGGCCAGGGTTTTGGCAGGCGAGGGACCGGCTATTGATTATGACGAGACCTGCCGTAAATTGGCCTCACGCAATGACAGGGCTCGGTGGGACCTGCTACAGGATAAGGTTTGGCTCAGGTTGGTTGGCCCGTGCATTAAAGGGAAGGAGGAAGGGAAGAAGGAGCGCTGGGCCGTGCGCAAGGACCGGTCGCGCGGGGTCTGCTGGGAATACAATCAAGGCCGGTGTCGCCGGGCTCGGTGCAAGTTCCACCATAGTTGCGAGGCGTGCGGGGGGGGGCATGGGCGGGTGTATTGCCCACGATCCACCAGTGCCCAGCAGCCCTTTCGGAGTGGAAAACCCTTCTCCGGTGGTGCCAACACGAAAGGGGGAGGGGGGTCGTCCGGCACCACCTCCGCTTCCAGACGCTAGTGCCCCGCAGGACTGGTGGTCCTTGGCGGCCACCCCGGTTAGGGTGGACGCTCTGAGACCACTCTTGGTGCGATACCCCTCACGCCAAGCCGGAAAATATATCTTGGATGGTTTTACGAGGGGGTTTCCCATTCCTGCCTGCGGCCCGCGCATCGCAACCAATTCCAACAACCTGAAATCAGCCAGGGAGATGCCTGAGGTGGTTGCCGCGAAACTGCAAAAAGAATTGGCGGCAGGGCGCATCGCGGGCCCATTCAGCGCGCCCCCTATTGACAACCTGCGAGTCTCCCCCTTGGGGGTGGTGCCAAAGAAAACACCAGGCGAGTATCGCCTGATCCAGCATCTCTCGTACCCGAAGGGATCTTCGGTGAATGAAAGTATCCCCCCCGAGCTCTGCTCAGTCAAATACGCTTCCTTTGATCACGCGGTTGGGCTAGTCAGGGCTTGTGGGCGGGGGGCACTCATGGCCAAGTGCGATATTCAGTCAGCATTCCGACTGCTCCCGGTAAGCCCTGACTCCTTTTCATTACTGGGTTTTAAGTTCCAAGAGGCATGGTATGTTGACAAGGCCATGCCTATGGGTTGCGCAGTGGCCTGTGCAGCATTTGAGACATTCAGTACCTTTCTCGAGTGGGCAGCGAAGTTGAGGACTGGGTCCACGGGGATTACTCATTATCTGGATGACTTCTTTTTCGTCGGCCCGGGGGACGACGAGACTTGTGCCGGGTCCCTACGGGCATTTCAGGAGCTTGCCGAAGAGCTTGGTGTCCCATTGGCGGCGGACAAGACCGAAGGGCCGGCGACTAGTCTAACCTACCTGGGTATCCAATTAGACTCTGTAGCTGGGGCATCCAGGTTGCCGGAGGACAAACTCTTGGCCCTCCGGGCTCTCCTTTCTTTGGTTAGGGTTCGGCCGAAGTGCACATTGAAGGAACTGCAGTCACTGGTGGGACACTTGAACTTTGCTTGCCGGGTTGTTTCGCCCGGCAGGGCTTTCTGCGCGAGGCTGGCCAGAGCGACGGCCGGGGTCAGGGCACCTCATCACCGGGTGCGGGTGACCAAGGGCATGAAGGAGGATTTAGGAGTGTGGCTCCGGTTCCTGGCGGGATACAATGGGGTTACCATTTGGCAGCACCCGATGGACTTGCAGGATTCCATCCAGATCCATTCTGATGCAGCCGGCAGCGCGGGGTTCGGTGTTTACTACAACGGGAAGTGGTGCGCACAGCCCTGGCCCAAGGAATGGGAGGGTACCGCAGTGCTTAAAGACCTCACCTTCTTGGAGCTTTTCCCAATACTGGTGGCAGTGATCATTTGGAAAGATTGCTTTAGGGACAAACGGGTGCGCTTCTGGTGCGACAACCAGGCGGTTGTGCGGGTGGTGAACAAGCAAACTTCAAAGTCTGACCGGGTGATGCGGTTGGTTCGCCGCCTGGTTTTGGCCTGCCTGGCCGATAACATTACTTTTTCTGCACGGCATGTGCCAGGCGTGGATAATAGCATAGCGGACGCTTTGTCTCGCCAACAGGAGGAACGCTTCCGGATCCTGGCGCCAGGAGCCAACCGCGTTTCAGACCCCTTTCCGGAGGAGCTGTGGGAACTTGGGAAGGTACAATAAGGCGGGGCATCTACGGGTCCCTTGCCCCCTCCACTCTGGCCATGTATACCAAGGCTATAGATGCCTTTTTTGACTTTACTGCGGGGTGCGGGGGTCCGCAGACCTTGCCGGTGGAGGGGGACTGGGTACTTCGCTACATGGCATGCCTTCAAGACAGCGGGTTCTCTCACAGCACCATCAGGGGTCGCATGGCTGCCATCACATTTTTAGCAAGGCCGAGGGATTTGAGGACCCATGCCACTCATTCCAAGCTCGTAGAGCGGTCGAGGGCTGGTGGAGGCAAGCCACACAGCCCCCAAATAGTAGACGGCCCGTGACCTTTGAGTTGTTGTGGGGGATGTTGCGGGAGCTACCAGCGCTGTGTTGGTCCCAGTATGAGGCTGCACTCTTCGAGACCGCATTCGTCTTGGCCTTTTTTGGGGCCTTGAGGGTAGGGGAACTGGTAGCGAGCTCCAGAATTTCCTTCACCAACACGCCCTTGGGGGTACGGGATGTCTCCTTCGGACCAAAGGGGATGTCTTTGTATATTCGGAGGTCAAAGACGGATCAGCAGGGGAAAGGGGTGCGCCTCCATCTGGGGCCACTACCGGGCGGCCCGTGTCCAGTGCAGATCACCCAAGCCTTTTTAGCAATGAGACCGAAGGGAGTTGGTCCGCTGCTTATCCATAGAGACGGGGCCCCATTGACAAGATATCAGTTCACAGGGGTTTTCAGGTCGGCACTGGGGGCCTTGGGCTTACCAGGCAAGGAATTTGGGCCTCACTCCTTCAGGATCGGGGCAGCCACCACGGCCGCTGGTATCGGCCTGCCGGAGGCGCGCATACGGGCCATTGGCCGTTGGCGATCCACAGCCTTTAGGGCTTACATCAGGCCACAGCTGGAGTCCAGCCTGTGACCATCTCTCTGACTCCTCAGTTCCAGGACGAGGGTACAGGACAGTATGGATTTTTGGGCACAGCATCGTCCATTGGGCAGGTTTGTATGCATCCTCGTCGGGCTGGGGAAAGGACTTGGGCTTGGGAGGTGCAGCGCGCATTACATGGATGGCACAGCGGGGCATGCGGTGGAGGTCCCTGTTGCCATGGTTGAGGCGCGTCCGGGCGAGGCGCCACCCTCCTGATGCACTGCTGCTGCAGCTTGGGGAAAACGACTTGACAGAGTGCCCTGGGGTGGCCCTCGAGCACCAGGTTCTGGCCGACCTGGCCTCAGTGCGCGAGATCCTGCCCGGCACTGTCCTCTTCTGGTCGGATTGGCTGGAACGGAGGTCATGGCGGGGTGCGAATCAGCCCAAGAAGGTGGAAGTGGCGAGACGGAAAGTGTCCGGCAGGTTGGGCCGGGCAGTCGAGTCGGCAGGCGGTATCTGGATTCGCCACCCAGATATCTCCCACAAGATGGAGGCCCTGTACCGAGCGGATGGCGTGCACCTATCGGCCTGGGATATGGACATCTGGTTGCACGGAGTCCGTCATTGCCTGCTTGCCTGGCTACAGCTGTAAGGGCGTTGGCGGGAACAGGACTAAAGGGGGCGTCCTGTTCTTGTGGCGGTAACAGCATGGGGCCGGATCCGTTGGCGGAATTCGGCCTGCGTGCCAATTTCGGAGTTGGGGACCCCTTAAAGGGTCTTGGCGCGAGGGCGGAACGGAGCTGGCTAGCTCAAGGAATAACAGCGCTTACCCTCACAGCCAGAGGGCAGGGGAGCTCACATAGGGGCAAGCGTCCGCGTGAACTCCGATAACCTGCCCTCCCACCTTCTCTACCCATGCCGGCTGGCTGGGTAACGGTTAACTCGGCTGGCACTCTGGCCAGCCGATAGGTCAGATCCGGTGGACCCATGCTGTGCCAATGCTCTACAGCTGTAACCAATAAAAGTTGTGGCCAAATTTATCCACTTAATTTCCAAAGGAAACTGTTTGTATGAGTTCATTTTGAAGTTAGCGTGGGGGCGTGGGTACAAGGCGGGCCGACCTCGGCGTCCCAAGTAGGACCTGGAACCGCAAGCAGAAAGGGCCCGGGTAGTCCGGGCCCGCCATTTGCGGGGACGGGCGGGGACAAAGAGGCCGGCCGGAAGGAGGGAAGGGGGGCCGGGGGCGTGGCGGGAAAAGACGCGCCTCCTCCCCCCTTTCCCTGGCCAATGGGGGTCAGCAGGGCGCTCGGGGAGGGGAGGCGTTAAAAGCAGCAGGGAAGCCGCTCCCCCTCCCCACTCGACCACGAGGCGAGCCCGGTTTGCCCACCCATCCCTCCCTGTGTGTTATGGTGTTGGGATTTGGTATTTTGAATTTGGGTGTATGAAAAGGGGTGTTTAGTGGGTTGTAGGTTATGATATTGTTAGCGTTTACCTATTGTTTCTTGCACACTTTGTCACAACTTTCAGCGGTAACAGCATGGGGCCGGATCCGTTGGCGGAATTCGGCCTGCGTGCCAATTTCGGAGTTGGGGACCCCTTAAAGGGACTTGGCGCGAGGGCGGAACGGAGCTGGCTAGCTCAAGGAATAACAGCGCTTACCCTCACAGCCAGAGGGCAGGGGAGCTCACATAGGGGCAAGCGTCTGCGTGAACTCCGATAACCTGCCCTCCCGCCTTCTCTACCCATGCCGGCTGGCTGGGTAACGGTTAACTCGGCTGGCACGCCGGCCAGCCGATAGGTCGGATCCGGTGGACCCATGCTGTGCCAATGCTCTACAGCTGTAACCAATAAAAGTTGTGGCCAAATTTATCCACTTAATTTCCAAAGGAAACTGTTTGTATGAGTTCATTTTGAAGTTAGCGCGGGGGCGTGGGTACAAGGCGGGCCGACCTCGGCGTCCCAAGTAGGACCTGGAACCGCAAACACTAACAGGAGCTGGAGTGGTGCTGATTGGATTTGGGCCACAATGTTGGGGGAGAACGTTTCAATTCTTTCCCCTAGGTCATGTTCCCAATACATGTAACTCCTCCTGGTATGCTATTTGCTCCACAGAGAGAGAGAAAAAATATCTACCTGTATCTTATTTGGGCCTCCTAGGAATGCTGCTTGCATTTTAAAAGCAACATGAACGTTCGAACCACAGATCTGCCATCATAACTAGTTTTACATGTGTCAGATAATACTTGCCTGGCATTTGTGTTGAGAAAAATGAATTTCAAAATGTCTAAAGTGCAGCATCTTGCTAAGGAATCTCACTCATATGCATCAGTGTGTCTCATACTATGTGGTAAGGAATACAGTATTTTTTAAATTAAATTTCTTAAGGTCAGTAAAATGCCACTGTTTTGACAATCAACAGTGATCACATGAACCCCATGCATCCAGATGGCTGGCTGTTTACTGCCAAGGCAGAGCTAATAAATTCCCCAATTAGATAGACATTAATATTACATCCCTTTAAATTCTAAGCACAGCCTCATGGAGTGGGCTGATATCTTGCTTCATCTCTTGTGCTTGCTCACAGAATATTACCATGCTTTTGTAGTAGAGTCATCCTCTTAGTGTGATGAGCATAACTAATTTCCATTAGCAAGAAATATAGCTTGTTCAGTCTTCTCAGGAGAATTTCACTGGGGTGCAATTGCTTGTTCCCTAGATTTAATGAATAATTTTTTATACAGAAGGGGTGGCTAGCTGCTGACACACAAGGCAGAACAAGTTCCAGTTTTAATATGACCTCTGTAGGTTATAAGTTTTAATCAAGGTGAGCCAAAGAATTGACCACAATTTTTCTCGTGAAGAAAAAAAAATGTGTTCAAGTTATATAGAGATATTCCATACTTTAACTGCTATTTTTTTCTGCTGTCAAGTTACATCTGATTTATGGTGCTTCCATAGGGTTTTCAAGGCAAGTGATGTTCAGAGGTGGTTTGCTATTGCCTGCCTCTGTGTTGTGAGCCTATTCCTATTGGGATATTTGGTTCATACAGCAGAGTTTGCCCACAGAAGCCTGATAATGAGTGCAGTAAATAAATCTCCCAAGAAGAAGATTGTAAAAAATGGTAAACTTACATTTATTCAAGTAGATTCAGTTCACATTCAGGTTGCAGTCAAAAAAAAGGTAAAGAAGCCTAATCTAAAGAGTACTTTTCCTACGACAAATGGCCAGCTTTTCTGGCCTCATGTGTGTGGGAGTATGAGGGCATTGTATCTACAGGAGAGACCTGTAGAGACATGTATCTTCATGGAAGGCCATGTATAGAGAGTGAGAGCACAAAGTGAGAGGAGGGTTCAGAGGGCAGCTCCCAGACAAAAAGAGGCATCCCATTAAAAGGCATCCCATCACTTAGAGTGATGTAGTGCCCCACAATGTCCAGGCATGTTGAATTGCTCACTCCAACAATTCCTTGGTAGTCTCCATCTAAATACTGAGCAGGACTGACCTTCCTTAACTTCAAAGATCTGACAAGATCAGGCTAGGTTGGTCTATCCAGGTGAGGGTAACTGTTACCATACTCTAGGGGGAAAACACTTTCACAAATTGCATTCTAGGGTATATTTGCTGTACCCTGAGGGAGAAAATGGCCATCCCCAACTGTTTGTGGTGGCAGAAAACATTGGGTTTTACAATAACCAGAAACCTGGAATGTGAAAATATACTTTCACATAGGGTGGAAAATAATTGCATTAATTGGAACATTAATAATTGCAAATTATGTTTGTATTGGGGGGTTATACCCCACAAACATATCTTTCTGTGGTGAAGATGTTCGTTGGGTTATCAGGATGGCTGTATCTGTCTAATACACTTAAAATGCATCTCTCAGTCAGCATATTCTGGAGAAAAAACTTCTAAGCTATTATTTCAAACCCAGTTTCTGGATCTGGGGTAAACTAATAACTCTGACTCATGAAAGCGCATGTTGGAATAAATGTTGTTATTCTTCAAGGAATCTATTCCAACTAGGGATGGGCACAAACCCCAAAATTCCAGTTTGGTTCTGGATTTGGGGCAAGTGGTCATTTTGACAGGCACAGGTTCAGGAGGTTCAGGGGTGTATAGAACAGATCCTGCACGTGAAGACACCAAGCTTGCAGGAGATCTCTAGCTAACTCTCCTCTACCTGCCCTCAAAGTTTGGTGAGGATTTGATTTATGGGGTCTGAGTTATGGCCCTCCAAAGATGGTGCCCCAGGAAAGTGCTTTCTGGGGAAATGACACGGGACACCTACAGGGATGCAGTGGGATGCCTAGTGCCTGCTGGCATGTCTCCTTGGTACCTCCCCTCCTAGTCGTGGGATTAGAGTGTTGGGGGCTGTATGTTGATGCCTATTTTTTGTCTATTTTTATTTTTCTTGTGGGGAGGGGATGTATGTTTTGAAGCAGAGATATGTGCATGTGGCTGGCTCTATTGCTTCTGGTCTGGCCCTTCCTGGGCATCTTCTCTGGGCTGAGGAGGGGGCCTTTTGGAGCACAAGCTTCTACTGAGGTGTTGCTATAACAGGTCTTTCCCCCCTTTCTACTGGTTCTCTGTGTGGGGGTGAGAGTGGTTTCATCGGGCAGCGGCTGGATCAGCAGCTGGTGATTGACTGCACCTGTGTGTGCCACTCACCAGGGCATCATCAGCTATTGTTGCATGACTGGTGGATGCCGCTGTGGTTTCTATGAACACTGGGGTACCTGCTATGCCACCTGAGCCTAGTAGGGAGCTGCACATTGTTGTTTTCTCCTGCAGAATTTCCATAGGGTGTGGATTAGTGACACCCTGATCATGTGAGCTGGTGGAATTTTGGTGCAGTTCATGGTAGTTTGTGAAGAGCAGAAAGCAGTGGTTTAAATAGCTCCTAGTGATTTAAACCAGACAACTGAGTGGTGGGGAGCTGGAATCACAAATCAATACAAACTGGGTTGGTTCATGAACCAGCCTCCTCATTCATATGGATTTGTGTTTCAGTTCATGGCTGAGTCATGAACAACAACTGAATTGCAAAAATGCAGTTTGTGCTCATCCCAATTCAGGATTGTACTGCCCATGCTGTTGAGCCAACATTTTGTTGACCCTGATTTTATTCTGCCTTGTTCTAAGAAATCAGTTAATCTTTCTAATCTATCCATGTTCTAAACACTCCTGGAACATTAATTGTAGAGAAATCTTTTCTATATACCACAGGCATCAATAAAGAGAAACAGCCAATGACCTTAATTCATACTTTATCCCAGATTTGGCTTAATGTCATAAATATTTTGTTACAGCCATCATTTTCCCCATCCTGTTTAGTATACCATATCCAGGAACTCAGAGGGACACTAATATCATAACATCCCATGTCCCAAAGTACATTATTCTGTTCATTCCTGAACCATTCCATTACGGAAGCATTGTAATAATTAAAATACTTGGTGCTGCAAATCCTCCTTTATCTTAATGCAGAATATCTTTCTTTAGCACCAGCAGCTATGCTGCAGATTTGGTGCCTCTACTTAAAAAAGTCCCAAACCAGTCCCTCCAGAGCCCCAGATACCCCCATATCGATTCTCCATTAAAGGCTATGGGGCCATTGACTATAATGGTCCCCATAGGCTACAATGGAGCTGGAAAAATATTTTTTTGCACACCCCTATTATGCTTTTCAGTATGATTTGTAAGCTGCCTTGGGTCACAGGGGAAAGTGGGATATAAATATTTGTATAAATAAGTAGTTTGGGCAAGTTGATAACATTTAAGCAACTTCCTGTTTGTTAGGTGAGGCAGAGTTCTGACAGTGAGCATTCCTCCTCTGTTATACTTGACCTGTAATGCTGGTTGTTATATTTCACTAAAAAAACTCAATGCAGACTGCAAGAGTTCCCCCTCGCCAGTGCTGGTATGTATTCTAAGGGTCAGCACAGGGTGATGATCCAAGGCCAGATCTACCAATATAGTGGATTGGGGCTGGTAGACCTGTTCTTTGGAGGCCAGGCCTATCAATACAGTGGAAAGGGGTGGGTGAAATTTGACTTGATTCTGTTTTCTCTTATAATGTTATAAATTATTTTTAAAATATAGTTTAAATATAAACTAAAAGAATTTATTCTGAGATTTTCAAGGTTATAGAAGTAATATTCTAAAAAACTAATTTATGTGATAGATGTAGACTTGCTCACAACTTTAATGCTACTAGCTGTTTTTTGCTCACAAGGTCGAATTTCTGCTTACATCATTGTGGAGCTTAGAGGGAACATTGCCTACCACCCTCTTAAACCTCTCTCTAGGTTATGGCTTACACATAGGTCTGGATGTCAGAAGCCACTCTTTTTGTCTCTTTTAAAATATACAGTGATCCAAAACCATTTCACACCTCAGATCCTCTGTCTCACTTTCAGAGACATCTACAGACAGCGTATCTCAGCTCCCTTTAATAATAAGCTCTCACTCACATACAGCTATTGGGGTTAGGGTTCAAACTCTGTTCCAATCACTGGCTGCCACCATTTATTCATATCCTATCACACACACACAGTGGTATTAAATTATGCATATGTGTGTTCTTAAAAAAACTGAGGAAAATAAGGTATAAGTAACAATGTTTCACTTCCATTGAACTGTTGAACTGAGGTCCTATTTCTACAACTGGGATCCTTTAGTTACAAATTTACTATTTTCAGCTTGCTCTAAGCAGCTCTTTTGCAAAGTTCTACTCTGTCAGACATCCTCCTTTCCCCCCTCCTTAGCTCCTAAGATGCCAGCTTCACTGCTACTAACTTCTGTCATTCTCAACTGCTGTTTTTCCAATCCCCACCCTCAACATTCCATCCACTCTCATTGGTGGCTTTTAGGGAGAGGCTGAACCTTTCCTCTCTGTCACACCACGAGAAATTTAATTCTGTCCAGCATTTCAGATTTTCTTCAACTTTAAAATTTATTTGCTCTAAATTTTGCCTAAATAAATCATCTGTTTTTTCACTAATGCTTAACCCAAAATATGTAATATATTTATTAACCCACGTAGATCCTGTTACCTGCTATATTTGTGCTTTGACCTGTTGTCCTATGGTAAGCCTATATTAAACCCCATCAACACTGATTTTGATCTACTGATTTTATATATTGAGACCAGTTCATAATAATCAATGATATTCTAGGCTTGACATATTTCTAATTTCCAAAACTTTTTGGAATGAATTTCCTCTTAAACACAGATTTTTAAAATCTCATGGTAAAATAGGGAAATGGTTAGCAGCCAGGGTGAATAAACAGAAAGCCAGAGATAATCACAGGTATCAAAAATAGTGATTGTACAACAGAAACTAAAACTGAATGCAGTGTAAAGAATTTTGAAAAAAGAGTACTGGGAGAACCCATATGCTTCTGACAATCAAAAAATTGAAAAATAGATGAAGTGGTTCTTTTGTCCTGCACAAGGGTGGCATTATAAAGATCATTTAAAAAATTCTTTAAGTATTGTTCTAGGAAGGTCTGTTGAGAAACCATCACAAAGAAGAGAAAATTAACCTGTTTTTGTTGGTTATTTATTGATATCGAAGTTGAACAGGTTAAAGATTTTGTTTATCTTGGCATTCTTTTTTCATATAACCTGAGTTGGAATTCCTATGAAAAAGTGGTATGTAATAAAATTAAGCACAATGTTAGGGCACTGGTAATTTTTTTTGTACTAAAGGCAAATAAATGTATTCCAGGAGCTATTCAAGTTTTTAATTTAAAAGTTATTCTGATAATTTTTCGTGGTGCTGCTATTTAGATAAATTCAGTCAATGAGACTAAAGACAGACCTCTCCTGAAAATTTTACACAAGTTGCTAAATGTTCCATAGTGCATTGCAGGTGTTGTTCTCTGTGCCAAGTTTGGTCAAATGTCTCTTGAAGCTTGGGCATGATTGTTTGCTTTTAAGCTATGGCTTAAGTTCTTTAGCTATTTTGAAGCAAGATTCTTATAGGTCCTCCTTACAAAAAGCTCTTGATGGGAAATTGTCATTGATTGGTATATCATCAGATATGATTAGTGAACTCAAGCATTTAGAGACTTTTACACAATAAAAAACATTTAAGCGATAGATTATGCTAGCCTAGTGGACTCAAGCTTGTCATGCCTGCTCATCTCAATTTTTCTGGTATTCCTCCCCCAAGATGTTTGCCATCATATACCTATTTTTTGGCAATCCCATGCCTTTTAAGAGCTTTTTTTCTTGCCAGATAAATGCCTTCTATGGTTATGAAAGTTAGATATACTGAGTTTCCTTATTCAAAAAGGACCTGTTTGTGTTTCTCTGGTTTGATTGATTCTCTAGTGCACATGTTATCGGAATGTCCCTTTTATGAGGTTCTTAGATTGCACTACATTACTCTTGTTTGCCTGGATTATCTGTACCTGATAATACCCTTTTAATTGAATGATAGGGATCCTAAATTTACGCTGGCAGTTGCAAAATTTATTTCAGCCTCTTTGTCCCTTAAGCAACAGGTTTAAACAGTTCTGCTGCTCAAGATATATGTATCAAGGAGCTTTTAAGGTATAAAGGAAAGAAAGATTTTAAGATGAATTAAGCGGAGTTCTCCCCTTCCAGCCCTGCTCTTTGCAATAGCAATTGAGCCTCTAGCAATCTGTATATGTGAATCAACTGAAATCTAAGAAAGCTGAACACTTTCATAGGTCCCGTTCACACACAGAAGTAGCCATGTGATACGCATGAATGATGGGTGGATTTTCCAGGCGTGATCACATGAGAACATCTGGCAAGTGCCCTGCACCCGTTGCCAACCCATTGTGTTCCCCGAAGACATAGAGTAAAAAAAAAAATACCGGGGAAAGGGCAGTAGCAAACGGGTTTGTGACGGGCCGCAGATGGATTTCCCTGTGTGTTCACTCTGGTGTGCTCCCATTGCATCACTGATCCCTTGTTGGAGCACATCCAGAAACACACAGTGGAGGAAAAAAACCAAATTCACCTGCTGCTACGTCTGAGCATGCTGTGGCAGGTCAAATCGATAGGGCGCAAAAAGCCTCGCTTCTCCCCCACGTCATCTGGCATGTGTGACCGGGATCATAGATGAGTACTCAGTAGTATCTGGATATAAGTTAAACATTTCCAAATCTGAATTATTGTTATTTAACATGGTCGAAGAAGATTTAAATACCGATAACTGGTTATGTAAGGTGTTATATTCCGAAGTGATCAAGTACCTGGGGATTCAAATACTGGTCAACTTAAGTTTGTTTTGTGGAATTAACTTCTAGGTAGCATTCAGGCTTGATTTGATCTAAAACCCACTTATCTGTCTTTGTGGCAGTCCATAGTATCAATAAAACTCTCATCCAACAGCATATTTCAAATGAATCAATATTCTTCCTTTCAGCTTTCTTCCTTGTCCCACTTTCGTATCCATACATACTGATGGGGAATACTATAGTATGAATTATCTTGTTCTTAGTCTCCAGAGACACTTCCTTATGCTTAAAGATCTTTTCTAGTTCCTTCATGGCTACTCTTCCAAGAATCTCTTTCTGATCTCTTGGTTGCAGTATATGACTGCGGTCAGACATGCATATTGACCTGCGGTTGCCCCACCTCTAATTGATCCAGGGTATTTTGTAACACTCCCTCATGGATCACTGCCTTGTCGTGGCGAGGGGCTTGCGTGGTTCGATGAGGCTGTGGGCTATGCCGTGGAGGGCCACCCAGGACGGACTGGCCACAGAAGAGAACTCAGACCATGCGTGATGCCCTGGAGAAGGAAATGGCAACCCACTCCAGTATCTTTGCCAAGAAAACCCCATGGACAGTAACAAAAGGCTAAAAGATATGACGCCGGAAGATGAGCCCCTCAGGTCGGAAGGTGTCCAATATGCTACTGAGGAAGAGCAGAGGGCAAGTACGAGTAACCCCAGAAAGAGTGAAGCGGCTGGGCCAAAGCCGAAAGGATGCTCAGTTGTGGATGTGTCTGACGGTGAAAGGAAAGTTCGATGCTGCAAAGAACAATACTGCATAGGAACCTGGAATGTAAGATCTATGAATCAAGGTAAGCTTGACGTGGTCAAAAATGAGATGGCAAGAATGAACATCGACATCTTGGGAATCAGTGAACTAAAGTGGACAGGAATGGGCGAATTTAACTCAGAAGACCATTATATCTACTACTGTGGCCAGGAATCCCATAGAAAAAATGGTGTGGCCTTTATAGTCAACAAGAGAGTGAGAAAGGCAGTATTGGGATACAATCTCAAAAATGACAGAATGATCTCGGTCCGAATCCAAGACAAACCATTCAATATCACAGTAATCCAAGTCTATGCCCCAACCACTGCTGCAGAAGAGGCTGAAGTGGACCAGTTCTACGAAGACCTACAACAGCTCGTAGAACTAACACCAAAAAATGATGTCCTCATCATCATAGGGGACTGGAATGCTAAAGTAGGAAATCAAAAGGTAACCGGAATAACAGACAAGTTTGGCCTTGGAGAACAAAATGAAGCAGGGCAAAGGCTAACAGAGTTTTGTCAAGAGAACACGCTGGTCATAGCAAACACCCTTTTCCAACAACCTAAGAGGCGTCTCTACACATGGACATCACCAGATGGGCAACACCGAAATCAGATTGACTATATAATTTGCAGTCAAAGATGGAGAAGCTCTATCCAGTCAGTAAAAACAAGACCTGGAGCTGACTGTGGCTCAGATCATGAGCTACTCGTTGCAAAATTCAGACTTAAATTGAAGAAAGTTGGGAAAACCACAAGGCCATTCAGATTTGACCTAGATCACATCCCCGATGAATATACAGTAGAGGTGAAGAATAGGTTTAAGGGACTAGATTTGATAGACAGAGTGCCTGAAGAACTATGGACAGAGGTCCGTGACATTGTAAAGGAGGCAGCACTCACCGCCATCCCAAAGAAAAAGAAATGCAAAAAAGCAAAGTGGCTGTCTGATGAGGCTTTACACATAGCAGAGGAAAGAAGGAAAGCTAAAGGCAATGGGGAAAAGGAAAGATTTGCCCAACTGAATGCAGATTTCCAGAGAACAGCAAGGAGAGATAAGGAGGCTTTCCTGAATGAACAATGCAGAGTAATAGAGGAAAACAATAGATTGGGAAGGACTAGAGATCTCTTCAAGAAAATTGGAGAAATCAAGGGAACGTTCCATGCAAAGCTGGCCATAATAAAGGACAAAAACGGTAGGGACCTAACAGAAGCAGAAGAGATTAGGAAAAGATGACAAGAATACACAGAAGAACTATACAAGAAGGACCTCGATGTCCTTGACAACCACGATGGTATAATCACTGACCTCGAGCCAGACATCCTGGAAAGCGAAGTTAAATGGGCCTTAGAAAGCATTACTAACAACAAAGCTAGTGGAGGTGATGGTATCCCAGCTGAGTTATTCAAAGTCTTAAAAGAAGATGCTGTTAAAGTGCTGCACTCAATTTGCCAACAAATTTGGAAAACACAACAGTGGCCACAGGATTGGAAAAGGTCAGTTTACATTCCAATCCCAAAGAAGGGCAACGTCAAGGAATGTTCAAACTATCGCACAATTGCACTCATTTCACACGCTAGCAAGGTCATGCTCAAAATCCTACAAGCTAGGCTCCAACAGTACGTGGATAGAGAACTGCCAGAAGTACAAGCTGGGTTTCGAAGAGGTAGAGGAACTAGAGATCAAATTGCCAACATTCGCTGGATTATGGAGAAAGCAAGAGAGTACCAGAAAAACATCTACTTTTGCTTCATTGACTATGCTAAAGCCTTTGATTGTGTGGATCACAATAAATTATGGCAGGTTCTTAAAGAGATGGGAGTACCGGACCACCTCACATGTCTTCTGAGAAACCTGTATAAGGGTCAAGAAGCAACAGTTAGAACCGGATATGGAACAACTGATTGGTTTAGCATAGGAAAAGGAGTACGGCAAGAATGTATATTGTCACCTTGCTTATTTAACTTATATGCAGAGTACATCATGTGAAATGCTGGCCTGGATGAATCACAAGCCGGAGTTAAGATTGCTGGGGAAAAGATCAATAACCTCAGATATGCAGACGATACCACTCTGATGGCAGAAAGTGAAGAGGACCTAAAGAGCCTCTTGCTCAGGGTGAAAGAGGAGAGCGCAAAAGTGGGCTTGAAGCTCAACATCAAAAAAACTAAGATCATGGCATCTGGCCCCATCACTCCTTGGCAAATAGAAGGGGAAGTCGTAGAAGTAGTGACAGACTTCACGTTCCTAGGATCCCAGATCACTGCAGATGGTGACTGCAGCCATGAAATTAAAAGACGCCTGCTCCTTGGGAGGAAAGCGATGGCAAACCTAAACAGCATGATAAAAAGCAGAGACATCACCCTGCCAACAAAAGTCCGCATGGTCAAAGCAATGGTATTCCCCGTAGTAATGTATGGCTGCGAGAGTTGGACTATAAGGAAGGCCGAGCGCCGAAGAATAGATTCTTTTGAACTATGGTGCTGGAGAAGACTCTTGAGAGTCCCTTGGACTGCCAGGAGATCAAATCAGTCAATCCTAAAAGAAATCAACCCTGATTGCTCCCTGGAAGGCCAGATCCTGAAGCTGAAGCTCAAATACTTTGGCCACCAAATGAGAAGGGAGCATTCACTGGAGAAGACTCTGATGCTGGGAAAGATTGAAGGTCAAAGAAGAAGGGGACGGCAAAGGATGAGATGGTTAGACAGTGTCATCAATGCAACGAACATGAAATTGAGCAAACTTCAGCAGACAGCGGAAGACAGGAGGGCCTGGCGTAAACTGGTCCATGGGGTCGCGAAGAGTCGGACTCGACTGTGCGACTGAACAACAACAAAAATTTTGTAACAAAGAATACTGATCAGACTCACCCCTTTTAGCACTCTTCAAAGCACTTTTTACCCTGTCTTTGATCAATCAGATGCATATGAGACCCAGCAGCCAAGAAGTGTTGCTGTTGGCCATTTTTTAAATAGTTTCTCCCTTGAGCAAGCCCACAAGTGCTAATATGCCTCCTGGGATATATAGTTCATGGTGCCATTTTTAAAAAAAGTTTGTCCTCTGAGCATGTGCACAAGTGCTGATCAGCCTGCTGGGACATGTAGTCGCCCTTTCTAAACATCGATTTACCCCTTCCTCAAAGCACAGGAAAAAGCTGAAGTACAGGAGTGTTTTTCTTTGAAAGTTTTTATGAAGAAAACAAAGTTTAGAGCAGCCCCTGTGGGAGACGGGTGTGTGTGTGTGCAAATATGCAGTTATGCACACATCATTAACTAGTAAAAAAAATGGCAGCTGAAAAACAAGACACCAGTCAGACTTGCCTGACAGCTTGGGTGTAAAACAGAGTGATCAGACAACAGGAAATCTGGTTTAAAACCAGCTCAGCCCAAAAGGACCAGACTTTCACAGGTATCAAAGAAACACTCAATAAAGGGGGGAACAGGGCACAGACAACTGGGGCAAGACAAACAGATGTTACTGTCTGATCATGCATTTTAAATCTGTAAGGGAACAGTAATGCTGATGGATCAAACTGCATGTCTGATCACAGCCTTTGTTTTGGTTGAAGATTGAGCCAAGGAATAAAAATATCTTTAAACATCTCAGTTTCTTCATTGTCAACCTTAAAGTTGTGTAATTGTCTGTTTCCACAGTAGTCAAATATGCAGTACAAAACCCCCAATGAATAACATCCCCGCATTTCATTTAATTCAGGCTTTTAAAGAATAGGAAAGCCTTCATTTTGCTCTGGAAGGCCTCTAGGGAAATTGCCACAAAGTCAGCATTTTTTTCTTACTAGACTGTAAACTTTTATTACCTCCTGTCAATTACCTTTAACTTAAAGTAATTAATTTAATTAATGTAAAAACATCAATTGGTTAACTAAGCCTATCTTGAAAATGGAAGATGACCAGTTTTCCTTAACCAATCATATTACTCCTTTTCACACCTTTTCCAGTTCGACAACATTTTTTTTGGGGGGGATGGGGTTTTGGAGTGATTAGACCTATGCACAAGATTCGAAACAAACAAGGCACTGTGAAAAATGTTTGTGTGTTTTGTGGCTACCATTTTTTGTTATACCCTACTTCCATTTACATAGAAATATTTTTTAATTTTAAATATTGATTAAGATGGCACAAACTATTCTTTGATAGTTCCAGGTCTAGGGAGTTTTTAAATCAACTCCCACAGATACAAGATGAAGTGTGCTCTTCATGCTGGCAAATATAATCTAGAAAAATCCATGAAAAAGAATGCTCATCCAAGAAGAGGTTTTGTGGAAATCTTGGGCTCTGTACTAAACATACATTGACCTTTCCACTGGGAGTAGATGTAATACCATGATCACTACCTGTCTCATACATGAAACATCTGGCTAAGCAATATTGACCAAGCTGCAGACATTAAAATTTATGACAGGTTTTGCACTCTGTTTCTATTGTATGCTCCAGCTTCACTCTTGTTAAATGGTTGGCATGCTCCTTTTTCTACCTTTACTGTTTCTTATTTCTGTTCACATCTTTTCAACTTTAAAAAAAATGTGGTTCATTTTTGCATTGTAAGTCTGAGTTCTTTTCCAACGATTCTCGTTTTGCAGATGTATATAAGTGTTCCAGCCTTGGATAGCCTTTCTTCTTTGTGTTTGGCATGTCCCCATCTTTTCAGACACAGTTCTTTCTGCATGGAATCCACCATAACTCCCCCAGATAGCCTCAGTCTATTGTATAGTGCTCCTATATAGCTCTCTGTTTCTAATACCAGTATGACAATACAGCTTCAGTTTTGTTTTTCTTCATTCTATTTTTGGAACATTCTCTGCCCTATTTGTTTCTGCACAGCTTTATAAACACTCCACTTTGCATGGTTACCACTGCCTCTTGTCTTAAAGCTGAAAAGGTTCTTCCTTCTCAGTACCATTGCTGTACATTCCCATCTTTTAGTTATGAGAATAACTTTGCTTATGCTCTGCCATATGCCTTGTAGACTTCTCCCCTTTCTTTTACAATATGGTATACCATGTTTCCTTCTGCTTCTTTTCACGATACTGTTTATACCTTAATTAATGGTTTGTTTTCTTTATATGTCAATATACTTTAGAACACCTGCCCCCCCGATTTCTTTCTTCACATCCATCTATAACTAAAATAATATTCTTAAAGGGCTCTCATGGAATCCTGATCTTCCTTTTCTCTAGTTCTGCCTTTTGAGGAGGACATGTGAACACCATATTAATTTTGATATACTTCTTTTATCTGTCCCTGAGTTTCTTCTGTTAAGGTTCTGCTAGCAATAGCTCATGTTCTCACAGATTTTCAGTTTTTCGACTTAGATGCTTTTCTTTCATTTTTCACTACTGAGTTCTTTAAAATTTCTTTTCTAGCATTTCCTAGCATTAAAACATTGATGGTCTCTAGACCTAAACAAACTTATGTAAAGTTTTCTAAACAGTTCCCTCGTTTTCTCCCTTTTCTTCTTTTCAGAGCTGTGAAATATTTTATTCTTTATTTCTGTAACAATATCACTCCTTCCCCCTCTGTAACCTGATGGACAATTGCATGTCTTATATCATGTTTCCCCAACACATCTCCAGTCTCATTAAGGCAAAATCACCTATTGCCAAAGGACTATCTCTCCAGAATGTGAACAGCTATACAAGAAGAAGTGTGTGGGCCCACCAAGGCTTATACCTGGAATAAAAGTTTGTTGGTCTTAAAGGTGCCACTGGACTCGAATTTTATTCAGAGGTTGTTTATTTCTGTCAACGAAATACAGATAGAGCTGGAGGGAGGGATGCCATTTGCTGGGGATGATGAGTAATCTCCCTCCCACCCACCTCCAAGCCCTGGTGAGGCTTTGCTGGCGCAAAAAAGGGGGAGGGATGTGCAATACTGCTACATCAGTTCCAGTTGTACCTGGAAGAGATAACATTGTGCTCTAGGAATTTCCCAAATCTATATTGTTTACTGTAAAAATTTCAGAGTGAAGAATTTCTATAGAGTCATAACATCAGTTTGGGGTATTCAACCAGAAGGGACATTGCACAGCATTACTTCCCAAATCCTCTGCCCCCCCCATTACTCCCATTGGTTGCCAGTGCTTGGCTGGCAGCCTTTGCTGTAGGTCACCAAATGACACTGGAACAACGGGGCTCCTTCTGTCCATGCAGCCAGCCTTGCAGTGGTTGTGGGTGGGGGCCATTTTGCCTCCCCCAGAAGGAGGAGGAGGCAGTGACGTTGGCATCATGTTGGCAGTGGAAGCTCGAGCCAGCGGGGATATAAAGGTCGGCTCTGCCCCTGGCCTGCCTTTTTACCTGTATGCTCAGTTCACCCTCTCACCCTATAAGCAGTGCAGGGTTCAGCTGGTCACCCTTTTTGGGGCCAGGTAGGAATTTTCCCCTCTTCCTTCAGTTGGCATGGGGGGGCGGTATGCTGCCTACCTTGCACTGTTGGCAGTGGAATTTGGACATGGTAGTTCTGTGGTTTAGGTTTGGTCACTTGGCAAGTTAGTGCAAGAAAAAGGAATAGCAGATCCAGTGAGCACCATATGGCACCTATCCTGTGGGGGTCTAGGGCTCCATCAGGCTCAGCCTTTGGGTTTTGTGGCCCAGGGTGGGGAATGAGGACTGCCTTTGGGACTGCCCTGGTTAGAAGTTGCCCTCCAAGTCTCACAGCTTTGAGGAGAAGCTCCAGCTATGCCAGCTGGTTGTGAGCCAGAGGGATGGCTTGTACCTGGGGCAAAAGGTGGCTCACCCAATGTATGGCAAGGAGGTGGTCTGGGGTGACCCCTGGCCTTGACCTATTTTCTGCACTCGGTTGTGTTCTTGTTGCAAAATGTGTAAATACTTAATAAAGTGGCCCTTAATTAAAACCAACCTGGAGTCTGTCCTTTTCTTTTTTTTAATAAGTATTTTGTTGGTTTTGCATTACTACAGGATATGGGAAAGGTTACTAAATCTCTACTTCTAAAACCTATGGGAAATAGGGAAGGAAAACTAATACAACATACTCTGCAAGGATGGGGAAAGGAAACTAAACCCTAACTCTAAACAAACTACTGGATATAGGGAAGGGAAGACTAACATGGTGACACGATCTGGTTACATATATGTCATCGTCACCTAATGTTACAAAGTTATTATTGCTTATAAAAATTTAACAAAAAATAATAAAGAGTTGCATAAACCAACTGGTTAGCAAAAACTGCATTATCAATGATTATCTTAGTCTTAGGTTCTTTTCTTGCGTTTCTTTTGTCCTCGGGGTCTGGGAGCGGCTGCTCCTTTCTCTGACTCCAATGTATCTGAAGAACTAAAGAGTTTTGGACTACTGCTTGCTGAATCCTGTGACTAGGATTCTTCTTCTTCCTCTTCTTCCTCCTCATCCTTTTTAGGGTTCTTATCTTTGTTGTGTTGCTTTAAATTACAATATTGATCCACAAACTTTTTGGCCTTAGGAACAGTGTCAATATTATACTTTCTGTCTTCATATTTGAAACTCAATCCTTTGGGAAATAACCACCTGTAAAGGACCTGCGGTGGAGGCTGCGGTGGCTCAAGTGGTTAAGACGCTGAACTGCAGGCTGTGGAAGGTCAGTAGTTCAGCAGTTCAAGACCCGTGAGTGCCGCATGACGGGGTGAGCTCCCGTCTCTAGTTCCAGCTCCTGCCAACCTAGCAGTTCGAAAGCAAGAAATTGCAAGTAGATAAATAGGTACCACTTCAGTGGGAAGGTAACAGCGTTCCGTGCGCCTTGGTGTTTAGTCATGCCGGCCACATGACCATGGAAATGTCTTCGGACAGCGCTGGCTCTTCGGCTTTGAAACGGAGATGAGCACCGCAACCCTAGAGTCGGATTCGACTGGCTTTTGAGCAAGGGAACCTTTACCTTTACCTAAAGGACCCCTTTCTTCTGTAGAGAGAGAATAAGCTCCCTGTAGAGTCTCCTCTGCTTTCTAACTTCAAAGGGGATATCCTTCAAAATTTTTATCTCTTCATTCTTGATTTTTAAGGGGTTCCCCTGTGTAGATTTCAGCACCAGATCTCTGGTAGACCTTCTCATGAATTTCAAACATATTTCTCCTTGGAGTTTATTTTTTTTTAATAAAGTCTGGATAAATCCTGTAAGCCCAGTCCATGTCCTTCATTAAATCTGCTAAGAGAGCCTTTAAGTCTTTGTTCTTTTCTTCTGGGATCCCTTGGAAACGTAGGATGTACATGGATCTTTCCAGCTGGAGGTGTATTAGTTGAGTTTTATTGGAGGATCTCTCTTTTTCTGCTTCATCCACTCTCAGTCTGTTTTTCCATTTTTTAAACATCTTTTCAGTTACTGAAGTCCTTCTGTCCATTTGAGTCATCTGCTTTTGCATATTATCCATTTTAACCGTGAGGTTAGTCATCTGCTCCATTAGGGGGTGCAGTGCATTCACCAACAGTGTAGACATATCTACAGCTACTTCCTGGTTGTGGGAGGGAGTCATTGGTAGGCTATTTCCGGTTGACATTTTTTTCTCCAGACCTGGCTTCCGCCCTCTCCCAGCTGTAATATCAACAAGAAGTAAGTTTCCCAGTAAGTTAGCAGAACTTAATCCACTTTTCGTTATTATGCAGCTTTTGTCTTTGCTAATCTGCTAATGCGTTTAGCTTAATTCAAAGTTTTTTAGTTCTGTTTTAAAACCGCCTTGCTTTAGATGGGGGGTTTGAATTCTTGTGCGTCTCCCTCCCCTCTTCCGCTTTGTCCTTCAGCACTTCTAATTGCTGCCAAGGCGCTTTTGTTCGCTTAAATCAACTGAGCATTGCTTAACTCATGCTTTGAAGCCTTGGAAGTCTTTTAGAAGCCTTTCAAAACTTTTGATCGTGTCCACTGGTCCTGGCTCTGCGGCAATGGGGCCTTTTGGAGATAAAGGTGAGCCTCAATTCCTTGGCCGTCGCCTTGGAAGAGGCTCTCCTCAGCTCTCCAGGCTGAGGGTCTCCTACAGAGACCCTGGGACAGTCTGGGACACACTCGAACTCTTCCCGTCAGCTGAGTCTCAGCACAACCCCATCGGAGCAAGACAGGGATGCGACCAGGCAGCAAAACGCTTAAACCAGAAACCTGTCCTTTTCTTCTCACTGGGGGAGTCACAATGCTACAGCCTTTTAAATTCCTGCTTGCTTTCAGCTGAAAGGAAGTATCTGGGCACTTAGCTCTTGGGGTATTCAGCTGTGCCAAAGCAATTTCTCTCTGCTTGAGCACTTTCAGTGGGAATTCTTTCAGGTCTTGCAGCACTGTGTCTGCCATACTGAGAGGATCCTGTGTGAGAGACAGGAGGTACAACTTGAAGGAAAAACAAAAGTGAGTATCTGTTTTAAAAGTAAGGAACAATGGTTCAGTGATAGGCTTTCTCTCTTCTGTAGGCTTTTGCCTATGAGTGGCCCTGTATTCCTTGACTTGGAGCCATGATTGCTCTTTAAAAAAAGAGTAGTCTCCATGCCAAAATAATAACACAGGCTGTCACTTACAATGTAAGTTTCTTGGCTTGCTTTAGGGAGACAGAGGTCTGATCCCATTGGGAATAACAGTCAAAGCCAATTCATATTAGCTCAGACAAGAAAGATTTACTTGTGGCCAAAGTTAAAATGAAAAGAAACCATCTGTTGTCATGCATCTCCCCCACCTCCAATCTAGGGTCCAGATATAGTCACGGAAAGGAAGACTCTGCCTCTTAGGCACATGGCAATAAAGCAGTGACCAGTAATATTTCCTGACAGTCTTATGATAGAAAAGCAGTTTCCCCTAGATATTGCTTTTGCCTCTCACAGCTATTTCAGAGTTTGACAGTCTTCTTAAAAAGTGTCCTGTCTCCCGGGGGACTAAGTCCAGACAGAGCCATGACACTGCTAATGTCAAGTATCAGAGTTACAGAAAGGGATTGCTTTAGGAAGGAATTGCCTAAGTACACTTAGTTTTAACAATCCAACTCCTTCTCTGTGGATTTATTTTCTATTCCTCTTACAGTTAATTGTGAAAAACAAATAATTCATGCCACTTTTAAAATAACTGAGTTAGCATTCACACTAAAGCTATCTCATACAATTTAATAGGATTTTTTTCATGAGTGGTGTTGAGTAATGTTAACACTCAAGGACTGGTGTCTAGGATTCAGGAGCCTACAGCCTCTCCTCTTTTCCTGTTTCCTTCTCTCCTTTCCGCCCATCATCCAACCAACCGAGGGGCCAACAGATCCCTCTCTTCAGCTTTCCCTCCCCATGGCAACTGTTCCATGAGGAAAAAACTGAACGACTGCACGGTTCCAGCCACTGAGTGGGCCTGGTCCCAGATGTGTGGTGAGGAACTTGCAAGGACTTACAGTGGGCTTTTCACCATCCCCTGTAACCCCTCCCCATACTATATATATTGTTTATTTATTTCATTTATACCCCACATTTCTCCACAATAGGGTCCAAAAGCAACTTATAGCATTCTCCTCTCCTCGTTTTCATTCTCACAACAACCCTGTGAGGTAGATTAGGCTGAGAGCATTCTCCTCTCCTCCTTTTTAACTTCACAACCCTGTGAGATAGACAAGGCTGAGACTATGTGACTGGCCCAGTGAACTTCGATGGCTCAGACATGTGCCTCCCAAATCCTAGTCTGAAACTGTCACCACTACAGTGGTTACTTTCATGGGGTGGCTCCAGTTGAACTCTAACAAACAGGCTAAATGTCTCCCAATGGGGGCTCAAAGTGTCTTACAATATCCTTTTATGTTCCATTTTACCCTCACAATAACTTTGTGATGTAGATTGTACTAAATATTGTGTGATTTACCCAAAGGCACCCAGTGAGCTTCCACAGCAGACTAATGAGGATTTCAATATGGCTTTTCCAAATCCTAGTCTCAAACTCTAACCACTACACAGTCACCTGGTAGCTGCTGCCAGACCTGGCCTGATCGCAATGAATCCTCCCTCAAAGGCCAAAACACATTTGGGAATGCCTCCTTCCTGCCTGTTGCATTTTCCTGACAGAAACCAAGGCTTGAATACTGTTATGGTTGCCTAGTAACAGTTACTGAGGTGCTCCTGTTATCATTTTGGATTTTTACCCCCCTCCCCCTTTTTAAGATTTCAGATTTTTCTGCAAACCTGGGGCTTTTCTCAGGTTTGCAGAAAAACCTGTCTTGTCTGTCCATGACTCCAGGCTCCAGATTTAAGTATCCACAGATGAGCTACATTGAGAACAGATATATTGATGATTGCACATTATGTGTAATTCTGTGATTCAAGAGCGATATTTCAACAGATTGATATATTTATATTATTTATAATCCATCTGTTTCATTGAGACTTGAGGTGGATTTCATAAAGTAAGTCATTGTAATCAATATGTAGTAAGACTAGCATTGCAAAAATCTGAAACAAGATGTATGTGTTAAATATGACATATTTTACAGTGCAAAAAATGGTTTATATAAGTAGAAACATAATGCAATGAGAATAATAACACATACAAGCAACCAATACCATATATTAGTAGTAGTGTGCTGTGCAAAAGCATTGAAAGTGCAAGATAGAATTTGTACTTGCCACAAATGCTGAATTCTAAAAAAGTTATTCATATGAAAGTGCAAACTAACCACCAAATCATATATAAAAAAGGGATATTTACCTACTATTGGTAACTATTGGTATAGATTGCAGCTGCAAGGAGGCTGTGATTTGAAAGCAGAAGACTGGGATGGAGGAGGCACTATTTAACTTCCCCCTTTTCTCTTTTCCTGCTGAAAAGCAGCAGCACCTTCTTACTCTTGTCAGGGAAATTTTATGGGTATTTGTAAATGTTTTCTCATGAGACACAAACAGTCTAGGAGCAATGTATTTGGTCAGGAAAAAAATATTTGAGACAAAAGGTTTAATAGCCTGTTTCTATATATTGCTGCCCCAGCAGATGCAATCTGTAAACAAAAATGAAATGAAACAAAAAAACCCTCAGGGAAAGGAGAACCACACATAGTATGGATATTATTATATTGTTGTCCATTCTCAAACTAAAAGTGTAGACTTCTGGACATCAGTAAATTCACCTGAATTTAAAACGTGTGTTTAATGTATTTGGAAGTGTTGCCAGGAGGACCAACAGTGCTAATAATCTTCTAGCACATTTCAAAGTTTAATTACTGCATAATTATCACCAATCCTATCTATTTTAATTTCAGCATTAGAAGGTGTTTGACTAGTGGTAGTAACTATAACCCATGATAGATCATAAAGGCTATGAAAGCACAAAGAGAAGCTTAGAAAAAACTGGTGAAAGGATTGACAAACTGATCACAGAATAAGAAAGTGTCAGTCAAACGTTGAGGACAGTTGACAACACAGTTGGATGCAATTGTTCAGAAAAAACAACTGCAGAATATCCATGCCTTACAGATCAGAATTCTCTGAATCACAGTCTGAAAAATGGAGGCTTTCTTAGCTGATATTACTTCTGGAAATTATTTATGACAATGAACGATGTACTGAATGGCTTAGTCATGAAGGAAAATCAATGTACATGCTTGTAAAACTCAAGCAACAATCAATTTGTTGGCAACACTGGAAGTGCATAAAATCTAAATAAAACCAGAAGTATAAAGAAAAAGATTTGGTTACCTATAGAACTATAATTATGTTGCCCCCACCCATGACATCCCCCGGAATCTATGACTTTTTGCTCTCCAAGCTCCTCTGGCTTTTTGAAGTCAGAGACGCAGACAAACCTCTCTTTTTAAAAAATATCATGGCAGGGTCTCTTGACTGAGTTATGCATTTTCCCAAGTGCTTTCAAGAGGAAGTAGCCTGGCTCCCAGAGAAGGCTTTTTTTAATGTGACTTTCTAAAGGTTCTCTCACTCTGGCCTTAAATAATGACCCACATTTGCAGGACACAATAACCATGCTCAACTTGCCTTGGCTTTATCTAGGTTTTTAAAATGTGGTACACATTGCATAGATTGTATCTCTGACATGTCATCCTTTATGTACCAGTGAGATTTTTGCCCGATTGGGTCCTATGTGATTATCACACAATTTATGAAATATGGATGGTGCAATCTAATATTGTTTGGAACAGCCCTTAAGGTCTGAGTGTAAATCAGCTGAGATGTATTCTAGTTTTCCTTGGCTATCCTGCATTAATTCAGTTAAAAGTATGAATAAGTTACATAAACTATAAATTGTTTGATTCATACCAAACTGAAAACTGATCTTGTAACCCCTACCTAGGAATGGAGTGAACCAGAAAGGAGTGGAGCTTCCAGATGCAGAAGGGTGCAGAATGTGTGGAAAGCAGGTGAGGGAAGCAGGTGTTGTGTATTAACTGGAATAAGACGGCTGCCACTGCCTGTCCACAAACCTCAGAGCTTCTCTCCAAAGACCATAGCCACTTTGGATCCGTAGGCGCACCTATGGGCTTGCCCAGATCCGAAAGTAGACCTATTGAATTGTAGATGTGTAAACAAGGCCAATCATGGGTGATGGGTGTGTGTGTGTGTATGGTGCAGGGCATGAATATAAGCCAGGCACTCTCTGGCCCATGTATCCTTCATTCCTGATGTAATCCAATAAACAAGAACTGATTCACTATGCTGAGTCTCCGACCTCAGTACTTTTCACTGGCAACAAAGGTGGGATCCTGTTGAGCAAGCCTGACTCCACCGCAACCACGAGCACCACAACAGTGACCACCACAGAGGCCTAGGATTCCCCGCCACGCACTGCTCTCACCAGCACGCCACAGACCCCAGCCACCATGTCATCACAACTGGCTTCTGCACTGCTGCTACTGCACCGAGTCATGGCTTCTGCTCCGGGACAGCACCTCTCAGTATTTGACCCTACCCATCCCGAGTACTGGAGGGCCTGGGTTGCTCAGCCGAAACACTTCCTGAACATCCAGGGAGAAACCGATGCAGAACTCAAGAAGTCATGGCTGCTGAGCATGTGCGGCGTCACCACCATCCGGCTGGCACAGAACCTCGTTGTGCCAAAGATGTTGGAAACCATGACTTATGAGGAGCTGATCACCACCCTGACCAACTATCACACCCCGAAACCCTCGAAGTGGGCTGTCCGGATGGACTTCATGAGGCAAATGCAGAAGACAGGAGAGTCAACAGCAGAATTCCTTGCTGACCTCTACCGCCTCACCAGTGAATGTGAGTTCCCCTCCCTCGAGGACACGCTACTGACTCAGTTCCTATGGGGAGTCAGCGATCCGAAGCTGCGGCAGAAGCTCACCACCCAGGCTGACCTAAAACTGGACACTGCACTCCAAACAGTGACTGCCTTCAAGAAGTCACAAAGAGACTGACAGGCCCACTCCGTGCACCAGACCCGGCTGGCATCAGAATCTGACATCTCGGGCGAGGAAGCTCACCAGGTAAAGCCTCACCCATGGCCCAGCGCATGCAAAAGCCACACATTGGCCATCTGCACCACTTCCTGGGATGGTGCCAAGGGACCCGGGTCCACGCTCTGCGCCAGCTGCAGGGATCCGCAGGAAGGCCTGCAGGTTTCGAGAGACCATCTGCTGGACATGTGGAAAGCAGGGGCACATCGCCTGTGCCTGCTGTTCACAGAACACCAAGGGCACCTCCACGCATCAAGGGACTATGAACCACTTCACCATTCACAACATTACTTGCCCCAGGGGTCTGCCCACAAATTGACTGTAAATATACTGATAGAGGGTGCCCCCTGTGAAATGGAGATAGACATGGAATCGTCCCTGTCCATTATCTCAGAGGAGACCCTCAGGTGGTTATGCCCACATGGGGGTCCTCCGCTAGAGGCTACCAGCCTCAAGTTAAGAGACTTTCAGAGAAACCCTGTAGCGGTTAAGGGGGTGGGCCAGTTCAGGGTGAAATAAAGAGCGTTCGAGGGTCTTCTGGAACTGGTCATGGTATGGGCCCCTCTCACCAGCCTACTGGGCCTCACCTGGTTCGATGCCCTGGGGTTGGCGGTAACAGGGATCAACCAAGTAGGGCACGGGGATTATAGTCATGTGTGCCAGGAATTCCCCACAGTATTCAACAGCGCACTCGGAAGGTACTCTGGGTCGCCAGTAACTCTGGAGCTCGACCCTGCGGTGAGTCCCATCTGCCTAAAAAATCAACACCCCCCATTGGCTCTCCATCTGAAAATCGAGGCAGAGCTAGATTGCCTGGTCAGCCAGGGGGTCCTGGAACTGGTCCCACATGCAAGGTGAGAAACACCGATCGTCACCCCGGTCAAGCCAAACGTGGACATCAGAATCTGTGCAGTTTATAAATGTACAATTAACAAGGTGCTGCAAGACCACGCATATCCCATGCTGGTGGTCAGCCATGTGCTCGCGTCCCTGGCCAGGGCCAAAATTTTTGGTAAGCTGGATCTGGCACAGGCCTACCAGCAGTTGCCGGTGGATGATGCCACAGCAGACAATTGTAACTCACAGGGGGGCTTTTGAGGTGCAGAGGTTGCAATTCGGGGTGAGTGTGGCTCCAGGTATATTCCAAAATCTAATGGACACTTTGCTCAAAGGAATTCCCCGAGTACAGCCCTTCTTCGATGACGTTCTGATCTTGGCACCATCGGCAGACGTCTTCACGGATCGCTTGTGGGCAGTGCTATGCCATTTCAGTGAAGCAGGGCTAAAGGTGAAGCATGAAAAATGCATCCTCGAGGTGCCTCATGTGGACTTCCTTGGGTTCCAGGTCAACGCATGCGGCATCCACCCAACCCAGGACACAATAAAGGCTATTGTGGAATAAACTCTGACCTCTAAGACAGAACTGCAGGCCTTCTTAGGCCTTCTTAATTTTTACCATTCCTTCCTTCCACACAAGGCAGCCATGGCCGAGCCCCTTCACCACCTGTTGGTAAAAAGGCTCAATGGGCTTGAAGCCCACAGCATGCTGCGGCTTTCCAAGCAGTCAAGGACCTCCTCGTCTCGAACTCTGTCTTTTTTCACTTCAATGAGTCCCTTCCTGTGGTCCACGCATGTGATGCCTTGCCTTACGGGGTGGGGGCAGTGCTGGGCCACCAGCTCCCAGATGGGCACGAGGTGCCGGTGGCTTATTATTCCCAGACCCTATCATCAGCCAAGTGCAACTATGCGCAAATTGATAAGGAGGTGTTAGCCATCATACCTGGGGTAAAAAAATTCCATCATTACCTCTATGGGCACCCTTTCACTGTACTCACCGACCACAAGCCACTCTTGGACCTCCTGGCCCTGGATCATCAGACGCCCAGATGATGTCACCGCGGGTGCTTCACTGGCCGATCTTCCTGGCCGGCTACCAATACAGCCTGATGCACCAGCCGGGAAAGTCCATGGGCCATGCAGACGCCCTGAGCTGCCTCCCTCTTCCCAGCTGTGACCTGGACCTGGTGCTGGCTCATCATGTCCTGCTGCTTGAGGACCTGCCAGACTGGCCAATCCAGGTATGTGAAGTGGCCAAGCACACCGGTAAGGATCGCATCCTCTCCCAGGTGCTGGACTGGGTGGGGAGGGGCTGGCCCACGGGGAAAGTGGGCCCGGACTTCGTAGCCTTCTCATCCCACTGGGATGAGTTGTCCACCCACAAAGGGTGTCTCTTGTGGGGTAGTAGGGAAGTGATCCCCACTCCCCTACACAACCACACACTCGCAGTGCTACATGAGACCCATCCGGGAATCATGTGAATGAAAGCTCTCGCATGGAGCTATGCCTGGTGGCCGGGTTTGGATGGGGAGATGGAGGACCTAGTCAAACGCTGCCAGATTTGCCAAGAGACCTGGCTAGCCCCCCCAGCACCCCGGTGCGCGCATGGGAGTCCTCCAGCAAGCCCTGGGCTCACGTGCACCTGGACTTTCCAGGGGCAAATCTTCTTTATTTTAGTTGACACCTTCCCCAAGTGGCTCGAGGTCATCCCAGTCACCTCCACATCATCCCAGGCCGCAATCAAGTCACTGTGGAAGGTGTTTAGTACCCACTGCATCCAGGACACGCTGGTCTCTGATAACGGGGCGGCCTTCACATCGGCCAAGTTCAGGGATTTCATAAGGTATTATGGAATCCAGCACATCCGCTCTGCCCCCTTTCAGCTGGCCACGAACAGCCAGGCAGAGTGGATGGTGAGAACCATGAAAGAGGCACTGCGGTGGATTGTCCAGGGAGACTGGGACTACCGGCTTGCTGTGTTCCTGTTTGGACAGAGGACAACCCCCCGTACTGCTGCTCTCCCATGGAAATGCTCATGAGCAGGCACTTGACAGCTAGGCTGGACCACCTGCACCCAGACGGGGCGCCGGACCACATCCCGGGAGTGGAAGTACAGACGGCCCCACGTGGGTTCTTTCCAGAGGATCCCGTGTATGCACATAACTATGCGTGCAGGCTGCCCTGGATCCCTGCACGACTGGTGTGGGTGATGGGGCCCCTTTCTTACAAGGTCTCCACAGAAGATGGACAGCTACTGTGGAGACATGTGGACCAGCTCTGCTGCCAGCTACTGCCCCTAGAGGAACCAGGAGATAGGGAGGCCAAACTGGAAGTCAGCGTGCCAAGCAGTGAACCAGCAGAGGTTTCCCCCACCGGGGCACCTCCCATGCCCGGATGACCCAACAACGCTCCACCTCCAGCAGCCCCTGAGCCACCAGTTGCTCCTGAGCTGGCCCAGCCCATAACCGACTGTCCTCTTCCAGAACAGTGTAGGTCGACTCGGGAATGGCGGCGCCCTGAGTACCTGAAGGACTATGTTTGCAGAAACGTCTGAACTATGGGGGGAGGGGTGTTGTGTATTAAGAGGAATAAGATGTCTGCCACCGCATGGCCTGACCACGCGGTCCACAAACCTCAGAGCTTCACTCCAAAGACAATAGCCACTTCAGATCTGTAGGCGCACCTATGGGCTCACCCGGATCTGAAAGTAGACCTATTGAATTGTAGATATGTAAATAAGGTCAATCACAGGTGATGGGTGTGTGTGTGTGTGTGGTGCGGGGCACGAATATAAGCCAGGCACTAATCCAATAAACAAGAGCTGATTCACTATCAGTACTTTTCAGCAAGACTGCCCTGCTGGGGAGCTTGAACCTTAATCATGGGCTCTTAACACCTTGTTGAAGGTAGCTATGATTTGTGGATGGAAGCTGGTAAGAGAGAGAGACTTTTGTTCTGAATTGTAATTTTAGAATTATTGTTTCTGGGCTGTGTTATCTAATGAGGAGTTCATCTGGGACCCTCATCTTCGAAGCTGGTACACAGAGGGTTCAGTTGGAGACTTCCTGAGCCACCAACAAGAGTAAAGAGATGGACTTTGGGGGTGGCAAGCTGTGAAGGAGGGAGAACTTAATTGTTTGGACACTGTTCTATTGTGTTAAGTGAAAAGTAAAAATGTTTTATTCTCTTTGAATTATTGCAAGATTCATTCCAAGTTCTGCCTCACAGAATCTGCAAACTGAGGTTACAATTGCGGCATTCAGCAGGGTAAGGATAGCATGTTTATAGGCATCTTGATTCATACTCAAATTGCCCTGTGTGGGTAAAGCTAACCTGGGGCCTCCTCCCTGATGAGTTCAGTTTTGCATATACAATGAAACATGGTGGTGTTTTCAAACAAGCAATTCCTCACATGCTGGATCCCTTTCTGACTCTAAATTAGAAGGAAATAATGACATTCGCATCTATTTTGCTCACTTAGTTCCCCAGAAACCCTCATATGTCTGTGTGATGCCTGCCTCCCCCTTGCAGATCATGCACCTATATAAAGACCAGTTAGAAAAGTGACAGTACAGCAAGAAGAGACATTCTGTTCTACCTGACATGATCAAAATCGTAACAAGCCATTCCTACAATATTTTTAAATTTGATTGGCAGTTTCTCTGATTTATTGACTGTGAGAGAACAGGGGATCTGGATGTAATTAAAGCTGAGATTAATATGGACTTTGCCTGTAGTTTCAAACAGATTCACAAAAGGATAGTATGCTTAGGTGTCCTTCCCTTTATTATGTGATCTCTACTTTTTTGCCACTAGAGCTTGCTGTCATGAAAACAGACAGAATTTAATATGGCAGTCTGAACATTTCTCCCTGCTTTTTGCTCAAGGAATATAAACAGTCACTGAGGAACAGCACCGATGTTGCAATACAGAGCAAAGTACTAGACCATTCTCCTCCTTCAACACATAGAGGAAACAAAGCCTAAATTCTACACAAGATGGAAATGAGGGACATTGGTGATGGGGAGCTATGCTGAAAGTACACTAAGCAACATGGAGAGAACTTGCACTACACTTGGGACTTAATTCAGTCACACTATTTTTTACAAACTCATATTCTGATTGCCCTAAATAAGGCAATATGGTAAGGTGGAGCCAACATACCTTCAGACATCATTATAAGCAAGCTTTCAGGCTCATGAGCAGTTCTGACCTTCATAGTGAATTAGGAAATGTATGAACCTTTTGGTCAAATAGTAATGGCCTTGAATGTCCTACTTCCTGTTTGTGTGGCTTCCCATTGGTATTGTGTGATAAGTTTCCTAAGGGCCAGTCATTCTGAGGGAAAAGTGATAATAGATTTTCCAGGTGAATAGACTTAGACATCAACCTATCACCAGCAGGCCAGATATCCCTTAGAATAACTCATGTTGAGTTTACTGGACATGAAAATAACATCTGACATTCAGCCCCAAAAGCACCCTTTCATGCTCTTCTTTGACAATCCAATGCTTTCATTCAATCCCCCCAGCCCTAGAAAAGGTAATCATTGTGATAGCCTTTCCTCTGGTCACAGATCTCACATGGTTAGTATGAAGCAATACAACAGAGTGCTGGTGAACATGCTGGAGCTTTGCTGAAGAAAACTGTATTTTAGTGATGAGTGAATTCCTCTAAGCTTAGTATGAACTTCCACAGAAAACTTCTGTGAAAAAACTCTCACCTTTCCCAAACAGTTTTCTTGTAGTTTATAACATTGGCTGCATGTTATCATTCTGTCTTGTCAGGTTTACGTCAAGTACATGAAGAAGAGAAGAAGAGTCACTGTCTAATCAAGACTTCATTGGGGTTGGATATCTTCCCCATTCCTGGTCACACAAGTTTAGAGATCATAGTTCCATTATTTACAATATTATGGAGCTTCCCTGGACTTGCACAAAATTTTAAAATGGCCGGAATCAAGGATTCACATCCTCAGGCAGGTGCTGAGAATCAAGTTCCCTGGAAAGAACCACTGCCAATAAACTACCACTACTGCCACCAGGCCTTAGAAGTGTCTGTGGTTGCCATCTGCCTTCTTCTCCTAAGCAGTGCCAAGAACTGTCTTTTGGAAGAGCAACCTTTACCTTGACCTGGTGGTTGTTCCTTCATGCTATTCAGGGAGCAGCAGAAATGCATTGGTTATTACTGACCCAACTCTACCTCCCTATATGGCATCTGTGAAATTAGTGTCACCACTGGCTGTTGCTCAGCACAAATGATAGCCATTAATTTTCCCACCCTCCTGGGAAGGCAGATGGTGATCTTGCTCCCCTGCCCTCTTCATCTATGTAGCTCTCAGCTTCCACTACAGCTCACCCTCTTTCTTAGTTGGCTGTTTCTGGCTTTCAAGGTAAGCACAAATATATGCAAGTTCCAGATCCTGGTTCAAGAGATCTTGTAGTCCTTATATACATGACATAGATTTGGTAGCTCTCCCAGAAAAGAGAGAGAAAGAGGACGACACTTAGCCAGTTCCCAACTTTATTATCTAGCAGAGTATAACTTACAAATGTAGATGGAGCTACAGTTTCAGAATGCAAAACATGAGTGAAGTTGGGATGGAAAAGGAAGCTGGTGGGAAAAGAAGGGTACAGGATGCAAGGTTCATGCTGGAGGGGAGCACCTGCCATCTGGTAGCACAGCAGAGGTGGAGAAGGTTGAAGCTGTGGATCAGGAGATTGGGGGAACGGATGTGGATGCAAGGGAAGCAGAGCAGGAGAAGTTGGGTCATACACTGCCTATTTTGAAGAGTGGATGTAGTCTTGTATAGATGGTGGAAAATGGTCCAAGGGGAAAAACCCTATTCTAAATGTCAAGGACATAAGAGTCCCTAAATTCATACCCTTTGAGAATTAATGCAGGGCAAAATATCCATATTCAAATCTGGGTAGTTTCAGACCTTGATCAGATCCCTAGGGTTCCTGGCTATGTATCAAGTCAGTTCTCTTTATGTGCTCAAGTGAGCCTTTCCCATTCCAGGCTATAGAAAAGAGAAGAGGCCATGTCAACTGCAGAGATCGATGTACCATAGGTGTCAACAAGAGTCCAACAATTAGAGTACAGATCTGAGTGCCACCCTACAACATATTTGGGCATACTCTAAAGTACTTTCTAGAATATAACATATTAAATTAAGTCAATGCCCAATCAGGACCACACTTAAGGAGTGTATCATTTCTCACAATTCAACATCACATGCTACCCATACTATTTTTGACCTACCAAGGATGCTCAGAAAAAGATGCCAGTGGGACTTGTAAATTAATGTACATACCATTTTACTTAAAATAATTTGTTATCTTATTTAGTTTTATTTATGCACATGACACATTTATAAAAGGAAACGAAGGCTAGAAAACAGGATGCATTAGTGAAACACATGGTTTTCCTTATCCATGTCATAGGGTAATGACAATGTGTTTACTGTCTTTTTGGAGCACACATCCAATTAACTTAGAAATGCGTGCCAATAGCAATAAATATGGGCAATATCTAATGTAATCTATAATGTATTGATAGCAGTGAACTTAAGAAATATAGATTTCATATGACAAATGGAGGAACTTATGATGTAATGCTTCTCCGTATTCCCTTATCCAAAACTTTCTACTTCTGCTTAGAAAACCAGATGTCAGGGAGAAAGGTGATAATTTCTCCATGATGTGCTTGTTTCCTATGTGAAGCAAAAATATGTTTTTTGAATGGAAGCACATTCCATCCTGTGAGCTACCATTGCTAGTCTGAAGTAACATATAGGCTGCGGTCAGATAACAAGCTTGGTGCAGTCTGGCCGAGCCTGTATTTTATCCAGTGTTATTTATTCCAGAGAGGTTTGTCCAAACAGGCCAGCCTTAACCCACCTCACTGCATGCTCACTCCGTGGTTGACCATTCAGATTATTGCTGTGCAGTAACCACGGAGTGGACAGTTGGGCACCATCCTTTTAAAATTGTCCTTCACACATGTGTAGAAGTGTTCATTCAAAGCACCACTCCATTTTGACAGCTCTGTGATCCTTCCGCCAAGTACTTCAGGTCCTGTCAGCCTTCTTCACTTTGCTTCTCTTCCTTGGAATACATGGTGGGGGGGAGTATAAGCATCATGCAGATTTACATGAGAGCAGCCCCATTGACTTCAGCACATTTAATCTTGTGTCAATCATGGGGTGCTCTCAAACAGCAACTCTGACATAGAAGCAGGAGAGAGGGTTTTTTGTGTGTGGGAATTTGTCACTCAAAAACAACTCCCTTGGGGGCTCATGATCCAAAATTACTAGGTGGAGGCTTGGATGCACAAGCAGTGATTGGCAATGGCAGGGGTGATTATGCACATATTCAGACATCGCTACCTGATTAAAAAAAGTGGAGGCGGAAATGGAAGGGAAAGTTCAGACTTCCCAAATGGCTTGATTTCACAATGAGGGAGTTCATACAGCTGGAAATGCGTGGTGAAAGTGGTGGCATCCATACAGACCCAACTTTCCCCAGTGTCCGTTAACTCTGCCTTGAGAATGGGGCAGAATGGGAGTGGTGATGACTGGGGAATTGGAGGCAGATGTCACTGTTTGATCATGCTCTTTAAATCTGGAAGACAGCAACAATTATATCAGCTCAAACTGCTGTGTGATCCCAGCCCTACAGTGCTTTTTGCTATTCTCATACTTCCCCGCAGCTCTAGTGGCTACAGCCCAAACTTCATTTTAAAAATAAAAGGAAAGACATTTGGCTGGATGCAGCATAATGCTGGCTTTGAGGGTTGACTTCCTCAAGCTGCACCCTGGGTGTAATGCACCCCCACCCCACACTTGGTATGCCACTGGAAGCATGTGCTAATTATGGTCCATGAATAACCCAATATATACTTATTATAAGATCAGAATTTGCTGCTTCAGTTTCATCTGAAAAGCTAGCAGAGGTGATTCATTGCTTTGCTTTCTGTTTGCCTGATCTGCTATCTGTTGCTGGGGTTTGGGATTAGGGTTCAGTCAGTGGACTCTGGGCTCTGACTCTCAGCACAGGGGCTTAGCTTATGTGCCTTCCTTCCCCACCACCTCTCCTGCTAGTGATCTGCTCTGCTCCATGCTGTGGGGGTTTGACAGTTTTCTGGAACCAGGGATCTGGTTTTGCTCTTCCTGTGCTCACACACTGAGCACTGGGAGTTAGTGATTGGGTACCTTTATATTCCTCCCCTCCCCCTCTCCTGATATTGATCTACTGTGCTGTCTACCATCAGGGTTTTGAAGGTGATTATGAAGCAACACTGCAGAATCTAAATGCACAAAATGCACAAAATGCAAACCAATTTTGAGCTCTCAACAGAAGTGTGGGTCTTAAGGGAGGATTTGCAGATGACACTCATAATTAGTCACCCAGCTACAATCCCAGCCATCACTAGCCCTTTGTGTAAGGACCCTCATCTAATCTCAAAGAGACCATTCTTACAAAGGACAAAAAAAGCATTGTTGTGTATTCTGACTCTGAGATGGCTTGGTTTGTTGTTCTGCCGACCTGCAAACAGCAAACAAAATGCTAATTATCAACCTTTTCACTGAAATTATGCTTCAAAAGTTATTTATGATTAATTCTTTTATATGCCTTTAGAATAGCTGATAATCCTCTTTCCTCTTGGGAAGGAAGACTCTTTCTAATTATCTGTGTTTTGGTTGCTCATACCTGAATCGTGACTATTTTCCATCTTGAGAGGAAATCCTCCATATTAAACTTGACACTGGAGCCATTTGTCATGGCAAGAACAAAAGTCTGCCTTCCTTTAACTGAAAAATCTGCCCAGAGAACATTTGCCATTTAGATTTTTATAGGCAAGCTACAACATATGTGTCATTAATTGGCTGCTTTTTGTAAAAAGAAGAATAGTTAATTATAAAGGTAAAATGCTTTTGTTCTCTGTAGGGAACAAGTGCTGTTAAATGAATCTTCCCACTCTATTATTATCATACATCAACATAAGATGTGACCTTCCTGATTATCAAATCAGTAATTAATGTTGCTTGGAGACTAACGGTATTCACAACTGCAGAAAAAGCTGGTCTTCGATACTGCTTCTTCATCATATATCAAGGTCTTCTGTGTCTGCATCCATCCACACTATTCATCCTGTTCTTGTTTCTGCAAAGCTACAGCAGCTAGCTCTCCTTCCTCTCAGATCTCCCTGCTTCCTCTTACCGCTTGGAAGCTTCTTTCGTGCCATCTTGCTTAATTGCCTGCCAAAGCTCCTCTAATTAGTAGCTGAACTCTTTCCTGAAGAGGGATCAAAACCTACCTGCAGGGTAAGAGAGGTGATCTATTTCTCCTCCCATTGCACCCATATAGTAAGTTTTCTGCTTAATTTTTAAAATGGAGTTCAAATATATTGTGCCATGTTTTTGGACTCTTCTTGCTTTAATTAAACATTTCAGTAATGGCCCAAGGGCCACACGGAATGTCCAGATATGTGTGCATAAAGGTCTTCCCTCTCCCCCGCTATAGCCCCTGACCCCCTTCAAGCTAGTTCAGAGAGTGACATCAGAGCCACATGCCAGGTAGAGGAAGGAGCCTTGCCTGTGCTAAAAGGAATCTTCTCCAGCAAATGACTTCACCAGAAGGAATTAGACAATATTTATGTTGGCTGCCTGAATTTTGGGCAATTTTACAGCTGGCTAATAAAGTCATTATGAAATTTTCCCTCTCCTTGATATGTGGGCGTAGTAATTTTAGAATTGGGCCACAGATTACTTGTCAAGTTTATAGGGTTGGGGTTTTTTTTCTTTGTTAAGATATTTTCAACCATTAAGTACTTGAAAAGTTATAAACTTTACCTCCCCAAGTAGGTTGATTCTTTAGGACAGGGTGAAGTTGAAACACAAATGAACAGCAGAATGGAATACACAAAAATTGCCAGAATGAGTGTGATTGTGGCATACGACATGTCATGTTTTAAAATCTGGTCCCTTACTGAAAAATAAATCCAAATAAACTGAACGATCAATCTGAGTAATGTTCACACCGAAGGATTCCCAAGCCAATCTGTCACTATTGCGCGGCTGGAACTCCTGCCAGGATATCAAGCTAAACCTCACATCTGGCTTTCAGAAAACTGAATAAAGATTTGTACAGGTAGAACCATTTCCTGCTTTCTGTTCTCATTAATTTCAAAGTAAAGATCAATATTTTCTTTCTTATGACAGTGGCCTATGCATCAAACACTGGAGAAATTAAAATGCCGCAGAAGATTTTCTTAGTCACCAATCAAAACAGGGAAACAACTAAACTGAATTGCAAACTTAGGCAGATGTTAACAAAAATGTTCACCATTCTTTTCATGCCAGCCAGTTTAGTAATTGTGCTAAGGAAAAGACAGGAAGTGCCACACTGGGAACAATTCCAGAGAACTAGAAGTATCCTCAGATGCTTCTAGCGAAGATGCAGTTCTACTTACTAATGCTGTAAACCTTGCAAATAACCTGCTCAAAAGTTGAACTTGTCTCCTTTGCAACTTCTATTTTCTTCTGTCACCCTGATTAGCCATGCTCATGAACTACTGATATATTTCTAGAACAATGTACACTGCTTTTTCATTTGCAGAGCCTGCAGCATTCACCAAGGTAGCCAGCTTGTAACTTCTGTTGGCATATGCACAGAACCAGAGAGGAAGGCATTACAGTACATGATCTATCTAGAGCACTGTGTGTTCATGTACATAGTGCACTGCTTTCCCCATGACATGAGCTACAGATCTCCACATGGCAGTGTAGGAACACACATGCATGAAGTATTTTATTTAGAAAAAACAAAAAACCCTAATAAAAACAAAATATTAAAGTATATTGGCTTAAATACAGCGTTAAAAATCCAACCCAGCATAGAAACATAGACCATAAGAACAGACCATTAACAGTGTAGAATAACAGTTTCCAGTCTAAAATAGAGTTAAAAGATCAACCCCTTAATTAAAAGCCTGGGGGAACAGAAATGTTCTGCCCTGACACCTAAAAGAAAGCATCATAGGCAGCAGGTAAGGCTTAAGAGGGTTCTAAAAGCAAGGTGCCACTAGTGAAAAAGCCACCTGCCTCACCTTTGAAGATGGCAACACAGAAAGCTGGGTTTGTGAGGCTTTTGATAGTAAATAAGCATTTGGCTTCACCTAACCCCTCCCTAGGCAGGACTCAGGATCAAACAGTCAGGGTGCGGTCACCCAGACCTTTAGATCGGGGTTCCCTGCTGTTCCCTTGCGCATGTAAATTTCACGTTCACATCTGCCAATCTGCCTCCTGCGCCGAAGCCGGCTCACTCCCATAATGCTCCCAGGTTTTCCTGCCCCCTGGAAAATCAGGTATTTTCCTGGCACTTGTGCTTTGAAAGAACGATTTCGCCCATCTGGATGGCTATCTTTCGCAATGATTAGGGCCGTCTGACCCCTCTTCATGTTTTTTTTTTTTAAAAAAAGCTCCCGGTTTGAGCGCTTGCATAAACATGCGCTTAATAAATCAATTTAAAGTTTAATAATGGATTTATTAAGCACATGCTTGCTCAAGCGCTCAAACCAGAAGTATTTTTTTTTTAAATGCACAAAGACGGCCCTGGAGGTGGGAACAAGAGGCGGGGGCTCCGGCAGCCTGGACGGGGGCTGGCAAGGAGGATGGTGGAGACGGCGGAGCCTTTTTTCATGGGGCAATGACGGCAGCAGCAGCAGTGGCACCACCCTCCACAGTAGAGGCAGGAGCAGCAACCGCCTGAGCCTCCCCCGTGGCCGGCAGGATCGCCTGGAGGGACAGCGCAGTGGCAGGCGAGCAGGTGGTGAAGAGAGGGGCTGGCTGCATCTAATCAGCCCAACCCAAAGTAAAATGTTCCCAATTTAAACAAAGTGGGAACAAAGCGCTTTTACCTTGCCGTGTGACCAGACCCTCAATGTGGGCAATCCAGGCATAAAGCTTAGAAGCAAGCTGTGCCCCCCAACTGTGATTCAGTATGTAAAATTGGGATGCCAAGCACACCTCAAAAAGATGCAAATAGTTTCTTCTGTGGTTATTTTATTCTAGGTTGGGCAAGCAGAGAAGTTGGGAAATTCCAAGGGGAAGTTGGGTGGTTTCATTATGAACTGGTGCCTTACCTCCATATTTTTTCATGGTAAAGCAAGAATACACAGGCACACAGCATTTGCAGCTCAGTTCAGAACAAATCAGAACATTGGAGAAAAGTGACTTTTGGTTGATAGTGTTTGATAGTGCTGCTTGTGATCTGCAGTCAAATTATAGTTAGAGTTGCTGAGAATTTTGTAGGGATCACATTTTTTAGGTAAACATACTCTTCTTGATAGCTGTGAGCTGAGACTTGGATATCCTTATCTTGCAGCCATCTGATCAGCAATGTGTCAAGCAGCTTTCTGGCTGTGCAGTAGCTGTAGTGGTCTGCCTTGAAGCTACTTGTAGGTGATTATGTCCCAGGGTCATGGATGTTTAGGTTGTGGCGAAGTGGGGAGGGGGTGGAAAATGACAAAATCCAAGGAACTGGGCAAAAACACACAAAAGTATAAACTGCTGCAAATCCACACAGATCAGCAGCCAGTAGTATTGATCAGAAAGATATAAAGGAACACTAAATGGCCAGATTTTTTTAAAAAACTGATTGCATGGTTGGTTCTTTTTAACATAACTGACCATTTTTGTTCATGCTTCATTTAAACAATTGTCAGCATCATCAGAGTGTGGTGAGATATTAGCAGAGTGGTATGAATGTGTGCTCTATGTGTGTGGAAAGTAACCCACTGAATGGGTTCAGGCTGCTTGTGAGGAACTCAGACTGTCCACTGAGTAATCAGCTGTCTAACTTAAGGTAAGGAAGCAGGATGTGAACCCAATCAGTGGGTGCTTGAGCACTCTTAATTACAATTCTAATAAAGAGTTCACCCAACACTAAATGCCATCATTTACTATGGTGTATATAAGATGATGTATGTAAGGCACTGGGAAAAGACCAGAAGACAAAATCTCATACCATATCCTTCAGCACTGGATTACCTCATGCATATATGTAATCCTAATGGCTACAGTTTAAGAGTGAAACCAACACAAGCAGGGACTGCAATTACAAAACCAAAACAAAATGAAAGAAAATCATGGTATTGTTTCATTATAGGTTATTTCAAGTTCAAGTTCAAGTTGTAACTTGATTTCACAATCCCCCAAGATTAATTCATTGCCTAGAATATTTTGGAATGATTGCATGGAATGGAAAACTCTGTAACTCTTTAAATCTGGTCCGGCTGTGGAGTTTGAATCCTCCTTATTAAGTGCTACGGAGCCTAATGCAGCCATGTTAGTTTATAATTCCCTAATATCTCACATTTCTGAATCACTGTGCATAAGCAGGGGGCCAATCAATCTAACAAATCCCACATAGTTTGACAGGGAATGTAAACAAACAAAAACATTATTATGCAGTGTTTATAGCCATTACCGTGAATCGAAGGCCCCAACTCTCCCACCAGAATATTTCCAATTTTAGAATCAGCTGCACCAACTTATTTTTTTAAAAAAGAGATATGACTATTTTAAGACCTAGTGGGATGAGTTATACCATGCTAGAACTTTAAATAACTCAGAAAAGTTCTGAACCATAGTCTCTGGTGCATTCCGTGCTGATGATCCTTCTGTGTCTGCCATTTCTTCTCATGTCTGGTTTCAGTACTTCTCAGACTTGTTTTATCAAGAACCATCCTGCATCGAGTTACTAGAGTCCCCCCCAGTCAATTTACCTGTCTGGCCTCCTGTGTCAGTGGATGAAATTAAAGAATTAATTGATCAATTGAAATCAGGGAAGGCCCCTGGCCCCGATGCCATCCCCCCTGAAATTCTAAAATTAGACTCAGACTGGTGGGCCTCTCTCCTTGCATCTTTATTCACAATAGTAGATAGAACTGGCATAATCCCTTCAGCATGGTTGAATGCAATAGTGGTCCCACTATAAAAGTCAATCACACTAATCCTGCCAATTATAGGCCGATCAGCCTATTATCGACTATAGGCAAATTATATACTAAACATCTGTTGGTCAAGCTTAATCTTTGGATGACACAGAAAAAAATTCTGAACAGCTGGGTTTTTGCAAAGGAAAGACCACTTTAGATCACTGCATTACCTTATCCCACTTAGTTGACAAGCACACTGTGCGGAACAATCAGAAATTATTTGTAGCTTTCTTGGATTTGAAAGGTGCATTTGATTCAGTTGACATGGACCTCCTTTGGATTATAGGTTATTTAGATAGGGGATTTGTTTCATTTTCATATTATGATAATCTCAAAACACCAAATTTTTGTAATTAACAAAAAATATGCACAAGTCTAGCTATTATAACCAAGTTTCTGGTTCACTTTTGATTAGTTAACATCCACTTCTTACTGTGAATGCATGCATGTTCAGCATGTCGTGATGTTTTCCATCTATTCCACCAGAAATACACTGGTCTTACCATATCTATCTATAACATCTAGACTATCTAGACTTCAACAGTTACCCACTCTACATACATGTGAAATCTTAAGTAGGCTTGGTCCAGATTCACTACTGTGGAAACTTGATGATATTTTAAACTGAATCATGTCTCAGATGGCCTTGTATAATTTAGCAGATGAGTTTGTAGAATAATCTTGTGTTTTCCTTAAACATCTGCATTTCAAGGCTTGCTCAGTTTTTTTTGTTTCACTTTCACAATGTATCAAAGTCACTAAGAGACAACGAACAAACCACAATTATACTTTTAAATTAAGGAAAAAGAAAAAGCACTAAAATTCTAACAACTATTTGCTTACATTGCATCAATTCTTTAGGCATTTTAATACACACTAATTGCCAAACAGAGTCTAATCTGACAAAATGTGCATGGAAGAGGAATGATACTCCTCAGTTTCTCTTAGTAATTTGATTGGGTAAAGCAGACATTATGTCTCATTTCTGTTTCCGGTATGTGATCTATAATTTAAACTGTTTATTGTAATTTTATTTTTATTTATTTTATGTTATTTATAGTGTACTTTACTCACTAGGATTCCAGGAGGATTACACAGTGTAAGTCGATACAGTCAACATGATGGAACATCCAATAAGCAGTGTAATAAGGTTAGGATTGCAGGAATCTGAAACCAAGCAGAAATCTGAAGCAAAATTGAAACAAAGCACAATTATTAAAATGACATGTTATACAATGCAGAGATAGCATAGTAGGATAATACATATGTATAGCAACTGGATTAGGGATTTCAGTGATTCTGGGGAGGGGAAAGTATAGCGGTGGGACCAGGCAGTACTATAAAGGAAGTGGATTGAGAAACAGGTTGGCTCGATCCTCTTCCAGCCCAAGGGTTGCTAACAATGGGGCTAAGACTAATGGCTCCCCTCTGATATCGGTGCTGTGTAATGCCAGATCCATAAATAATACAACATGGTCCTTTGGGACTTTCTGCAGGAGCAGGAAGTGGACCTGGCATGCATGACCGACACCTGGGTTCAAAAAGGGGAGACAGTTGCTATCTCCCAATTAGCTCCTCCCAGGTTTGCAGTCCTTCACCAATCACAGACTAGGGGGTGGGGATAGTGACTCTATTAATTCAGGAGGCTTACTCCTTCAAGGCACTCGCACTGCCAAGGATAACTGGCATAAAGTGCACCGGCCTGGTGTGGGAGGCCAGGAAAAGTTTGGTTATCTGGCAAATGTATCGACCGCCCAATGCACCAGCCAATATCCTGCTGTCCCTGTTGGAGGCTGTGTCCACCTGGACATTGGAACACCCTAGGATGATAGTCTCAGGTGACTTCAACATCCAAGCTGACGATGCGGCCTCCACACAGGCAGTGGACCTAGTGTCGTCCATGGTGGTGCTGGGACTCTCCCAATATGTAATGGCTCCCACTCATCAGGCAGGGCACACACTGGATTTGATCTTCATGGCTGGAGTTATGGTGGACCAAATCACTGCTACAACAGTGCCATGGTTGGACCACTTTGCCTTGAAGGCCCATGCGAATGTCCCACCCCAACCTTGTTTGGGTAGCGAGCATATTTTATCTTGCCCACAGAGTCAAATAGACCTGATATGGCTTCAGGTGGCCCTGTGGGATCCTATGCCCCCTGGCAATTCATTGGATGAGCTGGTGGAGGACTGGCATAGCTGAATCTCCACAGCCATTGATGAGATCGCCCCCCCGATGCCCTCTGCACCCCTGTAGGAGGCTGGCTCCATGGTTTACCCCAGAGCTGCAGCTGATGAAGCAGAGGCTAGGATGGCTAGAAAGACAGTGGCAGCATGCTTGCGATGAAGCAACAAGAACGTCCTATAGGTCCTTGACTACTCTGCCTCAGAACAGACCAAACATTTGGGAACTGGATATTGGCTGTGAGGCTTTTGCAAGTTACTTCACAAATAAAGTCCTGTCGCTCTGCCATGACCTTCCCATCACAGTTGAGACAATGAGTGAACTCGAGGCTCCATGCACATCTTCTAGTCTGGTTATGGATTGGTTCAATCAGCTCAGCCTAGAGGAAGTTGACAGAATACTCATTACTATATGGCCTACCACCTGCTGCCTTAACCTGTGCCCATCACAGCTGATCAGAGCCAGCAGTGATAGGTTGTGGGGCCCCTAAGGGAGATAGTTAACAAGTCTCCTTTTGAAGGAACATTTCCAAGGGCTCTTAAGGAAGCAGTGGTCTGCCTTCTCTTAAAAAAAAAAAAAAACATCCTTGGACCCGGCAAAATTGGCTAACTACCAGCCGGTTTCCAACTTGCCCTATTTGGGCAAGTTAATTGAGAGGGCAGTGGCAGCTCAGTTACAGAGTTTTCTGGACACCACTTCCATATTAGATCTCTTCCAGTCCAGCTTTTGTCTGGAGCATGGCACAGAGACAGTACTGGTCACCCTCACAGATGATCTCTGAAGACATCTGGATCGAGGTGGGATGGTGGTGCTGTTGTTGTTGGACCTGTCGGCAGCATTTGACATGGTCAACCATCAGTTACTGGTCCACTACCTTGCTGACGCTGGAGTCCAGGGGCTTGCCTTACAATGGCTTGCCTCTTTCCTCCAGGGCCGGGGACAAAGTGTGGCACTTGGGGAAGAATTATCCCAAAGGTACCCGCTGACTTCTGGAGTGCCTCAGGGGGCGGTTCTCACCCTGATGTTATTTAACATCTACATGTGCCCCCTTGCCCAGATTGCTCGGAGCCACAGACTGGGTTGTCACCAGTACATTGATGACACCCAGCTGTATCTGTTGTTAGGTGGCTGATCAGACTCTGGGCCAGAAGAGCTGGACCTGGCATTACAAGCTATGGCTGGATGGCTTAGGCTGAGTCGGCTGAAACTGAATCCAACAAAGACGGAGGTTCTGTGCCTAAGTTGTAGCGGTCTGGGGTTATGGATCTCACTGCTGACCTTCGATTGGGTGCCTTTGGTGCCAGCACTGGAGGTTAGGAGCTTGGGAGTGCTCTTGGATGCTTCCTTAATGATGGAGGCCCAGGTAGCAGCCACTGCCAAGTCAGCCTTTTACCATCTTTGACTGATTAGGCAGTTGGTTCCCTTCCTTGGACGTAACAACTTGGCAACAGTAATCCTCACAATGGTCACCTTGAGATTATACTACTGTAATGCTGTCTACATAGGGCTGCCATTGTCCCAAATTCAAAAGCTGCAGCTGGTGCAGTATCCAGCAGCCAGGATGTTGTTGGGTCTCTCTCCACAAGAACACATCCAGCCTGTGCTGAAGGCATTGCACTGGCTGCCTATGGCATACCAAATTCACTTCAAGGTCCTCGTACTTACCTATAAAGCCCTATATGATATGGTCAGGGCCAGCATACCTGAGGGACTGCCTTTCCCCACATGTTCCCCAGAGAGCACTGTCTTCAGGGACCCAAAACCTAGTGTTCCCTGGCCCTAAAGAGGCCATGCTGGCCACTACCAGGGCTAGAGCCTTTTCTGTGGCAGTGTTGCACTGGTGGAACGAGCTCCATGAGGACACCAGGACCCTGCAGAGTTTACTTCAGTTCCGTAGGGCCTGCAAGATGGAGCTGTTCCACCAGGCATTCGACCACACTTAACATCTGGATAACTTGAAGCCTCTCTGGGATTGTCTGTATCACCTAAGTCTGTACTGACTCTTGTTAAGAACATATGGGATTATGACTGCCGTTGCATAAGAAATATATATGTATTGCACTTTAGATTTTATGTGTTTTAAACTGTTTTAACACTTTTATATAAGTTGTCCTGAGCCTGCTTTGGTGGGGAGAGCGGGGTATAAATCCAGTAAACAAACAAACAAATAAATATACATTGAACACAGTAGGCCCTGCTCAGGTGAGTAAACCTGTGGTAGGAGAGTGGGGGAGGGGCAGTCTCACAGATATGAGGAATGAAGGCCATGAAGTGCATTGTATGTGATAGCCAATACCTTAAATTGAGCCCAGAAACTGATGGGCAGCCAATGGAGTGACTGTAGTATGGGAGTAAGGGCCACATCTGCCTGGCTCCTGATAAGAAGCAAGCTGCAGCATTCTGCACCAACTGGAGTCTCTAAGTTAGCTTTGAGGGGAGACTTATGTAGAATGCATTATAGTAGTCTAGTCCTGATATTACCATGGTGTGGATCTAGATGGATAGATCAGCTGAGTCAAGCTGGGGGGCCATCTTCCAGGCTACACAAAGCTGGAAGACAGTGGGGTCTTTGCAGCTGAATTAACTGCTGGTTCTGGTATAACCTCTAGGCTGTTAACCAAGTCAGCAAGTGTCAAGGTGAACCCTATTAAAGGTGTGAAGAATTTTATTTATTTATTTGATTTATATACTGCTGTCCCCACAGATGGGTCTTTCAAGATCTCCAGCATTACCTCTTTCTTGTTGGGATTTAGTTTCAATTTGTTCATTCACTGTCAGCCATTTAACCACAGTGGACAGGCAGTTTTTCAGGACATATACCACATCACCATGAGTTTGGATAAGGATATATAGAGCTGCATGTCAGCATATGGATGACAGCCAACCCCACAACTACAAGTGATCTGTCATAAGGGTTTTACAAGGAGGCTGAATAGCATGGGGAATAGTATTACACCCTGTAGAACTTCACAGGATAGGTCCCATACTGATGACAACTGATCTCTAATGGCAACCATTTGAGTCTGAAGACTGATCTGAACCACTCCAAAGCATATTGTCTGATAACTACTTCTGCCTTCAAACATCTTCATAAAATGGTATGGTCCCCTGTATCAAAGGCTGTGGACAAATCCAGTAGAAGCAACAGAGAGTCATGGCCTTAGTCTACATTCAGATGAAGGTAATCAACTACAGCCATAAGGGCCATCTCTGTCCCACAGCGTGGCTTAAGCCAGATTGAAAAGGGTCCAGAGCAGATGAATTATCCAAAAAGACTGGGAATTGGTCTACTATTGCTCTTTCAATCACTATGCTAAGAAAGGACAGGTTAGAAACTGGTTGATAATTGGCCACATCATTTTTCTATAGAGATGGTTTTTTAGTTAGTGGATGGATAACTGCCTCTTCAAGTGGTTGAGGGAAGATGCCGAGTTAGTGATTAACTGATGTGGCCCTTACATGATTTTAGCAGCCAGGATTGGCAAGGATCCAGGGCACAGGTAGTGGTCTTCACTGACCCCAGGGCCCTGTCAACATCCATAATCGAAACTGGGTCAAAATGGTCCATAAACAGACCAGATGATGTATCAGACATTTCAATAGGATGAATAATTTATCCTAAATGTATTATTTCTTCTAAAAATATGGAAATTATATTAGAGCAAGTAGATAAATGGGTACCTGCCTGTAGGTGGCAGGGGGCACCCTCCCTCCTTGGGGTGTGCAGCAGGAAAGCATCGGTGATCTGGCGGGGATGGTGACAGCAGCAGAGGCGGCATGGAGGCAGCGCTGGGCAGCCGAGCCCAGAAGGAGGGCGGAGTCGCTGAACGACGAGCGGCGCGTTGGCGCAGTGCGGCAGAGCCAAAGGGACACAGCCGGAAACTGCAGCCGACACGAGGCTGTACACTGAAGACGAGGCCTTCGGGAAGAAAACTGCTGAGCCGGAGAGAACCTGCCCCAGAACATCATGGATGGAGTGCTGACGTCTGAGGCCCACCGGAATAAGGACAAAAGAACTAGAAGACCCTGCTGCCTGGGTACTGGTAGGATACCATCCTCCTATGAATTGTGGCCCTAGATTAGGAATCATAATCCTGTGTAAACCGCTCAGAGACCCCTTGGGGTCAGAGCGATATAGAAATCGAAAGTTAAATAAATAAATAAATAAATAAATTTCAGCTTAAGAAAGTAAAAAAACAAGGCTACAGAGCCAGTTTGGTATAGTGGTTAAGTGTGTGGACTCTAATCTGGGTGAACTAGGTTTGATTCCCTACTCCTCCACTTGCATCTGCTGGATGACCTTGGGCAAGCCATAGTACTGTCAGAACTGTTCTTGAAAAAGCAGTTCTCAAAAGAGCTCTCTCAGCCCCACCTACTTCACAGGGTGTCTGCTGTAGGGAGGGGAAGGGAAAGGAGTTTGTAAGCTGCTTTGAGAGGCCGAGTGAAGGGCGGGGTATAAATCCAATCTCCTCTTCTTCTCTTCTATTAATTAATCAGCCGAATGAACCAATTAAAACATTTTGATCTACTAAAATTGTGCAACCAGTAGTTTTTTATAATTAAATTATATTTTAATATAAGTACATACAGAATTGCAGATTTGTTTAATTAGTTGACTGCCCTAAAACAGTCAGAACAGATAAAAGGAAGTACTTCTTCACCCAAAGAGTGATTAATACATGGAATTCACTGCCACAGAAGGTGATGGCAGCTACAAGCATGGACGGCTTCAAGAGACAATTAGATAAACATATGGAGCAGAGATCCATCAGTGGCTATTAGCCACAAGGTATAAATAGGAACTCTGGGGCAAGTGATGCACTGTATTCTTGGTGCTTAGGGGGCAAAAGTGGGAGAGCTTCTAGTGTCCTGGTCCCACTGATGGACCTCCTGGTATTTTTGGCCACTGTGTGACAGAATGTTGGACTGGATGGGCCATTGGCCTGATCCAACACTGGCTTCTCTTATGTTTTTATGTTATTAAAAAGACATTTACTGTGTAACACATGTGGCTCAACAGCATTACATTTAGTGAAATGAGGAGTGATTTTCGTTGTGGTGTGCAGCCCAGTTATCACAGGACTAATAATAGGAAAATGATTTATCTGTGATGTCAGATGTTTTTTGGACTAGCATAGTAGAAGATTAAGCCTAGCTTCCACACTGCTATTGTAATGTAACAAACATTTAAAGGTCAAGCTCTATATCAGGTGGTGAATATTACACTGGGCTGATCCACCAAGCAATGCCTAGATAGGATCAGTAACCACTGGCCAGTGAGAAGAACCCAAAGGATTAGTTAAACTCATATATGGCCAGGCTTTTAAATGTGGGATGAAGTTGTGCAATTTCCATGCCTATAAACTGGTCAAGAGATGCGTTTTGAAGGATTAGAAGATAAAAGTTAATTGTTGTTGTGGTTAAGATGCTGAACTGCAGACTGGAAGGTCAGTAGTTCAGCATTTCAAGACCTGAGTGCTGCATGATGGAATGGGCTCCTGTCTCTGGTCCCAGCTCCGCCAACCTAGCAGTTCGAAAGCAAGAAATTGCAAGTAGATAAATAGGTACCACTTCAGTGGGAATGTAACAGCATTCCATGTGCCTCGGCTTATAGTCATGCTGGCCACATGATCATGGAAACATCTTTGGACAGCACTGGCTCTTCAGCTTGGAAAAGGAGATGCGCACTGCGCCCTAGAGTCAGATTCGACTGGCTTTCGAGCAAGGGAAACCTTTACCTTTATCTAATTCTCTTTTGTAATTATTTCTCAGTGGGTGAGTTAAGAATGTTATAACATTCACTGAATTAATTTAAATTTCTGGGTGAAAAACAGAGAGAAATCCAGACAATGCTACTATTAAGATTCAATCAGTTATTAAGTACAAAACACTAAGACAAAGCATCAAGATTGAAAAGAATGCCCATAGCACATTATATCATCCACAATTATCTGAGGAAGATGAGTTACTTAGTGGCTAGCAGTTCCCTTGTTGTGGCAAACACAATCAAGACTTTGAAAGCACCTCAAGCCCCTTGATGGTTTTCATTAGCTTCTCCTCTGGGTGTTGTCAGAGTCTCAAGGGTCAAATATAAAGAAACATATCCCAAATGATGTTTGATGAAAAAGGCAAGAATAAATTATGATAGTCTCCAGAATAAAAATCTCTTGTGGTAACACCTTTATCTTCCACGTTGCTACGCATCAGCAGTTCTCCAAGAAGTTTTATAAATGTTCTTTATTTCCCTTCTCAAACTATTCATATGACAGAGACATTAAAAAAGACTTTGGCTAGTCTTTGAACCACAATATTTTTCTTGCTACCATATAGTTTTCCATTCTCCCTCTCTCTCTCACACACACACTTATGCTTTGACAACTGGAACTTTTCTGTTTCTCAGTTCTGACTGGTGGTGTGTGCACACACAAAAAAGGTCTTTTTTGGGGTTGAGTATACCAAACCCAAAAAATATTGGTACATACCGATATTCCCGAATTCCAATATTGGTATTCTATTGGGATTCGAGAAGTGATCGGCATTGCTGAAAATATTCAGCTGGGAGTCATGCTTCCATCATCCATTAGGATGAATCTACAAACTTTTACTCCCATATGATATAGAAACTGAACGAGTTATGTTGAAATGGACTCAAAATTTAGGGTGAGAAATAACATTTCAACAAAGCATTAAGAGAAAACTGGTATAAGATGTTCTTTTAATGGTATATAACTCTTAAAGATTGAAAGATTGCTGGGAAAGATTGAAGGTCAAAGAAGAAGGGGATGGCAAAGGTGGTTAGACAGTGTCATCGATGCAACGAACATGAAATTGAGCAAACTTCAGTGGACAGCGGAAGACAGGAGGGCCTGGCGTAATTTGGTCCATGGGGTCGCGAAGAGTCGGACTCGACTGTGCGACTGAACAACAACAACAAACTCTTTAAGATATTTAAAAGAAGAAGAAGAGATTGGATTTATACCCCGCCCTTCACTTGGAGTCTCAGAGTGGCTTACAAACTCCTTTCCCTTCCCCTCCCCACAACAGTCACCCTGTGAGGTAGGTGGGGCTGAGAGAACTCTAACAGAAACTGCTCTTTCAAGAATAGCTGTGCCAGAGCTTGTGACTGACCCAAGGTCACATCAGCAGGTGCAAGTGGAGGAGTGGGGAATCAAACCCCGTTCTCCCAGATTAGAGTCCACACACTTAACCACTACACCAAACTGGCAATATGGACAACAACTATATTTGGATCTGCTGGAAATGTAAAGAGGCAGATGGCACCTTTTACCAGATGTGGTGGACCTGTAAAAAAACAAGAACATTTTGGAAAGATATACATGTGGAGATTCAGGAGATTTTAAAAATTGACTTTGAAATGAAGCCAGAGACTATGTTATTGGGAATTCTGCCAGACAATATTGAAAGAACGCTTCATGAATTGTTTAGATAACATGTTGACTATGGCCAGAATAATATGGGCAGCCAAATGGAAAGCTGAGGAATGCCCAAACAACAAAAACTGGAGAGATAAAATGGCAGAATATGTGATTATGGCCAAACGACATAAATAAAAGATTGTTCAGAGAATTGGAAAAAAAATGGGGAAATTATTATGCTTATTATAAGTAAAGATGAAAACTTAGTGACTAGTATTTTTAATTTGCTTTTTTAAAATTTGCTTTTTTATTTTCCCATCAGTATAATGATAGCTTAGGCAATAATTTCATTGCACTAATATAGTTAAGATTGTTATAGATAATACTACAATGATACAAATACGTGTTTTCTGAAATACTGCTATATTCAAGACCATAAAAATAGTTTTTAATATATATATGAACCTACTTTATTCTTATCCTTTTTATTCTTAGACATGCTCTTAAATTGTACTCTTCGATTACAGTCTGATTATGACAAACATAATGGTATTAAGATGTAATGGAACATATAATAAGCAATGTCTAACAGTTAATATTAATAGTAACTAATGGTAATATAGGCTAGGCTTTAATAATAAATGTATACAAGTATATAAAAATCTTCCTAATACTATGTATTTTAAATGTCTGTGTTAAATGCTCTATATTTACTCTGATGTTGCTCATTCTTGTTATGAATAAGTTACAGATTATTGTAATAGCTATATTTCCCCTTTCCCCATTTTTTCTGTATCCCTGTTTTTATTTAAAATAATAATAATAATAATAAAAAGCTATTAAAATCTGTTTAATTTTCTGACACTTTTTATTGAGTTCCCAAACTTCTAAAAATTACAATATACACAAACATGCATTGATTTCTGGTATTTATTGTAACTAATGCCCATTATTCCAGACTGAATAGACCACAGATCCAGGTGGGCAGCCATGTTGGTCTGAATCAATAGAACGGAATCCAGTGGCACCTTTAAAACCAACAAAGTTTTATTCAAGGTATGAAATTTCATGTGCATGCACACTTCCTCAGATACTTGAATAAAACTTCGTTGGTTTTAAAGGTGCCACTGGAATTTAACTTTGAATAGCCCACAGATCAACTTAATAAGGTGAGGATAATTAAACAAAAGCACACACAAACATGCACAAAACACCAGACAACTGTGGTCTTGAAAATGAGTAAAATGTATGTTAAATAGTTGCTAGTTCATTGAGAAATATGTACCAAGCCATTGATGAACTAGCAAATGGAAGCAAATTACATTTTGAGTTTTTTCCTTGTCCCTGTCTTATCTGAATGTTTCTTTTTTTTTTTTCTGGAGTTTCAAGAAAAGAGCTATTGATGTCTTTGGCTAGGCAGATGAAAGCTGGAAGTATGGATGGGAAAAGGCTGAGGAATGTTTGCACCTAACAGATCATGGCTGAAAATATACATGAAAGGAAATAGTGAAAATTAGAAAAATGAGAGGGGGAGATGGAATCTTAATAGAACTGTTTTGTCCTCATTAATAACAGGTAAGAAGGAAGATTTGTTTTGGACTATACCACTTCAAGCTGCAGGTGCAAACTCACATTGTTGGAAATGTTCAATATTAATGTCCAGTAAGATTGTTCTTTCAAACAAATGCATTCTTGGAACACAGAAAATCAGCATAATGTACAGAAATCTAGACTAGAAGCCTTGCTCCTGGCATCCCTGTTTTCTCTGTTTAGGGAATTTTATTTAATAACGAATGAACCTCCACCTGCAAATTGAAGCTGTTTATAGCCTAGTTGGGTGAACAGAGGGAGCTTCAGATTGGGAGCCTGAACTTTTGAGGTGGGAGCAAGGAGAAAACAAAAAATAGATGGGAAACCCATGTCTTCTAATGGCTGTAATCCAAAGTGGTAGTTAGGACACGGCCTAAAATAAGAATATTCCATTTTAATCACAGACATTCATACTACATAAAAATGGGTATATGGGCATTTCCTAAGTTTCAAAAGCAGGCTGTCCTATAACATAGGGGTGAAGTTTGAAAAGCACAGTGCCTGAGCACTGGCATGCATAACTTGTTTCATTATTCTTTGAATCCTGCCCATTATAATTCTCCATTTTCAAGCCATCACTCTTTGCTTTTGTTGTTTTATTTTTCAGAGCAACACAGATCCCATTTGTTTCTTTTAAAACAGTATTCATTTTTCTCAGTCATTTAGGTTCCCAGCTGTTGTTTCCAACTGATGTCCTCTTCTAATCAGCATGGAAAGCTGAAACATCATCATGTTCTTTAAAAAGAATTAGCAGTGAAGGAGTTGCTTTTAAGACAATTTTAAACAAATGCAATATAGCAAGCAAGTTGCAGCAAACTTGCAGTGAGTCACATACAACCATTCATTACAAAATATTGAATTAAATGGGAAATGATTCAATGAAATTATTATTCAGAGTAGGCAATTACTGAGTGAAGATATTATCCACTGCAGACAATTACTCAGTAAAAATATTACTGAGAGTGGGCAAATATTCAATCAAACATTTGACAAGGACAGCAATTATTCAATAAACATTCATAATTGTACCCAATGGAGTACACTTGTCATAAACAGTGCAAATAATTAGCAGACTCAAAGGATATTGCAATGGCTGTCCAGGTTTCATTCAGACAATTTATGCAGCAACTAAATGCCATGGGACATTCCAAAGTTATCATGTTAGAGGTGTTTTTTTAAAAGTTCTATAAAGTAAAAAAAAAATCATCTTTCTTCATCTTTCTTGTGAATAAAAAAGATATCTGGGTAGACAGGATGATGTAACCAAAAACAGGTAGACTGCTTGGAAGCAAAAGTATTGTACTTCCCTGCATCTATGCACTAGACTTGTACATTTCTTTTTATTATTAATTGCAATAATTATGAAACTGAGGTGTTTTATAATTATTGTAATTAGTATGAAAATGAAATGAATTCCCCATCTAAACAGCCTATAATGTAAAAAAAAAATCTTTTGTTTTCTTAGGTAGCTTCTATTATTGTAATTGTAATCTATCTGTGTATGTCTCTCTGCTGTATTTATTTATTTATTATTTTCAATTTATATCCCGCCTTGCCGGGAACCGGCTCACGGCGGCGAGAATGGGCTAAAGGCCTTGATAACATAGACTTAGACACTAAGCTTAGTTTCTTAGAGAGAGAAGAGAAAGAGCTGCTGGACTTTCTTGATAGGATTGCATGGGGGAGGAGTTCCAATTCTGAAGGACATGTGTTGGGAATTTTTATCACATACAAACTGTCTTATTCCCAAGTGTGATTAACTTTCTTCCATGAAGCAGCATCATTAATTATGCCCTATTTGTGGTTCACAAACCAAGGTTTGTGATGGGTCTGCCCACATAAATTTCCACAAACTTTTAAAGCAGTTAGTGGTGGTGGTTCATGGATAAAACAGAAAGCAGAGGTTTCTGTTCACCATGAAAGCTGCAAAAATAGCTGCTCCCTGCAATTCAGCTGTTTTAGGCTTCCTGCAAACCCCATTTAAAGGCACTGTGGTCTCTTTCAACAGGGTTTGCAGGGCCATGAACCAGTTCAATTTGCGAACAAACCTCCCAGTTTGGTTTATGGTTTGGTTTGTAGTTTGACCACAAACCAAATCTTCCCAGTTCATGCCCATCTCTATTCTTAAATGTAGTTTCTGTTCTGTGTTTTGTTCTCTGAATCTTTCTGAAGCAATTTACTGTTCTTATTTGGGGCTTGGCCCCCTCCCAATTTTTCAGTGCTTTAAATATTTCTTTATTTGTGGATTGCTTCTTTCTATTTCTTAATTCCTGGCTTTTTGGAGCACAAATTGTATTTAAACCATCTTAGTCAGGTGCTTTATGGGTTAGTCCTTTTCTTTAATTGTGTGAATTGCCGTGTACTGTGTGTTTCTTCAGTATGTCCTTGTCCTCTATTTACACAAAACCCTTTTGTTGTTGTTCTTTGGAAATTACAATTAATTTGGGATTTATTGAAATCCTTGATAAAATGTTATTGTTGTCTGCCTTGTGTAATCAGTGTTCTATGAACATTCCAAGCATAGCCCAAGTTCAGCACTTAAAATAAACTTTAAAAAATAAAGCAGACACCATTTAGTAATAAAAATATACACATTTCTCCTCCTCCTCCTGCTACCTGCTTGCCCAGATGCCTTCCTTTTCTTGTGCTAGCAAATGCTCTTACCTTGAACATCTGCCTGTCCTTGTGCTACTGTTCCTCAAGCTCAGTGGCAATACAGCTGTCTGTGTTACTGTTCCAAATCTTTACTATCATTTCTCCCATAGATTTTAATGTTAGATATGGGTGCCTTTCAATTTGGATGGAAAACTCTGAAGGTATGGACATGATGTGAGGGAGCTCTTCCACTGAAACCAATGGGAAATAATAACAAAATAGAATTATGAAAATGAAACAATAACAAAACAAAAACATATGAATCAACCCAATAATGAAACAGTCCCTTGTGGAATTAAGAAAGAAAATGAAACAACCAAATGAACAAAAATTTCCCATGCAATAGTCTAGTATGTTTGTGTGCTAAGGATACATCAATCTTCAATTCTGACATATTTATTTCCTTTGCTATATTCCCTCCCACAGTTAAATCCCAACAGAGTCATATAAACTAAGCTTGTTATTCTTTTAATCTGTTGAAAACATCATCACTATTCTGTATGCTAATTTACTGCCCACCCTCTATCTATATGTATGGACTGTTATTTCTATTTCCATTTCATTGTATCTGAAGAAGTTTGAATGCACACAAAAGCTCATACCTTGGATAAAACTTTGTTGGTCTTAAAGGTACCATTGATTTCAATCTTTGTTTTTATGAAGGCAAAAGCAGTCTTGCTGGACCAGATGAAGAATCTGCTTAGCTTTGAATTCTGTCCCCACTAATAGGGAGGAAGATGCCATAGGAAGCTCTCACAACCACCACTGTATCCTTCATTCCCCCCCCCCATGTCCAGCAATCAGCAGTACACGGCCTTAGATCATGGAGGTTCTCTTCCCCTCAGTGGCCCCGGTCACACGGGCCAGATAACACGGGGGGGGGGAAGGCATGGTTATTTGTGGTGCTGCAATCTAATCTGTCTTTACCTGATCTGATGCCGCAGTGGTGGACCGGGGTTGTTTCTGGAGGTTTGTGTTCCCGGGGCGCTTCAAGGCGGCAAGAGGAATGTGCTGGAGCGATCAGACAGAGGACGTCCACCTGTGGCCCGTCACAAGCATTTGATAGTGGACTTTTCAAGGTACTTTTTTACTCTGGATCTTTGGCGGGATGAGATGGATTGGCTACGGGTGCACGATGCTTGCCAGATGTGTCCATGTGATCATGCCCATACAACCTGCCTGGCATTCATCCCTCTTGTGTGGCTAATTGTGCATGTGATCGGGCCCAGTGATACCTTAATAGGTAAAACTACCTTTTTGCATGGTTTTATATACACATACACATTACAGGCAACAGCCCATACAAAACCAATAAAATAAAATTGATAGAGTTAAAAAGGCTTAAAAGGGGAGTGGGAACAGAAAGAGGAAAAGAGAGAGCTATTTGTTTCAAACCTCCATTTGGAATCAGAAAAAAAATCCAAAGCCACAAGCCCTCTTGAGGCTGAACCCTCTGTCTACCTGAGAGTTACCTTCCACAGTGCCCCTTTCATGGGCAGGGTGCACAAAGAAAGAACCCCAAGCAGCTTTCTATCATCTCTGAGCCACCTACCACTAAAGCAAAATGTAACTCACAGGAGGACAGCTGCAATAACAACATGAGCGGGGGTGACAAACACAGAGATGATATCTCTAAGCAGCTCTACCTGTGTGCTCAATGTTCCCTACGCCAGCAGGAAAGAGAGGGAGCATCTAAGATCAGTTTCAAGGATAAGAAAAGGGCAATGAGAGGCTTTTTGAGTTCCTGAGGCAGAGCAGTCTCAGGAGGACGAATGGTGCCCTGCAGACAGTCAGGATATCATTGCAACAAATGAATCCCAAACCAGCCTTACTGCACCTCTTCCTGAGCTTGGTGATTTAGTTTCCATAATTACTTCAGATTTGCATCACAACCACAGGCATGCTTCCCATTATCCAATGTATAAAAATTGGTCAGGGTTTTTATTTTTTACTGGTCTGATACCTGTGCTTTGCTATGGTATTTCAGTTCTGTAAATCCAGTTATAATACTGATGATGTGAAGTTTGAAATGTAATATTTGTTGTAGGAATTCTAATGGAGAAGATTGTAGTGTAAAGGATGAAGTGAGACATACATACTGTTTTTTCCCCGTCTACCGAAGGACCTCTCTGTAGACCACAGTGGTAGTTTTGCCCTCAGGTGCTAGGATCACCAGGCTGCTTGGTGAGCTCACTCTGGAGCAGGGTCCTAGAAAGGTCCTTTACTATATCCCCATGAACATTCATAAACTCAATTGCCATGCTGGCTGTTATGAGAAATGTCTATTCAGAAGTCTTGAACTGCTGATTTCTGTAACTATCCTCAACTGTCTGCAGTCTCTTTTAACTGTGTTTTTACCTCAGAACATTGAGATTCACAGCTGAGCAATCAGAGGGAGGTGGGTGCAAGCAGGCAGGTTTTACCTCAGAATTCTGAGCTGCACAGTTGACCAATGGGGGGGGGCAAGGAGGCAGCAGGCTGCCAGGTACATGGAAAACAATTTGGGGGACATGTTTGCTGATGAGATGCTGCTTGGGCAGCCTCCCTGATAGCTTTCAATGCTCTGCCCCTGCTCCTGCACCTGACAGACAACCCCCTGTCAGATGGAGAAGGGGTGGGTAGGAGTGTGCCTAAAGCCACTGGGGAGGTTGGCCCAGCAGCATTGCTAAGGTGTTTCTGCTCAGGCAGCCTCCCTGATGGATTAAAGTACCCTTGGCCCTGCTCCTACACCTGACAGACACCCACCTATCCAGGGGTCTTTTTGTAGAAAAACAGCTGCAGGAGCTCATTAGCATATGGTATGCTAATGAGCTATTAGGCTATTAGCATATGCCACGCCCCCTCACATCACCGGAAGTTATGTCAGAAGGGGAAGCAAAAGGGGGGAGGCATCTTCAAAAGCCTCCCCTTCTATTCCCCCAGCTGGTCTGGGTGGGGGAGCTAAGAGAGAAGGGGTTTGAAGTTTAAACTCCTTCTCATGAGAGTTGGGCCACAGAAGGAGGAAAGAGGGAAGGAAAGAGAGAGAGTAGAGAGAAGGAAAGAAGGAAGGAAAGAGGGAAAGAAAGAGAAGGAAAGGGGAGGGAAAGAAAAAGAGGGAAGAAGGAGGGAAACAGGGAAAGAAGGAAAAAGAGAAGAGAAGAAGGTGGGAAAGCAAGAAAGAAAGAAAGAAAGAAAGAAAGAAAGAAAGAGAGAGAGAGAGAGAGAGAGAGAGAAGAGAGAAGGAGGAAAAAGGAAAAAGAGAGAAGGAAAGGAGGGAATGAAAGAAATTCTGCGGCAATTTGAACCCATTATATCCTATGGGCCATTGAAGTCAATGGTGAAAACATAGGGTATATTCTGGGGGCTGGAGGGGAGGGGGTTTGAGGGAGAGGCTCCAAACTCACAGGGTAGCTGATGGAGCCTCTCCCCAAGATACCCACCAAGTTTCAAGAACATTGGACCAGGGGGTCCAATTCTATGGGCCCCCAAACAGATTGCCCCTATTCCCTCCATTGTTCTCTATGGTGGGAAATATATACTCCGGTGCGCTCCCCCCCGAAAAGACCCCTGCACCTATCTAGTATTGGAGGGAGTATGTTTAAAGACATCGGTGAGGCTAGGCCAGCAGCAGCACTGAGGCAGTCCTGCTGAGCAAACCTCCCTGATGGCTGTAAGCATCCCGCCTCCTCTCCTACACCTGACAGCAGCTGCCTGTCCAGTGTAGAAGGGAGAAGGAGCTATGTATTGCAAGCCATTGTGGAGGCTGGGCTGGCAGGATCACTAAGGCATTACTGCTGGGGTGGGCTCCTTGATGGCTTTAAGCACCCTGCACCCACTGTTGCCCCTGACAGACAATCAACTGTCAGATGTAGGAGATGGAGGGAGCATGTTTGAAGCCTATGGGGAGGCTGGTTCAGCAGCACTGCTGCACCTCACAGGTGGTTGTTGGTCATTCCTGATTTCCTCAACCATCCTTATCTCTCTGCAGTCTCCTGTAATTTTTTTTTTAACCTCAGAACACTGAGCTCTGTAGCTGACCAATCAGAGGGTGGGGGGTGCAAGGGGGCAGCAGCCTGGCATCCATATAGGAAGCAATGGGGGGAGCACATTTTACCCCTTTTGATCCCCTTAGGGGTCAAATTTCTAAAAATCCCTTATTAGTAAGCATCTACGTCATGGTAGGAGTGCCCTCTCCAAATTTCGTGACAATCTTTCTAGATTCTGCTTCAGGGACCCCAGTCTGTCTTGCACAGCATCTGGCTTCCCTATCAGCAGCCAAGGCCAGCCAGCAGGATGTTAGGGGTGACTTATCCTCACTGAGTGACCCCATGCCAGGGGTTTGGCCTGAGCATTGATTTTACGGTGAGGGGACTTTCTTTTATGGCGTAGTTATGGAGATTAGTTTTGTCTTAATTTTTTTTGCCTGAGGGCATTTTCTCCTTTAAAAAAAAAAAAAAAAAAAGCCATTGATTTAACTGTTGTGTGCTGGACCCAGACATGTACCTTCCTCCTCTCAAAGGAAAGGAAAGAAAATATTACATCCAGATTTCTTGTAGGGAAAAAACAGCTGTGCAGTAGACATTTTCCTGGACCATAATGCATCACCCCTCTAGTTGTTCTACACACACACCAGCCATCACAGCAATCACATGAAAAGTGCAGGAAGAAAACTTTCTTTTGTATTGAAAATGATGGCAGACTTTTTCTTTTCAGTTTCTTTTTCAGAATAATTTTTTTCAGCATATGATAAAATGAATGCCACCTAGTGGCCATCAGTAGGTGCAACAGAAATATACAGAGCATGATCTAAGCAGCAGGGAATCATGGGAAGGCATGGAGAATGTATTTTAAATTAGATTAATTAAGTGCAGATCTGTGGTCATTCCACATGGGACTGGTGAATATATGATTATAACAGCATATAGCTGGTTTTTCCCAAGGGTGTTCACGTGAAGGCAGCTACAACTTAGGGAGACTGTAACATCTAGTTCAGACATCATTCTATATCATCAGGGTTCCTGTTCTCCTCTTCCCCACAGTGTTTGTCTCTGGCTCAGGCATTCTCAGTCTCCATCCTTGTGCCCTTCTTCTGACAGAAGATGAGGTCTGAATCCTCATTTTCATCTTTATCAGTAAGTGGGTTGGCATGAAATTGGAAAGAGGTTTCCAGTATCATTATTCAAGCTTTGGTGCTGTGTGTTAGCAATTTGACATCAGTGAATGGTCCAATCACCCACAGATTGGCAAATCATACTTGTGCATAAAGCCAGCTTAGTCATTTTTCATACTTTTCAACAACGTGGTTGGGCAAAACAGATGGGAGAGTTGTGACCAGTTCCTCCCAGCATTAAAAAAAATGCCACTAGAAGCTTTGCAGGGGCCTGAATTTGACCAGGGTTTGGCAGGGACACAGAGAGGGTTTAACTCCCTTTCCCCACTGCAGTTGCACCAATCAAAACTAATACTTCACTCCCACCCCAACCCCAGTTCTCGTATTAGCCCTCAAGAAGAAAAAGGGCGCCCCATCTTTTGCCCATCTTCTTTATTGTATCTGTTTTTGCTTTGAGGGTGGACAGCAGCATGGGAGAGTCTGTTTCATTTGGCACAGGGTCACTGGGAAAAATTAAACTCCTCCTTTCTACCCTTTACCCTGCATGGCTGCAGTCTTAATAGCCCCCATTTGGGTTCTGTTTTTAAAATGATTATGAATCTCTCAGGATCCCTTCTAGAAATCTTTGGCTTGACATACATAAGCTAGTGTTTCACCTGCTGTCAGTTTGTCATATGGAGGGAGCATTCCAAAAAGTGATCCTCTGCCATGCTCTGAAGAAGCACTTTCATGGGAATGTGCTGGTTCCCTGGCAGCCCATCCTATGCATGTTTCCTTGAAAATAAGGGCATAATGACACCCAACATGTGCCAGGTTGTGGATCTGTGACTAAATTCACAGTCAGATGCATATTGGGGGAACTCACCTTAAAAAGTGCTCATTTGCTCAGTGCTGCAAGGGAGCCAGGGTGGTGGTGGGGGAAAAGGACCTTCCAGTTTTCCTCCCACTCTGCTTTCACCAGCAGAAAAGAGGGGGGTGTTTCCCACTCCTTTTCCTTGGTTCTACATGTCCTTCCTAAAGCACATGGAGCCAGATAAAAAGGCTAAAAAGCCCCCCTGCCTCCCTTTCTACTGGTAAAAGCAAAGTGGGAGGAAAACTGGGAATCTCTTCTTCCCCCCTCACAGATCTCTCTTGCAGGGCTCAGCAAACAAGTGCTTTTTACAGTGAGTTCCCCTGATGTATGCCTGGCTGTGAGTTCGGTCAGGCACCTGTGAGCCAGCACATGTCTGGCATATTGTGTTGCTTAGCCTGAACTCTCACTGTATTCACTGGGGTTTACTCCCAGTATATAGGAATAGGAGTGTAGATTGTGACTTCCATTTGTTTACAGATAGGTTTATGAAGCCAGAAAATCTGATCACCATCAGTAATACACCAGGGAGATTCCTTTACATTGAAATTTAAGATCTTCCTTTTCTGCTTCTTATGGACTTCACTGGGAATATGGCGATTGTACATCAGTTTGTACCTGTGGAAGTAGACCAAAGATACAGTTGTCTCTTTTTCAATGCAGTTTTTCTTTCACTTGTCACTTTGCTGGCATCACTAGAGTTATGACAACTGGTGGAAAAGAAAAAGAGGCCCAGTTTGCTGCATTAGATCAATGTTATATAAATGCTAATTAATCTCCTGACATTCATTTTTTAGAAAGCAAAATGACAGTGGTATGCTCAGCATTGGTACTTTAAGAATATATGCAGAAGCGATAGGAAGACGGAGTTTAGAATCTGATGTGCCTCATTTCTAAGTTTAGCAGCAAGTGAGTCACAAAAGAATATTTGCTGCAAAGGCAGCATGTGCGTTTGTGACTTTACAGCCAGAAGACAGATGCGCACACAAAGAATGCTTGGTGTATAAAAATGAGAGACATTATTTTTTGCCACTGACTTTTTAAAAAACTCCTCATTTTCTCAGGATTTCAGCATATTTGAATGTTTAATAAGGTAAGGAATCTTAATAAGTGAAAGGGTGGCAACAAGGGAATATTTCCATTGTTTATCAAAACTGTTCTATTGTAGAGCAACGCTGGGAGCAGAGTAATGTTTTCACACTTGACTCTACTTAATTCTGAGGTAAATCAGAAAGAAACCCATTGAAGTGTTTGAATTACAATAATAAAAATTAATGAACACAAAGGCATATTTACAGTGCACATTTTGAAACAGGAACATATAATAGGAAGGTATAAAATCACAGGCTGATGAGTTCAGTGTATTCCCCATAAATGGATGCTGCACACATATGAACTGGGTGTTTCCTTGCTTAATGGGATCCCTTTGTTGTATGAAATCATCACAGGGCAAACTATGTATGTGAGTTATGCTGTTTCTCCATTCAATCCTGTATGAGGAAGGGAATGCATGGAGAGAATAATTACGTAATACGGACATGCGTTTGGAATGTAAATCCTCAGCGCACAGGCCTGCCTGGTTCATTAATCTAGGAAGGGTAACCAAGTCAAATGAAATTTCCTCCATCTTTTAGTTAAAAAAAAGACCAACAGCATTCTGTTGACAGTTTCCATGTCACCACCCCAACTTTAGTATTTTATTTCTCCTGGATGATGGGAAGCCAGGGAGGGGTAATGAGAGAAGAAAGTGATTTAGCACATACCTGCCTGAAAAACCACGGACATTTATTTATTTCTTCAAATTTGTACCCCACCCTCCCTGCCTAAGCAGGCTCAGGGCAGCTTACAACAATAAAACATAACAACTTTCAAATATCAGAAAACTTCTAAAACAATTCAATAAAATCATATCAATATAAAGTGCTAGCAGTGGTGTTTTCCTGTCACATAGATGGTGCTATACATTGTATAGATAATCTCTGTGTTCAGCTCATTGGTCATCTCATATCTCAGCGGCAGGCTCAGGCTGTCAGCGATAGACCAGGTACCAGGCTCTACGCGTAGGTGGTGTTAATGATGGTCATAATGGTGGTGGTAATGGTGGTGGTGGCTCCTAGTTAAAGGCCTGGTGGCAGAGCTCCATCTTGCAGGCCCTGCAGAACTGTAAGAGGTCCTGCAGGGCCCTGGTCTCTTTCAGGAGCTCATTCCACCAGTATGAAGCTGCCACCGAGAAAGCCCTTGCCCTGGTTGCTGCCAGCCTGGCATCCTTGGGACCAGGAAGGGCCAAACAATTTTGTGACCCTGAACAAAGTGTTCTCTGGGGTACGTATGGGGAAAGGTGGTCCCTCAGGTATGTCAGACCCTGGCCACAGAGGGCTTTAAAGGTAAGAACCAGCACCTTGAAACGAATCCGGTATGCTATTGGCAGCCAGGGCAATGCCTTCAGGACAGGTTGGATGTGCTCCCTCATGGGAAGACCCATCAACAGCCTGGCCGCAGCATTTTGCACTAGCCACAGCTTCCAGATTTACGACAAGGGCAGCCCCATGTAGAGAGTGTTGCAGTAGTCTAATCTCAAGGTGACCATGGATGGATCACTGTTGCTAAGTTGTTGCATTCGAGGAAGGGAACCAACTGCCTAATCAGTCGAAGATGGTAAAAGGCTGATCTGGCAGTGACTGCTTCCTGGGCCTCCATTGTTAAGGAGGCATCCAGGAGCACTCCCAAGCTCCAAACCTCCAGCTCTGGCACCAGTGGAGCCCCACTGAAGGTCAGGAGTGAGATCTCTACCCCTGGACCACCCCAACTCAACCACAGGACCTCTGTTTTTGTTGGAATCGGTTTCAGTCAGTTCAGTCTAAGCCATCTAGCCACGGCTTATAACGCCCAGTCTGGATCTTCTCATCTAAAGCCAGACTGACTGCCCAACATCAGATAGAGCTGGGTGTCATCCGCATACTGGTGACATCCCAGCCCATAGCTCTGGGCAATCTGGGCAAGGGGGCACATGTAGATGTTGAATAACATTGGGGATATCACTGCCCCTTAGGACACTCCACTAGCACCACCCTCTGTCCCTAACCATGGAGGAAGGAGACAAGCCATTGCAAGGCAAGCCCTGAACTCCTATGTCAGTGAGGCGGTGGACCAGTAACTGATGGTCGATTGTGTCGAACACCACTGACAGGTCCAACAACAACAGCACCGCCGAACCACCTCAATCCAGATCCCTCCTGTGAGGGTGACCAGTGCTGTCTCCATTCCATGTCCTGGACGAAAACTGGACTGGAAGAGATCTAAAATGGAAGCGTCATCTAAAAAGCCCTGTACTGAATTGCCACAGCCGTCTCTATTATTTTGCCCAGATAGGGCAAATTGGAAATGGCCAATAGTTGGCCAATTCAGCCAGATCCAGAGATGACTTCTTCAAGAGAGGACACACCACTGCTTCCTTGAGTGCCCCAGGGAACAGTCTGTCAGTGAGGGACTTGTTAACAATTTCCCTTAGGGTGCCACACAGCCCCTCGCGGCCAGCTTTTATTAGCCATGATGGGCATGGATCAAGGCAGCATGTGGTAGGGCGTACAGCTAGGAGCAATTTATTGACTTCCTCAAGGCTGAGCAGACTGAAATGATCCAAAACCTGACTTGAAGACGTGCATGGAGCCTCAAGTTCACTAACTGTATCAACTGTGATGGGAAGATCGTGGTGGAGTGACAGGACTTTATCTGCAAAATAGCTCGCAAAAGCCTCACAGCCAATATCCAATTCTCTAGAATTTAGAGTGCCCTGTGGCAAAACAGCTAACGACTGAGTTGTTCTAAATAATTGGGCTGGGCGTGAGCTCACAGATGCGATCGTGGCTGCATAGTACTCTCTCTTTGCGGCCTTGACTGCCATCTCATAGGATCTTATAAATGTCCTATAAGACATTCATGTAGCTTCATTGCAAGTATGCCACTACTGTCTCTCTAGCTGTGTTAGCTCTCATTTCATGAGCTGCAACTCCTGGGTGAACCAGGGAGTAAGCCTAGAGCAGGGCGCAGAGGGTGCAGGGGAGCAATTTTGTCAATAGCTGTGGAAAGTCAGCTGTGCCAATCTCCAACAAGCTCATCCAATGAGCCGCCAGGGGCATCAGGTCCCACGGAGCTATCTGGAACCACATAGGGTCCATTTGGCTCTGTGGGCAAGCTAAAATGCGCTCGCCACCTAAACAGGGTTGGAGTGAGACATTCAGATGAGCCCTCAGGGCATGGCAGTCTGACCGTGGTACTGCAGAGGCAGTAATCTGGCCCACTGTAACCCTGGCTGTGAAGATCAAATTGAGCATGTGTCCAGCCTGGTGGGTGGGGGTCATTACATGCTTGCATGAAATTGGATTATCCAAACTGATGCACCTGAAATTCAACTCATGATGCTGACTTATACTGAATCAGACCTTTGGTCCATCAAGGTCAATATTGTCCACTCATGCAGGATCTCACGCAGAGTTATTTCATATAACCTGTTACTTGACCCCTTAGCCTGAAAATGCTGGGGACTGAACCATCTGCATGCCAAGCCAGTGCTCTGTCCCTGAGCCACAGCTCAGTGGCTCACCTGTCCCCAGTCATTTGCTGAGGGTTTAGGACAGCTTTCTTGATGAGGTATATTTTCCTTGGGTCAGTGGTGCAATCCCTGAGTATTTCATGCCAATTGACCAAGAAGCAAAAAAATTACCAGGCAAAAATTTGTTTCTTGTTGAAACCAATGGAAATATCACGTGAAGGCAGTAATGATTCTAAATACACCATAATGAGAAGAACCTAAGCCAATAATGAACAAATGTACTGAATCCAAACTAAAAAAATAAATCCGTATAATCCCTAGCAGCTGAGATATTAACAGCCACCTGTACTACTTTAATACATGAACTATTTTGTAGCTATAACATAGCTACAAATCTTTTTTCTGTAGCATGAATCTTGAAATCAGTTGGATGAATCTTGAAATCAGTCGGATTTAAGTGCTGTCACTGGATCATGCCACCAGTTTGTAATTAATCTGGGAAAGAAGAAATGCACATTTAGTGCTCATCTCAATAATCTTCTTTCTCTTTGTCTAACAAACAATAACATAAAGTATATTCCATGCCAGCAATCAAGAATGTTCCTTAACAAATGTAGCCTCTAAGGGCAAATGCCCATCTGCTTCTACAAATTAGTGATGGATTAAGGAAAAACCATAATGAAGTTGAAGACCTACAAAAAACCCAACAATTTCCAGGAAAAAAATTGTATGAGGAAAAATACTTTTCAGACTTATTTATGGGGAGGGCCCCTTAGCCCACTTTTCTCCACTAAATGTGGATTGAAAGGGGCTTACCATATTTAAAAAAAGAGCAACAACAAAAATCAGTTTTATAAAACACATGCCTGCCATCGAGTTTGCTGCTACTACTGGCATGACCCTGATATAGTTAGTTATTATCCAATGATCCTCAACACAGGAACAGAAAGACCTAGGTCCAAGGCAATGAGAACACTGCAACACCACTGGAGTCCATAGCAACACTGCCAAGAGTTACCAGTCATGCAACATCATTCTGACAATATCCATACATCATACATGGAAATAACTAATCAGTGCATGACAGTAAGTCACATCTCTATGATCTCGTCATGCTCTGCCCCACCTACAAAATAGGAGAAGTGAAGAAACAAAGCCAAGATAGCATAGGGTGGTGGTGGGGATTTGGGGGGTATTCCGGGAGTGGGCAGGGATGCCCCAAGCCCTGCGCCCAGGCCCCACATCCAAGAGTGACCACCCGCCCAGCCACCCCTCTCCTTTCCCTTCTGCCCAATTTAAAAGGCTTCAGCTGGAGGGCCCTTTAAATCTAGCAGGAGTGAGGCAGAGGGCCAGTCCTGGGCCACATGCTCAGCTCAGTCTTTTTGCAAGCTGAGCATGTGGCCCACAACTGCCCCTCTCCCTCCGCTCTTCTAGATTTAAAGGGCCCTCCAGCTGGTCGACAGGCCACATAGTCCCCGCCAATCAGCTGAAGCCCTTTAAATTGGGCAGGAGGGGAGGGAGGGGGGTGGCTGGGCAAATCGTTACTCTTGGGGGTGGGTCTTGGGGCAGGGCTTCCCCCACCAGCCAGCTGGCCAGGGGTGGATTGAAGCCCCCAGAAGTGGGGGAACCCCTGCTCAGACCAGGGGGCTGGCAACCCTAAGATAGCAGCCTTGTTCAGTTGGAGGACTGTGTCATGCTCACTAGGAGTCCCATGACTAATTGACTCCTGAGATTTCAATAACTGGAGGGAAGGGATTGAATCCCCTTCTGAAAATAACCAAACTATTTTCAGCAGAAACATATGAAAGGAAGTGCGGGCAATCCAAATACACCACCTATCTACCCCCACAGCTCCCTTGGAACAGGAAACAGCTGACCTCAGGTGGAATGTTCATCCAGAAGGAGATGAAGTTTTCTGGCAAGGAGAACACTGACAAGTAATAAAATTACACAGAACTGCATATTCACAGAAGACATCCTTGCCTTCCCACTGAGGAGCAAGACAATGAAATGGGAGTTAGGGAGCTGATTACCACCCAAGTGGAATGGAGGGAATAAGGCAAAACTTACTTCTGTGGCAGCAGAAACAAAACAGAAGAAAGTAGTACTAGAACACAAACCTCATGTACTGCAGAACAGTTCTCCAATCACACAGCCAGCTGGCTTATAAATAGGAAACAGAGAGTGAGTATAAATGGGAAACTTTCTCAGTGGAGGGTGGTAAGCAGTGGGGTACCACAGGGATCAGTACTCGGTCTGATGCTTTTTAACTTGTTTATTAACGATTTGGAATTGGGAGTAAGCAGTGAAGTGGCTAAATTTGCAGATAACACGAAGTTGTTCAGGGTGGTGACAACCAGGGAGGATTGTGAGGCACTCCAAAGGGATCTGTCGAGGAAGGGTGAGTGGGCGTCAACGTTGCAAATGGGGTTCAATGTGACCAAGTGCAAAATGGTGCACATTTGAGCCAAAAATCCTAAATATAAATACACGTTGATGGGGTCTGAACTGGCAGAGACTGAGCAAGAGAGAGATCTTGGAGTCGTAGTAGATAACTCAATGAAAATGTCTAGACAGTGTGTAGCTGCAATAAAGAAGGCCAACACTATGCTAGGGATTACTAGGAAGGGAATTGAAAACAAATCAGCCAGTATCATAATGCCCCTGTATAAATCATTGATGCGACCTCATTTGGAATACTGTGTGCAGTTCTGGTCACCACACCTCAAAAAGGATATAGCATTGGAAAAAGTGCAAAGAAGGGTAACTAGAATGATAAAAGGGTTGGAACACTTTCGCTATGAAGAAAGGTTAAAACGCTTGGGGCTCTTTAGCTTGGAGAAACGATGGCTAAGGGGTGACATGATTGAGGTTTATAAGATTATGCATGGGATTGAGCAGGTTGAGAAAGAAGTGCTTTTCTCCCTTTCTCACAATACAAGAACTCGTGGGCACTCCATGAAATTGCTGAGCAGTCGGGTTAGAACAGATAAAAGGAAGTACTTCTTCACCCAAAGAGTGATTAACACATGGAATTCACTGCCACAAGAGATGGTGGCAGCTGCAAGCATGGACAGTTTCAAGAGGGAATTAGATAAACATATGGAGCAGAAGTCCATCAGTGGCTATTAGCCACAAGGTATAGATAGGAACTCTCAGTCTGGGGCAGGTGATGCACACTATTCTTGGTGCGGGGGTGGGCAGCAGTGGGAGGTCTTCTAGTGTCCTGGCCCCACTGCTGGACCTCCTGATGGCACCTGGTATATTTGGCCACTGTGTGACAGAATGTTGGACTAGATGGGCCATTGGCCTGATTCAACATTGGCTTCTCTTTTGCTCTTATGTACATAGAAGAAGAATTTATCATAGGGCTTTAGGAATCCTACATTGGCTCTGGTGATGAATCTCACCATATCCACAAGGGCAGAACAGATTGCATATAGCACTGTGGAACAGCAGAGGTTTACCATGCCTTAGTTCCTCTGAAAAAGGTAAGGTAAAGGTAAAGGTTCCCTTGCTCGAAAGCCAGTCGAATCCGACTCTAGGGTTGCGGTGCTCATCTCCGTTTCAAAGCCAAAGAGCCAGCGCTGTCCAAAGATGTTTCCGTGGTCATGTGGCCGGCATGACTAAACACCAAGGTGCACAGAACGCTGTTACCTTCCCACCAAAGTGGTACCTATTTATCTACTTGCAATTTCTTGCTTTTGAACTGCTAGGTTGGCAGGAGCTGGAACTAGAGACGGGAGCTCACCCCGTCATGCGGCACCCGGGTCTTGAACTGCTGAACTACTGACCTTCCACAGCCTGCAGTTCAGTGTCTTAACCACTTGAGCCACCGCAGCTCCCTGTAAAAGGTATCGTGTTATTAATTGTTTGGGCATCCCTGGAACATGTGAGATTCTGCTTAAGAGTCCCAGAACAGTGATGTGGATGAACACTCCTGGTTAGTGGGCTGCTCAGATGCTGTTAATTTTTTTCTTATCATGTTCCAATCTAGCCATTACTCCCCTGGATTCATAATTATTTTTGCCTGCTTCTAAACATTTCAGTAAGCATTGTGTTCCAATCTCTATCACCCACCTCTGCAATGTAATCTGCAATGCTTGTCACACCAGCAGTGGTAGTAGAATTGTAAACCGTGAGGCACCTGCATCTTAGCATTGCTGGACACAACTTTCCAGAAATCCTATGCTGAAAAAAGAAAGCTGTCAAGGATGGGAAGGGGAGAAGGAGGATGGGGAGGGGAGAAGGATTCAGAACACTGAATCACATCATGTTATTCCTGGCACACAGGACACAGTCAATCAGCTCTGCATCATGACCTGGAAATTCCATTCCCATGCCTTTGCTAAGGGGAAAGTGTGCAGAAATGTGCTCATTTTCCTTTAAAACTAGGTTACAGGAGAGAGCTTACTCTTGTTCTGACTGTAAAGGAGACGGTGAGGCATGGCAGGATCCTAGGAAGGACTGTAATGACAGCACTAATAATTTAGACAACCCTTTTAAATCAAACCATTTGAAAATATATTAAAGAATGTAATAGCAAGCTTGGTGTAGTGGTTAGGAGCACGGACTCTAATCTGGGAGAACTGGGTTTGATTCCCTACTCCTCCACATGCAGCTACTGGTATGACCCTGGGTCAGTTACAAGTTCATTCAGAGCTGTTCTCTCATGAACAGTTTTCAAAAGAGCTCTCTCAGCCCCACCTACTACATAGGGTGTCTGTTGTGGGGAGAAGGGAAAGGAGATTATAAACTGCTCTGAGACTCCTTCAGGTAGTAAAGGACGGGGTATAGATCCAATCTCTCCTTCTCCTCCTCCTCCTCTTCCTCCTCCTCCTTCTTATTTGACTAATAAATATTATTGGAAATTTAAATTTTCAACAGTTGCCCATTGCATCTACAATCACTGGAATTCATGGAATCACTTAATCAGAATGCTTCCACTGAAAAATCAAAAAGATCTGTGCAGAAGTATATCTTCTAGTCACCAGCGGCATTACCTAATAGAGTTTGCCAGTGGGAAATTAATTGTAATGTTGAATTCTTTAAAAGAGGGGGGAAAAGAATAGCAACTATTTTACTGCTTTTTTGTACAGTGGGTAGATTGTTGTGTGACACAATACAAATGTGAGGATGGATTGTCATGTTATTATTTGACAAACATCATTAGAAGTACATTGAAAAGTAGACTGATTGCAATTTGTAGGTACCCAAGAGGAATGAAGAATAACAATTGCTTCATTAGTAGCAAACTGTTGTTGGTAGTGACTTAGAATTGTACATTGATAGGAAACCTGGATGACTTGTAAACAACCCCAATAGCAGGATTTTCTACCAGCAAGCAAAGGTAAGTAATGAGCCTGGTGAAGGGAGAAGAATATAGAAAATGCAGAATGGCTGTTTTCCAGACAACACTGAGAGCTCCTCTGCATTGTCATCCTTTCCTGTTTCATAATATTCCCTGCATTAATTTTCATAATGATAACTCTAATAAAATATATTACCCAGGATGGGAATTGCAAATTCAACTAAACTTTGTGAATTGCCATTCCAGTAAAAATGGCTTTTATGGATTTTGATATTGAGAATTGTATGTATATATAATGATTGTTATTGTCTCAACATTCCATTGTGGATCTCAGTGGAAGCAATAGTTTTTATTCCTGTCATTTCTACTAATGTCTCCTTTGGCTTCCAAACATAATCTCTGTTGGTATAATGCTCTTGACTCCTTAGCCAAAACAGCAGGCTATTGAAAGAAGATTTATTTTAATTTGTACAGGCAGTTCTTATGAAGAAGAAATCTTTATTTTCGTAAGCTTGATGTAAAACAACTCATTTATAATCATATCAGGTGCCTATCTAATGAATTCCGTTAGGGAAATTCTTCCTAAATCACCTTCTGATATACACATAAGAAACTGGACATGCTTAAAATTAGCTTTCTTGCCAGCTGCTATCCATAGAGGATGCAATCCTTGTTATGAGTACTAGAATTACAAACAAATGATAATTCTCTAATATTCATACCAATTCATGGAGAAATTAATTTTAAGTATTGAAATTGGTCACGTGGCTCCAAATCCTGCTGCTTTATATTACATTACACACTGTTGAAAGTGCTAAGAAATGTAATTGCATAGATGTCCAGTCTTTCTTTTTTAAAGAAGATGGAAAACAAAAATCTCTCCAGCATCAATTTATTAAGCGAGTTGTTCAATAATTACTTCATTGTCGCAGCCTCAAGAAGGAATATGCTCAGTTTCATCCTAATCTATTATTTCTTGTGATGCTGGTGGTAGAAGATGGCATCAGACCACAGCTGACTTATGGTGACCCTGCAGGTTTTTCAAGGCAAGAGATGTTCAGAGGTTGTAAACTGCCTTAATCTTGACATATTTTTTAAATAATAAATAAATGTTCGTTTAGTAGCTATATAACTTCTTGGAAAAGAAGGCAGATAAAGGGAACATATGATATTGTTGTAGAGCATCATGATGGCAAAGAATCATCAGGTATTTTACAAGGAAATAACTAAGAAAGGAAGCATTCTTAAAAGAAAAAAAGGAAGCTTTATGTGGAGTAATGCTGACTTCAAATTCAGAAGGAGTTTTACAAAAATAATGAAAGTTAATGTTTTTGGGGAAGGGTCTTTGTAAAAGGGTTGACAACTTGTTTGATTCTTCCAGTGATACTGGAGAGGTAAGAATAAAAGAAAGCATCGCCATCACACTTCACTTGGTGCACACTGACAACCAGGGCTTTTCTTGTAGAAAAAGCCCAGCAGGAACTCATTAGCATAATAGACCACACCCACCAGCAGAAACTCATTAGCATATTAGGCCACACTCCTGAAAGCACAGCTCATTAGCCTATTAGGCCACACCCCCATGTTACAAGAAGTGTGGTCATCCAGCCACACCCACCTTTTGCTTCTTATTCTGTTTACCTTGTTTGTAGTCAAAACCCGGGCTTTTTTTTTTGCAGCAGGAACTCCTTTGCATGTTAGGCCACACACCCCTCATGTAGCCAATCCTCATGAGTTTCTGCTGTTGGGTGTGGCCTGTTATGCTAATGAGTTCCTGCTGGGTGTGGCCAACTCGGGAGCCAGCCAGAACTCCATTCCTGTGCGTTCCTGCCCAAAAATAGCCCTGCTGACAACTAATTGGCTATGCAGCACTCTGACATCATCATATCCAGTGTGAGATTCCTGACTGGCTCACAGCAGTTCAGGAGAAATGAAAACCGGGGGGAGTCTTCAGAGCAGCAACCAAAAGTGAAAGGTAAAAGTGGGAAAACTGCAAACAGTTGTAAATGGCTATGAGAAAGCTTGGATTAAGGGCTTGGGGGCATTGCCTCCTCATCACAATGTTGGAGGCAAAAATCTGCAGAATGTTCAGATCAGACCAGAATCTCTCCTTATATATAATTGTCACTTGGGTTTGTAAGATTCCATGTGCTCCCATTGGCTGTAAAATGCCCTCCCTCAGCCATTGGCCCATCAACCGCCACTCAAGAGTACTTGCGTGCCATTGGCTGGATGCTGGGTCTCCTCCTCGTCCCCACCCACTCCCCCTTCAGACAGATTTGCATGTCAGATTTACTGGCAGACAGTTCTCTCTCCTGAGGAAGACAGTTCTCTTGACTCCTGTGAGGGACTGTCCCCTCAGTGGCTGTTGGTAGGCAACCAAGCTTGGTTCTGTGAGTAAAAAAACAAAGGACTTTGGACTTTCGGTTTCGGCGGAGCGCATGGTGGTCGCCTTTCTGGGACGCTCCCAGAGGCGACCAGCCCACGCACAGTTGGGGGAGATTCCGCACAAGCGGAGACTCTAGTGAGCCTTAGATAAAGGCTCCGAACCAGGGGGCACCTGGGGAGTAGCCTTTTTGCCGGCCTGACGGTCGGAAAATTGAGGCTTTCCCCCTGCCCCAGTGGCCCTGCTGTGTAGTGCCCTGATGGGACCTAGCAACACCACCGACTTCCCGAAGTGAAGAAGTGGAAGATTGCTTAAAAAAGAGAGAATTGGCAGCAAACTGTGAGTTGACGATCAGTTTGAAAGTGGATTAAATGCACTCACCCCCTAATCGTACAAGCGCATGGGAGGGAGCAACCCCCCCTGAAGAAAACAGGATTTATAAAAGAGAAAAGAAAGGGGGTAGAGCGAAAAAGCGGATTAGCGAAGTTACCTTTTGGGGTTTGTCGAAAGGAGAGGAGAATAGACTGTTTCCAGAGTTGCACGGCACGAGCTTTTAAAAGTAAACAATAAAAATGTCGGGGCAAAAGAGAGTCCCGGACAAGCCAACAAAGAAGCTGGGAGGAACTTCTGGTTCTGGTTCCCACCCCTTGGAGCCACTGTCAATCAACAGAAAGACAAGATGCTGCGCCCTCTGCTGGATCAAATGTAAAAAATCAGCAAAACTTTATGTAGCATGGAAAGTGCTCTCAACAGTCAACAGAAACAACTAACAGATACAGCCAAGAAGATGGAGGAGATTGCAAAGGATGCAACAACAAAATGACTTTCATGAAAAAATTCGACAAAAAGAAAAGGAATTAAAGAAAAGACCAGGGAAGAAAAAAATTATTAAAGAGATTCACTTTCTACAGGATCAATTGAATGTTCTACTAAATAGAGAACTATACTGGAACTTGAAAAAACTACAGCAAAAAGCGTTTGAGGGTGCAAATAAACCAGGAAAATTTTTAGCGTGGCAGTTGAAAAATAGAAAAGAAAGAAACTTTATAAGCAAGATTATTGAAGACGGAAAAGACGTTGTGGATTTGAAAGGTATAAAAAGAGCTTTTTTAAAATATTACGCAAAACTGTTCAAAAAGAAAGGAATTGACCAACAGAGAATTAAGAAATATTTGGAGAATATTGAAGTACCAGAGCTGGGACAACAAATTAAAGAACTACTAAATGGTCTAGTAACAAAGGAAGAGGTAACAATGCCGATAGAAGATGCAAAGTTGGGCAAAGCTCCAGGTCCAGATGGCTTTACAGCAAAATTCTATAAGAAATTTAAGGAGGAGCTAACCCCTATTTTAGTACATCTGTCAAACGATATAAGAATGACCAAATGGATCCCAGACTCATGGAAAGAAGCAAATATTTCACTTATACCTAAAGAAGGTTTGGATTTAACTAATGTAAAGAATTATAGACCAATATCGCTATTGAATAATGACTACAAATTATTTGCAAAAATAATTTTGGAAAGGTTGAAAAAATATTTGAAAGATGTTATAGCGGAAGAACAAGCTGTTTTTTTACCAAATAGACAAATTAGAGACAATTTGAGAGTGGTGATTGATGCAATTGAATACTATGATAAACATCCAGAAAAAGAAGTTGGATTCCTCTTTCTAGATGCGGAAAAAGCTTTTGATAATTTGAATTGGGATTTTATGCTGCAAGTAATTGAAAAAATGGATATAGGACAGTCTTTTTAAAACATGATTGTGGCAATATACTCAGAACAGAAAGCAACTTTGAATATAAATAAAGAAAAAACAGATTTTTTCCAAGTTCAAAAGGGAACACGACAAGGCTGCCCGCTGTCTCCGTTATTGTTTATCTGGATATTGGAAATATTATTGACAGAGATAAGAAAAGACAATAATATTGAAGGACTTACAGTGAAAGGCTTTATGCATAAATATAGAGCATTTGCAGATGATGTAATGTTTATGATTCAAGATCCAATTGAGAATATACCACAATTGATGGAAAAAATTGAAGAATTTGGAACAGTTGCTGGATTCTATATTAATAAAAACAAAACGAAAGTGATGTGTAAAAATATGACGAAACAGAGACAAATTGAACTTCAAGAAAAAAAGTAGTTACAAAGACTAAATATCTAGGAATTGAATTGACTATGAAAAATATTGATTTGTTTAAAAATAATTACGAAAAAGTTTGGTATAAGATCCAGCAAGACATGAAGAAATGGGATACCTTGAATCTATCGTTATTGGGAAGAATTGCAACTGTAAAAATGAATGTTTTGCCTCGCTTGATGTTTTTATTTCAGACTATTCCAATATTAAAACAAAGGAAAACATTGGATACGTGGCAGAAAGAATTATCGAAGTTTGTATGGGCAGGAAGAAAGCCAAGGATTAAAATGAAAATTTTATGTGATGCAAAGGAAAGAGGAGGACTACAACTACCAAATCTAAGACTTTACTATGATGCCGTCTGCTTAACATGGTTGGAGCAGTGGATTAATCTTGAGAACAAAAAGTTGTTGGCCTTGGAAGGTCATGACAATAAGTTTGGATGGCATGCATATTTATGGTATGGAAAAGTAAAAATAGACAAGTTTTTTAAACACCACTTCATAAGACGATCACTGTTCGAGACTTGGATGAGATATAAAAAATTCTTCTCGGAAGAAAGACCACTTTGGATAGTGCCGGCAGAAGTGATTAATCCATATTCAAGAAATCAGGGTCTAGATTGGTTACCTTACAAAAGTCTTTTAAAAATAGAAGGGAAAAACTTTGTATTAAAAGATAGAACTGATGTTGAATTTGAATATGACTGGTTGAAGTATAGACAGATTTATGACTTATTTAAGACCGATAAAAGAGAACATGGTTTTAGAGAAAATAATACTGAAATTGAAACTGTATGGGTTGAAAAGGGTAAAAAAATGATTTCAAAATTGTATAAGGTTTTATTGAAATGGTATACAGAGGATGAAATAGTAAAAGAGCAAATGATAAAGTGGGCAGTAAATATTAATAATGAAATATTTATGTCATCTTGGGAATATTTGTGGAAAAAGTCAATGAAAATTTCAACTTGTATAAATGTCAAAGAGAATTGCTATAAAATGATGTACAGATGGTATATGACTCCTAAAAAAATTGCTATTATAAATGATAGCATGTCTAACAAATGTTGGAAATGTAAGAAAAAAGAAGGGTCTTTTTACCATATGTGGTGGACTTGCGATAAAGCGGTAAGCTATTGGACTGAGATTCACAATGAGATACAAAAAATTTTGAAATGTACTTTTAAGAAAGACCCACAGATGTTATTGCTAGGTCTTAAAATGGAAGAAATAAATGTAACCAAGAGAAAATTATTATGGTACTTGGTTACAGCAGCCAGATTGACTTTTGCTCAATGTTGGAAGCAAGACAAAATACCTGAAACATGGGAATGGATTAAGAAGATGTTGTTTATGGCAGAAATGGACAAATTAACAAGAAAATTAAACAACGAAGAAGATGAAACTTTTTTCGAAGATTGGAAAGACTTTCAAGAATACTTGTTGAAAAATTGGGATGTACAACGTGGTTTGATTTGTTTTGATAGCTATTAAGGAGAAATTGAAAGAGACTAGACTTTTAAATTGTTACCATTAGTAAGAGAAAATAAGCTTAGTAGTAAATGTAACTGAATAAGAGAAATATCAATGGGGTTGGAGCATTGCGGGAAGCCTTGTTTGGGGGGGAGAGAGCGAAAGGAAATGGATATGTATTTGCTTGTTTAAGTTGTATGAACATGAAAATATATCCAATAATAAACTGTATTTACGAAAAAAGAAGATGGAGGAGATTGCAGAAAAATGCCTGATCTCAACGGAAGACACCAAAAAAATTAAGAAAAAGGTCAGCAAAATAGAAAAACATCAAGAGATGCAGGAAAAAAAAATATTGATGCTACATATGGAAAAATCAAACTTGACTCTCCGTTTTCAGGGCATAAAAGAAGAGGAAAAAGAAGATCTCAGAAACATTTTGGCGAATGCCTTGGCACCAATAACTGGCAAAGAAGCACAAAAATTAAGCGAAGAGATGGATTTGGCTTACAGAGCCTATTCCAACTTTACAAAGAAAAATAATTTGCCAGCAGAAGTGGTTGTCAAGGTTACAAAGCAACGTACCAGAGATCAAATTCTAAGAGCGACTTCAACAACACCCTTGAAGATTGGTGAGCAGAACATAAGGATCCTAAAAGATGTTCCATATGAAATTCAGATGAAAAGGAAAGCATATAAAGGACTGACCCTGTTCTTGCAAAAGTATCAAATTAGCCACAAATGGTGGATCCCAGAAGGATTGGTTTTTAAATTTAAGGATAAAAGAGAGAAGATTGACTCCATCTTCAAAGCTCAAGAATTTTTGAAGAGGAACGCCAGCTCAGAGGAAGATGCAGAACTCGCCAAATGGACAATGTTAAGCAGTGAAGAGGACAGTGGCCCGGAAGGAAGAGATGAAGAATCAGAGGATGGAAGAGCAATGAAGGGTCCAACATATAATCTGAGAGACTTGAAAAGGAGACAACCCAAAACATAAACATTTGCTCGTGAAGCATAAAGATGGACTATATCAATAACTAACCCCAAAGGACTTTACTAATCTAACTAACAGGTTTATTTTTGAATTACAGTAAATTGAAAGAAGATTGGTCAACCACAGAAGAAGCCAAGAACTTTATATATACTAACAAAAAGATTAATATACTAATAGTGACTTCACTCACATCTTTTCTTGGTCCCTCTATATACCCTCTTTCTGTATTAAAAGCAATAAAATTCTCTCTTTTTTAGGAGTTTTACAACAACAACAAAGAAAAAGGACTTTCAGCATAACCCCCTCCCCCGCCCATAACCCTAATGGCCACTTTCCTGTCAGAATAAATAGAAAAAGGCTCTCTCACCTGCTTAGCTTCAGCATGGCTGGCTGGTTAACGAGGTGGGCCAGTGACCCTCAAACCATTTTCTTCAACTCCCCGCTGTGTGGCTGACTTTCCTCTAGGGTTGCCAATCTCCAGGTGGGACCTGCAGATCTCCCACTGTTACAATTGACCTCCAGATGACAGAGATCAGTTCCCCAGGAGAAAATGGTTGCTTTGGAGGGTAGACTCTATGGCATTATACCCTGCCGAGTCCTTCCACACACACACCAAATGCTGCCCTCCAGGTATTTCCCTAATCAGAGTTGGCACCTGTACTTTCTCCTCTGTCAGTAAAAGGCCCTTTCCACACCTATGTTGGCCTTTGGGAGAAAACTCATTGGGCCCAGTCCTGATTGGGTTGGGAGCCTGGAGAGGGTGAGGTTTGAGGAGGGGTGGCACCTCAGACAGGTATGATGCCAGAGACTCCACCCTCCAAACCAGCCATTCCCTGATGGGGAACCATTGTTGCCAATCTCCAGGTGGGGCCTGGAGATCACTCAAAATTACAACTGCTCTCTAGGAGGGAGGGGGGAGGAGATGGAAAACTAAAGGTAGGTTGATGGTTGGCTGGGAGGGTTGTCAACTCCAGGTTGGGAAATTTCTGGAGATTTGAGGGGTCGAACCTGGAGAGGATGAGTGTTGAGGAGGGATGAGACCTCAGACAGGTACAATGCCATAGACTCCACCCTCCAAACCAGCCACTCCCTCCTGGGGAACCACTGTTACCAATCTCCAGGTGAGGGCTGGAGATCACTCAAAATTACTACTGCTCTTCAGGTAGCAAAGATCAGTTCCTCTGGAGAAAATGGTGGACTCTGTCATTATACCTTGCTGAGATTGCCACAGCAAATTGTCACTGAGTGCCCAAAGCCGGGGCACTCTCCCAGAGCCTCTTTCTAGAGCCCGTTGTATTTATTTCCACAACGGACCTTATTCCTAGTATGTATAATAAAGACTAAGGCAGGACAGTAACTGATCCCTCAATTTACTTTGGAAAACTACATGGAAAATATGAACTAGAAATAAAAATGAATAACAGGTACAGGTGTAAAAAAGTCAATTGAAAGTGATGCTTTCAAATGGTCTTAAGTTACAGCTGGGCTAACTCTTCATGTTGGCACAGCCATTATATTTTTATACTATACAAGCTGGTTGGGGAGGTGTCATGGCTCAGTGGCAGAGCATCTATTGGGCATGCAGAAGATCCCAGTTTCAATCCCTGGCATCTCCAGTTATAAAGATAAAGTTGTAGGGGATATGAAAAATCCTGGACAGCTACTGCTGGTTTGAGTAGACAGTTCTGATCTTGATGGACCAATGGCCTGATTCAGTATAAGGTAGGTTCATGTGCAGAGGGATAGAGGCTAAAGTGTGTTGGCTGGGCTTGTCATCTTGAGGGGCTTGTTGTCTACCAGGTGAGTGCATCAAGGATGTGACAGAAAAGTCCACAGATTATTATCCTTTCTTTCTCATCCATGTGGGAATAAATGATACTGCCCAGCAGAACCCTGAATGTATTAAAAGAGGCTATGATGCTCTGGATAAGAAGGTGAGGACCTGAGGGCACAGGCTGTGATTCCATCAGTTCTTTCTCCTGAAGGCTGTGGCTTGAGAGAGAAGAATACTGACTATGTAGATGGTGTCATAGGAAAGGTTTGGTTTCTTTCATCATGGCTTACACTTTCAAGATGAAGCACTTCTATCAGGAGAGGGTTTGCACTTCATAAGAGCAGAAAAAATGTGTTTTTCAAGAGCCTTCCAAACCTAATAAGGAGGGATTTAAACTAAATCCTATGGGTGAGGGAGACAAAAATTCTAAGCCTAGTATGATAACAATAACTGGAGATAAGAATACTACAGATGCGTGGGAAGGGGCACATATTCAGGGACCCATTAATTTGCAGGTAAGAAAAGAAATGAAACACTCAGGGCACATAGACCATGTATTCCAATGTCTCTACACTAGTTCACAAAGTATGAGAAACAAGCAGGAAGGACTTAAAGTCCTAATACAGGAAGGGGACTATGACCTAACAGGCATCATTGAACTTGGTGGGATTACTCACAACTAAAATATTAGGACTGAGAGGTACATCTTGTTTAAAAAGAATAGACAAATAAGAAAGGGGGGAGGAGTAGCATTATATGTCAAGGATTAGGATTGCCAGCCCCCAGGTGGGAGCAGGGGATCCCCGATTTGAGGGGCTCCAGATCACTAATGGCCAGCTGGCTGGCATGGAGAAGCCCTGCCCCCAATACCTACAGCCAAGCTCGACATCCCTAGTGTCATGTGGAAGTGATGTCATCTTGCTGGGGATGTCGCATGGCAGTGCTCTGGTATTTGGGGCAAAACTCTATGGTAACCACTTCCGTGTGATGTCATCATACCAGGGATGTCATGTGTGGTGACAGCCCCTTCCCCCTCCCAGGAAGCTCCCTCCCACCCCCCACCAGCAGATGAAAATGACTTGGCAACCCTATCAAGGATGTATATTCTTTTTGAGGAAATACATGAATCTGAGCATGGAAGGTCAATTGAGAGTTTCTGGGTAAGAATAAAGGAGTGAGAAATAATAGTGATATTATGGTGGGGGTCTGCTATAGACCAACAGGTCAGACAGAGGACTTGGATGAGACACTCCTACACCAGACTGCAAAATTTTCAAATAGATTTCAGTTATCAGATATCTGTTGGGAGTCAAACTCTAATAAAAATGAAAGCTCTAATAAATTCCTAACTTGTCTTGCTGACAATTTTATTTTCCAGAAGGTGGAGAAAGAAACAAGGGAGTTTGCTGTCTTGGACCTGATTCTCATCAAAGTGAAGAACTGGTTGATGTGGTAAAAGTAGTGGGCACCCTGGATAATAGTGACCACATAATTTTGTAATTTAAGATCTTGGGGAAGGGGAAAGCTATACATAGTTACACATATAGGTTGGATTTTAGAAAAGCTAATTGTAACAAATTATGGTGGATAGAATCCCATGGTCAGAAATACTTAAGAAGAAGGGAGTTAAGAGTGATGGGAGTTTCTTAAAAGTGACATACACAAACAATTCTAATGAAAGGAAAACAGAAGGAAAATAAAGAAGGCAAGATGGCTCTATAAACAGCTTTCTAAATATCTGAGAATTTAAAGAGATTCATTTAGGACATGGAAGGAGGGCCATATAACAAAGGAAAAATATAAACAAATAGCCAGTGCTTCTTGAAAGAGTGTTAGAAAACCTAAAGCTCAATATGGACTTAGGCTAGTGAGAGATGTTAAACATACCAAAAAAAGTTTTTTGGTTATTTCAGAGCAAGAAAAAGAACAAGGAAATTGTAAGCCCATTGTGGAAGAGGAAAGTGAAATTTTAACAGCTGATGAAGAGAGGGCTGAACTGCTCAATTCCTACTTTGCCTTAGTCTTCTCTTGCAAGTGAAATGGTGCTCAACCTGGCAAAAGGAGAACACATCATGAGAGAAGGGAGTTGCAGCCTAGGATAGGTATAGGGGTGGTAATAAACACTGGGTTTAAAAAAATATAATTAAATCCTTAGGGCCAGACGAATTTTATCCAGGGTTACTAAAGGAACGGAGCTCCCGTCCACCTGGCAACGCCGATGGTGGGCGGGGGCTATTTTGCCGCCCCGAAGGATCGGGACGGCAACAGAGAGGACGCTGTGCGTCCCGACGAGGTCGGGGGCGGAGCCAGCTATTTAAGCAGGCTAGGCTCCGCTCCCGCCTGGCAGTTGCTCCGCGTGCTCGGACTAGCTGGGAGCACACAGAGCGGAGCGTTCCCGACTGATTGGGGCTTTTACCCTGCTTTTTACTCCTGGTGACAGGAGTCCCGGGGCTTTAGGGAGGCGAGCGGGTGCTGCTGGTGCTGCTGCGGCACGCAGCCTGCTGTTTTTCTTGGAGCACTGAGAGCGGAGCTCTGGAGCCTTTTTCTAATTGGCAGCAGGAGTCCCGGGCTTGAGGGAGGTGAGCGGGTGCTGCTGCTGCTACAGCGCACAGCCTGTTGTTTTGTTTTGTTTTTCTCTCTCAAGCGCTGAATAGCACGATTTAATTTGGGGGGCTGCTTGATCTTTGAGCCCAAGGACGATCAGCGGGACACGGCAGTGGCGGCTGCAAAGATTCGGCTCAGGAAGGTGGCAAGTGGCGGCAAGCAGCTTGCTGACTGGCGAATTTTGTTAAGCAAGACCACACACACACATAATACTAAAAATTAGGTTTTTGGGATACTGGCCAAAACACTTCTTTTGTAACAGCAGTGTGGTGAGGCTGCTGGGGCCCAGTTTCTGCCTTGCTTGTCCTTTTTACTCTTCCCCCCATAGCAGCAGTTGGTCACGTTTTTCTGTTGTGCGAGGGTTGTATTTGGCGGCCATCTTTGCTGGGTTTTGCCCAGGGGAGGCCATTTTAGGTGGGCATCCTGGGACAGCCATCTTGTTTGGGTAGTCAGGGGTGGCCATTTTGAATGTGTCTATCCCAGGCGGCCATTTTGTAAGGAGTTTTGTCGGCAGCCATTTTATATAGTGGTGGTAGGGCTGATTTTGTAGGCATAAATTACCAGTTAGCTATTTTGGTGGGGCTAGGGGGTTTATTAATGGTGCCTAGTCACGTCGTTTTAGTTAGTATAGAGTTAGTGAGTCGCTGCTTAATATTTGTTATGGCTCCCAAGAGAGGTCAAGGTAAGGCCAAGGGGAAGCAGCCTGCACCAAAGCGGCCTCCTGTACGGCCAGAGCCATTGGTCCCATCCAGTGACGAGGATGACCCTGTAAATGCTGCTATTTTGCAGCGGTTGGAAGCCCTGGAGAGGGAGCGGGGTGCCCCTCCGACGATGGGTGGGAAGAACCATTTTGTAGGAGATTCTAATGCTTCTTTTCAAGAGCAGGTGCTGGCTCGGCTGGCCTTTTTGGAAGACAATGGAGGCGATGCTTCAACGTCTGGTCAACAGGGGCAGGGCACCGCGGAATTACAAGTCGAGTTGTACAAGGAGCCACAGAAGGATGGTAAGGAGGTGCATGGTGATAGGAGCAGTTCATATTGGCCATGGGGCCCAAGCCCTCAGAATGCCCCTGGGCCTGTACCGCAGACTGCGCCAATTAGTGGTCAGCAGTATATGGGTTGGGGCTGTGGGTATCCACCGCCCCCTCCCGGGGTTTGGCCTGGATGGGGCTATACGCTGCCAGGACCAGGGTTTACTAATGCGGCAGCTGTTTCTTATGATACAGTCTCAGCTGGTGCCATGCCATCGGGAGACTCAGCATTGCCTCTTGGGGACCATCTTTCTATTGCCACTAAGGAGAAGATCCTTAAGGGCGAATACATAGATGTATTCACATTATTATATAGAGAATTGGAGAAGAAGGACAGGGAGGATCTAGACGACCGTGAGAAAGAACGCCTGAAGAGGCGAGTGGTGGACAGGACCTGGGCAAATTGGTTCCCAGGGTTTTTGATTTATGCAACAGTAATTGTCCGGCATCATCCATGGAGAGCAGTAGCTCTGCTCCAATACATGGATATTATTTATAAGGCTTTTACGGATTTTCCAAGCCCGGCTTGGTCGCAGTACGATGAAGAATTTCGTATGCGGGCAGCCATGAATACGGCCATGCGATGGGACCGGATACATCCGGATCTATGGCTGCAGATTATGTCCACTATTAGGACGCCTGGGAGTGAGAGGACTCACAGTGGTCATTCGGTCCGTAGGTTACAGGCACCGACAGGCACCCGCTCCCAGGCGGGGCAGGCGGTTCAGCGACGCCCGCTTTGTTGGGAGTTTACTTCCCATGGGACGTGTGGTCGGAAGTCGTGTTCATTCCGGCACGAGTGTCCACTATGTGCCGGGCCTCATTCCTTCTCCAATTGCCCCAAACCTAAGGGTCGGGGCGGAGGTAGAGGTGGTAAGCGCCCCGGAGGTGGTGGGGGCTACAACCCCCTCCTGATAAAGGGACCTAGTCCAATAAAGTTGGAAGTTTTAGCGCGTTGGTTACGGGATTACCCGAATCAGCGTGATCGTGTTTACCTGTTGGATGGTTTTAGGTTAGGTTTTAGGATACCTTTCCAGGGTTCTCGGACTCCATACATGGCTCCTAACTTGAAATCAGTACACGGTATGGAGCAATTAGTGGGGCAAAAAATTGCCAAAGAATGTGCGGAGGGTAGAGTCCTGGGTCCTTTTTCGTTCCCCCCAGTTGTTAATTTGAGGGTTTCCCCTTTGGGAGTTGTGCCAAAGAAGGCACCAGGAGAATATTGCCTCATTCACCACTTGTCTTACCCACGTGGGGAGTCGGTGAATGACGCGATACCTGAGGGGTTGTGTTCTGTTAGGTACACCTCCTTTGATCAGGCCTTGAGGGTAGTCCGTAGCTGTGGACAGGGAGCGGAATTGGCTAAATGTGACATTAAGTTGGCCTTTCGTCTCCTTCCTGTCCACCCGGATGACTTTGAGCTCCTGGGTTTTGCCTTTGAGGGCAAATTTTACATGGATAGGGCTCTTCCTATGGGGTGCTCAGTATCCTGTGCCGCTTTCGAGAGGTTCAGTTCCTTTCTGGAATGGGCCTTGCGGTACAGGACGGGCCTCGGCAGTACTGCCCATTACCTTGATGATTTTTTATTGGCAGGAAGGAGGGGTACGGGTCAATGTGCATTTTTGCTGTCCAGCTTCATTAATCTGGCAAGGGAGCTGGGAGTTCCTCTGGCTGAGGAAAAAACTGAAGGCCCGGCCCTTATTTTGACTTTCCTAGGAATAGAAATTGACACGGTGGGACAGTTCTGCAGATTGCCTTTGGATAAATTAACTGCACTACAGGCATTAATAGACATAACGAGGAGGAAGAATAAAATAACCCTTCTGGAATTGCAGCAGTTGGTTGGTCACCTCAACTTTGCATGCAAAGTTGTAGCACCTGGACGGGCTTTTGTTAGGAGACTTTGCGAGTCTATGAGGGGTTTGCGTCTTTCCCATCATAGGACTCGGGTCACCAGGGGGATTCGGGATGACCTCCTTGTATGGAAGCAATTTTTGGAGTCATACAACGGGGTGTCCTTTTGGCGTGAGGACCTATTAGTTGAAGCGGAGCTGCAGGTCGCTTCTGATGCGGCGGGTTCCTCCGGCTTTGGAGTATATTTCCGGGGTCATTGGTGTGCTGGGGACTGGCCTGAGGAGTGGTTTCAGGCAGGGTGGGTCACTGACCTCACCTTCCTGGAATTTTTCCCGATTGTCGCAGCAGTGTGGATTTGGTCAGGGGACTTTGCCAACCATACCGTCCACTTCTGGTGTGACAACATGTCCACAGTACATGTAATTAACTCCTTGACGTCTAAATCCCCCAGGGTCATGGCTCTGGTCAGAGCCTTCACTCTGCAGTGTCTACACAATAATATTATGTTCAAAGCTAGGCATGTGCCTGGAGTTAATAACGGGATCGCTGACGCTCTCTCTCGTAAACAGATGGAGAGATTCCGTCAGCTGGCTCCAGAGGCCGACCAGTTCCCGGTGCGTATGCTGGACGAGGTGTGGCAGATTGGCGGGCTGAGGCCGATAGGGCAATGAGCTTGGCACTCGCCCCTTCCACTCGCAGGGCTTACATGAGGGCGGGTAAGCAATTCCTCTCCTTTAGGGAGAGGGCAGGCTTGCGGCAGCTTTGGCCCATACCTGTTCTTCATTTAATGGAGTTCTGCGTGACGCTGAAGGGGGAGGGCCTGTCAGCTCGTACCATCAGATCCAAGTTGGCTGCTCTGGCCTATGCTAGCAAAGCATCGGGGCATGTAGACCAGACGGGCGACTTCCGTATTCGGAAGATGCTCGAGGGTTGGTCCAGGGAGAGCGGCATAGTGGCTGATCCCAGGGAACCCCTGACCCCAGCTATTTTGAAGGGTCTCAGGGACCAGTGGCATGCAGTATGCGCTGATAGCTATGAAGCTGCTTTGTTTCATGCGGTGTCGCTGGTCGCCTTCTTTGGGGCTCTGCGGGTCAGTGAGCTGGTTGCTAGCTCACGGCATGATGTGTCTGGCCTAGCTCTTGAACGGCGTGACGTTTCTGTCTCAGATTCCAAAATGGGTATTAGGCTACGCAGATCAAAGACTGATCAGTGTGGCAAGGGAAAGTTTATTGAGCTTGACCGATGTTCAGAGGTTGAGTTGTGCCCATTGGGGGCCTTGAGGCAATTTTTGGCATTACGAGGAGAGGGTCGGGGCTACCTATTCCGACACAGGGATGGTACCCCCCTCACTAAATTTCAATTTTGGAGTGTGACACAGAAGGCGCTAGCTAGATTGGGTTTGGGTGGTGTTCACTTTGGCACCCACTCCTTCCGCATAGGAGCGGCATCAACGGCTGCAGCTATGGGGTACACTGGCAGTGATATTCAGAGGATAGGGCGTTGGAAGTCCAGATGTTACAAGGGTTATGTCCGGCATTGTGCTATCTAACTATCCCATAGAGCACTTTCGTTTATTAATGCTTGTCTTGTTACAGATGCTGCAGGCCGCATGATGCGACAAAGGGTTACTGTCTGCGGCCACAGCATGGTCTTCTGGGCGGCGCATCGTGCCAGATGGACATCCAGCGGCTCTCAGCTTGGCCTTAGCGCATGGGCAGAGGTGGAATGGTTGGGACGGAGGGGCATGCGGTGGCCTGCGCTCCTTCCCTTGCTGTTCCAGGAGAGAAGGGGGCCTCCTCCTCATGTCCTGGTGATACACTTGGGGGCAATGATTTAGGTCTAATGAAGGGCAAGGCCCTAGTTTTACAGGCCGAAGCTGACCTTGCGAGGATAAGAGCAAGGTGGCCTGGCGTGAAGATAGTATGGTCTGCCATACTGCCCCGCCAGGTGTGGCGGAACTTGGGGGACCCCAGGTGTATTGACCGTGCCCGTCGTAAAGTTAATAGGCAGCTGAGAAAGGCCATGGATGCTGGATTGGGGATGTTTTTGCCGCACCCCGATATACGGGTCGTGTTCCCAGACCTGTATAGGAATGATGGGGTGCACTTGTCTGACAAGGGCAATGGGATCTTTTTACAGGACTTGCAGCAAGGAATTAGGTTGGCATTAGGATGCTAAGTTGGGAGCAAAGGCCAAAGCAGAGGCTTGACCTTGGCTGTGGCAGGTTTGTGCAAGCAAGAAAACGGAACTGGTGAGCACCTTACGGCATATCCCGTTAGGGAACAGGGGGTCATCAGGAACTGCCTTCGGATTTCAGGGTCCGGGGTGGGGAATGGTGATCACCTCCACTGGGAACCTTTTGGGCAGGCTCCTCCCTGCAAGTTGGATGGCTTCAGGGGTAGGCGCTCCTAGAGGGCAACCAGTTTGCTGGGCTGCTGGTCACGAGCCAGAGATTTGGCTCACGATCAGAGCTGGGTGACCCGCCCTTCAAGGGCAAGGGGGCTGGTCAGGGAGTGACGCCTGCCTTGCCTGTTCCATGCTTGCTTAGTTGTTATTGCTGCAATGTTCTGTTAAATAGTTAATAAAGTGGCCCTTGTTTTATTCCAAACCTGTTGTCTGTCTCGTTATTCTGGCTGGGGGGCAACGGAGCTCCCGTCCACCCGGCAACGCCGATGGTGGGCGGGGGCTATTTTGCCGCCCCGAAGGATCGGGACGGCAACAGAGAGGACGCTGTGCGTCCCGACGAGGTCGGGGGCGGAGCCAGCTATTTAAGCAGGCTAGGCTCCGCTCCCGCCTGGCAGTTGCTCCGCGTGCTCGCCCACCCGCCCGCCCTGTTCTTAGTGTAGGCTGATGCTGGTTGCCTATGGGGCCAGGTAGGAATTTTTCGCTTCCACCCTGATTGGCTTGAGGAGTGGTGGTGTTTTCGCCTACCTTACACTGAGGGCAGTGGACTGGTGTATTTCTGGGGGTGGACGGCATTAAATAGGTCGGTCACTTGGCAGGTTTGTGCAAGCAAGAAAACGGAACTGGTGAGCACCTTACGGCATATCCCGTTAGGGAACAGGGGGTCATCAGGAACTGCCTTCGGATTTCAGGGTCTGAGGTGGGGAATGGTGATCACCTCCACTGGGAACCTTTTGGGCAGGCTCCTCCCTGCAAGTTGGATGGCTTCAGGGGTAGGCGCTCCTAGAGGGCAACCAGTTTGCTGGGCTGCTGGTCACGAGCCAGAGATTTGGCTCACGATCAGAGCTGGGTGACCCGCCCTTCAAGGGCAAGGGGGCTGGTCAGGGAGTGACGCCTGCCTTGCCTGTTCCATGCTTGCTTAGTTGTTATTGCTGCAATGTTCTGTTAAATAGTTAATAAAGTGGCCCTTGTTTTATTCCAAACCTGTTGTCTGTCTCGTTATTCTGGCTGGGGGGGCAACGGAGCTCCCGTCCACCCGGCAACGCCGATGGTGGGCGGGGGCTATTTTGCCGCCCCGAAGGATCGGGACGGCAACAGAGAGGACGCTGTGCGTCCCGACGAGGTCGGGGGCGGAGCCAGCTATTTAAGCAGGCTAGGCTCCGCTCCCGCCTGGCAGTTGCTCCGCGTGCTCGCCCACCCGCCCGCCCTGTTCTTAGTGTAGGCTGATGCTGGTTGCCTATGGGGCCAGGTAGGAATTTTTCGCTTCCACCCTGATTGGCTTGAGGAGTGGTGGTGTTTTCGCCTACCTTACACTGAGGGCAGTGGACTGGTGTATTTCTGGGGGTGGACGGCATTAAATAGGTCGGTCACTTGGCAGGTTTGTGCAAGCAAGAAAACGGAACTGGTGAGCACCTTACGGCATATCCCGTTAGGGAACAGGGGGTCATCAGGAACTGCCTTCGGATTTCAGGGTCTGAGGTGGGGAATGGTGATCACCTCCACTGGGAACCTTTTGGGCAGGCTCCTCCCTGCAAGTTGGATGGCTTCAGGGGTAGGCGCTCCTAGAGGGCAACCAGTTTGCTGGGCTGCTGGTCACGAGCCAGAGATTTGGCTCACGATCAGAGCTGGGTGACTGATGTAATTTTAAAGCCTCTGTCCATTATTTTTGAGAATTCTTGAAGAACAGATGAGGTGCCAGAAGGTAGAAGTGGGCAAATGTCTCCATCTTCAAGAGAGGGAAAAAGGATGATCCAGGAACCAGTCAGCTTGACATCTATACTTGGAAAGATTTTAGAACAAATCATCGAACAGTCAGTCCTTTAGCATTTAGAAAGGGTGGCTGTGATTGCTAAGAGCCAGCATGGGTTCCTCAAGAACAAGTCATGTCGGATTAACATCTCCTTTTTTGAGAGTTATTACCTTGTTGGGCTAGAGCAGAGGTGTTGAACTCATTTGTTATGAGGGCCAGTCCATGCATGCTATAAAAAGTCACACGAGGTACCAGAGATATAAACTTTATAAAGATTATTTCAGATGCCGAATGGCAATAGCAGGCATGATTGGATTGTTGGTTGATAAGCTTCAGCACTCTGATCATGATGATGTCAGTGACTGCTGGCAGCTGCACTGAACCGGTTTCAGCCAGTGTGGGCATGGGCTGATGCAACCATGAGTCAGCGCTGATGTGATTGGCTGACCAATGTATATATGTCATTGCTAAGTACAGTATTTTCCCCTTCTTCTGATGGTGGTGTATGGCGGAGCATTTTGTTGGAGAGCTGTGTAAACTTGTAAATAAATTTCCTGTATATAGTAATCACTGGACTGTCTCAGTGTCGTTGACTATTGGAAAATCTCTGGATGCAAGGAGTGACTGCTGGTGAGTGCAAGTGTGACTGAGGTGCTGGTTCAACTGTTCCAGGCACGCTGTACAACATGGATTAGGTGTGATATGCAGAAGGGAAGTAGGTGTGAAGATATCAGCATTGGTAATGAGACAGGAAACCTAGGTCTCAATTCCATCCAGGAGGATGCAGAGAATAAATGAACATAAGTCTGACATTAGAAACCAAAACATTCAGTTCCTGACCTAAGAGTAACAGTGCTCTTACAAAGGAATTTCAAAGGGAGATTAGAAAGAGAGACTGCTGAATTGCAACTGATAATGAAGCTCAAGAGAATGCATCCTGTCTCATTACCAATATGTGCTATTATCATTTGGCATCTGAAATCACTCCACTCTCCAAGATATAAGGACTAATCCACGTGTTCTAATTCCTAACCAGGATCTTTTTCAAAGAAAATAAATCCAGATATGAACAGAGAAATCCAATCATTTTTTTTAAAACTATTCAGAATAAGCCAAAATAATTTCCTCAGTGTACATTGCGCTTGTCAGAAGAATCCACCCACCCACCCTCTCCCTCCTTCCCTACCTCCAAAAGTATGCTTGCACACAAAGGCTTATACCTGGAATAAAACATTGTTGGTCTTGAAGCTGCAACTTTGTTTTCTCTTTCTCTTTCCTCACCTCCCTCCCCAAAAGAGGAGGAGTAGCCCCAGAGAAGGAAGCAGGAAGCAGGAACTCTCTCTCTCTCTGTATGTAAGTGAGTGTGAGAGACAGAGATTTGTCTTTTTATCTCTCCCACATGAAGCAGGAACAGCCACTGAGCTGTGTGTGTGTGAGAGAGAGAGGGAGGGAGGGTGGAGGGTGGCAAGAGGCAGGAAACAGGAAGCAGAAAACAAAGAGCCACTGAGAGAGTTGGGAAAGAGTAAGCTAGGGTGTGACTGCAAGAGCAGCCTTGGGAAAGGAAGCAGGAAAAGGAAGTTGCTTTGGGGGACAGTTTTGAGCCCTGCGTGGGCTGGATCTGGCCTGCGGGCCACAGATTTGACACCCCTGGGCTAGAAGTGATGGTGTCGTGTACCAAGAGAGACTGCACACACAGTCGGACTCACACATGGCCATGTGGACAAACCGAGCTTCGCATCCACAACAATAGAAACAGAGGATCCTAGAACTCACCAATTGGCCAGTTCAGATCCTAAAGGGAACCAATGAGGGACAGTGGCAATGTAAATAAACCTATCACAGGAATCGTTGTGTGTGTGTTGTGTGTGGTTGGAATGGGAATATAAGCGGATCTTTGGGTGCCGCAAGTATCTCAAGTTCTCCATGTAACTAATAAAGTATGAGCTGAAATCGCTCCATGCATCAGTCTCAGTACTTTATAGATGGTATTGGGGGGCAACAGTGGGAGGGCTTCTGGAGTTCTGGCCCGGCTGGTGGACCTCCTAATGGCACCTGGGATTTTTGGTCACTGTGTGACAGAGTGGTGGACTAGATGGGCCATTGGCCTGATCCAACATTGGCTTCTCTTATGTTGTTATGTTCTTATGACTCTGCTCTGGTTAGACCTCATTTGGAGTACTGTGTTCAGTTTGGGGCACCATAGTTTAAGAAGGACGTTGACAAGCTGGAACATGTCTAGAGGAGGACAATGAAGATGATGAGGATTTTGGAGACCAAGTCCTATGAGGAAAGCTTGAAGGAGATGGATATGTTTAGCCTGAAGACAAGACAACTGAGACGTGAAAATACCTTCAGGTATTTGAAGGGCTGTCATATAGAGGACAGTACAGTTGTTTTCTTTTGTCCCAGAAGGTCGGACCAGAACCAACGGGTTGAAATTAAATCAGAAGAGTTTTTGGTTAAGCACTGTGTTAGGAAGAACTTTCTGACAGTTAGAGCAGTTCCTCAGTGGAATAGGCTTCCTCAGGAGGTGGTGGACTCTCCTTCTTTGGAGGTTTTTAAGCAGAGACTAGATGGCCATCTGACAGCAATGCTGATTCTGTGAACTTGAGCAGATCATGAGAGGAAGGACAGGAAGGGATAAGCCAGTGCTCGGCTCTTGTGGCTGAGGATAAAGATAGCCCATTAATGTGAAAATGGGAATGTGTAGCTCTGTCCACATTATTTAGCACAAATGGTTTTGCTTCAAATACCTCACATCTCAATGTTCACCATAATGCAGATGCACATTCAGGTATCTGCATATGGTCTGCACACACAGCAAAGGAATCTGACATATGCATCTTTCTTGCTGAATTATGGTATATTACTTTTGTTCTTTAATTTCCCTGCTCAGCAGTTCTCCCAAGTGGACACCAAAACTATGTCTTATATTTCTGAGTTTTAGAATTCACTGGGGGCATTGTGATAGAGAAAAATGCATGTAAGGATTTCTCATCTGTGGATCACAGTTTTAATTAAATGTGTGGCAAGATGTTACAGTGTCAAAGATTATTTTACAAACTATATGATAGGGATGAATGGCTTTCTCTTCATTCTGTTCCTGTATTGTAATTATGCAGCGCATTTCAGTATTCCTTAATTCCAACTGGGAATCAGTTCAACTGGGAACTGGGGAAAATTTGAAAATTAATTCCAGAACTGGAAGGTGCATAGCTTGTCAGTTTCCTCTCCATACATTACTGATGGCTACAGGTGCATTGCAATGTGCAAAGAAGCAAGCAATCTATGTGATTGCATGTGTTTGCATATTAATACTTTTTTTTTGCACAGTGTTTTACCAATGCATAGAAGGATGCATGTGCATCAGTAAAACACTGCACAAAGGCAAGAGACAACAAGCCTAATCAAAACACAGTCCTGGAGTTGAAACAGAGGTATTCAGAAGTTCAAGTGTCAAGACCAGCATGGTGAATCCAAAGAACACAAGCCAGGTCACAGGCCAGAAGATCATGCACACTGAGGTCAAGAACAAGACAAGAAACAATGGCAGGCATATGAGCATTGTGGATGAATTGCTTCCACTCTGGTTCACCAATTTTGTAGCTATGGGGAGGGAAGATGCAAATGAGCTGATGGAACTGAGTGGTATAATAAACTGTACATATAGAGGGTTCTATAAAAAATTTGAAAGTGAAAGAAGGAAAAATAGAAGATTTCTAATGCATGAGATCTGAACAAACAAATCAAGGAACTTTAGAACTGTGATTCCCCCCCCCCCCAAGCTGGCCCTGAACCCTGTCCTTCTACTGTTGGGTGAGTGTTGGCTCCTGAGCTTCCCCAGGCCTCAGAATGGGGAGAGAAGGGAGTTGCATCACCTGGTTCCTCTCTCCCCCTTGGATATCTGCTCTCAAAGACCTGTAACAGGATCCATTGCTTTGTCCCTGACTTGTTGTAGGAACTACCTTATATGAGTTGGGTTTGACCCCACCAATTCCCAGCTGATCCCCTAGATCACAGGTTTGATCTAATTTATTACTAGAGCTAGATCTGCCATAAATGTCATTTTGTGGGGCTGGGCCACATTTCTCCTCAGCGCTGAACTAACCATCCTTTGCTCGATATGCATAAGAAGTTTTGCACAGGACAGAGAGCTATTGCCTGACAATTAAGGTGCAACAACCAGAGACTCTCATGGCTCTTTATAAACTAAGACATTTTGATGAGCTGGAGCATAAATTACTGCATTCCATTGCCACAGGTGCAGCAGTCAGAGACAGGTGGCCAAGTGGCATCAACCAGGGAACCCAACAAGTCCTGCCTTAATGAAAGTGCTACAATCAACAGGCTTTGGGGAGGGGTGAGGCAGCTGCACAATTCCACACCTCCCTCTGCCAAAGTCCCAAATTCAGCAACAAGCTTGAACAAGAAGGGGAACTATGATGCTCCCCAGCACTACAAACAGTCTTCAAGCTCTGCCACTCTCCAAAGATGCCAGCTCCACTTTAATTACCTTCTGCAGACTTTTATTTCCTGTCAGCTCCTTGGCATTATTCAGCCACCCAAAATATTACTCCCCATGTGAAAGTGCACAGACACACATTCAGCACCTGCCTCTGCTATGTGCAAACCCAGTGTACTCTACTGAATGCCTGCTCTTGTCCCTGACCTTTGGCTCACCCACTGCCCCGCTGCTTCCATTAAGACTGTTACATAAGGCAGCACTTGCATGCAGGGAGCCCAGGGAGTGTGCGTTTCAGCTTTGCCTCTTATTTAATACTCCCTATGCTGCTGAGGAAGGAAGGCAGGAGAGATGCTGCACACATTTGGGTAAGTGGGTTAGCAGGCTCTGCCTCTGACCCTTGGCGTTCTGCACACTCTACACCCTTTACATAAGTGCTGGGCTTTTCTCTCTCACCCGAGCTGTTGCTCACAGTAGACCCAGCCCAGCCAGTCACTCCATTTATGCACATCCATAAATGGGCACATTTGGTGAGCTGGCCAGTGGCTTTCCAGAGGTGCCTGTGCCTGCAGGTGCCTTCCCCAGGCTGCCTGCAAGTAGGAGGCTGCTTGGCTGGGCTCCTGGAGTTAGGGCCAAAGAGATTCTGCCTGCACCACATGACTAGCCAGCCATCTTTCCAGCAGCTCTGGCAGGAGCCCAATTCACTCTGGCTGAAGGAGAAGGAAGCAGTGTTGGCAAGCACTGTGTCTCAACCTGGTGCCTTGGCCAAGGGCAGCGGGCAGACCCCAAGGGGACTGGCTGCACAGAACTCAGGGCTAAACCAGCCCTCCTCACCCATTATGGTTGCCAGCTCTGGGTTGGGCAATCCATGGAGATCTGGGGGAAGACCCTGGGGAGAGCTCAAGTTTCTTCACAAGTTCAGAAAATACTTTATGACAAAAGGGCTATTTTAGTTCTTGTGAAAGTATTAAAAGATTGATGCTCACATTTCAACTAACCCCCCCCCAACTTTCGGTTTTGGCGGAGCGAATGGCGGCCACCTTTCGGGACGCTCCCGAAGGAGGCTAGCCCGCGCGCGGTTGGGGGGTCCTTGCTTATGCGATGGACCCTAGTGAGCCTTAGCTAAAGGCTCCGAACCGGGGGCGCTTTGGGGAGTAGCCTCTTTGCCGGCAGATAGCCGGGAAATTGAGGCTCTCCCCTGCCCCAATCGGCCCCGCTGCGTAGTGTGTCCCGCATGGGATTTAGCAACGCCACCGATTTCCAGGAGTGAGGCAAAGCGTTATGGAATAACATAAAAAGAAGAACTGACATCAAACCGTGAGTTGGAGGTCTGAATTAAAGCGCAAAATCGATTCCCCCGATAAGCGAACAAGCGGAGGGAGGAGGGTGACTCCCCCCCCATCGACAAGCGAGATTTATAAAGGGAAAGTAGAGGGGCGAAGAGGAAAAAAGGCTAGTGACTGTACCGTTGGGGTTTTATTGAAACTGAAAATCAGCGGGTCTCCGGAGGGTCGCGAAGTGAACGGGAGAAAAGTAAACAAACGGGAAACATGTCAGCCATGAAAAAGGTCCCACTTAAACCGGAAAAGAAGGGAGGAGGGACTTCCGGTCCGGGCAATCCTCCCTCAGAGCCTGCTGTCAATCAACAGAAAGGCGAGTTACTGCACCCCCTGCTGGATCAAATGCAAAAAATCAATGAAACTTTAATAAGCATGCAAGGTGTTCTCAACAGCCAACAGAAACAGTTAACAGAAACCTCTAAGAAGATGGAGGAGATCGCACAAAAATGTCTGGTCTCGACGGAAGATACTAGAAAAATAAAGAAAAGGGTCAACAAACTAGAAAAATATCAGGATGAACAAGAAAAAAGAATCTTAAGGTTGCAGATGGAAAAATCGAATCTGACCCTCCGCTTCCAGGGCATTAAAGAAGAAGAGAAAGAAGATCTCAGATCGACACTAGCGAATGCCTTGGCACACGTAACTGGCAGAGAAGAGCGAGATTTAAAAGAAGAGATGGATTTGGCCTACAGGGCCTATTCCACCTTTACAAAGAAAAATAATCTGCCAGCAGAAGTTGTTGTCAAGTTCACTAAGCAGCGTACGAGAGATCAGATTTTGCGTGCAGTTTCAGCGGTGCCCTTGAAGATTGGAGAGCAGACTGTAAGAACACTCAAAGATGTGCCTTATGAAATTCGTATGAAAAGGAAAGAATATAAAGGACTGACCACTTTTCTGCAAAGAAATCAGGTGGTTTATAAATGGAGATTTCCTGAAGGACTGGAATTTAAGTATAAGGATAAAAGAGAGAAGATTGACTCCATCTTCAAAGCACATGAATTTCTGAAGAGACACGCCAGCACGGAGGAAGAGGCAGCACTTGCAACGTGGACAGAATCAAGCAGCGAAGACGACAGCGGTCCGGAGGATGGAGGTGCCAGAGCGGGAGCCGCGAAAGCTAAAGTGGGCCCATCATATAATCTAAGGGACACTAAGCAAAGACTGCCTAAGAAGTAACTGTTCACAGAACGCCAGAATGGGACTGAATAATCATTAACCCCAATGGACATTACTAACCATATTAACAGAGACTTTTTCTTTTTTGAAGTTTGTTAAAATGAAAAAAAAGACTCTTCAACCGCGGTGAATGTCAAAAACGCATTTATATTAACTAAAACTAACCCTCTTTAACAGAATACTCACTCACATCTTTTTCTTAATCCATCTATATACCCTCCCTCTTTCTTTATATGAAAAGAATAAATTCCTCTCCTTTTTAGGAGAGTTTTATATAAAAAAAAAACTAACCCCCCCCAAACCTAAATATACTATAACAGCTAACACATGACATTTGCTTAGTGTTGAAATGAATTAAAAAACTACAGCAGAACATAGTAAAATTATATCATAAAAATAAAAATAAATGATATACAAAGACTCATTAAAATGGCAATAAAAACAAGCTCCAAGGCTCCTAGGATTGTTACACTGTGTACCACCAAATGGCTCAGAATCGCTTCTGTTGAGGAACTGTTTTGTAAGATAAGGTCTACCGGAAGAAGGAATTTATTTGAAATTCCATCTATTGTCCCATGGGTCCCAAAGCAGCAGCAGGAGGAAATCATACATGGCAATAAACAGGGTCATAACTTTATTAAGAAGATCAGCACAACTGAATATACCAATTAAATCTGAGTCCAGCGAACACTGAGGCACCCCTTGGAGATCATTCTCTCCTTGCACTTCTGAGTTGCACTGCCCAGTTGACCAATGCAAGCCTGATGTAAACAGAGAAAAGGAATAAAAGGAAATGAAAATATCCTCTAATTTATAATACAGACCAAATGTAACATTTTTCACCATTCCCAGTTGTGGATGTTTTTTATTTTAGAAGTTTTAGAATCAGCAAAGGGTGAGATCTAGAGGTAAAAATATGCACTGGGGCTTCTGCATATATGAATGTGAATGTTAAAGTAGGTGAGACACATATTAAGCTTGAATGTATATGATATTGCTATAGGAGAAATATTTACTTCGTATTAAAACACTATTAATATTAGGCTGACCACTGATCAAGATTTCAGTGTCAAAACATGTTTGGTCTTCTGATCATTGTTTGTGCAAAGAAGAGATATTTATTAACTAGTTACGACACTTTGGGGATATATTTGGTTCATTTTGCATCTACGTTAAGGGATATTCCAGCCACTCCTACTACCCCATACCCCACAGGGGAAGGAAGGGAGACTTCAACACTGAATTTATGAAACAGAGATAAAAGGGAAAAAACAAAGCAGAATAAAACCTCTATAAAGTGGAGCAAAGTAAAATAGTAGAGCTGAGATAAAATAAATTGAAATAAATAGATAAAAGCTAAGATAATATGAAATTAAAAAATAAAACCCCAGAGATGGAGCACTGCCTCATAATATCCTGCAACAAGGCTCCAGAACCGGACATCTAGCAGACAATTCTAAAATTCAGACCCTTCCTGATCCCTGTTAATGGATATTAATATTTAGAATTTTAATGAAGTATTTTTTATAAACCAGCAGGCATTCAGGTTTCTGCATATATGCCAGGACTTTCTCAGGGTACTCTTTCCACTTTCCAAGTCCTTTATGACGTTCCCTGCTCTTATAAGCAACCTTTGATTAGCACAAGGAGCTGCATCTGGGAGTGGGAATGACAAGAGCTCCTGTACACAAGCCACAGCGCTTCGCTGCCGAAGATCTTTGGATCCTGAACAGTGGATACAACTACTGACTTTAGCGCATAACTATCATCGTCTCCCCCCTTTTTTCCTTTCTCCCTCATTGTCTTAAAACTAATGAAGAACAGTTTTTTTTTACAAACTGAACATTAAAATTGCCCTTTAATGACCAAAACCTGAACATTTAAAAATGTTGAATTTGAATTACGAAATGTTGCTGAATTTTGAATAAAAACAACATTCTTCAAGGATCAAATGGGCCCACAGTTATGGTCTTAACAGGAATAAAAAATTAGAGCGATACCTCCTTCCATACCGAAGCCAATCCTGATATGGACTGAACGCTACCTTTACAAACTGCATAGATCTGAGATTCAGCTGACCAGGCTTAGGAATGTGGCTGATTTTTAAAAACTTGTCTAGTTAAAATATAGAGTTGTCAGCTCTGGCCTGGGAAATTCCTGGAAATCCAGGAGAGGTCCATCAGTGGCTCTTAGCCACAAGGTATAGATAAGAACTCTCAGTCTGGGGCAAGTGATGCACTGTATTCTTGATGCTTGGGGGGAGCAACAGTGGGAGGGCTTCTAGTGCCCTGGCCCCACCGCTGGACCTCCTGATGGCACCTGGTATTTTTGACCACTGTGTGACAGAGTGTTGGATTGGATGGGCCATTGGTCTGATCCAACATTGGCTTCTCTTATGTTCTTATGAGATTTTGGAAGTGGAGCCTGGAGAGGGTGGAGTTTGAGGAGGGGAGAGACCTCACCCAGGCATAATGCCATAGAGTCTACCCTCCAAAGTAGCCATTTTCTACACAGGAACTGATCTCTATTGTCCGGAAAGCAGTTGTAATACCAGATTTCCAGGCCTCACCTGGAGGCTGGCAACCCTAGATAAGCCTCTGCTTTCCCTCCTTCTCTTCTCCTGGAGTGATAGTGTGCTGTCTTTTGGAATGCTTGCATTCATATGGGCATTATAGAATTTGATGCTCTTTTACATGCTTCACATGATTTTGTATTTATTTGGAAAATTTAGACATCGCCTCTCCAGAGGCCTGTTTGAGGCTGCTTATATAACAAAATACAGTAAAATCATTAAAACAACAATATAAAAATTATTCATATATAAATAGACATGAAAAACAAGATAATATATATAACAATATTATAACAATCTAGCCCAATATAGGCTAGAAGCAAACTATAAAACCAGCTAGGAAAGGGTGTATAGATTATTTCACACAGTAAAAATGAACCTTTTCCCTTCATAGATCCAGGATTCATTTTCTCATTCAAGCTTGCCTAAGAGCTTCATTACTTAGTCAAAAAGGTCCTCTATTACTTTCTGTGTGTGTGAGTGTGCTGCCCTATATTCCAGATGTAAAACATAGGCTTGCAACTCCTTTCAGAGCAGGAATAAGAAGAGGCAGATGACTGTGTTTTTCTCACACTTGGCTTCTCTCAGAATAAATATGGACTAAATTGGAAAGTGGCCCTCAATCAGTCTCATACACGGTGCCTTACCAGTCACACAGAGTAACAATATATCAGAGCTATCTGACAGAGGAGTATAAAATCAGCGCCCTAAAAAATATCATTGTCATCCCCTTTCTTTTCAGTAGTTTCAGCACTTACTCAGATAGGGATTTGATATTCCAAGCTTCTTTCTGTAGCGAGCATCAATCATTGTTGAAGAATTTCCTAGTAATATGGCACGTCAGGAGAATGGCAGCTTTTTGTTTTGTATTGAATAAAAACGATGGCACATACATCTTTCTAAACTTTGCTTCAGGGTATTAAAATGACTCCTGTAGCTGACACTGAAAGGGGCCCAAAAGAACTGTCTTGAGTTGAGCTTTCAGATACATTTCATTTCCAAGACTGTTCTGGCATTTATTTTTTTCTTTTACTTATTTAATTCTCTAAAGTATTCAGTGCTATTTACCACAATATCTATTATAGTATTTACTATAAGAAAGGGTGGGAATTGCCCAAGTTATGAATAGTCTATCTATATATCTAATAGCTAAGTTGCCCCCTCTGTGCAGATTTCTAAATCCGCACATCAGGGGCACTTGGGGGCAGAGAGATTTTCCTGCACACTTGGAGCAGTTCCCAAGTGTGCAGAAAAATCTAAAAAGTTGAAAAAATATATGGTGGATATTTAAATCCTCCCTAAAGTAAAAGCGTTCCCTGTGCATGCGCAGAGAACACTCTGGCCATTGGGGGGAGGCTTGGCAGGCCTGGCAGCTGGGAGCTACTCAGGCCTCACTGCTGGTGCCTGAGGAGGGAGCAGGAGAAGGCTTGGCAGGTCTGTATGGCTCACTCCGGTGCAGGGGGGACAGGGGAAAAGGATTGGCAGGCCCAGTGGCTGGGAGCTGCATGGGCCTTGCTGTTGGTGCTGGGGGGCTGGGGGGTAGAAGGATTGGTGGGCCTGGGCCTCACCATTGGTGTGGGGGCGAGGGAGAAGGCTCACCTGCAGCTATTTCCTCCTCCTCCACGTGGAGCTCCTTCTCTCCCCCGCAAGTATCACGGGTCCCCGCTTCTTGTTGTAATATATTATCTCTTATATTATCTAATAAAATATGTAATTTTTCTTCTCACAAACTGTCCAGACTGTATTTGTAATAAGGGGGTGGTTCCTCACTGATTAGTTGGTATTTCAGATTGTATTGGCATAACTATTTTGTCCTGATTGTGTGTTTTAATAATTATTAGTAGAAATTGTAGAGCCTCAAATAGCATTGATAAAGTTTAAGTTGACTTCACATTCACTGGTTAGCAACATCGATAGTTCTTCTGTTAAAGTGTTCTGAGTCTTTGCCATGCAGTTGTTTGAATTTCCATGTTTCATCAAGTCCTTATCGTACTGAGTCTGATGCTGGTTGGATTGATGAAGTTTAAGAGGATGAAGTTTTATCAACTTTAGTTTTATGATGTACATGGCTTGTGGGCCATAAGAAAGACTGATTGACTGATTATCAGCTTTGACTACTGCCCTCAATCCAACCAAGAACCAAGTGAACAAATTTCCTAAATTAGTTTTATAGTTTTAATTTCTCAGTTTTTTGGCACAGGGCATATGTCTACTTCTCCTCTACCTCCCTGAAGTCTTGTAATCTCCCACAGAGACATTTGGGTTCATCTGTAAATGTTTTTCAAAATGAGCATCAAATGATTTAACTGTACCATGGAATGGATCAGAACTGGGAATGCCCTGGTATTTTATTATTTGTTTATTTTATTTAGAGTCTTCACAGGCAGCCAAAATGCTTAAGAAACAAAACCCCAAATTACAAATAATTAACATACCATAACACAATTAAAAACATGATGGGACTAGGAATAAGGCCCATTGCGGAGACAAATGCAATGAGCTCTAGCTGGGTTGCCACCTGCCAGCCCCTCTCTCAGAAGAAGAAGGGGCGTTGGTGACCTCGTCCCCCAGGCCCAGCAGTGGGTAGAGCAGGAAGAGGCGTTTGGCAGGGTGGCGGGTGTGCATCAGGGAGCATCATGGTGTGTTTGGTGGTGGTGCTGATGGTGGTGGTGGGACGCAGTGTGGAGCGGCATCAGAGCCGGTTTGTCTGAGCTGGATGGTGATAGGGCTGCCAGCGGAGGGGTGGCCTCCCACTGCAGCAGCTGCTGTCGCCACACCCCCACCTCCTCAGCTGTGGCGTTTCTGAAGGTCTCTGTCCTCTCACTCCTCTTCTCTGCATCTCCCAGCCGGTGTGCTCACCCTCTGGCTGCTGGAGCATCCATCCCATCAATTTGCTCAGAACACACTGAGCCAGAGATGCTGGTGGCTGCCCCTGTGGGCAGGATGGAGGCAAGGGAGCCAGCCAGTGCAACCAGGGGATCCTTCAGAGTGGCAGGTGATGGAGCCAAAGGCTGCTGGAGCGTGTGCAGGAGAGACACCAAAACTCTTTTATATATAAGGAGAAATTACACATGAAAACCAATGGCAGCTGCCCTTCTTGTGTTTATTCAAAGGTCACCCGGAATTAAAAACATCTTCAGCTTGCTCTAGAAGGCTTAAAGGGATTGCATCAGTTTCAAGCTCCTAAGAGAAGATTTCCATGGACAGGAGGTGGCAATAATTCTCCCATGGGATCCTGATAGCCAATTCCCAGACAAGGCAGGTTTCAGCAAGACTGCCTTAGATGAGCTACTTCATCTTTTTGGATTGCAAATTTCATTAAAATATCTATGAACAAGTGTATCATATAAATAGTATGATGATGTTCCACAAGATGATAAGCAAATACTTTTAATAAGGAACATAATTCTGCTTGGGTTGCAAAAATAATGAAATTTAAACACTATTGAGAACAAAGTTCAGTGATATTGTCAGCCTATGTTATTATAAATACAGTTTAAGATCTGTCATCCTGGTAGCAATTTAGGGCCTGTGATTTATTTGATGGCACATGCACATGGGACTTTTCCAGGGAATTGGAAATGTTTAATAAATATGCTACATTTCTTAAAGCTATATATCTATTTGGTCATATAAGTAATATTTCTCTTTTAGAAAAAGAGACTTTTTCAATAAACCATCAGATTCTAATAGAAAAAAGGAACTTCTAAAATTTCATTATTACCTAATAGAATGATCTCTTCACCATGACAATGAGAAATCTCCTAGCTTGAAAATATTGATAATATAACAAGACTTGTGTTTCATTTCAAGTTTTTGCAATGATGTGGCACTATTATTTTTAATGACATCTTTACTGTGTCTCTTCCTGTTTTTTTTCTGTTTCTCGAAGTTTGGTAACAATGTGCTATAAATCAAAGAAGTTAACAGAGAAAAATATGGACTCACCATGCTGTGAAATTTGTCCATAATACATTGGCAGCTGTTTCCCTCTGGCATCTTTTCCCTTTTTAGTTCAACAACGAGGTTGTAATTGCATTCCCAAGGAGCCCCAATACGCAAATAATGGTATGCTGGATTAGATCAGGAGTAAGGCTACCTAAATATTTGGGCAAGATTCAAATCCAGTGGCACCTTACAGACCAACAGGATTTCCAGGTTATAAGCTTTCAAGAGGCAAACATTTGACAAAGGGAGCTTTGGCACTTGAAAGCTTAAACTCTGGAAATCTTGTTGGTTTTTAAGATGCTACTAGACTTGAATCTTGCTCTTCTACTGCAAACCAACACAACTACCTGCCTGAAACTATGTATTTGGAGTGTTGATAATTTAACACATTAACAGCCTATGTTATTAACACATTGGTGATTAACACATGGAATTCACTTCCACAGGAGGTGGTGGAGACTATAAGCATGGACGGCTTCAAGAAGGAATTAGATAAATATATGGAGCAGAGGTCCATCAGTGGTTATTAGCCACAAGGTATGGATAGGGACTTTGGGGCAGGTGATGCTCTGTATTCTCAGTGCTTGGTCAACAGTGGGAAGCCTTCTAGTGTTCTGGCCCCACTGGTGGACCTCCTGATGACATCTGCTATTTTTGGCCACTGTGTGACAGTGTTTGACTGGATGGGCCATTGGCCTGATCCAACATTGGCTTCTCTTATGTTCTTATAGTGCTCAGTTTTTCCTTACACTTTCTATATGTGCTGAATTTTTGGAAAGACACTAAGCATAGGTGACTGGGACAGATAATGAACTCCTTATAATTCAGAAAATGGTACCTATATGTGGGACAGAATTTCCACAAGTGAATTAATTAATTTCCCTTCCATTTTACATTCTAAGCCTGGGGAAGAGGAAATTCTTTGCATCCCACATGAGGAGATGTACCATGGAACAGATATGCAAATGTCTTTTTGGCTTCTGGAATGGGGTGATGGGCAAAAAACCCCCGATGGGGGCCCAGGTCATGCTAGAAGGCCTCTGGAGTGGGGTTAGTCCTGTGATTCATTTTCATATGATGTTTGGGATATGCTTGGATTGGCTGGTGTGATGGTGGCCCAGAGAGGGAATCACTGTCTGTGGTTCCAAGAGGACTTTGGGCAGCTCTGGGCAGCTTTCAGAAAGAGTAGACTTTTTAAAAAATAACTTTATTTTTAACATATTCAAACCAAACAACACAATCCGATAAGCATATTCTTATGTTTTACAATACTGATTTTCCTTTCAATCACAGAACAAACAACCAACAACAAATTCCCTGAGATGAACATCCAATCAACAAGTGAAAATCACTCAAAAGAACACAAAATCAATATATTTTGCAGGTAAGGCACTATTTTTGTCTTTCTTATTTGTAATATATTCAAAAAATACAAACCATTTCTTAACAAAACATTCTTTCTTATTAGGGTTTTTAACCAATAACAATTGTGTAGCCTAGTGGAAAGCGGAGAAGGTGCCAGATATACAAGACTGGTTAAGGAAACTGCTGTTTTTAGCCGAAATGGACAAAATGACGAAGAAACTAAATGGACAAATGGCAGAACAATACCTAAAAGACTGGGAAGGCCTGAAACTGTATATGGAAACTGAATATAGAATGAAAGGGAAAATGTACAATCTTGACTCGTATTGAAATTGAATGAGAAATGAAATGAACACTTGATTATACTGTACCTTTACTGGAAACTATGTTTGAAAGAGTCAGGCATTTATGTATTAGAATTGTGTTACCTGGTTTGTCGATTGTTACAAGTTTAAACTTGATTACCTTTTAACTCTTTTTTTCCTGTTATTAGCAGTGTTGGAAGCCTATTGGGGGGGTGGGGGGATGGGATGTAATTTTTAAATTGTATTGGTAATGATGTTTAATGATGTTGAATATACTCCAATAAAATTTTGTTTCAAAAAAAAAAAAAATTGTGTAGCCAGTTTATCCATAGCGACAATGTTCCACAACTTTATGAACCATTGATGTATGGAAGGAATTTTATCCATTTTCCACATCTTTGCCAGCAATGTTTTGGCAGCAATTAACATTAGTGAAATAAGCTCTCTTTTAGTAGAAGAAAATTGACTGTTTTCCCAATGATTAAGCAATATAACTTCAGGTTTATTAGGAAGTGATACTCCCAAAATCTCTTCCATTTTCAAAAGTATTGAAGACCAAAATTCCTGAACTCTAGGACATCAACAGTGAAATAGAGATCCTGTCTGGCCACAACCCTTCCAGAACTTCGGATCTTTTATAGCTCCTGAATGGAATAATTTCAAAGGTGTCATGTATCATCGGGAGAAGAGCTTATAATTTTGAAGCCTGATATTTAGAGATTTAGAGACATATATACTAGCTGACCATATTTTTGCCCATTGCTCTTGAGTTAGAGAAATTGCACAATCCTTGTGCCAGGCCTGTTGCTGTGCTGAGAACGTGGTCCACTGCTTATAGGTTAAAGCCTTGTGTACTTTTGATATTATTCCTTTTTGTTCTAAGCAACCTTTTTCTACCAATGATTCAAAAATCGTTAAAGGGCGATTGGTGTTTTCCACAATAGAAAGAGTAGACTTAGTACTTTCCTTACCTCTGTAGCCATTCAACAGATGATCAGGACTGGATGAGTTGACACTGTACAGATACTACTGCCAATAAAGGTTGACAGTCATCCATTTGATGTGAGGAAGCTACTACATTGGTACCTTGCTGATCTGTCATTTTGCTGATCTGATGTTTTTATTTCTTGGAGTGCCTGAATAGAGAAACCAATGAAAATAAGCTAGGGTCAGGTCTAGTGCTGAGCTTTGAGGAGTTGTACAGGTCATTGGCATTTGCTATGTATTTAATCCATTGCTACCTTAAGAAAGGAACATTAATTAATGATTCTACCACAAGATGGTAGAAACGAGCAATTAAAGTTCATGTAACATTCAAAATTTAAGAATGGCTATTTTTTTCTGTAGGGATAAAAGCAACAGAAAATGTTCTTGCATTATTTCTCAGTATATATGTTACAATTCTGTAAACAAAAGCTAGATCTTTTTATAAGTATCTTGGCAAAAAATCAGAAACTCCTTTAAAAAAACAACACGGATTTCATTTATAAACTGCTCTACATTTCATTATCCTTACCACTACTTCTTCACAACTCTTTAATGATGATTTTTGAAAGGCATTGACATTTACAACTCAGTTGTTTGGGTAAGTCAGGAACTATAATGTTTCTCCCATTCAGAGGCTGTCACCATTAGAACAAATTAAATGGTTTTTCCATTTAGTTGTCTAATAAAGGAAAATTGAATAGTGAAGCTTTGAGAAAGTCAATTGGGACAAAAACTTTCATTGAGGATGACTCATCTACTGTATGCATTAGCACTACCCAAGATGTTGCAAACTCTGAATAAAATTGTGACAGAAAAGTACTTTTTGTTTCTTCCACACTGCTTGGATATTTAATATCCATTTGAATTGGATTGTCCACTGGGAGAAAGTTTTTGGTTGGTACATATTTTGCTTTTGTACTTCAGGACTGTAAACATTATTTCCACCAGTTTGTTTCTAATATACAGCATTATATTTTCTATTACTTTGTAATTTGTTTTATTCTGTTAAAGAGAAGAGAAGCAATGTTCATGGTCTAGCTAAATGATAATAGCAATATAAAGTCAGTTTATATTACATACTTCCAACACCGATCTCAGTGCAGCATATTTGGTCTTCACCAATCCTGTGAAGTAGGTTAGGATGAGAGACAGACAAGGCCACCAAGCCTAAGCAGGCATTTGAATCTGATTTAACAACAGATCAACTCAAGACTCTAATAACTACAATATTTTATTTTATTTTTATGCTGGATAGAATTTTTATACACCCTCTATTGATACCAGGTTTACTTCAGAATTCAGTGCTGCTGTCCATAATTTACTCAAGCACAATTATTATAGTAATTTGCCTGTTCTTGAAAATGTAAAGAGAAAGAGAATAATTTAAAAAGTAAAATGATATCTAAACAGATTGGCTTGAAAGTTAAAAGAAGAGGGGGATAAGGCTCCCAAAGCCTACTCCGCCTTTATAAAAAGAAGTACTCTGCCAGTAGAAGGGGATGTCGAACATAGCAGGCGACAGACGAGAGATCTAATTTCATCTGAAGAGTTTGTGGAGCCCTGGAAGCTTGAAGGCCAGATGATTAGAGAAAAAAAGAAAAGAAAGAAGACGGATACCATCTTTAAAACACGGAAACGCCTGAAGAGACACACCAGCAGGAAGGATGCAGCACCTAAAATTGGGATAAGTGCAGAAGACAGCAGCCTAGGGGAAGGTGATGGAACGGAAGACTTCAAAGTTAAAATGGACTTAATCCATAACTGGAAGAAAATTAAGAAGAAGATACTTTGAGGACTGTTCGTGTTGCGTCTGGCTGGAAGGAGCTGTTTAATTACTAACCCCAATGGACTTTACTAACTGTATTAACAGAGTGACTTTGGACTTTGAATTAGTTAAAAAGAAGATCTTCTAACCATGATTGATGCCAAAACTTGGTATTGGTTATTAACCTAAACTAACCCTCACTAACAGAAAAAATTTCACTCCACCCTTTTCTTTCTCCATCTGTCTACCCTTCCCCTTTCTTATAAAAAGAATAAAATTCTCTCTTCTTTAAGAGAGTTTTACAACAAAAAAAATAAAAATAAAATAAACAGATTGGCTTGTATCTAAATGAATACAAGTGTATTCCCCAAATGAATGAGCCACTTTTCTGAGCTATGCTGGCAAAGAAAATGAAATGTATTCATCTGGATTCAGCAAGGGCATGTGAGACAACACCCTTACTGAAGCTAAGCAGGTCAGGTTCTGGTCATGCCTGGATGAGAGATCCTGAAGAATACCAGGCATGCTGCCAAGCGCCGGGGGGGTGGGGGGAGTAAGATGCAAATGTATTTTGGTCTGGGCATCATATACAGTCTCCACTTAGTGTCTAGAGTATATATATGATGCTTCATACTTGGATGTTGGATAGCTATTTTGCACACATCTGTTTCTCCTACCTGATAAAATCTTCCTCACCAATGATAGACAGCCAGGCAAGCCATAGCACGTAAGCATACCCTAAGTGTGGATCATTTTAACAGGGTAAATCCATCTGTGCACTCAGTACCTGTTGGTGAAGATTAAAGAAAACTTATTTTGCAATTGAACTCCATGTAACATGTTCAAGTAAAATGCTAATACAACTTGGATACAATGCTGTAATCTTAAAAACCAGGGATCCGAAGACGGCTTTCAGTAGGCAGCAACCTTTATTACATTTTGAAACCCTGAGGAATTAAACTCACAGGGTCCTTTTCTTCATGTTTATGTAGCAGAGGGTAAATGAAGACCGGGTACTTTGTAAAGCAGTATGAGTCCATTGTGGGCACTAACCTTGTACACTATTACAGTTTTCAGATTTCCTTGAGGGGTACTATGGCAGTGAGTTAGTTCAGTTTTGTACTGTAGTCATGCAACTTTGATAGCCTTAATTGTAACTTTATGCTTGTAGAAAACTAATGAAAATATGCAATAGTAACTCTTATCCAGAAAAGATAAATATCTTAGATTAGCTGGTTCACTAACAGAGAAAAGTTTAATACAGAAAATTATAAAGTAAATACAGTCCTACCAATTGGGTAGATGTGATGTTAGAAAGATTAGAGGACCTGTTAATTCATTGTCTCTGCTGGGACTATTACAGTAGTATTTGTGACAAATACAAGGGTTTGTTAATTTAAGGCAAGTGATCTAATTAGCACTTCTTATGATGGCATAAGAAATATATTCTTCAGTATAATGAACATTCTTTGGCAGTTATAAAACATACACAATGAAGGACAATATAGCTCTGATTATTTATGATTATTGAAATATATTTATTAAACAACCACACAGATAACAACAACCATTTTTAACTCTGATATTAGGTCTTCAAAACTAATGATTTAAATTTGTTAGCTCTGTTCCTTTTGAACTAATCAACCAAATCAATAAGGACATTGATGTTTCTCAGCTTGATTGCAGGCACAAATCTTAGCAAGGTTGTGGTTGCTTGGGTGTGGGAGAAGTGTGAATTAGTCATAAGTTTCTGACCAGTATGAGGATTGTGGATTGAATATATGATGGCCCTGACTTGCTTCATCCCTTCATGTTTCTCTTTCTCTGCATTGCTGGCTTACCTTATTGAGACTCTGTGCTGACCCAATCTGTAGTACAAACACAGTTAACACTAGGACTCTTAAGAACATAACATAAGAACATAAGAGAAGCCGATGTTGAATCAGGCCAATGGCCCATCTAGTCCAACACACTGTCACACAGTGGCCAAAAATACCAGGTGCCATCAGGAGGTCCAGCAGTAGGGCCAGGACACTAGAAGTCCTCCCACTACTGCCTCCTCCAGCACCAAGAATAGAGTGCATCACCTGCCCCAGACTGAGAGTTCCCATCTATACCCTGTGGCTAATAGGCACTGATGGACTTCTGCTCCATATGTTTATCTAATTCCCTCTTGAAACTGTCCATGCTTGTAGTTGCCACCACCTCCTGTGGCAGTGAATTCCATATGTTAATCACTCTTTGGGTGAAGAAGTACTTCCTTTTATCTGTTCTAACCTGACTGCTCAGCAATTTCATGGAGTGCCCACGATTTCTTGTATTGTGAGAAAGGGAGAGAAGTACAAACTGCTCAATCCCTCGATCATGTCACCCCTCAGCCATCGTTTCTCCAAGCTAAAGAGCCCCAAGCGTTTTAACCTTTCCAACCCTTTTATCATTCTAGTTGCCCTTCTCTGCACTTTTTCCAATGCTATAATATCCTTTTTGAGATGTGGTGACCAGAACTGTACACAGTATTCCAAATGAGGTCGCACCAATGATTTATATAGGGGCATTATGATACTGGCTGATTTGTTTTCAATTCCCTTCCTAATAATCCCCAGCATAGCGTTGGCCTTCTTTATTGCATACACACACTGTCTAGACATTTTCATTGAGTTATCTGCTACGACTCCAAGATCTCTCTCTTGGTCAGTCTCTGCCAGTTCAGACCCCATCAACGTGTATTTATATTTAGGATTTTTGGCTCCAATGTGCATCACTTTGCACTTGGCCACATTGAACCCCATTTGCCACGTTGACGCCCACTCACTCATCCTCGACAGATCCCTTTGGAGTGCCTCACACTCCTCCCTGGTTGTCACCACCCTGCACAATTTTGTGTCATCTGCAAATTTAGCCACTTCACTGCTTACTCCCAATTCCAAATCGTTAATAAACAAGTTAAAAAACATCGGACCAAGTACTGATTCCTATGGTACCCCACTGCTTACCACCCTCCACTGAGGAAGTTTCCCATTTAGACTCACTCTCTGTTTCCTATTTATAAGCCAGTTTTTGATCCACAAGAGGGCTTGTCCTTTTATCCCATGACTATTGAGCTTTCTGGAAGTCAAGGTAAATAGTATTTATCGGGTCCCCCTTGTCCACATATTTGTTCATTCCCTCAAAAAACACTAACAGGTTAGTGAGACAAGATCTTCCCTTATAGAACCCATGCTGAGTCTGCCTCAATAGTTTTTGTTCATCAATGTGCCTACTAATTCTTTCCTTAATAACAGTTTCCATCAGCTTACCCGGTATTGATGTCAGACTGACTGGCCTGTAATTTCCTGGATCCCTGGAGCTCTTTTTAAAGATGGGAGTGACATTAGCTACCTTCCAGTCCTCAGGAATGAAGGCAGACTTTAAAGAAAGATTACATATTTTTGTCAGGAGATCCACAAGTTCACATTTGAGTTCTTTCAGAACTCTCGTATGAATGCCGTCCGGGCCTGGTGATTTATCAGTTTTTAAATTGTCCATCAGTTGGAGGACTTCCTCTCTTGCCACCACAATCTGATTCAAGTCTTTCAAACCCCCTCCCGAAATCAGTGCTTCTGGAGTGGGCAAGCACTTCTCTTCCACAGTAAAGACAGAGACAAAAAATGCATTCAGCTTCTCAGCCATTTCCCTATCATCCTTCACTACTCCTTTTACCCCTTGGTCATCCAAGGGCCCCACTGCCTCCCTGGCTGGCTTCCTACTTCTAATGTATTTGAAGAAAGTTTTATCGTTGGCCTTTATGTTTTTTTGCGATATGCTCCTCATATTCCATTTTTGCTTGCCTGATCACAGATTTGCATTTTATTTGCCATAGTCTGTGTTCCCTTTTATCAACCTCACTGAGACTAGCTTTCCACCGCTTAAAGGAATCCTCCTTACCTTTTGCAGCTTTCATTACTTTATTAGTTAATCATGCAGGCTTTTTTCTATACCTATTTGTGCCTCCTAACCTGTGGTATATATTTTTATGAGCTTCTAGGATTGTATTTTTAAATAGTCTCCAAGCTTCCCCAATGGTTTTGACCTTCTCCACTCTTCCTTTCAATTTCTTCCTCACATGTCCCCTCATACCAGAGAAGTTACCCCTTTTAAAGTTAAAAGTGGTTGTGTCAGTCTTTTGGGGTAACTCCCTATCTGTACAAATGTTAAACTCAATGACATTATGGTCACTGTTCCCAAGCGGTGCAATCATTTTTACATCTCTCACCAGGCCTTGGGTGTTACTTAGGACCAAATCCAGAATCGCCTCTCTGGTAGGATCTGTGACCATCTGTTCCATAGCACAGTCATTGTGAGTGTCTAAAAACTCAATCTCTTTTTCCCGACTAGAACTCATATTGACCCAATCAATGTGTGGGTAGTTAAAGTCACCTATTATGACACAGTTATTCCATCTAGCCGCTATCTTTAATTCAGTCATCATTTTATAATCCTCCTCTATCTTTTGATCTGGTGGGCAATAACAAACTCCCACTGTTAAACCTCCTTTTGGACCCACTATTTCAACCCATAGCATTTCCAGAAGCGAATCCAATTTTCTTACCCTCTCAATCTTACTGGACTGTATACCCTCTCTGACATACAGAGCCACCCCACCTCCAACCCTTCCCCCCCTATCCTTCCGATATAATTTATAACCAGGAATCACCGTATCCCACTGATTTTCCTTATCCCACCAAGTTTCTGAAATACCCACAATGGCTATTCCCCCCCCAACACCAAGCATTCCAACTCCCCGATTTTACCTCGGAGACTTCTAGCATTTGTGTATAAACACTTATAGTTTCCCATGCTTGTTAAGCCCACAGCCTTCCTATTGCTGCCTCGAGACCTTGCCAGGCAGTTCCTATCATTAGCCACAGTCTCAGTGGACAATTTTAATCCATTTCCTTGCACAAAAGTAATAGCTACCCCTTCATCTCTTTGAGATGAGCCATCCCGAACCAGAGACTTTTCATCTTCTGTCTGCTTTCCCCCATTATTCAGTTTAAAAACTGCTCTGCCACCTTTTTGATTTTGAGTGCCAGCAGCCTGGTTCCTTCTCGGGACAAGTGGAGACCGTCCCTTTTTGTACAGCTCCCTCTTGTCCCAAAAAGCATCCCAATGCCAAACAAACTTGAACCCTTCCCCCCTACACCATCGTCTTATCCACACATTGAGACTCCTGATCTGTGCCTGTCTCTCTGGCCCTGCGCGTGGAACAGGTAGCACTTCTGAGAAGGCTACCTTGGAGGTCCTGGCCTTGAGTTTACTGCCCAGCAGCCTAAATTTCTCCTCCAGGACCTCACAACTGCATTTCCCCACATCGTTGGTGCCGACGTGCACCACGACCACTGGCTCCTCCCCAGCACTATCTACCAGCCTATCTAAAACACACGTAATGTCCGCTACCTTCGCACCAGGCAGGCAAGTCACCATACAATCAGTAGGCGGGTTCGCCTCCCAGCTGTCTATCTGCCTAAGGGTCGAATCACCTACTACCAAGAGCCCCCCTCCCACCCTTCCCAGGGATGGTTCCTTGGTACGAAAGGATACCCATTCACCAGCTGAAGAAGAGGTCCCTTCTGAGGGCACATTCCCCTTATCCTCAGCATGGTGCACCGTTTCCCCTTGACCCTCATGCTCCCTGGCAGCAGCTGGTCTGCCAGATCCAGAGTGGGACATATCTAACAAGTCCCTGAGAGTCTTCTCCGTGCACCTAACTGACTGTCTCTGCTTCTGTAGGTCAGCCACCTTGGCCTCAAGGGAGCAAACTTGCTCCCTGAGAACCAGGAGCTCCTTGCACCGAGCACACACCCAAGACTTCTGACCAGTGGGCAGATAGTCATACATGTAACACTCCATGCAAAACACTGGATAGCCCCCAACCCCCTGCTGGCATTCTGGCTTCATAATTGTTTTTAAACAAATACTTTTATATAACCCCCCTTTTAAAACCCTTTGTATTTATATTGTTGTTCCTGTTGTAGAAGTCTACTTACCTTACTGGGAACCCAAGGAGCCAAGGTCCCTGGCTTTCTGGCTCTTCCTGGGCTTCTTACAGAGCCCCTAGGCTAAGAGCCACAGGCCAAGAGCCTCACCCTTTGGCTCTCACCCTTCGGCTTGTGCCAGAGGCTCTTAGGTGTTTTTTGAGGGGATGAACAAACATGTAGACAAGTGGGACCCAATAGATGTTGTTTACCTTGACTTCCAGAAAGCTTTTGATAAAGTTCCTCATCAAAGGCTCCTAAGTAAGCTCAATAGTCATGGGATAAAAGGACAAGCCCTCTTGTGGATCAAAAACTGGCTAATTAATAAGAAACAGAGAGTGAGTATAAATGGGCAATTTTCTCAGTGGAGGGTGGTAAGCAGTGGGGTACTGCAGGCCTCAGTACTGGGTCCAATGCTTTTAATTTGTTTATTAATGATTTGGAGTTGGAAGTAAGCAGTGAAGTGGCTAAATTTGCGGATGACACTAAATTGCTCAGGGAGGATTGTGAGACACTCCATAGGATCTGTTGAGGATGGGTGAGTGGGCATCAGCATGGCATATGGGGTTCAGTATGACCAAGTGTAAAGTGATGCACATTGAGGACAAAAATCCTAACTATAAATAAACATCGATGGGGTTCAAACTGGTGGAGACTGACCGAGAGATCGTGGAGTCATAGTAGATAACTCAATGAAAATGTCGAGCCAGTTTGTGACTGCAATAAAAAAGGCCAACACTATGCTGAGGATTATTAGAAAGGGTACTGAAAACAAATCAGCCAGTATCATAATGTTCCTGTATAAATCGATTGTACAACCTCATTTTGAATACTGTGCGCAATTCTGGTCGCCACACCTCAGAAAGGATATTACAGCATTGGAAAAAGTGCAGAAAAGGGCAACTAGAATGATAAAAGTGTTGGAACACGTTCCATATGAAGAAAGGTTAAAGTGATCGGGGTTCTTTAGCTTGGAGAAATGATGACTGAGGGTGACATGTTTACAAGATTATGCATGGGATAGAGCAGGTAGAGAAATACTTTTCTCCCTTTCTCACAATACAAGAACTCATGGGCACTCAATGATATTGCTGAGCAGTCAGATTAGAATGGATAAAAGGAAGTACTTCTTCACCCAAAGAGTGATTAACACATGGAATTCACTGCCATAGGAAGTTGTGGTGGCTACAAGCATGGATGGCTTCAAGAGGGAATTGGATAAACATATTGAGCAGAGGTCCATTAGTGGCTATTAGACACAAGGTATAAGTAGGAACTCTCAGTCTGGGGCAGGTGATGCACTCTATTCTTGGTGCTTGGGGGGCAACAATGGGAGGACTTCTAGTGTACTGGTCCCACTGGTGGACCTCCTGATGGCACCTGCTGTTTTTGGCTACTGTGTGACAGAGTGTTGGACTGGATGGGCCATTGGCCTGATCCAACATTGGTTTCTCTTATGTTCTTATTTTCTTATTGCTGCATTTTAAAACTGTCTTAGTTTAACGTGGGTGTCTATCAATAGCACTCTATACTTTTAACACGAGGAGAACTGGTTCTTGTGCAATGGGCTTCTCAGTCCTTAGCACTTGACATTCAATATGTGACATTTTTGAGTCTCTTGAACTTCAGTCAGAAGCGTTTTTTATGAAGTAGCTTCACAGAAGACTATTTGTCAGAACACTTTTGCTCTGTATGCATGTTTGTCTCTGCTTATCAGGGTGAACTATTTTACCAAAAAACAGCTTATAGTTCTTTTCCAGGCCTAGATTAGGAACATTTCTTTTGTAAAATGTAGTTAGTCTCATTGACATGCCAGTGGAAGTTACCTTAGTCTAGATGCTCATGCTCTCTCTCTCTGTCACACACACATACAGAGAGAGAGAGAGAGCACAAAGATAATCTCATACCCCCAATGCACCCTTCTCACCCACTTCCACCCTCATGGCACACAGAGGTATTCACACCCAGGAGGGGTGGGCGGGTATAAATGTGAGAGGCCTTTTTTTGGAGGGGGTTCATAATTGGGACCCAAGAAATGGAATCTGCTCCCCCCTTGGAGAGACTGTAGAAGAGTCAGTCCTAACATCCAGTATGGAAGCAACCCTAGAGGCACAACTATTACTTAGGAACATACTTGAAATAGTCCTCATGCATTATTTCAGTGTATGAACATATGTCAACACTTCAGTCATGGTTGGGCAAGAAACTGTACAGTCTTTTTTAATTATTGTGCAAAACAGTTTGCATCACTAATCACTTTAAATGGAAAACTCTGAAGTCAACTGGTTTGATGAGGCTGGGGTGCCCACCAAGCTGTCATGGGCTAACTTTGGGGAGCCCCTGTCAGATGTCATGTCATGTTTGCCTTTCTGTTTTTCCAAATCTGCCTTTTTGAAAGTCTTGGCATCTACCTGTCGTGGGTGCTGAGGAAGGGCCTTTGCCAGCTCCAGCTGAACCCACAGCTGGCCCCTCTGAAGCTGCAGAAATCAGCAATTTACCATCACAGCCTGCTCTGGCACCTGGCTCAGAGATGGCTGATGAGCAGCAGACACAGATAGACAGCCCTCCTGATTCGCCTCCAAGGGTGGCTTGCTTGCGAAACAAACTCCGGCAAGACTTAGCAGCAAAGGGGGCGTGGCATTGGCTGAAAATGGTGGGTGCTTTCTGAGTTGGCTCCAGAGCTCCTTTCCCCTTAACCCAAAAGATGCAAGTGGTAAGGTCGTTAATTTTCTCCCGAATAATGGGCAAAAGCGGTGGAGGAAATATTAAACCTGTTAGTCCGATCTCTAAATCCGTACGCTCATACTTTGCGCCAGAAACCCAATCTCCCCTGACTGAAAAAAGCAAATCGGCCAGCTTTAAAATGGCGGACCGCGAGATTCCCACCGATTCGAACACCTCCGTGCTCACGAAGAGCGATTTATATGACACCCTGAAAGCCTTCAAGAAAGAAATTCTTTCTAACATCAGTGACATGCTAAGGCCTATGTCTGACCAACTAGAGGAACTGAGCACAGTGATGCACAAAATCTCCCTAACCGCGGAAACCGCGATGGAAGTGACAGTAACAAATCAGGGGGACATTCAAAAGCTACAAGCTGCTGAAACTTGGACCAGAGACAACATATTTATGCTAGAGCACAAAGTTCGAGAAAGATTATTGAAATTCTGTGGCTTTGTGGAGCAAGCAGAGGGCAATACGGAGGTGACTATTTTCATCTCATATTGGCTGGCACATGTCCTGCAACTAGAAGAGGGAGTGAGCCCAATCATTACCAAAGCATTTTGCCTGGGCCCTGTTGCTTCTGATAAGTGTAGCGGCCCTCGGGACATTTTGGTTGAATTTGCTGACTACAGAATAAGGTCTAAAATCTTGCTGATGGCTAGAACCAGAGGCACTTTTAAATATAACAACGACGAGATCACAATTTTTCCTGATGTAGCACCGGAGGCTCTGCAAGTGAGGCGTACCCTGAAACTGATCACTCAATGCTTAAACGAGGCGGGAATCTGATACAGATGGCTGCCCTCAGGATATCTGCAAGTAAGACATAATGGCACCAACTATCAAGCAAACGACATTGACTCTGGATCTGCCCTACTGAGAGTACTGCACCTGGATGTTTCCGCTGATCTGCAAAAGAGCATTAATAAGAAAAAAAGAAAGATGGAATTTCCCAACTCACCTTCTCGCTGGAGCAAGATTCTGATACGTCATTCCAACATAACTGATGACTGACTAAGGGCCGATGGATAAAACAACGTTGCTTCTCTGCCTTCGCTTAAGTCTAATTTTCGACTTTACCATTTAATAAAACTTTCATATATTGGGGCCTGGGGGGAGGGGGGCTAGGGGTTTTGGTTCATGTTTCCCAGTTGGTTATGGGAGGTTTTCCTCATCACCACTATTGTTAAATTCTTAAATCCTCTGACAGAGGGGCATTCTTTGCCCAGCAAGGATTTGTTCCTTGCACTGGAGGGAAGGGGGGGAAGGGGTTAGTTATATATTTTTTCTCTTCAAAGTTTAATGTTGTTTCACAATTTTTTCGCCCTCTTGAAGGCTTTAGGGGAGGGGGGTGGGGAGGGGGAAAGGATGGGGGGAATTTAGTGTTTGTTTGATAAAGACACCTTTGACACAGTTGGTTATAAAAAAGACTATTCACTTGCACCCTTGTTGGTCACTTACTTTCTTGATCAGTAAAATTCAGCACCTTAAGTTAAGTTCATCTAGGTTGTTGTTAGTGTATAATCTGTCCAGAAAATTATCTGTTTTTATACCTATGTCTGCCTCTGAGAACGTATTTTCATGCTTTACTTCTAGAACTTGCTTAAGGCATGTTACAGTGATCTTGCAGTTCCAGACAAACAGGTTAAATGTATTGCTGGCAGGTTTCACACAACTGATAAATATACTATCGGTTATAGAGGTTGTATTATTTGTTTTGTTACCCAAAGTATTTCATCTCTTACACTTTAAGCTCTTATATACTTCTTGAATTAAGACCTCCAACAGATTGCACATTTTAACTCTGAATTGTAGAGGCCTAAATGGTAAGATTAAAGTGAAACGTATCTCTTCATTTCTAAAACAACAAAGGATTGACATTGCATTCCTACAAGAAACGTATGTAAAGAAAGGGAGCACGGTTTTTTCCTCCAAGTGGTTCACAGGACAATATATGGCATATGGAACTTCAAAGGCGAGGGGTGTTGTGGTGATACTCTCTAAAAACACTAGATTTACCCTAGATTCATCTTTAGTAGATGAAAATGGCAGATTTAGCTTCTTGAAAGGGATGCTGAATGGTTCCCAAACCACGCTAGCCTCACTTTATGCACCAAATCAAGCACAGGTCCATTTTCTTCAGGAAACTCTTTCAAAATTGCAAGAATTTAGAGTAGGCTCACTTATTTTTTGGGGGGATCTTAATTACGCCATGAACAAAAACATTGACAGATCTAGAGGAAATGCTCAAACTTCAAGGTCAAAAGATCCAGGGTCATCCTCTTCTATTCAAAATTTAATAAATAATTCAGGCTTTTCTGATATCTGGCAGCATTGTAACCCTATGGCTCGGGATTACACTTATTTTTCCTCCCAATACCAGGTCTATTCGAGACTAGACTATATTCTTATCTCTACTGATTTAGTGTCCAGAGTCTACTCTTCTGAGATCGACCTTTGCAGATGGTCTGACCATGCCCCGGTTTCATGTAGCTTAAAATGGGATGAGGAAAATACAACCAGACCACCATGGCGTTTGAAATCTTTTTTATTACAGAGTTCTTCCACATTGAAGGAAATACAACATGAATTTCAGGAATTCTTCTACAACAACACTGATTGTGGTGTCTCGCCACAGGGAGTTTGGGACGCTTCAAAATCGGTACTCTGAGGCAAATGTATTGCCCTTTTCTCGGCCTGGAAAAAAAAGAAAGATGCAATTAAAATGGAAATTCTAACCAACATAGTTGAACTGGAACTCAGACACAAACGGACCTGCAGCTCCACGGTTTATAGCCTTCTCCTTCAACTGTGCAAACAGCTGGAATGTCTTGAAACTGCTTCCCATACTCGATCACACCTCTCTTATAAGAAAAATTCAAATACTAAAGGACCTAAAGCACTCAAAGCTTTAGCATGGAAAATCAAACAACAGCAACCAGATAGATACATCACTACTATTAGAGATAACAATGTGATCTACATTGAGACACTACTAATATTGTTCGGATATTGGAGGAATATTATGTGAACTTATGTAGCTCTTCCTCTCCACAAGAATCAAATATGCACACCTACCTACAGTCAAGCTCTGATTTAACTCCCCTTTCTACAGAACACAGAGAATTTCTAGACTTACCAATCTCTGAAAAAGAAGTAGAGTCAGCTATAAAAGCTCTAAAATGAAACAAGGCTCCCGGTCTGGATGGTTTCGGAGCAGAATATTATAAAGCTCTTGTCCCTCATATTGTAAAACCATTGACTGCATTGTTTAACAATATCTTGCAAGTTGGAGAAGTTCCTAAATCTTGGAAGGAAGCTACTGTGATCTTACTGCCAAAAAAAGGAAAAGATTCAACCAATCCCAAAGCTTATAGGCCAATATCACACCTGAATGTAGACTACAAAATCTTTATGCAAATCCTGACTGCCAGATTAAAACACATCATCCCTTGGTACATACACAAGGACCAGATCGGGTTTATACCGAATTGTGACATCACGGACAATGTCTGTAAAACTTTAAACTTGATCCATCAGGGGAGGCTACACCCCGACAAGGACTTGCTTTTATTGTCCATAGACATAGAAAAAGAGTTCGACTCCCTTGAGACCTCATATTTAAACAACCTATTGACACATCTCCAATTCGGCCCAATATTTTGCAAAGCACTTCGGTCAATTTACAAAGCACCTCAAGCAGTCTTGCAGATTAATGGCATTTCCTCAAAACCGATCCAACTTTATAGGGGCACAAGACAAGGGTGTCCGATGTCACCCCTTCTTTTTGCATTGTCCATGGAGCCGCTGGCCTGTCATTTGCATTCTAATCAAAGCTTCCAGGGAATCAAGGTCGGAGACAGTGAATACAAGCTCAGTCTATTTGCAGATGATTTGGTGCTCTATATAACTAACCCTAAACAATCTCTACCATCAGTTTCCTCTATCCTCCAGAACTTTGGTGCAGTCTCAGGTCTCAAGGTAAACCCTCAAAAATCTACTCTATATCCTATCAGTATTTCTCACCCTACATTATCCTTTATAAAAGAAAATTTTAAATACCAATGGATGAAAGACCACTGGCAAACACTAGGTATAAAGATACCAATTAACTTAACAGACCTCCTCAGAGTCAACCATCTAGAGATATTCAAAAATATACAGACTCTGTTGAAGAAATGGGATACTAAATTTTTATCTTGGTTGGACAGGATTGCATTGATCAAAAGTTTTATCCTTCCTAAATTTCTTTTTTGTTTCTGGGCCATTCCTGTTTATATTCCTCCGCATACACTGAAAAATTGGCAAAAACTTATGGATTCTTTTATTTGGCAATACAAGACCCCTCGTATCAAATCTTCAGTGTTGAGCAGACACACCAGTAATGGTGGACTATCTGTCCCAGATTTGCAAAGATACTACATCGCCTCCAATCTCATGAGTTTAATTCGCCACTATAATGATGCTATGGATGCAGATTGGATGCGAATTGAAGATAGCTCACTTCATCAAAAAACATTCCGAGAATCATTATGGGAAAGTAATATTAATCAAATACAGTTTCTGCAAACTAACCCCTTCCTCTTCACCTCTCTTAAATTATGGTATCAGATATAAATTAGTACCAACCTTATCGATTTTAAGATCTTTTACCGGTCAATCCTGGTTCCAGCCTGAAAGAGATCTGTCATCTTTTGGAGCTTGGAAGGCGGCTGGAATCACAAGAATTTTTGATGTCCTTCAAAATAGGCAAAGGCTAACTAAAAACGAACTGGAGAGAAAATAAAAGGTTAAGATTCAGTGGTTCAAATTTATGCAAGTTCAACATCTTATACAACCAACACTTTCCCGAACCAATGAAGAAATTGGAAATCCACGGCTATCTGAGTTTGAATGACTCCTTGCAACCAGCAATCTCTCAAAAAAAGGCCTCATCTCCAAATTGTATTTGATTCTATCAAACTTAAACATTAAGCAAATGGCTAGTTACCAAATGGCTTGGCATAAAGACTTAAATATAAATCTCCAAGCGGACCAATGGAATCAAATATGGACTACCACTAATCACATATCCAAATCATTGACAATTCAAGCCATTGCCTATAAATCTTTATTCAGATGGTATCTAACCCCAGTAAGACTGGCCCATATGACCTCACACATGAGTCCTTTTTGTTGGAAGCAATGTGGTGTCAAGGGCTCCTGTTTTCATCTTTGGTGGGATTGTATCCACATCCAAAACTATTGGAAACAAATTATACAAATAATACAACATATCACCAGCATTGTTATACCACTTGATCCAAGGCTAATCCTTTTGAACCTGTGGGAGAAAGTTCAGATACCTAAAATACAAAGGGATTTAATTATAATTCTTCTAACGGCTGCTAAAGCAGTCATAGCACAACAATGGAAGAATGGGGATCCCCCGTCAATAGCTCAGTGGTATGAGAAGGTATGGGATTATTTTACTCTAGAAAAAATTGCAATATATACAGATAAAACCTCACTTACAAACACAGTTCTAGACCCACTAGACATAGTGAGCAGGTGAGCCATTTAAATCATCAGAACTTATTGTTACTGGGAGATTATCATACTTCTGCCACTTCTTGTAGAGAAATAGTATTGTCAGATCAATAAGCTGTGGAGAGTCATGGTTGCACTTCAAGCTTGAAGACAAACAAGATTTTCCAGGATAATTATTAGTTATCATTGGTTTTGGTAGAGAATTTGGTTTTTTTACTAATAGGACCATTCAGATGCTCTTCAAAGAGCCGTTTCACATTTGGATTGATGAAATGTTGCTTATTGATGATGTCATTTCCCCAGAAAGCACTTTCCTGGGGGCACCTTCTTTGTGGGGGCATAACTTGGACCCTGTAAATTTAATCCTCACCAACCTTGGAGGCCAGAAGAGGAGAGTCAGCCAGAGATCCCCTGTGAATCTGGTGTCTTTAGCACATGGGGGGGTGGGCTGTTCTACCACTTCACAAACCTCATGAACTGAACCAGTTCATCTAGTATCAAAAAGGTCGTGACGGTCCATGGTTTGTGAACCATGCATGCCATGAACCAATACGAACTGCATTTCATGCCCATCCCTAATTGTAATGGCCTTTATATTCACATCATTTGTACACACTGGATACAAAACAGGAGTCAATTTTAATAGAAATAGTTACATAAAATGTCATGAATTTGACCAGAAGAAAGGATGACTGCAGCTGTGTCTTCAGTGTGGAAAAACTACAAAGAAAAACTTTTGAACTGAACTGAGCTGTCACAAACTTCAATGACAACCTTATTTAAAATATGTCACAATTGTGTCCCTTAACGGCTCAGCTGCCAATTTCACATACAGTGTATGCTAAGATTCTTATTGAAGAGGAGATATCTATTAAACCAATTTTCCTGTCAAAAAGGAAAAGAGAGGCAATGACCACAGAAAGCAAAGTGAGGTCCCTATGAGTCTCATAATGCATGCAACCTGTGCCCTATACATTTTCATCTGGATCAGAAGATGCCTTCAGCTAACTCAATGGAAACCTGTCAAGATGCACATTTACACACCTGTGCTGACTGCATGGGCGTGAGGCTGCTTCCACAAATGAATTTCTTTTGGTGGATTGGAGCACCTGTCTTTCTTGCTTATCTCTTAACAATGTTCTCTCCCTGGCAAAATTAGCACCCAAGGGACATGAAACTAAGAAACACTAATAATATCGTACAATGAGGCATGGGGGGGAGCATTAAGGACGTGTGCTAAAAATGAAGCAATACTGATGAAACATTTTCAGCTGCAGTTGAAACCCTCATAGCAGGGAAAAATACTCCTAAAGCTCTCCCCTCTCCTTGATATATTGGCTGATATTATGAAATCTGCCTTATTTATCAGCCTTATTCCCTCCAGCTTTTTTTTTTTTAAAACCCTTAGGATAGTGCTGGTCTTGGGTGTTTTTTTTTTTTTTTAAAAACCCAACATTTAAGAGGCTTTATATCTGCTAAAGTTTTAACACTATTACATACACAACCTCATTAATGCATTGATTAAATAATTACCCCAAAGAGCTTGCAGCAACCGAGCAGTCAGTCAGTTTCTCTCTTTCTTAGCTCAGAGTCAACTATATGCAACTGGAGATAAAAACCAGGGGAGATTAAGATTTGAAAGAACAGTACACAAAACCTTATCTTGGATTGTTATATTTATGAATATTTTTATTTTACAAGTGGGAGAGCTTTAAGAAGTTGTGGGAGGGCATCTCATTTTCCTCTGTATCTCCCCCCACACTATTGTCTATCTTCCCTGGGAACCCCCATAACCTCTCCTTTTCCCCTGCTTTCTTCTCTCCCTCCCAACACTAGCTAAACTACGGCTTCACACACACACACAATTAGGCCTGCCATAGGCACGAATCCTGGGTGGATTTAAAGGGCACGATCAGACGCAAACATCTGGGAAGTGCCTTGCACCCATTGGCAACCCATTTTGCTCCACTGCAGAAGTGGAGTTAAAGGACACTGGGAAAAGTCCAGTAGCAAAACGGGTTGCTACTGGCCACAGACAGACTTTCCCCTGTCTGATCGTACCAGCGCCCTCTCATGGCATTGGGATGGTCTGATCGGGCCATGCCGACTCTGTGCTGTCCCCCCCCGCTTTGCAGTATGCACATCATCACACACTCCACAGGGAGCCTTCAGTGCTGTGATGTGATTCATTGATTCCCCATTTAAGCACATCAGGAACAAATGGCAAAAAACCAAAAACCCGACTCACCCACGGTTCATCTGATCACACAGGGGCAGCTTCCAAGGACTGTGTGATTGTACAACTGTGGGTCAATTTCCTCCAGAGGGAATAGCCTCGCTTCCCCCCTGCGTTATCTCGTGTGTGTGACCGCCACCTACATTTATCTGCAATCCTTTCTTTAGTTTTCCTTCTTTCCCTACCACTTGCAGCTTCTCTGGGAAAAGTCTGGCTGAGCTGCATGGTGATCACCAGTGGTAGGTAGGGTCAAGCTGAGTGTTAGCCCTGCTGTAGGGACAGGCCAAGTCAAGCCAGGTTGCACTGTGGCCACTGTTGGGTCAGATCCAGTTGTGCCATGGCTGCCACCATTGGGCTGAACACAGTTATGCTGGACTGCTGACAGGTAAGGTCTGGTTGTGCTGTGGCCTCTGGGCCATGCTCACTAGTGTGAATAATGAGTCTTTGGCAGTCACTGCAAGGCCTGTTCCTGATGATTTCCTCCTTCATAAGAAGAAATGGAGGGAGGGGACCTCATCTAAGGCTATTTTGGACTCCCAGTCAGCCCTGCTCTCTCTCATGGCTTTGCTTTACAGAAACCAAGGCCTGGAAGGCTCAGCAATTTTGTAGTGGTTGCCTAGCAACCACAAAAATCACCTGTGAGAGCTCAGTGAGCATTATTTTCTTGAAACTATGGACATTATTTCTTTTGCTTCTTTTTCAATCCTCAATGCATTTTTTTTTAGATTTCTGAGTTTTGTGCAAATGCAGGACTTCCTTCATGTTTGCAGGAAATCCCCCCCTCCACATCTGTCTATATCTTCATTTTGCAGATTGACCATGTCCTCTATGGCACCATTTGAATCAATGTATTGCTTTTGTTTTACAGTTTTGTTTTTTACTCTTTGTTCCAAGAGTAGTTTTTAACTCTTTGTTCCAAGACAATAATTAAATAATAAACAGCTAGCATTTTCAGTCAGGCTTGGCTATATGAGATGAAAGATGCTAAGCAAAATGAACGGCACCCTGGTCCATGACATGGCACCTTTTGTGTACTGACTCTGCTGTTCCACAGGATTACAACCTCAACTTTGAGCTCTTCAGTTCTGGCTGGGCTACCTAAATGATGTGTGTGTGTGTGTGTGTGGGGGGGCAGGTACTTGCTTACAGGTTGCTCATGTTTTTGCTGGGAGGAGATTTCAACTAATGCTCATAAGTCCTGGAGTATGTACCTAGCTATAAGCATAGATTGCTTTGGTGTTAGGAGGGCCTAGGATAGTATCTACATTATGCTGGTGTTAGTCCTACCTAGTAGTCTCAAAGCATAGCAAGACTGTAAGGTTTTCCTGCTTAATAAATGGGGGAGCAGGGAATTATGGCAAGTTTCATCAAACAACTTTTGTCCAACTAAGCTAAAAAGTGAAGGGAATAGGAAAAACCGTTTTTTAAAAAAGGACTGTGACTTTGAAGCTGCTCACCGTTTTGATTGGAACAGCATTTGTCATTCATAATAGGAGCTGTGGGATAAGAAAAGATTGATCTTGTTAACCTGATATTCCTTTGGCAGAAGGCATTCAAACTACAAAATAGTAATTAGCTCCCCACAGTGCTGTTTTTATTAAGTATAACTAATCATTCCATTTTGGGTTTGGCAGAAGTAGTGTGGCCTTATTCAGCAGCATTTAGAATAGCCAAATAATGCAGGCTACCATTTCTCTTAGATACATAAACAAAGATGAGGTAACGTAACATTTTATACCACTTGGTGAATGACAGCTAGGTTTGTTTATCACACAGGCTATAATCTGAACAAATATCAATGGATCTACGAACTAGTTTGCTTTCCAAGTCTCAGTATCAGGAGGTGAGATAGTTGTTCGATAGCTAAAGTCTCAGCTCCCACTTCCTTTCTGCATGTTATCTGAGTTTGGCAGTCCTGGAATGAAAAGAAGAAAAGTCAAAGAGATTGTCAAACATTAAATTTCCTCAGACCCAGATTTGTTTAGAAGCTGGTGTCCTCTGTGCATCTGTTTGTCTCTTTTGCAATGGTATGACAAGCTAGTGAGGTGATCTCTATGCCCACATGCTGGATAGAATCCAGCAGTCCCTGAGCAGAAAATGCTAATAGATACCGATCTTGTTCCTCTCCCCCCTGAAGTCCCACCTATTCAATCAGTCCCATTCCCTCTCCTCAGAGCCATCTCCCAATCCATGTGACTGCCCCATGTGGGTTCTGCAAGCTCAGGATCAACGTTCCTGGAGTAAGAAAGAATGAATGGTTGGAGGGAGGAAATACCCCATGATTCCTACTCCTACAGTTCACCAGACCCAAGCTGCAAATTCCAATGTACATTGACAAGTTTGTCAGTGCTGAGAGAATGCACCTGGTGGGGCCAGTAAAGCTGTGTATTGCACCAGTACCATTTTTACATACCTAACTTAATTTCATCAGAATGACAAGAATGCATTTATACCCTCCAAGTGTTGGTGTTAACATTTAAAGTCTTAACTAGCTTTGAATAAACGCAAGTGAGGAAACACCATATGAGCCTAGCCCTAGCCTAAGATTCATTATCATTGGGCATCTCCATGTGCCCACTTCAGTAGAGGAGAGATTGGTGGGCATAAATAATATGTTCTTTTTGGCTACTGCTCCTACATTATGGAATTCTCTGTCCCATATGACTTGCTTGCCCCTTCATTGTTGATCTTCTGTCACTCTATTGAAATTGTGGCTTTTCAAAAAACATTTGGAAAGTCGATGGATACTGCCTAACATTGGCTGGATTTAGTGGAGGCTGACTTTATTGTTATTTATATCTTTTTTGTCTGCTATTTTCAATGCATTTTGCTGTTTATTAGTTTCACTACTAGTTTTATTAGGTTTTTAGAGGATTTTCATTGCTCCTTGTGTTTCTTTTTATTATTGTCTACAGCTGCTTTGATTGCTTGATGCTTTTAATTTTTTATCATACTGCTGAATTTTATTCTTTTAAGTTTCATAAGCTACTGAGAGCACTGCTTTAGTAATGCAACAGGGTCATTTTTTCCTAAATAGAAAAGATAAGTATCTATGCATGCCTTAATAAAAATATATCAAAGCACATATATCCACTGATTTTGTTTTAAATACAGGTGCAAGGATAGGCATTTTTAGGCCACCCATTAAACTACTGTATAATGTACATGCATTCTAGTTTTTGTTCTCTGTTTATAATAAATGTGTGCAACCTATTTACAAGAATTCCTGGGACCTTGAAAATATATTCTAAGGTATGTTTTTAAAAATCTGAGTACTTATATATTTAAACATTCCTCCCACAAAAAAGGGCTTTTTAGATCCTTTGGGATTTAAAAATCTTGAATAGACCTCGCATTCTAAATGACTCATGGCTGTCAAAACTATCAAAAAATAAAGGCAGAGGGGGTAGGACCATGCTCAGTAATTCTGCAACCTGTCAAATAAAAGAAAAGGAGCACTTGAGAAATATTACACACCATCTTCAAGGTTGTGGATCTCTGTTAACTAAATAAAGACCAAGATTCTCCATAGTTAGTGGATTTGTTTACATCCTTTAAAATAATTATAGGCTGTTGGAATGGAAATGAACAAAGGGCATCTTACACCTTTAATCTGAGGTAAGTCGCCATCATCATACAGAAAAGTCCCACATCCCTTGCCAGACAGACTGGAGGTTTGTCTTTGTGATGGCATAATCAGTCTTCAATAGGTGCTGATGATAGTCGTGCATAAAGGTTGCACACACTTTATGGACTGTTTACAGCCTATATGCATTGGGGAAAGGGGAGCTCACTGGCTATGTAATGAGGTAACCAGCAATACACTGATGTCACTTCCAGAATGACTGGAAATGATGTCAGCACATTGCTGGTGATGCTCTAGCTTTTGGCCAAAACTCTATAATAATATATATGTATATGGCTTTTCCCTCCTCTTTCATCGAATAAGCAAAAGCAATTTTAGAGTTACTGGATACTAATTAATACCTATTTATTGAAACAATCAATTTAAAAAAGGAAAATGGCCTACTCAAAATATCAATATAACTATGTTGATACTGTGTTGCTGTTCTGAATGCATCTTTTTTTTGGTTTCTGGTTATGCACAATAAAATTCATATCTGCTACCACTGTGTTGTTATCCACAAACAGATCTTATTGGGAGGTGCAAGTCATATATCAATCAATGTTTGTGCAAGTGAGTGATAACTCACGCACTATAAACTACACAATGTATAATCAATTACAAGTTTTATGAGAAAGGGCAAACTTATAAGTGGGGACCCATGAGGACTCAGAAGGGGAATCCAGTTTCTTGCACTGCACCCTGTCCCATACTCTCTGTTTTTCCTCATGCCTCTCCTTTTCTACCCTCTGTTCATTGCTTTTTTCCTTCTCTCCCAAGTTCTCTCCCCACACCTGCCACTTTTCTTCCTGTCATTTTTTCCCTTCCTCGTGCATCTGCTTACCTTCTCTTCCTCTCCTTTGCATTCTCTCTTGGCTGTTGGTGGAATGCTCAAGGCAAACTCTAAAGGTTTTTAAAAACTTTCTGTTACTTACTTGGGGTCTAGTCAACCTGACAAAGTATTATTTTTGTCTGGGCAAGAGCTAACTCCCATTATGTTTAATAAAAGCTGAGAATGCTTAATTTGAATTGAAACCTCTGTTTCCATTTGTAATCATTATGATAATAATTATATTTTACAAAATACATTAAAAGACAACCAAAATCTGAGTCTGCAAATTATCTTTTAATTTTGTTTCAGGAGGTGATAACTGTAGAAAGAAATAAAACCTTCAAAATTTCCTTAGAAAAACTTCTAAAATGTTAGAGTCATTATTTTCTACCAGCATATCCTTGTAGGCCACAACCAGAAGTGTGATGAAGTTTTGAGTACTACAAAAAAGGAGAAAGCTATTAACAGGAGAGCTTGAACTTGTCACTCAGTAACCCAGAAAAGTCTACTTATTATAGGAAAAGATGAAATCTTGAGAAGTCCTTCCTTAGACATCACACTTGCACTCTTTTTGCCTCAATTAAAAATTGTGTTATCCTAACACATAGGAGTACACTGATAGGTTGATTAACTACTAGTGTTCCTGATAGGTTGATTAACTACTAGTGTTCCTTATGATGCTTTTGACACACTAAAATTAAGATTTTTTAAAAGTTGCTTTAGCAGCAGTTGCCACCATTGCACAAGGATCTTCACTGTGTGACTGAAGATAAGCTGTGTAAGCAAGGAAAAAAAATTAAAACAATATGTTCATTTTAAAAGGCGTCCTGTAAATGGGACTTCTACTTGAAATGCTGAAGGGCTACTATTCAATGCTCCCTCTAAGCTATGGAGTCATGTGAGCAAAAATGTTACTTTGTGAGCTGCTGGCATTCAAGTTGTGAGCGAGCAATTTGGCTACAGCATAAATTTAGTTTGCTCTGGAGCCCTCCTTCCTGAGCCAAGACAAAAATGTGTGAGCTGGAGGCTAAAAAACTGTGAGCTGGCTCACACTAACTCAGCTTAGAGGGAACACTGCTACTATTAGAGTTCTACATGACTGGCTCTGCCTTTTGTGGCAGCCATTATGTAGTTATGCCCCCACTCTGTGTCAGAATTCCAAAGGTGCCCATAATCTGACAAAGGTTGGGGACCCCTGCCCTGCTCCCTAAATCACTAGGCCCACTGGCCAGTGGAAAGAACTACAGACAGTTTGCTCCAGGATCATGCAGAGTCCTGCAGATCATGTGATCCCAGAGAGCCATACCACAACACTGCACAGTATAAAGATTCCAGAACCAGTAAACTGCCTAGAGTGCTTGCCACTTGGCCACCAGCTCAAGGTATTAGCCCAAACTCAGTCCTGAATGCCTGGGCACTGGATCAAAATGACAATTATTTATCTTGTTATAGTTTGAATACCATTTGGAGATGGCTTATTGGATCGTTCAAGACAAACACTATTGACTCTTAGCCATGGCAAGTATTGGAACTTTCTCACTCTTTTTTTTTTTTTGATAAAAGAGTCTTCTTATTTGCCTTCTCTAGTGAACAAGATGCTGCTTCGATGACTCAGATGCCAGGCTTTGCGGTGGAGTTGATGAATGGGGCTGCTGCTGCTACTTATTATGCCTGCAAGGTGACACCTGAAAAATTTGCTAATCGAGTCATTGCTCCTGCCTGTGGTCGATAGCCTTTTGCAATAACTTCCTTTTGGGGTTTCTCAGTGCTTTAAAGGTCAGCAATGTGGTTTTGTTCATTAATTAAAAAAACACCTTATAGGAATTACCCTGGGAATGTGCATTAAACATTTTAAAGTTTATTTTTATTTGACATTTACACTACTGCATAACAAGACACACTTCTTTCTCTCCATATTACATTATTGCAGCACTATGTAGTGGAATGTATTATATTGCTCCTTGTGTTGCTCCTTGTTTCAATTTTGCAGTCCAAAATACAAGTCTGAATAGCAGATGCCTGCACCATCCATTCTAGCTATATGAATGGGCCTTTTCTAGGGACAGGATGAGTTGAAATAAAATAAATTTAGTCAAAAAGTCATGGTTCACAGTAGCAGTGATTGGTGCTATGAACAGTACATGACAATTCTTGAGAAAGGCATTAAGCAGTCTTTTCTCCAGTACAGGCAGTTAGCACAGTATGGATATATGGTATATATTGATTGCATTGTGTAATGAATGGATATTTTTCTAAATAGAAGTGTGCATTCCAAAATCCCTGTTCTTAAAATATACAGAAAAGTCACTGTTTTCGGTCATTATCATGATTTTCCAGAATGGTTACATAAATCCAGGATTCTTAGGCATTACAAACAATACCCCACCCCACCCCACCCCATAAAAATCCATGTAGTTTTTTGTGTTTGGGTGCTTACCATCAGTAGCACCAGGTCTCTTGTTTCTCTTTGATTCTTTAAGTTTCCTAGGCAATGGCCCAGAGAAGGTGGCTCCCCACTGTTGCAGGCCAGGTGCAAAGACCCAGCAGAGCTGCTATTTTAGCTTGCTCTTTCTTCCCTTCCACTTTTGTGGGGATGGAGCCATTTTGTCCCTGCAACTAAAATGTCTGGGAGTACCTTCTTCAGGGGCTTGAAACCTAGGTGGTCTTTAGTGGATAGGACTTGAAACCTAGGTGGTCTTTAGTGGATAGGACTTGAAACCTAGGTGGTCTTTAGTGGACAGGCAGCATTATCTCCCCTGCAATTTTGGAACCATTTGGTTGAAAAATAGTCACATTAGTTCTGCCCAAAGCCCCCCCAGGGAAGAATGCCAGAGCTGCCATTTTCCTTCTTTCCTTTTCTCTTTTCCCTTTCCTTTTTATCCAGTAAAGCTATGATACCTTGATCTTGAGCAATGGATAGTTGTTGTATCACACAACAGGCAAAAGTAGTGTTCCCTCTAAGGTGAGTTAGTGAGAGCTAGCTGACAATTTAGCTTCCGGCTCACACATTTTTGCCTTAGCTCAGGAAGGATGGCTCCAGAGCAAACTAATTTATGCAGTATCCAAATCCCTCACTCATAACTTTGATGTCACTAGCTCACAAAGTAGAATTTTTGCTCACAAGGCTCCACAGCTTAGAGAGAATATTGGACAAAAGAAGTATTTTTTCTTTTTGCAACTGCTAGGGTCCGGTCACACACGGAAGTTGCTGCAGGAGAGGCACAAATGCTGGGCAGAGTATATGGGCACAATCACAAGGACACATCTGGCAAGTGTAGCACAGCCGTCACTGACCTGTAGCATCTGGCCAAAGATCCGGAGTTAAAAAGTACCTGGGAAAGCCTACTAGCAAACGGTTTGCTATGGGCCGTCGATGGAATACCTATGTGTGATCTTGCAAGTGCGCTCCTCTTGCCATGTTGAAGTGCACCAGAAACACGCGCCAACACACAAAACCCCGATTTGCCACCACCATGTCTGATCATGTTCTGGCGGGTTAAATTGTGCTGGTGCGAAAAGCTACGCCTCCCTGTGCGTTATCTGGCCTGTGTGACCAGAACCAAAGAGTTCTTTTTGGATCCCTGTCATAAAGTAAAAAAGCTACTCAGCCATAGGAATATAGGTCAGAATCAGCTTGTAAACATGGTAACATATAATGCCTCCTGAGATTAGCATACAAAGGATATTCCAGAAGAATATGTGCTATTGTGTTGATCTTACATAGGGAGCAGGGGCAGATTCGTTCTGAATAAGGTAACTGCATGAACATACCCCTCATAACTGCAGAGTGAGCATTTAGTCTGGCAAGAATGAATGCCCTTAACAGGCTTTGAGAAGACAACAAATAGGTGTAGGAAGGAAGAGGTTTTGGAGGTGGAATACTAAAACATTTGGGATGAACAGGTGTAGTGTACTCTAAAGGCAGAGCTTCGGTGATCAATTGATTTTACACGATTTCTTACCAAAGCAAATGCTGCATGAAAGCCCAGGGCCTGGATGGTGTCCAGGTAAACATCAAGAGCTAACAGTTTCTCAAAAACAGTCTTAAACCACATTAACCTATAGTCATCTTTCAGGAGGGCCAGGTAGCCCTTACTTTCAAGTATGACTTGATGAACAGTCAAAACACCTGTTCCCAAGCCCTTGCCTCAAAGGAACTTTGGCTCAGTTCTGAATGGAGAGCCACACTAGCCATAGCAGGGAATATTAAATAATTTTTGCCGAAAATATAAAAGAAGATGGTCAATGTTTTCATTTATTGAGACAATCCTTATGGCTATTCCATAAAGGATAATAGGAATGACTTTTAGGTTAAAGTGATCAGTTTCAAATTTTCTTTAAGATTCTCTAGCCTGTCAATGATGTTAATCTGTTCCACTTTTGGCAAGACACAAAAAGACTGCATTAGGTTGGAGTCTGTCCTATCCAATGGCTCATCCTTTAATAAGTTTGAAAATGTGGAAGAGTTTTTTAGGGTCACAGGCAGTTCATTTTTCATGCCTGAATTCCTAGTTGTTGGGATCAAGCTTGGATATGAATCATTTTTTACTCGGGAAAAATCAATTAAAGGTTATGAATGATGCCTAGGGGTGACTTTATTCCCCTTTGTTGGTTGTGGGAGAGTTGCTGCAGTTTTCTTAAAGTTGGGTTTCATGGGGAAAAGTGGTGTTGGTGCAGAAGAATGAAAGCATCATTTAGGGATAATTCCATGAGAAGCAAACCACTGCTGTTTGTTTATACTCAAAGCAAAGACACAGGGGGGATAGAACACAAATGTAAGCTGGTTTTCTCTAATATGGCCAGGAAGGACCTCAAAAAGGTCTTGGTGATCACCATGGCAGTCATCTTCTCCCAGGTCTCTGGGAGAAGTCTGCCAGCATCTGCGGCTGGGTGGGGACGCGATCGTCCGCACCACCCCAGGAGTTCTTGGGTTGAACTCCCAGCCATGGGGTGCTAGAGAACCCCCCTGGTGCACCAAGCTGGAGAAGGGGGGCTCCTCCAAGCCCGATGGGCCTGCCATAGAGCGTCCCGAATGGGAACAAGATCAGCACACCGGAGCAAGCGCACAATGATCTAGCGACTATGAATGTGGAGAGACAATCATTGAAAATGTGAGTCGAGTCTAAGCAAGAAACACCCATGCATTTGTGCCCCCCTTAAAGGAAATGAGGGGGGAGAGGACTTCCCCCCGATAGGGACTGCGAGCAAGTGATTCTAAAGCTAGAAAAAGGGGGGCCGGCAAGGGAAAGCGGGTGAACTGAAATAAAGAGGCTGCGAGAGTTTACTGGCTAGATTAAGAACTTCCAGAGACTTTGATGAATTTTTGTAAAACGTAAATAATCCCTAAACATGGCGCCACTGAAAGATGTGAGGAACAAGATACCGAAAGTTAAACCTTTTTCTGGAAGTTCCAGCCCTTCAAGTTTGGTGCCTAGACAGGACTCAACTGCAGAACTCCAAAGGTTGCTGTCGGAGGTGCTTCGCCCTCTACTGGAAAAAACCACAGCTATTGACAATAAGCTTGATGCACAACAAATGCAAACGGCGGCAAATGCACAGAAAATCGAAAAAGCAGAGCAGGAACTCAAAGAGATTGGTTCCAACTCGAAAAAAGTGGCTAAAAAATTGCAGGCGCTTGAGAAAGAGTGCCAAATCAAAGAGTCCTGGGTTACAGCTGCAAATGGAAAGGGCGAGTTATATCTTAAGACTTCAAGGGATTAAAGAGGAGAGAGGGGAGAATCTAAGGCAAATCGTTGGTGATTTGTTGGCCCCTTTGGCAGAGATGGTATCGAATCAACTTCAAATAAATATGGTCTTTAGATCGTATTCTGAATTTACCAGAAAGAACAATTTGCCTGGGGAAGTTTCTGTCAGATTCTCCTGAAGGAGAGTGAGAGATCAGTTATTGAAAGCGGCTAATGGAACTACCTTGAAGTGGAAAGACGAGGAGATTAAAGTTATGAAGGACATTCCATTTGAGATTAGAAGAAGGAGAAGGAAATACAGAGACTTGGTGACATTCTTATAAAGCCACAAGATTGGGTATAGATGGTTGGTTCCCGAGGGACTAATCTTTCGTTATGCAAATGGCAAAGAAAGGATTGATTCTGCGGAGAAAGCTTGTGAATTTTTGCGTCAGCATGGGCATCCACCAGGAGGGGGAGAAGGCACTCTGGATGGCACCAGGGAGAGTGAAGAAGAAGGAGAGACTGGATCTTCTGAAGAGGATTTGTACTATAAACTGGGGCGGTAGCCCCCAAATCAAGCTATCATTTGAGGGAGAAAAAAAGGGGAAAAGTAGATTGTTACTGTTCTCTGGAGTATCTTAGAAAGAATACTTATAGCAGGATGCAGCTCTTTATGAATTGTAATTGTAATTGCAAGTGTAAAATGGTTGTTATACTAGCTGGATGATCATTTTCAGTGAAAGTCAATTCACCTTTAAGAGGCAGAGTTTTTATCTGAACCGATTGTTATGGTCACCGACTCTTGGGTTTTTAGAGGTTATCTTTTCTTTCTCCTGTAGTATGTAGTTCCCTATCCCTGATTTTTCTGTTGTAGTTTTGTAGTATATAGAAAATGCAATAAAAAATCCCCTTCAGGGGGCCAAAAAAAAATAAAAAATTAAGATCAACATCTTTGGGAGAGCAATCAAGGAGTTAAGTCAAATGCTCCTTAATGCACCATTTCCCTTACCAGTCAACAATTCCTCCTTGAAAGGGTTGTATGGACAGTGATATTTTACAAGGTTCTAGCATCAGGGAGGTTCCTGTAGGCTTCCTATGTGGTATTTCATAGCCTCTTTGTAAATTGTTTTGTGTACAGGAATGGGTTCCAGATAGAACCTGATATAAAATATGACACCCCCCCCCCAACTTGATAGAAAGGGCTTGGTACAAGGCATTGGTTTTTATCATAAATCTTTCCTAGAGTCTTAGCAGTTAGGAAAGTCTGAGAGGCTAGGATCTGAAGGGTATCTTCTCAGGGCATAAATCTTTTTCCTCAGTGAGTAGGTCAGAAGAGGGCAACATGGAATGTTTAGGCAGTGTTGAATTGTGAGTAAGCAGGGGAAGTGAAGAATTAACTTGTAATTCATTTGCCTCTGAGAAAAAAAGAGTTATTTTGTAAAGGTGAAAAGTGAGCACTACTAATATTATAGTCAAAGGAGGTGTCCAGCTTTGTTTGTTGGCTGGAAGCCTATAAAAGTCAGAGGAACAATTTCTTTTCCTCAGCATAATACAACAAAGAGAGATCCAGCAGCTGGTTAAAATAAAACTAGTTAATTATAAGTTTTTAAAAATCTGTTATAACTCTAGCAGGTATTTAAAAGTTGCTCTTCCCCAGCACTGGAAGAGAAGGAAAAACTAAATTAAAATTAGCACAAATGGAGCTAACCTACTTAATCACTAGCAGGCATAGGTAGACTGACTAGAAGCTAAGTAGTTAACTGATAATTCAGTCAGATAATAGCCTAGCCAAGTATTGTTAATTCTGCCAGCACATAACTGGTTTAACTAAGTAGATAAATAATAATTCTAAAATTTTAAACTTAAAATGAAAGCATGGAGTGCATGGCTTGTCTAAAGTACCCCCCCCAAACAGCAACAAAAAGTGAGCAACCCTACTCCCCACACACAAATGAGCAGATATGTGCATATGCACAACAGGCATGCAGTACACACTCAAAAGTGAAGACACTTCTCTCACTTCACTCACAGCCAAAAATAGCACTATTAGGCCCTGGTCACATGGCAAGGTAATTGCGCTTTGTTCCCACTTTGTTTAAATTGGGAACATTTTTCTTCACATTGGGCTGACTAGATGCAGCCGGCCCCTCTCTTCCAGCACCCGCTTGCCTGCTGCTGTGCCATTCTTCCAGGAGATCCTGCCGGCCACGGGGAAGCTGCTCCTGCTGCCACTGTGGGGGGGTTCCGGTGCTGTTGCTGCCGCCATTGCCCCACGAAAACGGGCTCTGTCGTCTCCACCATCCTCCTTGCCGGCCCCGTCCAGGCTGCCGGAGCCCCTGCCTCTTGTTCCCACCTCCAGGGCCATCTTTGTGTGTGTGTTTTTTTTAAAGCTTCTGGTTTGAGTGCTTGACTAAACATGCACTTAACAAATCCATTATTAAACGTTAAATGGATTTATTAAGCGCATGTTTGCTCAAGCGCTCAAATCGGAAGCTTTTTTTAAAAAAGCACAAAGAACGTTCAGACAACCCTAATCGCAATCATTGCAAAAGATGGGCTATCCAGATAGGCGAAATCGCACATTCAAAGCGGAAGTGCCAGGAAAACACTTAATTTCCCAGGGGTCAGGAAAACCCGGCATCACTGCGGGAGTGAGCCTGCTTCGGGGCGGGAGGCAGATTGGCATGTGTGAACGTGAAACTGACATGCGCAAGGAAACAGCAGCGAACCCCGATCGAAACGTCATTGTGACCAGGCCCTTAGTTCCCCAAAGCAGGAAAATGGTAGAGAAGAAAGAATGAGAGACATAAAGCAAAATAATGTAGCCAAAGGAGAGCAAAATTCAGGTGGGTAGCCATGTTGGTCTGAAACTACAGAACAAAGTTTGAGTCCAGTGGCACCTTTAAGAGCAACAAAATTTAATTCTGGATATAAGCTTTCTTGTACATGCGCCCTTTTCAGATCAGTAAGCAGAGCAGTCTGTGAGAAACACTTTGAATTGTTTTTTACAGCATGGGAGCCCCAGAGACAGAGCACTGCCTCATAATTCTTCTTCTTCTCCTCCTCCTACTCATCATCATCATCATCATCATCATCATCATCATCATCATCATCATCATCATCATCTGGCATTGTGTGTAGAATAGCCAGGAGATCCTAAAATTCTCTGCTGCAAGATGTTCTCGTTGTTTTAGCGTTATGCACCACTAGGTGGCAAACTAGACCATTTTTAAGGCAGGAGACATTTCAGAGGAGGTTTGTCATTGCCTGCCTCTGTGTCATGACCCTGGTACTCCTTGGAGGTTGCCCTTCCAAATACTAGCCAAGGCCGACCCTGCTGGGCTTCCAAGATCTGACGGGATCAGGCTAGCCGGGTCATAACATCCTGCCTTATAACATTCAGCTTCATAGCATCCTGCTACAAGACTGCAAAAGTGGAAGCTTTCTCTCCTTTCTTCCTCACTTTATGACTGGAAACAAACAGCAGACCACAACAAAGAAGGATAGCAGAAGCAGTTTTCTATGGAAAGGTGATTGTTTTATTGTTAGTCATTGTTAGAGTAGGAAAATGAAATTAATACAGACAGTTTTTTTAAATACCAGTGGCAAGCACCATTTCCTCTTGACAGGAATCAGTGGAGAAAAGTGTGCCTGCACTAAGAGGCACCTAATTTGGGGGTCTGTAAAATCAAAGCCCTTTGTTCAATCTGTTTGAAACTCAGCAGGTCTTTACATTAAAGGTACAACCATAGTCTGTGCAAATTTGGTGCCAGTATCTTTAAAAACAGCTATCCCAGACCCTCACATTGATTCCCCATTGAAAATAATGGCCCTGAAACTCCGGAACCTGAAAACTACAGAGATTTGAATCCCTAACCAGTAATGTCCTGCCTGAACATCAGCAATTACACTATAAGTTTCCCTTCCAAATCCTATTCCTAAATCTACCTGCAGAAGTTTATTTAAATATTTATATCCCACTTTTCTCCCAAAGTTCATGATGTCTATCGTTTGTGTTTTAATGCATTTTAACTTTTTAATGTAAGCCACTCTGAACCTGCCTGGCAGGGAGGGCAGGATATAAATTGAATTAAATAAATAAATAAATAAATAAATAAATAAATAAATAAATAAAGGACCCCCAAACAGCTGAGAAGAAAAATACTTAAATAAACTAATGCACATCAAATAAACAACAACCCAGGGCAGTCCTGGATACATTGGCTGCCTTGAATGAAACAGACTGCTGGCCTCAGGTCTAAGAGCCTCAATTCCCAACAGCTTGCACCTCTGGCCAGACCCAATCGTGATAATGTGCCTGAGAAGGGAAGGGGGGAAACATTTCTCAGCAAAGATGTTAGTTAGCAAAGATGTTCATTCTCTTACTCCTTCCCTCCCTTCCTGCTGAGCTTCACTTGGTAGAACGCAGTGAATGCCACAAAGTTCCTCTCTTGGAAGTACCTCAAAGATTGCAAGCAATGCACCTTCTAGTAATTACATGATTCTAGATTGTTTTGCTTTTATAAGTTCTATACAGAAATTATCACAATTATTTATCTATTTCACTGATGGCCTGCTTTTCTTGTTTAGACTCAAGGTGGATTACAAAATTAAAAACAATGATGTAATGAACAAATATAATACATTCAATAAAAAGTACAATGAAACTGAGAACACTTTTTCACAGCTCTTAAGACTACAACTTTGTCTTCTTTACAAGAATGCCCTTTTGAACAATTCCATTTTACACATTCTATGGAATGATAAAAATTTGGAATCCTTCCTGACCCTTATCACTGTGGAAACAGAAGGGCTGGATCTCATGATCAGTCAGAAGAAGGTATTCTTTCCTCCCATCAGAGAGCCAGTTTGGTGTAATGGTTAAGTGTGCAGACTCCAATCTGGGAGAACTGAGTTTGATTTCCTACTCCACCACTTGTAGCTGCTGGATGACCTTGGGAAGCCATAGTTCTGACAGGAGCTGTCCTTGAAAGAGCAGTTTCTGTCAGAGCTCTCTCAGCCCCACCTATCTCACAGAGTGTCTGTTATGAGGAGGGGAAGGGAAAGGAGTTTGTAAGCTGCTCTGAGACTCTGAATGAAGGGCGGGGTATAAATCCAATCTCTTCTTCTTCTTTTGAATCCTGGGAAAGTGGGACCCACATGGAATAATGGCCACACAGGTTGGGAGGCTGCAGTGGGAAAGGGAAGGGGGTGATGGAAGAGGCAGAATGGTTGTTTCCCCCTCTCCCCCTCCCCATTGCCGCCTCCCAACCTGCGAGGCTATTAAGCCACATGCATCACACATGCATGGGGTCAGAAAGATTGCTTGGGGATAGTAAAACTGTTCCTTGTTTTGCTCATGGTATATATTATACTGTTGCACCTTTATTTTAATTTTGTAATCCATTTGAGGCACTGTTGTATGTATCATACTGGTTTTGGTGTGCTGTTCTCTAATTCTGCAGTTTTATTGCACTGTTGATTGTATGTATTATAGGGATGCTGCAAACTTCATAGGGAATCTCTTTGGCAATTGAATTTACCTTGTTTGACAGTAATGATCAGCAGGGGTTATTTGGGGCTGAAGCGAGCTGGAGCAGCGCTCCAGCAGCGAGCACAAATGGCAGTGGCGGCAAGCCCCACCCCCAAGCTCCTTCTCTCTAGAGTCGCACCACAGCAGTGACACGATCTTTCCATTGTATTCTATGGTCCCATAGAATACAATGGCAGTGCGACTCCAGAGAGAAGAGGTTTAAAGTTTAAACCCCTTCTCTCTTTGCTTCCCCTCCACCCTGCCTTGGCAGGCTGGTTGGGGAACGGAAGGGGAGGCTTTTGAAGATGCTCCCCCCCACTTTTTCCTTCCCCTTCTGACATCACTTCCAGTGATGTCAGGGGGCATGGCATATGCTAATAAGTTATTATGCTAATAGCCTATTAGGTATGCTAATGAGCTCCTGCACCTCTTTTTCTACGAAATGACCCCTGATCAGACTGCAAGCTGATCAGCTGTAGAATGAGTTAGCAGCTGCCTGTCAGGCAGAAGCTGCCTCACAGCGGATTGGAGGATTAGCATTAGGAAGGTGGATCCCCACTTCAAGGTACTCCATCTAGCCTTCTAACTGGTAGGATTCCAGGCACCATTCCCAATAGCCTTATGTGCCTCAACTGGACAGAAAGCTTGGCACTGTGGTACCCTGAATATTGTGAATGAACTTGTAAATGCTATAGAAATGAAAGAATAAGTGTATCACCCCCCAATAACCTTCTCAGCCTTAGATATCCCCCCCAAATAAAGTTAATAACTGTGTGTACACATGCAAATTTAATTTCTGTATTGGGGAGTATTTTTCAATACAGGACTAATGCTTTTTTTAAAGCAGATTTTGATGTTAGGGGTACACTGTCAAGGGCCAGGAGTTGACACCCTAATTATTATGGGTGTGTTCTTTTTGATTATTGTGTATGAAGAAATAAAATGTGGAGTTTTAAAAACTACCTCCCTTACTTTTCTCATGTGTACTTCATATTAATCCTCTGGGCAATCTACCGATAGTTCATTTGATCAGACATGAGTTTTGAGGCAATGCATAAATTATAAAGTTTTTTTTAAAAAATGTTCATTCTCTGACTAACCATTTGCTCAGGTCCACACTACACTGGCATTTTTAATTCATTTAAAGAAGTTATGAACACATGTCCCAAATTTAGTGGAAGACATATCTCAATTAATATTTAATGAAATTACTTGTAGTGCACAGTTCAGCTAAACTGATTTAAGGTAATTTGGGCCACCACAGACTCAGTGAGTTTAAATCTTAGTCAGCCGACCTGGGCAATGATTGAACTTGTAAATGCTATAGAAATGAAAGCATAAGTGTATCATTGTTCAATCAGGAACTTGTACTCCCTGAGAACCTCAAAATGGTAATTTACCAAAATAATTTCCATTCTGCTTTTGCTCCTAGTTATATAATCTGAAATAAGAAACTTAACTCATTCTTCTCTGATAAGAATAAGATTTCATCAAATATGGAAAATTGAACAGATGTTGCTTTCCCTAGATTTTGTTCAAGTAGAAAAGGGGAAATGAAAAAAACAACACTGAACACCTTTGAGACCAAACAAGCCCCATCAAAAATAAACCATGTTTACAATTCATCTCTCACCTTCAAACACTCATCTTCAATTGTTGCCAATTATTCAGGATTAAAAATTTGTTTCCCCATTTGGTCACTGAAAATCCCCCAAACAATCCCCTTTTGTCTGGAACAGTATTACATGAGTCCCTAGTGAAAGTGTGAGCCCTTAACTACATTCATTTGCAAACAAGGAATGCTATGGCATTGATATAACACCTGCCCTGCCAAATGCTTTGAGGCATATTGAATTAGTAGTGGAAAATTCCAACTGAGGGATGCTTTGAAAGTATAGAGGTTTTATCACCATCCTGACTGGTTCTAATTCTATGCTTGTTATTTGTTGTTTTAATTATATATCAACAGTATTTTTAACTATTTATAGTGTTGTAAATCACCCAGAGCCTGTCCTGCAGGGTGGGCAATTCATATGTTTAATAAAAGCCCCAGTACTATATACATCCTCTACATAAAGTAGCCCTCAATAAAATAAACAGGACTTGATATATCAAGGTCTAGGACTACGAGCCCTCCAACTTGCTTTAATGCATCATGTGCCACCAAAAACAATGTAATTTGCTTTGAAGGAAATGTGTGCTCCAATATCCACTACTAAAATGCATGGACTGCACTGTGTATGAGATGGTATGCATTACAATATTCTTTGCAGAGTTCCAGGGTAACAAGTGCATCTGTCGTAACTGGAAAAAGTAAAGTCTAAATGAATGTCCAACATTTTGTAATCAACACACTGAAGAGGCACCAGATAGAAATGGTCATCAAATGTAATTTTTGTGTGCGCCTGAAATGAATTATCCATCAGACCACTTCCAATTTTACCATTGACTGATCCCTTGCCCAATGGATGAAAAATAATTCAGAAAGAACCTTTTTTCTAAAATATTAAGGCTAGAGCATTCTCACCAACACAGGGTGATGTCAAAATGACTGTTGGACCTGAACACCAATTTTAATACACTAAAATCAACACAGAAAGTTTTAAAGGGTTGTTGTTTTAATGTCAGACGAGGTCCGCATTTACATTAGGCTGAATTAAATGCTTCCATGAATGGAGCACTTTCACAGAGATATTTCCCACTTTCCTTCTTTCCAATGCATCTCCCTTTAAAAACTGTTCCTGAAGCCTGGGAATCCCTTAGAAACCATATAAAATTCATTACTGGACATTGAGTCAGGAGGGGGAATTGGCAGGGATTATTCCACCCCACCCCCCAACACTTGCAGAAGTTTTTGTTCCATTCTCAGTTCCAGACACAAGAATGTGCAGCATTCCCTGCACCCAAGAGTCAGATTCTCAGATTCCTTCCTGCTGTGTTCTACATTGTTCCCAAGGGTCTGCTGACCACCCTGCCCCAAAGCAGATCCTCAGATTTTTTCCTATTGTATTCTACATTGTTCTCAAGGGTCCCATGACTCCTCAAGGAGATTTTCAAATTCCTTCCTATTTTGTCCTGCATTGTTCCCAAGGTTCCCTAGACCCCACCCCCTGAAGCAGATTTTCAAAAGGAGGTGCAGAAGGCAGCACTGGGAATAGGAAGACTGCAAAATGCTATCAAACGACTCACTGCATTTGTGGAAGAAATGGATGGAATACATCATAATCATTTTGGGCTAAGTGTAGCTTTACAAAGACATTTCCACACAGACAATATTGTCAACTGTGGAACTTAATCTTTGATTATTCAGATTAGCATAAATTGGAAGTCTCAGTTTGTCTAGTCACACTTCCATCACCAATCTATCCTAATTAGTATGCATCCTACACCTGCGTATCAAGTGCTGTAAAATATAATTGTTTTTTAAAAAGATCAATCGAAGATCAATCCCATTCGGTCACAATTTGAGCTATAGTTGCCGTGCCAATAGTAAATGGTACAAGATAATAGCCTCCAGATGGATGGCCTTGTCATTGGGGATATTTATTATTCCTATAACAGCAAATTAGATTTATTGTGAGACTACACCTTGCCAAAGGAAAGGAAAGTGTGTGAACTTTTTTAAGTATGACAGATCTGTGACTATAAAGCCCATGTCTTCTGTCTCAGTGTTACAAGAATTGCAGGAAAAAAGTCTACATTTTATTCATATTCAGAAAGATGTAAGAGCAAAGTGTGCCAAACACATCTACCAAAGATTCTTATTTGTATTGTTATAGAATTCGAGGGGAAACTATGAAGTCTTGTACATTCTAAAACTTTGTGTGAAAGTGAATAGATTTCATCTTAATTTAGTTGCTACTTCATTAACAAATAAAGGTCTAGTATATTTAATGATGTGTTAGCTAGGGAGCATGCTATTTGTATACAGTTCTGCAGTAGCCCTCCCATCTATGCCATGTGCCCTTTTTCCAACTTGGGAAAAATAACTTTTTACTTTCTGAGTTCTCCTACTTTTTCCTATGGCAGCGGTATAGTCAGAGGTTAAGACGCTGAGCTGTGAGCTCCCGTCTCTGGCCCTAGCTCCTGCCAACCTAGCAGTTTGAAAGCAACAAATTGCAAGTAGATAAATAGGTACCGGTTCGGTGGGAAGATAACAGCATTCTGTGCACCTCAGCATTCAGTCATGCCAGCCACATGACCATGGAAATGTCTTCGGACTGTGCTGGCTCTTTGGCTTGGAAACAGAGATGAGCACTGCCTCTTAGAGTCGGATTCAACCAGCTTTCAAGCAAGGGAAATCTTTACCTTTTTACATCATTCTATAATTGAGGGAATTCTCCTCCCTGAAAGTGTTCCCTTGTTTGTGCACCTTTGCTTGCCTATTGCCCCCCCCCCCCGAGGGTTGTCTTGTGAGCATCTCGCTTTTCTAGTTGGCACAATGTCAAGTGTCCTTGCTTCTTTTCCCTTTGTTGAATTACTTCATTGAATTACTTGGCTGCTGCTCTGCTTGGGCCCTTGCCTTGGTGTTGGGCCCCATTGGACTTCAGAAACAATATCTATAATCTCTTCCACACACCATTCTTCTCTTTTCTGGCCTCTTGTCTTTCCTCTAGAGTGACTTGTTTAGCATGTGAGTGGGTGAAATGATTTGCTTTTTTGGTAGGTTTAAAGTATTTGGTGCTAACATTGAATGATGGATATTAATTTGGGTGCTTGAAATTGATTCAGCCACAAGTTTGGGTGCTTGAAAATTGATCAGCCACAAGTTATTAGTCTCTTAATAAACCCTTTCTGCTGGTTTAACTTTATGTTGGGCTCAGTTATGGTGGTACTCCTTCAAGCAGAATTGAAAACCTATTTAAGGTTAATGCAGAACCTAAGCCATCAGCTCTATAGACATGGAATGAGAAGCACTGAAATGAAAGTAGCATGATTACTCTACTGGAATCTGAATTAGGACTTGAACTGGAAAGTGGGTCAGTTTTCATAGGTGTGTCTAGGATACACATGTCACTTGATGACACAGAACATAGCATCTTGTATATTGGAATACTGATGAAGACAACATGTTGAAATGCACCTGGTCTTCTATTGATAATAGTAATGTTCTATGTATTATGACCATTTTGTGATAGTCTCAGGAGGGTAGTTGTGTTGGTCTGTAGTAGAAGAACTGGATTCAATTCCAGTAACACCTTGAGGGTCTGAAAAGATTTTGCTTTGACTCTAGAAAGCTTATATCCTGAAAATCTTGATGGTTTCTAAGGTGCTACTGGACTTGAATTTAGCTCTGCTGTTTTGTGATATTTTGTAGTAACTTATTAAAGGATATTAATTGCTGTAGATTTTCTGGGTTGTGTGGCTGTGATCTTGGCGTTGTAGGACCTGACGTTTCGCCAGTAGCTGTGACTGGCATCCTCAGAGGTATAACACAGAAAGATGTATTGCTCTCTGTGTCGAGATGAGCAGAAAAATGGTAGGCAGGTAATTCTGCTCACCTTAAGAACGTAAGAACATAAGAGAAGCCAATGTTGAATCAGGCCAATGGCCCATCCAGTCCAACACTCTGTCACACAGCGGTCAAAATATACCAGGTGCCTTCAGGAGGTCCAGCAGCGGGGCCAGGACACCAGAAGCCCCCCTCTTCTGCCCCCTCCAGCACCAAGAATAGAGTGCATCACCTGCCTCAGACTGAGAGTTCCCACCTATACCCTGTGGCTAATAGCCACTGATGGACTTCTGCTCCATATGTTTATCTAATTCCCTCTTGAAACTGTCCATGCTTGTAGCTGCCACCACCTCCTGTGGCAGTGAATTCCATATGTTAATCACTCTTTGGGTGAAGAAGTACTTCCTTTTATCTGTTCTAACCCGACTGCTCAGCAATTTCATGGAGTGCCCATGAGTTCTTGTATCGTGACACCTTGACACAGAGACTACTACATCTTTCTGTGTTATACCTCTGAGGATGCCAGTCACAGCTACTGGTGAAATGTCAGGTCTCACAATGCCAAGACCATGGCCACACAACTCGGAAAATCTACAGCAACTAATGAACTCCGGCCATAAAAGCCTTTGACAACGTATTATTAAAGCATATTTGTTTAGTTTAAATCTTAATGGTTTTCAAATAGCAGATTTGTCCCCCACCTCCCATATATACTCTTTTCCCTCAACTTTTTCAGTTTTGGGTTTGGTTGCAGATTTATTTTTCCTTCCTTTATGACAGTAATATCGGTACTGAATACAGTTCACAGAAGCAAAAAAGAAAGAGCCAGTGTAGCTGTCAATATGAGAGACTGAGAGACATCCTTTCAAATTTATCCTGCTTTTCTGTTTTGCTTATCTCACTACTATTCATCAATCCTTTAGACTCCAAGGAAAAGAATGTCATGAAAAGTGACATCTTAATGAACAAAGGATTTACTGTAAGGATTTGTCACACAGTATGTATACTCAGCAGCTAATTAGAATCTAGTGGTCTCTAAATTAACTTGTGAGTACCCACAGTGATGGAAATTGTGTCGTGATTGACTGACAAAGCTAGCGATGACCTGTTCAGATCTTCACAACCAGTTTGTCCTAATGGATATTACAAGGAAATACTAGTATTTCATTGTCAGGTTATCAACCAAAGACAAAGATTGCAAGTGGAAAAAACCCATGTCAACTAGAGTCTTGTAGGGTCAGAATGACTCATTCTTTCTCAATAGATATACACTTGACAGCTCTCATTAATAACTATTAAGGTCTAAATCAAACATCCGTAACTTTCATGTTCTAAAGTAAGAACCTTTCATGCTATAAGAGTAACGGTTTAGGGTGTTTTTCACTGCACTGAATGTTCTGCACTGTCAGTCACCTTTCTGTTACTTACTATCAATAGTAATGTTTCTATGTAATATATTAAGCAGAGACTGCTGAAGATGAGCATCATTTACACAGCCTTCCAAAAGGTCTAACATAAATCTTATGTAAACAAGCCCATAAATTTGTCTCCTGTGGATATTTCTCATGAAGGACAAGAAAGAGTTCTTATCCCTGTGTGAAGGAGGGTTTGAGAAATGTAATTTACCATCTGGAAGCCTAAAGATGGCAGGCATCTTCTTTTTCGAAGTTGCACAAACAGTTTAAATAATACCATTTCATGATTGGAAAGCACCCAAGCAAACATTTGAGTTCCAATAGTGTGTTTTTCAGTTCAATGATGTAAGGCCTATAATTATTAATTGGGAGAAATCTAGAAACATTAAAATCAATGGGAGATTTATGAGCATATTCACTCTCCCTTATAAAAACGTTGTTCTGAAGCTGGTATAGTTAGCAGTGGTAAGGGAAGTAGGAACATGTCATGGGACCAACCTCTCCTGCCCAAACTGGTCCTGATAGAATTTCTAAGCCTTGGAAGCCATCTGAGGTTTACCGTTTACACAGATACAAAGTTCCCCCATCCACTATATCACTAGCATGAAAGATGGAAAACAGGCATCAAAAGAGAAGTAATCAGAGGAAAGCTTCACTACTCTTTCATCACGTGCCCCCCCTCCCCATTGGAATTAGAAGCAACCCATCCCTTCTCTGCTCCAGTCTGCCCACTAGCAAGGCTGAAGTCCTTGGCTGGTCACTCCCAGGAGCTTTGGGGCAGGGCTAGCTGTTGCACGGCATCATGCTATGCTGTGTGACATTGCAACATCACTTCTGGTCATATAACTGGAAGTGACATCACATGTTGGCATGATGCTGTAGTAATCCCTCCTAACTCTATGGTGAGAGTTTAACACAGAGGTTTTTTGCAGGGATTACTAGAGCATCATGGCAACATGTGACATCACTTTTGGTTATGCAGCTGGGATTGACATTGCAGCATTGCCACAACGACAGCACTTTTCACCCCCATTTTCTCTTGCTACTGCACTGGGCAGCAGTGGGGGAATGGAGGCAGAAGGTTTTTTGATATAGCAATAGACCTGGTTCTCCTAAGCCACAGTGACTTCTGCAGGTTATTAGTGTTGGACCAGTGGTCAAGAAGGTGGACTGGGGGGAGGACACACAACTTGCCTTTGGCGGGGAGGGTGGGGTACAAATTTAGGTAATAAATAAATAAAAATTGGACTTTGAGTTCATGGGAAGAGCCCAGCAAATTACAAGCAATTCTAGAACTCTGGGAAATGTTTTTCCCCTCCCCTCCAATAACAGTCATAATTTTCTGTGATTTTTTTTTTCAGTTTTAGCCTGGGAAAATTCATTAACTGTCTATCATTACAGTTTTAAGATCAATAGGTGCTATTGTGAAATTTTATTACACAAAAGGTTTTCTAATTGATCCAGCTTTGAAACTACCTAGAGATACCCCTGCAGCTTTGATGTGAGCAGAATTTGGTTTGTCCTCAACTGTGTATATGTGGCCTTGATAAGATTTTGGAGAAAACAAAGCAATGATACCACCAATCTACTTCATAGGCAATGTTATGAGATGATGTTGCAAAATGATGCTGCCTGGATAGTCTGCTGTAATAACATTCTCCATTGCTACACCATACGGGATGACACCCAGGGTGTCCCCATGGCTGGTTCCAACATTCATGATTGGGCATTTAAGAGTGATGCTGCAACAGACAGGCAATTTCCCAGTCCAAATTCTCCCCATGGTTCAAACTGATTAAAAGGGACAATGTTAGAGTCTCCTACCTGGTTAATATCTCCCTCCAGAATAGCCTTTACTTCAATTTGGTTTCAAACTCTGCCAACAGCTTTGCTGGCTGGATGTTTCTCCCAAATACCGCTGGCTTCATGTCTTTGTATCTGCAGACCTTCAGTTCCAGAGGACCTATCACACTATGTTTTACCCTGTCTTCTTTATATACAGCCCAGAACCAAATTTCTAACAGAACTTTTAATGGACTTAAATCTTTCTTCAGAAGCAAAGAAGCTGTTTTTCTTCTATCAGATGCTGGACCGCCTAAAAGAACCTCAGGTGAGCTGTCTCTCAGCTGTTTTTAGCAACTGTTCTGCTGCTTCCCCCCCCTGTTGTTTTTTGTTTGGTCTTTGGCCCGAAAAAAATCTGGGATTTCTAAAAAAATCCCGGATCTGAATACTTTAGAGGTATTGGAATCTGGTTTTTTTTTCGGGAATCCCAATTTTTTTCAGTTCCAATAGACTCAAACAAACAAACAAACAAAACAACTGAGAAAAAAACACATACTCCTAATTTGTCTCCTATAGAGTGTCATTCTTTGTTTTAGCAGCCAAGAAAAGAAGAAGAAGAAGAGGAGGAGGAGGAGGAGGAGGAGATTGGCTTTATACCCCGCCCTTCACTTGGAGTCTCAGAGTGGCTTACAAACTCCTTTCCCTTCTCCTCCCCACAACAGGCACCCTGTGAGGTAGATAGAGCTGAGAGAGCTCTTTCAAGAACTGCCCTTTCAAGGACAGCTCTTGTCAGCACTATGGCTTGCCCAAGGTCATCCAGCAGCTGCAAGTGGAGGAGTGGGGAATCATACCCGGTTCTCCCAGATTAGAGTCCACTTAACCACTGCACCAAACTGGCTAGAGTCGCATCCAAAGAGGGCAATGTCTTCATTAGATTAGTACTTTTTGGATAGATTGTGTTAATGCTGATATCTGTAATTATGTCATATGTGTCAGATTGTAACAGCCTTTGGCCACAGACAAGAAACTTTATCATTTTGTATTGTTTATTATTACTTGTGGTCAAAGTTATCTGCAGAGCTTCACAAGTGCAGCAGTTTTTTCTCTGAATCATTTTTTGTAACATAAAATCCCAGTAAATGAAATATAATTATTTAAGCTATTTGAGACAATCATATCTTACAATCCTAGAAGCTCAGAAAAAATGTATACCGTAGGTTAGGAAAGGCACAAAAAGGCCAGCATGGTTAACAAACAAAGTAATGGAAGCTGTAAAAGCTAAGGAGGATTCCTTTACGTGGTGGAAAGCTAGTCTCAGTGAGGCTAGTGAGTCTCAGTGTGGCTGATAAAAGGGAACACAGGCAGTGGCAAACAAAATGCAAGTCTGTGATCAGGCAGGCAAAAAGGGAATATGAGGAGCATATAGCAAAAAACATGAAGACCAACAATAAAACTTCCTTCAAATACTTTAGAAGTTGGAAACCAGCCAGTGAGGAAGTGGAGTCCTTGGATGACCAAGGGGTAAAAGGAGTAGTGAAGGATGATAGGGAAATGGCTGAGAAGCTGAATGCATTTTTTGCCTCTATCTTCACTGTGGAAGATGAGAAGTGGTTGCCCACTCCAGAACCGCTGATTTCGGGAGAGGTGTTGAAAGACCTGAGTCAGATTGAGGTGATGAGAGAGGAGGTCCTATGCCTGATAGACAACTTAAAAACTGGTAAATCACCAGGCCCAAATGGCATACATCCAAGAGTTGTGAAAGAACTCAAATGTGAACGTGCATCTCCTGACAAAATATGTAATCTTTCATTAAAATCTGCCTCCATTCCTGAGGACTGGAAGGTAGCTAACGTCACACCCATCTTTAAAAAGGGTTCCACAGGAGATCTGGGAAATTATAGGCCAGTCAGTCTGATGTCAATACTGGGTAAGTTGATGGAAATTGTTATTAAGGAGAGAATTTATAGGCACATTGATGAACAAAAACTGTTGAGGCAGACTCAGCATGGGTTCTGTAAGGGAAGACATCTCACTAACCCGTTAAGTGTTCTTTGAGGGAGTGAACAAACATATATGGACAAGGGGGACCCAATAGATGTTGTTTACCTTAACTTCCAGAAAGCTTTTGATAAAGTTTCTCATCAAGGCTCCTAAGTAAGCTCAACAGTCATGGGATAAAAGGACAAGTCCTCTTGTGGATCAAAAACTAGCTAATTAATAGGAAACAGAGAGTGAGTATAAATGGACAAGGGGGTACCTCAGGGATCAGTACTGGGTATGATGCTTTTTAATTTGTTCATTAATGATTTGGAGTTGGGAGTAAGCAGTGAAGTGGCTAAATTTGCAGATGACATGAAGTTTTTCAGGGTGGTGACAACCAGGGAGGATTGTGAGGCACTCCAAGGGGATCTGTCAAAGATGGGCTAGTGGGCATCAATGTGGCAAATGGGGTTCAATGTGGCCAAGTGCAAAGTGATGCACATTGGAGCCAAAAATCCTAAATATAAATACACATTGATGGGGTACGAACTGGCAGAGACTGACCAAGAGAGAGATCTTGGAGTCATAGTAGATAACTCACTGAAAACGTTGAGACAGTGTGTGTATGCAGTAAAAAAGGCAAACGTCATGCTGGGGATTATTAGGAAGGGAATTGAAAACAAATCAGCCAGTATCACAATGCCCCTGTATAAATTGATGGTGCAACCTCATTTGGAATATTGTGTACAGTTCTGGTCACCACACCTCAAAAAGGATATTATAGCATTGGAAAAAGTGCAGAAAAGGGCAACTAGAATGCTAAAGGGGTTGGAACACTTTCCCTATGAAGAAAGGTTAAAGCACTTGGGGCTCTTTAGCTTGGAGAAATGACTGAGGGGTGACATGATTGAGGTTTACAAGATTATGCATGGGATAGAGCACATAGAGAAAGAAGTACTTTTCTCCCTTTCTCACAATATAAGAACTCATGGGCACTCAATGAAATTGCTGAGCAGTCAGGTTAAAACGCATAAAAGGAAGTACTTCTTCACCCAAAGAGTGATGAACACATGGAATTCACTGCCACAGGAGGTGGTGGCAGCTACAAGCATGGACAGCTTCAAGAGGAACTGGATAAACACATGGAGCAGAGGTCCATCAGTGGCTATTAGCCACAAGGTATAGATAGGCATTCTCAGTCTGGAGCAAGTGGTTCAATGTATTCTAGGTGCTGGGGGGGGGGCAACAGTGGGAGGGCTTCTAGTGTCCTGGCCCCAGTGGTGGACCTCCTGATGGCACCTGCTATTTTTGGCTACTGTGTGACAGAGTGTTGGACTGGATGGGCCATTGGCCTGATCCAGCATTGGCTTCTCTTATGTTTTTATGTTCATTTTCTACTGTGGCATTTGCTGTATGGTGCATACACAATGGTTAAACGTTCTCTTCTCATTAAGGTAGCAGCAATCTGGAATTCACCCTCAGTGTCTGCTTTTAGCTAAAAAAAAGGGGGGGAGATCCTATCTCAAATATCTCACATAGTTTGACTGTCAGACAACAGCTGTGGTCTAACATAATACTAAACACCATTGATTTTAGTGAATTTATTTATTTATTTATTGCATTTCATACCACCTTTCCAGGGACCTGCCTGAAGTATCTATTAATTGGTATCTTTTAATATTGCATTTTTATTAAAAACATTTTATTAAAAACATTTTAAAGCCCCTACCCAGCATAAAAACATAGATCATAAAACAGACCACAGACAACTTAAAACAATAGTCTTCAGACTAAAATAGTGTTGTTGTTATTGTTATTATTGTTTTAAAGAAAAAACAGCCCCTTAATTCTACATGAACCGCAACATTTTGGTCTGGCACCTAAAAGAAAGCAATGTAGGTAGCCAGATGAACCTTGAGGGGAAGGGCATTCCACAACTAAAGTGTCACTACTGAAAATAGCCCCACCTCTGGTTGCCACCTGTCTCACCTCTGAAAGTGGTGCCACGGAGAACAGGGTTTATGAGCCTGGACAACATGGAGGAGGTCCTTGAACTACCTTGGTCTCAAGCAATTTAGGGTTTTAAAGGTAAGAATTAACACTGAATTGTGCTTGGAAATAAATGGGCAGCCAGTGCAGATCTTTTAGCTCTGGGTTGATCTATTTTGGATCAGCTGAAGTTTCCAGACTATTTTCAAAAGCAGCCCTTAACATGAGTTAAGTAACTTTGTGCTGGATTGTGTCCAGTACATTTGTGATATGTTTTAGACATTTGTCTTTCCCACCAGTGTCCCCACCTTTTGACTCCGTCTTCAAAAAAGCTGTCCACATTTGGTATCGTTTTCACACCTCAACAGTGCTAGCATACTTTCGCACATCCACATATGTTTATCGTCCTTTCGGGGAGGCTCCACTGTCATTGCACCTCCACACTGCTTTAAAAGAATCTTCTCCAAACAACATTCAAACAAGCATAGAGAAAGACGGCATCACAGCAGCACGCAACTGATTTAAAAATGCAAATGCAGATTCAGCCTTAGTGGAACAGTCCTGTGTTTGTTGGAACTGTGGTTGACTAAAACCTTCTGACTAGGAAGCTGGCCTTGTAAAAATGATCTGCTTTAAGAAAAGGCTCATTTAAAATCTTGAAATTACCAGATTATATAATATGGTACTTCCTGGCATAACATAGGATTTCCACTTCAGATGCTTTAAGAGCTAAACATTGCTAAATGATACATTTTTAAAAAATAAACTGCTTACCCTTGTTTCCAGGTTGCATAATGAATACTGAGTCTTGAGAATAAATTAATCACAAATATTTATTTAAATGTATTTATTTAAAACATTTATAAACCCTCCCTTTTCCCAAGCAGCTGGGACCCAAGTCAAGTAACAGATTAAAAACCACATAAATCATAATCACTGAAAACATCAAAACAGTCTCTAAAGCCTCTATCAGAATCTTTTCTCTTATGAATATACAATTGCAAAACAATGGGGCCTTCTTAATTTCTTCTGGACAGGTTTTTCACACGGCAGGAGAAACTACAAAGAAAGTTCTTGAATGGGCAGTAATTGAACACAGCTTTGCAGAGTTTGGGGTAACCCACAGGAGCTGCTGTATCAAGGAAAGTTGCCATATGGGCTTATATTGGGAGCAACAGTCCTTCAGATGTATTGGTCTCAGTCATTAAGGGCTTTAAGATAAGCTCCAGCTCCTTGAATTGGATTTGGAAACCAATAAGCAACCAAAGCAAAGACTGCAAGACAGGTGTGATATGATACCTACAGCCCACCCTAATAACAGACTAATTATCTTCAAGGGCAACTTTGTACATTATAATAGTCAAGCCTTGGTTGCTATTGCATGAATTAGTGTGGCCAGATTGGCAGTCTCCAAATAGCGGGGTAGCTTAAAGGTCAAATGTAGTTAGCAAAAACCACTTCAGCTACTGCAGAACTCATCCCCCCAGTAACAGAACTGCATCCAAGGGGATCCCCAAGCTTTTCACATTGTCTGTAAAAAAAAAAAGTTGGACCCATCTAACATCAAGCTTTACTTGATCTTGTCAGAAGTAAATTTCAGTTGACTACAATTTCTGAATGACCCCCTTGCAGCGTTACCCTAGAATAACAGATGAATGGTTCCTTTAATACTTAGCTATTCACAATACATTTCTTTCTAACAAGTTGAAGATGTACAGGAGCCTAAAATAAAGCAATAATGTGCCTTGGTGGCATGATCACTCTGCTCAAGTATTCCGTTATCTTATTTGAATGTAACTACTTTTAATCACATTATCAACTATTTTCAAGCATGATGTGGAAGTGACTTGAAATGATACAGCAAGAAATCATGAAAAGTGGCAGAACTGCTGACACTCAGAGCTGACAGAGCATCTTCACAGTTGGGAGATTCTTCCTTTAATGTCTCTACGTACTGCAAAAGAAAATAAAAGAAACAGCACAAACTGAATGACATTTTCTTATGGTTCTAGTGAAGACTTTCATCTGCAGACTGGAACATTAGGGTCATGATAAATCAGTGCATGGAAACATCTATTTTGTCTTGCTTTGTTCTAAAGGCAAAGGTTGTCTCTGAGTTAGATACATGGTGGTGATATTATTGTCAACATGTTTTTTGGTTAACTATTGGAAATATACAGTGCAATCCTCAGGTATGGGTGCTTAGAAAGCTGACCAACTGCTATGCTGGCATATCCCAAGGATACACTGCTGCAACCCAGTGATATGTTGCCACAGTGCCCTGGTGTCACTATCCTGGAGCCAAAAACCAGCACAGCAACACCATGGCCCCCTGCCAGAACACCACTGGCATAAACCCCCGCATGAGTTGGGGAGGAAATAAGCCTGGGGACATGGCACATCCCCGTGCAAGAATGAACCTGGTAGTGGTGCAGGGTTATGCCTGCAGAACCTATGCTGTAGCCCATATTCATCCACGGAATCTGAGAAACACAACCTCCCACACAAGCTGCCATGCTCCCAGTGCCCCAAGGATCACTGGGAGACAATGAGTGCTGCACCAAATCCCCTCTCCTGTGGCTAATGATGTCACCTGGAGGGCAATATAAAGCCTAGTTTGTGTGCAGCAAGGTCAAACATCAAGTCGTGTGGCATGGGACTGCAACTAAGACTCGTTACGTGCATTTTACTTTCACTTTTGTCTATTTTCCTGAGATGGAGAAAAGCTGTAAATAAGGTAGCAGCAATCAGAATTGAATTTCTGAACTGGATTTGATTTTTTTCTTGATGGGAAAGGAAGACTGCAGAATGTAAACTGGACAGTGACTAGAAGCGGCAATTAGAAGTTAAAAGCTATTCTACTACCCACCTTGGCTGGATTATAAATCTGCTCACTTTGGTTCGGCTATAAAACTGGAAAACACTGGATACTCTTATACTTGCCTTTGGACTATAAATCTGGAAAACGTTGGCTGTATTTTCCACATATTTTTGTTGAATTCTTCCACCTACCTTTGTCGGATAACTTTTTTTCTTTTTTTCTGTTATTGCTTTTTAACTATTATTACTTCTGAAGAATAGACCTTTACCTGTTAGACTATATTGGTTTTTACCTGGTTGGAATATACAAAAGAAGTTTGGATTCCCTTCATTATTTGCCATTTGCTATTGGTTTTGGATCTGCTTACCTTTCAGTTTACACTTGGAGTATATTTGGAGCCAACTAATTTAGAACTGGAACTTAACAGTGATCTGGAGAATTGTAAAGAGACCTGAAACAGGATGTGCTTGGATTATTGGGGAGATACAGAAATGATTGAAGAGGCCTGTAATCTAATCACTATTTCTCCCCTGGGTTTGTTTACATCTGGTTGTGTATGTGTGTACTAAAAGATGCTTAGAGGATCTGTATTTGATGAATGCCAGATTTAAAGTGTTATAAATTGGTAGAATAATCTAAGTGAAAATTTTTGGGGGGTCTGAATTGGGAAAATCCTTATTCTAATTGCCAAAATGTGTGGATACCTATTCCCACCAACAGGGGCCTCACTCTCCCCCAACAGCTTTTCCTATATAGCCAGTAGACTTCCTGGGTTTGCAGAAAAATCCAAAAAGTGAAAAAAATCCCTTCAGGAATGGTTGAATTCCCCCAAAAACCCTTTTGAAATGGCCTCTGCAGGGATCTAACTCCAGGCACCAACAGTGAGAGATTAGAATGTTCGGGGGGGGGCTTCTAACTGGCTCTGTCAGTAAAAGGGTGGGGGAAGGGCCCTTTCCAGGACCCTTTCAACCTGGGAGGGAGGGAGGGAGCCTTGAGGCCAGGCCTCACAAGAGTTGCCAGTGCCAGGCTGGGGGATTTCTAGAGATTTTTGTGGTGGACTCTAAGGAGGGCTGGGTTTGGGAAGGGAGAGACCTCAGCAGGGTATAATGCCACAAAGTCCGCCCTCCAAAGCAGCCATTTTCTGCAGGGAGACAGACCTCTGCTGTCTAGAGTCCAGTTGTAATTCTGGGGGCTCTCCAGTTCCCATTTGGAGGTTGGCAACTCTAGGCCTGGCTGATCTGCATGACTCACCTAGCCTCGACTGCTTGCTACCGTTCATCAGCAGCCACCCTGTGAAAGCCAGTGAGGTGCAGCAGTTAGAGCTTCAAAGTAGGGTCTGCAAGACCCAGGTTCAGATCCCCATCTTGCAGTGGAACATGACTGCGTGATTTTGGACCAGTCACATATTTCAGCCTAACCAACCTCATTAGGTTGTTGTGCAGATAAAAAGGAGGAGGGAATAATGAAAGCTGCTTTGGTCCCCACTGTGGAGAAAGACTGTAATTTTCCTAGGTGGAGGCTGGGGGGTGGAGATGGAAAGCAGAAGACAGAGAGGCAGATAAAAGTAGGTTGGCTGTTGGTTGGGAAGGAAGTAGGGTTGCCAACTCCAGGTTGGGAAATCCCTGGACATTTGAGGGGTGAAATCTAGAGAGGGTGGGATTTGAGGAGGGGAGGAACTTCAGACTGGTGTAATGCCATAGATTTCACCCTCTAGCCATTTCCTCCATGAGAACCACCATTGCCAGCCCCCTGGTGAGGACTGGAGATCACCCAGAATTACAACTGTTGTTCAGGCGACAGAGATCAGTTCCCCTGGATAAAATGGCTGTTTTGAAGGGTTGAGTCTATGGCATCATACCCTGCTGAGGCTGCTTGCCTCCCCAAGCCTCACTATCCCAAGGCTCCACCCCCAGATCTCCAGGAATTTCCCAACCTGGAGCTGGCAGCCCTAAGGTGAATTGATCTCTGTAGCTGGGAGATCCGTTGTGATTCCCAGAGTGCTGCCACTGCTGCTGTGGGGGAGAGGAAGCAGGTGGGTGGCTGAGAGCACTGCCACCATTGTTGCTGCTGCTCTGCGGGGAGGAAGCAGGTAGGAGGCTGGGAGAGTGATGGGGGCAGAAAGAAAGAATGATGGGGTGGGGGGCAGAAAGAGAGAGAAAGAGTGATGAAGTGGGGAGGCAGAAAAACAAAGAGAAAGATGACAGGTCAGAAAGAGAGGAAGTCATATGCATGGAGCAGAAATAGAGTAAGAAAAAGGGGGCAGAGCGGAGAAATAGTGTGAGAGTGGGAGGGGGTGAGCAGAGGAAGCAAAGGTGTGACGAATGAGATAACCATCCCGCAAGATTCTTACGAGTCTCCACTTGTGCTTATCTAATACCCTCTTGAAGCCGCCCATGCTTGTGGCCGCCACCAACTCCTGTGGCAGCGAATTCCATGTGTTAATCACTCTTTGGGTGAAGAAGGACTTCCTTTTATCTGTTCTAACCCGACTGCTCAGCAATTTCATTGAGTGCCCACGAGTTCTTGTATTGTGAGAAAGGGAGTAATCCTGTTAGTTGAGTGGCCCTGTATAGATACAATAATATCGTAACTATGATGCTCACAGATAAAGAAAGACGGTTAGCCCAAGTTAAAATTACCATACATACATACTTATATTGATGCATCACACTCCTGGAAAAAGAGGATAACCTGCAAGTCATGTCTGACTGTTGCATGGAGTAGGGACCCCAGATGGCATCTGTGCACTTGTAATACGTTAAACTGGCCTTCTGCTGCCCACATCACATCCTGCTGAGTTCCTTCTCCTCCCTAAACTCCATCTTCCCCAGGGTCCACCCACAAATCTCCAGGAATTTTCAACTGAAGTTGACAATTGTAACCGTGCTGCATTTGGTTGATCTCAACATTTTTTTCTCACAGCCTGCCTGAATCTGAGTACCAAAGTGACAAAAACTACTTCAGCCACTGGACAGGATATGGAATCATAGAACCACAGAGTTGGAAGGGGCCATGCAGGCCATCTAGTACTTATCATATTGAGTTTAATGTATGGTTTGATATTGGCTTTGATATTTTAATACTGAACCTGGTAAAATAAAAAATAAGGGTGAGGGGTAAACAGTAAAGACATTGGGTGATTAGTTATATAACAGAATAAAAACAACAACAAAAAACCAGGAACATGAGTAAATCAGCTAAGAAAAATACTCCCCCAACATCTGTGACATCTTCACCTACCACACAGACTAAGTCACTGGGAACTATGTTGACATTAGAATCTCTGAAAGACTTCAAAAATGATATGCAGGTTATCTTTCAAACTAGCTTGAGCCAAACACAGATGGATATGCAAACTAAATTTCATGCAAGTTTAAGCCAGGTGCAGAATGACCTTCAAGACAGACTACAATTGGGCCTAAATCAGGTGCAGATGGCATTAATACAAGTCACATATCTGGCAAGTGTTGCGTGCCTGTCTCCAACCCATATTGCCTGGCTGAAAAAGCGGAGTTAAAAGATACTGGGGAAAGTGCACTATTTTCTGGAAAATGTGCAGCAGAGGCGAGCATCTGATTGCAGAAGTGCTAGTATCCTGTTGCATCCAGCGCCTGTCTGCGTCCCACCAGATGTTTCTTTGTAAGCCTCCACGGTACGCGTGCAAACCCCGAACTGCACATGTGTACAAACGTGTGCTGCTGAAACGCCTCGCCCTTCTTTGCGATGCTTCCCCACCAATGTGTGATCACGGCTGACGGCATGTGTGCGGAGCCTCAGAGGACATGTTTGATCAAGATATCGTGCTTCATTTTGCTCTGGAGCAAAAAGCCTCACTTCGCCCATGGATTATCTCGCTCGTGTGACCGGGACCTAAATGGACCTTTGGTCTGATGTAGCACCACTCTTTCATGTTCATAATGTTTGCTTTCTGTCACTCTCATGTTTAAGAAGTCTAACATAATACCTATTGTTGCATGTGCCCCACTGTTTTCAGAATGTAAAGAGGCAAGAAGACTGCACAGGGCTGTGTAACATGCAGTTGCATCTTGTATTTTGAAGTTTGGACTCTTCATTAAAGTATTGGGAATTTTGTAAAAATGAAGATATGTATGGTTGTGAAAATGCTTTGAGTATTGTAATAGCATGTTACACAGCCCCGTTGGCTTCTTGTCCCTTTAAATGTGGCATCTGTGGTTCTCTTATTACTTTCAGAAGGTAAAGAGGCAGCACTTATTCAAGATGGTTCTCTTTGGAATAGAGAACAACTGAAGAAATATGGAAATCTGTAGTATATTCGCTTTATTTACAGGTACAGCACAGGCGGTAGCAAAGAGTAATACCACCTCACATGAGATCTCTAGACACAGAAAAAGAAAGATCTAGCACACCAAAGTGCTTCAGCCAGCTCTCGGTAATCTGTGTGCTGTCCCCACCCCCCATCTCAAAATTCTGGGCTTTCTTTTCACACAAATCCACATGCTACCTCCCTGCTCCATCTTCTCCATCCTGCAGGCACATTTAGACAGAGCCATTTCCCAACAATTAGAAGCCACTGAAGACATATCCAGAGCCACCAAGAAGCATTACATTCCCTTTGTCTCATAGGATAGACTGAACCACAGTGATCAGAATCCAACACTGCAAAACAGTACATAAAATTAAAGCCTACTGCTTTCTGGCTACTCAAGAATCCCATAATGAATTTAACAATTAAGTGTTATAAACAATGGAAGCAACTGACTAATTGCTGTCTATAATGGAGTATATAGTTTGATGAGCTTCATTCACAGCTTTTGGGGATGGTGAGTTTTGTGTTCCAAAACAGAAAAAATAGTCAGGAAAATAGATTTACATTGTAATGTAGTCTTAAGGCGACTATTGCAAATCTAGAAGCCATGATATAACCAAAAGGGCTACAAGGAAATAACACAGAAGGGTGGCATTTAGTAATTTACAGATGGTCTTACCCTAGTTGTCTGAAACCATGGTGACTAGGTAACAAGAGTGAAGCTCTAAATGCCTGAAGCCACCCCAGATGGTACAGCAAACACTCCAGAGAATACAATTTAATAATCATTATGCGGCATGTGTGACACCTGTGAAATTTGTCATTCAGCTTCATCCCTATGTATAATTCCCTTGTGAGTAATTTAAGGGCACCAACTGTATAAGGGCTATGAAGTGAAAGAGAGATTATAATCAGATTTTCATAATATATAAAGGGTAGGGAATTAATCAGCTCCAAAAAGACAATGTTAGCAGGTCTGGATCCTCTGATTACACTTCTGGTAAGAAAGAGGCCCACATTTGGAGCACATAACAAAGTTACAAACTATTCTGGATTTACCCCTCCCTTGTGCTGGAGTCCAAAAGGTGAAATAACATCTGAAGTGAAAATATATATTTAATACTTTAAGTAATTCAACAAATAGGATTTTTACATACACTTTGAAACAGGGATTCTGATGCCAACTTTTAAAATGATTTAATAAAAAGAAACTTTTGCATAAAACATAAGCCTCCTTCTCCAAGTAAAAAAAAAAAGTCCTCAAAGAAGAGGGCCTCCCAGGAACTTTATGTGAACTTCTAGGGCTGCACCAAAATATGAAAAGTGTGAAAGAATGATTAGGTGGTAAACCGCCCAAAAAGTAAACAGCAGAGAAAACAGTTTAGGGTGAAAATTCCAAACAGAATCCAATCATGGTTGCTTTCCCTGGCAACCAACAAGAGATTGGGGGACAGGGACATGGGGGAAATGTTGGTGATGGCATCATGTCATTTCTGGGGGAAACAGGAAGTAACATCACACCTCTGTAGAAATTGCTGGAAACTCTATAGTAAAACCATAGAGTTTCCATTGATTCTTAAAGAGAACTGGGGGCTTGGCAACCATGATTATCCAACCGACTGTATATGTGCACACAGATTACAGCAGCATAAATCTCAGGAGACTGCAAGCAGCATGGAGCACTACATGGAAGTGGCTCAAATGCTGGAAATGAGCAGACACTGGGTCAAAACATCACCAAGTGCCCATCAAAACAAGCAGTAATGAGGAAAACAGGCACTAAGCAAAACTGAATAAGCAAGGCCAGGTGAAAAGAGACTGCCTCTGCATCACCACTGCTTCCTCCTCCCATCTCATCATTGGGATAGAAGTATGAGGAGATATAAGGGAGGGGAAGTAAGAAGGGCCCCATAACCAGCCCTAAAATAAGTAAATAAACAAGGCTCAGGAAGAGAAAAGAATCTGGAAAGATACGTTCAGGGGAAGATTGGGAAGTTAAAATGCCCAGGAGCAAGCCATGCTGAATAGTCTTTGTGGCTGTACATTTGCGGTTCCATGTCTTACCTGGGACCCCGAGGTCGGCTCCTAATACACCCCCCCCTTTGGATGAACTCACACAACCAGTTTCTTTGGAAAATTAGGTGGATAAACTTGGCCACAACTTTTATTGGTTACAGCTGTAGAGCATTGGCACAGCATGGGTCCACCGGATCCGACCTATGGGCACATGGGCCAGCCGAGTTAACCGTTACCCAGCCAGCCGGCATGGGTAGAGAAGGCGGGAGGGCAGGTTATCGGAATTCACACGGACGCTTGCCCCTTTGTGAGCTCCCCTGCCCTCTGGCTGTGAGGGCAAGCACTGTTATTCCTTGAGCTAGCCAGCTCCGTTCAGCCCTCACGCCAAGACCCTTAAAGGGTCCCCAGCTCCGGAATTGGCTCGCAGGCCAAATTCCGCCAACAGATCCGGCCCCATGCTGTTACCGCCGAAAGTTGTGACAGATTGTGCAATGAAAAACTGTAAATAAACACTAACAATACCATACCTACAAAGACCCAGTAAACACCCCTTCTGCGTTCCCTCAACTTCCAAACACCAAACCCCAGCACCATAATACCTGGGGAGGGATGGGTGGGCAAACCGGGCTCGCCTCGTGGTCAAGTGGGGAGGGGGAGCAGCTTCCTTCCGCTTTTAATGCCTCCCCCTCCCTGACCACCCCCTGCCCTCTATTGGCTGGGGAAGGGGGGGAGGTGCGTCTTTCTTTTCCCGTCACGCACCAGGCCCCCCGCCCATTCCCGGCCAGCGACCTCGCTGTCCCTGCCCGTCCCCGCAAATGGCGGGCCCGGCCCACCCGGGCCCTTCTGCTTGCGGTTCCATGTCTTCAGGGCCGGCCCCAGGTGTCTGGGCGCCCTAGGCAAGACAGCCTGGGGCGCCCACCCCACGGGGATGCCAATCTCCCGGTGGGGCCTGGAGACCGGGGGGGTGGAGCGCCGGCTTTCCTGAGCACGCCGCACTAGCGGCGTGCTCAGGAAAGCTAGGGAAGGGGCGGCCGTTTGAACGGCCGCCCCTTCCCAGCCCCAGGGCCGGCTGGAGACGGGGGGGGTGGAGCGCCGGCTTTGAACGGGCGCCCCTTCCCTCCCAGCCCCAGCACCGGCGGCGTGCTCAGGAAAGGGGCGCCCGTTCGAACGGGCGCCCCTTCCGCCGGCTGGAGACGGGGGGGAGCCCGGGAAGGGGCGCTCGTTTGAACGGGCGCTCCTTCCCTCCCAGCCCCAGCGCCGGCTGAAGATGGGGGGGGAGCGCCGGCTTTCCTGAGCACGCCGCAGTAGCGGCGTGCTCAGGAAAGCCAGGAAAGGGCGCCCGTTTGAAGGGGCGCCCCTTCCCTCCCAGCGCCGGCTTCACGGGGGCGGGGCGGGGGCGCTTTGGCGCCCCTGTGGACCCCAGCGCCCTAGGCGAGCGCCTAGCTCGCCTAGTGGGCGAGCCGGCAGTGCATGTCTTACCTGGGACCCCGAGGTCGGCTCCTAATACACCCCCCCTTTGGATGAACTCACACAACCAGTTTCTTTGGAAAATTAGGTGGATAAACTTGGCCACAACTTTTATTGGTTACAGCTGTAGAGCATTGGCACAGCATGGGTCCACCGGATCCGACCTATCGGCTGGCCCATGTGCCAGCCGAGTTAACCGTTACCCAGCCAGCCGGCATGGGTAGAGAAGGCGGGAGGGCAGGTTATCGGAATTCACACGGACGCTTGCCTCTTTGTGAGCTCCCCTGCCCTCTGGCTGTGAGGGCAAGCACTGTTATTCCTTGAGCTAGCCAGCTCCGTTCAGCCCTCACGCCAAGACCCTTAAAGGGTCCCCAGCTCCGGAATTGGCTCGCAGGCCAAATTCCGCCAACAGATCCGGCCCCATGCTGTTACCGCCACAAGAACAGGATACCCCCATTAGTCCTGTTCCCGCCAACGCCCTTACAGCTGCAGCCAAGAAAGCAAGTTATGCCTGATTCCGTGCAACCAGACATCCATTCCCCAGGCCGATAGATGTACGTCATCCGCTCGGAACATGGCCTCCATCTTGTGAGATATGTCTGGATGGCGAATCCAGATACCGCCTGCCGACTCGACTACCCGGCCCAGCCTGCCGGACACTTTCCGCCTTGCCACGTCCACCTTCTTGGGATGAGCTGCGCCTCGCCACGACCTCCGTTCCAACCAATCCGACCAGAAGATGACAGTGCCGGGCAGGATCTCACGCACTAAGGCCAGGTCGGCCAGTACCTGGCGCTCGAGGGCCACTCTGGGGCACTCAGTCAAATCATTTTCCCCCAGCTGTAGCAGCAGAACGTCAGGAGGGAGGCGCCTCGCTGCTACGCGCCCCAACCAGGGCAACAGGGACCTCCATCGCATGCCTCGCTGCGCCATCCATGTAATGTGTGCCGCATCTCCCAAGCCCAAGTCTTTGCCCCAGCCCGATGAGGATGCATACAAACCTGCCCGATGAACGATGCTGTGCCCAAAAATCCAGACTGTCCTGTACCTCTGTCCTGGAACTGAGGAGTCAGAGAGCCGGTCACTGGCTGGACTCCGGCTGTGGCCTGATGTATGCCCTAAAGGCCGTAGAGCGCCAGCGGCCTATAGCCCGTATGCGTACCTCCGGCAGGCCGACGCCCGCAGCCGTGGTGGCTGCCCCAATCCTGAAGGAGTGAGGCCCGAATTCCTTGCCTGGTAAGCCCAAAGCCCCCAGAGCCAACCTGAAAACCCCCGTAAACTGATACCTGGTCAATGGGGCCCCGTCTCTATGGATAAGCAGGGGGCCACCGCCTTCCGGACGCATTGCTAAAAAGGCTCGAGTGGTCTGCACGGGACACGGGCCACCCGGTAGTGGCCCCAAGTGCAGGTGCGCCCCTTTTCCCAGTTGGTCTGTCTTTGACCTCCGAATATACAATGACATCCCCTTTTGCCCGAGGTAAACATCCTGCACACCCAGGGGTGTGTTGGTGAACAAGATTTTGGAGCTCGCCACCAGTTCCCCAACCCTCAAGGCCCCAAAAAGGCCAAGACGAATGCAGTCTCAAAGAGTGCAGCCTCGTATCGGGACCAACACAGCACTGGAAGCTCCCGCAAAATCCCCTTCAACAGCTCGAAGGTCACGGGCCGTCTGTGATCTGGAGGCTGTGCGGCTTGCCTCCGCCAGCCCTCGACTGCTCTATGGGCTTGGAATGAGTGGCACGGGTCCGCAAACCCCTCCGCCTTGCTAAAGAATGTGATGGCGGCCATGCGACCCCTGATGGTACTGTGGGAGAACCCCCCGTCCTGCAGGCATGCCATACAGCGAAGCACCCAGTCCCCTTCCACCGGCAAGGTCTGCGGCCCCCGAATCCCGCAGTAAAGTCAAAAAAGGCGTCGATAGCCCTCGCATACTTGGCGAGAGTGGAGGGGGCGATGGACCCATAGATGCCCCGCCTTATTGTACCTTCCCAAGTTCCCACAGCTCCTCCGGAAAGGGGTCTGAAACGCGGTTGGCTCCTGGTGCCAGTATGTGGAAATGTTCCTCCTGTTGGCGAGACAAAGCGTCCGCTATGCTATTATCCACGCCTGGCACATGGCGTGCAGAAAATGTAATGTTATCAGCCAAGCAGGCCAGAACCAGGCAGCGAACCAACCGCATCACCTGTTCAGACTTGGACGTTTGCTTGTTCACCACCCGCACCACCGCCTGGTTGTCGCACCAGAACCGCACCCTTTTGTCCCTAAAGAGATCTTTCCAAATGATCACCGCCACCAGTATTGGGAAGAGTTCCAAGAAGGTGAGATCTTTGAGCACTACAGAACCCTCCCACTCCTTGGGCCAGGGCCGTGCACACCACCTACCGTCATAGTAGACGCCGAACCCAGCGCTGCCCGCTGCATCAGAGTGGATCTGGATGGCATCCTGCAAATCCATCGGGTGCTGCCAAATGGTAACCCTGTTGTAGCCCTCCAGGAACCGGAGCCACACGCCTAAGTCCTCCTTCATGCCCCTGGTCACCCGTACCCGGTGATGTGGCGCCCTGACCCCAGCCGTCGCTCTGGCCAGCCTAGCGCAGAAACCCCTGCCGGGCGACACGACCCGGCAAGCAAAGTTCAAATGCCCCATCAGTGACTGCAGTTCCTTCAACGTGCACTTCGCCCGTGCCCTAACCAAGGAAATGAGCGCTTGGAGAGCAAAGAGTTTGTCCTCTGGCAACCTGGATGCCCCAGCTACAGAGTCTAATTGGATACCCAGGTACGTTAAACTAGTGGCCGGCCCTTCGGTCTTGTCTGCTGCCAATGGGACGCCGAGCTCTTCAGCAAGCCTCTGAAATGCTCGTAGGGACTCCGCGCAAGTCTCGTCATTCCCAGGGCCGACAAAAAAGAAGTCATCCAGGTAATGAGTAATCCCCGTAAGCCCGGTCCTCGACTTCACCGCCCATTCAAGAAAAGTACTAAATGTCTCAAATGCCGCGCAGGCCACTGCGCAACCCATAGGCATGGCCTTGTCAAAGTACCATGCCCCTTGGAACTTGAAACCCAGCAACGAAAAGGAGTCAGGGCTTACCGGGAGCAGTCGGAATGCCGACTGAATGTCACACTTGGCCATGAGTGCCCCTTGCCCGCAAGCCCTGACCAGTCCCACTGCGTGATCAAAGGAAGCATATTTGACCGAGCAAAGCTCGGGGGGGATACCGTCATTCACCGAAGATCCCCTCGGGTACGAGAGATGCTGAATAAGGCGATACTCGCCTGGTGTTTTCTTTGGCACCACCCCCAGGGGGGACACTCGCAGGTGGTCCATAGGGGGCGTGCTAAATGGGCCCGCAATACGCCCCGCCGCCAATCCTTTCTGCAGTTTTGCAGCAACCACCTCAGGCATCTCCCTGGCCGACTTCAGGTTGTTGGAATCGGTAGCTATGCGCGGGCCGCAGGCAGGAATGGGGAAACCCTTCGTGAACCCATCCAGGATATATTGTCCGGCCTCCCTCAAGGGGTATTGTGCCAAGAGGGGTCTCAGGGCATCCGCCCGAACCGGGGTGGCCGCCAATGACCACCAGTCCTGTGGAGCACTAACGTCTGGAAGCAGAAGGGGCTGCGGTGCCTGATGACCCCCCTCCCCCTTTTGTGTTGGCACCACCGGAGAAGGGTTCTCCACCCCGAAAGGGCTGCTGGGTGCCGGTGGACCATGGGCAATACACCCGCCCGTGCCCGCCCCCGCACACCTCGCAGCTATGGTGGAACTTGCACCGTGCCCGGCGACACCGGCCCTGGTTATATTCCCAGCAGACCCCCGCGCCCGTTCCTTGCGCACGGCCCAGCGATCTGTCTTTACCTCCCCTTTTCCTTTAATGCACGGGCCGACCTCCCTGAGCCAAACCTTGTCCTGCAGCAGGTCCCATCGAGCCCTGTCATTGAGTGACGCCAGTTTACGGCAGGTCTCGTCGTAATCTATAGCCGGCCCCTCGCCAGCCAAAACCCTCGCCTCGACCACGTTGCTCATGTGGTTGAGCAGGTGCCAGCCCCTGTCCGGGTACGCGGTAGCGACAACCCCCGCATACACCAGGTAACCGGAAACCCAGTTGAGGAAGGTGCGCTCCGCTTCCTCGGTCTTCTCCTTCTTCTCCCTCTTGTCAGATTTCACCGTGCGGGCCTCGGCCCCCGTTTGTGAAGCAACGTGAAGACATTAACGTAATACCCGTCCAGAATGCTGTCCCTCAGTTCCTCAGATAAATGGAGCCCCAGCGGCTCCTCTCCATTCAAGTACGTGGATAGGATTGTAGAAGGGTCAGAGACGTCAACGCTATCCCATACCACCCCAGGGCCCCGCCCGGCTTTCTGCCTGGCTTGTGCAGCCAGCGCCCTGCGGTGTATGGCCCAAGCTGGCAGCCCTGGCACATGGGCCGCTGCTGCCCAGTAATCACTCGGCGGCTGCGCACTTCGCCCTGCAGTCGCACCCTCACCTGAGGAGCCCGCGCCCTCTGCCTCGTCGCGGGAGTGCGCGGAAGAGCCCGAGCTACCCCTCTCCTGTCCCCCATCTGCGGTGCGTGCTGCAGGCCGTGAAGCCTGGTGACTGGCCGAGCTGGAGGAAGCCCCCCTCGCTGTTGGGCTAAGCTTCCCTCCGCCCCAGCCTTCTGGGTTCGTTTGGCCGCCGGCTCCTGGCTCATCTTGGCCACCTTCTCCGAGAGTTGATCAAAAGCCTGCTGAAGGCCCCGCATGGTGTCGGCGAGCTCCGCAACACCTTCAGACCCATCTGCGCCGCGCGGGACCGCCTTCCTTTTCGCCGTCGCTCCCACCGGTTGCCCGACTACTGCGGGCCGTGCTCGCCCCTTGGGTGCTGACCGGGGTGTTACCCCAGCCACTGTGCCCGTGCGCCGTGTGCTGCGTGATGGGGGCCTCATACCTGCTCAGGACACCAAAACACAACACGTTAAAACCCCCCAGTTCCCTGTTACCCGCCCCCAAATGGCTAGAAGGCATGTGCGAGCGGCCGGAGCGCGCCATAAATGTGTCCTGAGAATGACACTCAGCTGCAATTAAGCCCACACCCTGTGGGGTTTTCGAGGCGGAGAGATGAACAGAGGTGGTTTGCCATTGCCTGCCTCTGCATAGTGACCCCGGACTTTTTGGTGGTCTCCCATCCAATTACTGACCAGGGCTAACTCTGCTTAGCTTCTGAGATCTGACAAGATCAGGCTGCCCTGGGCTCTCCATGTCACAAGAGGTGAGGTGAACCCTCCCCCAAGGCGGATGGCCTGAGGTGGAGGAGGCGACCTAGTCCAAAACGACATCTCATCCTTTGCCATCCCCTCCTTCTGTTACCTGCAATCTTTCCCAGCATCAGGGCCTTCTCCAGGGAGTGCTCCCTTCTCATTTGGTGGCCAAATGTGAGCTAGGAGGAGCTTCCTAACTTCTGCCCCTGGAAACTTAAGTCATGTTCAGACATTCACAGTACTCAGAGGGGATGTGCATGATGCGAAGCAGGTGACAAAACCAGGGCCCCTTGCATTCACTGGACTGCATGTAAAATAAACCTCAATTTTATTTTAATTTTTTTTTTTTGCAATGTTCACCATAATGGATGTAACAGCTGCGAGCGGCACTGAGGACCCACGGGCTGGAGCGGCGGTGGCCGCGTCCCCCCCCGCCGTCGCCCCCAGGCGCCGGGGCAGGCCCGAGGGCCCCGGATGCAGCCCCGCGCCGCCCCCCGCAGCCCCCGGACGGCTCGATGGCCCAGCGCCAATGCTCGCGCCGGAGCCGTCCCCCGCCCGGCTCCGAGAGCCGCGCCCGAAGCCGGCGGGCCGGGGAGGCTACAGGCCGCGCCCCCCCAGGCACCGGGGCATGCCCGAGGGCCCCGGATGCAGCCCCGCGCCGCCCCCGGGCGGCTCGATGGCCCAGCGCCCGTGCAGGGAAGGCGGCGGCCCGTCCCCCGCTTCCGCTCTGGGCCCAGGGTGGCGGGGCAGGCCCACGGGCCTAGGAAGCGGCCCCGCGCTGCCCCATGGCCCGGGCAGGCCCAATGGCCCGGCCTGGGCCGGCTGGGGGCCGGCGAAGCCCCCCCAATGCTCGCGCCGGAGCCGTCCCCTGCCCGGCTCCGAGAGCCGCACCCGAAGCCTGCGGGCCGGGGAGGCAACCGGCCGCACCCCCCTCCGTCATCGGCCCGGCGGCCGGGCATGGCCGCGCCCGAAGCCTGCGGGCCGGGGAGGCAGCAGGCCGCGCCCCACCCCTCCATCGTCGGCCCGGCGGCCGGGCCGGGCCCGAGGTAGCCCCGCAGCGAGCCGGGAAGGGTGGGCCGGTTTCCCTCCCATCCCCAAGCCGGGAACGCCGGGGCAGGCCCCAGAGCGGCCCTCCCAGGCGCCGTCCGTGTGGACGGCTGCCGGTCTGTGCCGCGACGGCGAGCGAGCGGGGAGGAGGCAGGCCCTGTCGCCCCCCTCCCCCGCCGCCCGGGCAGGCCGGAGGTCCAGCGTGGGGGCGCCGAGGGGTGGTTGGAGGCCCCCTGGACCCGGCTGCTGATGGCCGGGCCCAGCCGCGGCAGCCGCAGCCGGCCGCCGGGGGTGCCCGGCGGCCGCGAGGCAGGGTGCAGGGGGAAGTGGCGAGGGAGAAGGAAGCCATCCATCTTCCCCCCTCCCTCCCCCCTAGCCGCCGGCATTCCCCCCCCCCAGAAGGGGCCCGGGCCTACCTGTAAGGGACAAAAAATGGGCTTTCTTCCTGCGAACCGGGCTCGCCTCGTGGTCAAGTGGGGAGGGGGAGCAGCTTCCCTTCCGCTTTTAATGCCTCCCCCTCCCTGACCACCGCCTGCCCTCTATTGGCTGGGGAAGGGGGGGAGGTGCGTCTTTTCTTTTCCCGTCACGCACCAGGCCCCCCGCCCCTTCCCGGCCAGCGACCTCGCTGTCCCTGCCCGTCCCCGCAAATGGCGGGCCCGGCCCACCCGGGCCCTTCTGCGTCAGCACTCAGGGCCGGTGCTAGATTTTTTTGCACACTAGATGAGGCTACCTTCTGGCGCACCCCCCGCCCCCATGTGCCCACCAATTTTCAAACATAAATTTTAGGAAGAATGAAAAACACAAAATTTAAAATTTCTTGTTTTTTTAATTGTGAGAACATGTAATACAATCTCTCATTTTCTCTCTAAAACAGAAAAAACACAAATCACAAAGCATTTTGAAAAATCCTGATAACTGTGATGTTGAAATTTAAGTCTCTTTAATGTTTCTATTTCAGGCACACACACACACCCATCTCTTTTGCAAATGAAGTCAAAGCTGGACACAGAAGTAACAAATCAGTGACAGTTCTGAGCTGTTTCACACACACACCCCTTTCTGGTTTCTCCTTCAAGTTTCTTTTTTTTTTTAACTGAACAAAAGTAATAAAGGTGGATTTCCACCAAGGCTACCCCAGGGGCTAGAGTTGCACTGTAACAAAAGCATTTTTGCCTGGAGCCAATTCTGCATGGCTGAGTTTATAACCCTCTAAAATAGTGTTAATGACAGACATGCAGCCACAGGTTTAACTACAGATTGGCAAAAGGCCTGCTCACACCAGAGAAAAAGGGCCTGGCCAGCTTTAAACTGGATCTTCCTTCCAGCATGAGGGAAAGGGGGGGACTATAACACAGGAGCATCAGCCTTTGGAGTTGATTGATACTGTTTGTGGATTGCAGTCCTTGGAGAGATGAAATTAATCTCTAAATTACTTGAACTTTACTCCTTTTTAGATGACCTAAGGGGGGACTTGAAAGCCACTTTTTACAGGCCTAAGGAGTTTGTGGGTCATAATCAAAACTTGATCCAGAAACCAGTTAAGGCAATAGACTTGGAACAAAGCCCAGCCAAAGCGAAGAAAAGAAACGCCCCACCATATTTAAAAAGTAGCAAACCTGGCTTATTCTCTGGATAGAGCTACTGGGTTTCTTATATTAAATACCAGGATTTTCCAAGTCTCCAGTCTTTCTGCACACATGCATGGAGGAAGTCCCACTGAGCACAAGGCACACTTGCTCATGAGGGAATCTAAAGAGACTGGAACCCTGTGCATGCCATCCAGAAAATAAGCTCCACTGAAACCCTGGAACTTCCTTCCAAGTAAAGCATGCACAACCTTGACACTTGGAACATTGACATGAATGGCACTTTTAACAAATATCTTTAGAGATTAGGAGTATCAAAGGAGTTGGCTTCTAATGTAGGCTAGCAGCTAGAGCATCAGACTCATGAGCTGGGAGCTGTGGTTCAAATCTGCACTCTGCCAGTGATGCCAGGACAGTGCAACGCTCTCTGCCGGTCTTCTTGGTAGACAGCTGTCTCCTGGCTTTGTGTGGGCAGCGGAATAGGGACTTGCTCAGAAGGGGGGGTGGTGCTCTTGAAAAGTGTGTGCACTTTTTCATCAGGGTGCTGAGGAGACCTGCAAGGACAAGGAGAGACCCACAACCATCCTTTCCTGATCCTTGGGGTTGGGGCTCTCTCTCTCCCCTCGCAACCACTTTGGGTTCTGCCTGTGGCCTGTCCAGGCACCAAGAACTCTCTGGGGGACCCTCATTTGAACCAGGCCAGTCCCAGCCTCCGACTCTCCCCATTCCTGGAGGCTGGATTCCTTCCTGCCCTCCTTTGACCCCTGGGTGCCCTCTACCATACCCCCCCCATGCAGGGTGGCAGGCAGGTCAGCATGGCACCTGAAGGAGCACAGGGAGAGTGGAGAAGTGCCAGCAAGCCGAGTAGCAGCCAGGACATTTGGCGAGTGAGGTGAGACGAGGGGAGGGGTGGCAGGCCAGTGGGGTGCCCTTCTCACATGGTACTCTAGGCAGTTGCCTAATGCCACCTTATGGAAACACCGGCCCTGTCAGCACTGCAGGGGCTACTTAGCTCAGACCAGCTTTTCCAACAATGGGCTCCCACAACAGCTGGAGGTGCGGAAGGAGGCAGCTGCTGAACTGACCTCAATCATCATTTCTGTTGAAGGACCTGAGCCAAGTGGCTCCTGACATGCTGGCAAATAGGCAGATACTTGTCTCTGCTTGCTCCTGACTTCCAGCAGCTCTCTCAGGCACTGGCCCACTGAGAACGCTACTTGTAAGCAAAATATCTGGTCTGCTCCTGGATGTGTTTGAGAGGCTGTTGAATGGAATATGGAGAGGAATTATACAGAGTGATTAACGGGAAGAAGGAAGTATTATGGGTTTGCCAGCCCAAGGCTGGTAACTTTTGGGAGAGATTTTGGAATGGTGACCTTCGTGTCCAGCATCCCTTGGCATCAGAACTAGGGGTGTGCATTTGGATCTACCTGAGTGGACCATTTTGTGCTGGTTACGAACTGTATTAAAGCGATAATGATGATGATGATCTACCTGAGTCAAAAATATACCCATTTTTTCAGGTATATTTTGGCTTCCCTAATGTATCTGGGTTTTTCAGGAAAACAAAAAAAATCCCCCCCCCATCTTGGATATATCCCAGAATTGCCGGGTAGACCCAAAAACAGTGGAGAGGCGGGAGCAAATTGCTCCTGCCTTTCAGCTGTTTGTTGGGCTTCTACTGCAGAGGACAACCTGAGGAAGGATCAGCTGTGCTGGTGGGGAGCAGACTGTTCCTGCCTGCTTGGCTTGGGGCTGGCTTCTTGTGCAGCCTGGTTTAAACTGGACTACAGCAGAAGCCAACCCAGCCAGGACTGCTAGTGCCTGTGGAGAGCAGATTGCTGGCTGGGCTTTGTGCTGGCTTCTCCAGGCTCCAGGAGAAGTCTGCCCAGCTAGGATCTGTGTGCCACAGGGAGTTATCTGCTTCCTGCAGCACAACAGATCCTGGAGCTGGCTTCTCCTGAAGCTCAGTTTAAACTGGGCTGCAAGAGAAGCCCGTCCATCCAGGGTCTGCATGCCATGGGGAGCAATTCAGGATTACTGAAAAATTCCGAATTACTGAAAAATCCTAGATCCAAATACTGTACCTATATTGGGATCTGGGCTGTTTTTGTGGGGTTTTTTTGGGAAATTCTGAAATTTCCTGGGTCCAATAGACCCAAACCAAGAAATACTGTTTAAAAAATTGCACACCCCTAATCGCAACATTACTTTTGGCATGAACCCAAAGTGACATCAATGTATTTGGGTGCATCTCTAGTGTGCACCTGAAACTCTATGGTAAAATCACAGAGTTTGGGGGGAATACTAGAGCATTACTTTGACATTTTCTCTGACATGTTGATATCACTTCTGGTTCACACTGGAAATGAAGTCACAACATTGAATAGATTCTCACTATTTCTCTCCACTGCCCTAGCAAGCTGCCAACAGGAGAATTCTCACCAAAACAGGAGACCTGGAATACCTAAGGCCCACAAAGGGAAAGATGAAAGGCATAGCTTCATATCTAAAAAAGGTTATTTCATTTCCCTTTATGCTAATTTAGTGAGCCTTTTTGAAACAGACAGGGTTTTTCTTAAGTATATGCAATGTTAGTAAACAAAACAAAAACCAAGGACCAGGAGAAGAAAAGGGACTAAACTAAAACTACTAAAATGGATGTTCTTATGGCCTTGTTGCAACATAGTGTTCCTCTCATAGAATGCCCACATTGGTAATGGAAAGGTAGCCAATTGTCCTAGTTTAGTGATAGATTTCATGCATAGAGGGAGCAAACTGTGAATGATACATACTTGAAAGATAGGCCACTTTAATGATCTGACAATGACCCTGTAGCAGAAGCTGCTACTGCACAGGTACAAAGCTGCCTGGCGCACCAATCAAGTCAACAATGAACAACAGCGTCAAGGTTTTCAGATGATATAAGCAAGGAGTTTGATCACAGTAAGCTTGGTTGGCAATCACATTCATATCAAAGTTCTCAGCTTCTCTGTTTGTTCCAAAATTAACATCAGAAATTCACAGGTGAGTGACCCATTGCATTGTAGCCTTAGCCCTAAACTGTGATTCACTGCACAGATAAATAACTTCACCAGATAGAAAATGAAAGATGTTTTTAAAAACTTAGTAGCATTGGGTTGGTGATATAAGAAAACAAGGACATTATGCTAGAGTCACTTAATGTATCCCCATTCTTTGCATTCCACCAGAAGATGAATATTTGTTCTATTTTTTAAATGATTCCTTTTTCTTTTTTTTTTGAAATAAAATTTTTATTGGGATGCATTCAACATTGTTAAACATCATTACCAATACAATTTAAAAAGATTTTCATCCCATCCCCCCACCCCCTAATAGGCTTCCAACACTGCTAATAACAAAAAAGAAAAAGTTAAAAGGTAATAAAGTTTAGACTTGTAACAATCAACAAACCAGGTAACCCAATTTCAAATACATAAAAGCCAAGACTTTTACAAACATAATTTCCAATAAAGGTACAGTACAATCAAATGTTCATTTCATTTCTCATTCAGTTTCAATACAAATCAAGATTGTACATTTTTTAAAATGATTCCTTTGCCTAGATTTTAAATAGTGAGTCTTTCATTTGTTTAGCTCAGTGGTTCCCAGTCCATGGGTCATGTACCAATGGGGTGCACAGGGTTATTGCAAGGGGTCTGTCAATCCATCCACCTTCAGCACACTTCCACTTTCCTGAACCTGCGCTTTGCCACCTGGATCACCTCCTCAGCAGCTCCTCCTGATTCTGTTTCAGGCTGTCTGCTGGCTGAGTTTCATCTGCCAGCCAGCTTGCCATGGCACAGTCAGGCTTCCCTAGCTGAGTCCATCTGCTCTCAACACCCATCCAGGCACATGTCATAGAGCAATCCTCAGCCTCCAGGGCCATAGGCCCATTTAGGGCTGCTTACCTATTTGTGAAGAGAGCCACTTCTTATGTGGGTCTTGGTGAGGCGTATTGCCTCCCATCATTCATGACCCCCATCTCTGATGACATTTGAAAATGTGGCTATCACTACATCCTCTGGCAGTGAATTCCACATTTTAATCACACTGTGTAAAATAATATTTCCTTTTGTCCATCCTGAACCCACTGCCCATCAGCTTCATTGGATGCCCTCGATTTCTAGTATTTTGGGAGAAGGAGAAAAATTTGTCTTTGTTAACTCTCTACACACCATGCATAATTTTATAAACCTCTGTCATGTCACCCCTTAGTTGCCTCTTCTTTAAACTGAAAAGTCCCAGACTTTTCAGCCTCCAACCTCCTAATCATTTTGGTTGCCCGCCCCTGTACTTTTTGCAGCTCTGCAATGTCCTTTTTGAGATATCCTGACCAGAACTATACACATTATTCAAAATGAGTCCACACCATAGATCTAAAAAGGGGCATTATAATATAGGCAATTTTATTCTCAATCCCTTTCCTAATGATTCCTAACATAGAGTTTGCCTTTTTCACTGCTGCAGCAGCATACTAGGTTGACACTTTCACTGAGCTTTCCACTACAACCCAAAAGTCTTTGCCTGTCTCAGTCTCAGCAAGTTCAGACCCCTTTAGCCTAACACTTGAAGCTGGGATTTTTTTATCCCTCACATTTACCAGCATTGAACTTCATTTGCCACATTGTTGGCCACTCACCCAGTCTGTGGAGGTCCTCTTGAAGCTCTTCAGTCAGCCTTGTTTTTCACCATCCTGAATAATCGATGTCATCTGCAAACTTGGCTGCTACACTACTCGTCATTGGTCTGTAGAATCTACTCTTTAGCCAGACTTCCAGCTGCGGAAAACTGCAAAACAGCACCAGCCATCTCATTAAATTACTCAGTTTAATAATAAATATTAAAGGCCAGGATCTCAAGGCAATTAAAAATCTGTAAAATGATGGTAGCCTTAACAGAGACCATGAAGACTCCATCGCATTTAGTTTGGCCCTGACTTCTTTTGCTTTGTTTTGCTGTCAAGTCACAGCTGATTTATGGCATCCCTATGGGGTTTTCAAGGCAAGAGACATTCAAAGATGGTTTACCATTGCCTGCCTTTATGCCGCTGCTTCCAAGATCTAATGAGATGGTGCTAGCCTGGGCTATCCAAGTGAGGGTCTGACTCATGACATCATACTAATAACTTGTATACTGTATTTTCCCCCTTTTACTTGACTTCAGCCACCTGACTATTCTGACATCCATTTGACATAACACTTTTGATTCTTCAGCCTTCAGGTTACCTTACTGATTATACTGCTACTGATTTTTCTGCTGACAAATCCCTACAGATCATTCTGAATTAATAAGAATCCCTGCTTGAATTTTGTTACTCCCCTGTGGAAATCAAACACATGAGAATGCCATTTTATCTCTTTTCACCCATTTTTTTCTTGTAAGCTGTATTTCTATGTCAATTGCCATTACACACTCATGCACAATTGATGTATAAATTATGTACACTGTATACAGAACAGCTGGATTGGAATCCAGTAGCACCTTAGAGACCCTGACCTGGACAGCCTAGGCTAGTCCGATCTCATCAGATCTTGGAAGCTAATCAGGGTTGGCCTTGGCTAGTATCTGGATGGGAGATCTTCAAGGAATAACAGGGTTTGATGTGGAAGCAGGCAATGACAAACCACCTCTGAACATTTCTTGCCTTGAAAAATCTATGGTGTCACCATAAGTTAGCTGTGATTTGATGGTACTTATCACCAGCAGGAGTACAACAAGGATGTATATTGTCACCTTGCTTATTTAATTTATATGCTGAGTACATCATGTGAAATGCTGGCCTGGATGAATCACAAGCTGGAATTAAGATTGCTAGGGGAAAGATCAATAACCTCAGATATACAGACGATACCACTCTGATGGCAGAAAGTGAAGAGGACCTAAAGAGCCTCTTGTTCAGGGTGAAAGAGGAGAGCACAAAAGTGGACTTGAAGCTCAACATCAAAAAAAACAAAGATTGTGGCATCTGGCCCCATCACTCCTTGGCAAATAGAAGGGGAAGTCATAGAAGTAGTGACAGACTTCAAATTCCTGGGATCCCAGATCACTGCAGATGGTGACTGCAGCCATGAAATTAAAAGATGCCTGCTCCTTGGGAGGAAAGCGATGGCAAACCTAAACAGCATGATAAAAAGCAGAGACATCACCCTGCCAACAAAAGTCTGCATGGTCAAAGCAATGGTATTCCCAGTAGTAATGTATGGCTGCAAGAGTTGGACTATAAGGAAGGCCGAGTGGCAAAGAATAGATTATTTTGAACTATGGTACTGGAGAAGACTCTTGAGAGTCCCTTGGACTGCAAGGAGAACAAATCATTCAATCCTAAAAGAAATCAACCCTGACTGTTCCCTGGAAGGCCAGATCCTGAAGTTGAAGAGATGAGAAGGGAGCACTCACTGGAGAAGACCCTGATGCTGGGAAAAATTGAAGGTCAAAGAAGAAGAGGGTGGCAAAGGATGAGATGGTTAGACAGTGTCATCGATGCAACGAACATGAAATTGAGCAAACTTTAGAGGACAGTGGAAGACAGGAGGGCCTGGCGTGATCTGGTCCATGAGGTTGCGAAGAGTCGGACTCGATTGTGCGACCGAATAACAACAACAACAACAAATCACCAGCACAGCACCTTAGAGGCCAACAATTTTTTTCTAGGAGGGGGTATAAGCCTGCTTGCGGGGAGGGTGGGGTAGAAGTTGAATAAATAAATAAATAAAATATTTCAAGAGTTGAAGCTCCCTCTGAAAAGGTCAGGGCCGTAGCTATAGTGGGGCCTCCCGAGGCCCGCCCCCAACTTCCTGCCAAGCCCCCCTTGACTTCCTTGGCAGCCCAGTCCCCCCACTCTCTGGGCTGCCTGAAGGGCTCACTGCTGCCGCCCTTTCCCTGCCTGCCAACCAACAGCCCCACAGGCCTCTCCTTGCTTTCCCCTGCATTCTCATCATATGAGGAACAGCTGTCGGGAGAAGAAGAAGTGCACGGCAGCTGTGGCAGCTGCTGCTTCCCGGGGTCGGGCTGCTTGGGGAGGGGATCTTGGCCACTGCTGCCTCTTCCCCCTCAGCCTCTGGCCACAGACTTGCCAGGGAAGTTACCTTGAACCCTCCTGGTAGAGAATCACTGGCGGCGGTGGCATCAGGAACAGCTTCAGCTCCTTGGTCCCATCCATGGCTGGGCTGTCAGCTCCTTTTTCTCTCACCCTCCTGCCCCCGCCCATCCAACATGACTGCAAGCCCATGAGGCCTCCTCTTCTTGCCGTCATTTTCCCTCTCACATTCCTGGTGAGGCAGCCTTGAGAAAAGGATGGGGAACTGAGGGAGTGAGCACAGCCTGAGCTGCCTTATGGGGTGTGGGGGGAGAGGAGGCGGTGGCAGATATATCTGAGGAGGCCTTCCCCTCCTCCCAACAAACTGGACTGGGCCAGGAGTGAGTGGAGGAGGCTGGAGGAGAGTGGAGACTGCATCCCTTCCCCACCCAGCTCCTGTAAAGGGAGAGCAGTGGATGGCTGGCTGGGGGCTCTCCAAGTTGGCGAGCACACTGGCGTGCTCTTCTACCACCTTTCCTTCCCACCTGCCTGCCCTGCCTACAGAGTGAGTGACTCAGCTGGGAGTAGGGGTCCAGGCTGGAGAAGCCTCCTCTGGGGGGAAGAGGAGGAGATCATGTGCAGCTGGGTGAAAAGTGGTGGGGCACTTAAGTTAATTAACTTTAGTTAACCCAATTAGGTGTCTCCTGAGAAATTTAATTGCCCCCTGAAAAAAAGAAACCCTGGCTACGGGCCTGGAAATGGTATACAGAAATACACTAATATAATAAGACTGTATATAAAATCCATACAGTATGCATACCACAAAACCTACAGCAAAAAACCAGATAAACCAAAGTTACAGACAAGAAACAAACATAAACATAAAAACAGCCCTCCTCTATACTGGACCTGTTCTGACTGAACTTATTCTGAATAGAACAATCCCTATTCTGACCTCAAAACTGTGTTCTACATATTGACAAAATTGTTAAGCAAAGTGGATACCTACCTCTACTTTTCTGGGAAGTCATTCCAGAGCAAAGGGCTAGCAACCAAAAATACAACACAACATGCTGAGACCCCCTCTGGTGCAAAAATAGGTGATTAGACTAATAGGTTATTATTAGAACCAAGAATAACAATCCAATTGACAGTGTCTTTGCCAGATTCTAAGGTACTGCTGAAATACATTGTCCTTTAGTATTTGCTAGAAGGTAAAAGCTGCATGAATTTATAGACTAATCACATATGAGTAATTTAATTGGCTGTGCAATTAATACATACTTGAGTGTCATATTTAATAGCAAAAGGGGGGTTCCAAAAATTAAAGCTAATCTAGTCTAACTTCAGTATATTTAAATCTGCAGAAAGTGAAATAATTATTACTGCACTGTAAAATATTTATGGTCATAATTAAAAGCTCAGAATTTTCACTCAAGGCAAATATGACTCAACTCACTGCAGGAGACAATGCTTGATATTTTCCTTTCAGGCTGTCTTTTGGGTAAAGGCAATGTCATTTGAAGTTACCAGTTCATATAAAAAACGAACAGTCCGCATACAACGATGGGTGAAAATGACAAGGTACCATTTAATATCTTACTTTTTCTATGGAGCTTCATTTAACCTGTCCATCTTTAATGAAGATGAAGTCATACATGGATTAAAACAAATTTAGAGTCCAGTGGCACCTTTAAGACCAACAAAATTTTATTCAAAGTATGAGCTTTCACGTGCATGTACACTTTTTCAAATACGTTGGATGGAAGGTAAGGTTCAAAATTAAAGACAGAGGCTGATCAGCAAATTAACATGTAACATGATGATGTTTTAAGACATGCAAAGAGAAAACTAAATAACAAGCTAAGGTTATGAGGTCAACAGTTGTAAAGCAATAAATATGTCAAAATAAGACTGAGACTCTCCATTCACTCTTCTCAGGCATGGAGGTCACTTAACAGCATTTTTTTTTCTTTTTTGAGGTGGCTGTAGTGTATGTCAGTCAAACATTCCAATATACCTTGCATTACATTCGGTATTCTAATATACTATTCTGAAAATACCAAATGCTTGCTATTAAGTTTTCTCTTCACATACCTTAAAACATCTTCATGGTTTTACATGTTAATTTGCTGTTCAGCCACTGTCTGGCCAAGTTCAGACTGGCAGTTTGCCCTGCTATAGCTGCATGTGAGCAATGTTCCACAAGTGGATTAGTGGGGCCATTCACACAGGAACATTTGTCTGGCGTTCCCCCACCCGTAGTCAACCCATCATGTACCGCTTCGCTCCCGCGTTTAAAAGATACCTGGTGAAAGTGGTAGCAAATCCCGGAGAGCGTGTTTATCCCGCTTCATTCCACTTCTGGGAAGTGTGAACACTAACCTGAAAAGCCGGGAACAACCTGTGGTAATAATGTCTGCTGGATGTTTCTGCGCATAAGGTGCACTTGATTGCCCTGGAGAGGCAGCAGCGATATGATTGGATGTGCTCTGCTCTACTGCCCAATGAGGTGCTAGTGCAACGGGATCCTCCCCAAATTGCTCTGATGCACTTATGCGCATGAGCGCATATGTGCACATGCACATATATCTGAATTACCAGGAAAAAGCCATTTACAGCCACGCTTCCTGGCCAGCAGTCTGAACACTCCCTCGTGCCTCCTCCCGGTATGCTCTCGCATCAGTCCGTGCAGTGTGACCGGGAAAACCTGGATCAGTTTGTTCAGGGTCTTCTTTGCAATGACTCCCTCCCACTTCAAACAGCCAGTCTGAACTCAGCCTCTATAGGTTTCAACCTTACCTTCCTTCCAATGTCTTTGAAAAAGTGTGCGTGCACATGAAAGTTCATAATTTGAACAAAACTGTGTCGGTCTTAAAGGTGCCACTGGACTCTAAATTCGTTTTATTGCTTCAGACCAACACAGCTGACCACCTGGATTTACATACATGGATTAAGAACATCTGCAAAGTTCCACCCACATATGACTTCCTGATAACAAAGAGGGTAAGAACAAGTACATTTACAGAATGCAAAATGAGAGTGAAGAAAGAAGAAAAACCCTCTTCTTCCAGTGCCTTACAGTAGTAGTACATAGGATCTAACTCTATACTTCTAAAGAAAAAAATATTATGCACTACTAATGAAACAGCTTACATATTTACAGTAAAGCAACCCACTCTGTCTGATTAACCAAGCACTCCTACTTACCTCTTACTCAGATACTTAAAACTTCTGCAATGGTTGAGTGAAAAATGATCAACTGACCAGTGGAAATTACTTTACTGCAAACCAAGGACTATCACTTTGGTCTTTGGATAACTAATTATAACACAATTCTTCATCTTTATAAGTTGCCTGATGTTATTTGGGGGTCACTCTGACTGACTTTGACTGTTGGGCTTTAGTATTAGTGTGTGATGACATTTTTGACAGGCAAGTTATTTTAGTTCTAACTTCTCTCTTTGGTTTAAATTAACTAAAAAATGGTCATACTGGAGCACACTGAGATTATCTTCAACAAACTCCATTCAGCCCTTACCACCATTTGTTTCCAAACTATGCAGCTTGCAATACTTATAGGTCATTATACAAATAAACCAGTGCAATAGCATCTATGCACCGGTAGAGACCCAGAACTGGGAGATCTTTCCCACTATCTGCTTTTATGTCTGCTATATACATTCCCTAGGCAAAAAAATTTAGATTCAGCCTCGGCCAGTTTAGGCCCGAGTTCCGCAACAAAGAAAATTTTATTCCTTCTTGAGGATATAGTGCCTTCAGTATCTATCAAGGTCGGTTTTTTTGCTCTAGCTGTTAAGAAAATCCAGTCTAGGTTAGAGCCTGCAGCCTAGGCTAATGGCTTACATTAGCTCTTTTTATTGCTGGCTGAATATTCAGATTTTATAGGATTAATTTTAGTAAAATAATTTTAACTGTTCTTCAGTTACCTTTTTTAACATCATCTGGAAGCAACCTAGTTTAATGCTCTTCTGTTTGCTGTGTTGATGTTGCTCAACCTCTTCTTATTTCTTGTCCCTATGCAATAAATTTGAATTTACCTCTTACTCAGCAATTTAACTTCCTTTTATAGGATCCTTCCCTGGGTTGCTTCTTTCAGGGAGGAAATAGGACCACACCCACTTCCTGGATCACATAAAACTGCAATTCAGCAGTCAGGCAAGGTTTGGGGGAGGGGGTGCATTTTCCTTCTGGTATCAGGTCCAGGTTTATTTTAAAAAGAAATTATAGTTAACTAATTAATGCTACATATTTTCTGTCTAGCCTGTAAATTATTTCAACTTTAGTTTAATTCACTTGAATTTTTGGAATTTAAAATTATTATTTCTGTAGATTATCTTTTATTATTTGTTTTGGAACCTCAATCTTCCATTCCTGCATTAATGAACATGATTAATACATTTAGAAACTTGTCTAGATCTTCAGTTTATTGGGAAAAATTTGAATTGACACCACTGGGAGACAATATATCACAGAGTATATTTGCCTATGGACATTTTAGGTGGTGCCGAGATGTAATTACTTATCTTGGAATATTGATTCCTAGAGATACTGCACACATGATTATGCTAATTTTTTAACAAGCTTATTGCTGATATATCTTTGTCTTTATGGGCCAAAGTAAATACACTCAAAATGAATACTATGCCTAAGATTATTTATATTTTATGTGCAATTCCTTTCTATATACCTTGCAGATGTAGTCATAAAATTAATACTTTGTTTCACAAATTTATGTGCGGTTCCTTACCTCCTCACATTTCTTTGAAGAGGATGCACCTTCCATTCAATAAAGGAGGATTTGGTTTTCCTGATCTTAGTTTATATCACCAGGCATATATGTTAAGTTGTACTAATTATTGGAACCATCCAGCTGGAAAAGATCTCAAGGGTCAACAAGTCCAGTCCCCTGCCCAATGCAGGAAATTCACGATTACCTCTCCCCCTTTCTCACAGTGACTCCTGCTATATGCCCAGAGGAAGGCAAAAAACTTCCAGGATCCTTGGGCCAATCTGGCCTGGAGGAAAATTCCTTCCTGAACCAAGGTGGCAATCAGCATTACAGTGGGCATGTGTAAGACAGTGCCACAAGATTGGAGCACTGATTCACCTGTCCCTGCCCTTCCTCTCATAATGTGCCTAAGTTCACAGAATCAGCATTGCTGTCAGATGGCCCTCTAGTCTCTACTTAAAAACCTCCAAAGAAGGAGAGCCCACCACCTCCTGAGGAAGCCTGTTCCACTAAGGAACCACTCTGTCAGGAAGTTCTTCATAATGTTTAACAAAAACTTTTGATTTAATTTCAATCCATTGGTTCTGGTCCAACCTTCTGGAGCAGCACAAAAAAACTCCACTTTATTCTCTATATGACAGCCCTTCAAATACTTCATATTGCCATCAGTGGTCTTCTCTCCAGGCTAAACATACCCAGCTCCTTCAACCTGCCTCATAGGACTTGGTCTCCAGACCCCTTACCACCTTCGTTTCTCTCCTCTGGACATGTTCTAGCTCATCAACATCCTTCTTAAACTGCAGTGCCAAAAAACTAACACAATACTCTGTGAGGCCTAACCAGAATAAAGTAAAGTGATACTATCATTTCATGTGATCTGGATACTATACTTCTGTTGATGCAGCCTAAAATCACATTTGCCTTTTTATCTATAGCATCACACTGCTGAATCATGTTCACTGTATGGTGTACTAAGGTCCCTAGGTCTTTTTCACATCTTTAGATCTTTCCCCCCATCCTATCATTATGCATATGATCTTTCAGACCCAAATGGAGAACTTTACATTTATCTCTGTTAAAATTCATGTGTTATTTTTTGCCCAGTTTTCCAGTCTGTCAAAATCACCCTGTATCTTGATTATGTCTTTTATTGTATTTGCTACCCCTCCCAATTTAGTATCATCTGCAAATTTAATAAGCATCCCCTTCATCTAAGTCATTTATAAATATGTTGAACAGCACAGGACCTAGGACAGATCCCTAAGGCACTCTACTTGTCTCTCCTCTTCCAGAAGATGAGGAACCACTAACAAGCAGTCTTTGGGTGCAATCAGTTAACTAGTTACAAATCCACCTAACAGTAGTAGGATCCAAACCACATTTTACCAACATGTCAACAAGAATATCATGTGGAACCTTACCAAAAGCCTTAATGGAATCAAATAAACTATGTCCACGGCATTCCCCTGATCTAAGAAGGTAGTTGGACTATCCATCTTGGGCTTCTTGTATAGTACCCCTCTCTAAATGGAATGCATTAGGGTCCACTTATGCCAGACTGGACCCTAGTCCTCCTGCAGTTTCTGCTTCTAGAGAACAATGGTTCATAATGTCATGACAATATCAATTTAATTCATTTCCACAATGTAAATTAATATTATGGGCCAATTCAGACCTAAAAATTGGGAAGGAATTTTTATGGAAGGCATGGACCGATAGGAAGATTTTTACATTGGACCAATTGGTAGACTATGATGTTTTTGTTATTTTCTCACCTGAGGGCTTCTGCTGAATGGCAATGGTCCTTTCCGCATTTGCCTACCACTCTAGATTTTCTCAGTGTTTGAGTCAAGGCAATTTAAGTCTACAGCAAAACAGCATCTAAACAACCTGGGGGAACAGCAGGCTGAAACTGGGATGACTACTGAAGGGAACTCTATTTTAGTGCAGAATGAAAAAAACCCTGGATTAAAAAGAAGGTTGAATACGATTTTAGTGCAGAACTGCTTGGAGGACACTGCGGTGAACATGGATTAAAAGGAGAATACAGAAAGGGCCAATTGTAGCATCTGTTGGTATCTAAATATGTCCCTGCAGCAACCTGTGTTTCAGAGTTCCCTTACATATGGACTTATCTTTAGATATTTGGAAACTTTTTATAGAAACTTTTGTGTAGATTACTACCACTGCATCTATTTCAGCTTAAAAGCTAATGGGTGCACCAGCCCTGCTGTAGGCTGAAATGGATGCAAGCCATTTCTGTGATTCCTTCCACCACCACCCCCAATTTGGAAAGGGATCACAGAAATGGCTTGCATCTGTTTCAGCCTAACAGCTGACAGGTGCACCAGCCCTGCTGTTAGGCTGAAATAGATACAAGCCATTTCAATGATTCCTCTCACTCCATCTGCTTCCCACCACAAGCCACACAAGACCCTCATTGAAGTGAGATGGCATGAACCTCAGTTTGTGAACCACAACCCAGGAAATTTCATCACCAAATTAGGTTTGTGACAAGGTTCGTACCCATCCCTAGTTTTCTTAAACTTTTATACCACTTTTAAAAAAACCCAAATATCCTTTTCCTTGTAAATAGTAAAAAGTAGTTATTGAATTCCTGCTTGCTAGTATTACTGCTTCATAAGGGATTATTATCCTTAATCAAGTCTTCATAGTGAGAAAAACATACTTTGCCCATATTTTTTCAATCTTATTTGTGTTTTGATCTATTAGCACATCCCTTTCTCTCATTGCTGGTAATAAAGGAGAAGTATCTGGAGCTATCCTGTTACTAATTTTGTTCCAAATTGATATTAAATCATTTATTATACAATTATCCCCTTTATAGAAGCTTTTCATTTCTACACTCTTTAACCATCCCCACACATGTAGGGCCATCTTAATGAAAGCACTCTCCACTTTCAAAAAAAATCATCCTCTTGTGAACTAAACCATTCCATAACCCAGGGAGTCATTTTACAGTGATATAGTAGTTTGTAATATTTGGGACTCCATAGCCTTCCTGTTTCCAAGTTAGCTGAACTGATTTCATTTCAACCCTTAGGTTTTTTGTCATTCCAAATGTATCTATCAGCTATTGATATTCTTTTAAGGTTTACTGAGAAAGTGCAAACATGTCATTATGCCTGTCTTGCTTGTTTCATTAATGTTCTCGGCAAGATTATAAATGTTTTTCCTTTACTATTTCAAAATTTGAGTTATTATTTGAAATTGAAAAAAGATCATTACATACTTTTACATCATGGTAATCATCACAAATACCTTACATGACTTTTAAGAGCTTGCTTAGACTGAACCCAGCTCAGGTGGTTTTCTTCCCTACCCAGTTTATATTACTCCGGAAACTTCATCCAGATGAACATCTGATAAACTATTTCTGGGAAGAATAGAACGTCAGGAATACCATCAGAAAAACTATCTGAAACCTGTTCCAAACAGGTGAGAATTTGAAAGCATTTTGCTCCAAGTTATGAAAGATGCAAAATGGAGCTTGAGCTTCTCGCAGGGAAGATTTAACAGCATGCTTACATCTCTCTCACTTATGGGAAGTCTACTGATTTTATTTGTTCCACCATAATAGCTCTGAGTCACTCTGAACAGGTGTAGATTTCTATATAGAGGGCGAGCTTAGAGCACTGCAGATTCACTGAGTTATTTGGCGTGCTTAAATGTTTTTACAACTGGGTATACTTTTGCAATGCATAATGTTTAGCTGCCTTGAAAGCTCATTTCTTGTTTTGACATTTCTAGGAAATCTGTGTGCAAAGCTATCAATATCACATAAACTATCATGACAACAACCTGAAGCCTCCTAAACTTAAGTTTTGTTTCTCTCCCATTTTAATTACAAGTATTTAAATTAGTTCAAAAGTTGTATGTGAAATTCACCATCATATTATAGTATGTTGAGGGCCTACTAAGGATTTAATTACATCTGTCTGGCTTCACATTATTATAGTGACTAAAGGGAATTTCCATAATCGGAGGTGGAAACCTCTGAATGCTAGTGCTGGGGGACAACACTGAGGGAAGGCCTTGGTTTTTAAGCCCTGCTTGTTGGGACCTGTATGAAGCAGGATGCTGGATGTGAAGGAGGATGCAGTAGGGCTCTTCTTATGTTTGATGGAACTCTTTTTCTTGGAGCATGCACAAAAAATAGAAACAAATAATTTTCAACAGGTGCATCAAAATACTACAAAGCCTTCAAAATAATGAAGAATCTTGTGACATCTAAAAGACTAACACATTTATTGTAGTATAAGCTTTGATGACTCAAATCACACTTCATTGGATGCTTAAAACACAACAATACATCATCTTTTCCTTATGCAACTAGGATGAAATTCTTAAATTGTTAACCCAGGAAAACTGTTTCCATAGCATCCCTGTTTTATAGACAACTGAAATTATCAATTTCATAACAGGCATAGAGAGTCATTTGGCAACCCCAAGAGGCTGGCAGTGCAGGCAGACACCCCATGAAAAACAGGCAGAATTATGCACCAAGAAGGCAGGGACTAAATCACACTCTTTCATATGTTACAGACACATTTTTGTAAGTTACATATAACTCATAAACTCACAAATTATCATTGAGAAGACAAAATAGTTGTGCTTTGTACAAATATGGGATCCAAAAAAGTATTCCTTAATAATGGAACAATGATAAGCTGTAAGGTTGTGCACCAAAACCTATCAGCACTGCATCAGAGGTGGAGAATTTACTCTGCTGGTTGGTCAATGCACCTGTCCCTGCCATTTCTGCTGACTCAATTTCCCCCTTCTACCCCACCCCTAATAATGAATGCTTGGATAAGTTAAAATAATTACATTAAATAATGGGCAATCTCCACTAGTTTAGTACATAAAATAATTAAGAGGAAAATCTGAGAAACAGAGCATTTTAAAAAACTGACTCAGCTAACATCTGCCAATGACTTATTTAAACTATTTTAGAATTTTTTAGGCTTTTAAAAAAAAGAATCTTTAGGCTGAATTCAATCCATACGCATAAAGAGCCTGGCACTGCTTACAACTTAAATATAGCATCACATTTGTTTCCTACATTTTTACGTTGGTAAAATGTTCTGTAAAGCAAAACTATTGCTTGTTCAAGTACATTCTTGTGTTTGCTTTGTTTTACTTTGTTAGTATCTTTAATATTTATAGACAGTTGGATACAGCATGTGAAAATTTCTCACCCTATTTAATATACATATTTTGCATTATATTACCATATGCTTTATTTCCACAAGTATGCAGATGCTCTCTTTCTGGAATGAGCAGACAGTTATTGTACAGTATGAATTCCTTTAAAAATTCCTTTTAAAAATAGCTTCTTTTAAAGTAGCAATTAGGCTATATAGTTAAAAACTCAGACAGTGTTGAGACTCACTGAAAATGTATTAAAGTTTAAAAAATCTTTAATTGTGTTCATGTCCTTTATAAAATGTATATCTCTGCTACCTGGCATTACCTTTTATGACACACATGGCCTGGCCCAACAAGGTCTCATTTATGTCAGATTCAGCCCTCAAAACAAATGAGTTCAACATCCCTGGATTAGGCTGTGTGGTGTTATACTATGGGCTGTCCTCTAGCTTGCTCCGTTTGCCAACCCCGCACATTGTTGTGCTTGCAATATTTAGCAGTAGTTTGAATACTGAATGAGCAGCTCTGTCCTAGCTAAAAGAGCTGCAGTAATGCTGGATGAAGCAACAGCAATCCTCTTTTTCTTTTTGTGAGCTCCAGGTAAAAGCAAATTTCTCCCCAATGGAGACCCAAGGCAGCTTACATCATTCTTCTGTTCTCTGTTTTATCCTCACAGCAACTGCCATGTGAGGCAGATAAAGGTGAAAGGGGGTGACTGGCCCAAGTTCACCCAGCAAGTTTCCATGGCCAAGGATTCAGACCAGGCTCCTAGCTCCTAGTCAAATACTGCAACCACTATGGCTGTGATAACTTGGGAAGGTTGCTACCCCCATTTGTTTTTTAAAGGAGGTGATATGTTTCATCCTCCCTGTCAGTTTTGTGGTTAGGAGAGTGGTATATAGTGGTTAGGAGTGCAGACTCTAATCTGGGAGAACCAGGTTTCATTCCCTGTCTCCATATGCAGCTGCTGGTGCAAACTTGGGTCAGTCATAAGTTTTTTTAGAGTTGTTCTCTCAAGGGCAGTTCTTGAAAGAGCTCTCTCAGCCCCACCTGCTTCACAGGGTGTCTGTTGTGGAGAGGGTAAGGGAAAGGAGATTGTAACCTGCTCTGAGACTCCTTTGGGTAGTGAAGGGCGGGGTATAAATCCAATCATCATCTCCTCCTCCTCCTCCTTTGCTGTCTTTCTCCCCAGTGGGGACCCAAAGTGGCTTACATAATTTTCCATTTTATCTTCACTACTATCCTGTGAGGTAGGCCTGGGTGACAGTGTGTAACTGGCCCAAAGTCAGCCATCAACCTTTCATGTCAGAGTGAGGAGTCAGACCTGGATCCCCTTGATCGTAGCCTAATGTTGTAACTTCTACGCTGCACTGACTCTGATAGGTCAGGGAAGTTATTAAATCTCCTTTGTTTGTCACACAGGAGATATTTTTCACACTCATTTTGCTGCCTGCCCTTGGTGGCTTCTTGCGAGTAAACCTTTCCCTCCACTGCAGATACCATAGTGATGTTTGGAAGCTGATATGTGCCAGAATGGTTCATTTTTTGGCACAGAAAGTCCTACCATCATCCTGAAGCTGGTGGCCAGTTTCCAGACACTTTGCTTCATTTTCTGATGAGTTATGCTTGCCATAAGCAGACTGCCTCAGGTTCCACTGGAAATAGCAAGGGGACTGGCAGTTTGTTGCAATAACCTCTGGCCAGGATATACAGATACAGATTCCTTTCATTTTTGTCACTGCAGCTCCCACAATCATCCTAAAGGTGGTGGCCAGTATTAAGGCACCTACCTTATCTTTCTGAACATGATGCCTGCCAAAGACAGGCAGACGAACAGATGGATCCTTTTATTATTATAGATGTGTGCCAAAAGCTGTATAGAGCAGAACATCACTATCCAGTAGATGTTGTAAATTCAAAGCCAGGTAGGATGTTATTATTTTAATTCATTTGACTCCATGGTTCATCTCCTTCTGGCTTCTGGCCTTTTTCCACAATGGGGACCCAAAACAACTCTTCTGTGTGTAAATTGCCTTCAACTCACAGCTGACTTATGGCAACCCCAAGCTAAACATACCCATCTCCTTCAACCTTTCTTCATAGGACCTGGTCTCCAGACCCCTCACCATCTTCATTTCCCTCCTCTGGACATGTTCCAGCTCGTTTATATTCTTCTTAAATTGTAGTGCTCAAAACTGAACACAATACTCTAGATGAGGTCTAACCAGAGCAAAGTGATACCATCACTTCACATGATCTAGACACTATACTTCTGTTGATACAGCCCCAAAATTGCATTTGCCATTTTAGCTACCATTTCACACTGCTGACTCATGTACAGTGGATGGTCTACTAAGACCCTGAGATCCTTTTCACATATATTACTGCCAAGTCAAGTCTCCCCAACCCTGTGTATCTTCCAAGATCTGCTAAGATTAGGCTATACCATACCATTCTGCATCCCAAAACAACTCTTACACCCTCAATTTTATCTTCACAACAACCCTGTTGGTAGGTTAGGCTAAGAGTGTGTGATTAGCCCAAGCTCACCCAACAACTTTGCCTGACAGAATGGGGATTCAAATCTGGGTCTCCCAGATCCTAGTCCAAAAAAGACGGACCCTGGAAATTACAGGCCTGTCAGTTTGACATCAATATCTTGAAAAATTCTAGAGCAGATTATTAAATGCTCTGTCTGTGAGCATCTTGAATGGAATGAGTTAATTGGTAGTAGCCAGCATGGGTTTGTCAAGAATAAGTCAAGCCAGACCAACCTTATCTCCTTTTTTGACAGAGTTACTAAAATGGTTGACTCTGGCAATGCTGCGGACATAGTGTATCTAGATTTCAGTAAAGCATTCAACAAAGTTTCTCATGATGTCCTTGAGGATAAGCTGGTTAAATGTGGGCTGGATGGTGCAACCGTTGGATGGATTTATGGTTGGTTGAAAAATTGTACCCAACAAGTGCTCGTAAATGGCTCTGCATCTACATGGAGGGACGTCTCGAGTGGAGTGACACAGGGCTCAGTCCTGGCCCCGGTGTTGTTCAATGATTTTATAAATGACTTGGAGGAAGACATAGAGGGGATACTTATCAGATTTGCAGATGACATGAAGCTGGGTGGGATTGCTAATTCTGAAGAGACAGAATCAGGATTCAAAATGATCTAGATAGGCTGGAACAGTGGGCTGAGACAAAATGAATTTCAATAGAGATAAGTGCAAAGTCCTACACTTAGGTATAAAAAATCAAAGAATGGGAGGGGCTTGGCTTGACAGCAGCTCATGTGAAAGGGATCTAGGTGTTCTTGTTGATCATAAGCTTAACATGAGCCTGCAGTGCGATGTGACTGCGAAGAAAGCTAATGCAATCTTAGGATGCATTAACAGAAGCATTGTGTCCAGATCATGGGAGGTGGTAGTTCTGCTCTATTTTGCTATGGTCAGGCCTCACCTGGAGTACTGTGCCCAATTTTGGGCACCACATTTTAGGAAGGATGTTTTTTTTTTTTAAAAAAAAACCAATTTATTATTGGATATATCACATGTTCATACAATTTAAACAAATCAATACATATCCATTTTTCTTTCTCCCTCTCCCCCCAAACAAGGCTTCCCGCACTGCTCCAACCCCCTTGATATTTCTCTTATACAATTACATTTACTACTAAACATATTTATTTTAGGAAGGATGTTGACAAGCTTGAGCGTGTCCAGAAGAGGGCAACCAGGATGGTGAGAGGGTTGGAATCCAAGTGTTATGACAAAAGGCTGAAAGAGTTGGGTATGTTTAGCCTGGGAAAGAGAAGGCTTAGAGGGGACATGTTTGCATTCTTCAAATATTTGAAGGGCTGTCATGTAGAAGATGGAGCAAATTTATACTCTCGTGCTCCGGATTGCAAGACCAGATCTAATGGGTGGAAATTACAAGGGATGCCGGCTAAATATCAGGAGAAACTTCCTAACTGTAAGAGTGGTTGAGCAGTGGACTGCCTCAGGAGGTGGTGTATGCTCCTTAGATGGACGTTTTTAAGCAGAAGCTGGACGGCCATCTTTCGGGTATGTTGTAGGGCTATCTTTCGGCTATGCTCATGCAGAGTGCAGGGGGTTGGACTAGATGACCTGCAAGGACCTTCCAACTCTCACATTCTATGATTTAATGCCAGCAATACGCCATACTTGTTTAATCTCACTGGGTCTACCTTTTTTATTCTTCAGGGAAAATATTTCTATCAAGGGACTAGTCAGAAGTTTTTTTAATGAAATTCAACCCACAATATATTTTAACAAGTTGAAGACCTGAAAGGACTTGCAGCAAGCATCTCATATTCCCATCCCTCATTATGTACTCTTTTCCTTTCCCGAAAGCCTTATAGCCTCTCCTCTTTCTCTGCTTTTTTCTCTCCTTTCCATCCAGTAGCCAACTTTCCTTTATCTGCCCCAGTGTTCAGGCTTCCCTCCTTCCCTGCACCTGGCAGCCTCTCCCCAGGGTAACAATTCCCCAGTTGCACAGTACCGGCTGAGACTGGCCCATTTTCACTGGGGAGAACCTGCAAGGACTTGAGAGGGGCACCTCACTTTCTTCTGTATCCCCTCCCCACACAATTTCCTCTTTCCTTCATCCTAGCAACCCATATTCTCATATTTCCCTGCTTCCTTAACTCATTCACGCCTACCCACCAATCTACCTTTTTATCTGCCCCCATCTCATTTATTTGCTTCATTTATAGCTTGTCTTTTCCCACAATGGGAACCCAAAGCAACTTATATCATTCTTTTCTCCATTTTATCCTCACAACAGCCCTGTGAGAATCTGCAGACCAGGAAAAGGACCTGCCACCAGCCCACCCTGCCTTCACTCCCCAAAGACGGGAGGGAGGGAGGGAGGGAGGGAGGGAGAAAAAGGTAGTGTGCCCAACTGACTGGGCTGGTGCTACTTTCCTTATGTGACACAGAGCTTAGGTGGGCTGGCTACTGACTCCTTTGCCCTGTGTGGAGCTCAGGTGGGCTGGGCACCACTTCCCTTTAGCACAGGCTGGGAGCTGCCTCCTTTGCCTCATGTGAAGCTCAGCACAACCATGCACTGCCTCATAGTCAATTCACCCCTCATAGGTGCTGCTGCCTTCCTTGCCTGGTGCAGGGCTTGGACAAACTGTACTGCAACCTACCTCACTAGGGGCCAGAAATGCATGGAGATATGAGGGTGGAAGGACTTCAGTGGGATATAATGCCATGCAGTCCACCTTCCAAAGAAGCCATTTTCTCTAACAAAACTGGAATAGATCTTAGGTGATTTATTTAGTCCGAAGATCAGTTGTAATTCTAGGAGATCAGTCCCTACCTGGAGGTTAGCAACCCTATACCTCACCTCAAACCGTGTGGGCAGGCCAGGTGCTGCTGCATCCTTGGGTGGGCTGAGTGTTTTTGCCTCCCTCACCTCGTGCAGGCCAGGAGCTGCCATCTGCCTTGACTCACGTGGGGCTTGGGTAGGGTGGCTGTTGCCATCTCCCTTGCATTGTGCAGAGCTCAGGCAGGTTGGGAGCTGCTGCTGCTCTTGCCTCATGCAGGGCTTGGGCAGGCCTGCTCCCTATTCTTCTGCCTCACACAAGGCTCAAGCAGGTCAGGTTTCACCTCTGTTGCCTCCAGGGCTGGTTCGCCTAGGGCATGCCGGCCTGCAGGGGCACCAAACTGTGCCCCACCCCCCGCGAAAAGCCCCCTGCTATTGCTGCCAGCCGCCGCCACCGCCTCCCCGCTGCCACCGCCAGTGAAGAGCACCCCGGCGGGGCACAGGAGGCAGCAGCGGAGCTTGCCTGCCCTCCCCCTCCCCCCTCGGGGGGGAGAGGAGGTGGGGGCGGCGGTGTAGGAGGCAATGGTGCAGCTTGCCCGCCCTCCCCCTCCCCCCTCAGGAACCTCAGGGTCCCGCCGTGCCAGCCATCCCCCCACTGGGAAGAGAGGCAGGCAGGCTGGGAGTGCCAGCGGGGATGGAGGAGGTGGCGGCGGAGCTTGCCCGCCCTCCCCTTCCCCCACGGGGACCCGCCACGCCAGCCATCCCCCCACTGGGAAGAGAGGCAGGTGGGCTTGGAGCGCTGGTGGGGGTGGAGGAGGTGGTGGTGGAGCTTGCCTGCAAAAGGGCCTCCAGGCCCCATTGGGAGGTTGGCATCTGTGCCCGCCCAGGATGCAGAACCACCTCGAGCCGGCCCTGGCTGCCTCACCTCAGGTGGGTGGTGCCACCTCCCCTGCCTTTTGTGCCCTAGGCAGGCTGGGCTCAGTCTAGGTGGGGAGGGGATATCAACTCACTGGGAGGCATCCTGTGCTCTTAATGGCCAATCCACCCTTGCCCGTGAGGGAAGTTAAGCTAAGTGTGTAACTGGCCCATGGTCTCCCAGTGAGCTGCCCCAGTAGAATGGGGATTCAAGGTCCTAGTCTGAAATTCTAACCACTACACTACACTGGCCTTTGTGTGGCAGTTGCTGTTGAACATTAGCAAGCAGATAGGCTTGGGTGAGTCATGCCAGTCACATGGTATCAAGTTGCTCAGTGGCAGCTGCTTGCCCTGGCCCCAGTGAGCCCTTCCTCAAAGGCCAAAACAGTCCTGGAAAGGGCTTTGCCCCACTGGATTAATGATGCTGTCTGGAAGGCTTGCAAAACTTGTAGTTAACCAGCAATGGCCTCAGGGCATCCTTTTATCAAAGCTATAGGTGCTCATTTTATCATTTCCCCACCCCCAGATTTTTGGGTTTTTTTTTTAGATTTCTGAGTTTTCTGCAAACCTGGGAAATTTTTCAGGTTTATAGAAAGATCTGTCTTGTCCTTTCACAGCTCCAGTCTTTGGATTTGGCTGATGGAGAATTAGAATATGTGCTGATGCTGAAATCTTGCACCAATTTGGCCTGCACTGAGATTTGGGGTTTGTGCTGTATATGACCTTCATATGACTAGAAGAAGATCAAGTCCAGTTATTGTTATTTTATTTGCACTTGTGTGTTGGTTACACTATAAGCTCAGAACTGTGTTAAAAGGGAAACAAATAGGATGGTGTGTGTCTAATTATTTTCCTCTTCTATTTAGTCACATTTATGGGCTGAGTTCAGACTGGCAGTTTGGCCCGATATAGGCACGTTTCAGAGACATTTCACAAATGGATTAAAGGGCCGGTTCACACAGGCACGTCTGTCAGGTGTTCCCCAGCCATATTCAACCCACCTCGTAACGCTTTCCTCTTGAGTTTAAAAGATACCAGGTGAAAGTGGTAGCAAACCCTGGACAGTGTGTTCATCCCGCTTCCCAGAAGTGTGAAAGCAAACAAGCTGATCCGGTAGGGATGCTCTGATGGGCATGAGCGCTTATGCCCATGAGTGTATAAGCACATATCATCAGATTACATTACAAAAAGCCGCTTACAGCCATGCCTCCACCAGGGGCGGACCAGCATTGTGAACGCTCCCTTGTGTCTCCTCCCCAGTATGCTTCCGCATCAGTCGGTGCAGTGTGACTGGGAAAACCCGGGAACAAATTGTTCCGAGTCTTTTTGCCACAACTCCCTCATGCTTCAAACTGCCAGTCTGAACTCAGCCAGGGTTATTTAAAAGGGGAACTTATCAGGCAGTGATACATTTTTCAAGTGTTGTAAAAGAAGGAGTGTTAGCTAGGTATGTCTCTTTTTTCCTCCAGAGATCATTCATTGGCTTTAGCAGTTGCACAGCAAGCAGATAGTCAACAAGCAAGCTTTATCCTTGACAAATAAGCTGTACTTGGGCAGTTAGAATTTAATAGAGTTGCCACCTCTGGGTTGGAAAACTCGTGGAGATTTTGGGGTGGATCCTAGAAACGATGGGGTTTGGGGATGGGAGAGACCTCGGGGTGGTATAATGCCATTGTGCCCACCCTCCAGAGCTCCATTTCCCCCCCAGGGGTAGCAATCTCTTTAGCCTGGAGATCAGTTGTCATTCTGGGAGATCTTGAGGCCCCCACCTGAATGCTGGTAAACCTAGTTTCTAGCCAGGGTGTTTTGAAATTTGATCTCCCCAAATACATTCCAAGATGGTACTGGCCTATGAGAGAGATGTATGTTTGAGCCAGTTCTTAATGAGAACTAGAAATGCCTTTCTTAACTGAAAAAAAATCTACTGCTTAGCCAAACACATTCTATTAATCTTGTCAGACAGAGGTTCCATCTTCTTCCCCTCACCACCCACCCCCAACAGAATGTTAAGACAACAACAACGATGAAGATCTTTGCAGATACTGACAGTCTAATTAGCAAATTGTTTAGCTGAATTTGGGGACTTAGCAGATGGATAAAATGCAAAACAACTGTAATTATGTTTCATGGCTATCAAAATGTGGTGCTATTGTTTAATCTCAGGATTATTTTCCATATGACTGGATCCCAAAATGTAAATTATTGTCACCTGCAGACCTCTTGGTGATTCTAAAAGTACTAGCAAGCTGCTGTAGATTATGGTGATTATTCATGCAAACATACTGATGGAGGCAGAACACATTTTCTGTCACAACTTTGGCTATTTTTGACTGTTTGAATGAACCTTAGCGATTTAGGGTAACACTATATTTTATGTGTATTTCTGTGATTTTCTTTTTTAAAACACACAGAGAAGCTGCTGATACTGCAAATGGAAAACTGGCACAGAGTGAGACCCATTAGTGTGCCAACTCTGAGTAGGGAAATTCCTGGAGATTTGGGGTGGAGATTGAGGAGGGTGGATTTGAAGGGGGGGAGGGAACGCAGGAGGAATGTGATGTCATAGAGTCCACCTAGATGCCATTTCCCCCAGTAGAACTGATCTCTTTAGCCTGGGAATCAGTTGTAGTTCTGCGAGAAGTTGAGAACCTGCCTGGAGGACCTGTTGCCTGTAACTGATGTCCAGGTGGCCAATGATGCACCTGCCCAAAGATTCCACTGTTTGCAATGTGGCGTCGCATGTTTTCTGCCTAGCCAATTCTACCTTGTACAGAGCTAAAGCTCCATGCTACTTTTGACACACGAGGAGGCTGGACCAGATAAGGCAAGTGTCAGGAAAAGAAGACCAATACATCCCCTGATGCCCCATCTAATTGTTCTGAAGATGCTCATTGAGTTACTGGGCTTCTCCCCATCCAGACAATGAAGCATACATCCAGGCCCGGTTGACAATGCTGTGGTCCACAATCCACACTGATCTGAGAAGACCTGAAGGGCCTGAAAGATACAAATATTAGCAAACCTAGCTGAGCTGTGAGTGTATGTATGTAAGTATGTAAGTAGATCACCAATGGCTGATTGTGCAAATGTGATCTGCTGGGAGGCATAACTCTGAGGCCACTGTAGTGCCCCCAATGTGAAAAGAATGCACACCACATTCTAAGGGAGAAAGCCCCAAGGCTGTAATGCAAGTGGGCATGATGCTGACAAGCTGGAACCTCAAGAAGCAGGACCTGTTGGCGTGTACAAAGAGGGTGTCAGGAGAAGAGGGCTGCATCTGGTTATAATCACAAATGAAGCAGGTTAGGCACGGTTGGCCAGGGGCTGCCAAATGAAAGAGGATTTGCATGCCCCATCCTCACCAATCAATCTTGGACTGCCATAGACTGACATGCTGCTCATTGTCCCAGGTGGTGACAACCCTGCAAGACAGAGCCCTCCCAGACTGGTCCTGGTATGAACCTCACTGCAATGAAAAGCCCCTAAAAAGGCTGGAATAAAAGCGGCACAAAAAAGGGTGTCCTAAAAGGATGACCAACAGGTCTGCATGAGTTGCTGACTCATACCCACAAAAATGTGAATAGTGACAGGCTTCTGGGCACCAGGATCAGAGAGTGAGCCCTCCTCCATCCCTTGATGCCCCTTCAGGCCAGGAAGGAGTTGCAAGGATCAGAAAAGCTGAGGGCCTTGCTGTAAAAGGATATGGCTGCCAAGCGGACCTCCATGGTCCTGGTGGAAAGCCCCCATGCCCTCAAGTATGCCAGATAGTGCAGGACCATAGCCTCTGTGGCCAGCCAAGACCTCTTGCCTATAGAATCCGTAAAGGATAGGAATTCAGAAACAGAGCAAGAATAGGACTGGTGTGTAGATGCCAAGTGTCCAACAACTCCTCCAGAAATTGATCTGGATGTTGGTTTGCATCGGGGTCCAGTGTACAAAACCGCTCATCCTGAAATCAAGACAATGCATCTGTGACATTATTACTGCTTCCTGCAATGTCATGTGCTGATAAAGAGATGTTAAATTGTGAACTAGGAGCATGACCTGCTCAGGGTGTGAGGACTGCCTATTAATAACCCAGACAACAGCCTGGTTGTTACAGCAGAAGAGAACATGCTTATTACAAAAAATGTCCCACCACATGATGACAGCTGCCAAAATGGGAAAGAATTCCAAAAAGGTAAGGTCTTTCAAGATATCCTTACCAGTCCATAGCAATGACCAACACCTGGCACACCAGCATCGCACAAAATACATGCCAAAACCAATACTTCCTGAAGAATCAGAGTGGACCTGGAGAGAGTTGCCCAGGTCAAAGGATGATTTTCAGAGACCCCATTAAAATCTCTCAGAAACCTAAGCCAAACCTGTAGATCCTCCCTAATGTCACATGTGATGCTAATGTGGTGATGAGAAGCATGGACCCCAAACAGCAGGCACGTATAGGGAACACAACTCTATAGGCAAAGTTAAGATTAGGGATGGGCACAAACTACATTTTTGCAGTTTGGTTCATAGTTCATGGCTGATCCATGAACCAAACTGAACCACAAACCCATATGAACTGGGAGGTTGGTTCATTAACTGACCCAGTTTATATTGAATCATGAGCCATTTAAAGCTTAACCCCCTGCTTTCTGCTCTCATCACAAATATTGGCCAGTTTGTGGTTTGCAAAGCAATGTTTGCAAGCCGAAGAACCACCACAACCTTCCATGAATTTTTATGCAGTTCTTTCTCCAAAAAAACAGTTGTTTGTTTTAAACAGCTGGAAACCATGCTGGATAATGGTTTCTATTTTAAGATCAAAGACCTCTGCTACATGCCCCAACTACAAATAGAACTTATAAAATTTCTCCCAGCTCACTGAAAAACTCAGGCTTGTAAGTAAATCATACCTTTGGTAATTGACCAGGCCTCCCATTCTAGAGATTCTCTTAGCTCACACCATCTAGTTTGAGTGATCCTGAATGGAAGATGACCTATGGGGAAATCCTTCCAATGGCCCACAAACACACGAGGGAGAGGACCTAATTTTAGGCTGCCTTTAGCTGACCCCTCCTTCCTGGTAAGGCACCAAGCCCCTGATGCCACCCACAGTGATAATCCACCCTGTTAAAGGTGAAGAATCCTGCCCCCTGTGGATCCTACTACCCTCCCCCAGCTGGCCAAGCACCCGGTAAGGGTACTGGAGGACCCCAGCCAATGCTGGGGCCCTGGCTCCAAAGACTGATGCCTTCAAGAAGATCTGGCCCTTGCTGATGATTGCCCATCTCTCAGCTGTCCTGAGTCTTTAAAAAGGAAAAAGAACCTGCCTGGCTTCAATCAAGCATGAGGGATTGCTGCAGGATGGGGGCTGAAAGCCCAAACACTGGAGCCTTCCAGCTGAAGTCTGCCCCAGTGAGAACCATGCTGCTCTGAACTACCCAGCCAGCTGAACAGATGGAGAGCTTGGTCACTGCAATGGTGCATGCTTTGCTCCACAACACCCCCCCCCATGAAAACTGGGACAAAGGTCCCCAAGGCAGCCCTTTAAATAGGGGAAGGTTTCTAAAGCACTGTACTGGAATAACTACTACAGTACTGTACCTGAACGGTTGGTATCTTGTCTGTAAATAGATAACTGTCCTATTCCTGACTATTCCTGTCTTTATAAGATGGATGATTTATTTGTTGTTGGTTTCTTACTTTTGAAAATAAAAATTATAAATTAGTAAATAGGGGATAGGAAGGGTGTCCAAGTCACTGGAGCCACCTGCAGTCTGCCCAGTGTGACGCAGCCCTTACATGCAGGACCCTCCCATTGCTGCTGCTGGATCCAGCCCACCAGACTATGCAGCCAAATCCAATCACATGGTGCCTTCTGGCAACCCCCATCCCCAGAGCCTGCAAAGGTGGCATCAGCGTAAGTTCCATTTGTGGCATCTCAGTCAGTAAGTCATGTGAAAAGATTCATATTAATTGATATTCTCATGATGAGAGTTTGGGGACTCTGTGCCCATCTATAGTTTTCCACCTCTAGATTTAGAACTATCTAGCAATACCCAGGCTGAGGGATTTTGTCTCAGGGGCTGCCACTTGTTGATTCTTCCTGTGGTTGCTTTGACACACTTTTTTTCTCATGGTCCCATTAAACTGGAATATCAGTTTTATAAAGAACCCCATATTCGTGATCTTAATTCTTTGTAACTAATTGTGAATACCTTTGTAAATTATAGGTAGGAAAGGTTGTTTCATTTCCTTCAGCAGTTTAACACTGTACATCTGACTTGTGAGGTAAATATATGAAATAACAATACTACCATGTGTGGTCATTGTCTCTTGGACCCAGGACTACTGCTGCATAAGCAGGTGGCAGCTGTGGCCAGAAGTGCTTTTATAAGTTTGGGCTGTACTCATTCCAGGGCAGAAAAGATCTGGCCACTGTGCTACATGCTCTGGTTACATCTAGTTTAGATTACTGCAATGTACTCTATGCAAGGCTGCCCTTGAAGACTATCTGCAGCCAGACTAGAATATTGATTAGATTTTGTCATAGGGACCACAACATTCCAGTCTTGGCCCCTCTACACTGGCTCTCAATCTGTTTCCAGGCACAATTTGAGGTTCTGGTGCTGACCTTTAAAAAGCTATGTAGTTTTGGACCAACACACCTAAAGGACTACCTAGTCTCTCATGAATCTACTCAACCACTACAGGCATCTTGTGAGGCCTTACTTCAGATGCCTCACCTTATGAAATGGCACCAAAACTTTGGAACTCTTTCCCCAGAGAGGCTCATCTGTCTCCTTCTGTTACCATCTTCTGTAGCAAGTAAAGAATTTTGTTTCTTCTGGTGTTCCCTCAGTGATCCCCCTCCTTGGCCTAAGTTTTCCTTGTTTTTTATGGCTTTTTTGGTGGATTTTAACTTGATTTTAATTGCTGTAATGATGCATTTAGATTGTTTTAATGAATTTTAAAACATGTTTTATTATGTATGGTTTTAATTTGTAAGCAGCAATGGCAAAAAGGCAGAAAGGTGGAGTATAAATTTTGTAAATAAATAAGTTTGAGACTTTTCCTGTCAAAAATTAGATATTTGAAATGTCTGTCTGCTATGATTTCCCAGTTAAGACAAAGCCAGTATGGGTCTTGGTACTGGATCTTCGTGTGTTGCATCAAAAACCTGTGGAACAATATCTAACGTTATATAGATCTGAGTCGTCTTAAGGTACCTATTGACAAGCTCACCCTATTAAGTTTCAAAATTCAGATATGGGTTTTACATTAATATTTTACAGAGGTTTACTATCCATCATGAATATATGGAAAAGCTATAATGTCAAAGAGATGGGCAGGTTCTGTGTGGGAAATGCTAATTCATTTGACTTGAGAGAAAGAATGCATATTTGTATGATTTAAACGTCTGTCTTGAAGGCTGTCTCCCTTCACAAGAAAAAGGCCTAGGAACACTGGCTGCATACATATCTCTAGGATATAGGAATGGCTGTGAAAAAAATATTGCTTGAATAAAAAGAAGTCATAATGTAGTCTTCAGTGTTATTAATAACAATGCAGCGACTATACATTACTTGTTGCCATGGGATTCAGACATTTGAGTGACCAAAGATATAAAGGTGACCTGGAGACATGTGCTTTACATGCTCTTCAGTTTTCAAAATGATTAAATGTGTTTACTTACTAGAACTGCTTGAAAAACACATCACCATGAGAATACCAATTCTTATGAAAATTGAAGCATGCAAGGAATGAAGGTTCAAGGCTGAAGCACTTCAGTCCACCAATATGAATCAAGTGATACATCAACAGTATTCAGCAATCTGTCATTGTCAGCTGGTGGATCTCACCAACCAAGCACAGTAAAGTGCATGTCTAGTCCCAGATAAACATGCATGAGTCTTGGGAAATGGGAACATCATTCCTTCAGGGTTTAATTCTTTTCAGAAATTTTTAAAATAAAAATCCTATATAATAATGTAGTATGGTATATAGCACTTTCCCTAAGTGCTCAGATAGCACTTAGAATAAGTAGTTCTTCACCATGTTCTCAGATTGTCAGATGAGCCTTCCTTGGAAGTAAAACAATATGCAGATAGTTCCTTCCACCTGTACTAGGCAAGACCTAGTTGGATTGAATGCTTCCAGGCAGTGACCCTCACAGATTCAAACTTGATGTAATTTAGGAGGCTGGAAATTCAAAAAGAGTGGCTGCTTTGATTTTACATTACTCTATGAATGGGATTCTATTCTTTTTCTAAGTGCAGTGTGAATTATTACTAGCCAGATCCACAGATTCTTGTGTGCAGCAGCAGGCCATACACACATATTTTCCTGTGGAACAGATAATTGGTACTGGTTTGGTGGGGAGATCACAGATCTCAAAGAATGCATGAATCCATAACAAGGAAGAAGCTCAGGGTGTGCAATTTTTTAACAGGTATTTTTCAGTTTGGATCTATTGGACCCGAAGAAATTTCAGGATTCCTGAAAAACCCCAGATCCAGATGCTGTTATGGTATTTGGATTTGGGATTTTTTTTGAAAATACTGAATTTTGGGGGGTCCAATAGATCCAAACAAAAACCATAAAAAATACTAGCCCAATCCTGGGTCTGGCTTGGCTTCTCCTGCAGCCCGGTTTAAATCAAGCTGCAAGAGAAGGCAGCACAGAGCTGTTCCAGCGAGGAGCGATCAGCTCCCCACGGGCATAGCCGGTCCTGGCTGGGCTGCTCTCTCCTCCTGCCCAATTTAAATGGCACCAAGCTTTGCAAAACAGTGCAAGTCTGAAAAAGCTGCTGATCCAACCACTAATACTGTCAGGAACTTATATGACCATGAAATGATAGGATTTTTTTTTAAAACAGCATTTATTTATGACTGATATATTATTTGTGAATTATTTAAATGTCTTTTTGAACCATTGCCTGTCAAGCTCATTGATGGTAGTAGAACCAGTGGGCTTTGTGAGAATGCACATGTGCAAAAACCTGATTGCTCTACCCTTTGCTGTTAGGAAAGAACAAGTGGGAACCCGCAATGAAACTTGCGGGAAGCATCTCACTTCCCCCTCTCCCACTATTTCCTCTTTCTCTTCCTGAAAGCCCCCATAGTCTCTCCCCTTTTCCTGCTTCCTTCTCTCCTTCTAGGGTTGCCAACCTCAGGGTGGGAGCTGGAGTTCTCCTGGAAGCACAATAGATCTCCCAACTACAGAGGTCAGTTTCCCTAAGGGTTGCCAGACTGAGGCTGGGAAATCCCAGGAGATTTCAGAATGGAGCCTTGGTAGGGTGAAGTTTGAAAGCAGCCATTTTCTCCAGGGGAACTGATCTCTGTACTCTGGAAAGCATTTATAATTCTGGGCGATCTCCAGCTCCCAACTGGAGGATATGGATGCTTTGGAGGGTGGACTTTATGGCATTATACCCCTCTGAGGTCCCTCCCCTCATCAAACCCCACCGTTCCCATGCTCCCCCCAATGTCTAGGAATTTTCTAACTTCATTCTCTCCTTTTGGCAATCCCCATATCCTCTCCCTACCTCATTCTCTTTCTCAGCCATCCACCAAACTACCTTTTATCTGCCTTCCATCTTCAACTATATTTATTCTTTATATACTTCATTTATACCCCATCTTTTCCACAGTGGGGACCCAAACAGCTTACATTATTCTCTTCTCCTTTTTATCCATGCAACAACCCTGTGAGGTAGATTAGGCTGGAAGTATGTGACTGGTCCAAAATTGCCTTGTCAGCTTCCATGGCAAGATGGGGATCTGAACCTGGATTTTGCAGACCTTACAACACACTGTCTTTCATAGGGTTGCTGCTGTTGAACAACACCAAGCAACCAGGCCAACTTGAGTCATGCATGTCAGATGACATCAAGTGACCCAGAGGTTGCTGCCAGGCCTAGGATTGTCAACCTCAAGGTGGGACGTGGAGGTCCCCCAGTATTACAACTGAACTCCAGACATCTGTCCCCCTGGAGAAAATGGCTGCTTTGGAGGGTGGACTCTATGACATAATATCCAGCTGAGGCCTCTCCCTTCCCCAAACCCTGCCCTCCTGTGACTCTACCACTAAATCTATAGCAGGGCTGCCAGACCTCCTGGTCTGGTGGGTTTTACACACTTTTTTGAAGGTACAACCTGCTACCAGCCATCTGGCCGGTGGGGGAAGCCCCACCCCCAAGCCTGAACACCCAGAGCCACCCCTTTCCCTTCTCTTTTGAGAGAGGGAAGGAAGAGGGGTGGCTGCAGGCTGCATGCCTGAATTCCAAGTGGCATTGCTACTTGGAGAACAGGCCTGTGGGGCCCACCGGCTGCAAGCACTTAAAGGGACCCCCTTTAAGTGCTCGCAGCTAGCGGGCTTGCACACCTGATCTTCCAGAGCAAGGGCTGTTGGCTCCTGCCTTTCAAGAGGCAAGATTGCCTCTTGCAAGGCAGGTGTGCTTTGTCCTCGCTCCCCCCCCCCCATTTAAAGTAAAGTTTCCCTTTAAATGGTAGGGAAAAAGAAGGAACGTGATGATGTCATGCAAAGTGATGTCATCGCGCTGGTGGTGGCCATGCCCCCTCCTGGAATTCCCCTAATTCCCCCACCAGGGAGAAGATTGGATCTGGCAACCCTAATCTCCAATAGGGTTGCCAGCCTCGAAGTGGGGCCTGGGGACCTACTGCTTTTACAACTGATCGCTAGCTGACAGAGATCAGCTCCCCTGGAGAAAATGGCTGTTTTGAAGGGTGGACTCTATGGCGTGCCATGCTGAGGCCTCTCCCCTCCCTAAACCCCAGCCTCTCCTGGATTTATCCCCAAAGTCTCCAGGTATTTTCCAACTCAGACCTGGCAACCCTAATTTTCAGGAATTTCCCAACTTGGTGCTGGCAACCCTAGCCAGGCCTAGCCCTGATAAGTTCTCTCTCAAACACCAAAATAGGCCTGGAAAGGGCCTTGCCCCCTTACCCCTGCCTTTTTCCTCACATAAACCCATATTGGAATACTGTAGTTGCCTAGCAACAACCAGTGAGGCAATCTGCTGCTTAAAGCTACAGGCACTCCTTTTATCATTTTCAGATTTTTTTAAACTGTCCAATGTCTTTTTTTTTTTTTTTAGATTTCACATTCTTCTGCAACATGGGGCCCTTTTCAGGTGTGTAAAAAGATCTGTCTTGCTCATTCACAGCTCTAGTCACTGGATTTAAGTATCGAAACATAGGTCAAGTTTGCTATTAAAATATGAGATACGTTGAGGCAACTTGCCAAACAGCCATAATGAAGTAGTGAACAGCCCACTGAAAAACTGGCTTACCCCATCATGATTGGCTGTGTTGGTAATGGATGTGTGGAATCAGTATTGTGAAGCACAAAAGCAGATGTCCAAATCTGTTGAAAATATATGCAGGTACCAAGGCAGTAACAATAGTTTGTGTATTTTGGCACACAGGGAACTGTTTTATGCATGGTGGTATGGAGACATGATGAACAGACATGGATAGCTTCTTAGTGGCAAAGGCACAGTGCTGACTGCTCTGTCACTATTTCCTGGCATGCATGCCATTTTATCTGCAGAAGCTTCTATGGACCCTGGAGCAGATGAAGCAACACCATCCTTAGCTGCAAACTGAACAAATAGAATAAAATCTGATGAAATAAGAACATAAGAACATAAGAGAAGCCAATGTTGAATCAGGCCAATGGCCCATCTAGTCCAACACTCTGTCACACAGCAGCCAAAAATACCAGGTGCCATCAGGAAGTCCAGCAGTGGGGCCAGGACACTAGAAGCCCTCCCACTGCTGCCCCCTCCAGCACCAAGAATAGAGGGCATCACCTGCCCCAGACTGAGAGTTCCCATCTATACCCTGTGGCTAATAGCCACTGATGGACTTCTGCTCCATATGTTTATCTAATTCCCTCTTGAAACTGTCCATGCTTGTAGCTGCCACCACCTCCTGTGGCAGTGAATTCCATATGTTAATCACTCTTTGGGTGAAGAAGTATTTCCTTTTATCTGTTCTAACCCGACTGCTCAGCAATTTCATGAAGTGCCCACGAGTTCTTGTATTGTGAGAAAGGGAGAAATATACTACTATTACTGATTAAATAAAACTTTTATGAACAAGATACAAAAATATATTTCCTGATCACTGTCCTGTGGTTTGTTTTGCCACCTACAGTGTGATACTAAGCAGAATTAAGAACATTGAAGTCAGAAAGGTATCATTTTGGATAGGACTGCACAGTTTGTAACATAAAGCAGGTACGTTGTTGTAGCTATAAGCACTGAGATCCTCAAGGCATCTAGCAGCTCTTCTAAGAGTTTAATGCATCTTTTTAACAGGCTGAAATCCATTACTGTATGTTTCAAAGAGGGAATGAAAAGACCAGCATGAAGGGAACTGAGAATCTATTTGGGGAAAAATGAACTCTGCATGAGGTCGTTTTTGCAATGAGGAGTCTTTCTATCCTGATAACATTCCTAATCTGTGCCTAATATTCATCGACTAACAAGTGAAATCATAGTGAGATTCGCTCTTCGTCATTAATAGTAAATAGTGAACAGAATAATTCTGTATTTATACTGCTCAGGTAAAATTTGCAAATGAGCTCTTTAACAATGAGTCAGAATTCAGTGACTGAGAAAATTTGTCAGGTGAACGAACTGGGGGGGGGGGATGTGGTCAGTCTCCTGCACTGCTCATAAATCACTGGGCTCACTGGGCGCCAGCGTTCTCTGAACTTTTGTACTTTCAAGGCACTCGACTCATCTTGGCTCCCCTGCAGCTATTTTTCCAGACAAAAGCACAAGAATCTGGAGGTTTCTTTCCGTATAGCAACTGTGGGAGAGAGAAAACCACACAGCCACAATTCTTCATTCAGAAAACAAAAGGAACATATACCTGTATGCCCTGAACTGACTCAGACCTGTCCACTTATTTTCTCCAAACAACCCTTCCCACAGACAGCAGAAAACTCCATGTGAATTGGACTGTGCCCAGACAGAAATTCTATAGCAGTCAACCGCTACTCCTGTGCCATTTTTATAAGCCAGTGCCAGCCGCTGCTGTGCATAGCCTCCATAAGTCCTCAGTTAGGCTGTTTTAAGACTGTTTAATGAATGCTCAGTAAGCAGAGGCATTTGAAGTGTTGAACCGACTTGTCCAATTTATCTTTTCGTTTTTAAATAGTAAAATGGAGATAGGTGATTAGCATGGTGGCAACAGACCTTTATGGGGGCTTGATAGGCTAAAACATGCTGCCTGTATGGTGGTGCCTCTCATCTTGACATCGACATCAAGTAAGCTAGTGTAGTATCACAACAATACAGGAATAAAAACAGAAAAGCTTTGGTATTAGCCTACCCTCCCCATAAAGAAACAGCCAGTGATTATTAATAAATTAATAATGAATTTTTCTAAAGAATGGTGGCTGGTTAATGTCAAGCTTTGGAACTGAAACAGCCTTGGCCACCCTGGTAGATGACAGGGAGGCTGCAGAAACCTGTAATCAGTTTAGGAGTGAACTGCAGACTAATCACCTGAAGTGTAATCTTGACAAGACAGAAGTGCTGCTGATGAGTCAAAAGTCTGACCCAGGATTCAAAGTGTCACCCATTCTGGATGGGTTTGTTTTGTTTCATTTCAGGTAACTACACATTGAGCCCAAACAGATAATTTGGGTATAATTTTAACTTGGGTATATTTGAATGCACAGCCGTACTGCAGCATCCAAGGGCATAACACAGACTCCAGGCAGGTGATATAGAATCATGGAGGAGGCTACCTGCCAATGTTCCCTCTAAGCTGTGGAGTCTTGTGAGCAACAAAATCTACTTTGTGAGCTCCTGGCATTAAAGCTGCGAGTGAGTGATTTGGCTACTGCATAAATTAGTTTGCTCTGGAGCCATCCTTCCTGAGATAAGACAAAAACATGTGAGCCAGCGGCCAAAAAACTGTGAGCTAGCTCACACTAACTCAGCTTAGAAGAGGGAACACTGCTACCCACCCTCAAAGCCCCAACTCACATGCATGCCTGTCCTTCCTTCCTCCTGGCTGGAGTCAGTGCTGTGCTGTGAAACAGAAAAAAAGAGAGAGGTGAAGGTGGCTCAAACACACCAAATGAGGTAAAGGTGGCTCAAATGCCACCTGCCCTAACACACTTGCGTAAGGATGCCTGCATATTTCCTCTCATGGCTGCTGGCAAACCCTGCCCCATCCTGTCTCTTCTGAAGGGTTGGCTAGAGCAGTATTGGAAGGTTAAGAAACAGATTGTTGTACTCTGGCTACTGTGCTTTGTGAGATTATTGTTGGGATCTACCAGGATGTTTATGCATTTGCTACAATCCTCTCATGAGCAGAAGTGTAAAAAAACTTGCACTGGTTTAGTACATCCTAACCAATTTTTCTGCTTGCAAGATATTGTGCAAGCAATTTCTAAGAACTCTAATATACAGGAAGGGAAGTCCTAGGTTTTGCAGTAGATCTTGTATAAGCAGACGTGCTCTAAATCTGCTTATAGTTCTGTTCACACATTGCAGGATACAAGCCAATGTGTGTACTGCATATCAATTCAACAGAATTGCACAGTTCTGAAAACTTGTCACTCTTCATTTAGTGATTTCATTTAATTTCAGAAAAAAGCCCCTCCTCATCCACAGCTGAGATCTCTAATTACAACATAATTGGATTAATTATAATTGACTATTATGTGAAGTATATTTTTGTGTAAGGATATTACATTTGTTTATATGTGCATTATAGTAGAGCCAAAATGCTGTTGTTGTCTTTTTTAATCAGACATTTTAGGCCACAGAAAATTGTTTAGAAAACCTCATCACCTCCAATTCCTTTATTCAGACTTTCAGATGATTGTTATAAACAGGCAGAATGGCTGACATGCCTATGTATACCAGTGTTAAAGTATTTGTCTAGTGAGAAAAAATAGCATAAGTATCTAAATACCACAGATTTATGGCAAAATGCCACAAACAGAATGTGTACAATGTGGCTAAGGGATTTAGGGATAGGAATTTTAAGGAACTGGGAAGTAATATTGTCCTTTCTATATCTCTGCTGCATAATGTAAGAATCAAGTTATTATAACCAGGGGTCTTTTTGTAGAAGAACAGCTGCAGGAGCTCATTAGCATATGGTATGCTAATGAGCTATTAGGCTATTAGCATATGCCACACCCCCTGACATCACCAGAAGTGATGTAAGAAAGGGAAGCAAAAGGGGGGGCGGCATCTTCAAAAGTCTCCCCTTCCCTTCCCCAGCTGGCCTGGGTGGGGGAGCTAAGAGAGAAGGGGTTTAAAGTTTAAACTCCTTCTCATGAGAGTTGGGCCACAGAAGGAGGAAAGAGGGAAGGAAAGAGAGAGAGTAGAGAGAAGGAAAGAGGGAAAGAAAGAGGGAAAGAAAGAGAAGGAAAGGGGAGGGAAAGAAAGAGGGAAAGAAAGAGAAGGAAAGGGGAGGGAAAGAAAGAGAGGGAAGAAGGAGGGAAACAGGGAAAGGAGGAAAAAAGAGAAGAGAAGAAGGTGGGAAAGAAAGAAAGAGAAAGGAGAAGAATGGGGGGAAGAGGAAAAAGAAAGAGGGAAAGGAGGGTATGAAAGAAATTTGGCGGCAATTCAGCCCCATTATATCCTATGGGCCGTTGAAGTCAATGGTGAAAACATAGAGTATATTCTGGGGGCTGGAGGGGAGGAGGTTTGAGGGAGAGGCTCCAAACTCACAGGATAGCTGTTGGAGCCTCTTACCAAGATACCCACCAAGAACAATGGTGGGAATAGGGGCAACCTGTTTAGGGGCCCATAGAATTGGACCCCCTGATCCAATGTTCTTGAAATTTGGTGGGTATCTTGGGGAGAGGCTCTATCAGCTACCCTGTGAGTTTGGAGCCTCTCCCTCAAACCCCCTCCCCTCCAGCCCCCAGAATATACCCTATGTTTTCACTATTGACTTCAATGGCCCAGAGGATATAATGGGGCTGAAATTGACATTCGGCTGCTTGAAAGACTCTCTGGGAGGCCGGCTGGGTGCGCTCCCCCCCAAAAGACCCCTGATTATAACAGAAATAAAGACTCTAAAGTAGTATTCTGGACTATGACAATCATTGCTTTAGGTCATCCCAAGCTGATGTGAAGTAGTCATAGGTGTGCCTCCGGCACATTCTTGAATAGGTTTTTAGTGCACCATCATAAATGTAAGTTTGTACATGTAACATGATGATCCACTTTGTAATTGTGGTAAACACACTAGTGTCTATCTATGGGCTGATGAAGCTGGAGGCAAGCAAGGCCACCATCACTGTAGCATCGTGAAATGGTTGTGTAGATAATACTTGCAGTAAGCCAATTCAGCTTCCACTGTTGATTTGTTTTCCAACTTTCCTTCCACAGGATTGACTGTGATATATAAGACCCACTTTAGGTCTTCATTGCATTTGTCATGTAGGTGATGGCCTACTTACAGCTGCCAGGTATTCCAGTACCTTAATTCAGACACTCTACTCCACCATGTCTTCTGTATGAAAATATTGATTCTCATTCCTCAACATGTGGCTTGGCTCCATGAGTGTACAGCTGGACATAGATGCTTCTTGTAAATGGTAAGTGAACATACACAATTATTTTGTGTGCTGTATGTTGCTCATTGCTGTCCAACTGAGTTCTGTCAACTTTATTCCAATATACAAAAAGCCTCTTTATGAACTGTAATAAACAATAAACTGTGCCAGTGTATACCTAAGGGACTGAACCACATGGTAACCCCACCACAACACCAGAAGAGACTGCACCTAGGCAAGAGACGTTCTCCTGCCCTCCCCAGCAGCTCCAGTGCCCAGCATAGGTTACCAGCCTGTTCCTCATGAAGGAGAATGGAACAGACCCAGTATGCACTAAACACAGCAACATGCCTTAATGAAATACAAGGACTAGGAACTCCAAAAACCACCATTGAGAGTTCCTTCTAACTCTTTCCCTCCCCCCTCACCTGCAAGACCTCACATAGACCTGGCAGAGACTATTCACTGTTGCTTGGTAACTAATTGATGGCCATCAGCAGCCTGGCTAATGCCATCAAGAAGACAATGGAATCGGCCCGGTGACTCATCCTAGCTGCTACCAGGTGTCAGACATGAGTAAGTTTCTAGCTCTCAATATTGACCACTCCTCAGATACACCTCCCCTACACCTTCCAACCAATAGGGTATTTTTAGGGACTGACCAGGAGGTGGAACCAGGGGTTGTGACCAGACCCCTCCCTCCTGCTTATAAGGAGATGCCTGACCACCGGCTCTCTCTCTGCTCTTCGACCCCTATCAAACCTTTGACTCTCTTATGTCCAGCTTGCTATCCCCAACCCTTGCCTCCATCTTTAAACTCTAGGTCTGCAGCCTGAGTTTCCGCGTGCTACCTGCTGGCCAGGCCACGTGGTTCCCCATTTTTCTAGTTTCCTTCCCCTCCATTTTTCCTGAGGAACGCTCTACACAACGGGACTGGTAGGTATTGCTAATGCAAATGTACTTATTTCTCTCTGTATCTTCCTAGACTTGAGTAATTGTGTGTGAGACTGTGTATTGTTTGCTTGTGAAGAACTCCAGTAAAAGACTTTATAAAGTCTCCTGGTCTGTTACCAACACCTCCCGGTGGGGCTGACCTCTGTATACACAGGTGTTCGCTCTCGCAGCCGATTGCCTATTGATAATCAATCATATTCCCCTCATTATTATTAATAACTACGTGCAATCCGGCTAACAACAGATAACTGGAGAGTGTTTGAGGAACGTTGTCTTTTGCAGAAGGAAATCAAACATGTTCCACAAGTGGATCACAGTCACATAGGTTGCCAGACCCCCAGTCTGGGTGGGGTTTCCTTTGATTTTCAGGGCTTCAGCCTCTTCATGCAGCCTCCTCATGAAGCAACATCACTGATGCAACAAGTCACACTGAAGTGACATCATCATGCCAGGGATGTTGCACAGTGATGTTCTAGCATTTTGTGCCCCAAATGCTAGAGATTGCTGTGCAACACCCCTGGCATGATGACACTTCTGTGTGATGTCATTGTGTCAGCAACATTGCCCCACCCACCCCACTCCCAGAAATCTGCCTCCCACCCCCTGCCAGCAGGGTAAATCGACCTGGAAGCCCTACAGTCACATATCAACAAAAGGATAAATTCAGGGGGGTAGCTGTGTTGGTTTGAAGTAACAGAACAAAGTTTGAATCCAATGGCACCTTTAAATGTTGTTGGTTTTCAATGTAGCACTCGACTCAAACTTTGTTCTACAAAAGGACAAGTTTGCTTGTATGTTTACAGGGTGAACTAGAGTTTATTCTTTTCATTTAGGGAAAAACTCACACTGTGCAAATTCAGCTAACTGTCATTGGGCAGGAGTGACCCTTGTGCCTGGTTGGGAGGAAGTAAGTAGGAGGACGCTGGGCAGGTGTGCCTCTTGGCAGCTCTCAAATGAGAGTCCTGTGCTCCACCCCACTTTTGGGTCACTGGCTGTGGTGTATTGGGGGGATGGGGCCCAGGTTTCCCTCTGGTCCATTCTGTTCATTTAAAGAAGAATGGGAAGAGATGGCTGAGTTCTCTAGACTCCCTGCATGATTCCAAAATGGGGGGGGGGTCTCCTTAAAGGACTTGGGGATGAGGGACATGGCAGCCTCCTCCAGGACTGTTAGGCTGACCATGCTTCCAAGAAGCTGGTGACAGGCACCAATAGCAGGATTTATTGGTTGTTGCCTTATATAACTGGTTCTCTTTCCCTAGTTACCCAACAGGAGAGTTGGCGTGGTTTGCTGCCAGCAGTCAGAGTGTTCCCAGCACCTGTTGTTCCCCACTCATGCTGCACCAAGACCTGAGGAATCTGTAACCAAAGAATTTATGGCCTTATTTCCTGACTCTGGTATTTTTGTGTCATCCTTTACGTATTCCCTCCTGAATATTCTCTACTCCCATATTTCTTTTAGCTTTTTAGCCTGTTGAAATTGTAGTTATTCTTTCTTCATTTTTAGACTTTCAATTAATTAAACTATGGAAGCCATTTGGATTAAAGATAGAAACATCAAATTATCTAGAGAATAATCAATTGGAAATTAAAATGTCAGAATATAAAACAGAACCAATTAAACCTGGCATATCTCTCTAGACATTTTCCATCAATACTTTGAACAAAGTCATGCAAGTGTCAAAACCACTGTACTCTATTCGCCTACTTTATCCTGGGGCATAGAATAAATTCTGTTATCTATCTCACCCACAGTGTTTATTTTCTCACCTTCTCTTTATAGTTTCTTGTTTCATGAACTGAATATAATCTTGACCAGTCTTTAGAATGTTTATACCCCACTTTTCTTCCCAGTGGGGACTCAAAATGGCTTACAACATCATTTTACTCTCACCATTTTTTTCCTCACAACAACAACCTTGTGGGATAGCTTAGGCTGGGATCATAATACCCTACAAACAAGAGCAGGAAAGAACAAGATGCAATGTAGCCAATATGACAATTAATGTATTTAGGAAGATAAAGCCACTGAGTTGGATACATTAAGGAGAGGAAAATCATACACATTCATATCACCAACACATGGCCCATCCAGTTCAACCAGTTATTTCCTATGCTGGGGAATGGTTTCTATATCACTGCATTAAGTGCTGTGTTGAAGACAGAAAAGGTTTCCTGATATTAATTAAAATGGAATTTTTCCCTACACAGCTTTGTGATACAATAATACTCTCAATGTTTAATAATACTCTCAATTATGCTCTCAATATTTAATGAAAATGATAACTATACCCTTAACAACATTCTGATATGGACTTAAAAGGATAATATATATTTGGTATTTTTGCATTTCTGTGTGTGTGTGTGTGTGTGTGCGCGCGTGTGTGTGCGCGCGCGCCCATGCTTGGAAGTCATGGGGTCCTCCGGCGACTCCTACTGGGACACAGGGGACATTCAGAGAAGTGGCTTGATAGCCTGCCTCGGGCCTCCCAGCCCTGGTATTCTCTGGAGGTCTCCCATCCAAATACTTGCCAGGGTTGGCCCTGATTACCTTCCGAGATCTGATGAGATCAGGTTTGCCTGGGCTATCCAGGTCAGGGCAAAAGGATAATTTTGAAGTGCACACCCTTATTCCAGATGCATCTGAACAAATACAAATGTGTCCATTTCCATGATTCCATTTTACAAACTGCTTTCTTCTAATTGCACCCTCCCATCTGCTGCTGATGCCAGCATTTTTAGCTTGTCTTTCACTGAAACTGAATTCAAGGCAGGTTACGGTCATAACAAAAAAACAATATAAAACTGAAATTCATAAAAACTAACAAACATATTTAATTTAAAAAATAGGTAGCAGTGTTAAAAGCTCTCCTGATTAATTGCACCTTGCAGTACTTCAATAAAGTAGGAGCCTTCCTAACAACTTCAAATGCTTTAAATAAATAAATAAATATCTTAGTAAGTTAATGCAAATGTGGAATTCTAAACAAGAAGTCCTCAAATATTCTTAACATTTCCCAACAGTTTTTAGTGGGGAAATATTTTTATTTGCATGCTTAGAATGACATTTTATGCTCCTTTTATGTGTTTGTATTGTATGGGTTGTGCTATATTTTTTTCAAAGAATAAAAATGTTTGTTTATCGCCCTTAAGGGCAGTTTCTATTGCAAGACAGCAAACTCATGATTTGCATTTTCCTTGCCCCTTGAATAAAATTAGAACTTGTGCCCTATAATATTTGTCTCAGTTATAAGTAAATCTAGGAGAAGGCAATTAAATGAAAGTTCTCCAAGTTTACTGGGGTTCTGAGCCTAGAGCAAGTTAATTAAAGTCAATCATGGGTGAGAAAGCACTTAGCACTGCAGCTCTCCATATTTGTCAGACATGGAATTGTGGGAAAGGTTAATTGGAATCAACCATGGAAAAAGTAAACATTAAAAGTATTTTCTGGGATTCATTAAATATTGACTAAATCAAAATATGCAAAAATCAGCTGTACAACTATGACCTACATTTATGCTTCCACTTCCTTATTCATCCTGTCTGATAATTCCCCACAGATTTACATGTGGAAAATTCTGCTGAGCTTTTTGTGTGCAGGTGAACAGGGTTGGAGTTTCAAAAGGACACTTACCGAAAAGTGATACTTTGTGGCCAAGAAGAAATGGAACCAATCTTCAGTCAAGTATTATGGATAAATAGGTGGGTGGTGAGTGTCAGAGGATCTTCTACAGTCACAGAGAAATAGTTCTGGGGGCCTGAGATCAATAAAAAATGGATTTTCAGTTATTCTTATTCTGCTGATTTTTGTATGATCCTGGAATAAGAAACAAGGAATGTTAAAAGTGGCTCTTACTTTGCCACAAAGCTTTTGACAACTTCCACTGGGGAAATACGTTGATTATAATTCACCTACTAATTCCATTTTTGTTGAGTCAGTAAATGAAAGGGCCAAAGTAGATTCAGTATCATATGCTCAGGTGGTCTCAAGATAGGGGGAATAGCCATTTTTATGCTTAGATTTGTTTGAAATATTGTGACTGCTTTTCTTTAAAAAAATATTGCTGAAAAATGATGACAAGATAGTATATAAGAACACCATACATAAAATTACTGAAATGTGTATCCTGTAATGTCAGAAGTGTGAGAAGGAAATCAGTCCCTTTATTGTCAACATGCCCAAAGACAAAATGTAAAAGATATTATTACTGGATTATATCTAAGATCTGATTCTTTATTGTTAATTTATAATAAATATAGATTCAGGTGGGTAGTTAATTCTGGGTATAAACTTTCATGTGCATGCACACTTATGTACCTGAAGAAGTGTGCATGCACATGAAAGCTTATACCCAGAATGTTGGTCTTAAAGGTGCCACTAGACTCAAACTTCATAATAAGTAGTTAGACAGAATCTAACTAGTAGCTTACACTGTTGTGTTATCATTAGGATAATTGTGCCAAATATTGGAGAAAAGTTAGAATACCATCATCAATAAGAATGAGAGGACAAACTCTTTAAATATGTAAGTATTTAAGGATAAATGATAGAAGACAAATACTACATTAACTATGCCAGTCTTTTTAAATGCTAGATCTTAACTAATAACTTTTAATGTTTTCTTTTTATTATTTTTATTTTTAAATCACCTTGGGCAAGTCCCAAATTAATAAATGCATAAATGTTAAAAATAAATAATAACAAATATTAATATGTACTCATTTATAAATTGAATTATGTGTATTTTTGCCCCAGGGCAGGGTGCCCTGATACTGCCCTAGGGCCTGCAGGGCAAGCCCTCCCTGCCAGCAGTGCAGCCACCCTGCAACTTGCCCTGGCACCCCAACTCACTGGCGGAGATGGGGGAGCAGGGGATGACAGCGGTGTGGACCTGCGGCAGCCAGGGGATGTGTTGGTGGGTAGCCAGGGCCAGCTGTGGAGCAGAGCAGTGGGCCAAGCGTGTCACCACCCTACCCAACACTATGGAGCCTGGTCAGGCAGGGGCGAGGCAAGGCAAACCCAGAAGGCCCGGAGGAGCCTGACAGAGAGAAGGCCAGCAACAAGGACAGTCAGCGGCCCTCCGTGGGAGGGGCAGGAAGTGGGCTCAGTGTCCCGGACCTTGAAGGGAGGTGGAGCCCACGAGGGAGGGGTGGAAAGGGGATTGGGGAGTAATAAAAGGAAGAAGCTGGGAGCAGGTTGAGGAGGAGAGACACCATTGATGTTGACAGGGCAGAGAGAGATGCCATGAGAGAGAAGGGAGTCCAGGAGGTCACAAACGCAACCACAAGTCATTAAGCAGAGACAAGGAGAATGGTGAAGGAACCCTCTCGGCAGCCCGTCATTCTGAGACCGCTTAAGCTCCCGCTTCGACTCTCTGGCTACTCCCCCACCCCTGGGGACCTGCCCTGAGGGGCATCACAGTGGCAGATGGAATGGCTTCAGGCAGACGACCAGTGCCGAGTCCCGGGGAGTGTGACAATTTTATTAGAATATTTAAGATATTTTAATTAAATCATAAACCAGTATTTCAAATGGAATTTTGGAATTTATGTTCATACTACTTATAAAAGAATACGGTAAACAAAAGAGAGAGAAGAAAATCAGACCATAAGAAGAGTTCTGCTGGACCAGACTAAAGGGTCATCTAGTCCAGCATCCTTTATTCACAGATAGGTAATGAATGTAAGATAGGAATCATCTCTCCATGGAGGTCTTATCGTCCCCAAAAGTCCCTGAATTAATCCCTGATATTTGTGTACTGGTCTAGGAAGCCTTGAGAGAAAGCCTTATTTCAGGAGGTACAGTACATCAAAGGAAGAGTTTGAAAATATCACGTTTAAAAGGGGGGAAAAGTGACAAGTTTCACAACTTACCATTGTCAGCTACAATCTAGAGTGAATTATGGGGTCTAGGACTCTATATCGAAAGCTAACTACACTAATGCAAAGAGAAAGGCAACACCAAGACTGTTCTTATTTTAGGTTATTTAATTCAGAAGATTCTTAAGTATATCTGTCTTTCCATGACAATAATATCCTGAACTAAGAAAAAGGATGTAAAATGAAATGGCATTTTGACAAATGGTAGATTTTCAAATCTGACAATGAAAATATCATTTTCAGTATTTTGTATTACTGGTAACCTCTCAAGGTGTCAAAAAGCTGTGACAAGTACAGGAAAAGAAAACCAAAATGTTCTTCATCAGGACTGGAGAACTTTTTTTTACAAGAAAAGGTTGAAGTGTTTGCAACTTGCTAGTTTAGAAAGTAAGTTGACTAAGACAGGATATGATAGAGATTTATGAAGCTGTACATAGTGTGGGAAAAATTAGTAACTGTTTTTCTCCATCTCTCACAATACTGGAATTAACTCAGTGAAACTGATTGGCAGTAGATCCAGGTGGGCAGCCATGTTGGTCTGAGGCAGTACAACAAAGTTTGAGTCCAGTGGTACCTTTAAGACCAACAAAGTTTTATTCAAGATATGAGCTTTTGTGTGCATGCACACAATTTGATTGAAGGTTGGCAGTAGATTCAGGAAAAACCAAAGGATTCTTCACAAAATCCGTTAGTAAAGTAGGAATTAGCAGGTACACAATGTCATAGCCACTGGCTTAGATGTCTTTAAAGGTGGGGGGTAGAGAAATTAATTGAGAATAAGATCTGGGGCTCTCAGCCACTATTGGTAAATTTTATCTCCTTATGCAGAAATGCAATGTCTCTGTGATCAGTTACTGTAGTTCATATACTAGTAAACAGGGATGGTTTCTTTCATGCCAACCTTGTGGACTTCTAGCAGCATTTCACTGGCTGCTGTTGCAAACAGAATGCTGAACTAAACAGACCCTTGGTCTGATCCAGTGGGGCTTTTCTTATTAAATACATGTTTGTAGGAGCAATAATGATTCACACTGTTAAATGCTACACATCCCATGCTGCTACATGACTACAGTATGCAAAACATATGTTTCAAATGCACACATTCAGTTGTAGATTTGCTGAAGTCCAATAGTGCCCTGAAAATTGTGCAGGAAATCCATTTTCAGATGAGCAGTATTCTTTTCAAGGAACATTTCTTTCAACTTTAGTAATTGCACTAGTGCCTGAATGGGAGAGACAAGAGGGAGGGAAAATCTTAGACTGAAATAGGAGAAGTGAAAGTTTAGAATTTTCTAGACTGTACCCAAATCAAAATGTGTGGTCAGATTCATTCTCATGGTTACAGAACAAAGTTTGAGTTCTGTGGCACATTTAAGATCAACAAAGGCCAAGGACAGAATGGCAGTTTGAAGCGCGAGGGAGTCATGGCAAAAAGATCCAGCACAAACTATTCCGGGTTTTCCCGGTCACACTGTGCTGACTGATGCGGGAGCATACCAGGGAGCAGGCGTTTGCACTGTTGGCCTGCCCCTGGCAGAGGTGCAGCTGTAAGTGGCTTTTTGTAATGTAACCTGATGATATGCGCTTATATGCTCATGGGCATAAGCTCTCATGCGCATAAGGGCATCCCTACTGAATCAGATTGTTCATGTTCACACTTCTGGGAAGCGGGATGAATGCGGGATAAACGCGCTCTCCAGGGTTTGCTACCACTTTCACCTGGTATTTTTTAAACTCGGGAGGGAAGCATTACAAGACGGGTTGAGTACAGCTGGGAAGCGCCTAACAGATGTGCCTGTGTGATCCGGCCCTTTAATCCATTTGTGAAACATCTCTGAAACATGCCTATATCGGGCCAAACTGCCAGTCTGAACTTGGCCAAAGTTTAGTTCTGGGTGTAAGCTTTGTTTGCCCTAATGGTGCCACAGGACTCAAATTTTGTTCTGTTGCTTCAGACCAACACAGCTATCCACCTGAATCTATCTCTCATGGTTACAGTCATTCTGATCACAAAAAGGTTGCTGTGACACTGTAAAGCCTAGGAAATATCCTTCTACTGAATAGAGAGAAGGTCCATTACTGGTACATAAAATAATGATAGGTTTATAACAGGTGCATTTAGGAACTAGCTGCTTTTTAAATATCAGTATGCAAAGACTACCTTTATTCATGTTATGATTGATATGCCTACATGGCTATAATCTATAAAATCATGAATCAACACTCATACATTGAAATCAATCATCCTGAAGCAAAAGTAAATAACAAGGATCCTAAAATACTTTAAATCAATGAAACATGTATAATACCTCAATCCTATCACCTACTAGTGGAACTCTAGGCTTAAAAATGTAATATGTGGGAGCAGTCCCTCGCTTATTTTCCCTTGCCAAGGAAACACAGATTAATTTCCCATGGACTCAGGACTTGCACATTAGCCAGCAACACTGATTTAAGTTAACTGACCAAGAAAATAAGAAATCATAAAAACAACTGGAAGTAGCTACTAAGCCAGTGCACTTCCTCTGTGTCAACCCAAGAATAGTGTTCACCTGTTCAAATGCTGAACAGGAAAGGGAGAAAACCATCAGGAAAGCCACATAAAACATCCCTTTGAAAGAGATCTTCCTAGAAGATCACAATTAAATAGAGTTGCCACACAAACCCTGGTGGGCCCAGGGGATCCCCTGATTTTGGGGCACCCAATATGCTGCCAATCAGCTGGCTGGTGGGAGAAGCCCCACCTCCAAACAACAGCACGCCGTGGGGATGCTGCTGGCAAAAAGAAGAAGACGACGACATTGGATTTATACCCCACCTTTCACTACCTGAAGGAGTCTCAGAGTGGCTTACAATCTCTTTTCCCTTCCCTTCCCCACAACAAACACTGTGTGAGGTAGGTGGGGCTGAGAGAGCTCTCCCAAGAACTGTCTTTGAGAGAACAGCTCCGAAAAAACTTATGACTGACCCAAGGTCACACCAGCAGCTGCATGTGGAGGAGCACAGATTCTCCCAGATTAGAGTCCATGTTCCTAACCACTACACCAAACTGGTTAATGACATCATCACACTGGGGCCATCACATGGTTACACTCTAGCATTCAGGGAGAACTCTATGGTTACCATAGAGTTTCTGCCCCAAACATTAGAACATTACTGCATGATGGCCCTAGTGTGATGACATCACTATTGGTGACATAATTGCATTGGCAGTATCCCTGTAGGATTCTGCTTTTTTGGGGGGGGTTCCTGCTGGCCAGCTGGCCAGTGGCATATTGGGGGGCCTGAGAAGACTCCTGGAGAGGAGCCAGGAACCCTCACTGGACAAAAGGTGAGACCAGGCAACCCTACAATTAAACCACCGACTACCCAACTGTCTCCCAACTTGAGGTAATGGAGGTGGTCTTGAGGATTGTACTGAAGACTCCTAGGCGGCTTGTTTTGGGGCATTTCAACATCTATGCCCATGCTACCTTGTCCGGAGGAGCTCAGGATTTCATGATCTCCACGGCAAGCATGGGCCTGTTTCAAGTAATAACAGACTTTACAGACTGCAGGTGATCTGGTGTTCATCTCTGGGCAGGAAGAAAGTGATCTGAATGTGGGCAGACTGAAGACAGTCCCCCTGTAATGGACAGATAACTACCAGGGATATCAAGACTCTGCAGATGTGGGGGATCAATGGTTTCCAGATGAAATTAGGGGATTTTCCTGTTGATGTGGTCAGTACTCCTATCAATGCCCTGGTTGACCACTAGAATGAGGAAATGACTTGGGCAATTAATACAATCAATTCTAGGTGCCCTCTCTTAGGTCTAAGGGCCTGGGCAAACACTCATTTTACTGAGGGCCTGTAGACAATGAAAAGACAAATTATATGACTAGAGTGAGAATAGAGATAGACTCCTGCCTGTCCAACAAGACACAGGCTAAACCTCATATTAAAGCCTACTCTGTGGTAGTGATGGCAACACAGAAACAATATTTCTCCACCACTATCACATCTGTAAAGGGTAGACCTGTGAAACTCCTCCAGGTGGTCAGAAATCTATATGGCTTTAAGAAGGTGGTGAACTACTTTGTGGCCCACTGAGGTCATTTTGCACAATCTCTTACATCTATTTCATCTTGGACTGTACATTAGCAGTGACAGGTTTGGATAGTACCAGGATGCTGAGTTCTTCAGTTGTGTGGGACAACTTTCATCTTATTAAGTCTGGAAATGTGGACAGAATTCTTGGAAGCTTGAGAGCTATAGGTTACTTGTATGATCCTTTCCCCACCTGGCTTCCAGTGAGAGCTGGCAGACTGGGTGTGGGAGACAGTAAAAGCCTTCTTGGGAGAAGGGGTGGTTGCCCCTGCCTTGAAGTGTGCAGTGTGTATATCCCCTCATAAAGAAACCTACTCTAGACCTAGTATCAAATGTACAATTCTTGAACAAAGTGATTGAACAAGTGGTGGCTGGACAACTTCGGAGATTGTTTGGATCTATTCCCATCTGGGTTTAGGACAGCTGTGGAACTGAAATGGCCTTGGTCACCCTGGTGGATGGCCTACTCTGGGAGATGGCCAGGTGGAGTATGGCCCTATTAGTTCTCCTGGGCCTCTCAGTGGCTTTTGATACAATGGATCATGGCATCCTTCTGGACTTCCTTTTGGGGTTGGGACTGGGAGGCAAGGTTTTTGTGATAGATTTGGTCCTACCTTGAAAGTAGGTTTCAAAGAGTGATGCTGAGAGACTGTTGCTTGGATCCTTGGCCTCTGGCCTTTGGTGTCCCTACTTTTTAATGTCTGTGTGAAGCTGCTCGAAGAGACTGTGGAAACTGTGAACAGGTATCTGGAGACTGTTTTGGGACGGCTAACAGCGGAAACTTAATGCTGAAAAAATTGAGGTGCTACTGGTGTGGGTAAGGTTTGACCCAGGACTTGGGATGTCTCCTGTTCTAGATAGGATTCCACTCCCTCTAAAGAGCAGTTTGTTGGATAAACAGGGATAAATGTCACCAGCTTTTCTAGGGTTGCCAGCTTCCAGGTGGAGCCTGAGGTCTCCCAGTTATCATCTTCAAATTTATAGCACATCCTATGTACTTGATGGTTTCTTGTGTATTGAAACTGAAACCTGTCACTAAAGCGCTGGCATAAGTCTGCCTTCCATAGATAATCATGGAAGTGGTGGAAAGGGTCGTCAAGTCACAGCCAACTTATGGTGACCTGTAGGGTTTTCAGGGCAAGAGACATTCAGAGGTGGTTTGCTGTTGTCTGCCTCTGACCAGGGCTGACCTTTATCGGTTTCTGAGATCTGACAAGATCAGGCTAGCCTGGGGCAAAGCACTGGATGGTGCCTTTGGTAAGAGCCTGCATGGTATCACTATTCCTGTAATTCTCCTGCTCTTTGGAATACTTACAAAATAATCCTTTGGGGCAGTTGATGAAAGCATGATAAACTCCACGTGGGGAACCATCATGGCAGAATCTACAGGGGCATACTTGCATTGCAGAAAGAGTTAAACTCACTGCTTATTGAACCCATCATAGCCAACACCAGCTGGGGGTAGATACTCCAACATTTAATCAACAAATGTCCACTCTCTGCCCCTGAGACTGCTGAATAACCTACATTGGGTCCAGCAGGCCCCTCAGCCTCATATGACATCACCAAGCTCAAAGCTTGTGCAGCAGCCTCCCTTGCTGCAGTCAAGCTGATGCTGGGAAGAATAGGGTGGGCTCTTTCTCATTTTGCAGCATGCACACCTCTTATTGGCTAGCATTTGAGACTCATGTGAGAAAAAACAGCTTGGCCTTGCTTTATATTTTGAGGCTTTGTGCAACAACTTCACCCCCTGCCCAGTACCAGATGGCAGAATTGGAGGAGCACACAATAGTTATGATTTCCATACTAGTGTTATGAAAGATGCCTTTCTTTGACCTTTGCTGCCCAGGGAAATGAATTGTGCTATTTTTATCTATGCAGTTTTATTATTTCAATTTTGAAAAATATATTAAACTGCTGGCACCCTACAGGTCAAGGAATGGTTGCAATGCAATGGATAAATGTCAAATATTATATATGCATTTGGTCATGTGAAGTTAATGGCTAAACTAGTTTCCTATTCAGTTTTTTGGTGCTAGGCAAGCAAACTTGCATAAAGTGATACAAATTGTGTTCTGGCAAAAGTCCTGCCAAAAAACTGCAGGATACATTCCCAGAAAGATAGCCAAGCAATAAGGAGAGGTAGATATGGTAACTCAGTGTAAGCCTGCAGACCCTGGGGCATGGTTCGTGCTCGATGAAAGAAAAGCTATAGGGTAGCCTATTAGCAATTATGTCTACTGTTTGTTTTTTTTGCAAAGCATTCTGGGAGGCTGGGTCCAATGAGAGCTGATACTAATCTGAGATTTCAGTTCAAGGCTGGAGAATTTAAAAAGGAACTTGCTAGATACTGATAGGATTTTTCTAGGAGTGAGCATTCTCTATGGAGAATCCAGAATTCTTTCCTCCCATTTAGCTTTGAAAAGATCCAGATATATTTTCCCCAGAAAATATTTTGTGAAGTAATATAGCCAGATGCAATATTGGTATATCTAGGTTAATAGCTATCACTGGCTATATATATATATATATATATATATATATATATATATATATATAATATAGTTCTGTACAAATAATGTTCTGGACAAATTATGAGGACAACCTCACAATTTTTCCTGGCTGTACCAAGGAGGGAGGAATTTGAAGAGTAGTTTACTGGATATTTATGGGAAACTTGTCTAGCATCAGAGAACATGAAGAAGTGTGTCTAATTATAATAGCATACCAATTCTTAGTTCATCTGGAGGTTGATGGTAATGCTGACAAAAATTAATCAGCAGAAGTGTTTCAGTAGTCCATCATGCAGCAAGTTCATTTAATTTCATTAATGATTTACTGGTTTGTTCCAAGGCAGTAGGAGAGGGATTAGGGAGAAAGTAAAGCTATTTTTTTACTAATGTATTTGAGAGTGTGAGTCTACTGAAACAATTTATGTAGCCATTAACAATGTTTCCTGAAGTTAAAAATAAGAGAGAAGGATAAAATAGTTAAGTGAACATAAATCAGTTCTGAATTTTTGCTTTAAGCAGAGTCCATTTTATAAAATGATAGACTTCACCGATAATTCAAAAGAGAAAGAGTGGCTGAGAAAATTGGGCCAGTTGATCAACCAAGAAGCTAGGCTTGTAAGAACATTTGATCATTGCCTACGGTGTTTTGGTTTTCTCGGAAATGGAATAGGTTTAAAGATACATTTTTCCCATAACCTAGCAGAAATAAAATACAAGTTATCTCTTAAAATTTTCAGAACCTGAGTTGCAGGATAACATTACCAAAGAAATTCCCAAGTGTCACAGAGTAATGAGAGTTATATTAAGTGACACTCACTGAATGTTTCCACCTTTGTTCTTTGGGTCCCAAACCAGCAGTTTTGGTCAGGTGCAAATTTATCCAATAAGTTATTAGACTAGAGAGAAGAAGAAGGGATTGGATTTATACCCCGCCCTTCACTACCCAAAGGTGTCTCAGAGTTGCTTACAAACTCCTTTCCCTTCCCTTCCCCACAACAGACACCCTGTGAGGTAGGTGGGGCTGAGAGAGCTCTTGAAATAAACTGCTCTTTTGCAAGAACAGCTCTTATCAGAATTATGGTTTGCCCAAGGTCATCCAGCCAGGTGCAAGTGGAGGAGTGGGGAATCAAACCCAGTTCTCCCGGATTAGAGTCCGTGCACTTAACCACTACACCAAACTGACTACATAAACATTTAGCTTTTCTCTCCATCCTGTTAAACACCATAAAGTCCCTTGGCCACTGCTTCTTCAGCAGCATTTTCTCTCTCCCAGGCACCTGTTTCTTCCTGGTTCAGTCCCAGTGATGATCCCACCCAGTCATGGATATTATAATGAAAAATGTGACACAAACACGGCCAATCAGATTTGGCTGTATGACAGATAATGCAATGCCATCGAGGACAAGTAAGGACAACTAAGAATGAATGCAATGGACAGCCATGTAAACATCTAGGCCAACATTTTCAGGACTGCCAAAATTGTCAGTAAAGGGAGTGTTCAGGAAAGCCAGTGAGACATTTGGGCACAGTCCTTACAAATCCATCACACCACGACTGAAAGACAAAGAATAAATTTTCAAATACCTAAGTGCTAATTTCAACATGTAGTTCTGAGATACCAACTCTGTATAAAGCTGAATAAATAGTCCAGTTTCTCCGGTGACAACATGAACTTTCTAAGCATCTAGGTGACCAGACAGTGGACCATCCATAGCTTTCACAGAGAATGCCAGTGAATACTCCTAATGAGTTCACTTCCAACCTTAAGCTAGCTGAAGAAAACTGAATTAAAAGGGTGACCCAGATGTTGAGAAGGAGAAAGCATGAGCATGTGTACAATTGGCTTTGACTGATCCTTTCCTTCAGTCAGTCTCCTTACTATAGATTCCAAATCACTGCAGCCATAATAGAAACATAAATCTATTCTATCCCCAACCAAACTATGTATAATTTCCATGATCTAGTATTTAGCAAGGTTGTCATTTTAAAGTGCCTACTCAAAAATAGCCCTATTCAACAGTGCACATTTTATGGTCACATTGTAAAACTAATGCTGGCAGCACATCAACACCAGCATGGTGCTGGCAAGATGCTAGCTAATGTCCTATTACTGTTCTGAAGAGGGGAAATAGACATCACAGACACCCCTTTGCAAGCCTCCAGCTGCATAATGATGATACCTAAGGCAAAGCAACCTCACCAACATCCACCAATCACAGCATGCCAGTAATCCCCCCCCCCACAGATGTAGCCAATTGCCACCTGTGGATGGGCCACAGCCTCCTGACATCATTCTGCCACTGCTCAAATGGTGAACAGCAAAAGGCAGGGGAAGAGGCAAGGCCAGCACCTTTGTTTCCAAAGAAGCCAGTGAAACTAGGGACAGGAGCCCTGGAATTAATATACTGTACCAGGCTCCACAGAGATAGGTTCAGGTTGGCACTTACAGCTGAATTCCCATTTGCCAGGAAGACACACAGGGGAGGAAACCTGGGCAATCCAGCCACAGCACAGGGTTCCCGCAATTCTGTAACTTTTAGTCAGCAAAGACAATCAAGCCTCCTCTCACCAATGGTCCAGATCCCTGCGAGGGTGGGATGTGGGGATATAGGTGGCAATGTTAAGGGAAGTAGAATTTCTTTTTCCAGAATTCACTTTTTTAGACATAGCCAAGCCACTGATTCTTCTTCTCTTTCAAAAGAGGAATTTCTTTTTAATTTCTCTTTGTCAATTTCTGTTGTGCCACATATACACCCTTTTCTAAATCTGTTAATGTTATATACCACAGGGTGGTACATTAGCCAGATAATAGAAAGGTTTGGGAAGATACCCCTCAGAGCACTGTCGGAATGAAATTCTGAAACTTTGCAGAACCTCTTCCTCCCCCTCCCCCTCTTCTTGAACTCCTCTTTTGATTGAAAAGAAATTGATTTGAAACAGACTTCAAATTCCTAAAAAAAAGAGAGAAAAGAATTGAATTGTTGGATTTCAGGCAGAAATTAGGTAAAAGAAAGATTAAGAGAATTTTTCTTAATGCTAGATGTTTAAGCACACACTTTCAGGCAAGAAAAATGCAGGCACTGGGGCAGAAACATGGAAACCCATAAGTGCACCCTCACCAAAGGCAGTAACAATACACACATCACAATAGCTTATTGGGGAAAAGCATCCATGTTGTAAATCTGAAGGCTTGGGTTGAAATCCCAGTAAGGGGTATATGGCACAAAGGCAAATCTTACATTTTTTACCCAACAGGCAAGAGTAAAACAGGAAATCAAATTAGAACACACACCTCCAGCACTGAGGAGCAGTTCTGTGATCACTCACCAAGCTGGGTACATGGCAGTTAGGCATACCATATAAGACATGAGGCATTGTCCAGCAGCCTACATTCCACGTGTGCAGAGACAGGTATGGCACAGTGAAAAGGCACAGGGATAGCATACTTAAGGCTCAATTCTCATGTGGGGAAAGCCCTAGGATTGTGCAGGTGGACTCCCAAGCACTGCTCTAATTTTCCCTTATTAAATGTCAGTATGGCGAATGGGACACTTTTGCTGATTGGCTTCCCCACATGGCTATCATTTTGGCCAACAAAACGTTGTGCACTAACTTCCTCCTGCATTCATGGGGCTCATTAATGTTGCCTACTCCCATTCACTGTAGCTACCTTTGTGCTTTGTCCATCCCTGCCTATGCTCCTTAGATGAGCTGCATGACTTTTCAGATTCCAGTAACGATGTGGGGGAATGTGAAACTTGGAGACTGTTGCGGTTCCATGTCTTACCTGGGACCCCGAGGTCGGCTCCTAATACACCCCCCCCTTTGGATGAACTCACACAACCAGTTTCTTTGGAAAATTAGGTGGATAAACTTGGCCACAACTTTTATTGGTTACAGCTGTAGAGCATTGGCACAGCATGGGTCCACCGGATCCGACCTATCGGCTGGCCCATGTGCCAACCGAGTTAACCGTTACCCAGCCAGCCGGCATGGGTAGAGAAGGCGGGAGGGCAGGTTATCGGAATTCACACGGACGCTTGCCCCTTTGTGAGCTCCCCTGCCCTCTGGCTGTGAGGGCAAGGACTGTTATTCCTTGAGCTAGCCAGCTCCGTTCAGCCCTCACGCCAAGACCCTTAAAGGGTCCCCAGCTCCGGAATTGGCTTGCAGGCCAAATTCCGCCAACAGATCCGGCCCCATGCTGTTACCGCCGAAAGTTGTGACAGATTGTGCAATGCAAGAACTGTAAATAAACACTAAGAATACCATACCTACAAAGACCCAGTGAACACCCCTCCTGCGTTCCCTCAACTTCCAAACACCAAAACCCCAGCACTATAATACCTGGGGAGGGATGGGTGGGCAACCGGGCTCGCCTCGTGGTCAAGTGGGGAGGGGGGAGCAGCTTCCCTTCCCCTTTTAATGCCTCCCCCCTCCCTGACCACCCCCTGCCCTCTATTGGCTGGGGAAGGGGGGGGAGGTGCGTCTTTTCTTTTCCGGTCACGCACCAGGCCCCCCGCCCCTTCCCGGCCAGCGACCTCGCCGTCCCCGCCCGTCCCCGCAAATGGCGGGCCCGGCCCACCCGGGCCCTTCTGCTTGCGGTTCCATGTCTTACCTGGGACCCCGAGGTCGGCTCCTAATACACCCCCCCCTTTGGATGAACTCACACAACCAGTTTCTTTGGAAAATTAGGTGGATAAACTTGGCCACAACTTTTATTGGTTACAGCTGTAGAGCATTGGCACAGCATGGGTCCACCGGATCCGACCTATCGGCTGGCCCATGTGCCAACCGAGTTAACCGTTACCCAGCCAGCCGGCATGGGTAGAGAAGGCGGGAGGGCAGGTTATCGGAATTCACACGGACGCTTGCCCCTTTGTGAGCTCCCCTGCCCTCTGGCTGTGAGGGCAAGCACTGTTATTCCTTGAGCTAGCCAGCTCCGTTCAGCCCTCACGCCAAGACCCTTAAAGGGTCCCCAGCTCTGGAATTGGCTCGCAGGCCAAATTCCGCCAACAGATCCGGCCCCATGCTGTTACCGCCACAAGAACAGGACACCCCCATTAGTCCTGTTCCCGCCAACGCCCTTACAGCTGCAGCCAAGAAAGCAAGTTATGCCTGATTCCGTGCAACCAGACATCCATTCCCCAGGCCGATAGATGTACGCCATCCGCTCGGAACATGGCCTCCATCTTGTGAGATATGTCTGGATGGCGAATCCAGATACCGCCTGCCGACTCGACGACCCGGCCCAGCCTGCCGGACACTTTCCGCCTTGCCACGTCCACCTTCTTGGGATGAGCTGCGCCTCGCCACGACCTCCGTTCCAACCAATCCGACCAGAAGATGACCGTGCCGGGCAGAATCTCACGCACTAAGGCCAGGTCGGCCAGTACCTGGCGCTCGAGGGCCACTCCGGGGCACTCAGTCAAATCATTTTCCCCCAGCTGTAGCAGCAGAACATCGGGAGGGTGGCGCCTCGCTGCGACGCGCCCCAACCAGGGCAACAGGGACCTCCATCGCATGCCTCGCTGCGCCATCCATGTAATGTGTGCCGCATCTCCCAAGCCCAAGTCTTTGCCCCAGCCTGATGAGGATGCATACAAACCTGCCCGATGAACGATGCTGTGCCCAAAAATCCAGACAGTCCTGTACCTCTGTCCTGGAACTGAGGAGTCAGAGAGCCGGTCACTGGCTGGACTCCGGCTGTGGCCTGATGTATGCCCTAAAGGCCGTAGAGCGCCAGCGGCCTATAGCCCGTATGCGTACCTCCGGCAGGCCGACGTCCGCAGCCGTGGTGGCTGCCCCAATCCTGAAGGAGTGAGGCCCAAATTCCTTGCCCGGTAAGCCCAAAGCCCCCAGAGCCAACCTGAAAACCCCCGTAAACTGATACCTGGTTAATGGGGCCCCGTCTCTATGGATAAGCAGGGGGCCACCGCCTTCAGGACGCATTGCTAAAAAGGCTCGAGTGGTCTGCACGGGACACGGGCCACCCGGTAGTGGCCCCAAGTGCAGGCACGCCCCTTTTCCCAGTTGGTCTGTCTTTGACCTCCGAATATACAATGACATCCCCTTTTTCCCGAGGTGAACATCCTGAACACCCAGGGGTGTGTTGGTGAACAAGATTTTGGAGCTCGCCACCAGTTCCCCGAATGTGAAACTTGGAGACTGTTCCTCAAGCCCTTGACAGAGTATACCTGTGGCCACTTTGGCCATCCCCTCTGCCTGAGCCTGAGGCTCAATGCAGGGTATAACATGGGGGGGGGGGCATTACCCTGATTCACCCAAGTCTGTGCTGGTGAAGAGGTTACACCAGTGCAGTTTCAGTGTGGTGCCTGGGGGGCTTGCTGTCAGCCCTCATATCATTGGGATAAACCAGTATAATTTGGAGATATGCTTGTGTGGCGCTTAGTTGCTGTCCTTTCTAGCTGGGACTTATTATGAACTCTTTTAAGTTATACCCAGGCTATCACTCTCACATGTAAATTTATTTTTATCCTATTAAAAAATCAGTAGTTTGAAATTTGAATTTCTGCAGACAAATCTCAAACTATCTTCCATATAAATATGGTTCCTTTGGAGCAGCAGGCATTTGGTTCCTCTGAAGCAGCAGGCATACTGTGCTTTGGACATAAATAAATGCTGAATTAGTGCAGTTGCACCCATAAGCCATAAGATGCCTAGGGTAGATTTGTGACAGGATTGCAAAGCACCTGGCTCATGAGCTGGGGAAAGAAGCCAAGTTTAGCTTGAACTTGAAGAAATTAGCAAACTAATAAGCAAATGAAGACCTAGGCAAAGGGGTATACTGGTGGAATGATTAAAAGTGGTTTGCAATAAGGCAGGTGGGAAAGTAGTATGAGTAAGCAGAAAGATGGACAGCATGAGATTTCTACCAGCTGAAACATGAGCATCTTTGTCCCTGTTTAATGAGGAACATGACTTTGTGCAGCATTCCAGGAAATGGAACACAAACCGTGACCAATTCTGGCATGTGGCAAGGAAAGATCCCATGATGAATTCACTTTGCCTCCTGTGAATAGAAATAGCAGGCTGTGCAAAAACAAAAACCCCAACCAGCCCATCTGGCTGCACCTTAAGACACTGAGTTCTGCACAAAAATACACAATAACAGCAGTAACAATTCTTTTACCATTTACTGCTGTTCTGCTGTCCCTTCAAGCTAGTGCTTTCTTTTGTTTCTGGCTTCTGTGCTTCTAGGGATTCTCAGACTATTTCAGATGAAAACTTCTGGTGCTACGCTAACTTGTTCCTTCCTGCTAAAAACTGAATGTAGAGTTTCTCAGTGGTCTTTTAATTATGGAAAGCCTCCTTTAAATCCATGGGACTGTATCGATTACTTTAACTCCCAAGGGTTTTTCATCCACTGTATACTCAAATAAATGTGGGGAAGTGTCTGCTCTGTGTGTTTTTTAGCTTTAAAAAATATGTGGGAAAATCAAGTCAGGGAAATGGCCCTTTTGTGGGGCCCAGTCCTCCAGCTCTGGCATTAAAAAAGAGGGGGGATTGGGTGCTGATGTCACCACGGGAGCCACAAAGTAACTCACCCAATCCACAGGTTTTCAGTTGGAGTTTAGCTAAGATCCCTGTTCACCTCTGTAATGTATCCACTGGAGAACATGGGCTCTGGACAGCCATGTGCTTGGACTGGTTCTAACCGGTCCACCATGTGGCCAGGTGAAGGGCCTGAGCTTCGCCCCGAAGGACAATGGACTAGTGGATCCTGACTCCCCTCCAATGGAGGAGCAGGAGTTAATCCAATCAATGTAAATAGCGAATCACCGGGGGTGTGTGTGTTTGGGGTGTGGGTCACTTGGGAATAAAAGCCGGCCTGCAAGCCGGCTCAGTTGTCTTGTTCTTCATCTAATAAAGTATGTGAGAGCTGAAATCACTAGTAAGTCTCAGTACTTTTCACTGGCGACGAGGATGGGATGCCAACTCCCTCCATGAACAACGACCACGAGACGAGCACCGCTGACCGCCCCAACGCCGAAAGCACCGAACGCCGCCGCCGAGCTTCGTGTCCGCCTCTTCGGTTCCTGGGCACCGCACTGCTCCCTAGCACCGCTGACCCCGAGAGCAACCTCGCTTCCAACGCCGCCAACTCTACGCCTGAACCGCGACCTCCACGGGTGAGCACCATGGCCGCTAGCAACGAGAGCTTCCCCGCCTTCGACATCTCTCGTCCCGCACACTGGGAGACCTGGATCGAGACGCTGGAGCGTCACTTCGAGATCCATGGCATCACGGATGCGGGTACGAAGAAGGCCTATCTCCTGCGCTACTGCGGCATCGAGGCACACCTCCTCCTGAAGGACCTGGTAAACCCCCTCCTGCCGAAAGACGCGGCCGCCACCTACGACATGCTGGTCAAGGCGTTTACTGACCACTTGGCACCAAAGCCCACCAAGTTCGCGGAACGAATGGAGTTCTTCGCGAGAATGCAGGGCCCCGACGAAACATCTCCGGAATTCCTGGCCGGACTACGCCGCGCAGCCACAAGGTGTGCCTTCCCCAACCTCGCAGATACCCTCCTAAACCAGTTCTTGGTGGGGCTGAAGGAGGCGAAGCTGCGCCGCAGGCTCGTCAGCCGGGACGACCTCACTCTGGAGGCCGCCATCCAAGAAGCGGCCGCCTACGAGAAGTCCCACGCAGATCGCCGGCCTAAGATGGTCCATCGCCTCCAGGACTCCGGCCCCTCGGATGACTCGAACGATGAGGAGGTCCTACAGGTGAACCGCCGATCACAGCCACGCACCCAACGCAACAGGGGATCCCCCGCACCACCAAACCAGCCCAACGCATCTGCCTGTGCCAGCTGTGGCGACGCTCACGAGCGCCGGACCTGCCGTTTCCGGGACGCCGTCTGCAGGACCTGCAACAAGGCCGGACACCTCACCCGAGTCTGCCGCTCCAAGGGCAAGCGCCTGGGATCCACTGCCCAGCTGGACGCCGCAAGCCTGCACACCGTGATGACACAGCGCCGGCAGACGGTATGTAACTTGCCCCCTGAAAGCCCGGACAAGGTGCATGTGACTGTCCAAATAGAGGGGTCCCCCTGCCAAATGGAAATAGACTCAGGGTCCTCGTTCTCTATAATTTCCGCGGAGACCCTTAAAACGCTATGCCCCAAGGGGGACCCCGACTGCACAAGCCACGGGGGTTGAAACTGACGGACTTTAACAAAAACCCAGTGGCAGTCCGTGGCTGGGGCAAGTTTCAAGTCCGATTTAAAGGGTTCTCGGGCTTGCTGGACCTGCTGGTTGTGGAGGGGCGCCTCTCAAGCCTCCTGGGACTGTCGTGGTTTGGGCCTTTGGGACTCCAAATAGCAGGAGTAAACCACCTCAGGACCGTTGACTGGGAGGCAGTTTGCCGGGAGTTCCCCAAAGTATTCGATGGGACCCTGGGGAGGTACAATGGGACCCCGATTTCACTAGATCTGGACCCTAACGTACGACCCATCCGCATAAAGGCACGGCCCCCTCCCCTAGCCATGCGGGAAAAAATAGAGGCCGAGCTCGACCGCCTGGTCGGCCAAGGTGTGCTGGAACCGGTCGCGTCAGCGCGCTGGGAAACCCCCATTGTAACGCCAATTAAACCGAATGGGGCTATACGCATTTGTGCAGATTACAAATGCACCATAAATAAGGCTCTGCAGGACCACGCCTATCCGGTCCCGGTAGTGAGCCATGTCCTGGCCTCCCTGACGGGGGCCAAAGTTTTCGGCAAATTGGACCTGGCGCAGGCTTACCAGCAGCTGCCAGTGGACACGGCCGCTGCAGAAGCGCAAACCATCACCACCCACAAGGGGGCTTTCCGGGTCAATAGACTGCAGTTTGGGGTTTCAGTGGCGCCAGGGATTTTTCAATCTTTCATGGATTCCCTCCTGAAAGGAATTCCAGGGGTCCAGCCCTTTTTAGATGATGTCATCATCGCGGCACCGGACTCCACTGCCTTCACCGAACGGCTGCGTCAGGTCCTGCAGAGGTTCAACGAGGCTGGCCTCAAGGTGAAGAAGGAGAAATGCCTCCTGGGTGTGCCCCGCATCGAATTCCTGGGGTTCGCAGTCGATGCACAAGGCATCCACCCCACAGACGAGAAAATTAGAGCGATCACACAAGCCCCGGTCCCCACGTCCAAGCCGGAACTCCAGGCCTTCCTAGGCCTCTTGAATTTTTACCACGCGTTTCTGCCCCAAAAGGCAACGGTGGCTGAACCCCTCCACCGGCTGCTGGACAAGGAGGCGCCGTGGGCCTGGAAGCCGGAGCATGCGGCAGCTTTCCAGGCAGTAAAAGACTTGTTGGTCTCCAACGGGGTGCTGCACCACTTCTGCGAGGCTTTACCTGTGGTTCTGGCGTGTGATGCGTCGCCCTACGGGGTGGGGGCGGTGTTGGGGCATCGGTTGCCGGATGGCCGGGAGGTTCCGGTCGCCTACTATTCTCGGACCCTGTCTTCTGCGGAGCGTAATTACGCGCAGATAGACAAGGAGGCACTAGCGATAGTGGCGGGGGTTAAAAAATTCCACCATTATCTCTATGGCCGCCCGTTCGAGATCCTTACAGACCACAAGCCTCTCCTGGGCCTCCTTGCGCCCGATCGACAGACGCCGCAGATGGTCTCGCCCAGGGTTCTCCACTGGTCCATATTCCTGGCGGGGTACTCTTACACCCTCACCCACCGCCCGGGAAAGGCCATGGGTCACGCGGACGCGCTCAGCCGCCTCCCACTGCCCGCAACGGACCCAGACCCGGCCCCCGCCCACGTCATCGCACTCCTAGAATCGCTGCCCGATCGCCCAGTACATGTCAAGGAGGTGGCCCGCCTCACGGGCCGCGACAGGGTTCTCTGTCGGGTTTTGAACTGGGTGGGGAGGGGATGGCCGACAGCTAGACAAGACCCGGAGTTTGCGCCTTTTGTCACAAGGCGCGATGAGCTGTCGACCTATAAGGGGTGCCTAATGTGGGGAGGCAGGGTGGTCATTTCGAAACCACTACAGGAACGGGTACTGAGGGACCTTCATGAGCACCACCCTGGGGTAGTCAGGATGAAGGCTCTGGCGCGGGGGTATGTCTGGTGGCCAGGGTTAGACCGGGATATTGAGGACATTGTAAAAAGGTGTCAACCCTGCCAGGCCTCCCGACCCGCACCCCCGACGGCCCCAGACAGGGCCTGGGAATCCTCTCAGCGCCCCTGGTCGCGCCTGCACCTCGACTTTGCGGGCCCGTTCCAGGGGCAGCTGTTTTTTATACTTGTAGACGCCTACAGTAAGTGGCTAGAAGTAGAGCCGGTACCATCCACCTCCTCCCGGGTGGCCATCCGAGCGATGTGGCGGATTTTCAGCTCGCACGGACTCCCCGACACCCTGGTCACCGACAACGGGACGGCCTTCACGTCTGGGGAGTTCCAGGAGTTCACCCGCCAGCACGGGATTCGCCACATCAGGTCGGCCCCGTTCCACCCCGCCACCAATGGCCAAGCCGAACGCATGGTGCAGACGGCCAAAGAGGCGCTCCGTCGGACCGAAGGAACGGACTGGGACTTCAGGCTGGCACACATCCTGTTCGGCCAGAGAACGACGCCCCATGCGACAACCGGCCGGAGCCCGGCGGAACTATTGATGGGCCGACGCCTCACCACCAGGCTGGACCGGTTACATCCCGATCGAGCGCCCGAGCGGGAGCCCTGCACGGAAACGCCAGCGGCGGCGCGAGGGTTCTTCCCAGAGGACCCGGTGTACGCACGGAACTACGCGAGAGGGCCCCCGTGGATTCCCGCCCGAGTAGTCCGGGTCCGTGGCCCCCGGTCCTATGAAGTCTCGGTGGAAGACGGCCAGATCCTGCATCGCCACATCGATCAGCTACGTCGCCGGGTGCTACCCCTGGAGCCGGATGAGGGGGAGGAGTGGGACGAGCCAGCTCAACCAGACGCGGGGGCGGACGCACCAGAAGAAATCCCGGGGGACTTCAACTCCGGACTGACAGCCACCGCAAATGACACACCGGCCGAGATGGTGAGCCCAGCCCCGCCAACACCAGAGCGGCCACCAGTCCCCACAGCCGCCCGGGAGGCTGTCAGTTCCCCCATGCCAGAGCCCCGTCGCTCCACGCGAGAGCGGCGGCCCCCCAGCTATTTGAAAGACTATGTGTGCGGGTGTTTATTGGACCAAGGGGAGAGGGGTGTAATGTATCCACTGGAGAACATGGGCTCTGGACAGCCATGTGCTTGGACTGGTTCTAACCGGTCCACCATGTGGCCAGGAGAAGGGCCTGAGCTTCGCCCCGAAGGACAATGGACTAGTGGATCCTGACTCCCCTCCAATGGAGGAGCAGGAGTTAATCCAATCAATGTAAATAGCGAATCACCGGGTGTGTGTGTGTTTGGGGTGTGGGTCACTTGGGAATAAAAGCCGGCCTGCAAGCCGGCTCAGTTGTCTTGTTCTTCATCTAATAAAGTATGTGAGAGCTGAAATCACTAGTAAGTCTCAGTACTTTTCAACCTCCATACCCTCTTACCCCTACTGGCCACCTATTCCAACAGATCCACTGCCAGATACCTGCAGGAGAGTTTCAGTGGGGGATTTCAGATCCCATTTACAAGTCCTTGGGTTGCCATGGTTTGCAATAACCTGAAGTCACCCAGGTTCCTGCCGGAAGTAGCCTCTCTAAAGGTGGCCAAGAAGTGTGCAGCTGAGCAGGGAGCAAGCCCCTTTGCCTCCCTGCCCATAGCTAATCTTAGGGTCTTCCCCTTAGGGATGGTGCCTTTGAAACGCTCAGTACATTTCTTGAGGGATGGCGGCCGGAGCTCGGAGAGGTTAGACGTGTGGAGGAGAGCTCCTCACACTTCTACTCTGTAACCTCACTTCATGGCAATACTGCAAAGCCAATACACTTCTATTTTGTTTTGAAGTGTTAGCAAGGGATTTGAACCTAGCCCAAAGGAGTGGTGACTCCTCTGGGTGTATCTTTTTTTGGTTAGTCTCAATGCAGGAGTGAAGGAGAAGTCAGCAAAGAAAATGTCTTTTTCCTTGCTGTGAAAAGCTGAGCACAGGAGGTCAAATGAGAGAACAAATAAACTGAAGGAGAGAACAGAATATCCAGCATAACTGAAGCTAAGTATTATTAACTTATTTTTGCAAGTTTGGGGTGAATTAGAGGGACTTGAGTTGATATAAGTCATTTAATAAACAAAAGGAGACTGGAAGAGACCCGGGAAAAACAATTGGTGAGAAACGGACTAAATGGTGGCTATTAACAGCAATGCATAACAAAGGAACGTATAACAAAGGAACACAGCAGAAAATAGAAGAACTTTTAATAGATACTACCTACGCTGTGTTACTCTTTTCTGTCACTTTAAACAGCTAATTCCAGCCGGTGAGGTGATGCAGTGATTCTGAATGGAGATTGAGGAAGAGACCAGAGCTGACATGGTAGAATGAGATGGGAGAAGTCCCCAGAGAGGTGGGGGAGTGACTGGGAGTGAGAAAAGTAAGGCGGAGGGAAGAGCAGCATGGAGAACTGTGACAAAAAACCCTTCAGCTGGCCGGGAGAGTGACACATGGAGAAGAGAGAGGGGAGGAGGGAGCTGAAGAAAGAAAGCATACCGAATGAAGGGCGCACAAAAAACCACAGAGGACAAGGAAGAACAAAGAAGACAGAAAAATAGAAAACAGCTATACTAGAAGCAGACAAAAAGTCCAATCTAAAGATAACCAGAGAACAACCAATAACTGAAAAATGGCATCAGGAGCAAGCAGGAAAACATCTATAGCATCCCCCAGCCAAACAGTGGGGCTATCCCAACTAAAACCTTATCTGACAACAACAGAATTACAAAGTATGATGCAGAATTTCCTGCAGATAGCAGCAGAACAAAATGCAGAAATCATTAAAAAAGAATTAGAACCAATGCAAAATAAAATAGACCAAATAGCAAAACAACTGAAAGACGATACAGAAGAAATTAAGCTAGAAATTAAAAAATTGACTAAAACTACAAATGAACTGGAAGAAAGAGTTGAAGACATAGACCAAGAGGTTTTGGAACTAAAAGCCAAAACAGAGAAAATTGAAGAGACCCTTATAACTTTAGAAATGGAAAAAGCAGAAACTATTCTCAGATTTCAAAATATCCCAGAAAAGCTAGACAAAAACCTAAAGGAAGAGCTTTCATGAAATATCTCAGAGCAATTTAATATTCTTAGCGAAACAGAAATAATGGAAAATATAGAAGCCATCTACAGAAGAAATTCGACATACGCCAGGAAACACAAAACCCCAAGAAAGGTCCACGTAAAGTGTCTGAGGAAAACTTCAAGAGATCAAATTTTGCAAGAAGCAAATAAGAAGAAACTAACAATTGCAGGAGAAGAAATAAAAATATTAAAGGACACCCCGTGGTGAGTTAGAGAGAAACGACAAAAATATTCCATTTTAGTGGAATTATTACGGAAAAATGAGATTCAATACAGATGGCTGATACCAGAAAGTCTGCTTTTTTCATATAAGACTCAAAGGTGTAAGATAGACTCCGTTTTCAAGGTAGAAATTTTTTTAGAAAGATTTGGTGAGGACCTTAGTTGGCAAAAACCATCTGACTATGAGGAAGACTTGGAAGAAGAAGAAGAGAGAGAAGAGAGGGCAAACAACAAAGTAGGGGAAGCAACTGGAAGACAAGTGTTTGCAGCCCAATCAATAGACCAGAAGAAAAAAAGCTACAAGAAACAACAACTAAAATATAAAACCGAATCTCAAATACGAACAAGACTACAGCTTAGAAATATAGTTACTTTGGAAAAAAAAACAATTAAAAAGATGCCAAATAAAAAATGTCTTTAATATCTATTAATGTTAATGGCTTAAATAGCCCTCAAAAAAGAAGAATTCTACATCAAGCAATTAAACTCAAAAATGACATCACCTGTTTTCAAGAAACACATATAAAACAAGAACATGAAAAATACTTAATGTGTAAAAAACTAGGTATAGCATTTATTGCCTCAGATAAAATAAAAAAGAGGAGTAGTTACCTATGTCAACGCAAAACTGAATCCAATATTTAAATTTAGATCCACTAATGGAAGAATTATAGGGGTACAAGTAAGAATTAATGAAACAGATATTTTAATTGTAAATATATATGCCCCAAATCAAAACCAAGATAACTTTTTTTTAGAACTTAAAAATCTTATCCTCAAAGAAAACCCTGAGAATTTATGCCTAGTTGGAGACTATAATGCCGTTCTATATCCCAAAGAAGATAGAAAGAAGACTAAAAAAACACATAAATCAGGCGCAATTTTAACAAAAAATTTCCTAAAATAAGCAGATGAGTTTAACCTCACAGACGTATGGAGAACAAGAAATCCCCAGAAAAGAGACTACACCTTTTTCTCTAACAGACATAAATCATGGTCGAGAATAGATATGGTGTGGGTGAATACCAATATAATAAAACATATCTCTGAAGTTGAGATCTTGGCAAATACTTTTGCGGACCATAACCCAATGTGGCTATCAATCCAAGGACCCCATAAAGCAAATAGATGGAAGATAAATATTAGTCTCATTAGAGATAAAGAATTCATTAAAAAACTCAGGCAAGAAGTAAAAGAGTTCTTTGAGATAAATAAAAGAGAAGACACAACACTGAATAACACATGGGATACACTAAAAGCATTTATAAGAGGTATATTCATAAATCAAGAGGCATGGAGAAATAAACAAAAAAGAGAAAAATTTAAAAAATTTAAAAATTAACTGCTGAACTAAGGAAAATAGAAAAGATTAGCCAAAATAAAAAAGATGTAAAGGAAATAAGGGTAAAAATAAAATTAATACAACATCAAATAAATTTATGGCTGACCCAAGAAATAGCGAGGAAAATTGAATACACTAAAGCCTATCTTTTTGAGAACGCAAATAAAACCTCATGATGGTTAGCTTATAAACTTAAAAAGGAGAGAGAAAAGAAGATTATTATAGCCTTAAAAAACAAAAAACAAGAGATAAAATTTAAGACTCAAGAATTAAAAATAATAGTAGAAAATTTTTATACAAATTTATATAAACAGTTACCACAAAATAATCAGGAAATTGAAGATTTTTTTTATTGAAATACGAAACAGGTAAATTTACAGAACAACAAAGAAAACTATTGAATGAAAAAATTACTATGTTCGAAGTAGTGGAAGCAATTAAAAACCAAAAACCAAAGAAAACTCCGGGACCAGATGCAATCTCAGCAGAAGTCTATAAAATAATAGAAGATAATATATTTTTTAATTTTTACTTAAGGATTTGGTTAATAATGTTATGGCTACAAGTAAAATACCATTGACTTGGAAAGAAGCTTTAATAACACTTATACATAAACCAGAATCAGAAAGAAATGATATCAAAAATTATAGACCTATCTCCCTATTTAACATAGATTATAAAATTTTCGCAACAATCTTAGCAAATAGGTTCAAAAAGATTATGGCGGACATCATACATAAAGATCAGTCAGCCTTTCTCCCGAAAAGACAAATCAAAAATAACATAAGAAATTTAATCAATATACTAGAGTATTATGAACAAAACCCAGGAAAACAGTTAGCATTAATTTTCTTGGATGCGGAGAAAGCCTTTGACAATGTAAATTGGGAATACTTAAAACAGAAACTCAAACTGTGGAACTGTGGGGAAAAATTCCTAAATTCAATTAAAGCCATATACGAAGAATAATATGCAAAAATTATTATTAACAGGGAACTAACCAATAACATAGCTATACAGAAAGGAACCAGGCAGGGATGTCCATTGTCGCCCCTATTATTTATCTTTGGGCTAGAAACATTAAACGATTTAGTGAGAAAAAATAAGAATATAGTCCGAGGACAGACTGGCAATTTGCCCCGGTAGCCAGTCGCGGCAAAAAAAACCCCGGATTAAACTATACTGGGTTTTCCCGTCCACACAGCGAGGGCCGCTGCCAGAAGATACGGGACGGAGGCGCGCGGGAGCATTCAGAATGCCGCGCCGGAGGTGTGCTATATTCGCCGTTTCCCCATTAATTTGGCTGTGGTTGTATGGGTGTATGTGCACATGAGCGCTCATGCGCTCATGCGCTCATGCGCATAAGCGCATTTTGCCGATTTTTTTTTTTGCCCTGCAATGCCGGCACCACATTGGGCAGTGGAGCGAAGCGCAGCCAATCACAGTGCTGCTGCCTCGTGCCCAACGCGGGTTGCTCCCGGCTTTTCGCCTGCGCGCTCAGACTCCTCGGAAGCGGAGAAACGCGCGACGAACGCAGACTTTTGGATTTGCGAAGGCTTTTATCAGGTGTTTTTTTAATCCGGCACTGAAGCGCGAGGGCTCCGGTAAGCTCCGGGTGGGGGACGCCAGGCAGATGTGCCTGTGTGAATATTCCATTTAATCTGATATTGAGTCGTTGTCAGCCCGGGTCCCATCCTGGGGCAAATTGCCAGTCTGTCCTCGGCCATAATAGGCACCAAAATAAAAATGAACAATATAAGCTTCAAGCATTTGCCGACGACCTGGTATTTATTCTGGAAGAACCAGCAATGTCACTGTCGTATTTATGGAAAGACTTGCATGATCATGGTCAAGTGGTCGGGCCTAAGAATTAATATGAAGAAAACAAAAATCTTGACTAAAAACTGCTCTGCCGAGCAAATAACCAAGATCCAAAATATCTCAAATATTCAAGTAGTAGATAAAATTAAATATTTAGGAATAATTATAACAAACAATAATAAAAATTTATACAAAAATAATTACACAAAATTGTTGGAAGAGATAAGAGAAGATCTTAACAGATGGCATGATCTACATATCTCATTTATGGGAAGAATTGCCACAATAAAAATGAATATCCTCCCATGTTTCCTATTCCTGGCCTAATGTCCGCCTATATTAACAAACAAAAAGTTCTTTGAAGAACTAAATCGTGTGGTCAGAGTATTCATCTGGCATGCCAAAAAACTGAGAATTAATAAAAAATTACTTATGGATAAAAAAGAAAACGGTGGGCTAGGACTATCAAATTGGAATCTATACTATCAAGCAGTGGCAATGGGTTGGATAAAATATTGGATTTTGTTAGAAGAAGAAAGGCTTTTACAACTAGAAGGCCATGACCTGCCTATGGGATGGCATGCACATATTTGGTATAACATAGATAAAAAACAACAAGTCTTCCAAAATCTTGCAATTAGAGGCCCTTTGATTAAACTTTGGAAAGAAATTAAAAATAGGCATTATATTAAAACGCTGAAATGGATCTCCCCATTAGAAGCATTTATTCTACCACCCTTATAAGATAAGAATAAAAAATTAACATATGAAACATTATTGACAAAAAATAACGAATTAAAACCATTAGATTCACAAGAAATTCAAAAAGCAAATTTAACTAACTGGGAAAAAATTCAATTAAATTCCAGGTTCACCAAAGACAAAAAAATAAATTTCATAAATACCCCTACACAAGTTGACAGAATCTGGCTCTCCTCATCAGATAAATTGATACAAAAACTATACAACTTCCTTATTACGGAAGAACTGATAGAAGAAACTGTTAAACCAAATATGATTCTCTGGATGCAAGATATAGGTCATAGCATTAGTCTTGAGCAATGGGCTAGATTGTGGAAATCTTTGAAATTTTTAAGAGCAACAAACTATAAAGAAAAAAATATATAAGATGTTTTATCGGTGGCATTGGACACCGGATAAAATAGCAAAATGTTATAAAGAAGCTTCAGACATATGCTGGAGGTGTAGGAAGAGTGTAGGAACTTATCTGCATATTTGGTGAGAATGTGAAAAAATTAAAAAAATTTGGCAAATGATTAACAAAATTATAGAAGAAACTATTAATGTCAATCTAGAATTTAAGCCTGAAGTCTTCTTACTTAACATCCTACCGGTAGGAATTAAAAAAGATGACGTAAGAATTATACTTTATACAATCACGATGTCAAGGATCGCAATTGCTAAGTGTTGGAAAAAAGATACTACCCCCAATAAAGAGGAAATAATAGACAAATTGATGGAAGTAGCTGAATCAGACAAGTTAAATCTGTTACTCCTAGGACGGGACGAGTCAATACATCAAAATAGATGGAAAAAAATCTATAAGTGGATTGAAAAAAATTATAACTACCTATTTTGACCTCAAACTAATTTAAGTATGTTACCAGGAACTTATATAATTCTTTTTTCTTTTTCTTTTCTTTTCTGTTTATTGAAAATGTATATAAATAAAATCTTTAAAAAAAGAAAGAAAAGAAACGCTCAGTACATTTCTTGAATGGACAGTTAAGGACCGCACAGAATGCCTGCACATCACTCTCTGTCTAGATGACTTTTTAATTGTGGGCCTCATAAATTCCACAGCATGTGATGATCAGCTAACTGATTTTCAGGCCATAGCAGCAGAGTTGGGTGTGCTGTTGACACAGGACAAGACTGAGGCCCTTACCACGCAACTGATGTATCTGGGCATACACCTTGACTCAGAGATAAGCTTGTGGCCCTAAATTCCCTACTCAAGGGGTTATCAACAGCCAAATATATACCGTGAAAGAAATACAGGCTATCTGTGGCCACCTTAATTTTGCCTGCAGGGTGCTGGCCCCTGGGCACATCTTCTGCACACTGAGGGGGTTGGCACCCCTCATTAGCATATTAGGATCATGCATGACATTAGGGAGGACCTGCAGGTGTGGCTTGTTTTCGTGAAACAATTTAATGGGGTTTCCATCTGACAATCATCATTCAACCTGCTTGCTTTGGCATGTTTTTCTCAGGGTGCTGGTGTTCCAGGTGTTGGCCACTCAACTGGGCAGGCTTGAATATCCCAAGGGACTTGATCTGTTTGGAATTCTTCCCCATTGTGGCAGCTGTCATCATGTGGTAAGACAATTTTTGGAACAGATGCATCCTTTTCTGATGTGAGAACCAGGCTGTAGTCAGGGTTTTTAAAAGGCAATCCACACTCTGAGCAGTTAACATGACTGTTTTGTAGATTTGTCCTAGTCTGCCTTGAATCTAACATCTCTTTCTCAGCACACTACATTGCAGGCTCCAGTACTGACATTGTGGATACATTCTCTTGATTTCAGGAAGAGTGGTTTCATGTGCTGGCTCCAGAATTGAACCAACACTGGGACCACTTCCTGGAGGAGCTGTGGACACTTGGCACCACCTGATTACCCAGAGAGTTTTGGGTTCAGTTGCCTTGTCCTATTCTCACTTAGTCTCTGAGTCTGTGGACTTTGCAGGTTCAACTGGGGTCAAGGGGTCTTGGCCAGCCACTGAGTCTCTGGTCTTTCCACCAGGACCATGGGGATCCATTTGGCAGCCATAGTCTTTTACAGGAAGGCCTTAGGTGCCCACCAGGCCATCGAGCAGTGGAGGAGGGCTTCACCCCCTCATCCAGACACTTGGAAGCCCATTACAATGCACATATTGTTGGGTATGATCCAGAAGCTCCCTCAGACCTGCTGGTCTGCCACCAAGGCCATCCTTTTCCACATGTCTTTTACACTAGCCTTTTTCAGGGCATTCTGCAGCAGCAAGCTCCTGGCAGCTTCATAGCAGGACCAGTCTGGGCAGTCTATAGCAATTCAGGATATCACCATACAGGGGAATGAGCTGCAGGTCCAGCTGCAATGGTCCAAGACTGACCAAATAGGGCAGGGCACACAGATTCTCCTGCACTCAGCACCTCCAGCCCAGCCCTGATCAATCCACTTAATCGGGGACTATATTTGAGTCAAGTCCACAGACCCAGACACCCTCTTTGTGTTTGCCTCTCTAGGTTCCAGTTTATCAGCCTCGTGGGCTTGCATCATGTCCCTGGGGCTGGCTCCCTCTGAATTTGGCAGGCACTCCTTTCACATCAGGGCTGCCATGGTGATCTTGGAACTGGGGTTCCCAGTGGATCACATTTGGGCCATCAGCCAATGGTGATCCTTGGCATACCAACCTTACATACCCCTTCAGGTCTACTAGTACATTAATATCCATATTTTCATCCCCTGCAGGTCTTACCAAAGCTGTACAGTTTGCAGGCCACAGCATTATCCACTGGGATGGACAGTATGCTGCATCATTGAAACGCAGAGAAGCCTTGGGATTCGAGGAGCATCTTCAGATCACCTGGATGGGGCAGCAGGGGAGTCGATGGTCTGTTCTCAACATGGTATCTCATCACATTGCATGCTGGGCGTTGCCTTGATCATCCAACTGGAGGAGAATGTACTCCCTGCAGAAAACAGGGTAGTGCTCTCATGAACTATAGCAGGGGACTTGGAAATGATTCATTAGTGGGTGCCCAATACTTGCCTGATCTGGCCCAGGCTCCTTGAATGATGGGAGTGGTGTGGGGCTACATTGCAGAAACAAGGTGGACTTGGCCAGGAGAAAGACTTGTAAAGCGGCAGCATAGGTAGTGGAATCTCTGGGAGAGTGGGTTATTGTCCACCCAGGCATCAGTTATCAGTAGAGTAGGGCACGGACATCTTGCTGCACAGCATTTGGGATGGGATGTTTTGTTGGTTACAGGTGTGGGAGTGTTGGCAGGAGTGGGGGGACCCCCCAGCTCTAGTGGCAGTTTGGGCCTGGGATGGATCCTCTTGTTAGGGAGGTGGTGCCTACATGCCCACATCCCGTGATCTGGGGATTCCCATAAGGGGTCTTGGGGTGGAGCCAAACAGTGGCATGCCCAACTCAGGGGCTGTCAGCAAGGTTCTCACCACCAGATGGCAATGGCACCACATAGCAGCTGGTGCCCACATGGCTTTCACAGGGTTTGCTACTCCGCAGTTTCACCCCCAGCAGATGGGCTGGGGAATGGGCAGTTATCAGGTGGCAGGTGGGTTTTATGATTCAGGATCTGTCCCCATGCTGTGCCAATGCTCCTGTAGTGATATCAGTAAAAGCCGTGACCTTTGTTTCTCCAAAATATCTGGTACTTTGTCTGTTACTTCTCACCCTGTCTCACCTCCCCTTCTATTCCCTACACTCGCAATGTAAAATGCCACTGTAGTTGCATCACTGGAAGCCATTCTCTACATTTGCCAGTGAAACCATAAAGCTAGGGTGCCATTTTTCCTCAGGAAAAAAAAACAACAATATCAGAAAATAGTGTACATGGCTAAGCAAACTCATGATACTATTCTACAGTATATCACAGAATTCAATTTATTCCCAAAATCTTTTAATTGTATCTCTGGAATGTTCTATTTCATTATCAGAATGCCAGACAGACAAAGTTCCTTAAATGCTTTATACTTTGACTGTTGAGATCAGACCTCGAGTTTCTGCCACCATGACAACCAGATGGAAGTATTCTCGCAATGGGTAACACTGGCCATTAATCAGTTGGAATGATCACTCGTGCACAATATTCAGAGCAAAGATGGGAACATGATGAAGACACGGCTTAAAGGCACACAGGTTTTTCTTTTCATTATTTTTTTAAAAAATATCACTCTTATGCTTTACCTACATACAAATAATGGCTCACTTATGGGAACTTGTGAAACAATAGGTTCATTGTACTGTGTTTTTGAAGTCTCCCTTATGTCTTATTTTGTTTTGTTTTTTTAAAATAACTGCCCCAAAGGGCAGACTTTTATTTATTTTTATAATAAACTACAACTAAACAGAATAATACAATACAACACAATGCAGTACAATACAATATCACAACAACACTAAAAACATAACACACAAAACTAAACCGCACACATAAAACACAAATGGGTTTTTTTAGTTCCATTTGTATATCATATCTAAAGCACTTTATCATTCAACATAATGTTGCCCTTTACGTGAGTATCTCTTATATCAAACCTTCTGTTTCATCTCTGTTTTTATCTTTTCTTTAATCAGTTCTTTACCCTCTCATCCATTTAGTTTGTACCAATCATAGAAATGTTTCCAAGTGTTCTGAAAAGTGGAATCTGAATGTCCTTTCATACTCAAGAGACAGCTTATCCATCTCCGCCGCCTCGAATATCTTCACAATAAATTCTTGTCTTGTTGGTATTTGGGTGATTCTCCAGTATTTTGCATACAAAATTCTGGCAGCAGTTGCCAAGTATATTAACAAGTAGCGGTCATCTCTATTTACCTCCTTAGGAGTCTTATTTTGTTTCTGATAGTGGAAGATTTGACAGTTGATGTCAGTGAAGGAGCATCCACCACCTCCCGATGCAGTCTGTTCCACTGCTCAACCATTCTTACAGTTAGGAAATTTCTCCTGATATTTAGCTGGTAACTACTCCCTTGTAATTTCCCCCCATTAGATCTAGTCTTGCAATCTGGAGCAAGAGAGAATAGATCTGCTCCATCTTCTACATGACAGCCCTTCAAATATTTGAAGACTGAAATCATGTCCCCTCTAAGCTTTCTCTTTCCCAGGCTAAATACACCCAACTGTTTCAGCCTTTCCTCGTAAGACTTATCTTCCAACCCTCTCAACATCCTGGTTGCCCTCTTCTGGACACGCTCGAGCTTGTCAACATCCTTCCTAAAATGTGGTGCCCCAAACTGGACACAATGCTCCAAGTGAGGCCTGACCATAACAGAACAGAGCAGAACTACCACCTCCCATGATCTGGACACGATGCTTCTGTTAATGCATCCTAAGATTGCATTAGCTTTCTTCATAGCCACATCATAGAATCATAGAATGTTAGAGTTGGAAGAGACCTTGCAGGTCATCTAGTCCAACCCCCTGCACTCTGCAGGAGCGTAACCAAAAGATAGCCCTACAACATACTCGAAAGATGGTCATCCAGCCTCCACTTGAAAACGTCTAGTGAAGGAGCATCCACCACCTCCCGAGGCAGTCTGTTCCACTGCTCAACCACTCTTAAAGTTAGGAAGTTTCTCCTGATATTTAGCTGGTAATGACTCCCTTGTGATTTCCAGTAAAAGTGACACAACTGCTGGGAACATTTATCTCAGAAGTCACACCGTGCAAATACAAGCATTGCATAATATCTTCAATGCAGCTTGTAAAAAGATAAAAATATTTCTTTTTCAAGTACAACTCCCTAATGTCTTGATTAAAACTTAGCCACAATAGCATTAAACATTATTTCCCATTAATTTTATTTAAAAACTAGATCTCCTCCAATATGTTTTCTTATTTTATGCTTATTTTCTAAGAAGGCTGATGTTAATTTTATTCACATATGCTCTCATTATGAATTTAGGGGCACATAAACTGCATTATGATATTTGATCAAGCTTCAGTTAATCTCCTGTTTTGTGTACTCAGATGTTCTAAAAGCCATGTTTCAACCTGGGGAGCAATTAACAAACATGGTGAGGAAAAGGCAGAAGTGACAATGTTGCATCCAATATTAATGAATCAGATCTTTCTTTCCTGCCTTCCACAAGGCAAGACTACCCTTTGGAAGGCTAAATTTATAACCTTAAAAGTAAAATGGTGTTACTTTTAGAATGAATACTTCTTTTAATATTCCACAAACAATGTCTAAAATGGGTTTTGCATCTAATTCTATAGACTGAATACTTTTGTTTGAATCCTCCTAGTGCTGGTTCAGTGTGAACTCTACCTATGAGGACTCTGAGCTCTCTAAAGATCTTTAGTTCCAAATATTATGGAATTTTTGTTTTTGCACTGAAAATATTGATTTGTCTGAGGGTGGAGATATATTGTCTATGTTGGCCAGTGTGTAATTAGTATATGTAGTGAATTAATGCCTACCTACAAATGACCGCAATTAAGTACCAGAATTCTTACTTGTATATAACATTTATACATCACTCAGGCTCTTCAGGGAGTCCCCCAACATCATGTGATTTCTCCTAGTCCTTGTTTTGAAATAGTCTGCTAGTCCTTTATTTTGATTTTTTTCAGAGTGCCATTTGAAGCAGAGTTACACGTCTCCAAGCCCACTGACCTTTCTTTGTGCTTATGATGCTACTATTAAATATTCTGTTTCACGCACTTAGGCAGATGGTTTTAACACATACTGTATGAGACAGTTTTATGCAACAAAGTCTTTATTTTAACTGAGACCTAATATATCTTTTCCCTGCTTGTGAAATTCAGCTAATAGGTCCATCACTTTAGAGACACCATGCAGATTTGAGAGTTAAAATACATAAACTAATGAATATAATCTGAAGATATATAAATTCTACTGTGGCAACGTGGGATTTTCACAATTTTTGTAAAGATATTCTGTTTATGGGAATATGAAAGAATTCATGTTAAAATAGTATTAGATTTGTATCTATAATTAACGAAAACAACGGGCACTATAATAAAAGGGGCATGGTGCATAATTCAATAGAAAGTTGCAAATACTTTTGGTTTCAAGGGTTATTTCCTGGTTTAAGGATTCTGGGGAAAGTAACTGACTCAGACTGAAGATCTCTATTTTGTAACACTATTAATAAAGGACAACTGTATCAGGCTATTTAGGCCCTGTGGGGAGATCTTTTAGGTTACCATACTAAGGAGTTTTGGGTTATGCCAACTCTTTGATTTTTCTTGAAATTAACATAAATTTTTACCAATATTTGTTTTTGTGTGTGGAGATGTTAGCAACATATTTATCTTGTTTTGATGCCAAGTTAAGATATAGTTAAAAATATGCAGACCATTTGTACTTCTGGCATCTCTGGATTGTGATTATTTCTAAACTGTTTCTCTTCTGCATTTGATACGTTTTCATCTTTGTTTTGAATCTTCTTCTTTTCAAATTAGTTTGCCCTATTGGGTGCACTAATGCACAATAAACAAAAACATAATAGTAGTTCAATTTTGTAACCAAACTAGGCACTCTACCATTTTCAGACAATCTGGATCCTTTTGTTTTCACTACTAGTATCTCAGGAGGCATTTAAGGAAAAGTCCTAGTGCCTTCAATTAAAAACAACAACAGGAAATCTTGGGAAAACTCATTCAGACATTGTAAATGGTGTCAGACCATTCAGCCTCATTTGCTTTGCCTTGCAAGTGAGCACTGCAGTTCTGAAATGAACAGTCTTCTCAGTCACAAGTCTGAATAAATGTAATCAGGTAAGGGAGGTTTGACAGAATGTGCTTTAAAAGCACATTTGCTATGTAAACATGTGAAGGACTGTGAAGGGTTAATGCCTCTGTGACGGACTACATTTAACAACAGCTTTCCTAGTGCCGCAATTTCAGAGAGCTGAGAGGTGAAGTGTTAACTCTTCACTGGAATGGAGAGCTTGAGTGACAGGCTGCTCCCTCCCCCCCTCTACTTTCTGATTGGCCAGCACCAGTTGAGGAGAATTATATGATTAGATGAGTGCTGAGGGCATGGTCAGTCAGTTAGCTTCTTCTTCTTCTTCTTCTTCTTCATTTAAACCCCCGAAGGGGATTTTATTTTTTATATTGCTTTTTTCTAGACACTACAAATTATAACGAAAAAGGGGAGGGGACTACAACTAGGGAGAAAGTAAAGATACCCATATCTAACTAAAACCCCAAGTATAGGAGATCATCATATCAGCTTACATACAGCTTTTCTCCTTCAAAGTGACACATTCAAGAATCAACCACCTGTATGCAATGCTGTTTGTTTGTAAAAATAGAATTAAGTCTTTATATTTCTTCCTCTTTTTTCTTACTTCAAATGGGATGTCTTTTAGGATCCTGATGGTATTGCCTCCGATTTTCAGGGGTGTTCCTGTAGTCACTTGCAGGATTAAATTCCTCACATGCCTTTTCGAGAATCTCACCACAATCTCCCCGGGCAGATTATTCTTCTTAATATAAACAGAGTAAGCCCTGTAGGCTACATCCATTTCGCTTACAAAATATTCCGCTTTCAAATCTGTCACCACGGCTAGGACTTCGCTCAGTATTTGCTTTAGATTCTCATTTTTAGCTTCAGTAACTCCTTGAAACTGGAGTACTAGAATGGTTCTCTCCATTTGAAGCTGCAACAGTTGAGATTCCTCTGAAGCTTGCTTCCTTTCCAGCACTTGCATTTTCTTTCTTACTTTTTTAGAGTTGGCATCCATTTCCACAACTTTCTCAGCTATTTGCTCCATCTTTTTTGAAGTTTCAGAGAGCTGGAGCTGCTGAGCTGCAAAGTTCTGGTTTAAAGTCACAAGCTGTTGATTAATATTAGTCATCTGATCCAGTAGAGGGCGCAAAGGTTCTGCTAGGAGCTTAGAGAACGCTGTGGTATCTTCCATTCTCAGACTCATGCTGCCCAGTAGTTTCACTTTCATTAGTGTCTTTTCCGTTTTCTTCCCCACCATCTTTTTCTGATTATTTACTTTCCCCCAAACTTTCTAAAGTCTCTGAAAGCCGCTGCACCAACTGATAGTGCTCTGGTAAGGTCTCTAAAACAGATTCCACAGCTTTAATAGACAGGTCCCCCTTGTTAGTACGCTTTTAAGTCCATGTGTGTGGGAGGGGCCCCTCCCCTCCCACACTCGCTTCCCATGCCATTCCCAAGGGTTTTTTCCATTTTTTTAAAAGCCACTGTTCCATGTCAGTCTTGCGACCTCGCTTCAATTCAGATTCATCACTCAATCTCCGATGCTTGTCCCGGCTAGCAGCTTTAGTCCCATGTGGGCGCATAGCAGCAGGACCGTTGGGGTGAAGAGGCCACCCCTCAAAAGCCCCATGGCTAGGAGCCTTTCCCAAAAGGCTCCGGGGGGTGAACAGTCGCCTCCCCTCCTGTCCACTAGTGTGCAGATCGCTCCCCTGGGAGACCCAGGAGGAATGTCTGCCTGCAAGTCACCATAAACCAGAAGTCAGTCAGTTAGCTTCTGACAGAGTCAGTTGGAGTCAGTGAGTCTGACAGAGTCAGTTAGACAGGTTCACCTTTGGAGTGAAGGGAAAAGTCTTCTTGCCTTAACTGTTTTCTATCAATCCTGAGGAAGAATTTAGTATCAGAACAAAATATCTAAGAATCAACCTAAGCTGAAGTCCATTTTACACAGACAGCAGAACTGGAATTGAGATTTTGGTGAGGGTGATTGGGTAGTGTGCTTAAACTCCCATTCAAGCCAAAATAAAAGGGTTATACCTTCTGAGGAGAAGAATAACAATTCCTGCTTAGTTACACGTTGTGACGCCTCTCGTCACTAGGGGGTGTTGCACCTCTGGTAGCTGTGTCAGACGGCACTACTTCCCTCCTGTTCCCACTCTGGGGAAGAGGTAAGCAGGGTCCGGCGTTGGCGGGGGCACTCAGAGGGTGTAGGCATAGGCAACCTCAGATGGTGGGTCCTGTGGGGCACTGCCTCACTGCCCACTCTGGATCCTGGCCTCAGGCACACCTGTGGGGCTTCAGGTAGGAGTCTCTCTCTCTTGCAGCACTCCCTCCTTTCCCCAGCCAGTCCAGTTGTTCTCCTCCCTGGCTGCTGCCTCGAGCCCTCCTTTTATTACCCCTGCCAACCTCCGGACTACGCCTGCCTCCTGGCTCCGCCCTCGCCTAAAAGCCGGGACACCGAGCCTGCCTCTGTCTCTCCTGCCTGTCCTCCTGCCTCTTCCACCTGCCCTCCTGTGGCCCCGCCTTGGCCCGGCTGTCTTCCTGTCTTCCGGCCCTGCCCCCTGCTCACAGACACCGCCTCTGCTGCTCGCGGGCTGCGCGGGCTCGGCCGTGCCCTCCCAGCCTGCCTCCCCCCTTCCCCTGTCACCGCCATGCCCGTTTCTGCTGAGGCCCCGTCCGCTGGCCTCCCAGACTCTCTCTCTTCACCCCAGTGTTAGGAGATGAACTTTGAAATTGCTTTTATTTGTTATTTTCTGACCTGCATGCACACCAGGAATGGTGCCAGCAAGTGTCTTTGCTTTGGGAGAATTGTATGCTTGAGTTAATGTGACTCTCTGTGTAAGGGAGGTGCCACACAGCCTGTACTTCCATGCAAATGAAGTCACAGACATGCTTTGCATATACCTACCCATGAGGCCTTGGGAACAAGAAGCATCTCCATTAGCATCTCCATTATGATTCTCCAGCAGAATGTACAAACAGCCTTTCCACCATTGAGGAATCTCTACCTCACATGTAACCCACAGGATGCTTGACATTTACACATGTGAAGATTGTCACCTGGACCTAGCCAGAGTCATCTGCATACTTAAAGGTTTCAATGCCAACCTATCTTGGCACCTTGACCAAGCCCCTCTTGTAGAAAGGTGTAGACTTTCAGTATTGCCCCACCTTAGTAGGTGGGAACCCCCACATCCTTTAGTCAATAGGTACAGGGATGGGATGGACCAGAGACACCCCAAGCCAGCCCCCATACTAGCGGATAAAACGAGGTGTAACCTTTGTTCTGGGAAGCATCTTCTTCCATGCCACTTCGCCTCCTGTCTTCTCTAGATAGCTAAGTAACTTAAGGTAACTTGCTGTGCTTACTTGGAGTCGTGACCAAGTAGCCCTCACACATGTTAGCTGGTTCTAACTGTGTGCAGCAAAAGTAAGAATATCCTTAGTTAGAAACATTCTTTATTATTCACTGGAAGGTCGAGACTACTGGATCAGATAAGTATATGCTTTTCCCCTCCTAAACACTCCTATTTTTAAAACCCCAAATATTGCTTTCCATTTCTACTGTAACTAAAGGAACTTGAGTGTATGTGTGCATGAATCTGTTTTTGTATGCCTGTAAATAAAAAGAATATTCAGTAAAGAGAATCTTGATTCAACTTAAGAAACCTTGACAAGTGTTCTCTTTGGGGAAAAGGGTTCCTGGCGCTAGGCTCAATTTCTCTGTATACATTGGCTAGACCTCAAATACGTTAGTCCACCCACTGCGTAGATAAGCAGTTTGGCTAACACCAGGGAGGGGCCTCAGGTGCATCCGTGGGACTCACAGGGGGTTTGGTTGCCTCTGCGCAGTCCCTGTTCGGGGGTGGGGCTCGTCCCGGCTTGAGCCGGGACACACCTGTTCCCTTAACAGCAACCTGGGGTTGTCCTCGTGGAGACGGGAGAGGTAATCTGTGACGTTATGCCGGCGTCCCTCCTGATGTTGCATGGTGAACTGGAAGGGAAGAAGAGACATATACCAATGTAGGATATGAGGGTTATGGTCTTTCATGCATTCCAGCCATAAAAGGGGTGTGTGGTCTATCACGAGATGGAAGGAGTTGTTTTCCAGGTAAAACTGCAGGGCCCCCACTGCCCATTTAACCACCAGAGCCTCTTTCTCAACTGTTGCGTTCAGCCGGCTGCAACTTGCGGCTGATGAACAACACGGGATGTTCGTTGCCGTCCTCTCCTTGAGCGAGCACCGCTCCAAGACCAGAGGCCGAAGCATCTGTTTGCACCTTGAAGGGCTGTGTAAAGTCCGGGTTCTGGAGGACGGGTGAATGAGACAAGCTGTGGCGTAAGGCCTCAAAGGTGGCGACCCTCGGAGGTGTCCACTGTATACTGTTGGGCTCGCTCTTCCGAAGGCAATCTGTAAGCGGACTTGCTCGGGACACAAAGTGGGGGATGAATTTGGCATAGTAGCCCACAACCCTAAGAAAGCGGTGTAGCTGTCGTTTGGTCGTGGGTTGTGGGTGCTGCTCAACCAGGAGCACCTTTTCCGGGAGGGAGCGCAACTGCCCCCGTCCTACTACAAACCCCAGATACCACACTTCCTGAAACCCCAGTTTACTTTTAGCTGGGTTGGCATGTAGCCCCGCAGCCTTTAGTGCTAGCAGGACTTTCTCCAGATGCTGTAGGTGCATGGGCCAGTCAGAGCTACAGATCACTATGTCGTCAATGTAAGCTCTGGTGAACCCCTCACATTGCGCCAGAGCTGTGTCCACTAGCCGCTGAAACGTAGCGGCGGCTCCTTGTAGACCAAAGGGCATGCGCCGGAACTGGAACAGTCCTTGGGGTGTTGCGAATGCCATCTTCTCTTGATCGGGCGGGTGTACTGGAACCTGCCAGTACCCTTTCGTCAAATTGATGGCTGAGATATAGCGAGCCTGTCCCAGCTGATCAATCAAGATGTCAGCACGTGGCATGGGATACGCGTCAAACTGTGAGAGATGGTTCACTTCGCGGTAGTCCATGCAGAAGCATACAGACCCATCTGATTTTGGCACCAATACAATAGGACTACGCCACGCACTCTGAGATGGTTCTATCACCCCTAGACTCAACATATCCTGCACTTTGCGGTTGATCACTTCCCACCTCTTCTGTGGTACTGGCCACCATCGAGCGCGGGCCACCTGGCCGGGCGCCATAGGAATGTAGTGTACCGCCATGTGTGTGCACCCCAGGGTGGTTGCAAAGACCCCTGGTACCTTTTCGACAATGTCACGCAGTTGGGCTTTCTGGACTGCGTCAGTTCAGGATCCGAAGGAGGGAGTCCGGGATCCCTGGCCTCTGCTGTCCAGGGCAAAGGACCCTCTCTCAGACAGAATGGATCATCCTCTAAACACACCTGCTCTGGTGGGGTTCGTGTCCTCCACTCCTTCAGGTCATTAACGTGCAATCACTTCTTTTGTCGTGCATGGGGTCCACATTGTACCTCATACGAGAGGGGCCCGAGGACCCGGCAGATTTGAAAGGGATCTTGCCAGGGGTCTCCCTGAGGATGGGCTAGGACATGGCGTGAGACCAGGACGGCGTCTCCCTCGGCAAACAACCGGGGCATCGTGTTCCTGTCGTACTGCTGCTTCTGGGCCTGCTGGGCCTTCCGTAGATTGCGCCCTGCTTCTGCCCGTACCCACTCTAGGCATTCCCATAATTGGGTTACATACTCCCCCACTTCCTCCTCCCCTTCCGGGACTGGGGGCCGGGCCCATTGTTCCTCCACCACTCCGAGGATACCTTGGGAGTTCTGCCCGTATAGCAGCTCAAAGGGGGTGTATCCAGTGGAGGCCTGCGGAGTTTCCCTTATAGCAAACAAGAGGGGGTCCAGGAGGAGGTCCCAGGCTGTTGGTCAATCTTGTGACACCTTCCGCAGCATCCCCTTTAATGTTTGGTTCATTCGCAGCTGATCTATAGGGCCCAACCGTCCTTTGGCCATCCTGTACCACACGGCTCCATGCTGCTGGATGTGCGGGAGCCGCCCTGCCCGCCTGGGATCTATTACCTTCCCATCTCTTACTGCCACTTGAGAGCGAAGTTTCTCCAGGCTTTCGTCGCGACTTTGGGCTGTTAGGAATCTCTGCTCCCCTGACCACTGCGGTCTTGGATCCATCCCCATCCCTGGCTGGGCGAATGGCCCCTCACCTGGGTCTCCTGCTGTCTCGGGGTGTCGTGAGTCATCCCACTCCTCCTCCGCGGCCGCGAACACCTCGTTCCCTGAGGCGTCGGGTCGTTCCGCAGACCGCCGCCCCACATGATATGCCTCTATGGCTTCTTGGATGCCGGGTGCATCTTGTCCAAGCAGAAGATGACAGGGCAACTTCCTAATTCGTGCCAGGGGTACCTCCACCTCCTGTCCGAGATACCGCAGCGGGATGCTGACCACAGGGCACCGTTCGGCATGACCATGAAAGCAGACGATGGTCGCCCAATGCTGTATCGGCAACTCTGGGGGAAGCAGGTGGGAGAGAACCATTGAGATAGAGCTCCCACTATCCAGCAGCGCGTCTAGGCTTCTACCGCCCATGACAACTGGGAGTGTCCAGGCCAGGGGTCGTTCACGGATCTCCGCTGCCTGCATGGAATACTCCTCCCCCAGGTCACACTCCATCATCGGGCAGTCTCGTTTGAGATGGCCCCACTGGCCACACATAAAACAAGGCCCCACTCCTGCAGGGGTGGGGGCTTGCCGGACCTCTGGACCGGGGCGGCCCTGGGGTGCCCCTCCTGTACTGATGCTGGGACCTCGTCCTGGCAGGCCTCAGGGAAGGAAGGGCAGGGGTCCAGCCTGCGCCAGCCCCGTCCGGGCTCGACCCCCATGGGGGTTGGAGTCTCCCAGTTTAGGGCCTTCAGTTGTCCTGGTCCCTCGGCCCACAGGCGGCGGGCCTTTGCTAAGGCGTGGCATCTCTGGTCTCAAGGCCGTGTCCCGATATTCCGCTGCCTGGAAATTCTCCCAGAGAGCTTGTGCTTCAGAGAGGTGGGTGGGCCACCAACAGGCCACCCAATGTCACGTCTAGGGGGGAGCACCTGCAGCAGTTGCTCAAGGACCACCAATTCCACAATCCATTGTCCATCGGCCGTTGTGTGGCTAAGCCACCGCGTGGCCCACTCATGTAATGTGGCAATAACAGCTTGCAGTCGGCTGGACGGAGGTATCACGTAGGCCTGGAAACACTGGCCGTACGACTCTGGTGTAATCTTGTACCAGTCCAAGATGGTGGCCTTTAACTTGGGATAGTCTGTCACCTCCTCTTTGGGTAAGGCCTTCATAGCTGCCTGCACCTCGCCTGCCAAGTAGGGTCCTAGGACGCAGGCCCACTGGTTGGCTGGCCAGCAGCGGCCCTCTCGAATGCCTCCAAAAAGGCCTCGGCATCGTCGTCTGGCCCCATTTTGGTCAGCGGGGGCCAGGGGGTCTTTGCGGTGGTTTGACCTACTCCCACCCCGGCGACCGCCTGGCCGACCGACTGTAGAGCCTGTTGTAGGTCCTGCATCAGGACGGCCTGCACCTGCTGTTGTTGTTGGGTGATCTCCCGTAGGACCTTAGTCTGGTGTTCGGCCATCCACTGGCCAAATTCTTGGGCGTGGCTGTGCCCTCTTTCTCTGGCCTCTTTTTCACCAAGTCCTGACTGCTGTCAGAGTCCGTATCGTCCAATGAGGTGGGTTCCCCCGTCAGCAGCATATCATTGTGGGCTCTCGCTGCGATAGTGCTCGCGGCCCTGAAGCTTGGCGGCTGCCACCCCTGGGGGGTTGGCAAAAAGGGGCGCGGCTTACCTAGTGGGTTGTTGCTGCCCACATTCTCCACCACGTTGTGACGCCTCTCATCACTAAGGGGTGTCGCACCCCTGCTAGCCGTGTCGGATGGCACTACTTCCCTCCTGTTTCCGCTCTGGGGAAGAGGTACGCGGGGTCCGGCATCGGTGGGGGCACTCAGAGGGTGTATGCATAGGCAATCTCAGATGGTGGGTCCTGTGGGGCAAGTTTCCTCACTGCCCCACTGCCCACTCTGGATCCTGGCCTCAGGCACACCTGCGGGGCTTCAGGTGGGAGTCTCTCTCTCTCACAGTACTCCCTCCTTTCCCCAGCCAGTTCAGTTGTTCTCCTCCCCGGTTGCTGCCTCAAGCCGTCCTTTTATTACCCCCGCCAACCTCTGGACTCTGCCTGCATCCTGGCTCCGCCCCCGCCTAAAAGCCGGGACGCCAAGCCTGTCTCTCCTGCCTGTCCTCCTGCCTCTTCCACCTGCCCTCCTGCGGCCTCACCTTGGCCTGGCTGTCTTCCTGGCTTCCAGCCCTGCCCCCTGCTCATGGACACCGCCTCTGCTGCTTGCGGGCTGTGTGGGCTCGGCCGTGCCCTCCCGGCCTGCCTCCCCCCTTCTCCTGCCGCTGCCATGCCCCTCTCTGCCAAGGCCTCGTCTGCTGGCCTCCCGGACTCTATCTCTTTGCCCCAGGGAGGGGCCTCAGGTGCGTCTGCGGGACTCGCGGGGGGGGTCGGTTGCCCCCAGCAGTCCCTGTTTGGGGGGTGGGGCTCGTCCCGGCTCGAGCCAGGACACACGGGGGGTTTGTTCTGGTCTGTTGTGAAGGGAATTGGATTTAGACACCTTGGGATATAGAAGTAAACTGTGGTTTCCAAAAGGTAGAGAGTTTAAATACATAGATAAAGAGACCTGGAAACCTAAAGAGTCATAGAAAGCTATATGAAGCTGTATATGAAAGCATTGTAAGTGTAACTAAAATACTCAAATGCCTCTCACTGATAAGATCCAAGAATATATGAAAATAAGCTTCAACAACACTATTTTGATTGTTAAAAGAAGTATAATCTGTATTAACAACAATTTTTATTTCAGCATTTCCAATCCCTGACTACACCTATTCAATCCAACCCTGCTAGAAACTTGAAGCCACTGGAGCTGATTATGTGTTGGAGATTGGAATCCGATTTTGTAATGAGTATTACTGTTCCCAGTGCATGCAAGTAAAAGTATGATGACCACAGCAGCTTAAAGGGAACACCCTGATGAAGGATGAACTCTGAAATGTTGTAATCAAACATCCAGACACAACGTCGTATTTATATAATTGTTCTCCATTGTTCATACTTTGTACTTTTCTATTATGTATTGATGCACAAGTTGTCTATGATTTGCATTTTATACTTTTCTATTGTTACCACTTTGTATACATGACTTTCTATTACATGTTCTTTAGCCTTTTGATAATTTGTTATTAGTGAGTCTGTTAACCACACTTGTTCCTGTTCTCTCTTACTATTGTATTAGAAAATATCTTGTCATACAATAATTATTTAAAAAAAAAAACACATTGCTTTACAACTTATTTTTTTTTTCTTACAGTTGTAAATATTTGATGTTACCAAGGACACAGTCCATGAGGACTGCATATGTCTCCTGCCAATGAAGAACATCCTAGTGCTTTGAGCAGCTCTCAGTTGTAATCTGAATACTTGGTATTCATATGGTGCTTTCAGTGTTCAGTGCTGCATACATTCCCTCACTACAACCCTTACAACAGGCCTGTAAGGCAGGCCAGCATTACTGTCTTTCAGATGAGGGGTTGTCTAAGGTTGCCTAATTAGCTTGTGACAAATGATGAGATTTGAGCCAGGGAGCTCCACAATCACAAATAATTTTCTTAGCCATTGGTCTACACCAGCCTCGTTCATTTTAATCAGGCTTTGCTTGAGAGCTTGCTCACTGGACTGCACCCTATATTGTTGTCTTCTGAATTATCATGTTCTTATGCATTGGATAATCCATTCTGGGGAGCTGGTGGAATTAATCATGCTTAACATTTGTCAGTCCATGCCAAAAATGGTTGTGACAAATGTCTCTTATTATTCAGATGATGTTCCTATTGCTTAAAGCATCATTCTGTAATTACTCAGCTATATCTCAAGTGTGATTTATTGAATCAGCAATTTACGGAGATGGAGTGGCATAACCTAATTTACCCATGTAGATTCATTAATATTTGAGACATGGAAATATGTTTCCTGTCACTTTCACACTAGAATTTGTTAGCTCTGTAACTTGATATGGGTCATTTAATTTGTCTATGCAAATCCATTTGTGGCAGATTTCAGGATCAGTGGCTGTTTGACAACAACGCCTTTGAAATGTTTCCTGTGGTTATTACCACTCCTGGGTTTTGGTGCTTAGCTTTAAGGCAAGATCATTGAGAATACAAGAACAGCTGGGGCTAAGCGGAAAAAGAATGAATGGTGAGATTAATTGGGTAGTACAAACTTTTCGTAATTAAAGAGGAAGTGATTGCATCTAGAGCTATTGCTTCATAGTTGTAAAGGATGCTAAATGTAAAAGCAGAGCTCAGATACTCTCAGCACGGCTTAGGAAGAAAAGCAATAAAAATGTCAGCACCTTTAAAATGCTCACTGATCTATAGATTTCTCTATGCTTGAATAGCTATGTGATAATCCATCAGTGGTACATATTAACATGGCACTAAATAGAGGTCTTCTCCTGCTTACATACAACATATGCCTCTTCAGTTTAGACAGCTGGAAGCTTAATGGTGAATGATTCTCTCTTTCCAGAACTAGAAAACAGAATATATAAAATGACTGCCTAATCAGCAACTTTTGTAAGGATTCCCCCCTTGTTATTTACAATGAATATTATTTATTTAAATAGAAAGGTAACATCTTTCCCTATGATACATCTAAAATGAACTATTTGCTTCCAGAGAATAGTTACTCAGAGATGTACACATTCTGAAAATTTAGAAGGCTTAGTAATGTGTACCCACCCATGTACCCCAAGTTGTCTTAAGCAACACTAATTGGTTTGGATCCAAAGCAGTGTTTGCATAGGTGCAAGGACTTCCTTCTGATGAGCGTGACTTCCTCAGCTTCCTCCACACATGGCAGCCTTAAATCCCTTTGAAATCCTGTTCCTTTTTTTTTTTTTTTAGAATTTTATTGGTTTTGCAAAACTACTAGATATGGGGTAAGGATACTAAATCCCTATCTCTAGGTTCTATGGGAAACAGGAAAGGGAAAACTAATACAATGCCATCTATTGGAGTGGGAAGGGCAACTATATTCCTAATTCTAAATCAACTGCTGGTGATGGGGAAGGACAAACTAACAGTGAACGATCTGATTACATAGTGATATAGCTTTATCACCTAGTGATACAGATCTGTTATTGCTTACAAAAAGATTAACAAAAATAATAAAATGATGCATTCATTATCTAGTCAACAAAAACTGCAGCAGATATCTTTGCTTTAGAGTCTTTTCTTCTTGCGTTTCTTCTTTCTTTGAGGTTTGGGAGCAGCTGCTCCTTTCTCAGATTCCGATGTATCTGAAGAACTATAAAACTTAGAACTACCGTTTGATGAATCCTGTGAGTAGGATTCTTCTTCTTCCTCCTCCTCTTCCATTTTAGATTTCTTGTCCTTGTTACGTTGCTTGGAGTTGAAGTATTGGTCTACAAACTTTTTTGCCTTAGGAACCATGCCAATGTTGAATTTTTTATCTCTAAATTTGAAACTCAGTCCTTCAGGAAATAACCATCTATAAGGAACTGCTTCCTTCTGAAGAGAGAGAGTAAGCTCCCTATAAAGTCTCCTCTGTTTTCTAATTTCAAAGGGATATCTTTCAAGATTTTTATCTCTTTGTTTTTGATTTTCAGGGGTTTCCCCTGTGTATATTTCAGCACCAGATCCCTGGTGGACCATCTTGTGAATTTCAAACAAATTTCTCCTGGGAGTTTATTTTTTTATATATAATCCAGATAAATTCTGTAAACCCAGTCCATCTCCTTCATTAAATCTTCCTGTTTGTAATCCATTATTGTAGCCAAAGTTTCTGCTGAAAGAGATTTTAAATCTTCATTCTTTTCTTCTGGGATCCCTTGGAAGCATAGAATGTACATAGATCTTTCCAGCTGGAGCTGTGTTAGCTGAGTTTTATGTGAGGATTTCTCTTTCTCTGCTTCATTTGCTCTTTTGTTAATACTCTTAGTCTGTTTTTCCATCTCTTTTAATGTCTTTTCCATCGCTGAAGTCCTTTTATCCATTTGGGACATTTGCTTTTGCAAATTATCCATTTTAGCGTTGAGGTTATTCTTCTGTTCCATTAGGGGGCGCACTGCATTTGCCAATGGTGTAGGCATGTCTGCTGTTACTTCCTGGTTGTGGGAGGGAGTTGCTGGTTGGCTATTTCCAGTTTGCATTTTTTTCTCCTGTCCCACCTTCTGCCCTCTTTCAGCCATAATATCAACAAGAAGTAAGTTTCCCAAAACAAAGTAAAAGTTAGCTGAATTTAATCCACTTCATGTTATTGTGCAGTTTTCAATTTCACTGATATTCTGATGTGTTTAGCTTAGTCCAAAAGTTTTTAAATCCCATTTTAAAACCGTTTTGCTTTAAGTATGTGGGGGGAATTCCAGAGTTTCCTCCCTCCCCCCGCCGCTTGCAGTTAGGTGCTTCTAATTGCTACCAAGGTTCTTGTAGACGCTTTAAATCACCTGAGCTGTACACCAGGAGTAGGTGCTCATTTGGGCTTCCATGAAATGAGTCACACTCCATGAGTGGAAGTCTTTGTATCTGCCAGCCACAGAATGATTGTGAAATAAATTGTGAAATGGATCCAACTCACTATCTGTGTGGGCAGGGGACAATTCCAACACCATTTCCACTTAAAAGGATAACATGTCTGTGATCCTGGCACCTGGCTGGAAATCATATATGCAGTGGCCAGCCCAGTAAGTACATAATGGATGCAAGTGTGCATCTATATCATATGTATCAGGCATACCACATGGCATATATACTGGATACCACATGGCACAGACCAGTATTCGATATCCCATTTGTGTTCCCAGTCTTCTGTCTTTGGTCATTGTCCATGTTTATTGTAAGCATTATGTAAAACATCTTGCATAGAACAGTACCTGTTTTTGATAAATGAGTCAACCAGGGGTTTACTGAAAATATTAACATAAAATCTCTTTTATGACCTTAGGCATAAGCCCAATGAAACAAAATTATCTTTGTGAATCTTAGCTTTTTAAAATGTCACATTTTGTTTTGAAAAGGAATTTAATAAAGGTAGGAAATAGTGTTTTAGTTCCTCAATTAAATAAGTTTTTTTAAAAACCCTTTACCAAGCTGAGGAACTTTATACTTAATTAAAACTGACTGAAGTACATGGCTCTTTTCCTTTGTTAATCTGCAATTTAACTAGACATCACACAGCTCAATTAGAATGGACAATATGAAGATTACTTTGTGCAGTCTGCAAGGAATTTGGATTTGTTTTCATATCAAATGGATTTAATTATCATATCACTAGAAACTGATCCTTTTAAATTCACAACAATGCACTGAGTGATCTCTAAGAATTCAAAGACTTACATCTTATGAAAAGTTTTACATGTACAGTTTTGTAGTTCAGTCCTAAACAGAGCTACACCTTTCTAAACCAACTGAAGTCAATGGACTTCAAAGGGTGTAACTCTGTTTAGGATTGCACCACTCATTTTCTGAAAGGCTGCAGCCTATGAGAAAGACTGTGATCTCAGTCCAGCATGAACCATATTGCAAGCTTTTACTCAGTTATGGAACTGCTTGTCACTGGTTTTGTCTTTGGAACACAGCAGTTCAGTGATTCCTTGTGCAAAAAATTATGCAGAGCCCTTTATGTGTATGCAGCAGTTTATTTCCATTCTGAACATGGGGTATAATCCAGCCAATAACAAGCACTTTTTAAGAAATTCCATTACATGCAACAAGAGAGATTCAAGTATGCACTAGCTCTTCCTGTTGAAATAACTGAGATCTGAAACTGCTTCATTTGGCTGGGGCAAAGCTCAAAGGTCCCAGCTCATGAGCTTACCACTGTTACCCAAACTTCACCCAAAGAAGGGGAAATTAGCTTTAAAATAGTCTCAGAAAGGAATAATGTAAGCAGGGGTCTTTTTTGGGGGGGAGCCACCGGAGCAGAGCTCCAGGAGCTCACGAGCCAAGCCCCGCCCCCAGCCGTGTCCCAGGAGTCTTTCAGGCAGCCAAATGTCAATTTCAGCCCCATTATATCCTATGGGCCATTGAAGTCAATGGTGAAAACATAGGGTATATTCTGGGGGCTGGAGGGGAGGGGGTTTGAGGGAGAGGCTCCAAACTCACAGGATAGCTGATGGGGCCTCTCCCCAAGATACCCACCAAGTTTCAAGAACATTGGATCAGGGGGTACAATTCTATGGGCCCCCAAACAGGTTGCCCCTATTCCCTCCATTGTTCTCTATGGTGGGAAAAAAAGTAACTGAGTGGAAGAGTCAACCCTGTGCACACTGCATTCTTTCTAACCATGGGTTCATTTAAACGTGTGCAAATGTTCTGTCCCCAGCTAGTTATTGCTTACTAATGTGAAATGTTTGCCACATAACAATGATGGAAAATGAAACTATTAGCATGCCATGGCAGGACAAGAACATGTGAGTGAGGTGCAATGGAAGAATTTCATTTGTCCTAAGGGATATAATTATGTAGCCTAACTTGATTGGCTGGATAAATGTGTTTATATCACACATTCAGCAGTTGCAAGTGTTGAAAGTCACATGAGAATTACTCAACACCCGTATAAAGAAAAAATGAGGGTTCAATGTACACAGACAACCTGTTCACAGGTTACAGTGAATGCATGTACAATTCATGTACATTGAGTAATTCTCATGTGACAGTCAACATGTAAAGATAAACATGTGACACAAAACCCCACATTTATCCAAGTTCTGATCCCTGGTTTCATTTGTAAAGCAAATGCATGTTGGCTTTTTTTTTTTTTTTTTTACAAATGCATGTACAAGCATACTTGCATTGCATTCACTGTAACATGTGAACAGGACCAGACTGCAGGTATGTTCACTGTAACTTGAAACAGGGCTTGTGTGATTCCAGATTGGTTAGAAATTGGGATCAAACAGTTGAAAAAGAAAGATTTGTTTTCTTAAGAAGCAGCAGCACGCTAGTGCTGCAATTTGTCCTCTATAACACACCACTAAGGAAGAAGGCTTTTCATTGGGACTACTGCACCTCTAGAGAGCCTACTTTTCAACCTTGTGAAGATTTGGCACCGTACTTCTACTAGTTTCATAAATTCCAAAGGGCACGAACAGCATATCACAATCTGTATTCCATATACTTTGTTCACAGTTCAGTTTTCACTTTAAACAAATCCTCTTGTCTCCCCAAATGTGTCAGAAATCAGCCCCCAGCAATGAGTTACGAGTTTTCAGTGGGTTTTGTCACACTCCTTTTACAATAACTACTGAAGATTAAAAGCATACTTATTATGAGCACTCAAGTGATGAATTAGATATTTCAGGTTTCATCTATATTTGTCAAGACTTACAGAGCTTGTTAACCAGCCCACATGTTCAGTGATTCAATATGGGTTTCTAGTTCAGTTTCCTTGTTGAGAATACTGTCACAATATTTCAAACCAGCAAAGTGTGTCTTTTCTGTATGCTGCAAAACATACACTATGATAGGAACATAGGTTAGACTATGGAAAGAATTTGTTCACAGGAAGCCTTCTCTTCTCAAATATTTTCCTGTTTTAAAGGGGACCATAGTCTTGTAAATATCATATATATACATACACATGTAAATATCATACACATATAAATATCATATATATATGTACACACACACACAAGGGTGGACCCACAAGAAACTTGCAGGGAGGAGGCATAACCCCACCACCTTTGCTTCCTTCCCTCTCCCCCACCCCCTTTCTCTCTCCCCAATCCCTCCTTTTTCTTTACAACCCTCCACCAAGTCGATCCCTCTTTCTCTCTCTCTCTCTTCCCCCACCACAAGCCATCCCCCTTCTTTCTCCCCCCCCAGGCAAATACCCCATCTTTCCCTTTCTCTTCCCCCCTAAGCCAATCAACTCCTTCTTTCTCCCCTCCTTTCCCCCTAAGTTTGAGCCCGGCAGTGGTGGCAGTGCCTGGGAGGCCAAGCCAGTGCAGGCTCAACCGTAAAGCCACCCACCGCTTTCCATCTCTCTTTGCTCCCGGCTTCCCAAAAGCAGAAAAGCCTGTGAAGGCCTCGTCGCTAGGAAAGCTGTTGCTAAGGACAGTCACATGCTCAGAGCAGTCACTTTCCAAGGAGAGGGAGGGGGAGAGAAAGCTCCTCATCGTTGGTAAGTCTGTTCTCTGCACATGAGCAGGAAAAGCTGTTGTACGTTTGGGGGGATTTAAGTATCTCCCATGTCCTATTTTAAAGTTTTTAGATTTTTCTGCATACCTGAGGAGTGCCCCAAATGTGCAGGATAATCTCTTTTCCCTCCATGTGCTCCCAATCTGTGAAAATAAGTATCCGCACGCAGGGGGCCATGTTGGGAATTATATAATACAAGTGGAGACTCAAAAGAAACTTGCGGGATGGTCATCCCATTCCTCACACCTTTGCTTCCTCCCCTCTACCCTTACCTATTTCACACTCTTTCTCCCTTCTAGGGGTGGAGCCATAGACTCAACCCTCCAAAGCAGCCATTTTATCCAGGGGAACTGATCTCTGTCACCCAGACAACAGTTGTAATTCTGGGTGATCTCCAGCCCTCACCCAGAGGCTGGCAATGGTAGTTCTCATGGAGGAAACAGCTGGTTTGGGGGGTGGAGTCTATGGCATTATACCGGTCTGAAGTTCTTCCCCTCCTCAAACACCACCCTCCCCAGGATCCACCCCTCAAATGTCCAGGAGTTTCCCAATCCAGAGTTGGCAACCCTATTTCCTTCCCACCCAACAGCCATCCTATCTTTATCTGCCTTTATCTGTCTTCAGCTTTTCGCCTCCCCCCTCCCCCACAGCTTCTACCAAGGAAAATTATAGTCTTTCTCCACGGTGGGGACCAAAGCAGCTTACATTATTCTCACCTCCTTTTTATCTGCACAACAACCCTGTGAGGTTGGTTAGGCTGGTCCAAAATCACCCAGTCAGCTTCCATCGCAATATGGGGATCTGAACCTGGGTCTTGCAGACCCTCTTCTGAAGCTCTAACTGCTGCACCACTGCTGGCTTTCATAGGGTGGCTGCTGAACAGCAGCAAGCAGCCAGGCCAAGTTGAGTCATGCAAATTAGGTGGTATCAAGTAACCCAGAGGATGCTGCCTAGGGATTCCAGCCTCCAGGTGGGATCTGGGGATCCTCTGGAATTACTGCTCAGCTCTAGACTACTGAGATAACTTCCCCTGGAGAAAATGGATGCTTTGGAGGGTGAACTCTAGGGCATTGTACCCCACTGAGGTCCCTGTCCTCCCCAGGCTCCATCCCCAAATCTCCAGGAGTTTCCAGACCTGGAGCTGGCAACCCCACTACCCCCATCCCCTGCCAGTGCCCATGCGGGGACCTGGCAACCCTAGACTGCTGCCAGGCCTAGGGTTGGCAACCTCCAAGTGGGGCCTGGAGAGTGAACTCCAGAGATCTGTGAACAACAGAGATCTGTCTCCCTGGAGAAAATGGATGCTTTGGAGGGTGGATTCTGTGGCATTACACCCAGCTGAGGCCTCTCCCTTCCCCAAATCCTGCCCTCCTTACACTCCACCACAAAACCTCTAGGAATCCCCCAGCCTGGCCCCAAGGCTCCCTACTTCCCTACCTCCCTCCAAGGCTGAAAGAGGCCTGGAAAGGGCCCTTCCCCCACCCTTTTACTGACAGAGCCAGTTAGAAGCCTCCCCACCCCCAACATTCTAATCTCTCACCGTTGATGCCTGGAGTTAGGTCCCTGCAAAGGCTTTTTCAAAGGGTTTTGAGGGGAATTAAATTGTTCTTGAAGGGATTTTTTTAATTTTTGGATTTTTCTACAAACCCAGGAAGTCTACTGACTATGAAGGAAAAGCTGTTGGGGGAGAGTGAGCCCCCTGTTGGTGGAAATAGGTATCCGCAAAAAAAAACCCCTCTGGGAAATAGTATAAGGATTATATAATTATATATATAATATTATATAATCATATAATTATATATATAATCATATATATAATATTATATAATGATATAATATTATATGATCTCTCCTTATAAATAATTATCTTTTGGTTTCACAAGATTCCATGTGCTCCCATTGGCTGTAAAATGCCCTCCCTCAGCCATTGACCCATCAGCCTCCACTCAAGAGTACTCACGTGCCATTGGCTGGGTGCTGGGTCTGCTCCTCTTCCCCACCCACTCCCCCTGGCAGACAGCTCTCTCTCCTGAGGAAGACAGTTCTCTTGACTCCTGTGAGGGACTGTCCCCTCAGTGGCTGTTGGTAGGCAGCCAAGCTTGGTTATGTGAGTAAAAAAACAAAAGACTTTCAGCATAACTCCCTCCCCCACCCATACCCCCTCCCCAGCGGCCACTTTCCTGTCAGAATAAATGGAAAAAGGCTCTTTCTACTGCTTAGCTTCAGCATGGCTGTCTGGCTAACGAGGTGGGCCAGCGACCATCAAACCATTTTCTTCAACTCCCCGCTGTGTGGCTGACTTTCCCCTAGAGCTGCCAATCTCCAGGTGGGACCTGGAGATCTCCCACTGTTACACTTGACCTCCAGATGACAGAGATCAGTTCCCTGGGAGAAAATGGTTGCTTTGGAGGGTAGACTCTATGGCATTATACCCTGCCCTCCACAGGATCCACCCCCCCCCAAATCTCCAGGTATTTCCCTAATCAAAGTTGGCACCTGTACTTTCTCCTCTATCAGTAAAAGGCCCTTTCCACACCTATGTTGGCCTTTGGGAGAAAACTCATTCAGCCCAGTCCTGATTAGGTTGCCAACTCCAGGTGGGTAATTCCTGGAGATTTGAGGGATGGAGCCTGGAGAGGGTGAGATTTGAGGAGGGATGGCACCTCAGACAGGTACGATGCCATAGACTCCACCCTCCAATCCAGCCATTCCCTGATGGGGAACCACTGTTGCCAATCTCCAGGGGGGCTGGAGCTCACTCAAAATTACAACTGCTCTCTAGGTGGGATGGGGGAGGAGATGGAAAACTAAAGGTAGGTTGATGGTTGGCTGGGAGGGAGATAGGGTTGTCAACTCCAGGTTGGGAAATTCCTGGAGATTTGAGGGGATGAACCTGGAGAGGATGAGTGTTGAGGAGGGGTGGGACCTCAGACAGGTACAATGCCATAGACTCCACCCTCCAAACCAGCCACTCCCTCCTGGGGAACCACTGTTACCAATCTTGGGGGTGGGCTGGAGATCATTCAAAGTTACTACTGCTCTTCAGGTAGCAAAGATCAGTTCCTCTGGAGAAAATGGTGGACTCTGTCATTATACCCTGCTGAGATTGCCATAGCAAATTGTCACTGAGTGCCCAAAGCCGGGGCACTCTCCCAGAGCCTCTTTCTAGAGCCTGTTGTATTTATTCCCACAACGGGCCTTATTCCTAGTTATATATATTGCCCTATGTATTGACTGTTTCCAGCTCTCCCATTGGCTGTGCTCTGCTCTCCATCAGCCATTGGCCCAGTGGCCACTCGAGAGTACTTGCATGCCATTGGCTGGGTGCTGGGTCAGCTCCTCTCCCCTGCCAACTGCCAGCCTGGAAGCTCTTCCACTAGGCCAACTAGGGCAACTGCCTAGGGCGCAGATCTCTGAGGGGCACAGTGAGGCCCCTGCCGCCGCCGCCCTCCCACCCCCAGCATGGCTTTCTGGGTATCCCAGAGAGGGATGCTGCCATTGCCACTGCCCTCCTCCTTGGGCCGGCTTCACAGAGCCATCTGACCCATGCTTGCTTCCACGCTGGCACCCTGACCTCTCACTGCCATGTGCGGTGGCGCCCACCAAAGGGAAGCCCAAGCCACATGGCGGACACCGGAGAGGAGCACTGGGGGAGGAGGGGGTGAGCCAGTGGCAGAGAGAGGGAGAGAGAAGGAGGGAGGGCACTTCCCTCCCTCCCCCCTGCCCCCAGAAGGTAGGCAGGCAGGCAGCTGGTGCCCTGAGGAGGAGCCGCGGTAGGCAGGGGGAGCTGTGGTGCCCTTCTATGATAGAGGGCAACCTGGCTGAAGCCCGGTCCAGCCCTCCAGGTTTGGGAGCTGGAAAAAGGAGGGGCAGCATTTTCATTCATCTCCAGCACTGCATGGGTTAAAGGGACGAAGTTGTTTGCTAGAGAGGCCAAGCAAGGAGGGGGAGCTGAAGGAGGAAAGGCTCTTCCATGGGGAGGGAGAGAAAGTTCTGAATCGCCTCAAACACTGAAGGGTTCAGATCCGCAACTTCACAGAAAAGTTTTGCAGCTGGATCCAGCGAAGGTTTACTTGCAGGTAAGTCAAGGGGGAGGTGGGGAATAAAGGATTAGATCTTGGAAGAAGAGAGAAATGCGGCTGTCAGCATTGGGCTTTCTCCTTCATGTAAATAGATCAATCTCTGCACTCCTCGAATAATTAGTTATAACCCTGGGAGATCCCCCCCCCGGGAGGTGGGCAACCCTATTTAGGAATCACTTTTGCTCTGCTGTGTGACTGGGGTTGAGTGTGGGGGGGTAATCAGTGTCTTTCAGTACAAGAAGAAACAAATGTATGAAACTAGAGCTTGTGATTTCAGTTCTTGGGGGGAGGCGAAAAGCCTTCATGTGGTCTAGAAGTGGAAAAGGTCATTGCATGTGTGTGTTGGGGGGGAGAACAAAATTAGAGTCCAGGGGCACCTGGGGGGAGGGAGGAACTCTAACATGAGTGGGAATCAACCACAGCCCCATCCAAAGACTCAGGGCCAGTGTAGGGACAGCTGGGCTGCTAGTGGCTATCCAAGGCCCCCCAGCAGAGTAAAGGGGATTTTTTAAATAGAAAAATCAGCTGCCGAGGCACAGAGACCCTTGGAAGGCTGCTGGTGTCGATGGAAACACCACCAATGCCCGTGAGCCACAGCCCAAGGCAACTCCCCTGGGATAGGCAGAGACCCACGCCTCCCCCCATGTCAGCCTGCCCACATCCAGAAGGCCAGGAGGGACAAAGGGCACCTGGGAACAGCCATCACCCCTTACTCCCCTCCCGTGCAGATTTAGTTCCAGGCCTGCCTGCCTGATAAATATATGAGAGAAATGGCACTTATACCATCTTAGGGTGAGCCTTGGCAAAGTCACGTGTCGCTTTCCACTGCAGCCAACCACTTTTTTCAGAAGGGACCCCTGAGCTGGTCTCATCCCCCCCAGCCCAACACAACAGAGAAGCCTGCAGCCTCTGCTCTGTCATTCTGTGTTAACCCCAGAGTATCCCTTCTGCAGTGAATCCCACGGGTCTTCAAGGCAAGACACGAACAGAGGTGGTTTGCCCTTGCCCGCCTCTGCGTAGCAACCCTGGACTTCCTTGGTGATCACCCGTACGGGGGGGGGCAGAAGGTAGCCTCACCTAGTGTGCAAAAAAACCCTGGAGTCAGCCTTGAGTGTGCATGGTCAGTGTTTGCGTCAAGTTATCACTATGCGGGGGATTATTAGGAAGGGAACTGAAGTCCTAACAAATGAGATCAGAGCTACAGGGAAGATACCTGATTCTTGGAAAGAAGCAACCATCTCTCTTATCCCAAAAGAAGCATAAGATTTAACAAATGTGAAAAATTACAGGCCAATTTCACTTCTGAATAATGACTACAAGTTATTTGCCAAAATTATGGCCGAGAGACTAAAAATATATTTGAAAGACTTAATTGCAGAAGAACAAGCTGGATTTTTGCCAGACAGACAAATAAGGGATAATATCAGGATGGTAGTAGATGCAATTGAATATTACGACAAGCATCCAGAAAAGGAGGTCGGCTTTTTCTTTGTCAATGCAGAAAAAGCTTTTGACAATTTGAATTGGGAATTTATGTTCAAAGTCATGGAAAAAATGGATATTGATGAACCCTTTTAAAATATAATTAAAGCAATATACTCAGAACAAAAAACAATAATAGTGGTCAACAATGAAACAACGGAATATTTTAAAGTGCAAAAAGGAACAAGACAAGGCTGCCCACTTTCTCCGTTATTGTTCATATGTATTCTAGAGGTTTTGCTTCGGAACATTAAAGAAGATCAGGAAATTAAAGGCTTGACAATCAAGGGATTTACATATAAGTACACTTTTGCTGACGACGTTATGTTTTTAGCAGAGGAACCATTGGAAACCCTACCGCTTCTACTACACAAAATAAAAGAATTTGGAGACATAGCAGGCTTCTATGTAAACAGACAGAAATCTAAGGTGATGTGCAAAAATATGACAAAGTCTAAACAAATGGAGCTGCAGAAGTCTATAGGCTGTGAAGTAGTGAAAAAAACTAAATATTTGGGTATAGATTTGACAATGAAGAATACTGACCTATTCAAAAACAATTATGAAAAATTATGGTCACACGTCTCAAAGGACATTGAAAAATGGAATACACTAAATCTATCTTTGTTGGGCAGAATTTCGGTGGTTAAAATGAATATTTTGCCACGTTTTATGTTCTTATTCCAGACAATTCCCATTGTAAAAGACTCGAAAGCATTTAATTCCTGGCAAAAGGAAATTTCTAAATTTGTGTGGGCAGGGAAAAAACCGAGAATCAAAATGAAAATTTTGTGTGATGCAAAGGAAAGAGGAGGTTTTCAACTACCAAACTTGAGACTTTATCATTATGCAGTCTGTCTGACATGATTAGAACAGTGGATTACTCTCGAAAACAGAAAATTGTTGGCATTAGAAGGAAATGATTGCAGGTTTGGCTGGCATGCATATCTTTACTATGGCAAGTCGAAAATGGATAATTTCTTTAAGCATCATTATATTAGAAGAACTCTTTTTGACTCATGGATTAAGTACAAGAATTTTTTTCCTGAAGAAAAACCAATGTGGATTGTACCAGCAGAAGTAATAAAACCTTTATCAGAACACAAGGGTCAGGACTGGTTGAAATGTAGGGAACTGTTGAGACTTGAAGGGAAATCATATGTGTTAAAAGAAGAAAGCCAATTAGACTTTAGATATGATTGGTTGTGTTACAGATTTATGATTTGTATAGGACTGATAAAAAATGGCTGGGTTCAGGGGAAATGATAACGAAATTGAAAATTTATGGCTGGAGGGAGGGAAGAAAATTATATTGAAAATGTATAACATTTTGTTAAAATGGTATACAGAAGATGAAGTAGTTAAAGAGCAAATGATTAAATGGGCAATTAATATGAATAAGGAAATACCTATGTCATCTTGGGAATTCTTATGGAAAAATGCTATGAAAATATCTACATGTACCAACCTTAAAGAAAATTGTTTTAAAATGATGTATAGATTGTATATGACACCAAAAAAGATAGCTAATATAGGTAAAAATCTATCTAACAAATGTTGGAAATGTAAACATGCTGAAGGTTCCTTTTACCATATGTGGTGGACTTGTTATAAAGCAAAAACATTTTGGACTGCAATACATGCAGAGATGGAAATTTTTTTGAAATGTACCTTCAAGAAAGAACCGGAAATGTTTCTTTTAGGTCTCAAACTAGAAGAAATAAATGTGAGTAAAAGAACGTTGATATGGTACATGGTAACAACTGCTAGAATGATTTATGCTCAAAATTGGAAAAATGAAAAGATTCCTGATGTCTGGGACTGGATAAGAAAACTACTATTTATGGCAGAAATGGACAAATGGACAAGAAAACTCAACAGTTTAGAAGCAGAAACTTTTTTGGCAGACTGGAATGACCTTAAAGAATATATACAGAAACATTGGGAAACGAAGGACAGCATATTCAGCTTGGAAAACTACTAGTGACGTAACAAATGTATACAATCAATAAGTACCAATAGTAGTTGCAAATAAGTAAAATGCGTTACCTGTAGAATTTATATGTTAACAGTGAATTAACATGTAATGTATTGATAAAGTGGTGGAAACAATGCTGGGAGCCATCGGGGGGGAAGGGGAGTTTGTAGAAAAGGATATAATCTACATTATTTTGGCTAAACTGTGAAGTATTGTATATCCTAATAAAATTTGTTTTTTTAAAAAAAGTTTTCACATTCTGCACTACCTGCTACCTGCACATACTTGTATTGGGGGAGAAGGAGCATTGGCCTGGTTTCATTGGCCACAGCTGCACTGTGTATAAAAATCACTGAACAGGAGGGCACATTACTTGTGGGGCAAGAATATTTTGAAAAGGTGCTCTGCCCATTGTAGTTCAATGCTTGAGTGATTCCGTGTCAGTCAATCATGGTGCAATTACCATCAATTTTAAATTGACCTGCAACATTTGGCAGTGCAGTGAAAGTTGCTGCAGTCAAATTTTGAAGATGTTTTATTGGCACCAAACACCATTCTAAATTAATGCCATTTCTAAATCTGTTTCCCCATTTTCCCAAGAAAAATATTTGCATTTGCGGTGGAGGCCTTGGCTTGCCTAGCCACTTGTAACTGAAACAAGTAGACAGCCTTCTGGGGGGATGGAATTTTCCCAAGTTGCTCCCTACAAACCAAAAGCAGGCTCTGCATCTTTACAGCTTAACAGTGGTATAGAGATGAGGGAGCAATGATTGTGTCATGAAGGAATAATGCAAATCAGGTCACTTAAAAAAAACCCAACCCCAAACATAAAGGTATAGGTCTGCTAATATTGGTGAACAGTAGGAGGGGCACAGTCACAAATGGAATGAAATCACTCCCTGTGTAGAAAAGCAGAAGAAACAATTTAGTGATGTGCAGATTTTCTTTTGTAGTTCCACGTTCTAGTACAGCTTTGACTGGTTGTGAAGAATTGCAGCATTGAGGAACCAACAGTAATCAGTAAACTTAGATTAAAGAACAATGATGCTAATTTCTTCCACTGACAACTTTCCTCCATTCGATTAAAAAAGGGCCTCAGTTTATATATTTTTTAAAAATATTTCCCGTGCAGATCCATTCCAAATTCAGAGGTAACACTGGAGTGCAATTGGATCACTATATTTTCCGCACACATTGTGAACCTCCTGACTCCATCATGAGTTCATGAGCCCCTGGGCCCTTTTCTGCCCTCTCTCTTTTCACTTAAAATTTACCTTGTAGTGGCAACAATGTTAACTTGTATCTCAGCAAAGCCTTTACTGATGCCTGAAACAATAGTATCTAGGTACTAGGGAGTCAGAACCATAAGAAATTTTATTTTTTAAGGAGCTTGAGGGCTGTTTGTAGGGGTGCCAGGCATTCAAAGAACCACATGTCCCAGACCTCCTTGTGCCTAAGGTAGTGCTAAACATTTCCTCAAGCATACAGAGCCCAGGGATGTGTAGTTCCCAGGCAACTATTTAGATGATTTAAAGAACTGCTGGCAGTTCTTCATTGCTGGGCTGGTCGGTCTCTGGGAATGATGTTTTTGAGCTTATTGCACATATGTGGCTAATGATACGGACTGCCTAGCAAGGTCTCAAGGCAGCAGGAAGAAGGTTGCAGGCTTAACATCCATGGGAAATTATAGTTGCTTATATATAAATGCTAGAAGTCTCTGAGGTAAAATCAAGGAGTTGGAATGCTTGGTGTTGGGGGGGAATAGACATTGTGGGTATTTCAGAAACTTGGTGGGATGAGGAAAATCAATGGGATATGGTTGGACGTGGGGGGGAGGGTTGGAGGTGGGGTGGCTCTGTATGTCAGAGAGGGTATACAGTCCACTAAGACTGAGAGGGTAAGAGAATTCTGGAAATGCTATGGGTTGAAATAGTGAACCCAAAAGGAAGCTTAACACTGGGAGTTTGTTATTACCCATCAGATCAAAAGACAGAGGAGGATTATAAAATGATGAATGAATTTAAGATAGCAGCTAGATGAAATAACTGTGTCATAATAGCTGATTTTAACTACACACACATTGATTGGGTCAATATGTGTTCAAGTCAGGAAAAGAGATTATGTTTCTAGACACTCTCAACAACTGTGCTATGGAGCAGATGGTCACAGAACCTACTAGGGGAAAGTCAATCCTGGATTTGGAGCTAAGTAATGCCCAGGACCTAGTGAGAGACGTAAAAGTGATTGTACCGCTTGGGTACAATGACCATAATGTTATTGAGTTGCCCAGAAAGACCAAAACAACCACTCTTAACTTTAAAAGGGGTAATTTCTCTGAAATGAGAGGACATGTGAGGAGGAAACTGAAAGGAAAAGTAGAAAGGGTTAAAACCATTGGGGAAGCTCAGAGACTGTTTAAAACTACAATCCTAGAAGCTCAGAAAAAATATATACCACAGATTAGGAAAGGCACAATTAGGTATAGAAAAAGACCTGCATGGTTAACAAACAAAGTAATGGAAGCTGTAAAAGGTAAGAAGGATTCCTTTAAGTGGTGGAAAGCTAGTTCCAGTGAGGTTGATAAAAGGAAACACAGGCTGTGGAAAATAAAACACAAGTCTGTGATCAGGCAGGCAAAAAGGGAATATGAGGAGCATATTGCAAAAAACATAAACACCAACAATAAAACTTTCTTCAAATACATTAGAAGCAGGAAACCAGCCAGGGAGGCAGTGGGGCCCTTGGATGACCAAGGGGTAAAAGGAGTAGTGAAGGATGGTAGGGAAATGGCTGAGAAGCTGAATGCATTTTTTGCCTCTGCCTTCACTGTGGGAGATTAGAAGTGCTTGCCCACTCCAGAACTACTGAAAGACCTGAGTCAGATTGAGGTGACAAGAGAGGAGGTCCTGTGACTGATAGACAACTTTAAAAACTGATAAATCACCAGGCCTGGATGGCATACATCTAAGAGTTGTGAAAGAACTCAAATGTGAACTTGTGGATCTCTTGAAAAAAATATGTAATCTTTCATTAAAATTGGCCTCCATTCCTGAGGACTGAAAGGTAGTTAATGTCACTTCCATCTTTAAAAATGGTTCCAGAGATGATCTGGGAAATTACAGGCCAGTCGGTCTGACGTCAATACCAGGTAAGTTGGTGGAAACTGTTATTAAGGAGAGAATCAGTAGGCACATTGATGAACAAAACCTATTGAGGCAGAGTCAGCATGGGTTCTGTAAGGGAAGATCTAGTCTCACTAACCCGTTAGTGTTTTTTGAGGGAGTGAACAAACATTTGTGGACAAGGGGGACCCAATAGATGTTGTTTACCTTGACTTCCAGAAAGCTTTTGATAATATTCCTCATCAAGGCTCCTAAGTAAGCTCAATAGTCATGGGATAAAAGGACAAGTCCTCTTGTGGATCAAAACTGGCTAATTAATAGGAAACAGAGAGTGAGTATAAATGGGCAATTTTCTCAGTGGAAGCAGTGGTGTACTGAAGGGATCAGTACTGGGTTCGATGCTTTTTAACTTTTTCATTAGTGATTTGGAGTTGGGAGCAAGCAGTGAAGTGGCTAAATTTGCAGATGACACAAAATTGTTCAGGGGGGTGAAAAACAGGGAGGAGAAGAAGAAGAGATTGGATTTATACTCTGCCCTTCACTTGGAGTCTCAGAGCAGCTTACAAACTCCTTTCCCTTCCCCTCCCCACAACAGACACCCTGTGAGATAGGTGGGGCTGAGAGAACTTCTGACAGAAACTGCTCTTTTTCAAGGACAGCTGTGCCAGATCTTGCAACTGACCCAAGGTCACATCAGCAGGTGCAAGTGGAGGAGTGGGGAATCAAACCCGGTTCTCCCAGATTAGAGTCTGCACACTTAACCACTACACCAAACTGTTAGGCACTCCAAAGGGATCTGTTGAGGATGGGTGAGTGGGCGTCAACATGGCAAATGGGGTTCAGTGTGACCAAAAGCAAAGTGATGCACATTGGGGCAAAAAATCCTAAATATAAATACATGTTGACGGGTTCCGAACTGGCAGAGACTGACCAAGAGAGAGATCTTGGAGTTGTAGTAGATAACTCAATGAAAATGTTGAGGCGGAGTGCAACTGCAATAAAAAAGGGCAACACTATGCTGGGGATTATTAGGAAGGGAACTGAAAACAAATCAGCCAGTATCATAATGCCCCTGTATAAATTGATGGTGGGATCTCATTTTGAATACTGTGCACAGTTCTGGTCACCACATCTCAGGAAGGATATTATAGCATTGGAAAAAGTCCTGGTTGGTTTCTGGGAATTAACAACTCATCAGCTCTGTGCCAGAGCTACAGATAATTAGAATGATAAAATGATTGTAACACTTTCCCTATGAAGAAAGATTAAAGTGCTTGGGGCTCTTTAGCTTGGAAAAACAATGACTGAGGGGTGACATAATTGAAGTTTACAAGATCAGGGCTATTTTTGTGCAGGAATGCACCAGAACAGCATTCTGGCTGCATGTCTACCACCAACCCCTCCCCTCCCTTGCCTGGCTTCTCCTTGCCAAGTAATAGGCTTGCCAGACCCCCCCCCCAGTTTGGCAGGGGTCACCCCACCCCCAAGCCCCAACACCTGCAGCCCCCCCTCTCCCTTCTCTCTTGAGAGAGAGGAGGGAGGTGGGCAGCTGCAGCTGCATGCCTGATCTTCGCTTGGAGATCAGGCAGCAGGGGCCTCTGGCTGTGTGCACTTAAAGAGAGCTCCTTTAAGTGCAGGCAGCTGGCAGGAAAGGGGCCCACATGCCCAATCTCTGAGCAGAGATTGGGTGCACTGAGGCCATCTGGCTGCTTGCACTTAAAGGGGCTCTGTTTAAGTGCAGGCAGCTGGCGGGAAAGGGTCCTGCTTGCCCAATCTCTGAGCGGAGATTGGGCGCACCAAGGCCATGGAGCTCCCTAAGTGCAGGCAGCTGGTGGGAAAGGGCCTCACGCACCCGATCTCCAAGTGGAGATCGGGTGTGCCGAGGCTATCCAGCTCCCTGCACTTAAAAGGGCTTTTATATTGTTGCTGTTATATTGTATATCCCTGCACTTATATCGTTGACAGTCTTGCTAAGGTGTTGCAAAATGAGGACTATGGCTTCCTTTATCAAGTCAATCTATCTTATGTTGGGTCTTCCTCTTTTCCTGCTCCCTCCAGCTTTTCCTAGCATTATTTTTTTCAGTTACTCTGGAATAGCTAGGTTAAGAGCTGTGAGTTCTAATCTGGAGAATCAGTTTTGATTCCCCCACTGTGCTGCCCGGTTCCCCCTCCCCCTTTATGTTCCACCACCTGTCTCTCAGGTCTGGAAGGCCACCAGCTGAGCCGCTCAGAGAGGGTTCTTCTGAGTAAGGGTTAAGCCCTGCCGAAACGGGAGAGAGATGCTATCAGGCAAATGTGTGCGATCTGAACCAGCGCGGGATTTGTGGCTGTGTGTGTTTGGGAGCAAACAAGGGTGTGGCCTGATATGCTAATGAGCTGCATTGTCAGGGGTGTGGCCTGATATGCTAATGATTTTTCTGCTGTTGGGTGTGGCCTATTATGCTAATGAGTTCCTGCTGGGCTTTTTCTACAAAAAAAGCCCTGTACAAGATTATGCATGGAATAGAGCAGAGAAAGAAGTACTTTTCTCCCTTTCTCACAATACAAGAACTCACGGGTACTCAATGAAATTGCTGAGCAGTTGGGTTAGAACAGATGAAAGGAAGTACTTCTTCACCCAAAGAATGATTAACACATGGAATTCACTGCCATAGGAGGTGGTGGCAGCTACAAGCATAGATGGCTTCAAGAGGGAACTGGATAAACATATGGAGCAGAGGGCCATCAGTGGCTATTAGCCACAAGGTATAGATAGGAACTTTCCGTCTGGGGTAAGTGATGCACTGTATTCTTGGTGCTTGGAGGGGGCAACAGTGGGAGGGCTTCTAGTGTCCTCCTGGCCCCACTGGTGGACCTCCTGATGGCACATGGTATTTTTGGCCACTGTATGACAGAGTGTTGGACTGGATGAGCCATTGGCCTGATCCAACATTGGCTTCTCTTATGTTCTTATGTCTGAGTTTACACATTGTTGATTTGATTGCTTGATTTTAACGGCTTGGTGAAAATCTTGCTTTTATTCTTGCTAGTCACTTTGTGGACTTCTTGAGACAAAAAAGACAGATTTCAAATATCTGAAACCAAATAAATAATAACCCCTACTAAGAGTTGCATTGCCCTAGGAAAGGGCACATCTCAGGGTTCCTTACTCACCTGCTATGATGCTCTTGCCCTCTTCCCTCCCTCACATATAGGATTTCCCATTTGTTTCTTCTTTCTTTCTGAGCAGCCCCTAAATCTATTTTCTTCTTTTTTGCTGTTCTATGGCTGTCTCACCGTCATGTTATTTTATATTTAGATGCTAGCCCAGCCCAGGGTACTGAAGGAAGGGAGGGGGGAATCCCCTTCTTTTATTCTCCTTCTGAAATTGCACTTGAGAGGTGTTTGAAAGTTCAAAATAAACAACACATTTTATTTAATTTGGAGGGGGAAAGGTTGGGTGGAATCAGGAGTAGGATGTATGAGGTGAACAGATGAAAAAAAAACCTGGGATAACTTTGTAATCACAGAATCTCAAGATAATTTGTTGTCAACAAGTAGATATTTTTGCTTTTCAACAAAGGTCTTTGAAACTCTGAGGAGAGAGGCTTTCTTTTCAGTGTCTGCCTAAACACCCAAGCATAAGTTCCTGAGTTTCACTGATTCTTAAGGTTTTGAAGGCAGGGACATACAACCAAGTTCCCCAAATCCTTCCCTATACACCGACCAAGGGATCACTCCTTTCTTAAGAGAGATGTCCCTTTTCAATGGGCAAGAATTACTTCTCCAGACTAGAAGCTCTGTCCCTTTTTTGGCTTGAACTCCGTGATCCTCCCACTCCTCTTTTAGCCTTCTTCCCAGTCCTCAGTCAGCGCTAAACTGATCTTTTTCAACTGTCAGTTCCCAACTGTCATTTCTTAACTGACACTTTCCACAGAATTCTGTTTGAATAGCCTGTCACTCAAAGGTTCTCTGACTATGCTAGGCATTAGCTCTTGACAGTCCATCACACATGCACACTCTCAAAAGCTCAGTTAACTTTCTATACTGGATAAGAATTTCTTGGAAAAATGGCACTCCATTTTTAATGTGGACAAGCATTACAAGCCTATAGAAATTCATCAGCTTTTGCAAACCCCTGTACTGAAAATGCCTATGTACAGGCTTTGAGCAGGGTTTGAGCCTCTCCACCCCAGTCCAGGGGATAAGAGGCACAATTCCTGATACTCTGCCAGCATGTACAGGATCTTGCTTCTCTCTCACGCCAGTCCAGGAATGAGAGATACCAAAACCCCATATACATAAACAAATCCAAGTGTATGTCTGCACACACTCCTGGCTTATCAGTAGTCACTGCCACCAGGACCTCAGATTTCCTACCAGCTCTGGAGAGAGGTCCTGCCTCCTGGTTGGTTTCTGGGAATTAACAACTCATCAGCTCTGTGCCAGAGCTACAGATAATTAATTAGCACACAGTAGTAGCCTTCAGCTGAGTCAGCTCAGGCAGCAAGATTTAGGCTTAGAGGTCAGTTGCAACACAAGAACCAGCCCAGATAATATTAATCTATATATTATCTTTATTCAGTACAAAGCATGCAGATAACAAGAGGCTAGCTAGAAGGTACATAAAACAAATAAGATCTATGGTTTCTTCAGCTCTAACTATACATAGAGTGATTCATAATTACCAGTCATTCAGAGATACCAGATAAATCAGTGTCCTTTGTGGAACCAGGGAATCTTCAGAATGAACCACATGGCTGATGAAGGCAACTAAGGCCAGCTTGATTGCCTAGCAGTAAAATTCCATGTTGCAGGTTTGTAATCCAAAAAGGAACTCACTCTCAGAAAGGGGCCCTCTTTCCAAGAAAATTCAGACCCTCTTCCCATAGGGTAAGCACAACTCCCTCCCTCTCCCGTCATAATTGAATATGGCCATTTATCCAATCACAAGGGGATAAAGAGGTGTGCCTAACTATCTAGGTGCAGGCATTGCTGACGTGACTAAAGGCATGTCTGCTGAGCTTTGATGTGTTAATACATGGGACATTTGTGTCCCCCCAATTTGGGAAGACGCCGCAATGTCTGTTCTTCCCAGTAAATGTGCCAATGTGGCTTTGTATATTGATGTCAAGCTTGGCATCTGAGCAGGCCATGACAAAAGTCACATGGATGTGTTAGCAGCTAGACCATTTGGGCCTAGCAGGAATGAATCAGGAAAGTCTTTTCCTATACAGCCTATTTGTGTGATAGAGACATTTTGTTTTTTTGTGCCATTCTTTCTCATTAAATGTAGGGAATTTTGAGCATTATTTTTTCACTTAGTGCTCCAGTGGTTCCAGTTCTTTCTGTCTTATCATATGTAGAAAGTTAAGATGCTAGGTCAGCCTATGGACATATAGGATGCCCCATGGATTCACCTCTTACTACTGCTGATTAATATCTGTGTTAGATCTTTGAATGACATTGACGAAAGCTTTAGGATAGGGTGTCATCAGTATGTGGATGTCACCCAGTTCTTTATTTCATTAACAGAGTAATCAGTCATCTTTCTCTGCCTTAGGCCATTGCCTGGATGCCATGACTAGGTAGTCATGCGAAATTAAGTTAAATCTGAATCCAGATAAGTCAGAGGTGATGCTGGTAAGAAAGGGAGTTGCACTACTAACAGTAGGTGGGTAACCT